>OY987332.1:26595274-31395274 GCA_963920685.1 Polydrusus tereticollis | reverse complement strand
AAATTTTTCCACATGATGTTCAGAAGTTAGGCGTAAAATGCAATTCTTTGTGCTACCCTGTATGTCAACATATCCATTTACACTATTCGTAAAAACGATATCAGAACATGATGAAGACGACAGCATCCACAACATGTCAAAAAATTATAGAACTTGGTAAAAAAACTTTAAAGTTATTTAAAATTGAATTGAAGCAAAACTCTTTCCGTCCGGTTAATTTTGTGGTCCAGCGTAGTTCCAAATTTGACTATTCTGTTTCCTGATACTGTCGACTTTGATGTTCCGAGTACAAACATCTGGTTTCAACGAGATGGCGTGCCTCCCCATTTTGTAAGAGCTGTCCGTAAATATCTGGATGCAGAATTTCTAGGCAGATGGATTGGCAGACTACTTTTTATGGGGGTACTTGAAAAGCAAAGTTTTTAAAACGAAACCGGCAAATGCTAGCCGTTAATGATATTGCCAAATAATGAATGAACAACATGTTTTTTAAAAACGAACAGAAGTATTTCTTTTTTGTTTAAAGTAAATACAATTAAATTTTGTTTTAAATCTTATAATTGACAAGAAATAAAAATTCGAAATTTAGCAGTTATGTTTAATTTAACATGCTGTTTACAAATAGTAAATGGAAAACTAGGATTACCATTTTAAAAAAATCTCTAATTTAGGACATACTGAGTTAATATTTTCTAAGTAAAAAGGAACAGACCTTCAATTGTCAGTACCTGAGTATTATTCCAAAAAACAACAACCTACTGAACTAACCTGAATTTTTTCACTGTATAAAACTTTATCTATTTACCAGAGCCTATTGCCTTTAGGACAAGTCAGTATTTTGGTTGCCTACTTTATCTTCCAGGTAGAGGTTCAGATAAAACATAAATAGATTCTTCAAAAATTCTAAAGCAGACAACACCAAAAAATGATTTTTACTCAGGTTAGTTTAGCTTAATATGGTGTGAAGAATTGCCGCACGAAAGGTGAAAGACAAAAATTATTTTAAAAATATTTTAAGGTCATAGTATGAAAACACCTTTACTACTGCAGCTGTTTACAACAGGAAAAATATTCGATTGTGGGCGACGAGAAACCTCGGAGAAATAACGGATATTGGGGTTTGGGGTAGAAGATCCCTACATATGTGGTGCGGGGTGGTTCATTTTTAATTATTCTTAATGATCTTTAAATGGTAAAAGATATTTAAATATGTTAACAAACGAAGTGGATATAATTTTAACCTGAGGCATATGGCGGGTACGATTACACCGCCGGGCCAAAAGACTACAAACTACAATATTTCATCCTATTTAATTTTAAGATTCTGTACCGGCAAAATATAAATTATATTCTGTTATACGTGGTTTTGGGATAACTGGAAATAGGATATTATGTTACAAGACAGGAAAGTTTTATTTTACAGGGCGATGCAGGCCATTTCCAGGGCGAGTCCCGGAAGCCTGCGAGTCATGTTACCGTACTTTCCGGATATGTAACGTGCAATATTTTGTTTTCAATCTACACCAGGCCAGTGGCGTACGAGGTAATTTTGATAATGGCTTACTATATTGGTATAGCTTTAAATAATTGTAGAACATAATTTACTGGTGGTTTGTAAATTTTTCTTTAAACATACACTATTGCAGTTAAAATTCAAATGGATTAGAATCGGGTGATCTCGGAGGCCAGTTTGAATATAACAGGGACATTGACAAATTACTATTTTCTATATCAGAGATCTAGATTTGAAAGGTATTTTTTGGTATTTATTGGCACAGAGATACATTTCCTAAACCTGATACCCTAAACTTTACCTGTTGCTATAGTTACAGTTCGATTAATATCGTTAAAGAGGCCCCAGCATCAAGTTAAAAATTTAGCATGCAAAATCCCACGACGCGAGTTAAAAAAACGCATATAATTTGTAGACTAAGTGGCTTGAGCTAATGGTATCCAAGACGATGTTGTCCTCGATACAGCGGTATAAAGAAGGTATTACAGCATTGATATAATATCGCTCATTTGCGAGAATAGTGCCACAACTCAAAAATTCCTGTTTTGGAGACTATATCATCAAAATAAGTATTTACTAGAACAACGACATTTCTGTAGTTATAGTGGTTTTCGAGAGATGGCGCTACTGCCGTTGGCTTAACTCAAGATTCAGCCTGTCGAATTTATCAAACAATGACACATCCCAGTTGTGTTAAGTGCTTTGAGGCAAGTGCTGTGCTTTTTTTCAGAAATAGTGGCGCATCTCAAAAAACTTCATTTGAAGCCCGGATTTTGTTCACAAAAACGGAAACATTTTCTGTTGATACGCTGATATTAATGCATATTTATTTTAAATAAAGACACTTTGTAGGTTGAGCCGTTATTTAAGAAATATTAGGATCAATTTTCCATTTTTAGTTTCTAAGAGATGTCATTATTTAGAGTTGTGCTACTGAATTAACTTATTTTTATTTATCTTTCGGGATGTGCCATTATTTGTGAAAAGAAATTGTATTATTTTTTTTTATACCGTATTATTTGAATTGTTTCACTGTTTTAGAAAAATAATTATTATTCAAATGGCTTATGCTGGATCTTTATCTTGGTGTTTATTAACATTTTAAAACCTTCTGCTTTGTCAAATTTGCACAGAATGACTTTTCAATCCAGAAAATAAGCAATAATGGCACGAGAATGTAATTGAAGGCATAAACCAATCTGCAAATAAATGTTGATCTAAAAAAATGTTCTGCCTGTTTCTTTTTTGATAATTATTGCGCTTTCATCAGGTCATCATACCTTGTTTACCGGGTGACAACGAGAATCCGGTCCACCTATAACTCTTTTGTTTTTGAGAATAAACAAACAAAAGTTGGTATATGGTATATAGTTATGGGTTGACCGAATTCTCGTTGTCAGCAGGTATATATAGCAATAAACAAGTTTGTTTGACTTTCATATTTCTATGGAGAATTAAGCAAAAATATCCACTAGAAAATTATATAGGGCAACCTTTTAGTTTTCTATAGGTGGTCTTCAATTAAGTTATTTAGATGCGAATATTTCAAATGATTTGTACAGTACTAAAAACAATCCGCAAGAACTACCTGATTGTGATAAAAAGGCCGATGAGTCAGATCTTCAAGAAAATCTTCCCCTGTCGCACCAAAGTCAACAAATTGAAGAGAATATGAGTGTGCCTGATTTTCTTGATAATAGTGCTAAAGTCTGTGCGTTTTAAGAAGTCCGATATCGGATTAAATCACCAAGGGATGTTATCGCTTTTAAAACAGTAAGTCGGTTAAGTTACAATATCTTCGCACCTTCGCTATACTTGATCACACCGAACATCCCACTGGTTTACTGTATTCTATTACTGGGCGAAATCAGAGGTTTCAAAACAAAATTATCTTAGAAATACGCGTTGAGCATAAATAATAATTAAATAGATAATTAAAGTATTTTGCTATCATTATAGTTAAATCTATATAATAATCGCTATTTTCCAAGAACCAATTAAAATTTGCTCAAGTGCGGGATGGTTAAATATGTTAAAGATTTTGTCAGGTATATACTTTTCCGATAATGACATTATTTTGGGATTATTATAATTAAATCTTCATAATAATTACTATTTTCCAAGAAATAATTAAAATTTGCTGAAGTGCGGGATGGTATGTTCTACTTTATTTTAAATAAGCAGTTGTGCTTTTCACTTTTAGTTTGTTTCTCATTGTGTGTGAATTAAAATCAGTTATTAAGCAAAGTTATGGAAAATGTTCAGCAAGGTGGCACATCGCCTAGAAGGCATTTATCTCCAGGTGAACGCCGTTTGGTATTACAAGTGGAACGTTATTTTACTTTAGAAAAAGATAACTCGGGCCCGTTAGAGTCTGTTTTGGCAGTGCAAAAACGAACGTCTGATGCTTGCGGCATTTCAGAGAATACCTTAAGAAGACTTCGAAAAAAGAGTGAAGAGGATTTGGACAGACCATATAAAAGGGTTCGACTCCATTCAAAAACCTTGGATTTATCCCAAGGGATAAAACTCTCTATACACAATTGGACAAACTGGTGAATAGTAGCGTATGAATATATGCCTCCACTGGTTGACACCTAATGTGTAACATTTTCGAGAATGCACCATCCTTTAATCAACGCTAGAACGTATGCATTAAAACATGGATTTCAAACTTGTGGTCTACAAACACAGAGGGCGCGACATAATAACTGATACCGTCAGAACCGGTAATTTCGCAGCCAAAATGGCCAGTAATCTTTGCGTACTGCATTCCATTACATTTGGAATCCATAGTATCAAGACAGTTCTTCTGTTTTTACTATGAGGGCTATTACTTCTTTCTGGTTTAATACAGCTCCGCTGATGATGGCTATAAGGTAGCCGAAACACGTGTCCGGAGAGAAAAACCAGCCGCGTTCGTATGGATTACTGACTATTTTATATCATTTTATAACTGAAATTCTCCAGATGTTGTGCCTTTATATTTTTTCTATTTGTTAGCGATTCGGTGACTGTGACCGACTAAATTTATCATTTATTAGGAATATTGTTTATGATATGTATAAAGCCAAGGAATATGTTACCCTCAAAGCTATTCTTGAAAAGATAAAGCAGAAAAAACTTTGCGATATTGGAACTAACAGTTTGTCCATCATCTTAAAACATATGGGTTTCAAATATAAAAAAACGAACAACAGAAAACTGCTTTGCGAGCTGTCCATGTTGTTTCGAAAATATGGCAATTTTTAAGGGATTATTTAAACAACAAAAAGTCGGAATTGTCAAGACAAGTTGTTTTTCTTGACGAAACATGGGTATTTGCAAACGGAACTTCAACAAAAACGTCTTGGCAGGATGACTCAAACCATTGTTATTCAAGTACCCGTGCAAGTAATGGAAAAAGGTATATTATATTACATGCTGGTAATGAAGAAGGTTTTGTTTTAAATGCCAGTTTGATATTTTCATCAACAAAAAAAACTGATGATTATCACGGCAATATGAATGCTGAAATTTTTGAGCATTGGTTCGAGGAAAAACTTTTAAAAAGTTTAGGAAAACCTTCCTTAATTGTTTTAGACAATGCCTCTTACCATACGAGACTCGAAGAGAAATTCCCTACAAGCAGCTGGAAAAAGGAAGAGATAAAAGAGTGGTTGTCAAAGAAAAACATAAACCATGAAAATTTATGTTTAAAAAGTGAACTTTTAAGCAAGTGTAAAGAGCAGTCATTTAAAAAAAAGTATGTTGTTGACGAATTAGCCCTCAAATATGGACATCAAGTTTTGAGATTGCCGCCCTACCATTGCCATTACAACGCAATTGAATTGGTATGGGGTATTAGCAAGAACTATTATGACAAACATGCCTGTAAAAATATCGGTAAGCCTAGCGTTAAAAAGTTATGGGAGGAGGCGCTTAGCCAAGCGGGCAAAGAGGAATGGCGGAAATGCATTGAACACACAGAAAAAATTATTTTTGAATCTTATGAGACAGAACAGGTTATAGACGAAGTAAGACCGTTAATTATTACGAATGATGATGATGATGACGATGATGTTGATTCTGATGAGTCTGAAAGCATGGGTAAAATTTCAAATGCAGGGGAAGACTACTTTTAGTAGTACCTATCTACAAGTAGGTACGTTCTGTCGCAAGACTACAAAATCGGTTCTTTTTAGAACCAAAACTTTATAAAAAAGAATTCGTAAAACTAATTTGTCTGAGTACTACAAAAGCTAAAAAATTATTATTTTTCTTTACGTAAACTAATTTTTTATTTACTTTAAATTATTTTATTTAGAAAATGTAATTCATCAACATCCAAAATTACCTTCAATATAATTTATTGTTTGAGAGCCACCGACATAATGCTCAAGAGGTTTTATGGCTTAGCGGACTTCTTAAAACGCACAGACTTTAAATATTCTAGAAACAAAGAAAAATATGAAACCATTGGTGAGACCATTAATTTTTGTTACAGATTCTTAGTATGTATACACTGGTACTTTTGAAAAATATATTTATATTAATATTTGCCGAATTTTAGATTATGAAAATAGTAATGTAGAAGCTAACGAAATTAGTTCGTCTTCATCAAATTTTTCTCCTTCATCGTCAAGCAGTTCAACAAGCTGGTTAAACAGAAAATCTCGTACTGATTTTGGTAATTTTTTTTAATAAAAGACATTTTGGAACCAACCATTAATTATTACTTGGTGAAATTGAAATATTTTTTATTTAACAGGATTTTTAAATTTAATGAGTCAAATTATTTTAGATTCTGATGATAGTTATAAAGACCCAATCTATAACCAATCAGAAGATGAACTTATAAGTAAGGATGGTGAGATGAAACAAGAAAAAACAGTAAGTGAGGTAGATGACGAGTCCAAGGTAAAGAAAGGAAGAAAAGGACCAAGGAAAGAAAAGACATGGAGACAAAATGTAAACAAAAAACTTAGAAGTAGTGGAAAAGAATATAAGACAAAAGGTAAACAAATTAAACCAGCTAGAAAAGTTAAAGCTGCATGCCAAGATAAATGTGTTCTTAAATGCTCTTCCAAATTTACAGAAGACGAACGTAAAGAAATTCTTGATTCTTATTGGGGCATGGGAGACTTACAGCGACAAAGATATTTTGTGTCTCATGGAAGTACTTTTTCCTAAGTATAGATAGATATATTAGAGAGGGAAGCAGAAGGGCGGCAAATAATTTGTTTTATTTAAAACTACATGATAGTCGCATTCGACTTTGCAAAATTGCAAAAAAAAAAACACACTAGATATCACAGATCGTACAATTCGCACTGTGTTGGCAAAACAAACGAATGTACCTAATATTCTGGAAGCAGGAAAAAGGGGAACACCTACGAACCATAAGAAAGGTGATAACGAACTGAACGATAGCGTCAGGCAGCATATTTCTTCAATACATTCAGTGGAACGCCACTACACTAGGGCGCATACTACTCGGCGTTTCATTGATGGAAGCAAGATTATTGCAGAAATATATCGGGACAACGTAAATAAGCAAGAATAATTAAATCAACCTGTCGCACATTATGTTATGTTTTATAGAATGTTTACTGAGGAAGTTAATACATCTTTTCTTAATCCTAAAAAAGACAGATGCGAAACATGTGTGGCCTTTGAAAATGTTACCGGCGAAGAAAAAGAAAATTTTAAGCCAAAATATGAAAAGCATTTAAAAGAAAAAGAGCTGGCAAGAAACGAGAAAGATTAGGATAAAAAAAACGCTGGAAAATTTAAAACCAAATGTTTTAAATTTTACATTTTTTGAAATGGAAAGTAAAAATGTAAATTGTTTCATATGGCATAAGGGTGAGGGTGACAGAGGTGTCAATGAAATTGGAACTTGTGTGTACAAATTTATTCAAAAGTTATCTGAAAGTACAACCGAAGACATTGAAATAATGTTCTACACTGACAATTGCGGAGGCCAGCAAAAAAACCAAGTCATGATTTCAGTATACATGTACGCACTTTTCAAATTTCTAGTAGTTTCAAGTTTCTAGTAGCTGGGCATACACAAAACGAAGGAGACTCGGTACATTCAATAATTGAAAGTCAAGCTAATAGAACTTTAAAATCTGGAGCAGTGTACACTCCCGACCAATTTGTTGCCATTGTCAGAGCTTCGAAAAAAACTGGACCACCTTATGAAGTGAATGAACTCTCACCCGAATTTTTCCTCGATATGAAAGATTTGTCCAACCAGGTTCTGCATTCAATACTCCGAAACAATGAAAACGAGGATTTTAAAATTAGCGAGGTAAGGGATGTAAAAGTTGACAGAGATTTTCCGAAATCTCTTTTTTACAAAACGAGTTACGGTGATCAAGAATTTTAAGAGGTCCAGCTGAATAGAACGTATAAACGATGTACTAGAGAACAACCCGAAATAAATTTTGAGAATATCCAGTTACGACCAGCTTTTCCCAGAAAACCGCATATCCCAGATTTTTCTCTAAAAATTAAGAAAAAAAAAATTTATGAGTAGCAACTTTATCATAATAGAAAATGCAGTTAGAGATTTTGCAGTTATAGCCTTTAAATTGTGGATCCAAGACGCAATATAAAAACTAAAACTTTTTGAACGTAATTATCTCAAATTAATGTTTTTTGAGTTGTGCCGGTATTCTCGCAAATGAGCGAATATGTGTGACTATAATATGTCGAATATTAGTCCTTACATAGAGGTCGTATAGATTAATCATCTTAGTTTATAGTAAAGTTTTAAGATACACCCCTGACGGCTCTAATTTATCACAAAAGCATGTCTTCAATCCGAAAACTGTATGAAGTCTCCCTTTGACGTGCCAGTCAATTTGCAAATAGACCTGCAAATTACTTCGATAATACAGCGTTTCTGTGGGTCTGTGCTCTATCACTGGCTGTCGTGTATTATAGCGATGCATAAGCAAGGAAATTGTGCCCGAATTCCGTGAACTACAGTGGATATTATTCACTTTGGTTTGTTTGATCTTTTGTGGTCTATATAGAGTGGTATTAATTCGTCCAAAAATTTTATGGCTTTGAGGCTAGACATTATCAAAGTTAAAATTATTACTTAAAATATGAGTATCTATACACAGAAGTGAGCATGACCCGTCATATTTAATTTTTAATTTAGTGTATTTTTGTACAAAATTAACAAGGTAGGGTGCTATATGTAGAAGGTAGAAGGTATGTTGGTATTATTCTGATATGTTCTATATACTTTGTTTCCTATTGTCTGATAGCAAGTAACGCTAATTAAAAATGCAAAATACAAATTTTGGGTTACAGAGAAAACTTAAAAGTTACCTATATACTAAATAATTCCCAAAGACTTATAAATAAGGTTTAATATTCGCTGGTACCAATCTTCTCTAACTTCTCTATTTTTCTCTAACTTTTGTATGTATATTGATTTTTATAAGCAATTAATATATAAAATCTAAAGGTTGCTTCGTCTCGCCGGATTCATCCCTAGGCGCATTTTGCCATATAACGGCTCGTCAGTGAGGCTATAGAATCCGATGAAAAAAAGCAACACAGTCTACTTGATCCTAAAAGGCCGATGAAGAATCAAATGCATCACCTGGCCCGTCCGACAATAATCAGTCAGAGATGAAGAAATAAACTGCTGCACAGACCAAACAAGCCGGTCATTATTGTAGGAGTCGCCGCCACGTGCGCAACATTAAGAGCCAGTTCGATTTACGGATCGAGTACCAATAATTAGAATATCTAAATCCTGGCGGCGACTCCTGTTAACTACAAACTTCGGCGCTTTATATCGGGTTAATGATGCAGCTCAGGTGTTGAATTAAAACAGGTCAAAGAAATTTATACAACACATATTTAAAAGCAGAGAAGGATGTCATATCGTAGGTTATGCAGACAACCTGGCAATAATAACAGTGAAAAGATGGGTAGGGTAGAAAGGACTTAACATCAGTCCTTATAAGACTGTCAAAATCCCCTTTACAGAACGCAGAAAGCAGGAGGGATTAGAATCCTTAATCCTTGAGCATAACAAGGGGCCATGAAAACGACCCCCACATCCGCAATGGAGAACATCTTAGACTTTCCTCCACTTTATTTGATGATTAAAGAAGACAAGAATGGGATTATACAGACTGCATAGTTCTGCATCACTTTCTGGGGATACAGAACTGCACATGCACTCACTCCTATGTGATACCGTAGGGGAGGGGGCTTGAGTTAAAAATGAGATCAGACCATATAAATTCCAGGTATCGCTATGACATACCATTCAAGACCGTAAACGATAAACGGGATGTGTGAAACTAAAAAACACCAAATACTCCTGGTGCAGTAATCTAGTACTTAGACAGCTCAAAACCAAAGAGGGTCTGAAGTAGGAAAAACACGGAGTAATACCGGAGAAAAATATATATTTCTCACTGAAATCTATGCCATCCTACGGTACGCCTATGAAAACAATGATTCCCTAATTATAACCTCACTACCACCTCTGGCATGATTATCTGGGTGGGTAGTAAAATATACTCTTATTTTAATGAACGATTCATTTGTCATATGTGTCTATGAAATGAGATAAATATCTATATGCTAAGTGTTATCAAAAACTTCTAAGTCATGTTTTTTGTTCAGAATGCCATTGATATTCCATGTAGCTGTTCGTCACATTCTTCCATAACATTTATTTCTGTTTCGGTATAGCTCCAGTGTTTCTGACCTCTAATGTGTCGAGCCTCTCATTTACTTGTTCAAGTGCCTTCCCGCATTTAATTTTTTAGAATTTTACGAAGGGGTTTTCTAAATAACTTTTATTTGGCTTATCATAATAAGCGGACCCATATATACTCCGACAGCCAGGCAGCCCTTGAAGTACTAACAAGGTGACATCAATAGCAACGCTAAGAGGAACTAGTGGCTCTGGCACTTCCAAGAAAGGGTTCGGAAAGAAATGTTCACAGGTTCATAGTACATGTGCATAGTACGAGATGTCATAAAACAATGGTCAAGGAATGAACACAAAATGTACTAGAATAGAGATTAAGCCATAACAAATCTTTCATTGGGGGCCCAGACCCGATACTAACGAGACAGCTACTTCTGCAATGTAGAAATCAGCTAGAGAATTACGACATTTATCGGACAACCAGAACTAGAACCACAGGATATCCCGAGACTCTGCCCATTAGACCTACATAAACTAATGCAAGGAACGGGGATCACCTAGTGGGTGTAGACCAAATTATGGTAAGCACAATGAGACAAGCCTGACCGCAGTGCATTTGTCACTTACACGGACCTGACGTTACCACCAAACTGCCTAAACCTATGTTTAACTGTAACCTATGGAAGAAGTCACCACAATCTATGCTTTAAAGGAAATTATGATAATTTTGTCCGAATTATTGGGTGGAAATATTTAAGTAAACAGTTAGTGAGAAACAGGGAGACTTCGTCAATAAAACAATATTGGGAATAAATTGGTGACAATGACGATGACAATTTTGATAATCCATAATATGCTCGTAACAGAATAATGAATATTCGAAAGGTTGATAAACCAAAGTTGGTAACCTCTGGTTTAAACCACAAAATAATCTACACATGGAAATATTGCCCTAACTAACACATCACAAAATTGATTTGATATCAAATCACTAAACAATGATGGATAATAATAATTAGTGTTTGGGACACACGTCATATTTCTGTCTGAGTTAAAGCAAAAGCGTGGAACTCAATTTTAGGGAATATAATGCAACGAAATACTAAACTAAGCGGCAACGCCGCATTCGTGCTAAATTACTATGTTTTTCTTCACCAACTAAACGCTAAAAAAAAG
The DNA here is from genome assembly GCA_963920685.1 of Polydrusus tereticollis. Taxonomy (NCBI): domain Eukaryota; kingdom Metazoa; phylum Arthropoda; class Insecta; order Coleoptera; family Curculionidae; genus Polydrusus; species Polydrusus tereticollis. Next base: position 31,383,905 of record OY987332.1, on the reverse strand, counting down.
AAAAATACATTAAATTCATATGCAACATAACTGGCAACACCACATATTAAAGTAATGGCAACGTTGTACAAATCCACAAAAATATATGTTCAAGTTAAAACTCTATGTATAAAAAACAGTCTGCTATTTTGTATTATTCTCTAACACGCAAATTTAAGTACGACATACGCCACGTGCATAGTAACAAATAGTCTCTATTTTTATTGGCTAACAACAGTAGCGTGACGTGGAACGACGCCATCTTAGTGTTCAACGTATTAAGACCTGATTGGTCAAGGTGTTGGGATACGGTAAGATACGTGCTGTTTGCTTTGTAAACAAACCAGTGTCATTCGAGAGTCTAAAGAGATAAGAAGCGCTCCGTGAACCGGTAAATCCTCCACGTAAAAGTGGTTAAAAGTTATTAAAAGGAGTTACAAAGTTATTAGTTGTAGTAAAAGTGTCATTCGAGAGTCTAAAGAGATAAGAAGCGCTCCGTGAACCGGTAAATCCTTCACGTAAAAGTGGTTAAAAGTTATTAAAAGGAGTTACAAAGTTATTAGTTGTAGTAAAAGTGTCATTCGATAGTCTAAACAGATAAAAAGCGCTCCGTGCTTAGATAAAACTAGTACGTCAAAAGATGATAAAAGTAGCTACAAGCAATTGAAAGTATTAAAGTGGTTGTTTGACGCATCCAAGTTAAAAGGTGTTTGTATGTCATACCCTTGCCAGGGTATATACTGGAGGAGTAATTATTCACTAATAAATGATAATGCAGTAAAATTCAAAAAGGATTTTATTTTCCAATTGTAAAGCAAATTTGAACCAGTCGGCTTGTGAAGACACAGGTTAAAGTTTTGTGTAGCTCATTGTTAAAAACGTGAGTCGTACAATTAGAAACAATTCTTTAACCGAATACTGGACTAACACACAACTATTTCGTCCTAGAACGCCACAATAAACTCTTGAATTCTGAAATATACCATTCCATTATGTACTCGCTTAACATTTACGTCAATTTGCAAAATAGACCTTCAAATTGGATACTTTAGTATTACGGCCTTCCTACGAATCTGTTCTCTATCAGTTCCTGCCTGGTATATCGATGCTGAAACGTTGATAATGTGTTCGAATTCCGTAAATTACATTGAATCTCACTCATTATGTTAAGGAAATTAGATGTGAATGTTTGATGCAAGCTAAAGTCTGGATTGCTTGGAAATTTAACCACGCACGGATTGCCAACTCTGCAAGGAGCTTGTTATTTTTAATTAGGTATATCAATTCCAGTACAGTCCGGTTCATGTAAGCCATATATCGAGATATATCAAAAATTATCTCGGTCAAAGGTGGTCGAGATGGGAAATGAATGATTGAAATAATTATATTAAGTTCTTGTTAGTTTTGATGTCAATAATTTTTTGATTGTCGAAATTTGTCAAGCAGTTCTGGTAAAGTTCCCTTGCTTTTGTAATCTTAAGCTGGTTCTGAGTTATTGGTTTCACAACTGAGCACAAGGTTTATTTGTAAACGAAACACAGTTTATTCTTATCTTCGGTGCATTGTTACTGTATAAGCCACAGTATAGGCTGGTTGATAAATACCGTGTGACAATGAAATCGTTTGACAGAACGTCACTTAATTATCGTTCAATATAGAAATTTAAAATTTTAGTAGTAAATATGGTTCACGGAGATGCAAATTTTCCACCAAAATGATTTTAAATATCACTTCCGGTTTGACCGGAAGTGGGTTAGGTCACTTATTTCAAATGACACTCGGTATATTTTTTTAGATTTTCGAATAGAGCTCTAATTTCCCTTTTTAATGACATATCACAAGTTGTCATTTGTTTTTAAAATGGCGGCGTAGGATAAGATTTCCTCAAATTCAAAATGGCGGAGTATTAGCCGCGTGACATAAGTTTTTATCCTATAACGTTTTAAAATGGTAACATTAGGTTATTTTTTTTCGACTTCTAATAAAATTGAGTTGAAATGTGTATTTAGAATCTCATAGGATAGTTTTAATTTTTATTTGACATTGTCAATAGTCGGGCTCATTTTTCTCCATGATTTTTGATGGAAAGTACCAAATGTCAAAATACCTTGAAATACTGCCGTGAGGTAGTTATTTAAAAATGTATATAAAAGCTGGATTTATAAACTCTCGCCGGCGTCGGCTCTGGCGTCGTCGCCAGCGTTCGTCGTAGACAAGCGTAGTGGGCATTTATAAACTTGGCGCTCGCGTTCGCAGTGTCGACAAACAAAAACATAATCTGACAGTTCTGACATTTTAGTTCAGGTGGTATTTTCTCTAGCCAGTTATTAAAACAAAAAGAAAGAGTTAAATAAATGGATGTAGCAAGGAAGAAGAAGTTACTTGGTGTCTTAGCGGTAGTAAAATTAAAATGACGATTGGCTATTGACAGTTTGGCAGATGCTAAAGATGACTTGATAGAAATGCTAAAATCCCATTGGTTATGACGCGGATTTTTCACGAACGTCGGCGGTGGAAGCATAAAGATGGTTTATGTCGAACGCCAGCCGGCGCCAGCGCGAACGCCGGCGGAGTTTATAAATCACTCTATTACGATTTACTTGTTTAACTTCCAGCGCCCACGCCAGCGCGAGCGCCGACGCCGGCTTCGAGTTTATAAATCCAGCTTATGCTTTATCATATTGTCAAGAATTTTAAGAGAAAATTTTTAATGATTGTATTAGGTACACATATTTTATTTTATTTCATATTTACTGCCGTGCTTGAAAACCCTTTTTATTATTATGTTACTAATTCTTTCTTACACCCTGATACATATCAATATTTTGGTAACTTAGCTAATCATAATAATTAGTCTTAGTGGAATATTAAACTAATGCTGTGCTGTTGATATTCTGTGACCGTAAAGTCCATCTTATTTAACTAAAGAAATTAGTTCCTCGACAGGCTATGGAAGCAAAACATGAAAGTAATTTGGATATTACCAAATTGAATAAGTAGAAACAAATCGGCGTATCTCGTTTATCGGTATTTTGGCTAGATTTATAATCATCCAACAATAATGGTTTATACGAGGGAAAATCAAATTGATATGCTCCTAATTGATGGCAAATGTAAGAGAACCTCAAGGCCTGGTGCAAGATTATATGCCGAACGGTATCCAGATCCGGAGATTCCATCAAGGGTCTATTTCCCTTGGCTTAAAAAACACTTAAAGAATGAAGGTAATATCCACAATAATGACAATAACCAACGTTTTATAGTAAGTGAAGAAAGCGAAGTAACCGTTTTGGCTTATATAGAATATGGCCATACCGCTTCAGTTCGCGAATTAGAAGTGGAGTGTGTTGTGAACTGAGAAAGCGCAAGACAAATTTTGGAGAAACAGGATTTCAAATCGTTTAAATACCAAGTTCATCACCATCTCTATGATAATGACTTTCCAAGAAGATTAGATTATTGTAATTGGTTTTGGCCTTAATAACAATGCGACTTTCCACCACAAAATATTATTTACGGACGAGTCAAGATTTACTAATCTGGGTATTTTTAATCGAAACAACACTCGATACTGGGCAAAGGAAAACCAGCACTTGGTAAGGGATGGTGCTTCTCAAGGGCGTTTTGGTGTCAATGCGTGGTTGGGTATTATGGGAACCAATATTATTGGTCCAATTTTTTGCCACGGGCCTTTAAATGGAAAGATGTTTTTAGGCTTCCTGCAAAGTCAGATTGAACATAGCTTACATCCCTGGAAACGACAACATCATATTTCAATAAGATGGTGCCCCAACACATAACTCACGCATTGCAACCAACTATTTGAGCCGCAGATTCGGAGAAAATTGGCTTGGAACAAACGGACCAATCCGTTGGCCGGCAAGGTCCCCTGATTTAACTCCGCTTGTTTTCTCCATATGGGGCTATCTTCAACAAAAAGTTTATGCTAGCCCCTTCAGAACATAGAGAGAAATCGGATAAGGACATAAATTCAGGGCATATCAATAAGACATCTACGAAATTTATTAACTGAAAATGTAGATCGAGTATCATTGTGTCAGCAACGAAGAGGTCAAAGAGTAGAACACTTAATATAATAGGTAATTTTGTTATATTACTATAGGATAAAATATAAAATTAGTGTAGCGTCCAAAAAAATCTGGGACACGCAATTTTTTCTCTGCCTCCCAGGCTACTTCAAAATTTTCAACTTTGATGTTTAAATTAGTGACTTTGACAGTTTGTTAAAAAATATATTGTAGTCCAAGAGCTAGAATATAAAGAAAATATTGTTGCCCCAGTTTTATTTGGGCGCAATGGTACCTTTAACACTCTTATAGAATTTTCTCTTAAAATTCTTTAAAATATGATAAAGCACAACACATTTTTAAATAACTAACTCACGGTAGTATTTCAAGGTATTTTGACATTTGGTACTTCCTATTAAAAATCATAGAGAAAAATGAGCCTGACTATTGTCAAATAAAAATTAAAACTATCCTATGAGATTCTAAATACACATTTCACGTCAATTTTATTAAAAGCCGAAAGAAAATAACCTAATGTTATTATTTTAAAACTTCATAGGATAAAAACTTATGTCACGCGGCTAATACTCCGCCATCTTGAATTTGAGAAAACCGTATCCTACGCCCCCATTTTGAAAACAAACTGATATGTCATTAAAAAAGGAATTTAGAGCTCTATTCGAAGATTTAAAAAATATACAGGGTGTCATTTAAAATAAGCGGTTAAACCGGAAGTGATATTCAAAATATTTTCGATGGAAAATTTGCATCTACCTAAACAAGATTTACTGCTAAAATTTCAAATTCCTATATTGAACGATAATTAAGTGAGGTTCTGTCAAACGATTTCATTGTCACCCGGTATACTGCCAGATTCAACAAACACTTTCTGAACTGATAATCTTTGATATTTTCCCCATTTAAAGTAATTTTCACTTGTAGAGATCGATGTGCATTTGTTTAACCTGGTGAAACACGGATGCATAACACTAAACAGAACCTTGTAACGTTAGACACTCTGCACTGTACTTAGGAAACTGTGGGATTTTATTACTATTTATTACGGAAAGTAGAAAACATGTCTTGCCTTGCGATATTATACAATAACGTCGCTTGCCCTTGGTAACACGAATCCTTTACTTTTTTAAGCCCTAAAGAAACATACCGCGTCTTTTCGTTAAACACACCAGAGTTTTGCCACTGCTTGGCAGGAGTGAAAACAACCTACTTGCTGAATAGCGCAGAAGGAAATTTGTATTACAGAGCGTAGAAAACTTCACACCTTTGTATTCTGAGAAAGATCGTTCCCGTGGAACCCGTGGAGAGCAGATTACTCTCGTCGAGATGCAATTCGAGAGTCCGTGACGTTACGAAGCGGGGCACCTACCTCCGCTACCCGGTATCTCAGGTAAACCAATTAGTGATCAGTGACACGCTATGTAGCTATGGCAACGGTGGCAATAAATTTTTTTGGTCTATAGGAAATTAGCACAAATATTGAGATAAAATAGTAACGCGGCGGTAGGTCGGCTTTATATCAAATGAACTAATTTGCACATTATACTAACCCACAAGGGATTCTGACGTATAAATAGATTCACTTTAATTCGACAAATAATAATTCATCGAACGTACACATTAATATTGTTGGTTTGCTTTGTAAAATATACCGATTTTGACAATCTGCCGAGACCGTTGCCATATTTTCGGGTGGGTTTTAAGCGGACAACGAGACTAAAGTTTGTTTTGATTAGTAAAATAATGACATACTATCTATGTCTGTGCCCTATTCAATAGTTATTTACGTAACGCATGTGAAAATTTGGGTCATCACATAAGAGCTTTGATAATATAGAATCCTACGTGTTACCTACAGAATATTATATACAACTATAACTATTATTATTATTGTAATGATTATTTGAGTAAAAATAATTAGTTTAATAATTGAATAAAAAATACAGGTAATAAGAATTTGTATAACTTTAGCAACATGCATAGGTACGATTGTCGCTAAATTGCTTCTCTCAATCATTGTCACAGTTGTCTGCAAATTCTACATTACAAAATGAATTCAAGCGATCATTTGTAATGTGATATTGAGAACTAAGCTTTTAATGTTGTTTTGAATCTTGTGCCAGATAGCTCATAGAAGAAATACCAATAAGTGTCTACAGGGTGGCAAGAAAGTCGCGCATAATGCCTGTAACTTTTGAATTACCTCGTATACGAAAAAGTTACCTTTATGAACGTTGTTTAGTAAATTATTCCCCACATTTCCACCTGCATGAATTTCTTCTGTCATTTCTGGTTTGGTTGCCATAGAGACTAACTTACTGTTTTTAAATGAAAATTTTTTTTCTTGGCCTTTTTTTGGGCTTTTTTACAGTCAAGATTAAGGCCAAGAATTGAAGTTGCATATGATTGCATATTTGGATTTTACTGGGAAATCTCTGAATTTTTTGCATTTGAAATTTTTATTTATTTAAAATTATAACAAACTTTATAATAACAAAATAAATAGCCTAGAAAATTGAACGACTTAACATAGGTTTAATAAACAAGTGAAACCTTTTCAGTGGATCAAGTGTTCAAAATGACCACCATTTTTTGCTAAGCAGAGCGCCAGTCGATTCCTGAACCCATCTACAACGATTAAGAGAAAGTCCTCTGGAAGGGCCCGAATTTTAGCACTAATTCTGACTTTTAAAGATTCTAAGTCATTTAACGTAGACTTTGTTCTTTAATTGTCCCCACAAAAATAAGTCGAGTAGGGTTAAGTCCGGGGATCGCGCTGGCCAGTCAATAGCACCTCTTTTGCCTATCCAAAGTCTTTGCCTATGTATTGTCTAACGTTTGCCACATAAGGCGCAGGTGCTCCATCTTGCTGGAACCATACCTGTTCGTTAATGCCATTATTTACACCCTGTAAAACCATTCTGCGACAAGGAATTATGTGAGTCCTGAGAAGGTCCAGATATTTTTCGCCATTCAAATTACCATCTATGGAAAAAGGTCCCACAATATGTCTACCAACTATGCCCGTCCTCTGAGTATGACCTTCCTGGAAACAGTGAGTATTCTCAGCAGACCAATAACGATAATTGTGTCTAATAAATATGCAATTTAAATAGAAAGTAGCTTCATGCGAGAAAATTATATTTTTGTTGCGAAGTAATTATCGTTATTGCATCTTTCCATCATCAGCTCACAAAATTCAGCTCTTCTATCAAAATCATCCTCGTTTAACTCGTGCACCAACTTTATCTTTTAGGGATGCAACTTCTCCTGCTTAAACAAACTTTTCACTGACTGATGAGACACACTAAAATCCATTGCCATGGGCCTGGATGATTGTGTTGGATTTCATGAATTAATAGCATGATATCCAAAGCTTTGTCTCCCCCGGTTGCTGTTTTAGGTCCACCTGATCTACCGGCTCTCCTAACACTGCCTGTCTCTCGAAATTTCTTTACCACTTGACACACCGTTGACTGATTTATTGAAGGTCTATTTGGGTATACTTCATTGAAAAGTTGACAAACCTGATCTGGCGATCTCTTCAATTTTCCGTAACCGCTCATTACTGGAATTTCAACTCGTTGTTTCTCATTCAGATAAACCATAGTGTAAACAAATTAGAAATCAGACAACAGAAAATTAAACAGGAATTCAAAACTGACACCTCTTAGGTCGCTGTCATGAAAACACCTTGACTCTTTTAATTAAAATGCCATTACTAAATTCCTCACACAATATGATCCTCTAAAAAAAAATTAAATTTACTTATTTGCGTACTTTTTGACATTTGTCTATTTTTTACTAGCTGAATACAATAATCTTTGCATGCAAGATAATTTTTTGAACCACTTACCTCGAAAAGGACGCCTTATATCATGTCTAACAAATATTGACTCTTTTGTTTGCAAAAAAACGTTGAAGTTTTACAATTTGACATACAAAAGAATTAATTTGAAAAAAAAGTAGGGTATATTTTAACTCTGCCCTCGATATTTTAATGACAACAGTCCGATATTGCGTGTAAAGTTTGCCTACCATGCAAGTTTGTATGCTTATTGGTTTCGAAAATATTCAGAAAAAACATCTTCAGGGTCTACTCTAGCTCGGGGTTGAGGGGATATACAACAAAATGTTACATAACTTTCTATATCTTGACTATCTATCTTGACCCAAACTACTTGTGCCCTAATCATTGACCCTACCTTTTAGGTAACCTTTTTCTGACTTGTGTAAAAATATTTTTGATTTATAACCTTTTGTCAGCCGTATAACTTGCCCTTTTTCTTTTTGTATATCTTTCTTACCATTTAGGCGCTAACTTAGCCGTACACCTTATTGACACACCCTGTATAAGAACTCTGGTAAAAGGAATGCCAATTCTCAGCTACTGTGTTATAAGAAGAGCTCCCAATCGGATGACATTCCATGATGACGTATTAGATACGATGGTTGTACCCTTAAGGGAAAATAATGTCGTATTCATTATACGGTTAGCTTCCCCCTATATATCTTTTTTGGGGATTAACGTTTACGGGTGGAAAGATTTATTTATGGTTCTTGTTATTTGTCGGTACGAGATTTTTCGTAGCGAAAGTTATCTTGGGAAATTTAAATTAATATTATATTCTATTATAATAATATAAGACTTATTTACGTACTTGAAAAAAAATGTACGAAAATCTTTGTTTACAACAAATTGCCTAAAAAAATGTTTCCTAAACGTACTAAATATGAAGATTTTTAAATATTGATGCAGGTGTCTCCCCCATAAACAAATTAGACATTCCCCTAAGCATGGGCGTAGTCAGGCACCCAAATTCAAAAAATTTTGATCACATCGTAGAGAACATAGATAAAATGAAAAGTTGTCTTCCAAAAAACGACGATGACACTATGCAAATTTGATCTAACCTATATAACTTACTATTAAATCAATAATATAATAGAATTTATAAATTGATATAATTTTTAGTAAGCCCAAATTAGTGAATAAACGAATCCCGGTGACTAGTAGAGATATAGACTTGCGGTTTTTACATTACTGCCCTACTTCTGCGAGAAACAAAAGATGCCGCAAAGAGAATTGTCTAAGCTTCAACTTTAAACTCAACGGTCCTTATCGTATATAATGCCATTGAAACCTATAACTCCCTACAGTCTGAAGTAAAATTTCTCAATACTCATACTCAATATTTAAGAAAGCAGTCAAAAATTCTGTGCTCTTTGCTTGACGTGCAGTGTCTGAGGATGACACAACTATTGCATCTTTGGTTCCCTAAGTTAAGTGACCCTACAAAAAATTCAATGGATTTAAATCGGGGAATCTTGCAGGTCGCGATCGACTTGGTAAGTCAGCACCTCGGCCAATCCATCCATTGGCAAATTGTTGGTTTAAAAGTTCCAGAGCAGGTAAGCTATAATGTGTCGGAGCACTATCGTGCATAAACCACTTCTTTTGTTTTACTTGTATTGTGCTGTTTTTTAAAGAACTTTAATGTTTTTAACTTCTTGTATCTGATGATGGTAATATACATTGCCGAAATGCATCATACATTTTAATAAATGAAATTTCATTTTTCTTGTGGAGCAAGTCTCATTAGAAGAAGAAAAAGGACCATTTAGAAAATTAGAGATTTTCTTACCCATATATATTTAATAAATATTGAGGTTGAAAATTAGTTTCAACTATCACATGAGGATTTCCGTCGCTCCAAATATAGTTATTATGAACATTCATTTAATCCAATTTAATTTTGTTTCTAGAGAAGTTAGCCTTATCTGTAAAAAGCACTTCAATCAATAAACCTAGGATGTTGTACATTTTTTTTCATTTGGTCCATCGGCAGAATTCTAAACGTTGGAGATAATTTCTAGGAAATAATGCCTGTACCAGCTGGATATGATATGGTTTTAACTGGCTTTTTCTAAGAATTGCCCATATTAATTTAACTCACTTTAAGCTGGTTCGCAATAATTTTGCTTGACGTTCCAAGTTTGGTCAGCTCGTCGGTCGTCTCGTTGCCATGCACTCCGCAATGTCCAGGAACCCAAATCAAAAATACCTGTTTCCGTTCTGCGAGCCTCTCAAGTACGTCCGCACACTCTTGCACGAGGGGCGAACTGCTCCTGGGCTGGCAGACTGCCTTGAGGGCGGCTTGGCTATCAGAGCAGATATTTACAGTCCGCTCTTGACGGTCCATGACCTCCCTCATACTTGCCATCGAGAGGATGGCATATACCTCTGCTTGGAAAACCGTCGCGAACTTTTCCAGTGGGTAGCTTCTTCCTATATTGATGTTTTTCAAGTATACTCCTGCCCCTGATGATTTAGTTCCAGTCATGTGCGACCCATCGGTGTAGCATACCAGAGCTCAGGGAGCTCTTCCTTCAATTGCTACATATTAGGGATCGTGAGAGTGAACTTCCTATTCAGTGTCAGCACTCCTGCAACTGGCATAGCTCTAAAAGAAAGTATTGGGATTTCCCTTTCCACCCACTCCTTTCCAGCATCCAGTGGCTCGCATTCCTAGGTATGCCGCCGTTGCCTCCTTCTAATCCAGATAGGAAGGCTCGACAGCCCCAGCAGGACATTCAATGCAGCCGTGATCGTGGTTTTCATGACTCCGGTTATGCCAAGGCCTTCAATCCTCTGCACTTTTGCCAGTCTTGCGCGCACGGTGACCATAGGCGACTCTCGGTCTGATGACCGCCATGTAGAGCCAGCGTAAGATACAGGGGCCTAAACCCCAGCTGGTACTCACCGCACGTCGGGGCTGCCAGAAAGTCGCTATCGACTTATTTACCACATTGTCGACATGCGCTCTTCACGTCGGCTTCTGGTGAAAAATGACTCCTAGGTATTTGACTTTTGGCGTCAATGTAAGAGATTTCCCATACAATTGAGGCGCCCTAAACTCATTTATGTTTCTCCTTTTTGTGAACAAGATCATTTCGGTCTTGTCCGGATTGGCCGATAGTCCCGTCTTCTCACACTATTCCTTCATTATCCTGCAAGCTGTCTGCATCCTATCGCACAACACACCCAGAAACTTCCCCGTCACAAAGACGAGTCCATCATCCGCGTATGCCTGTGCGCAGAAGCCAGCTTCAGCGAGCCTTACCATCAGGCTTTCCATAATCATAATTGTAAGACGAAACAATAATCCAATTCTTCACTGAATATCTTTATTTAAACTCTACGCGTTTCGGCGTTTCGCCATTGTCAAGAGTTAAAAGCTTATTAATATGTCACATTTACAAAGATTTTAGTCTACTAGGACACACAATTATTACGATTAAAACCATCCAAAAATTTTCACAACAACAATTATTCTACATATTAAAATAACCTTCCTAACCCAGGTTATTTTAATATGTAGAATAATTGTTGTTGTGAAAATTTTTGGATGGTTTTAATCGTAATAATTGTGTGTCCTAGTAGACTGAAATCTTTGTAAATGTGACATATTAATAAGCTTTTAACTCTTGACAATGGCGAAACGCCGAAACGCGTAGAGTTTAAATAAAGATATTCAGTGAAGAATTGGATTATTTTTTCGTCTTACAATTATGTATACACTTCACCCTGGAACACAGTTTGATTACTTCCATAATCAGACATCATAGGTGGGGCGATGGGCAATTGTCCTGTGGGCAGCCGCCTCTCATCCCAACATCCCCGTTTTAATGTGCAAGTTTATATGTTGGTAATTTTGGGGCAGTGCAGAAAAAAATACAGAGAAGCGGCACCAGTGTGGGCAGAGAGGTTTTCTAAAAACCCTAAATCTCACATGACATTTAAGAGGCTAAAAAACAGATCTCACGTTACTGGCGGTTTAAAGGCAATACTACGTGTCCAGAGTAGAACTAACACGAACGACAACATGGTAGTTGGCGTTTTAGGAGCTATTGACCCTCATGTAGGTTACAGACGGCTTGCTAATGATGCTGGAATGAATCAAAAATCAGTTTTAACCAATTGTGCAAGCTTCATCTATACCACATTACGCTTCACCAAGAGCTGTTTGGGAACGACTTTGAAAATCGCGTTACCTTTTGCAATTGGGTCAGAAGGAAAATACAAGAATATAATAGTTACTTGAAGATTGCAATATTCTCTGACTAATCCACTTTCCATAATTGTGGGTAGGTGGGATTTTAAGTTAAATTAATTATTAATTATTATTAAAAATTGAATTTCTTATGTTTGTTTGGCTATTTTCCTTAAGGTAAACCGACACTTTATTCACTACTTGAAACCGGAAAATAACGACTTGATGAGAACTCTTCCAAATTAACATCCCTGGCCAATCAATGTCTGGTGTGCAGTTATCGGGGATATAGTGACTGGTCTGCATTCCTTTAAAAGACATTTAAATGGAGAAATTATTATTTTTTTATTTTACTATTTTTAACGGTCGTCGGCGTATCAGAGGCCATCTTGAACCGGTCATCGACCGTACGGTTTTTAATCGTGCGGTCTACTGACTGGGGAGTGTGAAACGGCACCGTCATCCTACTAGATATCCGATCTCATCCGGCCTGTCCGGCGTGAATAGGATGGTTTTGATGTCGATTCATTTTACACTCTTCCCTAAGACAAGAGCACGCGGTGTTTCCCAAGCGGTCACCCGTCCAAGTACTAACCGCGCTCGACACTGCTTAACTTCGGTGATCTGACAGGAACCGGTGCTTTAAGTGTCGCTAGGCCCTTGCCAAATGGAGAAATGTACACATACTTTTTAGGAAACCAATAACCCACACTATTAAACCAACACATATATTTTGACGTATAATTAAGCAGGACGGGGCTCCCCCCATTATACAATACAGGCCCGTAACTATTTAAATTAAACATTTCAAAACAGGTGACTGTCCGGTCAACTGGCCTGCTCGGTCCTCAGATTTGACCCCCCTTGAATTCTTCTTGCGGGGCTTTATAAAGGACAAAGTGATGGCAACTACACCTACAATTTCGGATGATATGAAAGACCGAATCTGTTCTGCCTGCTGATTAGTGACACCTGAATTGAGCGGGTACGAGATTCGTTTAGACAAAGGGTGAGAAAGTGTTTGGAAGTTGTAAGAGGACATTTTGAACAACTACTGAACCATGATAGACGTTAAATAATTTCAAATTAGGTTATAAGCTATTTGTTTATTGCACTACCGTAATAAATTATAATTCCATAACCAGGAGAGCAAGTCAAATTTCTTTTTAATAGTAACATAATAACTCTGTATACTATTTTTTTAAATTTTAGTTAAACTTAATCAAATTATCTATAAGGTTATAACTTACATACCAGTGGCGCACCAAATAAAGTTAACTTTCTGTTCAGTGGTAAAACTGAAATAAAAGAAAAAATTTGCCAATTCTCCCTCAGAGAAAAAGATACATCCGAAACTTTTAAATAAAACAGTTGAAACTCATGTAAGTCGAGCGATCTTTTGGGGATGTCGTCGTTACAACTCGAGGCTGAAGTTTCCCGCACGGCTTGTGCATTAACCATGGGAAAATAAAACAGCAAAGGGAGTTTAAAATGGTTCCAAATGGTAGAACTTTGGAACAAATGTATTTTACTTAGTATTTATTAGACCTGAAATACCCAACGTCCAAGTAATGTTACAAATTTGAAATTGAACATTAAACTTTATTCCCTGTGGGTTTTAAAAGAACAATACTATACTGAAGCACAGGTGCAATTGGCTCGCTACTGTTATTTTCAAGTCTAGAATTTATAGTTACTCTATGGACCAGCCACAGATTCTCTATGCAAAAATATTAGTATTTAGTCTAACTTATAACAGAGATAGAGGGAGGATGTTCTAAAGTTGTTTTCCGATTATTTTAAATAACATAAAACAAAGGTTGACCTTTGTGGTTTTTAAGATGAAAAACTTGCAATTTTTTAAAAATTCTGATAGTATTCATTGAAGCAAATAAAAATGCAAAATAGTGAAATTGATGATTATATTATTTCTAAAAGTCGGTCGCGGTTGTCCGGTGGGTGGAGAGCTCGCCTCGCAACCGATAGATCCCTAATCGGATCCGAGTTAGGAACATACATGTTTTGCAAATGCTTATATTACAAGTTTGTAATATACAGGGTTGGGCAAATGCTCCGGAACGGTTAATTTGCAGGAAAACGAAAAGTGATACTGGATCCGGGTTTAGTGCAATCTATAAGACCAAAGTTTTACTATTTGACTGTGTATACCATATATCAATAACGTCATCGACTACCTGGTGGTTATGTTATTTTATATTCTTAATGGAATACCGTGGATATTCATAGATATTCTAAATTCTCTATAAATTTAATATATTTTTCCAATAGCAAACCATATGTCTAAATTTAACTGTTTCGGAAATACCCCATAATACATTTTTTGCGAATCTTAAAGTCTTCATTATGGGTTTCAATTGGGTTGCATAAGCAATCATTTTAAACACGCATTTTTTATTTTCTTTCTGTTGGTAACAACACAACATTACTGTTTTGAAATTTCATGGCACATCTACTTTTTGTGTTAAGAAATATTTCGGTAGTGGCAAACTTAAATTATCTATCTTATACCTATGGATGGGGTTATCTTTAGAAGTAAGACATATTTTATAAAAGATTTTAATTATGTTAAAAATGTTGTTTTACTGGTTGTATAATACACAAAATACGTAGGTACATCTTTACTAGGATCACGCTCACGCTGCTCTACATACATCCACAAACAACATAACCTAGCAAATATGCGACTGTGGATTACGTATATTTATTTATTTCAAGCAAGAAACACTATAATATTAGTCTATTAAAGTAATAGCGAGACAAAAGTTAAATAGTGCTTATTTAGTTTATTTAGTTACAATTATAAATACTGTGGTAATTTCCTCAATTTTATTTCTCTAAAGAAACAGACGTGAGAAGAGATGAGTAATTATTGTAAATATTTACTGTTACTGTTGAATGTTCGATGGCGTTAATGGTTATCCCTGAAATATTCTGGGTAGACACAATGTTTTGTGTGAGACCTTGCTCATTTATAATTAATCTGGTCGTTCCACTTGACGGTACAGTTGCTGTAGCTGCGATATATTGGGATGTACGTGATAAGCAATGTGAAGATACACCATGTGAAGATTGTGTGTACAAAATATTTGCAACTTCAACCTTGCTTCTCATCGAAGTTTCAATGTAACCTCAGGCCACTGCTGAAGACTTCCAGCCACCACGCTTCTTAATAGTGTTCAAGTTACCCCACTATTTGCTAAGTGTGTAGCACTGGACCGTCTAAAACAATGGCCTGTAAATAACTCGGGATTTGGTAATTTTAAGTAAGAAGTAATAAAAGATGGAGCTTTGCCAATTGTATTAAGACCAATAGGGGTGTTAATGCAGTGTCCATTTCTATAAGTCAAGAAAAATCTGCGACTTGTCACGTGATTTGGTCTGAGACTAAAATACTGTGTTACCATTTGTACCCAGTCACTATTTGTGATTATAAACTGTATTATAATATTATGTATGTATGTTATTATTTAATGGGAGCTTGTCTAATGAAGCGATTAATTTGCTCAATCTCTAAAATTTTTGATTTTTTTGGCGTGTTACCCTCCGAAAGCCTTTTTAAATATGCCTGTAATATTTTATACTTTGATATTTCAATATTTCTATATACCGGGTGTTTCTCAAAAGACGCTCACCCCTATAACTTTTTTGTATTTATAGATCTTAGAATGAAATTTTGGAGTTGTGCATAAGAGATGAGTCTGCATTTATTGGCATAATTTTTGATTTGTTAGCACTTCCGGTTTAACCGGAAGTGACCTTGACTTTGGTATTTTAAATGGGGCACCCTGTATATTTTGACTTATTTGGATTCAGCATGATATTCTGAGTAAAATGGCATCCCACTTGTCATTTTTTGACGTGTTATAACATTTTTATTCTCATTTTTTGTATTGAATCTAGAGGGTCATGAATCAATTAAATATGTTAATTTATAGTCAAGTAGTTTACGAAAAATAAAATTATGTCATATTAATTGACTTTCTAAGTGTCACAAGCGTTTAAAAAATGAAATGACGTTTACTCCATTTTTCCAAATGGAACGATAGTGGTTCACTAGGATATTTGAAACGAGCATTTTTTTCCCAACAATTTAATACCATACACTTCTATGCTATTTTAAAATTAACACGAAAAAAATTGCCTTAAATCCCAATCACATATTTAAAAGCGTTATGTATTATTATTGCCGCCCTGTCCTTTCTAAAGAAAAGAAATATAAAGGCGGCTTTGAAAAACAATTGAATTGAATATCAAAACCAATATGGCTCTAATTAAAAGTTCATTTTAATCAGATAAAATGGTTAGTTTTACTAGAAATGAACAAATTGATATGCTCTTAATTTTTGAAGAGACCAAAAAAAATTCTTCTAAGGCCGCAAGATCGTATGCAGAGAGATTTCCAGGTCGCCGACTTCCAATCCGGCATTATTTTTCAAAACTGGAATAAAAATTCGTACAGAACCCAATGAGGATGCGGGCAATAACTATGTTGTAAGTGAAGAGAAAGAAATTGACGTACTATCATTAGTTAACATAAATATTACTGCCTCAGTCAGAGAAATTGCTGTTGAATGTGATATTAGTAGCTCGTCAGTTTGAAGGATCTTACATAAATACAAATATCATGCATACAAATACCAGATTCATCAACATCTCTATCAAAATGACCATGCCAGAAGGCTTGAATACTTTAACTGGTTTTTACAAAGACATCAACAAGATCCAACATTTCCGTCGAAAATTCTTTATTCGGATGAGAGTCGATTCAAAAATTTGGGCATGTTTAATAGAAACAACAAGCGGTATTGGTCACAAGATAACCTGCATTTAATGGAAGAAGGCAATTTTCAAGAGCGATTTGGATTCAATTGCTGGTTTGGTATCATTGGAGATAGAATTGTGGGACCAATTATTTTTGATGGTCACCTTACCGGCGAAAGATATTTAGGTTTATTGCAAGTAGAAATAAAACAATTTCTTGAAAATTTGCCTGTAGTTGAACAAATGGCTATTATTTTTCAACAAGACGGGGCTCCACCATATAATTCTCGTGCTGCTAGGGAATACCTTCATAACACGTATGGGGAAAATTGGATTGGCACTAACGGACCGATAAGATGGCCAGCAAGGTATTAAGCTTTTTGGTAGGTATGTCTTTTCATCCTTTAACATTTTTATTTTCTAAATTAGATCCCCCGACCTAACTCCGTTGGACTTTTTTGCGTGGGGAACCCTCAAAAACAAAGTCTACAACGTTCCACCAGTCACCCGTGCAGAACTTGAAAATAAAGTGAGAGCAACAATTCAAGAAATAAATGTAAACCAGTTGAGAAATGTAATGAGGGCAACTGTCGAAAAAGTGGAAAATTGTTTTCATCAACAGGGAGGACATTTCGAACATTTAGGGCGATGATAATGGGTATTATAATTAAAGTCCTAGACTGATTTATTAATAATGATAAACAATTACTATCTACTATTAGTTGTTTGTTAATATTGAATTAGTTAACTGTTTAGTTCTTTTAGTTCAGTTTTAATTAAGCCTAGTTGCCTAGATCAATTTCTTAACACCTGCGTAAGTTTTACAATAGCATAGGAGTTTATGGTATCAAATTGTTGGGAAAAAAATGCTCGTTTCAAATATCCTAGTGAACCACTATCGTTCCATTTCAAAAAATGGAGTAAACGTCATTTCATTTTTTAAACGCTTGTGAAACTTAAAAAGTCAATTATTATGACATAATTTTATTTTTCGTAAACTACTTGACTATAAATTAACCTATTTAATTGATTCATGACCCTCTAGATTCAATACAAAAAATGAGAATAAAAATGTTATAACACGTCAAAAAATGACAAGTGGGATGCCATTTTACTCAGAATATCATGCTGAATCCAAATCAGTAAAAATATACAGGGTGTCCCATTTAAAATACCAAAGTCAAGGTCACTTCCGGTTAAACCGGAAGTGCTAACAAATCAAAAATGATGCCAATAAATGCAGACTCATCTCCTATGCACAATTCCAAAATTTCATTTTAATATCTATAAATACAAAAAAGTTATAGGGGTGAGCGTCTTTTGAGAAACACCCGGTATATATTTAAACAACTTCTTAAGATTGAGTATTTGGACCACATCGATGAAGCGTTTCTAATTTTATTATCTTTGCTAAAAAATGTTATCAGGACATTCTCTGAAATATCTTTTACACTATTTTGCTCACACCATTGCTCAAAATCTGCATATTCTTTTTGATAGACATTGCGCGATTTCTTCGGTAAGAGATTATTTAAATTATTTTCCGCGATTTCTCGTAGTTCTGGTGGGGTGTGTCTTCCCTCTTGGCTCATTCTTATTCGTTTTAACTACTAAATTACTAAATAATATTTATTCCAATACAGCAAAAAATGACAATTTATTAAAAATATATATTACTTTTCAAATATAGGCGGCTGGGGTGCCCAATTGTTTTTTTCTGTAACATAGTGTTGCCAACCTAAAAAAAAAATAAAAATTTTGGCTGGAAATTATTAACTAAATTTTTTTTTTAATTTCCTTAAAATTGCACTCGTCTCGACAGACGCGTACTGTAAAATTGTGTCTATGTTTAATATGCTATTAAGTAAAAGTTTTAGCTTTCATGAATTCCAAGTTGTTACTCTGACAGATTTCTACTTGATATTAGTTTAAGTGAGTGGTGCGAGTTTCCTTTTGTTGTGTTATGGCTCTGGTTAATACCAAATGACCAGAGTTTTTTTTTATTCACTGAGTAAACTACTACTATAACTGATAAAACTATGGTTCAGCCAGAACGCATTAATCTGCTTATCTTACGGGGATAGATGGAGATCTTTTCAAGAAGCACCCGACCTTTTTAATCAAAGTTTTCCTGATCGAGATCCCATTTTTAAATCAACTGCTAATAGGATGTTTCATAACTTTAAGAATACTGGTACGGTAAAAAACTTGCAAACAGTCCGTCCAAAAGCTGCTACAAATGACGAGAAATGCCTGGATGTTTTGCTTGCTCTGCTAAAGAACCACAGACCTCAGTTACAAAACTTGCCGTACATGATAACAGCGAAGAATCCATTAGAAGAATTCCTAGAGAGAATAAAATGTTTCTTTATTAAGCCAGGTTGTTTTATTAAGAGCTATCAGAGGACAATCCTGATAGACGCTTGCAATTAATGGATTACATAAACATACGATCTAACTTTGTAAGTGGTATTTTATTGGTGCAGCATTCCCAAATGATAAATGTGTGGGCAGGTATCAAGGTGATCAAGATAACGATCAAATACTAGGGAATTACATTTAGTTTCAACAAGATTGTAGTTTGATATGGATATCAGAAACTATTTGATCGAACGTTTCATGGAAGGTTGTTAGGTAGGAGAAGGCCCATTGAATGACCTCTTAGATTTTTAGATTTAGATTTCTATCTCTGGGGTCATTTAAAGACTGTTGTCTGTAAACTTAACTCTTTGGAGGACCTTGAAAGCAGAATTTTAGATGCCATGCATGCTATTTCTCGTGAACATTTGCAAAACGTGTTTTTCCAATTTTCTGAGAGGTTTAGACACTATCAAGTGACTGAAGATCGACATTTTGAACATTAAATTAAAAAGCTTTTATTTTATATTATGGCTTTTTTTAAATATTCTTAGCAATCCTTTTAAATAAATGATGTACTATGTTACTAAACTGAAACGGAGGTCTGGAATTAAAATCGGCATAATTTAAAAAATTTACATTATATAGGGTGGTTCAAAAAAGTGTGATGAGCCAAACGTTTTTTTTTTAATAGAACATTCTGTATATTATTCACCCAAAAGACCGACATAGATCTGCTGATTATTTTAATATAGGTAATGTGGGGTTAATTCTCGTAGTTTAAAAAATAATAACGGTTTTATCCTAAACATTGTCTAAGTTTAGTAACCATTTCCAAATTGCTAAAAACAATTCAATATAATAAAATGATATGAAACAATATTTTAGAATATTGCCTATCTTTACAGCAAACAATATTTGTATTCAGTGCAGGGTAATTACATTATGCAAAATATTAAAAACTCTCTTTTTTTATTAGAACGCCCTTGTGACATTTTCGGTGGGTTTTTAGGTTTGACAGGAAAACTGTCATTTGTGTCATTCGGTTAAACTAAATTCTGGTTACTGGTCAGTCCCTTAGCTCTTACGGGAAAATTCGGGAAATCTTTCCCCATCTCTGTGCTTTTCATATGAAATCTTGTTTGAGGCACATATATGGTAAGTTCCCAACGTGAATTATCGATATATTTGGGAGATAATAACATATAACCTCATACTTCATACCTTTTTTTTTGAACCACTATTATCCCTCTGCTACATTGAGTTCCTCTACCAATTATCTCTCTTTGTACTACACAGTAGTTCCACTTACGTTGCCTATTCCAATAACTACTTTTCCGGCCGAGTTTTTGGACCTATGTAGTTGAGGCATTTGTTAGACCTGATTATCCACGTCACTGAGCAGCAGCAAGGGGCTATCTCTTAAGAGTATACCAGTCGCCTCCAGGAAGACCGTGCCGATAAGTACTTTTATTTTTATCTTCAAATTTCTAGTTACCTTTTGTTTCGGATATAGCCAAGTGTGTTTTTTTGCCCTACCTAATACTTAATTGCCTCTTTTTGTTATCAAAGCCATGTTATTTTGCCTGACTATTTCTGATATAACTTAACAACTACTCAACATTTTAAGTGATTTACCTCATTAATCTTAATATCAGACATACTTATAAAGCGAATTGTAAAAGGGTTGCAACTTTCACGCTGTTATAAAGAATGTTTTATTTAGTAAACTCATCCTTTTATACTCCATTCCACAATAATTCGTTGATTTCTTGACCGCAATAAAAATTAAATGACAACCCTTAGTCGTAATCCCAACCATAAATAACTTGCCTGACAAATATATCTATTGTGTAGGCACCGGACCTTTGGAAAGGGTGCAGGTCCTGATTACCTACTAATTTCAATAGTTTAGGTTAGCTATTTTCAACAAAAACAATAAATATAAAATAATAGGTAAGTATCTTTATTTTAATCATGTAATTAAATAGCTATTAATATTTATACAAAAATAGTAATCTACAATATTATAATAATACAATATTTAACTTAACCTACTCTATATTTAGCTCTGTTTCACTATCACTATCGTCTTCAT
The DNA here is from genome assembly GCA_963920685.1 of Polydrusus tereticollis. Lineage (NCBI taxonomy): Eukaryota > Metazoa > Arthropoda > Insecta > Coleoptera > Curculionidae > Polydrusus > Polydrusus tereticollis. Next base: position 31,362,588 of record OY987332.1, on the reverse strand, counting down.
CTATTCCTAAACTAATTATTAAGGGCATTACGTTACTATTAAGTATCATCGTCTTTAACTGGCTCCATTAATGTTCTATTGGGTTAAAAATACAGTAATACGGAGGGACCATTAGCACTTGCGAGATTGTCAGAGATGTATTCCTTTTCAATATTGAATGTTTTTAAAACATTTAAAAGGTCCTTTTTTGTATAGGTTTCCTCGAAATATATATTATTTTCCATCATATAGTTTTGAATTTCCACTTTTGTATTATTTGAATTCGGCACTTTACTTAGTTGGCGACTGTGGTAACTAGCGTTATCCATCACAATAACACTATTTTTGGGCACATTCGGAAGCAGACGATTCTGAAACCAATCTTCACACAATGTAGCATCCGTGTCTTGATGGTAATCCAAAGATGAATTGGCAATTTTCTTCGCAGATAATAATAGAGCGTTTGGAATAAATCCATTTTCTGAACCTGCATGTAATATCGTAATTCTTTGTCCATTGTTTGAGGGAGCTTTAGTTTGACATTTGATTGTTGAATCGCTCCAACCTTTTTTAGGAGTGTCGTGCGTATCAAAGTTTCGTCCAAGTATATAATTTAACGATTTTCTTCCCTTTATTGTCTGATAAGATTCAAATAATCTCTACGCCATACTTGTAAACGCTGCGATTCCATTAGTACTTGTCGTTTGTCAATGGTACGCTATTTAAAACCCATTGCTTTTACTATTCTCCAAAGGCTTGTCCTGCCACATGAAATGTCGGTTTCGTCTGCTGTAAGTACCTTTTTTAGCGTATCTATTGTTGGGACTATTTGTTTACTGTACATGTCATAAATTTTCCTCCGAATCAAGTCTTTATCAGCTTCTTCGATGCTTCTCAATTTTCCGCTGTCACACCGTTTTTTCCTTGGCTGGATGGGTTTGGTCACTATATCTTTTACTGTCGTTAATGCAACTTTGGTCAAAATACTCGTTTCACTAAAACTTGCACTCCGGTCATACCCTTTTTCTAAAAGGGTACAGTAAATGTTCTTTATGATATTTTTGGCATCAAGTGATAAATGTTTTTTCTTCGTTACACCATAACTTCCGGAAGCAATATTATCTGAAGCTTCACACAGATCTGACATATTTTGGATGCTCGATAACACATACGAAAATACCTTTAACGCACAGCTTGACAAACACCAAACGACTGATGAACTAAGATGAAAATACTCTGCTTTATATTGAACACTTGCAATTTGCCATTAACTTACCTAATATACCAATATAATAACATAATTAGTAGTAACGTAAGGCCCTTAATATATAGTTTAGGCATAGATGATATTATAATATTGTAGATTAGTATTTTTGTATAAATATTAATAGCTATTTAATTACATGATTAAAATAAATATACTTACATATTATTTTATATTTGTTGTTTTGTTGAAAATAGCTAACCTAAACTATTCAAATTAGTAGGTAATCAGGACCTGTACCCTTTTAAAAGGCACTTATTTATGGCTGGGTTTAAATTTTATTGCGGTCGGGAAATCAACGAATTATTGTGAAATGGAGTATACCACTATTTTTCTGTTTAGGTAAATCGACTGACGCATATATATTACTTGTTGAATTAAGTCTTCATAATTCCAAATTTAAAATCGTTTTTCTTTGCATTTTCTCTTAATTAAATAACTTTTAAGTATTCATTTTTGTGTTTGTTTTGGCACTGTGTGTGGACTCCATTGTGTCACTTACAGGAATTTGATGTTGTTGTGTCAACAAACTAACCTGAACTAAAAGAGCTGTGGGTGGCGCTTAAAACTTAAACATATATCTAGGCTTGCACAACAATATTCCTTGGGGGCCACACCCGTTCACATTGTAGTTTTACTGGCAAGGACCCTACTTACAAGAACCACCTCGGTTTACAATTACCACGAGTTTGAGCTATCCGAGGTAGGTGGTGACCTCAGACTTATTTTATATTAAAATAACAACATTTATATTATGTTACCACCTAATAAGTTTATATCCCTTTCATATCCTTTCTACTGATATCACATTTGATACCTCTTAGTTATTAATTTTATTGTATTTTTATAACAGCCTAATACAATAATTTAACATTTGATCAGTTGCCAAAAATAGACCTACTAACTTTCACAAAATGTCGACGTTTACCATTTTGGAAATTAAATATGATTTTGATACTGCAAGAATGTGCCTTCTAGCGACCCGAGAATATGCTGAAAAGTATCGAGAGAACGCCGAGTCCAGAGGGTTTCCAAAAGTTGTTGCAAGGATTTGGACTTTGGAGAAGCAGGAAGCGTTGCGTACAAAAAAAGGATAATAATCAGTAAACTCATTATTAATGAAGAAAATGATATGAAGGTTTTAAGTCAGACTGGCATTATTCTGCAAAACAAGCGTGTAAAGGATTTCGAAAAAGTATAAATATCATCCTTTATCAAATAGAATAACACCAAGAACTTTATTGAGATGATTTCTTAAGACGAATTACATTTTGTAACAATAACAACATTTTATCAAAAGTTCTCCTTATTGACGAGTCAACATTTAAAAATAACAGAATCGTAAATAGACATAATATGCATTATTATGCTACTGAAAATGAACATTATCTCGGGAGGAATATTATGGCCTTACATTATTAGACCATATTTGTTTAAAAACCGTTTGACGGTATAAGTTTACTTGAATTTTTTCGATTATGATCTACACATTTCGCCTCAAAGAACTCTACAAAACTTCTGGTTTCAGTAGGGCGGCGCACCCCCTCATTATTATGAGCCGGTTAGACAAATTTTAAACCATTGGCAAAGAAATCTGTGGATTGGACGTCGTGGACCAACCGCTTGGCATCCTATATAACCTGATTTAACACACCTTGATTTCTACCGCTGGGGATATGTTAAAGAACAAATCTATGCCATAGCTTCTACGAACCGAAATGAATAATTAAAGATCATTTACGAGAGGAATTTAGAAATATTAGAATAAAAACTCTACGACATTCCAGCAAAATTTTGTTCGAAGGCTACATTTGGAGAACAGGGAAGAACCTTTGAACATATTATTATTAGAACCAGTCAATAAATTCTCATTTACCGCATAATAAGGGGGTGTATGGAGCGTGGTGGAAGGAATTTGGAACAATTTTACATACTTTGTTTCCGGATTTTGAGCTACATCCGGTTTAACCGTAAGTTGACCATTTTAGAAAGATAGTTGAAAACTAAGATAGGAACATGTAAGCCGTTTTACTCTAAGATGTACCGTTAGAAAGCTAAAAGCTGTCAAAATTCAAAAATGTCACTTTCACAAGTCGATATCTCGGAAACTATTAGGTTTAGACTTATAATGCACTTAATAAAAAATAATTGTAATTTTAGGTAAAATCCGAAAATATTCTAAGCTATAGGGTGTCCCATTTTAAAAAATGTAACTTTATGACACCCTAATTTCGGGCGCACCCTGAATAATTCAAAATATTTTTAAAATGTGGCAGATATCCAACCCAACATTAGTACAAAATCTTATTATCGACAAATCCTATCTTCAAGGCATAAAATTACTCCGCGCTAGCGTTGACTCACCCGGTACAAATTTCTTGACGAGATTGAAAATGTAGCTCTGCTTTAAATCATATTTTACCAAATATCAGCCGAACCGTATAAGATATCTAAATAGTGCAAGAAATAAAAAAGATAAGTGATAAACCAAAAAAGTCGTTTTTATATGAATGGATAGTGAGTGTCGTATCAAAAAAAAGTTGGGGGGGGGGGGGCGCAGTGGTCGTGGCGCCCAAAAAAATAACACCCTGTAGATAGTTTTAAATGACAAAAGGTTAATTCTTTAAATACATTAATATGTAACAAAATTACAGAATTTGAATAAACAATCTTTAAGCACGCATAAAATAAATAGGAAAAATCGAAAATAAATTAGAAGATCTTTTTTCATTATTTCTTATCAAGGAATCATCTGTTTCCATTTGTCGGTATAATATAACACCCTGTATATCCTATAACTAAATTCATCAGTTTAAAAGGTAATAAAGTCATACCTACTTATTACCACTTCTCTAACAAAAACCTTATTTAATTAAATGCTGCAAATTGACTTTCTGAACAGCTTGATACTGTGCCAAGTTATAATAGAATTCATTCAATTTAAAAAAGCTTGCTTAAAGTAAAGTTGCAACATTGGGACAAAAAGAAAAACAAAAAGTTTTCTTCCTCTAATTTAATAAAAATGTTATTCTCTTTCATAGTCTGCTATGTTTCGAACATAGAAATGCTCATCATCAGGAGACATAAAAAAGAGTTATGTTGCTGTTGGTATCAGTAGCGGCAGTTGGTTTGGTAGTCAGGTAAAAGTACCGAAGGCGCAAATTTCGTTTCTGTCTACAGTTTCTATACTATTCTAATATTTGCATTGAACAGATATGCAATAATAACAATAACCACCAGCGAAATATTGAAGAGTATGACGGGGGCTGTCATGTCACGAGTCAGAAGTAGTTTCATTGTTAATTATTTTAAGTAGTGAGAAATGCCTTTGCTTTTTACATAATATGACGAGTATGTCGACATGCTCCTGATATACGGAGAATGCCACAAGAATGGAAGACGTGCTCAAAATCTGTATAGTCAACGATACCCGAATCGTGAAATACCAAACTATAGAACGTTTCGTAATGTTGAACAAAAATTAAGAACTGGTTCCTTTCCCAGTGGTAGGGCGCAAACACCAAGAAGAAAACGAACGAGTCCGAACAGAAGACAACAATATTAACATCTTGGCGTATGTTTAAGTGTATCCACATGTCTTAACTCGACTCCTCGGGGAAGAATTAGGTATTGGAAAAAGTACAGTTGAAAGGACACTCATCTGTAAATCCTCACTGGATGAAGGAGACTAATTTTCAGGTAGTTTGGGATGTTAACGTTTGGTGCGGTTTATTTAATGGCTATCTTATAGGTCCTTACTTTTACCAAGGGACACTAAATGGAGAACGATTTTTAAATTTTCTTTAAAACGAACTTCCCTTATTACTTGAAAATATCCCAATCAATGAAAGAGCCTCTATGTGGTGGCAGCAAGATGGAGCTCCCCCTCACTTTGCCAGGCAAGTTACAAATTATTTAGATATCACGTCTCCTGCGCGCTGGATTGGCCGAAATGGTGTGATCCGGTGGCCATTACAGTCACCGGATTTGACCCCTTTAGATTTTTTTCTTTGGGGATATCTTAAAGAAATTGTGTATCTAAACCGACCTAGAGATGTCGAAGATTTGCAAAACAAAATCATAGCAGCTTGTCGAACTCCAGCTATGATTACAGCAGCGTATACCAGAAATCTTATAAACAGATTTGAATATTGTATTAGTCAGAGTGGTAACCAATTTGAACATATTTTGTGAAGAAGTCGTAATTAATTTTGTTTAGTTATCTTCTTATTTTCGATGGATTGTTACATAATTTAATAAAGTGTTATAAATCGCTCATATTTCAGTCATTTTAAATTAGAAACGTAACAAGTATGGTATGGTTGAACTTCTCTTGAAACAAGCATTTCGAAAAACTAACAATATACAGGGTGTTCCATTTAAAAAAAATTGACTTGGCAGCAATATTACTATTTTTAAAACACCCTGTATATCTAAAATTACACTTCCTAGATGCTCCCTTACAAGCCCTCAATTTCTGTTCCTGAACTTTTTTTTCTATCTGGTTCCGTTTCCGAGCAATATGCTGAGAAAATCGTCGTGGCATGAACATTTTTTTTTAACATATTTTTCCTTTGAACTACTTATTAACCAGAAATTAACTACGATGAAAAACATTTGTTTTGTTTGTTTTTCAAACCTGTTAAATTAATTGTTCTCTACCGCGAGGTTCAGATGTTGCAAAATAGCGGAAAAATGGTGAATTACGACATAAATTTCAGACGTTTCTTGCAGATTCTTTTAGAATTTCGTTTTCTATTAAGAACTCGCCAATAATTATTGTGATAAACTTGACAGTCGTTCCTGGTTAATTTCATTATGTAAAAATAAGTTTTAACGCGCTTTAGATACGAAAATACCTGCTCATTTGACACAGAGTTGGATGACAATCGAGTCAAGTCGAATAGGTAAATGTTTTTTTTTCCTTGGAAATATCATGCTTATGGAGAGCCCAAAACAGTTTGCACTACGGACTTTGATTTTTTCTTTTTTAATATGAAAACGAAATGTTTGATCAACAAATTTTTGTTGCAACACAGATCTATATAGCTACATATAATCTGTGGTGCGACTCTTATTTTTTAATTAAAACTTTAAATATATTGAATAAAATATCAGATCACTTTTAACCTCAGTTTCAACTTAGTTTTCTATGTTACATGCAATACACTCAGTTTTTTGGGAATGTCCAAGATATTTTATTTAAATTGTGAAACACTTACCAAAGGTCCTAATCTTAACAAAAAAACAAATTGGAAGTTTTATTTCTCAACATATAACACTAACACATCGATAAAAAACCGAACTATTTCCAGCCGATTAGCATAGGAGTTAACCTACCTGTAAATTTAGCGACAGGCTCGAATCTACCATCACTGACTTTTAGGTAGATAGATATAAATAGATAGAAAATGTTAAACAAAAAAAAAGGATCATAATTTGGTAATCAACACTCTAACTTTACTTAATTTTTGTTTATCCCAAAATTATTTTTGCTCCAATAACAAATTTTACCAACAACCAGACGGACTTGCCTTGGGAAGTTGTTTGTCTGCTTTTTTTTAGCAGATGTCTTTATGAATTCCTTGTAAAATAATCACATAATGTCCTCCAATGGTACAGGTATGTAAATGATTGCTTCTGTTCTTTGAATTGTAACAACGAAGGAGCCTTAGAATTACTCAATAAACTTAATACCATACACCCAAATACATCCTTCACACTTGAAACAGACAACAACAAAACAATCAATTTTCTAGACATTACCATACAAAAATCCACAAATAATTTACAATTTCAAATATACAGAATATTGGTCGTACTTGTAGACCCCTAAAGACCCGTATAAAAGATCACCTTTCGAGATCCTTTTCTGCTTTTGCTCAACACCCCAGAGCTTCTAGTCGTGCTTTCTGTCCTTCCTCTAATTCAAAGATTATTCATGACATATCTTCCAATAATTTTAATATACTCGATTTTATGGAGGACATAGAAATCAATAATCAATTACTAGACAATTACCTTTGTTTAAATACACCAGATAACCTAAACAGAAGTCACATTCCCTTACATAGACGCCTTCTTAATAAACATTTAAAATTTGAATATCTTCCAACCTTAACAGTTTTTAAATAGCCCGCTCTATATTCTCAACAACGTCAACAATGTCATTTCAATGTCAGGTTAGTTCATGTCAGATTTATTTTTTTAAATTTTAAATAACCGTCATATTTTGACTCGAAACCACGTTCTCACGTGGAAATGAAAAAGAAAAAGGAAAACTGATAGTTACTGATTGAAATTTAAAAGTGGTTCGTACCAGTTGTTCGTCATTTACGATTTTAAGTGTTAATTGTTTTATATAACCAGTTTTTACATTGTGGTGTGATGGCTCACTTAATGAAAAAATATTTTTTGTCAATGAAGTGTTCCTGGTTCCTGGCCGTGAGTAAAACCAAAATTCATTTTTATATCATTTCTCAGAACAACTTTTCAATAAAGAATAGGTAACATTTAATTGATTTCACACATATTTATAATTAATTTTCGATTAACGACATTTTCAATTAAATATTTCTACAAATTGGACTTTCCTCGCTTTTTAGGAAGCACTGAAGATGGCCTAAGGCCCAAAGCGCTCCGCTCTTCTTATAAAAATTTTGAAGATTTTACACTTAATACACAAAACGATTGTTGTTCCCTCTAAATTCAAAAAAGTGTACACAGTCCCACCTTATTAAAAAAAATGAAGATAGTGAATGGTGTATGTTTGGTGGCCTATCTTTAAACCTGAAATTCTTAGTCATCGTTGCGGAAATTACAACGCTTGGCGTGCCGACCGTAGCCCGGGCTTAAAAAGCGATTTGAAAAGTAAAATAATTTATTTTATAGCCGGGGTTACAGGGGCGCTATAAAAAGTGTAGCGGTTATTCACTTGCAGTTTGAGAGTCATTGAAATGCAAATTTATATAGATAAATATTATAATATACTCTCTATTGCCTGTTTGGCTTTGGGTCGACCACGAAAAGCTGCCAGTGGTTGGTAATAGTAATAGAGAAAATGTTTGGCGGTATATAACTTTAATAAAGCTTCGGAATTACGTGAAATGATCTAATATATGAAAAGTTATGAAAGGATTACTAGCATGCTGTGTAGGTATGTAGAAAAATAATTTTAACTTATTTAGTAAGAAGAGTCATGACTAACTAATTGAGAGGAATAATATTTTTTTTATGGGGATAAAAGATAAGCAGCCTTATGATCAAACACATAAGTTAACTTTTAACGTACCGTTTCCATGACAACAACCGAAGAGAGCCTACTTGTTAATTTTTCACATGTAGACCTTAAAAAAGCATACCAGTTTTATTAAACTAGTGGTGGAATATTTTTTGCTCTCCCTTTTGTCCCAAAATCTATTTATTATACAGTAAAGACTCTGTTTGCGACCGCCTCTATAAAAGGACCACCTGGGCTAAACGACCGGTTATGAATTCCACATATTTAAAAATTGGAACCCATTGTATTTTATACTCCTCCTTACCAACATATCTGTTAAACGACCGCGGGCACTTTTCAATAGTAATATGTTAAGTGCATGTAAAATTGCTGAAAATCATGCATGAAGGTTTGTTGCCCTAGAAACAGCTTGAATGCATTTTTATTGTTATTTACCAAAAAGTGCCCGACCGAAGGGAGGGCACTTTTTAAGGTAAATAACAATAAAAATGCATGAAAGCTGTTTCTTTAGGGCAACAAATCTGAGTGCATGATTATCAAGCCATTTTACATGCACGAAATATATTTTTTAGACTATTCCTGAATGAAAAACTAAAAACGAATCATTTTGATAAATTGACGCGAAATTGTCAAAGCAGAAATTTCAACTTGTTGTGACAGTGACGGTTATTCTCGTAGGTAACCAACAATGAAAAACCAGAAGAGTGCAATTTTCAGCTCAATCGCGACCGAGGGCTGATTTTCACCGAAAATCAAGTGAAAAGCGCATTGTAGTTACAGTATATGAGGGAAATAGTCATCGGAATTTTTAGTCTAGAATCCTTTATTTTATTAATGCTAAAAACATCCTCCATTAGAGGCATTTAAACCCGACCCGACAATTCTTAAGAAATATAGGTATATACACTAGTTACTCTATTGCAGGCGGGTCCAATCAATTCGTTTTACAGGCTGATAAATCTGTTGTTAACATTAGTCTTGTTTTGAATTGTCAATTGTGTGTCTTGGGACTAACATGAATATTTGAAGATGGCGGGAAAAAGGAAATGTCGTTGTTTAAGCGAAAAAATTGAAAAAATCGAGGAAAGTGAAGAAACTGGTTTAAGTACCAGGATATTGGCTGAAAAATTTAAAGTCGGTAAGACCCAAAATGAAGCAGAAGTTAGAAATTTATTTCAAGAAGGTGGCAACGGTGAACAAGAAAAAAAATTTTCGAAAACCGAAGGATTGGAAGTGGACCAAGTTGTTTTTAACTGGTTTTGTAGGGCGCAAAACAAGCACTTGCCAATATCCGGGACCATAATTCAAGCAAAAGCTCTCGAATCTGCTCAATGCCTAGGACTAGAGCTTCAAGGCATCAAATGGATGGTTAGAAAAATTCCGTCGTCGGCTCGATATAATCTTCAAGAAAATATGTAGCGAATCAGCCGATATCAATATCGGAGACGTAACTGCTTGGAAAAAAAGGCTATTGATCATTTTAAAGGATTATGCCCCAAGGTACGTACCTAATGCAGATGAGACAGGTCTGTACTATCGTGCATTGCCAACAAGACATATACATTGAAAGATGACAACTGTACTAAAAAAAAACAGCAAAACAACGATTTACAATTCTGTTCTATGCAAATATGGAAAGTGAGAAGGAAGAACCACTAATAACAAGCAAAAGCAAAAATCCTCGATGTTTTAAGGGCACACATATCGATAAGTTTCCTCTTCAAGGGGTCTCGAACACGAAAGAGTGGATGACAGCTGGATTATACGACGTCTCATCCCAAAATTACACTGGATAATGTCAAACTTATTTTTCTCCCTCCCAATACAACACCAAAAGTTCATTTCTCTTTTGTAGCTAGATCATAATAAATTTAAAAAAAAGAAACTTTGATGACACCATCAGCAAGGGTCTGTAGCTCCGTATGGAGGCATTGTCGAACCTATGCTAATATGAACTTTTTTACATATTTCTTTTTCTGTAGAATCATACCTTTAAATAAGTCATCGTCATTTCCGGGCGCCCTGTATATTTAATATTATTGTGTGACTAGCTGCATAGCGAGAAAAACCTAAAGCCAAAACAAAAATGATACCTAAAATAAGTAAGAAGAAGAATTGTAACTACGTTTAAACAAATACCACGAACAAATTGTTATCCCAATTATCTGCGCGCAGGTGCCTATGAAGTACATAGCTTTTCTGCATTACACCAATAAACTTCCGCAAAGATGGGGATATGTTTAGAGGCATAAAAAAACTAATTTAAAATAAATTGGACCTAATAAATAAATAATAAAAAGATTAATTGCCTCGAAATGTGTACCTCTAATTTAATTAAAGCAGTAAGAGGGAGCTACCGTTAACATAAATTTAGAGTTGCGGGCTAGCTCTAAGACTCTAAAAAGATTTAGGTGGCCTTCAAGAATTTACAACATACTCAGAAGCTCAGGTATAAACATTTCTAGCGAATACTCCCTACCTGTAGACTGGTATTAAATTTCTCATTTACATTTTACACCGGATGTCCTAAAATAACGATACAAAATTTTAAGGAAAGATTCCACATAAAAAAATTATGACAAAAAGGTCATATTAATATAGGTCTGTAAATATTTGTATCCGGAGCTACAAGCCCTTGAAGATGGTAGTCGGAAGTAATAAATCAATCAAACCCGTCTTCTCCATGGGAGTGCAAGATTTTTCGGCATGTATAGATTTAAATAAATAAACGGGGATACGAGTCGACCTTGGTTCCGATAACAAGTCCTAAAATTTACTCCGTATAAAATCTATGAAATTTTACTAATATTGAAGTGGTTAATTAGGGAAACCGAGTTATTATGATTTCTAATCCATTGACCTTTGTAGTCAGAGTGAAAATCAGTGTCTAAAACGTCGTGCATTGTCTATAATAACCAAAACCAGTGCTAGGAATTTGTCTGAAATCAGTGTAATAATAAATATTGTTGATTGTTAATGCATTTTCTTGTACTGGAGAGCAAGGCCTACTAAGCTATAGGCTGACTCCTAGTAAAACTACGAAAATGGACTCTTCAAAAACTTTAACAACAAACGAACTATATGTGATTGAATTTATTTCGTTCGTAACAAAGAAACTGGTGTTTCAAAACGTTAAGAAGCTAAAAGGAACCGAAATAGCTATTGCTAACGACTTAACTGCCGAAGATAGAGAGAACCAAAACATACTACTCAAGCATTTAAAACTAAATCGTGAACAAAATATTGAGGCAACGATAAGAGGCAACAGTCTTGTTATTGGAGATAAACAATACTCTGTCCAAGAACTGGAAAACCAGGGTACACCAAACAACCTTGAAACAAACAGTGACATTCTATCTAGTAGTGAGAAGGAGAGTACTAGGGAGGATAGCGCGGCGGAAACGAGTAGCCAAGTAAACAAGAGGAAGCGTCCAAAGAATAAAAAGTCATCAATCGAAGCCAGAGTTTTGAGAAAAAAATAAAGTACCCCTTGGATATTTTTACGAACACTGTACTTTGTGCCTTTTGCTTTAATTTCTGTTTTATATTCGATTTAAACTTAAATAAATAATATAGTTTCATAATGAATACATATATAAAAGACAAAAAAAATTCTTTTACTTTTAGTATTTTAAATCAAATTATTTCTTACACCTCGATGATGGTCCCATAGATGACAACACTGATCTTTAAAGCACCTATTCCCGAGGAAAGGAAGTTTAAGATGACTGATTTTTATTTTTGGGTTGCTTGGTTGACATTTATTTTCTGTGCTAAATCTTTAAAACTTTAAATTTCTACATGATTAGTCGTACTCCTGGATTCTGTATCTTGACAATGATTGTTTTTCTCCCAACTTAAATGTCGATATTTCTTTTAACGATCACTGGAGACCGCCAAAGAATATAAAAGAGAAGTCTTTTAAGACCATTCCCCCAACCTTGTGAAAAAAAAAATTTTTTATTATAATATCTTTTATTTATATTTTATGTTATATTCATGTTTTATGTATGTTTATTTAACTAACTAGTAACTATAAGAACGATGATTGAGCTTTTCATACCTTTGTCATTAATGCAATTATACTAACATTGTCAACCATTTTGTTCTCAAGCTGTCAACGGTCGACTATAAAATGACTGAACACGTTGTCACGTTTTCATTTTAACTGTGTTCGTCTCCCTATTTTAATCTTTAAGGGTATATAAAATATAATATCTGTTTTTTTGTTTTTTAATTTTTTTTAATAATTTTATTTTAAATAAAACTCTATTGTTTTCCCTACATAATGGGACGAACATAACGCAAGGTGACGGGACCTTAGGTCTCCAATAACTAATTTTACAAATGAAATTTCAACATTATGTAAGTACAGACATTATTAATAATTTTATTTCATTACTAATTACAAATTTCTTTCTTATTACAGAATTTCTCATAAAACAAATCACAAACAAAAATCTTTCTCTAACAAGATCTAGAATGTCCAAAAGATCCTTTTTATATATCCTGACGTATGATTTTCAAATAATTAATATCTTCCCTTTTTAAATTCGACCACAGATTGACAGTGTCTTTTCATAAACTTTGATTTAAATATAACATTCCACATTCAATTCCAATTTTAGCATGCTGATTACATTCAATTATTAATATCTTGTCAAAATATTTTTAAATAAAAAAAAGCTCCATCAACGTCATTTTCCACCAACAGTTTTCTCTCTACTGCTAATAATAACTGCAGCACTACTTTGGTCTCCTGAAGATGAAGGTTACTACCTTTGAAACATGTAGAGACAATTTAATTTTAAAATTGAGCCTTTAATAGCTCACTATTAAATTAGTGGAGAAAGACTTTTTGCCTTTTTTTCCCCTTTCCCTATATATAAAAGACTTTGTTAATCCTGTGTTTCATACAAACGAGGTATGTGAGGGGGATATTTCGAGCTGCGTATTGGCAAGCAATGATGATTCTGGTGAGTTTTTGATATTGCATAATAATATTCGTAGCATTGCAAATAATTTTGATGAATTTTTGTTGTTCTTGAACAAATTTAATGATGAAGTAGATATGATAGTACTCTCAGAAACGTTTCAACTAAGTGATCCTACTTATTTTAACTTAGAGGGGTATGATCTCCTATATAATCATGGAAAAATTAATCGGCATGATAGGGTAATAGTGTTTATTAAAAGCGAATATGATTACACTTCTGAAATAGTAACATTTAGTAATAACCTAAAAATTATAAAAATTAAAATAAAATGCTATGACAGGAGTGTGGTCGTGAGCGCTTTATATCGCTCCCCTTCAACGTGTCCAAATGAATTTAATGTAGAACTGAGAAGATATTTAAAAGAAAACGTACTAAATGAACATTATCATTTTCTGGTCGGAGACATAAATATTGATTTAAAAAAAAATATAGACATAACAGAAGAATACTTAAATAATTTAAGTGAAGTCATCTTTATTTCACTAATAAACGGTTACACTCGTGTAGAAAACAACTCTAAATCTTGTATAGACCACATATTTCTAAAAAATCAACACAATGACGCGGGAGATCTAACATCAGCTTATATAATAAAAACAAAAATTTCGGATCATTACCCTATTCTAGTTAGATGTAAAATTAAGAAGCAATGCATTGAGAATACTAATAAACTGGTATTTGTTAAAACAAATCAAGAAAGGTTAATTAATTTCATAAAAAAGTCTGACTGGCAGGACATTTATGCAGAACCTAATCTGGAAAAAGCTACTACTAATTTTGTAAATAAATTAAAAGAGGCCATTGATCAGGCTAAAATAACAATAAAAATTAATAACAAACAACGTAAAAGAAATCCTTACATCACGAGCGGTTTAATGAAATCTAGTGATACTAAACAAATGTTATTAAAAAAAAACACTAAAAGAACCAAATAATACGACCTTAAAAAACCAGTATATCAATTTTAAAAATAAATATGCTAAACTAATAACTAAAGTAAAATTAAATTACTACACGAAAGAAATTGAACAAAATAAATATGACAGTAAACATCTTTGGACAGTAGTTAAAAAATATACAAACTCGAAACCAGCAACACAATTAATTAAAGAAATAAAAGTTAATAATGAAATAATAGATAACAAAACCGACATGGCTAATAGATTTAATTCTTTTTTTGCATCAGTAGGACAGTTAATGGCTACTGAAATACAAAAACCAAAAAACTTTTCGCCTAAAAAATAAAACGTTCCTGCGGCAATATTTTTATTCCCTGTCAATCATGCGGTGATAGCCAAAGTTATTTCTGAATTAAAACCCCATAGCAGAGCCGGAACTAGAGTTAAAAGGGCCCCGGGGCAAGACTAAGTTCGGGGCCCTATTTCTCTATTGTCTGAGTTTGTCAACTCAATTTTTTCCAATTTTTATAAAAAAAAAACAGGGCATTATTATTTCTATTCATAAATGATTTGTTTTATTTGTCTTACACATTTTTCACGTTGTATTACATATTAATTTGTAAGTTAAAACATCACTCATTATAACATCATCAATCATGTAAAGTAGAAATATATTCTTAGCTATAATATTATACGGCACTTTCATCCCTTACATTTCTATTTTTGTTCGTCGCTCAGGGTGCCCCCGAACCCGAGGGCCCCGGGGCATTGCCCCGGTTGCCCCATTGTAGTTCCGGCCCTGCCCCATAGGGCTCCTGGCTTGGACCAAATTACATCGGAAGAGCTAAAAAGTTTATCCCCTTACATAATAGACCCTTTAGTTTATATAATAAATAAAATATTAGAAACTGGTTATTTTCCAGATATACTTAAAATCGCAGTGGTAAAACCAATTTTTAAAAAAGGAAATAAATGTGACGTGAACAATTATCGGCCGATATCTTTAATATCTAGCGTGGTCAAAATAGTGGAAAAAATAATTAAATCTAAAATAAACAATTTTCTTAATAAATATAATATAATTTCAAATAGACAATTTGGATTTAAAGAGCAAATATCGACTGAAAATGCAATATGTTACCTAACTAATAATATATATAAAGCTTTAGATGAAAAGAAACCGGCAATAGGTGTTTTCCTAGATTTGGCTAAGGCCTTTGACACGGTTAATCATCAAGAGTTAATTGACAGTGTCGAGAGAATGGGCTTTCATGGAGTCGCATTAAATCTTGTACGGTCATATCTTAAGAATCGGGTGCAGTATGTTAACATCGACGGATTTCTGAGTGATCCTGAATCAGTTAAATGGGGAGTTCCTTAGGGGACAGTCCTCGGTCCACTATTTTTCAACATTTATATAAACGGCCTCCTTAATTTAAATATTAAAGGAACAATTACTTCATTTGCGGATGACACTGTCATTTTCTTTACCGGCCAAACATGGCAAGAGGTAAAAAATATAGCTGAAAGAGACCTTAAAACGGTTAAAATGTGGTTAGATTATAAGATGTTGTCTCTTAATTTTAGTAAGTCCAAATTTATTGTCTTTAGCAGTTATCAAACAAATATAAATTTCAATAGTTTAAAAATTAACGTCGATGGCAAGGAATTTGTTATCGAGGAAGTAAACAATATAAGATATTTGGGCATTGAAATTGATAAATATCTGCGATGGGATGTTCATGTTAACACACTCATTAAAAAGCTCAGAGTTATACTATATAAATTTAAACAATTAAGTAAACTTCTTCATAGACAAGGTCTTAAAATAATTTACCATGCATTAATTGAATCACACTTGCAATATGGACTGGTAGGATGGGGTGGGATATTGAATACCCATCTAAAAAATCTAGAAATATTGCAAAAATATTTTTTGAAAATATATAATAAGCAAAATAGAATGTCTCCCACCAATATTTTATATTCCACTAGCCAGGTCTTTGATATTAGACAACTTTATTTCTATAAAATAGGCATCCTGCAACACAAAGAAAAAACCGATTTACAGAATATAGATCACAAATATAATACAAGGTATAAAAATCAATCTGAAACCAAAGTAGAAAAGGCTTATTAATCGATAGGGCAAAGATCGTTTTACTTTATTGCTCCTCGGATATATTCACAGTTACCCTTAATTGTCAAAAATTCTCGAAGTATTTATAGATTTAAAATAGAATTCAAAAAGTGGGTCTATTCCAAGTCTAGTCAAGAGATTCATAATCTAATTAACTTAAAATGTAATTGATTAATATTTCTATAAGCTTGTTAACTAGATTTAGTTTTTTTATTGCATTGTTTCTTGATTACCTACAACAAAAAAAAAAAATAAGGAACACAAGGACTAACCAAAATAATTTGTAATAATTATAATAATAAACTTTTAAAATTACTTATTGTAAAAAACTTAATTAAAGATAAAAATACACATGTACCTATGTACAATGATTTAATACTAAATATACCTAGTCATCATTGCTTTTCAAAAATTACTTTCTATAACGGACTAAACTCACATACAGAGAGCAGTCGCTGTCTCGTGAGTGTCCACCTCCCTTATTTCCAAAATATGAAACAAAAGCTAAATTTAATTTTATTTATTTTTTCAAAAAATAAAAATTTTACTAGATTTATATAAATATAAATTGCATAATATTATTACTAACTGTATTGTATTGTAATTGGCTGTATATTCTTTTTTGGAAATAAAGTTTAAGTTCAAAGTTCAAGTTCAAGTTCAAATAGGCCTGAATTTTTAAATTTATGCAGAATTAGTATTCTTTTTACTATTCTATTTACGTCTTCACTAATTTAATCTTCCTTTTTGTGGTATTTTTTTGCTATCATCTACGATGCCTCAATTTAAAAACTACTTCTGGAATATTTGAAGAGTTCAGCAAGCTAAGTGAGACTAGCGGTCCTTGTGAGAACTTATGGTCATTGGTATGTCAAAAAATGCAAGACTTAAGCTGGATTTATAAACTCGAAAAGTTGGCGAGGTTGAGGTTCAGTTGGTGTTGGAAATAGGAGTTCAATTTAAACTAAAGGGATAAAACCGTTGTGTTGTTGTTTTGGATGCGACTGGATGATGAACACTTCTTCTGCTGACAATAATAAGTATATAAATCAGCTAGATGCCTCTTTCTCTGACTTAACTACAGTTGTGACTTTTGAATATATACTTAATACTGTCACGAGGTACTTTTTTGCATTCGCACACGCACGACACTGCCTCTGCGCGTTCAGAGAGACCCCATAGCAGGGCGGAAGTGGGGTGCAGCGGTCGTGCGTGTCGATCGGCCTACCGAGTTGGGTGACTTAGATATTGAACTCTGAGAACGACGGAAGAAGTCAGCGAGTAGGGCCCGAATCTGTGACAGATGCCTCGAGACACTTCCCCCGTGACGGCAAGGGAACCTCACATAAGGTTGGACTGGGTTAATCTAATTGTTCAATTGTTTATAAGTCATTTTAACATAAATAAAAAGCTGCAATTATTATGATAAAAATCTTTTATTCAAGCCCCCCCCCCCGGTGCCCCTCGTGACAGTACAGCGTTTCTTACCCTTATAGTATTCGCAACCCAATTTTTAATCACAGTTCTCATTCTCCCTCCCCCTCTCATACAATAATTTTCATTAAAGTCGTGCTGTAATTGTAATATCAGTTTCTATTTAATTTAATTGCACTTTGACGCTAAAGCTACACTGCGACCTTGAAAGCAAACGTTAAAAATTGCCACAAATAGGTAAATTTATTTATATTGAGCAACACCGATTCGCTGCATTGATAAAACCAGAATCGATGCCTCTTTATTGTTCTCTATTTTACGTCCACCATATCGGACATTGACTTGTCTCGAACATTCTAGAGCGTCTGCGCGACGTGTTTAAATGCTGCATCTCGTTCCAGCCAGTCTCAGTCTCAGTAGAGTCGATCCTTGTGTGCAGTGAATGTATATGTTGTGTATTGAGTGCTATCTGCAATTAACGATATTCGAGTAGCTCGTAGAATTATACAGAGTCATGGATGAATATTTAACTGGGCGTAAGCGAGCATTAGACGAGAGTGAAGCATTAACTAGTGCACAGACGAGAGTGGTTCCGGAGGTAAAATCAAAAAAATATTCTTAAGAATATTTAAATTTTGGGTTTATCAGCACTGAAGTGAATGAAGAAGAAAGGCCCCTGTGTCTCAATTGCTCAAAAATTTTGGCAGCGAACAGCGTGGAACCTAATAAGCTTAAACGACATTTGGAAACGCTTCATAGTGTGTACGTTGGCAAGCCCCGAAATTAAAATGATATGAAAGGCAAACATAAATTTAAAAAAAAACTATAACTGTGAATGAAAAGCTTAACTTACCTCTTAGAATGTTTCATATCAGATAGTCAGAAGTAGAAAGCCTCACACCATTGGTGAAGAGCTTATTCTGCCAGCTGTAATTGAGATTGTACAAACTATGTTTGGAGATAATTTTGCCAAGCAATTGCATCCCATATCTCTATTAAATGATACTGTTGCCCGTCGAATTAATGATAAAGCTGAAGATGTACAGCGTCAGCTTTTTGGGAAGTTGCGTGACAATTTTTTTTCATTTCAGCTTGATGAGAAAACAGATAGCAATAAAGAGCTCATTTACTTGCCTATGTTCGATTTTGTCATGGTTTGTCAGCAATAGGAGAACTACTATTCTGCAAACCAACAGAGCTCAAAGCAACAGCAGTTGCATTATTTGCTATCTTAAAGGATTTTCTAAACGAGGCAAACATAGAGTGGAAAAATTGCGTTGGAATATGCACCGATGGTGCTGGAACAATGTCTGGACGATTTCAAAGTGTACAAGCACTTGTGAAACAAAAATCTCCACCGTGTACCTGAACACATTGTATTATCCACAGAGAAGTTCTGGCTTCAAAAGAAATGAGTCCTGGTCTGAATATTGTGCTAACGACGGTGGTAACCGTAGTAGGTTATATAAAAATGAGACCCCTAAAATCAAAAATGTGTCTGCACTTTGTAAGACATGGATGCAGTACATTCAGCGTTACTATTCTATTGTGAGGCAACAATTAAGAGATGAAATCTCCATTTCTCTAGAAGAGCACCGATCGGAAGCCGAGAAATTTCGAGATGATATATTCGTGACGAAATTGAGCTAATTGGTCGATATATTCGCAAAGTTAAATACCTTGAATCTTCAACTCCATGGAGCAAACACACATATGTTGGATACAAGTGATAAAGTTAATGCTTTTTGTAGAAAACAGGAATTTTGGAGCAGAAGTGTAAAAAAAACCTGGAAATGTTTGCAAATGTGGATGAATGTGTTAAAACTTACAAGGCTGACGAGCAACATTAGAAAGTTGTTCTTGTAACTATTAAACATCATTTAACCGTGCTTGCAAAGAATTTTAAAAAGTATTTTCCTGCTGACATCAACGTGTTAGCAAGTTAGGAGTGGGTTATTTCAAAATACCCCCGAAGGTCTCTCAACTGCGGAAGAAGAAATCTTTATAGACTTCACGGCAAGAGGCGAAATTAAAAGACAATTTAGTAATAAGTCACTACTTGAATTTTGGGCAGGGTTAGATGATGAGCCTCATGCACTGAAAACAGGAGCATTTTGTATACTATTGTCATTTTTAACATCCTACCTTTGTGAAAACGGATTTCCTGCAGTGGCTGCTTTGAAGACAAAATATGGATCCAAGTTAATTATGGAGAAAGACCTTAGAGTGTGAATTTCTAATATTAAACCTTCTTTCGAGTAACTTTGATTTGCAAGACAGGCCCAAGGGTGTCACTAATGAGTTAATTATTAAATAAATACATTGTGCAGTACTGATACAATTAATTCAGGAAATTAAAAAAAAAAAATTAATTTTTTTTTTTTCATGTTTCCTTCTCGATATGATGCTCACGCCCTCCATTTAGTTTTAGCACGCCCCCCTAGTGAGGCGCGTTCTACAAGTTGAGAAACGCTGACTTGGTATAATTGAAGTTTATGATTATATTATTAGTACCTATTTGTTCTTCACGCATTCCACTGGGTGTGTACCATACACCTAATTAATTAATGTACACGCTATTTAGCCAATACCAATACAATTGGAAAGTTTAAGATATGGCGTATAAAAAACAACAACATAATTTGAACATACCTACCTCGGCAATCAATTCAAAGGTTTTACTTTCAGTATCAATGAAAACCAGTCTAAAAACTAAACTACTGCAGTCAGAAGGTATTAGTATTTGTGTACCTACTTCCATAAAATTGGAACATACGCCGTCGATCCCCAGCTTTTGATTTAGCTCAGTTTCCCCCCGAATAAATACTGCTAATTTAAATTAAACCTAAAACAAGCCAACTACAAATAACATAAATCTAGTCGCCGGGTGCTCTAATACTCCAAAGTGATTTATAGAAGATACTTAAAGGTCCCTTGTCAAACCGTTAAAAATGTTAGATATAGAGTGCGTTCTTTTTTAACTCGGGTCATGGGATTTTGCATGCTGAATTTTTAATCCCGCTAAGATCTCTTCTAATATACCGATAGAGCTGAACTTGGAAAAAGGGTGTCTGTATCATAAAATTATGTATGTAAAAGAGGACCGTACGACAGAAAAGTATAAAATGATATGAACATTTAAAAACATTTACAAATTCTACATAAATGGACCAAGTAACAGAGTGATAAAATTAGAAGATAAAATGAGTCACTGACTGAAATTGCTTATAAACGGACAGCTTAACTTATTAGAGATCATGCAGTTCGATTCAATATAATTGCTCAGAATCAATATCACTAATTCAACTAAACCGATGACAGCGGACGTAAATCTGTTCACCGAATGGCTTTAATATCTAGAAACGATTTATTGAAGTGACTTTAGTAAAACTGGACATTACTTTGATGAGCCCAACTAACTAGGACATAAAATAGTAGATATTATTATACAGACAGATATTAATAACTTACTTTTTGTACAGGGTGTCCAATTGACGGTATTTTTGGGGGTATTAGAATTATTTTTAGAGGTAAGATGTTGCGGGTTACAAATATTTCCGTATCATATAATTGTTATGCGTTACTGTTCTAACTATTAAGAAGATAAAAACCGATTGTCTTTGTCTCATATATGGAATTCGCAAATTCGAAAGAATATCTCATAAGCTCCCCGATTCAAATTGGTTGAATATGGAGAGTAGGAGGAGGGTACACTCGGCATGTTTTTATCATAGAATTATTTATTATAAAAAACCTCCATACTTGCACTGTAAGATTGTATATCGTTCTCATGTCCATAATATTAATATTCGCTTAAAAGGGTTAATAACACCACCAATGCACAAGACAAAGCTCTTTGAAAGATCTTTTACATACAGATGGACATTACTGCCACAGCAGTCATTTAAAATTTATGCCACGGGACACCTAAGCTGCCGTTGTAGTAAAGTAAAAAGTCTTCATACATGCATGCACTTTTGCTGAAGCAGTAATAATTTGCATTTGAATATATTATCTCTGCCTACTTACTGTTCCATAGCAACACCTTACAATTTGAGGCACTGTCCTATTTAAATCAGTTTATTTAGCAAAGATGTTTCTAGGTCGGGGTGATGGGGTTGAATAGGGCGCTTACTGATATAGCAGTAATGGTTTCATCAGTTTATACCCAGCTATTTGGTTAGTGTCCTGTGAGTACTCCGTGTTTTTTTCTGGTGTGCTTTGTTTTATTTTCTTGTGAATAATGTATCGTGACTTGAGACTTTATGATGAAGTATCTAGAGGTGAATACAGCGAAATTAACTTAATAGCATCGGGTAAATTTAACCCATATGCAGACAGACGTTAATTTTATTACAAACTGCTACGTTTTAAACCCAAGAACAGCGACAGCAGTAATTCTGAATATGGAAACTTAGAGGCCGCAAACCTTGAAACAGAATCGGATAATAAATGTTCATATCCGATTCTGCTTCAAGGTTAACCCAACAACGGAGAAAAAAAGGAAAGAAGTTTTTACTGTTCCGTATGGGAATTGGGAAAGCATAAGCTGTCTTTTACTTCTTACAACCCTTTTTTGAGACATCTTGTTAGCTCAAATCTCAGACACTCACCTACAACAAACTAAACTTAGTTAAATTAGGAATATAGGCGTGCGGACTGTAACTAAAAACCAGTATTATGTCCAGCATGTTTCGACGTCTACTATTCTGCCACTAATTAGTTTGTGTTGTGTATTTATACCGATTTTCTTTTGCTTTTTCATACCTATTATATTCATTCCGTCTATATTACATATACTTTTGTGAGATTTAAAATAAAAGCTTTTCTGCACTAAAATTTGTAATAGAAACATCTTACTGCTGTACTAAGCAGTACGGTGTGCCAAAATTCACGAAAAATTCCCAGCCCAACCAAATAAGAGAAAAATATACAGGTTGTCCCATTTCAAAAATCAAATGTTTGCTTTAAATCTCGAAAAGTAAGACTCTCAGAAAGAAAGTAAGCACGCCACTAAATTCTACTTAAAAACTGTATCAGCACCAGTTTTTTATTTTTTAATAAATTAAAGGATAACCGAAATAAAGGGGGTGGTCAAAAAGCAAATATTTTCAAAAACCCTGTAGCTTAAAAACTAAGAAAGGTATGACAATTCTGTTTGCGGTATCTTTTGTTTCTAAATTAATTAAAATAAATACGAAGTGTAACTTTTTTAAACAGATATGCCTAAAGTCAGTGGCGGCTCCTGGTCAATTCGGCAGGGGGTCAAAACGCAGTTAAGAAAATAAAGAAAAAAATTTTGGATGCACCACCTTTTTTTCGGTTCATATTTCTTGCTTTTAAAAAGGAAAAATAAGCAAAGAATCCGAAACTCACTGATTAAAAAAAACATAAAACATACGAAAAAAACTTACCCTATCCTATAACTTTTTTTATGTTTTACATTTTGTTTAAACTCACCGTGCACTTGAGTTCTGTGTTTTTAAATTTTTCCTTCATATGTTTTAAATCATTAACCCCCCTTTTACTGCAAAAATCGAATGCAGGAAAAGAAAAACACGGAAAGCAGAAAACCATCTCTTTGTCTTTGCTGCTACATATAAAATCGCACAAATTATACATTGTTTTTTTAAAATACCACTTTTATTTTTATCCTGAGCGCCTAAATGTTCAAATTCCAGGCGTTTTTCGAAAGATAAACCATTGCTTTCTTTTAAATACAGTTTCGCGAACTACTAACAGGACAATTTTAGTGTTTAATACCTAATTAATTTTAAAAATAAACTAACAAAAATATTCGATTGCGCGCCTAAATAAATGTAAACAAACCAAAGTAAGGTTAGGTGTGGGAGTTACGAATGTTGGAAACATATTATCGATAATATCACATGGATGATATGTTTCGATATAGGTATTCTTCTGAGCTTTTTATTCCGATATATCAGAGTATGTATATAAATGCTATATAAAAAAGTAACTATCGAATACGGATATATTTTTAATAATGGATGTAGGTATGATTTCGTTCGCCAACAATTCTCATGCAGCGGCAGCGCAGTCACTAGGCGACGATGCGACATTTTCGATATGAAATCAACATCCCTATTATTGTGCTAATTAGCAGTCTTCCGTCTTTTTCCACCACATTTTAAAAATTAAAACGTGCGTCGGAGCTCAATCGAAAAAAAAACAGGCTGACAGCCCAGAAAAGCTCTGTTTCATGCAAGCGTGAGAGTGATAGCATGCTATTTATTCCTCTTCTTACCCTCACAGGATTTGTTGGGTGACGCCAATTTTCGTGGTCAAGCTCAATATTGACCTGAATATTTTGCGGGGACGCACAAAAAGTAGCTTTACGGCTAGTTTCCCTCTCTCATTGCGTGCGTTACATTAAATACGAGGGATATTTTAGAGGTAATAGTACCCGAGCAGAACTAAAGTTTGGTTGATTAAATGGATTTTGATTTTAAAGTTAAATATTAACAAGATTAGTGTTAGGTGGTGGTGTGGCTTGGGAGGTCATTGCCCGAATGACCTTATGGTAGAGCCGCCACTGCCTAAAGTATTTAAAAAAGTATATTTTAGTTTTCCAAAAATTACAGCTAAGATTTTGTCCCTGGCTTCCCTAGCTATGTTTAAGAATTATTCTAGTATGAGTTTCTTAGTCCATACGGAGTGTACAAGGCTACAAAATTTCATTAACATATACAGGGTTGCTTAAAGGTTATAAACCAAAATGTAAATTTTGCGGTGCGCTTCTTGGGGACAAATGATTTTATAAATTACTAGAATTATTTTGAGACTCTCTATATGCTGGCTAGATATTGCCCTACACTTACTGGTTACAGGGTATTAATTAAGTTTCGACTTTTAAAAAAAGTAAACTTGATTATATTTATCAGGACATGGTCACTTTATCAAAAACAACAAGGCACAATTTTTACAATATTATTATTATTTATCCTAAAGATTAAAAACTTCCAAAGTTAATTTTCATGTTTTTCTATATTTTATTCCAGTCTAGAATTATTTTATTAATAAGCTATTAAATGCATTTACGCATTAATTTGTCAAGCAAATTGTTTAAATCCACCCCAAAGAGGGGTTTCCATAGTTACCAGTGTTAAATATTGAGCGTTGGAGAGTTAGCTATTTTGGATGGAGATATTCCTACGTATTAGTTAGTGAAATAGGTACAGGGTGTTCGCGTATATTTTGCCCAATAGATATCTCCATTATTATTGATTTTAGAGAAATGGTTAAATTAGCAAAGTTATAGCATTGTCACCGAACCTTCAGAGAATGAAATGAATGAAAACAAATGTGTTTCGTCCACTTTCTGAGCGAAAAACATTACAAAGAAAGAAAAGGCATTGTCAAAAACTTGAGGATGAAGAACTTGCTGTTCTTTTATATTTTCAAAGTAATTTTTATTTGTTTTTATATTCGCTTCGTATCATTTAGAAGCTTAACTTGTTTTCAGAAAATCCACAAAATTCGATAAGGAACTGTGGAAGATATATTGGCAAATGTTGCACAGTAGTTTTTAAAATTCTGAAACGGCATAAATTTCACGACTTTAAATTCAGAAAAGTTCAAAAATTAACAGAAGTAAAGACGTTTGGAGTTTTGTCGTCACGTGACCCAAAAGCACACATTTCTGGGCATTGCAGAATCCGCTACTTACAGCTGAAGTGATACGTTCTGGGTGGGTATCAGTAAATGTGT
The DNA here is from genome assembly GCA_963920685.1 of Polydrusus tereticollis. Lineage (NCBI taxonomy): Eukaryota > Metazoa > Arthropoda > Insecta > Coleoptera > Curculionidae > Polydrusus > Polydrusus tereticollis. The sequence continues at coordinate 31,336,907 of OY987332.1, read as the reverse complement.
GGTGCGGCATAGTGCAAAACAGAATCATCGGTCCAATATTCATTGATGGATCTTTAAATGGAGTTAGAATGCTTGAACATAAAATAGAGGATATTCTTGAAACTTTTCCCCTAAACGCCGTAAGGGATTCATATGGCAGCAAGATGGTGCTCCATGTCATAGTGTTCTTCCAGTTAGAGAATACCTCAATGAGAATTATGACATTTGGATTGGTCGTGGAGAAACGATTGCATGGCCTCCCAATAGTCCCGACTTAACACCATTAGACACATTTCATTGGGGCTACCTTAAAGACAATATATCTGCATCCAGCAAATAGTGTTGCCGATTTGCAGGAACAAATCCAAATTCAAATTGACTTTCTCAACTTCGGTAGGCCAGATATGATTACTAATGCAATTGAAAAACTAAAAGAGGGTTACCAATCCTGCATTTTAGTGAACGGTGGCCATTTTGAGCAATTATAAAAATAATATATATATGTTGTGTTATGTTTTAATTTCGTTCTAAAACGGTAAAAGATAACCCCAACAACCACTATATATTTTAGAAGAAGACAAAATTTTTAACTGATACAATGAAAAAATAGGGGGTAATCCATTTGAAAAAACTGTAACTTCCGACACTAAGTTGTTTTTGTTCATTTCATTTTCTAAAGGTTCGGTGAAAATGCTATAACTTTGCTAATTTAACAATTTCTCTAAAACCAATAATAATGGAGATATCCTTGGACAAAATATCGCGAACACCCTGTACATTGTACATTCCAAAAACAAAATTCTATTAAAACAATTTTGTTTTGAATAGAAAATCCTCAATGATCGCGCCATTTTAACTTTGTTGACATTATTTTTATTAAAGATTGCAATAAATTAATACCATATAACCAAAACCAAAGTGGAAACAGGCAGAATTCTAGTAACATAAATCTTGTTGCCAGCAGGCCTTAGTCGCTTAGAATGATATATCGCAGCAAACTTACTATTCAATAGATATAAAGTGAACAACTGGAAATATCGAAGATAAACTTAATTTTATTTAAGCAACCGGCAAGCTTAAGCAGCATTTGTATAGTGTCAGATTATTATAACGATAGTTTCATATAATAATAATAATAACAATAATAATAATAAAGTGCCTTTTATTTATAATCAATACATACATACAATACATAATGATGTAAACGGGTGGCGAGATCTAGCATAGCTATTCTATCTAACCACCCCAATGGTAATATTAATTTGTATAAAAACAAAATGCCTAAATCCAGAATTAATTTAAAACACCTATGCTGTAAAAAAAAGGTTTTATAACAACTAAATACCGTATCATAATTGAGAAAAAACGAAACATTAGAGAGAAATGAAAATTATAGTTTATTAATAATATTAATTACTATGTACTATAAAGAATATAACATATATTGTGTACTACATGAGCCATTACCCTATGCTCAAAGTAAGAACAAATAGAGCACTATGTCACATGTAAAAGATTGATCCCTGTACGCAGTGACAAGACATACATTTTCAAATGTTTTTTTGCTTTGGGATCAAAATAAAATTAAAATAATTTTAATATGTGAAATGTTCAATATTTTAATGAACTTTTAATTTCTAAACATTTAAAGATTGAAAGCCCTGAATCGATTTTAATAGATGTTTTGTGCAAATCCAATAACGATTCTGTTCAAAAATACCATCTTCAATTTGATACGGAGGTGTTGGGAAAGTAATGTAATGGAAAGAAAGAAAAATTTCCACCTGCTGGCATTTCGTTGGTAATCGATCTTTTCAGGAAAAATTTCTGCAACTAAATTTATGGCACCCCTAGAAAATAACCAATTCTAATACCAAACATTGCCGGTACCCAATAATTTATTCTTTTAGGATTACTTTTGTAGTTCCCCATTTGAACAAATTGTACTATTATTAAGATAATTTTAAGACCACCAGTCAATATTCCTCTCACTACAATGTTATAAAGGCATTTTAATAAAATATAATGATTTACAGTACGCTTTGCATAAATCTAGTGATAGTAAACAATACTTTTTATAATTATTGTCTACATTAATTCGAATTTTTGATATAGTGGCTACTACTGCAATCTTTCTGCAGACTCACGAAAAAACCATACTGTCGTGAACAAAATAAATTTTTATTTTTCAAAAATTGCGATCGTTTGTTATTCATAACTTTTTCTATAATCTTTGAAATGATTGGCAGAATAGAAATCGCTCGTAAATTACACTAGTTTACAGCCAATTTGCAACTGCAATGTAAGAGGCAGTTTTTTGTTCATTTTTAGTCTCTAAATGCGAAAATGATGGTAAAAACTACCTAACATGTAATATGATTGAGTTAAGGGTTTCTTTCAGCAGATGATGATTATTTTAATTACATTATTTTAAAAAGGTAATTTGTTATATACTGGAGCGCGACGTTACCAAATTAACGTTTTCCCTAAGTTTGAGAAATTATGCACAATTTGGCAACACGGCGTGGGGGTGTCTAGGGATGAGATCTTAACCACGAAGTCTCAACCCTCTAGGGCTTAAAATAACGAAAGCATCTCTTTAACCCAATTCCAAATTTCACTTTGCCCCGTAGCCGAATCTACTTATAGATGGCCCCTGTATACGAGAATTATGCCGTCGCTTCTCGAACTTTCCACCCAATATTTCTAGAAAATACCATAGGTACGGAATGGCTGGCCGGCCATCGGATCATCAGTATTGGTTTAGCACGAGTAGTGGTATTTTTTAAATAGAGAAGCGAAGTGCGCGAACAAGCCAATAGTAAGAGCCTTATATTAGTGTTATCTTTGTGTTGAATAAACTTAGTTTAACAAAACGACCAAAGTAGCTTGCCATAAGTAATTTGGATGTGTTGTTGGCGATCAAGATCGGGACTGGGCTCCTCACATGTGTTGTCAAACCTGTGCAGCAAATCCAAGTAATTGGTTAAATGGCAAACGCTCTTCTATGCCTTTTGCAGCGCCAATGATTTAGCGAGAACCAACAAATCATTTTAACGAGTGTTGCTTTTGCATGACATAATATTAAATATCCGGATATTCCCTCGGCAATAAAACCGGTTCTTCATGGAGAAAGTTTACCAGTTCCAGCGCCCTCGGCAACTTGGGCGGAAGATTTAGAAATGTATGATAATAAGGCAGAACCCGATAATGTATCAGATAAGGACGATTCTCATTTTCCCAAAAGTGAAGGAAAAGCACCCTATGTAATCGACCAAGCTAAAATTAAATGATCTAGTTCGGGACCTCCACTTGTCCAAAGAGCACGCTGAAGTATTAGGCTCTAGATTACAAAAATGTAATTTACTAGCCACTGGGGTTAAAGTTACAATATTTAGGAACAATTTATACTCGGGATTCGGTTTATAACCGAATTTGGTTATAAACATCTGAAGAAGCCACGGTGTTGGCGGAACAATTGTCAACAAATTACAAATAATAGTTAGTGGAAATCTAGAAACAAGTGTTTCATTCTATAAATTTATTATGGATCTCCATCAAGTATCGGCTAACTCCATTCAATATTTTAGGAACAATAACCAGGAGCAATCCTCGTTTTTTACTATGCATGATAAAATGTGTGTTTGTGTTAATTCAAATAGTGTTATGGAAAACTTAGAATTTGCACATAACCCGGATTAATGGCGCTTGTTAGTAAATTCTTCGAGAATAAGTTTAAAACCAGTTCTGCTCCATAATGGTAACAAAAGACCCTCTATTCCTCTTGCACATACAGCTGACATGAATGAGAGATAGGAAAGTATGTCACTTATTCTAAATGCAATACGTATAAGTGGCAAATATGTGGTGACCTAAAAATCATAGCACTATTACTAGGGCTTCAGGGTGGATTTACGAAGCTTTGCTGTTTTCTTTGTCTTTAGAACAGTAGAGCAGAACCATTACTAAGTAAAAGAATGGCTTCCAAGAGATCAATATATTCCAGGGCAAGCTAACGTAAAGAATATACCTCTTGTTGACCCCAAAAAAGTTCTATTACCTTCTTTACATATTAAACTGGGATTAATGAAAAATTTCGTTAAAGTATTAAATAAGGAAGGAGATGCGTTTAAATACCTTAAACACATTTTTCCTAAACTAAGTGATGCTAAGCTTAAGGAAGGAATATTTGTTGGACCACAAATTAGAGCAATACTAAGGCATCAACGATTTGATCAAAAATTAAGTAATATGGAATTTGCTGCGTGGAGTTCTTCTAAAAGGATTATTTCGGAGTTTTTAGAAAACAAAAAAATAGAAAACTACGAAAAACTTGTAGAAGAACTACTTGAAAGCTACTGCAAAATGGGCTGTCGCATGTCTCTAAAAATACACTTCTTGCACTCCCATTTAAATTTTTTCTCAGAAAGTTTGGGTACGGTTAGTACCAAGCAAGAAGAAAGGTTCCATCAGGACATACTAACAATGGAGCAACGCTACTAAGGCAGGTGGGATCCAGCAATGTTGAGGGATCATTGTTGGTTTATTATGAGAGAGCGATCAGGAATATAAACGAAAGTCAGCATTGCCCCCGTACAGCCATTATAGCATCAGTTTCAACTTTTATTTATATTTGTTGACTAGCGTTATTGGTATCATACTGTTTTTATTTGTAAATAATGATGACATTTTTGTAATTTTTAATTTTTCTGGATAAAATGCCGGTATTAAAAGAAAGTTTTATGGAATAAAATAATATTGAATTTTTTCATCTCCAACAATTTTAATAATATTCACTGTTATCCCATCGGTTTTTCTTCAAAAAACATTGTTGCGTTAATTCATTTTATCTTTTAAAATTTGTATTTTGTTTATTTGGAAATTTATTTGATAATGATTTTCCAACGTTAGCATAATGTATATTCATCTCTTTACAAATTTTCTTTTTTTTTATAATTTTTAAATCATTTACTAAAAGATGATCTATAATTTGTTTGCTATGTCTATTTACTTGTTATTATTTTATTTAGATTATTCCATATAGTTTTCTAATTCGCATTTTTAAATTTTTTAATAAAATCGTTTAATCAGTCTGGAAGTGCCTTTGAAATAGGCCCAAACTCATTTCATTTGGATCAATAGAATAGAAGATAAATAATTAAATATTTCACATTTATAGGCTTCCCTCACCCTTATCAAGGGTGGTATGAAAACAATTCTTAAATAAAAGTTATGGAGAATCAACTCAGTTTTCTAATGGCGCCCTCAAAGTTATACCTTACTTTGATCATTTGGGCAGAATTTTGATGCTTCTAAATAATTTCAATTAATGTCTCTTCGCTATTTATAATATACAATTGTTTTCCTGTAAAGTTACAACCAAAGGCTTTTGAGATATGGATTGTGGACGCCTTTAACCGAACACCTTGTATTATAAATTAGTTAAATTGAAATATTGTGCTTAATAGCAGTTCTTTACCTTTTGCCTTGTAAAAGGTAATTACTTAGCAGATATAAAGTAAGGACAAAGTTTTGATAGGTTAACACTTACAAGACTTGGCTTATGACTTGCAGTAGAAACGAAAAATGAATACTGGTCTATTAAACTTAACGATAGTTGCATTAACATAATTGAATCTACCCAATTTTTGAGCGTTGATGCAGAACCCTTCCTAAATTGGGTGACACACGTCAACATGCTACTGTCTAAATTAAATAGGTTTAAAAAAATTGTTAGGATTAGGTCCCTATTAGATATCTTTTATTAATTATTATGTATTGATTTTTACGTAAACTCCAAAAACGAACTTATTTTATTAAAAATATTTAAACATTGTTGTTGGAGAAACGATTGCTTAAATGCGATAAAAATAATGAAATGAATTCAACCAATGTTTTCAGAATCAATAATATTTTTGTCTAGATAAAATAGCTGCTTCTCAAATATTATAACTTGCTGCAGCTATTATTCCATTAGCAACACAATTCCTCAATGGTCAGAGGAACAGAGAAACAAAATGCATTTAATGTTTATAGAACGAATAATACTGTTGCCTAGACAAATAACAAAACTTGCAAATATTCTCATTTAACATAACTGCTATTTCCTATATAACCGGCCTGTCGCTACGGTTAATTAAGCAAAAAAGTGTTCTCAATACAATTCAACGCTCTTTTCATTACTTAACTTTTTTTTTTAAACATTACCTTTTGCACGCACTTCTCACGCATAAAAGATAGTTATATATTTACTCATACAATTCAATTAAGATTCAAGAAAGGGTTGTGGTGTTGGAAAAGCTGCATAAAAGTAAAAACTAAATTGCTTTTTAAATAAAGTTGTGGCTCTGAAAAGAGCCTTTTTTTGTTGTTAAATTCATAAATAGATATTTACTTTGAGCTAGTATATTTGGTGAAAGCAAAAAAGTGTTCTCAATACAATTCAGCGCTCCTTTCATTACTTAACTTTTTTTTTTAAACATTACCTTTTGCACGCACTTCTCACGCATAAAAGATAGTTATATATTTACTCATACAATTCAATTGAGATTTAAGAAAGAGTTGTGGTGTTGGAGAAGCTGCATAAAAGTAAAAACTAAATTGCTTTTTAAATAAAGTTGTGGCTCTGAAAAGAGCCTTTTTTTGTTGTTAAATTCATAAATAGATATTTACTTTGAGCTAGTATATTTGGTGACAGCTTTTGTTGTTCTATTTTTAGAACTTGTAAAAACGCATATCTTTTGACACGTTTTGCCGCCAGGAAAGTAAGCCCATCGCGGTACAAAAAACGGGAAAAATAACAATTGGTACAAAGAAAAAATGGCGGAACAATAAAAAATAGCCTATTAGAGAAAAGGCGGGAAATATGTTACCTTGTGATTGATCCGTATGACAGCGGGGCGTGATTTTCTGGCAACAGAGCAAACTTTCGGTTCCTCGGGACCAACTGCGAGTTAAACCATTAGAAGGTAAACACGTACGTCAAGATTAACGTGTGTCATCGTCCGTCGCAATTGCATTCGTTTAACAAAAAGCACCAAGTAATAAATATAGTAATGTTATAAAAGTTGTTCTGTACTAAAGTTGGTAATTAATCATGTATTAAAGAGTTTTCTTGTAAACAAGTGCCGAATTTTATGAATAGACGCCAAATTAAATGTGATCTAACTGTCTACTTCACTTAGCCAAATATAGAAAATCAACCAGTGAAATAACCTCAAGCCGCGGAAAATTCAAAGCCTTACTTTTAATGTTTGAAGTTTTAACTCTTTTTTTCTCTTTTTAAATACAACTTGATTCTCACAATTTTGTTAACTAAGTCAGTACCTTTTACTACCAACGACGCTAAATTTCCAATATTTTTGTAATGAAGAAGCTTAAGTCATTAAAACTAAATCACCTTCTACACTCTAAACTAACCATAGGTTTTCCTGCAAATTAAATATATACACTTACCTTTTCTCCGCTATCAGATGGTAAGTAGAACGTCAGAACTGTCAGAAACGAAATGCCCATACATGGAATGATGATGTTTACGGTATAAAATAGCGTTTTTCGTCGCATCGTTATGTTGAAAGTGATATCTAGATACGGTTCGTCGCAGCACGTGTAGAATTTTTCATTCCTGAAACAAAAAACGTAATTTATGTATTTATCTACAACCAAGCAGTGTACTAGGAAGGTTAAAATAAAACTAGTCGTTCATACAATAATTCTCCTAATGTCCCTCCTGACAAAGGCCTCGGGCCCCATTTTTGATTATAACTTTAAGCAACCCTGTATAAAATCCTTTAGCTTTGTATAACCCATATAGACTAAGAAACTCATAAAGTCCATCCGAACATATTTCGTTTGACCTAATAACTGCAATAATAGTTTTATTATATTGTAAACACCCAAAGAAACCGCGTTACCTGTTCGATTGCCAAACCTACGTTTTTAAAGAATTTCTGGGTAAAATTACCCATATAAAACTTTCGATGAGCGTGCCAACCAGTGAAATCTACCTGGCCCCAGCTGGCATCACTGTTTATATTACTGAAATGAAATGGAATAAGGGGTACTGCTTTGCACAGGAACGAATTTTGTAGTTAAATGAAAAGCCATAGTAATACCTTATAGAAGCCAAGTTTATTATGTTTATATTTACCATTGCTTGCATTATATGTATATTAATTTATTATAAGTACAAAACAAGTGTGAAAAGTTTGCGTGCGGTCTTCAATTTTTAAGACATGGTTAACCGAATTTCTCCAACGTTCATCTGGAATTTCACTGAAAACTTTCTTTAATAGCAGCTCTATTAAACTGCCACTAAAAGTAGGTATGCTATGTTCAGTTCTCCTTTTCGATTTAATTTGATGCCACATGTGTTCAATAGGGTTAAAAATGCAATAATAGGGTGGCAGTCGTAACACAGCGTGACCCATTTCTTCCGTTGTCTTATCACACGCATACTTTTTTTTTTTAATACTAAATGCCTTTAACACTGCTGTTTTTTACTATACGTTTCCTCGAAGTACGAGTCACTTTTTAACATGCTCAACATTTCCTTTATTGCCGATTTTGTGCTCGATGCATTCGGTACTTCTCCAGTTGCTGGCTGTGGTAGCTTGCATTGTCCATCATAATTACACTGTGTACTGATACACTTGAAAGCAAACTGTCTTTAAACCAGCAAAAGAGCGGCGTTGGTATCTTTATGATAGTTCAGACTTGAATCCTTTGTATTTTTTGGCGACAGTAATAAACAATTAGGGATCAATCCATGCTCCCAACGTGCATAAATTATTGCTATCCGTTTTCCTTTATTTGAAGGGGCTTTATTTTGGCATTTTTCAGTTAAATCAACCCATCCCTTTTTGATAGTCTCATGAGTGTCAAACCACGTTTCATCCAGATAAACTATTTCATATAGGGTAGCTAGATATCGCATTAGCTGAAGATTCTCAAGGTCTTCACTTACTTTTAATATTAACTTGTTGCACACTGTTTCAAAGTAAAATAGATAGGTACTAATCTTATTCGAGTATTATGTTTACTATTTATATAAGCTATATAAACAGGTACCTGTAACTAAAAAGTTGATAGAAATATCCTAATAATTAAGTTGTATCTAGGAAACCTTAATTAGACAGTTTATTAATTTTGATAACAAATCAAGTAATGTACCTATCTATTGTTATTATAAACTGATATTAAAAATAAATGTAGGTTAATACGTCTCTGCATAAGCGAAAGCCGAGCTTATGAGGGGTTTTATTGCAGTCATTAAGCCAAACGAAATATGTTGGGAAGTACTTTTCAAGAATTATTTTTGTACATAGCCGGGGAAGACAGGAACAGACTTAGCATCGCACTAGTAGGGACAACATTTTGATGGGTGGCATTTTTGGAAAACTATAAGATACTTTTGACATTTCTGTTTAAAAAGGGTACATTAAGTTGTTTAAAAAGAAATAAATATTTTCGGAGAAAAAGGATTTGTTGCCATTACTTATTTAAAAAGGTTGGAATACTACAATAAAAGCTACAAAGGTTTGTTGTCCTGAATACGAATAGATAAGTATGACAAAATTTGAACCTGAACATATCTTACTTGTGGAGCTTGATTCCTATGCCTAATATGCGGATATACATTGAATTTATAGAAAAGCACATTGCAATTCTTTGGAAGCAAGAAGAGCTTATGCTGAGAGATTTTTAAATACAAATTTACCGACTCGAAAAACACTTTAATGGATTGCACGTATCCCGAAAAAACAGGTAAGAAATAAGCGTAAACAAGAAGTGCATAAACCAATGATTTTAAAATTCATTTTAAGAAGTTTTCTTACAACGTTGTGGAGGAGAAGGTCTCCCAAGGAGAGTTAGAAAAGTAAGTTCTGGGTGACATTGTTGATAATCCATCTATCAGCGGGTCAACTACACATAACCGAATGCGTTGTTCCTGAAGAACCTTAAAGAACAATTGCTTCACCGGTTCTACAGTGTGGTCATTTAAGTGTGCAGCATGAGAATTCTTTTATTACCGATTTCCCAAAAAATTTTATTGTTGATAAAAGTTGGCGCATGTTCGATAATCATATTAGGTGTACTTGCAATGGTTGCAAGTCAGACGGCGTACAGGGTAGGTCAAAAAATATAAAACTTGTACAATAGTAAAGTACCCCTATTTCAGACAGAAAATTCAGCAAAATGTTATTAAAAAAAGTTGTTTAGAATTAGTTAGAAAGTTATGCATATATTCGAAAACGTAACCTCCTAAAATAAAAAAAATATTTTTTTTTAAACATTAATAATTTCTTAAAAAAAATGTTTTTTTTTTTATATTCACCCTAAAGACCTTCATAAATTAATCAAAATCAAATCAATTTCACATATCTTTGTTCAAATTCACGCATATGTGTAAAATTAACTTAAATTTTTAATTTATTAAGGAATCACAAACTTCATGGTTATTGCAACGACATTAAACACAACTTTAAAATATCCAAAAAATTCTTCTTAACAAGATAAAACATTAGTAATGATAATATGCAAATTAAAAAACTCTCATTTAAAGTGCAAAATTTTTATTTTAAATGTTTATTAAAAAACTGTACAAATTAATCGGCAAACATTAAATCTTACTAAAACATTATGACAGTTTGGTGGCATTATTAACAAAACAATGTATGAATTATGTATGCGTTTAGTGCAAACTCAAGAAATACAATATTTTTAAACGTATTTGAATATGGTGCCAATGGTTTTGCCAATTTGTATCGGTTCTTTTTTTATTATAAGTTAACAATATAAATCAAAAAAACAGGAGAACAGAAAATATTTTAAACGCAGAAAAAAATTATGTATGTGTAAAAAAATGATCGACGCGTCTCTGTATGTCCACCTTCTCGTTCAATGTATTTAATTGTCCGATCATAAAATTCACTAAGAGTGGATCGCAATAGACTTGCTGAAATATTTCTGCAGCGAAATCGTATCGAATTTTCAAGCTCCCCAACATTACAGTCGATCCTCCTAAACTTTTTGCTTTAAATATCCCCATAAAAAAATCTAATGGGGTAAGATCTGGCGAACGAGGAGGCCACCGTGGATCGGTATTTCGTCCTAACCGTTTATCACCAAATTCCCCATTTGACCATTCAGAAACAATTCTAGCAGAATGAGCGGGACAACCATCATGTACAAATCATAATTTATGTCGTTTTTGTATACCCATATTATTCAAAAAATCCGTCAGTTCGTTTCTCAAAAAAAATGTAAATAGGTGTCACCAGGTTTTGGCGAAAAGAAAACGGTCCTATTAATTTGTCGTTTAAAATACCGCACCAAACGTTTGTTTTTTGCTATTACTGGTTTTTATTGTCAATGACAGAATTTGGATTTTCGTCCGACTACCACCTACAAGTTTGGGAAGAAACAACGTCATTTGTTGTGAACGTGGAATAATCCCCAAAAAGTATGTGTCTATGGAAATCACGTTGATCTTCTATATGTCCTTGAATCCACATGCAGCAATTATACTGCAAGTCATAATCTCGTCTTTGAAACGTGCAAATAAACATTGGCTTATAGGCATGGTATTTTTGTTTTTTAAGAATTTTCTTAACAGAGCTTTTTTTTATACCCGTATAGGCATACATTTCTTGAATGGATCTTCTAGGGTTTTCAACAACTGCTTGAAGTACTTCTGATTGATTTTCTTCAGAACATACAGTTTTGGTACGTTCATTTTTATATTTATAGTCTGAAGACCCTATATGTTTAAAATTATTTAAAATTGTGCTTACAGATGAATAGTGAACTTGTTTATCTGAATATCGTTCGTGGAATATATCTCCTGCTTCACGCACTGTTTTATAGTTTTCTCCACATATTAACACTAATTCTGCCTTCTCGGCTAACGTTAACTGTATTGGAGAAGGCATTTGAAATCAAACAACAGCTATAATTATTTAGAATAAATAATGCCACCAAACTGTCATAATGTTTATTTTTAACCCTTATTTGTTTTTTTCCGTGGGTATCTGCGATTATTTTAGTAGGATTTCATGTTTGTTGATTAATTTGTACAGTTTCTTAATAAACATTTAAAATAAAAATTTTGCATTGCAAAATTGCATTTTAAATAAGAGTTCTTTAATTTGCATATTATCATTACTAATGTTTTATCTTGTTAAAAAGAATTTTTAGAAAATTTTAAAGTTGTATTTAATGTCGTCGCAACAACCATGAAGTTTGTGATTCCTTAATAAATTAAAAATTCAAGTTAATTTTACAAATATACTTGATTTTGAACAAAGAAATGTGAAATTGGTTTAATTTTGATTAATTTATTATTAAGGTCTTTAGAGTGGACATAAAAAAACAAACAAATATCAAAACATCAATATGTTAATCTGTTGATATTTTGTAAAGTTTTTTAGCTCCCCTGTAAAATTACTATTTTGGGACTTAGGCAATTTGCATCTTAGAGCGACGATATACAACTGCATCACCATGCCAACAAAATAGTAATAAAGCCTGTTTCAAGCAGTTACGTAGGTTTATTGGTTCCGGAGATATAATCATGAGAAAAGTGGAGAATGGAGGATGGTAAAACGGCCTATTACCTATGCTTCGAGTTCATATTCCTTGGCACTGTCCCTTGCATCCATATATCGATTCGATTGATGATTGACGAATGGTAAAATTTCTATCAAATGTGAAATTTAAAAAAATTTACATTTTTTTCTCAAATCTTGTTTCTTTCAAAACCAAGACACATTTAGGATGGTTCGTCGTACCTATCTACTTTTGTCATTTCATTTTATTAAAACAAAAAACAGTACCAAACTATTGGACAATCTCTTGCAAATAATATACATTTTTTCCAAGTTGTTTACCAGCATAATAACAATCAAGAAACTGGATTTTTATAAGTTCAGAGAACAAGCAGGGTTTAGAACACAGTTTGGAACCAACGGCCATTTACAGGCCATTAAGAATATCATAGACAAAAGTGGGAAGTACAACAACTTACTTATTATATTTGTCAATTATGAAAAGGCCTTTGATCAAATCGATCTATATGCGATCAAAATCGAATAAGCCGAAATGTAAATCAACGCCAAAAATATTTATAACACAATTAGAATACGGTATACTATGGATACCCAATTGAGCTCATGTCTGTTTGTATCCCTGTTCTTCGGCAAATAAATTAAAAATAAAGAAAGCAAGCCGAGTGATAAATCTGTGTGTTAATATAAATGGGGAGACACTGACAAACCGCAGATTGAGCGACGACATTTCCTTAACACCAGATAAAAACGAAAATGCAACGAGTCACTTATATTGAGATAAGGGAAAGATATCGTCGGTGAAAGCGCAAATAAAAGTATCTGCAAAAAGCAAATGTTTCAGGAGACACTAAAAACTTTACAATTTTGGGTTAAATAGTTAGATTTCATAAAAAATGGATACTAAGCACTCTGGTACTATTTATTCGAGTGTCTGTATATTTATTAGTAAAATAATTTGCTTTTTTTGTGTTAAGTGTTAGATACTTGCTTTTGACTCTAACTTCTAAGCGAAAATTGTTGGTTACGTGGTTTTGCCTTATCAAACCTGCAATAATAATATTAAGGTACTGTTACATGCTTTTAAGTATTTATTTATATCAAAAATAGAAAATGAATATAATTAGTATTCTGCTTAAACATAAACAGATGTTAATACAAACTAAACAATATTAATGAGGTAAGGCATCATAAAATTCATGTACATCTAATGGTAATACAATTTTAAGTGCTTGTAGGTGCTGATACTTCTGTTCTTTTATTTTTATGCGACTTCCGTATAGTTGAGTTATCTGTGGATTTATTATAGTCCTTAATCTTTGAGATAAGGGAGTCCAATTATCAGAATAATGACACTTAAATGAGATCCCTTCATTTTTTTCGTATTTGATACATCTTATATCATTGACATGTAAGTCGGTTTTTTTTTTGCCCAGGTCTAATACTGTTATAATATCGCAAGTTTGAGTAATCTAGAAACCACGTATGATCCAAAAACGCTACCTGGAAAGGTTGCTTTAAGCGAGCCTTTTGACACACTTCAATATAATCAGATGGAAGTTTTATATCTTTATTTTTCAGCTTCCTTTCTAATAAACTGTTTACGCTGTCAACTTCCATCTGAGTATGTCCCTTTTCTAGGAATTTCTGAATTACAATTGTGCCCGTTTTGTTGGCAAAATGGTATAAAGCAATACTAAGACTGCTATTACGGTTCTGGTAACCGCAACCATCGCTATAGAGTATAATGGTTTTTGTCTGAGGATTTTTTTCAAAAAAATTGGAAAGATGTTTTATGATTATCGCTGAAAAAATACTAGCTTCAAGTCCGCCTTCAGCCTCATGCCATATGTAACAGAATACATCTTTGTCTGGTAAATTAAAAGTTGTAAAATTGTGAACGCATAACTTCGTTTTATAGTAAATAGCGGAAGCCCGGAGTACAGGGGCGAGTTTCACAGCCTGGAGGTCCATGGTGAAGACAGCAATCTGTCTATTTTTCATTGCTATTTTTTTGTCGAATTCTTTCTCTTTTCTGGCTTCCTCTTTTCTTTTAATATGTTTTTCGTAATCTTCAATCAGTACGTTCTTGGTCTTATAGCCTATGCAAACATAGCATTGATTTTTCTTAGGTTTATGGATATATATTATTTTTTATTTTCAATTGTTTCTTGAAATGAACCAAACTTAGTTCCTTGGCACTATTGGTAATACAGTAATCTTTATATACCCGGTATACGTCAGTCTTTGTCTGAAACAATGGTTCCAAGTAAAGTCTTTTGGATGATGATCTACAATAATGTGATTCTAACTTGGGAAGGTCGTCTAAAAATGTTTCCAATACTTCTAATCCTTTTTTCAATTCTACAGTTAATCTTGATTTATTGGGCATAGCTATATCGTTGCTATCGTTTAGGTTATTGCTTGATGCTTGATTTATCCAGTTTCTTACCATCCATTCCTTTAAATCCAACGTATTTAAAAACATTTTTTGGCATATTCGTAGTTCTTTATTATCCTTTTTTAGATAATACTCATACGTCAGTAAGCGACTGTAATTGTCTTCTTTGGGTCGTCGGGTAGTTGTTGTCTTGACCAAAGATGAAACATACACCTTTCGCATGTCCCAAGACATTTTCCAAAAATTTGAAAACACCTCTTTTCTATCATGAGGACTGAAAGTGTTACAAAATCTTTTTGCCTTCTTGCATAAAACAGATTGACACGTTGGTCTCAGATTTCTCTCTTCCCTTTCTTCTTCATAACAGTATTTTCCGGTATCTTTATTTTTTCTCAGAGTTTTATATTTACCGCCTTTTTCCCTCAACTTCTTATTTCTCTTTCTTAGATTATTTTCGTTTCCGTGTTTTTGGGTTTGCTCCCCGATGTCCATACCCTCAGATTCTAGTTCTTCATTGTATAGTAAATTATTGTATAGGCGTTCATTTTCCGTTGTTTCTATTACAGTATCAGTAGAGATATTCCCCGTAACAATATCGGTCACTATTATAGCATCTTGGAAGTTTTCGTCATCTGCCGTCACGTCCTTAATTGCAATTTGGCAGTTCTCATCAACATCAATAATTGGAAGAGTTGGAAAAATGCCGGGACTCGTAACGGTTTCGTCCTCGGTAGTGCCGTCAGCATTTTTTTCTGTAAAATCCAAAGTATTTTTTTCTTGATTTGAGCTCGACGCTGTATCAAATATAAGAAGGTCTTCAAAAAACTCATTACTTTCTAAAAGATTCTGCAAGTCTGAGTCCGTCAAAGGTTTATTTCGCGCCATGGCAAAAACACGTAACTGCAAACAACTTTTTAAATGCATTATTTGAGCATTTCCATTTTACAAGATTAGGAAATTAATACTTTTTATGTTAGGAGACTAATTAAACTTAAGAATCAAACTACTATATATATTAGATTTTAAGGAATAACGTACTTACCAATCGAAAAGGGAGCACAAGAACAACACCGGCGCAAACCACATGGCCAACTGTTAGATACTTGCTTTTGCCGACGCATCTATTTGGTCTTTCAGATACGTGGCCTTGAATTTAGGATTTTAAAAATATTTAGAATTTTTTGTCAGTTAAGAGTTTTTGCACACACGTGCCCCTTAATTCTATCCGTCGATTACCGTCAAAATCTAATTTTCGAATTTTTGTCAGTTACTTGGTTTTGCGCTTTCGCCGACGATATGTAGAAGTGGAAAACGTTGTTGCAAAATCTAAACTGGAATTATTGAGCGGATCATCTAGCTGGAATGACAGACAACAGGTGGATAAGAGAAAAACAAAATGGTCTATATAGTAGTCTATACAGGGTCGTGCAATAGTGCGTCAGGCATACATAGCATTTATACCAATTAAGTTAGAAATTTCGTTTGAACGCAGACCTACACTGTATATACAGGGTCGTTGGTATGTATGGAAACGGTCGATTATTTCTTGAAGTATAACAGTTAGCAAAAAATATTTTGAACAAAAGTTTTAGGGTTTTTTAAGGTCTATTAGAATTTTGAAAAAATTAATATACAGGATAAGTCAGAAAGCCGTAGGGAAGCAAAGTTACTTTTTCTTCAATGGAACACCCTATATCTTAGAACATTTTTGGATCTTACATAGAATAACAATCAATTTTTAATAAGTGCGTTATAAGTCTAAACCTATTAGTTTCCGAGATATCGACTTTTGAAAAATGGCATTTTTGAATTTTGTTGGCTTATAGCTATCTAACGGTACGTCTTACAGTAAAACGGCTTACATGTCCCTATCTTACTTCTTTATTATCTTCCCAAAAACAATAACTTCCGGTTAAACCGGAAGTACTGTATTTCCGGTTTTTGAGTTACATCCGTTTTAACCGGAAGTTGCCACTTTTCGAAAGATAATAAGAAACTAATATAGGGACATGTAAGCCGTTTTACTCTTAGACGTACCGTTAGAAAGCTAGAAGCTGTCAAAGTTCAAAAATGCCATTTTTTAATACTTAGTCGATATCTCGGAAACTATTAGGCTTAGACTTATAATGCTCTGCAAGAAAAATAATTGTTATTTAATTTAAAATGCAAAAATGTTCTAAGATATAGGGTGTTCCATACATACCAACGACCCTGTATAAGTATATTTCGGGAAAATATTTTCGCATATACAGAATGGTTTAAAAAAGTATGACGACAAAAAAAAAATGTTTTAAATGGTACACCCTATATTTTCTTGCATATTCTGGCTCCATTCAGTGTTAGTTCCTATTTCCCAAAATTTTATTTCATTTGCTTTAGTTGTTTACGAGCAATAAATTAAAAACAATAAAAAATCGTTTTCCACGCCTTGAAAAAAATATTAAAAAAACGACCTTGTTTCAAGAAAATGCTCAACAATTTTTATCACTGTTCACCAATACAAAAATCATGTCAATGAGCTCTCCCTTTGAAAATTCATCTTTTAAAATTAAATATTATCAACAGTAATATACCGATAGAGGAGGCGTCTTATCGGTAATACCGATGTTTTTAACAAGAAATCGATTTTCTGACAAATTTTTACGAAATGTAATTTTTACTTATAATCTGATATGATCCCGAGAGCTTTAGCTTGAGGGTCTTATCTTTGATTATAAGTAAAAATTACATTGAGTGAAAATTTTCTTGGAAAATCGAGTTTCGAGTGAAAAACGAAGGTATGAAGATAAGGAACCGCCTCTAGAGGTGTATTTTATTGGATAATTTACTGATCATAAAAATGAAGGCCGTCTGATAAAGGTAAATATACAAGTTAGAGGTGTTACTAATTTTTTATTTAAGTAAAAAAGCTACAAGCGTCTTTTCGAAAGCGTCTTTTCGAGCTAGCGGTAGTCTTATCGGGTAAGACGACCGTTACCAAGGTGGTTGCTATGAAAATGAGCGTTTTGATTGGTTCAATAAAAGTGAGGTGAATCATCGCTGTAATTCTTGCGAAAGACCACACTTCTTATGAGATTTTTTATATATGAGGGAAATATTCAACGGTAATATACCGATAGAGGAGGCGTCTTATCGGTAATACCGATGTTTTTAACAAGAAATCGATTTTCTGACAAATTTTTACGAAATGTAATTTTTACTTATAATCTGATATGATCCCGAGAGCTTTAGCTCGAGGGTCTTATCTTTGATTATAAGTAAAAATTACATTGAGTGAAAATTTTCTTGGAAAATCGAGTTTCGAGTGAAAAACGAAGGTATGAAGATAAGAAACCGCCTCTAGAGGTGTATTTTATTGGATAATTTACTGAACATAAAAATGAAGGCCGTCTGATAAAGGTAATTATACAAGTTAGAGGTGTTACTAATTTTTTATTTAAGTAAAAAAGCTACAAGCGTCTTTTCGAAAGCGTCTTTTCGAGCTAGCGGTAGTCTTATCGGGTAAGACGACCGTTACCAAGGTGGTTGCTATGAAAATGAGCGTTTTGATTGGTTCAATAAAAGTGAGGTGAATTATCCGATAAAGTAGTACTTACATTTTTCATAAGGGTGATGTCAAAATCTATTTCTTAAATAAACATGGTTGTGTTTCCATGGCTGCCTACATCTTTTTTGTTTGTATTTTACTAATGAAATGAGCTCATTTATAGTTTTTGGTAAACATTTTGAAAACGGTCCACAATCTTGTTATATTTGTTTTTACATTTGTTTTTACATTTTGCAGTAGACAGTAAAATAATATACAGGGTGCCTAATTGGAAAATCTTAAGAAAAACTAGCTTGAAAGTTGTCATTTTTGGAACCAAATTTTGTACACCCTGTATTAAATATGATAAAACTATTTGATGTCAGAGTATCGTTAGACCTCTTGTATTCAAGTTCACACTATGTAGCTCGGACGAAACAGATCTAAGGCCTTTTTTAATAATTTTCTCAAGGCGTCCAAAACGATTTTTTAATGATTTTAAATTGTTTCTCGAAAACGACTGAAGCAAATCAAATGGAACTTTGGGAAATAAGAAAGAACACTAAGAGAACCAAAATATATGAGAAAACATAGGGTGCATCATTTAAAAAATCGAACAAAATTCTTAATTGGTATAGAAGCTATACGATGCCTCACGACGCACTATTGCAGGACCCTGTATTTGTATCTAGATAGAAGGCTTTCAGAAATGGGAAACGTCCTCCAACCCGCTGGGCCGACGATATTCGGAGAGTTATAGAAAACTAAATGCAGGAGACATAAAATACACCAAACTGGAGTAAATCAAAGGTAGGCCTGTGACCAGTCATGGGCTCTGATGGGAGCTTGATGATGATGGTAAAAAAAATGTATGTATACAAATTATAGATTTTTAGTTGCCATCTAATATCGAATTTTTTAAATTCTGACCTGTACTTATAAATCCGGTGACTAAATACATTTTAACCCGATATTACTTTATCAAAATATTAAAATTCATTATGAAGCGTAATTTCGTTTCTTAACTCGGATATCTTATCTCTTACTCTTATTATTCGTTGAAATATCTTCACGATTACTTGATTGAATGGTTAATTTTAATTATTTTGAATTTGGATTTTTGCAAATTTGTTTGTTTTGCATGTTTGTTGCTGAAATTTTTTTTTGCCCGTTAATGCATATTCTGCATTAACGGGTAAGGGGAACCAGTCTCGGATATTTGTGTTTTGAGTAATGTGGTGAGTATATGTGCGAATTCAATATAAGTGGGTTCGTGGATGAACTTACTCTTGTATGATATTTTGTTATAAATTTATCCTAAAAAGTATTAAGTTTGTCCATTTTCATGTCTTTGTGTATGATGTCGTTTGGAACGTGTCGTTGTGAGGCTGTTATTATGCTTAATGCCTAAAACTATGCCTTGCACTGTCTATTGTTTTATCAGTCTTTTTTTGTTTACGGTACACCGTATGTCAGTACTGCTCGGATTATCGTTTTGTAAATGCTCGTCTTTGTACTGTAGTTTAGTTTGCTATCTATTATGGTTAAGAAAGGAAAAAACCGCGTCGGGTTGGCGTTATTCCTTCGCTATTCTCTTTCAATTATGGGTTTTTTCGTTTGCAATTATTGACAGTGTTTATTGCATATTTATCTTAAGTTTAGGCTATTAAGTATTAGATTGGCACCTGAAGGTATTTCAATTTGATTGTTAACAACATTACATATATTTTTTACGGCTTTTTTGATTGCTAATGTTTCTAATAGGTTGAGTTTTCTACCCTTGTGTTGAGTGTATATCGGTTTTATACATATATATATTTTTTAACATATACAATAAACAGAAGTGGCCCCAAAACGCTCCCCTGCGGTACACCTCAACTGCTGTCTCTCCTTGTAGACATTTTATTATCAACTTTGGTTTGATGATACCTATCTGATAGAAAGTCCTTGATCCAGCCCAACGCACAGTCTTTCAATCCGTACAAGGTCAACTTGAGTTTGTCAGTTTGAGTTTACTATGAGTTTTTAATACACCTACAGCATGTCTTCGGAAGTTCTTACCAAATGGGAAACTTTTTAATTATTAACTCTACGAAAAAAAGTGCCTCTTCTTAAAAAGTCCTGCTTGGTAAGAAAATAAATTTGCACAAGAATATTTGTATGTTGGACATACAGAGTGGCTTCAAAAAGTACCGGGTTTAAAATTTATAAAAGACGTCGGCTATATCTCTAAAACTAATAGTCGTAAAGATTTGCGGTAAAAAAATTCTAGGCCACAGGGCGCTTTTTGCGGAAGACCCAGTTTTGGAAATAAGTATTTCTGGATAAGTAGGCTTTGAAACAATTGATTGTTGTTGGTAACGGAATAGGCGTTTTAGCAGCGACAGTGACAGTTTGGCAATTATAATTTCTGTTTCAAAACGTGAACTTTTTGTTAAAAAAAGGTTTTCCCGTTTCTTAGTTACTTTAAACAATAATAGTGATGATTAAACTGACTGTTAATGAAAAAATAGAAATAGTTCTTATCATTGGCGCGAGGCTGCCGAAATTATTAATACTAGACACCCAAATAAACATATTAGCCACGTTACTGTCGGCAATGTCGTCAATAAATTTAAGAATACTGGCTCTGTCGAAAATAATTTCAAGAAAAAACATGCAGTTCGAACACTTACTGAAGAAAATCAATTACAAGTATTGCAAGCGGTTGTGGAAAATCCAAAAATTTTATTGGAAGGAATAAAGAACACAGTTCAAGATAATGTGTCAAGAGCTTCTGCTAGTAAGATACTTAGAATAAATAAATTTTATCCGTATAAGCCAAAATTTGTACACACGCTCAAACCTGGAGATATGGAATCGCGTTTCATTTTCTGTGCTTGGTTCAAGGAGAAGTTGAAGACGACATTTTCTTTTCAAGGAGAATTTTATTCAGTGACGAGGCAACATATACTTCTAATGGTATCGTATGTTCCCAGAATTGTCGTTGGTGGAGCAAGGTGAACCCCAATTTCGTAATCGAATGCCGTGACCAAACGTATTTCAAAACGAATCTTTGTTGCGGTATTTTAAATAATCAAATAGTGGGTCCATATTTTTTCCATCAAAATATTAATAGTGAGATTTACTTAAATTTCCTAAGAACGGAAATTTTTATATTTATTAACGGCCTGCCATTAAACGCGCGACAGGCTGTTTGGTATCAGCATGATGGAGCTCCTTGTCACAGCGCAGCTAGGGTCAACGAATATTTGGATAGAACTTTTCCACAAAGATGGATAGGACGCCGTTCAGAAGTACCCTGGCCACCTAGGTCACCGGACATTACACCCCTAGATTTTTTCTTGTGGGGTCATTTGAAGCAATTAGTCTACAAGCACAGGCCATTCCGTGATATTGATCTCCTGGAAGAAACTATAAGGCAGTGTATCCGGCTAGTTACTCCTCATATGATCAGAAACGCTGTGTCAGAGTTTTCTAAAAGGACAATCATTTGTATGCAAAAAGACGGGGGCCATGTGGGGACCTAGATTATTTTTGGAGTCATTAAGGTTTTATTTGTAATTGGGAAATTAGAAATTGGCCACCTCGTAGAAATTAGTGCACTAAAATTGTAATACTATTTTTATCCACCATAAAAGTAGTTCTCTTAAGTAGTGTTTTTATTGTGTTATTATTAACTGTTCTTGTTATAGTCTCTTGGCCTTTAAACACTCTCCAAGTTTTTAGTTTTGGAGATATATTTTATAAATTTTAAACCCGGTACTTTTTGAAGCCACCCTGTATGTCCAGCATACAAATATTCTTGTCCAAATTTATTTCCTCACCAAGCAGGACTTCTTAGGAAGAGGCACTTTTTTTCGTAGAGGTAATAATTAAAAGTTTCCCATATGGTAAGAACTTCCGAAGACACGCTGTATAATATTCTTACCTCCTAAAACCAGTTGACTGTCATGGAAAGATGTAAAAAAATGCCTTTATTGCAAAGCTAAAAATAGTATTTTGGGCATTGCTTAATAGCCTAATATGGCGGTCGCATAACACCACTCTGGCAGTCAACCTTAACAAGTCTCAGATATCCCAGAGATCCACCTTAAATATTTTAGTAAGAAATACCCCAGTTATGTGGCTTTAGAATTGCATGAAGCATGTATTTCCTATTTACCTGACTGCCGGCACTTCTAGAATATCCCACTCGACCGACATGTAAAATTCTGACAAATCCACTCCAACATCCACAATGTTGCTGCCAGCCTTTTCATCCATATGTCGTAAATCTACCTAAAAAGTACAAGCTTTTTTACAAACGACATTTACACTAAAATTTCAATTTTAAAAGTCTTAGTAAAATATTCTTGCTAGCAAAATACTAAAATAGTAAACATCACAAAAACACATTTATTAGTAGCCTATGTACAGTTTTTACAATTTTATGTACAAGATTTTTTAACCAATAAGACTAAATACATACTAAAACACAAAATAATACAAAACATATTGGTATAATAATTAAAATAAAATTAGCGATGTTTATAACGCATCTAAAATACGAAAAATTTAGGCTTACAAACACGCCGTCCACAGAGCGCCTCAAAATATGTCCGCCCCTGCGTAAGTCAATTCGATCAGAAATGTCGAATGAAAAAAAGAAAGTTGAATTTTTTTAAACTAGTGGTCCATTGAAATCTCTAGTAGGCCACATTTTCCATAAAAAATAACATTTGAAACCATTTACCCTCACAAAAACACATAATATGTAGGTCCTTATATCTGTATTAATATATCGAATAAATTTAAAAATGTATTATTTTTTACCCTTGTTGAAATGTTAAGCAGTGATGTCATTATTTTTGGGTTTAGCAAAGTGTCAGATTTGACAAACAAATGTCTGGCTTGACAGCTGGCAATATTATGTAATGTAATGTTTTTGGCAATAATTACAAACAATTTTGGTTTTGATTAATTTCACAACAGATTATTTTTGATTGTGTTATTTAGGATTTCTACGTAGGTATATACTATTTTGGTAGATCTTTGCCACGCTGTAATTAAAAAGTGCATAAATAATCACATACGAGTAGAGTTCTTTATTTTGATATGTAAGATGAGGTTTACGAAATGACATTCGACATTTTGGAAAAACTTCAGATAAAGGTGGCATCAGTCAACGTAGGTGGAATTTTCTATCATAAATAGAATGTATTACAAAAATTTTGTTTTTTTATAATTTGCGGAGAGAGGCACCTTAATATCGTTTGCGTTCTTTAACGATTTTAGATGCGTTTTAGCAAAATGCATACACATAAAAATTATAAAAGTATTTAAAAAGAATATTCACTGTTACTGTATTTGTCTTAGTTTTAGTGTATATGAAATTACAAAGAAGTTTTTCTAGTGAATTTTCTTTTAGCTGTTTTGCGGTTTAATTTTAGTTTTAACCTAACAGAAAAAAAATGTTAATGTACATGTTTTTATTAAAACAAACGTACACAAACTTGGAAAAGCTATATGTATCGAAAGCTCTCTTATGTTAACATTTATAATATGAATGATCAGCTGGAAACTTGTACCAAATATAAAAAAAGAAGATATATTTGCTCAAACTTTTTTTTTAAGCTATCGTATGTATTCTCGAGCCAATGGATCGGAAATTGAAATAAATAGCATGATCTGTTCTTTTTATAGAGGTAGATGTACAGGGTCTTCCAACGAGGACTGAACAGGGGCTCATTTTTGAGCTTCCTTGTATTTAAAGAAAAATCCAAAATAGCCAATCGATGTACTTTTTCCTGCAGAATTCAAAAATGAAACCAAAAATTTATTTGAACCAGAAACAAAAGAGTTACGCTATGGATAAGGTGTTTTTTAAATGGAACACAGCTTTTTTTATACGTTTTTTGGAACGAGTGATTTTTTTTTGTCCGTTCTGATTAAAATATTTAATATTGTGACAGCTATTTTTATTAAATTTTAATGTTTTATCCAGTATAATTTAACTTTAACCTGTTTGAAACATACACTAGATAATAAAGTTATAATCACCTTTGAATCCTTCAAAGTCAAAAAATTTGACAAATTTACTATAATATTCCCGAAATGAAATATTCATTAGATGAGAGATTGCAGATTGTTATCTTGTTCTACAAATGCCAATGCAAGAGAAGCAAGGAGAAGATTTATTGCAAATTTTCACAGAAATATATGCGTCAATACTATTCTAAGGATAAAGAACCTATTTGAGGAAAATAAAACATTACATGACAGAAAAAGAAATCCAACTCTATACTAATTTAAAAAAAAAACATTAATAATTTAATTGTTCAATGTGACCTCCGTTGTTATCGAAACATGTGCGATAACCTCTTTGTAGCCTTTCCAAACTTGCTGTTATACTGTGATTTTCCTGGTTAAGGCGATTTATTTCATTCACAATTTTCTGCATGATCTCTTCAATATCGTGGTTTCGCTGCTTGTATACCACGTTCTTTAAATGGCCCCAAAGAAATGTGTCTAATATTGACAAATCGGGACTATTGGGTGGCCAAGCATAGGTTCCATTTCTACCAATCCATTCTTCATGGCGTCCGTTTAAATATTGAGTAACCTCACGCACGGCATGCGGAGGGGCCCCATCATGTTGCCAAATTAAATTTTGATATTCTTCCAATGGTAAATCTTCCAAAAAGTTCTCAATTTCGTTTTCTAAGAACTCGTAGTATCTCTGTCCATTTAAAGTCCCGTTAAAAAATATTGGTCCCAAAATTCTATTATTTTTTATGCCACACCAAACATGTAATGAAGTCCTTCCTTGAAATTTAATTGTCTGAAATTTTCTTGGATTTCCAACGGCCCAGTGATGATTATTATGTCTATTAAAAACCCCCGATGTTGTGAATGTGGCTTCGTCAGTCCATAAGATATTTCTGAATAAATTAGGGTCTTCGTTTTCTTTCCGAATCACAATTTGGGAAACAAATTGGAAGCGAAGTTCTTTTTGTGCCGGTGTTAGATGTTGAAGTGGAAGGATATGATAAGACTTAAATTTATGATTTCTTAAAGTCCTGTGAACAGTTCCTTGGGTAACTCTTCTGCGTCTTAAACCGCCGCCGTATTGAACGTCCCGAACTGCGTCCGAAATTGATTTGGTTGGATTCAGTAAAAAATAATTCACAATGGCACGGTCTCGATTTCTATTCCTTTCTGGATTTCTTTTTCTGTCATGTAATGTTTTATTTTCCTCAAATAGGTTCTTTATCCTTAGAATAGTATTGACGGATATATTTCTGTGAAAATTTGCAATAAATCTTCTCCTTGCTTCTCTTGCATTTTCTTGGCATTTGTAGAACAAGATAACAATCTGCAATCTCTCATCTAATGAATATTTCATTTCGGCAATATTATAGTAAATTTGTCAAATATTTTGACTTTGAAGGATTCAAAGGTGATTATACCTTTATTACCTAGTGTATGTTTCAAACAGGTTAAAGTTAAATTATACTGGATAAAACATTAAAATTTAATAAAAATAGTTCCATTCGTTCCAAAAATCGTATAAAAAAACTATGTTCCATTTAAAAAACACCTTATCCATAGCGTAACTCTTTTGTTTCTGGTTCAAATAAATTTTTGGTTTCATTTTTGAATTCTGCAGGAAAAAGTACATCGATTGGCTATTTTGGATTTTTCTTTAAATACAAGGAAGCTCAAAAATGAGCCCCTGTTCAGTCCTCGTTGGAAGAGCCTGTACCTGTCGCAATTCTAATTTCGATTGAGCATAAAAAAGAAAGTATGGGGAAAGTAATTGCAGGATATCATTTTATTGATGGGTTAAAAATACAAAACTATGTATGCATGTATATTGAATATATTAAGTAGTATTATGGTTATATTGTTTAATTAACTAATTGTAGTTTTTAAAGAACACTGGACCCATCTAAAGATATTAAATAATAAATTAAAAAGTAGATGTTAAGAGGTATTTGTGACAATGGATTTTATAAGAAGCATTATTTAGAAGTTTTTTTTGGAAAAAGCTGCATTTTTTATAATTATTATTTACATTGCATAATATGATAGGCCGTCTTTTATTATTTACACAATCCAGCAAGATATGATTCGCAGGAATGTATTTAATTTTTTGTCTAAAAATGTGGTTCTAATTACTATGGGCGAGTAGAAAACTGTAGGGATTTCAATATTTTTTAGATTAGTCGTGTAACGTATGTAATACAGTTTGAACTTTAGATAAACCAGTTAATTTCTATATTTATTATCGCCTTTGGAACAACACACATATTATTAGGGATGAGTTAATTTTGTAAAAATAAAGAAGTTAAAGTTTTCAAACGAAGTTCTTGAAAATTCGTTCTAATGAAAATGGGTTAGTTATGTTTAACAGTAAAATAACAAAGTACTAAAATACGATATAGGCAGCTTATTCCTACTTATCGTTTTTTTTTTGGTGCTCCTTATCTTTAAAAATTGTTCTTCGTTTATAAGTGCAATTCAAATTAAGTAGTGTTTCTTCTCTATTTATTCACTTTTAAATTTAATTTGATTTAAAACATGTGGCCTCACAAAATTATTGAATATACATTATATTGAGACTGTTATTTGGAAGTTACGTTTTCTTTTCTTTTATAAATATTAAAGAAAGTTCTAGGATATAAATTAGAAATGTAACAAATTTATTAGGGGTTCGGCTTATAAAATGCATTCAGATTTAGTGAAACTGAACTTTTAAGTGGTAAAACAAATGAAATTATTATTATTTTTACATGATTTACTGTATGTGTTGGCATGAACTTTTTTAAATATCAGTTAAAACTTTAGATCAATAATATTTGTGTGTATGTAAGATTAATGGTTTCTGTCTAATGGAACTGCTGCAGCCAGAAAGGTGCTGCATATTCAGCAGGGAGTTTCAGAAAGTTTATTTGTTTGTTAAGATTTAGGACATGCTAGCTAGTGTTTTGTTCACCTCATTGTAAAAGAAAAGCGTGCACTAACTCTTTTCATATTTAAATATTCTTTAGACATGAAATAAAAGATGACTTTTTTTATGTGGAGTTGAATAGAACTTGAGCTTTAGGTTTATGTAACACTATTTCGAATTTATTTAGCTAAATTATAAAAATAGTTTACGTTTAATTATTAGGATTTTTAAAAACCTGAATAGTATACCAATAGATTTATTTGTTCCTGTGAGTTTATGGAAATTTATATTTAATATGCAGGGTGTTATTTAATAAGTGTCCGATATTTTACAGGACGATTCCTCAGTTATTTATAAGGTGAAAAGTTCATATAGGCATGGGCCCGAAAGCCCTGTATTTTCGAAATACAAGGTGGTAAAAATTTATTTTTATTTTTGTTATTCGTTAATAATAAAATTTTTAAAGTAATGTATTAGAATGAGAATAATAAGAAAGATAATATGCACCCGACAGATGAGTAGCTTTTTCAACAAATTCTTTTAACAAATAATCACAATAATTATAAATAAAACTATTTAACTGTGAGCCAAGATATTATTTTTGACATAACACAAAATAAACATTGGAATATACTTACTACTAGCCTACTTGATGCACACATGCATCTTTTAATTTAAATTGAAATATCTCGAAAACGGCTGCTTGTAGCGACTTTTGACAAGCATACCATTTTCACCTAAAAATGAGAGAAATCGACTTTTCTTCTAGAAAATGTGATACATACATGCACGGCAAAGTTGGGACTCCCCAAAAGAAAGAAAGACCTGTAGGTGGCGCCCCTTATAAGTAAGAGCCAAACTAAACAAACAAAATTTGAATTTCTCATATTAAAAAATCCCTAAATACCAATTTTCGTCCAAATATAGACATTATTTCAAAAATTATTTAACAAAATTGAAAATAAATTTTTAACACCCTGTATCTCAGAAATGAAGGGCTTGCGGACCCACGCTTATATGAACTTTTCACCATATAAATAACTGAGGAATCGTCCTGTAAAATATCGGACACTTATTAAATAACACCCCGTATACGTAAACATATATTTTTTCTTAAAGTGTTTTATTGAAAATTGCTATTGAGGTCCAGTGACAAGAATGCTACAACGAGAACAAGAAATCCCGAAAAATCAAAATATTTCAAAAACAATTTGAGATAGGGATAGGATATTCTTCACAAAAGTTGAAGAGATTTTAACGAGCTATAAGATGGCAGAAAAACGTACAGGGTACATAAAACGTACATAAAAGTACTCCGCGCAATCTTTGACTCACCCGGTACTACTTACCGTTCACTGCCTTACCAACAGATTCTGCTGAATTTCGAACAAAGAGTCTTAGCCAACCTTTTCTCGACAACTCCGGGCCCTTGAATATCCGTAGAGGTTAGTTAGAGTGACTGGCCCTTTAAAGGGAACCCTAACACCTAAACCTTTGAGACTAACCCTCGTAACGTTAACCTTTCGGCCTGCATGCTAAAGTCATAGTAGTATACTCTAGATCGGACCGCAAAAAAATTAGATTCTATAAAATTCATGATCATAACGGTGGTTTTTATTAGCTCGTTGCCCTTTTCAGCATCCCTTTTCTAATAAAAGCTAATGCCCTTCAATGTTCCCACCCCAATAAAAAAATCAGAAAGTAAAGATGGGCTTTGCCGAAACGGACCCTTTTTTTATCTTGGCAAATACTTAATTTTTTACCTTCAAATCATTGCTATCCGAAATAAAAAGTTATGCACGTTTTTTCTGGAGGAATTTAAATGAAAAATGTATCCGGCCAAATAATTTTTTGATCGACCTACTTTTTTTTTCGTTAACGCTTACAGATTGATTAACAATGCAGTCAAATTCCTTTCAGTAAGTAGCACAGTTATCAATACAGGGTGACCTTTATTTACCCTGAGGAAAAGGGTGCCAAATCAAACACTTACATACGTTCACACAGTCCTTGAGCACACTGATATTAGAAAAGCGCCACCTCATAAGAAATATTTCAAATTTAATTTATAGATGTATTTTTAATTTAATATTTTTTTTAATGCAGGGTACTTCTAAAAGTCATTATTAATAAAATAGAATAGTGCTCGATTTGGTTTTCAAATTTGCCACGCGCACTTAATGTTGTTTTATTTCTAAATGTAAGTTGTGAAATATTTTTTAGGGAAAACAAAAAGATGGTACTTTTTAGCGATGCTGTGATAAGCACCGCTGAACAAAAGCAAAACTGCACAGGAACAAAATGTAACTATTGAAAGTAAAGAAAAATTATATAAGTCAAAGTAAATATAAATGAATGAGTTAAGTAATAACAAGATAAGTAGTGATCAAAGAACACGAACAGATCCAACTGGGGAGCACATGTGCAAATTGCCCTAGCTCGCGTAGAGGGGGTTTGACAAGCGCCACTAGGTTTGCCACCGGAAAAGCTGGAAACGTCCAAGATGGTCGTGGAGCTAGCTCTGAACGTGTGACCCGACACCACGAAATCAAAAAGTAAAAAGTAGTAAACATAAAAAACGTTGAGTTGTATAAATTAAAACACAGTAAGTAAAAGTATTGATGGCTTCACTAACTACTAAAAAAGGGTTGTTAGCTCTTAACCTAAACTTATCTGGAAACTTTAGAAGACTGCTGAAAAGGACAGTCCAATAGACTGCCCAAAACAGTCCAACACAAAAGACCTGAAGAAAATAGCCTCAAAGGAGGACTAAATGCAGACGACGTACAGGAAACTTTCAAATAAGGGAAGAAGAATACGAAGAAAGACACTAGCAGGAGCTTCAAATACCCTAAGGGTTAGTTTAGGGGTTCAAACAGCTGGTGTTGGGGTGCTCCTATAGATCTCCGCCCCTTCGGTCTTAGTGACCGTGACTTGCTTTTAACAGCGAAATGGGCACTCAATATCCATCGGAATGATTTTTCTGTAGCACAAGCAATAGCAAAGCAAAGCTGAGGTACGGGCAACAGAAAATATAGGCTTTCCAACCAAAATTCTGTACAGTTGGTTTCGAAAAACCCTGGATTGGTAAAAAACCTACTGCTCTTTTGGCTGCTAAAAGTCAAGTGAGGTAAAGTAAACGGGAAACTCAAGTGTCTCTTGTCAAAAATGTCAAAAAGGCCGGGAACTAACGCAACCTCAAAAAGAAGATAAATTAATTGTATTACCATGGACACTTGGTTAGAGTCACTGCATGAACCGAAATGCAAAAGGTAGGAACAGACTGGGTTATATACCAGCGGTACCGTTTCCTTGATGTTGAAATAGATCAAATGGGTCCTGACAACTCGGTTGCAGGTATTTAAAACAAGTAAAATAAATCAGAGGTACCTAAATTTAGTTATTGCTTAATATTCATAGTGAAAGTGCAGCCTCGCTATGTTATTTTCAATTAGACAATCATCTTAATATCCTTGACATTCGACAAACCACAGCTTGATATACCAGCCATTAATTCACTTCAGAAAGGAAGAGAGCTAACCTGAACTAACCTATAAAGTTTTGAACCAAAACTGACAATTAATATTGGAAAGTAAAACAAAGAAAAAGTATCCGAAATTTCCGCGGAAAACACTGTTTAAGGGATCCAATGATATGGTACTTGACACAAGAAAAATGGGGTGATTAAGATACAGTGTCACCATTAAAGTCCGCACCATATGGAACTTTTTTTTATTAATGAGGTTAGTTAAAATTAAATTTGGGCAATCGTTTTTGCTTCAAATTAGACTAAAAATTATATAATCAAATGTCACCATCTGTCATTCGGTATCTGTCAAAAATTACATTTTAATCAAAAAATGCTGAAAAATGGCATTGTTTTACCGAATTTCAAAAAATTTTATTAGAAAAAGTTGTTTCTAGTACAATTCTTGGCCTAAATACAAAGTTTCAGTTTTCTAGCTCAAAGTTGATTTTTTTGCCATTTTTTCTAATTAACTTTTTTTTATTTAATGTAAGTTCGCTTAATGGATATTAAACTATTTGCTTATACCATACTCAATATTTTATTTAGTTTGTATGAGCTTTTTTTTACTAGAATGCCATTTTTTTTCTAAATTTAAAATTAGAGGCAAAAAAATTTGACACAGGTGGTGCAAAGTTATCCTAATTTAAAAATTTTAACAGATAGACGTCAGATGTTTCGTTTTTCAAATGACAAATACATCTAAATATTTGATAAAAATTTTATTTTATACTTAAAACTATAATTATTATTAAAAGGAACAAAAAGGAACTTTAATCATTTTAAATAGGTAACACAAAAGCAATATAAATTTCACATTTCAGTGTGACGTCCTTCTCGCTCTATACAAACACCCGTCCGTCTATAAACGTCTTTGACAGCATTTTGTAAAAAGCTTGGTCTTATATCGGCACAACACTGTCTTATCGTTTGTTCCAAATGCTCGATATTTCTAAACGGTCGATTCTTATAAACTTTCTGCTTAAGATAACCCCACAGAAAAAAGTCTAGTGGGGTTATGTCAGGCGACCTGGGTGGCCAGTGACATTCTCTATCACGCCCTATAACTCTGTTTTGAAATAATTGGTTTATGCGTTCTTTCACTGCTACAGTTTGATGTAAGGGTGCACCATCAAGCTGATACCATAAGTTGTGTCTATGGTGTAAGGGCATGTTATCCAAAACTTCGGTAATCTCGTTATCAAGAAAATTCAGGTACCTTTCACCAGTTAAGTTTACTCTAAAGAAGTATGGTCCAATAAGCTCATCTTTCAAAATTCCACACCAAACATTGGTTTTAAAATGATACTGGTCGCGACATTCAATTGTGAAGTTAGGATTTTCTTGGGACCACCATCGGCAATTTTGTGAGCTCACGGTACCATTCGAAGAGAAAGTGGCTTCATCTGTCCATAATATCTTGTATGGAAAAAGAATATTCTCCTCATATTGTCCCTGATACCAAAACGAAAAATCAAGTCGGATATCAAAATCGCGTTCTTTTAATGTGTTTATAAACTTGGGTTTATATGCCCGAAATCGATTTTTCTGAAGAATTTTTCTAACTTCCCTCTTGCACCCTGTTGAATCACTTATCTTGGTTACACTAGTTTGACCGTGGTCACTAACAGTTAAACAAACATCAAGTTGTGCTGCTTCATCGTATTTACTTGCCGCGTGAGGTTTCTTAAAATTATTTTGAACAGATCCAGTTTCTCTAAATTTTGACATTATTCTTGAAACAGTGCTATGCTGCAAATTTTTTTCTGGATGCCTCTCATTAAAAATGGCAGATACTTGCCGGTGAGGCATATTCTCTCCACAAATTAAGACAATTTCTATTTTTTCTTGAATGGACAACATTGGTGATAACACTGAAAACTATAACTTGCGAAAATATTCAAATTTATGACATTTCTTTTATTTATTCGGCACTCTAATTCGTTTTATTTTCCATAGCCTACTTATAAAATTCAAAATTGCCTTGATATTTTATTGTGGATAAAAAGAAAATGTGTCTAAATTTTGAACTAATCTGATATCTGGGAATTTTATTATAAGTTTTTTAAACTTCTTAGGTGTATGTACTATCAAAAAAATGGAATATCTGACGTCTATCTGTTAAAATTTTTAAATTAGGATAACTTTGCACCACCTGTGTCAAATTTTTTTGCCTCTAATTTTAAATTTAGAAAAAAAATGGCATTCTAGTAAAAAAAAGCTCATACAAACTAAATAAAATATTGAGTATGGTATAAGCAAATAGTTTAATATCCATTAAGCGAACTTACATTAAATAAAAAAAAAGTTAATTAGAAAAAATGGCAAAAAAATCAACTTTGAGCTAGAAAACTGAAACTTTGTATTTAGGTCAAGAATTGTACTAGAAACAACTTTTTCTAATAAAATTTTTTGAAATTCGGTAAAACAATGCCATTTTTCAGCATTTTTTGATTAAAATGTAATTTTTGACAGATACCGAATGACAGATGGTGACATTTGATTATATAATTTTTAGTCTAATTTGAAGCAAAAACGATTGTTGAAATTTAATTTTAACTAACCTCATTAATAAAAAAAAGTTCCATATGGTGCGGACTTTAATGGTGACACTGTATAAGGAAAGTGTAATCTTAAGCTAGCCAAAGATACCGAAAGGAATGTCATTAACCTTAAGTGGAAAACCAAGGTAGGGTAGATGGTATAGAGTAACCAAAACGTAGTACTTTTTCCCAGTTCCTAAGGCTAAAATTTACTGTGTTATAGTGACAAAACCGAATTGTCACAAATTCTACGTGAAATTTTAGTCAGATTCCTAGATACATATCTTACACCTAAATCAATCAGCTTAAAAGATGTACGAACATTTTTATTAACACATCATTTCATCAAGGTAGGCAATGACTATGACACTTATTTGTTTGTTGTGTTTATATGCTTCTGCTTACTATTATTGAAATTGGTTTGAGATTAGCGCCTTACCCTAGAATTAATGTGCTTGTCATTATGCGATTCTTAAACGTTTTGATTGAGTTTCGTTTACATTAGTGTACCTCATCTTCAGGGTGGAAGCTAGTTTTTAGGTAGCCTGTAAGTGCAGGGTCTAGGAGAGCGTGCATATGTTTCTGCGATAAGTGGGTTTGTGGATGCGTCGGTTTTTTGTAATAGTTTCTGATTTGTTTTGCGAGGTGGTTTCTTAATTGACGATTTCTAGCTCGTGGCGTTGTTGTCTAAGGGGTGGGAATCGGGAGGCATTTGCGATTATACGTAGGATTTTATTTTGTAAAATTTGAAGTTTTTCAAATCTTGTTTTTGCACCAGGTTGGTGCTCCATAGGTCCGGAACGGCCTGCAATTAGTTGGGCATTCGATTTCTCCATTCTAGAACTTGTATTTGTATTCCAAGTCATTCTCCTATCAGAATCACGGTTTAGATATTTTACTTCATTTTTCCAGTTTATCGGCGTGTTCCCGACACGGATTCGTGTGGGGCGTTGTTGGACTCTCGACTTTGCAAAGAAAATAGCCTGGGTTTTCGCGTCGCTAGGGCGAATCTTCCAGTCATGCATCTAGGTTTCAATTCGTGTTACACAACGTTGCAGTCTGTTAGTGACCCAGGCTGGTCTTTTGTAGGAGACAGTAATTACCGTGTCATCGGCAAAGAGAAAGTTTTGTGTCTCTAGTTTTTGGAATTTCCGCTGTATGAGTGTTGTACAGGAAGGGGTAGCCCTCTGGGACGCTGACCCTGATCTGTTTGATCGAAGATGTGTAATTCTCACAGATAGTAATTTCTTTAATAACATATTTCTTTATGACGGATGAACCTTGTCGACATTGGACTGATCAGAATCCTCATCGAATGCGCGAGGCACATACTCAGTACCGAGCTTAGTATACAGAAAAACTCAATGTTTGGGCAGGTATCATTCAAAACCAAATTATAGGTCCGTTCTTATTAATGAAAAATTTAACTCAGACCAATATTTGCTGATGTTAGAAAATCAAATATTATCCGAAGTTATTGATAGAAGAGGTCCTAATATTCAATCGACGTGGTTTCACCAAACGTCAGGATATTCCTAAATACTACTTTTCTGAATCGGTGGATTAGTAGAAGGGACGAAAGAATGACCACCCAGATCTTCTGACCTTAATTGAAGATTGTTGAACCCCCCACAATGCCTCAACATTAGTCCTTATTTCGCGACAATGAAAATTAATCGTTTCTAATAAGTTTTCTCGATTGTCAATAGGATTGGCATAGACTCAAGTTTTTAAATAGCTCCACAAAAAAAATCTAATGGATTTAGGTCATGTGATTGAGGAGACTAAGCCACTGGTTCTTCTATACCTATCCATTCATTTTTGTTAGGTGTTTTCGAACTACTACTTACGCTGATGGATTATGTGATCATTTGAAAAATGAAGATTATATGACAAAACCAGACAATGTTGAAGTACTGAGAGACGACAGAACGTCATCTGATAATTCCGATTATGCTTCAAAATGTAATGAATACATTTTATTACAACTTGGTATCTACACTGTAAAGCTGTTTAGGGAGATCGTGGTTTAACTATATTGGTTTTGTAATAAAGAAGTTAGTTATAAGGATTATTTACCTCATCCATTATAAAAGCGGGTTGATTTTCACCTGATTATTCAGCGATAATCTCCCGCTCTCCGGTGAAAATCACCCTTGTCAAAAGTGAAAATCTCACCCGTCAGAAATCCAGCGATAATCTCCCGCTCTCCGGTGAAAATCACCCTTGTCAAAAGTGAAAATCTCACCCGTCAGAAATCGTTAGTTTTTTATTTGGTAAATAATCTTCAAAATACATTTCGGGATTGGGAAATAATCAGAAAATCATTCTCAGATTTTTTGCCATTAGGAAATCGCTCTCGGGCAAGCCCTCGAGCGATTTCCACGGCAAAAAATCTTCGGAATGATTTTCGATAATTTCCCTATCCCTTAATATATTACTACAGAGAATTTATTGCGTTAATAAAAAGGTGGTATATAAACTGATGGATTTAGGTAGAGAATATGTAACAAGTCAGGTTCCTTATACCTAAAAAGTCTTTCAGTAAAATTTCACGTAGAATTAGAAAGAAAATCAAAAACTATACTATTACATTGCTCTATAGTGACTTTGTGAATGATTGGTCTGTTATTTTGGATGCTAATACACATGGCTACAGGCAACAAAAATCTCACGTCCCAACAAAGACCTGGATGAGATTCTGCCTTGGTGTGAATAACCAAGTAGAATTTAATGCTAAAAAAACAGAGTTGGCTTTTCTCCTAAAATGTTAAAGAGTTAGATTTAGTCATAACGGAACACTTAATTATTCCTGGGCTTCATCAATTAACTGATTGGGCATCAATTTAGATAGTCATATTATGTCTGTCAAAGACCTGGCTGAAATTCTGCCTTGGTGTCAATAACCAAGAACAGTTTAATGCTAAAAAAAAACAGAGGTGGCTTTTGTTCTAAAATGTTAAAGAGTCAGATTTAGTCATAGCGCAACACTCAATTTTTCCTGGGCTTCATCAATTAACTGATTGGGCATCAATTTAGATAGTCATATTATGTCTGGCATTCTCACGTTGTCGCGTTACCTTAGATAGCCTCGCGATCAAGGAATTTAACTGCAGTGCTGTTCCAGATTATATAAAAAAAAATCGTTCTGGCATTTAGAACCCTTTTAATACAAATTAGTGCCATTTCCT
This sequence comes from Polydrusus tereticollis, assembly GCA_963920685.1. NCBI lineage: Eukaryota > Metazoa > Arthropoda > Insecta > Coleoptera > Curculionidae > Polydrusus > Polydrusus tereticollis. The sequence goes on along the minus strand of OY987332.1, from coordinate 31,300,240 downwards.
AGGAATTGGCTAGGTATACGGAGTTGACACATCCAGGGCATTCAAAAGGTAGCCATCGCCCTTAGGTGTCACTATTTTCTTTGTATTTTTAAATTAAATTATGTTTATATTGTTGCAACTGCATGCAGCAGTCTTATCATATTTTAACAACTTTTCAATTTATTATTTTATATCTATTTTCCGCAGTACTGTTATCTTGAAAAATACTACTTTACATATTTTCAACCTTTTTTATGACACGACCCGTATTTATCAAAAATACTTAATGAAAATGATACTAAACTCAATATTAACACAACATAAGGATTGCCACTACATTTCTAAGGGGTTTATAATCAACATAAAAGCTTATTTTTATTTACAACATAAAAGCAGCTTAAATTATAAGGAATAATGGCTAACATTGCTAAATAGTAAATATTTAACTACTCATAATATTTAACAAGTTTACATGCCTATGTATAGGTAGTACAGTTCCAGAACATTGTTTTTTTTTTAAGTTTTAAAGTAGTTGGAGAAACAGTAAAGATTTTTATATTTTACTATACAGGATGCTGATCGGCAATATTCGCCGGATTTGTTTTTCTTATCAAGGTAAGTCAACGATGCATAAAATGAAACTCAATAATTGAGAGAAAACAAGGTCTGTCTATACCACCAAAGTAAATATATTTGTCCCTCTAGGGTGAAATCAGGGTTAAAGAATATACATACGTTAAATTTGATATTAGGCTGTACTAATTTCGACTTTAGAAAAAGTCATCAAAGCAACCCAGTAATTAAGAAATATTTTTTAGGATATACCTAAATAAACTAACACAAATTGGAAGAGGGGGAAGAGTGGTTCAACAATATACGGTCATAAAATGTACTCTGTGCAGCCAATGGATTCGACAGTAGATAATTATGGACGTGATGCTACTTTAAGCAATTAAGGAAATTAAATGTGAATAAGTAATGGAGGCCAAAATTCTTAATGGGATAATTTATAGTTATGTTATGCTATATAGATGTCAACAACATGTTAAATGAAGATTCGATAAAATAATTATTGTTTCACGGAAACAACTCAGTGAGGGGACATGATTTTATATTTTGGTGGGTCAGAATTTAATAAGAAAAGGGGGAGAGAAATTGGTTTTTTAAAACCAGTTACGTCATTAAAGTAAAAAATTGGGAGTCATCAAATCCATAGCAAAATTCTTTAATAAATTAAATGGTTTAAATAAAATAAACTTTAAACCATTTAATTTATTAAAGAATTTTGCTATGGAATATTGACAATTTGACAAATATTTCTTAATTACTGGGTTGCTGAAGATTACTTTTTCTAAAGTCGAAACTAGTACAACCAACTTTCAAATTTAACGTATGTATATTCTTTAACCCTGATGTCACCCTAGAGGGACAAATATATTTACTTTGGTGGTATAGACAGACCTTGATTTCTTTCATAATCTCGCCACAGAAAATGGACTACTTCTTGAATCTTAAATAATTGAGGGCATTTAGAAATCTTGCGCGTCTAACGCTAAAACTCCAAGGAAGATGACACTATAACCTGTAAATTATAAAAGGGCTATGCCAAACTAATGTAGGTTGTACCAGAAAATGTATAATAATTTCCATTAAATCATCTGCCAAATGAAGTAATGGTTCTTATTTTGTTGCAATTAGTTTATCTTTTGGTTCTTGAGTTCATTGTTCAACAACATAAGATATTAAATTAATATTTTATATAATTATGCTTTTTTACATGCGAATAGAGACTTTCTAGCATAAATACCTATTTCTTTAGTATGTTTTTTTTTTAGCTTTTTCTATATGGTGCCTTTTTAGACCAGACGGTTGGGTAAATAAAGTTGTGGCACCCTGTATAGTAAAAATAGATGATGGATTATTTTCCAGTAAAACGGAATATCATTTTTTAATCTCTGATATCCTCAATATGATTCAAGCAAAAAATTCGAGTTTGGCGAAGAAAATGTCTGTACTATTTAATACTTTCAAGATTGGAAGGATCAACAGAGAGCATAAATTCGCTCAATTTCTAACCCAATGTATAAGCCGCCATTTGAATTAAAGGAGTCAGTTCGTTTTTTTTAACAACTCGTTCAATATAAATCTTATCACAAATTTTCAATGCAAATATCGCAGGGAGTGAAAGTATATAAAACATTTTTTATTTTGGCTTTCTCGATATTTTTAATATTAAACAGATGCGGTTGATATAAACATTTAAAAAAGGTAGGGGGGGGGGGAGGAATTTGTAAAGTTAATTTTCCTGATATTTTCTTCAATCTGCGTGTAAAAGCCTTTTTTGTGTTCGCTACTTTTATTAGAGAGAGCAAAAGTCGGGCATGTGTACAGGGTGGTCCACGTAAGATGACCCAGTACCTTCTCTCGGAAACTGTAACTAAAGGGTGTCCCAAAATGAACGCACATTTTTATTTCTTAACAAAACATATTTATTTCTTGAAATATGTCAAAACTTTAATGGGATTAGAAAGAATACATATCACGATTAAGTGTGAAATACAATATCCGACAAATGTCCACCGCGGCATTGCTGGCAGGCCCTTGCCCTTTTGACGAAATTATTTGATAACGTTTTCACATATTTGTGGACGAATTTCATCAATGACAAATCGAATTTCGTTCTTTAAGTCAGGAATTGCGGCTGGTTTATTGGCATAAACACGAGATTTAAGAAAACCCCAGGGAAAGAAGTCGCACGGTGTTATATCGCAGGATCGTGGTGGCCAATTCTGATCACCATTGCGAAATGTGACACGACCAGGAAATTTCAGTCGAAACGAGTCCATTGTTTTACGCGCAGTGTAACAGGTCGCTCCGTCCTGTAGAAACCATGAGTTTTTCACATTAATTCGGTCTAATTTAGCTCACAGAAACTCTTCTAACATTGCACAATAACGTTCGCCATTCACTGTTAGTGCAGTTCCAGTCTCGTCTTTAAAGAAGTATGGCCCAATTATTCCGCCGAACCAAAAACCGCACCAAACGGTGACTCGTAGAGGATGCATTGGTTTTTCGTGAATAACACGAGGATTCTCTTACCCCCAAACTCGACAATTCTGCTTATTGACGTATTCATTTAATTGAAAATGTGCTTCATCACTAAACAGGATTTTCTTCAAAAAATCTCCGTCATTTGCCTCGTTTTCCAGAATCCAATTAACAAATTCACGGCGCAACCCATGATCTGCTGGCTTCAATTCCTGGGTCAATTGGATTTTAGAGGCATGCAAATACAAATATTTTGCAAGAATTCGCTGCATACTGATTTTGGTAATGTTCACTTGCTGTGACCGACGGCGAATTGACGTGTCTGGATTCTCACCAACACTTTCCGACAGTGCTTCCAAAAACGGCTCGCACTCTACGAACTGTTTGCGCATAACATTCTCCACATTTATAATACGTTTTGACGATAACAACGCGCTGTTCTACCGTGTAGCGTTCCATGGCTAATAATTGCAATAAATTACATCACAGATATCAAATTTTCAGACGCCTACTATGGCAGAAACGAAAATGCCACGATATTTAAAATGTGCGTACATTTCAAGACACCCTTTATAAGTCTAAACTTAACAGTTTCCGAGATATCGACTTTTAAAAAATGACATTTTTGAAATTTGACAGCTTCTAGCTCTCTAACGGTACGTCTTACAGCAAAACGGCTTGCATGTCCCTATATTTCTTTTTAGGGTTAGTTTTCACCCACTCATGGGGGTGATTTTTAATGGAAAGTATAGTGTTAACTCTGTCTTTGTGCGTTATATGCTTGAATGTTTATATTTAATTCGATTTATTGAGATTTAAAGCTATTCGTGGAGCACTGAAAGTAATTTTTACCCTGTGGGGAGGTGTTTTTTAGCGCTAGGGGTACATTTTGAGGGTGTACGATTTTTCTTGATCTCGGATTCGGATTCAGCGTCGAAAATTACATAGGGATATTATAGTTGTCCCGATAGCAGTTCCAAAAATTTTTTTTTGTGGGGCTGTGTAATAAATGATGGTGAGTTAAACACGTTATCTCTTGATCGTTGATCCACCGTACCGACTTTATAGACATTCCTTCATATTAGGGATTCCGTAAAGCAACTTATGGGCTTAATTCTAAGGTATCTTTGGGGGCGGTTTTTTCTGATCCTATATTACTTGGTCAAAATCAATAAGTATCGTTACATTTAAAATTAATTTTTATACACAAAGTGCAGCGAAGCCAAGAGTTACAATTTTAAGCCTTTCACCCTGCTTTTAAATGTTTATATTAGCACAAAAATTATAGCTACCCAACAGAACTCAGAAGAGCATAGAGAAAAGCGAAGTGCGAAAACTCTCTTTTTCGCTCTACAAGATCCTCGAGGAGGTCGCCACCATAACCAGATTCTATTTTGTTTTTATTTAGCGCGTTCATGTCGTCATATCACCAACCAAGTGTTGCCATATCGTCCTTACCGCTCGAAATTAGATTCCTGTAAAAATGAAATAATTTGAAGGGTTTCGACCGGCGCCGGCAATTTGCTGTCACGTCTCCAGAATTCTGTTGCGTAGCCTATATTTTCTGTGATATTAGTCATAATTTATTTAATATTAACGATATCGAAGAAGAAGCCAATAGAAAAATGTTTAGATCATATATCCCTGCAATATTTTTCCTGCACGTTTCTTGATAAAACTCGAAGAGAGCGAGTCATAGGAATAAAATCTCACCGTAATTTTAATTAGTTAACGTATTAAAAAGTATACATTCTTTTAATATCTACTATAGAAGACCTCTGCATTATGTTTTTGCAATATAAGAATTATCAAAATAGTTAAGGTTAACTTGAAAAATAATATACGTTTGTTACAATATTTAATGCAGAGTAGCTACTGGACAATATTTATTTTCGTAATTGATGATTTAGAAAATAACGTCCTTGAGAAACTTCTTGGGAGCCTTGGAATAACAGACCAGAGCCTGCGGACCACGAAAGCAGCGAAAGAAATTTTGTCGAAGGTCAATAACATATATTTTTTTTTGTCAAAGACATGTTTACAATTTACCAAAACTTATTTCGCTGTCTACATAGACCCCTACACGTCGATGATGAGTAGGAACCTTCTCTTATTTTAACATTGCTTGCTCTATATTTACAGCCATAGCTTTAAGCGACATCTATAAAAAAAAACTACCCAACACACATCCTTCGTGGAAAAGGTATAAAATCAGCAGTGACTCAAAAATCTTTGCACTGCAAAAGAACTAATAGTTTTATTAGTGATTTTACAAAAATGATCTATGTTGTATAACAAAATATTATATTGTATCATAATGGTCAGCAGAACTAAAGCCACTTTTCTTCTTTTTAAAGTACGACACTCACGGAGAAAATTGTTGCATAACAAAAAAATTTGTCATCAATAACGTTTTACTGTAAATTGCTCCTCCAAAAATATGTACCAGGCGTCCTCTAATTATTGCTTCACAGCATTACTTAAAAATATCAGTATACAGGGTGTTATTAAGCACTTGTACAAACTTTAAAGGGTGAATCTTTCACTAATATTAAGTTCACATGAACATGGGTCCGCAACGGCTTGGTTCTTGAACATAGGGCGGCAAAAAAAATTCTTTATTCGGTTTTTTCGATTGTATTTTTGTTCAGTAATATGGCTATTTGATGGAATTTGGAATACTGGAAGTATTGATGATGAGAAACTTAATTATTTACTTAGTTGTTTCGATTTAAATAACCATAACTTTTTTGTGTCATACTGTATGTCATTTTTAGTTATTCAATTTTATATACAAAAGGTACTTTTACAAGTTTCAAGTTAAAACTGCGTTGGAATTTTGTAATGTTGTTTTTGAAAAATAAGCGAAAAAAGTACTTACATCAAATCAAGTCAAATAAAAAAATATTTATTTGTCAAACAATGACGATGCATAAATAATTACATGGTTTAAGAACCTATTTATCACTTTTATGACAAAACTGGACTGTACAGCGATTATGCAAAAACCGGTTGTTCTGTACTCATATAATACAGGGTTCACCGTTTAAAACGAAACAAGCTAAATATCTGATTTCACGTTAGTTTTTAAAAAAATCGCTCGTACACGTAATTGGATTTCTCAAGGGCGAAGCTTTTTATTACCATTTTTAACACTGGCTCCTCCACATTATTATGTACGGGTAAGAGAGTACTTGGATCAGACACTTCCAGGAAGATGGATCGGCCGGAGGGGACTTATTGAGTGGCCAGCTAGGTCCCCAGATCTGACGCCACTAGACTTTTTCTTATGGGGACATCTTAAGACAAAAGTGTATTTAATAAAGCCCAGTGATAGAAGATCTAAGGGAACGAATTGTACAAGAATGCCGACTGACAAACCAGAAATGTTACAGGCAGTTCGTAAAGAATTTGAATCACACCTTTATCATTGCATGGAAGTCGATGGTGATCATTTTCAACATCTGTGTAAATAATTACGTTAGTTTTGTATTTCATTTAATCATTAGAATTATTGATATTCAAATAATAGATTGGAAAAAAACTATTACACAATTAGATAATTATCTCTGAAACTATCTGACCGAATATCACGAATGAGATGTCATTTGAAAGAGAACTAAATGCCCCTTTAAAAGAGGTATCACTTGATCCCTTGTTAAATTTGAAATAGTAAGGGTTGGTCCCCCCAATTGATAGATACGCGCGAGGAGGAGAACAAATTAGGCAGATGAGATATATTTAATTTTTAATTCTATCGATTATTGACCATGTGCACCCTAAATTGCCTGCTAAACGCTCCCGCGTCAGGAAGAGCTCGCATGGTGTGTTGTATGCTATTGTATAGCTTAGCAGCATTGTAGCTAAATGACCTCCGAAACAAAGCAGTAGTGTGGCGGGGGATAGTATAAAAATCACAGTAGCGTGTATTACGCATATGAGTAGCACTACGTTTAGAAACTTTGGAACTCAGTTAGAAGGGAGATTGATATAAATTTAATCTATATAAAAAACGTGCAAATTGTAGTCGAAATCGTTCGTCCGGGTTAAGCCAGCCAGAATCCGAGAAACTTTGGTACAGCCTTTTTAAAAAGTACGTTCTTCGAAGTGCTTTCAATTTCATAACACACTAACCTATTAAAAAAAAAAGAGGGGCTGGTGGGCGCAGGGGAGTGGATGCATGCCATTTGAAGGCATCCGTTGGCCGAAAAACCCAGAAAAGCGCGAGGAGCAGACGCGATAATGGGCTTATTAGATTTTTTAGTTTCTCTGTTGTTTTAATAACATGCTTTTATTATAATTAGAACATTTTTTTGGTGATAGGCTCTTACCATGAGTTTGAAGGGAATTCCATAGAGAGGGCGCAACAGAAGAAAATTATTTTTGGAATTGAGCCGTTCGGTGTAAAGGTATTTGGAAATTATGCGTATTTCTCGTAACGTAGTTGTGTGTGAATTTCATAAGATTGTATGACCGTTATGGTGGTTTTCCGCTTTTAATTGTTTTGTATACAAAAATATACATATGATATTGTCACGCCCTGCGGGTGCGACTGGGGACGTTGACCTAAGATCGGAATAAAACACCAAATTTTATACAACAACAATGAATTAATTTATTTACTGTTAGTCTGTTTCAAATAAATCATTACAATTATTTTACATTTCAATTACGTTATGATTAAATATTAAAAATAATACCATTTTTTATATTTAGAACGTAATTATGTTAAAGGAAAATCTCATTCTGCTGTCCTGAGGTTTTAGAATTTTTTTGAGGTTTTCATTTTTAATGAATCCCCATCCACTGTATCTCCGTAATCAAATAATAAAATTATTAATAAGACTTTCGCAAAAAAAGTATTTTGTCTTTTTCAATAAATGTCTGTTAAGGTGGTACAGTGATTTAAGACGCATATAAGCAATTTTAAGCTTGATGTTTATGTGTGATTGAAAGCTGGGGTTTGTGTCAAATGTTATACCCAGGTTTTTGCTTTATTTGAATGCCTTCTATCTTAACGTAAAAACAAGTTGAGACAAGTTTCCTAACCACCTTTTTACTGTTAGAAATAAGAGATTGAGACTTTAAGGCATTTAGTTTTAAATTATGGGCTCTTGAAAAACTTTGAATGTTTCGTAAATTGGAATTAACTTGATCCTGAAAAATTTGTAGGTTTTCATTTATAAAAGAGATGTAAACCTGTGAGTCATCATCGTACTGCTGAATTCTTCAGTCTTTGACAGACAGATGCATATCAGCGACACACAGAGAAAAAAGTAACGGGAACAATATTGAACCTTGCGGTATACCACTCGGCGTGGGTAAGAATTTTGACTTGCTACTACTGTTTTCCTTTTAACCTCGAAACAGTCGCTCGTTAAGGAAGTTTCTAAAAAACATAATTAAATTTGGAGAAAGGGCGAATTAGTGTAGTTTTGATAAAAGCATATTATGGCTCAGCGTGTCGAACGTTTTACTGAAATCTAACATGGTGATGCATGTACTCTTTTCATCATCCTCATTATACCGAATATCATTCAAAACACTTAACAAGCTTGAAGATGTTCTATAGTTCTGTCCCAATTCCGACTGGCCTTCTAAGATAACATTAAAAGTATTTGAAAAATGTACTACTTGGTTGTATATAGGCTTTTCTAATATTATTGATACTTTAGGTAGTAAGTAGGCTGGGATAATAATTATTTAAATAAAAAAACTTATTTGGCGTCATGTTCAATGTTCACTATCACTTTACAAACAACTATCACCTGTATCTTTCCTCTGCAGTGGTAATATACAGTTATAAGTAATAATTTATTGTGTATTGTGTTCAAAATATACCATTATGCCAACGAAGAAATGGCAGATATTCATCTACGGAATGGCTCACGGTAATGCACATGCCGCAAGACGAATGTATCAGACGCGATTTCCTCAACGGGTGGTTCCACACGTCCAAACTTTTATTATTATTCGCGCAAGACTTTGTGAAACTGACAGTTTTAAAAGGACTATAAACATCTTAGGAAGGCATGTGAGAGTTCGAACAGTTAAGATTGAAGAAGCTGTGTTAAATATAATTGAAGAAGACTCGCAAATTATTACACATTCGTGAACTGAATATTACACACACAATAAAATTGTGTGGCAAATTTTAAGATCTGAGCAACTTTATCCTTTTCATATGCAACGTGTGCAGGCTCTATTACCTACAGATTTTTCCTATAAAGTAGATTTATGCATTTTGCTGTGCTTTCCACAGATGAAGCTTTGTTTTCTCGAAATGCCATCATTAACTTTTACAATAATCATATCTGGGCTGGGGATAAGCCTAATGCTATCATGAGAAATAATTTTCAAGTTCAATTTTCTCTGAATATTTGGGTTGGAATTTTAGGTGATAACCTTGTATTCTTCCACAAAGACTTACTGGCGAAGGGTACCGAAGATTTTTGGAGCACGAGCTTCCTGAACATTTAGAGGAAGTAGATTTAGAAACCAGGAACCGGATGTGGTTGGTGCACGATGGAGCACCGCCGCATTTTAGTTTGGTTGCGCGTCAATTTATGGACGAGAATTACCCTAACCATTGGATATAATGAGCGCGAGACGGCAAGCCTAGCCTCCCAGATCACCAGATTTGATTCCTTTGGAATATTTTGTGTGAGGCCACTTGAAGTTAATAGTTTAGGTTAGTTCAGGTTAAACTCCAGTCCAAAATGAGCAGGATCTAACGAACAGTAGATTGGAATCGTGTGCTATTATTAATCAGATACTAGGTATATTCGTAAGAGTTCGTCAATCAATATTACGGCGAATTAATGCAGACGTTGTAGTAGACTGCGGACATTTTCAGCAAATTATTCTAAATGTAAATACTATAGTAAATAATAGTCTTGTAAATATATTTTTAAAACAATATATGTAAAATTGAATGAATAATAGGTCTGTCTAGTTAAAAAAGACGTACAATATGATACAAAAAAGTCATCGTTATTTAAATCCAGGTACAAAACTGTATGTGGCGCCATCTGATATTAAACAAGAAACTAAGTAAATGATAGAGTTTCCCATCATGAATACTTCCAGTATCCAGAAATTCATCAAACTACCACGTTACTGAACAAAAATATAAACAAAAAACCAGGCTCATATAAACTGTTTATCTTAAAATTAGTCAGAGTTTCACCCTTTAAAGTCTGTACAAGTACTTAACAGACACCCTTTATAACGAAACGTACCTTAGTTCAAAAGTTCACAATAATTGAAATCGACGTCAAAGTTCAATGTGATAAAAATTAGAGACACCTTATGAAGGAAATTTTCTGCAGCAAACTATTGAAAGTGACATTACATAAACAATGAAGAGGGACTTTAACTCAACAAGATTACAAATGTAGGGTGTCTCATTTAAAAGTATGTATGTTAAAGTTATACCGCTTTTGTGAAACACCCTGTATATTTGAAGATAGTTTCCAAATATAGTCCCATATCATAGGTAGCAGATCACAATCTATATGTCTAATCGTATATAATTTAGAGACAAGAGAGCTGAATTGCAGGACCCTGTATACAACAGTCTACTATAACCCAAAAATAAATGCAATCAAAACTGATAACAATATTTTTAACCTATTGCACAGCATTGGGTCCGCACTTTTATAATAACATATAAGTTTTAGGGTTCTCTGTTTAAAATAATCAAACTAATAATAGTTTCTGCAAAAAGTAAAGATGTGGCCATCCTGTGTGTAGCATTTTAAAAACCGCAATGCTTTGCTGCTATACCAAACTTTGTCTAATTAGCGACTCCAGAGATATTCGACCGTTAAATAAAACTAATACTAACCCTGAATTGAACTTCATATTCCAGGATCTTTGATTAGTTCTACAATCGCGTCTCTGTATAACATTCAAGGTGGTTTGCTTCTAAAATCTTGTTTGTTCATCGGGAAGAACCCGTAAAGTAGCTGGTTAGAATGGATAAGTAATTTAAATATTAATAATGAATTGTTGTAGAAAATGAATATTTTATAGGCTTTCTGTAAGATGAAACTAACTAAATAATATATGTAAAACCTGGCACTTGCGGTAGAAGCGAAAGCGAGCATCCTTGTAGAACCTGACTAGGCCTTAACGCCCATTTCAATTCTTTAAATTTAAAATTAGTTACGTCGAAAGTAAAATGTAAAATGGCTTAAATTCTTGCCTTGAATTTTCATCGAAAAATTATACAAATTGTGTTCGAGGCGGCAATCTTTTGATTTCAAATTTTGCGTGGAAGGAAATGATATCACAACGATGTTATAATTAGAATTTAAAGGCCAATTTTATCAATATCATCTTAGCGCTAACAACCATATAACTTACCTAGTAGGGGCATTAGTAATATATTATTATCAAAAATGTGATTTTTTTTTTAAATAAAATGATAAAAATAAATGATAAAAAATAAAAATAATATGTGTTTCTCCTAGACTATTATGAAAATCATTTGAAAAGGTAAGTGGCATCTATAAGGCATAACAGACGAACGTCGATGACTTAATACATATATTATGTGCATTCTTCAACGCACATTCAATAACTTTAGTGCGTATCCTCAATAACGTCAAGTTAATAAATAGAGAACAACGGTCAGACACAATCGCAAACACATAAACGTATACGATTCTTCTTTTCATACGTCATTTTACGCAAAGAAATAAGTACAGGAGCTCATTTAAATAAGAATTACGGCCCCGACGCGCAAAACCCTTGACCGACGCGTACCGACCACAAACAAGTGAAAATGACAGCCTGCCATTGGTATCTTCTGATTGGCCAGGTCTAGACAATCGACCCGGCAAATTTGATCTTCGGTACCTCTCGCAACTATTCGGGAGGACTCGGCCCTACACGTCTCGGTTCATGTCACGTATACGGGGTCCGTGAAGAACCGTCACTCTACGTGACACGCAAACGTGCGGAATATAATGCGTATCGAAATTTGCAGACTGAGCATGCGCACGTAAACGTTTACATGTTATTTTTGCTGCTTGCGGGTTTGCCGTTGTTCTCTAAATGTACAGTCAAAAAGTGCGTCGCAATAATTTCAACGTACGTCGATTATCGCGCAAGCAAGTCTCCACATGTGGTGGAAACATACAGCTCGACACACCAGTTTATGGCTACGGGGAATCGGTAAGGGGAACGGAATCATGGGCGTGCTACACTAATATGTTCTAAATGCAATAAAAATAGGAAACTATATCTCGACATGAAACAAAAAACAGCCTTATGATTGATGATTATTGATTTTTTCGTTTTGGTCGAATTAATGTCAAAGATGCATGAATTAAGGTTTTGGGACACGGCACCGACGTATTTATAAAATTTGAATAGCTTGTGTCCATTTTATTACTTCTTCCCTGACACATCGCTATCACACACAAATATCGATCGGTTGTGGTACGCGGCGCGAGTGAACCAATCAGAATTAACAACTAACACGTAGTTCCTTTGATTGTACACTATGTTGCCATATTTCCATACCATTTCAATATCAGAATTAACAGAGTAAGAAGAAATTTTGAATAATATTGAAATTACAATAAAATACTCTTAATTTTTTTAATACGAGTTATGTTCAATGGATACATCAAATCCACGATTTCCTTGCTAACAAATGCTAAATTATGATTAACTAAAGGTATATTATGGGAACATCGTAAATCTAGGAAGGTTTTTTTGCTCGCATTCTTTTGGCAGCCGCAGACTCGTGTGTCGAGCTTAAACACAATTTTTAACGTGAGCTTCAGTACCGCTGATAAGTATGTTTATTTGCTAATAATATAATATTTTATTAATTTTTTCTCCATAAACAATATAATTATGATTAACAATAATATAAATTAATAAGAATAAATTTGTTATACAACTTTTAATACGGTATATTCAACATGGGATAAAATAGCTAAATCTGTCATTTAACAATTGTTACATTGTTCTATCAGACTTAATCCTTGGACGCCTTTCACGGCTCATCAGCAAGGCTTAGTTAGGTTCTGATGAAAAGGAATGAGATATCTGTATTACTTCAACATGAAATGCAAATGAACAATGTGAAATGTAGCCATGTAGCGACATCTCGTGACAATCAGGAAAGGAAAAGGACAAAAGCCTTTAACTTTGTTTTAAAATTGTTTTTGGTATATATAAACCGATGAACTGGCTTTCGGCGTCACTTACTGGTTAGGTTGGATTCATATGCCTGAATACCACGAGATGTCGCCGCAGGGCTACATTTCACATTGTTCATTTGCATTTTGTGTTGAAGTAACACAGATATCTCATTGCTTTTCATCAGAATCTAGGCCTTGCTGATGAGCCGTTATATGGTGAAATGCGTTCAAGAATTGAGTCTGATTGAACGGAAAAAAAATGTCATGAAGTTAGAAAGTTTACCTCCAGAAGGCAGTGGCGTAACTAGCCCTCTGACCTGGGGGTGGCCTAGGGTGGGCCTGTTATTGTGACTTGTAGTGGCGGCTTGTATAGATGTGGGCTGGCGGAGACGAAATTTTTTTTGGACCACGCCCAAATTTTAACAAATTTGGTCAATAATCAACAGTAATATCACAAGACCTCGTTTTCTTATCGGTTAGATTTTTCAGCTGTCACGAAAACTTTTTTTGGAAATTTTTCGACTTGAATTTGGACATGTTTATTCTGATTAGATCCCGAGAGCGAAGCTCGAGAGATTTAATTTTTGAATAAACAAGCCCAAAGTTCAACGAATATTGCCAAAAAAGTTTGAGTGCAAAATTGAAAATTTAACCAATAAAAAAATGATGGTCGAGTGATATTTGGCAAGATTATTTATTATAATTTATATAGATTATAATTATGAATTATCGCTACCGTAAAACGGGGATACTTTGTGACAGTTTTTGAGGTTTTTTGAAATTTTTGAATATTTCTTTGTGAGATAAAATTCTTAAAAAAATACACAATGTATATCCATCCTTTAGCTACAAAATGGCAATTCTAGAAATTCAAAAAAATAATAAAAATACGGCCTTTTTTTATTTTGAAAGTGTCACAATTTTACCCCGTGTTGTGGGGTAACTTTGTGACAGTGCGTTTTTACAACAAAAGCACAGTGTTACCCCGTCGTTTATAATCTAGAATGATAGGAAATATCAAAAAATATTTGTTTATAATATTTTGATAATAAAAAACGGATATAAACTAATTTAAACATTTATTTTAAACTTTTATTATTATAAAATCTTAACGATAACATAACAACGTTTGAAAACAATGGAACACAATAGGTAGGTAACAGTAACAAGTAGTAACAAGTCAAACTTAAAAAGTCTTGGTATTATGAAATTAATAAATCAGGTAGACTTTGAAAAGAAATCCTTCCCCTTTTTTCTTGTCTTACTTTTAAATTCTGCTTTAGTTCAGAGTAATCGATCACGCACAAATCTTCAACTTGTGGAAAATGAAATTCTTTAACATCTGGTTTAATTGCTCTTAAAAAGCTACAGTAAAATTGCGGGTAATTATCAGTTGGTAATACTTCTATACAGCGTCCGACATAGTATCGATTTTTATCTTTTTTAGCCCGAAATTGGGATGTGAACTCCACCAATAGGAAGTCGCCGACATTAGGAGATATTATGTCCATCCTCTTAGGTTGAACATCAGCTTCTTCCATAGTACAAATATTTTCTTCTTCCATTCCATCGTTGGTTCCTTCTCCTAAAACAGTCACTTCTGGTTGTTCACCTGTTATGTAATTTTCGTTTGTTGACAATGTATCACTACATTCTTCATTGTCAGTGCTATCATGCAAAGAAAATTCCGAAGAATCAGAATCATTTTCAAATTCTCTAGGTATGTTTTTTCTTGTCAAATAGTTTCTGGAAATTTATTGGTTCGCTATAGTCTTCTTCTTCATCGGCTCTGACATCAACAGAGGTTGTGGCAGTTTGATCTTCTCCATTATTATCCCTATTTATATCTTGACAACCAATGCTTTTCCCAGAAGGTACCTTTAGTAAGCAAAAAACTAAATTAAATCATGAATAAGTAGTTCTAAAACAAGACGATATATATAGAGGGTAACATTGTGACATGTCACAAGGTTGCCCGCGAAGTGTACTCTGTTTTGTTTATTGTTAAAAAAGTAGTGTAAAAATTAATTAATCGTAAATGTATAAACGTATATATCGTGCCAAGTAACCCAGCAATTGGAAATACTTACAAATTTTACTGAAAAATCTCAAAATTCGGCTGTGCAGTGGAAAGTTTGCGCGTTTCGAAAAAATTGCAGAATTGAGATGCTCCCTACATACCAAGCTGCCAGTTACTAAGGAACGCCTACCAACTTGCCGCGCGGTGCTTGTGGTGGGTGAGATATGTGCTTCCACCAACCGGTAGAAAAATTTGGCTTTGCGCGCGTAATTTAAAACTTAATGTGGAATTTGTTTTGAATTTCACGCCTGTCACAAAGTTTGCCCCTTGTCACAAAGTATCCCCGTTTTACGGTATATTTGCAAGGCGAGTAGCGAGCTTACAATGTCAGCTTTTTTCTGGGGGGGCCTAGCGACGTCTGCGGGGGGGGGCGGCCCCCCAGGCCCCCCTGTAGTTACGCGCCTGCCAGAAGGTATTATCAGTGATCAAAGCTACGATGAAGTACACAGGGCTCTCTAAAGTTTTAAAAATATGAAATTGAATTTAAATAAAGTTATTATTGGTAAAAATTGATCTAAGAAAGCTTTTTTTAATTAAAGGGGAAGCATCATAGCTATTTTTAAACAATACGGAAGTTTACTGGGCGCGGTTCTTCATCCGGGGATACATTGTATACGAGAACAACATTTTGCTCCATAATTTTACTTGTGTAAATATTTTTGTCCAACTTCTAATGCTCTCTATAATAATTGATTAAATTTATAAATGATCTCCAAGAATATTTTATTATTACTTTAAGTTAAACATTTCTTTAAAAATACTCGAAATTTTCCCAAACCAATTATTTTTTCGGTGTCTTTTAATGAAGGGGCACATCAACGTTTCAAAAACCCTGTTGTTTCCAACTCTGAGTTTAACATCTGCAATGCTGCTGTTTATGACAGGCACAGAAGAGGGAAGTGAGTGCACTAGGGGGAACAGAATTGGTCAAAACAATAATTTCGGTGTGATTGTCACAAGGATAATCGTGGGAACTGATTGTTGGAAACGTTTTAGAAATAGTTCGCAAGATCGTCGATATTTACTGTTCTAAGTCCATTCTTGATAAAAATTGAGCAGAATTCATATTTTTGATTACATTAGTTTTGTATAGATGCTATTATCTAGTCCTATACAGGGTATTTCTAAATAACATCCTAATATTTAAGAATGTTATTCTTGGGTCCAAAAATTTTGAATGAATGAATTTTATTTTTTTATGCCAAAACCATACGTCAAGCGAAACCAAATGAAGAGACCAGATTTGCTCAGAAAGAAATGAGGATTTCAAAAATAATTTTTACTTTAAGAAAAAGCAGTGGCGTATCTCTTTCTCTTTAAAATTATTCATTGCAAATCTCGCACCAACGCCACTGGCAAGAATAAAACATCATATTGTACAGCAGAAAATGCCTCTTGATACATAGAAGATGCGTACCACGTTTCACAAAAATATATAGGGTCATACCAAAGTTATCATATAAAAAAAAGCCTTTTTTCTTAAAACTATAGCACCCTGTAGTTCAACAGTTAACTTTTGGGGCATATGTTCACATGAAGTTCTTTTTCTCAAAATGGACCCAAGGATAACCTCCTTAAATATTAGCATGTTATTAAGAAACAGCCCGTATACAAGTTTTTAGTTATTCTATATCCATTTAAAAAGCGTTAAAAATTATAATGTTTCACATCCAAGCTTAAAATAACCCTTACGATTGCTTTACATCCCTCTATTCTTGCACTGCAGTTGTAACAAAACTATAGTGTTCTTATCCAGATTATTGCCATTCGCTTTTCGCGGGAAATTTTGTTAATTTGCTCTGGTAAGAATACGTAAAAAAGCTTATAAAATGTTTTGTCAGACGACCCTACGAAACGGAAATAATGTAAACTACTTTTTACACACTTCTCTCCAGTACCCATATACAAATATTTTTAATATTAACGTGACATATTTCTCTACATTGCAGCCTTTTCAAACGAATTTAAATTAACATAAACTTGCTGAATTGTTTCTCTGCAATCTTAATAATAGTAATAACACAATTATGGGTTTTCCTAAGTACATAATATATTAAATTAAGATCCTAATGCAGAAAAAGATAAAAAATAAAATCCAGAAAAATGCGCCTAAAGTAGCTTACCAGGAAAGCGAAAAATAAGTAAGAGTTGGACGTAGAGAATACTGCACTATATAAAAACCTGATATTAGAATATCTTGTTACAAAAAATATGTATTTAATTATAATAGTGCTTTTATCAAGTTTTTTGTTCTATATCCACCGTTATTTTTCACGTTGGTCTTGAATCTTTGAAGATTTTACCCGTTGGGGAACACGGCCAGATGTCACCATATATGCATTAGTACTATATTGCGCCTTGCCCATTTAACTAATGTAAACATAGTGAAGCTGAGGTTCCTCGTCGGGTCAGGGTTATTTCGCACAGTGCGCATGCGCGAGAGGTAAGAAATGGGCGTTTGTATTTATGGAAATAAATAAGGTTATGCTGCTTTTCAGTACCATTTGACTTTGACAACAGGACAGAAATTTGTAAACAAACATTAATGGTGGATTTATACAGACAAATAAGAAATAAGAAATAAGAAACAAAATAACAGAGCTAGTTACCATTTATACAGCAAATAAAATAAGAATAAAATAAGGACTGTCAACAGTGTCAACACATCGGCTTCTAGGCATTTTTGCAAATTTTAGAAGTGGAAATTCAAGAAAATAAGCGATTTCCAATCCAATAATACCAAGGAAAATAAAGGGTAATAATATTTTTTAAAAAAGATAATAATATTTTACAATTCTAACCACAAAAACCCAAAAAACTGACAACTAAATCAGATCGGGCATGCGCAGCTCCATTTTCAAATAAGAAATAACATAAAAGTTATGGTGGATTTATACAGACAAATAACAAATAAGAAATAACATAAGAAATAAGAAATAGGAGATGAATATACACACCTGTCGTAAGGCGTTTATACAGACAAATAACATGAAATAAAAATAAGAAATAATCTTGAAGTTCGCTAACTTTTAACTTTTATGTTATTTCTTATTTAAAAATGGAGCTGCGCATGCCCGATCTGACTTAGTTGTCAGTTTTTTGGGTTTTTGTGTTTAGAATTGTAAAATACTATTATCTTTTTTGAAAAATATTATTACCCTTTATTTTCCTTGGTATTATTGGATTGGAAATCGCTTATTTTCTTGAATTTCCAATTCCAAAATTTGCAAAAATGCCTAGAAGCCGATGTGTTGACACTGTTGACAGTCCTTATTTTATTCCTATTTTATTTGCTGTATAAATGGTAACTAGCTCTGTTATTTTATTTCTTATTTCTTATGTTATTTCTTATTTCTTATTTGTCTGTATAAATCCACCATTAAAAGTTAGCGAACTTCAAGGTTATTTCTTATTTTTATTTTATGTTATTTGTCTGTATAAACGCCTTACGACAGGTGTGTATATTCATCTCCTATTTCTTATTTCTTATGTTATTTCTTATTTGTTATTTGTCTGTATAAATCCACCATAAGGTTTACTTAAGATTTTGTTCAACAGGTAAAATATACGTTTTGTAGGATTTTTTTGAAGTACACGCAAGTTTTGTTAAAATTAGGTAGGTACCTAATTATATCAACGCAGCAGAGCAAACTATAATTTTAAGGAAATGGAATACCTAATTATTGTTTTGTCGCGAAATTAACGTAAGTTAAAAGAAAGAAAGAAAGAAACATCCTGTCTGGGTACATACCTGTGGAACGATAAATCTTTGTTCAGGTTTCTAGGCCTGTTGCAAATAATGCAAACTATTCTGTATTGCCTCGGCATCGTCCCAAAATTATCACACTTTACACAAACAATCAAAATTTGCAGAAAAGTAAAGATAAACAGTGCATAAAAGCCGTTAACAATAATAACAACACAACCCCAGAAAACTAAAAACACAACTCTCAACCAAATCAACATTTACTAGAGATTTCGAGGTTATGTCAAGGAAAAATGAGACGTTGCCACGTTGTCAGTCTCCAGTTATATGAAATCTTTATTTGACGCGTTTTGGTTTAGAAATGGAAACAAATAATTTAACAACTTAATTTTGTAAATACCGATTCAATGTTTTTTTTAATTTTCTAGCAAGATTTTTGCTATAATATTCTACGGCATACTTGTGCCCTGTTCTAAATAAATAAAAGTACATTTAATAATGTCCTTACGGATCATGCGCAGAAGTCGGGGTCACCCTGGATAAATTGGCCGTTTCTTAATTTTCCACCAGAAGCAGGCGAATACTTAGCAACCCATTCAAAGGAAGAATAAACCAAAATACAACCACAAACAACTTTCATGACAGAAATTATAATTGTTCTAAGAATGGCATCCTTAGAAATTATCTTGCAGTTAGATAACAGGACATTGTTAATTTTGACCTTACTTCGCTCCCTCTTAAACTTTTGAAATCATCCAGCGCGCATTTTTAGGAAACGGTGGAAATCGAATACTCGGAATTCCACAAATTTCCCCGCTCTTACCAAAAAAATAAACATTTATATACTCCTCGAGAATCAGCTCCCCAAACCCAAAACGCCTACACACTTGTCATTAAAGTACGGGCCAGTAGGACGATATGGAATGACAAATTCGCGACCGGTTACGGTCTATGTGTTATGAATGTGCGCCATTCGAGGTCGAGTTCCAGAAAATTGCTTAAATTGCTCCCTTGGGAATAGCAGGAGTATTTAGCTGCCCTAACTTGTTAAATAGGACAATTAAATAGGTATTTTCGTGGGAAAAGTCTGAGTTGCTTTGATATTGAAATTTTTGGAAACACTTTTTAATATTTTTATAATTTTTGCTGGGTGCTACGGCATTTTTACAGTGCCGAGGTGTTGACAAAGTCGGGCAAATATTGACAAAGTAAAGACAAAACACAGTATGTATAAGTTAAATGATTAAAGTAAGATCTTTCGCACATTTAGCACCAATCATGGGGAGTCCCGGGCGGTAACACTGGACATTTCCAAGGCCTTTGACCGGGTATGGTATGAGGGGCTCCTAACCAAAGTGAGAGCATACGGAATTCCCGTTCAATTTTGGTCATGGCTGTCAAGCTTTCTTAAAACCCGTTCTCTGCGAGTGGCGGTGAAAGGGTTTCTTTCAGACACATTTAACATCAACGCCGGAGCCCTCAAGGTTCTATATTGTCGCCCACCTTTTTTTACCATACATTAACGATTTTTGGAAGAAACTGAAAACCCTATATATAGTTTCGCTGATGACAGCACACTTTTTTCATCTCTTACTTTAGATGCTCGGACATCGGCTGCTAATGCACATCTCTATAGGCAGCAAAAGGTCTTGGGGTGACAGTAACCAAGTAGAGTTTGTTGACGTTAAAAAAACTCAGGTGGCAGTTTTTTCTAAAAAAGTTAATGTTGAAGAACCGGATATAGTCATGGCGGGACACTCGATTCCCTTGACTTCATCAATTCATTTATTGGGCGTCAATTTGTATAGCCATATGTCTTGGTATAGCCACGTTGCGGCTATTGCTAAGGCAGCCTCGCAGAAGCTTGGAATACTTTTTCGAATTAAGAACCTCTATACACCCTAACACCTTTTGATGCTCTATAAAACCCAAATTGTACCACCGCTAGAGTACTGTTCGCATATTTTGGGTTTCTGCTCTTAAACATACCCTGAGATTGCTAGATGCCATTCAAAGAAGAACCATTGATCGGTGACCATGATCTGACTTGAACATCAAAAGCAGGGTGGCGACTGGAGTCTATTTTAGAAATATTTTCATGGCAAGTGCTCAACTGAGGTTGCCCGCTTGATTCCACCCAGAGCGGTGCACTGTAGAAATACACGACGAGCCACTGTAGTCTATTTGTACGTGGCTTAGCTTAGTATCCCTCGAATGACGATGTTTAAAAATGCTTTTATCTGGAGAACGTCATCACTATGGAACGGCCTCCCTGGGGCCGTGTTCCCCAACGAGTATAATCTCCAAAGTTTGAAGATCAACGTGAATCGTTTCCTGCGCACACGCGCCTCTCGCAGAGCGCCATAGAGTTTTTTTTAAGTTGGAGAAACAGCATTAAAGATATTTAAGGCGTTCCAGACTTTTGTTGCACGCGATTAATAAGAGACTGAAATAATGGTAAAATCAAAATGAGATCTTAAAAAATAATTTTTGATTTTTAGGGAATGCCAGTGCGAAAGATATTCAATTTTTTTAAATAAGCGTAATTATTGCTAATATTATTGATTAATTGTTTTCTACAATAGATCGACGAATATGGAGTAATATAGACCTTTGCAACATTTTTCCGAAAAAATACCTTCCTTGACACTTTAAACATATTTATTTCTTACCGTGATATTATTAGCTTACATTGTCTTGGTTACGCGACGAATAAAGAGGGTCATAACTCCCTTGGGATGTTATTGAAAAGTAGAGGGAATTAAGCCACTTTTTAATATAAAATCAAGCGATTGACAATAAATGTCAAGTTGATTTTTGATTGTCAATGCAAATACGTATACCGAAATATATATTTATTCTGTTTTGAAAATAAACAAAATGTTATTAAATTCTGTCAGAAATAAAATTATCTATGTACCACGGGAATTCTTAAGTCTTAATTACCTCGGGCAATTGCTGTCTCGCGGGCCCGAAACGTTACTGTCGATAATTAGGACCCTTATAATTCCCTTTATACATAAATAACTATTTTGCAGTACTAAGAAAGGTTATGTTGTCGTACCTAACTAACTGCTGCACAGAATTATCGCTATAAGCGCATTCTTTAGTTAAACTTGATACCTTGTGATTCCTGAAATACTGAACACATTTCAAAAAGCAGATCAAATTTCGAAAGGTCTTTTCATCTCCTTTTACATAATTGATAACTTCTTAGATTTCGACCGGGGGCTATAAAACAGAGTAAAACAAAACGTCACACATCTTGGAAAAAATTTCACTGGCTCACCATATTGTAGAAAGACCATGCTGACATTTTTTGCATGTAACATTTCGTAGATATTGACCATGCCTCGGGACGTTTTTGGGATTTTGCGTATATATCTGGTTTTCGAGAAAAAAATTTTTTTCAAAAAATTTTAATTTTCTGTTCTACACCAATTTCCCCTATTTTATAAAGTGCTGTTGGGGAAACGATCATCCAAATGCATTAAAAATAGTATAATTAAAAGCAGCAAATGTTTTTAGAATCAATACTACTGTTAAATATCTGATTTCAATATTATTTCAATGAAGGAGCATATTTCCTAAATAATAAGCGGCTAGTCAACCGTTATTCCAGGAAAAAGCAATGTTCTACATTTAGATGTTAGGGGTATTTTTTTTAGAATCTTGTACATCCGAAAATCCTTTGACGGTGTTTTGGCGCTCGAGAAAGGTGACACAGCGTGGTACATTTGTTGATTACCGTCCAATTGGTTAAAAGAAAACATGGCGGCTGCGTAGCCTATCAGAATGCATTGTTAGTTAATCGTCATGACAACCTTTGGCTTCGATAAAGCAAGGTTGTATGTAAACAAACTCACGTGGTTTCTTTCCGTCGGATTGAAACAAATAGCATTGCCTAAAAAAAAGGCACCCCAGCAAATGTATTAAACAAATGTAGTGACTAGTTATGTGATTGTAAAATAAGTAGTGAATATTTATGTTATAGTATGTTATTGTAAAATCATGTACTAAAGAAGTTTTGTGTAATTTGGAGAAATACACGCCAAATTACCACAGTGAAAAGCTCGTTTAATTCCTTCACTCAGTAAATAAAAGAATCAGTGAAATTAACCTACAATCGAGGAACATAGAAGCCTCAGGAACTGGTGACGCAAGTTAAATAACAACACTTGGCTTGCTTAACAAGTGCATTAATCAAGTTTATCTTTGCTAATGTCTATCCCTCTCCTCCTGAAATAAAGAACTCGCCCTGAAAACATTTACAATGGTTTTATTCAGGAACTTAAATCAACAACAAAATCGTTTCTTTGTTCACTATAATGGTTCATGTGAAAAATGAGAACAAACACTTTGGAGTGCGTCAAACAAAATTATTGATTGGATGAACATTTTTAAAACCTTGTTGGGCCGCCTCTATTTAGAATGACGTTCCTAACTCTCTCGTGCATAGAATTCACTAGTACGGCAATCAAGTTTTGGGGAATAGCTTCCCATTGACGCAAAATCGCGTCCACCAATTCTTGCAAGTTTTGATATTAATCCCCTTCCCGATTCAAACAAAATTTAAGGTTACTCTACACATTATGCTCTATAGGGTTCAAATCCGGCGACCTAGCAGGCCAAATCATTCGCGTGATATTGTTTTCCCTAAGGAAGTCGTTGACGATTCTTGCTCTACGAGGATGAGCATTGTCGTCGACTAAAATAAAATCACCCCCAACATTCTCTGCAAAGGGTAAAACAATATCTCTCAAACATCTCCCTGTATACGTCGCGGCAGTCATATTTTCCACAATCAGTACAATCAATTCAGTCTTTCCATTCCTCATGATTACACCCTAAACAGTCACACCGCCTCCTCCAAACGCCACCCTCGTTTCCATATGCTCTTCTCTGAATCGTTCCCCTCTTCCTCTTCACACCAAAATACACCCATTAGAATTATACAGATTAAATCTAGCCTTCTCCACAAACATGCACCTAGCTCATTCTGCTATTCCCCAATGTTGATGGTAAATTGCCCATGTTCTTTTTGCAGCTCGATGGATCCTTAGGAGTTGGGGATACGTTGCTCATCTTCGAGCATGCAAATTGCGCTCGTGGAGGCGACATCGTATGGTCATGTAGGAGACATTTAAACCTGTAACATTCCTTCTCTGCCTCGAATTAAGAGTTCTTCGGCGGTTTACAGCAATCAGTATACGCTGGTCATCTCTACGACTGGTCATCCTGTTCCACGACAATATGCCACCCTTTCAGATATCGCGTACCTGCTTAAGAGTCTGAAAACAGACATGCGGCTGGTGTAATGAAGAATTGCTATTTCTTCGAGAGAATGTACCAATACTCTCAACCTATGAAATAATGCTTCCGCAGATAAATATTATATTAATTCTTACCTTACAGCATTTTCCATCTCCCTGTGGCTTAGTCGTGGCATTTTTGAATAAAGTTATTTAATCCTTGATACACAAGTATTGATAATGTATTGGTTTATTGAATGGTCAAGCTGATTTTTGTATTCTTTATAGACCGCACACAGTTTTTCAAATCTGGCGATCAGCTCTCGGACGAGATATTTGTGCATTCATGCGTGCCTCAGAGTTCCCACCTTGGACCGGTTTTATTTCTAATCTTCATCAATGACTTGTATCGGGTATTTTTCATCATTGTCAGTATCTCTTTTTTGCGGATTATTTAAAGATATTTGGTCGGGTTTCCGAGTCCTTAGATTGCAGTCTGTTGCAGCATGATATTGACAGGTTGGTGGCTTGGTGTAGGGACAACAACATTACTTTGAAAGCCTCTAAGTGCAAGGTCATATCCTTCACTAGGAAAAGGAATACTCTCGAACACATCTACTATGTAGCTTCTTTGGCTTTGACCAGGGTCGGTCTTGTTAGTGACCTTGGTGTTTTGTTCGACAGTGACTTGAGATTTGTTAGCCACATTGACAACGTCATCGCCAGGGCATTTAGAATGGCAGGTTTCATGATGTGGCAGTGCTAGGATTTTAAAGATATTTCAACTTTGAAAGTCATCTATTTTGCTCTGGTAAGAAGTCACCTGGAGTATTGTTGTGTGGTATGGTCGCCTGTCTACAACGTTCATATCAGGAGAATCGAGCGAGTTCAGTCCAAGGTCGTGAACTTTCTTCTTTATAGGCTTGGTGTTGATAGGTCTGCGATGGGGTATAGAGAGCGCTTGGATATGGTTGGTCTGGACAGTTTGGAGGTGCGCAGGGTGAAGCTAACGTTGTTGTTCGGCTATAAGATCCTCAATAATTCTATTCGTTGCTCTGATTTACTAGCACTAATAAATTTCCGGATTTCATCCCGTCCGACAAGACAGTTAGATTTCTTCCACTTGAATCAAAGCCGAACTGACGTAGGAAAGAACAGCAGTATCAACCGTATCATGCACTATTTTAATTCATTTCTACCAGCCGCGTTTAGTCTTGAATGCTCCCTCTATTCCTTTAAAAATAGGATAAGGTTGCTCATGGATAGCTTTGTGGGAGGACCTCCTGGATTGCCCCAGTAGTGCTGGATTGGTGAATTCTCTCTGGGGGCTTGGCGCTGTTTATTGTTTGTATTATATTGTTGCGATTGATTGTTTATTTTATGTATCATCTGAAAAGTTAAGTTAAGTTAAGTTATGTGCTTTTATCTTTTTATTTTTTTAGTGCATTTTTAATTGTATCTATTACTACTTTGCATTTTTATTTTGTACCTGCTTATAGGGTTGTTAGATTAAGTTTTTTTATTGTACTAGTTGGGTATTCAATGCCTGTAATGTATATGTCTGTGAATAAAAACGAATCCTGAATACAACAAAGTATCAACAATACTATCAATTTGTCACTAACAATTAATGAACCGTTGCTAGGTAACATAACGTTTATAACAAAGCTTTTTTAAATGGCACCCTTGATTTTAAAAGGATAAGATAGGTAATATGGAAACTTATACCAATATACGGAGTAACCCGAATTTACTTTTAGAATAAAACCAATGTGCATGTTTTCAGGGCGAGCTCTTTATTTCAGGAGGAGGGAGATATAAATTAGCAAAGATAAACTTGAGTAATGCACTTTATAAAATAGCGGAAATTGGTGTAGAAACAGAAAATTAAAATTTTTTGAAATACATTTTTTTCTTGAAAAACATAGTAGATATTCGCAAAATCCCTAAAACGTCCCGAGGCATGGTCAATATCTACAAAATGTTACATTCAAAAAATGTCAGCATGGTCTTCCTACAAAATGGAAATTTTTTCTAAAATGCATGACGTTTTTTTTACCCTGTATTATAGCCCCCGGTCAAAATCTAAGAAGTTGCTACCAATGATTGAAAAGACGATGAAAAGACCTTTCGAAATCTGACCAGCTTTTTGAAATGCGTTCAGTATTTCAGGAATCACAAGGTATTAAATTTGACTAAAAAATGCGCTTGTAGAGATAATTATGTGCAGCAGTTTATTTCACCATTATCTATCATTTTAAGACGCTATGGTTGACTTAGAACACTGAAATATTCTAAAAAAAAACCAAAAAATTTCTAAAGCGCAATATCCATAAATCAGTTGTCGATTGCCATATCGCTTGTCAAAAATATGTAAAGTTTCCCTAAAGGAGAACAAGGACTTTGGCATATTTATAGTAGTAAAAGTTCTTTGTTTTGCACCCTCCGTTCTCTTAATGTAGCAATTTTTAAGACAAATTTCACAGGTCCTTCATGGAATAATAGGCTGTTTTCAGATTCCTTACACACAATGAATAATAACTTAATCTAATTACCTGAATGCGTTAAAAGAGATGATGATGAATACAAAATTCAAGAATTTCTTAATTTAATTTCTCCTGTGCAAGCAACCTTAAGTGCTTAATGAAATATCCCAAGAAAACACCTTTATCTCTTTAGAATTAAAATAAATGCCTTAATTAATTTAGTCAGACTAATTTAACAAAATTTCGAAAGAAAAGGAGAGTAAATTACGATTTGGTACCGGAGAAGTTTAATTAAAATGGATGGGGAACCGATTATTGCAATTTTATGTCTAAAGTTGTACAGTTGTGAGTCACGGTGATAAATAAAAAGGATACCTACTTTATTAATTTTTCTTTTTCATTAATTTTTAAACTATTGATACCTAATACCTAATACCGGGTGATGCAAGGCTTAGTTGAACATAGGAAATCCAATGTAAATTTTGAGGGTTGCTCAATATGGACTCCCCTGTACATTTTAGAGAAAAATTGTGTTGAAATTTTTTGAAGAGGCCGATATATTATACCCATGTGCCAAGTTTAAATAAATTTTAATAACCCAATCCTAACCTATTTAATTAAATGTGATGGCACAATTACGAAATTTTCATGGTTTAGGTAATACAGCAAAATTTGAAAACACGAATTAAAATTCTTATGTTGCTATTGACTTGGGCTCTTCTAATTTTGACAATTCTGGAAATTTCCCGATGATGTTTCCAAAAATTTCCACTTATTAATTTTTGAAAATTTTCGGGTAAAATTTTCAGTTAAATTTGCACGAGGAAAATTTCCACTTTAATTCTTTAAATGTCCACCTATTAATTTAGTAGGTAGTACTTATTACATTACAAGGTTACACATTGTATGAGTGGATTAAATCATATTTTTACACCAAAAATGGATTCTTAATTGCTACGATGATTTCTTCACCTTTTTCACCATAATATGTATACGACCGGTACTATTTCAGGGGTTTCTATGTTAAGGTTAAGCTAGACTTGTGATATTAAACTAAGGAATCAAATAACGTATCGTCCTTCAACCTTCTTTATTTAAAGCAAAATTATCGCCAACGCGTTTCGGTCAAAAGACCATCATCAGGGTCGACCTGCAGCAAACAATAATATCCATACAGTATATTGTAAAGTGACAATAAAAGAGAAACAAAATTATACAACTGAATAGAAGAAAAACTTATTTTGAATTATACAAAGGAGAGAAAGAATTTAGATAATATTATATTACTTACATGCAGGAAAAATCTAATCCACATAGAACAATCAAGACACACAAATCATTATAAGTCAGCTTAAAATACAAATAAAACGTAAAAACATTTCAACTTAACAATCTAAACCACGTCTCGCGGAGCTGTGAGAAGCAACTGCCTAAAATATATTACTCCTACCGCGAAGCATATTTTATATTTTAGGCAGTTGCTTCTCACAGCTCCGCGAGATATTAAAAAAAATCGTAGTTTTCGAAATATTGGCACTTTAACATTTTTCTATTGTAAAAATGATGTAGTCGGCTCATAAGTTTTATTATAAGTTGGCCATGACGGAGAGGTGCGGCCAAAAAATACAATCCACCATTACAGAACTGAATATTACGACTTGCGACGGCACGTCTATGGCCTCATTAAACATTCCTTTAGAAAAAATGCACGTTAATACATAAAGATTCGCCACCCCTGTACTATTATGTACATAATTTTTGCAAAAATAATAATATTATATCTGGCTATCTTCACGACTTCACGACAGTTCAAATAATAAAACTATGTATCTTTTCTCCAGGTATATTGATACCTACATAGTCTCACAGCATTTTGATATAAGCTGTGTGGAATTTTCGAATTCATTTATATGATCCGTGACCTTTGGACCTGCATTTTGAGACCGGTTTAGACTTTATACGTTTCTTTCTCCCACTTATTTTTAGCGGGGCGCTTATTGGCTTAACAGGGACAAAATACGTGTAAAATAAATTTGGGATTTGATACCTCACCGGCTCTAGTAGCTTTTTCTCGTTGACTTTTGAAGTAGGTAACCTATTAAATTGGAAATATTTTTTTAGCCTGATATTACACAACAAAAATTTAGCCAATGTGTAATTTGATTTTTTTTTTATATTTAATTTATTATTATCTGCTGAAATAAACTAAAATTTGTTTAATTTATTTAACATTTCATCGACATTTTTGGTGGTCGCTAGTCAGGGGTTTTACTGTATATTGTTTATCTAATTTTCCATCATCAGTTTTGTTATTAAATTTGTTAAATGTAAAACTATTGTGTTAACCGTCTGCAATAATACGAACGCACCCTTGAGAAATTAATTTTGGAACGAGACCCGTCATTTTTATTATGACTGATAGTTTCAAGTTAACGGTTACCCTATTAACATTCAATTTCATGGAAAATCAGCTGTCCATATACGGCCATATTGGTTTTTATTTACAACATTTTGATGAGCTCTGGAATTTTCGAATTGATTCATATAATCGGTGACCTTTGGACCCGCCAGATAAGACCAGATTTGACTTTAGTAAGTTCTATCGATCTAATATACAGGGTAAGTTTTATGTATGCACACGGTCGAATATCTCTTGAACAGCTAATCAGATTTTAATCAAATTTAGTATAGAGGACTAACCAAGCACTGCGGTCTCAAAAATGATTTAAACTGTGTTGCCACCTCTTTTTTTTTTCTTATTAGTTTTATTATTTTTAATGGAATACTCTGTATATTATACAGGGCATCCGAGAATGACGATGGCAAATTTTAAAACATGATTCTACATTAAAAAATATGAAAAAGTTCATATTATTAACATGCTTACATGTGGGACTACAGGTCCTTGAAGATGTTATCATCAAAGTTTTAAAGAAGATGAAGTAATTAACTAATAAAATCTTATTACGCTATCGTGCTGCTCTTTAATACTAAAATAAATACAGAGTGTTTCATTTAAAACAATAAATAACTTCTGGAAAAAGTCAATAGGTATGTGGCGACATTTGACAATAATTTTATTAGCACCTACTTATTATATTTTAGATACCTCGAAGAATTTGTAAATTAGGCAGGTAGAAATTATTGTCAGGCAGCCTATTAAGGGCACTTCAAAATTAAAATAACTTTGCAAAATAACTACACGTCGATTAGAGTGGGCAAATTAAAATATTCGTAATAAGACCCGTATTCTATTGAACACTTGAATTGGATCAATTCAATTTTAAGAATCAGTTAAGTGAATCAAGGTCAAACACAAATATAACGTTGTTTCGGAAAAACTATCCAAAATTATTATTCTAACCTCCACAGGCTCAACAGCAAAACATTGAACTGAACCTGAATCGATCTAAGTAATTCTGCTTTGCAGCTGGTTCAGTTAAAAAGTCAGTTCCGGAGAAAGTAATATTTTTACCAAAGAACATAAATCAGTTCGTTCCAGGGTGGTAAAAAGAACACGGCTAAAGGATTCGCGAACCTTAATTTGATATCTTCTTCAGCCAGAAGGACTATGAGGGTTGTCTGTTAATAATCGCCCTCTTGGGCGCGGCTAAGTGAGGTATTACGTTTATTGGGCTGGCAAAATAACGTATCCTGTTCTTCATCACAACAATTCAATTGGGGAGGTTTCTTTTGCCAAATCGCGATGTTATATGATTTCCATTCAGTCTGATCTCAGACTCTAATCTCTTATTTCTTGTACTACAATATTTTTACTTAAATTTAAAAATCAAAAGACAGCATGTAAAACTGCATGTTAAAGGGCAAGATGTAAAACAATTATAAGCCATTTGGGATCGATAAAAGAAAATGCATTCTTTCATGATATTATAACAACAGTTATTCATAAAGGGGTTGTAATAAATTGAAATGATTTATATCTACTTAATTTAACTTGCTTAGTAAATAATTTCGTAGGGCATATAAATGTTACTGGGATTGTGTCTATTTCCTTATTATATCCATTATGCTACCGATAAATTGAAATAGGTTTATGTTCCTAGTTCAATTAATTTTATTATCTCGTTATTAAAACTGGCAAAATTATTTTTCATATGCAATTTATCTCAATATTTAAGGAAAAGTAAATTATCACATTTTGAGGAATTTTCGAAAATTGCTTTGGATGTTATGTGGAATGTTGCTCGACACCGGTTTAAAAGTTGTGACACATAAGCGCGTAAAAGCAATTTTCATGGTGTTTGAATAATTATGACATATTATTACTAACCTGGACAAACAGCTACTTTCTAGACATGCCACCAATATTTAACAATGAGGAACATGCACAAAATCAAGGTCCTTTTCAAAAAGCGCGAAAAACGATTAGAAATGTCACAGTATAGGCAAATTTCTTCCTTCTATAAAAGTTATTTTATTCCATTTTATTGTAACTATACAGTGTGTTGATTAAGTATGCTGTCAAATTTAAGGGTATATATTTTAACATAAAATTTCGAATTTGGATAATATATCTCAAGCCAATCTCGAGCTAGCAAGGGGGGGGGACTTTGGATGTACTGTACGACAAATTAAAGAACTTACCATAATAAGTTGCAAAATATATAAAAGAATTGCCAGAACATTGAAAATCGGCATATTTTAAAAACCAAAATACATTTTTTAATAAGTCGTCAAATTTTGAAACACCGGGTAGAACAAAATGGCTCTACTTAAAAAAAGGTTTCGCTTAAGAGATATGAAAATAAAATTTGAAAAAGTCTGGTCCTCGCACTATTGTTCAATTTTCGGAATTTTGCTATCAAGTTTTCATTTTAATTCAAAAAAGTTTGTAGGGTACAGAAATTGCTTAAAACAACACAACATTTCACGATAAAAGCATAAATAAACCATGCAATGAAGAGTGACGAAATTATCCATAATGTTTCATAAAATGATCTTGTGAAATTGTTTTTAAGACTTAACTGATATTACTTTGATAATGCGCAAGAAAGTATTAAATTTTATACCTTTCCCAATATTGTGTACAGTCTGTATATACAAGGATATTAAATTAATTATATTTTACAACACTAAACACTTATCAATTAACATTTCAAAATTTAGCATTGACAAATCTAAAATTGTTATTTACTATGAAAAGTTTGACGTTATAAAATAACATTTAGATGTTTTATAAAACATGCTGAAAATGATTTTGTTAAATAAAAATTAATGTCTTGAGTAACATAATATTTCAGTATAATTTACCCAGATAGCATACCAATCCATTTGACCCCCTTATGACTTTATGATTAATGTAAAATTGTAGTATACCGGCTGGTACATCGTCAGGCCGACCATATCAAACCCAATGTAAATTTGGCTACCCTCAAAATTGGTTCCCCTATTAACTTTACATTAAAATTGTATAAGACATTTTTGAACGGTGGACTCGTACACCAAATTTTATTATTTTTTTTAAGCCAAAAAAGTTATTTAGAAAACACTCTTCGTAAAATTCCTAAAAATTAAATACGGCTCTGATAACTACCTATCTTAATAAAACCACCAATATTAATTATGATAATGTACTGGGACATTTTTTTTACTGTCTCATCTAATTGGCGGTTTTCCTGCTGGCTATAATAAAAAACAAATCTCATATTTCTCAATGATTTACGACACGGAAGCCAAATTTAATGTCAAAAAATACATAGGTTCACAAATTTGACAGATACGATGACGCTTTAAATTTTTTTGGATGTCAACCCTCATAAATAACCACACGAGTAAATTGCACTTCGTGATCCGATTTCAAAAAGATATAGTTGTTGATATTTATATTCAGCCGTTTTGGAAATACGAGGTTCCTAAATTGTCTTCATCGATATTGTCTTTTAAGTGTCTCACCCCTTTAATAAATAGAGAGAAAACTTCAATTCTTTTCACAGCAACATAATTTTCCGTGCTATAATTAAATACGACAGATGCCAAAAAGTGATAGCTACGACTTACTAGACACTTAAAATACAAAATCAATGAAGGAAATTTAGGAACCCCCGTATTTCCAAAACGGCTGATAATTAATATCAAGAACTATAGGTTTTTAAAATCGGATCGCAAAATACAATTCACTAGTCTGGTTATTGATTGAGGTTGCCATTCAAAAAAATTGAAAATGGCGTCGTATCTGTCACTTCTAGACATCTGTCGTCCTATATAGCGTAAATAGTTTGGTCACGAGAAATTATGTTATTGTGAAAAGAATTGGAATTTTCAGCTTGAAAGGTCTACTTATTAAAGGGGTGAGACACTTAGAAGATAAAATCGATAAAGGAAATTTAGGAACCCCCGTATTTACGAAACGGCTGAAAATAAATATCTACAACTATATGTTTTTGAAATCCGACCGCGAGATGCAATTCACTTGTGTGGTTGTTGCCATTAAAAAAATTTTAAAATGGCGTCGTATCTGTCAACCTATATTTTTTTTTACATTAAATTTGGCTTCCTTGTCGAAAACCATTGAGAAATATGTAATCTATTTCCTATTATAGTCAGCAGGATAATCGCCAATCG
Source organism: Polydrusus tereticollis (assembly GCA_963920685.1). NCBI lineage: Eukaryota > Metazoa > Arthropoda > Insecta > Coleoptera > Curculionidae > Polydrusus > Polydrusus tereticollis. Next base: position 31,266,944 of record OY987332.1, on the reverse strand, counting down.
GGTGAGACACTTAAAAAAATAGCGTCAGGCGGTGCACTACCCGGTATACAGGGTGTCTCAGATAAGAATGTAGAATGTCATATCTTTAAATTTTAAAATCTCCGAATATTTCCGAAGATATTCGGTAAAACCGAATTCTTGCGATATAGTTCTTATTGCTTTCTGATTTTGTTTAAAGAGATATGTCAAAATAGATTTTACATTCTCATGGCCACTTTTCATTCTTTACAACATGATTTAATTAGATTTACAATCCGATGATTCGTTCTTTTGCAACTATCATCAACTTTGTTTTTTTAAGCGGTCAACGAATTTTATTTTACGCTTTCTAAACTCTACCTTCTATTCTCAATCCAACGACATATAACACTTATTTTTTGTTAGACGTTTCGGACTAAGAAAACTCATCATCAATGCAAATGATGGATTTTCCCGAATATCTTTGGAAATATTCGGAATTTTTAATATTTGAAAACATGACGTTTCAGAGTTCAGTAATGCCCAACTTTTCTCTACTTTAATAATCTTTGTATGTCCGATGTTTTACAAGATCCCTGTAGAGTGCATTCTTATCTGGGACACCCTGTATAAAAAGGGCTATTCAAATAAAAGAAGTAGTTAGCATTGCATTTATTTTGGAGCTATTTTGAAATTATTTTAATAAATTAATGATTTTATAACGTCAAACACCCTAAAAATTTTAAAATAAATACAAGGGTATAGTTCCACTCTCTTTTTATCAACTAAAAAGCTTGTTGAGCACTCGGATTTAGAGCTAGACAAATAAAACAGACTGGTCAGTTAGTGGTGGAAGAAGAATTCTATTATGCATCTATAAGATTAGCAGGTTTATTTAGGTAAAGGACATAAACCGTTGCTGCTTAATAAAGAAACAATTTTGGAAAATATGAAAACTGAATTCAAAGTGTTTAACCATCTTCGAAACACAGACGTTCAAAAATAGGCAAAAAAACGACGTTTCAATTTTTTGACCCGTACTTTATTTAATTAAATTGATTAAGAATATTTCTAGATGACTTATGATTCTTGTTTTCTAAATCTGATGATTTGGAACTTTAGTCTTGAAATAGCGCAAGGAAACACATTTAACTTTAGTTAACAAACATCTTGTAGAAAACATGATAACATGATTTAACGCCATTCCATCTCAGTGGTAGTCTGTTCTCAAAGCTTCAAAGTTGATACAAAGAGCGTGCATCTAAACGCTTCTAAATAAACTTCTTAAACAAATAATTCAGCATAAAAATTTACAACAACAATATCTGAAAATAAAACCCGCTGGTGGCAGGACTCGAACCTTAAACCCATCGTATGTCCAACTGCCCAGTTTAAGGACACACGTTTGAGTGTCGTAGGGAAAAAACTCTACATCGATTGCACACGAGCTCTTGTAGACCGCCGGTGGTTGCCAAACCACAAGACCGCTGCTGTAGACTGTGGCTTTCGTCATCAGTGTGACTTCGTAGTTGCCATCTGCACTGCAAAGAACAGTATTTGGGAATAATCAAAAAAATTCATAGGGGAGGGAGCATAACATTTGTCCACGGGGACAGGGTAACCTGAAATAGTTGCTAAAAGTATCTAATATCTGGTAGAAATATACAAGTCACATTTCAATATAAGTAACGGGTGCATTTGTAGGCTCCTAATGTCCAAATTATCAATGCCCTGGTAACTCTAACTACAAGATATCTTCTAAGGATACCATTATTGGAACAATTGAGGTACCATGGAAGTTATGTGGCTGTTATCACTTACAGGGCATTGCTAATTTGGACCAAAGGAAATAATCGTGTATGTAAACTTATAAAAACCGTACTGTAGACTTTCTCGAAGGTGTCACTTCGAAGTTATTACTTGAGCTGCAATAAAATGGTATTAGTGATAAAAAGTCGAATACCCTTTGGACATTTAGCAAGTTAAACTTATGACCTAATACAACTAAGGTTATTAATAAACTAAATCTAATGTGACTTGATCAGATTGACCGCCTCACACAAAAAAACGGAAATACTTAACTAGAATAAATCTTAGCTTTGTATACTGCTACATCCACACTCTCGCCGAGGCGATTCTATGCTTTAGTTTAGCCAAGATTTATGACAGTGAACTACCAGCTGCTGTTGTTCTATGCACTTATTATAAAGTTAAGATGAAAATTGAAAAGTCTAGAAAGAAAAGAAGATGGCGGATAACGACAATTCATCTGACTAGAACAATGTACTTAATTAGAAAAGTTGAACAAAAGCACAAACATGACCGGTTTGTAAATTTGACGTGAAATACCGCTACGAGAATGTGAACGGTAGACTCGTCCTCCAGCGCTCGGTATATCATCCCTTTGGTTTGCGACTAAAACTAAAAACCGACATGGAATGGCGGGGCTTACAGGAAAGGCGAACGAAGCAACTATACTCTCGCGCTCGCTATATCTCGCGTGGTCTCGACGAGAGTGTGGAGGTAGCTTAAGAGACAGAAAGTCGGTTAAATAAGGGCAAAGTTCCGATATATGGTGCTCAACCAGACGCCGCTGAAAAGATTCGAAAGTTTCGAATACCTTCGGAGATATCCAAAAAAATATAGCTTATTGGTTTCTATTTTTTCTTGATTACATTTATTGAAATAATTTTAAACAAATGTCACATTTTCATTGCAATTATTTCTCCTCTACAACTTGGCATAATGAATTTTTAATTCTGACTTTTCGTTTTCGGGGCACCATCATCAATTTCATTTTTTCGAATTTAATTACATTTCCTGACACTTCTAACGCTAGTATTACACCAACAATTTATTCGCGAATTAACTCATAAATCAATCCGAGAATTTCTTTGACAATTTAACTGTCAGATGTCGATCTTGCCAACCAAAAATAATTCTAACATTTTGAGAATATAATTTCCATTTCAAACAGAGAATGAAACCAGATGGCTCCATCTCGCGGTGCTGGTAAAAACATCAATTCTTAAGCATACCTGTGCCCTCTAACATGGAGTTACAAAGTCACAAATATCAGATGAAGTCCTGCAAAGACAGAACGGCACAATTGCAGGAGTCCTCGCTAGGCAGCGATATGCCCGAGCTGTCCATGTCAGACGGTATGCTTAAGAATTAGTGTTCTCTACCAGCACTACGAGATGGAGCCATCTGCTTTCATTCTCTGTTTCATTCCGCTTTTTCTGTTTTAAAACAGATGCCTATGCTTTTTCCGTTTGCCCGCAAGGGTCACCACTCGCTGCGATCCTATACAATATTTATACAGCGGACATTCCGCACAACAGATTCACACAATTGTATCTGTTTGCTGATGACAGTGCGATTACTGCCACCTCAGGAGTGCCCTGGAGAGTGGTTTTACGTCTGACCTGGAACCTGGAACCAGGGGCATGTCACCAATATACGAGAGTAGGGCAACAAGCAATTTATGGGCAGTTCATGTCAGGGGGGCGGGAGGGTTTGACATATCTGCTAGTAACTTTTGGTTTTCTTATTTCGAGTTAAGATTTCATTAATAATCTTCGCTAATCGAATATTTTTAATAAGTTTTAATGATTTAATTGGATATGTAATTAATTTAAGTTCATACTATCATCATTTTCGGTTAAAATCTTACAAAAACATTAAAAAGCTAGTGTTTTTCTTTTTTTGCAACACTGATTTATTTTATGACAATGACAGTTTACTTCTCGTCTGGGTCTTCTGACGCGTTTGTGATTTTTTCCACGACTTTTTTCTTTATAAAATCGGTTTAATTTGATCTTGGAATGAATTAGTGGGGCTTTTTGGTAAGTTTATAGTGATATCTAAGTCCTTAGTTTATTTTTTCATGAGCAAGTAAGTTCCTTCTTGGGATATTTTTTAGCTGAAACTTCGCTGTCGACCATGCTTTGGGATTGATGATTTTTGGAAGTATATTTATTATTGTAAGTATTATGCTAAAGTAGGTATTTAATAATTATATTATATTTTTAGATTCACAACCTTCTAATAATGATCTTTTGAAGTGTGTCTGAGTAAAAATGTTATTAATTAGTTCCTTCCTTATTTTTCAAAACTGGCGAATCACTTCTGTTTACCTACCTTCCTTGCAGTTAAATTATGAATATTTTTACATATACCTACACCATCCCTTATGTTTAACAGCTTTATATATTTCTCTCTCACTCTAATTGGACAAAATATAAAAGTTTTCGTACCTATTGTACCTTATATTATCCTAATTGAAAAGATTTTTTTTTTCTGTTTCAGTCTAACCACACTCCTAGGCTTCCTTAGCTGTAATAATTATCAGTGAGAAAATCTAATTTCTTAAAAATATCATGACTTTAGTGTTGTATATTGTATTCTTAAATCATATGTAGGTATCTTTTTAATTCAAATATTCTAAATAAATATATTTTGATCATATTTTCTTTTATTATGATAATTCACTAGACATTGTTTTATAATTAAAAAAACAATAATAAAAACAACTAATGTGTAATAAATTTTAAGGTTGTGATTCAATTTGGTTGTAACATTACTATATAATTGTATTCCAGAAGATATATTTTTAAATTGGTTAGAAATTATCACAAGCTGCTCACATTTACTTATAAGGCGAGCAGCTTGTGTATTCCTGCCAAACATATATCTTATGAAATCCAACTGTAATGTTACAGTCAAATCGAATCAAAACTAAAATTTATTTAAAAATTATGATATATTTTCAAATATTTCCGCGCATTTGTTCAGTCGGTATGTCAGATTTCTATAATGCCATCATCGGTAAAATATAATTCTATTTTGCCGGTGGGTTAGCCATGCAGTTGGTTCATAGATGGCCCATGTTTCGAAACTTTAACATTGTTGTAACATTTCTCTAACCTTTATTGTTCTGTGCCTGGAACGACTATGTTGAAATCAGATTAAAAAAGGCACACAGACAAATGTGCGCAGTGTACCTCTTACTCTGCGCAAAAAGTAGACTAAAACTAAAAACAAAGACATTAATATATAAAACCATAGTAAGACCAGTACTGACATACGGTGTACCAATCTGGTACCAGGTTGGTACACCGTAACAAGACAAGGTTTATGAAGACGCAAAGACTACAATCCAACGTACTGAGAATAATGACAAACTCACAAAGATATGTACCGACGGCAGTATTGCACAGCGACTTAAAAATGAATACATTTTTGGACCACATAACAAAACTAATAAGCAAATACTTTGAAAGGACTGACATTTTAACAAATCCAACAATACAAAACTCCCACATACGCACGACGAGACATAACAAGTACAAATACCCCAAAGATTGGTTCCCACCCCAATTTGTCAATTTATTTGACGAAGCGACTAGATGAATTAATTCGCAGAGAAATTGTTGGTGTAATACTAGCTTTAAAATAATTTACGAAAATCGACTCGTGGAAACCACTGTGTAACGTCATAATCTCCCATAGAAGTCGACTGTTAACGAGTAAGAAAGCATCTACATTGCCCTTTCTCCATTGCTGGGTAACGAAGTTGACATCGATAGTCGTGTTAGAGAAAGTATAGTCTGGAACTCGTATGGAATGACCTGGCTGTAGAATATACTATTAAAAGTAGTTATAATAAGCTTCTGCATTACCTAAATAAAGAAACACTAAGTGCATCTCCCTTGTGTATGCACAGAAATACCGTTGCACAAGTTCAAAGCGTGGGAGGTAATGACGTCAGCGCCTCTTGGGCGTTTTATTTGATTATGATCTCGTATATTTCAAAAACTACTTATCGGATTGACTTCAAATTTTCAGGGCTGACCATACCATATAAATGATTAAACTCTAATTACTGTAAAACTACAACGTTTATTTAAAAACCCCGAAAGACCTTTTTTACTATTAAGCCGGTGAATCCAGAAATAAAGGAGAAGTATTTTTGGAAATAAATGGCGTTTTCGTGAAATTTTGTTTAATTTCCACTGTTTTATTTACAACTCTGTATAGTGGATTTAAAATTCGTTTTAACCAAAACTAATTGATATGCCCTAAGACCAAACAATAAGCCCTGCTTTAAACCGCGTTCAAATATCTTTAATATTTCCTGAGATATTTAATTTCAAATATAGACTAAACATTTTCCTCATGCGTTTCAAAGTTCCAGCAGTTTATTTATCGAAATCCGGCTGTTACATTTGTTCCCGTATTTGCAAATGATCCATTAATTTCTCATTTTGCCATGATGGATTAGTCTGCCTGTTACTAGCTTACCTTAATTATAAAAAAGATTCAGTTGCCGATTTACGGGATGCGAAGCGGATAATTGACCTGTTGCAAGCTGACATGATGATTTAGATACTCATTACAGCGGAGGTGATGACAAATTATTCATTGAGGAATTTAAACATGCGTAATGAGATTGACTGGGGAATTTTAAGAGTTGGGACGACCATTCTAGATCCATGTCAATGTTAATTTGGCGTATTATTCTTTACTACTTATGTGCGGCTATATCAATGTATACAGTGTGTTAGGGGCGTGCGGTGAGTTCTGAAAAAGGGGAAGTACCGCCGGTAGGCCCGCCGGAGGCCCGAGGCGGAGATTTGTTTGAGGACCACGCCCAAATATTGGCAATTTTTTGACGTTTAAATACAGGTAGAATACTGTCATGTAGGTACCGTCGAAAATGTGGGATTATGTACCTATGATTTTTTATTATTTCTTCTATTTTCTAATTGGCTACCTATGTTTTTTTATTAACTTTTACGTAATTTGCCCGTCGAAAACCAATTCTTTAGTGACCCAACCCTGCCTAAGAGTCGTTAAAAACAAACTTTCATAACAGAAACTAATACAGAAAACTATCTATACATTTTTACTTTGAATTCACATTTTGATTTAATTTTAAACGAATACTGGGTGTGTAATTATTATGTGGTAAATTTACATTGTTTATAAACAAAGAAACTGAATTTACAATATATATATGTATATCACGGCACCTGATAGATGGTATCATTTAAGAGCTTATAGTTTGGATATCACGACGTGGTCTTTCGTGTTTCAGGTAAAAAAAGGGATGTAGGCACCGCCAGATTTTTTTTTAAATTTGAGGTTTTTATGAAAATTGTTTAGGTCCGAAAAACCATAAGAGTTCCAAGGACTTTTCTCACTAGCGCTCGTATTAACGAAGAGTAAACAAGGCCAACAAAACAATTTTAATAAGGTGCTGAATGCAGTAAGCCATTTATATTTATCGTAATATTCTTTATTAAAATGCCTTGTAAATTTTTTAGCCGCCTTCACTTCTGTCTTTAAATTACAATCTGGTGTAGGCCTACCTGTTGCAATAATATTCCTTTTTTCATCAAAGGAAAGCGTTGAAAATCTTTTTTCCAGTAACTTGCATACAGAACAGATCCACTTAACATTTTCCGAACTCGATGGGCCGGCAATTGGTTGCTCCATGACAAAATAAATCAAAAAGTAAGACTACACTCAAATGTCAGACAGATCATCTACCGTATAGCGAGTTTCCTGGCGAAAAATCGCGACAGACAATCGTAAACCGCCGACTACAAACACGTGGAAACTAAATATTTTGCTGGTTTCCTTCCCGGCGTCGCGTTTTAGCGAAGAAAATACCGAGATCTAACGATTTACCCTTGGCACGGCAGACCATATTATTATTACTCGTATACGCGTATGCAGAGTAGTATACACGTATTGAGATCACTTCGATAAATTTAATATTGCGTTGGTCAGGGATGCATACAGGGCCGGATTTGGTTTGGAAATTAGATAGAAATAAAAACTTGGGTATTTTAATTGTATGGATAGGTATACATTAATATAAAATTTGTTTTGTCTTATGAAAGCGGTAGGGGAAGCAGTGCTTCCATCGCTTCCATGGACCGCAGGCCCCTGCAGTGTGTGTATAAAGTCTGGAAACGGCTTAATAACATCACAATTAATTGGCCGATTTAAACCAAATTTGGTACCGTTGTTTAAGAGGATCTAACGCAATGAATGACGATATTGGCGTTGTTGTCAGCTTTTTAGTTTGTCTGGAATTTGAACGAATTTTATATTTTTAAATATAACACCCTGTATAATCTTTCATTTATAGCTTTTACCTTAAATTTGTTACACTTTTGGTATAACATACTTTGTTGCTAATATCAGTAGTTTTCGAAATAACGACGTGTTTTAAAATATCAACAATATGGATTTTATTTATTAATACATAAAACACCAGTTCAGTTTTGAAGTAAAGTCATAAAAGCTGTCATTTTTACATGCAAAAATGTCTTTAACTGAAAGTAAAAGAATTACAATTCTAAAGCCGGGAATACATCTGAGGAACGTTTCCATTCGTTCGCATTCGTTCGAATTCGTTCGTCAAGTGTAGATGGTCATTTGTGGTCATTTGCAACGAATAAGTTTTGCTGCGAATGGCCAGCGATGCGAACGAACGTTTTCCATGGTCTATCGGTAAACCTCAAAAGATCAAAAGAAAATCCGAATTGCGAATGTCTGCGAACGTTGGTAAGCGTTCATATGTGCACGTGCTGAAAATAATTTGCAGTAGTTTGCTACAATTCGACGAGACAGGTTGATATGAGTGAAAATCGGTTAATAGTGGCCAGTGCCTCGTAGATCATTATTAAAATCATTCAGCGACGTTTAGAAAAAAAGAAGAGAAAACAGAGACTTGTTTGGATAAGTGATTTATATCTAAGTAGAAGTAGATATGATGCTATGAACTTACTAGCCGATTTAAATGATACATTTTTTGAAAATTTCATCAGAATGTCTCGAGAAGATTTCACCTTCCTTCTGGAAATGATTAAACCAAAAATTGCTAAGCAGAATACATACTTCAGAAAAGCCATACCACCAGAAGTAAGACTTGCTGTTTGTTTACGATTTCTAGCTAGTGGGGATTCGTACATAAGTTTACAATACACATTTAAAATATCAAGACAGCTGATTTCCAGAATTGTTCCAGAAGTATGCAGAGCCATCTTCGCGAATGAGTGGAACAGTGGAACGTTAGCAAATTGTTTATGGCAAGTAGGTATTGGCGGGAGTTCGTAAATGTGTCCGTGTACCCAGCAACGTTGCCGCGAATGTCTACGAACGAGCAGCAATGATGGTAATGTAAACGAATGCGAACGAACGGCAACGTTACTCAGATGTATCCCCGGCTTTATGATGAGAGGATATGGCGATAGGATCAGGTCTTGCGAAAAGGTTAAAAGTCCATTTAATGACGCATTTCCAAACCGAAATCCAATTTCAAAAGCAACTCTGGAAATTGTAGAGATAGGTGACGATCAGAACGACCAGCAGTAGTAGATGAAGAGAAAAGTTTAGAAATTTTACAACATGTTGTTGAAACCCCTGTTTCTTCATTAAGAAAAATTTCTGAAGTAAGTGACGTCTGCTTCAAATCCCATAATGTTTTAATAAAACATAAATACCACTCTTTCAAAATACATGTAGTCCAAGAGTTATCAGAAGATGATTATGAGCGAAGAATTGAATTTTGTGATATTATGATGTCAAGGTGTAACCAAAATAACCAGTTTTTCAAATTTATAGTATTTTCGGACGAAGCAACATTTATGTTAAATGTCAATAGACACAACTGTAGATTTTGGGCAAATGAAAATCGTCACTGGATGAGAGGAGGTCATACACAACGCCCTGGAATATTGAATGTGTCGGCTGGGCTTCTGGGTAACGACAAGATCGGTCAATTTTTTATTGATGGAAATTTGACATCAGAACTTTACCTTGAGCTCTTGAAAACGCAAATTGTGCCTACTATACGAAATGTGATGGGTCCAAATTATGCAAGTACATTCTTCCAACAGCACGGAGCTCCTCTCGATTTTGGTCGAAACGTGCGCGAATTTTTGAACAATACTTTTCCGAATAGGTGGATCGGTAGAGGGGTTACAATCGGGTGGCCACCTAGGTCCCCTGATTTGTCGCCCACCGACTACTTTTTATGGGTTTTATGGGGACACTTGAAGAACAGAGTTTATACCACAATACCTCAAGATTTGGCCGATTTGCAGCGCCGAGTTTTGGACGAATTTGAATTAATAACGTCAGAAATAATTTTCAACACATTTGAAAAATTGTATTTTCAGTTAGCGCACTGTCAAGCTGTACAGGGAAAACAGTTTGAATATTTAATATAAAAAATACATTTTTTCTAAATTGTACTCGTTATTTTAAAAACTACTGATATTAGGAACAAAGTATGTTATATCAAAAGTGTAACAAATTTAAAGTAAAAACTATGATTAAAAAAATATACAGGGTGTTACATTTAAAAATATAAAATTTGTTCAAATTCCAGACAAACTAAAAAGCTGGCAACAACGCCAATATCGTTATTCGGTGCATCAGATCGTCTTACACAACTTTACCAAATTTGGTTTAAATCGGCCAATAAATTGTGGTGTTATTAAGCCGTTTTCAGACTTTATTCACACACTGTATAAGATCACTTACAAGGAATCCATTGTAGTTATGGAAATTATGTTAGCAGGACATTGAAATAGCTGACAATAGTAAATTAATATACCTAGTTTAAGAAAAACACGAGAAATTACTCACAAATATTGTTTATGTCTCCTGTCGAATACTATTTGGTAAACTTAATCCGGACTGTGTTGTCCAACACATACTATATTTAGATTAAGTTTCCTGTTGTTTGTAAAATATCTCGAGCACGTATTTTCTAATATTCTTAGTTTTCTTATAAGAACCATAACGGACGTAAATATCAATGTAAAGAACTTTCTTTACTTTTCGAAAAGAGAATATGTGGACCAAGTTTGCCAGCTTTGTTTCAGAAATCGTGAGTTGTTGAAGGTAAATAAAGAAATTTAGGAGAAAATTGGACGACATCCAGTACTGTTTGTTTTTATGGCAAGAAAATTTTACAATTACTTAATTGCCAAAACGGTAAGAAGGAAAACTGGTAAAAAAGAGTCGCCTTCATACACTTCTTAAAAAAATGGTTACACTTAAGTCATGGCATATTATTACAGATGGAGGTGGGAAGTATTTCATTACTGTCGAGAGATCTACGAGTTTTGTTTTTTGTTTTTAAATATTTATTTGCAAAGGTTTACAAAAAAATGGAATAAAAATAAAGAAAATAACATAACATTCTATACAAATAAATATTAATCAAGGCTTCTTCGTTTTCGTTCTTTCTTCTTATCACGCCCTCCTGCCGAAGGTTGGCGATCCAAATGGCAATTGTAGCTCTGGAAACTGCAGCACGAAAGATTTCTGCAGACGAGCGATCGAACCATCTCCTTAAGTCCTTTAGCCATGAGTTCTGGCGTCTTCCTACTGATCTTTTCCCGTGCACTTTGCCCTCTATTATGAGGCGTAGTATTTCGTATTTATCACCTCTCATCACATGACCCAGGTATTGCATTTTTCTTTCCTTGATGGTGTTCAATAGTTCCTTTTGTTTGTGCATGCGCTGGAGTACCTCATCGTTGGTGATCCTTTGTACCCATGAAATTCGCAGCATCCGTCTATACACATACATTTCGAAGGCTTCTATTTTCTTTTCCGTCTGTGAATTTAGTGTCCAGCTTTCACATCCGTAGAGTAGGACAGAGAACACGTAGCATCTGATCATCCGAATTCTGAGTCCCAAGCTGAGGTCCAATCTTGCAAAAAATGATTTCATACTCACGAAGATTTTTCTCGCTTGTTCAATCCTTGAAAGTATTTCCCTTTTCGGGTCGCACTGACTATTGATGTTAGCTCCCAAATATTTTATTGAGGTCACTTGTTCGATTGTTTGTCCTTTGATCCGCAGGTGTGCATTTATTGGAGTTTTAGAAAAGATCAATAGTTTGGTCTTGGAGACATTGAGATGCAATCCAAACATCTCACTATAGTGAACTACGGAATCCATGATGCTTTGTAGTTCCTGCATATCGTTGGCCAATATAACCGTATCATCGGCGTACCTGATATTATTTATTGGGGTTCCATTGATCTTGATTCCGCCCTGGACCCCATCCAGTGCTTCTCTAAATATAGTCTCTGAATACAGATTAAAGAGGAGTGGAGACAAGACGCAACCCTGTCGGACACCCCGTCTGATCTGCATATCCTCCGATGCTGATTGTTCCATCTTTACTACCGCCGTTTGATGCCAGTAAAGTTCTGATATGAAACGCAGGTCCTGTTCGTCAACCCCGGTTGTTCGCAGGATTTCGATCATCTTCTGATGATTAACACAGTCAAACGATAGTCTATGAAACATGCGAATACATACGTTCTTTACAATACTATAAAAAAATCAGCTCATATCTAGTGTTTACTAAGATAAAACTTGACAGCAAATAACTAGATATGTTATAATATACGTGTCTCTAAGTTCAAAGCCCACCCCTCAAGTAAGATAAAAGTCCAATCAGAGATCAAACAATAAATTAAAAAAAAAAGAAAAACCAAATTCATTCAGCTCTCTGTGGTTCCCAGAATAAACCATGATTACTATTTCTTAATAGTTTCCCTCCCATATTACACTATTTACAATATAAGAGAAAAAAAAAGAAATGCCAAAAAAAAAAGCGAAGGGAAAATAATGAAATACAATGTATGTTACAATATATTAATTGTAGTTTGAATAATACAATTATTTAAGATTATTTAAAATTTTCTTTTAAAAATCTGTTTTTTTATTTCATGTGGCAACACGTTGTGCACCCTATATCCAACACTGACAAATGAACGACCACCTATTGTTTTTTGTGTTCTAGGCATTTCTAAGTTGTCACCAATTTTATATCTGGTTTCATGTTGATGCGTGAGTCCTGATGTTGAAGTTATTGTTTTTGTTTTAACCAAAAACAAAATACTGGTTTTATAGAATAACTGCCTAATGCTCAAAAGTCGTGTATCCTCGATACAACCTGTCTGTACTGTATAAAATCGTGAGTCTATGCATAATTTTAAGTATTCGTTTATGCACTGTTTCTAGTGGTCTCAATGTATTGTTATATAATCCGCCCCATCCAATTATACTATATGAAAGAAGCGATTAAACAAGTCCAAAATATACAATTTTTATATTTTCAATATTTGTTACCTTGTTATCTGCTTAAATAGATAAATTAAGGATCTCAGTTTTTTAGTCAATTTTGTAACATGTTGGTCCCATTTTAAACTTAAGTCTATACAAATTCCTAAATAGTCTATATTTTGTTTACTTTTTATTATCCAATTTTGATAGTTTCGAAAGGAAATGTTTATATCTATGTAACTATCAATAGGCAAATTTGCTTTATAAGAAGAGAAAGGTAAGTAGAAAGTTTTATCAATATTTATAGTTAAAAGATGTTTATCAAACCATTCAATTATTTTTGTTAGTCCCCTACTAATTTTTTCTTTAACTTCTACCCAGTTGTGGCCTTGTACAAAAAATGCTGTGTCGTCAGCATAAGATATTATATGTCCCGGTAGGTCTAAGCTGAACAATGAATTTAAATAAATTATAAATAATACAGATCCTAATACAGTTCCTTGTGGTATACCATAGGTAACTGTTAGTTGATCGCTTAAAACATCCTGTATTTCTACTCTTTGTACCCTATTTATTAAGTAGCTCTTAAAAAGGAAATACGCCAGTCCACGAATACCTATAGCATACAGCTTTGACAAAAGCTTTTTATGACAAACAGTGTCAAAAGCCTTTGCCAAATCAATAAAAACCGTGGCACACTGTTCTTTTTTGTGCATACAATCATATATTTTTTCCATTAGACAAGCTATAGCGTCATTAGTTGATTTATTTGACGTAAATTCATATTGCGAATGAGACAGTATGTTATATTTATTTAAAAATGTAATAAGTCTTGATTTAATTGCCTTTTCAAATATTTTTGCTATATTTGATAGTAAGCTAATCGGTCTATAGTTCTCAACTAATTTTTTATCACTTTTTTAAATACAGGTTTGATTATAGCTATTTTAAAGTGGTCTGGACATACTCCTGTAGAGAAAGACAGATTCACGATATCACACAGTGGCGTACTAATATATTCTTCACTCTCTTGCAGAACCTTAGAAGTAACCCTATCGAAACCCGGTGTAGAGTTTACCTTTAATGACCTAACTATAGATTTCATCTCATTACAATCTACAGTTGTTTAATACTGTTTGCCATGTTTTCTCCAACTGTGACGTAATGTTTGTTAAAAATGTCTGCGACATTTTTATTGTTATTTTCAATTATTTTATTGTTTACATTTTTAATTTCTTTGATAACTTCTAATTTATTTCTTTTGTTAATACATTATATTTGTTTATAGCATGCCAACGTTTTTTTGAGTTGAGTATACAGTGAATCCCAGAAGCAATGTTTAAATTCATTTAAAATTCAGCGGGGTTTTTTTTACAGGGTACCATCAACTTCATTTTTTTAATCAAAAACATATTTTTTATTTCATTTTTGATTTTGCATCGAATTCTAAGTATGGTTCATGTACCATGTCTTATACCTAGACTCAATAGTTATCAAAGAATTACTGTCATCAACATATCAATAAGTAAGACCGAATTTCTGAGGTTTTATTTGTAGATTGAGCAAAACATTCCTTTGTGTGTATATCATGCTTTTTTCAATTGTGGTATATCTGTATGACTTGTCACCGTTCAGTCCCATAGAAACTGTGCGACAGTTTTACTTCAAATAAGTAATTGTCAAGCGTAGTTGCAATCACAATGGTGAAGTTAGCGAAACGAGAAGAAAATTGAAATTGCACGGATGGTTGGGTTTGGTGATAGAACACGTACTCAAATAGAAACAGCTCAATCATTCATTGAAATCCATCCTAATCGTCCTCTCATATGTCAATAGGTGGTGAGTAGAATAGAGGTTAAGTTTAGCGAATTCGGTCATGTTAGAGATTTTCCTAAATCCTGTTTCCCTGTTCGAGATAAAAATGAACAACTTGACGTTTTGCTTTCCTTGGAAGAAAATCCATGTACCTATCTATCGCACATTGGGGCCAACTTACATATGCGGAACTCTGTTGTTCACCAAATAATTCAAAAGCACAAATCTCACCCATGCAAAGTTATTCCAGTGCATCAGTCATTTGAAGATGATTTCGGTAGGCGAAATAAGTTTTGTGAACGCATGCAAAATATAATTTTTTTCGATAAAGCTACGTTTTGGTTGAATGGCAATGTCGTTGTCGTTATTGGGCAAAAGAAAATCTGCATTGAATGATGGAGGTTCACAGGTAGTACCCTCAAAAAGCAAATGTGTGGTTGTAGCAATTTTAAAATTGCCACTATGGACTTTGTGGGAAATGTTATACTTAGCTTTAATTCATACGGTCATATTTCCACAAGGTGCATTTTTTATAGTAGTTATTTGGTTTAAAAATTGTTTATTTAGTTGTGTCATCTCTTTGCTTACAGAAAATTAGTTAAAATATGTGGGGGTTAGAAGTAGTGCGTTCGCATCTCTATTGGTTAATGGCACAAGACGATGCAAGTAGGTTGACCACGTGTTTCCGTTTCTGGCTCCCGTCAAGTCGCAGAACGCCCATTTTTACTTTTGGCAATTTTATGTATAAACGAAGTTGTTTGGAATTATTTTCTTTATTTTATTATTTAATTTAGGTGCTGGTAAAAGCCCAGACTCTCGTATCGTTCTGATCTTATGTAGTATGTCTCTGTTCTCTTCTTTTTTGTTGGTTATGTTAAGTTGGCAACACTTTGAGTCAGCTGTTTTTTTTTGGGAGAAGGGGTTTCGTCGGAGTTCTCGTGGCCTTTGAGCTCGCTTCTTGAAAAATCCTTCAGACAAGAAGGTCAAGAATGTTGCTATTAGGCTATTTTATTTTCGAAAGACCACTAGGTCTCACCCCCCTTTTAGAGGTAAGCTTCTTTATTCCCTTTTTTTGGGGGGGGGGGGCTTTTTGTTCTTGTTGGGATCCGTTGGGTAATTCTTTTTTCTCTATTATTCTTAGGGGTTTTATTGGTGGCTTGATAAGTTTTTGCCATTTCACGGTTTCCCAATTCGTAAGGGACCACATGGTTTACTTTGGGCCCACGAGCTACCTTATGGATATTACGAAAGCTTTTAACCAAGTTAAAACTCCACCTGGCCACATCAGGAGGCCCAGCTGAAGAAGCTGCCGCAGCAGAAGCGAACAGGCTGGTATAGTCACCCAGACGTTTTTGATAAAATAATTAACTTCGTTTGTGTACAATTCATCATAATTTCATTATTTCAGTTACTCAAAATCAATTTAAGTACATTTATTTAATTTAATTAAAAATGTTTTAATGTAAGGCTATTTCGACAAAGGGTCACCATATTTTATACCCGTACGTCATTGAAGACATAAGGTTCTAGAATCTTCGCAGGTTATACCCAATTTATTAACCGTAAAACCTTTCGCCAGGAAAGGCTGTTTTTTATTTATCATTTACAACTTAAATAATGTAAAGAACAATATTTCAAGAATTTTTACACAAGAAGGTGTCATAAACCCCATTTTCTTTTTACTATTTAATAAACTCTTTATTGTTTCTGTGGGAAGATTTTAGTTTTATTTATTGCATGGATTTTCAATAGTGACTGACATTCGGTATATTTTTCCTGGTTTGGCCTTCGATCAAACCTGGTGGCGCCCAAGGAAACCAACGACGAAGAAAAGGTGCAAGTATAAAGAACCACGACCTAGTGCCTCCACGTTAAGAACTACCGTCAGCAGATAGTGACAACCTGTTGTCCACGACTAGAGGTTGCCACTGTCATATGGCGTGGAACCGTGCGCGGAAGAGTAATTTGTTCATTTTTCCTTGAACACTCTTTAACTGGATAAGTATATCTCGAATTTCTCCAAATTGAAGTAATTCCAGCATTAGTGGCTTTATTTCCGAATCCATTGAACCCAGACTCCCCTGACGAAGAACTGATGTTCCAGCAAGATGGTGCTTCACCGCACTATGCTGCCACTGTGCGTACATTTTTGGGTGAAATCTTTCCCAATCGGTGGATAGGAAGGAGAGGACCTATCAAATGGCCTGCTAGATCGCCAGACTTAACTTCGCTAAACTTTTTTTTATGGGGTTACCTCAAATCAGGGGCGTGCGGTCCATGGAAGCGATGGAAGCACTGCTTCCCCTACCGCTTTCATAAGACAAAACAAATTTTATATTAATCTATACCTATCCATACAACTAAAATACCCAAGTGTTTATTTGTATCTAATTTGCAAACCAAATCCGGCCCTGTATGCATCCCTGACCAACGCAATATTAAATTTATCGAAGTGATCTCAATACGTGTATACTACACTGTATATACGCGTATACGAGTAATAATAATATGGACTGCCGTGCCAAGTAAAGGGTAAATCGTTAGATCTCGGTATTTCCTTCGCCGCGACGCGGCCACGGGACAGAAGCCGGCAAAATATTTAGTTTCCACGTGTTTGTAGTCCGCGTTTTACGATTATCTGTCGCGATTTTTTGCCAGGAAAACGCGGTATACGGTAGAGCATCTGTCTGACATTTGAGTGTAGTTAAACTAACCTTTATTGTTCTGTGGTGTAGTTCTGTGTATTGACTTTGTTTATCGTATTGCCGGCCCATCGAGTTCGGAAAATGTAAAGTGTATCTGTTCTGTATGCAAGTTATTGCAAAAAGGATTTTCAACGCTTTCCAAACAAATCAAACTGTGAATTCAAAGTAAAAATGTATAGATAGTTTTCTGTATTAGTTTCTGTTATGAAATTTTCTTAACTTATTTTTAACTACTCTTAGGCGTCACTAAAGAATTGGTTTTCGACGGGCAAATTACGTAAAAATTAATAAAAAAACATAGGTAGCCATTAAGAAAATAGACAAGGAAGATCCCTAAGAAGAAATATTAAAAAATCATAGGTACCATAATCTCACATTTTTGACAGTACCTACATGACAGTATTCTACCTGTATTTAAACGTCAATATTTGGGCGTGGTCCTCAAAAAATTTTTCGTCTTCGGCGACTTGGCTCCGGCGGGCCTACCGGCGGTGCTTCCCCTTTTTCATAACTCACCGCACGCCCCTGCCTCAAATCGAAACTATTTGACACGCCAAACAATTTGCAGGAGTTCAAAGAAAGGATCCGAAAAGAAGTGCATTTCATAACTCTGGAAATGGTTGAAAACATACAAAGAGAGTTTATTGATTGCCTTGGATATTGTCAAGCCCTAAATGGCGCACATTTTCAACATTTAATTTGATTTGATGTTCTGCTTTTTTTTTTAAATGAACAGGTCTTACTTCAGTTCAATCATAAATTTTTTCATAACTGTTTAGTTTGGGTATACGACAATACATGAAACATACTTAAACCTTAAGAAGAAACACATTAAGAAATAAAAATAAGGTAAGATATAAAAGGTTCGTATACGATTATATTTACAATCATCAACATTTTGTAACAGTAATAAAATTTACGTTTTTAGAATTTAAAAATTGCACAGGTTAGTATTTGAAAAATTTAAATGGGGGTATGAGATGAACAATTAGGCATAAATAAGTCATAAACTTTGCTGGCATCACGAGTTCTCTAATTTTGTGGTGAAAATTAAAAGAAAATGTGTAGGGACAGTAAAGAAGACATCAATTGCACTCCACCAGATATTAGACATAAAGCTGGGAAAGCGGAGGAATGTTTAATTCCCGATAAAATACGTAAACATTACGAAAATTGTTTCAAAATATATGAAGACTGGTGTATGGAGAAAGAATCAGGAAAAGGTCTTGTTAGCCGACATGAGCATTAATAAGAAACCGTCTATACTTTGGTCAATTTATAGCATGATAAAATCCATGCTAGCTCTCAAGGAGAGAGTTGACATTTCAAAATATTGGAAGCTTATTGCATTCTTAAACACGCAAATTAAGGGCTATAAAGCAACCAAGTCTAACACATTTTTAAAAAATATAGAAGATTTTCTTCAAGAAGCATCGCAGGAATTTCTTCCTGTCAACGCAAAAAAAATATTTGAAAAGATTTTGACAATGTTGAAAAAAAATGTAATTTTTCTTTCGTATACCTATTTTAGAAATACCTCCTCTATGTATTATATGTTGTATTGTTTCAGGTGGCGCTTGTAATCGGTGTATCCGAAGCTTGCAGAAGTGATTAATTGGTGAAGATGGGAATAAAACACATCAACCAATTAGAAGAAAAATAAAATTGAAATTCCAAATAAAAAGACTTACGTCAGTAGATGGATGGTATGGACCCTGTTTAAAAAGTGCCGATATCGGTCGAATTCAGAACTCTTGCTTATGATTGATTTACGGTATAAGGAAATATCACCCTATAAGTCGTACGCTTAAAATAAATAATTGGTTAAACATGGTTAATAGAAGATTAATACATTCGGCTACTTTTTTCTTTAAAATTCTAATCAAAAAAACACCCCCATATCTATATCTATATAACAAAGTGCGTTACCGCGCAGATGTTTACAATTTGAACATTCGTTTTAAAGGAACGCTAACGCCTCCACTTTATTCGACCGAAATGTACAAAAGATGTTTTAGTTATCAAATTGCAAACACCATAAATAACTTAGGAATCGAAATTAGGGATATAAATACTAAAAATATATTTAAAATGAAAATATTCAAAAAATTACTATCTGATCAATGAATGTTGACCTGTTTGAGTGGGGAGGAGAGAGGGGGAAGAGAATTGTAATAGTTTTTGTAGGGAAATATTTGGATTTGTTTGTTGCCGCGCGTTATTTCTGTTATTTCTATTTTTCTTATTTCTACTCTTCATTTTGTTACTATAATCTAGTTTTAGCTTATTATAATATAAAATTTTTAAATAAATTCTCTGTTACTAGGGTTAGATGTAAGAAAAGGCATCCATTTTTTCGGAATTGGATGAACTGTATCTCGCCCTTTAAATTGTAATTATTTTGCTTTTGTAGTAGTTTTTTTTTCATGAATAAAATACCTTTATTATTATTATTATTATTATTATTATTATTATTATTATCTTTTTTGATAACAGATTCAAGTTGGGTCAAAATCCTCCAAACATTTCTACATCTCCGGGAAAATATTATAAGTCATAGATTTTTTATGCAATGTCGTTTTGGAAAAGCAACTAACCAACTCTTTGGATATAATTCAATTTTACAATTTCCAAAGAAAATTGCGACGTTCTTGGAACTCTCACACCCAGAAAGGTCTACAGGACACTCATTTCGACGAACGGCTGCTATATTACTTGCTACAGCGGAGCAGATACTTTACAGCCTAAACGTTTAAGCGGAGGGAGGTCAAGCACTGTCACTGAAGGATAACTCTCCCAATCCATCGACGTCTTATACCAGTCTCGGTCCTAAATTTACTTCAGTAAACAACAATGACGACACGAAAGCAAAAAATCAAGAAATCTTCATTTAAACTACTCATACATGTCAGCAAGTTGGTTTATCCACATTATCTATTAAGGCACAAGAGGTCAAATTTAACTATTAATTTTAATAAGTAATAATTTGTTATTTTAATTCCCAATATTAAATGTTTTATTGTGATTTAATGTTGGTAGATTATACAGAGCGGCAAAAGAGTCGTGCATAATGCCTGTAACTTCTAAATTACCTCGTATGCGAAAAAGTGACCTTTATGACCCTTCGTTCAGTAAATTATTCCCCACATTTCTACCTGCAATAATTTTTACTGTCATTTCTGGTTTGGTTGCCATAGAGACTAACTTACTTTTTTTTAATGTTCTATCCAACGTCCTGGAAATTGTTCGCTTATGTATTATCTAACATTTGCCGCATAATGCGCACGTGTTCCATTTTGCTGGAACCATACCTGTTCGTTTATGCCGTTATTTACACCCCGGAAAACAATTCTGCAAGAAGGAATTATGTGATTCCTGAGGAGGTCCAGATATTTTTTGCCATTCAAATTACTATCTATGAAAAAAGGTCCCACATATGTCTACCAACTATGCCCGCCCAAACATTAACTTTTTCGGGCCCCTGGGCATGACCTTCCTGGAACCAGTGAGTATTCTCAGCAGACCAGTAACGAAAATTGTGTCTATTAACAATGCCATTTAAATGGGAAGTAGCTTCATCCGAGAAAATGATATTTGTTGCGAAGTTATTATCGTTATTGCATCTTTCTATCATCAGCTCACAAAACTCAGCTTTTTTATCAAAATCGTCCTCGTTTAACTCGTGCACCAACTTTATCTTAAAGGGATGCAACTTCTTCTGCTTAAACAAATTTATCACTAACTGATGAGACACAATGAAATCCATTGGCATTGACCTGGATGATTGTGTTGGATTTTCATGTATTGAGAGCATGATATCCAAAGCTTTGTCTCCCCCGGTTACTGTTTTCGGTCGACCCGATCTAGCGGCTTCCCTAACACTGCCTGTTTCTCGAAATTTCTTTACCACTCGACACACCGTTGACTGATTTATTGGAGGCCTATTTGTATATAATTCATTGAAAAGTTGACAAACCTGATCTTACGATCTCTTCATATTTCCGTAACAGCTCATTATTAAAATTTCAACTCGTTGTTTCTCATTCAAATGAACCATAGTGCAAACAAATTAGAAATCAGACAACAGAAAATTAAACAGAAATTCAAAATTGACACCTTTTAGGTCGCTGTCATGAAACACCTTGACTCAACTGGTTGGTATTAGGTACGAATAATTACAATTAGTTTTTCATTTTTGAGCTGTCATTATCTCGAAAACGCTTGCAGATAGGTGAAAATTTGAAATACAAAAAATTCAGAGCTTCTCCAGTAGAATCCCACTATGCAATCATATGCAGGGTGTTCCATTTAAAAAAGGTAAGTGGCTATGGCAACCAAACCAGAAATGACAGAAAAAATTCATGCAGGTAGAAATGTGGTAATTAATTACTGAACTGAAGATAATTCAAAAGTTACAGGTATTATACGCGACTTTTTTGCCACTCTGTATAGTTTTTCTTTATTTTAAAATGTATTCTATTGAAAATGTCGTAAACAAAACAGCATTTTATTAGAATAAAATCTAACATAGATTTTATCATGCTTTACATTGACGAAAGTGTAAACGTTTTTTCTTTATTTAACTTTTAATTCATTTTCCACTCACGGGAAGAAAGTAAACTTTCCTTAAAGTTAAAGAAGTGACATTTTTCAAAATCATTACAATGTGTGTGTATCAAATGGCAGGAATACCGAAAACAATTAAATATTTCTTTCAAATTTCTTAACAGAAACGTAAATTTCAATGGAGAGCGATTTGAAATCTGTACGTTCAGAGAATTCAGAAATAAATTGAAACATAGCTTTAAAGTTTTCATGCAGAAGTCGCGTTGCTGGAAATAAATGAAAATATATTCGCAAAACTTGGATACATTCTAGTGAAGAAAGGTTCTTTTTTAGTTTTTATGGCAACAAAGCTCTTGTACCTGCTACATCCTAACTGGAAAAAATGAATACAGTAGATATGGCATAAATATTAATTCGTCAATAAGAGACCTTCCTAATTTACTTGATTTTTAATTGAGGATTCATAACTATTCCACAGTGCGTTCTTTCTAACTCGAGTCTTGGGATTTTGTGCGCTGAAAGTCTCGGGACGACATTCACTGTTAACAACTAAAACTTTAAGCAGATAAAGTTTAGAATCCTTAAATTAGGTTAGCTCAACACCTATCTAAAAGATTTATGCAGATAATTGAAAAAAGCAATTATTTACTTCTTGATAAAAAAAAAAGTGTCTTTTATTGGGTTCTCTAAAGTACATCTAGCAGTTACCCGAGATTCAAGTTTTCTAACATCTATAAAGGGTGAGTTTTTTAAAGTGTTACAAAGCAATATTTCGAAAACGGTATTAAATATTTTCATGAACTTTTGGTAAGATAATAGACATTGTTACGATTCGAAAATTGCATTTTCATAGTTTGGTTATCTATGTTAAGTTTTCGGTTTTAAATTGTTAAAGTACCTAAGGAGACTCTCACCTTAAACATTAATTACTAATTTAATTACCTGTTAATAGCTAAGGATTTTCACGGCCACGTCTGCTTAATTGAGGTGTACTTTTGCGGTTGACGTAGGTTGCCTTATTTTTTTTTAATGGTGATGAAGAGGTTATAATTTCCTTGAATTGGTATGACTTATTTGTCGACGATTTTTGGTATCCATTGTGAAGAGGGAACAATATCCGGCCCTATCGACAATGGACGCTTGAAGTGAAAGCACGTTTGCGGAAATAGCTCTCGAATTTAAGTTTTTTTGGGCAGGGAAGGCCATGTGGTGCCGATAAAACTTTCACAAATGCATTAAAAAGGATATTGCATTGTAGCTTGTCTATTCTTTGGGCGGAATGCCAATATAAAACGCTTCTCCATCAACTTCAACAAGCGGTCCCAGATGCCATCTTGTAGAATGGAACATATGAGGTAGGTTTAAAATTTAGCATCTAATTATTTACCCTCGATGGGTCTTATGAAAGTTTTCTCTTTCATGTTGTACATCTAAAATTTGATTTTAGGGTTTTTTTTGGTAGGGGCTTAAAACCCAAGTTCAAAGTTGAGTACTAGTTTTCTTTTATTGGAGCTGCCTGAACGCGGGATGTGCCAGTTGCCATGTATTATTTAAATTTTTGGAGACTAGCAGTGTTTGAGAGACCATGTGTGTGTCTTTTACTGAGGATTGAGATTCATGAACTTTGGGTAGAACACAAAGTTTTAGCTAAGTAACATCTTTCTTGAGTAGTACGGAACCTTGAGAGTACCCAGTAGGTGACAGGAAAGCGTGACATCAACCTCTGCTATATTATTTCCCGTGGCGTGCATGCTATTTCTCAAGATAAGCCTTTTCTGTGAACACCTGAGTACTGTGGTGCAATCAGTGTAACGAACCTTACTCTAAATTATTAAATCATATACACTGTGATAATTTCTCTCTAAAAACTTAGTCAACTTAAAATCTTAATATTTTGCATTTGCGTATTGTTCAATGTACAGTGTTTTGATAAAGTTTTGCGCCCATGTTATGTACAGAACTTGTGCATTGTAAACGTATAGCGTATGTCTACATAGCGTTAAGACGTCACAATATTGTCTAGTAGTTCAAAACGTTAGGTGGTCTGTTACAGCTAATTTCGTTGTAAATATTATTACAAGTTATTATCATAAAGCAAACATTTTTATTTCCCGGCTAAAGGCCATTTGCTTCTTCAAATTTTAATGCTTGTAACTTTAATATTTTAACTTATCTACGCCCGAATGGCTAGTATACTTATGGAGTAACCACAGGTACTCGTAAGATTTTATATTGCACTTTAACAATGGTTTCATGGTAAATTTAGTTAGTTGTGAAAGGTTCTTGCACATACGGAAATTCCAAGTCTGGGGCAATGTCCTGGATGTAGGTCTATGTGGTTGCCAGACCAGACTGCACAGTCGTTTTTGCGGTGTAGGTCTGACAGTTGCCGTCATGTGCAAGGCCCTGTCGAGCAGAGTTTGACTTTAACTCATTCTTTTATTGTTCACTTTGAAATATAAACCTATACATTTTTATGTCAAACCAAATACTACCACTTTGTTGATACATTTCAATTACTCATATTGTAACTTTAAGTATCTATTGTCCACCAAAGTAAGAGGAGCTTGCATTTATAAATTCAAGTAGCCAAAGGCCTAACACGACTTTAATAATAAATATTTGTATTGACCTCTGCTAAAATTTGGCTTTTATTTTAAATAGAGTGCCTTTGCGGGACTTAAGTGAATGAGAGCTTATAAGAAGCTATTGTAAACCGATTGTGACATAAGTGTTTAATATTTTCTAGTTTGCTTTTTCTGAGGCCAAAAACTAGAAGATTTAAAGGCTTTTAAGTAAAATAAGACTAAGGTGGCGCCTTCAGGATTTGACTTTAACTTACTTATAAAGGAGTGCTTAACCTCTCAATCTGGAAACAAAATAGCGAACCTACCTTGAGTTGAGCTAGCTAAGCGGTGAGTTTTTAGGCAGCACAACATAGGTCATTTTCAGGGACTGTTGTCTGAAGTACATCCTTTAGGGCGTAGGGTTGCCAGAGTAAGGGTGGATAGGTTGCCTTGTCTCAGTATATTTTAGGTTATCCTAAGGTGAACACTGACACCCAAGAATTATGGTGATAATATGGCACCGCGGATTTTGTCGAAAATATTACAACATATTAGGTGACATATTTGACCATACTCTTTATATCTTTGGGGGAGTGCAGAAAAAACTACACAGAAGCTGCACTACTATAGTTAGAGAGGTTTCCTAACTACCTGAAATCTCACATGGCATTTAAAAGGCTTGAGACCAGATGTCGTAATAGTGGCAGTTTGAAGGCGATGCCACGAGTTCGAAGTAGAACTTAAACGAACAAAAACAAGGCAGTTGGTGTTTTGGGAGCCATAGCTATTGACCCTCATGTAGGTTCCAGGCAACTTACTGGAGATGCTTGGCGAATCAAAAATCAGTTACAACCATATTGCACTTATACAAGTTTCATCGATGTGACTTTACGCTTCACCAAGAGCTGCATGGGCAAGACTTTGAAAATCGCGTTACCTTTGGCATTTGGGTCACAAAGATATCTCAGATAGAGTTCTTTGAAGGAAATTTGAATGGAGGAATGTACACATATTTTTGAAGAAACCAATAACTTCAATTATTAAACCAACACATAAATCTTGACATTTGGTTACAGCAGGACGGGGCTCCATTCCATTATGCAGTATAAGCCTGTAACTATTTAAATTGAATATTTGAAACAGGTGGATTGATCGAGTTAATCCGATCCACTGGCCTGCTCGGTTCCCAGATTTGACCCTCCTTGACTTCTTCCTTTTAATTTTAAACTTGCCCCCACCCCTTATAACTGAGAAATGAAAGAAATGTAAAAATATGTTCCCCCATATCGCTATTACCTCACCAAAATTTCATGATCATATTTAAAACCGTTCTCGAGATATTGCCTATAACACTTTAAAAAACTCACCCTGTACTATAAGGTATACTAAAACTAACTTTCCTTGCCTACCAGACAATGGCAAATGTCTATAAACAGACAGGAGTCGCCGCCAGGTGCGCAGAATTAAGAACCAATTCGGTTTACGGACCTAGAACCAACAATAAGAAAATCTAAAGGTCCAGACGGGCTCATCAGTGAGGCTATAAATTCCGACGAGGAGTTTCCTTCTCCGTTTCTCACTCACTTTTGTTGGACGAGCTAGTTGATGCATTTGATTGCCAAGATATGTCGCTCGAAGGCTCCATCTGCCATTGTCCATCGACTTTTGAGGGTCAATTAGACTCTACGGTGTTGCTTCCTTTTGTCGGATTCTATAGCCTTACTGACGAGCCGTTATACGGCGAAACGCGTCTAGGGATGAATCCGGCGAAAGAAAGCAACTAACCGTTAGATTTTCAGAACAGTTTTTGTTATGCATTGAATTATTATCATCCATAATATTCCAAGAGCATTGAAACCTACGAGATAATTTTTTTACTGATTTTGAGAGCACTTTACTTGACAACAGCCCGCTGCCTACGGCATCGGAAAAGTAACAAGCTTGAGGAAGTTGAGATATTTATCAATGCTCGAGTTATATTCGGTGAGAAAACTTCATACATTTATATTTAGCCAATTAGAAGTATCTTTTTTGTTTACGGTACTTATAGCAAGGGGAAAATTATTGAAAACTTTTCATACTTGTAAAAATTAAAAGTCTCAAAAAAAATTTATTCCATGGTAACGTATGATGACATAAGCAATAACTATTCATGGGCTGTTATTATTAAAAAGTTATTGCCATTGGTTGCTATTGCACATGTGATTACGAATAGACGCAATCAATTTGATCACTCTCGCGTAAAGAATGTTTCACGAAAATAATACCCACAAAAGTAAACAAATTATTATGTTAAAAATTTAACAATATACTTTTAGAGGTGCATTTTTAAATGGACAAAATGATGTCTGGTTTAGCTATTTTTATATGGTAAACCTACAAAAAAAGTAGTCTCGGTTCAAGAATAAATCCACCCGGTGCGATAAAGTGCAGTACGAAGCTCAAGAAATTATGACTTAATTTAGATGAGTTAATTTAATAGAATTTATAGTTTATAGAATAATTATGTTTGCTTTAAATTTAAGGTGGTGTTGCAGCTCTGCAGCTTTTAATAAAGAGCCGTCACTGCCCCGTACAGAATTTCGTTAATTCATATCATACATACATACAATCTTGTATTATATTCTATTTCTCGTCCTCGGATGTTTGCTGTTTTACTTTCCCTGGGAATGCATTTCTGCTTTAAGTAAGGATTTTCTCACGTCTTTATTATTGTGTTTTTGCAGAAAGTACTTTCATTTGAGAATAATATTTGCCTTGTTAATGGTTTCGCCGTTGGTAATCCGTTCCTGTTCATAAAACTGCTGGAGAAGAAGCGAATTTCATACAATATTGAAAATGATACAGTTGTAAGTGGTTATAGGTTAGTCATTCCTTATTTTTTTAATAATTAACTTGAACAAACCTGGATAACATGCAGCTGGCATAATCATTAGGCCCAAATTCTTGGATAAAGATATTGTATTTCTCTTTTTATTTGCCTTTTAACAACTATACCTGTATTATTTAATAACTTTGCTAAGGTAAGTAACATTAGTTGTTGGATTCTCGTATTCTTCGATTTGAAATGATTCGCTTACTAAAGTAGACTTCCTCGTTCTTTTTTGTGAGAACTAACGATACTTCTGATACATGGCGAAAGCTTTTTCTGAAAAAGTTGACGACTTGAGCCTGTTTTACGAATATTTTCATGACCAGTGCTCAACTGAGGTTGTTCGCTTGAATCCACCCAGAGCGGTGCATGGTAGAAATACACGACGAGCCACTGCAGCTCACTCGTACGTGGTTTAGCTTAGTGGCCCTCAAACGACTCTGCTAAAAGATTATTTCATCTGGAGAACGTCATCACTCTGGAACGACCCCCCTGAGGCCGTGCTTCCCAACGAGAATAATCTCCAAAGATTCAAGACCAACGAAATGCTGTGCCTTATCATAAAAAAAATCCACTGGTTATAATTTATTAATGGAAATATCGTAGTCTTGTTCTGACTGGACCTCGACGATCAGGATTAAAAGCAACAAAGCTATCGATCACTTCTTATGGCCACATGGATCTGATGGATGGAAGATCTGCATACGTTCCTCTGTAGTGTAAACCGACATTCTGAAGAGATTCTGGATCCTTTTAATGCATTAGCACATAAATTATATGTTAGGGGATGCTACGTCACCTCTACCTGCTTTAAAGTCCTTGTCAAAGAAATTGATTAAAAAGATTTTTCTCGCAGAAAGACTGCTCCTTGACCTAAGACAAGGTTTAGATATTATATTGCTTTAATAGAACGGACTCTGGCACATGGTTGGGTGGTTGACCCGCGGATATCTACCGGAATTGGCCCATGAACTAACCTGATTTTAATACATTCGATTTTTATATGTGTGACAAGTGTACTCAATCGGCTCATTTTGTTGCGATTTGTTTGTATCCAGATCTTGAATTGCTCGGTTGACTCGATATAGAAACTATTCAACTTTTGTACATTTTTTCTTTAAACATACACGGATAAAAATGTAATGTGTTAAGATCAGGTGACCTCGGAGGCCAATTACGGTAATGAAATTGACATGACGCTCTGAGTAAAAACCGTATAGGACACCAAACAAATAACCTGAGCAAGAAACGCTCAGACATGTCACTATAATATATTAATAATTTTCACACCATGGATTAGTAACTTCTAAACTAACCACAGTAATGCCCATTAAATTGGATATATTCCTATTTTTGTTTTACGAATAAGAATGTTCTTTTAAAAATTTCAAAAGTTGTTTGTTCAAAACAGAATCGAACAAAAAACTTTTACAGCACGGCAGAAAATAATACAAAAACGATTTAAATCGGTGAAAAGCAATTTCTAGTATTCTGTTTTTAATTCTCTGGTGGCAATTAAAACTAATGGGATAGCTCAAAAGTCGTTTGGTGTTAAGGGGAATTAAAAGTTGAAATCGTTTCTATTACCTTTATTGTGATGAGTGCATTTTAACAGGTTAGTTCAGGTTAGTAAAATATATGAGATATATATTTTTAAATTAGTGCGCTGCAGCTTTAATGATCTCTTCGTCTGTCATTTACGATTAAGATTAAATCCAGCCTATATTAGTAAGAAAATATTACAGATGTAAACTTGTGATCGCAGGAAACTTACTTAATGCATGCACATTTTTATAGACATCTCCTTTAATATACACATATATTAAGTGGGAGGTCATAGTTGTTGCATGATGGTAAAAAAGATACTTGACAGCTCAAGTGTTTACTATCCAACAGGAATAAAATTTAGACTTTCGTTGCAGACAAAAGCCAATTCATCCTGTTGACAGAATATAAAACAAAATACTGCAGACTTTAGCTTGTTTGGCGATAATATGTTTTATTGTAAGTAATTTAATCGTTTAAATGCTAATGCTTAAGAAAGAAGTAAGAACGAAAAAAAAAAACAGATAAACTCTCTCTCCAGGTAAGACGTCGTGGCATCTTCAATATCTCTTGTCAGCTCATTCAATATGTTCTATCTTGAGCTTCATTGACTCGTGCATAGTTTTGGCTGGGATTTTAGCAAGTTTGCCTAAACGGAGAAGGTTTTACTAGCTTGCAGTCATTTGCACACTTTTCGTCATATTGTAAGGCTGGTTGGTTTATAACTAGATAGATTCAATTGAAACTCCGTTTACCAAACACTAACATTTATATTCATATTCATTCACATGTCCCAACATAAGAAATTCTAGTGGGTTAAGATCCGGAGATCGCGGTGGCTAAACAATGGGACCCCCACGGCCGAGCCATCTATTTGGATACTGATCATTGAGGAAATTAGTGACGCGGACCACCATCATGTTAAAGAAAAAGCATCGTCTTTTTGATTTGAAGAGGAATATCCTCAAGTAGTAGAGGTGGATTGTATTTCAAAAAAGCTGGGTACATTTTGCTCTTCAAATTTCCGTTGAAGAAATGTGGTCTGGTAACTTCATTATTAATTATTTTAGTTCAAACGTTTACGGAGAATCTTCTCTGGAAATGGGATTTTCGATTCCCCACACATGTTTGTTGTGAAAATTGTTGATTCCATTTCTTGTAAACAAGGTCAAGCACTTATGCAGCGTTGTTTCTTCGCACAAGGTATCTTTCACAAGTTGGCTTAGTAAACGCACCTGTTAATTGAAGAGTTGTGAAGGTTCTACTGAACGCTTTCTTGTCTGAAAGACGGCGGTTCGGGTATCGTCGTTGATATTAGATAATTTTAGCACTAATGGCGCAAAATATTAAAAATAGCCAACTGCCAATGACCACAATTAACGAACTCTCAATCAACAATTTTTTCTAGTATCAGCAAAGTTGCTAATTATTAAATTATCTAGCCCTTTAGTGGCAACAATGTAATTTACTCTTTAGCACCTACCCATTCGACCTGGAAACTTCAAACCCTCATATTTTAAGAACCGTTAGAAATTTGGGAAAAGTAAATAGAATCAGTCTTGCTTAGAATTAGTCACAGAATTCATATACGAAGTATCTCGCATACCTGCATTTAAATTAATATGCACTTATATACAGGATTTTACAACACTTTAACCTTTTCACTTGCGGATATACTAACACTTCACAAATAATAAATTGCTAATACTGCACCCCCCAGAGCCTATTCTGTGTGATTTATTTATACATCAATACGAAAAACAGAGAAATACATCTTGTGTTACCATACCAGAATAAATGTCGTAAGCCGATGGAAAAATAATAGGTACTTTACTTCGTAGGGGATGTGCGAAATGATTAATTGCCATTTTACGGCGGAAATGAATCGAACTTTACAAACGGTACTAATAGAACTAAGAGTGAATACAACACATCTTACAATACAATATCTTATATCACAGTCCCGAATGTAACCGAGCCGCTCACCTACTTTCTTTTACATTGTCGCGTGGCGCAAGTATTCCAATCAGAAAATTGAACAACTAATACCAGAATATGTTTCTACTACGGTGTTTCGGCACCTTACAGAGAACCTCATTAGCATATTATGGTATCCAATAAAGGATTCTAATTTATAAATAGATTTACATTTTTATTACTCTTTATCTTAGCTCGAGAGATGAATAATTTCTAGAACCGAACTAGTATTGGTGGTTAATTTCTTGTACTATGTCGATTCTAACGGTCTTCCGAAACCGCTAGAATAAAAATAGAGTTTTCCAGAGGTGAATTTCGTTGTCAATTGCCGTTGGTCTTCGTATAAATATTGTTGAGGTTTTATTTAATTTATCAATATATTTTTATTAAAAATCAAATTTTATGTCTAGATATTATTTAGATTAACACAGGTTTCTTCCACATGGTCTAATAACCGTGTTGACTCAATATTCTGCCACTATTTTTGTTCAACTGTTCAGGTTAGTTCAGGACTCAGTATTACAATTGGAGAGACCCAATAATTCAGTAATCTTACTTCATTGTCTGTATACCTTTTTAACCTTCCGGATTCGATTAAGCTTAATTGCGGTTATTATTGTTAATTCGCATATTCTTTTTATGCCTGTTGTTGTGATTATTAATCCAAAATACAAATATAGTTGCCAACAACCTCGACACATTTCATCTCTTGTAAATCTTGTCTGCTGTTATTTTCTCTATGGATAATCAGTATTTTTCTTTTTGAAATGTTTAGTTCTAATCCAAGTTCTATGCTTTCATTTGCAGCGAAGCAGATGAAATTGTAGAATTTATCTTCAGAATTTGCTCTTAATAAGGTATCAACTGCATATCATCTTAGTTTTACAGTATTTTTATCATATATACTTTCCATATATTATGTTAAGGAGCTGTGCTGATAAGATGCAACCCGGTCTTACAGCACATCTAGGTTGAAAGTCTGCCGACAGTGTTTAGTTCACTTCGATTCTACTGGTATTCATCAAAGTTATATATATTTACTATGAGAGATATTAGGTATTTGGAGACTCCTGTTTCAATTGAAAATTCTACAAATCATTCTATTTAACCCCGTCAAAAGCCTTTTGTAGTCTACAAAGCACTTATTCATAGGGCCATCGACAATTTCGTAGGTTTAGTCACTGGAGCTATTGTTATTTGTGTCTTTAGACAATGTTTCGTTGATATTGAGTAAAATAATTTTACTGGCGTGTTAAATTAGTACCCATTAAAGTTCCATGGTTACCACATTTATAAATATGCCCTTTCTTGTGGATCTGTTACCAGCTTTTAGTCCAGGAATCTCGTTATTGTCCAGTGGACCATACTTGGGTAAAAAGGTAAGGAGGTAGTGGTTTCCATCCTTTTCCGGTAGCTGTAAGCTTCTTAGGCCAAAGAGCTTTACTTTTCTAGAGTTTCTGGATGACAGTTGCTTTCAGTTCTGCTCTCAGCAAATCCGGTTCTTTATCATACAGGAAATAGATAAACACACAGATCGACAGATGTACGCCTAATTTTTTGAACTATGAATTATTTTAAACAAATAAAATGGGTTTGACTGTAATTTTAACTCAATAAACTGTGGAAAACCTATTTATGTTTTTAGTAAAATAAAATAAATTTTAGCGAATAATAATAATAATATTTGAAAGCACATATTTTGTAATTAATTGGCAAAGGCTACTTAAAATTTATTAATTAATATGCAGCAATTATCAACAATGCAAATTGATATTGGAATGATAATAAAACACTGATACTAGTAATTTACCCAGTAAATGGATTTTTTTATTATGATTAATAGATTTTCATAAATATTCCTGCATTACTAAGGATTATTTATTTAACATTGAAGTAATGATAAAACTTTGTTTTAAATCAATATATATTAAGAAGTAGATTGTACACTATCATTCTTCTACAACTGTAACACTAAATTTGGATTACTTTTAACTTCTTAAAAACAGATCCGGTTCTGTTGAGTTAAAAAAAAAATAAAATGTTACACCGATTTAATTATTCAAATTCAGAAATATTTCAGTTGGGCCGCTCAAGTATTTATACCGGATGATACAAGGCTTAGTTGAACATAGAAAATCCCATGTAAATTTTAAAGTGGCTAAATATTGGCTCCCCTGTACATTTTAGAGAAAAATTGATTTACAATATTTTGAGGAGGCCGATATAATAAACCCATGTGCCTAGTTTAAGTAAATTTTAGAAAGCCAATCCTAACTTATTCAATTAAATGTAATGGCAAATTTACGAAATTTTTATAGTTTATGTAATGCAGCAAACACCAGCAAATTATTATTTGGCATAGACAAAACGAAAAGTAGCGTCAGTGACAACATTTTCATTGAAAGCGCTTAAATTATGGCTAAATATGAGCTATACCATTAAGGAAAAAGTAACTATGATTAAGTGGTATTATACAGGAAATAGTTTAGGAACAGTGCCTGAAATGATTTCAGTTCAATTCCCTGATAATCCCTTCCATTTAAATAATTAAACTCCTCGTATGCTGCAATGCAAAAGAAGATGTTTATACTGATATTTTTTGTCCGAATCACTAAAACCTTTTCCCTACAAAGAAATTTGATGGCGTAAGGTCTGGAGACCATGGGGGCCATTCAATTGGACCCCGTCATCCTATCCAGCGATTTGGAAAAATTTCGTCTAAGTATCTTCGAACATTTACACAGACGTGCGGTGGTGCGCTATCTTGTTGAAACACCACATTCTTTCATGGGGAATATCTGGATCATCCTCGTTAGGAAAAATAACTGTTAATGCAGGTATTAAATCAAATACGAAGAAATGTAAGTGACGCTGAGCAGTAAGATTATCATAAACGAAATAGGGGCCCATAATTCTGTTATTAATAATTATTCCAGGCCACACATTGACTTTTTGAGGATGTTGTGTATGTCCTGTGGAAACATCGCAGTGAATTTTCATTAGCCAGAATCGATAATAATTATGTCTCTCTCTTTCTATTTAAATGAAATGTGGCCTCATCCGAAAATATGATATTTTAGGAAAAAAAGTTGTTTTCTTCGCTTTTTGCCATTATTTCCTCAAATAATTTTAATCTTCTTTCGTAATCATCCACGAGAAGTTCCTGTACAACATTCACTTTATATAGGTGATACTCCTGCCTTTTTAAAAGTCTCTGTAAGGAAAATACCCTACTTACAGTTGACTGCGTAATTGGTCTCTCGGGATACTTTTCATTAAAATTTATTTGGGTGGAATTTACGAAATAAGCAACCCCTACTTTTTGGTACCAATAAATTCAGTTTTTGAAAACCTTTCCATTGAGCCCCATGCGACCTAGGTTGACATTTAAAAAAAAAGTCGGGGTAGCTACAGGTTAAGGGGGCGAGGAGCTAAAAATATTACAGAAAAATGAACAACAATTTAAATAAACTTCTTTTGAAAAACCCTGTATACTGATATGATAATATGGAAAAACAAAGAATTTGTTCTTATGCCACCAAAAATCCTCTATATTTGGATTTATGTAAAAGACTTCATTAATCAAGGCAACCCAGAAAAGTCACTGTAGGTAACTAATTCTCTCATGAGGTACTTGAAAATCGTTTCTGACATCATTTCGCGTTGAACATTTGGGTTGGAATTGTGGGTAACAAGCTATTTTGACCGATATTTCTACTAGGAAGACTTATCCGCGAGGTGTATCGCAACTTCTTGGAACTTGGAACAAACGCTACCTCAGTTTCTGGAGGATGTATCAGGTGTCCCACTAAGAATGGCTGTCGGCCGTATCTCAGAAAGTGTTAGTCGTATGGCTTGCGGAAAACAAATATATGAGGTAAAGTGGTCATGAGAAATTGCTGGAAATTATTTTCAAGTTTCTCAGACTGGCGCTAGAGGGCGCAACAGTAACGGTAAATATGAATCACGAAGTTTCCTCAAAAGTCGCCTAGTTAAGGTATCCCGAAAATAGCATTTTTGTATATTTCGAAGATTTATTAATAAAATTCACCTATAGAACGTGTTCGTCACTTTTCAAATAAAGTGGTGGGGGAAGGTTGAACATTATTTGTAATAAATGCTGATAACTCCGGTCTGGCTTAACATAATTTAGTAAACTTAGTTTTGTTAAAAAGGGCTTTTCTCACTCTATATATAATCTTATAAACTGAGGCAACATGTGTTTTACACTGGGCGCTAGGGGACACTGTCTTACAACTTCACAAACATTGCACGTTATTTCCATAATTGTAAATATAATAGTATATTCAATTTTACCTGATTACAAGGATGATTAAAAGTCTAAGAAGTCAGCGAAAACCGCAAGTTAATATCTATTTTCAATCCGGAGATATCAACAACAATAATCATAATTACGGAACATTATGATTTTATTTTCAAGTTGCCACTGTAAAGGTTTTTTAAGAGTCAAATAGGCCTTGGAAAAACAAAATATGAAGGTACGGTTGTTTCAAGCAAATATATCGTTGTGACAATAATTCTCAGTGGCGCCCTAAATGTTCAAATTGTCGCCCATCGTTCTGTATACACGACTCCAATCTTTTCCTGTTTGATAATACTGCAGTTTCCACCTCTGCCGTAGGGTTACGGCAGCTGCTGTCCATTATCCTTATCATGTTTACCCTTGTGGTGGGTCTGGTAACGAAAACAAGATCCTTCAATCTCCCCCATAGATAAAAATCTAGGCATGTTAAGTCAGGTGATCTAAAATAGAAATTACCACTTTCATTAACAGTATCACAATATATCCTATAATATTACCTGGCAGGCCACGAAAATATACTCTCTCTTCCTATCCACCTTGCAGGAAATGTGTCGTCAAGAAATTGACGAACGTTTGCCGCAAAATGTGCAGGACATCCATCGTGTTGGAAAACCATAGTTCTGCGAATATCCAGGGGCACATCTTTGAGAAGGATTGCGAGCTCGTAATTTAAAAAATGTAAATATCTTTGCCCAGTAAGCGACTCATTAAATACAAACGGTCCAATTATTCTGCCACCCAAAATGCCGCACCAGACATTGACACTCCATCTTCCTTGATGCTGAACCTCCCGCATCCAATGGGGATTATCCCGCGACCAATAATGCATATTATGGCGGTTTACTCCTCCATTACTATGGAAAGTAGCTTCATTAGTCCACAAAATTCTGGAGAGGAGATTTCTATCTTCCAATATCATATTGAGCAACCAATAGCAATTATCCAATCTTCTATCATATTCTTGCAGGGTCAAAGCCTGGTGGAGCACAATATGGTAGGGATGTAGCCTAAAGAAAAACAAAATACTTATTACATTGACTTGAAAACTATTAAGAGAAATATTGGCATTATTCTAAACTATTTAAAAGTTATAACATATAGATATAATTACTTACCTTTCTTCTAATAAAATCCTATGCATAGTAGAGCGAGTAACGCCCAAGTCTCTAACAATTAATCTAATACTAATTTGTGGATTAAATTCCACATATGCCAAAACATTTACCATGTTTTACAGGGCGACGAATACTTCCAGCAGTACGAAAACGTCTAGCTAAACGACTAAACATTCTACTGTCGTATCGGCGCCTTTGAGGGTATCATACTGCGTAAACCCGTTCAGCAATTGTTGCATTTCCCAAACATTCAAAATACACCGAAATGATGTCAACCGCTTCTTCAAGTAACAGAGGCATTTTGAAAATCAAATACGACACAACACTGTTGGCACGACGAAAATTTTGACGTATTAATGAAAGGTGACACGCGTGCACAGTTTCAATTCATATTTTGTTTTTCCAATGCCTATTTGACTCTTAAAAAAACCTTTACAATGGCAACTTGAAAATAAAATCATAATGTTCCGTAATTATGATTATTGTTGTTGATATCTCCGGATTGAAGTAGATATTAACTTGCGGTTTTCGCTGACTTCTTAGACTTTTAATCATCCTTGTAATCAGGTAAAACTGAATATACTATTATATTTACAATTATGGAAAAAACGTGCAATGTTTGTGAAGTTGTAAGACAGCGCCCCCTAGCGCCTAGTGTAAAACACATATTGCCTTAGTTCATAAGATGATATATAGAGTGAAAAAAGCCTTTTAACTAAACTAAGTTTGCTAAATTATGTTAAGTCAGACCGGAGTTATGAGCATTTATTACAAATAATGTTCAACCTTTCCCCACCACTTTATTTGAAAAGTGACGAACACGTTCTATAGGTGAATTTTATTAATAAATCTTCGAAATATACAAAAATGTTATTTTCGGGATACCTTAACTAGGCGACTTTTGAGGAAACTTCGTGATTCATATTTACCGTTACTGTTGCGCCCTCTAGCGCCAGTCTGAGAAACTTGAAAATAATTTCCAGCAATTTGTCATGACCACTTTACCTAATATATTTTTTTTCCGCAAGCCATACGACTAACACTTTCTGAGATACGGCCGACAGCCATTTTTAGTGGGACGCCCGGTACCACTGACAACAAGAAATGCAATGTGGTTTATGTACGATGGTACCAGCATATTTTAGTGTGGTTGCTCCCGAGTTTCTAACAATAACATACGGATATCGCTAGATTGGTCGAGGTGGACCTCACTTATGGCCTGCTCAATCGGCGGACGTAAACCCTCCGGATTATTTCCTGTGGTGCCATCTAAAGTCATATTACACTACTCCATTGGAGAAAGTGGAAGATTTAGGAAATCGGATAATTGCTGGGTGTAACTCGATAAGAAACGACCGTGGTGTTTCTGAAAGTGTTCGGCGGTCAATGAGGAGAAGATTGGTTTCTTGCATCCTAGCTGAAGGTAGTCATTTTTAACAGTTCTTGTAGATTAGGAAACTTTACATGTAACTTTTGTTAAATATATTATGTTAAATTGTCAAAAATATGTCTCATCCTGTATCTTTGAAACAAAACGGCAATTTAAAAAACATCATCTTAGAATAGCCCAGGGAATAAGCCCTTTACTTTTTGCCATATGATTAATAAAGTCCCTGTGTAAAAAAATAACAATCGATCCGGAAAGCTTCCAGCCAAACTTGACGATTTGTGTTGTCAATTTTGAAAAGTTTCAATGCGAATATCTCGTAAACTACGAAATGCTGGGTGACGTGAATAATATATTGGTAGGGGGAACTAGAGCCACCATATCTTAGTCAACGGGCCAGTAACTCCCTAGGCATCCCATACAATCACTTCAAAAATTTCATATGGCACAGTTATTACTCCCTTGTTGTAAGTACTTCAAGGTTTTAGAGTTTTAATAATTTTTTCGCTTCGTTGGCTCGACGATTGTACCGAAATACCTAGTGTTGAAACTATAAAACTTTTAATAGAATTCTTGAATAGCAGTGGATATCTATTATAATATAAATTTAATAAAACTTTATGGTGTAATAAAATGACAATACTGAGGAAAATTTATGTTGGAGCTTAGGAATAATATTTTATGATATGCAAATACTTTAAACAATCGTAGATGTAAGTAAAATATGTAAAGCATGGGCGTTTCATCGCAGCAATAATTGAGATCATTTTTCCAAAACCCCCCCGTTCTGGATGTTGGGAACCATCCTGGTTATTATGACTGCGGCCACACTGTGGTAATCTTCTGGGTTCTGAATTTTTTTGGTCTTGATATTTTTCTTCCCCTTGGACTTCTCCTTTTAGAAACAGCTGGATCTAAAGTAATTACATACGCTGACGATCTAGTTATAGTTGTGTCACGCAAATTTTTAATTACTATCAGCGATCAAACAGGGACAGCGCTTCGAAAAGTTCAACGAAGGGCTTAGAAATGTAGTCTGAAAATTAACTATGAAAGAATGAAGCTAGTTCTATTCACACGCAGAAGGGTGATCCAGAACTTCAAGTCCCAAGTTTTGGAAAACAGTACTTTAGTGCTGAAAGAAAAAGCAGGATTGATACTCGACTCCAAGCCAAACTGGGACCTGAACTAACAAGAACGGGTCAAAGGGCGCCAGTCGCGTTCCATGTCTGCAAAATAGCCATTGGTAAAAATTGGGGATTTGGGTCGAAATGCTAGAACAGTACCAACTACGGCCACAGCAGTATGCTATAAATAAGTCCAGGCTAAAATTTGCGAGAGCTAACTGATTACATCGTCCCACTACCTGACTTTGGGTTGCAATTCTTTATGCTTATTCCGAGTAGGAAAGAGTGTGAAGGCAACCAGTTAGCAATGGAGACAGTTCAAAAATGGGCATCAGAATGGTTGATGGGATCTTCTCTAAGAACGTGCAAATATAAAGGTCATATAGGCTTCCAGACTACTCTAGATTCAAACAGGAATTATGCCAGTGGACAAAGTAGTCAATATCCTGCAGGAACATCCTGGCCTGAAAAGAGCTGCATCAATAGATATCCATATAGACAGTCAAGCAGCTTTAAAGAAAATTTGTTCCAGCAGCATTAAATTAAAACTGGTAAGGTGCATATCTCTGCATACTTGGTGCTCAGCACCGAATCACTCCGTGTTGGGTTCTTGGTCATAACAACAATAAGTCTGTCGATGCGCTTGCCAGAGAAGGCGCAGGCATGTCTACCGATCTAGTAGAGAATACTCCGGCTGGACCACTGGGATCGGTTAAAAAAGAGTTAGGTCACATAGCCAAACAACTTACACAAAGCAAATTAATAGAGCTAACAACTTTTAAAATCTCCGAGCAACTTTGACTCCTACTTAATAACAAGACGTTATTACAGCACAGCGGCAAACACCTAAGAAATATCACTGCCGCAGTTACCGGACAATGTCTTTTTAACATTTCTCTTGTCAATGCCCTGGCCTCACAAGAAGTAGGTTTAATGCGTTGGATGAACCTTTCTCTAATAATGCGGAGGAAGTAAATAACTTATAACTGAGTCGACTTACTAAGTTTAGTAACAGCAGTGGCTGGTTTCAATGAGCTGCCAATTACCCAAGTCAGAACAAATTTTGGTAAACGATCAATTCTACATGAAGGTATTAATATTTATATTCAATTACCAACGTTTCTTAAAGATATCCAAGTAATAAAACAATTTGCAAATTAACTAACAGAAACAATTCTGGAAGAATAATTTTGTTAAAAGTTTGTGAAATAGATACTTTATTGTGAAATTAATATTTTAATAATTTATTTTATCTATTGTTTCAGTTAATAGAATTATATTATATTACTGTGAGGAACTATAATAATTAGTTGGAAATAAACCGAATAAAAATAATAATCAGGGAGCTACTGCGGATAGGTTCCGCGGAACACGTGCAGAAGTTTGCCACTCTAACACAACCCAACTTACTCTTAGTTGCATCCCTATAAGATAAAGTTGGTGCACGAGTTAAACCAGGACGATTTTGTTAGGAGATCTGAATTTTGTGAGCTGATGATGGAAAGATGCGATAACGATAATAGCTTCGCAACAAATATCATTTCTTTAGCTTAACCAAATTTTTCACTGACTGATGGGACACATTAAAATCCATTGCCATTAGCCTGAATGATTGTGTTGGATTTCATGTATTAAGAGCATGATATCCAAAGCTTTGTCTCCCCCGGTTGCTGTTTTAGGTCGACCTGATCTAGCGGCTTCCCTAACACTGCCTGCTTCTCGAAATTTTTTTACCACTTGACACACCGTTGACTGATTTATTGGAGGCTTATTTGGATATAATTCATTGAAAAGTTGACAAAGCTGATCTTGCGATCTCTTCATATTTCCGTAACCGCTCATTATTAAAATTTCAACTCGTTGTTTCTCATTCAGATGAACCATAGTGTAAACAAATTAGAAATCAGACAACAGAAACTTAAACAGGAATTCAAAATTGACACGTCTTAGGTCGCAGTCATGAAAACACCTTGACTCAACTGGTGGGTATTAGGTAGGAATAATTATAATTAGGAAGTTTTCCATTTTTGAGCTGTCATTATCTCGGAAATTTGAAATATAAAAAATTCAGTGTTTTCCTAGTAGAATTCAAATATGAAATTATATGCAGGGTATTTCATTTAAAAAGAGTAAGTTAGTCTCTATGACAACCAAGCCAGAAATGACAGAAAAATTCATGCAGGTAGAAATGTGGGGAATAATTTACTGAACAACTTTCATAAAGGTCACTTTTTCGTATACGAGGTAATTTAAAAGTTACAGGCATTATGAGCGACATTTTTGCCACTCTGTATATACTATATCTAAAAATTGTGATCTACTAGGAGCACTAAGAAAAACATTCAATATTGGGAAGGCTTTACGCCTTCCTTCTTACTACTGTATTTTAACCCAATTGAGGATATATGCGGCATCAGGTAAAATCA
Source organism: Polydrusus tereticollis (assembly GCA_963920685.1). Taxonomy (NCBI): domain Eukaryota; kingdom Metazoa; phylum Arthropoda; class Insecta; order Coleoptera; family Curculionidae; genus Polydrusus; species Polydrusus tereticollis. The sequence continues at coordinate 31,225,446 of OY987332.1, read as the reverse complement.
AATATTGTGCTTTTAATAGCACCCCTATTGTACGTGCTAATTCCATAAAGATGTTGGAAATTTCCAAGCACTGCTTAGTGCTTAGTAATTCCATACCACGTATGATGTTGGTTGATTTAAATTCTATTTAGAACATATCGCTACGCGGTCTACATAACCAATTATTAGTTTGTGGTTAACATTAAATTTCTCATCCGACGGTAGATTAATAATATAATTATGCAATGTATACAAACAGTAACTGTTTTTGACAATAATACTGGTGATTTCTTACCGAAAATGTTATTATATTAGTATTTAAAAATAATAAAAATAATAAGCTTTATTGTCTAACATATCTACATCCATTAATAAGACAATTTTATGATATAATGCACGAAAGATATTAGAGACACATCATACGAGTGCAATTCTACTAACTTGAAAAAAGAAACCTAGGATTATGGTAATATAATGAAATTCCTAGCCAATCGCCGAAAGATAATGATCATAATGATCAAAGTAAAAGTGATATTAACAATATATTATATGGAATAAGAACAACATTACATAAATTTGTTTTAACTGACGCTATAAACTAAGCATGGATTCAGCCATTCATGCTCATGGATTGAAAGAGTGGACTTTTTACAAAGAAGTTAGTGGATGGGATAGGAATGTGAAATACAAAAGGGTCTCTATTGAGCGAAAAGATATATTTAAGTTAATTAATTTATAATCAGTTTATTTTGCGACACGTCTGTTCATCTGAAGTAAGTCATTGTGCAGTACGTGAGTAATCGTATATCTAGGTGCGTCCGCAATAATTCTTGTTAATAGTGCACCATGTCGAAATACGGTATGTCAGTACCGTTCTTATTATTATTTTGTACAAGTTCGTCTTTGTCCGTATGTCTATTCTGCTATTCCTGTCTAGCAATGAATAAATAGCACCAAGTTGATCATTCGCTTTTTCTAAGCGCTGGTCCGCGTTTGTGTTCCAAGCCATCCGCTTATCGAAGCAGAGACCCAAGTAATTGATATTATTTCGCCAGTTTATCCTGGTGTTATTTATAAGCAATCAAGTTTCCGGAAATTTAACTCTAGACTTCGTGTAACGTAAATAAAAGTTATTTCGTTGCACTGGATTTTAAAGTATAATAAATCTTTAGGTATTGGCGCTGCCATCTATGGATTACTCTGCATACTGCAGTTAATATCGATTCTTTAAGTTTGTATATATGAAAGGAGCAACTGTAAATTTGCCGTTCTATAACATAGATTTCTAGGGTATTCTTTAATATAGATTATCGATTTCTTACACTTAATTTAGTTTATATTGACTCCGTGAATAGAAAAAGGCTCACGTTAATTTTTTGACTTCACTTTTGGTTTTGTCCTGATACAGGTATGTCACGCTAAGTTTCTGTTTCACTAAATTTATATTTTGTCTAATAATAAGTATGTAATTGAACCATAAAGATTACTTTCTAGTAAGCCATGACCTTTTAATCTATTTTTGCACGAACTAAATTCCACATTTTTATGTTTTAACAAAAATAAAGGCCATAATGGCGTCATAAATTAATAATCTTCATTCATCTCATTTATCCTTATAAAATATAATGTTGTTGATGATCTAAAAGCATCATCTTATTAACAGACAGAACGCAGTCATAATAATATTTCTTCAGTAAGTGTGGATTTCAATCAATATTTTAATAATTTTGCATTCAATTTAAATATTTTTTAAGTCAATCAACAGGTCATGGTTTTGTTTGTTTTTCTTCATCAATTAATGTTTAAATTCTCAATTTAACTTTATTTTTCGGGTCTCTGTCGTTTCTTTTACGTTTTAGCAAATATCGTTGGCCAGTTAGTAGTTTATTTAAGTTCTTGACGAACATTAGTGAGAACCAGATATAGGGTAAACCTGACTGGACCATTCACAAGGAAACCGACAGATCCAGGCTCTACAGAACTGGTGACTGACAGAATATCCCAGAAAGCTGATATCGAGGAAAGCAGGTGAGTTTTTCTTTTGTTTCTAAGCTGAAACCTAAATTGAATTTGTTGAAAAGATCACTTCATTTCTCTCATTGATATCTGTCAGAAATCAATTCTGATTTAATGTTTATTTTCTCTTAAACTTTTAACTCAATTGGCGCGACATGCTTGTACTGGATGGATAGTATCTTAAGTCACACTGTATATAAAATTTCTCTTGTACCGTATCTTGAACTCATCTTGTTCGTATCTTACCTTGGGTGCCATAATTAAGACATCAGTCTGGTACACCAATATCATGTGGTAACGAATGCCTGTGGCTCGTTAAACCACATTTATCTAGCAAACGATTGCCTTTTTGCTCGTTAAGCATATCGAATCTGCACAAAAGTTCTAAATGCTTTTGAATGCAGCATTTTCTACTAGTTTTAAATATCTGTATTATATATTTGTACATTTTGTAGTATATTAATTACTTAATTTTTATCTTGTTGGCACAATATATGCTTTTCTTGGATTAACTTAAAACTTAAATTCCTTTTAAGTCAATCAAATCATTTATTTTTCTTACTACTTAACACGAAAGAAGATTTGTTTTTGGCCTTATGTAATTAAACATGGTAATTTCACTTCTAAATTTACAACTTTGTTCATATTCACTAGATTAACAGGGAGTTAAAACATCCTGTAACTATATTATAGAAATTTAAGTTACAACTGGTACTGTTTAACCTAAGTATTCATTTTCAAACCTTTAATTGCAATATTATTCGCAGGTCTAACGCCACCTTTCTAATATTACATGCAAACAAGCAAACCTGAGGCTGACAAGCTCATCTGATGTCATTATTCCTATCAATCGCTGTCACAAGAATTTAAGTCTAATCAAGTCCTGACGTCTTCCTCACCTTCTCCATTGCTGAAGTCTATGCATGGAACACCGAACACCTCATCGAGACAACTTCCAGGTGAAGAGGACTGAATCTTGGACACACTTCATGGATACAATGCAGAGCTAAGTATTTGTCTGGTAATTTTCACCTTTTTATAATGTAAACTGTTTCTTCAGAAACCAATCTCAATAATCATTATACAAGTATAGTTTAATAAACTACCAAGTGTTTGTAAGATTTTGTATTATTTCTGGTAGGATGACGCCCTAAAAAAATTTGTCAGATAATTAGACAAACCCACACCTAACAAAAAAAAAAGGTCTTGGCCGAGGCAACGCAACATCATTTGAATGATTATCAAAAACGTTACATTCGAAAAGTAAATAGCTTGGGATTTAGTGTCGTTTAAACGAATTTTCTATCCTTTTAACCATTCTTCCAGAAGTTTTATATGGCGTTGCAGCTTTGAGAGTACTAACCTGGACTGTTTGGTAGTGGCGGTAATCGCAGTATCGTCAGCAAACAGATAAAGTTGTGTTTGGCCAAATTTTGGGATATCACTGGTATAAATATTGTGCAGAGCTGGTGCAAGAGAGGAACCTTGAGGTACTCCGGCTCTGACGTGCTGCACAGTTCAAACCGCATTTTTTGATAAAACTGCGAAAGTCCTGTCAGCCAAAAAAGAGTGGATAACCTTTATTAGGTAATTAGGCATACCTAGCCGTATCATCTTTAGTATCAGTCCGTCGTGCCAGACCTTGTCGAAAGCTTTACTCACGTCAAACATAACCGCACCCGTGTGAAATCGGTGATTGAAGCCCTTAAGAACATTGGACGCCAGTCTTGTCGTTTGGTGCACTGTGCAATGAGCAGATCTAAAACCGAACTGCTCTGATGGTAAAATGTTTTTGTCGAGTACAAAATCGGCGATATGATTCAGTAAAAGTTTCTCAACAACCTTGCCCTGACACGATAGCAGACTGATTGGTCTGTAACTGAAAACTATTGTTAGGTCCTGCCCTGGCTTAGGAATTAAAATAACCTTGGCTTTTTTCCACACTATTGGGAAGTGGCCCTCTTCAATTATAGCTGGTGCAATGTTTAGTATATCCGTGAGAACGATAAATCTGTACTGTCTTGGAGACCGCCACATCTCTCCGAGTGTCCGTCGTCGGGTTATCGCTGACTTGCGCACGAAGGCGGTCCACGAATAATTCAACTTTTATTCTGGGATCAGAAATCAGCGTAATCAACTGGTGGTAATATCTCTGATGAAGAACATATATTTTCTACGACCCTTCGTCGGAGAACGAGTCATCTTGTAGATGCTATTGTCCTGATTAACTTTGATCGTATGTAGCTATAATATATTATTTTCAACGTTTGAATATTCGAAAAGCCCTTGAAATTCTGCAAGATGAACCCAATGGATCTGTTAGCACTGCTGCAAACGTGATTTACGTGTGCTGCAAATGAGAGCCTTGAATCAAAGGTGATGCCAAGATATTTAATTTTAAACAAGCTGAATGAAAAGTTTTGCTTTTAAGATACTCATTCCAAATTGTTTTGACTTTTTTATATACAGTTCTGGATACGGATGGGATAGACAAGAGGAGACAATCGGACCAAAAAGTGAAAGACACGAAAAAAATTATTCTTTATGAAAGTTTTTGTTTGCTTTAAAAATAAGATCCACGATGTCAAAAATTTGTTTTTTTGTACAGGTAATGCGAAAAACCCAAAAGGGTAAAATTAGATGAAAAGTAAAATTTTAAGGCAAAACGTTAACTAAAAAAGTTGTTTTAAATTGTTGTTCCAGATCTTTAAGTAAAAATGGGAAAGTTCTAAATTACGCTTTTAAAATCAAAATACCAGTCATATTTTTATCATTTTAATTTGACTGCGCCTTTGATAACTGTGATGTATTTGTCAAAATATGAAAGATGTTCAAGGAATATTTAAAATTCAAGATTAATGAAATGGCAACAATTATTAATATCGCTACGTTTCCTTATTAAGAAGTTTCAAACTGCATTTTTATAATTGGTTTCTTTGTGTGATAATGATTGAATCCATAAAAGATCGGAATGTACCGGGTGTCCCACTAAGAATGGCTGTCGGCCATATCTCAGAAAGTGTTTTACACTAGGCGCTAGGGGGCGCTGTCTTACAACTTCATAAACATTGCGCGTTTTTTCCATAATTGTAAATATAATAGTATATTCAATTTCACTTGATTACAAGGATGATTAAAAGTCTAAGAATCAGCGAAAACCGCAAGTTAATATCTATTTTCAATCCGGAGATATCAACAACAATAATCATAATTGCGGAACATTATGATTTTATTTTCAAGTTGCCATTGTAAAGGTTTTCCTGTTTTATTTTGTTTTTTTAAAATGGATGTTATAATAAATAACCACTCAATATCCAACAAAATAAAACCGATATATATTCCGCCTTAAAAAATCGATGTAATGTTGTTAATAATCAAATCGAAATACCTTTAGGTGCCAATCTAATACTTAATAGCAATAAACACTGTCAATAATTACCAACGAAAAAACCCATAATTATTATACACAATATCATTTTCTTAATTTTATAACTTAGATGTAAATACCTCTATAATCACACCTGCAATTTAGTTGTACCTTTGGCCAATACCTGTCAATTAAGTACCAAAATAACCTATCATCTGCCAATTTTTATTTTAATGACATGTATAATTTATTATTGTCTCATAATGCCTTTAATAATGCCCCGCAAGGGTTGAAACACGTGTCAGGAAACTGAAATATATTGTGAAATATAACAAGTACTACTTGAATTTCCTCTACTATGTAATATTAGCAAGTAAACTTTAAGGTCCCATATGAATATATTTGTTGAAGCATGATTACTATTGAATATAATAGGAAATTTTTGATCAAAACTGACAGTTGATCTACTTAACATATTAATTTGCTACTACGGAGTAGTAATCTTCTTGCTTTTAAAGTCTGGAGTTCATAAAAAAAAAAGAAATCAGTGGACTAAACAATTTTGAGGGGGCACGTTCACCCTTCTACAGTTAAACTACCTGTTACTTTTTTTTAATTTGTCTTTAAATTATTGTGAATTCTTATACAATAGGCCATCACTCTCTGTAGCAGTGAAAAGCTCGAAAATTTTGGCTTACATTCTCCTAAGTGCATCGCTCCTCGTGATATAATGTCAGCTGGATCTCATTGGATTAGAACCAACCGCATATCGTAAAATGTTTAAATTTTTTAAATGTGGCAAATCATTATGAAACTTCTTCCACAATTTATACATTTCTGGAGAAAGTTTGTCATCCCAATTTACTTTTTTAATCCATAGCTGTTGCATAATCAATTTGGCACGAATCCCAACGGATCAAATATTTTTGACAGAGTTGATAAAATGTTCCTCTTTGTAGGTACAATTCAGCTTATATATGAATACTGAGCTCTAATCTGTCTTTTTGGATCTTCCACACTAATCCTAAATCTTCTGTAATATTCTGATCTACTACATATTGTTTATTTTCGCAATTCTGATCGTTCGTAATACTTCCTTTTTATTTGATACTCAGCTGTTTAAAGCGAATCCCGATTTTTTGAAAAATTCTGATATTTCCTTTTTTAACTCTATTACTTCTTCAATAATGAAATATAAAATATATGCTCCTGTCAAAAGGTCGTCATATTTGTGTTCTTGACCCTCTACTACTCGGTATAAATAACGAATGGCTAGAAATGACGCTAAAGTTGTTTTATGCATAACTATATTAAGGCCATACTGTTTTTAATTTTCTTCAGGATTTCTTTCTCATACCCGTTAGCACCTAGAACCATATTATGTTGTCTAAATTTTACAAGTCTCGAATATAACTGATCTTGTATTATTGGTCTATATTTCAGATTATTATTTAAACTTATTTATTTTCTAACTCGAAAAATACTCGTTCCGCTATTTGCCTTGATTCTCCTATATTTTCTATTCCTTCCTTGATTGGTAACTTCACTACGAACATTCCATTACTTCCCTGCCTGGATTTGTTTTGAAAATATATCCTTGCAATCGCGTTCTTCCCTTTTTAAGAATGTAGCTGGCAGTATTCCTTTTAACTTCCAAAATTTTCCTATTTGTTGATCTAAACTTAGATTTGAAGAAAAACTACAAATAGTTTGTGTGGATTCGATTGTATTCTACTGGGTCTCCCAAAAGTCCCGCATAAAATTAATGTCAATTAAAGGAAAACGATCTAGGAAAAATGCTCGGACACGTAATTTCTTTTTTTTAATTGTGCATTTTTTACATAAAAAAAATATTATACAGGGTGTCTCATAGAACAGTTGTCACGTCTTTGACAATTTTTTTAAATGAAATGCCTAATTTTTTATTAGGTTTTCAAATTCTACAGCAAATTCTAAATATTTTTTATGTAGAACTTGCTATCCCGATTTTCAGCTGTTCCCAAGAAATTTATATTTAATTTAAAAATTGAAACAAAAAGGTTATCCATAAAAATTTGGTATGTATTACTAAAATGAAAATTCTAAAAGCGCAACAAATGCTGGAAATGTCCACCGTCTTCTACCTGACACGCCCCTAAGCGATGGTAAAATCCGTTTACTGCATTCCTTATAAAAATCAGGAGGTATTTTATTTGTTTCTGTTCTTATTCTTTCTTTGAGATCTTCAATGTTTTTAGGTCTGTTTCGGTACACTCTTTCCTTTAAATAACTCCAAAGAAAATAGTCCAGCGGTGTTAAATCCGGCTACCTAGGTGGCCACTCAATAGTACCCCTACGACCAATCCAACGGTTTGTAAAGGTTTCATCTAGGTACCTTCGGACCTCCACGCCAAAGTGTGGAGGAGCACCATCTTGTTGAAACCATACCATCTCATTTGGAATATCCGGATCCATCTGGTTAGGAAAAAGAACTGCTAATGCCGGAATGAAATCAAATGTTAAAAATTCAAATAACGTTCAGCGGTAAGATCCTCTTGAAAAAAATAAGGTCCCAAAATTCTATTATTTATTATGCCTGCCCAGACATTAATCTTACCAGCATATTGAGTGTGCGTCTCAAGTAACCATGCATGAGACCAGAATCGATAATTTTGTCTATTAGCTTCATCAGAAAATAAAATATTACTTGAAAAGGCATTATTAGTATTAATCCTTATCATCATTTCTTCGCAAAATTCAAGCCGTCTATCATAGTCATCTTCTAGTAGTTCCTGTACAAGAAGAGGTTTATAAGGATGTAATTTTTCGCTCTTAAAAAATCGATGTACTGTACTACAAGTAGCTTCATTATCTAACGCCAAAGTAACAACTGAAGAGTGGGGGTTTTCAGTAAGCGATAACATTAAATCGATTTTTTTATCCTCGGTTAGAACGAGTGGTCGACCGCTTCTAGGTAAATCTCTAACTGTACCATGCTCCTCAAATTTATGGAATACCCTACTTACAGTCGACTGAGAGTAATTTGGTTTTCTGGATACTTTTCGTTAAACAAAGTACAAACCTCAGCTTGACTTCTTATTTTGTCCCCACACCCCAACATAATTAAAATTTCGATGCGCTGCTTTTCTGTTAACATTTTTAGGTAACTGACAAATTACTTAAGTCAAAGTTAGTATTGACATAATTAAGGACAGTTGATGACAGCAAAATACCTGATTTATTTAACATGTTCTAATATAAAATACAATATGTACTAAAAGTATTACCTTTATTAAAAAAACATTAAATGACAATATCTTGGAAACAGCTAAAAATCGGGACAGCAAGTCCTACATAAAAAATATTTAGAATTTTTCGTAGAATTTGAAAACGTAATAAAAATTAGGCATTTTATTTTAAAAAATTGTCAAAGACGTGACAACTGCTCTATGAGATACCCTGTATAATATTTTTTTATGTCAAAAAATGCACAATTAAAAATAATAATTTACGGGTCCGAGCATTTTTCCTAGATCGTTTTGCTTTAATTGATATTAATTTTATGCGGGACTTTTGGGAGACCCAGTATATGACTAAATATCTTGATTTATCGGTATATTTCCTGATATTACCAAATCTAATTTGGTTTGTTATATAATTGGCTTATTATGATGTATGATATCAGATTGTATTGTATGATGTATGATATTAGATTGTATAAGAATTTGATTTATAGGATTTATTATTGTCTTGCTAATAACGGCTCACATTTTGAACACTTCATAAAATAATTTGTTCAAACTAAATAATTTTGTTGCATTATTATTACACTTTTTTTTCTCTTTGAAGGGTTTGATAGGCAATTTAATGTCCTTTGCAACGATACACTACTTGATAGGCAGTGCCATTTAGCATTTTAAAGTGAGGTTGACTGAAGGTGTTGAGGTCAATACTAAAACTTTATCAAATTTGTGATTAATCGATATTATAATTAAAGTGTTTTTGGTAAAATCTCATTTTCCTCAAAATCAAGATATATTCAGGGTGGTTCGTTTTGAAATGAAAGCTCTGTATAGCTTAAGTAATAAGTAATAGCTCTGTTTTCTAAATTCTGTATCATGCAATGATAATGACAATAATTTAATTTTCTTAAAAATAAAAACTTAAGGTCTTGACGGGTCTATTTTTCATTCACCTTTTACCTTTTGCCTAGGTGACCTTTTAAAAGTAATAATTCAAGGCATGCGTGGTTGATTCCACGGCATCCTTTGTTCTTTTTTGTTCTTACGTTATTTCTTATCAGAAAGTAAATGTATTATGCAAGTTATCTGCGTAGATAGCGTACAATAGCAGTTGAGCTAGTAGTAGAACCCAGTACTTTATCTGTTTAAAGGTTTAGCAAAATCCCATAATCCGAGCTAAAAAAATGCACTGCAGAAATATATATGGTATTTCAGAATAAGATGCTGATCCTTAACGGTGTGAATCCTTAGGTGATTTTAAGAAGAAAAGTTCAAATTAACATATATCCTTAACCTATCAACTTTCGAACTACAGGGCGTTAAAGATTTAAGAAAAAAATCGTTTTTCTATCATAACTTTAACAACTTTCTAGCTATTTTTATGAATTTTTCACACATCTCTCCTCTAAGCATCAATAGCCATTTTTTGGTGTAGAAAAATTTTAAAATTTTTCAACCAGCGGCGTCCTGAAAGGGTTTGGACTAGACATTTTGGAAAAATATTGTGTACGCCACTGCTTTTTCTCAAGATAAAAATTATTTTTAAAATACTCATTCATTTTAGGCCAAATTTAATATCTTGCCTTTTATCGTTCGACAAACAGTTTCCGACAAAAAAAAAATAAAAAGCATTAAATGCGCATTCGCTATGTGCCTATGGTTTCTGACAAGTAGGCTATGAACTTTGTTAAGGAAACAATGACAATCACGAAATATTTAATGCCAAATAGTTTTGACAGCTTTTTTTTTATGTACACGGCTTTCCACTTAACTTAAATTTTAAAAACGTAATACTTTTTAAACTTATAAGTATCATGGTAAATTTTACAAACGTCGAGTTTGCGGATATGCATTACCTGTACGGGCTTGCTGACGGCAATGTATTCAAAGCCAGACGATTGTACCAAGAGCGTTATCCAAATAGAATAGTTCAGGATGCACGAACGATTTCAGGAACTCACAGAAAGTTATGTGAACCGGGATCTTTTGAAACAAAAAACTACTTAAAAGGGGCACACCAAACTACACGAACACCGGAAACCGAAGAAGCTGTTTTAAATTTAGTGGAACAAAACCCTAATATAAATACCAGAAAAATTGGGAATATTTTAAATATTACTCATGTCCTAGTCTGGAGAATTCTTCAAAGTTATTTGTTATATCCGTACCATATTCAACGGGTCCAGGCCCTACTTTCTAGGGATTTTCCATTACGCATCAATTTCTGCCAATGGTTTATTCAAATGGTTACCGAAAATCCCCAATTTGATGCCGGAATTTTGTTCACGGACGAAGCTAATTTTTCCAGGAACGCCATACAAAATTTTCATAACAATCACTTCTGGGCAGAACGGAATCCCACCACCAAGAGCAATTTTCTGTAAATGTTTGGGCTGGAATTATTGGTGATTATTTAATTGGGCCTTATTTTTTACCAGCTAGATTGAACGGAATCAATTATCGCCAATTTCTTGAACACACTTTACCAAATTTGCTAGACGACGTCCCCATTTTAACCCGACATCGTATGTGGTTTATGCACGATGGTGCACCTGCCCATTTCAGTCTCTTAGCACGAGAGTTTTTAAATCAACATTATAGTAATGGATGAATAGGGCGTAGAGGAACACAATCGTGGTCACCTAGATCCCCTGATCTAAACAGTCTAGATTTTTTCCTGTGGGGACATCTGAAAACGTTGGTTTACAGCATCCCAATAAATACTGAAGAGGAGTTGAGAAACCGCATAATAGTTTGTTTCGACACTATCAGGAATACTCCAGGAATTTGTCAAAGGGTACGAGACTCAATGAGGAGAAGAGCTGAAACATGCATTCTTGCAGGTGGTGGCCACTTTCAACAGCTAATCTAAATTATTTTCGTTTTTGTTCACACGTTATTTAATGTTAGTTGTTTTAATTTAATGTTAAAAAATAAACCATAGGCACATAGCGAATGCGCATTTAATGCTTTTTATTTTTTTTGTCGGAAACTGTTTGTCGGACGATAAAAAGGCAAGATATTAAATTTGGCCTAAAATAAATGGGTATTTTAAAAATAATTTTTATCTTGAGAAAAAGCAGTGGCGTACATAATGTTTTTCCAAAATGTCTAGTCCAAACCCTTTCAGGACGCCACTGGTTAAAAAATTTTAAAATTTCTCTACACCAAAAAATGGCTATTGATGCTTAGAGGGCATGTGTGAAAAATTCATAAAAATAGCTAAAAAGTTGTTAAAGTTATGATAGAAAAACAATTTTTTTCTTAAAACTTTAACGCCCTGCAGTTCGAAAGTTGATAGGTTAAGGGTACCTATATTAATATGTTAATTTGAACTTTTCTTCTTAAAATCACCTAAGGATTCACACCGTTAAGGATCAGCATCTTATTCTGAAACACCCTGTAAATATATATATATATACGGGGGTGTTAAAGTTTAAAAAAAAAAGTTTTTTATATTTTTTTCATATATCCTATTCCCGATTTTACTGAAACTTGGTACCGTTATTCATAATGATAAGAGGCTCAATTAGCCTTAACTAGAATAAATTTATTAAGTCCAGTGGCGTCCCGGGGAGCACCTTAACGAATATTAGCGATAAAAAAATGTACGCCACTGACCTTTCTCAAATTTTGATATTTTTTTTCGGATTTAACGACTAATAATATAACTTTTTTTATTCTCGAATTATCTTCGCATCTTGCCTCGTTTTCGATAGAAAAAATAAAAACCACTTTATTGCAGGTACAAATAAAATACCTTTGTATTTAAGTTATTTAAAACATTTAAATTAAAAATAAAACATTTTTTTTTAATAATGATACAAAAAAATGCAACAGTTAATCAAAGCAAATGTTGCAAATGGCTACCTTCTGATAAAACGCACGATCCCAATCGTCTCACCATTGATTTGATTCTCTTACACGTTCAAAAATGCCTGCATTATTTCGTACCGCATTGCAACTTTCAATAATTCGAATTCTTAAGTCCTTTTCATCTAGTAGGTACAGGCGTCTTATATACAAGAGACTTTAAGTGACCCAATAAATAATAGTCTAGAGGATTCAAGTCGGGACTGCGAGCTGGCCAACCTTGGGGAGCTGCGCTTCCAATCCAGCAATTAGGAAAGCGTTGTCTAAAATACATATTAGTTCTTATTTGTAGAGGTACATTCACTAACAGAACGACACGTTCTACAGATAGAAACTGCGTATAAGGGTTTCCATTTAATCTAGGTGGTAAAAAGTATGGTCCAATAAGATAGTCGCCAATTATCCCTGCCCATACATTCACCGAAAATTGTTGCTGAAAACGACCTTCTCTAATTTTATGAGAATTATCGTCCGCCCAAAAGTGTTCATTATGAAAATTCATAATGGCTTCTCTTGAAAAAGAGGCCTTATCATTAAATAAAATGTTTGCTGAAAAATTGTTGTTATGTGCTACTAAATGCTTGCACATGTTGAATATGGTATGGATATAGTTCATAAAGATGCAATACCCTCCAAACAGTTGATGCACTTGTTTGAAGTTGCCCTGCTACATTCCTGGCACTGGTTGAGGGATCATCTTCTATCTCTCGAAGTATAGCCTCATCTAACTCAGGCATGGTTATTGTTGCAGGTCTGCCAGAAAGATCCGCACTGCGTTTAAAACTCCCTGTCCCACTCAATCTTGCATGAAGCTGTCTAAATGTTTTGGCACATGGTAGTAGTCTGTATGGGTAACGTTCCTGATAAATTCGCCGAGCTTCTTCAGCTTTTCCATTTGCTAGGCCATAATTTAAATGCATCTGAGCCATTGCAGCGTTAGTAAAGTTATTAATTTTTGACTTGTTATCGACGAAACATGTAAATTAGACATCAGAGCCTTCACCTCATATTTTAATTAACTTTGAAATACATAGGTATTTTGTTTGTACATGCAATAAAGCGGTTCCTATTTTTTCTCTCGAAAACGAAGCAAGATACGACAACAATTCCGGGATCAAAAAAGTTGTATTATTAGTTAGTAAATCCGAGAAAAAAATCAAAATTAGAAAAACGTCAATGGCGTAAATTTTTTTCTCAATAATATTCGTTAAGGTGCTTTCCTGGACTCCAATGGACTTAATAAATGTAATCTTATCAGGGCTAATTAAGCCCCTTATCATTATGAAACACATGATGTAGCCTAAAGGAAAACAAAATACTTATTACATTGACTTGAAAACTATTAAGAGAAATATTGGCATTATTCTAAAGTATTTAAAAGTTATAACATATAGATATAATTACTTACCTTTCTTCTAATAAAATCCTATGCATAGTAGAGCGAGTAACGCCCAAGTCTCTAACAATTAATCTAATACTAATTTGTGGATTAAATTCCTCATATGCCAAAACATTTACCATGTTTTACAGGGCGACGAATACTTCCAGCAGTACGAAAACGTCTAGCTAAACGACTAAACATTCTACTGTCGTATCGGCGCCTTTGAGGGTATCATACTGCGTAAACCCGTTCAGCAATTGTTGCATTTCCCAAACATTCAAAATACACCGAAATGATGTCAACCGCTTCTTCAAGTAACAGAGGCATTTTGAAAATCAAATACGACACAACACTGTTGGCACGACGAAAATTTGGACGTATTAATGAAAGGTGACACGCGTGCACAGTTTCAATTCATATTTTGTTTTTCCAATGCCTATTTGACTCTTAAAAAAACCTTTACAATGGCAACTTGAAAATAAAATCATAATGTTCCGTAATTATGATTATTGTTGTTGATATCTCCGGATTGAAGTAGATATTAACTTGCGGTTTTCGCTGACTTCTTAGACTTTTAATCATCCTTGTAATCAGGTAAAACTGAATATACTATTATATTTACAATTATGGAAAAAACGTGCAATGTTTGTGAAGTTGTAAGACAGCGCCCCCTAGCGCCTAGTGTAAAACACATATTGCCTTATTTCATAAGATGATATATAGAGTGAAAAAAGCCTTTTAACTAAACTAAGTTTGCTAAATTATGTTAAGTCACACCGGAGTTATGCGCATTTATTACAAATAATGTTCAACCTTTCCCCACCACTTTATTTGAAAAGTGACGAACACGTTCTATAGGTGAATTTTATTAATAAATCTTCGAAATATACAAAAATGTTATTTTCGGGATACCTTAACTAGGCGACTTTTGAGGAAACTTCGTGATTCATATTTACCGTTACTGTTGCGCCCTCTAGCGCCAGTCTGAGAAACTTGAAAATAATTTCCAGCAATTTGTCATGACCACTTTACCTAATATATTTTTTTCCGCAAGCCATACGACTAACACTTTCTGAGATACGGCCGACAGCCATTTTTAGTGGGACGCCCGGTACCACTGACAACAAGAAATGCAATGTGGTTTATGTACGATGGTACCAGCATATTTTAGTGTGGTTGCTCCCGAGTTTCTAACAGTAACATACGGATATCGCTAGATTGGTCGAGGTGGACCTCACTTATGGCCTGCTCAATCGGCGGACGTAAACCCTCCGGATTATTTCCTGTGGTGCCATCTAAAGTCATATTACACTACTCCATTGGAGAAAGTGGAAGATTTAGGAAATCGGATAATTGCTGGGTGTAACTCGATAAGAAACGACCGTGGTGTTTCTGAAAGTGTTCGGCGGTCAATGAGGAGAAGATTGGATTCTTGC
The DNA here is from genome assembly GCA_963920685.1 of Polydrusus tereticollis. Classification (NCBI taxonomy): domain Eukaryota; kingdom Metazoa; phylum Arthropoda; class Insecta; order Coleoptera; family Curculionidae; genus Polydrusus; species Polydrusus tereticollis. Next base: position 31,210,173 of record OY987332.1, on the reverse strand, counting down.
ATCCTAGTTGAAGGTAGTCATTTTTAACAGTTCTTGTAGATTAGGAAACTTTACATGTAACTTTTGTTAAATATATTATGTTAAATTGTCAAAAATATGTCTCATCCTGTATCTTTGAAACAAAACGGCAATTTAAAAAACATCATCTTAGAATAGCCCAGGGAATAAGCCCTTTACTTTTTGCCATATGATTAATAAAGTCCCTGTGTAAAAAAATAACAATCGATCCGGAAAGCTTCCAGCCAAACTTGACCATTTGTGTTGTCAATTTTGAAAAGTTTCAATGCGAATATCTCGTAAACTACGAAATGCTGGGTGACGTGAATAATATATTGGTAGGGGGAACTAGAGCCACCATATCTTAGTCAACGGGCCAGTAACTCCCCAGGCATCCCATACAATCACTTTAAAATTTCATATGGCACAGTTATTACTCCCTTGTTGTAAGTACTTCAAGGTTTTAGAGTTTTAATAATTTTTTCGCTTCGTTGACTCGACGATTGTACCGAAATACCTAGTGTTGAAACTATAAAACTTTTAATAGAATTCTTGAATAGCAGTGGATATCTATTATAATATAAATTTAATAAAACTTTATGGTGTAATAAAATGACAATACTGAGGAAAATTTATGTTGGAGCTTAGGAATAATATTTTATGATATGCAAATACTTTAAACAATCGTAGATGTAAGTAAAATAATAATATGTAAAGCATGGGCGTTTCATTGCAGCAAAAATTGAGATCATTTTTCCAAAACCCCCCCTGGATGTTGGGAACCATCCTGGTTATTATGACTGCGGCCACACTGTGGTAATCTTCTGGGTTCTGAATTTTTTTGGTCTTGATATTTTTTTTTCCCTTGGACTTCTCCTTTTAGAAACAGCTGGATCTAAAGTAATTACATACGCTGACGATCTAGTTATAGTTGTGTCACGCAAATTTTTAATTACTATCAGCGATCAAACAGGGACAGCGCTTCGAAAAGTTCAACGAAGGGCTTAGAAATGTAGTCCGAAAATTAACTATGAAAGAATGAAGCTAGTTCTATTCACACGCAGAAGGGTGATCCAGAACTTCAGGTCCCAAGTTTTGGAAAACAGTACTTTAGTGCTGAAAGAAAAAGCAGGATTGATACTCGACTCCAAGCCAAACTGGGACCTGAACTAACAAGAACGGGTCAAAAGGCGCCAGTCGCGTTTCATGTCTGCAAAATAGCCATTGGTAAAAATTGGGGATTTGGGTCGAAATGCTAGAACAGTACCAACTACGGCCACAGCAGTATGCTATAAATAAGTCCAGGCTAAAATTTGCGAGAGCTAACTGATTACATCGTCCCACTACCTGACTTTGGGTTGCAATTCTTTATGCTTATTCCGAGTAGGAAAGAGTGTGAAGGCAACCAGTTAGCAATGGAGACAGTTCAAAAATGGGCATCAGAATGGTTGATGGGATCTTCTCTAAGAACGTGCAAATATAAAGGTCATATAGGCTTCCAGACTACTCTAGATTCAAACAGGAATTATGCCAGTGGACAAAGTAGTCAATATCCTGCAGGAACATCCTGGCCTGAAAAGAGCTGCATCAATAGATATCCATATAGACAGCCAAGCAGCTTTAAAGAAAATTTGTTCCAGCAGCATTAAATTAAAACTGGTAAGGTGCATATCTCTGCATACTTGGTGCTCAGCACCGAATCACTCCGTGTTGGGTTCTTGGTCATAACAACAATAAGTCTGTCGATGCGCTTGCCAGAGAAGGCGCAGGCATGTCTACCGATCTAGTAGAGAATACTCTGGCTGGACCACTGGGATCGGTTAAAAAAGAGTTAGGTCACATAGCCAAACAACTTACACAAAGCAAATTAATAGAGCTAACAACCTTAAAAATCTCCGAGCAACTTTGACTCCTACTTAATAACAAGACGTTATTACAGCACAGCGGCAAACACCTAAGAAATATCACTGCCGCAGTTACCGGACAATGTCCTGGCCTCACAAGAAGTAGGTTTAATGCCTTGGATGAACCTTTCTCTAATAATGCGGAGGAAGTAAATAACTTATAACTGAGTCGACTTACTAAGTTTAGTAACAGCAGTGGCTGGTTTCAATGAGCTGCCAATTACCCAAGTCAGAACAAATTTTGGTAAACGATCAATTCTACATGAAGGTATTAATATTTATATTCAATTACCAACGTTTCTTAAAGATATCCAAGTAATAAAACAATTTGCAAATTAACTAACAGAAACAACTCTGGAAGAATAATTTTGTTAAAAGTTTGTGAAATAGATACTTTATTGTGAAATTAATATTTTAATAATTTATTTTATCTATTGTTTCAGTTAATAGAATTATATTATATTACTGTAAGGAACTATAATAATTAGTTGGAAATAAACCGAATAAAAAAAATAATAATCAGGGAGCTACTGCGGATAGGTTCCGCGGAACACGTGCAGAAGTTTGCCACTCTAACACAACCCAACTTACTCTTAGTTGCATCCCTATAAGATAAAGTTGGTGCACGAGTTAAACCAGGACGATTTTGTTAGGAGATCTGAATTTTGTGAGCTGATGATGGAAAGATGCGATAACGATAATAGCTTCGCAACAAATATCATTTCTTTAGCTTAACCAAATTTTTCACTGACTGATGGGACACATTAAAATCCATTGCCATTAGCCTGGATGATTGTGTTGGATTTCATGTATTAAGAGCATGATATCCAAAGCTTTGTCTCCCCCGGTTGCTGTTTTAGGTCGACCTGATCTAGCGGCTTCCCTAACACTGCCTGCTTCTCGAAATTTTTTTACCACTCGACACACCGTTGACTGATTTATTGGAGGCCTATTTGGATATAATTCATTGAAAAGTTGACAAAGCTGATCTTGCGATCTCTTCATATTTCCGTAACCGCTCATTATTAAAATTTCAACTCGTTGTTTCTCATTCAGATGAACCATAGTGTAAACAAATTAGAAATCAGACAACAGAAACTTAAACAGGAATTCAAAATTGACATGTCTTAGGTCGCTGTCATGAAAACACCTTGACTCAACTGGTGGGTATTAGGTAGGAAAAAAAATTCAGTGTTTTCCTAGTAGAATTCAATTATGCAATTATATGCAGGGTATTTCATTTAAAAAGAGTAAGTTAGTCTCAATGGCAACCAAGCCAGAAATGACAGAAAAATTCATGCAGGTAGAAATGTTAAAAAATAACTTACTGAACAACTTTCATAAAGGTCACTTTTTCGTATACGAGGTAATTTAAAAGTTACAGGCATTATGAGCGACATTTTTGCCACTCGGTATATACTATTATATCTAAAAATTGTGATCTACTAGGAGCACTAAGAAAAACATTTAATATTGGGAAGGCTTTACTCCTTCTTTCTTACTACTGTATTTTTAACCCAATTGAGCATATATGCGGCATCAGGTAAAATCAAATATTGTGTTTTTAATAGCACCCCTATTGTACGTGCTAATTCTATAAAGATGTTGGAAATTTCCAGGCACTGCTTAGTGCTTAGTAATTCCATACCACGTATGATGTTGGTTGATTTAAATTCTATTTAGAACATATCGCTACGCGGTGTACATAACCAATTATTAGTTTGTGGTTAACATTAAATTTCACATCCGACGGTAGATTAATAATATAATTATGCAATGTATACAAACAGTAACTGTTTTTGACAATAATACTGGTGATTCCTTACCGAAAATGTTATTATATTAGTATTTAATAATAATAAAAATAATAAGCTTTACTGTCTAACATATCTACATCCATTAATAAGACAATTTTATGATATAACGCACGAAAGATATTAGAGACACATCATACGAGTGCAATACTACTAACTACAAAAAAGAAACCTAGGATTATGGTAATATAATGAAATTCCTAGCCAATCGCCAAAAGATAATTATCATATTGATCAAAGTAAAAGTGATATAAACAATATATATATTATATGGAATAATAACAACATTACATACATTTGTTTTTAACTGACGCTATAAACTGAGCATGGGTTCAGCCATTCATATCAATGTCGTTGCAAGTAGCATTAGAAATGCTCATGGATTGAAAGAGTGAACTTTTTACAAAGAAGTTAGTGGATGGGATAGGAATGTGAAATACAAAAGGGTCTCTATTGAGCGAGAAGGTATATTTAATCCAATTTGGCATAAGAGATCTGAGCAGTCAATAAGTGATCTACATAATTTAAATATAAACTGACTAATAACATATATTCTCTGCGTCAGACAGGCAGGGTATCTGATGTCTATTAAGGAGAACATTATGATCACTTCCTCTAGGAGGAAAGGCTCCGTCCATTTTAAACCACAGGAATTTAACAAATCTGCGCTGTACGTTTTCGATCTGTATTGCATATCTGTTTTAAATAGGATGCCATATAATCGCTCAATTCTCTTCATGAGATCATGTGCGTTTTTTAAGTTAGATTCAATTTTTAACTTCTTTCCTTTCCTCGTTCAACTGTTTGGCTGGTCATCATTAGATAAGTCTTGGATTGGGAAATGATTCTTTAAATAATTGACGTGTGTCGACAGCGTTCAAGTTGGTACTTAAATTGATTGAATTTAGAAGGTTGCTTTAACGAAATTAATCGGGTCTTGGTAGAAACTAGTCTTTTGGTAATTTATATGTACTGTTTGGTAGAGAATGAATGTGGGAGCCTATAATTAGTTCATTTTGCGATACGTCTGTCCATCTGAAGTAATTCGTTATAACTAATGAATTTAATAAACGTCGGCATTCGTAAGTCATTGTGCAGTACGTGAGTCGTCCGCAATAATTCTTGTTAATAGTGCACCATGTCGAAATACCGTATGTCAGTACCATTCTTATTATCATTTTGTACAAGTTCGTCTTTGTCCGTATGTCTATCGTCTAATAATTGTCTAGCAATGAATAAATAGCACCAAGTTGACCATTCGCTTTTTTCAAGCGCTGGTCCGCGTTTGTGTTCCAAGCCATTCGCTTATCGAAGCAGAGACCCAAGTAATTGATATTATTTCGCCAGTTTATCCTGATGTAATTTATAAGCAATCAAGTTTCCGAAAATTTCACTCTAGACTTCGAAAAGTAAATAGCTTAGGATTTAGTGTCGTTTAACCGAATTTTCTATCCTTTCAACCATTCTTCCAGAATTTATATGGCGTTGCCGCTTTGAGAGTACTAACCTGGACTGTTTGGCAGTGGCGGTAATCGCAGTGTCGTCAGCAAACAGAGAAAGTTGTGTTTGACCAAATTTTGGGATATCACTGGTATAAATATGGTGCAGAGCTGGTGCAAGAGAGGAACCTTGAGGTACTCCGGCTCTGACGTGCTGCACAGTTCAAACCGCATTTTTTGATAAAACTGCGAAAGTTCTGTCTGCCAAAAAAGAGTGGATAACCTTTATTAGGTAATTAGGCATACCTAGCCGTATCATCTTTAGTATCAGTCCGTCGTGCCAGACCTTGTCGAAAGCTTTACTCACGTCGAACAGAACCGCACCCGTGTGAAATCGGCGATTGAAGCCCTCAAGAACATTGGACGCCAGTCTTGTCGTTTGGTGCACTGTGCAATGAGCAGATCTAAAACCGAACTGCTCTGATGGTAAAATGTTTTTGTCGAGTACAAAATCGGCGATATGATTCAGTAAAAGTTTCTCAACAACGACACAACCTGACACGATAGCAGACTGATTGATCTGTAACTGGAAACCAATGTTAGGTCCTGCCCTGGCTTAGGAATTAAAATAACCTTGGCTTTTTTCCACACTATTGGGAAGTGGCCCTCTTCAATTATAGCTGGTGCAATGTTTAGTATATCCGTGAGAACGATAAATCTGTATTGTCTTGGAGACCGCCACATCTCTCTGAGTGTCCGTAGTCGGGTTATCGCTGACTTGCTCACGAAGGTGGTCCACGAATAATTCAACTTTTATTCTGAGATCAAAAATCAGCGTAATCAACTGGTGGTAATATCTCTGATGAAGGACATATATTTTCTACGACCCTTCGTCGGAGAACGAGTCATCTTGTAGATGCTATTGTCCTGATTAACTTCGATCGTATGTAGCTATAATATATTATTTTCAACGTTTGAATATTCGAAAAGCCCTTGAAATTCTGCAAGATGAACCCAATGGATCTGTTAGCACTGCTGCAAACGTGATTTACGTGTGCTGCAAATGAGAGCCTTGAATCAAAGGTGATGCCAAGATATTTAATTTTAAACAAGCTGAATGAAAAGTTTTGCTTTTAAGATACTCATTCCAAATTGTTTTGACTTTTTTATATACAGTTCTGGATACGGATGGGATAGACAAGAGGAGACAATCGGACCAAAAAGTGAAAGACACGAAAAAAATTATTCTTTATGAAAGTTTTTGTTTGCTTTAAAAATAAGATCCACGATGTCAAAAATTTGTTTTTTTGTACAGGTAATGCGAAAAACCCAAAAGGGTAAAATTAGATGAAAAGTAAAATTTTAAGGCAAAACGTTAACTAAAAAAGTTGTTTTAAATTGTTGTTCCAGATCTTTAAGTAAAAATGGGAAAGTTCTAAATTACGCTCTTAAAATCAAAATACCAGTCATATTTTTATCATTTTAATTTGACTGCGCCTTTGATAACTGTGATGTATTTGTCAAAATATGAAAGATGTTCAAGGAATATTTAAAATTCAAGATTAATGAAATGGCAACAATTATTAATATCGCTACGTTTCCTTATTAAGAAGTTTCAAACTGCATTTTTATAATTGGTTTCTTTGTGTGATAATGATTGAATCCATAAAAGATCGGAATGTACCGGGTGTCCCACTAAGAATGGCTGTCGGCCATATCTCAGAAAGTGTTTTACACTAGGCGCTAGGGGGCGCTGTCTTACAACTTCATAAACATTGCGCGTTTTTTCCATAATTGTAAATATAATAGTATATTCAATTTCACTTGATTACAAGGATGATTAAAAGTCTAAGAATCAGCGAAAACCGCAAGTTAATATCTATTTTCAATCCGGAGATATCAACAACAATAATCATAATTGCGGAACATTATGATTTTATTTTCAAGTTGCCATTGTAAAGGTTTTCCTGTTTTATTTTGTTTTTTTAAAATGGATGTTATAATAAATAACCACTCAATATCCAACAAAATAAAACCGATATATATTCAGCCTTAAAAAATCGATGTAATGTTGTTAATAATCAAATCGAAATACCTTTAGGTGCCAATCTAATACTTAATAGCAATAAACACTGTCAATAATTACCAACGAAAAAACCCATAATTATTATACACAATATCATTTTCTTAATTTTATAACTTAGATGTAAATACCTCTATAATCACACCTGCAATTTAGTTGTACCTTTGGCCAATACCTGTCAATTAAGTACCAAAATAACCTATCATCTGCCAATTTTTATTTTAATGACATGTATAATTTATTATTGTCTCATAATGCCTTTAATAATGCCCCGCAAGGGTTGAAACACGTGTCAGGAAACTGAAATATATTGTGAAATATAACAAGTACTACTTGAATTTCCTCTACTATGTAATATTAGCAAGTAAACTTTAAGGTCCCATATGAATATATTTGTTGAAGCATGATTACTATTGAATATAATAGGAAATTTTTGATCAAAACTGACAGTTGATCTACTTAACATATTAATTTGCTACTACGGAGTAGTAATCTTCTTGCTTTTAAAGTCTGGAGTTCATAAAAAAAAAAAGAAATCAGTGGACTAAACAATTTTGAGGGGGCACGTTCACCCTTCTACAGTTAAACTACCTGTTACTTTTTTTTAATTTGTCTTTAAATTATTGTGAATTCTTATACAATAGGCCATCACTCTCTGTAGCAGTGAAAAGCTCGAAAATTTTGGCTTACATTCTCCTAAGTGCATCGCTCCTCGTGATATAATGTCAGCTGGATCTCATTGGATTAGAACCAACCGCATATCGTAAAATGTTTAAATTTTTTAAATGTGGCAAATCATTATGAAACTTCTTCCACAATTTATACATTTCTGGAGAAAGTTTGTCATCCCAATTTACTTTTTTAATCCATAGCTGTTGCAGAATCAATTTGGCACGAATCCCAACGGATCAAATATTTTTGACAGAGTTGATAAAATGTTCCTCTTTGTAGGTACAATTCAGCTTATATATGAATACTGAGCTCTAATCTGTCTTTTTGGATCTTCCACACTAATCCTAAATCTTCTGTAATATTCTGATCTACTACATATTGTTTATTTTCGCAATTCTGATCGTTCGTAATACTTCCTTTTTATTTGATACTCAGCTGTTTAAAGCAAATCCCGATTTATTGAAAACTTCTGATATTTCCTTTTTTAACTCTATTACTTCTTCAATAATGAAATATAAAATATATGCTCCTGTCAAAAGGTCGTCATATTTGTGTTCTTGACCCTCTACTACTCGGTATAAATAACGAATGGCTAGAAATGACGCTAAAGTTGTTTTATTCATAACTATATTAAGGCCATACTGTTTTTAATTTTCTTCAGGATTTCTTTCTCATACCCGTTAGCACCTAGAACCATATTATGTTGTCTAAATTTTACAAGTCTCAAATATAACTGATCTTGTATTATTGTTCTATATTTCAGATTATTATTTAAACTTATTTATTTTCTAACTCGAAAAATCCTCGTTCCGCTATTTGCCTTGATTCTCCTATATTTTCTATTCCTTCCTTGATTGGTAACTTCACTACGAACATTCCATTACTTCCCTGCCTGGATTTGTTTTGAAAATATATCCTTGCAATCGCGTTCTTCCCTTTTTAAGAATGTAGCTGGCAGTATTCCTTTTAACTTCCAAAATTTTCCTATTTGTTGATCTAAACTTAGATTTGAAGAAAAACTACAAATAGTTTGTGTGGATTCGATTGTATTCTACTGGGTCTCCCAAAAGTCCCGCATAAAATTAATGTCAATTAAAGGAAAACGATCTAGGAAAAATGCTCGGACCCGTAATTTTTTTTTTTTAATTGTGCATTTTTTACATAAAAAAAATATTATATCATAGTCTCATAGAACAGTTGTCACGTCTTTGACAATTTTTTTAAATGAAATGCCTAATTTTTTATTAGGTTTTCAAATTCTACAGCAAATTCTAAATATTTTTTATGTAGAACTTGCTATCCCGATTTTCAGCTGTTCCCAAGAAATGTATATTTAATTTAAAAATTGAAACAAAAAGGTTATCCATAAAAATTTGGTATGTATTACTAAAATGAAAATTCTAAAAGCGCAACAAATGCTGGAAATGTCCACCGTCTTCTACCTGACACGCCCCTAAGCGATGGTAAAATCCGTTTACTGCATTCCTTATAAAAATCAGGAGGTATTTTATTTGTTTCTGTTCTTATTCTTTCTTTGAGATCTTCAATGTTTTTAGGTCTGTTTCGGTACACTCTTTCCTTTAAATAACTCCAAAGAAAATAGTCCAGCGGTGTTAAATCCGGCTACCTAGGTGGCCACTCAATAGTACCCCTACGACCAATCCAACGGTTTGTAAAGGTTTCATCTAGGTACCTTCGGACCTCCACGCCAAAGTGTGGAGGAGCACCATCTTGTTGAAACCATACCATCTCATTTGGAATATCCGGATCCATCTGGTTAGGAAAAAGAACTGCTAATGCCGGAATGAAATCAAATGTTAAAAATTCAAATAACGTTCAGCGGTAAGATCCTCTTGAAAAAAATAAGGTCCCAAAATTCTATTATTTATTATGCCTGCCCAGACATTAATCTTACCAGCATATTGAGTGTGCGTCTCAAGTAACCATCGCGGATTATCATGAGACCAGAATCGATAATTTTGTCTATTCGCTTCATCAGAAAATAAAATATTACTTGAAAAGGCGTTATTAGTATTAATCCTTATCATCATTTCTTCGCAAAATTCAAGCCGTCTATCATAGTCATCTTCTAGTAGTTCCTGTACAAGAAAAGGTTTATAAGGATGTAATTTTTCGCTCTTAAAAAATCGATGTACTGTACTACAAGTAGCTTCATTATCTAACGCCAAAGTAACAACTGAAGAGTGGGGGTTTTCAGTAAGCGATAACATTAAATCGATTTTTTTATCCTCGGTTAGAACGAGTGGTCGACCGCTTCTAGGTAAATCTCTAACTGTACCATGCTCCTCAAATTTATGGAATACCCTACTTACAGTCGACTGAGAGTAATTTGGTTTTCTGGATACTTTTCGTTAAACAAAGTACAAACCTCAGCTTGACTTCTTATTTTGTCCCCACACCCCAACATAATTAAAATATTGATGCGCTGCTTTTCTGTTAACATTTTTAGGTAACTGACAAATTACTTAAGTCAAAGTTAGTATTGACATAATTAAGGACAGTTGATGACAGCAAAATACCTGATTTATTTAACATGTTCTAATATAAAATACAATATGTACTAAAAGTATTACCTTTATTAAAAAAACATTAAATGACAATATCTTGGAAACAGCTAAAAATCGGGACAGCAAGTCCTACATAAAAAATATTTAGAATTTTTCGTAGAATTTGAAAACGTAATAAAAATTGGGCATTTTATTTTAAAAAATTGTCAAAGACGTGATAACTGCTCTATGAGATACCCTGTATAATATTTTTTTATGTCAAAAAATGCACAATTAAAAATAATAATTTACGGGTCCGAGCATTTTTCCTAGATCGTTTTGCTTTAATTGATATTAATTTTATGCGGGACTTTTGGGAGACCCAGTATATGACTAAATATCTTGATTTATCGGTATATTTCCTGATATTACCAAATCTAATTTGGTTTGTTATATAATTGGCTTATTATGATGTATGATATCAGATTGTATTGTATGATGTATGATATTAGATTGTATAAGAATTTGATTTATAGGATTTATTATTGTCTTGCTAATAACGGCTCACATTTTGAACACTTCATAAAATAATTTGTTCAAACTAAATAATTTTGTTGCATTATTATTACACTTTTTTTTCTCTTTGAAGGGTTTGATAGGCAATTTAATGTCCTTTGCAACGATACACTACTTGATAGGCAGTGCCATTTAGCATTTTAAAGTGAGGTTGACTGAAGGTGTTTAGGTCAATACTAAAACTTTATCAAATTTGTGATTAATCGATATTATAATTAAAGTGTTTTTGGTAAAATCTCATTTTCCTCAAAATCAAGATATATTCAGGGTGGTTCGTTTTGAAATGAAAGCTCTGTATAGCTTAAGTAATAAGTAATAGCTCTGTTTTCTAAATTCTGTATCATGCAATGATAATGACAATAATTTAATTTTCTTAAAAATAAAAACTTAAGGTCTTGACGGGTCTATTTTTCATTCACCTTTTACCTTTTGCCTAGGTGACCTTTTAAAAGTAATAATTCAAGGCATGCGTGGTTGATTCCACGGCATCCTTTGTTCTTTTTTGTTCTTACGTTATTTCTTATCAGAAAGTAAATGTATTATGCAAGTTATCTGCGTAGATAGCGTACAATAGCAGTTGAGCTAGTAGTAGAACCCAGTACTTTATCTGTTTAAAGGTTTAGCAAAATCCCATAATCCGAGCTAAAAAAATGCACTGCAGAAATATATATGGTATTTCAGAATAAGATGCTGATCCTTAACGGTGTGAATCCTTAGGTGATTTTAAGAAGAAAAGTTCAAATTAACATATATCCTTAACCTATCAACTTTCGAACTACAGGGCGTTAAAGATTTAAGAAAAAAATCGTTTTTCTATCATAACTTTAACAACTTTCTAGCTATTTTTATGAATTTTTCACACATCTCTCCTCTAAGCATCAATAGCCATTTTTTGGTGTAGAAAAATTTTAAAATTTTTCAACCAGCGGCGTCCTGAAAGGGTTTGGACTAGACATTTTGGAAAAATATTGTGTACGCCACTGCTTTTTCTCAAGATAAAAATTATTTTTAAAATACTCATTCATTTTAGGCCAAATTTAATATCTTGCCTTTTATCTTCCGACAAACAGTTTCCGACAAAAAAAAATAAAAAGCATTAAATGCGCATTCGCTATGTGCCTATGGTTTCTGACAAGTAGGCTATGAACTTTGTTAAGGAAACAATGACAATCACGAAATATTTAATGCCAAATAGTTTTGACAGCTATTTATTTATGTACACGGCTTTCCACTTAACTTAAATTTTAAAAACGTAATACTTTTTAAACTTATAAGTATCATGGTAAATTTTACAAACGTCGAGTTTGCGGATTTGCATTACCTGTACGGGCTTGCTGACGGCAATGTATTCAAAGCCAGACGATTGTACCAAGAGCGTTATCCAAATAGAATAGTTCAGGATGCACGAACGATTTCAGGAACCCACAGAAAGTTATGTGAACCGGGATCTTTTGAAACAAAAAACTACTTAAAAGGGGCACACCAAACTACACGAACACCGGAAACCGAAGAAGCTGTTTTAAATTTAGTGGAACAAAACCCTAATATAAGTACCAGAAAAATTGGGAATATTTTAAATATTACTCATGTCCTAGTCTGGAGAATTCTTCAAAGTTATTTGTTATATCCGTACCATATTCAACGGGTCCAGGCCCTACTTTCTAGAGATTTTCCATTACGCATCAATTTCTGCCAATGGTTTATTCAAATGGTTACCGAAAATCCCCAATTTGATGCCGGAATTTTGTTCACGGACGAAGCTAATTTTTCCAGGAACGCCATACAAAATTTTCATAACAATCACTTCTGGGCAGAACGGAATCCCACCACCAAGAGCAATTTTCTGTAAATGTTTGGGCTGGAATTATTGGTGATTATTTAATTGGGCCTTATTTTTTACCAGCTAGATTGAACGGAATCAATTATCGCCAATTTCTTGAACACACTTTACCAAATTTGCTAGACGACGTCCCCATTTTAACCCGACATCGTATGTGGTTTATGCACGATGGTGCACCTGCCCATTTCAGTCTCTTAGCACGAGAGTTTTTAAATCAACATTATAGTAATGGATGAATAGGGCGTAGAGGAACACAATCGTGGTCACCTAGATCCCCTGATCTAAACAGTCTAGATTTTTTCCTGTGGGGACATCTGAAAACGTTGGTTTACAGCATCCCAATAAATACTGAAGAGGAGTTGAGAAACCGCATAATAGTTTGTTTCGACACTATCAGGAATACTCCAGGAATTTGTCAAAGGGTACGAGACTCAATGAGGAGAAGAGCTGAAACATGCATTCTTGCAGGTGGTGGCCACTTTCAACAGCTAATCTAAATTATTTTCGTTTTTGTTCACACGTTATTTAATGTTAGTTGTTTTAATTTAATGTTAAAAAATAAACCATAGGCACATAGCGAATGCGCATTTAATGCTTTTTATTTTTTTTGTCGGAAACTGTTTGTCGGACGATAAAAAGGCAAGATATTAAATTTGGCCTAAAATAAATGGGTATTTTAAAAATAATTTTTATCTTGAGAAAAAGCAGTGGCGTACATAATGTTTTTCCAAAATGTCTAGTCCAAACCCTTTCAGGACGCCACTGGTTAAAAAATTTTAAAATTTCTCTACACCAAAAAATGGCTATTGATGCTTAGAGGGCATGTGTGAAAAATTCATAAAAATAGCTAAAAAGTTGTTAAAGTTATGATAGAAAAACAATTTTTTTCTTAAAACTTTAACGCCCTGCAGTTCGAAAGTTGATAGGTTAAGGGTACCTATATTAATATGTTAATTTGAACTTTTCTTCTTAAAATCACCTAAGGATTCACACCGTTAAGGATCAGCATCTTATTCTGAAACACCCTGTAAATATATATATATATACGGGGGTGTTAAAGTTTAAAAAAAAAAGTTTTTTATATTTTTTTCATATATCCTATTCCCGATTTTACTGAAACTTGGTACCGTTATTCATAATGATAAGGGGCTCAATTAGCCTTAACTAGAATAAATTTATTAAGTCCAGTGGCGTCCCGGGGAGCACCTTAACGAATATTAGCGATAAAAAAATGTACGCCACTGACCTTTCTCAAATTTTGATATTTTTTTTCGGATTTAACGACTAATAATATAACTTTTTTTATTCTCGAATTATCTTCGCATCTTGCCTCGTTTTCGATAGAAAAAATAAAAACCACTTTATTGCAGGTACAAATAAAATACCTTTGTATTTCAAAGTTATTTAAAACATTTAAATTAAAAATAAAATATTTTTTTTTAATAATGATACAAAAAAATGCAACAGTTAATCAAAGCAAATGTTGCAAATGGCTACCTTCTGATAAAACGCACGATCGCAATCGTCTCACCATTGATTTGATTCTCTTACACGTTCAAAAATGCCTGCATTATTTCGTACCGCATTGCAACTTTCAATAATTCGAATTCTTAAGTCCTTTTCATCTAGTAGGTACAGGCGTCTTATATACAAGAGACTTTAAGTGACCCAATAAATAATAGTCTAGAGGATTCAAGTCGGGACTGCGAGCTGGCCAACCTTGGGGAGCTGCGCTTCCAATCCAGCAATTAGGAAAGCGTTGTCTAAAATACATATTAGTTCTTATTTGTAGAGGTACATTCACTAACAGAACGACACGTTCTACAGATAGAAACTGCGTATAAGGGTTTCCATTTAATCTAGGTGGTAAAAAGTATGGTCCAATAAGATAGTCGCCAATTATCCCTGCCCATACATTCACCGAAAATTGTTGCTGAAAACGACCTTCTCTAATTTTATGAGAATTATCGTCCGCCCAAAAGTGTTCATTATGAAAATTCATAATGGCTTCTCTTGAAAAAGAGGCCTTATCATTAAATAAAATGTTTGCTGAAAAATTGTTGTTATGTGCTACTAAATGCTTGCACATGTTGAATATGGTATGGATATAGTTCATAAAGATGCAATACCCTCCAAACAGTTGATGCACTTGTTTGAAGTTGCCCTGCTACATTCCTGGCACTGGTTGAGGGATCATCTTCTATCTCTCGAAGTATAGCCTCTTCTAACTCAGGCATGGTTATTGTTGCAGGTCTGCCAGAAAGATCCGCACTGCGTTTAAAACTCCCTGTCCCACTCAATCTTGCATGAAGCTGTCTAAATGTTTTGGCACATGGCAGTAGTCTGTATGGGTAACGTTCCTGATAAATTCGCCGAGCTTCTTCAGCTTTTCCATTTGCTAGGCCATAATTTAAATGCATCTGAGCCATTGCAGCGTTAGTAAAGTTATTAATTTTTGACTTGTTATCGACGAAACATGTAAATTAGACATCAGAGCCTTCACCTCATATTTTAATTAACTTTGAAATACATAGGTATTTTGTTTGTACATGCAATAAAGCGGTTCCTATTTTTTCTCTCGAAAACGAAGCAAGATACGACAACAATTCCGGGATCAAAAAAGTTGTATTATTAGTTAGTAAATCCGAGAAAAAAATCAAAATTAGAAAAACGTCAATGGCGTAAATTTTTTTCTCAATAATATTCGTTAAGGTGCTTTCCTGGACTCCAATGGACTTAATAAATGTAATCTTATCAGGGCTAATTAAGCCCCTTATCATTATGAAACACGGTACCAAATTTCAATAAAATTGGGAAAAGGATATTTAACCTTTTCTCTAAGAATATTATAAGGAATCACCCCCTAAAGCTACGTACCGTACTTCTGAAACACCCAGTATATATATTTTCACAAGTAGGTTGACCCTGTGTTGCAATATTAATTAGGTTTTATCTGTACTTAGTTAAAAAATACGGTCTGTTTCAGTCTAGCACGAAATGAAAAAAAAAAATGAAACGGCATAGTTCTATTAAAAACGCCAATAGCGTTGCTCAGCAAATGATGTTTCCGTGCTTTTTCACCGATTTTAATTATAAAACCGGAAAAGTGCAAAAAGTTGTTGTAGAGTATTGATAATTGTTTTCCGATAATTTTGATGTATGCTTTTAAATAAATCCTCCAGTTACCGAAATTTGCAGTTTATTGTTGTTGGTATTTTATACATATATGTAGATATTTTAAGTCTGCATTCACTTTAATATATAGGGTGTCCGGGACAATGTGTGTAACCAGTTTAAATTTAGTCTTTTTACTTCCCCACCTAACTGAATCCTAAAATTTTTGAGAGAAAACCGTGTCTTTTTACCTACATCAAATTAATATAATAAATGTAATTAAATTTCTCCAAAATTCCATATACATCAAGACACAAATAATTTAATGTAAAATTGACAATTATTTTGTTATTAGTCTCGTGCTGCATGCGTAATTTAATTCTACCGACCAGTCGCTATTTATGTCAGCTGGCACCGTTGAAAACCACTTTTAATGTAATCGGATAACCAAAAATTAACCATTAAATATTTCTATACATTTCCAGTAGAAATATAACTAGTGCATGAAATATTTCCGGAAATTTTTGAAAATTTTGTCTGAAACCAATTTTTTAACAAAAGCATGAGTGCATTGCACCTGAAAAAATCCCGAACCCGCAGGGTGAGGGATTTTTTCTTTGGTGCAATGCACGACTGTTTTTTTTTTAAAAAAATTGGCTGAAGACCAAATTTTGAAAAATTTCCATTAGGAAATATTTTAGGCACGTGTTATGTTTTGATCGGAAATTTCCCGAGTTGATAAAAGTTTATTTAGGTAGTTGCTAAAAAGTTCCTTTTGATATATTTATTTATTTAAATAATACCATACTTTAATAACAATTAATATTTTCTCTAATGCTAATAGTAACTAATTATAATAGCCTACTACACTAAGTTTATGCTGATTTAAAATTTTGACAGGTCGACTGTTTTGATGTTTTGAAACTATAAATGTCAAAAATGACAATTATCCCCGGGATATTTCCAGATGTAATTTTCAAAACGGATGCAATTTCCACTTATCAATTTTTTAAAATTTCCGTGTAAAATTTCCAGTTAAATTGACACTAGGGAAATTTCCTCTTAAAATATTTTCTCTATATTGGTTTCCTCTGTAAAGCCGGCTACGGACGATGAGCTATAATATAATATATATTATTATTGCAGCGGACTAGAATATATATATTTTTTATTTTTCAAAATAGTAGACTGATTTTAGATGAAAATGAATTCAACAAATTAACATACCGTCTGTTATATCACATTCAACTATGATATTTCTCCAGGCTGCTTCCTTAAGTTCATTGTTTTTGTAGTCATTTGTATCCACTTTCCATAGACATGGATATTTTCTCACACTTTCTATTAAATGTTCCATTCTTCACAGAAATAAGCAACTAATTTTACAAAGCTACAAAATCTACTTATCAAAACATGTAAACAACGCCGGTCTGCTTTCTTGGCGGGCAGCGCGGCGCAAGAGGGGGGAAATATATATATCCTAAAAATCGCTCGGAAAGCATATTCGTTAAAGTTGGGGTCAAGCAAATATTTGACGCGTGACACTTCCATATTGTCATGGGTGTCAAATACGGCAGGCCACTCATAATATAAAAGTTACTAATGGCTAATTTATATTATAATAATTACCACCCACTCGAAGTATTTGTATCTTTATCCTTTTATATGACTAAAAAGAGATATACATAAACCGAGTTACCTTCTCGTCGATTTGGTCGAATCATATGGGCTGCAGATCCGCATTTTATTTATTAATTTATTCGTTATACACTACTAAGATTGCTTTTTTTAAGACCTGTGATATTAATGGTCAATCCTGAATCCCACCATTACAATGCACAGAATTTATCAAAACAAATTTATTTATATTATAATTCATATTCTTAGACCAATTTTCCAGCAATCATTTTCTGCAAAGGTTTATAAATAACAATATTCGTCAGTCCGGCCCTGACTAAGTATCAGCTGTAATAAAGTTGGTGAAATCGAAATAACTAGTATTGGACAAATATGACAAGATGGAAGTGTCACGCGTCAAATATTTGCTTGACTCCAACTATATATCGCTTGGTATAGTCGGGATATAGATATATATTATGGCATCAATGCGCGGCGACTTGCACTTCTTAATGCAAAGCGATATTTTTATAATATGTGAGCTATAATATAAATTATATTATAGCTCATCGTCCGTAGCCGGCTTTAAGATACCGTTTTTAGTATCGTAGTAGACTTTCTCTACTGACGTTTTATATTAACCCCTTTTTGATTGTCGTTTTGATTGTTAAATAACCTCCTTTTAGGCACAGCTTAAAAAAATTCCTAAAATTATATATTCATCTTAGGATTTCGAGAATAGCTATTTATGTACATAAAGCTTTATGGGGCGAGTTCTTTTTTAGCAAGCGAGGCTATAAAATAACAATACCAAAAAAATAATAACATTTTTTTTTTTAAACCCTATCCTATCCGTTGCTTAGCACCAATCAAAAAATGATACAAGAAAGTTACTTTGCCGACGATTTTTGATTTCAGAAATAACAGTATACAGCGCGTAACAGAAGTATGGGACGCTTTAAATATCATTAATACCGTTTGTCCGATTTAGCTAAAATTCGGTATCCGTATATAAGAGGTTATCGCGGAGCTGCTAGTGACATTTGCAATGTTAACAAATTTACAGTTTTTTAGCAATTTAAAATAATTTTTTTTTTAAATGGAACACCCTATATATTATTCAAAAAAATGATTTCGCAACCAATTCTAAATAACTTTTATATAAGTTACTTAATGTCTAAATCTAGCCATTTTTTTGATATTGGGGTTTAAATATCATAAGAACTTCTTATCCAAGAAAACTGATAGAGATATAAGTAGGTCTTGGAAATTTGTTACACAATTAAATTCTGACAGCGACATTGACAAACTTTTCAGAAGGTATTTGTGCTTCATAATTTATCAGTTTTAATAATTCTTAAAATGGATTTACTAACGGAAACACTGCGAATAGAAATATTAATGATATTGGGTTACGGGGATCGAAGGCGAACACAGCAGGAGGTTGCTGAGATTTTTAATGATAAGTATCCCAATCGAAATCCAATAACACGGTCCACAGTAAGCAATATTTTAAAGAAATATAACGAAACTGGCCATGTAATAGTATATTATTAACCAAGGTTTAGACAGCCATCATTATTGCCCGAGCGGCAAGTTTAAATCACGAGGAGCGGAGCGACGAGGGATTTAAGACGCGAGGGCTATAAGCTGTCTAAACCGTGGTTAATATAATATTTATTCCACTACTACAAACTTTTATAAGACATTTATCTTTATAGTATTAATAATTATAAAAAATGATAGGTAGGTATAAGTATATTTTTTAATCAAGTTACCTGCGCTTTGAAATCGGCAAAATATTTTGTTGTTTTGTCAGGTGGCTTTGTTAATGTCAATTTTTGTTCATTTATGTCATCAGATTTCACGAGTTTTCCGTTTTTTTAAAAATAGAGCAAAGAAAATGTTAGTGATATTATTATGTGTACACCTCCAGAATTAAGGATGGAAGCATATATTATATTAACCACGGTTTAGACAGCTTATAGCCCTCGCGTCTTAAATCCCTCGTCGCTACCCTACTCGTGATTTAAACTTGCCGCTCGGGCAATAATGATGGTTGTCTAAACCTTGTTTAATATTATACTATTTCCGATGAGTCGAAGTTCTGTCTTAATGGAAATGTTAACCGGCATAATATTCGTTATTGGTCCAAAGAAAATCCTCATTGGATTCGAGAACAGCACACCCAATTTCCGCAAAAAATTAATGTTTGGGCAGGCATTATAGGACAAAGGATAATTGGTCAATTGTTTATGGATTATAATTTTAATGGCGATAGATATTTGCAGCTGTTAAGAAATGAAATTTTTCCTGCTCTTGCGATCCTATTTCCAAATCCTCGTAAGTTAGTTTCATTAAAGTAAATTAAAACTGATTATCAATAAACAAAATTTCAGACAACGTTGCGGGATTAAATAACGAAGTATGGCTGCATCAAGACGGTGCACCACCACATTACGCCAGACAAGTACGGAAGTATCTAAATGAAGATTTTTTTGAAAGATGGATAGGGAGACGGGGTACAATTGAGTGGCCAGCTTGGTTACCAGATCTGACTCCACTCGATTATTTCTTGTGGGGACATTTAAGAAATGTGGGTTACAAGACAAAGCCACATGATATAGAAGACCTAAAACAAAGAATTAAAGTTGAGTGCCGACGAATCGAAGAAACAGATATTCTTTCTAATGTTTTAAATACTTTTCCGCAATATTTATCATATTGTCAAGAAGTAAATGGAAGGCACTTTAAACATCTAATTTAATTTCTTTATTCTGTAATAAGTAAGTTTAAACCTTACAATAATGTTTCAATAAATTCTCAATTTTCGTGCTCGAATATTAAAAAAATGGCTAGATTTAGAGTTATTTAGAATTTTTTGCGGAATCATTTTTTTGAATAATATATAGTGTTCCATTAAAAAAAAAATATTTTAAATTGCTAAAAAACTGTAAATTTGGCAACATGCCAAATGTCACTAACAGCTCCGCGATAATTCCTTATATACGGATACCGAATTTTAGCTAAATCGGACAAACGGTATTAAAGATATTTAAAGCGTTCAATACTTCTGTTACACGCTGTATGCCCCTCGTAGAAAAGTCATATCCTCGTCCGAGAATATGTTATCTTTCCTCCTAGATACACAATATACCATTGTATTCTGTGTTCTTCTCTTAAATTGTTTTATATGCTTAAATTAAAATTACTTGCAGTTTATACTTAAATTACAAAATCTTTCAGAAAATGGAATAAAAATAAATGCTAAAAGCCAGCTGCTGTAAGTAATCGAACTCATGGCCTTTTGATAACTGTAAGCTACTGACGTTAGCTAACCACCCCCATTGTTTTTCGTGAAAAAGTATTGTAACTATAGTAAAACTTTTAAGTCGAGAATAAACTTGTGAAAGTTATATAGGATGCATGAAAGTGTTTCATTTCAAAAAAATTTTAAATAAAAGTTGAGCATACTAGCGTAGAACGGATTCTTCTGGTAAACTGTAATGGAACTGGAGATGTATTTTATTGATAAGCGACTGAACTCTTCAATGAGAAGTATCCTAATATCCACGCAACTTATTGATTACCACACGGTTGTAGAAAATAAAATATTAAAGTAAACATTCTTAAAAGCATCATCCGCGTCCATGTTAGAAAACACCGCTTGCGCTTGTCATAGTACAATCAATCTGTTATGGAAAAGCGGGTTTACGGGAAAAAAAATACCATAAGCGATTTTATTTCATAAATGGTTAGGGGGGCATGTGATTAGCTTAAAACCAAACTGTCGGGCCCCTCCCCCTTGGGCGCTTGTGGGAAACTCAAAAAGAATTTTGACTTGATTTTCCGCAAAAACAGTAAGTCGCAGAGAAATATTTTGTAAACAAATATTGTTGAAAACAATATTATCCACAATTTATCTCATGGAGTCACTGCGCTACGACTAAAAGTGCACAAAGCAGAGGGCGCCAAAGTCGCCAAAAATCACTTTTTCCTTACTTTCGACGCGAAAAATATTTTTTTGCTCAATCGCATAAATACAAAAGTTGTAGAGCCTAAGAAATCCTATAAATTAAGTCTGCGCTTTTTTTTTACAATGCACGGTTACGGAGATATGGCGCCTGGAAGTACCAACCGAATGCAGCATCATTTGTTTTATGTCCTGTGATCGTAGCATTCAATTGTTACAGATTCTCACGTCTAATATGACCACTACGCCACAAGTAAAAATGCCTTATAGGGGAAAGGAAAGTCGAAGTCTTTCTCCACAAGTTTATTATAGTTATAGAATAGAATAATCAATATACCTACATTAAGGCGAATTGGCAAAACGGTTCCACCCTGTAAATCATCGACTATGGCGATTTATTTACTTAGCTTCAAATCAACCTCAACAGTGATCAAAAATTATTGATAGGAAATTGATAGGAAATTGATAGGAAAGTGTAAATTTAAAAAAATGTTAAATGCCCTTGATATTTTAAAATAATTAGCGGATATATCTTGATATTGAGTAGTAAGAATTCGTAGAATGGAGTAATATTTTCAAATCGACGTTAGAATATCAGTATAATGGCCTTTTACAAGTATTGTTAATAACTAATTCTAATTGTGTTACGACATTACAATAAAATTACCATTAACATTTTGAATGTAGGTCAAAACACCTGCCTTTCTGTGACGTCAATAATCTGTAGTTACCGATGTTATCAAATATGCTGTTTTTGCAATTTTATTACTCTAGTACAATAGTATATTTATTTGTAGAGTTAAATGTACTAAATTGATTTCATGACCATACATTATCAGTAATATTTTTATTACAATTTGTTGATATTTTTAAAGCGATTTGGTAAAACAATACAATAATCAGTAAAAAATCAAACAATAAATGACAGCCAGATAATTATTAATATTCGTATCGTATGTTCATTCATGGCAACTGTGATTTGATATAACAGTGGTATACTTAATCAGCATTTTCAAATAGAAATATCTCGAAAACGGCTGGAGTAATTATCA
The DNA here is from genome assembly GCA_963920685.1 of Polydrusus tereticollis. Classification (NCBI taxonomy): domain Eukaryota; kingdom Metazoa; phylum Arthropoda; class Insecta; order Coleoptera; family Curculionidae; genus Polydrusus; species Polydrusus tereticollis. Next base: position 31,187,585 of record OY987332.1, on the reverse strand, counting down.
ACATAATATTATTATATTTTTAATATTAAAAAAGAAAATGCATTACATGTTTCTAAAATATACTGGATGTTCTACTTAAAGTTACCCAAGGTTGCATGTTAAACTAATTTGCCATATTCATTTGTTTTATTTCGTAACAGTTTCCTGTGATTAGTGTGCCAGATAAGGGTCAATATTAATAGAATGCTAAGGCTGCATTCCGTTGGTACTTCCAGGCGCTATATCTCCGTAACCGTGAATTATAAAAAAAAAGCACGGACTCAATTTTTAGGATTTTTTGGGCTCTACAACTTTTGTATTTATGCGATTGAGCAAAAAAATAATTTTCGCGTCGAAAATAAGGAAAAAGTGATTTGTGGCGATTTTGGCGCCCTCTGCTTTCTGCAATTTTAGTTGTAGCGCAGTGACTCCGTGAGATAAACTGTGGAGAATAGTGTTTTCTACAATATTTGTTTACAAAATATTTCTCTGCGACTTACCGTTTTTGCGGAAAATCAAGTCAAAATTATTTTTGAGTTTCCCACAAGTGCCCAAGGGGGAGGGGCCCGACAATTTGGTTTTAAGCTAATCACAAGCCCCCCTAACCATTTATGAAATAAAATAGCTTATGGTATTTTTTTCTAGCAAATTTTACAAATTGGCTGTACTATCATGTCATACGTCAACAGAATAAAACGTTTGATAAATAATATCATTAGAAAATGTTAAAAATAAAAAATCGGTTTTATGATATCGCAACAGCTCTGTTGTGATAAAGCCGAAAATAAAAAAAAAAACGGTGTTTAAATCACTTAATCAGTTACTGATATAGACGGACGCCTTGACTAATAACGATCTCAACCACAAGTTTTGCAAAAATATGTAATTAAAGCAGCATTCATTATTGCTTTTCGCTTTTTTTTTTAATTATTTTAGCATCAAGCTATTAATGGGTCATGAATATTTGTGTAATATTTCAAATGAATTGGGAATAAATTCGCTCTAAATTTCAACCAAATATCATTGTTACATTTTCGGGTAACAATGAAACGTATTTTTGCCATCGTAAAGATCGCATGAGTGATGATGTCCACTGTGTTAAACTCAGATTATGCATCCCATCTGAATTTGATACCAAAATCATTAGCAGTTGTACATGGAATTTGTGTGTATGCACAGATATGGACAAGGTTTTTGCATTGCATTGCAAATTAATAGGATCTGTACGTCGCGTCGCCATTATTATTGTTAACTAGGGTAGAGTCTAAATATCCTTCTTCAAGGTATGGTCTTAATGAATAGATTGAATGGAGAGAAAGATAGATTGATGTAAGAAAACAGGTTACCAAATGTACAGGAATGTTTTTTAGGTGTCTCACCTCTATGTAAGAGTATATTATTTCAAATTAAGATGGAAACTGAATCATTTTTATCGAGAACGTCGAGGAAATCTTTATCTCGAGACGGAATAAAACTAGCAAAAAAGCTATAAGGATTAACCAAATTATGCTAAAACAGCTATTCTCTGGGCTATATGCCCCAACGAGCGCTGAATCATATAGCAAAATTCGGCGTATTTTGACTAACACTATTAGTACTAAAATACAAACTCAAATTGCAGAGACTACCGGAAAAGAAAGGAACGAATCTTGATTTCCAATGACAAGATGCTACACTGCTGCTACCTGTAGACCAGTTTCGAACTAGGGATGGGCAAAAAACATTAACATCTCCAACGATGTTTTAGTCTCGATGTTTTTTTGATAACATTGATGTTTATTTTAACATCGCATTGACATTGACATTTGTCATGTGACTACTCGCTTGGCGGAGAAATGAAGAACATATATTTTTTTACAAGAAGTGGTATTATATGACGAGATATCGAAAAAGATTATTTGAAAAAAGTGTTTAGATTTTAATTTTATGCCCGTCCGCAAAGTTTGTACTTAGTTAAAATTCAAAAAATATATTTTTTAAATTTTTTGAAAAAAATATATTCAATATTACTTTTATATTTTCACATATTTTTAATTAAAGTGTCTTAAGTGATCGAAAGCCAATGTATTAATCTCTTGATGTACAGAATTAGTTGTCAGAGGGGCTGAACACATTCAAGTACATGCATGGTAAAAAGCTAAATTTTAAGTCTAAACAAATCAAAACTTAATAGTAATAAAAATATTTAACTAATAGATTTGTACCTTGGTTTTTGATCATTTAGCACATTTTCATTAAATTCATGGCAATGTGAAAATAATATTGGATATGTTTTCAAAAAATGTAAAATAAAAGTTTTGCTTGAAACTTTGCGAGCAGGCATACAATTGAAATCTAAACACTCTTCTCAAATAACTTCTTTCGATATCTCGTTATCTAATACCACTTCTCATGAAAAACATTTTTTTTTTCAATTTTCTCGCCAAACGAGTAGTCACGTGACAAATGTCAAAATGAGTTTTTAGGTTATCCATTATGCAGCGATAATCGGTATAAAAAGTTTTTTCAATATTCCATCAATACATTTTTTTTCATGTGTCCAACCTTATGCCAGTCACTATATAAGGACAACCCTGTATATTACGTGACTATTTTTTTATTTGAAAAGGAAAATTAAAATAAAATGTTTTTTTTTTAATGAATGTGACTAAAATCTTAATTAAGAAAAAACATCGATGTTTTCTAAACATCGATGTTTTTTTTCGATGTGCCCATCCCCGTTTCCAACTGTTTGGTTCTCGTCACTACAGGGCAAGCATAACAAGCGAGCATACTCACCATTGGAAAGTCGAAACACCCTATAGTCATAATATTGTTTTGTATAGACAGTACAATATACATAGCGCAATCTTCCAGAAGTTTCTAGCAATCTGAAGTGCAAAATACCGTATGGTACTATAAACACAATAAATAGCAAAATAACACGATTTGGCAAGTGGCAATTATAATTTGACATATAAATATGTATACATGTGAGAACTTTGTTTTCTAGCCACTTGCTGAAATCCTTACAACAAGGATTAACCAAATTATGCTAAACATTATGCTATATAATTCAGTGCTCGTTGGGGCATATAGCTCAGAGAATAGCTGTTTTACAATTACAAAAAATGTGTATGAAACACGATGCAAAATAGATTAATTTGTGCACACAATGTGTTGGACCACTCGCTACGCTCGTGATTCACTTTTCACATCTAGTGCAAGGAAACACGGTCATCTTGCAACTTGTTACATAAATAGCTAGTTTTGTAATCACATGGTTTTAAAAAAGAATAATTTATGATCGAATTTTAAATATAATCTATCCTGCGAACCTTGTTTACCTTCCTGTCGCGGGTGGAAAGTACGCACTTTCCTCCCGTGGCTGAAAAGTAGGTAAGTTAGAAAGCTGTTCCTTTCAAAATTTTAAACGTCAGAAATGTCAACATTCACCTATTCTACTGCTCGTCAGCTGGAGACGGCTGTGGATTGTTATTTACGAAGTATTTGACACAACGAGTATCGGAGTACAGTTGATTTGGATGACAAAATATACACCAACATAACCTAAGATCTAAATATGCTATAATATGTCATAATGTTAAACTTGAAAACGTCCCAAGTATCGACATACAAATGTCGCCATAATACCATCTTACCTTAAACCCATCGTAAGTCCAACTTCCAAACTTGAGCACGCACGTCTGTTCGTCAAACGGAAAATATTCTACATCTATTTCGCAAGAAGATTTGTAGATCGCAGGAGGCTTCCACTCGACTAATCCTTGATGGTATATCGTGGCCTTTGTAGCGAGGGTGACCTCGAAATTGCCATCAGCGCTAAAATTTGGAGTAGGGTAACCTGTTGATAACTTCAACTAAAGGATAAGTTAACGAAGGTGGAAAGACAGACCCTTGGAGACATGGCACATGCACATACTTTAGGGGAGAAATTTGTGACTTAATATGAGTGATTAAATGTGACAGGCAACTAAAAAATATATAAAAAATACAGGTTTAGTAACCAGAATGGCTAGTAAATAAATTTTTTAGATATTTTGAGAAAATTGAAATGGTGGAAATATTTAATAATAAGCCATAACTTATCTTACTTAGTTATTATCTGCCAATGCGGTTCGATCGTCAAAATAACCATCCTCAAGGTTAGTCTGTAGTAAACTTGTTCTAAGAAAAATTGATCAGGAGGGGTCTATTATACGCCGCTAATCCATTTACACCCTAAATAAAGTTAGCTAAATAGTTATTTTACCTATTGTTTATACTATACAGGGTGTCCCAGATAAGAATGCACTCTACAGGGATCTGGTAAACTATCGGATATACAGAGATGATTAAATTAGAGAAAGTTGAGTATTACTGAACACTGAAAACTTCATATTTTCAAATTTAAAAAGTTTCAAATGTTTTCGAGGATAGGATGTAGAGTGCATTTCTTATCTGGGTATAGAGGCTGTCTATTTAGTCTGTAATTCTTTAATGTCTCGTACTCAATTATTTATATTTATCATAAAATTATTAATTAAAATGGAACACCTTGAATTTTATACCATTTTCGAATTGTAAGGGGCTCATTACAGTAAGTTCTGTTATGTTTCTGTATAAGGTGTCCAGCTTTTGATGGTTTTACGGAATTAGTAAAGATAGAAAGATACGGTTTTCGCAGCACTATGCTACTTTTTTGTGAAACAAAAGATGCCGCAATCAGAATTTTTCTAGTCCTCTTTGTTTTTGATATTCGGATATTTTTTGAAAATTCTACATTTTGGGACATCCCCTATATTAAGGTTACCCAGTACCTTATCAAAGAGGAAACAAATGTTCTTTTTGTAGTTTTTTGCATAGAATCCAGTGACGTTTTCTACGTGCAATAGTTTCCTATATATATTTTAATAATATAATTTAGTTTATAACAAGCTTCTCAAGAATATATAATACCTCATTTTTATCTCTAATAGTAAGCACGAAATTTAAAAATAAATTTTTGTTAGTAGGCCATGACGGGCATTTAAAAAAAGAAAAGAATACAGACATCTATGTCATATTAAAAACTTCTTTAGTTTCTGTCAGAGTACTCAGGTTCTCTAAGTTGTTTTAAAATATCTAATTAATAGTAAAAAATCAGTTTGTCCTAATTATGGCAGAAAATGTAAACTTTAAAATAATGAAAAATACGACTTGCTCGTTTGTTATGGCCATTGTAATGAAAATGCAGGTGAAGCATTAAAAGTGTATTTTAATAGGTAAATATACGCCTTTTTATAGTATCTCTATGAAGATTTATTAAATTTTTTAAATGACTTGTAGATATCCCGAAAGACGACAGCCGGATAAAAGAATTTTCTAAGGATGTAATCAAATTTAATTGAATAGGGTTCATTTTCTAAACCTTGGCCTAAAATCTACAGCAAGGAGAACCGCGAGACTGATGAAATGAATGTTTTAGCTTCAAGTGAAACAAATCCAAGTAGTTCTTCCAGAACGGTTGAAGGTTCGGCCAGAGTAGTTAAATCAAGAGTTCAAACAATCCTAAAAAAACACAATGTTAGACCATATAAACTCCACCTAGTATAAAACTTACATCCTGGTGATGCACAGCGCCGTATGGAGTTCTGTAATTAGTATTTTCAAAATATCAACAGGGAAAATAACTTTGAAAAAACCGTTATATGGTCCGATGGGGCTCATTTTACCAGTGCTGGTATATTTAAATGGCACAATACAAGGTTTTGGTCCCAGGAAAATCAGCATGTAATATTTCCACTCGAGCAGCAAGGCAGGCTTGCCATTAACGTTTCATGTTTTATACTAGGAAGCAAAATAATTTATAATAAATTTGAAGGCAGCCTTAATGCAAATAAATATTTGGAAATTCTGGAAAACGTTGTGCAGGAAATAATAGAAGACGTGCCCTTAGCGGGTCTCAATAACTTGCACCTGCAACAAGACGGAGTACCCAGTCACAATGCGTTAACTATCGGGGAATACTTAAACATTAATTTCCCAAGCCACTGGGTTGGAACTAATAGACCTGTAAGATGGCCACCAAGGTCACCCGACTTGTCGGTTTTGAATTCCTTCTTGTGGGGATACCTTGAAAATAAAATTTATTTTTTTAAATACCAAACAATTGCAGATTTAACAAATGTTACTGGAAGAGCAATTGTTAGACCCAGCTACACAGGCTTAGATGGTGGTTGAAAGGGAGCTATATTGGTAGCTGAGTAACGGTAGAAAAGTTGGGTTCTAGGTTTCTTACTTGAATCTGTTGCTATGGTAAAGAGAAGTAAAACTCACTATCTTTGGGTTTTTTACTTGGTTTCTATTGTAAACGACAAATAAAACAGGTAACAATGATAAAATAAATGCTGGCGACACTTGGCCAAATAAAATGTTGTTTTCGTGAAGCCTACGTGGTAAACTTCTTACGATAGCACAATTATTATTTAATATAATGGATATAAATGGTTACAACTAAGTCATATGGTCTTTAACATAGGTTGTTATTCAAATATGCAACTTACATAGGAATATCATATACGTCGACACTAGCATCTCTCTCTATCTCTAATGGAGGTTCTCGAACTTAACACTTTCAATACTACCAATTAACAAGGTGGTTTGTTGCACTGTTTCACTCTGAAGTAGAACTATTCGTTTTTTTTCGCAATGTTGACTAGAAACGTACTTGATAGGTTTATCCCGTAAAAGTTTTAAGTTTATTTTGATCACAATTAACTGTGTTGATTGAGTTTGAGGAAAATTACTAAATAGAACGACGCACTGCAAGTTCAATTGATACTTTGAATATTTAACTGTACTGAGATTTTCACTGTCTGAACTAAGATATGAACTCTTGTCTGAACTGAACTTTTATAAGACTTGTACAAATATCTGACTGTGAACTGACTGATCTTTAATAAGAAAAAAATGTAAAAATCTAATTATGAACTTTTGTCTGAACTGGACTTCACTTACTTAACTTCTTTAAACTTAATTGTCTGAACTCGACTTAACTTCTTTTATTTCTTCTTGAATCTTAACTCTTTTAATAATTATCTTAACTGAACTTCTTTAATTATCTTCACTGATCTTCGAACTCTTGTTAATCTTAATACCACTGCCGTCTTAATTGAATTCTGAATTTCCCAAAATGTCCAAAAAAAATACTTTTTATATGCGCGTTTTTGAACGGCATAGTATTCCGTGGTGGAACATATCCAATCACAAGAAGCTACGAAAACTCGTATGATTTCTGGGCGGCGACTTTATCCGCGGTTTTGTGCTGGAAGTAACGGATGCAGGTGTCTTCCGGCTTTTAACAAAGGAATTTAGAGTGTTCAGATGCAACAAAACCCTTTTAGCGCCATGTTTTCTGATATCCGGCGGTTGTTTAGTAGGATGGTCTTAGCAAAAGAATCGAGGTACGCTATTGTTTGACCAATAAGAATTAAATAGAAATTATTGGGTGGTTCCAGAGGTGGAGAGGATGCGCGTATCAAGTTAAAATTAATCAATCGCTGGGCATCGAAATTGTGGAGACCGCTCTCCCTTGCTCTGTACTTAGCAAAATTTGGTTAAAAAACTGATTTACCAATCGCTTTGGCTTGGAATTATTTTGTTTGAATGTTGCCTCAATATTCTTGTCCCATAAATACTTTATTAATTTTAGGAAATGTTAAACGATGTTTTTACTGTAATAACCCAATCATATTAAAAGAAACTGTTTCATATTAGCCAAAGATAATCGATATAAGAATCAACATAGTAGATTTACATCACGAAGTATAGGCTAAGTTAATGAGGTTTCACAATGATGACAGAAATATATTTTCAAGCTAATCAAAACTCATGGCAATCAAATAGAAGCATTAATTAATAGTGTAATTATCCAACAAGGTATAGTGGTTCACCACACAATTAGGGCGCATTTTTTTTACTAAAATATAGTTATTAATTAGATTAAGGAGTTTTTTTAACTACCCGTCATGGCCTACTAACCAAAAATAAATATTAAAAAAAAAACGTAAATTTTAATAAATTATTTTAAGATATTGATATTTAAAAACGAGTAATGGCATCTAGACCAAAAAGGCCCAAAAGGTCTAACCAATCCTAGTGTCTTGGTCGCCATTAAAAAATGGTGACTTTCAGTCCAAATTTAGTTCCATTAAACCTGAAACACTAATTATGGACTGGACTTGGCTAAATAACTATTATATTATTAGTATTTTCGGCTTCTGCTTAGAAGCTGAACCTAAACTGCGCCATGAGACAAAACGACAAAGTTTGGAAAGGAATAGATTACTCAAAGAGTGAGACATATTGCAAAAGTCAGCAGACTATTGGCTAAACTGAGGAAAAATGTATAAAGCGATGTCGCCGGGCATTAAAACGTTTTAAGCGATTTGGAAAACCAAAAGTTTTAAAACGGACAAATAAACCTTTTCATAGAATACTAGTAATCGACAACGTATTGCTGCTAATTACCAAAATCTACCCAATAAAGTGTTTATAATAATAATTATCGCAATTCGTCTATTACATTTTCCATATGACTGTGAGGTATTGTTGGCGATACGCCAAATGTAAACAAAAGATTTCCATCTCTAAGTCGTTGGCTGAGGTGTTACGCATTTACTGGTGATTTTGGTGATGTTGTCAGACTTACATGTTTGCCAAAACTCTTACAAATATTTTTTTTAGTAGAGCACCCTGTATATTTTTACTTTTTCTAAAAGACCTCGAAAAGAGACCCTCCCAACTGTGATGTTTTAAAGGAGATGGAATGATAACATGCCGCCAATTTGGAAAAATTAAACGAGACAGAAATACCAAAATGTTATATTTTGCCAACTATTAAATGAACTTTTAATCCTCCGGTATTGCCCCATAGGAGGGAGATGGGGAACAGTTAACCTGATCCCTTAAAAACCATATGAAAGAAATCTTGAAAAGTGAGTTTCCCCAAGAATATGTTTTACGAACAGCTGTGTAGAGATATAAGAGAATATTCCACTCACGTATAAAGAATCCCATAAGGACAGTGGAATTTTCGAAAACTTACAGCGGATATACAAAATCGAAAACACCAAAACGAAAATACCAATTGTCAGTGTCACTTTGTTGACAAATTTCTATTTATTATTTCAAAGTTGGCAAAATGAATGTTTTTGGATTCGTGAAATATTTCTTTACATACCATGCGTGCTTTAAAACTAACCGGATAATTTTTCACTTATACGTGTTTTCTTTACAAATTTCACGAGTCCGAAGGACTTTGAAATAATAAATAGAAATTTGTCAACAAAGTGACACTGACAATTGGTATTTTCGTTTTGGTGTTTTCGATTTTGTATATCCGCTGTAAGTTTTCGAAAATACCACTGTCCTTATGGGATTTTTTATACGTGAGTGGAATATTCTCTTATATCTCTACACAGCTGTTCGTAAAACATATTCTTGGGGAAACTCACTTTTCAAGATTTCCTTCATATGGTTTTTAAGGGATCAGGTTAACTGTTCCCCATCTCCCTCCTATGGGGCAATACCGGAGGATTAAAAGTTCATTTAATAGTTGGCAAAATATAACATTTTGGTATTTCTGTCTCGTTTAATTTTTCCAAATTGACGGCATGTTCTCATTCATCTCCTTTAAAACATCACAGTTGGGAGGGTCTCTTTTCGAGGTCTTTTAGAAAAAGTAAAAATATACAGGGTGCTCTACTAAAAAAAATATTTTTAAGAGTTTTGGCAAACATGTACGTCTGACAACATCACCAGAATCACCAGTAAATGCGTAACACCTCAGCCAACGACTTAGAGATGGAAATATTTTGTTTACATTTGGCGTGTCGCCAACAATACCTCACAGTCATATGGAAAATGTAATAGACGAATGGCGATAATTATTCTTATAAACACTTTATTGGGTAGATTTTGGCAATTAGCAGCAATACGTTGTCGATTACTAGTATTCTATGAAAAGGTTTATTTGTCCGTTTTAAAACTTTTGGTTTTCCAAATCGCTTAAAACGTTTTAATGCCCGGCGACATCGCTTTATACATTTTTCCTCAGTTTAGCCAATAGTCTGCTTACTTTTGCAATATGTCTCACTCTTTGAGTAATCTATTCCTTTCCAAACTTTTCGTTTTGGCTCATCGCGCAGTTTAGGTTCAGCTTCTAAGCAGAAGCCGAAAATACTAATAATATAATAGTTATTTAGCCAAGTCCAGTCCATAATTAGTGTTTCAGGTTTAATGGAACTAAATTTGGACTGAAAGTCACCATTTTTTAATGGCGACCAAGACACTAGGATTGGTTAGACCGTTTGGGCCTTTTTGGTCTAGATTGCATTACTCGTTTTTAAATATCAATATCTTAAAATAATTTATTAAAATTTACGTTTTTTTTTTTAAATTTAATTTTTGGTTAGTAGGCCATGACGGGTAGTTAAAAAAAATATGTTTGGACTCCTTAATCTAATTAATAACTATATTTTAGTAAAAAAAAAATGCGCCCTAATTGCTCTTCCAGTAACATTTGTTAAATCTGCAATTGTTTGGTATTTAAAAAAATAAATTTTATTTTCAAGGTATCCCCACAAGAAGGAATTCAAAACCGACAAGTCGGGTGACCTTGGTGGCCATCTTACAGGTCTATTAGTTCCAACCCAGTGGCTTGGGAAATTATTGTTTAAGTATTCCCCGATAGTTAACGCATTGTGAGTGGGTACTCCGTCTTGTTGCAGGTGCAAGTTATTGAGACCCGCTAAGGGCACGTCTTTTATTATTTCCTGCACAACGTTTTCCAGAATTTCTAAATATTTATTTGCATTAGGGCTGCCTTCAAATTTATTATAAATTATTTTGCTTCCTAGTATAAAACATGAAACGTTAATGGCAAGCCTGCCTTGCTGCTCGAGTGGAAATATTACATGCTGATTTTCCTGGGACCAAAACCTTATATTGTGCCGCTTAAATATACCAGCACTGGTAAAATGAGCCCCATCGGACCATATAACGGTTCTTTCAAAGTTATTTTCCCTGTTGATATTTTAAACTAACCGGATAATTTTTCACTTATACGTGTTTTCTTTACAAATTTCACTCGTCCTTCGGACTCGTGAAATTAAAGAAAGTAAAAAATTATCGGTAATTTTAAAGCACTCGTGGTATTACACCCGAAAATATTCTAAATGAAGCCCACCAACTCATGTATCAGTTGACCTAGACGATCCTGAGCCACAAACACCAAATTGTTTTCTTCTCGGACCATCCTTTGCTTCATAACCATGTACCACAATACAAGAAGTAAATATAAATGCATTAACAAAATGTAAAGCCGTACGAAAAAATCGCAAATGAGCACATTAGGCCACAAAAATGACATGATTGGTAAAAATTTTTGTCCAATAGAATGATACAGAATACTGACATTAAATTTGACCTTGAAAATTTTGACAGATTGTAAATTATTATTTTCTTTGTTTATAATTTTGTTCGATTCGAAATAAAAATTAAATCGTTTTTGAGTTCCGTGCTGTGGTTGTTATATGTTGTTGAATGTTATATTATTACACCCTGTTTGCGGCGACATTTTTGTTTTGCGCGGCTTATAGGAGAAGGCGTAGCCATCGCCGCTATAAAACGCGACCAATAAATGTGAGGATAATTGGGGCAAGTGAATATGATTATTTTAAGAAGATGAGGTCTTGGGATACACCACAGTTTTTTAAATATACAAGAATGACTGTTTCAGTTTTTGTATATGTACGTATGTATGTTTGTGGCTCTGGTAAAACCAAATGGCCAGCATCTCTCTTTGTTCAAGAATTTCATTTCTCATGTCTCTCGTTTATATCCAATTTTCCGATATTTCTGTTTTCTTTTTTACATAAACTCTATTATAACATACCTATTCTATAATACCGTTATATTTATTTGAGATTTGCGATGTTGTATTTTTATTTTTACATTTCTTTTTCTTTATTTTTTTTTTTAATAAATTTTTTTTTTTTGTTTTGTTTGTTTGCTTTCTGTTTTTTTTTTTTATTTAAGTAATATGCACTATGTTGTTTTTGTTTGTTTGTTTTTCTTTTTTTTTTTTTTTATAATTTTATTTGAGCTTCCAGTATGAATTGATACAAAATTCTATATACATTTATATTACTAAGTGCTATTAAATAGTTTAAGTTGAATGGGATTTGAACCAATCCTTTCAAATTGTTATATAGTTTATCTCTAAAATTCTTAAGTCTATTACAACTAAATACATAATGTTCAAGATCTCCTGTTTCGCCACATTCACAGTCTTCCCCATCCTGCAAACCGATTCGGCATGAAAAGTCCTGATCCGAGAAATAATTCTGACAAAGTTTTTATTTGATTCCTTACAAAACCATGTTTTTTTACGTAAATTTGGGAAATTATTTTTATACCGAAGTCCCTTATCTGAATTTATATATTGCTCCTGCCAATTGTTCCAGTTTTTAATAAATGATATTATTATTATATTATGTTATATATTACTTTTATGATCTCTATGGCCTAAGTTAAAGATAAATTCATAATTTTGGATTAACTTGAGTAACAATAAATTAGTGTCATCATTCTCTAAACTATCCATTTCTGGTTTTCCAATTTCTGGCACAAAATAGAATACTAAGCTTACAACAAACAGAAAATCCAAACACAAATGACGGAAGGGCGACGTAAACACCGAAGAGCCCAAACCCGACAAATAAAAGACATTTTGCTGTAACCACATGACTTTAAAATAGCGTCTTTATTAGTCGAAACGAACCTCTCGAACTCCGAACATAAAAATTGGTTATATCAAACTTTTCGAAACTTACAAACTTTGCACGAACTGAGTTTATAAATTGAACTGAGTGTTCCCTTTAGTTTAAATTGAAACTCTTATTTCCAACGCCAACTGAACCTCAACCTTGCCAACTTTTCGAGTCTATAAATCCAGCTTTAGACTTGGGAATTGTAGAAGTAATTGATTAAATTATTGACAGCAGTTACTAGGGAGAGAATGTGCCAGTTTGCCTTGTTTAAGGTACCTACCATTTTACCTTTAGCTTATTTGCCATAGCCAGTATAACTGGTTTGAAATGTAAAAAATTGTGGACCGTTAAAAAAAAGAGTAAAAATAAATAGTTACAGTTTGATATTAAAAAGATCGACTCTGATTTTTTCTTTCGACTTCAGATATTCATTATTCTTATATTTTAGGTAAGAAAAGCCTTACATACTTAAATACATACAGGAGAATCACGACTAAACATTTAAATATGATTTTAACATTTATTAATAATTATGCTAATAAATAATATCCTTTAAAACTAAATTTTAATTTTATTTCCTAGTAACAATTGCTTATTATGTTTTCATGTAAAGTTGCAATTCTCAAAATATACTAAAATCAAGGAATACAGTATATTTTTTGGTTGCCTGTCAATAAAGTAAAAATATGAGAAAAAACCTAAACTACAAACTACGTCAAAAACTATCTTTATGCAAAACACATTGTCTAATTGTTTTTCATAATACACCTTTTATAATTATTACACATACATATTGCATAGTATGGGGTCTAAACGATTCTAAAGACATTACTGTACTAAAAGGAATAATATTGGTTTAACATTATATTATATGAAATTAGTTAAAATAAGCATACAGGGCTAAACCTATAAATCACAGTATTATGATTTTTACAATTTTAAAATGAAATTAGTAACAATGCAAAAGTGTCCACATAATTTATACATCTTTCATACTTGATAGTTTCTTTCCAATAATACCGTATTTAATCATTTTTGGAGAAATCGCTTAATTTACTTGAAGAAACTATCGATCCTCCTATAACTCATTAAATTTCAAGAATTTCGTGTTACAAGTCGAAATTTTAAAATTTCGTGATATAACTTGAAGCTTTCAAATTTTGTGGTAAAACTCGAAACTTTACTTTAAACTTGCAAGTTTTAAAATTTCGCCCTATAACTTGAAATTTTGATGTAAAGTTTAAAGTTATAACACAAAATTTGGAGTTAATAATTCGAAATTTTAAAATTCCCTGTCATGTGGTTTAATAATACAAAAAAGTGACTTTTGGTACTTTTTAGGATATCCCACCGAAACATATTTTTTAAGCACCCTGTATAAAATATTTTCCAAGTTTGTTATGCGACCGAAATACCTGTATATTGTTTAATTATTTTAAATGTTTGAGATCGTTAGGTCCATAGATAGAGTCCGTCTATCTATCTTACAAACTCATTATAAATTCTAATCCCTAATGCCGATAAGACCCAGCGAAAGATCGAATAAAAGCAGGGACGCACTCGCTGCTGATAGAATAAAAGGTTGTGCTGCTTTAAGATAAGAATATAATTTATAAAAGCATTGTTATTATTACATTGTAACCCAAGTCAGTTTCACTGTCACTGTCGTCATTCAAGTTCACAATAAATCTTTCTATGTATGTGCAACAGATCTATATTTACGTATGATTTTTCTACTTTTTGAACATGCGCTACACAATTTTCCCAGCTTTTGTTTGGAATATTTTGCATCTCTGACTGTACTAAAGCTGTCACAGAAGAATTTAAGGTTGGCGAAACATTCAATTCAATTGGGTTGAACATGCAATGATAAGGAGGAACTCTTAACACGGTATGACCCATTTCTACCGCCAAAGTGTCCTTTCTCCTCTATAGGTTTATTAACCACAAACCACACTGTGCTCACTGGTCTGCGTGTCAAAGCTGCCGCTTCCTTCACTGCACCAAATTTTGAAAAACCACGTGCAAGAAGGGCGGTGTAAACGTCGAAGATTACTTTTTTTGTGTCAACTGATAAAATATCACGCTTTAATTGGTTTTTATCACGACCCGTAGATCCACTTCGTGTATTGGTTTCTTCCCACGGACGAAACATTCTTAGATATCACGTTTAATTGGCAACAAATAACTTCCTGTCTAAACCAATACAAACATCTAACTGAGTTTTAAAACCAAAAATGAGCATACTTAAATAACTAAAATAAACCTATTTTATTTCGCCCTAATTATTTTAAGAGGATTACTGAGAAAATATGATAACATAATAGTCTTTGAATAGATCCGTACCTGGAGTCCCCAGATCAGGTGGCCGAATTTTACACCTCACACAATAGGTTATTATGATGATAAGGGATAAGCATTTATA
Source organism: Polydrusus tereticollis (assembly GCA_963920685.1). Taxonomy (NCBI): domain Eukaryota; kingdom Metazoa; phylum Arthropoda; class Insecta; order Coleoptera; family Curculionidae; genus Polydrusus; species Polydrusus tereticollis. Next base: position 31,172,387 of record OY987332.1, on the reverse strand, counting down.
ATGAGTTTGTAAGACAGATAGACGGACTATGCCTACGATATTTAATTGTTTCTTATTCCCTATTTGGCCGCAAAAGATTATCAAATAATTAATATCTAAAGAACAATGGGAGATAATATAAAACAGGGTTAATTAAAGCTACTCAAATTTAACCGCAGAATAAAAAAAAATCGCTTAATATACAGGGGGTTGTTTTCAAAATTCTAAAGTTAGTGTCGGGTAGAGGTAAAACTGGCAATGCCGCATTCTCAAAACTATTTTTAGAGGCTAGAATGTCTTTTCGCCATTTTCAAAATTTCAGTACGATATTAATATTCGTTTTCTAGATTCTCCTAATCTAGCATCGAGTTTGGAAAGCTCTGCATATAAAAAAATTCTGATGGATTTACACACTCTTATAAAATCACTAACATAACTCTTATAAAATCATTTACATGAACACCGCATTCTTAGATTAACTGAGGTTAAAATGTGACTTGTGTCACCATATTAAACCCAAAGGAAGCTGTTCCGAAAATACTTTTTTTTTAATAATTTAGAGACAGATACAAGGTGATAAAATACGAAATTCTCGGTTTTCGATAAAACTCTAAATTACTGTAAAACTATAGAATGCTTAATCAAAAACCCTGAAAGTTATTTTATAAAATTGAACCAGTAATTCCTCTAAAACCCAGAAATATAGAAAAGCATTTTTGTTAATAAACGGCGTCTTGTTCAAATTTTGTTACTTCATTTACCACCCTGTATTGTGGAACTAAAATTCATACAAACAAAACTAATCAATCAACCCTATCACCAAACAATAAGCCCTAGTATGCTTCAAACCGCGTTGAAATATATTTAATATTAATTAATTAAGATATTTAATTTCAAATATGTATAGGCTAAAAATTCTCATTATGCGTCTCAAAGTTCCAGCAATTTATTTGACACGAGAAGTTTATACTGCCAAGAAAAATACATTTTTAGAGATTAATCGAATTCGATACCACAAGGAGTAGTGTTGTATTGATAAAAAAATTGTTGAATTACAGAAATACTAAAACTTGGCAACATCGCAAGTATTAATTTCGAATTCAATGTTTTAACTCGTCCACCTGTACTAAACCAAAATCAATAATTCGGTGATTTTGAAGCAAATTAGCCGTTCCGTTTTTTTTTGTTTGTAATAAGTCTGTATAATGATAAAAGGATATGTAAAAAATAACAAGCAGAATTTCCGCTCTGTGGGCACCACTTTGATCGTTCAAAGCAAGGATTGATGTACATATGTTTTTGCCTTGACGACTAAGATTTTCGACAATAATTGGTGGAAAGAAATCCGATTTCTTCATAGAGGCTCAGCCTTTAAAATGTTTAAAGAATACATATTTTTATGAAAATAAATAAAAATACCTACATATTTCTGACATACTATAATGTAGACTGATGTAGAGTGTACAGGGTTATTCAAAAATACTTTGACAAACTCTGGAAGGTAATGGTTGGTGTTATTTTGTAACATGAAGTTTTGATCCTAAACGCCTTCATAATGAAGATTGAAGGTGTTAGTTAATACTTTTTTCAGATAATATTTGGTAGTTGGCTTATTTATAGTTTTTTTTTGTTAAAATCAAATAAACATAGATTACAACTGCTATAATAATAATAATAATAAGTTTATTTCAAATAGTTACAATATAACAAACATGTTAATATGTTATTTTTCAATAAACTTATTAATAAATTCTCCAGAAGTCGTGCTTGTTAGGGGAAAATTATTTATTTAAAAGTATTTAAAATTATGAATATTTAAGAATATTTCTATTAAAAGTTGCAAATAATCAAACGCTACTTTCTTGATGATAAATTATTAAATTTGTGAAAAAGATTAATTATATAATTGATTCACAATAATATTAAATATCATTAATTAGTTATCCGATATTAATGTATTTATTTCAATTATATATATTTTTAATGAAATAATTTATTCAATATTTGTTGGTAAATAATCATTTAAATAAAATTACAACAAACATATGTTTGTCCCTTATCCTTTCCATCAGACCCAATCTCTGGACGCGTTTCGCTGTATAACAGCTCATCAGCAGAGCTATAGGGTCTGACGGAAAGGAAGGGACTGTCTGTGACTTTCATCACTATATATAGAAAACAATATAGGAATGAAGCACAACGGCGACATCCCATGGTAATCGAGCGTACCACCGAGCGAGCCGGTGAGGTTCTATAAAGATCCATACACCAGCACGGAGCCCATAGTAACAGGCATCTAACCTCGGTGGCGCCGAAAACCATTTCTTCGGTTTAGGTTACCGAGACCTTAAGATTACAACAAACATATGTTTGTCCCTTATCCTTTCCATCAGACCCAATCTCTGGACGCGTTTCGCTGTATAACAGCTCATCAGCAGAGCTATAGGGTCTGACGGAAAGGAAGGGACAGTCCCGTCAGACCCTATAGCTCTGCTGATGAGCTGTTATACAGCGAAACGCGTCCAGAGATTGGGTCTGATGGAAAGGATAAGGGACAAACATATGTTTGTTGTAATCTTAAGGTCTCGGTAACCTAAACCGAAGAAATGGTTTTCGGCGCCACCGAGGTTAGATGCCTGTTACTATGGGCTCCGTGCTGGTGTATGGATCTTTATAGAACCTCACCGGCTCGCTCGGTGGTACGCTCGATTACCATGGGATGTCGCCGTTGTGCTTCATTCCTATATTGATTTAAATAAAAGCATACATATTTAAAAGTCTTTTGTCCTACGGACTTTTTTATTTTAGGTTTTATGGATATTTCATTTTTGCAACATGTATTATGGTTATGGTCTTTAAATTGTATAATGTTTTTATTTTTAAAAATATATATTAAAATATTATAAATGTAAGTTTGTTTAACGTTGATCTTATTTGTTTGTGAATATAATTCTTTTGAAGGATAAAGATAGTCCTTATTAAATATAATTTTCAAAAATCTTTTTTGTAATACTTCTAATTTTTAATCAAAGTTCCGTTTATTTCTCCCCAACCTAAAATTCCGTAATTTAAATGAGCTTTGACTAATGCATAATATAATACTTCTAGATGTTTTATATCCAGAAATTTTTTAATGCTTTTAAAAATTGGTAATATAGTTCTAATTTTTTAATCAAATATTCTACTTGAAAATTCCAATTTAATTCACTGTCAAAAATTATTCCTAAATATTTTAGATGATTTACTTTTAAAATTTGAATGTCATCGCTAATATTAATGGTATTCATATTTTGTGGTAGGTTTAGAGTAAAAGGAAGATAATTTGTTTTATTAAAATTAATTGTTAATAAATTATTATCAAACCTATTTTTTATAACTTTAAAGTCTTTTTTAATTTTCTTATTTAAATTGTCCCAATTTGTATCGCTATAAAAATAGCAGTATCATCTGCAAAACTATGAATTTTCCCAATATATTAATATAAATATTAAAAAATAATGGTCTTAAAACTGTCCCTTGATGAAAACCATATTTAAATGCTTTTGAATAGCTTTCTTCTTTATCTATTTTAACAACAAGTTGTTCTATCTTTAAGATAGTTTTTAATTAATTCTAATTGTTTTCCTCTAAATCCAATAAATTTTTTATAGCAAATTATGGCTAACCGTATCAAAGGCTTTTGCTAAATCCAGGAAAATACAAATACAAGGTGTTTTATTATCTAATGAATTATATATTTGTTCTGTTAGATAGCAAATAACATCTTGCGTCGATTTATGTTTTTGAAACCCAAATTGTTTTTTATAAATAAAATTTATTTTTTTTAAATAATTATCAACTCATATTTTTAAAATATTTTCAAAAACTTTAGCTAATGAAGATATTAATGTTATAGGCCTATAGTTACTAATTTTACTTGAATCTCCATTTTTCAAAATAGGTTTTATTACATTAATTTTGTAAGCTCCTATATATATACTTGTTTTAAACATTTTATTTATAAGAAAAATAAAATCAATCAAAAAATCGTTTCTCAAGCCAATTGGCTTGTACAAAATACAAGACATTGCAGGTTTGTAACAAAATATTAGGTAATAAGTATTTTTACAACTCATAATCAAAAACATTGAAACTACGAGAGAAACATAAAATAACATGGTAAAGTAAAGAAGAGCAAAAATTAGCAAGTTTTTACTATTTTATAATATACAAACTTCACTTAAAAAGTACTAGGTTGTGAGAAAATAATATTTCATATTTTTCTGTAATGAATTTATATCTTTAGTCTTAAAAATGTTGGGTAGTTTTATTTTATATTTTAGTAAGTATCCTTATACAAAATAGAGTAGTGACTTGCTAGCCCAGTAACAGTAAGTTTTTTTACTTAGATTAAATTTTGAATTGGAGTGTCGATTTTGTTTTATCGCATAATAAATAAATAAATTCGGCTCATCTTTTTAAATTAATTATTCCATAAGTTTTATACAGGGTGACCGGAAATCTAAGGTATAATTTTAAATAATAAAATATGAAACAAGTTCATATTAACATAGGATCGCAAATACTTCCATTGCACCCTCAAAAAATTTTTGTCTGGTTGGTTGTTTCCAGAAGAAGAATTGTTAGTCCGATTTTTTTTCCATGACACAGTTACAGCAGAGCGGTATTGGGATAATATTTTGAGTCCATTTGTGGAGCAATTACTTGACGATTAACTACGGTTTGGTTATTTTCAACAGGACGGTGCAACCGCCCATATATCCACCGAAACTATTAACTACTTACGCCATTTCTTCGACGACAGATTGATCAATTTTCAAACAGACATTAAATTTCCACCCAGATCACCTTATTGGACGGTTATACAGGGTGGCCGTTTAGTATGGCAAAGTAGAATACCGCCATTTGTATTTATAATACACAAAAAATGTTAATATAAAAGATGAATGACACTAAGTGAGTTATAACGTACAATTAGTTTTGACTCTATAGGGTGGCTCAACAAAGATGAACAAGAATTTTTTCTGTTTTAAATAGAACACCCTCTATATTTTTGCAGTTTTAACTTCCTTTTCGAGTGGTATTCAACATGACTATTTTACGAGAGTGAGAATAAAATGGAAACGGATGTTTTAAAACAACTTTTATTTAAATTTTAAACAAATCCAGTAATAAAAAAGGTAATTAAAAACTACCTACATATAAAAATTACAATTATTGTAGTTGATGATCTGCGCGTTATTTTTTTCAATTCAGTTTGACATGACTTCAATTAAATAATTGTTGTGATAGAAATAAAAAAATGATTGTATTTTCAGGTGACTTTTTTTTTAAATGTCAAAAAATGGTCGCGGCAATACGAAGTTGGTTGATTTTGTCGACCACCAGTCCAGGTAGTTGTATTGTTAGCTGTAACAAAATTTATTTCGATCAAATATTAAAATTTTGTCGGTGTAAAAATCACATGTGAATTTTGTCGAGGTAGGTGCAGGTAGTAATTTTGCCAGTAGGAAACAGGTCGTTGCTATGACATTTTGCCAGTGTAAAACATTCTAGTGAAATAGTCAAGTTAAATTTATATTGTGACAAAAATAAATTATTCAAAAGTAGAAATCATCGATATGATTTATGTTTTGGGTGCTAAAAATGCTTTATTAGCTACAAGAATTTATGAAGAACGATGCCCAGAGCGAAGACACCCTGATAAAAAGACATTTGAAAAGCTAATGCAGAGATTTGAAACTACAGGAGGTGTGGCTTTTAAAAAAAATGACCGAAGAAAATGGGTATGCACCGAAGAAAATGAACTCAACGTTCTGTTAGTATTACTGAGAATCCTCATATTGGTCAGCGTTCTATTGCACAACAACTAGACATTGGACGAACGGCGGTTCAAAAAATAATGACATCCTTACCACGTCCAGTTGCTTCAAGAGCTTAATGATGAGAACTATGTTAGGCGTCTTAAATTTTGTGCGTGGGCGCAAAATAAAATAAGGGAGCAGCATAATTTTGCGCATTCAGTTTTTTTTTGCGACGAAGCTACGTTCCATAAAAATGGCAACGTCAATAGACATAATTTTTATTATTATGCCACTACAAATCCTCATTTTGTTAGATTTCCCTATCAAAACAGATGGTCCCTAAACGTTTTGGGAGGAATTGTAGGAGAACGTAGTTGGTCCACATTTTTTCGAGGGAACTCTAACGGGACAGATCTATTTGGACCTTCTCCAAAATGATTTACCACAGCTTATTGCCCATATACCGAACATAGTTAAAGAACGCATGTGGTTTCTTCATGATGGAGCCCCGGTGCACCCCACAAGGCTCATTAGGGAATTCTTAGACGAAACTTATGGTCAGGAGGACCTGTATCATGGCCAGCTAGATCGCCGAATATGACAAAAATAGATATGGGGATTTGTTAAAGATCAAGTGTACAAAATGTCTCCGACAACTAAAGATAACATGAAAATTTGCTAAAGAAATTTCTTCCAAGCGATTACTTCCGAAATTTGTCGCAATTCAAGCGAAAAATTTGAAGATCGTGTCTAGAAGTGTATAGAGGCTAATGGAGGACACTTTGAACATTTGATTAAATAGTTCATGTAAGCAGCTAGATAACTGATTAAAGCACCTTACAAGTAAAATAAAAAAAAACATTTTTCTCAGATTTTTAATTAAAAATAAATATTACGCCAAAATTAGCAAAACTAACTAATAAACCTTTTAACAAAAGTTGTAGGGGGCAAGAACCTCTATAAGATAAAATATTAGAATACAGAGTGCTTCATTTAAAAAAGAGTAAATTGATTTTAAAATGTGAAAAGTTGACACGTTTGTAGAGCACACCCTGTACAAAATACCAAACTTGTGTGGGATAAGCATGTTAAGGGCGTGTGTGCGAGAGTAAAAAGTGGTGTGTTTGTGTTGCGTAATCTGACAGGATGTGTGTCATCGAGCACTGTAACGACAGCGTACTATGCACTGTTCCATAGTGTAATGTCCTACAGCATCACTGCTTGGGGAGGCTCGGCACATGCCTCTCGTGTCTTTGGCTTACAGAGAAGAGCCCTTAGAGTCATGTGTGGGCTCTCGGATACAGGGAGGACTGCAGAGCTGCTTTTGTCAGCATGGGTATCCTTACGTTTCCGTCACTGTACATTTTGCAAAATCTCTTGCTTATTAAAGGAAATGAAGATATATTTCAGTCCCATGACGAGGCCCATGACCATAACACCCGAGGTAAGCATAAACTAATTAGCAAATTCTGTAGGTTAAAGAGATGCGAGAGTAGGCCAGACTTTATAGGGATTAAATTGTATAACAAATTACCTCTTGATGTCAGGATGTTATCTCTTGAAAGCTTTAAGAATAGATGTAGGGATATTCTGTGTAAGAATGCGTTCTATGATATAGGAGAGTACTTGAGCTTCACCTTTCAACATTGATCTTACACCTTGGTGCTGTCCTGTCTCTGTGATTTTGCTTTTATATTTTGTACTTGCTTTTATATTTTAAATTATGTGTTTTTATTTTAATTAACTTTTAATATGTTTCTTACTATTAGGGATATCTTGCTTCTATTTTAAGAACAATTATCATGAACTATGTGACTTGTGTATATACGTATATGTATGTTAACACAAATAAATTTGATTTGATTTGATTTGAAAATATGCAATGTTCTGAGGGTCTTAAGTATTAAATTAGTCTTTATCTTTGATACCCTTGAGAATGTTTCGTATGTCTTGAGTTAATCCAATTATATTTCAAATTTTATGCTGCCAAGTTTTTCCTTCCAAAAAAGAATATTTTTAAGTAACTTGGCAACATTGCAAAATAATTAAGAACTATGTTTGCCACATTACGCGGAATATGGAGGGGAATTTAAAAGTGCAAAAATATACAGGGTGTTCTATTAAAAAAAAAATCTTGTTCCTCTTTATTGAGCCACCCTATAGAGTCAAAAATAATTTCATGTTATAACTCACTGTCCTTCAACTTTCACATAAACATTTTTTGTGTATTATAAACACAAATGGAGCTATTCTACTTTGCCTCACTAAACGGCCACCCTGTAGATTACTTCATTCTTAATCATTTGAAGCACAATATTTTTAAAACTCCAGTTGAAAATTTGGAACAATTACAAGAAGGGATTATCCAAGAATGTGGTAACATTTCTCCAGAGATGCTGAACAACGCTTTCGAAAATATGAAGAGACGTGTGAATTTATGCTTGTAGCCAGATTGGCTAATTTCAGCAATTTCTATAATTTTTATTTTCGTTTCTCTATATTCTTACTTTGTTAATTTTGTAAACAACGAAAATTAATTATTTCACGGATGCTATAAATTGTTCCACTTTTCTCGTCGCTTCCATACGTTTATAACGGAGAATTTCTCACGCAGTGAGAAATATCCGCCATTATAGTGAGAAATAATTTCTCACTGTTATTATGATAACCCAAGTCAGCCATAACGATGCAACGCCGACGATTAGCGCGCAATATCTACTTAGGCCATGAAACCATTTGCCGGCGTTTCCATAACAACACGACCGACACACTGCACAATTATTATTGCTGTCACCTTGCCAAACGGGAATATTTTTATTGTTGTTTTTTATACTAAAACAGTTCAGATTTATTAAATATTGATTATAATGGAAGACGAAGATTTAGAGTTTGGAAATACACCTCCTTAGTCCTCATATTGTTCAAAAAGCATCCGATGTTTGTAATAATTTGCTACCAAGAGCATCAAGACAAAAATATGAAGACGCTTACAGTAACTTTATGGACTGGAGAATGCTAGCCAAGGTGAATTCTTTTTCTGAAGATACTTTGTTAGTTTATTTTGAAGAGTTATCAAGAAAATTAAAACCATCAACATTATGGTCCCAGTCACTGCCGTCTCGAAAAACAGGCCGTCATATTAAGATCGTGACGTCACATTAGAAGAATTTATTATAGAGGCTATATGGCATGTAGATAATAAAATTGATATTTGTAAGTCAAAGATGTCTTAAATTATATGAAATGAGGTATAGAATCGTATATTAAAAAGGTATTTCGATGATTAGTATACAGAGTGATTCAAGACTATAAACTAGCTGATGTTATGATCACTAAGTATTGCTTCCGATCTTCGATACTCCTTCGAGATTACGAAAATAATTCCCAAATAATTCCTGAATAACAAACATTACAAACAATTTCATGGGTAGCTATTTTAAATAAAATTTTATATCAGTCAGTTGGTAGGTACATACTATCATTTTATCTTCCTCGAAAAACTATATAAACTTTATTTAACTTGGTTTTTGACTAGAAAAATAAAAAGGCATTAAGAGGAACCTGCTTTAAACTTGTAGGTATATTTTAACCGATATTTTAAGTAAGAAAAACTTGTATCGTATGAAAATCTAAACAAAATGTACAACGAATGTAGGCATTGTTTTGTTACTAAATTTTTGTCCGAACCTAACCTAAGTATGACATGCTTAACCTTCAATATTATACTATCTATTTAATAGCTAACTAATATACTTATAATCTTTCTATGTTTATTGCCTTATAACAATTTAAACAATACACCAAAATATTATTATTAAAAAAGGCAGCTACACTGCTCTGTTCTAGTATTATCTACCATTAAGTCTTCTGGTTGCTCTAAATTCCCAGACTAAAAACCTTTCCGCAAAGTACTTTATGCAAAAGCTGATACATTTATGCAATACTAAATCATCTTTTGGGATCCTTTTTTTTATCAATAAATAGCATTTCATCAGTGAAAAACATTATAGTTGAGTATTACACCAGGGAACACATCATGAATTTCGCATTTTTCGCTATTTCACAGCAACTTAATCAAATAATTTATGGTTTTACATATAAAGGTCCAAACTACGTTAAATTAATGTTACGGGTTTTCTAAAATAATCACATTAAACTGCTAAAAACAACTTAAAACTTAAAAAAAAACACCAAAACGGTCTACTGCTGATTTTAAAATGTGGACGGGAACATGACGGCCTGTGTCCTCGAGACGGCAGTGTCCCAGTACTCGATGCTGAGGAGTACCACAATTATTAGAAACTGTGTTGATGTATCAAAATACGAAAAACTACGCGCATTTTTGAAACGAAAATCGGAAAAATATGTTCCAAAACAATCAAAAACCTTAACTCCTGAAGAAATTCAACAATTTCTAAAAGATTCACCTGGTAAAAAGTGTTCGCTGGTAAAGGTATGTTTAAAAAAAAATATTTTATGGGAGATTGCATTTTTGGTTTTAATTTCAGGCTGCTTTAGCTAATGGCCTTACAGGGGCATGCCGTTGTGACAAACTTCGAAAATTAAAAATTCATGACATGGAAGATTTCAATTTGGTCCTTTTAATAAAATTACCCGATACTAAAAACAAAGTTCCTAGAAATTTCACAGTCACAGGAGTATTCTACCAAATTTACAAAAAATATGCAAAGCTTCGACCATGCACGGACGAGACCCGCTTTATTTTAAATTACCAAAATGGAAAATGCACAAAATAGCCCGTGGGAATAAATAAATTTGGCACCATTGAGAAAGATATAGCGAAAATTTTGCAATTACCGAATCCGGAATTATATACAGGCCACTGTTTCCGAAGGTCATCTGCGACTATTTTAGTTAATGCAGGAGCAGATCTTTTAACTCTAAAACGCCATGGGGGTTGGAAATCCAGCAATGTTGCTGAATCCTATATCGATAACTCTATGGCTAACAAAATGGAAATATCAAAAAGTATAATAGAATCGATTCAGCCTCCAGGGCCACTAGAACTTGAATTCAACAAAGCTGTGGAAGCACAGTACGTTTCCCCATCAACTTCAACTTCGACCTCGGCTAATATTTCAATTACCGAAAATGTGTTGAAGCGAAACGACTTTCCAAAATTGTTCAAATATAACTGTTAATTACAATTTTAAGTAAAATATAAAAATGAGTTAATGTAATATGTATTATGTATTTTTATTCTGAACCTCGTTTTGAACACATAAAATCAACGCATCCTTAGAAAAAGTACAGTGTACGACACGTGAGAAAATCACACATTTCTCCCTCACTTGATATGCGGCACTTGCCTTCGGCTCGTGCCAACAAACTTCTGCGCAATCCAAATCAGGTTATGTTTGCCTGCCACGGTCATATTGGAGTCACAAAGTGCTTCCAATATGGCCGTCGACGGCAAACGTTAGAAAACTAACCTTTATTTTTGCGTGCATGTCAGTTTGACGTGTAAACCGCGATTTTGGTTTTGTGTATTTTATTAAGTTATTGTTATTCAATATGTGTTTTTTTCTGTTATTTATATTTAATAATACTTAAAGTTGATGATGTTATTGAAGATGTTATCAATAGCAAGTGTATATCTATACACAGCACAGGACTTGACTGTAAACTAAGCATTGAATCCGTGTATATTTGGCCACATATTTGCCTTCAACGGCCGTTCTGAATTGTTCGTTGAATGTTTTTGAGTTCTGTGGAACGAATTCAATATGGCCGTGGCAGGCAAATCGTAATTTGACACATCGTTGGATTGCCTAATATGAATTTGACACAATGTTAACCTAGATTTGTTTAGATGGATTGTTTCATTATAATTGTGGTCTAAACCAAGCCCTACGTTTTTCAGTCCAAGCCCTCTTGGATGAATATAATTTTTGCGCACACAGTAAAATACTAACACTTCTTCGCTACAAAATAAGGCTATTTATAAAATTATTATACTGTACTATTTCCTATAGTAAGATTTATAATATGCAAAGTCCAAAGATATTATCTGTAACTAGGCCAAAGGGCTCAATTATTTGTCCTCGGGTTAGATATTAATTTTCTGACGTTCCTCGAATATTATCCTGCCAAGATTTGTCCTTGATCTTGTTACCCTTGTCTGAATACCTAAATTACTTGAAGGGTATTGATATCACTTAAAATGAATTTTAGGGTGTTTGGCCTAATATACAATTTCACGCATGAGGGTGAAGTGCAGATAGGATGTTACAGAAAACTAGTTTTGAATTGGAATTCTGCACGGTGACAAAATATTTTTTCCCGCCTGTGGATGTAATAGCCTAAATTGTTTGAGCTGTTTTTTAATTTTCTTATTTTCTCCAATTGTTTTGTCTGTGTTTGTTGGTAATTGAGCTAACTGTAAGTTACCGTTTATTTGTCACATTAATAAATAATATTATTTTGATTTGAACAATTTCTAGTTTCTATTGTATTTAATTTCCTGGTCCTCATGTCGTCTAAGTTTATTGTTTATTACTTTAATAATTTTATTACTGGTACATTTTTAAAAGTAACATACCCTAACAATGGTTGACTATACAAATTAGGGACCTATTTGGACTTACTACAAAATCGAATTGAACCCGCACTAGAAGAAGTTGTACGCGAAAATCAGGAGATCTGGTATTAAATAAATGGTTGTCCTGCCCATAATCCTCTCATGATTAGGGAGTACTTGCAAAATATTTTTAACGGAAATATTATTGGCCAGCCAGATCCCCTGACCTTTTTCTAGACCAGCTAAAAAACTGTATTTCGTTAGAATGTGATAGAATTTCTCAATATCAACTCAATCATGTTAGAAATGAATTTTATGATCGGTTAGGATATTGTTTAGCTGTTAGTGGAGGGTTGTTTGAATATTTAATTAATTATTGTTTTGTGAAAATCGGTAGTCTAAGGTATGTTACGTTAAATTAAAGGCTTTGTAAGAAAAACATAATGGTCTTTTATTTTTGATATGTGATTGCCGGATTGGTGAAACGAAAATGTGTTTTTAATTTGAAATAATCTTTATTCGTTATATCCAGCTTCACGTCAATTTTTGACAATAGCGTCATAGAACTATTTGCTGGTGTTTGCTGAATTACCTAAACTATGAAAATTCCGTAATTTTGCCAACACATTTAATTGAATAAATTAGGTTCGGCTTATTAAAATTTATTCAAACTGAGCACATAGGTTTATTATATTGGCCTCTTCAAAAAATTACAATACAATTTTTCTCTAAATTGTACAGGGAAGAAAATATACAGTGTGTCTACTTAAGTTGGCTACATATGGGAAACTTTTTTATTATTAATTTTACGAAAAAAAGTTATTCTTCATAAAAAGTTCCGCATGGTCCAAAACCTAAAATGCAGTCATCAGATATTAAGTTTTTCCAAGTGTATACGAGGGGTGTAAAAAAATATGAATTTCGCTCAAGAGTAAAGTACCTTTATTTTTGACGATATCGAAAACTGTAATTATGAAAAGTTCTTCAAAATGAAAAACTATATTTTAATATGAAATTACATCTTTCTACTTAAGATTTTTTTTTATTTTTACAAAATTTCTCAAATTACCGATACAGAACATTTATCTTTTTTATTTGTTAAAAACATGATAACCTTTCCGTGTCGTTCAGAAAATAATAAGTAAATTCTAACAAAACAAAATTTATTTCTAAAAATTTAATTAATAAGTACACCATTAAAATAAAAATTCGTTCAAGTACAATGTAAACAAATCCATCTACCTGAACTTATTTTTTACTCTTTCCAAACTTCTAATTAATTGATGACTAAGTTTACATACTACAAATTAAACATTTTTAAAATATTTTCCGAAATTCTATCAATAATTAATAATAAACAGTAATCTCTTATTTTTTTTTGAACACTTGATAACTTTTCAATTACTTAATGCCTGTCTTGCAACATTTTAGCGATGCATTTAAATGAATAATACCACAATAATTCATTTTGTTATAATAATTGTAACGAACATTATTAACTTCTGTAACGAAGCAGACCCAGGTGTCTATATTTTAAATTATTTTTGCTCTCATATTAAATGTATCTTTAAATAATTCTTGACCTACCCGCCACTGTAGCATCCTAATATTAATTTATTTCAGCCTTATTTGACTGTGTTGTGTTTTAATCATGTTATGGTTTTAATTTACCCTGATATATTATTGGGAAAAAAACCTGGTAAGTATATATTAGTATAATTATTAATTGTGCCATTATAATACCATATTTTTTATAAGTTAAGTTAATTAAAAGAGATTCAGTAATCAGTCTACCTTTTGTTTGATTTCATTTTTTGAAGATTGCGCGTGACCTTTGGACCCTCGAGTCTGCCCGGGGAGCGATGCAGCGCCTTGCATGTTTTTTACGCCGTTTCATCGACAGGGTAGTTGGCGCAGATTGTTAAAAAGTGGAAGGACGAAATTGGTGGGAGAATATCGCCTTGCTGGTCTAGTGAGAACATCGAAAGGATCACTTATTAACTTCTATCAGGTACGATAAGCATCGAAATTCAAGAGCCATCATGACTTCACATTTTAATTAGATTTTCTTGAAAAGTACTTTTTCTCTAATAGCAAATAATAATAGTGGGATCAAAGGTTTTGTGTGAAATAAATTTGGGTCTCTTTTGGCTTTATTTGAAGAAAGTAAATTGCTTAAATAATAAAACATTTAATTTATTTAAAAAGGTGTTGTCTTGTAATTTACAAACGTAAAACGGGGTTTTCTAAAACATTTACATTTTATAAGTCTGAACATTAGAGGGTTTGTTATTTTCGATACAGGGGAAGTCAAAAGTTCGAACCTAGTGTTGTTTTGTGATGGTTGTTGAATTTTCGAGTACTAAATTAAATTCTGGTTTTATTCTTTTAAATCTTTAACAAGGGAAATTTTGATTAAAGGGTTTTTTTTGGTTGTTTGTATTTTTAAATGTTTTCAGGGGTTTTGAAGATCATGTTTTTTTAAATAATTTATTTTTAATATTTCGGTAGTCAGAATAGTGTGGGATTTCTTATTTTTGTCATATCTTTTAACAGGGAAAATGTTGAGCTCTTATGTTTGTTAAAAAAATATTCAGGGTGTGTTTTTTTGGGAAATCATTTACAATATTTTACTGCTTACTTCTCTTACTTCTGACAGACGAAAGGTAGTCCCGTTTGTGGACTTGACCTGGTCTGTTTACTTTTCTTATTTCTGACAGACGAAAGGTAGTCCCGTTTGTGGACTTGACCTGGTCTGTTTACTTTTCTTATTTCTGACAGACGAAAGGTAGTCCCGTTTGTGGACTTGACCTGGTCTGTTTACTTTTCTTATTTCTGACAGACGAAAGGTAGTCCCGTTTGTGGACTTGACCTGGTCTGTTTACTTTTCTTATTTCTGACAGACGAAAGGTAGTCCCGTTTGTGGACTTGACCTGGTCTGTTTACTTTTCTTACTTCTGACAGACGAAAGGTAGTCCCGTTTGTGGACTTGACCTGGTCTGTTTACTTTTCTTATTTCTGACAGACGAAAGGTAGTCCCGTTTGTGGACTTGACCTGGTCTGTTTACTTTTCTTATTTCTGACAGACGAAAGGTAGTCCCGTTTGTGGACTTGACCTGGTCTGTTTACTTTTCTTACTTCTGACAGACGAAAGGTAGTCCCGTTTGTGGACTTGACCTGGTCTGTTTACTTTTCTTATTTCTGACAGACGAAAGGTAGTCCCGTTTGTGGACTTGACCTGGTCTGTTTACTTTTCTTACTTCTGACAGACGAAAGGTAGTCCCGTTTGTGGACTTGACCTGGTCTGTTTACTTTTCTTATTTCTGACAGACGAAAGGTAGTCCCGTTTGTGGACTTGACCTGGTCTGTTTACTTTTCTTATTTCTGACAGACGAAAGGTAGTCCCGTTTGTGGACTTGACCTGGTCTGTTTACTTTTCTTATTTCTGACAGACGAAAGGTAGTCCCGTTTGTGGACTTGACCTGGTCTGTTTACTTTTCTTATTTCTGACAGACGAAAGGTAGTCCCGTTTGTGGACTTGACCTGGTCTGTTTACTTTTCTTATTTCTGACAGACGAAAGGTAGTCCCGTTTGTGGACTTGACCTGGTCTGTTTACTTTTCTTATTTCTGACAGACGAAAGGTAGTCCCGTTTGTGGACTTGACCTGGTCTGTTTACTTTTCTTATTTCTGACAGACGAAAGGTAGTCCCGTTTGTGGATTTGACCTGGTCTGTTTACTTTTCTTATTTCTGACAGACGAAAGGTAGTCCCGTTTGTGGACTTGACCTGGTCTGTTTACTTTGCTTACTTCTGACCACTTTTATTCTCTGGGGATTTTCAAAGTAATAAGGATTACCTTCTACAAACATTAAAAAAAATTAAAGTCAAAGTTATCATGTTTGTAATTTATGACCAAGATGTCGGAATTATGCATATCATAAATACTAAATCAATATAACAAAATCAAATTGAATACCGTAACATGTGAAACTACAACCAACTATCAGTTTTTTGCAGATGTCAAATCACTTTAATTTGCTATCAGTTTTCAGTGGGAACCAAGTTTATTATAAAAAAAAATGCAGACGCCTGAAAACATTGACTTAGAGAATATCAGTTTCACTAATGTTTCAGGTTAGTAATTTTTCATGTGTTTTGTTGAATCAAGCTTTCTCCATTATTTAGTTTTTTTCTACTCCAAGTTGTTATGGCGTTAATACCGTTTTATTTTCCAAATAGTATCTGTTGCTGACGTCTAGTCAAAATTCAACTTAAATAATTAACTATAAATCACTGCTAGGAGAATTCAATTATTTTTCCTAAATGGTTTAAGTTCGGGGTTATCCTATATCCATGCTCCTCCATCGCGCTGCTATGGGGCGACAGCCCACGCTGGACGTAGCATCGAGGTAAAACTCGTGAGGAAGAGGGGATTTTTATCAGGCAGGGAAAAGAAAGAATTTCTCATTTTCTATGTTCTATACTAGGCCAAACAACAGTTTAAAACCATTCGGTGGTAGTTTTATAAAATAAAATAAGAATAATTATTTTCTAAAGGTAATATTTATTGGGACTTGCTCAAGGAATAGTGAAGGTTCCGTTCTTTTGATCCAGACCATTAACAGGGTTACAGTGTTTCCTTCGACGTGGGACGGCGGCCGACAGACCGGTGCGACAGCACATTCCAGCAACCGATAGTAAAGGATACCCTACAGGGATAGGCGACAGCCTAGGGCGACAGCCCCTCCGTCCCGTCCGGTGCACAGGGTAGGGGATTCCTTTGGAAACGTGGTCGAGAGTGCGTTGCTAGAGCTTTCTCTGAACCAATTTCCATGTTGCATTTTTTTTATCTGACTGCATAAGTCTAAATTCTGCCATCTGATGAGTTTCTCAATCTCATTAAAAAGAAGTGTTTTTACACAATCCATAAAACGTCCATAATAAACTTTGAGTTAATTTTTCTTCACTCTGTATAATACTCCAATTAGTATTTTTCAGCGAACCTGACGAACACAACGTAGGGTCGGCCTTAGATTCTGCCCGAATCTAAACGGTCACATCAGAGCCTGTTCCTTTATTGTATGTGAGGCATACTAATGCATTATTTTATGTATTTGAATGTCACGCGGGAAATTCTGGAATAGGTGAATAATGACTCAATTCCATGAGTCGTGCGATAACACTTTTGTGTTAAATCAGACCTTCCAGGGCACAAATTTTTTGTTGAAAATAATACTAATAATAATTTTATTTTTCAGCTTTGTAATTAAATATCTTAATTATTTAATTAACCCATTTTAATAACCCTCTAATTAAAATTTCTTTCAGCTTTTTACTCCGGTCGTATGAGCCGGGGGCCGTAAGGTTACACTTCCTCAATTTACAAACGCCTCAACATATCCGCCTTCTCTGTCAATACAGGTAATTGTTCTATCGCAAAATTTTTTCAATACTCTTCTAACCATAGCCGGAGTAATACTCTGAAGCGATCCTGCAATGACTCTTTCCAAATGGGCAACATCTGTAAATGGCCTTTGAAGATACACGTTTTAGGTAACCCCACAAGAAAAAATCGAGTTGGGCAAATCTGGAGACCGAGGTGGCCAAGAAATTTTCGAAAACCGATGTATAACTCTTTCATTAAAACGATTTCCAAGGTATTGCCTTACATCTAACCTACTGTGGCAAGGGGCACCTTCCTGTTGGAATCATATCTGTTGACGTTGAAGGAGGGGAACGTTGTCAAGAAAATTGTCTAATTCATTCTCTAAAAAATGTAGATAACGGTCTGCATTCAAAGATTCATGAAAAAAAGGTCCAATTATTGTATTTCCATAAATTCCACACCACACGTTTGTTTTGAATGCATACTGGTCCCGAGTTTTGATGGTAAAATTTGGATTAGTATCACTCCACCAACGGCAATTTTGGGTAGAGATTGTTCCATTTGATGTAAATGTTGCTTCATCCGAAAAAATAATAAATGTCTTCCCATAAATGGATTATCTTCTAACATTCATTGGATATCACAACAGAATTCAAAGCGTCTATCATGATCTCCTGGTCTTAACGTATAAATAAATTGGGGCTTGTATGGGTGCAACTTGTGCTTTTGTGAAATATTTGAAACCGTATCTTTGCTTATAGAATTCGGTATCGAAGCTGCCCGTGTTCGCAAGGAATTTTTAGGATGTTCAATTGCTGAGAGCATTACATCAAATTCCATGTCATCACTGGCGACCCTTTTTGGCGTTTGTTACTAAACTTATTTCTTATATCTCCAAAATTCTTAGATTTGTTTAATAATTTCCTTACTGTGGTATAGTGACGATTTTTCTCTGGGTGTCGGGTATTAAAAATGTCTGCAGCTTCTCGATTTGTTTTGTAATTGTCATCCACAATTAACACAATTTTAATTTTATCTTGAGTACTTACTTAACGTTGCTGGCATTTCTACTAAATTTTATGAATACAACTGATTTTTTGAAGTTACTGTCAAACAATTCTTGTCAGTGCATCATAGATTAAATGTTTCATTTAATTTCAATGGTGTATTGATTAATTAATTAAATTTACTAATTACTTTCTGAACGAAACGAAAAGATTATCATGTTTTTAATAAATAAAAAAGATAAATGTTCTGTATCGGTAATTTGAGAAATTTTGTAAAAATAAAAATAAAATCTTAAGTAGAAAGATGTAATTCCACATTAAAATATAGTTTTCCATTCCAAACAACTTTTCATAATTACAGTTTTCGATATCGTCAAAAATAAAGGTACTTTATTTACTCTTGAGCAAAATTTATATTTTTTTACACCCCTCGTATACACTTGGAAAAATTTAATATCTAATGATTTCATTTTAGGTTTTGGACCATGCAGAACTTTTTATGAAGAATAACTTTTTTTCGTAAAATTAATAATAACAAAGTTTCCCATATGTAGCCAACTTAAGTTAACACACTGTATATAGCCATCTCAAAATTTACATGGAATTTCCTATGTTCAACTAAGCCATACATCACCCGGTATACACGTATACAGAATTTCAAAGCTTTTTACTAGGCAAAATATAATAATCTAAGTAACAGGTGAAGTTAAAAATAAAAACATGAGAATAAAGAAAAATGAACCGGTAAATATGAAACTATGAACTCAAGTCTATTACACTTACATACTTTCCAGAATAAATATATTACTAAGAAATTTTTGTAATACATGAGTACTTCACTGTGAAACATTTAAAAATAGTTTGCTATTTCCCGGAAAAGACTTGAATTTCGCTAAAATTTTCATGAATATGCATGAAACATGGGAATGAAACTACGGCTAATAATGGATGTAGAGTTGTGCTTTAATAATAGATGCGTTGTATTTTCGACTAGTAAAGGTTTTTATATTTTTGTCAAGCCGAAAATATAAAAGCAATAATTCTGGTCGTCTTTTAGTGGTAACTAAATTGCATCAGTTTTACAATAATAATATTTATTTTTGGTAAAATTGTATAAATGAGTTGGGTTTGCTTAGACTAGTTAGCAAATGTTTTAAGTTTTAACAACATAACATAAGCAAAGAGTATGGGTCACGACTTTGTTTATTGTTTAATTAATATTATTATTTTATGAAAAGTTATCATTTTCACTAATTATCGTACTTCGAACTAAATGCCTAGTTTTCTATTTGGGTTTTATAATGATTACTTCATGAGTTGAATAATGTTTCACTTTATGAAACTCAAATTTTATTTGTTAAAAGTTGGTAATAATAATATAATCTGTCAAATGTTTTATTCTGTTGATGTAAATCTCTTTTTTTCAGTCATGTGTATGTTTGGTTACATAAACACGAAAAATAAAGTTTTTTTGTTGCCAGGAGAAGAGCAGACATTTTATAGTATCTATTACCAACATACTTACTTTATATTTATTTCGATAAAATTAGCCGTTGTTTCGAAGAAAAAAAAATAAAAGTCTACAGTAAGTAGAGACAAATTTCGCATTTGGGCTAAGTTTTTAACTTGCAAAAACATTTCCATATAATATTTTCCTGTATTTCTTATAATTAAGGTACTTTACTCTTAAGGCAATTTCGAAAAAATGGCATTTGCTGCCTTACTATTAGCCCATAAAATAATAATTTGGGAGAAATATGCATTTTATAATAAAATTGACAAAATATGCAAAAAATGCCTATATACAGGGTGGCCAATTAGTACGACAAAGGTCAATATCTCCTGTACCATTAAAGATAGCGGAAAACTTTTGACGAAGCTTATTAATGGTTAAGAGATGCATCTTTTAAAATTATTTTCGTCTATACAGGGTGCTCCAAAAAAAGCGACACAGTAGAAATTTTATATTTTTTAAATGGAACACCCTGTATATATTTACATATTTTAATTTGCCGTAAATTACTGTACATAGCACCGTAATTATTTATACACATTTTTGCAACGTTGCCGAATAGATGGGAAAATCCCTTAAATTTGTGAAAAAACATCGTTCAATAAAATGTGTAGTATTTTTTAACTTATTATAATTGGAAACAAAATATTTTTATAATGGAAAGAGAAGTGTTGACAGAAGTCGCCTAGGGTAAAATAGATTCATATTTTTGTACAGGGTGATTTCTACGGACATGCCAACTTTACGAACTTTAAACCTAATTTTCTCATTTTTTTCAACCGAAACACCCTGTATTTGATTTCTTTGTCTTGTAGGGATTTTCATCCTCTTTAACTTTTGTTAAGGTATTTTCATGCCTATCTCTACAAATATTGGTCGTATTTCAGTTTTTGTCTAAAACTCTAGCAAAAAACTGATTGTATTTTACCATTGTCGTTTTTCTAGTTACCTAGGCCATAGAAAATAAAAACAAACGTTCTTGTTTAAAATGAAGCGTCAGTTTGTTTGTAATAATATTATGACAATTATAGTGATTTGGTGAGTTATTCTTCAAAAATTAATAAAAATATATTTTTCAAATGTCGAAATGGTGGATATGGTTTTTGTATTAGGAGCTAGCGACAAAAACTGCTTGTTAGCTATGAGGATATATCAAGAAAGATATCCAAACCGAAGGCAACCCAGTGGAAGGGCGTTTGAAAAAGTAAAGGAGCGTTTTTAAACAACGGGGAGTGTAGCCTATAAAAAACAAGAAAGAATAAAACGTGTTTTAACGGAAGAAAATTAATTAAATGTTCTTTTAACAGTCACTGAAAATCCACACATTGGCTAACGAAATATTTCCGACCAATTAGATATTCGCTGTTCATCGATTCAGAACATACTGAAAACAAACAAAATGCATCCTTACCATATCCAGTTACTGCAGGAACTAAATGAAGATGATTCTCAAAAGAGAATAGATTTTTGTGAATGGACGCAGGAAAAAATGAGACAACAACAAAATTTTGCACATTTAGTATTCTTTTGTGATGAAGCGACACTTCATAAAAATGGAAACGTTAATAGGCATAATTTTCACTATTATGCTACAAGCAATCCCTACTTTATAAGAACCCATTCACAAAACAGATGGTCCTTAAACGTTTGGGGAGTAGTTGTAGGAGACTATGTTATTGGACCGCATTTTTTTGAGGAAAAAGTAACTGGACAAGTATATTTGGACTTCTTACAAAACGATTTACCACAATTAATGACTCAGATACCAAATGAAATTCGTGAACGTCTTTGGTTTTTACATAATGAAGCCCCCGTGCATTATACAGGACCTGTTACTAACTTTTTAAATGAAACATATGGGCAGCAGTGGATTGGAAGAGGAGCGCCCGTACCATGGCCGGCTAGATCACCAGATCTAACAAAAATGGATTTCAGTATATGGGGCTTTGTAAAGGATCAGGTATATAAAATAGCCCCCACTACAAGAGATGATATGAAAATTCGTATTAGAAACTGTTTTCAAACTGTAACTCGGGAAATATGTAGAAACATGACTTATTCTTTTGAAAAACGTATAGAATTGTGTATTCAAGTTAATGGGAGCCACTTTGAACAATTAATTAGATAATTTTAAATTAATTAATTTAAATTTTAAAAATTGTTCTCAAGCTTGAATCGGTAAAAAACTTAAATCTAAAAATTGTTTCGAGTTAATTATTTATGTAAATTAATAGAAAAACTACAAAACTGACGTTTGTTTGTATTTTCTACGTCATAGGTAACTAAAAAAACGACAATGGTAAAATACATTCAGTTTTTTGCTAGAGTTTTAGACAATAACTGAAATACGACCAATATTTGTAGAGATAGACATGAAAAGACCTTAACAAAAGTTAAAGAGGATAAAAATCCCTACAAGTCAAAGTAATCAAATACAGGGCGTTTCATTTGAAAAAAATGAGAAAATTAGGTTTAAAGTTCGTAAAGTTGGCATGTCCGTAGAAATCACCCTGTACAAAAATATGAATTTATTTTATCCTAGGCGACTTCTGTCAACACTTCTCTTTCCATTATAAAAATATTTTGTTTCCAATTATAATAAGTTAAGAAATACTACACATTTTATTGCACGATGTTTTTTCACAAATTTAAGGGATTTTCCCATCTATTCGGCAACGTTGCAAAAATGTGTATAAATAATTATGGTGCTATGTACAGTAGTTTACGGCAAATTAAAATATGTAAATACAGGGTGTTATGGAAATGACTTATTATATTTTAAGGGGCCACTCCTGAGGTGGTCTAGAGTTACACTTGATAGTTTTTTTTTCTAAAATCGGAAGTATTTTGAATTTTGTAAAATACCTTAAAACCGGACTATGTGCGCCTTCCATGATAGTTCAATGCCCCTGAACACATGTGTTTTTGACAAGACAAACTGCTGGAATGGTAATTGTTTAGTTTAGTGCAATTAATGTTGAATTTTGTGCTAAAATTTCGTATATAGACTAATTGAGGGTAGCTGATCACAATTTTCCTTTAGCGTTTTTACGGCAAATGCACTGGTTTTGAGAAAAAAAAATGTTAAAGTTTTTCACTTACAGGTTAGGGTATTCTTTTGTAAGGATGTCTTTAAGAAATAATAAATTTGTAACGATTAAAACAAATTTATTAATTAGGTAATTTAAGGAAAACATAAAGCGATAAAATTAAATCAAAGGTGTACCGATAACCGACCATATGAACTCTAAAGTTCTTAGTCAACTACTTTTCTTTTCAACTTGCTTTCTTCAGCACCTCGACCAAATCTAACAAAAACAAACCGTCAGCGTATTTTGTCTGGAGCCGATCCGAGGTTTGTTTATTTCGATATCTTTGGGTGTCGCGTTTCACTTTCCTTTCAATTTCCTAGATTTTATGGTTTTCCCTTCAAAATATGTGATAAAACTTTCACCAAACTATCTGTTCATAAAATAAGAACAACATTTTAGCAAAAAAACAATGGAAAAGGCACAAATTTAATTAAATTCGTTGGTAATACGCCGACAAAGTAGAAGCGTCTCTTTTCAGATTCATTGCACTCACGTTGCCAGATTGTTCTTCTTTTTCTTGTAATTATTAATGGCTTCCATCCAGGAGAATGATATGCTAGCTCAAGCCAATAGGATTCATTCAATTAATAAAAATTAATTGAAAAGTATAGGCAATTTATAATACACTAACAATCTGACAACATGGGTGCAGTGAACCTGCAAACAGGCTCCTTGTACCGTGCAGTTTGCTTCTGCTTTTTTGGCCAGCTGTCAGTGAGCTGTCTCCCGTCTTTTTCCAGATAACGTAGAGTTTTCTGTTCGCTTACAAGTTATCCCGTTTTTCAGAGTTTCCTTGTGGCATATTTCATTTATTTCAACTCAGAAGTGTATACTATGACTCCGACAAGTAATATTTTATTGGAAATAGCAACATTTTAGGATTACATGCAAAATAACATACCGGTGAGTTAGAAAAACTTTAACATTTTTTTTCTCAAAACCAGTGCATTTGCCGCCTAAACGCAAAAGGAAAATTGTGATCAGCTACCCTTAATTAGCCTATATACGAAATTTTAGCGAAAAATTCAACATTTGCACTAAAGTAAACAATTACCCAAATCAGCTGTTTGGGTCATGGGCGCGTAGGTGTTTTGGACCTAAATTTTTGAAGGCATTTTTCTCGAATTTCTAGCTTCGAGCGCCATTTATAGCAATTTTTCCCCAATTCGTCTCGAGCTATATATTTACGGGTTAAAAAATAATAAGTCATTTCCATAACACCCTGTATATACAGGATGTTCCATTTAAAAAATATAAAATTTCTACCGTGCCGCTTTTTTGGAGCACCCTGTATAGACGAAAATAATTTTAAAAGATGCATCTTTTAACCCTTAATAAGCTTCGTCAAAAGTTTTCCGCTATCTTTAATGGTACAGGAGATATTGACCTTTGTCGTACTAATTGGCCACCTTGTATGTACTTTGCATATATTCCGCCTTTTAGTTATAAACTTTATTTCTAACCTGTTTGTTTAAACTTAAAAATGATAGTCCTCTTTTCCAAGTATACTCTGTATACTGTAGCATTTTTTAGATTGTATATTATTTGATATTTATTCTGTAACAAGCAGAGGTACTTAATAAAAAAAATTTCAATGACCAGTATTTAAACACTTTGCAAATATTACGCAAAACCAAAAAATACCATAAAGGAATGTCGAAATTACAAATTTACAAAAATGGAAACACATATTAGCTAAAAGAAATTAACGAACTTTTCCTTTGTTTTGAAGCCAAAGCTTTTCCCGCTTTTATTCATATCTAAATAGCCTTAAGCGTACTGATCCAGTTCATTTAATGCTCCCTTAAATATCTGCACAGTCGGATGCTTCACAATAAAAATTTAATTATACTTTTCTTTCATTTGCATTTGTAGTTGCTCGATTTATTTTACAATTTCTTTTCTCCGACAACGAAGTTATGTTTAGGAATTTAAATTGCTGTAAAGTCCAGCAGCGTGTGTGCTAGTTAACTGAGCTGAAAACAGACACAAGAGGGGGTAATTGGCCTTTGGGTGCATACGATACTGCTCACATTCATATGGCTTAAAGAAAAACAACATATTTTGCAATATTTTGTTTTTTCTCGGATACATCCGGAAGTACTAGGAATTTATTAATTCTTTTAACGCTAATTTGTTCAGCACAAAATTGCGCAACTTTGCCTTAATTTAACCGACTGTGTATCTCTTATGGTTTTGAAGATCCTCATGCACACTTTTAAATCAATCTTTATCACAAGCATTATATTATAAGTGTTCCTTGTATTTATACAAGGTATCCGGAAATTCATATGCCAACATTGAGGAGGTGATTCTACATAAAAAACTCAGTTCCTATAAACCTAGGTCCGCAAATGCTTCAATTTTAAGACACAGGGTGTTAAAATTGTTTAAAAAAAAATCAATTTTTGTTAGTATTTTAAAGTTTTTAAATATCATTTTTTGAAATTTGCTATAAATAAAGAGGGATTGAAGTGATAAATTTTACAAATATTTAAAGCTTTTTGACTCTGACATGAGTGTAGATATGGGTTAGCATGTTAAGTTTTCATAGGGAATCGGAGTTACGCCACCGTTTTTTTTGAAAATAAATATTATTTTCGAAATTGCGCCTTATCATTTAGCGAAAATTATTTCTAGACTTTTTTTGTGTGACGAACGATTCTCGATTAAAAAAATAAATTAGAACTTTTAAATAAGATAAAAAAATTTGCTTTTTAATGTTTCAATTTATTTGGAGAATAAATCACTCTACATGTTTCGGCTTATTAGGCCTTTTTCAAGAGCAATACAAGGTGAATACTAAATCTAAAAGTAACAATACGGGTGTTTATAAACTTAATAATAAAGGAAGGTTTTTATTGCACCTATCTAAATGTTGGAATTTTCCTAGTGGCTGTTATGGGTAGACTTAATGAAGGTGTCTATTATCGGGGTATTTATAAAATTTTGTTGATCATTGGTGGTACACGGATTATTTTTTATAGATTTTTTGATTTCATATTGTTCTAGTAAATCTAAACGTTTTCCTTTTCTTTCACTGTGTAATAATTTAAAATTGTCATCAGTATCTATGAAATGATTTTGTTCTATGCAGTGTGCTGCGATGCCGGTATTTTTTATGTTGTTTAAGATGGAGTTTCTATGTTCTTTTATTCTTGTTTTGAGATCTCTACCGGTTTGCCCAATATAGACAGCCTTACAGTCTTTACATTTAATCTCGTAAACACCAGACTTATTTAATATAGGGTTTTTATCTTTATTGTTAACTAACGTTTGTCCTAAGTTGCGTTTATTTACAATTATTGGAGTACAGCTCAGATTTTTAAGTTTTTTTGATACTCTATTACTATATTTAGGTATATAATTAATAAATCTGAAGTTTTCTTCGATCTGGTTCGAGATGCTATAGAATTCTCTATTTAACAATTTACGCTTTTTGTTTTTAACCATATTGTCTATTAAAAAAACAAAAAGCGTAAATTGTTAAATAGAGAATTCTATAGCATCTCGAACCAGATCGAATTCAGATTTATTAATTATATACCTAAATATAGTAATAGAGTATCAAAAAAACTTAAAAATCTAGGCTGTACTCCAATAATTGTAAATAAACAACTTAGGACAAACGTTAGTTAACAATAAAGATAAAACCCCTATATTAAATAAGTCTGGTGTTTACGAGATTAAATGTAAAGACTGTGAGGCTGTCTATATTGGGCAAACCGGTAGAGATCTCAAAACAAGAATAAAAGAACATAGAAACTCCATCTTAAACAACATAAAAAATACCGGCATCGCAGCACACTGCATAGAACAAAATCACTTCATAGATACTGACATTTTTAAATTATTACACAGGGAAAGAAAAGGAAAACGTCTAGATTTACTAGAACAATATGAAATCAAAAAATCTATAAAAAATAATCCGTGTACCACCAATGATCAACAAAATTTTATAAATACCCCGATAATAGACACCCTCATTAAGTCTACCCATAACAACCACTAGGAAAATCCCAACATTTAGATAGGTGCAATAAAAACCTCTTTATTATTAAGTTTATAAACACCCGTATTGTTACTTTTAGATTTAGTATTCATCTTGTATTGCTCTTGAAAAAGGCCTAATAAGCCGAAACATGTAGAGTGATTTATTCTCTAAATAAATTGAAACATTAAAAAGCTAAATTTTTTATCTTATTTAAAAGTTATTATTAAAATGTTTCACAAGGAACCATCCGCCGAATCAGTACAATGTATTAAAATAAATTAGATTTATTTGCAAATCGCTATGCGAGAGTTTGATAAAATTGCATTTATCTCCTAAGCAAGGCCGAAAACAAAGAAATATCAAAAGGTACTTTTTATTAGACATTGGACTGTCTACAAGAATGTGCGATTAAAAAGAATAAATGCAGTGGCGTACATATTATTTGTTCTGCTTAAATGTTTAACACCCTGTATTTCTGCAACGAAGCATATTATTCAGTGCTCATAGGAAATAGGAAAAAGGCTCTCGGATAATGTATACCTACCTCTTTTCATACGCCTCTTCAAAAAAATTAATGTGGTTCGTTAAGATTTATCTAACGTTTTAATATTATGTTTCTTTTAGACACTTTCGACGGGTATCTCCGTTATTAGCACAGATAGAATGATGCGGTTTTCGCAAACCTGTGTCACTTTTTTGTTAAACAAACGATGCCCTATACGGATTTATCATGACCATCTTGGTTTTTGAGATACAGGGCGAAATTGAAAATGGTGTATTTCAGTTATCTTATACCCTATCGAAAATGTAAAAACAAGAGTGTTATACAGTTTTTCACGTAGAATTCAGTGGCGTACTTAGTATTTTTCCAGGTACCCCCATTTGTGAGAAATATACCAAAGTTATGTTATTTTAAATGGAACGCCCTGTATATTTATTCATAGTTGCATTCTGTTTACTGAGAGCTTTCCAAAAACATATAATAGTTTACACTTTGTTTTAACAGGACGGTTAAAATTTATATTTTTTGAATAACAAACTTTAAATTGGCAGTAGGCCTTGGATTCTGTTTTAATAAAAATAATTTATTGACGATACCATCATCATCATAGTCACAATGTCTTAGCAGACATGTTGTGAACTCGTAAAATGAAATGTTCTAAGTCAGAGCTGGAGGGTTGCCGAAACGAAGGTTGTCAATTGCTCTAGAAATTGTATTTCGCCATCTTTCACGATTATTTGTCAATTCGGTCGCTCTTGTGACGCTAGTATTTAGCAATTGTTTTGTCGCATCCACCCAGCGTGTAGGAGAACGGCCACGACGCCGTCCTCCCGGAGCATGACCCTGGACAACAAGTTTTTCCATATTATCACTTCTATGGATATGGCCGAAGAACGTCAGGATACGCGTCAAGACAATGGAAGATAGTCGCTTTGAATTTCCGAGTTCACTCAATATAGAAACATTAGTTCGGTGGGCTGTATAAGGAACTCTTAGCATTCTTTTCCAAGCCCACATTTCGAAAGCATCTATGCGGTGGCGGTCTGCCTTTCTCACAGTCCAAGTTTCAAAGCCATACATAAATATGGAAAAGACAAGAGACTGAACCAGCGACATTTTGGTGGCTTTGGTGACATTATTATCACGCCATATTCTAGTCAGTTTAGTCATAGCTGACCGTGCTTGTTGAATGCGCCGTCGGATTTCAACCTCACAACCTCCCGAGTTATCGATCGAAGAACCAAGGTATACAAAACTTTGGACTACCTGACAGCGGCCTACTGATGTTATTGCAGGGTGATAATCATGTTGTCTGTCCACGATCATAACTTTTGTCTTTTTGTAGTTGATACTAAGACCAAATGCTTCACTCTGTTGTTCCATGATGTTAAGTAGAGTTAACAGTTCGCCTTGAGAAGCAGCAATAAGGGTTGTATCGTCAGCAAACCTTAAATTGGATATCCTGACACCACCAATAGTCACACCACCCTGCCATCCGTCCAGCACCCCCCGCATCACAAACTCGGAATAGATGTTAAACAACATCGGCGACAATACACATCCTTGGCGAACTCCTTTTTTTGTTGTGGTTTGACCAGACATGTTGCTGTCAACTCTCTCTCGGGCTGTGTTGGATTCATAGAGTTGTTGTATGAGAAATATCAAGTGATAAGGAACTCCCATGGATAAAAGAATATCCCAAAGCTTAGGCCACTTTACGTTGTCAAAGGCCTTAGAGTAGTCCACGAAGCAGATATAGACTGGGAAATAATGTTCTCTGGCTTTCTCAATAATCTGTCTCAAGTTCAAGATCTGTTCGCGCGTACCACGTCCCTTAACGAAACCTGCCTGCTCTGGAGATATTTGCCAGTCAATAAAACCCTCCAATACGATACCATACACCATGAATATTACCTTATAGTTTAATTTCAAAATTTTAAAGTTTTCTAATACTTACAATAGTAAAAAGGAATTTTTTCTTGTATATTAATGAAATAAACAGAAACATCTACTAGTAGGCCTAGACTTATTCAGGCTATAAAACAAAAGTTTCATAATGGCCTTCAGCTCTTGTCAGAATTGGATTTAGGTATGAAAGTTTGAAAAGTTACTGATAATTTATTTAGCATATCGTATTTTTCATAATTCTCAAACTTTTGGGCCATCGTTAATAAAAAACGCCATTATGAAACTTTTGTTTTATAGCCTGAATAAGTCTAGGCCTACTGTAGATGTTTTTGTTTATTCCATTAATATACAAGAAAAAATTCCTGTTTACTATTGTAAGTATTAGAAAACTTAAAAAGTTTGAAATTAAACTATAAGGTAATATTCATGGTGTATTGTATACTCAATAAATTATTTTTATTAAAACAGAATCCAAGGCCTAATGCTAATTTAAAGTTTGTTATTCAAAAAATATAAATTTTAACCGTCCTGTTAAAACAAAGTGTCAACTATTATATGTTTTTAAAAAGCTCGTAGTAAGCAGAATGCAACTATGAATAAATATACAGGGCGTTCCATTTAAATAAACATATCTTTGGTATATTTCTCACAAATGGGGGTACCTGGAAAAATACTAAGTACGCCACTGAATTCTACGTAAAAGACTGTATAACAACCTGTTTTTACATTTTCGATAGGGTATAAGATAACTGAAATACAAGGGGTGTGTAAGAATGCACTATTTTTAATTTCGCCCTGTATCTCAAAAACCAAGATGGCCATGATAAATCCGTTTAGGGCATCCTTTGTTTAACAAAAAAGTGGCACAGGTTTGCAAAAACCGCATCATTTTATCTGTACTAATAACGGAGATACCCGTCGAACGTGTCGAAAAGAAGACACCCTGTACTTGGATTAGTGCTAGGAATTTTTGAAATTTAAGTATTCGAATACTCACTTTATTTATTATTCAAATATTCAAATTTTTAATACTCGAATATCATCTATTATTATTTAAATATTTGGTTTCGAATATTCAAATATTCGATTTGTAATATTCAAATATTTGAACTCGAATATTCAAGTATTAAAATATTTGAATACTTGTAGTGATATTAAAACATTCAATAATTTTGTTATTGGATTATTTCTGGATATTTAGCATTAAACAACGTACATACTTGCTCTTGTGTCCGAACAACCATAATCAATCATCATGATTATTTCAATTCTTTGCGTCACAGACAAACGCATTGTATTTTTTTAACATGAAACAACAATTGAAATTAATTTGATTCGGTGAACCTTGAACAGAACAGAAAAATAAATGTCGCTGTCAAAGCATCACACCCAGTCCACACCTGGGAAGTACACAGGTAACTTGATTTAAAAAAAAATTAACTATAAATTTAATAATAAAAATGAATTAGGGATTTTTTCATTAAGTGGCTCTGGTCTTTAAACTACGAATTTTGGACTTTAAGTATATTATTAGGTTTTTGAAAGCGGTTCCTTTCAAGGAATCTAAATTTGAAATAATATACTATAGGGCATTCTATTAAAGAAAAAAAATCCATATAATCATATCTTCTAAACGCGACATCCTGTATAAATGTTGTAAGTGTTACAGAAACCGCATTTTTATTAGTTACTTGACGTGTTTCAGCGTTTTTCTCAAAACATATTATCTGAATTTTAATCGAATTTATTCCATACATTATGTACACACTGTACAATAAAATTTTTTTAAGGCGTAACATTAAATAATTTTAAAGTAAAAATATTTGATAAATGAATGCTCGAATATTGAAACATTTAAACATGCAATTATTCGAATATTCAAATATTTGAATACTCGAATAATCGAACACATGAATCATTTTAAAGAAAAATTTTCGGTATCTGAGTATTCGAATATTCGAGACATGCAATTAATCGAATATTCAAATATTTGAATACTCGAATAATCGAACACATGAATCATTTTAAAGAAAGATGTTCGGTATTTGAATATTCGAATATTCGAGATATGCAATTAATCGAATATTTAAATATTTGAATACTAAAATAACAGGTCAACAAAAAATTTTTTTTTTGTTGTAACACAAAGCTAAATGGCATATTGTGGTAGAATGGACCTATCCAAATACGAAAATGAAAAAAAAAATGTTGTAACACGTAACGTTTTCTTGTTACATTTATACAATTATAGTACCACATTAAATGTTACAATATTTAAGATATATTGAAAAAATAATTTTAGAATTTTCTAACTGTGTATATCGACTTTATTTATACTGTTTCACCTACTAAACATACCTTACATCTAAGAAAAACACAAACATTACAAATATTAACTAAACACACTAATTAAATTTTATCTTTTCCTTTTATGAGGGGTCATATCTTCTCTTTTTAAAAACCAACAGTAATCACCCATCATGGCTGGATCCCATCGTCCTTGATAGCGAATTTCCATTGTCCTGATATCCTGGTGAAACCTTTCACCCTGCTCGTCACTGACAGCTCCCAAATTTTCAGGAAAAAATGAGAGATGGGAATGAAGGAAGTGAATTTTTAATGACATTCGGGCACCAAGCGATTTGTAGGAATCTAAAAGTTCATCGACTAACTGTTGATAGTTTGCATCCATATTGTTGCCCAAAAATCCCCTTACTATACTAACAAATGAGTTTCATGCTCTGAGTTCCTGCCTGGTAAGCTTCTCTGTAAAGTTGACATCGTCCAGCAATTTTCTGATTTGTGGCCCAATAAAAATGCCTTCCTTTAATTTGGCATCACTTAACTGGGGAAAAACTTGTCTTAGGTATTTGAATCCATCACCGTCTTTATTCATAGCTTTTACAAAGTTTTTCATCAGCCCAAGTTTAATGTGAAGAGAAGGCAGAAGAACATTTTTCGGCTCTACGAGAGGTGCAAACTTAACATTTTGAGACCCCGGCTGAAATTCACTTCTTTGTGGCCAATCTTTTATTACATAATGCTGATCTACTGCACGACTGTCCCACAAACAAAGAACAGCAATATTTTGTAAATCCTCCCTGAAGTCCTACTAAAATTGCTATAACTTTTAGGTCCCCACATATCTGCCATTTATACCGGTTGTAGTTGATTTTATTCAAAAGTGTGCGCATATTTTCATAATTTTCTTTCATCGTCACTGAATGGGCAACTGGTATAGAGGGTTTTAAATTTCCATTATGTAGTAACACAGCTTTTAAACTGTATTTAGACGAGTCTATAAATAAGCGCCACTCACAGGGAGAATGCTCAATATCAAGTTCCTGCATTAAACCATTGATGTCAGTACACGCACACAACGAATTTTCCATATTGTAGAATGCAGAAAACGTTCTTTTCCTGAAAGTTGTAATTTTGGTTTTCTTGGCTAACAAGTTCCATTCCTGAAGACGGGAACCAAGAAGTTCTGATTGTTGCTTTGATAACCCCAAATCACGTGCTAAATCATTTAACTCACTTTGAACAATGAAATGTGGCTCGCCGGAACTGGGCCCTGGAGTAAAATCAGGGTCGGTACGCTGTTCCCCGGAGCTGTCTGATGATGCTTTGTCGCCAATATCTTCCAAAACAATATTTTGCGGATTTAAAGGCGCAATGGGCACTGGTAAATCTGCATTATGAGGAACAGGCCGTATGGCAGACGGCAAATTTGGATAGTCAATCTTGTCCTTTCCCTTTTTGGAATAACCTTCCGTCTTTGTCAGGCAAAAGTAGCAATCACCAACATGATTAGTGGGTTCTCGCCATACCATTGGAACTGCAAAAGGCATGCTTTTCCTCTTCCCATTCATCCACTCCACCAATGACACGCTGCAACTAACACAACACACATGGGGAGCCCACTGCTTGTCTTGATCTCCAATTAAAACACCAAAATATTTAAGGTATGCTTTTTTTACATTTTCAGAAAATGGCCTGGCTTGTGATTTCACCATAAATGCTCCACAAATGTAACAAAATCTGTCAGGAGAAATTTTGCAACTACGGCGCGATTGACTCGACATTTTCTTTCTTAAAAACACTTTTTATCTATACACAGAGAACCACTCACTTCGAAACTGAACAGAATACTGATGTTTAATGTTGATTTTATGTCTAATATTGTAAATAATACAGTTCAGGTAATTTTTCTGTTATAAAATGCATCCATTTTAACCGTCCCCTAATTAAATTGACTACCTGCTAATGTAAAATGGTCTTATTAAGCTATTGAAAAATGGTACGTGTTGGGGCTTTCCGAATATTTTTTCTATTATTAGAAAGGTATTTCCATTTTAAAAATAAAGATCTGATCTGTGTTAGAAAAATCTTGTCGGCCAGTATAATCGAACACGTAAATAATTTGAAAGACAAATATTCGGTATTTGAGTATTCGAATAGTCGAATTATTTAAGTTTGATTCCTAGCACTAAATTGGATACCAAGGTATATTTTGGAAAGATCTTATTCAACTATTATTTGTATAATAAAGACAACCATTATTAATAGACTTAGTTGTTGTAGTTGTTTAGTTTTATTTTGAGATTTTTGTCAAGTGCTTAAAATGGTTATTTACGTAGTATTAATTTTTTGCACAAGATAAAATAACAATTTTAAATTTTAAACTTTCTTTAAGAATATTACTGATGGTTAAGCATTTTACTTAAAGTAAGATGAGTAAGAAAAAGATACATTTTACTTCTATGCCAATCATTTCAATGAACTGATTCATCAGACTGTTTTTGTTCTTAGTCATCATCTTTAGAATTTCCATCGTCTTCTCTTCATTAGATTAATTTTGTTAATTAATAAAACTTTTTTTTTCGTCGGATGAATTAGTTAGTTTTTTCTTTCCGATAGAAAATAGCACAACATAGTCAGCGACAAAAGGCTATAATCCAAAAAAGCCAATTTAAAATATTTCGTATGATAACAGATGCACCTAGGTATGTGCCAAACCTAACCCTCCATGAAAGCCTAAAAATTTCATTAACATCCTTTGCGATAGAAGTCTGGCATAGTTCGCAATTTAGCATATAAATTATTCCGGATAACTGATCCGTTTTTTTCACTGATATTCATACTGAATTCTAATGTGAACCATAATCCTAAAATAATAACTAGACCCAAATTCGTAGTTTAAGTTTATACTACGAACTCATCCAACCCTCTTAAACATTTGTCCTAATAGGAATTCCATGTAATTGGCCCGGGATGAAGGGCACTCCTAAATTACTCTTCGCTCAATATTAATTTCTGGAAATTTCTCGAATATTATGTGGTTTGGATTTGTACTAGATCGTGATTCATGTAACCAAACCTAATTTCCTGTGGGAAATTATGAAAGTATCTATTGGAAAATTTAATACTTTAGTATTATTATGTTATTTCGTGTCTGTACTCTTACTTATTACGTAGAAGGATGAAGTTAGTGATACCAGGCAAAGGTGAGTGAAGTTATTACCTGACCGTAATTTAAATATTTGCAAAAATAAAATAAAATAAAAAAAAAAATTGTAAACTTCCCCCTGTGGAATTAAATAAGATATTCTTTGTTTTAACAGATATTCGTTTTCATTTTTAGTGGAATTGTCGAGCAGAGTCGATTCTCATTTCCCGGATATTGCATTTCCTACGCAATTAAGAAAGTTAAATTCCTTTTATTTCAAAGGGTTATTAGAAAATGTATGTTGAAACGATAAGAGAACAAACTTTAAAAACGTTCACTTAATAAATTTAGTAAAAGTATTAAACTACTTAGGCCGTTTGCTTTTACCAACTCAATATCATAATATCATAATATCATTTATCATATATACTGGGTGATGCATCGCTTAGTTGAACATAGGAAATCCTATTTAAATTTTTAGGTGGCTAAATATTGGCTCCCCTGTACATTTAAGAGAAATTTTGTAAAATAATTTTTTGAAGAGGCCGACATAATAAAACCATGTGTCAAGTTTGAATATATTTTAATAAGCCAATCCTAACTTATTGAATTAAATGTGATGGCAAAATTACGAAATTTTCATAGCACACAGCAAACACCAGCAAATAATTTCTATGACGCTATTGTCAAAAATTGACGTAAAGCTGGATGGACATAACGAATAAACATTATTTTACATTAAAAGCTCGAATTGAAACTTGTATAGTTCGACGAATTTTTCCATAATTCAAGATTCTTTGAGCATTGTGAACTATTTGTAAAACTTCCCATGAAAATAATAGTTTTTCCACAAATCCAAAATAAAAGACACCATTATGTTTTTCTTACTAAGCCTTTAATTTAACATAACATAACTAAAACTACAGATTTTCACAAAAACATTATACAGTAAAACCTCTTTATAGCGGACACCAGAAAAATCTTGAAAAGGCCCTTTATGCTAATGTTTTCTTTGAATAGCGCAGTAAGATCATAATTAATGTTTATGACACCATTTACAAGGTATAATCCATTTTACAGAAACGGAAAACCCAGAAAAAAAGGTACCTACCTAATAAAAGGGTCTATTAAGTAATTACCGTGTCGGTTGTCGATAGACGTTTTAAATTACCATAAATAGAGATAAACAATTTAACATTCTACGGAGTGCCCGTTATAGGGAGGTAAAAATACATGTATTTTAGATAGGGAAGTTTTTAAGAAAGTGTTCGCGCCCGCTATATAGAGTGTCCGCTATTGGGAGGTGTTTTATACAGGTTTACAATAGAAATATTTTTTGCACCAATGAAAGTGTCCATTAAGTGAGGAGTCCGCTATTAAGAGGTGTCCGTTAAGGGAGGTTTTACTGTAGTTATTTATGTATTAAGGGCATTATAAAGATGTTTATGCCTCCGAGGGCAACAATCTTACAAAGCCGAGGGCCTTTGGCCCGAGGGTTTGTAAGTTGCCCCAGGGTATAGACATCAAGTAATACCCGTGGTACATACAATATTTTATGTCCTACTTAAGATAATTTAAAGTTAAATTAAAAGAAAATTCAAAATCACCAAAGGTTTTTTACCTATATAGTTGGTAAATAGACAAAGGTAATAAGTGTTCATTGTTGTGCTGTGTCAAAGTCAAAACTGAAATTCATATAAAATAATGGATTTTCCGTTGATTCCCGGATAATCTTGTCCCAAAGAAGTCTAAAGACCCATATGATAAGGCATATCAAAGGTTTGGGGACTGGATGAAAAATAATGATGTAAAAATTATCTCTCGGATATTTCCAGGAATTGGCATGTTAAAATTGCTGTTGTAAATTATATTAAAATACTAATTATGTATATCGATTATAGTCTGGAACATTCACTCCTAATTCCCTATGGACGAAACATTCAATGTTAAAGAAGACATTAATAGTTAATAAAAATACAGACATTGCAAAATATTGCAAGTTAGGCCAGTATCTAAAGCAAGCATCCACAGGATTTGAAGCGAAAAAATCGAGAATTTTGACTCGAGAAGATGTGCTGAAATTCATCCGTGAAGCTCCCAATGAAAGTTTTTGATGTACAAATTGGCTCTGTTATTTGGTGTATTTGGTGGGTGCCGCCGCCAAGAGCTAGTTAATATGTTGGCTTAACATATAAAGGATAGAGGATCCGTAGTAATAGTTAATTTTTCCGATACAAAGACCGATAAAAAGCGTGTCTTCAAAATTATTGATGAGAAGGAGATGGGTTGTTTAAAGCTACTGAGGACTTATTGGTCTTTACGCCCGTCGAACTGCAACGTCAATAGGTTATTTTTGTGTTACCGTAATTGTCGTTGTTTTTTACAGCCAGTTGGGAAGAACCCCATAGGCAAGATTCCTTCCATTATTGCAAAATACCTGGGTCTAAGCGATGCGGACAAATATACTGGTCATTATTTGCGCAGAACCTCTGCAACTTTGTTGGCGGACGCGGGGGCAAACATGACCACATTGAAAAGACATGGCGGTTGGACGAGTTAAGCTGTGGTTGAGGGATATTTGGAATATGTCTTCTAAAAGCAAAATTTTGAAATTGATAGCTGGAGTACCATTAACGAGACCATCAACATCAAAAAAAGTTCAATCATCGTCAATCTCTGTTAGTGAAAATCACGAAATAATAGAAAACATTGGCTTATCAAAAGCCGGTAAATTCGTTTTTACTGGGTCTTTTTATAACTGTCCATTTAATATAAATGATAAATAAGTTTTTTCGTTAATAAAAAGTTGTTACTTTGATTTTTCCTACTTATTTCTCTTAATGACCGAGGGCATTAGAAACTTTCTTAATGCCCTAGGATATTATATACCATTTAAGGTGTCTGGTAACTATGGTATTATGGAACAATAATATTCGAGTAGGACATAAATCAATTAAATATCAAATCAATTTTAGCGACGCCATTTCCTTCGAATAGCATGCTGAGGTTAAAATTAAAATTAATTTCTTCACCTGGCAACAAAATGAAAAATAAAAAATCAACAATCTAATGTCCTAACAATTTTTAATTTAATTTAATTTTTAACAAGTGAATAGTGACCACTTGATGCATTCCCATTTTATTTGAAATGACATAGTCTCATTTTGACAACCCCCCTTTTTTAGAATAACAAGTTCATTTAATTTCGTTAACAAATATTCAATCCACCATAACATTAAGAATGTCTCCTCGCTAATTTAGTTTCACTGAAAAGAGAATGAATTGATATGTTACAATTCTTCTTTTTCAACACGTTTTTACTTCAACATTGCTTAAATCACTCGACTATGATTACGGTCCTTAATTCTACTTGCGTATAAATCAACCCCTACCTTCACATAGAGATACATCGTTCTTATACTAAACTCCTGTCGATTCCAAAGGTTGCATAATCTGCATTATATTGTATTGTATTATTGAATCACCTCTCTGCTCCCCCAACTGTTTTAACTTCTTTTCATATAAAAAAATTTCTTAAATGGTTAGTTGATGAGAATGACTTTCTCTAAAGTCGAAACTAGTACAACACATGCATTAAGAAATTTAATTTAATTCATCGTCATTTTATGTATTTTTATAACCCTTGTTTTCTATCCTAGAGGGGCAAATAAAGTTATTTGGTGGTAAAGACAGACCTTTATTTCTATTTACAATCTCGCCACAGAATATGGACTACTTCTTAAATTAAATATTCAATTAACCCTCCATTAACAGCTAAACAATATCCTAACCGATCATAAAATTCATTTCTAACATCACTGAGCTGATATTGAGAAATTCTGTCACATTCCAACGAAATACAATTTTTTAGCTGGTCTAGATTATTAAATTTTACAATTACAAATCTTTATAAATATATTTCTTTAAGTGACCCCACCGAAGGAAGTCGTTTGGCGAAAGTATTAGATGCCGTGGGCCAATAATATTTCCGTTAACATTATTTTGCAAGTATTCCCTTACTATGAGAGAACTATGAGAAGGACAACCATCCATTTGATACATCGTATACATCGCGTACAACTTCTTCTAGTGTGGGTTAAATTCGATTTTGTAGTAAGTCCAAATAGGTTACTGCTATAAGATTTCCTTCCATAAGAAATGGCCCAATAATGTGACGTCCTACAATTCTTGTCCAAACATTTATTTTTTAAGTGAGGAATGAAACACAAAGTCTGCTCCACTAATTTAATAAGTAGGTTCAGATTAACATCCCATACATGTTTCAAAGGTATAAACCTTCATCATCAGTGGGTAATTATTAAGATGTTGTTATTTATGAAGAGGCCAATGACATTGTTACATTTTTTTTTAAACTAATGTTGCAGAAAATTTTTTAAGAAACCATATGTAACTTTAATTAGGTAAATAATACATATTAAAATTAAAGTAAAATTAACTGAATAAAATGAATTTAAATGAATTTAGTTTTATTTTAAACTTGTTGAAAAACCCAAATTTTACTGGGAAATTGTAATAGGGTACGACCATTATGGTGGAGTCGTACCAAAATGTCATTTTGGTACAACTCCACTCACTTCATTTAAATTCATTTTATTCAGTTAATTTTACTTTAATTTTAATATGTATTATTTACCTAATTAAAGTTACATATGGTTTCTTAAAAAGTTTTCTGCAACATTAGTTTAAAAAAAATGTAACAATGTCATTGGTCTCTTCATAAATAACAACATCTTAATAATTACCCACTGCTTTGAAACATGTATGGGATGTTAATCTGAACCTATTTATTAAATTAGTGGAGCAGACTTTGTGTTTCATTCCTCACTTAAAATATTACTCCACTGTGAGATGGACTACTTCCATAACATTTATTTTTTGTTGCAATTGCATCTGAGTATGACCAAGATGATGTTCATTTCATTGGCTCCAATATCGGAGAAGTTTGAGCATTTGGTTCGTTGTTGAGGGTGTACATTCATCGGTAAAACAAGTATTTCTCAAAAAAACCCTATTATTATTTGCTCTTTCCATTACCTCAAAGCAGAATACCATTCTCCATTCTTCAGCACCTTGCCGTAGCTCTTGATGTTTTTCATACTTGTGAGGAAAATATTTATGTTTTCTTAAAGTGCGCAACACTGTAGTTTGATGTTTTCCTACGGCTTGCCCAAGAATCCTCGTGCTAATCATTCTATTTTCCTTCACGTGCAAGTAATATATCAAGATCTTTATGATCCCTTTCTTCAGCTCTATTAACATTCTAAGTTAAGCATTTACAGTTATTTATTAGTTTGAATTTTTCTTTCTGAATATTTACCTCTTTGAACTCAAATTTATTAATCATAAGTTTAAATTAATAAATTGGAAGGGATAGGTAGGCTTATTATGGAATTGAACTGAAAACATTCTAGATACTACTCCTAAACTGTTTCCTTCTAATAATGAAAACATAAAAAAATAAATAAAAATTAAATTTGTTATTTATTTGTTGTTATTTATTTGATTGTTGTTGTATGGTTTTGTGTAATTTACTTTTCCATTACTCAACCAGGTTACCACGGCTACTCAGTTATAGTCTAGTGGGTTTTAGAGCAGATGGGTCGCAGATAAGGAAAGAGAATATATTAGGTAACAGTTAATCAGTTTTCCAGATAAAAGTGGGCGCCAGGGGCCTTAAGGAGGCCACCAAAGATAAAGAGGAAGAAGGCCTTAAGGGCAGAATAGATGAATTTACAGAGCCAAAAGAATAATTATTTGTTAGAGCCTAAAGGGCGCTTACTGAAGCAAAACTTCCCTAATCCCTGAAAAAATTAAACAAATAAATAAGACAAAACTTCAATTATATTGGTTTTATTTCTACTGGCAACTTAGTAGATTTATTACATAATATAACATAACACCTTTGCAATTCCTGTATAAAACTTTAAAAATTTATACGTACAAATACTACTTCCTAACATTAACTTTTGTATACATAAATAAACTCTAAATATACAAATATACATGGGCGATTTTACAGGGACAGATTCATTAATATACGGGATGTACCATAAGAAAGATTTACAAATAATCAACGGGGTGTGTCAACTATCAGATTTGCTGAGAGCCAGAACTGACTCAAGAAATATCAGGGCACTGATCAAGCCAAAATTCATGTCAGAATTGACTGCAGGAAACTCGTTCTTTCGAACCTTGGTCTCTCTGCTTATACAGGGTTTAGATTAAAACTGATTGGTCTATGGACCTGAAAAGGTTGGATGCTATTAAGCGGGACAAACAAAGCCGGGCAAGGGTTGAACAAAAAATAACTCTCAGCACATTTCGTACTAAGACGAATCTCTCTAGTGTCGTTTCATCGACTGAATTATGTAGTATACATTTATTAGCCTCGTGGCCATAAGAACAAAATTAAAATATAACAGTAGAGTAGGTATTTTTATTTAATAAAATGTGCGGGGGCACCAAAGTTAACTGGCATTCAAACAAAATCAAAACCTGATCCGAATTCACAGGGCTGGGTCTCGAATTCACTTAACTTAAATGACATCAGAAACACTTTGTCATCACAGACAGCTCTGACTCGAAATTTACACTAAAATTCACCAGAACATCAACTCCAGAGACACAAGGTCGTCAAACGGACAGATCTGAGTTAATATTCACTAATACTCACTAATATCTACTTTGAAAATCACTTCAGAGACACTAGGTCGTCAAACGGACAGCTCTAAAGAGATTACACTAAAAATCACCTGAACACCAACTCCAGAGACACAAGGTCGTCAAACGGACAGCTCTGAGTTAATATTCACTAAAAATCACTAATATTTACTTCAAAATCGTGAATTCGAGTCGCAACCCTATCTACCAAAAATGACTGCATAAAAACAACATAAAAACAAATAACTGATTGAAACAACACTTAACTTTTGTCCGTCGATCCACTTGGTTCCGTCCATTCAGTGGTTTATCCTATGAACTGCTCCTGAACGCTGCTAACCTCCAGGGCACAGTTATCAGCGGAGTCTCGTACGGTAGGTCACCATAAATCGGCCAATGCCAGGTAACACCAATCGTAGGAATCCTCTACCAAGATGAACACCAGGCAAAGTCTCCACTGCTCCGGTAACGGTTTTCCAAGCGAGCAGACAACACACCAGCAAGGTTGCAATAAAACATGGTACAGGGTTTAAAATGGAATTACTAACAAAAGATATTGAGGTTAAAATAATTTTTGCTCGTTGTCCCAAGCGGGGGCTAGCTAAACTTTCTTTAAGGCCATTGATCAAATCAAACGAACGTGAAGCATTGAAACCTGAATGACGGCATGGTAACCTCACTCATATGTAGAAAAAATTATAGGTTAGAATGACATCAAGGGCTTTGAATGGAAAATTGGTGCATTAATAATTGATGAGTGTCGAAATCATTGGTCCGGGTTTAAGCGTTCATCATTCCGGAAGGGATTTTATTGATTATATCTGATGACACGTTCGTTAAACGTCCGATGACTGAGGATTTGAAAAAATCGTTGAAATCGTTCGTTTTAGCTTGATCACGATTAAAATTTGCCAGGTGTGATGAAATGGATCAACTAAGATGTAAAACAGATATCTTAAAATTGGACATGAACAAAAAAGCTAAAATTTGGGGCGATACATGAAAAATAAAAATCTAACGTGAAACATAGAATCCTAAGATGAAAATATAGAATCCTAAGGTGAAAATATAATTTCGAAATGTAAAAAAAAGAAATACAAAGTAAAACATAGAATCCTAAGATGAAACCTAGAAGTAACAAAATGGCCGCCGTTAATACCACGGAATACTACACCAAAAAACTCAATTGTTTACCTGTTGGTCGGGTTTCTCTTTCCTCAGGTCACAAATATCCCCTAATGAGCTG
Organism: Polydrusus tereticollis; assembly: GCA_963920685.1. Lineage (NCBI taxonomy): Eukaryota > Metazoa > Arthropoda > Insecta > Coleoptera > Curculionidae > Polydrusus > Polydrusus tereticollis. The sequence goes on along the minus strand of OY987332.1, from coordinate 31,129,284 downwards.
GAAGCATTTCCTATGAATTTATTTGTACATCCGGGAAAACCCGCGACACTATAGTGTCTTAAAAATTCACTTGAACACTCGAAAACAGTGACCTGACAACAGGATTTTTGCTGCCTCGTTTTTAAAAAGGAACCCACGGCCTTTGAACGTTTATTTATAGACTTCTCGGCTTCCGTCACCGACGCGAGTTCAATGTGCGGAGATTTGCGGATCGATATTTTGGGCTAGGTCGGGATTTTGCATTACCAGGGTCGTGCAATAGGTAATTAATTACTTCATGCAACCGAGAAATTCAATGATAGATTACGATTTTTCCAAAGTGACGGACCTCTTCTAGTTACTTGTAACGACCGGGAAAACAGGTCGTTACATCCTGTATAATACTACTTAATCATAGTTACTTTTTCTTTAATGGAATAGCTTATGTATAGCTAGAGTTAAAGCGCCTTCAATAAGAATGTTGTCATTGACGCTACTTTTCGTTTTGTCAATGCCAAGTAATAATTTACTGGTGTTTGCTGTGTTACCTAAACTATAAAAATTTCGTAATTTTGCCACATTTATTTGAATAAGTTAGGATTGGCTTATAAAAACTTATTCAAACTTGGCACATAGGTTTATTATATAGGCCTCTTCAAATAATGATAATACAATTTTTCTCTAAAATGTACGGGGGAGGCAATATTCAGCGGGTCTAGGACTATTCAGCGCAGGCGTTTCAGCGCCGCCGTTTTAGAGCCGCCGTTTCAGCGCCGCCGTTTCATCGCTAGGACATTTCAGCGCCGGCCAATTTCAGCGCTAAATTATTTCTCAAGATTTTATTATTAAATATTTATAATAAAAATGATCTAGATAGAATTTATTAAATAAAATTAAAAATAGATGAAATATTGGTAATACAAACTAAAAAAAAACAATAACTAAAATTTAGCTTTCTTTCTTAAACTAAAAATTGCAGCTTCCATTATAAAGGTTAGATAGTTAAACCTTTTTAAATAAGCTATATATAATATGTTGACGTGTAAGTCAACTACCTTTGAAATAACTTCAAGTAATAACCATGGTTATGAGAGATGGTAAATATTATCATAAAATTATTAACCTTTAAAAATATTAAAAAATTTTGGCGCTTAAATGAACGGCGCTAAAAAGGGCAACGCTAAAACGTCCTGGCGGTGAAACGGCGGCGCAGAAACGGCAGTGCTGAAAAGGCTGCGCTGAATAGTCCCATTCCCATATTCAGCTACCTCAAAATGTACATGGGATTTCCTATCTCCAACTAAGCCATGCATCACCCGGTATTTTTCTTTAATATTCAAGGTGAAGTTACTATATTCACGGACGACACAATAATATTGGTGGATCGACTGAACAAGATTATTAATAATGACAAATTCAAGGTGAAAACGTGGTGCGACTCGAACTTATTGTCGTGTAACATTAAAAGAACGAATGCTTTCTCATTTAAGTGCTCTCTTAATCGAATTTTAATAGAAAACCGAAATATCAAAAACTGCTTGTGTTCTATATTCTTAGGCTTATATATTGACAACAACCTGTCGTTTTATGAACATATCCTTAATTTTTGCAGCAATTTGGTTGACGATTATTTCTAGTGAGGGTATCGAGAATGGTTTACTTTTCTGTGATTTCCTACTGGGGAAATTGCACTCGTAGTTTGTTGAACTCGGTCATGGTTTTGCAGAAGAGCGGAATATATAGTTGGAGCAGGATACCGTGACTCCTGTCGGCCACTGCTTAAATTGCAAGAAATTTTAACACTCATATCTCTTTTTATTCTTGGAACAGTATACCTATCTAATGCTTGAGAAATATAAATGTAGCTCAGAGAACAGAGGGTACTATGCTCTGGCTAGGCCACTAGGCAAACACAAAATATAGTGACCAATCCCACACTCTACTTTGATTAGAAAATCACTTGTATATGATTCCCAAAAGTATTAAATCACTTGTCACTGACTTAAATAATCGTTAGTCCTGAAAGAATACTTAGAGCAATGGTGAAGGATTTTGTGTTGAATAAAGCCTATTTTTCGTTGGAAAAGTACTTTCAAGCTAAATGCCAATAATATAGTCATATTTTAAATATCTGTTTAATCTGTACAATTTTGTTGTCGTATAAGGAATGTGTTCTGCTTTAGTCTATAAGCGTTAGCTGTTTATTCTCTATCATCACTAATGTTGACTGCAGCTACTGTATTACAATATCCTGTACATAAACTACTTCAATCGGTTTAACAGAGTTTTGTTTTTTTTTTATCTTGGTGGGTTTTATTCTTAAAACCATGTGAACAGTGTTGTCTCATTTACATATTTTAGTGTATGACATATAGTTTAGGAAGCTTAGGCCTATATATCGTATCTATATACATATTTATTATTATCTTTGATGGCTGTTGTTACTATTGCTTATGCTAGCGCTGATGTTATATTTCCTTTATATATTTCGTATCGTCTTGTATGTTGTATATACAACCTAGCTTTGTCAACAAGATTATGTCTTATGATAATAAAACACTTTTGAGTCTGAGTTTAAATTTGACTCTATTTAAACATCTTCAACCTAACTTTCTTTTGGTCATTGGTTTTCAATCCACTTGGGTGAAATCAATCGGGCAACCTCAGTTGAGCACTTGCCATGAAAATATTTGTAAAATAGACTGAAGTCGCCAACCTACCTTCGATGTTCACGACTTTCCAGGTTGTTTGTCAGATCATGGTCACCGATCAAGCGAATGGCTCATCTTTGAATGGAATCTAGCAATGTCATGGTTTGTTTAGGAGCAGAGCCGCAACTATGCAAACAATACTCAGGCGACCGAATTTGGGCTTCAAAGAGCATCAAGAGTTTTTGGGGTGTATAGAGGTTCTTAGTTCGGAAAAGTATTCCAAGCTTCTACGAGGCTGCCTTAGCAATGGTCGCTACGTGACTATGCCAAGGCATACGACTCTCCAAATTGATGACCAATAAATGAATTGATGAAGCCACGGGAATCGAGCATCCCGCCATGTCTATACCCGACTCTTCAACATTAACTTTTTTAGAAGAAATTGCTGCCTGAGTATTTTTAGCGTTATACTCTACTTAATTACTATCACCTTAACACAAAAATTCTTCCAGGTCTTTGTTGAGATGTAAGACTTCTCGCTGCCGATAGAGATGTGTATTGGCAGCCGATGTTTGAGCACTAAAAGTAAAAGATGAAACAAGTGTACTGTCTTCAGCGAAGCTATAGATAGGACTATTCGTTTCTCTAAGAACTAAGATCGTTAACGTATAGTAAAAAGAGGTTGGGTGACAATATAGAACCTTGAGGGACCCCGGCGTTGACGTTAAATGTGTCTGAAAGAAGTCCGTCACTTGCCACTCGCAGAGAACAGTATTTAAGAAAGTTTGATAGCCACGAATAAAATGGAACCGGCATTTCACGTGCTCTAACTTTAGTTAAGAGCTCTTCGTGCCATATTCGGTCAAAGGCTTTGGAAATGTCCAGTGCTACCGGCCGGGACTCCCCATGATGTTCTATTGCGTTGTTCTAAACGTGAGTAACTTAAGCGAGGAGGTCTTCTGTTGATCTAGACTTTCGAAATCCATACTGATGGTCACTAATAAGGTTGAAGCCTTCCAGGTACTTCAATAATCTTTTGTTGATAGCCTCCTCCATGACTTTTGATATAGTCGTTTGGCAAGGTCTTCTTGTCTATTTTGGGTATGGGTTGGACTGGCGTAGTTTTCCAGCAAGAAGGAAATATTCCTTTTTTGTATGATAAGTTAAAAAGCCTACAAAATACCGGCATCAGTTCATCAGCGCATGTCTTAATTACGATGACTAGAATTTCGTCAGGACCAGAAGCTTTGTTTGTGTCAAGACACCTCAAGATTCGCTGCCTGAAAGCAATCCCAGACATTCTCGATTCTACAGGGGGAATGTTCCGTAGAGTTTTTCCCTGAAAGTTAACCGTTGGTTTGAAGAGAATAGTTCCGCCAGTAAGCCTGTGCATTGGTCGCAATCGTGCCATCAGAACGTTTTAGAATATCTTACGTATGCTAACTGCAACTAATAATTATTAAAATTGTACCTGTCTACGGCATCGGGCATTTGTCAAGTATCTAATTATAAATCTCGAAAGCACGTTACAGTAACGTGCTTTCAAAACGTGTAATTAAGTTATCTCGTAGATATCAGTTCTCTGGGGATATTCTTGATGATACAGAAAATTGCCTCTCCACTTCAGAGCAGACAGAGGTGATATTTATAAAATAATTTCTCAATTTGTGCATCAAAATCATTCAAAATCTCTTTAAAACTTCGATTTCCACTACAGAGAATATTTAGATGGTCTTAAACTTGATGGGGTAAACAACATAGTAAAAAAAACACCTCTTTCAAATAGCAAGGGCTTAAAAAATATTTACTTTCAAATATTATTTTAAAACGAGACTTGAAAGCCCTAATTACCCCGCCAAGTGCAATATCGCGGGAAGTAAATGGGTTTCCGCCAAAAAACTTACTTAAAATGGAAGTTGTTATCTTTGTTTCTCGACGACGAATTTCAGTTTCTCTCAAGTCAGCTCTTACTCATTAATTTAGTTTTTAGCACTTTTAGTTGACGTTTTTAAATTTACTTGTCTAGCTTTAGATATGTCTAGACGACGAATTACTCGTTAGGAATATAAAACTGAGAATAAAAATATATGCAATATTTTTCTTTGTTGCTAACAGTTCTTGTAAATGTTTATTATATTGTGTTAGTAAAGTAGGTTTATCCATATCTAGGTTCCACAGGGTCAAATTGATTAAGAGTATTTATAACACTACATCTATGACACCGAAGTTATGCAGCCTCCCCAACAATATTCGATGCGACATGTTGTCAAACGCCTTCGCTAAGTCTAGAAAAACACCAACATTTTTTTAACCGTCATTTAAGAGCTCGAATACCCTATTCACTGTTTAGTCACTTTACAGAGTTTATCCTAGGTGCTAACGTATTTCTTTAAGACGAAATTGGATCTTTGAGATTAAGGGGTTGGCTCTCAAAAAATTATCCAATCAAAACTGTATGCATTTTTCGAGTAATTTACTTATATTACTAGTCAAGGCAATAGGTCTTACAGTTTGTGGTCAGCACTCTATTTTTAGCTTTACGAAGAGGCACTTTTATTGAATTTTTTTATGCTGTTGAGAAGAGACCAGAAACACAAATTGTATCTCTTAAATGTTGAAGGTCGGATGGTGTTGGTCTTGCTTTTGTAAAAGATGTCTTCGTCTGAACTTATTTAGTTAAGTGTTGGTCTTGTTAAATTTAGTTTTGCAGGACGTGCTATTTTCCATCGGTAAGAAAAATTAACCTGAACTAATTCATCTGATGGAAAAAAGACAGTTTATTTAATAACGACATTAGTCTAATGAAGAGAAAGCGATAGGAAAAATTCTAAGGATGATTACTGGAAGGAAAACAGTCTGGCAAATAAGTTCATTGAAATGATTGGCATAGAAGAAAACTCTATTTTTTCCTTAAATGTATCTTACTTCAAGTATAATGCTTAACCGATAGTATTTCAAAAACAGCTAATATCCTTGAAAAAAAAACGGAAGTTTAAAATTGGTATTATAACTTGTGCAAAATAATTTAGCACTTAAAAAAGTTCAAAATAAAACTAAACAAGAAAGTCTATTAATGGTTGTCTATATTATACACATAAATATATCTTTAATTGTTGGATAAGATCTTTCCAAAACATACCTTGGTATCCAAGTACACTTTATCAAAACGTGGGATGAATCTTAACTCTCATATTTATTTTTTTTAAGATGCGTATGAAAAGAGGGAGGTATACATTATTCAAGAGCCCTTTTTCCTATCTGCAAAAAATACTTTAGCAATATATGATACAACTTTTAGATAACAATTTACAGCGTGATCAGTATCGGATATGGCGCGGCTATGACTTGGAAATTATTCTTGCAAGCAATTTGCAATTTTCTCAGTATGCAGACCGTAAGTCTCGCTTAACGGATTGTTACGCTAAGATCGTTTATACAGAACATAAATTGGGGAAATGATTGACTTTGTGTTTATTATTTTTTATTCATAACGAATACTGAAGAACGTGGAATAAGTCGCTGTGCTGCTTAAGGTTGTATACAAACAATTCTAAAAATTGCGATTGGTAATTTGGAAAAACCAGTAAATACAGGATGTATTTAAATAACCCATCTATTTTGAATTAAAATAAAAATAAATATGTTTATTGTAATTATAATTTATTGTCAACTTCAAGAAAAAACAAGAAGAATTTTTACTTTTTACGTAATTCCGTTCACAGCACTCCTCAAAATTTTCACGGAGTCTTCTAATAAGTTATCTTCATATTTTTATTTATTTGTTTCTTTTTATATAGGTCAGGTTTCGTAGATTATTCTAGCAGGTAATAACGGACTTACGACCCTCTCCAAAAAAAGTGCCGCGATATTGCCGTCATTTTCAAGAATAACTAAAATTCTGGTTACAATATAAATATTATGTCATAACCTATATTTGATAGTATTAACACAGTTTTTGTGCTCGGCCTTTATGGCATGTAAGTTTAATTCGGTTACTAATGTATTTTTTTCTGTAACCATGTATTTCCCTTGTCTATGTATTTAAATATATTTCATAGAATCATGATAATAACATAATCTTCCAAAAAAGTATTAGTCCGGAGCTGGCCAGCCAGCTCCCGCTGTTTCGTTTGCAATATCGGTGCATATGCACCAGAAATATGATCGAAGTGGACGAAACTTTATTTATTACCTTCATAGGATTTCTTATCGAGAGCACCTGATGGTCTCTTTATGCTGTGAGAATATAATTATTGTTACTACTTTTGTACTATTATTATTATTATTATTGTTGGAATTTATTTGCGAATAAAGTAAATTTTACTGTGCACTCTATGTTATATTTAACTACCCTCTTAAGTGTGCGCAAAACTAAGAATTAGGTACGTGGTTGAGCGTAGTGTCCCACGCACGACACTGTTTAAAAATTATTTCATCTAGAGAACGTCATCACTCTGGAACGACCTCCTTGAGGCGTGTGTCCCAATGAGTATAGTCTCCAAGGATTCAAGACCAACGTGAATCGTTTCATACGCACAAACACCGCTCGTAGTGTGACATAAAGGATTATTCCTGCAGCGTTGTGCCTAATCATAAAAAAAAACTATTTTTACGACAAATGGTTCTGATTTGATGACTGCAATAGAACCAAAGTATAAAGTTGCAGTACTATAGTACAGTAGTTTACCCTGATTTAATGAAATTAATCCGAAATAATATAAATTTTTTAAATATTTCTTATATTTATTTACATGAATGATGTTACTTATAATCGGTTGAATTATAATATGATCCAGAGTAACAGGAATTTTCTATAGTAGCTACATGATGGACTGAATTTTTCCAACTACCTGAGAGACTATCATGAACACACTTTTCAATTAATTCTACAACACTACAACTTAAAGTCGGGGAAGTATTTTCTGACCTAACCTTTGATTTTAAATGGTGCCACAGGAGCACAATGGGATTAAAAATACATGCATCGTGTCAGAGACGTAGCACTGTATCTATGTCCTATTTCCTGTGCCTACGCGTCACAAACATATCCGTTGCTTTATGCAGAATACCTTTAAAGCTCCTAGAAGATCACTTATTTAACATTCTTTAAAATATATATCATTCGGTGCCACTTGGTTTTGAACGTCTAGTTTCGTATTATTTGAACCTGGAGCCTTATATAATTAGCGACTGTGATAGCTTACATTGTCCATTACTATCACGCTATTTTGAGAAATGTTTGGAAAAGGTAATAATTCTTGAACGATTCTGACATCCCTTTTGGGTTTCTTCATTAGTGAGCCGAGGTTTTCTAATGTAGGTACATCTTGCTTTTCGTACCAGGTGATTCAATAGGGAAGGAGGCCGGCTATATCTCCGAAAATTCTAAACAGTCAGTGACAACCTCATTTGTTAAGCTCTCTTTCAACCAGAGATACTGCTATACAAATTATAGTTGCAGCAGTTTATCGATATTAAATCGCCTACCTGCCTAAATTCTTAATTAACATGAATAATAATAATAACAATATTAATTTGTTTGGCACCCAATAACTATCCCGCCCAGCGCCATTTGAAGGCTTTCCCACCTAGCACAAAAAAAATTATAATAATAATTAGGATTATTTCAAAATATTCTGCTTTTAATGCCGTCCAAGATGTTCAAATTGCCGACCATCACTCGGGTTCTTGAATGTATTTTTACGTCAGGATTTTATCCTTTGACGTCTGTTACTCATTGTGTACTGTTTAGGTATTGTCGTTAATAGAAATTTTGACATCGGCTTTTGCCCTAACTAATTTTGGATCGTGCGTTATCTTTTAAAAGTTTTTGTCTGCAAAGTTTTGGCGCCTTTTTCTATTATATATAATATAGTGCCTCTCTACTATGGATTTGGATTTGGACCCACAGGGAGCCACTCTTTTGATTGTGCCGACCATCATTGACTATGAAGAGCTGCATTTTTTTTCTAGCCGATGAAACAGCAGTCTCCGGTTCTGCTACGGAAGACAAGAATACACTGAATAGCGTTCCTTATCCATTAAATCATATATTCCCTCGTAATAGGCCTGGTGACGTAAATAATATAATATATATAATATTATTCTCCCCCAAAAAATAAAAATCCATGCAAGTCAAATCGGGTGACCTAGAATAGAATTATTTTATAAATATAGTAACCCAATAAAAAAGGAGATTTGATTTGCTTTTTTTTTTAAATATCACAACCTATACCGGAGGATAATAAAACATTATTATTATGGGGAAAGGAAAGAAAGTCAAAAAGTATTTCTCTACTAATTTAATAAAAGAGCAATTAAAGGCTCAATTTTTTCATATTAATAAGTGCACATGTTTTGAAGGTAGTGACCTTCATCCTCAGGAGACAAAAGAAATGTTGTTGTTAGTATGAGCAGTAGAGAGAAATATTGATGGAAGGTGACGTTGATGGAACTTTAAAATCTGTAAAATGTATTAGGCAGTGAACGACACTTGATGAAAGCAATCAGCATACCGAAATGTTAGATAAAATTCACTTCAAATTTATTTGTACAAGGTTATGAAGGAAAATAAGGTTCTTTCTATGAAGGTTTGTAAAAAGGGATATATAAAAAGGATTTGTGAAACATTCTTATTCATATCATCATATTTGTTTAATAGGATTGAAGAAACATTTTGTTAGAATTTAAGTACGATTTCCATTTTGTTTAAGTCATATTTATAAAGGTTTAAAAAAAAGTTTTAAAATTTTGGGATACTGGAGACCTAAAGCCTAGTATCCCGTAATTAATTTAGTCCCATTTTGAAGGGAAATTAATAAGAAATAAAATTTGTTATAAATATAAAATATTTGATTTTAGGTATATACCCTCAAATATGTAAAAATAGGAAGACAAACACAATTAAAAAGGAAGAGCAGAAACGTGTTCTGTGTCAAGTGACAGTCGACTGTTGACAGTTGAAGCTTCAACAACAATTAATCCTCTTTATATGTCTCTTCATAAAAACCTTCATAGGAAGAACCTCATTTTCATTCATAGGCTACTAAGGGTGACAAACCTTGTACAAATACATTTGAACTAAATTTTATCTAACGTTTCCGTATGCTGATTGCTTTCATCGAGTTTCGTTCACTGCTTAATACATTTTACAAATTTTAAAGCTCCATCAACGTCACCTTTCACAAATATTTTTCTGTCTCCTGAGGATGAAGGTCACTACTTTCGAAACATGTAGACTTATAAATATGAAAAAATTGAGCCTTTGATTGCTCTTTTATTAAATTAGTGGAGAAATACTTTTTGACTTTTTTCCTTTACCTATAATTTTAACTTCACTTTAAGAATGTACTATTTCTTTAAATTATTATTACTATTGCTTTTACTAAAGAGTTTAAACGGGTAGGTGAATTAACATAGGTAAAGTGCTTGTTTGGCTGTGGTTTCGACTAGAGAAGAGTTAAACTATTTTTTTTCACTGTCCATTTAACTGTGTGAAAACAAACTATAACATTTAAAATTTCCAATAAAAATCGTAATTACTATTAAGTTGTCAAACAGCGCCCTCTAACGGTCACCGTATAAAGAATTAAAACACAGTTTACAATGCAAGCGATAAAAAAAAGCTCTTTTCAGCGAGATTAGGGTTGTTGAATTAGGTAAAGACAATCACTAAAAATAACAGAGCACAATTCTTTGAGGAGTAAAAAAATATGTGAAATTTTCTTAGTATTGGGATGCAAATATTCTCAATATATCTGAATTGGCCAAATTCTTGTCAAATTTTTATTGTCTTAAGTCAGAAGTATCTTAGTCAAATCAAATGTTTCACTCGCAACAGCACTAGCCTGTCCTAGCTAGATAGTTCTCTGTTAATTAAAGAACTATAAACAGTTTTTATAATTTCCCTTGCATCGAGGGGTACATACTTTTGCTTCACTGGAATACTATAAGAAGCTCTATCATTATTTTCCCATGGACGTCACATAATGCACATATTCTGTTTTGTAAAATTATACCGCAATACAACTGAACTCAAATTAAGAAAAACAAATTATAAGACACAATGTATTTTTACCTGGAAATCATCATAATCCGGCCCGACAACAAATACCGGAAATTTAGGGGTATTTACGACCGCACTTAGCACCCATTTTATTACAATTATTAAATCAGAACCACTTCTTGTGAAAATAATTTTAACAACGAGGCTGCTCGCAACAAAGCAAATATGGTACCGTTCAAGTTAAACTCTACACATGTTTTAATACTCAATAGAACGAATCTGATTAAGACAAAATTCAAAACACGCCTTGGTTGTAGTTTAAGCCAAAACTGCGGTATCAAATATACCTTTAAAAAATGTCTTTAATTATCAATCTCAAGAACTAAAAAACAAACCTTTTAATAATAATTTACGGTATCATTAATATTTTTAGATGACAAAGGCTATGATATGACACTAGTAATTGCTTTGTGAATGCAATATCCGGAAATGAGAAATCGTTTCGGCTCGGAGGATCTAGTAACAGAAAACTTATTATCCCGAGGGTCGATAAATAGGGTTCAGTTCACTTCTGATCAAAAATCATTTATTTTTTAATATAAAGTAATAATTGGTTATTAGTTGGAAATGTATTACAGTGTGTCCCAATGGTTTCATGTAATTACTGTTGCACAGAAAACGTTTTGATTCCGATTGTAAATTAAGAAATATGTATACAGGGTTTTTCACTTAAAACTTTGAGGGCCTATATTGGGCATTCTTTAAAGGTAGGTAGCATTAATGACGTCCTGGGCATAAGAATGCTTTCAAAATAAAGTCTGTGCGTTTTAAGAAGTCCGCTAAGCCATAAAACCTCTTGAGCATTATGTCGGTGGCTCTCAAACAATAAATTATATTGAAGGTAATTTTGGATGTTGATGAATTACATTTTCTAAATAAAATAATTTAAAGTTAATAAAAAATTAGTTTAGGTAAAGAAAAATAATAATTTTTTAGCTTTTATAGTATTCAGACAAATTAGTTTTACGAATTATTTTTAATAAAGTTTTGGTTCTAAAAAGAACCGAGTTTGTAGTCTTGCGACAGAACGTACCTACTTGTAGATAGGCACTACTAAAAGTAGTCTTCCTCTGCATTTAAAATTTCACCCATGCTTTCAGACTCATCAGAATCAACATCATCGTCATCATCATCATCATTCGTAATAATTAACGGTCTTACTTCGTCTATAACCTGTTCTGTCTCATAAGATTCAAAAATAATTTTTTCTGTGTGTTCAATGCATATTCCTAATAGAGAGTTTTATCCCTTGGGATAAATCCAAGGTTTTTGAATGAAGTCGAACCCTTTTATATGGTCTGTCCAAATCCTCTTCACTCTTTTTTCAAAGTCTTCTTAAGGTCTTCTCTGAAATGCCGCAAGCATCAGACGTTTGTTTTTGCACTGCCAAAACAGACTCTAACGGGCCCGAGTTATCTTTTTCTAAAGTTAAATAACGTTCCACTTGTAATACCAAACGGCGTTCACCTGGAGATAAATGCCTTCTAGGCGATGTGCCACCTTGCTGAACATTTTCCATAACTTTGCTTAATAACTGATTTTAATTCACACACAATGAGAAACAAACCAAAAGTAAAAAGCACACCTACTTATTTGAAATAAAGTAGAACATACCATCCCGCACTTCAGCAAATTTTAATTATTTCTTGTAAAATAGTAATTATTACGAAGATTTAATTATAATAATCCCAAAATAATGTCATTATCGAAAAAGTATATACCTGACAAAATCTTTAACATATTTAACCATCCCGCACTTGAGCAAATTTTAATTTGTTCTTGGAAAATAGCGATTATTATATAGATTTAACTATAATAATAGCAAAATAATTTAATTATCTATTTAATTATTATTTATGCTCAACGCGTAATTCTAAGATAATTTTGTTTTGAAACCTCTGATTTCGCCCAGTAATAGAATACAGTAAACCAGTGGGATGTTCGGTGTGATCAAGTATAGCGAAGGTGCGAAGATATTGTAACTTAACCGACTTACTGTTTTAAAAGCGATAACATCCCTTGGTGATTTAATCCGATATCGGACTTCTTAAAACGCACAGACTTTATAAATCGATTGCAGAGACTTCGAAAGTAAGTACATTTGAAAGTACTTTAAATTTTAAGACTTTTTTGTAACTTACTTGTTTTTAAGTAATATAAGCATTTCTTCTTCTTTATGTGCCATGCTCATTCGAGCGTAGGCGACCTCTCGCATATACCTGTGATGTGTGCCTTTTTTCAGATTTTTCACAGGTATATGGGACCTACAGTTTATCGCCGGTTCCGAACGGCACTATTTGAGAGGTTGTACTAGGCAAATTACTACGTGGTGGTTTGCCATTGCCTTCCACGAGGTGACGACCGAATAAAATAAAGATCGACGCATGGTCCCGGGATCGAACCGGGGACCTTCGGCTTAGTAGTCGGACACACTAACCACTAGGCTGCGGTCGCCACTTATAATAATTATTCACTTAATATATCAATATCACTATCGCCATCATCATATTTTCTAATTATTATTTGTGCTATATTGTTTATATGGATACAGGATTTTTCCACTTTTTCAACATGTGTAACAGAATTTGCCCAACTTTGTGAAGGGATGTAAAAAACTTCAGTTTCTATAAGCTCAAATACACTGGAGTTAATAGTAGGGAAAATATTGTTACGACGAATGGCAGATTTCAGTTGGTGGCAAACATATTCGATGAGATTAAATATAGAATGCTATGGTGGAAGCCTTAAAACTCTATGCCCTAGATTTTTTGCATAATTATCACAGAAGTATTCCTTTTGTAGTTTTAAGCTTCGTAAAACCTCAATGAATTGCCTTTTGGTGTAATCTTCCTGAAAATAAATGTAATTATCATGCATGTAGTTTTGGATTGTTGCAATTGTGTCATTTGAGGAGGGAGTCTTGGTCGATTGCCTACTATGGTAGCTTGCATTGTCCATTACAATTACGCTATTCGGAGGTATATTTGGAATTAGCTTGTTTTTAAACCAATCTTCAAATAAATCAGAAGTGGTGTCCTTATGGTAATCCACAGAAGAATAAGCATTTAAGAAACTGTAAAACCTAGTTTCAATGAATTTCAATAGGTAAAGCCTGTCGAGAGATATAAGAATGTTACACTTTACCTTTGAATGGGATTATCGAAGGGTGGCCATAAACAAACAATGGATTAATGAATAAATGCAGGTAAATTATGGTCCGCACTTAAAAATGTCTTAAAGTGAACTGCAAATCCGGAAGACGCAATTTCATTATTAAAGCACCTAATAGTTTGGTGATTTGAAACCGATTTTTACCTGATTCAAAATGAAAGGGGTTAATCCCATAAAACAAATTATGTTTTAAAGACTGTATATATAGCCACTCAAGTTAGTTTTAAGCTTAGTAATTATTCTTACTTCGTGTGTAATATAGCGTTTGTTTAATCGTGTGTGAGTCATGGAAAATTGTGAATAATCCCATTTTAGCGAGGAAAAAAAGAGCCGATACTGGCATTTTTTCGAAGGTAGATGAAAGTGATCAAGATATAATACGGCGTAAAATTTAGAAGATATACGAGAAACAAAGCGTGCCTACATTAGATAACTTAATTAAGAGGCTTGAAAAATATGAAACCGGCGTTAAATGTGGCAGAACAACGTTATGGAAGTGTATCCAACACATGGGTTTTAGATTTAAAAAAATTAACAAAAGACAAGTTTTAATGAAATCCAGTATAATTCGGGAATGGCGATCCGAATAGCTACAAAAATTTAGGATTTACAGAGATCAGCAAAGGCCGATAATTTACTTGGATGAAACCTGGATCGACACATGTGATTCCTCGGAAAAGGGTTGGGTTGACTCAAGCGGCAAGTGTAAAACAAGCGCGCCATCAAAAAGAGGTAAACGAATTACGATTCTGCATGCTGGATCTAAAGACGGATGGATTCCAAATGGACTTTCTCTGTCTGCAAAAAACATTGAAGATTCTTCTGTGGATTACCATAAGGACACCACTTCTGATTTATTTGAAGATTGGTTTAAAAACAAGCTAATTCCAAATATACCTCCGAATAGCGTAATTGTAATGGACAATGCAAGCTACCATAGTAGGCAATCGACCAAGACTCCCTCCTCAAATGACACAATTGCAACAATCCAAAACTACATGCATGATAATTACATTTATTTTCAGGAAGATTACACCAAAAGGCAATTCATTGAGGTTTTACGAAGCTTAAAACTACAAAAGGAATACTTCTGTGATAATTATGCAAAAAATCTAGGGCATAGAGTTTTAAGGCTTCCACCATAGCATTCTATATTTAATCTCATCGAATATGTTTGCCACCAACTGAAATCTGCCATTCGTCGTAACAATATTTTCCCTACTATTAACTCCAGTGTATTTGAGCTTATAGAAACTGAAGTTTTTTACATCCCTTCACAAAGTTGGGCAAATTCTGTTACACATGTTGAAAAAGTGGAAAAATCCTGTATCCATATAAACAATATAGCACAAATAATAATTAGAAAATATGATGATGGCGATAGTGATATTGATATATTAAGTGAATAATTATTATAAGTACCGAATATATTGTATATTTCTGTAATCATGAATATAATTTTTAATAATAAAATAACTCGTAATTTCACATTTAAACATAAATAAAATATTATCCAAATTCTTACTTATTTTTATTAGAAACCATGATTAAATTCTAAGCAAAATACGAACCTGTTCGGCCATATTTCAATTTTACAGCTGACCCGGGTCTTTCCTAATGGGGATTAGTTAGTCACTTTCTTATATCTCTAAACAGACTTTTCCTACCTATGTCTTGCAAAAGTAAATTATTTACCCTCTAAGATAAATGAAACACCTCCACAGATTATGACATTGGATTCATGGTCGCATTAGAACATATTACTTAAAAATGATAAGGCACAGCACTATGGCGCTCTGCGAGTGGTGCGTATGTGCAGGAAATTATTCACGTTAGTCTTAAATCTTTGGAGATTATACTCGTTGAGAAACGCGGCCTCAGGGAGGTCGTTCCAGAGAGTAATGACGATCTCTAGAAGAGTGTCGTTCGAGGGACACGAACCACGTACGGATGGGCTGCAGTGGCTCATCGTGTATTTCCACCACGCACCACTCTGGGTGGAATCAAGCGGGCAACCTCAGTGGAGCACTTGCTATGAAAATATTTGTGGCAATCTCATGTTTAGGAGCAGGGCCCCAAATATGCGAACAGCACTCCAGCGATGGTCGAATTTGGGCTTTATAGGGCATCAAAAGTTGTTGAGGTGCATAGAGGTTTTTAGTTCGGAAAAGTATTCTAAGCGTCTGCGAGGCTGCCTTAGCAATAGCCGCAATATGACTATGCGAAGACATATGACTATCTAAATTGACGCCAAATAAATAAATGCTGCCTGACTTTTTTTAAGCGTTAAATTCTACTTGGTTATTGTCGCCTCAGGACAGAATTTCTTCAAGGAGTTTGTTGAGATATGATAGGTTGCTGCCTATAGAGATGTGCATTGGCAGTCGATGTTCGAGCATCCAATATGAAGGATGAAAAAAGTGTGCTATTATCAGCGAAGAACCTTGAGGGAGTTGATGTTAAATGTGTCTGAAAGATATCCGTCCATCACCACTTGCAGAGAACGGTCTTTAAGAGAGCTTGACAGCTATGAACAAAATTGAGCCGACATTTCATATGCTCTCACTTTACTTAGAAGTCCCTCATGCCATATTCGGTCCAAGGCCTTGGAAATGTCCAGCGCTACCTGGGACTCCCCATGATGGTCTATTGCAGTTCTGCTTGTCAGTTGCAAACACATTAATGCCTTTGGTAATATGGTACCATGTTTTTCTTTGCAGACGTTAGCCAATCGCTTGAATTAGCATTCCTAAAGAAACTGTTGATATTCTTAACCTTGCAGTGAACCTATCCAGCAGTCCATATTCTCCACACGAGGCCTAGAATCCCGAAGTCTTTTTACATCCTCAACTACGTTAAAAATCTCCAAATCTTCTTCGTCTCCTGAGAGAAGATAAATTACAACATCGAAAACATCCATATAGGGTAACTATATAATTACGCAGCAGTCAAGTTTTAATAGGTAAAAATGGTAAAATAGGTTCAACAACAAAGATATGTTAAAAAAACGCAATTTTTATCCTTTTTATCACAACATTACGGGTTCACTCATACCCAATCCACGAATTAAGGGTTAATACCAGGGTTGGAGGTATTCTCTGGTTATACAATGCATCTTACTACTAACTCCTGGATTAACCTCCACTTTTGAGTTAATTCCAATCTGTACAATTGGGCCTTAGAGAGGACGAACCTGTATTTTTTTATGGCTATATCCCCTTTCTATTGCCGACAAAAAAATATTCAGGGGAAGTTATAAGCAGGAGAATACTAAGGCTTATAAATTTGTTTACATTTTCGACACTTCCTTGATATGATGCCTGAGAAAAAAATCGCAATGAGGCCTTAACTCTGTACAAAATAGATATTTTATTGGTTCGCTGTATCATGTGTATGTTAGACGTAATTTCCTCTATAAGATTTAATACCAAATCCTTGCTTAAGCAATAACGTTTCCTAAATTCATTATTGGGCAATATAAAAAAATTGCTTTCCTCGCGCAAACTTCTTCCCTCCAATCTCAGTTAATCTCTTCGCTGTTAATCTTCTTCCTCGTGCACAAAGGGGAACCATAATATTTAATTTTCACAGTACATGTAGGTATTTCCAAATTAAAACATCATAAAATTACTAAATATTACTATGGCAATTATACAACAACCATAATTGTAACCAACAGTGTCGCTTTAAGTTATTTGGTTCTTTAACATTAATTCTTTTAGGGAAAATCTGTCGGCTTGGCCTTTAGAATTAAATTCTACTTGGTAATGATCTTTGTTGAGATGCGAGCCTTTACGCTAATTATGGATATGTAGGTCGACAACTGCTGTTCCATAACAAGTGAAACAAGTATGTCGTTATCAGAAAACCAGATACTAGATTTACCTTGCTTGCATCATACTTCAATAAGCACCACTCAGATATAAATATCGAACATGCTCTGGGCTTATTCAGTTTTCTAAGATCTCAAGTAAAGATTCCTGGAACTTCGGAAACTATTTCAACTTTGACACGATTTAAACTCGAGACTAAAATTCTATTTTATGAAAATTCTTTAAAATATACGATGCTCAGACACTTTTAATTGCGTCACAAAATGCAATATCCTAGACGACGAGTCGCTTTTGCGAATCCACTTCAAATGAAAGTTATTATATCTGCAGAGAGGATGAGTTTCAGTTTGGCCGAGTCGGTCTTTAATTTAAATTATATACAGGAATCCTTTTGTTCTCTGGCTATATTCAAAGGATATGAGAAAGCTTTGTGACTATTTCTACAAACCACTAATCTCGTTTAAGCCGATTTGAAAAATTTCCGTTAGTTTGTCCTTAATATGTTAACAGGTGTATGTTTTATTTTTCAATTATAGAATTTTCATTTTTTTTTTAATATTTGGAAGTGGCAAGTGGAAAGAGTGACTTAAACAAATATAGTTAAATAAGATTAAAGCCGGACCTGACGTACACGCGGCTGTGCCGACGCAAAATTTTTGCAAAACGCCGCATACTGGGGACATTTCTGTAACACGGTATTAGCAATATATTGTCATAACTGAGGGGTTGTTTGCCTAACGAGAAGTGAATGAAACACTGCCTAAAAAAAACATAGATCCTTGTATGTATATTTAAACATTGTTTACTGGGTGGCCCGGACGAAACTCAGTATGTCTCGTCGAGGGAGGACAGACTTAACGGCACTATTAGCAGGAGGCTTTAGAGGAATGTGGCCTGAATGACTTTACTCGGGCTACGTCTCCGAGAGACCAGTGGACGGTAAAGCACCCAAGAAATAGGCTTTAACTCTATAAGACATAGAAGTGCTCCTGTAGGGAACTAGGGAAGATCAGGAGAGATGTTTTAGGTCTGTAAGACGTAGAGGCACTCCTGATGGTAAGGGAGGTGACCAGTCGGACAGACGGAGGTACCGTGTCCACCCAATGTTCGGCTATTTATACACCGAAAGTGCTGAGTATTATTTAAATAATCTATTGGGTGGCACAGTGCTCCGCTACTCCGCTACCTCCACACACAGTGATCCAGAGGTGTGAGAAACATAATTGTAATGTGGAGCCCGCCATTCTGTTGACAATATTGGCAATATAGATTATGTTAAATGGCCACAATCATCTCAATGCGCTATGGCCTGTTACATTCACCACACTTTTGCCGATCTGTGATTATCACAGTATATTTACCCCATAGGGATGGTTCCCGAGTATTTATTGTTTAAATTTTAAACTAAATATAAATATTAGAATACAGATCCTGTCCTAAAACTTTAAAAGAATATTTTCAGTATTTTTAAATTCTTTCGTTTATTTTTAAAAAAATCTCTTATTTGCAGACTTTCTGCTTTAATTTATTCTTAAGTTAAAACCGATTATATAAAGTTATGACGAGCAATATATCACCCTTAATTTCTTTAAATTTCCTTCATTTTCCTGCTTTAAAAGATTTCAGGAAAAGGGATTATTATAAAAAGCGATGACAGGAAATTCGTTTGAAATAATTTCTTCGAACTTTCAGATGTCGGGAAGCAAAATACCAATTTTAATTGAAAGTTTTACAAATTTACCTGTTTCGTTGGACGTATGGAACTAGGTGGCGAATTATGTTTGCGTAAAATTTGTGTGTCCTCTTACCATGTGATATCAAAATTTATTTAAACCTTATATTGAGTGGATGATGATCACAATTCTTATAGCTCTTTATTTTGATTACTAGTTCTGTTAGTTCAGTAAAATCAATAATTTGCAATAGTGTAACACATGCAACATAATGATAAATCGTTGCAATTTGAAGTAAAAGAGCTTTAAAAATTGAAATAAAAAACACGTTTGAGAGAATATCTAACAACCTTTAATTTAAAAATTATTTAAAAATTGTATAGCTAAACACTAATTGGTAATATTAAAACTAGCCGCCAAGACCATCAACCCATATGTGTGAGCAGTGTTTCAGCAAAGGTAAAATTTGGACTTTATAGAGTGTCAAAAGCTTTCGGGTTGTATAGGGTCTTAGTTCAAAAAAGCACGTCAAGTTTCTGAGAGGCTGCCTTAGCAATGACCGCAATATGACTATGCCAAGATATAGGACTATCTCAATAAATCAATTGATTAAACAAAGCAAATCAAGTGTCTCGGTATGAGTATACTTTGTTCTTTAACGTAAACTTTTTTTTTAAACAAACTGCCACCTAGGTATTATTAACATGAAATTCTGTTGGGGTACTGTCATCGCCAGATAGAGTTTCTTTCTTATTATCCTTATTGAGACATGATGCTTCTTGCTGCCTATAGAGAGATACATTGACAGCCATGTGCAAAATATGAAACAAGTGAGCTATGGTCGACGAAACTATTCACTGGATTATCATTTTTCTTCTAAAATGTCGGTAATGTGCAGGGATTTAATTTTGAAACGGCCATCCTAAATCTCTCTTAATTTAAAGGGAATATAAGATGTGACAAAAAACACGTTAATTTAAATATCGCGGGGGTTGTGTAATTAAACTTTTGGTAGAATTTTACTCTTGACCTCCACAACTGCAGCTGCTAACCTTACTTTAAAATGTGAAATGGCACTACCTATGGCCTAACATATCATTGCTAAAGACATCAAAGAAACCGGATAATGGGATTGCGAATTTGATGAAAAAATGTAATAATAATGCCACTAAATTATTTAGTTTGAACAAATTATTTGATTTAGTTTTCAAAATGTGCGCCGTTATTGGCAAGATAATCATATAGTCTATTTCTTTACGACCATTAATAAATGCAATAATTCCAAAATCATTTTTGATAATAAAATGTAAAAATTCTCGCTCTTGAGTTGGAATATTTATTCTGAAACACTTGCTTCTTATGCGTTTTCCGTGTATTTTCATTCCATAACAAGATACGGAATGAATATTCTGTAATTGATCTAAACGACATAGGTTGCCATGAATTTCGAAACTGTCAGTGTCAGATAAAAATGGCCGCGTTGTAATAATTATTTTCAGACAAATTTTAGAGCAAGTCAAAAAATGAGTGAAAAATCGGATGAATCAGATATGGAACTGGATAATACTCCACCTGAAATTACGAATATTGCGAATAAATAACTTAATTGCTTTGTACAGATTTTATTTGTTTTTATTCGTACTCTTTGGTCGTGGAGAAAATATAGCCTGCTACTCGGTTAGAATGAAAATTCGATACTCGTGGTTCCTCTTCCACTCGGATCGAATTTTCATTCCAACCTCGTTACAGAATCTACTATTCGAAATTCCTTTCGAAAATTTGCCTGGTAGGTTAGGTTAGATTTGGTTAAAGTGGCAGACTTCTGGTATGTACCATTGCGATAAAAAAAAAGTAGTACAAGAATTAGTAGTCCCAGATAGAACTCTTGGTCTATAAGGATATCGAGAAGTGGATATCGTCGTCACTATGAAAACAATAAATTATGCCACCTAACTTTTTAGGCGTTACCATGAATTTGGTAATCTACTATATACGTGGCGAAATAAAAGTATTGTAATAAAGGTGCTTTAAAAAATTTACCTACCTTTTAAAAATGGGCAATTTTTCAAGTTTTTAAATAAAATAATAGAGTATGGATAACAACTATCGATTTATATATTGAATATAAAAAAAATCCAAAAACAACAAAAGCCAAAAGTGGAAAAACAGTAAAAATACAAAATTTTAACCAAAAGTAAACATTTCTAAATGCAACATCCTAAAATAATATATACTTAAAAGCAGCTGTTTAATATTTAGTCATTGCGCCGTTGTTTTCAATTACTTTTTGTAACCGACGCGGCATACTTAAGACTAAGCTTCTTGTATACTCTTGGGTTATATTATCCCATGCTGCGTTTATCCCCTGGCGCAGTTCTTCTTCATTTCTTGGATGAAAGTCATGTTTATACATGAACTTGGTCATTTCTCCCCAGACATTTTCTATGGGATTGAGGTCGGGGCTCTTCGAAGGCCATGGTAAAACTTGGATGTTATTTTGTCGAAAGTAATCTTTTACTATGCGGGCAGTATGAATGGGAGCATTATCTTGTTGGAAAATATAATTTTGATCACCGAATATGGCTTCAACCGATGGCACCATAACATTATTTAATATGTTGCAATATGTTCCTGCAGTTAGCCGCCCTTGCACAAATTGACAAACTCCTGGGCCTCTAGCACTAATCCAACCCCACACATTTACGGAAAAACGTCCACTTTGATTTGTCTTGTGCGTATATCTTTCATCATACCTTGTGTTTATGGGTCTATATACTCGGACTTTTTCATTGTTACAGGACTGGAACGTTTTCTCATCTGAAAAAACTACAGACTCCCACAGTTGGTTTTGGTATTCGTGAGCAAATTGTACTCGTCTTTGCTTATTTAGTTCTGTTAAATATATTTTGTTTGCAGAACACCTATTTTTGAGTTCAGACCCCCGAATTCTTCTTCGAGCTGTAATTGAAGATCCAGGAAAATGGGTTTCTTCTTTAGCCTTAATAGCGGTCCCGAATGGGTTGTCCCTTAAATAATTAATTAAAGTTGTATCTTCGTCATCGGTGGAAACTTTTGGGCGACCAGAACCTGGGTTTCTCACAATACTTCCATGTTCTCGAATTTTGGATTTAGCCAACAACACTGTTTTTTTGTTTATCCCTAATGCGCCTGCAATGTCCCTTATGGGAACCCCATCCCTTAATCGCGTAAATATGATCGATTTTTGCTCTGAAGTTAAAGGCATTTTTTAAAAATTACATGACACTGACACAAGAATTCTGGTGACACTGAGTTATCAGTTTGAAAGAAAATATTTTATAATAGACCAGCAGATTAAATTATATTTTGTTGTACTACTTTTTTTTGATCGCAATGGTACAGACAGTCTCACGTAGTCCCGTGATACCACACATGTTCCGCGGAACCTATCGGCATCAGCTGATGGCTAGTGCGACGTACAACGCAGACGAATCTTGGCAGCTCACTCGAACCAGCCACTCCTGTATATAAACCTAGTAAGTCGACCTAGTTGTAAGCTGCTTACTTCCTTCAGATTATTGAAGAATGGTTCGCCCAAGGCATTAAACCTTCTTCTTGCAAGGCCAAGGCATTCACACAAGAAATGTTGAATACTTTCCTCCTCTTCTTCGTCTCTGCAACTTTTGCAAAAGTCGTTAGCTGGTATTTGCATACGTTCGGCATGTCTACTAAAAAGACTATGTCTGAACCACGGCAGTGATATTTCTTAGGTCCTTCCGACTGTGTTGTAATAACGCTGCAGTTTTCCTGTTATCAAGTAGGGGCCACGATTGCTTGGAGATCCTACAGGCTGTTAGCTTTGTCCATCTGCTTATTGCAAGTTGTTTGGATATGCGATCTATTTCCTCTTTGACCGATTTCAGTGGTCTAGCCACGGTATTCTCTGCTAGATCGACGAACATGCCCGTGCCCTCACTGGCGAGCGCATCAGCAGACTCATTGCCATCTATGTTCTCTCCGAAGTCTGTTAGTGGGACGATGTAATCAGTCGGCTCTCACAAGTTTTGGACTGAATATATCCTCAGTATACTTCTGTGCCAGTAGTTGGTTTCGTTCCAGCATTTCGACTGCTTTAGTCGTAGAGCACTTTTTGCAGCCATACTTTTTCCATAAATCTAAGGAAGCAGATGACCATCACCTCTAAAGTCGCCGTCGGTGTGGAGTAAAGGGCACCAGTTACTCCTAAACAACCTGCCCGTTGTATCTGCGTTAGTTTCTTTGTGTGTACTGCTTTTTCAAAAGCAGTCAACCAGACCAAGCGGACCGGTAAGTATAGGTATTACAATAGCCGTATAAATCTAATGTACTATATTATGGGGTTTTAATCCCCACTTTTTATTAATGGTTATTTTGCAGGTATAGAAAGCAACTGACGCCTTTTCGACTTGTTCGTGTAAGTTCATGCCTCAGTTTAACTTTGAGTCAAGTATCAGTCCCAGATACTTTGCTCTTTCTTTCAGCACTAAAGTACGGTTGTCCAGGACTGTGATCGCGTTTCGCTGCATAGCAGCTCGTCAGTGAGGCTATAGGTTCTGAATAATTCGTCTGGGGATGGTTCTGGCAAAAGAAGAAAGCAAGCCTTTGTCATTGTGTTAAGTTTTCGGTTACTAAACCGACAAGACGCCCAGTTTGGGCATAGCGCTGCCTAGCGAGGACTCCTGCAATTGTAACGTTCCGTCTTTGCAGGTTTTCCTCTGATATTTGTGGCTTCATAAGTCCATTTCAGAGGGCGCAGGTATGCTTAAAAATTGATGTTCTTTACCAGCATCACGAGATGGAGCTATCTGGTTTCATTTTTTGTTTTATATTGATTTATTGGCGATTACTGCCCTTGCTTGACTATGAATAACTTTACCTTTAATATATTTATTTATTTTACAAAAATCAACGTTTAAATATGATTAATAATAAATTAAATATAAAAGTTTTAAACTCCGGCAACGCCTGTAAAATTTCTAAAGGTGTAAAGATGTGCCTTGTATCCTCACTAATTCAATATCATATACGATAAGAAAAAGATAGTAAGGGACAGAAATCCCCGCTGATTATTATTATCACCGCTTTAAGAGCATAATAAATTATATTAAGCGACTAAAACTTGCAATGTGAAGGGGAAAAGTCAACGGGATATATGTTACAGCTGCGTTTCCCAAATGGTGGGTACCGGGCCACTAAAATAAAACACCGGGTCACAGCATTGTCTCCTTCAAATTCTCAGGATGCGCTGTAAAAAATCGCTTTCCAAGACTGGCTGCAAATGCTCGGGCTATACAAAATCGGACTGATACGATTTTGACAAACTTCGGTTAACTTAACCTACATTGGGGGCCGTCTTATAATAATTCGAATTTCTCATTTTATTATAATTAATATCCTAGGTATAATACATACCTATTTATAAGTGGATATTCAAATGGGCTTTATTTTGTCTATTTATACATCAAAAGAGTTTTGATGGGTCACGAAGCTGAATCATAAAAATTACCGGACCAGGGCAAGAAATTGTTTGGGGAACGCTGTGTTACAGGGTATACAATATTACGGGATCTTTCTTAACAACATGCTAATATTTAAGGAGTTTATCATCGGATTCATTTTGAGAAAAAAACTTCATATGAACATATGTCCTAATGGGAGTAGAGCCTGAACACGTTGGATATGGTAGGGATATAATAAAAAGTCATTGAGAATTTTCGAAACAAGAATATGTGAGATATTCAAATTGTTTCCAATTTTTCGTGTACTTAATTCAGGATCTTCCTCTACTGAATTCAAAACCGCTATCTCAATTTCTGGTGTTCTTAGAGTACGTTGTTCTCCTTCTAGACGATCGTCTGGTTCAAAACTTCCCTTTTCACACAACCTTCTATAAATATTTGAAAATATTCCTGCATCCGGAATATTTCTATTTTGAAAACGGTTTTAGTACAAAACAAAATCTGCTTCTTACCTACTAAATACGTTTTTAATCCTTGATAATACTCAATTTCATAACAACAACAAATGAATAAATTTAATTTTTTTATGCAAAAACCATACGTCAAACGAAAAAAAAATGAAGTTACCAGATTTACTCAGATAGGAATGAGGATATCAAAAATAACTTTTACTTTAAGAAAAAGCAGTGGCACTTTCTCTTTAAAATAATTCTGTGCAAATCCCGCTCAAACGCCACTGCCAAAGAATAAAGAAATTATGTTGTACAGCAGAAAACGCCTTCAGATGCATAGAAGTTGCGTACCACGTTTCACAAAAATGTATAGGGTCATACCAAAGTTATTATAAAAAAAGGGGTTTTTCTTAAAATTTTGGCACCCTGTAGTTCAACATTAAGACTTTTAGGACATATGTTCATATATAGTTTTTTTCTCAAAATGGACCCAAGTATAACCGTCTTAAATATTAACATGTCATTAAGAAACACCCTGTATACATACGTCTAATTGTTTTAAGTAATATGTTTGAATCACATACAAATTAACATTTTATGGAAATTTAAAGAGAGTACGGCAACAAAGTAAAGTTTCTTGCTCGGATTCCTTTCGTAGCTCACCAGCTATGTGGCAACCTTTAATATTAATTTACAAGTTTTATTAAGCTATTTAGATTTGAGAATTTTTTTCTCCTTTTCAACCTTATATTATTACTAGATAATTTATACGAAAAATTCAGAGGGATGAAAATCAAAAAGTCGTATTACTATTTTCTGGTTTTTAAGCATAAAACCAACTAAATCATTTTGTCCCAAAAATTTCCATTCGCTTGCTTTTTGTTAAAATTTCACTGAGAAAAATTACATTAGGAAAAGCAGATTTCGCAAGCTCTTCCCTTGTTATGCCAGTAGCACGATAAGCTTTTTAGGTGATTAAAAAAAACAACAAAAAATGATGAAAACCGAGAGAAATTAAAAGAAAGCTATTTAGTAGCTTTTGTTGAATAAAAATTTATTTTCTCCAAAAAATTCAGCTTTAAAAAATTCAGCTTTAAAAAATGACTTAAAATAAAGAGGCATTCTACTGCTAAAACAACTTATACAGGGTGTCCGGTATATATACAGCGTGGGCAAAAATAATAGAACATCCCCAATATTTTCATAACCATGTAAATTTTCGAAAAACACTCGGACCAGTCGATTTTATTTATCATTTTTACAAATTTCGAGAATTTTTAGTATTATACCGGATTGCTCAAGAAGTCGGGCACACGTGAACTTTAATTTTTTAAATAAAATACCCCAATTTTTATTCGATTTTTGAATTCTACTTAAAATTCTGAATATTTTCATGTAACATACCCTATAAGGTTAATGTTACATTGAGCTATGTAATCTTAAAGAAAGCTCCACCGACGCCAATAAAATCATCATCAAAGCTGAAGAACCTATTTCGATATTCAGCTGTTTTCGATATATCACAATCTAAACAATAATAATTAACAAAATTTAAGTGGTAGGTTTATTAGGTAAAAACAACAGCTTTTAAATCTGATTATAAAAAGTAGAGTACTTAATTAAATGTTCAAATTGATGGCCATTGACAATTTGGCAGTGTCCTTAACGTAAAACAAACTCGTTTTAAACGTTTACAATAACCTGTTCAGGAACTTGTCGAATTTCATGTTGTATTATCAGTTATAATGTCTCTAAATCCGATGGCTTGCTCTTGTACACTCTTTCTTTCAAATATCCCCACAAAAAGAAATCTAGGGGTGTTAAATCGGGTGAGCGAGCTGGCCATTCTATTTCTCCACTTCTACCTATCCATCTATGTTGGAAAACCTCGCTTAGGTATTCTCGTACCCATGCGGCATAATGGGGCGGTGCACCATCTTGTTGTAGCCAAATGATTCTATCAGGACTATCTTGTTCATCGTGATCTGGATATAGGCTATAGCAAAAGCAGAAACTAATTCAAACTGTAAAAATTGCAAATAACTCTCTCCTCTCTCCGTTTAACGTTTCTTCGAAAAAGAAAGGTCCTAATATTCTGTCACGTAAAATTCCGGCCCATACGTTTAGCCTCTGTGGGTGCTGTGTATGGGCCTCTTGCATCCAGTAAGGATTCTCTGTCGACCTACAATTATGTCGGTTGACTGTTCCATTAAGACAGAATGTAGCCTCATCAGTAAATAAACTATTCTGCGCGAAATTTCCGTCATTATTGCAGATGTTTTGCATATTCTCGCAAAACTGAAGGCGCCGATCGAAATCATCTCTATTTAGTTCGTGGACAAGACAAATTTTGTAAGGATGATATTTTTCCTTATAAAAAACATTCGGTACAGGGTTATCCAACCAAGACTGGACAAGGCGATTTTTTGACTTTTCCTGTACTTTTATAAAAAAACTGAAATAGCCATCTTAAGTCATTTTCTCCCGCGAATTCGAATATCTTCAGCAAAAACCAATTGAACATCAAACAAAAGTACTAGGGGTCACTTTGATATTTTTTTAAATGGGATGCCGTATTTTTAATGAGCTTATCCGATCTCTCATATAAATTTTGATCTAAAATGTTGGATTTTTAATTCAAAAACGCCTTTTTTCTTCAGTTTTAAATTCGGAAAATGTTCGTCTACCGTAAGATTAATACCTGATAGATGGATACCCGTTTCACCTGTTCACCCTTTAACCTGCTTTAAAGCGTCCGTCAGTTAGACAAAATAATCAAGTTTCAAATTTCTATATATTTTTCACGAATTAATTACAAATAATGAAATATTCTTTAGAAGAACGGCTAAATGTAATAAAATTATATTACAAAGGTGGAGAGAATGCTCGACAATCACAAAGAACATTTTTTGAGAGTTTCCAGAGACACATTTCAGTGGATACAATTCTCAGAATTAAGACCCTATTTGAAGAAAGTAAGACATTGAAAGATAAGCCAAGAAAGATGAAAAGACGGAATATAAGGGATCGAGCTATTGTTCAATATTTTACTATAAATCCGAAGAGTTCTATTCCGCAAGCGGTACGAGAAGTAAGGTATGGTCCAGGGCTCCGGAGAGTAAGCTATGGAACAGTTCACAGAACTTTAAAAAAATGTGGTCTAAAACCATATTGCATCCTTCCCGTTCAATACTTAACACAGCTTCAAAAAGAACTGCGATTTCGATTTGTTGCTTCAATGCTGATGAGAGAGCAAGACGAAAATTATAATTTATAAAATAAAATTCTATGGAGTGACGAAGCGTCATTTACAACATCGGGGGTATACAATCGGAAAAATACAAGATACTGGGCAGCAGTTAACACTCATAGATATGAAATGATAAAGTTTCAAGGTTGGAGCTCACTTAATGTTTGGTGTGGGATGTTAGAAAATCGAATTATTGGACCACTATTTTATCGTGGCTCTTTAACAGGCCAAAGATACCTCCATTTTCTTCATAACGATATCGAGGATTTCTTGGAAAGGTTGCCATTGCAAGCCTACAACAATATCATTTGGCAGCAGGATGGTGCTCCGCCTCATGCAGTTCGAGAAGTGGTAACATACCTAAACGAGCGTTACAATCAGTGGATTGGCCGTAACGGAACAATTCATTGGCCACCAAATAGCCCCGATATCACGCCAATGGATACATTTTTATGGGGTCAATTAAAAAATGTAGTTTATCAACGACCCAACAGAAGTCTGGAGGACATTCAGCAAAAAATTATAAATGAAATTAATAGACTTAACCAGGACCAAAATATTGTAAGAGATTCTTTGGAGAGATTGAAAAGGGGGCTGTTTTGAAAATAATGGAGGACACATAGAACAATTATATTATTGAGATTAAAGTTATTCACTTTAGTTTATAGATTTGCAAAAACTACTAAATTTGTAATTAATTCGTGAAAAATATATAGAAATTTGAAACTTGATTATTTTGTCTAACTGACGGACGCTTTAAAGCAGGTTAAAGGGTGAACAGGTGAAACGGGTATCCATCTATCAGGTATTAATCTTACGGTAGACGAACATTTTCCGAATTTAAAACTGAAGAAAAAAGGCGTTTTTGAATTAAAAATCCAACATTTTAGATCAAAATTTATATGAGAAATCGGATAAGCTCATTAAAAATACGGCATCCCATTTAAAAAAATATCAAAGTGACCCCTAGTACTTTTGTTTGATGTTCAATTGTTTTTTGCTGAAGATATTCGAATTCGCGGGAGAAAATGACTTAAGATGGCTATTTCAGTTTTTTTATAAAAGTACAGGAAAAGTCAAAAAATCGCCTTGTCTAGTCTTGGTTGGATAACCCTGTACAGATTTATAACCAATATTTTGAATCCGACCCACTTGACGAATGCTGGAATGGGGATCGTCTTGATACGACAGTGAAACATTTAATCTAGTTTCATCACAAATTTTGGGACTTTTTAGTTTATTGCGCACAGATCCAGTTTCTGTAAATTTCAAAACTATCTTACTTACTGTAGACCTTGATATCGGCGTTCGCTCTCGATAACCATTATCAAAAAGTTCACATACTTCAAATGTAGATCTCTTTCTATCGCCATAGCCAACCATCATGAGGATTTCTATGCACTCTCTTTCACTTAAGTGCATTTTACGTAAAACGTGTCGTTCCAACAATACACTTAAAATAAAATGAAAGTTGGGAAAAAGTACAATAATGTGCTTGGTTACCAGGGTTCCTACAGTAAAGGTAATAAATTTTTCCGTATTTCCTTCCCTATTCATTAATTCCATGAAAATTGCCATCATTACTGTTTAGATTGTGATATATCGAAAACCGCTGAATATCGAAAAAGGGTATGTTACATGAAAAATATTCAGACATTTAAGTAGAATTCAAAAATCAAATAAAATTTTGGGGTATTTCATTAGACTTCTTGAGCAATCCTGTATAATACTAAAAATTCTGAAAATTTGTAAAAATGATAAATAAAATTGATGGATCCGAGCGTTTTTCGAAAATATACAAGGTTATGAAAATATTGGGGGTGTTCTATTCTATTATGTTAAGGCACAGCACTGCAGCGTTAATCCTTTACGGCACGAGCGGTGCGTGTGCGCAGGAATAATTTTTTAACAGCGTCGTTCGAGGGACATTAAGCTGAACCACCTATAGGTGGGCTGCAGTGGCTCGTCGTGTATTCTTACCATGCACCGCTCTGGGTGGAATTAAGCTGGTAACCTCAGTTGAGCACTTGCCATGAAAATATTTGTAAAATAAACTCAAGTGGCCAACCTGCTTTCGATGTCTAAGGTTTCCAGGTTGCTTGTTAGATCATGGTCACCGATTAACTGAATGGCTCTTCTTCGAATGAAGTCTAGTAATTTTAGGATATGCTTACACAAATTTACGAAGAGTACTCCATACTCCAGCCAAGGTCGAATTTGGGCTTTATAGAGCATCAAAAGTTGTTGGGGTGTATAGAGGTTCTTAGTTCGGTGCGAGGCTGCCCTAGTAATGGCCGTAACGTGACTATGCCAAGACATATGACTACCCAAATTGACGCCGAATAAATGAATTGATAAAGCCAAGGGAATCGAGTGTCCCGGTTCTTCACCATTACCTTTGTTCGAGAAAACTGACGCCTGGGGTTAACCTTATTAGTTAACAACTTAGGAGGATCTGTACCTAAACCATTAAATTTGAATTACCTTATCTTATAAAATAGGTACTTTAAATATTCATAGTGGATTATATAAGTACATTAAAAACAGACCGACGAGAACAGTTCTAAAAACTACTGATTCTTTCTGTACAAGACAATTTTCGGAAACTAACTTTTAGGAGTATTCAGGGAATTTCAACAACTTTGACAATACTTAAAACATATTACTGGGTCTCCCAAAAGTCCCGCATAAAATTAATATCAATTAAAGGAAAACGATCTAGGAAAAATGCTCGGACCCGTAAATTATTATTTTTAATTGTGCATTTTTTGACATAAAAAAATATTATACAGGGTGTCTCATAGAACCGTTGTCACGTCTTTGACAACTTTTTTAAATGAAATGCTAATTTTTTATTCGGTTTTCAAATTCTACGAAAAATTCTAAATATTTTTTATGTAGGACTTGCTATCCTGATTTTCAGCTGTTTCCAAGATATTGACATTTAATTTGGAAATTGAAACAAAAAAGTTATCCATAAAAACTTGTTTTGTATTACTAAAATGAAAATTCTAAAAGCGCAACAAATGCTGGAAATGTCCACCGCCTTCTACCTGACACGCCCCTAGGCGATGGTAAAATCCGTTTACTGCATTCCTTATCAAATCAGGAGGTATTCTATTTGTTTCTGTCCTTATTCTTTCTTTGAGATCTTCAATGTCGCTACGTCTGTTTCGGTACACTCTTTTCTTTAAATAACTCCAAAGAAAATAGTTCAGCGGTGTTCAATCCGGCGACCTATTGAGTGGCCCAATAGTACCCCTACGACCAATCCAACGGTTTGTAAAGGTTTCATCTAGGTACCTTCGGACCTCCACGCCAAAGTGTGGAGGGGCACTATCTTGTTGAAACCATACCATCTCATTTGGAATATCTGGATCCATCTGGTTAGGAAAAAGAACTGCTAATGCCGGAATTAAATCAAATGTTAAAAAATCCAAATAACGTTCAGCGGTAAGGTTCTCTTGAAAAAAATAAGGTCCAAAAAATCTATTATTTATTATGCCTACCCAGACATTAACCTTACCAGCATATTGAGTGTGCGTCTCAAGTAACCATCGCGGATTATCATGAGAACAGAATCGATAATTTTGTTTATTAACTTGCCCGTTCAGGCAAAATGTAGCTTCATCAGAAAATAAAATATTACTTGAAAAGGCATTATTAGTATCAATCCTTATCATCATTTCAATTTAATCAAAATTCAAGCCGTCTATCATAGTCATTTTCTAGTAGTTCCTGTACAAGAAGAGGTTTATAAGGATGTAATTTTTCGCTCTTAAAAAATCGATGTACTGTACTACAAGTAGCTTCATTATCTAAAGCCAAAGTAACAACTGAAGAGTGTTGGTTTTCAGTAAGCGATAACATTAAATCGATTTTTTTATCCTCGGTTAGAACGAGTGGTCGACCGCTTCTAGGTAAATCTCTAACTGTACCATGCTCCTCAAATTTATGGAACACCCTACTTACAGTCGACTGAGTAATTTGGTTTTCTGGATACTTTTCGTTAAACAAAGTACAAACCTCAGCTTGACTTCTTATTTTATCCCTACAACCCAACATAATTAAAATTTCGATGCGCTGGTTTCCTGTTAACAATTTTAGGTAATTGACAAATTACTTAAGTCAAAGTCAGTATTGACATAATTAAGGGCAGTAAGATACCTAATTTATTTACATGTTCTTATATAAAATACAGTATGTACTAAAAGTATTACCTTTAATAAAAAAAAATTAAATGTCAATATCTTGGAAACAGCTGAAAATCGGGATAGCAAGTCCTACATAAAAAATATTTAGAATTTTTCGTAGAATTTGAAAACCTAATAAAAAATTAGGCGTTTCATTTAAAAAAATTGTCAAAGACGTGACAACTGCTCTATGAGACACCCTGTATAATATTTTTCTATGTCAAAAAATGCCCAATTAAAAATTCCAAATTCACGGGTCCAAGCATTTTTCCTAGATCGTTTCCCTTTAATTGATATTAATTTTATGCGGGACTTTTGGGAGACCCAGTATAATAATATGCAACTCTTGCAAAGCTAGGCGAGATCAGTAAACTACTGCGATCCCGTTCCATAATAATGCGTGTTAGATCAAAAATAAATGTTATTTTCTGAAAGCGGCCTTCTACCCTATATTATTTCTGTAAATTTTTCTTTTAATCATCGAAGAAGCTTGTCATATTTGCCGGTATAGCAAGGGGAGCGCCTGGAAATCTGTTCGGGATAATTTAATTTTTCTTAGTGACAGAATGTTAACAAAAAATGTCTGAAGGAAAAATTACTTCTCGGGGGTGAATATTAAAAAATATATGATATTTTTATTAAAAAGTGTTGTAGTGCGGGTTTTAAACTCGGGCGAGGGGATAACCAGACCCCATGTTGAGAATCTTGTAATATATTCATATACAGGATGATACCTAATGATAGGCCGTAATTCGAAAGGCGCGTTCCTGAATCAAATTCAAGTAGAAAATATCCTATACACATGTGTGCTAAAAAGTCTGATTTTCAAGATACAGGGTGTGTGTGTGGTTCTTATGTATACAGTGTGGTCATTTAAGTGTGCAAGATATGGGCATTTCTTTAATTACCGATTTCTCAGAAAATTTTATTCCTAATAAACATTAGTGCATGCATTCCGATTTAAAACGCTTTTCCATCAACTTTAACGAGAAGTCCTAGACGCCATTTTATGAAATGGAACCCTCGTTAGTTATTTGAGGTAGAATTAAACTTTAGCATCTAATTACCCTCGATGGGTATTATAAAAGATTTCTCTTTCATGTTGTACATCTAAAATTATTCGATTTTAGGGTTTTTTTTTGGTAGGGGCTAACAGTCCGAGTTCAAACTGGAGTACTAGTTTTTCTTATTGGAGCTGCCTGGACGGGGGACGTGGCACTTGCCATGTACTATTTGAATTTATGGGACTAGCAGTGTAGCAGTATCCACGTTAGCTGTTTGAGGGACCATGTGTGTGTGTTTTACTGAAGATCAAGTCTTCATAAGTAGTACTTTGAGTAGCACATAAAGTTTCAGCTAAGTAACATTTTTCTTGAGTAGTATGGAACCTTGGGAGTACCCAGTATTATTTCCCGTGGCGTGTATGCTATTATCAGGATGTGAACACTTGAGTACTGTGGTGCAATCAGGGTAACGAACCCCACTACAAATTATTAAATCATATACACCGTGATAAATCTTAATATTATTATTTTTCATTTGCGTATTGTTCTATATACAGTGTTTTGATAAAGTTTTGCGCCCATGTTATGTACAAAACTTGTGCATTGTAAACGTATAGCGTATGTAACATAGCGTTAAGACGTCACAAGAGTCTCTAGTAGTTTTAAACGTTAGGTGGTCTGTTACAGCTAATTTAGTTGTAAATATAGTTACAATTTATTATTATAAAGTGAATATTTTTGTTTCCCGGCTAAAGGCCATTTGTTTCTTCAAACTTTAACGATTGTAACTTTAATATTTTAACTTATCTATGCCCGAGTGGCTAGTATACTTATTGAGTAACCACTGGTACTCGTAAGATTTTGTATTGTATACTCTAACAATGCCCTTATGGTAACTTTAGTTAGTTGCGAAAGGTTCTTGCACAGACCGTGCGGAAATTCCAAGTCTGGGGCAATGTCCTGGATGTAGGTCTATGTGGCTGCCAGATCAGACTAAACAGTCGTTTTTACGGTGTAGGTCTGATAGTTGCCGTCTAGTGCAAGACCCTGTCAAACAGGGTTTAATTTTTACTCATTCTTTTAATGTTAACTTTGTAATCTGAACCTCCAAATCTTTTATGTTAAACCTAATACTACCACTTTGTTATTACATTTCACTTATTTGTCTTTTAACTTTAAGTACCTATTGTTCACTAAAGTAAGCGGAGCTTGCATTCATAAATCCAAGTAGCTGAGGGCCTAACACGACATAAGAAATAAATATTTATATTGGCCTCTGCTAAAATTTGGCTTTTATTTGAAAGAAAGCGACTTTGAGGGACTTGAGTGAATGAGAGCTACGAAACTATTGTAAACCGATTGTGACATAAGTGTTTTATTTCCTAGTTTGTTTTGTTTTTCTGAGGTCAAACACTAGAACATTTAAAGGCTTTTAATTAGGTGGCGCCTTCAGGATTTGACTAACTTACTTGTATAAGAGTGCTAAACCTCTCAATCTAGAAACAAAATAGCAAACCTACCCTAAGTTGAGCTAGCTAAGGGGTGAGTTTTTAGGCAGCGCAACATAGGCCATTTATATGGACTGTTGTCTGAAGTACATCCTCCAGGGCGTAGGGTTGCCAGAGTAAGGGTGGATAGGTTGCCTTGTCTCAGTATATTTTAGGTTATCCTATAAGGTGAATACTGGCACCCAAGAATTATGGTGATAATATAGCATCGCCGATTTTGGGGAAAACGTTACAAGGCATAGCCATACAGCCCCAGCTTATAATTAACACAAGAGAAAAAAAAATGAAACGAAGAAACAGAATATCCAGAACCAGCGAGAAATAATAAAAAATGAGATACAATATTAATCATATGCGGTAGACGCAGCGCGTACATGAACAGACAATAAAATAATAATTGACGTTAAGGTCTACAATCTCACGATATTACTTAGTTGAACTAGACTGAATTAGGGAAATAAAAGAATAAGATAAAATAGATAAGGCAAGGTGTTAAGAAAAAAATCTTTTTCGCACGGTAAATAAAGTTAAAATACAAAAGTAAAGCATAATAAGATATAAACGGTAAATTTTACAGGCTGATTAGTGCGAGATAAGAAATTCAATACAACTACATATTCGTGCAAAAAAGGAAGTAAAAAAAATACAAAAAGATGGAATATTCTTTCTTAGCATCCATAGCACTACCGCGACGATAAATCTATAAGTCACAATATAATTTCACTGGTCCTAATTTAATAGTCATAATCACTATTTAAAACCACTGTGTTTAGGTTAAATTAAACAATTTCTTTTTGTTGTCAGTATCACAGTATCACACCAGTAGTATATTATTATACACCCCTAGCAGACCAGGCCTTGTTTTTTCCGTATTTAAGTTTAGCGGCCTTAAGCAAGTCGTAGCGTTTCTTTGAGAGGTCTTTAAAAATAGTAAACTCTGAGTCCTTGAGAACTTTTTTGACGTTCATCACTTCGTTGCGCATCCAATTAGATACAAAGGTTACCAAAAGTACTTGAGGTTTGTTCATCCCAGCAAGTTTCCTCACTCGAAATGCACTATTAATATCACGTTTACTGCAAAGGATCTTTAGGTTCACGGATACAAAATGAACTACAAAAGCAATTACATTCTATCCTTCCTTCTCAGTGAAGCCAAAGAAACAGAGATAATTTTTCTTGGCCAATTGTTTAGATACGTCCAGTTGAGCAGTTGTCGCTATTTAAGGATTTAAATGAGCTGGACATCGCGTTCAGTTGTTCTTCGATTTTATTAAATTTTAGATCAAAATCAGATTTTAGCTGGTTCACAAAGTTAGTACATACTTTTTAAATGAGTTTTTCAGTAGAGTTATCAGAACTAGACGCACTTCTCGATTTGTCAGTCATAATTGGGTAGGTGAATAATTATAGATTACGAGAATATTTGTGCAGGCTCACTAGTTTATTCACAGGGAAGGGGTAGAAACCCAGAGCTTACCGCCTAGGTAGCGCAACCTAAGACAAGGTACAGGGTTTTAAGGCACAAAACTTGTTCACACAACGGATTAAGCCACTAAGAGTAACTCGACACGAACTATTAGATTATTTTTCCCGGATATACCGACTATATTTTCATTTTAAGCCAAAAGCTCAAACAAACTGCTACCGACACATGGACGACCACCTTGCGAAGTTTAGTAGTAAAGTTTCCACCTATTAAGAGCTTTTAATTTGCCTATTAGATGAGCGTCTTATTGCGTTTAGTTGTCATTTTCTTTAGTAAGTTTAGCTGTTAGTTAATTCGAAAAGAAGCAGCACACTAAAAGAAAAACAAAATAAAAATAAAAACGAAGACTCAATCTGATGATAGTTCTTTGCAATGTTGTAACGGTTTATTTTTCTTTTCACTATTTAAGTCAGATAAATACGTTTTTCAAAATTGAAACGTGAAATTAAATTTCTTTCAAATAAATTTGTTTTCTATTTTTCGAATTATCGGAAACGTATATTTGGACTATCGAAAGGCAAAATTATAATTTACCCTAGTAAATTACAATTTTATTCAATCAGAAAAAGATATTTTATTGCAAATACTGGATTATTCCAAATATAAACTTTTTGTATGCAGGCTACACAGGTAAAAATACGGATAGTGCATGCATGAAAAAGGTAAGCAAACAATGAAATAATAGGTACATTTAGCAAAAATAAGAACTATCGTCTGTTGCTTAATTCAAGAGAGTAATAAATCATTATTGAACTATTAAATCCAGTGGTCTCCGCCGTATTCCCTAGGCGTAGTCCAATTATTATTTCACATAACATTCAGAGTTGCAAAAATAGTTGGAATGTGTTCGAATATGACTAGAGTCAAACAGTCAACAATATACCGACTTGTGCACAAGGATAAACGCGGCCACATCAAGTCACCAAAGAGAAGTACAGGAAGATGCGAAAGTGTAATAAATGAGGATAAAAGACTGCCATCAGAAGAATCATTGGACAAAATAATGTATGAAATGAAAAAGGATTATTTCATTCCACTCACGGGTAAGAAAAAACTATGGAAAACTTTAAAGGAAATGAATTTTTGTTATGAAAGAATTCAAAACTGAAAATTACTTTTATTAGAGAAAGTCGAAATCATCTGCTGGCGACGAGGATATTTGAGGGCAGCTAGACAGTTTCGAAGGGAAAACAGGAATATCTAATATATAGCCGAAACTTGGTTAAATGAAGGATATAACGTTGGTAAAATATGGCAGGATAAACATATAAAAAGCGCGAGGCATGCTTCTATGGAAGGATGCTCCACTGCAATAAATGCACCTTCGGGAAAAGGTAAAAGATTAATAAATTCTCACATTGGTAGCAAAAATGGATTTGTCGATTGCGGCTTACTAGCATTTAAATCATTACGGACTGGAGAC
This sequence comes from Polydrusus tereticollis, assembly GCA_963920685.1. Classification (NCBI taxonomy): domain Eukaryota; kingdom Metazoa; phylum Arthropoda; class Insecta; order Coleoptera; family Curculionidae; genus Polydrusus; species Polydrusus tereticollis. The sequence goes on along the minus strand of OY987332.1, from coordinate 31,091,119 downwards.
TATCATGAAGACATGAACGCTGATGTCTTTGAAGAATATTTTCAGCAAATGCCAGATCTTATTCCTCCTGGGTCTGTTATAGTTATGGATACCACTCAAGAAAATCCTAAAAAATTTCAACGTCTTTTTGGGAAAAAAATTACATCACTCATACTCTTACTGTAAACAAGAAGCCATTTGATAAAGATATGCTGAAAAAGGGACTACTGGAGATTGTAAAGTTAAATAAATCCCTTTGTACGAAATTTGTTGTCGACGAAATCGCTTTAACACGAAATATAACGGTATTTCGCCTTTCGCCATATCACTGTGAATTAAGCCCCATAGAATTGGTGTAGGCGCAAGTAAAAGAATTTATAGCAAGACATAACACCACTTTTAAAATGAGAGACGTTGTAAACCTCTTGCAAGACGGAATAAAGACGGTGGATTGTGAAAAATGGAGTAAGTGCGTCAAATATGTGATTGAAATAGAACAGAGAACGAGGAAAGCTGATAACACGCTAAAAAATACTGTAGAACCCCTTATTATTTCTCTGAACCTCAACGACTATACTTCATCGGACTATTCGGAACATGATGACCAAGATTTAAAAATTAAGTTGTTGAATTGTACATAGAAGATTTTTTTTATAAATATTAATATTTATTCCAATTTATCTTCTTTCATATTATTCTAACTTCTATATAAGTTTCTATCTACCTAATATTAGAATAATTAATATCTCAATTATCTGCATACCTCTATAATTATAATCAAGTATAATTATTATTATACTTTTATTCTAATAAACTACCTGTAGTAACGCCGTTGATACATTAGTTTCATTTACCCCAAACTTGTCTTTCTATTGTGTGCTAATTAGGGTAACCCCAATTTTGGACCGATTCGGGGTGTGTAGGTCTGAAATACGGAATTTTTTAAAACTATCATTGCAATTTACCTGAAATTTACAATGCAACTTTTAAGTGGTCCACCCCGCTTAATGAGCCCTGCCATTTTATTACTCTCTGACATTAAGCAATAGAGTATATTATAAACAATGAAATTAAAATATTTTTAAGCTAAACTGACGCGACCTTTAGATTTCCTAATTACGTAATTAATAAAAATGGCATATTTTTTTGCTAAAAAATAAAGCATTTAATTTTTTACAAGTCTGCTTGTGCATGCAAACCGCATAAACGTTTGTTTGTGATTTAAACAATCCCCGCAGAGAACGAAATATGTTAGTGTCGACACGGGACCTTAAAGCTACAATTACGTCTAGACCAAAAAATGATATGCACAATTAAATGCCGCAATGCCGGCAAAGTCTGTATTACTTCCTCTTTACAAATATTAGCGAAAGCTTGCAAACATTTTAAAACGGCAAAAGTGTGTCTGAATTCGCGCCTGTAATAGGAAATCGCACAAAGCCCCCAAAACTTTAAAGCTCCCAGAATATTAGGAACAGACTTTTATCCATATTTCTTGCAACAGTTAAAAGTTACGACTGGAAGCCATATGGAAGTTATGTATTATTATCAAATACGAATTAGTCTGTAAGAGATATGGAATAGGCATTTTACATTTTTAATGGGAAATAATTGTATAGCTTTTGAACAACTCTTGTCTTGTTACATGTAGGGAATAATTTACATTAAATAGGAATATCCTTCTCTCTAGTTCATCCTAATTCAGTTTTTGGTTACCTAAAAAATCCAAGAAAAATGATATAATGCACAACTGTAGTCTGTTGCTTAATGCGAGAGAACAATAAATCATTATTGAAGTATAAAACCCTTTGCCGTATTCCATAGGTGTAGTTCGATTATTATTATTTAATTACGTTTATTGTCAGGTGTTCCGAGATCGGGTAGGTACTGTTTCAAAAATTTGAAATGTTTAGTTACTTTCCGGCAGTTGTTGGAAAACTTGGTTCTTGAAAATGGCTAGTGTTTCTGAATTTGTTGCTAAGAAACAAATAAGTAAAACTGTTCAACGCCTTTCGCCACCAAAATTCAACATTCAGAGTTACGAAAATAGTTTGAATGTGTTGGAAGATAACTGGAGTCGGACAGTCAACAATATACCGACTTGTGCACGAGGATGAACGCGTCTCCATCAGGTCACCAGAGAGAAGTACAGGAAGAAAAGAAACTGTAACAAATGAGAATGAAAAGACTGCCATCAGAAGAATCATACACTCGTCTTACTTAAAAAAAGAACTTTGGATAAAAAAATGTCTGAAATGAAAGAATTATTTCACTTCACCCACGGGTAAGAAGAAACTATGGAATATTTTGAAGGAAATGAATTATTGTTATGAAAAAATTTAGAACAGAAAATTACTTTTAATAGAGAAAGACGAAATCATCTGCTGGCGAGGGCAGTTATACAGATGGAGATGGTAAAGTTGAATAAACCTCTTTGTACGACATTTGTTGTCAACGATATCGCTTCAAAATAAAATATAACGGTAGTTCGCCTTCCGCCATATCACTAAGAATTAAACTCCATAGAATTGGTGTGGGCGCAAGTAAAAGGATTTGTAGCAAGGCATAACGCCACTTTTAAAATGACAGACGTTGAAAACCTCTTGCAAGAGGGAATAAAGACAGTAGATTGTGAAAAATGGAGTAAGTGCGTCAAACATGTGATTGAAATAGAAGAAAGAATGTGGGATACAACGACGATAGTTCATCGAACTACTCAGAGCATGATAACTAAATTTTAAAAATTAAGTTGTTGTATTGGCCATAAGCAGCAGAGTATATGTGTAAAACTACTATTTTTTGACAGTTTTTAGGGTGAGAGTAGTAATTTTTCATTAGGAGAACGGTTATAAGGGTGGTTAGTTTGATTCACTGAACTAATTGGTTTTTGTGGACGCGTAGTTCCTAATTTTTATTTTTTCACTGAAAATCTAGACTAAATGTTTAGCAAACTTTACATATTTTCTCAAACCTTTTCTTTACCTCTCACAGGGATGGTTTTCCCTTTATGCACAGCGAGACTATGAAGCTTATACAGGGCCTTGCATCTCACTATTCGTCTTATATAGGTTAGTTATTATTTAGTTAGGATTTTAATATTTTTCCTGTATTCTAGGGCGCATATCAGGAAAACATTTGTAATTTTACAGTGTGTGTGCGACATCATGATGATAAATTTTCTTAGATTACATCATACTTATTTAGGTGCCTCTTATGGTAACCTATATACCCCTAATACTATATTGAAATCGGTTCAGTGATATCAGCGAAAAGAAAAAATCAATTTTACACCACTGACCTTTTTTTAAAAAATTAAAGAAAACTAAAATTAGTACCTCCCTAATAAAATTATACAAATTGCTTATTGATAAAGGTATAACAGTCATGTTAACCATTTGATTAAGAGGAATTATACAGGGTGTCCAAATTGAAGGGCCAAACATTAAATCATTTTATTTTTCTTATAATTTTTTTGTCGAATCGAATGACGCAAATATATACAGGGGTGCTAGAATAATGAAGGGTTTTAAAGTTTGGAAATTATGACACTAAATTTTGGAGACTTTGTATAATTCGTATCAATCAAACGAGACAGTTAGACCTTTTATATTTTATTAACGAGGCACTATTTTTATTTCTCTTTCATGTGTTAAACCAGTGGAACAAGAATAATCAAAATGATTTCTCTCTAAGAGCATTGTCGGCAGCCGCTGACCTCGAAGCGAATTTGCTGTATTATAATACTTTGCATGTTTAGGTTTTATGGCGCTCCTTTAGTTTTTGTTGTGTGTTTTCATTGACTTTATATTAACAGTTTTGTGAATTTGTTGTGATTTTGTGACAGTATTGCTATGGAAGAAGAGAAGAGAAACGCAGGATTTGTTTTTAGTTATAAAGGTTGCTCAAATAAAGCTTACGATCGTACTATACTCTTTTGTTATATTCAAAATATTGATTCTCCTTGATAGTTTAAAAACCATATCACATTCTTTTACCAAAAACAGAAGAGTACAGGTACGCCTATGAAGCAGAGATGTTTATCGAAATCTAAGGTCTCTTGCTGTCGGCATTGGTCACAAAAGGATTTTCTGCAAGAAATCCTTCTGGTTAATATATTTATTCTTGTATCACACTGATAAAACTGTGCTCCCTTAATCAAATAATCTGATTTATTTGGTAAATAATTATTGGTAATAAATAAATGTGATTTTAATTAACTAAGTTTTATTTAACTGAAATAAATGAGAGTATTTCGTTTTATTTGTAAAATTATTTGACTGTTGGTGGATTTGTGTCAAATCGTGGAACCTTTCAAACAAATATCTTACCAAAAAACAACTAAAATAACAAAATCTAAATAACTAATTATTTAATCGAACTAATTTTCAATTAGGAAGTAAATTCCGTTAATCGCTGGTTAAATCACCCAATAGAGAACTATTTAAATGTCTAGGTTATTTAAACTAAATAATTATGTATTTACATTAAATTGTTAATATGAAACAACCAAATTTTTGCAACAAACTAATTATTTAATCCAAATACATTTCAAGTTAAGAACTAAATACCTTTAACTCTAATTTAAATCATTCAATGCCGAACATTTCATGGGGCTTTGAGTAATTTTATTGGTTATGCAAAAGTGGCCTGATAAATCATCATCGCGTTTTTGGTTATTGGTGTTCGATCTTGTCTTGTAGAAATTTATGAGTGAAAGTGAAATCTTCTTTGTTAGTGGCACAGAAGTTAGTGGTTCCAGCAAAAATTAAAAGTTAGATATGGGGGATAAACGTAATTAGAATCATTATTTAGAAGATTGGGGTATATTGAGGGGTATATCCCATCTGTTAGATACTTTTCAAGGTAGGAAACCATATTTGAATATTTTAGGTACGCATGAAACGAGTTAAAAAAATAAGATAAGAGGCAAAGAAAAGATACTTGTAATACCTAATTTAAAATTTTAAGCACAAAATCTTTTTAAATTAAAACAACACTTCTGTCTTCCTCCACAAATAAAAAATAATATTTGTGGAGGAAGACAGAAGTGTTGTTTTAATTTATTACCTACACTCCACTGCAAGCATGGACTACTTCTTCAAAAAAAAACTCTTTTTAGAAAAATGTAGCCAGGTATTTATAAATCATAGCTACCTAGGTGTATTTTTTTAAATTATTTTACAAATAAGACAGTTTTTCTCAATTTTCACCATATTTCAATACCTATCAAACCTTTCAACGTAATATAATTAATATAATATTATTAATTATTGTACCTATTATTTGCAAATTTGCCTTTATTTAGTTTTTTATCAAAGTTATTAACTTCTCTATAATGTTTAGTTGACGTATATTTTAAGGGGGACAGCAACAAATGGTGGGTTTATACAGCAAAATAACATGACATAAAAATAAAATAAGAGTTTAATCTACAGATCTACCATATAAGACGTTTATAGAACCTAATAACATAACATAAAAATATAAAATAAAATAAGAGATGTCTATATAAACACGTACTTGGATAAAATAAGAACTGATTTCAATAAACTTTCTGATCTATTTAAAATAAAAAAAAAGCTATTTAAACTAAATAAAATGATACTTGGTCTAAATAAATATAAAAGACAAGTTAAACAATTATGTACTTGAATTAAAAAACAACGACTTTGATGAAGATTACCGGTTTATTTAAATCCAATCACTTTAATCGTTTAATTAAATAACGTTGTTGTTACGGCAAATACATGTAAAACAAAAGTAAAACAAATATATACTTGATAAAATATGTATAAATATCAATCAAATAAATATTTTGTTAAGTTAACTTTTAACCTATTTACTTTAAGTCATTGAAGCGGCTTATTTAAGTTAGGTTAGTATTAAGGAAATAAATATTTGCTTAAACTTTGTCTCCAGTGATTAATTCCAAATAAAAAGTAACTTGTATCAAATCAGATAATACTAATTGAAGCAAATAATCCCTTAGTATTTTTCAAATACATATTTGTTAGGGTAATAGGAAACAAATATTAATTTGAGTCAATGGAAATTTTTTTTAATTCAAATAATTAATTTTATTAGTGCAGTGGAGTAAAACTGATTTCTTTTTAATTTTCTATTTTTTTCGCTGATATCAACCGATTTCAACAAAGTTTCAGGGGTATGCAGCTATGTAGAGGCACGCAAATAGGCAACAAAATATGTTGCATTAATCTAAAGAAATATATTATTCTGAAGTCGAACTTTTTCCTATAAGGACTCTGTATACGGTGCGTTTCTTAAGTAAGTATACAAGAAATTTAAGAGCATATTCTTGAGAGAACTTCATGAAAAAAGTAAACAAAAACACGTGGTCTAAAATGCTTCTTTAAACAACGATTATATTCTGTAGTGTGCTGCAAGTGCTCATTAATATTCCTAATCATAAAACAGAAAAGAAAGTTTTGTTTCACAGTTTTTGCTTTCGCTGTAAATTTTAGGCTTAATTAGCAAAAAGAACCTTTTATCATTAACCACTAATGCTATCCTGGTTCAGTATTGTTGAGAATACCTAAAGTAATTAGTTTTTTAGCTCATTTTCTTTATCTCTAATTTACCTTAATCAAGAAACAGATTTCGTCCCAGGAAAATACCCCAATCCTCCGCCCCTATAATTTCGTTAATTTACTTTCATTCTTACATTTGAAAACAATCGGAAAACTTATTTAGCCAGCCACGAAGCTGACACATTTTCTGTAGTTTCTCACTACTAAATATTAATTTTAGTTGACCCTTATAATGGGAGAAAAATGTTCGATAAAACCAGTTTTGATATTTTTCAAATTATTAATGTTTCGACTACATTAATAATAATAAAAGTACGGCATACTACACTGGGCTTACCGAATATAACTATAAGAAAAATGTTTTGTTACCTTTTAAGCAAATCAGTTTGAACGTAGATTTCATATGAATATGCCTAGTAATTGATTTTTTTTATGTGTCGAATTTGTCGAGACTGATATGTTTTGTTGTTTGACGTGTATTTTCTGTCTTTGATAGTTAAACTTTTGTTAGTGAAGTCCTCTAATATGAATCGCTATACGAAAGCCGAGATGACTGACATGTCGGACTTGCTGATGGCAATTTATTACAAGCTAGGCAGTTGTACATTGAACGATTTCCCGACCGTAATATTCCTGATAGAAAAACCTTTCAAACTATTCATCAAAGTCTTAATGAAACAGGTACGTAGAAACGAAGTAGGGGACCAGAAATGTCAGAGACTGTTCCTAGTTTGTATTTTTATTTATAAAATTCAAAATAATTTATTACCATCTCATTTAAAAGACTTTATAACGCAAAACTTTGAAAATCATAACTATCAAACCAGAAACAATCAAAATTTTTGTTTAGGGAAAGTGACAAAAAATTTGACATAGAAATCAATCTTTTTTAAAGGACTTCACGAATATAATAATTTGGATTCTTTAATTAAGAAACAAAATTCCTTAAGTATATTTAAAAAATCCTTAAAAATATCATTACTTAAAAAACAAAATATCTGATAAAATTTATTTAAAAATATTTTTGGTGCATAAAATTGTAATTTTAAATGTTTTAATTATTGTTAAAAAAACTAGAATTTATAATATTGTAGCAGTATTGCTAAAATAAATCTTGTTACTACTACTACTACTACTACTACTTACTACTACTACTACTACTACTACTACTACTACTACTATACTGGAAATTCAATGGTTAATTTCCAGGGAAAAAATCTACCGAACATTCCCTCTGTAGAATCGAGAATGCCCCAGATTATTTTCCGGCAGTGCCATGTTAAACGAATCTTATCTTGAGGAATCTTGACACCAAAAAAGTTTCTGCTCTTGACGACATTCCATTCATCGTAATTAAGACATGCGCTGATGAATTGACACCGGTATCTTGTAGGCTTCTTAACCTATTTTACAAAGAACGAATATTTTCTTGCTGCTGGACAACTGCCCATATCCAAAAAAGGCAAGAAGACCTTGCCAAACAACTATCGTCCAGTCGCATTGCCTTCGGTTATATTAAAAGTCATGGAGAAGACTATTAACGAATAATTTTTAAAGTACCTGGAATGCTTCAACATTATTTGTGATCGCCAGTATGGATTCCGTAAGTCTAGATCAACACAACAACTCACGTTTGGAACAACGCAATAGAACATCGTGGGGAGTCCCGGGCGGTAGCACTGGATATTTCCAAGGCTTTTAACGGAGTGTGGTATTAGGGGCTTCTAACTAAAGTGAGAACATACGGAATGCCGGTTCAGTTTTGTTCACGGTTGTCAAACTTTCTTAAAGACCGTTCTCTGCGAGTGGCGATGGACGGATTTCTTTCAGACACGTTTAACATCAACGCCGGAGTCCCTAAAGGTTCTATATTGTCGCCCACCCTCTTTTTACTATACATTAACAATCTTTTGGAAAAAACTAAGAATCCTATACATAGCCTCGCTGGTCACCACGATCTTTTGCTGATTTTTTTATGGTGAGGCCTATAAAATTTATTGAGTTATTTATTTATTTTTCTATGGTAAATTGAATTTTCTTATTTTGGTTATTAAGTAAATCAAGAAATTGTTGTAGTTGCCGTGCCTGTCCAAACACAAAACACGTCGTCGACATATCTACACTAAAAATGTATATTTTTAATTAATGGATTATTTATGTTGAATAGCTTGTTTTCGAAGTTTGCCATATATGTGTTTTGATAACCACCCGTACAACAATAGGAGAAACCCATAATGTATCAATCCACTGTAAGCCCTGTTCTTAATTACTTTATTACCTATTTATACATTGCATTAGAATTTAGATAAATACCTTTGTAGCAACATTTATAAATTAGTGTTTGTACTCCTTTGAAAGTGACCCGAAAGGGCCGAAACACGCGTGCCAGGTAACTGAATATAAAAACTGTGAACCAGAACAAGTAATTATTATTTCTACCTATAATGGATATACGGTTTCACGAAGAATGTAGCCCACTACAAGTAAATTATACTATGTTATTTGTTGATATGTTACTTGAGATTATTTTATAGGTGCGAAATGGGCAAGCCCTTACTTTTTTCGTACCTGTGTTTTAGCGTTTTTCTTAGAATTAATATTCTATAAGTGAAATTGCAGGACTTTTGAGCAACCCAATATATTTATAATTTTGAAGGACGAAATAACAACAAATAATTAAATTAAAATAGCAGTTGACAATGAATTAGCTTATAATATGTTAATAATTCTCAAATTTACCCTAATCCAATAACTTTTTAAGCAAGCAATTTCCCGCTTTCCTAATTTCCTTGGATTGCTTTCATTTTCCTCTTTCGAAACTCATCATGAAAACTTGTTTTTTTCAGCGTAATGCTGAGATATTTTTTATAAGATAATCTAATTATTGTTGGAACTAAATTATTCTTTTACAAAAATTTGAATGAATAAAAGAAATTATCCAAAGTGGAAACGTTTTTACGAAGACTGCTGCCATTTGTGTTTATTTTTATTTTTACACTTGAATTTTTTGCGTGTCTGTGGATGTTTTATCTGTACAGGAGTAATTCGCCTGACATTTTCAATAACTAAATTAGCAACAAAATATATTGATATTGAAATTTATTGTTGAGAAATCTAAGGAAACCAGGGAGTTTGAAAATAAAAAATATTTGAATAGTATCTTTCAGTTTAGAAGAAGTTAGTCGAGGTTAGAATTTTATGACATGTTTCACTTTCTAGTTACTAAAGAAGACAACCTAAAAATCAAAAGAACTCTTGTTAAAACCATGGTCGTATTCAGGCATAATTTATTTATTTCGTTTATTGATTGCTATCAAACTGTCACATTGACTGTTTCAGTGCGGTAGAATTCCGCAGATTTTTTAGGCATTTTATTACTTTTGGTGGTGTTTTGAGACAGTTTCTTTGTGTGGTATTAAAGTAACAGTGTAAATTAGAAAATTATTGATCACGGTTACTGTATTCTACGATGGCTCTGAAGGGCCATAGCTGTGTTAAAAATTTTAAATAATTGCCAGATGCCAAGTTGAAATTTCCACATACTAAGTCGAAATCTCCACTTACTAAGTTGAAATTTCCACAAATGAATTGGAAATTTCCCTAGTGTCAATTTAACTGGAAATTTTACACGGAAATTTTAAAAAATTGATAAGTGCAAATTGCATCCGTTTTGAAAATTACATCTGGAAATATCCCAGGGATAATTGTCATTTTTGACATTTATAGTTTCAAAACATCAAAACAGTCGACCTGTCAAAATTTTAAATCAGCATAAACTACCTAAATATACTTTTATCAACTCGGGAAATTTCCGATCAATAACACGTGCCTAAAATATTTCCTAATGGAAATTTTTCAAAATTTGGTCTTCAGCCAATTTAAAAAAAAAACATTCGTGCATTGCCCCAAAGACAAAATCCCTCACTCTACGGGTTCGGGATTTTTTCAGGTGCAATGCACTCATGCTTTTGTTAAAAAATTGGTTCCAGACAAAATTTTCAAAAATTTCCGGAAATATTTCATGCACTAGTTATATTTCTACTGGAAATTTCCACATACTAAGTGGAAATGTCCATATACTAAGTGGAAATTTCCAAATATTAAGTGGAAATTTCTAGATATTTTCTGGGTATTTGTGATTATTAGGCAAACGGCAGAATAAATTCATCAGTTCTCAAATCAAATCAAATCAAAATATGCTTTATTGTCATAAAGTATTATTTTTATCGACAAAGCCTTTTTTAAAATTAAATTAACAATAAAATATAATAATATAGTAAAACTTAAAATATCGGAATAAACAAAAAAAAAATGCAAATAATTATGACAGAGTATCACCAAAATATTCAACTAGAGTATAATAAGCTTTTTCCAATAATATATTTTTAATATTTTTTTTAAACATTTTAAAATTTGACATTTTCTTAATAAAAACTGGAAGGAAATTAAAAATTTTTTTAGAAACATAAATTATGGATTTTTTTACAAGACTTGAAGAAGGAATAGGTAAACATATATTAAAGGTTTCTCTTGTATTATAAGTATGTGAATTTATACTATTTCTATGCTTTTTATGAATTAAACAAACTGTTTCCAATATAAAAATTGAAGTTAGTGTTAAAATTTTTTGTGAGATAAATAGAGTTTTACAAGAATCTCTAGATCTAGCTTTGCACAAATATCTGATAGCTCTTTTTTGTAAAATAAAAATTGAATTTAGAAGATATTGGCTTGAATTTCTCCAGAAACAAATTCCATATATCAAAAGAGATTCTATTAAAGCAAAATAAACATTTCGAAGAACCACCATATTCATTTTCTACAGCAACACTTAGCCTGTACAGTGTACAGTGACCTGCGGTGGTTAACTCGTAATTCTCTTGCTCTGGTGAAACCTAGCATGTTCTTCATGAATGCTCTTAACGGGTCTTCGAGCAGAGCTCATGCTCGCTGATGATCCACGAGGTGTGGATCATCAGCGAGCGCTAACCTGAACATTATCTTGTTCTCGCTCGCTCTTGCTTGCTAACTTAGCCTCCGTACGCATTCATTTATACATATGCCATATGGTTTTAACTTGTCATAATAGTCCAGGTGCTATAAATAACTTGGACCTTTGTAAGAGTACTTTCGTCGTCTCAACCTTCGTCGCTTACGAAATTCAACTTCTGTTGGATCAAATAATGGTAACGCTAGACGCACTGTTTCTCGTTTTACAATATAACCTTCATGTGTACATTTTTAAATGCATCCATCGATACCCATGAAGTTGTTCAGATTTTCTTGTTTCTTCTTTGATATATAACACTATGATATTTAACTCAGTAAATTGTTTCCTCCTGTACCACCGATACTTTTTTAAAATGCGCTTTAAAGTTCTGCGACTTATTGTATAATTTTCCTTGCTTTCAAGAAAGTATAGAATTTCGCTGTGAGTTAATCACATGTCATAATATAATTTAATACAATCTTTGAGGTTCATAATATTCTTACTTTCACCAGAGCAAGAGAACCACCGCAGGTCACTGTACAGGCTAAGTGTTGCTGTAGAACTGATGAATTGATTCTGCCGTTTGCCTAATAATCACAAATATCCAGAAAATATATAGAAACTTCCACTTAATATTTGGAAATTTCAAAGTAGTTTGTGTAAATTTCCACTTAGTATTTGGAAATTTCCACTTAGTATGTGGAAATTTCCACTTAATATATGGAAATTTCCACTTAGTATGTGAAAATATCCAATTCATTTGTGGAAATTTAAACTTAGTATCTGGAGATTTCCACTTAGTATGTGGAAATTTCCACTTGGTATCTGGCAATTATTTAGAATTTTTAACACGCCTATGGCCCTTCAGAGTCATCGTAGTATTCCCTGTATCTCTGGAAGAAGAAATGAAGTAAACATGGTAATCTAACTAATTAATATTTTAGACATGCCCAATTTTAAATCCCCTTAACTTATATTTTCCTATTCAAATTTAATTTTGTTGGTTAACAGACGTTCCACATTTTAATTATTAATATAAAAATTTTTTTAATCCGGTCCTAAATTAATATAAACGTGCATCTAAAATAAAAGCAACTAGAAAGTGACACACGCCATTAAAAGTCTAACCTAAACTAAATACTACCTGACGAGGACAAAGCCTACAAGTCAAAAGGACATGAAGAATTATGTATCTAGAATACTGCGCGCACTCACGTTTGTAACAATGAGGTACAAAACTTTAACCTGTATCTCCACAAGTCGACTGGTTCAAACTTGTTAAAATGTGGAAAATAAAATCCTTTCTGAATTTTACTGCACTATTTCTTTATTAAAAGACTAATAATATTCCTCCTCTCTTCACCCTAGCATGGGCTACAACATTACTAACAAGACATGTTAGTTAAAATACTTTTGAAAACAAATAACAACTTTTTACCGTGATGGCTTTATCCACTCACGGAGCGGCGACTTATCTATTTAGATTTTTGCCTGACACTTTAACACTTTTAACAACTTTTAACAACTTTTTAACGTGAAGGCTTTTCTCCCCCACGGAGCGACGATTTACCTCTTTAGATTGTCACCTGACACTGCTTTGTTTACATTTCAGAACATATACTAACCCTATCCAAACACCTTCATTAATCAAATGTTAACACGTCAAAACCAAAATGGCAACGTCCATCCATCAGGCCACTATCGATCGGCCAATCAAAAAGCTTATACTTGCTTCGCCGACTGCGGCGTATTTTTAGAATTACCACGTGGAAGCTAATATTATTTGATAGTTTTAGAGAATATTATGAAATAGCAGACAGTTTTTTTACATTATAGGATTTAACTCGAACGTATTCGTTATAGATTTGTACAACGATGCCACCCACCACTTTGATATGCGGTGTTCCCATTTAAATTGCATGTGAAATTAATGTATTTTTTTTCTATTATTGCATTTAGTGGTTGAAGAAAAACATAGTCCTTTAGCGCGAATGCGACGTTGCCGCTTGGCTTAGTATTACATTACATTATATCCCCTAAGATTGATTTCAACCTTGTTACTTTATTTTCCTACTGGGTCACGACAGAAATATGAAGTGTGTCCCAAACAAATACCTTGCGAGTGCAGGCAATCCTATGTTGGACCCCTTAAAACAAGGATCAAAGAGCATCGCAACCATTCACTGAAGGGAGAAACAAGCAGATTAGATGCAGGAGATCAAGTTTGGACCCACGGCCACCACTTGCAATGGTCAGAAGCAAAAACTATACTTAAGGAAGAACACTAGCGAAAGAGGAAATTCAAAGAAGCCGCTGTCATATCCCAGAATGCTCTGCTAACCCCTAGGTAAAGCCGGATTTATAAACTCGAATGGTTGGGGAGGTTGAAGTTATGTTCAAGTTAGTGAGGTTCGATATTCGACAGTTCAGAATATGGTATTCATAAAGTCAGTAGCGAAGCTCGAAAAGTTGTTTGATTGGTTGAAGTTTGTGTCCAATGGAATGAATTAAAATATTTCATAGTTTTAAATAAGTAACAACGAGTAACAACAAATTTTTTTTCTTAATAATTATGAAATTTCAAGGTATTCTGCGTAATTTATGAAAATTGAACTATATTTTAATCTAAGCTTCTCGAAATTCTAAAGTAAAATTAGGGCACGCTCATTAAAAACACCTCGTAAAATCATATAAATCGTACTGGTGTAACTCTGATGTAACTATCTGTAAACAATATTTATCAAATTAAAATCGATAAACTGTGGCATATTAATTACGACCGAATGGAAGCAAAAAAAATAGAAAAATAATTAATATTTTGGCACCGTAACAGATTGGAAAAAAACTGTGGGATTACATTACATTACACAATTTAATATTTTCCCATGATAATTGTTAATGAATATTAAAATGACTAACGTACATCTTTTATTTTAAATCTAGTGTTTTTTCATGCTATAGCTTTTCATTTATGCCCCCATCAACTCCATTGGAGTTAATTCACAATAACAGGGTGGCAGACAAAGTAAAACAATACCACGCTTTTTAGCTATTCCCTCGATTACACTTTTTTAAAACTTGACTTATTTTCTCGCACTATTTTTAAAAGCTCTTTTTTAATATGTTGCCCTCAAGAGGAATATTTTTCCAAGACAGCCAATTGACAGTGGCGTAGTGGATCTCCTGCGAAAATTCAATTAGCCCCCCTCCCCCTATATTATACAATATTTACATATTTGTGCTTCTTTATAAGTAGCATGCTATTTTTAATATTCTTATATTTATTTTAAAAATAGTTTTTTGTTTAAAAACTAAAAGAAAAAAACGTTTTAATGATAAAAATCCATAAAGAAAAGTAGGTATTCTCCGACACAAGGTAAATGGTCATGACTTTACCTGCTTTATAACGATCGGGCGACTTTACCCACCATAAACCAATTAAGGGCTGGTTAGTAAGCGTTTCTAAGTAACAGGGAGGTATTTTATTTTTATTTTGATAATGTACGTATTTAAGGTATAATTAATTATACCTGTCGACATATTAGAAATTGTCGAATTATTATTAAATCATTTGAACTGTGTCATTTAACGGTGTTCAGACCGTGGGTTGAAAACTGTGAATCCGACGACGGAATTGAAGACACAAACGAGCAAAAAACAAAGTGCCATTTACAGATGTGCTGCAAGAGGATTATTTTTTTTTTTATGATAAGGCACAGCACTACAGGATAAATCCTTTATGGCGCTCTAGGAGCGGTGCGTGTGCGCAGGAAACGATTCACGTTGGTCTTGAATCTTTGGAGACTATACTCGTTGGGGAAGACGATCTCAGGGAGGTCGTTCCAGAGTGATGACGTTCTCCAGATGAAAGAATTTTGAAACAGTGTCGTTCGAGGGACACTAAGCTGAACCACGTACTGGTGGGCTGCAGTGGCTCGTCGTGTACTTCTACCATGCACCGCTCTGGGTGGTATTAAGCGGGCAACCTCAGTTGAACACTTGCCATGAAAATATTTGTAAAATAGGCTCAAGTCGCCAACCTGCCTTCGATGTTCAAGGCTTTCCAGGTTGTTTGTCAGACTATGGTCACCGATCAAGCGAATGGCTCTTCTTTGAATGGAATCTAGCAATCTCAGGGTATGTTTAGGAGCAGAGCCCTAAATATGCGAACAGTACTCCAGTGATGGTCGAATTTGGGCTTTATAGAGCATCAAAAGTTGTTGGGGTGTATAGAGGTTCTTTGTTCGGAAAAGTACTCCAAGCTTCTGCAAGGCTGCCTTAGCAATGGCCGCAACGTGGCCATGCCAAGACATATGACTATCCAGATTAACGCCCAATAAATGAATTGATGAAGCCAAGGGAATTGAGTGTCCCGCCATAACTATATCCGGTTCTTCAACATTAACTTTTTTAGAAAAAACTGCCGCCTGGGTCTTTTTAGCGTTAAATTCTACTTGGTTACTGTCACCCCAAGACAAAACTTCTTCCAGGTCTTTGTTGAGATGTGAGACCTCTTGCTGCCTATAGAGATGTGCATTAGCAGCCGATGTCCGAGCATCCAAAGTAAAAGTTGAAACAAGTGTGCTGTCATCAGCGAAGCTATATATAGGATTTTTAGTTTTTTCCAAAAGATCGTTAATGTATAGTAAGAAAAGGGTGGGCGACAATATAGAACCTTGAGGGACTCCGGCGTTGATGTTAAATGTGTCTGAAAGAAATCCGTCCATCGCCACTCGCAGAGAACGGTCTTTAAGAAAGCTCGACAGCCATGAACAAAATTGAACCGGCATTCCGTATGCTCTCACTTTAGTTAGGAGCCCCTTTTGCGAGTATATCAAGGTAAAATTTATATTTTTTTTAGTTTCGATATGAAAGAACATATTACATTCCGGACAGATTTTTTTAAAATTGTAGTATGTTATTTTGGAAGTCGAAGCCAGCATTTTCTTTCATTTGACCGACCTTGTAGCCACACAGAGTGATACAAAAATATCAGGTCAAAATCTTACGGAAAATATTTGTCTGCAGGTCTTTTAAAAACGTTGCGAAAAAAGTTATTAGAAAATGGTCGATTTGCTGTTAGTCCCGAAACGTTACGCCGATTCCTGCACAAAATTGGATTTCGATTTAAAAAAATTGACAAGCGCATTTGCATTAAAGAGACCCAACGGTTAGTTGAATGGAGACAAAAATATTTAACACAAATTCATCAGTTCTGCGCAGAAAACCGAAATATATACTATTTAGATGAGACTTGTTTCGACACCCATGACACTATAAAAAAAGGATGGCAAGATTCTTTATCAAAGTGCATTTTAGATGTACCTGCTTCTCGAGGAAAGAGAATATCCATCTTACACTGTGGCTCGAGGGATGGCTGGGTGCCGAACGCTTTGCTACTTTCAGCAAAAAACATTAAGGACTGCTCGTTAGACTACCATCAGGACATGACAAGTGAGCTTTTTAAAAATCGGATGGAAAATTCTCTACTTCCAAATATTCCGCCAGGCCGTGTAGCCTTTTATGATAAAGCTAGTTAGCACAGCACCTTTGCTGAGAAAATACCAACCATAAGCAGCAAAACAGAGGTACTGCAAGAGTTCCTTAGACAACATGACCTCTATTTTGAAGATAAATTATACAAAAAAAAAAATAGCTGAGGTAGGTACTAAAAACAAAATCGTATGATAAAATATATTGCGTAGATGAGGCTATAAAAGCATCCGGTAACATACATACCACTTAGATTGCCCCCCTACCATTGCGATCTGAATCCTATAGAAATGATATGGTCCGAATTGAAAAGCAAAGTTAGACGCAACAATGTAAACCCAAAAATGTCCGCTAATGTAATTGAAGTAATTAAAACTCAGTGTGAATTAATACCAGAGAGCAGTTGGAGAGCATGCGTTAATCATGTACTTGAAGTCGAAAATAATTATAAAAAATTTTGGGAAAACATAAAACCTCTAATTATATCAGCGGATAATAGTGATAGTACAGATTCAAACTATTGAGATGACTCATTTTATTCATACGGTTTTATACAGGGTGTTACACGTAGAAGTTCCGCATTTTCAACCCGGTAATTACACAAATGTCAAAAAAGCCTTTGCCATTCGTTTCCAAACAAGAAAAAATGTATTCCGATATCTCAAAAACTAAAGAAAATAAAGGGGGTGGAACTTCTACGTATGACACCCTGTATAATAAAAATTATATATTACGGCTTTCTACTTTTACGCATGTTAATAATTCACGTCAAAGTCAGCAATACACAATAAATTTTTGTACATATACAAGCATTGTTTCAATCTTCCTACTACCACCCTGGACCGGAATGATTTATTTGCCAAAATAGAAGCATAAGCAGGTATAAGTATAAAGGGATTAGCTCGGGGATTAGTTAGTCATGACAATTTACCTTGTGCCCGAGTATACCTACTAAAGTTATTTTACCTAAAATACATCAAATCAGAGAAAAAGAGCAGTCATACAATACATACCGGGTGTTGCATCGTCGAGCGGGACATAGAAAATCCCATGTAATTTTAAATGGGGTCAATTATTGGCTTCCCTAATTATTTTAGAGAAAAATTCTATTTAGGTTTATTAAAGAGCACTAAAACCCACATTCAAAAGAATAACTTTAGATATTTTTGATGAGCCCGTTTACGGGTTATCGCCGATTTCTTTTTAACTATTTCTCCTTTTTATGGCCCCGTATTTGCGAGCACCAGTCAAGGTAAGGGATGACTGTCAAATAAAGTTGTCATTTTGAAATGTGTGCTTTATTGTTATAAAAACTTGTACATCGAAAATATTAAAGGTGTATTTATGAGTACAAATTAATCTGAATAAAACTAAAATAAAATATCCAATTACAAGGTTAATTATGACACTTTACATGTTTCAATATTTTACTAATTAATAGGTAATTAATAATTCTTGCATCTCTTCTTTGTTCCTGCCTTTCTTCACATCTGCAGTTATTTATTACAGTGCCTTTTGTCTCAAATTTCTTGATAGTCCTTTCGACTGTAGATTTTGCAGGTATCGGTCTATTCGGATACAGCAAACATGTCTGACACATTTTGATAACTATTTCCTTGATAATACCATTTAATCATCAATATTTTTTCTTCAGAAGTGTAATTCATGGCTAATATTTTCGATGTACGAGTTTTTATAACAATAAAGCACACATTTCAAAATGACAACTTTATTTGACAGTCATCTTTTACCTTGACTGGTGCCCGCAAATACGGGACCATAAAAAGGAGAAATAGTTAAAAAGAAATCGGCGATAACCCGTAAACGGGCTCATCAAAAATATCTAAAGTTATTCTTTTGAATGTGGGTTTTAGTGCTCTTTAATAAACCTAAACAGAATTTTTCTCTAAAATAATTAGGGAAGCCAATAATTGACCCCATTTAAAATTACATGGGATTTCCTATGTCCCGCTCGACGATGCAACACCCGGTATATGTCTACGTATGTTGTCCGTTATATGTTTTAAAAACCTATTTATGAAGAACAGCTCAAAGGAGAAAGTAACATGACGAAAAGAAGAAAATAGGAACGTTACTGTAGAAGACATAAAAAACGTATTCTTACAAACTTAGAGGAATGAAAAAATTAGGGATAAGTTATATACGTTTCACGTTCCGCGGAGCTAGTTATTCCAGGTGTCTTACTGTCCAAATATAAAAAAAGTTGAAATTATTAGAAAAACCAATTTTCTCCAGTCTTTGCTTCTGAAAATAATTTAATAAGTTGTTGCTTGTCCATAATGAGAGCTTCTTCTGCCTATATAGGGAGTAGACACAAGTTACTTAATCTTTGCGAAGAGGAAACATTTCTTAAATAATCTTTTAAGTTTAAAAAAGATTTCCCTGTAGATGCAGCGCTATCTGGCCGTGTTTAAAGTCACAACAAAGCTGGGGTTACTTCTACAAAGTTTGAGGCCAGTGTTATTTTCATTGATTAAAAAACTAGCAAAATCTCTTAATATGCTTTTTGAAAAACGCATTTTTCTTTAAGGGTGCACGAAATGCAACTATTTCTAAAGAAGATGCTGTTGAAAGGTCGTTAAAATATGTCTGCTGTAGGGTTTCTACTGATCCAAATAGATCATCTTCAGACAAAGTTATTAAAAACTGAGGGAATATAAATATAAATTTAATTAGAAACATATTCATACCCTTAAAACGGTTACCAACCTAATTGAGAACAATATCAAAAACTTTGTAGTGTACGTTTATTTTAAAGCAATTCTCTCGACTAAAAGAATAATAGTTTGTGTTTGTAAATGTAACTAAGCTGGACTCATCAAGGTATTTCTTTGGCTTACATTGTTATTTATCCTTAAATTCCAAATTTATGTTCCATGATTTTACAGTGATAACCGCTTACTTTTTTACGTTACGATAGCTATTTCTAAATTGGCTGAGATTGGTTACAGCACAACTAACCTAAACATTCAGATGCTTATGCTTGAAAATATCTTTATATCTGAGTTTTACAGCTAGTAGTGATTGTACCCTTTTTGCCCATTGTGTGGGATTTAATCTTTTTAAGGTTGTTGAAGATTCTTCAGTAATAGAAATACTTACGGGTAAAACACTAGAGACTAAAACATGGCGAGAAACGCATACACAACAATGCAAACTATATAATAATCAGAAACAGTTACAAACAAGAACCAACTCCGCCTTCAACCACTACTGAACTCAGAATAAGTAGCGTCAGCTCGTTGAGACCTCCCCCACCCCCCCGCGGTTGCAGACGTTTGCACTATTAGCGCTACGCCTAATATGCCTTTTTCTTCCAATAAATCGTAGGTAGTTTCTCTGAAAGCCTTGAATGATAGCTGGCGTTATATATACAGAATTTTTGGAAATTAATGTTATCAATCGCTCAAAATATTCTTCTACGACGTCAGCAGTCATTTCCTCACGATAATCTTTAGTTGATCTTGACTCTGATTCAAGCAAACTACCGTTTACAAATCCATTGTGACTGCTTATATGCGTTATCATTAACCTGCGACCTTTATCTGTAGGTATTTTCAAACCACGAACTTCTATGGATGCTTGACGAGAGCTATTACATTGTGTAATGGTGGCCTTTGAGGTAGCCTACTATACCCTATTTCAAAAAAGTGTAGAGTAATAAAATGGGAAATTTCGTCCAGTTCGGCTCAATTTCGGTGTCGGCCATAGGCGCAGGTAAACTTTGTGCATTAAATTATTTATGATAACTAACCAAAAATTTTAGAGAATTGAGAAGGTTTGCTAACCTTTCAGTCGTTCAATACGGGAGATTACCACGAGAACATGAATTCGAATGTTTTTGAGGACTATTTTGGTGAAATGATAAAATATCTTCCAGCTGATTCAGTAGTAGTTATGTATAACGCAAGCTATCATTCACGACGCACAGAGAAGACTCCAACTTCATCTTGGAGAAAACAAGAAATTATCGACTGGTTAACCACCAAAAGTATTGAATTTGAAGATAATTTGATAAAGAAGGAACTATAAGCTATAGCAAATTTACACAAACCTCGTTTTATGAAATATGCCGTGGAAGATATAGCAGAAAACATAGTGTAACTGTGCTGCGCACACCGCCATGTCATTGCGAACTGAATCCTATAGAACTTATATGGGCGCAAGTGAAAGGATTTGTAGCAAGAGACAACACGACATTCAAAATGAAAGACGTTAAGCTACTGTTTGTTTTATCAAGCCATTAAGGAAGTGACATCAGAGAACTGACGAAAAGCAGTCCATCATGTCATGAAAGAAGAGGAGAAAATGTGGAATCTTGACCACCTGATCGATCGGACCGTCGACCCGTTAAGTATAACGTCAAGAGGAGATGACAGTTCCTCAGATGACGAAGAAAATTATGATTTTTTATAATTTAATTTCTGTAGGTATAATGTATTTTTTGTATTTGTATTTTTTATATTTTGTATTTTTTTTGTAATGCTTAATAAAAAATAAGTGTACCTAATACTATGCACATAACGCCTAAATTTTATTCTGCTAAATTAAAATTATTTCCTTTTTACGAGTATAATTTAATTTATTATAATTTTTACGAGTATAACTTAATTTCTGTATAATGTATTTTTTTTATATGTTTAATATAAAATAGGTGTAGTTAATACTATGTACATAATGCCTAATTTTTATTCTGTTAAAATAAAATTCTGTTCTTTTTAGAAATATCCTATCGGCACGCCTTTGTCACACCATTTTCAGTGTTTGTGAATGGATAGCAATAGACAAAACCCATAAATTCACCCAAACCCGGGTGGTACTACCTGCACTTGATGAAAAGAAAGAATTTTGCAATGAAATCAATGCAAAATTATGAAAGTGGCTTAAATATTCGTTGGGTCAATCTGTAGTCCCTTTGCATACCTAATGAGCTTTTATTACTCTACACAATTTTGAAATAGGGTATAGATTTGACTCGTATTGTTTGTCAATATTTTGTCCCGATTATTTCTGGAAGGTTTTGCTTTTTCCTAATTTCCTTGTTTATATTTCATTTCTTGTTTTCCTGAATTTTTTATTTCTTGGAGATGTTTTTTTTTTGGTTACTTGTGTTTATTTCGTATTTGTGAGCGTATTTGTGAGTTTTGTATAAGTGGATTATTTGATATGTCGGTTCTTGCGTAATATTTTGTTACAAGTATCATGTGATGTCTATTTCTAAGTCCCTGTGGATTACGTCAACCGTTGGTGCATTTGTTATAATTTTTAATGTCCTATTTTGTAATTCCGTGTTGTTTACGGTGCACCAGATTCAAATTCAAATTCAAATTCAAATTCAAATTCAAATTCAAATTCAAATTTATTCAAAACCCAAATATTTACAATACAATTTGCACTTAATGGTTACAATACAGATACATAATGCGTCCCTAAACTGAGTTTGGCAAGCACCTAGGTAAAGAATACCTGTATGTGCTCTTTGTATTTTTGCAGAAATATTAAATGTTATCCACCCAGATTTAGTATTTTAGACAAGAAAGAAAGAAAGGTAAAATAATTATAACTATAAGAAATCACTAAAATCAAAAAATATACAATTAGTTCAAGAAGGATAAACCGTTCACAAAAATTTACAACAGTGAAACAAAAATACAAGACTTTACTTTTCAGTATCACAGCTGTTAAAATCACATAGATATTCTTAATAGCACACACATCACAGTTTAGGCTGAAACTAGGACTAAAATATACTTAATAAAACGTGGGAATTTACTGAGAAAAATTTTTTTAAAGCAGACCTAAAATGTTTTTTGTTTTTTATGGACCTAATGTTTAGTGGAATTCCATTATATATTTTTAAGCCCAGGTAAGTAACAAAATGCTGCCCCAAGCTGGTTTTTGATAGAGTGACATTAAAGAGTTCATTTGCATTAGCTCTTGTTTGATATGAGTGTGTTATATATTTGTTCTGGTATTTGTTATTTAGGTGGATAAAATTGCAGACAGTAAGAATATAGAGGCTTTTCAAGTTTAAGATTTCTGAATACAGTAAGTGAGTTGGATACATTTGTGGTTTCTTAAAAATAATTTTGACAATATAATTCTGTATTCTTTTTAACTGCTCTAGATGCACACCATATGCCCCTCCCCAAACTAAAATTCTATAACCAAGTAATGGCTCCACTAGAGCCTTGTAAATTGCTATTAGGAGTTTCCTACTTAAAATTTCTCTCAGCATATAAAACTTATGGATTAGGCATCTAATTTTTTTGGTGCTGTGCAATATATGATCGTTCCATTTTAGGTGTTTGTCCACAAATACTCCAAGGTACTTAATCCTGTCACACGGAGTAAGAGGTTCAGGGAGATTTTCCAAATGGATACGGTCAAAGTCTGGTCTATTTGCCTTTGTTAGAGAAAAAGCCATATATTGTGTTTTCTGTATATTAAAACGGAGTTGAAAAGGGTCTAAATAATTTAAAACTTTTGTTAAGCCAGACCTTAACTTATCCCTGACCCCCTCCCACGTCCGGCAGGAAAAAACAATGATCGTGTCGTCCGCATAAGCGATGATCCTCCCCCCCACGTCAAGCTTGCACAGAGCATTGATGTACAGCAGAAACAGGATCGGTCCCAGTACCGTACCCTGCGGTACACCGTGCTCCACCACTCTTTCATCACTGAAATCGTTGCCAATCGCTACGCGTTGGGGACGATCCCGCAGATATTCTACAAAGACTTCCTTCCCGATTCCCCGCACCCCATACTGCTCAAGCACCTCAATTAGCATGGGATGAGAGACAGTATCGAACGCCTTAGCCAAATCCATAAAAACTGCAATAACCTTCCTGTTATTGTTTAGACCCTCAGTCACACAGTCAGCCAACTCGTGAATAGCTGTGGATGTATTAGACCCTTCAATAAATCCAAACTGGTTCTCAGACAGTATTTTATTATTATTGAGATAATTAACCAATCGTGTTTTTAGACATTTTTCAAACAGTTTTGCCAAGTTGGAGATAACACTTATGGGCCTATAATTTCCGACATCTTTTTTATTACCTGTTTTATGTATGGGTGTTACAATAGATGTTTTAAAGTGTTTGGGGACTATGCCTGTTTTAAAGATCAAATTGATAATGTGTGCAATAGGTTCCCTAAGTTCCTGATGTAGAAGTTTTATTGTTTTTGTAGTTATTTTGTCAAACCCAGAGGAACATTTATTTTTAAGGCTAGCAATATATGTAGTAACTTCACTAGGATTAGTTGGCCTTAAATACATAGACGATGCTGATTTGGTTGAGTCAAGTTTAAATGGATCTGCCGGAGTTTTGATTGAGGCCGACATAGACTTACCAATATCAATGAAATATTTATTACAGACATCGGCCATTTCTTTGGGATTTGTAATTGTTAGTCCATTTTGCTGTATTTCCGTCAGTGATTGTTTTGTTGTATTTTCGTTTGTTGCCTCACCTATTAATTGGTATATTTTTTTTACGTTTCCCATGTTTTCGTCTATTTTATTCCTGTAGTAGATATTTTTAGTGTCTGTTATTAATTTTTTAAGTGTGTTTCTGTATTCTCTGTATGCATGTCGTTTTTGTTCCGTAGGATTTTTTGTTAGGTCTTTTTTTAATTTGTCTCGTTTTTTTATAGACACGATAATACCGTTTGAAATCCACTGTTTTATTTTTTTGTGTTTGTTTGTTATGTTGATCACCTTCTCAGATTGTTGTGTGATCTGCTTTAGGCTTTTTACTAGATAATTTGTAGCGTCCTCTGGATTTACAAAGTTTAACGTGTCGTTCCAGGGAATTGCTTGTGACAATACTTTTAGTTTTTCATAGTCTATTCTATAAGAGGTGTTGCTTTGATTGTTATTGTTTTTGATGGTGTTTGTATTATTATATGTTGTGTTGTTATTATTTTTTGATATAATTAATGTTGTTGGCCAATGATCTGTGATATCATGAACAATTGTGTTTGAGACAAATTTGTTTGTTTGCAATTTAATTTTATTTCTTAGGAAAATATGGTCTAAGCAGGTGCTAGATACTTCTCTTGTGACGCCAAGACACAGAGGCACAAACAAACCCGTTTGAATTCATTAGGGCCCTATAGTTAATCACAGACTGATCATCTTTACTCAACAGATTAATATTTATGTCTCCTAGAAAGATATCGAATTGGTCAACGCATTGTTGAGACTTAAGGTATAGGTCTATGTCCTCCAGAAATAAATTGGTATTTGATGATGGTGATCTGTAAACAGCATATATGTTACAACAACAGTTGTTTAAATTAATTCCTACCTTTGTTACAGTAATGCCTGATAAGTTAAGTTTAGAATTTTCAAAACGTGGATTTAAGTTGTTTTTTGTAAAGATGACCAGCCCATCATATGAATTAAAACTTGCATGATTATAATAAGTGCTATAGCCTGATATATTAAACTGGTTGGAGTTCTCAAGTTTATGACATTCACTCAGCACAAGCACATCAAAAAAAGACAAATTATAGGTCTCTAAAAACACCAGAAAGCCGTCAAAATTTGTCTTTATACCGCTTATATTTAGATGTAAAACACTGAAAGATAAGTTTTCGTTACTCACTGTTTGAATAAAGGTACTTGCGTCCACCCGTTGGCTCCTATTCTGTTCTTCTTCGATTTCATCCAAGATGTCAAGTTCTATGCTAGCCATACTTAACCCGTGATCTAGCCATCTCCAGAAAATATTTATAACTCGGGCAGTTCCAATCACCGGCCTCATGTGAAACATTATGTTGCGTGCCATACTTTTCATTGCCTAAGACACAGTTCACACATTTCTTCATTTGGTTCTGACATTGTGTTACATCGTGCTCTTCTGAGCATCGCTTGCACGCCTTTTTGTTTGTGCAGTCATTACCTTTGTGATGATATAGTTGGCAGTTAAAACACTTAAGAACACTAATGTCTTCGAAGACTGGAAAACGCTCCCATCCCAAATACACCCGTTTAAGAAGCATCAGACTCCGGAAAAGTGGCGGAGAGCATTCAGCATAGATTGTTTTTGTTGTTTTATTTTGGAAAGTTTTGATGTAGGTTATCTTAAAATATTCATCATCAGTGAGGATAGAATTTTGTTTTTTAAGTTGACTTTCAAACTCATCCTTAGTGTAATTTAGGCTGATTCCAGGTATCTTAATTTTTGGATTTCTGAGTGATGTCTCCACGATATCGTAGCCTTCCTTTAAAATTTTTTCTGCCTCAGATTTAACTCTCTCCAAGTCATCAGACGATGGAAATTTAAGTATTATACTACCATTGGATAGTTCCTTTTTACTCTTAATTCTAGCTCCAATTTTTTCTGGTTTAATTTTTCTCTCCAAATCACTTGAGGTCTGTTTGCTACTCTGTGCATTTTTTGGTCTAACGAGAATGCTGGGCAAGTTTTCTGGCAGCTTCACAGATTTATTGTTACTGTTGATAGTTGTAACTATCTGCGCGTAAGTTTGTTTTTGATTGTTTTTCTCTAGCTCCTTTTTGATGGCATTTACTTTATCGTTGATATTTTCAACCCTTTCCATTAAAGTTTTATTATCCTTATCACATTTCCTCTCTTTCATTAAGGTTTTGAGCTTTTTTTTACATTTTTCACACATCCAAATTAGAATCTCCGAGATATCGCTTGTAATCTTTTTGTATTTACTTAACGAGATCCCAACACATGGGGTGTGGTACCATGACTGGCACTCACCCTCGCAGAACATTCCGCTATCATTGTCCAACACAGTCATTTTGCAGATCTTACATTCCACATCCTCGTCCGCGTCACACATTATATGTTTTTTACACTATTGTATTCTTATCGCTATTCACACTCTGATAAACAATTTTTTACGAATATTTCGACCGTTCAACACGATAGCCCGACTACTACAATACTACAATAGCCAACCTTATTGGAACGTTTAAAGTAATCACAAAATTTAACCAATATTTTCAAATGGACTTTTCCGAAGACGTTTTTTGTTAATTTTTCCCGCTAAGTTTGCTCCATATCAGGAGCTCAAGCGCGGACCGTTTACAACTGTGATTGGTACACAGTAAGTCAGTATTCTCTTGTATATTGATGTCTATGTCTTATTATCTATTCTGCTTTTTGCACATAAAAGTAGATAAACCGCACGCTTTATGCCTTTGATAAATGTTCTTTAACGTTCAAACTCCAATTCATCTTCTTATCCAAGGTTAGCTCCAGGTATTTAACTTTGTTACACCAGTTG
The DNA here is from genome assembly GCA_963920685.1 of Polydrusus tereticollis. Taxonomy (NCBI): domain Eukaryota; kingdom Metazoa; phylum Arthropoda; class Insecta; order Coleoptera; family Curculionidae; genus Polydrusus; species Polydrusus tereticollis. Next base: position 31,063,816 of record OY987332.1, on the reverse strand, counting down.
ACTGGTTTTCTATTTTGGTCCTGCCATATCTTTTGCATTGAATGTCCTTCGGTAAGCCATGTTTCGTCTAAATAAAATAATGTTCCTTTTTCATTTATACCGGGTGATGCATGACTTAGTTGAACATAGGAAATTCCATGTAAATTTTGAGGTGGTTAAATATTGGTTCCCCTGTACATTTTAGGGAAAAATTGTATTATAAATTTTTGAAGAGAGCCAATCCTAACTTATTTAATTAAATATGATGGCAAAAACGAAATTTTCATAGTTTAGGTAATACAGCAAACACCAGCAAATCATTATTTGACATTGACAAAACAAAAAGTAGCGGCAGTGACAACATTTTCATTAAGGGCGCTTTAATTACAGCTAACTATGAGCTATTCCATTAAGGATAAAGTAACTATGATTAAGCGGTGTTATACAGGAAAGAGTTTAAGAGCAGTGTCTGAAATGTTTTCAGTTCAATTCCGTGATAAGCTTATCCCTTCCATTTCATTAATTAAACTTATCATTAGTAAATTTGAGTCCAAAGGCACTGTAATAAATAACTGTAAATGCTCAACTCAGAACGTTAATAGAGCTGAAGAGAGGGATAGTAAAGATCTTGATATTTTACTGCACGTGGAGGAAAATAAAATGATTAGCACGAGGATTCTTGGGCAAGCCGTAGGAAAGGATCAAACCACAGTGTTGCGCACTTTAATAAAACATAAATATTTTCCTTACAAGCATGAAAAATATCAAGAGTACAGCAAGGTGATGAAGAACGGAGAATGGTATTTTGTTTTGATGTAATTGAAGGAGCAAATAATAATAGGGATTTTTTGAGAAATATTTGTTTTACCGAAGAATGTACATTTACCCTAAACAACGAACCAAATGTTCAAAACTGCCGGTATTGGAGCCAAGAAAATGAACATCTTCTTGTTCATACTCGGACGCAATATCCACAAAAAATAAATGTTTGGGCGGGAATTGTAGGACCATTTTTACCTAGTTGGATTAACTACAAAGTCGAATTGAACCCACACTTGAAGAAGTTGTACGCGAGATGGATAGTTATCCTGCCATAATCATGGTTAGGGAATACTTGCAAAATATTTTTAACGGAAATATTATTGGAACACGGCATCTAATCCTTTGGCCAGCCAGGTCTCCTGACCTTTCGCCAAAGAGTGGGGTCACTTAATAAATTTTATTTATAAAGATGTAAAATTAGAAAATCTAGACCAGCTAAGAAACTGTATTTTGTTAGAATGTGACAGAGTTTCTCACTATCAGTAATATGAGTAATAAATTTTATGATAGGTCAGGATATTGTTTAGCTATTAGTAAAGGGTTGTTTGAACAAGAACTCACCACAAAACATATAAAACAAAAATAATGGTAAGTACACCTAACCAAAAATATTCTACATATTTCACTAATACCACCTTTTCTCTTAAAAAATTACAGATTACAGATCCAAAAACTATAATCAACATTCCTCCCCATAACAAACCTTCAATATAGCAGTCTAACATTAATTTTCAATAAATCATGCACACTATTGCACACCCCAATCTTAATCTCATTATAAAAATTCCAATGAATTTCCCTCAACTAAACCTTTACAAAAGTTACTGGATTCCCCAAAAACCCATTTCTTTTCAAAACAAACTTAAGGTTACATTATGCCAATTTAAATTCAAGAGTCATCTTTACTTCACCTCCTAAGAATATCAAGTTTAAAACATCCAAATGAAGCTCCATTAAAGTTAATTCACCAGGTTATTTTTATTTTTCTTGGTTGCTTTTACCATCAGCAACAAAATTATTTCTCCAGATGATCAGCGTCGCTACGCTCGAAACATGTCGAGACATTGAAAATGTAATTTTTTAATTTTTAAAGAATTACTAAACTTGTGGAGGAAGACTTTGTGTTTTCTTTTCCTTTCCTTTAATTAATTAATCTTTTTTGGCTATGGTTTATCGCGGTTTTACGACTAATGACGCTCCACTGCGCTGTTAACCATTAGAAAATAGAGTATAGACTTAATCCCTTCCTATAACTCTGCTTTGGAAGAGTATTAAAAAATTCATCAAGAGACTGGGAATGGGCAACCCTCTATATAAAATATTTTATTATCATTGACACCAAAACAGATTTATTATCCAAGATAATAATATTTCGTTTATAAATCCTAATTAGTCAATAGCGGCTTCTGCCTCTCCTCCCATCAATCAAAAATTTGATATAAAAATAATTATTTTTTCTGAATTCTTCGGGAATAAAACGAGGTTTTTTGAAGCTTCATCTGGATTATAAGTTATTGTGAGTCTCTGTTAAAACGAGCCAAAAGGTTTTGCATAACAAATTTTCAACTCCATTTTATATTGCATTTAAAGCTAAAATTGTAAAAACAGATAGTTTATGGATTTAGGTACAGGTAGACACACGAATCTGTGGCGACGACGTGTCGGCAAGGGGAAGCACAATCTTTTAAAATATGGCGTCCTATAATGTATGTTTAAAATGCAATAAAGATAGGAAATTATGATTGATTCAGTAATAATAATGTCTTACTTTTGGTCAAATTAATGTCACAGACGCGTGACATAAAAAGTTTTGCAGCACTTACTTATAAAAACTGATTATTTTGGCTTATTGTATCACTACTCCATTGGCACATACAAATATAGATCGGTTATTCTTGTAAGCAGCACACGACCCGTGTCAGCCAATTAAATTAATAAAAGTCACCTATTCCCTTTGGCGTGCTCTACGTTGCCATATGTCCATGCTATTTTAATATTAAAACTAATATGATAAAAAGAGTTTTTAAATAATTTTAGAATTAAATTAAAATACTTTTAGTTTTTCTGAATAATCTAAGGAACTCACTGTTTGGCCTTAGGGTAGATTGATTAATATGAATTTTAATTCCACAATTAATACAGGGTGGTAAATGAAACAGCACAAAATTTTTTTAAAACACGAAAGCAGTCCATAATTTGGCAGTAACAATATGTTTGTAAAACTATTTTCGAATAATTGCGAGACAGATACAGGGTGATAAAATACGTGACTATCGCTTTTTGATTGAGCTACAATTGCTCTAAAACTACGACGTTTTTTCAAAAAACCCCAAAAGTTGTTTTTTACAATGGAACCAGTGATTCTTCTAAAATCCAATATGGAAACAGTATTTTTGAAAAGATATTGCCCCTCAGTGAACAAAGTTTCAATTACCACCCCGTATTGTGGAATTAAAATTTATTTAAACCAAAAACTAGTCAATCCACCCTTAGACCAAACAATAAGCCCTAATATGCTAATAATCGCGTTCAAATATCTTCAATATTTCCTGAAATATTTAATTTCAAATATAGACTTAACATTTTCCTTGTGCGTTTCAAAGTTGCAGCAGTTTATGTTATTATTTAGATTCAATGAATACATTTAATTCCAGAGCTTCCTTGATAACAAATACAAAATTTTATTTAAATAACGGTATGTGGCAAATGGCAAACCGCGGAACGTTTTCCGTCCTCATTTTTTCAGTAGCTACAGATAAATGTTTCGACCTATACATGCAATGATTAAAAGCAGAATATTTAAAAAAGCGGTTTATTTTTACAATTAAACAAAGTTTTGTGGACCCTCGTACACTCAAGGGGAGACAACAAGAATGTTTGAGAGGCATTAGGTACCAGTCCCCGGTAAAAATTTACTCAATAGTGTGAAACTTATCGTTTGGGGATAGTAGTAGGTACGTCAGATTGGAATAGCCCTATTATCACTGGTGTTTTATACTGGCAAATGACAACAAGCTGCTTTCTACTGGCAAAATAGTTACCTTGACATAACCTACATGATGGATTTCCAGCGACTATTCCACTAGAATGTTTTACACTGGCAAAATGTCATAGCAACTGCCTCTTTTCTTCTGGCAAAATTACTACCTGCACCTACCTGGACAAAATTTACATGTGATTTTTACAGCGACAAAATTTTAATATTTGATCGAAAGAAATTTTGTTACCATAGTTCTGTTAATTATTTAAAATGTCATTGTATTATTTCTTGGTAAATTGGAAAAAAGGAATTTGGTACAAAAATACGCCTATTAAAATCAACAGCATGTCAAAATGAACCAAACTCTCAGCAGAAAAAATCGGCGTAAATACCAAAAAATTTAAAGTAACAAACCATTCACATCGCTCTTCCACTATTTCTGCCTTTGCAAAAAATGGCGTTGGTGAGCAAGAAATGATCAAATTAACAGGACATTCCCATGCCAATTCATTGAAGCCATTTGCAGTTAGACTCTGAACATCATTTAAAATTAATTGAAAACTTAAGAAAAACAGCACCAGATCAAGTAATATCATCAAATCAAAATCAATCAAATAATACACAAACATTTAATTATCACAACTGTAAATTTTATATCAATAAATAAGTTATTTTTTTGTTTTATTCTTAAATATAAGCTCTCTAATTTTATTGTTCTTTGTCTTTTCTCTCGTGAAATAGTCATGTCGAATACCACTCGAGAAAAAATTGTGTAAGCAAAATTGTTCTCAAGGTTTTATTTAAGTTTGTTGCTTTTCGGCAATCTCGCTTATGACATTTTCGACAAAATCACTCGCCTCACGGCTCGTGATTTTGTCAAAAATGTCATTTGCGAAATTGCCAAGCAACAAACTTTCATACCTTTCGAAAATTTTGCCGACAAAATATTTTCTCTTGTGATATTATATATGACAAGATTTTGTTGGGTTTGACGATCAACCACTCTACGATCTAAACGGCGGTTTTCTAGTCAAGGGACAAAACGAAAACACAACAAAAATTCGAGCCGAAATAAAAAAGAACTCCAGTTTTGACGTGTTTACGAAGTGTGTCTGTCGAATGGAAACATCATGTAGAGTTCTTAATGCGTTTTTAGTTTCTTGTAACCCTGTACAGTAAAGTCAGGGCTCGAGAGTCTAACAAAATGTTAAAACGATGAACGTAGTTCTTCGTTCAATTGAGTATTATAATTTTGAAGATCTCTCATGACTTGTGTGGCACAGATTTGCCCTTCTAGATAAAAGAGAGATAGCCCACGCCGACGCTTTCTTCTCCTAAAATACACATGAAAACAATAATAAAGGCAAAGTACGACAGGACTTTTTAAATAGTAATGAATTCATTATTAGCAAACAAATGCAAATAATGTAACTACATACTTCTCTTCCATAGAACGTAGTATAAACCAACCACCAGCAATGATAAAAAAATGGTATCCTCTAGTTTGTTTGGTGGAAAAGAACGGAAAATAAAACCGAAATTCCGACAATACTTTTTCTGCTTAACAGAAACAGGGTTTTGAATTTGTCCTGGTTTTCTTTTTTGTTGTCGGTATTTTAAAAAACACGAACGAAACAGACACTCGACAAGTTCGTTCAGTGAAAAACCGCCATAAGAATCTTAATTTTATGCTTTAGTAATTATTATTCATGTTTTTAGTGATGTAGTCGCATCGAATATCATTCGAGAGAAATTTTGACTGGAGAACCGTCTCTCCTGTTTTTATTCAACCTAAACTAAATTGATTTTGTGGTATCACAAAGTCTACCCGCTTTTAAAAATATTCAACTGCTTTTTTTAAACAAATATTGCTTGTAGAAGAAGTCCCAAATTAAAATTGAGGCTTTGAATAGTGCCTAAAATAGATTTAAAAATTTATCATTGAAAAACCTATGGCTAGTCATAAAAGAAACGTACTCTTTACTTCTACAGTAATGAAAACAGTACAGTTTGTTTTTTGAGCTGTAAAATTTTTTAAAACACCAGACGTACAAATCCCAGCAGTTAATCAAATGTAAAATTAATGACCTAAATAAAAGATTTCGCATTTCGGCAGAAGTTAATTTATATTGTATAATTTTTACCCCGAACACACACAAAAAGTTCACATTTATGGCTTTGGCATCAAAGATTTTCAACGATAAAGCATTGTTTCGTCGTGATGCGGGCCAATTCAGTGAAAGGCTATATTGCTGATTTTTTGATAGGTCAGATGGCTAAAAAATGACCCTAAGCCAACGAGTATAAAGAGAATTGAAAAAAGTGCTATTTTTTAAGGTTAGTTTTTTGGTGCTTGTGAGCTTGAGAAATTAGTTAACGCCGAAACAATGTAAAATCAGAAACAGAATTGCGGGTGAAACTCGCGCAGTGGGAGTTCCGTACCTTTACAACATGTAGGGAACTTGTATAAAAATTAGAATAGGAAAATAACACTGAAGAACATATGCCTGAAGAGGGGGTTTCAAAGGGTCGATAAAGGTGTTGATTTTAAAGCAAGTATATGGCGCCTAGCTGTCGGTTCGCCTTTTCTAAGCGTTGATCCGCATCATTATTCCAGGCCACCTTCCAATCGAACGAGAGTCCCAGATATTTGATATTATATTTCCAGAAACTTAACTTTTGATTTCGAGAAGTAGTATCATCTAAACGGATTTTCCGTTTGTAAAGCATAATTCAGAGAATATTTATATGTCTTTGCATCCGCGAGACGTGCAACCTTGGTTGCTTAGAGGTAGCAGTTAACGCCGTGTCGTCGACAAACAGATATGGTGGGAATATCAGCGGTGTAAACATTGTACAGGACCGCGCAAGGGGGGATCCTTGCGGAACTCAGCTTCTGACATGTCTCACCGTTGATGTTGTATTTTCCGTCGACACAGGAAATATCCTTTCCTCTAGAAAGAAATTGCTACATTTTTAAAGTAGTTTGGCATGCTTGCTATAACTAGCTTTAGTATGAGCCCGTCATGGCAGACCTTGTTAAAAGCTTTGCTAACGTCGAGAAGGACCGCTCCCATGTAGAAGCGACCATTAAAGCTGTGGTATGGTGATGGAATGGAAACAAAGAAACACTTAACACTAAGCTTATTTATTAAAACTGTAGTCAATACTGAAAACTGAACAGAATTAAGTCTACATTTTTGGGAACGTCAGTCACCTTTTCCAGGTCATCAGAAAAATTCCCGAAACGTCACTTCTGATCGTTTCTATCGTTTTTATCAACACCTTGGCGAGTGTTACCATAGAAGCCCTTTAGGATTATTGTTGAATATGAATTATTGAATGAATATTAATAATGATTTTAATGTTTCAATGTGTAATCATGATTTATCCTTTGTCGAGCAGTTATTAGTCAGAACCTACTTCTCAAAAACAGTATAATTCTGGTTTAATCAGAATGGTTGGCCACCTTACTTTATGTAAACAAATATTTTATAAACTTCTGGTTAATTGACATGAAAAAGTGTCAATATGCTAAACAGTCATACAATAAAATGGAACAGATGAGTACATAAATAAAAATAAAAAACACAGTCTTTGAAATTATAAAATATTATCTTTAACAGTTTTTAGGGTGATACTCTAACAAAGTGGTACCATAAAATATTTATAAAAACTTACCCTAGTATCCATTTCAGATCCCTAACCAAAATAGCTGCTTTATAAGGCTTTTTAAACTACCAAATTAACATTATTCGTTTAATCGTCAATGTAAATAATCCCCAATTACGTGACTTCACGCTGCTTTTAAAATTAATTACCTACGCGTGGAACTTTAATAATTAATATTAAATTAATTATTGATATTTAGGGCGTTATACTTTAAATATTGTGTTTTTTTTTGCAATTGAGCATATTTATGAAAATGTGCAGGGTCGCTATTGTGCAATTGTAATGTTCGTGACATAGAACTAGAAAATATTGGTTTAAGGATTTTCCCGTTCACTTGTGTTGGTACCAGGTTTTGTGGACCACAGCTGGGGCCGGGAACAACCATGTCAGATTGGGACTACGCACGTTCTAAAAAAGATGATAATCTGGCAGATACGTTGGGTCAAATTTCAAGATTCCAGGTCAACGGGAAGTACGAGGTTTTGATTAGTAAGTAAGTATCAGAGTATGTAAGTTTTTAAATGGCCGTATCTTTATATTGCACTAAGAACCTTAACTTTTTTACATGCCTATAGGGTTTGATACTAATTTAAATTTGGTATCTGTGGTCTGATTGATGGGACCATCAGTTTAACGTGGGTTCCGAACCACAATAAACCGACAGATGTTATTCTCGGTACAGTATTTTTACAATCTTGTTATTAATAACGTCTCTTTGCTCACCACAAACCTAGACGAGCCAACTTCTAAACGTCCTTGTGTAAAGCTGTGGTCAACGTTTTTACCTTAACCATACGAATATCAGACAGTGCCCGAGATATACCATCCGCACCACTGATCATCTTTTATTTGGCCCAAGGTACCTCCTAAACTAGGGCGTCGTTGGGAATTTTCCGGTATGTGTTGCATACTCAACGCTACGTAGTATGGTGACCTGCGCCCTGCAAACTGAAAAAGTCTGCTGGGCCAGCCCGGGCTTGAACCAGGTTCCTGTAGCATGGGAAGCGAAAATTGCATATCAAAGGAGAACGGCAGTGGCGTACATATTTTTTGTTCCTGTTAAAAATTGCAACACCCTGTATCCCAAAAATGAAGGGCTTGCTTATATGAACTTGTCACCTTATAAATAACTTAGGAAACGTCCTGAAAAATATCGGACACTTATTAAATAACGCCCTGAATTGTCCCAGGGACATACAATAAAGTGATTTCTAGGATTTTTCTCAAAATGGAAGCAAGATACGAAAAAAATACAAAAAATAAAAAAGTTGCAGTTTTAGTTGCCTAATACGAGAAAAATATAAAAATTGCAAGAAAATCAGTGGCGCTCATTTTTCTGGGTAAAAATCTTAATTAAGGTTCTTTCCGGGACGCCACTGGACTTAAAAATTTTAATCGAAAATATACCCTTACTACCCTTAATAACACTGTCAAATTTCAACAAAATCGGCTAAAGAATTATTAAGATATTCACGAAAAAGCAATTTCTTTAAAAAGTTTGACACCCTGTATCTTGAAAACGAAGCATTACCGGACCTATGTTTATATAAACTTTTGGTCTTAGAATCACTTACAGAATCATTTCTAGAAGTTTGGTCACGTAGTTAAATAGGACTCTGTATAAATAGATTTGAAAAAACTGTAAATTCAGAATTTAACGGTATATGTATTCTCTGATTGGGCCCTCATAAATAAAAGAAAAACAGGTTAATGAAATTCAAATATTTACCAGGATAAGTGCCTCTTAATTTATTAACCACATTTTGTAAAATCTGTACCCATTTACCATAAATTCAGGTTAGCCTACGCATTTTTTTAACGACGAGCAAAAATATTATAATTATAAATACACCGGAACAAAATATCCAAACATTCCGGTATAACAAAACGTTTTATTTATTCGAACTCGTTGGTAGCAAATCCCCATTCGAGAGAGCCGGAATGGCTAATTCAGAAGGGAAATTCCTGAAAATTGATAAATTAATGCCCCATTTACGGAGAAAATTTGAATCATAATGACTCAGTGATCGGAAATATTTTTCGTGCAGTGTCATCCTTCATTTTTTTAATTTATATATGATACGGCCATTGAGAGCATTTTGTTGGCATTTGTAATAAAAAAATACGTTTTCTCTAATATGTTGCAAGTGCAAATCGACCATATAGTGAGGCTGAGTAATAAGTGCGCACTTTGCGGGAAAAACTTGAACTTTCTACAATTCCTAGAATCCATTGTTATTATTTTTACTGAAATATAACTGCTAATTAGATTAAGGAGTCCAAAATATATTTGTTCTGCAGTAATTATCATACTAGTAATAGTTTTTTTAAATAACATCGATGCGCCGGTTTCTTCTAAGTGAGCAGGGATATATAGCAGGAAATCTCTATCTGCGTACTTTTGGAATGTTTTAGCTACACTAGGATTTAGCATTTGAACCACAGCTGCATCTACTGCAGGTATCGTTTTCAAAAAATCTGTCACCAGACCTTTGTTTCCAATTCGCATTTTACATTCACTTGACAAAGAGATGATGACGCTGTATGACTTCCTCGGGTGAAAACAAAAAATCTATAATTTAATGCAAAACAAAAACCGATGCACGTCATATCCTTCTAGTGACGTCAGTTATCGACAGTGTTACCAGCTTGTAACCAAAATATCCGAGTAAGGGAATTACACAGTTTTCTTTTTCATAACAACAAGATAAATATACAAAAATTTCCCATGGTTTATATATTTGTTTACTGCATAATACCTTTTACCATAAACTTTAGTAGATCTAACACTTCTTTTATTTTCATCTTGCCAAGATCGACCAATGGTACTATTCTGAAAAATCCTTGTTTCATCCAAGAAAACGATTTGGTACAAGGAGACTTCTTTTTCTATAATATAGGAATTTTTTTAAAAATACCAATCGTTTGAAAGCTACATGGGAAAGTTCCATAAGCCCTCGCCTCGGTCCATTTTTTTTCCATCCGAAGCCTATTTCCTTTAAAAGGCTTCTTAAAAAATTAAGACAACCATCAAACAGTTGTCGGTCTTTTAATTTCTTACTTAAAGTTGTCAAAGTTACATGATGTTCTAAAAAAAGTTACAGCTTAAGCATAACCAATGTAAAATATTAGTTTTTAAATAATACAACTTACTTGTTTCAAACATTCCATTAATAGTGTCACGGATAGAACTTATATCCAATCTTGACACATTTACAACTCTCTTTAAATAAGAACGTTTCCTTTTAGGTGACTCCAATAATTTTTTTTTTTAACTGTCGTTGAAAATGCGCTTTCATTTAGGGCAGCGGCTACACGCTAAACATTAGTAAAGTATATATAAAATATATAGACCTTAACTCACTCTTTAAATTTACTTCTTTAACTGCTGTCCATGGTAACAATGGGCCATTGTTGTTAAGGTATTCCTGAAAATAGCTTATTAAAGAAGCTATAAGCTCTTTGCACTGGCTATTTAAATGTTTCGGCATTTTTCACAAATAGTAAGCAACGTCATCGACAGAGATATGTATGTGCAGTTTTGTTGTCCTTAAAAGAACAGTTTTTTAATGCTATTTATGAAAAGATCTAGAGCCTTTGTTAAAAAATAGACGGCACATCAACACAGAAGCACAAAACAATTCAGGTAAGTTTTCCGTGAAACGTCAAACAAAGCCAACGAATGAGCTTACAGTTGTGTTGCCAACTACCGACCAATAAAATTTATTAATATTTTAAAATTATGAAAGATTCAAGGGGATATGTACAGGGTTATCCAACCAAGACTGGACAAGGCGATTTTTTGACTTTTCCTGTACTTTTATAAAAAAACTGAAATAGCCATCTTAAGTCATTTTCTCCCGCGAATTCGAATATCTTCAGCAAAAAACAATTGAACATCAAACAAAAGTACTAGGGGTCACTTTGATATTTTTTTAAATGGGATGCCGTATTTTTAATGAGCTTATCCGATTTCTCATATAAATTTTGATCTAAAATGTTGGATTTTTAATTCAAAAACGCCTTTTTTCTTCAGTTTTAAATTCGGAAAATGTTCGTCTACCGTAAGATTAATACCTGATAGATGGATACCAGTTTCACCTGTTCACCCTTTAACCTGCTTTAAAGCGTCCGTCAGTTAGACAAAATAATCAAGTTTCAAATTTCTATATATTTTTCACGAATTAATTACAAATTTAGTAGTTTTTGCAAATCTATTATTGCTTACGTATAAAAAAAGTATGACATATTCGAAAAAACTATAAACTAAAGTGAATAACTTTAATCTCAATAATATAATTGTTCTATGTGTCCTCCATTATTTTCAAAACATGACCGATGCCCCCTTTTCAATCTCTCCAAAGAATCTCTTACAATATTTTGGTCCTGGTTAAGTCTATTAATTTCATTTATAATTTTTTGCTGAATGTCCTCCAGACTTCTGTTGGGTCGTTGATAAACTACATTTTTTAAATGACCCCATAAAAATGTATCCATTGGCGTGATATCGGGGCTATTTGGTGGCCAATGAATTGTTCCGTTACGGCCAATCCACTCATTGTAACGCTCGTTTAGGTATGTTACCACTTTTCGAACTGCATGAGGCGGAGCACCATCCTGCTGCCAAATGATATTGTTGTAGGCTTGCAATGGCAACCTTTCCAAGAAATCCTCGATATCGTTATGAAGAAAATGGAGGTATCTTTGGCCTGTTAAAGAGCCACGATAAAATAGTGGTCCAATAATTCGATTTTCTAACATCCCACACCAAACATTAAGTGAGCTCCAACCTTGAAACTTTATCATTTCATATCTATGAGGGTTAACTGCTGCCCAGTATCTTGTATTTTTCCGATTGTATACCCCCGATGTTGTAAATGACGCTTCGTCACTCCATAGAATTTTATTATATAAATTATAATCTTCGTCTTGCTCTCTCATCAGCATTGAAGCAACAAATCGAAATCGCAGTTCGTTTTGAAGCTGTGTTAAGTATTGAACGGGAAGGATGCAATATGGTTTTAGACCACATTTTTTTAAAGTTCTGTGAACTGTTCCATAGCTTACTCTCCGGAGCCCTGGACCATACCTTACTTCTCGTACCGCTTGCGGAATAGAACTCTTCGAATTTATAGTAAAATATTGAACAATAGCTCGATCCCTTATATTCCGCCTTTTCATCTTTCTTGGCTTATCTTTCAATGTCTTACTTTCTTCAAATAGGGTCTTAATTCTGAGAATTGTATCCACTGAAATGTGTCTCTGGAAACTTTCAAAAAATGTTCTTTGTGTTTGTCGAGCATTCTCTCCACTTTTGTAATATAATTTTATTACATTTAGCCGTTCTTCTAAAGAATATTTCATTATTTGTAATTAATTCGTGAAAAATATATAGAAATTTGAAACTTGATTATTTTGTCTAACTGACGGACGCTTTAAAGCAGGTTAAAGGGTGAACAGGTGAAACGGGTATCCATCTATCAGGTATTAATCTTACGGTAGACGAACATTTTCCGAATTTAAAACTGAAGAAAAAAGGCGTTTTTGAATTAAAAATCCAACATTTTAGATCAAAATTTATATGAGAAATCGGATAAGCTCATTAAAAATACGGCATCCCATTTAAAAAAATATCAAAGTGACCCCTAGTACTTTTGTTTTATGTTCAATTGTTTTTTGCTGAAGATATTCGAATTCGCGGGAGAAAATGACTTAAGATGGCTATTTCAGTTTTTTTATAAAAGTACAGGAAAAGTCAAAAAATCGCCTTGTCTAGTCTTGGTTGGATAACCCTGTACTATTTAATTAAAATTTTTTTATTTTTTTAAATGATAACAACTTTTTCTATTTTTTATTTTATTTTCATAACTATACTTAATACAAAACGATGAAGTTTTTTCGGCGACACTAGGTAAGTCGACACTATTTTGTTTTACCATGGTACAAATCAGTTTCTCTCTTAAGGATTCTCCTTTTTTATCTATTATCATTCCGCGCTCTCTGATGAGCCTCTTGTCGTTTAAGTTTTTCTTGTTTCACTAATGGCTTTTTCTCTCTCTTTATTTTGCAGTTCTCACAATGTTTCTTGTCCTTTTCTCTTCAACTTAACTTAATTTAATCCCACTGATGATGGAGGTTTATGCCTCCGAAACATGTATGGTTTGACAATTTTACATTAAACTAGTGGAGCAGATTGTGTGTTTCACTTTACGTTAAATTTAAATTATATTAATTTTTACAAACTTAAATACACAAAACATTTGCGGTAAGTGGGTTCGTATCAAAGAAGAGTTTCTTTAAGTTTGTAGTAAATTTAATATCGCAAAAAGTTTTAATACTTTTTGCCCAAATTTAATTTCCTCGTGTTTTCTTACGGACGTCGGGTTTTGATCTGCATCAACCATATCTCTGTATTTTGGACTTCGCATTAGCCTCGAAAGGAGAGAAAATCGCTCATTTTTTCTCCTTTTCTTAGATGTGCATCGTTTCGACTGTGTTCCGCTGGGCATACATTCTATTCCTCAATAAATGTGCGGGGAAAGGGAAGTCGTACAACGTCACATTTGATTTGACCTCTAAACAACTTCGAATGTCGAATATGACTTCCCCTCATATCTATTCTAATCTAAATATATCTATAGTATAAAGTTCACTAATAACTTTCATAAAGAGGCTTCCCTCCATATTTATGATCCTGAAACTTAAAATTATCGAGATAACCAACACAGTTTATAGCGTCTAAATTACTTATCACTTGGTTTAATATCGTAAAGTTTTTTTACAACACTTTTTATTAAAGGTCGGTGGCAGATAAAAACACCACTTCCAGAGTTTTATTTAGCAGAAGACTGCACTAAAATTTAACGATAATTGAGGTGGGGCGAATAAGTGTTAAAAGCTTGGAATTACCTGTTTGGTTGTTATCGGCGCATTTAAAATTATTTTCTTTTACCATCGTCCAGTGAGTTTTACGATTTCTAGCATTTTTTGCATTTTTCACTTTGTAATTTTCTGCACAGATTTAGATTTATTTAATTATTTCTTCAGAACGTCCGTTCTAAAGTATTATTAAACAAATAAATGGCATCCAATTGGTTCACGAACACTAACGGATGGTTGGAAGGTTGCGCTACAGGGCTGTGCGTTCGGAGAAAGGATCCCATTACTTAAACAACACTAAACAAATGTCCAAGTGGCTTATCATATTATATAATTTTCTTCTTTTATGTTCTGTGGCCTATTTTATATTATTGCAGGATGCTGCGAATAAGATCACAATCGACATCAATACGGCCTTTACCCAATCCTCTATCACGAAAGTGTCTGAATATTCGAAATTCGGGGCTTTAACTGACGATATCAGGCAGCGCATCAGACCTAAAAACCGACTTAAAAACAAAGCTTATCGAACTGGGGATCCTAACATCAAGGTCGAGGCAAATCGTGCAGCCGAGGCTATCAGGCTGTTACTAATTGATCGACAACCGGAGTTGTGGGACGACAGAGTCCAGAGTTTGTCAATCGAAGACAACCCTTTGTTTAAGATGACTCGAACTTTAATTAGATGTTCGAGGAAACCGATGTCGTTCCTCAAAAACCAACAAACAGGCCTGATGGTGACGGATGCAAAGGATAAAGCTGAATTGCTCGCTGACAAACTCTGCGAGCAATCCAGCGAGAATCCCACCACGGACCCGGCCAGACATGAGAGGATTTCCAGAACAATTAACATTTACAGAACGATAGATTATCCTCTGCTAAATTTCCCGGCGGTTACTCTTGAGTTAGTTACTAGTGAGTATTTTAAATGCTAGGAAAGCCCCGGGTTTCGACGGCATTAAGAATACGGCGTTGCGAAACCTGCCAGACGCAGCTTTGAAGAATATTGTAGACATATCCCAGGCTATTATCAAAAAAGGTCATTTCCCGTGCATCTGGAAACACGCGGAAGTTATCCTCATTCATCAGATAGGGGAGGATCCTACGGCACTGGTTAGCTACCGACCTATAAGCCTGTTATCTGGCCTGGGTAAGGTAGTCGAAAAATAATCCTGTCTCGTATTAACGATTTCGTTTTTAATATAAATGTTTTGCCTAACGAACAGTTCGGCTTTTGTGCTGAATATTGCACAGTTAGGCAAACGACGAGACTCACTTCGAACATAGTGAAAGGATTTAACAGAAGGGCGCATACGGGGGTGGTTTTCTTTGACGTTTCTAAAGCTTTCGATAAGGTCTGACACAACGGTCTACTATTAAAGTTGATAAGGCTCGGTGCTCCAAACTATCTAGTCAAGATCGTAGACTCATTCTTAGAGAACCGAAGTTTTGCAGTCTCGTCGGAGGAAGCGATTTCCTCGATAAAACGAATCGGGGCAGGAGTGCCACAAGGCTCACCTCTGTCTCCGATGTTGTAAGGTAAGGTGGGGCAAGTGCATCCCCAAAATACATAAGTAACGCTTTATGAGTTAATAAAAAAGCTATTTTTGTGCCATTTAATTTCATTTTTTTTTCTTGATCCGTTGTGGGGGTTTTCTAGCTAACCACCTAATATCAATTAAAAACGAGCAAAATTTAAATTTTTATAAATTTTAAAAAATGTTTAGGCGTGAAAACGCACTTGCCCCTTGTGATGGGGCAAGTGCGTCTTTGTAGATCACGGGTTCATCTAAGTATATTAAATTAATTCACGGGGCAAGAGCACTTAGCTTTTATGCACAATTTTCTAAAACTTTTTACAAATCTGGATTATCTTTAATTTTTTGCAAGTTAAATACTTTGGTATCAGGGGTAAAGAGTAGACACAAAAAATAAATTTTTAAAAACTTTTTATTTTGTCCAAAAAAAATATATTAAGGTAACTTTAAATAATACAGTTAGTGCAAAAACATATTATTCTAAAACTAATCTTCTAAGGTAGATAAAAAGTATTTTTTCAAACCCCTATTTACTGGATATTGTATATATCAAATGATACTTCAAAGCTTATTTCACCTCTGCGACTAATTTTCGGGTTAGGTAAGACTGAAATAATGTCATTCTTAGAAACCGGTCAACAATCTTGGACAACAGGGAAAATAAACATAGAGTTTCTCTTGAACAAAATACTTTTTCTGGCAAAATTTACAGTAATCTCGCAATCAGACATATTAGTTACTTGACCCACATAATATTTAATTATTTTTTTCCCGGGAAATTTAACTAGGACCCAGTCATTGATAATCATGTCATTTATGTTTTTTGATGAATTTTGTAAGTCTTGTTCTTCTTGCTCAAAATCGTCAAAGCTCTCCAAGTTATCTTCGCTTTCAGTTAAAAGTTCACCAACGGATTCGTCTTCTTCTGATGATGAATCAGTTTGAAGTTTTTTTTCTTCTTGGGTTTTCTTGGTGGCTTCCTCTTTTCATTAACCAGTTTTTGTTTTATGTGAATCAACGGAAGTTCGTCATCATCATCGGATACTGATTCGGTTTGATGATTAGGTTTATTTTTTTTATTTTTGGACTTTAGTAACAATTGGTCTTTTTCGTTTAGTCGTTGCAATACCTCTTGGCTTGTTATGACTTCGCCCCATGGCATACTTTCCGTTTTATTATCTTTATTTTTGAAAAAAAATCCACAAGGGGCAAGTGCGCCCACAAGAACGCACTTACCCCACCGGTAAAAGTCGCACTTGCCCCAGTCGCGTATTTTCAAGGGGCAAGTGCGACCCCAAACATAACTTAAAATCCAGCAAGCAAATCCAAATCAATTATATATGCTGTTATTCCATTACATATAAGTTTCATATGAGATTTTTTTCTACCAGCTATTTAGATTTTATGCACACAAACACTTACCGCCAATATATTATTTGTTTACTCACCAGAGTAGCAAAAACACAGCACGGCAGGTTCGTTGCCGACAGACTGAATGCAGATGCATTTGGCGCGTTGAATTCTAGAATGCGCTGTTGCTAAGAGTACAACCAAAGTAAGGGTGCCAAAAAAATGAAGCATTTAATGCCTTATGAATTTACAAAGGAAATAGATGCTCTTGCCCCAAAGTTGCACTTGCCCCACCTTACCTTACAACATTTACACTCACGACATTCCGCGAGATAGACAGCTCTATCTGTTCGCCGACGATACTGCAATAACTTCGACTTCTAAACAGCCGTGGCTCGTCGTCACACGTATGCAACGCCATATAAACCAGCTAGAAAAATGGCTTTCGGTTTGGAAGGTTCATTTGAATCCCGCCAAAACAAAGGCTATTTATTTTTTGAAATGTCGTGTCAGAAGGCCTGAAATAAGGCTTCGTGTCAATAGAGTCCAGATTGACTGGTGCCAGGAAGTGAAGTACCTTGGACTTATCTTTGACCAAAGACTAAACTAGAGGTTAAATTCGATAAATAGAATCAAGTTAGCGTTGCGTCAAATGAGCTCAATCTACCCCTTGCTTCACAGGCGGAGTAGACTTAGTGATAGGACGAAAGTTAGCCTCTACAAGGTCCTAGTCAGGCCGTTACTTACCTATGGAGCACCATCCTGGTGCAACATAAGTAAGTACGAGTTGAATAAGTTCCAGGTAATTCAAAATAGAGCATTAAAGACGATAGCAAATGTCCCTAGGTATACAATGAATTTTTCTTGAAAATTATAACAGATTACTACAAGCGAACGGACTTATCGACAAACCAACTGATAACAAACTCACATACAAGAACTAGACCTAACGCAACATACAAACTACCTAAAGACTGGCTTCCTGTGCGTGAGCCCAATATACAGTAGAGAAGCACTATCCGACAGCGTCCAGGAGATGGAAAACAGGCGCCAACGCAAGCAGCTTAAAATATTATAGAAAACACGCAAGCACGAGACACGACAATTCACAGCACCGGCCGATTAAACATTAAAAAATTAAACAAAACTGCTGAATAAACAAACAACCTGACGTAAAGATTCCAAAGAAAACCTTGTGTATATTATTGCAAGAGACTGAAGAGTCATGTCTGTATTACGCAAGAGTAAGAGTCACAGCAAAAAGCTGGCTTAAAGTTCTCTGTAGAGTAAACACACCAGGGGTTGAGGAAAGGTTGGGACGGTAGAGTTTTGCTTTCGCAGAAAGGACCCCGTTGCTGAAACAACGCCGGACAAATCTCCCAATGGCTATATAATTCTCTTGTTGTAAAATTCTCGTTTGTTTGTTTCACGTTCAAAAATGTCTAAGGTGCTCCTGTTCACGGACGAAGCCAGTTTCAACCGAGAGGGAATAATAGATTGTCATATTTTGCATATCTAGTATGAAGAAAGTCCCCCCCATGCCACAGTACATACAAGGCACCAACAAATGTTCATGTGGGTGAAGTATTGGGAATCACCTCACTAGACCGTTCTTTATTGAAGGCAAATAAAATGGTTCCATGTATTTGCAGTTCTTGCAACAAAACTTAAACGGTTTATTAGAGAATGTTCCCTTAGAATTTAGAAATCAGATGTGTATATGCACGACGGTGTACCGCTCCATTTTAGCAATTTAGTTCGTCAGCACTTATCAAATACTTTTGGTAATCGCTGGATAGGACCTATTTGATGGCCACCGAGGTGGCCCGACATGACTCCATTGGATTTCTTTTTATAGGGAAATTTAAAGAGGCTTGTATATTCGACGCCAGTTTACACCAGCGAAAATCTGATCGAAGGAATAACACACCATCTCAACGAAATTCGAGACAACCCTGGAATGTTGTTTCAAGTACACCGAGAAAACATCCGTCGGTTAAGGAAATGTATATCGGTACATGGCGCTTATTTATTTCTAAAGTAAACAAGAACAAGTAAATCTTTCGCATTTTTAAGATTTTTGCGCTTAAGTAATTTCCGAAATGTCAACCATTTTAATGGTTTCCAATGGGACACACTTCGATTTAGAAATGTATTAAAATAAATTCTTATTGCATCCACATAATTGCCGAGTGCTTCTCCATGACTTAGATGCATGTGAGCATTAGTGAGATGTAATAATGACAAATTTATTATTTTAATGCAAATTATTAGTTATTATATGTTCTTATTAGACATGGGCGTCGTTAAACGGTTTCTTAGGGGAGCTGAAGACGAAAATTTTTTTTAGACTAACCCGTTTTTTCTGGACTGACCCGAATTTTCTGGAGTAACCCAGATTTTGGTCAATAATTTGTATCTAGTAAATACTAATCAAATACTGACTGAAATACTGACAGAAAAACTACTATGGTAAATAGACAACCCTTCATCAAAATACATGTTTTATTAACGACAAAGACACAAACCAGGAACAAATTTTACCAAAGTAGGAACTGAAATGCAACTTTCTTCTAATAGACAGTGTAACAAAAATTAAACTATACACTACACAACAGAAACATAGAAACCTCTTTTAAAACTTTTCTCTGAAAATAATATTTAAAAATAAAAGTAAAGCTTAAAACAAAACAGAAAAATAATGTATGAACATACTAGTCTTTTTAAAATAAAAATAGTAAATACTAAAAACTAAAATATAATCAACATTAAATAGAAGCTCTCTTTGCCACTGCATTGAAGGACGGGCGGCGGCCGGTAGCGACCCATCTTACGCATCCCCAATTCAATTCCTCACTTATTACTGCAAACAGCAATATGAGCAATAACATTTCTATACCGAGACTAGAGAATTTACGCCGTTGCCACTAACTTATTTGAGCAGGTGAGTGTGCATTGAGGAGTATTGCTTTATTGAAAAATACTTCTTAATATTTCCGAAAATTTTTCAAAATGAAATTAAGGGTTGGTAAGGGGCATATTCATCAATAAAACACTGCGAGGCATATTAGGTTCTTCTATTTTTTCCTACAATTTTATGGAGGTAGTCCATCTCACAGTGGAGTAATATTTTATTCATGGAATAAAACACAAAGTCTGCTCCACTAATTTAATGAAAAAAGTTCATATTAAAATCCCATACATGTTTCGAGGGCATAAACCTTCATCTTGAGTGGGTTATTATTAAGATGTTATTAATTTATGAAGAGACCAATGACATTGTTAAATTTTTAAACTAAAAGGGGAAGGAAAAAATACAATTAGATAATGAAAAAGCAACATAGGCATCATCAATAAAAGTTTAATATATGGGAAAAGATATTTTGTAAAATTTGGAGATTAATATTAAACCGCGATTACAGTAAAATACATGCAAGTTAGAGACTTACCTAATGTTGCAGAAAATTTTTTTAAGAAAACATATGTAACGTTAATTAAATAACTAATACATTTTGACTAATAAAAGTAAAAAATTTGTAAATAAAATTAATTCAAATTAAATTTTATTTTATTTTAAACTTATTGAAAAACCCAAATTTGACTGGGAAATTGAAATAGGGTACGACCATCATGGTGGAGTCGTACCAAATGGTAGGTAAAAATTTTTATGTAGCTAAAGTGTGAATGGATTATTCTATTTTATTTTTTTTATATTTTATTCAAAAAAAAAACGGTCAAAAACCGTCGCAATGCGACAATGTCAAACTTTTATTGATGTTGCCTATGTTGCTTTTACATTATCTAATTGTATTTTTTCCTTCCCCTTTCAGTTTAAAAATTTAACAATGTCATTGGTCTCTCCATAAATTAATAACATCTTAATAATAACCCACTGAAGATGAAGGTTTATGCCCTCGAAACATGTATGGGATTTTAATATGAACTTTTTTCATTAAATTAGTGGAGCAGACTTTGTGTTTTATTCCATAAATATATATAATTGTCAATAAGTCAACTTTTGTCAATAAGTCAACTTCCAGGGGGGGGGGGGCAAATGCCCCACCTTGCCCCCCCAAACGACGCCCATGTTATTAGATTAGTTACGGTGTTTAAATATCTTATGTTAATAAAGAGGTTTAAAGAAGTTTGTCCCTTTTCTTTTCATCAGACCCAGTCCTTGGATGCGTTTTGCCGTACTACGACTCATTGGCAAGTCTATAGAGTCTGACGAAAAGGAAAGGGGCTTTACAGTGCATTTCAACACAAAATGTAACGGTACATGTGCGAGATGTTGCATGTCGCGACATCTCTCGACAATCGAGCATCCACCCAATCAGACCAGCGAGGAGCTAGAGAAGACCAAACGCTAGAATGGAACCCGTTTTAACTAACTTCTTTAAAATAGCGTTTCTGACTCGCAGAAACCGATAAATTGGCTTCCAGCGCCACTTCACGTAGATATAAGATAAGATATAGATAAGATATAATTTTTCCAACTTTCATCTGGAATTTCACTAAAACTTTCTTTATTAGCTCTATTCCACTGCCACTAAGAGTAGGTGTGCTATTTTCAGTTCTCATTTTCGATCTAATTTGATGCCACATGTGTTATAAAATATAATAGCGTTAAAAAATGCAATAATAGGGTGGCAGTCGCAGCACAGTGTGACCCATTTCTTCTGCCATTTTATCACACATACACTCTTTTTCAATACTAAATGCCTTTAACACTTTTAACAGCTATTCTTTACTATACGTTTCCTCGACGTACAAGTCATTTTTTAACATGAATTACTTTATTGCGGATTTTGTGCTCGATGCCTTCGGTATTTTTTCAGTTGGCGGCTGTGGTA
This sequence comes from Polydrusus tereticollis, assembly GCA_963920685.1. Classification (NCBI taxonomy): domain Eukaryota; kingdom Metazoa; phylum Arthropoda; class Insecta; order Coleoptera; family Curculionidae; genus Polydrusus; species Polydrusus tereticollis. The sequence continues at coordinate 31,041,743 of OY987332.1, read as the reverse complement.
GCTTGCATTGTCCATCACAATAACACTGTGTTCTGGTACATTTGAAAGCAAACTGTCTTTAAACCAGCTTTCAAAAAGAGCGGCGTTGGTATCTTTATGATAGTCCAGACTTGAATCCTTTATATTTCTTGCCGACAGTAATAAACAATTAGGGATCCATCCGTTTTTCAATTAAATCAACCCATACCTTTTTGACCGTCTCATGAGTGTCAAACCACGTTTCATCCAGATAAGCTACTGAACGTTTTTCTCACCTAAACTTATTTATTTCCCTAAGGTACAGAAATCTAATTTTTCTTAATCTTTGGGACTCCATACTAATTTGTCTTCTGTTTATTGTCTTATACCTAAATCCCATCTCTTGCAAAGCGCGGTGAAGACATGATATAGTTGTACCGTCAGTTGCTAACCGTGTTTTAAAGGAATCTAACGTGGGCACAATATTTTCTCGATACATTTGGTATATTTTCCTGCGAATAGCATCTTTGTCACAATCATCTACGCACTTCATTTTTCCGGTATCCTTGCGAACTTTTCTTTTAAAATGTCCTTTTAGCATGATACCTCGTACCGTCGATAATGGAACTTTCGTCATTTCACTGGTATTTTTACTGGCGATTACTTTAGGGTGGCCGCTGTTTAATAACGATTCACATACATTTTTCACGATTACTTTGACGTCAGAAGACAAATGCTTCCTGGAATGTTTAGGTAGCTTAGAAAACCTTAATTAGACAGTTTATTAATTTTGATAACAAATCAAGTAATATACCTATATATTGTTATTATAAACTGGCGTTAAAAATAAATGTGGGTTGATAAGTCTCCGCGAAAGCGAAAGCCGAGTTTATGACGGGTTTTATTGCCGTCATTAAGCCAAACGAAATATGTTGGGAAGTACTTTACCTGCTTATGAGGGTTCCATTCCAGCGTTTGGATTTCCTTTAAGTCCTCGCTGGTCTGGTTGGGCGGAGTGCTCGATTGCCGCGAGATGTCGCCACGTGCAACAACTTGCACACGTACCGTTATGTAAATAAACTTGATTATTAAATAAGTTTCGAAAGTCAGTGCGTATAAATAATTTATTTTCTTCGAAAAGCTTCGCTATGCCCATATCAGACTTTGATAAAATTGAATTTATCTCCTAAACAAAGCCCAAGGTCAAAAAGAAACTTCACATTAGTCATTAAGCTGCCTACATAAGGGTGTTATCAAAAGAAAAAATTGCAGTGGCGTATAAATTTTGTGTGCCACCTAAGAATTGTAAGATCCTGTATTTCCGTAATGAAGCGGAAATTTTCGGACTTCGGATTTTTCATTTCTTAAAGCAGGGAAACTCTTAAAAGCAATTTTTTTAAATGGCATTACTTATTTCTTTTGGTCTCTTTGAATTTGGCATAAAATTCTACATATGATTCATTATTTTTTTTTGGCGATTTATACGACGTTGCCAGGTTATTCAATTTTTCCTAAAATTCTCTCGGAAAACATCATACCGAAATAATAATTTTAAAGTATTACTAATATAAACTAAAGATACATTTTTATGTATCCATAAACCATCTTGGCCGACCGGATATCCAGTTCTGACCCCGCTAGATTATTTTTTGTGAGGTTATCGCAAGGCAAATCTTTATTTTATCCGACTAAACAATATTGAAGTAGTAGTTAATCACAAATTTTTATATTGTCTTGGATACTGCCAGTAGGTTGGCGGCATTTGCTAAACTATCTGAGTTCTAAATTGATTTGTGTAACTGTATATATGTCGTAGGCAAATTACAAATTCAGGCGTTTTATAAAACGCCTAGTCCTTTTATAAATGACTAGGTATATTGTAAAGTGAAGAATAAATACTAAATTTTTACAATCCGACTGAACTTTTAGGGCGTTTCATAAAACGCCGAATTGCTCTCAGGCTCATTGTAAAATGAAGGTGTGGGCGATTATTTTTACAATGCGCCTGGAATAAAACTCATAGACATATATAAAACTAGACATATTTAGGCGTATTATAATAAGACTGCTATCGAGTCAGGCGAGTTGTTAGTTTAACTTCTTTATGCTGTGGTTTGACAGTTTGTAAACAATCAACGAGTTAACAGTATTTTTCCATTGTTTTTACTTCAGAAACTTTCGTTTCAAGATGTTAGAAGACTCAGAAAGTGATGTGTTTGTTGATAAAGAGTTATATAAAATGATTTCTTTAAGAGAAGCTTTAACAAAGTTTTCTAAATTCGGAAGGCCGGAATTCAAAAAATGTTCCTGCAAAGCAAGCAAAACGCAGTGTCACACAAATAAGTGTTTTTGTTTTAAGGCTCACTTGAAATGCAATAGTAAATGTCATTCAAGCGGACCGTGTTCGAATAAGTAAAATAATATTACTTTTAAATTATGTTAGATTACATTATGTAAATATATACCTAAATTTACGCAGCGAATGTCGGAACATGTGTTGTAAGAGTTACCCATTAATTTCTTTTATGATGTTATGACAAAAATAAAGGTCCAACTTACTATTTATTTGTTTGAAATATTATACGATCAAGCAACAATATAAATCGGTGTTTTATAAAATGCCTAAGTCCTTTCCAGTCTTTTACAAAACGACTAGTTATAATCAGTCATATCCTAAAACAAACGAGATTGAAGAACCGTTTGCAATGAGCCTGAGAGCAGTTCGGCGTTTTATGAAACGCCTAAAAAGTTCAGTCGGATTGTAAAAATTTAGTATTTATTTTTCATTTTACAATATACCTAGTCATTTATAAAACGACTAGGCGTTTTATAAAACGCCTGAATTTGTAATTAGCCTACGACATATACATTTTTATCAAAATAAACTTTTGACGTTTAGACAGAACACCCAAGGCTTTTCGATTATGTTAACGGGCTTTCCATGAAATATATTTGATATAAACTGGCGTTAAATTATCATAAAATAAATATTTTAGTAAAACGGGTTTCACTATCTCTTATAAATGTAAATGTATCGTTTAGAACATTGTTTCCGTTTATATTTTATGCGCGAATAAATACTGAAATGATATTTATTCGAGAAATAAAAGTATAGTAGGATTTATTTACCCTGACGATAACTTCAAGCTTTCCATAGATGGGTCCAGGAGAAAGTCGGTAACTCTTCTTTTTAATTCACAAGCTTAATTATGCGTAGATAATTAAGTTTCTAGACGTACACAGGTGCTGCTTTACTGTCACTGACTGCAATTTGCTCACTGGATATCAGACTTTCCCTCAATTTTGTATAATACACCCCTTAACAAGAGAAGCATATTCTTCCTGTAGTAGAAGACACTTTATGTTATGTAGAATGTACATAGGTGTATGGAAGTATAAAAGCAGTGAGTAAAATAACAAACAAACTACCCGAAATACAAAAATACAGTTTTGTTATCGCTCGAGCAGCCAACAGCGGTGGAACAATAGCGACCTAGGGTTCCGTGTTTCCCATTCGAAAATATTAGTTTTGGTATCTTGCTTCGTCGTCGCATACAGTTACATTTAATAAAAACAATCAGGAAATGAAGATCATTCTGTTTTACGCCAATATCCTAATTTTTAGGATTTATATCAAAGAATATAATATGAAATTATTGAAACAATTAGGAAGCAAATTGAAATACGTTTCTAAACAAAGTAAGTTTGAAGGATTTTTCAAAGATTTTCCTCAGTATTTCTTGTAAAATCTGTTAACTATTTATCCTTTTCAACACAGGTAACCAGTCTGTATGATTTATTGTGTTTGGAGTAAATGTGTTATTATATGATCAGAGGCTTCAGAGAGACGTTTGTCCGTTTGTAATAAGGGATAAAATAAGTTTATCCATGTTTTCGGTTATTGCCAGTATTTCAGAGCATTTGTCATGATTCTAAGCACTTTTTTTTTAAAAGTCTGAAGTTTGCGAAAAGTTGACTTACTTATGATGCACCAGAACCCGATACCATAACACATAAGCACTGGTCGAATAATTGTCTAGTACAGAAGTCTTGGTGCATAAGTCTAGTGCATCTACTGTTGATAAGGGAATATATGGCACCAAGTTAAATGTTGGCTTTTTTTAAACGTTGGTATTCGTTGTCGTTCCAAGCCAGCCGCTTATCGCCAGATATTTTATATTAATACACCAGTTTAGTCTGAAGTTTTTAACTTGCAGTCTAGTTTGAGTAAATGTACATGTGGACCTCAAAAAGTAGATGGCTTGGGTCGATAAGTTTTATCTGACGTTGCAGTTTGGAGATTACTAACCTCGGCTGTTTGGCGGTGGCGGTGATCGCTGTATCATCAGCAAACAGATATAATTCTGTATATTGTAAAGAGCCGGTGAAAGAGGGGGGGGGGATGGAGTCTTGCAGTACTTCGGCTTTGACGAGACCGCGAAAATCCGGTCCGTCAAAAAAGAGTGAATTAACTTTATTCAGTAATTAGGCATACCTGCCCTTATTAACCTTAAAATGTGTCCATCGTGCAGACCTTATCAAACGTCTTGCTGACGTTGAAAAAACCGCTCTAGTACTATAGCGGCCATTAAGCCCTTGAGGATATTGGAAGCCACTCTGGGTCGTTTGGCGCACCGTGCCATAAGCAGAACGAAAACCGAACTGCTCTGGCGGTAAAATGTGGTTGTCGAATACCAAATCGTTGATATGATGAAGCATTAGTTCTTAATAACCTCCCCTAGACACGACAGAAGGCTGATGAGCCTGTAGCTGGTTACGAATGTTAAATCCTGTCCTGACTTCGAAATGGGAACCACTTCAGCTTTCTTCCATACTTGCGGAAAACGGTATTTTTCAATTATGGCCTGTGCAATGATTGCTACATCCATAATAACATTATCCGGCATGTTTCTTAGAGCTTTCATTTTTATACCGTCGATAATAATTTTGATTATGTCTTTAACTTCGTCCATTTGAATGTTACCAATATTCTAAATGGGGTGCTCGATAGAGTTATAAATTCATATCTTTCTAGATATCCGCTCATCCGTCGTCGGGTTGTTATTGGCAATAGGATCAGAGGTAATAGCGTGGGCAATGGAGTCTCTGTCTGACGAAGAACATAGGCTTCTTGCCCCCAGTTGTCAGAGATTTAATCATTCTTTATGTTGTTGTCTTCGATGCTGGGATGGGCCACTTCATTTTCCCACCGGGAGGACTCTTAAGACCTTAGCAGATCGAGAACATGCTGCATGGCTCTGCTCGCATCTGTCCTTATACGCGGATTTCCAGTGCGATACGCTCGATCCATAAGCCTATTTTTTACTCTAATTTGTTAATATGATTTCATAAGTTCAGACTCCTTACTCTCAGAACCTGGATATTTTCATGGTTCAAGCTTATTCTCGTATTACAATTAATCAGGAACCAATTACAAAGTCTACACGAGAGCTTAATGCGTTTTAACTAAAAATGCGATTTAGTGAAAATACGCCTTAAATTGGGTTTATACGACGGATTCGAAAAGGGATTTTTACGATGACATTAAACAGCTGTTTGCCGTTGTCAACATGATATCGGATTTAACGCATGCAAACGCATACTCGGCACTCTGTTAATAGCATTGAGAGAGTGCGTATTCTCGCTTAAACCAAGGTTAAATCCGGGCTTAAATCGGAAAATCTACATATTTCATGCGTTTTAAATGAATCCGAATTATGTTTTTTAAACTCATTCAAGAATGTTTACACATGCGTTTTAATAAAATTCGTATCCCGATAATGCGCATTAGAATGTTCGCGTAAACTTTGTAAAATGTCAAGTTTGTCACAATTGCCAATAAAAAAGAAAATTCTAAAAAAACTTCTGAATTTCATGATGCTGTAATTCGCCATGTTGCAACATCTTACTATCGCCTTATACAGGATGTCTCAAAATATGTGGGCAATCTCCCGAATTTGACAAGTTCCTATACATTTTTTCCTACGGTCCCTTACGGTGATATGGGCCCATAAAGTTTTTAAATAAATTTTAAAGTAATAGGTATAATTTAATAATTTTTTAATATGATGGTTACTGGGTAAGTCTCTCTATAAAGAACGATTTTTTTCCCCGTAAATATCTAAATAATCCTTTAGTCGATTTTGTTTCCCAGTTCCCCAATTTCCAGTTTCCAAATTCCCAAGTCCATCGAATGATAGAGATTTAATGTAAAGTGTCGGAAATAATTATTGGAAAGTTTAACAAGGCCAGCCACAATTGTGGAAATCAAATCCATCGCGATGCCGTAGAAGCAGATGTTTCTACAAGTGTCCAAAAATTAGCTGTCTAGTCTGATTGCCAAAAATCAACGGTCTCTAAAATCGTTAGAGAGCAGCTGTTGCATCGGTATCATCTTCAAAAAGTCCATGTGCTTCTTCTTGAAGACTTCCTGTGGAGAATGGAGTTTTCTAACTGGGTTTTAGATCGGTACAGAAACGATGCAAATTTCGTTGATTCAATTCTCTTTACGAACGAAGCTGGATTCCCTAAAAACGGCATCATAATTTCCCATAATTTGCACATAAGGGCATAGGAGAGCCCCATTGTAACGCATCATCAGCATCAATTTGAACCTATCAACGTGTGGGCCGGAATCAGCGGGCAACATTTAATTGGACCAGTTGCATTGCCTAGAAGGTTAGCTGGAGGACTTTATTTGGGATTTCTTCAAAACAATTTGCCGGAACTTTTACAAGATCTACCTTTGCCAATACGACGTAATATCTGGTTCTTGCGTAACGGGGCCTCGCCACATCTTAGTCTAGTACATCGAGAACACCTAAATAGGAACTTCAAAAATCGATGTATAGGAAGAGAAGGAATTCTCAATCACCTGACCTAAATCTATTAGATTTTTTGTTGTGGTGCTATTTAAAAATTTTAGTCTATGCCAATCCAATAGACAATCGAAAAAACTTATTGGAAATTACTAATTTTCATTGTCGCGAAGCAGGGACTAGGGTTGAGGCATTGTGGAGGGTCCAATAATAATTTACAAGCAAGTTTAAAAAACTACAAGTTTTCCTCATAGTGGTTAATCTTTTTTAGCGGGTAGTTCAAATAGAAAATATAGTTAAAAAGAATAAAAAGTTTGTAGATGAAGCACGTAACTCTAGTTTTATTTTATTGGTAGTTACGTTACCTGAGAAAACAAAAATATTATACTGAGAATTCAATAAAACCGCTAATAGACGTGATTCAACTTTACGGTGATTTGTTAGGCACTAAGTAATTAACCATGCACTAAAGGCTAGAGAACATCAAAATGCCAAATTACATCTTAATAAGATATATCCTACGATAAACGATTTAATTACCGATATGAGAATGAACATATTAACAAAGCAATTTGTTGCTGCTTCAGCTACATAGTAACGTGATGTCAGGCACGATAGGGCAAGACGAATTTGCAAAAGATATTGAGGAATTATTCACAAATTTAACTTTAGCCCGAGCCGAGGGAAATTACAATAATATTCTCATTTTGCACGACGTAAATGAAAAATTTGCCAGTAACGTCTTTGCAAACTGTCTAAGAAATAGCGAATTACGCACAATAATAGAGGAAAAGTTAGAAACTATTTAGCATCAAAAGACGAGGGAATGATTAAATTCTATAATCCTGAAAATAATGCATTTCATTTACGAACACAAAATATTAGATTTCAAAATCGAGGACCTAGAGCGGGATTTAATAATTCAAAGAGATAAAGTTTTACTAATCGCAGTAGAACTTATAGAATTTAAAATGGACCAAACGATAGATACAGGGTGCTGATTAGTTCAATATCTCCGTTGCTGTTAGAAATATTGAAAATTATTAAATATGGGCGTTCTAGGATAAACAAAGGTGCACATTTTAAAAATATTTTTGAATATAATATGTTTGCATATGCCTTCTTCAAGTCTTGTCAGTTTATAAAAAAATGTCAAATTTTAAAATGTTTAAAAAAACTGTTTTAAAATTTAATATTGAAAAAAGCTTATTATAAAAACCATAAATGAATACTTTGATGATACTCTTTAATAATTATTTTCATTTTTTATTCTAATATTTCAAATTTTACTATACAGTGAGCTCAAAAAGGTTGGAATAAATTCGTTTAAAATGCAGGTGATTATTTTCTGGAAAAACGCTTAGACATGTCGATTATTATTTTTAATTGCGAATTTTTCGACATAAGAAATGTGTATACAGGTTGTCTCAAGAAGAACATATACCGTCAACATTAATTTTTTTAAATAGAACACCCTGTATATTATATTATTTTTAAATTCTACGATACATTCTAAACACTTTCTGTATAATATACTATATCTCCAAAATCAACGGTTTTCGATATATTGACATTTTAATATTTTTCTGAAAAAATGCTGAGATCCGTGGATTTTTAGTTTTAATTGCGCATTTCTTTATTATTATGGTAACCTGTTACCTGAATTAATTTATTTTGACACAGACATTTACTTCTTGTCAAAAATTCTTCAAATTGTGTAGATCTATCTAACTTCAAGTAATTCTGTAAAAATGGCGCGGTTAAGTGAAAAAGATAGGATAGAGGTACTGATGATGCTTGGCTATGGAGATAGGATGCGAACCCAAACAGAAGTGTGTGAGTTATTTAACAATAAGTACCCAAACCGAGCACTAATATCTCAATCTGTTGTTAGTAAAATTGTAAAAAATATAGGGATTTGGGATATGTTAGAGACAATTATATTCAAGGTCGACCTAGGATTTCAGAAGATGTGCAGTTAAATGTCCTCTTAGCTGTCCAAGAAAACCACCATATTTTTACTCGCGGTATTGCAACGTAAAAAAATATTTGTCAAGCAACCGTATTGAATTATTTACACAAAAATAAATGGCATCCCTATAGGGTACAGTTGGTTCATGAACTTAATGAAAATGACCCGGATAGAAGAACAGAATTTTGCGAAATAATGATGAACAGATACATTGAAGAACCTCAAATTTTAAAAATAATTGGGTTCTCTGATGAATCAACGTTTACTCTAAATGGGCATGTGAATCGCCAAAACTGTCGATATTGGGCTATGGAAAATCCGCACTGGATCATGGAGTCCCACACACAATACCCGCAAAAAGTAAATGTTTGGGCTGGAATTGTTGATGACCGGATTTTAGGTCCTTTCTTTTTTGATGGTACGTTAAATGGCGAACTGTATCTAGAATTTTTAGAATTTGAGTTAATACCGGCACTTGCTGTACTCTATCCAAATCCAGATGAGCCAGACATTCCCAACAATAACTTATGGTACCAGCAAGACGGAGCACCAGCCCATTACACACGCCCGGTGCGTAAGTACTTGGATACAGTCATTCCTGGCAAGTGGATTGGTCGACGGGGTCCAACAGAATGGTCGGCAAGGTCACCAGATTTGACCCCGCTAGATTTTTTTCTGTGGGGCTATTTAGAATCTAAAGTATACTTTAACAGACCTAACAATATTGTTAAACTTAAAGCTCGAATAAGGCATGAGGTTAGATTAATAGAGCCCTAGGTAATCCATAACGTTTTGGAAGAATTCAAAGATCGACTTGCATATTGCCAGGAAGTTGGTGGCGGTCAATTTCAACATTTATTAAATTAAAATTTAATATAGTCTATGTAAATATTATAGACTAAATAGATGTAAAGAGTTCATTTTTAATTGTAATTTTCGTAGAAAAAATGTCAATATATCGAAAACCGTTGATTTTGGAGATATGGTATGTTATACAAAAAGTGTTTAGAATATATCGTAGAATACTATCAAGGCTTGAGAGAAAACCTCAAATCAATGTTAAAGATTAATTTGGCTAGTGAAATTGATGTAGGCAAACTTTTACTTTCGATTAGGACTGGGGCGGTGGGAGCGGATGGTCTCAATATTAAATTTGTTTTACTGTGTTGTCCTTTTTTACTTCGATAAATAACCCACATTATAAATTTTTGTATTTCCAATTCTGTTTACCCTTCTCAGTGGAAGGTGGCGCATGTTGTCCCCATCCCTAAAACCAGTTCTATTGAAGCTTTGAAAGATTTAAGACCAATTAGTATCTTGCCGGTACTTTCAAAGATTTTGGAACGCATTGTAAAAGAACAGCTCCTTAACCATCTCAATTTAAATAATATTCTTCCAGAAACGCAGTCAGGTTTTAGGAGGGGACATAGTTGTGCCTCTGCCCTTATTAATGTAACTGATAATATATTTCGTGCAACCGACCAAGGAAATCTTACAGTCTTGGTACTTCTCGATTATTCAAAAGCTTTCGACACGTTAGACCATTTTACATTAAAACTTATATTAAAACATATCGGACTTGACCAGAGTGCAGTTGCTTTTTTTAGTAGCTACTTAAAAAACAGAAAACAACATGTTGTACTTAATGAAAAAATTTCTAAACCCTTAATGGTTCAACGTGGTGTCCCGCAAGGTTCTATTTTGGGACCTGTTTTGTATACCATATACACGTCCGTATTTTCAAAGTTTTTAACGGTTCTTTCGCTCAAATGTACGCCGATGACACTCAGCTGCATTTTTCTTTTTCGCCCGCAAATATTGACTACGGCTGCCAGGTTCTAAATAGAGACTTAGAAATAATACATAATATTTCCATGGAACACTGTTTATCATTAAATCCCAGTAAGTGTAACGCTATGCTATTTGGAAGACCAATTGACAGGGCTCGTTATGCTGACCGGGTTGGGATTTCTATAAATAACGTACCTGTGCCCTTTTTGACTGTAGCTAGGAATTTGGGAGTTTGGGTGGACTCATCCTTGAGATTTACAAAGCACATTTCAGAATGTATTAGGAGGTCTATTTGTAAGCTCAAATTGTTATATAGTTCCAGAAAAATACTAAATATGAAACTTAAAAAAAAATTATGTGAATCCCTTGTTTTATCTAACTTCAACTATTGTAGCACAGTTTATGGTCCATGTCTGACGGCCCTAGACTCTCAAAGAATACAAAAAATTCAAAACTACTGCTTAAGATTCATATATGGCATTCGGAAGTATCAACACATTTCCCATAAATTAAAAGATGCGGGATGGCTCTCAATGAAAAAAACAAGACGTATCCATTGTGCAACTTTCTATCATAAAGTTATTCTTTCAAAAACACCATCATATCTTCACAAAAGGTTAATGTTTAGATCTGACGTACACACTTTGAATTTGCGATTTCGAGGTCTCCTGACACCTCCTCTTCATAGAACAACATTTTTTGAAAGATCATTCACATATAACGTTCCGGCAATGTATAATGAAATCCCGAATAGTATGAAAAGCTTGTCCCCATTTGCATTTAAGAGGAAGCTTAAGGGTATATTACTTATAGAATAGTTATTAAACTTTTATTTCTCTTTTAATTCTGGTATATACTATTATTGCATACTTTTTGCTGTTTTTCTTTATTATGTCATATCAATACTTACTACATTTATTTCCGTGATTAACTCTTTTTCAGGTGTACCGATTGTATATTTTGTTATTCTTTATTTATTGTTTTTTTTTGTTTTTACTATATTTTTTTTTTTCGTATTTTGAGTATTTAAATAAGTAGAAGTGCTGTTCAGGTTTTTTTTTTCAGGTTAAGTGTAAGACCAACCTTTACCTCTAGCGGTAAGGGATGAACTTCGCCTATTTAATACAGTACCTAACTATAGTAACAGTTAATTTCAATCCTATTGTGTAAATTGTAACTTGTGCTGTTTTGAATAAAGAATATTATTATTTAAAAATAATATAATATACAGGGTGTTCTATTTAAAAAAAAATAATGTTGACGGTATATGTTCTTCTTGAGACAACCTGTCTACACATTTCTTATGTCAAAAAATTCGCAATTAAGAATAATAATCGACATGTCCAAGCGTTTTTCCAGAAAACAATCACCTGAATTTTAAACGAATTTATTCCAACCTTTTTGAGCTCACTGTATAATATTTTATTGTTGATTAAAATTTCTAAATGCTTTGTCGACTAAGATATTTCTTTTAGACAATAAAGCATATTTTGACTTTGACTTTAACTCAAAGGAGGATGAATAGAAAAACATTAATAACAGTTTTTTTCTGTTTCTATATTTTCTACCTCGGGTCGGAAAGTTATGAGCGTACATATATAGCCTCTAATAAAATAAAAAGCTTTTCAGTAGCGAGTGATATAATAATTTAGCCCTGTAAGCGATGCTATTAATTTTTCACTGTTAACTACATAAAACTTTAAAAGCTTTATTGTGCCAACATTCATTATGTTGGCTGGTGTTCAGAAACAAATTTATTATCTTTTTCGATAAATTTTGCTGAACTTCTCAGTAATTGTAGTTAAGTTTATTGTTCGTTAGTTGAACTGAACTAGTTTTAAAAAGTGGCCACTTAACTTATTAAACTAAAAAACAGATAGAAATAAAAATAAGACTTATGCGTTTTTCACTGGCACATTTTCATAACAATGGCGATTTTTGACAACCGCAGATGTTTGGAAGGTTGTCTTCATAAAATGAGTTGGAGTGTGTGTCTCATAGTCTAGTTAATAATCTTGTGAACCTAAATATGAATAAAAAATTCAGATAATGAGATTTCATAATACTAAATACAGTAAGATAACTTAACTATCAGCGTTAAAGATATTTTTGTGTTTAAAGGTGGATAGCTGTTTAACCTGGAAAGTGCAAGTAAGTAAGCTTAATTCATCGTTCTACTTGTTGTTAAACCGTATATTATGATGTTTTAAGGATGTTGGCCTCTTTATATTTCTAAAAATAATTTCAATTTTCGTTCATATTGTGATGTTTATTGTAAAAAATGGCTTTGCTTGCAGTCCCTTGCCCTTTTGACGAAATTATTGATAAAATTTTCACATATTTGTGGACGAGTGTCATCAATGACGCGTCGAATTTCATGTTAGTCATCACTCATTCGTAAATCATATTCTGAAGAAGCTACAGTGTAGCGAAACAATTTTTTGTCAATATAGTGGAAGTTTACTAAGTCAAACTAGTAGTTTTTCTGGTTAACCCATAATATCGAATTTCGTTCTTCAAGTCAGGAATTGTGGCTGGTTTATTGGCATAAACACGAGATTTAAGAAAGCCCCAGAGAAAGAAGTCGCACGGTATTATTTTCCAGGATCGTGGTGGCCAATTCTGATTACCATTGCGAGATATGACACGACCAGGAAATTTCAGTCGTAACGAGTCCATTATTTCACGCGCAGTATGACAGGTCGCTCCGTCCTGTTGAAACCATACGTTTTCCACATTAATTCGGTCTAATTCAGCCCACAGAAACTCTTCTGACATTGCGCGATAACATTCGCCATTTACTGTTAGTGCACTTCCAGCCTCGTCTTCAAAGAAGTTTATTATTATTATTAATTATTCCGCCGAACCAAAAACCGCACCAAACGGTGACTCGTAGAGGATGCATTGGGGTTTCGTGAACAACACGAGGATTCTCTCCTCCCCAAATTCGACAATTCTGCTTATTGACGGATCCATATAATTGAAAATGTGCATCAACAAATTCACGGCGCAACCCATGATCTGCTGGTTTAAATTATTGGGTTAATTGGATTTTATAGGCATGCAAATGCAAACCTTTTGTAAGAATTCGCTGCATACTGCTTTTGGTAATATCCAACTAAACCACATTGCTTAAATTTCTTGATCAATCTTTGCACTGTCGTATGTGTTGGTGCACTATTTCTTCCAAAAACGGCTGGCACTCTACTGTTTCTGCATAACATTCTCCACATTTATAATACGTTTTCACGATAACAACGCGCTGTTCTACCGTGTAGCGTTCCATGGCTATTAATTGCAATAAATTACATGACAGCGATGAAATCTTCAGAAGCCTACTATGACGAAAACGAGAATGCCACGATATTTAAAATGTGCGTACATTTTGGGGCACCCTTTATAAATACGAGATATAAAAATGATTTCTATATCTGTCAATAAAATCTTTATTGCTTAGTAACGGATAGTTTTCTATACATTATCGCGGGCATAAAGGGGTACTTTATTGTACTAGTACTTTATTTTACTACAATTTCTGATATCGAAATTAGAGTAATTAAAACACTTTTTCATTCAAGAGACTCCTTGGCAAGTGAGGCTATATATTGAACTTCTTCCATTTTGACGCACAATCTTTTTGCCAACCTTATTTGGCACATTAAAAGAAAGGCGCAAATAACTTGTAAACTTTAGGAACGATAGCAAACTTTGCGCAAATATGTGTGACCGCTGTGACAGTCGTTTCCTAAGGTCCTTTCCCCGCCAAAGATGGAATTTTAGAAAGGAAAACTAGAAGAGCTTTTCCAGTCAACTTGATAAATGCCTTAGCTGGACTATCAAGGGTTCATAAGAGCGGCGATCGAAACAACAAGAAGGACCAACACTAGAGGATCCTGCAAGGAGTACATACCGGAATGGAATAATGACTGCGATGAAGTATACAAGGAATTCCTCGAGAAAGAGATCGGTGATCGAAACAGCAAAAAAGATCATCACTAGAGGATCCCGCTATGCTACCGGGATGGAAGGATGACTACGAGGAATTATTCAAGGAGTTCCTCCAGGGAGGGGACAGAGAAATAACTGATGACCTGCTGTCCAGACTGGATAAAGCGCGACGTGAGAAATGTACGGAAACTGCCTGGACTTTAAAAGAGCCAGCAGATAGGCATGGTCACTCTTAAAGAAACTAGGCGAAAGCTCCTGCACCCAGATAGGATTGCGACCCAAGTAGTGTCCACGTCAAGAGCCCCGCGGATAAAGCATACACAACCAAGACATCTAGCCTGGAAGAGACAGTATTCTCCCACCGATTTAGCGACGAAGAAATATCAAAAGTAACTAAGGAAATAAAACCGGGTTGGCACTAGGGCCTGATCAGATACACCTGAAATTTCTTCTTTTGCGGCAAATACACTGAAAAATGGCTGGCTGAGTTCTTTACAGAGAGGGAGAATCCGCAGCAAGTCGTCAGTAAGTGTCCCCATAAATAGTAGTCGTTAGGCGACAAATCAGGGGACCTAGGTGGCCACTCGATTATACTCCCTCTACCGATCCACCTACTCGTGTTGTGTTGCCCAAAAATTCGCGCACGTTTCGACCAAAATGGGGAGGAGCTCCGTCCTGTTGGAAACTAAATCAATAAAAAATGGAAAAGCCCAGCCCACACATTCAATTTTCCATGGCGTTGTGTATGACCTCTCATCCAGTAGGGATTTTCATTTGCCCAAAACCTACAGTATTGACTTTACCATTTAACATAAATGTTGCTTCGTCCGAAAACACTATAAATTTAAAAAACTGGTTATTTTGGGCAAACCTTGACATCAAAATATCACAAACTACAATTTTTCGCTCATAATCATCTTGTGGTAACTCTTGAACTACATGTATTTTGAAAGGGTAATATTTATGTTTTATTAAACAATATGAACGGATTTAAAGCAGACGTCACTTAATGTAACGTAATTTTTTTCAACAACATGTTGTAAAATTTCTAAACTTTTCTCTTCATCTACTACTGCGGTCGTCCTGATCGTCACCTATCTTCGCTTTTGAAATTGGACTTCGGTTTGGAAATGCGTCATTAAATAGATTTTTAACCTCTTTGTAAGACCAGACCCTATCGCCATCTCCTCTCATTATAAGAATTGTAATTCTTTCACTTTCTGTTATTTCAGTGAGAAATTTTATTATTTTCAAAAATTTTCCTAAGTGTCCCTACAGTATCAATATTATTGCGTTATTTAAGTTTAAGTTATTATCCAGAGCACGATTAGATGGATTCCTGTTATTACACAAGAATATTTCAAAAATCTTTCAAAGTGTATTCAATTAAATTAATTGTATTTAATTTCAGTTGAAATTGGTAATATACCTAGTCATTTCAATTCAAATTCTTTGAGGCAGTTGTTATCTTTAGCTATTCAATGTTTTACCAATATAAAATTAAAAACTTTCAATAACGGATATTAGGAAATATCACAACATAAATGTAAAACCGGAACAAGCGTCAACACACCTTGTAAATAAAACAAATTTCTTCTCAATCCCAGAATTCTGTTATCCAAGGTAAATAAATTATTTGCTTCCCCTTTGGTAAATATTCCGTGGCAAACCGTCGAAAGGTATCATGATCATGACGTGCCAAAAAGGCCTAAATAAACCACTAAGCACAAACTTGAAGCCTAGTGAGTTCGTCTAACATTTTAGTTATAAACATTGTTGTAAATATTTAAATTGGTAGGGTCCTGAGAAATTGAGAGCCTACCGAATATAAAGGTACAAATAATATCAGTATATTATATTATATCAAATAAAAAGTTTTCGAGCCAAGCCATAAGCGAGGTTTGCATTCATTTTTTGTGCGCTAAAGGCAGGCCGTCCACTGGGTGTGCAGTCGTACGATCTTCTGGTAGTACGTAAAGTACATCATTTTAGTCTGTAGCTACGCGGTATCCATAATAGGGAAGCGAAGCCATAGCCTTCTAGTAGAGAAGGCCGTGGTTAAGCTTCTTTAACACAAACAATTCATGAACGTGCTATCTTAATATTTTTAATAATGAGTAACGGTAAATTTTGTAAGAGTAGAGCTTGCTTTGTGCCGGGGTATAAAACAGGATATTCTTTCGATAGGAAGCTCAATAAAGAACTCGGTAAAAACAACCAAAACCTAGTTCCAAAGGTAAGTTTACCCATAATAAACCATAATAATTAAGTAAGGAATATCAAACTCATAAAAATATTATGATGTCAATTTTACAGAAATTTTTTTTACAACATCTATTACTGTTGAAAATTTTGCACAAAGCATAACCTAAAAAGTATATTAAATTAAAAATAGTACATGTATGCAAATATTAATTAAATATCTCTTTATATAAATTTCAGCACATTTGAGTCATGCTGGTAGACTGTTCCTATAAGGAATCCTGGACAGAAAGGAGTACTCTCAAGTTGTTCATCATGTAAATTGAATCATGGAAGGAATAAAAAGGAAACTTGATCATTTAAATTAAGACGTCAAATTAATAGGAGTTGTATGTAGGAATGCACGATGTTTTTCGATACATCGAAAACTTTGACACATCGGATCAAAACATCGATGCTGCACGGCCAAAAATATGAATATATATTTTGCAATCAAAAATACATCGATAACTTTGATGTATATCGATGCTTTTTAGTCGATGTTGTTTCCACATCGATAATTTAAAGTCGATGTTTCTTCTACATCAATGGAAAGAAATTTGATACATCGATTGTCGATGCATCGATGTATGTATTTTGAATTTTGTGCATCCCTTGTTGTATGTTGTGTTACTGGTAAGAATTTAAGATTAACACAGAAGGTAATTTCATACTTTATGCCCATACAACTTTCTTCTATATACTTTTGTTGTAGATCACTAAGCTTATAAAAGATGTAGAAAACGGTTAGAAAAGTGAGCTGTGGAATTTCTTAAAGTATGACTTACAAGTTTCAATTTTTATCATAATTTAAAATATTACGATACACATTGTCTTGTTTTGTTAAGTCTGGATTTGGGTCAAATTGATGGCGATATAATGGTAGTTGTGGTCAAAGTAGTATATTAGTAGTAGCCCGAGAGCAACAACCATTCAAGGGATTAAGGCACTGTATTTCCTTGCTGTTTACACTATTTTTTTGTACTTTCGGGAACAGTATAACTAAAATTAGGTAATATGTAGGTATAAATATAAGAACACCTGATAATGTCATAATATAATGTAAGTACCAGTTAAATATTATATATTTATTAATTAGAATCAAGGGTTAAGCAGTTTACGAGCATTTACAAAGTCACACACTTTTGCCACTTCCGTGCATATACACTTTAAGCAAAAGTATGTTTTATACTCTATGATACAATATTTACGTCACTTTAAGCGATTGTTATACACTTATACAGGGTCGTTGGTATGCATGGAAACGGTCGATTATTTCTTAAAGTAAAACTGTCAGCAAAAAAATATTTTAGATAAAAGTTTTAGGGTTTTTTAAGGTCTATTAGAATTAAAAAAAGATAAGTATACAGGTTGAGTCAGAAAGCCGTAGAGAAACAAAGTTACCTTTTTTTAAATAGAACAACCCTATATCTTCGAATATTTTTGAATTTTACATAAAATAACAATTATTTTTCAAAACGTGCATTATAAGTCTAAACTTAATAGTTTCCGAGATATCGACTTTTGAAATATGACATTTTTGAACTTTGACAGCTTCTATCTTTCTAACGGCACCTTTTAGAATAAAACGGCTTACATGTCCCTGTCTTACTTTTTTGTTATCTTCCCAAAAACATCAACTACCGGTTAAACCGGATGCAACTCAAAAGCCGGAAATACAGTACTTCCGGTTTAATCGGAAGTTGATGTTTTTGGAAAGATCATAAAGAAGTAAGATAGGGATATGTAAGCCGTTTTACTCTAAAGCGTACCGTTAGAAAGTTAGAAGCTGCCAAAGTTGAAAAATGTAATTTTTCAAAAGTCGATATCTCGAAAACTATTAGGACTAGGCTTATAATGCATTATTAAAAAATAATTGCCATTTCATACTTAATCCAAAAATATTCGAAGTTATAGGGTGTTCCATTTAAAAAAAGGTAACTTTGCTTCCCTACGGTTTTCTGACTCATCCTGTATACTTATTTTTTTAAAGCTCTAATACAACTTAAAAAACCCTAAAACTTTGGTTAATCCTTATTGTATAAGGTCTCAGCAAGTGGCTTGAGAACAAAGTTCTCACATGTATACATATTTATGTCATATTATGATTGCCACTTGCCAAGTAGTATTCTCTTACTATTTATTGTGTTATACTTTAAGAAGTAATCGACCGTTTCCATACATACCAACGACCCTGTATCAATATATATATTAAGTTAATATTGTTAATGTTATTGACAGATGATTTTTCGTATTTTTTGTGGTGAACAGTAAAGATTTTTCTTCCATTCTTGAGTTGTTTTTTTGGTGGTAGCAGTAATACATATACAGGGTCGTTGGTATGTATGGAAACGGTCGATTATTTCTTTAAGTATAACACAATAAATAGTAAGAGAATACTACTTGGCAAGTGGCAATCATAATATGACATAAATATGTATACATGTGAGAACTTTGTTCTCAAGCCACTTGCTGAGACCTTATACAATAAGGATTAACCAAATTATGCTAAAACAGCTATTCTCTGGGCTACATGCCCCAACGAGCGCTGAATTAAATAGCACAATTTGGCGTATTTTGACTAACACTGTTAGTTTAGGTTAGTTCAGGTTAAGTATAACAGTTACCAACAAATATTTTAAACAAAAGCTGTAGGGGTTTTAAAGGTTTATTAGAATTAAAAAAAAATAAGTGTACAGGAAGAGTCAGAAAACCGTAGAGAAGCAAAGTTACTTTTTTTTAAATAGAACAACCTATATCTTAGAATATTTTTGAATTTTACATGAAATAGCAATCACTTTTCAATAGTGCGTTATAAATCTAAACCTAATATTTTCCAAGATATCGACTTTTGAAAAATGACATTTTTTGAAATTTGACAGCTTCTAGGCTTCTAACGGTACGTCTTTGAGTAAAACGGCTGACATGTCCCTATCTTACTTTTTTATTATCTTCCCAAAAACATCAACTTCCGGTTAAACCGGAAGTACTGTATTTCCGGCCTTTGAGTTACATCCGGTTTAACCGGAAGTTAACACTTGTAGGAAGATAATAAGAAACTAAGATAGGGGCCTGTAAGCCGTTTTACTCTAAGACTAAGACTAATAAAGCTAGAAGCTGTCAAATTTCAAAAATGTCATTTTTCAAAAGTCGATACTTCGGAAACTATTGGGTTTAGGCTTATAATGCACTTATTAAAAAAATTATTGGGCAAGGGCCTAGCGACACCTAAAGCACCAGTTCCCGTCAGATCACCGAAGTTAAGCGGTGTCGAGCGCGGCTAGTACTTGGATGGGTGACCGCTTGGGAAACACCGCGTGCTGTTGTCTTAGGGAAGAGTGTAAAATGAGTCGACATCAAAACCATCCTATTCACGCCGGACAGGCCGGATGAGATCGGATATCTCGTAGGATGAAGGTGCCGTTTCACACTCCCCAGTCGGTAGACCGCACGATTAAAAACCGTACGGTCGATGACCGGTTCTAGATGGCCTCAGATACGCCGACGAACCGTAAAAAAGTAAAATAAAAAAAAAATTATTGCTATTTTATATAAAATCCAAAACTATTCTAAGATATATTCTATTTAAAAAAAAAGTAACTTTGTTTCTCTACGGTTTTCTGACTTATCCTGTATACTTATTTTTTTAAAATTCCAATAGACCTTAAGAAACCTTGAAACTCTTATCTTAAATACTTTTTGCTAACTGTTTTCCTTTAAGAATTAATTGACCGTTTCCATTCATAGCAACGACCCTGTATAATTATGCGATATAAAATACCCTTATTCTAGAAAATATAGCATGGCCCCAGTTTTTGAAAACGATCTGATGGAGCAAATCTGAGGTTATTTTTAGGTTTAGCAGATCCAAATCACCTAGAAACAGTAAAAAAATTGCCGGCACCAAATTATGTGTTGACCAGTTTGATTAAAAAAATTAGGCAACCCTACACCATTCGGCTAAACTGACTTTTGTGGGGTAAAAAAAATAATATGTTTAATAAATAAGAAATAGCATTGCTTGAATGTATCAGATAAGTGTTTACCTATTAAAAACATGACCGTTTTTAAAATTATATTTTCTCTCAACAATAAAATATTTCTATACTTTCAGTGTTTATGTACCAATAATATCATGAAGATCCACCACGTTCGCCTTGCCATTTTAAGGGGATTATTGAGGTATTTCGGCACATTCTGCGACGCCTTCCCACATCCTGATAGCTTTCAACAGTTTGCTCCAGTTTATTTGCCACAGAGGAAGTATAATAACTTATTTTATACTTAGACTAAACAGCACACGACAGAAGGTTGAAAGTTATATTAAAAGTTATTTTATACGGCACCGTTTGAGGTCAGAAGGTAAAGGCTTTTATTAATCTTTAGATCAGCTTGATTAAAGTTAAGTTTTATTTGTAAAGAAAAAACTCCGTTCTTTAATACTTTGGTATAGTTGTAAGTTTCTTCGTTTTTAATTTGTTAAAGAATAACATACAGTGTGGCCCAAATTGGGCCTACATGTATGGAGATCTTGGAAACTATAGAAGATAGAGAAACGGTTAAATGGGGAAAGTTTTTGACAATTATATTTCTAACTGAAAACCGTTTAGTACGCGGCCCTATCTTTTTTGGTTTTTGAAATATGTTGGAAAAACCAAAAAGATGTATTTTCGAAAATATGCTGTAGATTTCTTATTATTCACTATTTTGGCAATCTGTAAAAACATTTTTAAAGCAACTTTTTAAGTAGATTTCAGTTCTGCAATTTAATTTTGAACACGACGTTTCAGTTATTTTATACCATCATCAGGTTCATTTTTTCTTATGTGCGCCATATTGTATTTTATACTTAAAAGGTAGCTTATGACGTCCGCTTTTCAACGGTGTATTATTTGTTGGAAAATAAATGAAATTGACTTGAAAAATAAAGAAAATTAATTTTCGCAACACGTCAAATTTGACAACTGCACTATAACTCCCTAAATTGAATACCAATTAAAAGGTTTACATTTTGTAGTATTCACAAAACACTGCTTGCATTGTTTCAATCAACAATATTACAATAACCTATGAATTAAAAATAAAATCCAGTAGCCTATGACCAACCACTACCGTTTGAAAATGAAACAAAAATATTACTTGTCAGAACGAGTAAAAGTATAATAGTTTTTATTATTATTATCTAATAATAACGATTTATTTGTGTATTCTGAATTTAAAAGAAAATGGCATTGCGTTTTTCTCACGAAGAAAAATTTGATTTGCTAGAATGTTACATTCATTGCAACAGAAATGAAAACCTTGCATTAGAAAGGTATTTTGAAAATTTTTCTGAAAGACCGCAGCCAAGTGTCAGACTTTTTCTAAAAATTGTTATGAACCTGAGAAACCATGGAAGTTTTGAAAAACCGCTGCCCAAAAGTTACGAAAAAGCAGGTAATAACGAGCGTGACGAAAATGTCAGAGCCTATTTTAATGCCGCTCCGACATCATCTACAAGAGCGTCGGCAAGAGACTTACCAACCCCGCGAAGTACCATACAAAGAGTCCTTAAGGAAAATAAATATCGACCATACAAGCCAACTATAGTTCAGGGTTTACGAGAAACGGATTATCCAAGAAGAATGCAGTTTTCAAATTGGTATGTGAATCAATGCGAACAAAATCATGATTTCAGTCGTCTTGTAATTTGGACCGATGAATCACATTTTACCAACTGCGGGGTATTTAATAGACATAACCATCATTTTTGGGCAACAGAAAACCCTCACCAATTGGCTCAACGAAGACTGCAAACCCGATTTGGTTTTAATGTATGGTGTGGTATGTATGGTAAGTAATGTCACCTAGCTTGCTAAATACATAGCAGGTATTAAGTAACCCAGCTTTACTTTTCTCCTTACATTTTAGACAACAGACTTATAGGACCATTCTTTTATAATCATACGTTGAATGGCCAAAGATACTTGGAGCTGTTAGAGGATCAAATATTACCGGCAATTAGAGCAAGAGTTCCTCAAGATCAATTGAATAATATTTGGTTTCAACAAGACGGTTGTCCCGCACATAATGTTCGGGAAGTTCAAACTCTCTTAAGACAGATTGATATTTGATGACAAATTAATTTCAAACGGCGGACCAGTTAATTGGCCTGCTAGATCCCCTGATATAACTCCTCTCGATTTTTATTTATGGGGTTATGTAAAAAATGAAGTATATGAGTTTGAACCGCCGGAATCTGTACAAGAATTAGAAGAGAGAGTGAGGAATGTGTTTACGAGCATAAATGGCAACACGCTTCGCAGGGTCATCAATACTGTGTTAAAAAAGTGTCAAAAATGTATTAATAAAAACGGCCAACATTTCGAATAAGTATAGTAAGTTAGATATTTTTTCTTATTTTCTTTTCAAAACAATAATTATTATTCATTGCGTTTTTAGTTTTCTTTATTTGAAATGTTATTATGAGATTTTTAACCATAAGGAAAAAATAAAATAATGTATTATAATATTATGATATTTTAAACAAATTTAACCCTGCCTAATGTGTTCTTCTCAAATTTGACGTGTTGCGAAAATTAATTTTCTTTATTTTTCAAGTCAATTTTATTTATTTTCCAACAAATAATACATCGTTGAAAAGCTGACGTCATAAGCTACCTTTTAAGTATAAAATACAATATGGCGCCCATAAGAAAAAATTAACCTGATGATGGTATAAAATAAATGAAACGTCGTGTTCAAAATTAAATTGCAGAACTGAAATCTACTTAAAAAGTTGCTTTAAAAATGTTTTTACAGATTGCCAAAATAGTGAATAATAAGAAATCTACAGCATATTTTCGAAAATACATCTTTTTGGTTTTTTCAACATATTTCAAAAACCAAAAAAGATAGGGCCGCGTACTAAACGATTTTCAGTTAGAAATATAATTGTCAAAAACTTTCCCCATTTAACCGTTTCTCTATCTTTTATAGTTTCCAAGATCCCCATACATGTAGGCCCAATTTGGGTCACACTGTATACTTAAAGCAAAGTTAAAACCGTTGTACGTCATACCCTTTAAGTGACGTCAGATATCGACAGTATTGCTAGCTTGTAACAAAAATATCCGAGTGAAGAAATTACAGTTTTCTTCTTCATAAAAATAAGATAAATATACAAAAATTTCCCATAGTTTATATATTTGTTTACTGCATAATACTTTTTACCATCAACTTTAGTAGATCCAACACTTCTTGTATTTTCATCTTGCCAAGATCGACCATTGGCACCATTCTGAAAAATCCCTGTTTCACCCAAGAAAACAAATTGGTACAAGGATGCTTATTCTTTCAAAAATACCAATCGTTTGAAAGCTACATGGGAAAGTTCCATAAACCCTCGCCTCGGTTCATCTTTTTTCTATCCGAAGCCTATTTTCTTTAAGAGACTTCTTAAAGAGTTAAGACAACCATCAAACAGTTGTCTGTCTTTTAATTTCTTACTTAAAGTTGTCAAAGTTACATGATGTTCTAAAAAAAGTTACAGCTTATGCATAACTAATGTAAAATATTAGTTTTTAAATAGTTTTTGAATAATACAACTTGTTTCATACATTCCATAAATAGTGTCACGGATAGAACTTATATCCAATCTTGACACATTTACAACTCTCTTTAAATAAGAACGTTTCGTTTTAGGTGACTCGAATAATTTTTTTGCTTAACAGTTGTTGAAAATGCGCTTACAGTGGATATATTCAAATTTAGGGCATCTGCTACACGCTAAAAATTAGTAAAGCCAACGAACGAGCTGGCGCCACCGCACCGTTTACAGTTGTGTTGCCAACTATCGGCCAATCAAATTGAAATTACATTAATTTTTACAAGCTTAAATAAACAAAATATTTGCTATAAGTGGGTTCGTATCAAAGAAGAATACTTTAAGTTTGTAGTAAATTTAATATCGCATAAAGTTTTAATAGTTTTTGCCGAAATTTAATTTCTTCGTGTTTTCTTACGGACTAACAATTATCAGCTAATTGATGACGCGCATCGGTTTTAAATTTGCATTAATTATATTAGCATATCATTCAAAATTTCAGTAAGTACACTTGTTTATATCAAATAAAATCACTGGCTATAAATTTGTTTAAAAATGCCAACATACTTATTGTGGATATAAAAAAGTAATTTTTTTGTATTTGTTTTCTAGTGTTATTTACAAACATTTGCAAAAATATTATTTTAATTAACTAAAAACTTAAATCATCGTAGGAAAAGCTGCAGGTAAAAGACAAATAATATTTTATAAAAACAATAAACGCTCTCGTCTTCTCCTTCAGTTAATTTATCTCCATCAGATCAGCATTCCTAACTTATCAGTGCTCATCCCCGACATTTTTCAAACGTATTGGCTTTCCCCCTGTTTTCTAAAGTTTTATCAAGATTTTCTCGGAAACCTGGAAAGAATTATGGTAACTTAGTCAATTTCTTAAAGATTAGATTTACAAAAGGGGATCTAGATAACAAATTGTGCTAGACAGAGCACACTGAGCAATGTTACTACTGGTATTTCCTTTGAAAGCTTTTCTAATAATTGCACAGTAAAGTGTACATGTTACACTGAGAAAAATATATAATTAGGATAACCTTAAACTTACTGGGAAATTTAATTAAAGTTTAATGGCCTAAATTAAAATGTATTTTGTACAAACACGTAATATTACTTTACGACAACTTACGTTTTATTCTACCAAATTCGGTAATGATTTCGTCAAATGCATTTTCACATAAATATTTAAAAATAATTGTGTCAATAAAGTTATACTTGGGTTGTTATATCGGTCTGTCCTAACTTCTTTTACTATAGGTCTGGTATGACTAAGTTTAGTTAATTATTACTTATTATGTAATCTTGTAACAATACTCATTAGGCTCTAACAGAGAAAATTTAGCTATATTTTCTGTGGCTCTAATAGCACACTATAAGATTAACCTGTAGGGTTACCACCGCATTTTATTCTCTCTTACAGTGAAACTATTTCACAGTGTTGTTTTTAATGTGTTGTGAAGATGTCGAGTCTATGTTTTTATCTATTTGGGGTCTGATGATGCCCGATTAGGGTGTAACGCGTAACCAATACAAAAATTAGAACTTGAGACCGTGACTTTAATTTTTGAGTTACTCTACAATACTTACTCTTTACTTATTTTACCTGATCTACGCGTAGAAATATGATATTATTCGATAACTACTTACTAAATGAAAATAAGTACTTGTGCTTTCAGAAATATTTTTAAATAAACCACAAGATCTGTTAGGAAAATAAAAACATATTCTTTTAGATTAGTTCGATATTTTTTCTTTCCCGTCGCCTTTCCTTAAAAAGGTACTTGTTTTTATACATTTAATATCAACATCACTTGAATAACATAATGAATAACGGTAGGTCTTTTCCATATACCTTTCACGTCATAAAATACAGCAGATAAATACAACAAAACAAATATTAACAAATGTTTCGTAGCGGTGCAAATGTACTTACTGTTCAGGATCCTTTGGAAATGAAAACAGGCTTATTCCTTGACCTTCTTTTGAGTGACACCCTCGAAACGCACAGGTATTTCCAGTCATAGTTTTATAATAGCACAGCACTCACAAAAATAAACAGTTAAACAATACACTTCTTTCAATAAAAAAGACAACTAAACTGGATAACGATAACTCATCGACTACCGGACTAACGAGCCAGCTTAAACTTATAACAGTAGTTGTCCGGGTTACCTCCCACTACATTGATTTCGCCAAATGTCATATTGTCGCCTCTCGTTTGTTGGCTCTTCTCGGGCGGTGGCGCCAGATCATTCGTTGGCTTGGTTTGATGTTTCATGCCAAACTAACCTTAATTGTTTTGTGATTCCATGTTACTGTGCGTCTATTTTTCAACAAAAACTTTAGATCTTTTTATAAATATCATTAAAAAACTGTTCTTTTAAGAACAACAAAATTGCACATACATATTCCTGTCGATTACGTGGTTTACTATCTCTAAAAAATGCCGAAGAATTCAAATAGCCGATGCAAAGAGCTTAAAGTTTCTCTAATAAGCCACTTTCAGAAAGAACTTAACAACAATGGCCCATTGTTATCCTTGACAGCAGTTAGAGAAGTAACTTTAAAGGGTATGTTGAGGTCAATATATTTTATTTCTAGTTTACTGATTTTTAGCGTGTAACAGCTGCCCCAAGTTTGAATATCTCCACTGTAAGCGCAGTTTCAACAACAGTTAAGAAAAATAAATTATTAGAATAATCTAAGAAGAAACGTTTCCATTGAAAGACAGTTGTAAATGTGTCAAGATAAATTTTATCCATGACACTATTTATGGAATGTAACAAACAAGTAAGTTGTATTATTCAAAAACTATAATATTTTACATTGGTTACGGTTAAGCTGTAACTCTTTTTAGAACATCATGTAACTTTGACAAATTTAAATAAGAAAAAGGCAGAGAACTACTTGATGGTTGTCCTAACTCTTTAAGAAACCTCTTAAAGGAAATAGGCTCCGGATGAAAAAAAGATGAACCGAGGCGAGGGCTTATGGAACTTTCCCATATAGCTTACAAACGGCTTGTATTTTTGAAAGAATATATTAAAGAAAAAGAAGCATTCTTGTATTAATTCCCTTTCTTGGATAAAACGTAAATTTTTTAGAATGGTATCATTGGCTGATCTTGGCAAGATGAAAATAAAAGAAGTGTTGGATCTACTAAAGTTGATGATAAAATGTATTATGCAGAAACAAATATATAGACTATGGGAAATTTTTGTATGTTAATCTGTTTTTTTTATTAAAGAAAACTGTGTCCCTCACTCAGATATTTTGGTCACGGGCTGGCAACACTGTCGATAACTGACGTCATTCGAAGAGTATGAAGTGCATCGGTTTTTGTTTTGCATTAAGTTTGTACGTAGAATGCTGTATAAGCTTTACTGCGGAAGAAAAATTGTTTATAGCTAACGTTTGTGCTTGATATAAAAATGTATCGAAAAATAAAAAAGCAACTGACAATATCTCGACTAAAAGAAAAAAAAATTAAAATAAAATCAATCTGCCGAATCTCAAAACACAGAATAAACTTTGAGGTTAATCACTCAGTTATTTACTAATCGATGATTTAAACGTCCCAGAAACTATGTATAGCTTATTTATTGATTAGCTGCTTCAAACGAGATTGATGTGTTTCTCATTCAAGAGACTTGGCTTAAGGGAGAAAGGTTTTCGTATCCGAACTACACGGTGTTCCGGAACGATCGCCTAAATAGAGGCAGGGGTGGAACCATGATTCTGGTCAAAAAACACATATCTGCTCAAGTTGTGACAGGTCCTAACAAATCTCCCTATATTGGGGGGACTTTTATTTCAATAAGATTTAAAAATAATCAACGCGTACACATGGGGTCGGTTTATTGTAGTCCGTCGGTGGGTTTCTCAGGCAACTCTCTAGCAAAAATTTTTAACAATAATAATAGAACGATTATAGGGGGTGACCTCAACGCTAAGCACACGGTTTGGAGTTGCAGGTATTCAAATCCGAGGGGTCGCACCTTATTTAATTTTTCCGAAGCTTTAAATTACCTCATTCTACCGCCGGAGGAGCACACCCACATGCTTGGGCATGGTCTTTCGGATATTCTGGACATTTTTGTATTTAGGAATTCAGTTCAGCTATCACACACATAGTAATTATCGAAAGAGGAAGAGGTTTCATTACCCACACCTCTACGAATTGGATGGGATACAACAATCTCTTAGCAATCCGTTGCACTGCCACGCAACGTGAGGGAGATTGATGACGCGGTAGCTAAGATCACAGATGATATCAACATGGCTCGTGCACAGTCATCAGTCACAAAAGTGTCCGAATTTTCGAAATACGGGGTTTGACAGACGATATTAAAAATTGCATCAGGATTAAAAATCGACTAAAGAATAGGGCGTACCGTACTGGAGATCCTCGAATCAAGGCCGAGGCAAGTCGGGAGGCCGCTGTCATCAGATAAATGCTCATCGAGCGCGAGTCCAATATATGAGACGATAAAGTTCAGAGTCTTGCCATCGAAGATAATTCTGTCTTCAGAATGACCAAAACTTTGATCAGAGGCGTTAGAGCCCCGATGTCATAGCTGAGAAATTAGGAAACGGGTCAAGTTCTGATGGATGCAAAGGATAAAGCTGAATTGCTAGCAGACAAACTCTATGACCAATTCAGTGAAAATCCAAGTAATGACGTGCCTAGAGATGCTAGGGTCGCCAGAACGGTGCAAATTTAAAAGACAATTAACCACCCCGTTCAGTTGTTTCCTCAGGTTACGCTGAACGAGGTAAAGTCCCTTGTTAACTTTTTGAATAGGAAAAAAGCCCCGGGTTTCGACGGTTTAAATAATGCGGCGTTGCGAAACTTACCCGACAGAGCTTTAGGGAATATAGTAAATTTGTCCCAGGCGATAATCAAAGAAGGTCACTTTCCGAGTGCATGGAAACATGCAAAAGTCATCCTTATACACAAGAAAGTCGCTTAAATGGCTTTGTTTTTGAGCGAAATGTGCTGCCTGATGAACAGTTTGGATTCAGAGCCGAACATTGCACAGTCAGGCAGACAACACGTCTAGCTTCAAACATTTTAAAGGGCTTCAACAGACGAGCCCATACGGGAGCGATTTTCTTTGACGTTAGTAAAGCCTTTGATAAGGTCTGGCATAACGGTCTCATACTGAAGATAATAAGACTCGGAGCGCCGAACTACCTCATCAAGGTAGTTGCTTCTTTTCTTAAGAATAGAAGTTTTGCAGTCTCGTCAGAGAACGCACTCTCCTTGACGAAAAATATCAGGGCGGGAGTGCCGCAAGGCTCACCTCTCTCCCCGATGTTGTATAATATGACATTCCGCGCGATAGGCAGAAACAGCTCTATCTGTTCGCTGACGATACTGCAATTACGACTACCTCTAAGCAACCGTGGCTGATCGTTACCCGGATGCAGCGCCATATTAATCAGTTGGAAAAATGGCTTTCGAATTGGAAGATTCGTCTGAATCCCGCCAAAACGAAGGTCATTTTCTTTTCAAAAAGTCGAGTACGAAGGCCTGAAACAAGGCTCAGGGTCAATCGAATCGAGTTGAACTGGTGCCGAGAGGTCAAATACCTGGGACTTATCTTTGACCAGAAACTGAACTGGAGGTTGAACTCAGTCAATAGAGTCAAGCTTGCATTGCGCCAATTGGGCTCCATCTATCCCCTGCCTCACAGGCAAAGTAGACGCAGTAATCGCACCAAAGTTAATCTCTACAAGGTACCGGTCAGGCCGGTTCTGACTTATGGTGCGCCCTCGTGGTGCAACATAAGCAGGACTGAGCTGAGTAAGTTTCAGGTTATTCAAAATAGGGCTCTGAAGCTGATCGCAGATGTCCCCCGTTACACGATGAATCGGATACTGCATCAAGATTTTCGAATTCCAACTCTAGACGAATTTTTTCTCAAAATTATTACAGACTATTACAGATGCACAAATGTATCGACAAACCCTGAAATTACCAACTCACATACAAGAGAGAGACCAGACTCGACTTACAAACTCCCGAAAGACTATTTACCTTTACCTATTATCGGTCAAATTCAATAGTAGAGATGCACTAAAATACAGTTGAGAGGCACTAGAATAGTAGAGAGGCACTGTACCTACGTTATGATTTAACGTATTTGAGGCGCCATACTACTGCATAACTAATACTGCCAGCCAGATAACAAGACACACTCATCAAGGCAAGAAATGCTAATTTTACATTCTTTGTAAATGATAAGGTGTGAAAGCTAAACGAAGAATCAATGGATGTTAAAGGTTTTAGACCTGACGTAAAAAAACATTCAAGAACCAAAGTAGCTGTTTTTAATCGTTGTTTAATAAACGGCACAACAGATATTTCGAAATAGTAATTGATTAACGCTTTAATCTGGATCTATGAAAAATTTTGTATTTTTTGTGATTAGTCGTAGACATCGGGCACCACGTGAGTGCCCTATATAAAAGAACAGGCCTGATCATAGTTTTGTAGAGGTTATGTTTAGTCTTTAGCTAAACTTTGCTCTTTCTTTTAAGGAGGGGGTACAGCGCAGCTGTTTGTGCGTTCGCGTTTTTGAGTCTATGGGGATTAGGGTGGGCCGAAAAAATTTTTTTTTGAATTTCTAAAAGTGGTAGTAAAAAAAAGTTGTCTTAGAATTACTAAATTACGCACACAAAAATAGGATTTTTCTATTAACGTTTAGCCGCGCCCCGCGGGGGGTAAAAGGAGATGATTTTGTACATATATATTTTAAGGGAGGGGTAGTCATAAAAATATTTATTATTATTCTCTCATTACGTATAAAAATTTTGCGCATTTAATATTAATGTTTAGCCGCGCCCCTGTATCTTATTTTGCTTTATCGCTGCGCTTCCCGCCACTGAGCGCTGAGCACGTGCGACGCGCGGATTAGTTTAATACCTAAGCTCATTTGGTTCGGACGTATTTTCTGAGCAATATTTAGTTGTTTATTTTTTATTAAATCTTATCTAAAAACATAGTGATTTATGTGATTATGCCTAGAAAAACTTTAAATACTCGTGCTTGTAATAGACTTTGTTTGTTTGGCAATGCAGAGGATCTTGGTTCAGACTATGTGCTTTTTCTTCCCGCATATGAACAGATTGTTAAATGTTTTCGAAATGTTCGTCTTGAACTGAAAGGTGACGGAAGCAAGGAACCTCTTAGTAATGAAATTGCAACCATTATGGCACAAAAACTTGAAATTATTTGGCAACGTGCATCACTTTCAACCCTAACTAATAAACGTATAGTAGAAATGATTTTAGCATGTTATGGCAAGTACAGAAAAATCATTAAACCTATTAAAAACCGTGATACACCTTTTTTTTATCAGCAAAGCTGGAAAAATTCTAGTCCGATGCGCAAAAATTATTTGATATTTGTTCTTGCAAATGTTTCAGTCCCCTAATTTGCAAATGTTGCAGGGAAACGAAAATACCAGCAGCAAAGCGGAAGGTTGATTTGCCTGAAATAGACAAAAAAGATCTTAGTACAGACCAACAATATTTAGATTTAATTTCGCAATCAATAAATTGTGATTCTTGTTCAGAAAATCTTGCCTCCCGAAATCCTTGGAAAATAAGTCACACAAGATGGTTAACGGTTAACTACTGCGAATCGAATACTACGACTGTATATTTCCACTGAGGAACCAACGGAATACATTTCTTCTGATAGTTAAATTCATCTTAAAAGTTTATGTACCTTATGTGGTTTAAGATTAAATCAAAGCCGTTCAATATGGTGCACGACACTTATGGGACACAATACGGGCCTCTAGACATTTTCCTGAGAATATTCAGGCAATTATTAATAAGGTTATAACAGGTAACGCGTACTTTGCCCATGCAGTGATGCAGAAAATATATAGATGATAGCCATGTTGGCAGATGAAGGGCCACATATATCAGAGAACTTGCCGAGAAAAGAATTTTAAAGGCAAGACTAAATAAAGCAAAAAGTGGCATTAGATTTTTAGAATACCAAAGATAAACTTTGACGCTGTTGATTACATGAATCTGATTGACTGGACTCAAAATATAACAGAACCTCCATTAACGATGCATATTGCAAACGATGATCTTCAGCTGATGATTCGCGAAGAAGTTCCGACTAAAAAAAAATCCCCTGTCATACCCAGGCAGTTGAAAGGGCTGTAAAGTTAATAACGGAGGCTTCTTCTACAGTCTGCGGCGCTCAATCTCGCGACGAATTTATAAAGGCAAAGCTTCTAGCTAGAGCAGACTTGCCAAGTTTCGAAAATAAAGGGCAATACTACAGCGCAAATCTCAACTAATACATATAAGAAGGGAAGGGTGCGAGGGTGAAACTCGAGGTGCGGCCAACTCCCCGTGGTGAGTTCTGGGCTGGTTAAATATTCAAATATAAATCCTACTAAAAAAACTGTCATTAAAAATTGAATATTTAACTAGGCGAAGAGCTGCACATCGCACAGCTAAAATAAAATAGGTATATGTTACTTATTTATACTGAATAAATAATTTTAAAGTAATAGGGTCGCGGTTAAACTGTAATGTTTAGGGCTAATTTTTTTTTGCCAAAAGAGCGAAACGTTTTTTTACTGTCCGTAATGAAAAAAGTAAAATTAAAAAAAAAAAACCTTTCAACCCCCAGGGGCGCGGCTAGATATTCGTCAATATCATCCAATTTTTTTCTCTGCTTCTTATTTCATCTAAGACAACTTTTTTTCACTACCGCAATTTATATTTCCAAAAAAAAAAATTTTCCTTGATTTTCGGCCCACCCCAATGGGGATGACATTGAAAGTCCAGTTCGTTCATCTTTCTGTCAAAATGTACGCCTAGATATTTAATATTGTCGCTCCATCTTCTGGGCGTGTTTTTGACCTTAACTCTAGTATTTGGTAGGTTTATTCTAGTCTTTGACAGAAAGATGGCCTGAGTTTTGACGTCGTTTAGCCGAATTCTCCAGTTGCCCAGCCATTTGTCTATGAGATTGACATGATGTTGCAATTTTTGGATTGAAGATTGGGGCGATTGGGGGGCCTTGCGGGACCTCTGCTGTTATTTGTTTTGTTGATGAAACATTGTTTGCCGATGACACGGCGAATGTTCTGTCCTCCAGGAATGATATTATTGTATTGACGAAATATACAGGTCGACTAGTCTTAACAGTTAATACTTTTTCTTCCCCTTATTTAACGAAATCTCTGCGGATTGGCTTTGCTCATGACAGCATCTTGTGGTACAGCCACATCTCGAATGTCTAAATGTCCATCTAACCTTTTCGATGCGGATTGTTGCTCATTCACTATAGTGTGGAGATTGATCCGTTCCACAGGGGTTTGATTAATCATCAGTTGGGGTTAGTTTCTGGTTTGATACGATGAATGTTGTCCGTTTTTTCTAACGGCAAGTAGCGTCATAGCGATTTCTTGTTCAAGCGGTCCCCGCATTATTGAGGAGCAATTGATTGCTGGCCAATTTTGTACAAGCCGCCATCATTAATTATGAATAAAAATCAGAGTAAGTTTGAGATTTTTGGTTATTTCTTTAGACACTTATACATTAAATTAAAACAACACTTCTGTCTTCCTCCACAAATAATATATATTTTTGAAAAATTTTTTTTTTTTTTTAACGATTGTCCCTACATGTTTCGACCATATATATAGTCATCTTCAGGGGAACTATATCGAGTGTGAAATTGGATCCAATAGTTGTCTCAAATTAATGAGTACAACGTTTTATGTTATAGCAAGTGAAATTTCTGTAGTTGAAGACTAACTTGAGGTAACTCAGAGTTGTGGATATGTAAGTAAGCACATTTTAGTTATTTTAAAAAAAATTTTTTATGTTGATAAAAGTCAGAAAATTTAGTTGTATTTAATGAGCATGGTGTGAAAATAAATTAATAAATTTTAATAATTAATATATTTAAATTATAACATGGTTTATGTGGAGAAACCAAAAAGAAAAGAAAGAAAAAATTTTTTTTGGTTATTTTATAAAAATATGAAACTTCATGTTCTTAGAATACTCTTATGAAAAATAAAAAAAGGTAGAATGGGGGCTAAGCCCCTATGGGTTTAAATAGAACTGCATTGTGATGAAATAATTTTTTTTTTTTTTTTTTTTTTTTTTAAGTTCTTTACAAAATTTAAAAGAGAAACGAAATTTCGTGCAAACCACTACCACGTTTAAATTAAAAAAAAATTTAAAAAAAAATTATTTGTGGAGGAAGACAGAAGTGTTGTTTTAATTTATTACCTACACTCCACTGCAAGTATGGACTACTTCTTCAAACTTATACATTAAAATAGAGACAAATACTTAATTACAGTTTCTGTAAATTTTACTGAAATCGAATTACAATTGCTGATATTATACAGTGTGTCCCACGGTGGATGGCGTATTAGACGTTTATGGAGAACTAAATAACGGATCATTTTCAAAGTTTGGCAACCGGGATAAACGATTACGATCTACAGTTTAAAAATATTTTTGACCATGCGGTGTTGCCGCTTCTACTCTAAACCGGTTGCCAAATTTTCAAAAGTTATTTAGTTCTCCATAAACGTCTAATACGCCATCCACCGTGGGACACCCTGTATGCAGGGCTGCCCAGAAGTACGGAATAAGAATAATATAGCCTTAACCTCTTTGTAACTCTTGGAGAAAATGCTGGGATATGTCAATTTAGTTTTATATATGCTCACATCTTGACGTTATTCGTTTGTTTTTTTATAGTCATTTGTCAAAGACATCGATATTTTTTTAAATAAAAACATACAGCTTGTGATACATCATTTAAAAGCTAATATCTCGTACAGTATGCTCATAAACTTTGGCGCGATTCTGTCAAGCTTTTGCAAAATGGCGACTGTTAAAATTTTAAATAATCCCTATTTAAATAAGCGGAAATGAAATTGTTTCACGTTCTGACATTTTGTGACATTGTGACTTAACAATAGTTATGGTTTGATTGTTATCTAATCTATGTAAATATCTTCTCACATTGACACCAAAATGCGGGGAGCACCATCTTGCTGACACCAAATTGTTTCATTAGGTATATCTGGATCTACTTCGTTGGGAAAAATTACAGCTAGAGCAGGCCTCAACTCGAAGGTTAAGAAATCCAGGTACCGTTCAGAGACCAACCTTTCTAAGACGATCTATAGTGAACACCCAAATGCCAAAAATAGATCAGAATATGATCATTTTGATAAGTTAGTTCCGGAAGTAATAGGAGGCGAAATAAAGGAATTTCTATAGAGAGTCTAGGAGAAAACTGTAAAGTGGAGAAGATGCATTCAAAGAAAGAAAGGCATCGATCATCATTCAGGCTCTCTATTCTCCAAAGCAATAGGGATAGCATTATGGCCCGAGGGACTCTTAATACACCATTTTTAAAACTGTGGAGAAGCAAACTCAGCTGAAGACGAACTTACAATTCTTAACGTTAAAGTCCGATCCATACGACATAAACTCAATGGATTAGAAGCGTTTCTGGTTAAAGATTTAATTGACGAAAAAAATATTGAAAATGCCAATTCAGTTTTAGGATCAAGCCGTCGTGCTAGACCCTGTCGAATGCTTTACTGATGTCGAACAGGATCACTCCCACCCCAAATTTATTATTGATTTGTGTGTTGTGGAGAAATAGAAAGTCGTTTATACGGCTCTGTATTTCTCTGATGGCTTGCGCGAATATGACTAGCTCCTGCGTCGAACTTACTGGCATGTTTTATATCGCGATGTCTCGCATTCCGTCAAAGCACGGCGCCTTTTTGACATTTGCAGCCCTGATGATATCATTAACTTCGTTAATTAAAACGTTGTGGATATTAACGAAGGGTATTGGCATATTTTTATATAGGTGCGCTACTCTGGTTATCCGCGCTTCTCTTTGTTTGTTCGACATTGGCTTGGGACTAAATTGGTTTTTTAGAGAGTTTGCTGCCAAATTTTGTTGCTTCCTGTCCACGATTATGTGACCATTTTCGGTATCTTTTATGTAGGAGGCAGGTTTTATGCGGAGCCTAATAGAGATTCTAAAGATTAATATAAAAGGTAATTAGTTTAAAATCTCGAAGTTGCGATCAATTGCGGTATGATCCTGTAACATCGCCTTAGCTAAATAATTCTAAAAACGGCAAAAAACAAATTTTAAAAATATAATCTCATTTAGTTTTCGATATACTTTTAATAAGTCGCATCATTTGGCGCTTCCTGTATGTGAAAATTTGTTGACCCAACAAAAATAATTGTTATTAAATTTCGTAAGGCTGCCAGACGTAGGGCAGACTTATCTAAACTTTCTGCGGTGCACGGCACTGAAAGTTAAACAGAGTTTAATTATTTAAATTACTAAAACTTTACGCCAGACAAAGATTACGCTGATGGTAATTTTCAAATTAAACCGGCTTTAAACATAAAGCTCTTGCCGCCGGTTAGGATTACTTTCAAGGTTACATTATAACTGGTACCTATTCCAGGAGTTAAACTCAAGATCAAAGTTAACGGTAATCTATGGGGCATTGATTTTACAGTTAAGCTGGATTTATAAACTCGAAAAGTTGGCGAGGTTGAGGTTCAGTTGGTGTTG
The DNA here is from genome assembly GCA_963920685.1 of Polydrusus tereticollis. Lineage (NCBI taxonomy): Eukaryota > Metazoa > Arthropoda > Insecta > Coleoptera > Curculionidae > Polydrusus > Polydrusus tereticollis. The sequence goes on along the minus strand of OY987332.1, from coordinate 31,004,793 downwards.
GAAATAGGAGTTCAATTTAAACTAAAGGGAACACTCAGTTCTATTTATACACTCGTTCATGTTGTTCATGTAAAGCTCATGTAAGGTTCGAAAACTTCCCGCGTAGTTCGAGATAATCAATTTTTATGCTCGGAATTCGGAATATCTAACCTCACAACTTGACCATAACTTCAACCTCACCAACTTTTCGAGTTTATAAATCAAGCTTTTTTCGTTTCAACCTTCGAAGCGAGCAGACGTGCGACAGTGACGTTAAATTTGCTCCTGTCAACTTTTGAATATTTTAAAACTTTTAAATATTATCCCAGATATCAAAAAGAAAATTTTTTGAAGAACACAATGCTCAATGGAAGACTTCTCTAAGAAGTAAAGAAAAAAGTTATGCGGAAATAATAAACGAATTCCCCAAAAATAAATGGTTTAACAATTATACTACATTGATAGAAGACACATTACAACCATCACTAGAATGAGAACAGGACACTGCCTTACCAAAAGCCATCTCTATAGAATCGGTATAAAGGATGATCCTTACTGTGAATGTGGACAAGTGGAAGACTTAGAACACATTTTTCTAGAATGCCCCATAAATATAATCCCGGGTCATGATATTTATGAAGAATTCAGAAAAACCGGAATATCTCCCCCCCCCCCCCCCCCTAAATATTAAAACAATTCTATCTAATTTAAACAATCAAAAGATTAAAATAATTATTCAGTTTTTAAATGTAAATAAAATTAATTTATAAATTTCCTTATTTCAGGAAGCAAATCCATTTTCCTAGTCCTATATTCTGTTTCAGTTTTCCTAAGTCAAATCTCGCACCATTTGGGAGTATGACTTAATTTTTTTCCATTGTTGTGCATGTGTAACTATCCCCAATTTTATTTTTTACCCAAGCTTTTATCAAAGTGTTGATATAGTAGGTTCTTAACACTCCACAGCACTCAAAATAGTTCCACGATCAGCTGATCCATTTCCATAACCTATCATATCCCATAACCTGAAACCACCAGAAGAAAAAAAAAAAGAAGAAATCAGTGGTCGTGACGGGTTCTAGAGCCCGACAAGGTCACGGTCACTACTAATGTGCTGGCAGAGTTGCTCCTCAGGGCAGCGCCAGTAATAAAAAGAAAGAAAGAAAGAACTTTTAATTAATTATTACTGTCAAAGTCAAAAATATTTTAATTTTTATTAACTTATCTTCTACATGGAAGCAAAGGACGAGTGGGGGAGGCCCCCGCCCCCCGGCCAGAGGACGTTGAAATGTCGCCATCCGACGATGAACCAATGCAGTCCGAAGTTCAATTAACAATGGAACAAAGGATTGAAGCAGTCGAAATCCGCATGGAGGCGAGGTGGAAAAAACTACTAGACGAACGTGAGCATGAATGGATGGACAAGCTCTGGCAGGTAAAGGAGGCTGATTTTGCCAAGGCAAAGGCCCTGCAAGAATTGTAGGCAGCACACAGGGATTTACAGGCCGAGTTAGGTAGATACCGTGATAACAATGACACTGACATTAAAACAAAGTTAAATTTGAATTCAAATATAGATATTATTCTTTCTGACAAACCTAGAGCAGTGTCGATCATCGACACCGCTGATAACGCTATTGCTCGACGTTCAAATAGCTTACAAGTTAATGACAATACTATAGAAATAGATAACTCTGGATCGGGAATGGACCACGAATCCATATCCGATTCAGGCAATGAGCAGCAATGGTCGACGCAAAAGCAAAAACGCAATAGAAAAAGACAAAATCTGAACCCTGAAATTACAGAAACGAATGTTAATAAGGTGGCTAGCGATTCCGCGTGGCCAAACTTGCCGAAAACGAACAATAAGGCGCTAAATACGTATTTAGTATAAAAAGTAGCTCAGGATTAGCAAAGTAGCGCGCCCAAACCTAGCCAGACGGAATCGGCAGCTACTAAAAAAGTCACTGAAACTAAAACCGATTCAAATGATGATCAGGGACCGGCACGCCAAGAATCCGCGTTCCCCCGATCATTATTCGCGATAAACTTAGATATAACGATATTACTGGGCATTTGAAATATAAAAAAATAGATTATGGCCTCGCAGTCACTGTGGCGGATGGCGTCAAAATTCACCCCGAGATAGACAAAATCAACTCTATCTGTTCGCCGACGATACTGCAATAACTTCGACTTCTAAACAGCCGTGGATTGTCGTCACACGTATGCAACGCCATATGAACCAGCTAGAAAAATGGCTTTCGGATTGAAAGATTCGTTTGAATCCCGCCAAAACAAAGGCTATTTGAAACAAGGCTTCGTGTAAATAGAGTCCAGATTGACTGGTGCCAGGAAGTGAAGTACCTTGGACTTATCTTTGAACAAAGACTAACTGGAGGTTAAATTCGATAAATAAAATCAAGTTAGCGTTTCGTCAAATGAGCTCAATCTTCACAGGCGGAGTAGACTTAGTAATAGAACGAAAGTTAACCCATACAAGGTCCTAGTCAGGCCGGTACTTACCTATGGAGCGCCATCATGGTGCAACATAAGTAAGTCCGAACTGAATAAGTTCCAGGTAATTCAAAATAGAGCATTAAAGACGATAGCAAATGTCCCTAGGTATACGATGAACAGGGTGCTCCATAACGACTTTAAAATACAGGCGATTAACGAGTTTTTTTTAAAAATATATAACTGATTACTACAAACGAACGGACGTATCGACAAACGAACTGATAACAAACTCACATACAAGAACTAGATCAAACGCAACATGCAAACTACCTAAAGACTGACTCCCAGTCCGTGAGCCCAATATACAGTAGGGAAGCACTGGAAACAGTAGAGAAGCACTATCCGACAGCGTCCAGGAGATGGAAAACAGGCGCCAATGCAAACACCTTGAAATATTAGAGAAAAGACGCAAGCACGAGATACGACAAATCAAAGCTCCGGCCGACTGAACATTAAAAAATGCTGAATAAGCAAACAATGACCAGAAAATGCCAATTTCTGTGACGCTAATTTAGATGATCCAATAAGGAAGGAAAACAAGACACCGAGTGCAGAGATTTTTGTTATCAGAGACAAAAGTGGCCGCCAGCCTTTAGACAGTGGAGACGGGCCTGGGTTAAGTTCTAGGTTATGAGCGCCACGCAGTTAAGTGGTGCACCTTGCCTCTGGAAGAGATGTTCGATAGTTATGAATGATAACTGCGAATCACCCTATAACTGCCCTACACTTAATTTCCTTTACCTTCAAATATTAACCTAGGTTGGGGATAGTAATGCAAAACAACAACGCTCAGTATATTGAATCTATTTGTCATAAGATGGTAGTCGCTTAAATGCAGGTTGACATTATTGACTATCGGTAACCAAATAGGTATAGACCTCGTATTGAAATAATATGATGTTTAGTTAGAGTCTAAAATAAAAGATTTTAAAATAACAGCGAAATTTTGAATTAATGAACAGAACGTTTACCAGATCATATTCCTATGTTCTTCGAGCAATTGACACAATTAGTGATTGTCAAACAATAAAATAACAATAATAATTATGCCATTATAGAAGCACGTACAGTAATTAAAAGTAAGGATGCGGAAATAAGATAAACCCCACAGATAGGATTACTTTTTACTGTAGAAATATAAATGTATAGTCAAGTCTTGAGGTCGAAAAGTACAGGAAGATTTAAGGATATGACCCAGCAACGTTAGAACTATGGAAGTCAGGAGTACTACAGCGATTCTTACATTTATGTTGGTAAATTGATACGCAATTATACAAGTCAAATAAATAAACCGACTGTGAGTGACACCAAATAATATACAGGGTGCTATCAATATACGCTACTCAGGGATGTAGGCCTACAACACATTCATACTGTATTGTAAAACACACCTTTACATATTTGAATTTGGTCCAGAAAATAAAGTTTTACAGCAATAAGTCCGGTAAAATTTTTTTACCGGACTAGTCCTGTAATAGTTATTTACGATATAAGTGTTGTAAAGATTCATATTACAACACGAGATGTTAAAGTTGTAAAACGAGGCGTCAGCCGAGTTTAATAAAACATCGAGTGTAGTAATATGAATTTACAACAAGAATATTGTACAAAATTTTATCTACTTTCATCTATGAATAAAAATATTTGGCAAAAGGCATTTTTTTTTTAAATAAAAATGCACCTGCTATTAAAAAGGTTTTGTAAGGGCATCTATTACAGCACTAGTGCTGTAATAGATGCCCTTACAAAACGATTTACAGAACTGTAAAATTCATATTACTAAATGAAAGTAGATAAAATTTCTTTACCGGACTGAAGTTTGTAAATTTTAGTTTAATCAATGTCAAACACACAATGTTACCACCAGCAAATATAAGCACTTTTCAAATATACGACGCAGAATAAAACTTCATTATCATTTCAAAACATAATTATAATTTTCAACAGAACAGTATGAAATAAAATATTGTACGTCATTCGTCCGGCAAATCCTTTACAGTATTCGTTTCAAAATTCCAGACTCGGCTCCTTCGTCGTCTTGTCTCGAAACATTTCACTCATACTGTAAAAGTTGATTTACCGGATTTATAACGTAAATATCTATTACAGTTACAATATTTATTTTTGTATATACTCGTACACAACTACCGGCACTGAACAATATATCTGACAAATATATTATGTCAAAGTCTTGAAACTAAAAATTCGCTTTTTCATTTGATTTTAAAACATCCAAAATTTCAGTTAATCATTTTCGATAACAATGGAATTAGATTACGCTTACGATAGTGGAGACTCCGTCAAAAATGCAAGCTTGATACAGAGAATTACTAAAGTAAACTCAACTTTAAGCGGCTTAAAAAGGCAGCTCTCCGTCGAAAGGAAATTGTTAGATCAACACAAATGGGAAATGAAACAGAATGGATGGAGTCTTCGGGAAAATGTATTTGTGAGCTCAATCTTCACAGGCGGAGTAGACTTAGTAATAGAACGAAAGTTAACCCATACAAGGTCCTAGTCAGGCCGGTACTTACCTATGGAGCGCCATCATGGTGCAACATAAGTAAGTCCGAACTGAATAAGTTCCAGGTAATTCAAAATAGAGCATTAAAGACGATAGCAAATGTCCCTAGGTATACGATGAACAGGGTGCTCCATAACGACTTTAAAATACAGGCGATTAACGAGTTTTTTTTAAAAATATATAACTGATTACTACAAACGAACGGACGTATCGACAAACGAACTGATAACAAACTCACATACAAGAACTAGATCAAACGCAACATGCAAACTACCTAAAGACTGACTCCCAGTCCGTGAGCCCAATATACAGTAGGGAAGCACTGGAAACAGTAGAGAAGCACTATCCGACAGCGTCCAGGAGATGGAAAACAGGCGCCAATGCAAACACCTTGAAATATTAGAGAAAAGACGCAAGCACGAGATACGACAAATCAAAGCTCCGGCCGACTGAACATTAAAAAATGCTGAATAAGCAAACAATGACCAGAAAATGCCAATTTCTGTGACGCTAATTTAGATGATCCAATAAGGAAGGAAAACAAGACACCGAGTGCAGAGATTTTTGTTATCAGAGACAAAAGTGGCCGCCAGCCTTTAGACAGTGGAGACGGGCCTGGGTTAAGTTCTAGGTTATGAGCGCCACGCAGTTAAGTGGTGCACCTTGCCTCTGGAAGAGATGTTCGATAGTTATGAATGATAACTGCGAATCACCCTATAACTGCCCTACACTTAATTTCCTTTACCTTCAAATATTAACCTAGGTTGGGGATAGTAATGCAAAACAACAACGCTCAGTATATTGAATCTATTTGTCATAAGATGGTAGTCGCTTAAATGCAGGTTGACATTATTGACTATCGGTAACCAAATAGGTATAGACCTCGTATTGAAATAATATGATGTTTAGTTAGAGTCTAAAATAAAAGATTTTAAAATAACAGCGAAATTTTGAATTAATGAACAGAACGTTTACCAGATCATATTCCTATGTTCTTCGAGCAATTGACACAATTAGTGATTGTCAAACAATAAAATAACAATAATAATTATGCCATTATAGAAGCACGTACAGTAATTAAAAGTAAGGATGCGGAAATAAGATAAACCCCACAGATAGGATTACTTTTTACTGTAGAAATATAAATGTATAGTCAAGTCTTGAGGTCGAAAAGTACAGGAAGATTTAAGGATATGACCCAGCAACGTTAGAACTATGGAAGCCAGGAGTACTACAGCGATTCTTACATTTATGTTGGTAAATTGATACGCAATTATACAAGTCAAATAAATAAACCGACTGTGAGTGACACCAAATAATATACAGGGTGCTATCAATATACGCTACTCAGGGATGTAGGCCTACAACACATTCATACTGCATTGTAAAACACACCTTTACATATTTGAATTTGGTCCAGAAAATAAGGTTTTACAGCAATAAGTCCGGTAAAATTTTTTTACCGGACTAGTCCTGTAATAGTTATTTACGATATAAGTGTTGTAAAGATTCATATTACAACACGAGATGTTAAAGTTGTTAAACGAGGCGTCAGCCGAGTTTAATAAAACATCGAGTGTAGTAATATGAATTTACAACAAGAATATTGTACAAAATTTTATCTACTTTCATCTATGAATAAAAATATTTGGCAAAAGGCATTTTTTTTTTAAATAAAAATGCACCTGCTATTAAAAAGGTTTTGTAAGGGCATCTATTACAGCACTAGTGCTGTAATAGATGCCCTTACAAAACGATTTACAGAGCTGTAAAATTCATATTACTAAATGAAAGTAGATAAAATTTCTTTACCGGACTGAAGTTTGTAAATTTTAGTTTAATCAATGTCAAACACACAATGTTACCACCAGCAAATATAAGCACTTTTCAAATATACGACGCAGAATAAAACTTCATTATCATTTCAAAACATAATTATAATTTTCAACAGAACAGTATGAAATAAAATATTGTACGTCATTCGTCCGGCAAATCCTTTACAGTATTCGTTTCAAAATTCCAGACTCGGCTCCTTCGTCGTCTTGTCTCGAAACATTTCACTCATACTGTAAAAGTTGATTTACCGGACTTATAACGTAAATATCTATTACAGTTACAATATTTATTTTTGTATATACTCGTACACAACTACCGGCACTGAACAATATATCTGACAAATATATTATGTCAAAGTCTTGAAACTAAAAATTCGCTTTTTCATTTGATTTTAAAACATCCAAAATTTCAGTTAATCATTTTCGATAACAATGGAATTAGATTACGCTTACGATAGTGGAGACTCCGTCAAAAATGCAAGCTTGATACAGAGAATTACTAAAGTAAACTCAACTTTAAGCGGCTTAAAAAGGCAGCTCTCCGTCGAAAGGAAATTGTTAGATCAACACAAATGGGAAATGAAACAGAATGGATGGAGTCTTCGGGAAAATGTATTTGTGAGTAAAAAGTATATTAGATTAGAGTTAGAAATAATTATATCCTAAAATTCCCTTTTTTCTTTTAATAAGTACTTTTTTCTTGGGTAAACATTTATAAAAGGTTGTGTGGTATTTAGGTCATCTCGATTTTAACAATTTTTGAAATTTTAATCGAGAGCTGAGAGTGTATAGAATAAACTGAAGGAAAAAAATCGTTGGAAACAACAATAGTTGAGTAAAGTATTTCAGCGCCAAAACTCTCTTAAAACGTTCATAAAAATAAATATAACTTACAGTGTTGCCAAACGTAACCGTTCCCTTGATGTTTGTATTATATCAATCCACAATAATTTGCGCACATTTGCGAAAGAAATAATTGCAATTCCACTGCATTATTTCTACACTAGACTTAAATGTTTTGTGATTTCTGTTTCTAATTTGCAATGTAAAAAATGTTTTTGTCGTTTTTCGGCACTTTTTCCGTTTTCTATTTGTGGTAGGTTTCATCTCTTTTAACAAATAAGTGTATATTATGATTTCTACAAGTGATATTTTAGTAAAAATGGCAAAGTTTTAAGGATACATGCCAGATATCATACCTATAATTTCCTTTTTCAAAAACTACTAAATTCCGGAAAAACAACTGAATTCCGGAAAAAAACAACTTTCGATTCGTGGGCTTCAAATAAATAATTAGCGAAATCTTTGCCGTAGGTAGCCAGCGTCTCAAATAATTAATAAAAATAACCTAAACTAACCTATATAAAAATGTTTCGAAATAATAGATCTTCTTTACTTGTATAAAGCTGGTTATCCCCATGAAATCTGAATTCCCCATATTTAGAAATGGAAATCCCATTATTTTATATTCCCCTTTACCGACCCATCTGTTAAACGACCGCGGGCACTCATCAACGAAATTTTTAATAAACAATAATGCTTAAAACACCCTCTATTAAGGCCATTTAAAGGCTGACAAATCGGTTGTTAACATTAGTTTTGTTTCGAACAGTTTTTGTGTGTTTTGGGACTAACGTGAATATTTGAAGATGGCGGGAAAAATGAGATGCCTTTCTTTGAGCGTAAAAATTGAAATAATCGAAAAAAGTGAAAAAATAGGTTTAAGTACCAGGATATTGGCTGAAAAATTTAAACTTCCAAAATAATTTTGTTGTAAAAAAACCTCCAAGGTGTTCAGGATTTCCTCTTTTTTAATAACGTTAACTTTATTTTTTAATGATATATTTCTGTCGAGCTTTATAGTGTTCTTTACAGGAATACTAGGGAATGAGATACTCAAAGGAAAGAAATTTGCGCTTTGTGCAGAGGTAGACGTAAGACGAATTAATTTTAAACAAAACAATAACTTCTAACAGAATCTTGTAGTATGTCGTAAACATTTTATCATTTACATCCACATTGAATAATTTGCCAGCCCAGGAAGAAACAACACAATACATCCCAACAAATATGACGGCAATAAACATCAATCTAATGGAAAAATCAGTTGCTTATCAAAATATTACCTTTCATTTTAATAATAAATAGATAGTATTGCATTTTTTATTTTCTTATCTGTTATTCAACATTGTAAATCATAACATTTTCAATAAAATTTGTTTGTTTTTGCTTTGAAAATAAAGCCGACTAATTGTATGTTATTAAGCTAAAGTTTATATAACACTCTGCTCTCATTTATGTGCTTTGTGCAATATATTCCTTTACACCGGGTATACTATATTGAATACTATAACAGTCAGACCCAACTGTTATGCTGTAAAATTTGAGTATACAAATCTGTAACCGAAATTTTCTTGAAAAATAGAGTTTTATCCAACGATTCCAACTTTAGAAGCTTTTTCGTGACTCTGTTTTGGGAAACAGGTTCTATATAACATAAAAAGTGGGTTGGAAGACCATCTGTAAGATTTGAAGAACTTCTTGCAAAACGTTTGTGAAATAATGCAAAATACGGCAATAAAATATGTAAAACGCCTATCTCAAGAAACGGGAAGATCTTATGGAATATGTAGGACTATTCTCAAAAAACAATTAAATTTATTTCCTAATAAGGCGCAAGTATTCCAAGAAATCCGAGCTGCATATTTTGAAAGACGCAGAAATTACTACCAGTGGTTTACCCAAAACTTATTGGAAAAACAATATGTATTAGGCTTAACATTTTCTTTTTTGAACCCTGGTTTCACCTCATCGGTTATGTGAGTTGTTGTGCTGGGCGCATAGTGGTGGCCAATTTCACAAGTTTCTATAATTTTCAATTTCCTTTTTCTATATTCTTACTTTGTTAATTTTGTAAACAACAAAAATATCTTGGTATTTGTTTAATTTTAATATTAATCAGTTTGTCATAATATGAAGTCTAAATAATAATAAATTATAACCTAGATATTAACTGTTAGAAATAACTTATTATACAGTGTAGTGTAAGCAAACCTTTGTTTGTGTTTCAAAATTAAACCACTAGAGAGCTTATTCTTCACTTCGTATGTTCTTAAAAAGTTTTGTGTGGCAGGCGTTCACAAAAAACCAACGGTACGCTTGACTGGCATTCTTTAGTCTCCTTCCCTTTTAGATCATTTGGTGCAAGTGAAAGGACGTGGCAACACTGTAAATTCGAGTATTTCCCCCTGTTATGTTCGTATTCTGTGGCATAAGTCGACAAGTCCTAACCTAATCTAACCTGTAAAACTTATTTAAATTCTATTTTGTATTTAGAATCCCTCAAGCTAATGGCATACAAAAAAAATTGTGATTCCACAAATACTTTCACCAAAAAGGAATGTTTAGGGATTCTTTTAGGCAAGTATGGTGTTAAAATTTGCACAAATTGCCCAAATACAAATTTGTTTAGTCTAAACATTCTGGTGTACTCAGGATCCGATAATTCCTATATTGCACCATGGATTATCATATGAAAGCTATCAATTTTCGCCTCTGCATCATCTAAATCATTAATAAGATTAGACGCTCCATTCTTTATGAAATAAATGAGAAAAATCCAATTGCTATTTTCAAATGACTGACTTTCTAAACAGCAAAATAAGGTTAGGAAGTCAGGTGCCAAGCGCTTACATACCGTTCATTTTTCGAGTGAAGTTGCAAATATCGTCACAACTTGAACTTCAGTAGAACTAAACACAGAGCCAAAGCCCTTCCGGGGATTTTAGGTAGAAAGGTCTCAGGTTAGTTCACGTTAGGACCCGTGTGTTGTTCAAAGTATAACGTTACTGTGCATGGACACTTTATAAAGTGCCCTGCACAAATGCGTATATATGTCTCTAATTCGGTGTAGCTTCATAAAGTAGCAAGATTTCAAAACAAACGTCATGTACATATAATTTACTACGTTAATTTCAAATCTTGCATCGCTACATAACTTAGCACATTCATTTAACTCTCAGTGTCGCTTTATTTCTGCATACTTTTCTTTCAGAGTTCGCAGTGCTATAGAACTTATCTCGTTTATTTCACAGTTCACCTCTCAAGCCCTTTGAAATCGAAAAATTTATGTGGTTTCGCCGGACAATTGCATAACGTTATATTTGTGTAGAACCTGGAAAAATAGTAAGAATGAGAACTTTTTTGTGAACGCAAGGAAGTTTACAAAACGATGTTGAACGGTATTACTTGTTAATGGGTTTCTACAAGTTAAGAATTAGATGTGTGTGTGTGGCAGTTAGCAAGAATTTAAATCCCATAAGCTTCGTTTACAAGCAATTTTCCTGGCGGAAAGCACTTGCCGTCACTGAACTTGCCCTGTGTAAACCACGGAAAAGTGCACTTGCTACTTATCGGCCAGTGGCTTTTCAACAGTAATATACCGATAGAGGAGGCGTCTTATCGGTAATACCGATGTTTTTAACAAGAAATCGATTTTCTGACAAATTTTTACGAAAGGTAATTTTTACTTATAATCTGATATGATCCCGAGAGCTTTAGCTCGAGGGTCTTATCTTTGATTATAAGTAAAAATTACATTGAGTGAAAATTTTCTTGGAAAATCGAGTTTCGAGTGAAAAACGAAGGTATGAAGATAAGAAACCGCCTCTAGAGGTGTATTTTATTGGATAATTTACTGAACATAAAAATGAAGGCCGTCTGATAAAGGTAAATATACAAGTTAGAGGTGTTACTAATTTTTTATTTAAGTAAAAAAGCTACAAGCGTCTTTTCGAAAGCGTCTTTTCGAGCTAGCGGTAGTCTTATCGGGTAAGACGACCGTTACCAAGGTGGTTGCTATCAAAATGAGCGTTTTGATTGGTTCAATAAAAGTGAGGTGAATTATCGAAGTTAGAAGTGTTTCTAACCCGGCTAGTTTACTTGCCGACTATATTTGTACATTTATCCGTGAACTCCGTGTGATAAAACGAGTCTCACAAGTGAAGATTACTATTTTTATGACGAAGTGGGACGGAAATGAGATTTCATTTTTAAACATTTACGAAAAATATTATATTTTTTGGAACATTGTCTTAAAAGAACAAACAAATAAATTAAAACGCGACAACGCATTTGAAAGACTAGTAAAGGAATTAGAAGAAATAGGATTTAAGCAACAAAAGTACACCACCAAAAGGCGTCCCGTGTTGAATAAACACACTGGCCATCATTCTTTTACTATTTGAAAAGTGACTTTCGATCATGTCGATGTTGAGACATTAAATTAAACGCCGGACACTGTGTTGACTTTTATTTAACATTAAGCAGTATAATTATTGTAATTAAATAACCAACGGACTACATTCTAACAACACCGACAACTGACAAGCTACTCTCGGCACTGACTTTACTTCTGCCAACTTTTAGAACTGGAGAAAAGCTGTTAATCAGCACAGTGTTACCAATAGTAAAAGCAATGCCATTGTAGGGTATTTTTCTTTACATTAATAGCAGATCATAATAGCTTTTTGCTCTGCCGTGATTACCATCTTCTTAAAAATAAAAACTTCACAACTTGACAGTTCTATGAATAATGGCAGATGTAGCCTTTAAGCGACATCTAGTGGCAATCAAATGCATCAACCCGGCCCGTCTAACAAAAATCAGTCAAAATCGGAGAAGCAAACTACTGCAAAAATCCGGCGAGCCGGTATCCTCACAGAGTCGCCGCCAGGAGCGCATTAAAAGCCAAATCTCGGTATATGGACCGAGTACCAACTATTGAATTCCAAAAGTTAGTTGCTTTCCTTCGCCGGATTCATCTCCAGACGCGTTTCGCTGTATAACAGCTCGTCAGTGAAGCTATAGAATCCGACGAAGGAAAGCAACTTTAAGAGCCTACTTGACCCTGAAAGATCGATGAATAATGGCAGATGTAGCCTTTAAGCGACATCTAGTGGCAATCAAATGCATTAACCCGGCCCCGTCTAACAAAAATCAGTCAGAATCGGAGAAGCAAACTACTGCAAATATCCGGCGAGCCGGTATCCTCACAGAGTCGCCGCCAGGAGCGCATTAAAAGCCAAATCTCGGTATACGGACCGAGTACCAACTATTGAATTCCAAAAGTTAGTTGCTTTTCTTCGCCGGATTCATCTCCAGGCGCGTTTCGCTGTATAACAGCTCGTCAGTGAAGCTATAGAATCCGACGAAGGAAAGCAACTTTAAGAGCCTACTATTCATCGATCTTTCAGAGTCAAGTAAGCTCTTAAAGTTGCTTTCATTCGTCGGATTCTATAGCTTCACGAGCTGTTATAGAGCGAAACGCGTCTGGAGATGAATCCGGCGAAGAAAAGCAACTAACTTTTGGATTTTTACAGTTCTAATTTTTATTTCTCCTTACCTTTTACCTAGGTTTCCTTTCAAGTGTAATAATTGAAGATATGGCTGAATGATTCGGCGGCATACTGTAAGGACGTTTCTTCTTTGATTTTTTTTTACATATACAAGTACTTTATTGGCTCCCAAAAGGCAATTGACCGTGGTCTTTCAGCCTATCATATTTACAATATATCATAGCCTGCTTTAGTTCCGTAACCTATAGAGTGTGTATCAGCCAAGTGGAATAAATTCGATAATAAAAACATGGGGGCGTGTCTGAAAAAACGCTCGGACACGTCGATTGGTATTTCTAGTTGCGCATTTTTTCAATAAAAACTTTTTATACAGGGTGTGTCATGTAACAGTGGCAAATACTAACTTTCTTATTTTAAATGCAACACCCTGTGTATTATTCAATTTTTGTATTCTTCAGAAAATTTTAGACATATTTCATGTACAATATCCTATACCCATCTTCAACTGTTTCGGAAATATTAGGTGTTTTCAGATTTATTGCAAAAATCAACAACACACTAAAAACTAATAAGTAATACTGTTTATTTCTTGGTAATGTATAAAACAAGAAAACACATTAATGTAGGAGATGTTGAAAATTGATGTTAAAATGTTTTTACTGATACGAAATAAAAAAAAAGGTATAAATAGTTTTGTTTACTTTTGTTTAAAACGCCTGACCTTAGCAAATTATTGTCTGTAGTTGTCAGCGTTATAGTCGTTTGAATTTCGTTAACTGCATATCAGAAATATGGTTTATTTAACAGAAATGCACAAAATAACAACTCTACAGATGATTGGTTATGGACATAAAACACGGACACAAATGGAAGTTGCTCGCTTATTTCATGAAAAATTTCGAAATTTGCCGCCTATAACTCAAGGGACAATTAGTTAAATAGAAAAGCAGTTTCGCCAGCTTGGACATGTAAAGCAGATAAAAAAAAGTAGCTGCCAATGCAATAAGTGATGATACCAAATTAGATATTATGCTTGACTTTCAGGAAAACCCACATACTTCTAGTCGAAAAACAGCCCCAATGTTCGATGTTTGCCATTCATCAATTATTCGAACATTACAAGAAAATAAAATGTATCCCTATAAAATGATACCTACTCATGAGCCCATGGAAGACGATTTTGATAGGAGAACGTATTTTTGTTAACAAATGATGGCAATGTTAGATAACAATGTGATCCAATTAGAACATGTTTTGTTTTCTGATCAGTGCACCTTTACACTTCACGGTTATGCTAATCGTCAGAATTGCCGCTATTGGTCTAGGGAAAATCCTCCTGAAAAGGTTAATGTTTGGGCAGGAATTGTTGGAAATCATATCATATGTCTCTTTTTCATTAATGCCAATTTAAATGGCGATAATTATTTAGCACTGCTCCAAAATAATGACTTGCCAACTTTGACAAACTTATATCCTGATCAGGTTTAGATTTAGATATGGTTTCAGCAAGATGGAGCACCGCCTCATTACTAAATCAATATCCGGCAGTACCTTAACCGAGTATTTCCAAATCGGTGGATAGGGAGACGTGATCCCCTGATCTGACGTCATTAGACTTCTTCTTATGGGGTATGTCAAAAATATTGTATACAAAACTAAACCCTTCGACTTAGCTGACTTAAGAAGACAAATAACACTTGCGATTAGATCGGTCACGCCTGAGATATTGAGTAACGTTAGAAGAAATTTCTATTTAAGATTGGGATGTTGCCAAGAAGTTCGCGGCGAGCATTTTCAACATCTTCTACATTAATGTGTTTTTTTTTTTTTTACATTATTAAGAAATAAACAGTATTACTTATTAGTTTTTTAGTGTGTTGTTGATTTTTGCAATAAATCTGGAAACACTTAATAAAGGGTGTTTTTTTTAGAGGCGGAGAACTTTAAATTGAAATAAAACACAAATGGTTTTTTTAATATTCATGAAATTGTCTTTATTTGAAAGATAAGTTTTTGGCATTAATGTTTGAATATGATTTCGGGCATGTGGCCGCCGCGGCTTGCGCGTACATGGCGTAATCTGGAGGTAAAATTTTCACACACTCTTCGCAGTACAGCAAGCTGTATTTCGGCAATAACGCGTCGAATGTTGGCTTCCAAGCGCTCAATTGTTTCAGGTTTATTGGCGTAGACACGCGATTTGACATATCCCCAAAGAAAATAGTCTAATGGCGTTAAATCGCATGAACGAGGTGGCCAGTTAAAAGGCCCATTTCGTGAAATTAACCGTTGGTCAAATGTTTCTTGCAATAAATTAATTGTATCGCGCGCTGTGTGGCATGTGGCGCCGTCCTGCTGAAACCACATGTCTGCAACATTAACACCTTCCAAGTGAGGCACGAAAAAGTTAGTAATCATGTCTCTGTACCGCTCACCATTCACTGTAACGTTTCGACCATCAGCATTTTTAAAAACATAAGGACCAATGATTCCACCGGCCCATAAAGCGCACCAAACGGTGAGTTTTTCTGGATGTAATGGTGTTTCGACAAAGGCCTGTGGATTATCACCGCTCCAAATCCGGCAATTCTGCTTGTTGACATAGCCATTTAACCAAAAGTGTGCTTCATCACTAAACAAAATTTTGAAATGAAATTGTGGATCAATGGCAATGTTCCCTTCAGCCCATTCACCAAATGTACGGCGCGTACGATGATCGTGTGGCTTCAATTGCTGCACAAGTTGAATCTTATAAGCACGTAAACCAAGATCTTTACTCAAAATTTTCCATAAAGTGGATGGACACAGGTTTAATTGTTGAGCACGAGGACGAATTGACACATTTGGATCATCATTAACACTACGCTGCACTGCAGCAATTCTTTGTTGTGTACGCACTGTACGACGTCTCACGGGATGCCTAGAGTAAACGTAGTATGAAAACGGTCCACAGTTTCTCGAATTAATCGCTCTGAAGGACGATTATGAGCACCATAAAACTCACGTAATGCCCGATATGTTTCTCGAATGGAACGGTGTCTTTCAAAATAAATTTGAACAATTTGCAGACGTTGCTTCGGCGTAAGTCTATTCATGATGATTTGCCAAACCAAACTAACTTCAAAACAATCGAGAAGTGTCAAATCGTCTGTCACAGAAAACAGTGTTGCCAATTTTAAGTTCTCCGCCTCTAAAAAAAACACCCTTTATTTCCGAAACAGTTGAAGATAGGTATAGGATATTGTACATAAAATATGTCTAGAATTTTCTGAAGAATTCAAAAATTGAATAATATACTGGGTATTACATTTAAAATAAGAAAGTTAGTATTGGCCACTGTTACATGACATACCCTGTATAAAATTTTTTTATTAAAAAAGATGCGCAACTAGAAATACCAATCGACGTGTCCGAGCGTTTTTTTGGACACACCCCCATGCATTTATTATCGAATTTATTCCATTTGGCTGATACACACTGTATAAAGGCTTCCACACACCGACGCGGCCACGGCCACGGTAGCGGTGGCGGCCGCGGTGACGATCATATTAGCGGTCGGGCGTATTCACACCAAAGCGGTGAGTGGAGCTGTAAGGTAGTTGCGGTTTACAGATTTTATGTATACGAAAATATATTTTTAAGCGTCCAGGTGTCATTTTTATTTTTATTATTTGTTATTATGATAGATGATGTGGAAGAAGATCGAGACTTTGTTACTATTAGCTTTTTGTCCCACACTTTGTTTTTAGCCCTTATATTTTTATAATTTGGATGAGATATAATTTAACATTTTCTATTAACAATTCTATTATATTATTTGCCATTACTACTGTCACTTCTCGCAGTCAAAGTTGACACGTTGTATTTGACCGTCACCGCATATCAGAACGCTGCCCTAGGCCGCTTGATCTAGACCTGCCCGCGCTGGTATGATTTCATTCATTTATTTCTATGTGTTTAGTTTGGCCGCCATCGCGGCCGCCACCGCCACCGTGGCCGTGGCCGCGTCGGTGTGTGGAAGCCTTAAATGGTTAAAATGTTCGTAGATTTTTAAAATAGATAAAACAAGTAAGTCAGTAGTTTGTTTCTTTATATTTAGGGCCTGTTTGCTAAAAACCATTCCCAAAGCGTTGTCTCTGGATATTTATATATTTGTGCAACTTCTCTGTCTTGTGTTCTGCAGGCCGTTCTTAATAACTTTTGGTTTTTATGCTAATTTGAAAATCTAAGGCTTAATGTTTGTGTTCTATTGAAGATCGGTTGTATTCCTATTTTCGTGTATAAATAATTGTTTAATGGATTGTGCATTGGATTGTTTGGTTGTCTGATTTTGGTCAAACTTCTTAATGCAATTGGTTCTCCAGTTGATAAGTCCTTCCATGCTGGCTGCCTTGCATTTGTAAATAAAATGGAACCGTATTCTATAACTGGTCTGCAATATTGTTTTATATATTTGAACAGCTATGGGCGTTAAAATACATTGCTTTTTAAAAGTTAGATAGCGGAAGTGCTTGGCTCTGGATATAATTTTCTTTCTGGCAATTGATGTGTGTTGTTTGAAATTAATTTTTGAGTCCAAGGTCATTCCGAGGTATTTTGATATTAATATTTATATAATTACATTGTCTAGTAGTAGTTGTGTTGACATTGCAGATAGTGTATGGTTAAAAATTAAGAACTGTGATTTGATTGGGTTTACCATTAGTCTCCATTCTTTAAACCAGTCAAGGATATGGTCGACCTGTTACTATTGATTTTCTATGAGATATCAATGCTGTATCGTCAGCAAATTGTAGTATGTATGAGTTGATGTTTTCCTCAGGTTTAAGGTCGGAGCAGTAGATGTTTCTTTGATTATTGTGTTTGATGTTAGTTTGACGTCTACGGTTTGACTAATATATATTAAAGTATGTCTAGGTATAGTAAATATTTGGAGATAACAAACGTACAAGGTTTTTCTTGCGGGATTTTTGTTTATTTCTTGGTACCTTATACCGGGTGTTGCATCGTCGAGCGGGACATAGGAAATCCCATGTAATTTTAAATGGGGTCAATTATTGGCTTCCCTAATTATTTTAGAGAAAAATTCTATTTAGGTTTATTAAAGAGCACTAAAACCCACATTCAAAAGAATAACTTTAGATATTTTTGATGAGCCCGTTTACGGGTTATCGCCGATTTCTTTTTAACTATTTCTCCTTTTTATGGCCCCGTATTTGCGGGCACCAGTCAAGGTAAAAGATGACTGTCAAATAAAGTGGTCATTTTGAAATGTGTGCTTTATTGTTATAAAAACTCGTACATCAAAAATATTGAAGGTGTATTTATGAGTACAAATTAATCTGAATAAAACTAAAATAAAGTATCCAATTACAAGGTTAATTATGACATTTTACATGTTTCAATATTTTACTAATTAATAGGTAGGTACTATTAAATTGTTAGAACTTTAGGATTTAAGAAGATGTTCAAATATTCCTCCATTGACTGCTAGACAATAACCGAGGCGATCATAAAATTCTCTTCTTACATTCGCTAGTTGGTAAACTGAAATTCTATTGCATTCGGCAGAAATAGCATTTTTTAACTCGTCTAGATTTGGGTATTTTTTATCTTTGTATATCCTGTTTTTTAAATGGCCCCAGAGAAAGAAATCATTTGGCGATAAATCAGGAGACCTGGCTGGCCAATTTACTGTATGATTTAAGCCAATAACATTTCCATTAAAAGCACGGTTTAAATATTCCCGGACAGCCAGGGTACTATGTGCCGGGCAGCCATCCATTTGGAACCAAACTTCCTGATTTTCCCTGGCGGCATCATGTAAAGTAGGTAAAATATGATCTTTAAGTAGTTCCAAAAAATATTCTGCATTTAAATTTCGTCTAAGAAATAATGGCCCGATAATATTTTCTCCGAAAATCTCAGCCCATACATTAACTTTTTGTGGATATTGCGTCCTTGTTTCCACAAACCTGTGTTGGTTTTCTTTGCTCCAATATCGATAATTTTGAACATTGGGTTCATTGTTTAAGGTATATGTGCATTCGTCAGTGAAACAAATGTTTTTTAAAAATTCCCTATCCATGTTTGCTTCTTTCCATCATACCAAAACAAAACTCCTGTCGTCGTATTTCGTCCCTATCTCTTAGCTCTGGGTGCTTTTCATATTTGTATGAATAATATGTATGTCGTTTCAAAGCTCGTAACGCTGTGGTGTGATCTAATCCTATGTCATCCTCAAGTTTCCTTGTGCTGATCTTCCCATCATTTTCTTCCACGCACAATAAAACTTGCAAGTCCCTATCATTTCTTGCATCTCTTCTTTGTTCCTGCCTTTCTTCACATCTGCAGTTATTTATTACAGTGCCTTTTGTCTCAAATTTCTTGATAGTCCTTTCGACTGTAGATTTTGCAGGTATCGGTCTATTCGGATACAGAGCAGCAAACATGTCTGACACATTTTGATAACTATTTCCTTGATAATACCATTTAATCATCAATATTTTTTCTTCAGAAGTGTAATTCATGGCTAATATTTTCGATGTACGAGTTTTTATAACAATAAGGCACACATTTCAAAATGACAACTTTATTTGACAGTCATCTTTTACCTTGACTGGTGCCCGCAAATACGGGGCCATAAAAAGGAGAAATAGTTAAAAAGAAATCGGCAATAACCCGTAAACGGGCTCATCAAAAATATCTAAAGTTATTCTTTTGAATGTGGGTTTTAGTGCTCTTTAAGAAACCTAAATAGAATTTTTCTCTAAAATAATTAGGGAAGCCAATAATTGACCCCATTTAAAATTACATGGGATTTCCTATGTCCCGCTCGACGATGCAACACCCGGTATATGTTTTTTGATTGTGTTTTGTTTTTTTTTGTATACAGAGGAAATAAACTTTATTATTATTATTATTATTATGCTACTTATAACTGTTATAAAATAACATTTATTTTTTTGTTAATATATTTTACAAAAACGTCTTAATATTCTAATTGATCTCATTTTATTAAAATCTTTTTATGTGACTAAAGTTATTGTTTTAGCAATTTGCATCAGAGTCCACTGTTGAACCTGCTGAGTCGACAGTTAGTCTAGATAAAGAACAACTTAAGGAAATTCAGAAAAGATGCGAAGAAGAATTAGCAAAGCTCGATGATTATATTTTTAGCGTGAATGAATTTAAGAGTTACTGGTAAGCGCACTTTCAGTGGTTCTTTTTTTTGTGGATTACAGTAAAAAATATTGAAATATTAACTGAAGTATGAATTAATTATTAACTGAAGTAGAAAACAATGTGATAGTGGTTCTTTAGAAAGTTACATTAGTTATTATTTATTCATAAGCTACAGTAATATTCTTGCTTAGCCGCCTTATAAACTCCCTTTATTTTGTTTATAAAAAATTTTACAAGTTTTTGATACCTTGGGTTGAGGCAAGTTTCAGTCCATTCCTTTAATAATCTTATTCTTAAAAACGTTTTAATTGCGCCCGCACCATTTCAATCGGATTTGGTTCACACATTTACATAATAAATTAATTTTTCTGCGGTAATCAAATTTTTAAAAAAACAATGACCCTGAAGCATGTAAATAACTTTAGAGGGATTAAGCAGTATTTATTTTACGCACTGCTACATACGTTTAAATGTAATTATTAGTTTCTGAAGATGTCATAATGACAAGCATCTTACTACAAATTCAATATTGTAAACGATAGAAAGAGACAAAATCAGAAGCAACGCCCAAGTGATAATTTGTGGCCCAATAATCCGCGCTGTATTAGACGTGGGTTTTCAAATTTACCAGAATATAATATTAATTAATATTTCTTAAATATTATCTTCAACGCTTAAGGAATAAAATAAATTATATGAAGTTTGTTGAATTTTTTTAAGTTTTAAACCGGATTAGCAGAATAAGACCTCTTACCCCATAGACCTGTACGTGACATTACTTAAATTCATATTATTAGAAAATAATTAGGTACGTCGGTTTCTTCATATCGGATGACACTCATTCTTATTTACTGACCAATTACTATTGAGCGGGACAAGAATTATACAAAAAACATACAACAAAGAACTTAAAAATTATAAACTTCTATTTCCAAACTGCTTTTCCAGAAACCACTGGTAAGCACTTGGGGCACTTAATCTTTATATCAACAATAGATAATTTTATTGACTTCTTTCTTAATACGATTTGGGATATTCCCACGTACCCTTCCTAAGACAATTTATTCATCCTCGTTGTTGTCCAAAGCGGGTATGGCTGACGGATTTTTGGCCAATAGTGTAAATTGGGTGAGTGACGTCACGCACTTTAGTTGGTTGCCCTATTTTTAGCAAGGGTAGGCGGTACCAAAGTACTCAACAGAATCTCGATAGAATTTTAAAGTTGTCGGTAAAAATCAGTAAGTTCTTGCACTCGGCAAGACCCCGTAAAGTCATTGCATAACTTGCATCTCGGCAAAACCCCGTATTTTGTCCCGGTGAGTGAACAAAAAGAGACTATGCATCTTGGGTAGCCCTAGCCCTAGAATAAGTTTCAAGTGTCTTGTCAACCTGTTAACTGTTGTGTCATCGTATAATTGTACGATTTAGGCTTACTGTTAAATGCTCAAATCAATGTGATCCCAAGCCGTTGTAGGAAATCTACTTTAGTGCTATCTAAATACACTATGGAATAGAATCACAAGTCTTTTAGGTTGGCACTTTAAGTGCCGGTATTTTTGATATTGATTAAATTATTTGATAGACGATTAAAATAGCCACGGTTTCCAATGTGCCAAAACTAACGAATGTATACTGGCATTGGCACATTCAAAACCCTGATTATCTTAATCGACTATTAAATAAGTCAATCAGTGTCAAAAGTACCGGCACTTAGTTTGCCTTCAGATAATGAACTCCTCAACTCGTTTTATATACTTACTAATTTATTTGGAACCATCAACATTTTGTAATTTTAAAATTACTTTTCGATGAACTATCTGAATTATATTTCATTGAAAGTGACAGATATCATTGGATCAAGTTGATAGGCTTCTGAAGCCATGCGACGGCTGTTATGGTCATAGCAACTGGTAATGTGAAAATTATAACAATACATGAAGTTTTCGGAACAGTGAATAAAACACACCAGACACAGTAATAATTGTTGGTACTTATTCTATAAATTGCTGCAAGTATTTAGTTTATTCCATAGCCGTGCCGTTCTGCCATTTAAAATGAGAGTATGGCGAACACTTTAGGTTAATTCGTAGCTAGAACGCCTAACTTATAATCAACCGACATGATGCTATTCCAAAATCTTAGATAACGCGAAACAGATCTCTGACACAGTCGGAATAATTTAAACTTTAACTGCTTCAGTTACAGTTTAAGCAGATACTAAACATTAGTGTGAAACATGCTTAATACATCCATCTAACCTGGTATTTTAAAGTTTAATCTTGATGCCCTTTATTAATATTTTGGTGTTTGCTTAACAGTGTAACTTTCTGCTAATCGGGTGTCTAAAGACTAAATCGAAATAATAAACTCGCCGGCATAAAATTCCGCCACCCTGAAATTTTGGCCAAGTTTGATGTTTTATAACTTTTTTATTTTTAATCCGATTCTCATGATTTTGTTGTCAGTTTGTAGATCCATTTATTGTATTTTTCTACAATTATTTTATGAAGTAACATTCTTCGGTTAGGAGTGAATCAAACTGTTGTTTATTGTAGTAATTTCAAAACACCCTGTAGGAAAATTGAGGTTGATAATTTAATTTATATACTGCTTCTTGTAATCTTTGATGTATTCTAAACATGTCACTTTTTGATTTATTCCATTATCTCATTTCTCCTGCTAGCTGCAAAATTTTTATTAAAACGATGTTATTTTTAGAAAATGTATGTCAAGCTTTCGGTTAAAAATTGTCGACGTTGGCTAAGTACGCGATTATTGTGACGGAATGTTTCACAGTGACAATATTATAATTATTCTTAAATAAAATACTTACAGCTTTTTAATGTTTCAGTTTATTTATAGATTTCTCTACATATGTTTCGCCTTGTTAGGGCTTTTTCATTCATTCAGGAACTCACTTCGATTGTCAATAATTTGATTAACAATGGCAATATGGAAGATACTGTTAAAACAGAATTAAAATATGCCTTAAAAGTATGCATGGAACCAAATTATTTTCAATTCAATAGTACGATTTATGAACAGAAAGATGGACTTCCCATGGGGTCACCGATTTCTCCGTTATTGTCTGAAATATTTATGGCTAATTTTGAAAAGGTAATGTTTAGAACAAACAATTCACTTGTTAGACACATTTTTCATTGGATAGGTATGTTGACGATGTTTTCTGCATTTGGGATGCTACAGATAGAAATTTGAACCAGTTTCTTTTTTTTATAAATTCCTTAAACAATAATATACAGTTTACCATGGAAAGAGGTAATAATAATGAAATCAACTTTTTAGACGTTAATGTTAAGAAAATCAGAAACCATCTAGAATATGATATTTATAGAAAAACAACCACGACTGATACAGTGATACATTATAATTCTAAACAGTCATGGCAAATAAAATTGTCTTCCTTTCACAGCTTTATACATAGATTAGTAACGTTCCCACTAAACAAAGATAATTTCGAAAAGGAACTCTGTACTATTAAACAAATTGCAAGAAACAACGGCTACAAAGAAAGCTTAATCGACAATTAATTAAAAAAAGCTGAAGATGACCTGCTTAAATGTTCTTTTATACGTGTATTTAAGGGTCTACAGGTTCGACCAATATACAGGGTGTTTCGGGGGAAAGGGAAATATTTTAATGAGGTATTCTAGAGGTCAATTTAAGAAAAAAAGGTCATATAAATGTGGGTCTGGAAATGCTTTCTTTTCGAGATACAGTGTGCCAAAAAAAAAAGTAATATACATTTTTCCTTCAATACCTCGAAAACGATTTAAGGTATTACATTGATCATGGGTGTGCGCTATACTGGCATGAAAATACATTTTCTCGAATTAAAAAGTTTTTACCATTTTACCAGTGGCGTACGACTATATGTGTAAATAAACAGAACTTAGGAAGAATGATTGTAAACAATAAAGATAAAATTGACAAATTGGAGAAGTCAGGTGTGTACAAAATTCACTGTTCGGATTACGATGCTGTTTATATAGGTCAAAATGGGAGGAGTATAAAAAACAGACTAAAAGAACATTCAATCAATTATTAACAATGTTAAATGTACAGGTATGTCAACACACTGTATAGAAAATAATTGTTTTATAGATTTAAACAACGTATTCATACTGAAAATAAAGGTAAAAGATTAGATTTGTTGGAACAACTTGAAATTAAGAAATCCATAAACAATAATAAAATCCCTTCTACAAACGACCAACAAAACTTCTTAAACACTCCCATTATAGATATATACGTTCAGTCGATCAACCCGGGAATTTCCAGACATTAAAATTATTGGGCCAATATTATTAGGTAATTAAGCCAGGTACCTTTTTATTTGTAAATGATCGTTTAAACTTTAGTATTCAAGATATTCTTGAAAAAGCCCTAACAAGGCGAAACATATGTAGAGAAATCTATAATTAAGCTGAAACATTAAAAAGCTATAAGTATTTTATTTAAGAATATTTATAATATGTTTCACAAGGAACCAACTGCTGACTCAATATTGTGTATAATATTATAATTTGTTGTGTGTCAATATGGTATTAATTCCAGCAGACGTAGGTAGAATTGTTGCGTTAATAGAGGATGACCGTCGCAAAAGTTATGTCGCCTATACTCTGGAGGCATTCGAGCTATGGATATACCGCAGAATACTGAAGATAAAATGGACCGATAGAGTAACGAATGTGGAAGTCATGAGAAGAATGAGAAAGTATAAAGAGATTATTATTACAGTAAAAAAACGCAAACTGCAATATTTGGGACATGTGATGAGGGGAGAAAGATATAACTTACTACGACTCATAATGCAAGGAAAAATACAGGGACGGAGAAGTGTGGGGAGACGACGCCATTCTTGGTTGCGAAATTTGCGAGACTGGTTCAACTGCACCACAAATCAGCTATTCCGATCAGCTGTATCACGAATACGTATAGCCTTGATGATTGCCAACCTTCGCAACGAAGACGGCACTTAAAGAAGAAGAATACTCTGAGAATTGCGCGGTCTACAGTTCGAGATACCTGGAATAGATATTTACAGACTGGAATTTTTATTAGGCGGCAAAGCTCTGGCAGAAAAAGAATGACCACTGCAGCTGATGATTACTTTGCCACCGTTAGTTCTTTAAGAGATCGAAGATCTACTGCTGTGTGTCTAAAAAATGATTTGCAAATGATTCGTCGAGTAAGTGAAAGAGCGATACGTAGAAGATTGGCAGAAGCTGGGCTGCATTCACGTAGGCCAACAGTATGTCCACAATTACTTCCTCGGCATCGACAACACCGACTGAGGATTGCAAGATCGCATTCTGACTGGACTCTAGAACAGTGGGAAAACGTACTGTTTACAGATGAATCCAGGGTTTGTTTAAGGTCACCGGATGGTCGTGAGCGAATATACAGACATAGAAATGAAAGATATGCTGACTGCACCATGTCAGAACGACTCTCATATCATGGCGGTTCAGTCATGATTTGGGCGGGTATTTCTACCGAAGCACGCACCAATCTTGTATTTGTTGAAAATAGAGCTCTAACCGCTTACCGTTACATTGAGGAAATCCTCCAAGAAGTTGTTTTTCCATTTGCTCCTTTCATTGGGAACCAATTTACATTAATGCATGATATTGCTAGACCTCACGTTGCACATGTAGTGAGCGAATATCTGGATGAAGTTGGACTTCCAAAATTGGAATGGCCCGCATGTAGCCCGGATCTCAACCCAATCGAACATCTTTGGGATCTACTTAAAAGGGCCGTTCGCCGTCGTCCTATATAACCACAAACCTTGCAAGACTTACGACTGGCGCTGACCGAAGAATATCAGGCTATTCCTCAAGAAAGAGTAAGTAACCTTATTCATTCGATGCCAAGAAGACTGCAAGCTGTCATTGCTGCGAGAGGAGGAAATACACGTTATTAAAATTGTTTTTGTTAATTAACTTTATGATATAACTAGTGTTTGTTTTTCTTAATAAAAATTAGCTTCAAATTAGCGTTTCATTTAAAATTTTGTAACTCGCAGCAGAAATAAGATAATGGAATGAATCAAGAAACAAAATAATTAGAATACATCCAAGATTACAAGAAACAGTATGTAAATAAAGTTATCAACCTTAATTCTCCTACAGGGTGTTTTGAAATTACGACAAAAACAACAGTTTGATTTACTTCTGTATAATAGCCTAATCGAAAAATGTTACTTTATATAATAATTGAAAGAAAAACACAATAAATGGATCTACAAACTGATAACAAACAAAATCATGAAAATCGGATAAAAAATAAAAAAGTTATAAAATATCAAACTTGACCAAAATTTTAGGGTGGCGGAATTTTGTGCCGGCGAGTGTAGTTGTTAGATCCTCAGTAAGCTGGATGAAAGTATACAAAATTAAAGCTTACACACACCGACGCGGCCACGGCCACGGTAGCGGTGGCGGCCAATCTAAACACATAGAAATAAATGAATAAAATCATACCAGCGCGGACAGGTCTAGATCAAGCGGCCTAGGGCAGCGTTCTGATATGCGGTGACGGTCAAATACAACGCGTCAACTTTCGGCTGCGAGAAGTGACAGTAGTAATGGCAAATAATATAATAGATTTATTAATATTTAATAATGTTAAATTAATTATATCTCATACTTTTTGATTTAAGCCATCCAAGTTATAAAAATATAAGGGATAAAAACAAAGTGTGGGACAAAGAGCTAATAGTAACAAAGTATCTTCTTCCGCATCGTCTATCATAATAACAAATAATAGAAATGAAGCGAAGAAGAAAGTGACGTTCTAAAAGCAAAGAAAAATTTAAAAATTGTTTTTTTTAAATGAAACACCCTGTAGAGTTTCCTATTTTTCTGAAAGATCTTTCTTTCCTGATTCCAAAAATATATAGTTTATCTATATTTGCATGAACCGTCATTAAATTATATTCGATTCGTTATTGTAAGCGGCACCATACGATAAAAATAATTATGAGTAGAGTGCCTTGGAAAACAATTGTATGGCACAATTTAGTTTTTAATAAGCAACTACTGTCATTGTAAGAATCTATAGTATAGAGGAAAAAAGATTCGCATATTTTTTAAAATGGGTTATTCCACTGAAGAAAAATCAGATATGATCCGTTTATTCCATAAGCATGCTAATAATGGACCAAGAACTCAACGCCAATACCGTATTACCTATCCAGGAAGACCCACGCCATGCGTTGACACAATAAGATACGTAGTGCGGCAATTTGAGTTGAGACACGGTCTCGAACGTAAAAAAATGACATTTACAAGAAATTTTGAAGAAGATTTAGATGTCTTACTCTTTTTTGAAGGTAAATTTTAAATTCCTTTTTTATGGGTAAAATACTTTGGTTATTTTTTATAGAAATGCCTGAACGGTCCATTCCTGATGCTGCAATTTATTTTAATAAATCATGGGGGAAAATTCATGAGATTTTAAAAAAGAACAAATATCACCCTTTTAAGTTTTTGCCAGTCCAAGGGCTAACCGAAAATAATATTAAGCGGAGATTAGAATTTTTTGTCAATATTATTAGAAGACTAGATG
The DNA here is from genome assembly GCA_963920685.1 of Polydrusus tereticollis. Taxonomy (NCBI): domain Eukaryota; kingdom Metazoa; phylum Arthropoda; class Insecta; order Coleoptera; family Curculionidae; genus Polydrusus; species Polydrusus tereticollis. The sequence continues at coordinate 30,976,795 of OY987332.1, read as the reverse complement.
GAAATGCAGATTTTCTAAATAAAATAATTTTTACGGACGAAGCCACATTTACCACAAGTGGAATGTTCAATCGCAAAAATAAACACTTTTGGTCGTCAACAAATCCGCACAAAATCCAAGAAGTAAAAATTCAAGGTCGCAGTAGCGTAAATGTTTGGTGCGGTCTGTTTGCTGACAGAATTATTGGTACAATCATTTTTCGAGGTAGCTTAACAGGTGCACGGTATCTTCATTTCCTGGAAAATGATATAGAACATCTTTTAGAGGAACTTCCCATTTATGATTATAATAGTCTAATTTGGCAGCAAGATGGCGCACCGGCCCATAATGTCATACCTGTCACCAATTACCTTAATGACAGATATAATTTATGGATAGGAAGAAGGGGTCTTATTCCATGGCCAGCCAACAGCCCCGACCTTTCACCCCTGGACATATTTTTGTGGGGCCATTTAAAAAATCGCATTTATTATAATAGGACGCGAAATATCCAAATTCTCGAAGATAGAATTCGTGATGAAATCCGAGTTTTAAATAGGGATCACCCAAATTTAATACTAGATACAATTAATAGCAAAATGGAGGAGGTTATATTAAGAACCAGTAAAATACACCCGTATATTACAGCTATTAGTTAATTTAGTTTATTTATTTATTTGTTTGTATTTTGTTTGAAAGACTACAATGGTTGATTTATATTTTTAATGCAGAATGTTTATAACATCTTTAATTTTATTTTTAAATTGACTGTTATTCTTCTCTATTAAACTAAACACTGTCGGGCAATAATTCTTGTTTTCCAAGGCACTCTACTCATAATTTTTATTACTGTATGGTGCCGCTTACAATAACGAATCAGACATAATTTAATGACGGTCCATGCACATATAGACAAACTATATATTTTTGGAATCAGGAATGAAAGATCTTTCAGAAAAATAGAAAATATACAGGGTGTTTCATTAAAAAAAAAATTTTTTAAATTTTTCTTAGCTCAGAACGTCACTTGTCTATTTTTTTTTTAATTTTCTAGCGGTTCAAATAAAACCCCACAACTTCCACATTTAAAGTTTTTTGTATCTCTTATAGGGAACCTTGTAGATATGACCGAGAATATCTCTGAAAACTCTGTATGTGGTTTCTATTTTTTCTCTCGAAAACGGAGCAAGATATGAAAACAATTTAAAGAACAAAAAAGTTGTATTATTAGTGCTCTCCGGGACGCCACTGGACTTAATACATTTATTCTAGCTAAGGCTAATTAAGTCCCTTATCATTATGAATAACGGTACTAAATTTCAACAAATTCGGAAAAAGGATATTAAAAGAAATTATAAGAAACCGATCTTCTTTTAAAAACTTTAGCACTCTGTATGTCAAAAACGAGGGAACTCCGGACACATATTTATATGAACTTTTCTCTTAGATTATTACAAGGAATCACTCCCTTAAGTTACGTACCGTACTTCTAAAACACCCTATGTCGGCATTTAAATTATGATCATGTAAAAATGGACGCAAAGTTTTATCTCCACACGATCCGGCCCAAAACATTAATGGAAAACCTGATTTAAGGACGAAGTTGCCTATTTGCTCTGTGGTTCTCTACAGCCAAAATATGTTCGTTATTTTTATTAAATAAAGCACAGTTTGTGACTTTTGGTTCATATGTCCAGATAATGCGATCTAAAAAATTTAAATTAATTGTGGCTTGATCACGCATACAAAATGACAACAGAACCCTGATTAGTGGAAGTGCAGAAAAGTTAGAAAGAGCTTTGTATTTATTTTTAACATTAGTATTCAAGGTAATTAATATTAAATTAAATTTAGATACTGACAACAGGCGTTAAAAAATATACTTTTAAAAGTGTTTGTAGATAAACTCCTTTTATTATCAAATAAAACAACGGCAGTCTACCTCCACAATATGTATTTCAATGTATATGTTTATATCCTACATGTTTCGGACATAGAAATGACCATCATCAGGGATACAGTAGTCGATTACGACAGCTCTATCTTGCATAAGCGACGATCAAAAGTATATTAAAATTGAAAATTGTAGGTTCTAATGAATGTTCAAGATTGAATGAGATGTAATATTTGAAATTTTGGTCAAGGTATCTTTGAATAAGGGGATTTCCAGTTTGCAGTCACTGAGACAGGTGATGAAGCAATTATGTTATTTGTAGCTATTTAGAGGAGGTTAATTTAAGTGAGGTGCTCAAAGATGCTTCATCTAACCGTGTCTAGGGTGTGGTCAGCAAAATACTGGGTTAGACTTGAATAACACATTCTTAGGAGATAAACAATAAATGAAATGAAATGATACTATTTTAAGGTTGGAATTTATTAATTTGAAGCCAATGAGCAGGTGGTGAAGCAATTATGTAGGTTGTAGCTAATTAGAGGAAAAAGATGTAGATAGGTGCTCAAAGATGCTTCATCCAACCATGCTTGAAGGATTGGCTAACAAATTTTTAGGTTAAAGGGGGGTAGAATATGAACATAATGTTATGATTGTAAAAAAGAGATATAAAAAATTAAAATTGGATTTTTACCATTTTGACTAGAAGGTTATGTTAAAATCACATTGTTTTAGCTGATTAGATGATATTACAGTTCAAAGATACTTCACTTCACCATGCTGGCGTGCAGGAAAAAAAAAATTATTATATTTTCGCATGTTTACTATCTAAGCGTAATTTATTTCTGGTGAATACACCTTAATTCTATTAACAGGCTGTTAAAGTGTAACACCCTGTTGGTAAACAGTTGGTTTTTTATATGTTAAATACGACTAGAAGTCAACTATCATCGCCACTATAAATTAATTGAAAGCAACACATAAATGCTTTCACAGATTCTCTCTTTGTAAAGATATATCGACTGCAATTCATCAACCTAAATCATAACAAAATATATTTTATTTAAATATGATAAGGAAGATTCAAGACTCTTGCTTAGACTGTTTACACCTCATATCGTTGAAATATTTCTTATATATTGTAGGATAAAACTCCGTGAAATAGAAAAAGCTAAATCAAGGATATCCGAACATGTGGAGCAAAAGGAATACATGGAAAATATATTCTTTGAGAAAAAATATCTCAGAGGAAAAATATTTTATGTTGATAGCGACTTATACTAATGTTATTTGGTGTGGTAATGGTATCGTTTGTGATTTCAATAAAAAAAAAATGCTCAAGTATATCCATTTCCCTCTGTTTATTTATTTTCTTACAAAAAAACTCTAGAAACCTAAAGATTTTAATGTCTTTGTAAAGTGCTAGGTTTAGAGTTGTTATTCTAAAGATGCCGGTTTTTCATCGATAGCGTCGACGCAGCAAAGTTGCGTGGTATATTAATTATAAAAGGTTTGTTATTCTCTATATTTTGGGATTCACAATTACAATAATCTACACAGCCCCCAGATTTATACCAGGATTAACCCGAGATATTATGAATTATCCTTGCAAGATTGTTTTTTGGAATAATCCCAAACAAAATGAAAACCGTCGTTTGCAAACATTGGATCGGATAATCGAATTAGATAGTGGTTTCGAAGAATATAAGGTTGACACTATAAAGGGTGTCCCACTTATAATGAAACAGGCATATATTTTTGTTGTCCCTAAATTGATTTTTTTTGAATTTCGGTATGTTTCCATATGACCCTAGAGTGCACATTTCTATTGCTTGGGTATTTAAAATAATAATTTAAAGAGTAAAGGCCCTTTAGCGATTATTTTATTTTAAAACTGTTATCAGAAATCGATTTAGCATCTCTCTAAAAGACCAAATACAAAATTTCAATAAATTCACACAACCAATGGCGTCTGTATGATCAATGTTATTTTTATTTCTTGTTAAAAATATTTAAATATTTAACTCCGCGCGATAAGGAACAAGTTAATTACCAAAAAAATTTACTGGTTAACTGATTTATCTAAAAACATATGTAACTTTTACTATAAAATTAACTTTTGTACAGGGTTTTCAGAGATATTTTTGGTTATATCTACAGAGTTCCGCGTAATAGATACAAGAAAACTTTAAATACAGGAGTTGTGGCGGATTGTCTAGATTGTCGCTAGAAAATTAAAAAAAGATAAACCAAATACTATCTGAAAGCTAAGAAAAATGAACAAATTGGGTTTTTTCTAGCGGATCACCCTGTGTATATATTTTATTTTTATGAAAGACCTTGCTTTCCTGATTCCAAAATTAATATAGAGTTTGTTTATATTTCATTTTGCTCAAACCATCATTGGATTAGTTTAGATTAATTACCTTACAATAATTATAATTATGAGTATAGTACCTTGGAAACCAATTTTTTTGGTCGGCGCATAAAAGGTCATAAGTCAATTTTTTTGTAAACTGACATTTTTAGCTATATGAACCAAATAATCGAAAATCTTTAACCCGGTATATCCATTTATCATCTTATATTTTCCTCCAAATATTTAAAAAATCGCCTTTAAAATCATAAGTTCTAGACATCAAAAATGTTAAATAAGATATAATGGAAAAAGAAATACCGGGATATTTTTCTTGTAAATATTAAGTTTACATAATTTTCGTAAGTTCGGTCAATATAATCCAACGTTGTGTCAAATTCTTTTTTGCCCCCCACGGCCATATTGAATTCGTTCCACAGAACTGAAAAACATTCAACGAATAAATCAATATGGCCGTGAAAGGCAAATACATAAATGTCGCAAATATATACGGATTTAATGCTTAGTTTACAGTCAAGGCCTGTGCGCTTCAAAATCCTTAAAATCGATTATCCGCCGCCAAATTGATTAAATTGTTGGTTTCTAACGGCCCGTAAGCGCATCTCCCTTATCTATCGGTTTAAAATGTGTCTAAAACTGTTTTTATCGGAGATTGTTGGTTGTAGTGGAGAGTAGTCTGAGTATTTGATTCTGCAACAATGTGCCTAGGACTTGTCTAGTTGTCAGCTGTAAAAGTCGCTCCAACAGGGCTATTCATAAGTTTATCGTCTATCTACCATCCTAAACTATAACTTTTAAGACGCCTGAATTATTTATCCGAAAAGACACCATATTGAAAAATCAGAGTTTGCAGCAAGCATTTCATAACAGGTAAAAGCATTTATCAACAATAATTTTAATTTATAATAATGACTTATCCTGTTAGCTTAGAGGAAGAAAATCAACCCGATTATATTCCTTCACAAATCGTGGAATATACATTTAGATCCAATCAGGAAGAATTACTACAGATCAAGTTTGATGAAGGTGCCACGATGCTAGTACTATGAAAGTTGATTTCATTTTCATATAATTTTGTGTTTTCCTTAAATACGACCTAAATTCATAATAAAAAAAAAACAATTCAACAAATGAGTTGTATGCATGCCTTTAACACACTACTTAAAACTTGATAGTATAGTTTTTACTGTGTTGATTGAGTAATTACAAAATTAAAAAAAAAAAAAAAGTTTACACTTATTTACTAAATCCTTATAATTTGAACTACAAAATAGCCCCCGCTTCTCCAGCAAATACACTCATAATACCTTTATTTGTATTGTTCAATTTTTGTAACTCTTACGTTTGTCATGATGTCTTTAAAGTATTTAAATCTGCTTTGACATAAATAATGATAAATTTATAACATTTTTATACAAAATTATTACATTGCCATTTCCTACGAGTGTCTTTTGACCCAACACATGTAATATGAAATAACTCGATTTCACATTCATCCCGAACACATTTTAGCATAGGCCTTCCACCGTTAACACCTTTTCGCAGTACCAGCATTTCTAGTAAAGTATCTTCAGAACAAATCCGGCATTTTACAGAATGAAATTTCAAATTTCACAATTCTCCTTAAAAAACTTTCATCAGGAGAAAGTTTGATAAATAACTCTCTTGATGTATGTCTAATACCAAATGAAAATTTTCAACAGTTGAGGCTGATATTTTAGAAGCAAAAGGCTTCACAATTTTACTTTTTGTACAGTGGTCTCTCCAAAGCTGGAACAATAGAAATATTCACCGGGGATGGACCTGGCCAGGCAGACTTTATGTCTCTACAAGTTGTAACCTCCCTAATTATGTGGGCATACTCTGCAGTGAGTCTGCAGCCAGCAGTATAGCGCCAACATGACTACAGACTTCACTGTTTCCTGCCATGCATGAACAGTGAGCAGTACAAATACTTTCATCCCTTGAAATAATTTTATTGTCCACACATCCGGGTTTTAAATTAGCTCTTTTGGAATGTTTTACCTAGAACAAGACCTTTATTTAATAGTTAGTCAAAAAGTCAGAAAATAAAATGGCAAACCTTTCCAACCAAAATAAAGATAACCTGAACTAACTTTGTGCCAACTTTCATGACAAATCCTGCCTCTAAATATTTATAGGATTGTAGATTCCTAAAAGCTTGGTGTAATAATTGTGGCTCAGTACCAAATACGAAACAATATCCATATTAGAAACTGGTTGCACTCCCTTGATAGGAAAATCCAATTCACTGTCCTCCAGGGTAAAAGGATCGCTGCTCTCAATAATGCCTACCTTCTGTAGGTACCTAAAATCACGTAACACATCAGTCAGTTTTAAACACTGAGGATTTTAAAACAATAACATCAACAACTTTAAGTGTTATTAAATATAAATAACAGAAAAAAACACACATTGAACAACAATAACTTAATAAAATACACAAAGCCAAAATCGCGGTTTACACGTCAAACTGACATACACACAAAAATATCGGTTAGTTTTTCTGACGTTTGCCGTCGACGGCCATATTGAAAGCACTTTGTGACTCCAATAGAACCGTGGAGGGCAAACATAACCTGGTTTGGATTGTCTAATGTAAGTCATAAAGCTCAACCCTAGCAAGTGCTACAAAAAACTAAAATATTTAACCTTGATTTACCCGAATTGCCAGAAATCGACATATGACCTTTTAAGCGCCGACCACAGAATTGCACGACGAAGTTTAGTTTTCAGTGATATATAACCCGTGTCTATTTCACTGGTTCTTAATATAACCTCCTCCATTTCTGATATATTTCTGCATATTTCCCCTCAATTTACGACTGAGGGTATCTGTTATAAAGTTTGGAAGATCCCTGTTTAAAATTCGGATTTCATCCCGAATTCTGTCTTCAAGAAGTTGAACATTTCGTGTTCTATTATAATAAATGCGGTTTTTTAGATTCCCCCACAAAAATGTTCGAGGAGTGAAAGGTCGGGGCTGTTTGCCGGCCATAGAAGAAGACCCCTGCTTCTTGTCCATAAATTATGCCTGTCATTAAGGTAATTGGTAACAGTTTTAACATTATGAGCCGGTGCGCCATTCTGCTATCAAATTATATTATTATAATCATTAATCGGAAGTTTGCACCTGTTAAACTACCTCAAAAATGAGTGAACCAATGATTCTGCCAGCATGGCGGTTACTTCAAAAGAATTGGTTCAATCGTGAATCGCCTCGTATAACAAAAAAATCTTACCTGTTAACACTTTGTATGCTGCCGTCGAAACCAAATAAAACCCCAATGCATCGGCTAAAGTGTCACCAGCTTCCTAACACCTACTTATTTTAGAAAGGTTTAGATATTCCAGTCAGTCAACCGCTGCACTAACACCACCAATTTTATGAGTTAAAAGGGTCCGGCCATAACAGGGAGAAACGTTGCTGATGGCTTTACTGCCAATGAATAATCGAATCCTCCAAAGACATTGTATCGAACTATGAAGGTATAATGCACTTTCTATCTATGTTGCACAGAGAGAGACACATGCTTTAAAGTATGAAAGAGAAAATTCGAATCCATTAGCCATTTTCAAGATATATTCCTGGTATGTGCGACCTTTATTATTGTGGGTGAGGAAAACTAGAAAATTTCGATATACAGGTCGTAATTCAAGTAGAAAAGTTTATATAAACATGTGTCCTAAATGGTCGGGTTTTCAAGATACAGGGTGTCAAAGTTTAATACAAAAATCGTTTTTTTATTAATGTCTCAACGATCCTTTTTCCGCTTTTGGTGAAACTTGGCAGTGTTGTTCGTCGTGATAAGACGCTAAACTAGTACTAACTAGATGATAATTATGAGTTCCAGTGGCGTCCCGGGGAGCACTTTCACGAATAATATTCACAAAAAAAATGTACGCCACTGACTTGCACCATATTTATTAATAAGCCATTTTTTAAAATGTAACAAATGAAAAGCAATAAAAATATAACAGAATATTCACAAAAAATGTTGCTTCCATGCAGGCTTCTGCTCTTCTTCGCATCGAGTGACGAACTCATTCGAAATTTCCATGAGTGTTACGTATGGCTTCACATCCGTCTAAAATTAAATTCCTAAGTTGTTCTACTGTCTTGATTCTTGTAACATAAACTAATGATTTTAGGCACCCACCACAAATAAAAATCTAGGCTGTTCAAGTCAGGCGATCTAGGTGGCCAGAATTGTGGTCCTCCACGACCTATCCAACGATTTTGGGAAGCTCTATTTAAATACTCACGAGCCAATATCATGCATGAACCAATATTGTTGCCGTAACTGAAGACGAACAACTTTAAAAAGTAAAGGCAAACAATTTTGTAGAAACTTACTGTTAGATTGTGCGTTAAGACGTTCTGGTAAAGAAAATGGTTCAATCAAATAGTTACCTATGAAACCGATCAAACGTTGATAGAAAACTGTTCCTGAAAATATGTCTCTGCAATAGTATGAGGATTTTCATAGGCCCAGTTATGATTATTTTGAAAATTAAATTATGACCAAACATTGTCCGAACCAAGATACCTTGCAATGTTGCAAAATCAAATTATTCCTGCACTTCAAGAAGTTGTTCTCAATGATCAATTTAATAACGTGTGACTGCAGCAAGATGGTTGTCCCGCGCATAATTCCAGACAAGTACAAACATTTTATCAGAGACTTTTGGTGAAAAGGTAATACCTACCAGTGGTCCTGTGCGCTGGCCTGCTAGGTCTCCGGACCTTACCCCATTGGACTTTTATTTATGGGAATTTGTCAAAAATGAGGTACACGAATTTAAGCCCCCTGAAACTCGCCAAGTTCTTGAGCAGCGAACTAGGAATATTTTTAGACATATTAACCGTAATACCATTAATCCTGTAACTAGATCTGTAAAAAAAAATATCAGCGATGCGTTGAAAAAAATGGTCGACATTTTGAACCTTAGTATATTTTACTTAATTAACTTTAATTCTTAAGCAAAAGAACCTTCCGATATGTCGGTGTTGCCAAATATGTTCGTAAATAATGATGTTTTTGTTATTTTGAAGTTATAAATTTTTATTTTGTATTAGTGTTTGATGTCATAGCATAGAAAAAATTAGGTACTTTTCGATGAGTAAATAATCCAATATGACGATCATAAGAGAAAAGAAAGTTGATAATTGTTACAGGAAAGCGAAACGTTGTAATCAAAATATGATCAGGTAGGCATCTTCTATGTAAAAAGTGGCAATAAATATGTGTTTTCGGATTTAAAAAATATTGGGTAATAAAAAAGTTACTACCGATCTAAGAAAATGCAACATTTTGGTTTATTCAAAATATCTCAAAACCCAAAAAACCCCGAATCGATCCGTAAGCACCAATAAACTACTTACATAATTGCCTAAAACTTTCCCCATTTAACCGCCTTTCTATCTCTTCTAGTTTCCGAGATCGTAATACTGTCAGCACAAATTTCGGGCATCCTGTATAGATGGCCGCAGTGATTTCAACGTTTGAATGATATTTCTGACGTAGTGTATGGATCTATTAACGATATTTATGCTCGAGTAAAACTTTGTGGTTGCTTGTTTGCTCACCGTCGTTAAAAAAATTAAGATGTAAAATAGACTCAAGTCATTATGGTCACCGATCAAGCGAATTCCTTTTCTTTGAATGTAATCCAGCAATCTCAGGGTATGCTTAGGAGCAGAGCCTCAAATATGCGAACAGTACGAATTTGGGCTTTATATAGCATCAAAAGTTGTTGGGGTGTATAGAGGTTCTTAATTCAGAATTTTTAGCGTTAAATTCTACTTGGTTACTGTCATTCAAAAGATTTTATACTTGGGCTAGGAATTATTTATTAATTTTATTATACATGATTGGTTTTAAATTTCTTATAATAATATGTTCTTTACTTTAATGATAATGGTCGTTCATTAAGCTAAAGTACTTTTTAAAGAACCTACCCTTAAATATGAAATAGGAATTCCAGATGTTTTTAAACATTTTTCTGGTTGTTTACGAAACTTAAAATTAAAACTCACAAAACCTACAATCAGTTTTGCAACATTTTTTTTGTCAGCCTTATCTGGGTTAATATGTTTAAGACCGACTTAAATATTATTTTGAATTTTAGTTGATACTTACTTGGCACAAAACCACATTTTCTTCATAGAACATTATTAGTATACTTCCAGCAGTTGCGTCCGCGCTAACATGTCATACATCCTATCCAGAACACCCAACACATGAAACAAATACCACAAACATCACCAACAACATTCACAGTGGTTGCTTTGACGATAGAAGTGGTGAGACAGTAAGCAGTTCTGAATAATCTGAACCCACAGCTTTGGAAAGACCAAAAAAAGGTATAACCTTCGATAATTCTCTAAAGTTTGGGATTGCCTTATTTATTATCCTTCACCCGCTACAAAACTGCTTCAAATAATGTCCTTTTTGCGATAAGGGCAACATTTTCATGACAACAAATGTACCAACAATAGTATCCTTGAAAATTATCTCGTAGTTGGTGTTAACAGCACAGTGATAAAATAAACCTTACAGTTACAAATCAAGACGATAATCATATAATCAACTTTATTATAATAATACAATTATTATTTATTTAATAATTTCTTATTTGAATTTATGACACATAAAAAATTACATTACGTTCCAACATCCATATATAGGCAATAAAGAAGATTAAAACTACATATAGAGAAAGACCAGGATATGAAAAGAATAACCGTAAAATTGTAGGCAACTCGTTCCTCGTAAATATTACTTTCCCGAGGTAATTTGAATATATGGAATGAATTACGCCATTTTGGGCATTAAGGAGAGCATTTAAAATAAAATTTGTATTAATTTTTATGACTAGGACGTGTTGACCGTGATAGGTGATGCAATTAGCAGTTTAGACATATTTTGTTATTTAGGGCGTTTCAGAAGTACGGTACGCATGATGTTCTAAGAGAAAAAGTTGATATGAGCATGTGTCCACAGTTGCCCCGTTTTTGACATTCAAGGTGTTTAAGTTCTCTTTCTTTCCCTCGGTATTTTATAATTTCTTTAAATATCCTTTTCCCGATTTTATTAAAATTTGTTACCGTTATTCATATTGATAAGGGGCTTAATCAGTCCTAACTTTGATTTCAAAAACATCTTTAAAACTAAGAAATTTTTTTTTAAATCTTCTCGTTTTAATAAAGATTAGACCGCACAGATATATTCGATTTAGATTGTCACTTTGTTGACAGTAGACAAACAAATGCGTTGTTGCCGTGTTGTCAATTCAATTTCCTTGCTTGTGTAGCGTGGTACGATCTACTTCGTGATTTATGTCAATTCATATTGGATTATTTTTTTAGTGTCATTGTGACGTTAAGCTCTTAATATGGAAGTCGAAAATATTATGGACTTGATGCGCTGTTAATTTAAATGACATTATTTTTATACCGTGAATTTAGAACGAAAAGACGGATCAGAAACCGGTTAGAGCCTTTTTAGCCCATGTAACTCCGGTTAGAGTCTTTTTAGCCCATGTAACTCTAGCGGAGCATCACGTTTGGCAACACTGTAAGTAATCTTTTATTTCATACACGTTTTAAGAGACTTTTTGCGTTGAAATAGTTCGAAAACTATTGTCATTTCAGAAACTTATTTTTCAATGTTTGGCCAAAAAAGTGTTTCATCCAACAATTTTTTTTTATAATCTATTCTATACACCGTGAGCTCTCGACTAAAATTTCAGAAATTTTAAAAATCGAGCTGACCTGTACTGCAAGATAGGGAAGTTATTAACTATTTGCGCGATATTCCCTCTGAAACCGCAATGAAAGCTGCCCACGAAACCAATTTTCCTGGTTCAGTCAACATTGCTCCTCGAAGGATTCGGGGTTCATATATCAGAAGTCGTTGCTCTACCAATAAAATTTCCTTAAGAGAGGTAAATAAATACAGAAGATTAGATTTTGCACGTACCTACGTTAATCAAAATAATATGTGGAAGAAAGTATTTTTTCCGCGTGTGCAGACCCATAGGAGTAAGGTATGTTGAGCAGTGTTCTCATAAAACCAATATTAGTGACCGTTTCTCGGTACACATTTGGGCAGAGATCAGAAGCAGAAGTCTAGGGGTTTTTGAAGTAGTACAAGATAGTGTCACTGCCCCCGTATACTGCAATATATTAAGCCAAACTATGTTTCCAACAGTTACGGCAGTATACGGAGGAAATTTCATATTCAAGTAAAACAAGTCCCCAATTTATACGTTTCGAGACTAGTTCAAGACTATTTGCAAGAAAATTAAATAAATGTTTTACCTTGGCCATCTAAGAGTCCTGATCTCAATACCATAGAAAACGCTTGCGGTGAAGTTACTAACTATATATGTAAACATAACTTTAGACCTAGAAATCGACAGAAAATACTACAACAAATAAGGGAATCATAGAGTCTGATATCTGAGGATTACATCAGAAATTTAGTTCTCAGTATGCCTCGACGACTACAAAGAGTCCTTTCTTATTATGCTAACTAATCGCACGCTCTTGCTATTAACTTTACTTAGCGTTAGAAATAGACATTAGTTAAAAAGGGAATACATCTCTTTGTCATATTCTTCTTTTTCCATTGTCATCTCGCGGGGCGACGGGGGTTGACAATCATCATGGCAATCCTGACTTTGGAGGCTGCAGCTCTGAAGAGTTCACTCGAGGTGCATCCAAACCATTCCCACAAGTTTCGCAGCCTGGATATTCTCCTCTTACCTACATTTCTCTTTACACAGATCTTTCCTTGCACAATTAGTTACAGCATAGCATATTTCTCCGCTCGTGTGATATGTCCAAGATACTGTAAATTATCTTATAGGTCTCTATTATTTCCCTTCCTTGTTAATTCTCTTCATGACGTCAGTGTTTGTTACGGAATTAGTCCATGAAATTTTCAGAATTTTTCGGTGAACCCAGATTTCGAATGATTCAATTTTCTTGGTAGGTAGTCTTTGCGTTCAAAGTACAAGCTTCAATGCCATAAAGAAGTGCAGAAAAGATGTAACATCATGTTCAATGTTAGGTGTCTGGCGCTGAGCATCTTTCTTATCCTGATGACAATTGTTTGGGCTGTTTCTATGCGTCTCTCAATTTCTTTGCTGTAGTCATTTGTTGAATTTATCAATGTTCCGAGGTATGTGTAGTTTTTAACTTGCTCGTTTCGTTCACTGTCAGATTTTCTTTGTCGCACTAGATTTCTCATAAATATGGTTTTCTTGATGTTCAGTATTCCTCCCTGCATTTAACCAATTTGTTCATCAATCTCTGCAGGTCTTCTATACAGGGTCGTTGGTATGTATGGAAACGGTCGATTATTTCCTAAAGTAAAACAGTTAGCAAAAAATATTCAAAATAAAAGTTTCAGGGTTTCTAAAGTTCTATTAGAATTCTTGAAAAATAAGTATACAGGATGAGTCAGAAAACCGTAGAGAAACAAAGCTACTTTTTTTTAAACGGAACACCCTATATCTTAGAATATTTTTGGATTTTACATAAAATACCAATTATTTTTCAATAAGTGTATTACAAGTCTAAACCTAATAGTTTCCGAGATATCGACTATTGAAAAATCACATTTTTGAACTTTGACAGCTTCTAGCTTTTTAACGGTACGTCTTAGACTAAAACGGCTTACATGTCCCTATCTTAGTTTCTTATTATCTTTCTAAAAGTGTCAACTTCCGGTTAATCCGGATGTAACTCAAAAGCCGGAAATACAGTACTTTCGATTTAACCGGAAGTGGATGTTTTTGGGAAGATAATAAAAAAGTAAGATAGGGACATGTAAGTCGTTTCACTCTAAGACGTACCGTTAGAAAGCTAGAAGCTGTCAAAGTTCAAAAATGTCTTTTTTCAAAAGTCGATATCTCGTAAACTATTAGGTTTAGGCTTATAATGCACTTATTAAAAAATAATTATTATTTTATGCTAAATCCAAAAATATTTTAAGATATAGGGTGTTCCATTTAAAAAAAGAAACTTTGCTTCTCCACGGTTTTCTGACACATCCTGTATAGTTATTTGTTAAAAATTCTAATAGACCTTAAAAAACCCTAAAACTTTTGTCTAAAATATTTTTTGCTAACTATTATACTTTAAGAAATAATCGACCGTTTCCATACATACCAACGACCCTGTATACTCCGCTGTATGCATACCTTATATTAATTATTGATCGGTGTTCCGTTGACTTTTATTTCAGATGTTTCTCGTTCTAGTTCTTTCTGGATGATTTCTTCGAAGTATGCATTCTTATTTTTATTTCCTCTGATAGTTGGTTATCGATACATGTTTTTATCTACTTTCATTTAGTAATATGAATTTTACAGTTCTGTAAATCGTTTTGTAAGGGCATCTATTACAGCACTAGTGCTGTAATAGATGCCCTTACAAAACGATTTTTAATAGCAGGTGCATTTTTATTTTTAAAAGTGCCTTTTGCCAAATATTTTTATTCATAGATGAAAGTAGATAAAATTTTGTACAATATTCTTGTTGTAAATTCATTTAACTACACTCGATGTTTGATTAAACTCGGCTGACGCCTCGTTTAACAACTTTAACATCTCGTGTTGTAATATGAATCTTTACAACACTTATATCGTAAATAACTATTACTTTTTGATTATAATATAGATTTGTAATAATTCTAAGGTACTATCATACTTATTGTTTTAACAACCCTCATTAGCTTGTCGTGGCGAAGTACACGTCCTGATTAACGTTCAAACATCGCTGGACCAATACATCGATGCCAATAGGGCCTCACGAGTTCCTAACCCTTTGCGAAATCTAAATTGTGTTTTGAGTGAATTACTTTTAGGAATAGTTTTCGTGTGTGAGATATCTAGCTGATGGTGCGGTGGTCAGTACACTTTCTTGCCCTATCCTTTTCGGGTAGGCAAACAAACATCGACAGCAACTATTTCCCAGGCATGCATTCCGATCAATAAACTTGATTGAATAGATGTACCAAGATGCAAATGTTACCTTCATCTATAAGTTTAAGGATGTGCACACTTATGAGGTTATTTAAAATGCACGACAAACTTCTCCATTAGACGTTAAACATTTACCGAATAAAATTACTGCCGGCTTTACCTTCACAGAAATTAGTATGTCAAACTTCTTTCGAAGTAAAGTTTTGTTACACCCATCCAGGTATTTAGGACCAAGAAAGTTTGTATCGATTAGACAGGGTCTAACTTTTGTCAGATACCTTATTTCTTTAATGGACCCGTATTTCGTTGAAGTTTCGTGAGTTTGACGGGTAAATGTTACATTATAGCTAAGATTTCAGGAAGTCGATTTAATAAATTTCAATGAAAAAGTTAAGGTATGATCCAAAATAAGAACTTTTTTTTCTTGACTCGCTGGCGTAAAGTCGTTTTTAAGGTTGGGTGTCTTTGTGATTATTATTTGAATATATTTTAATATAAAACAAAATATTGGATACAATACTATTACTAAAGTACTATATGTCATGGCTCAATTTCTGAAATTACAACATCCTGAGTATTACACTGGTCATTCTCTTCTGCGCAGCTCGGCAACACTTCTAGCAGAAAATGGAGGAGACCTACTAAGCCTAAAAAGACACGGTAGATGGAAGTCGGCGACAGTAACTGAAGGATATATTGAGGAATCGATAGCGGACAAGAAGAGAATAGCCAAACTAGTACAAAAACCCATCTTATCCAATGAAAATTTAAGTGTACCTCCACTTCTTTCGCACGTGAAGATGGTCTGGCAAAAAACTTACAGACTAATGATTTAGTACCAAGTGTTAATAAACGTTCACTAATTATCGAAAATATTCATAATACTGAAGTAAATTTACCTATAATAAATAATGGTAATTATATTAATAGTGGAAATGCAGCAGTGCCTATGAGTTGTAATAACTGTACAATCAACTACTATTTTAAATGATTTTCATAGTTTTTGATAATTTTCATTATGTTAGGACATTTTCTAGAGTTTATTTTCCATGTTCACTTCGTTAAATCATTAAAGTTTTAGTCAATTTATTTAAAAAGATAAAAAAATCTTCATTATTAACCTAGGTAAAAAATGAATTATCATTATTAATAATGAACTACTTCTTATTAGGCAAATGAGGTAAATAATAGGGTTTTCTCATGTTAGTAGTAGAAAAAATATTGTATTGGTTTTTATTCTTTTCTAGATCCAAAATACGAGTACCTTTGATAATAACTGCTTTTGTTGGGCCTAATCCAGAGCCCCAGAAAGTTAAACCATAGCGACATAAGGCGGCGGTCCCTTTGATTTTCGTGTCGTCAAATTTTTACTGATGTATTGACGTTTACCTAATTGGTACTAATCGTTTTACTGGGAAAAAGTATTATTTACAATTGAACTTGTGTAACTTTTTTATTAACTGTATGCAAGGAGCATTAATTTTCTTGCCTTAACTGACCGTGCAGTTAATAGTTAGTTAATGGATCAACAGTTTTTAATTATATTTGTAATATTAAGTTTAGTTCAAAGCCAGAAAAAGGATTTATATAAATAGAAGACATTTAATTATTATCATTTATCCTATCAACAATGATTTAGTAAACTTTGTTGAGGTTGTATTCATACAGGGTAAAGATCTTAAAGTGTTACTTTTTTAAAATTTTAGGACACCAATAGGAGTTTGGGGGACATATTTTAAAATATTTTTGACAGTTACTCCCTTGCAGATTTTATCTGGCTGATGATAAATTTGAATGTCAAATGGGAAAATACTCTTTTCTACAAATGTGTTTAACACTGTCTACTAGCCTTAAAAATGTTACTTTAAGGCACTAGTGTTAAAAGTAAAATGTCAATTTTTTCAAAAAAACGTCAAAAAACATTTCTATTTTATTTATTTACAGTTATATTAATAGTACAATTTGAAGAATTCGAAAAATAAATTCCTTCCTCAGTTCTGCTGTTTTTCGCGGTTGAGGAGAATTGAACAGAAACAGTAGCATGTCTAGTTGATGTTGAAGCATCATCGGCTGATGTCGTTTGTACTGTAAGCAATTTTCGAGCAATATAATTTTTATTTTCCAAGGAATCCACGATGTACCCTTCCGCAACGGTTGAGGATTTTCATACCCCATGCCGCTTAATTGTCGTCAAATTTGCTCCAACATCGGCAAGTAAGCTCGCAGAGGAACGGCGAGAGCAGTGCCCCGTATAGAGTGTCGAATTTGGAAGTTGCAGAAATCTTGCTATAGCAGCAGGAAATTTTCCGAACGTACTAATTACGACCGGATTTCTGGTTACCTTTTACATATTTTAAGAAGTGCCGCCGATGAACGACATCTGCTGGACGAAGCTCAGTATATTTTCGATAAAAATCCAAATAAAATTTTTCAACGATAGTGAAATTTCGTGGTACCTTCCAAGTTGTCAAGAGTCAAGTGACAAAGCTCCTCCCTGCGGCAGGCACTCCTACAATCATAGCTACTTTTATTAGAAGGTACTCATTATCCGGTGCGCACTTCAAAAACTGTTCAATTTGGTCTCTAGTAAAATTTTTTGATTTTTTGGCCTGGTAACCCTTTCCTTGACGCTTCAAGTAGGCAATCAATTTAAAATGTTTGCTGGTATCTACGTCGTTATTTACACGTAGCATAGCTTTGATCATTGAATAATGGGACCAAAGAGAAGATGACTTCCATACCTTTGCCTTTTCTCAAAATAGGCCAGGAATATGTTTTCGGAATACTTTCCAGAAACGCCTTTGTTTTCACATCATTTTATAAATTTGTTATAAGCAATCTCATATTGAATTCTTGATCCTCGTGACAGTAAATCCAGAGTAGCTCTGTTAGCAGGTTCTTCTATGTCCTTAAGTGGATCGATTTGTTGTATTTCTTGCATTTTTGGCAAACCACAACAGCCAGCGCTAGCGTTTTAATAAAACTGACAGGACCTTTCAAATCTTTAATTTTTCTGTAAGCAAATCAGCCAACAATGATGGTTGCTAGGTTTTATTGACAAATGTGAACTAATTTAATATAAATATAGGATGTTATCAGAAACTACCTGGACGTAAGAGATTCTAAACATTTATTTTTCAATTATTGTATGCTTTTTATTGCCGTTTGTAGAAAAAATATTGTATGATATTTGTGTTAAAAGTATTTTTAAGGAACTCTTGTGCTTCGTACGTTCTGCAAATTGCCTTAAAAATGTGCTTCTAAAACTTATGTCATAAATAACTATTAAATTTGTCCCCCAACCTTTCTATTGGCGTCCTAAAATTTGAATAACATATTTCCGGCCGTTTTTCGGCTTTTGCGTTGTAACAATCTATTTTTTTATTTTTCTTGAACCATGTAAATAATGGATTTATAGGTAGATCGTGTTGAATAAAAGATACCTACTTAGTTGAGTCCAGAACGTACTACCTTTAATCGTTGTTTTTAGACAGATAATCTTCTTTTAAATTAGATTTTTCCGTTAGCTAAGGGTATAAACCTGTCTTCAGTTTCAATTAACCTATACCTTAATTATTTAGCTTGGGTCTTCGAGCTTCTATTACGTGTAAAGTTAATTAAAACCCCTCCAAATGATTTCATCGTCTATTACCGCAGAATTTTGAATAAAATTAAATTAAATGGATAAATGTTAGATTAGCTGTAAAGCTCACCCAACCTCAAAAATATATTTAATTTTCATTGATAAACAATTTTAATAAAACGATATCCCTTTAATGACTTTAATTGAAACTGGCGAAACACAATGTCTTATTTAGTATATGAATTTTACTCGATGTAACATTTCTGTATTAAACCTAAAGCTTAAAAATAATTTTCTTGAAGAGATAAACCTATGTGGATAATCTTTTATTAAGCCTACAATATTATCAGATCCTATTGAGGGGAGTTTGCAGTTATCTCCTGAGCTTGAGTATATTGGTAAATTGGATGAAAGTAGAGAATGGCTGTACCAGTTAATAGTGTCTTGCGTAAAAATAAACATCCTTTATTAATGGACCGGCAAAATATCTCACTTTGAATTCCGAGTGAATCAAAAAACTATTACAATAATAACCACAAAACAGGTCGGAGAGCACCCTACACGAGTATTTGTTAAACAACAAAATCGAGTGCATCCCTACTCGGTTCTAATTCGACCGAAAATCACTCCCCGCACGCCCGCCGATCGACTTGAGCCTAAAGCAACCATCCTGGTACTTCGATCAGCCGCTTGAGTGTGTGACAGAGATGGAGAAAGAGCGCCGTAAGAAAGAAAAGAAAACGATTATGATGAGTTGTGAATCTTTTGGATAGCGCTAACCCTGGGAGTAGCTTACGTAACACAAATTTTCCAAAGGAACTGAATATCATAGTCGGAACATAAATTGATTAGAAACAACATAATAAAACTGTAGGGGAGTAAAGCTTAGCTTGAAAAATTAAAGTATAATATGCTCCAAACCAGGCTAAATGACTCGGTTTTTACTTCTGACTTTTGTAAGGTAATCATCATCATCAACATCAACCAGCAGTTAAGGGTCTACTTCGTTCAGCAATGAATGTAACGGCGACTGCAGCAGACCTGACTAACGAGGTCACTTGGTAGTTGCACGAATCGGATTCAAACCGACAACCATCCGTTCTATACACCAACGCCCTAACCAAGTCAGCCGATATAGACATATCCGTTTATTCATTTGTCGAGATCTGCTTTTTGAAAAATTCTCTAGGTGTGCGTAAGCCACTCGCAGACCTTCTGCGGTTAAGAGCGGTAGGAATGTAAGAGGGGGAAGGGGAACTTATCCACTCTTAGTGGCCATTGCAACCCTTTTTGCCGTTAGCTGAAGGCATCACCGACATTATAAGATTGCAGCCTCAGTTAGGCATAGGATCACTGGCCAATAATTTCAAAACAAAAGTAAATTATAACTACAAAGATATACTTATTAGCGCCTGTAATAATTTTAAATTTCAAATAAGTAAGTAACATATCAGACGAAGAATGACAATTCAGAAAGAAGTAGATCTACGAATCGGATTGAAATCGGTTTTATACACCAACGTACCAACCAATTGGCCATCCTGGGCAGTATCGTATTATTCGCTTGTCGAGATCTGCTTTTTGCTTGCTTTTCTGAATTTTCATTTTTCGTCTGATATGTCACTGACTTAATTAAAATTTTAAACTTATTACTAATAGGTAATCTCTGTACCTATACTTTAAAATTTTGAACGTGTTTTATAGGTATGTACTAACTCGGCTTAATTGTCTCTAACCAGCGCCATCTAATCCATCTTTTTGTGCCCAATTAGCCTATATTTTTGAAAAAGAAAGTCCAGCGCTAAAAGGGCCGGCGCCAAAATATCCTCCTCCCTTTAAAATTACACACACAACAATATAACGGAATATATTCTTTGATGGAAAATATTGTTTAACATGAACACCCTACGTACTAGCGTAAAAGTAAAGTAACAAATTTCATTTCTTGTCTGATTGTGCAGGATAAACAGTAGGTATACTTCTGGTACAAAAGAAATGTAGTTTAAAAAACGAGAGAAAAACAGCTAGGTATTTAGATATTTTAAGTTTATTAAACTGCATCCTAGTATTAATTACTACCATTTTTTGCCATCATAAACATAGCCGTAGATCTTTTTTGGGAAACGACTGCGACAGAATTAAATTAAACAATCATCTTCAGTCCAGATCGTTGTTCTTTAAAATATTTATAAAATCTCTGATCTGAGGGTGATTACTTAGTTAATATTATAGCCGAAATAAGCGCCCCATTAAAACTGAATTTGTGCAATACAGACCTGTTTTAACACAATATGCAAAATCCTCTTTGAATTCTTTACGTCAAGTAGAAAGGAGCCTTTGACATTTTTCTGTTGAATTGTCGTGTGTCATGCGTATGTGTTTCTTCTAAGATTTTCAGCTGCTACCATTGGTGCCTGTTTCCCATCTCTTGAACGGCGTCGGATAGTAGTTCTGTACTGTATATAGGGCTCGCGCACAGGGAGCCAGTTCTTAGGTAGTTTGTATGTTGCGTTTGGTGTAGTTCTTCTATTTGAGTTTATTATCAGTTCGTTTGTCAATACGTCCGTTCGTTTGTAGTAATAAATTGTAATTTTCAAAAAGATCTCGGTAATCGTCTGTGTTTTAAAATTGTTATGGAGAACCCTGTTCATTGTATAACTAGGGACATTTGCTATCGTCTTTAATGCCCTATTTTGAATTACCTTAAACTTATTCAGCTCGGACTTACTTATGTTACACCACGATGGAGCTCCAGTCTGACCAGGACCTTGTAAAGATTAACTTTGGTTCTATTACTAAGTCTACTCCGCCTGTGAAGCAGGGGTAGATTAAGGTCATTTGACGTAACGCTAACTTGATTCTATTTATTGCACTTAACCTCCAGTTTAGTCTTTGCTCGAAGATAAGTCCCCGGTCCTTCACTTCCTGACGCCAGTTAATCTGGACTCTATTGACGCGAAGCCTTGTTTCTGGTCTTCTGGCGTGATTTTTCGTAAACTAAGCAGCCTTTGTTTTGGCGGGATTTAAACGAATCGCCCAAGCCGAAAGCCATTTTTCTAGCTGGTTTATATGGCGTTGCATGCGTATAACGACTAGCCATGACTGTTTAGAAGTGGAAGTTATTGCAGTATCGTCCCCGAATAGAGAGAGCTGATTCTGTCTATCTCGCGGAATGTCGTGAGTCTAAATGTTGTACAACATTGGAGACAGAGGTGAGCCTAGCGGCACTCTCGCCGGATGCGTTTCATCGGAAAAATTGCTTCCTCCGACGAGACTACAAAACGTCGGTTCTGTAAGAATGAACCCATTATATTGACTGGATAGTTTGCAGCATCGAGCCTTATTAACTTTAATAGCATACCGTTATGCCAGACCTTATCTAAACCTCTTCTGTTAAATCATTTCACTATATTCGAAGTAAGTCTCGTCGTTTGCCTAACTGTGCAATGTTCAGCCTGAAAGCCGAACTGTTCGTTAGGCAAAACGTTGTTATTAAATACGAAATCGTTTCTACGAGACAGGATTACGTCTTCGACTACCTTACCCAGGCGTGATAACTGGTTTATCGGTCGGTAGCTAACCGGTGCCATAGGATCCTCCACCTTCTTGTGAATGAGAATGACTTTCGTGTGTTTCTAGGTGCACGGAAAATGACCTTCTCTAATAATAGCCTGGGATATGTCTAAGCTATTTCCCAAAGCTGCGTCTGGCAGGTTTCGCAATGCCGTCAAAGCCTGGGGCTTTTCTAGCATTCAAAACCCACTAGTGATCTGACTTCCGCAAAAGTAACCGCAGGGAAATTTGGCAGGGGATGTTCTATCGCTCTGTAGATGTTTATTGTCCTGGAGACCCTTTCATCTCTGGTCGAATCTGTAGCAGGATTTCCGCTAAATTCAGCTATATCCTTCGCATAAGCCAGAACCAGACCTGTTTCTTGGATTTTGAGCAACGATATCGGTTTCCTAGAACCTCTGGTTAAAGTTCGAGTCATTCTGTACAAGGAGTTGTCCTTGATGGACAAACTCTGAACTCTGTCGCCCCACAATTCCGATTGTCGATCAACTAGTAAGAGCTTGATAGTCTCGGCTGCACGATTTGCCTCGGCTTTGATGCGAGGATCCCCAGATCGATACGCTCTGTTTCTAAGTCGGTTTTAGTTCTCATACGCCGCTTGATATCGTCAGTTGAAGCCCCAACTTTCGAATATTCAGACACCTTCGTGATAGAGGAGTTTCACCACAACTTGATTCATTAAGAAATGGAACCAAAAGTGAGCAGTTCTGTTTAAAAATTACCTCATATTTTTCTCGTACTTAGCTCCTCTACCAGATATCGTTCAACAAATTGATCGAATTGAGTTATTCTTGCAATTTGAAATTATTACACACATGATCGCCTGGTAAAACTGTAAATTACATACTAACTTAGAAATAATAATCACACAATTGAGCTTTATTTTACATAATATTCGATTTTCCATGCTGTGTGCATTTATACCTCATGAACAGATGGAATTTTAATTAATTCCACAAATTAATAAAATGTAAATTATCCATGGAAATAAAATACTGATAACAAAGTTAATCCAAACAAGCCGTTATAAATTGAAAATTGAATTTTGGCCTGTAATTTAAATTGGAAATCCCACGGCTTATTACCGAATCGATCTTTACGCAAATGAAAACCAATTGGCAGCTATTTACATAGTACTGTATATAGGTTGATGGGTACTATAGGCATGAGATTTTACAGTATTTCCCCTAATTAACCAGGCATATACAGAGTGTAAGGTAAAATGTGCGAAATCTCTCGGATTCAGATAGAACATGAAAAAATAAGATGATAAGTTCCTATAAGATTTCCTCCTAGAGGCCCTTCCTACCGGTTGAAATCGGTTTTTCTGGAATAACTTTCAAAGTTCTTACCATAATTTAATAAATATTTAATGTAATGGACACAAGTTGTACACAGTTGTACCACCGCACTTTTGAATGTGACGGATCATATTTTTAGGGCTTTGGATGCCGGAATGGCAACAGTTCTTGTACTTTTGGATTTTTCAAAGGCTTTTGATACAATTAGCCATCACGTTCTTGAAAATATTTTAAAGTACATAGGTCTCTCAACTTCGGCAGTGTCATTCCTTAAGAATTATCTAGCAATTTTATGGAAGTAGTCCATCTCACAGTGGAGTAATATTTTAAGTGAGGAATGAAACACAAAGTCTGCTCCACCAATTTAATAAAAAAGTTCAGATCAACATCCCAAACATGTTTCGAAGGTATAAACCTTCATCTTCATCATCATTATCTAGCAGATAGAGAGCAGCGAGTGTGCCTACGGGGACAGCTGTCTGATAAGAAATCATTAACATGTGGTGTTCCTCAGGGGTCAATTCTTGGGCCGCTGCTCTTCTCTGTTTATACGGCTTTTTTTTTTGGGTTTGTTACCGACTGCTCTATGCAAATGTACGCGGATGATACGCAAATATTTTATTCCTTTCTTCCTTCAGAAATGAACAGGGCTTGTTTAATAATTTTATTGATCGTAACCTAGACTCTCTATACAATGTATCTCGAAATCATTCACTATTACTCAATCCTAGCAAGAGTAAAGCAATGCTGTTTTGTAGGCGTAGAGATCTAGAGTTTCTGAAAAGTAATATTTCAATCTCTGTAGATTCTGTGGAACTGGAATTTTGTGACGAATTAAAGAACTTGGGGCTATGGATGGACGCGGACCTAAGATTCAGTAGGCATGTCTCGGAATGTACAAAAAAGGCTATTTTTAAATTGAAAATGTTATATGGATCCAGACATGCTTTGGATTTTGGGCTGAAGCCTCTTCTCTGTGACTCCCTAGTCCTGTCAACTTTTAACTTCTGTGATGTCATCTATGGTTCATGCTTAACTGCGCTGAATTATCAGCGTGTTCAAAAAATTCAGAATTTTTGTATCCGTTTTATCCGTGGCATATGTAGAAGAAATCCTGTAAGCCACAAGCTCAGGTCCTTAAAATGGTTATGCATGGGGGATAGGCGTAAGCTACATAGTGCTGCCCTGTATCACAGAATAATGCTTACCAAAATACCGTCTAACTTGTACCGAAAGATTGTTTTTAGGACTGATGTTCATAATCTAAATCTAAGACATAAATGTCCAATAACACCACCACGCCACAAGACTACAATGTTTCGGAGAAGTTTTACCTACAACGTCCCTGCGATTTATAACTCTATCCCGGCAAAATTTAAATCACTTCCTGTACTGAGTTTTCACAATAAAATGAAAAATTTTTTACTTGGCGATCTCTAGATCGTCTAATTTAGTTATAGTTAGGTTTATAGTATGTTATAGCATGTCAATACATTACATGTATAGGCTAGATAAAACAATAACTATCCTTTTCTGGGATATATTAACTTTTAATTTTAATTTTAATCTTTTAGTTTTGGTTCAAGGGCCGGGTGCACTGATATACTGTGAGCAGGGTCATGACTTTAGTTTTAATATTTATATAATGTTGTTGGACAGTTGGGCTATTGCTCGGGTATATCAGTGCAGGTGCCCGACCAGGTTAAGTGTAAGAACAACCTTTACGTCAGTAAACGGATGAACTTCGCCATTTCAGAAGATGCACAATATTGATTTTGTTTTTGTTTATACCTTTGCAACTTTGTACCTTCTGAATAAAGAACTTATTTATTTATTTATATTTATATTTATATTTATATTTATATTTATATTTATATTTATATTTATATTTATATTTATATTTATATTTATATTTATATTTATATTTATATTTATATTTATATAAGTAAAGACCTCTTAAAACAGTGTCATTGAAACTAATTTAGCTTTTCAAATTTTTAACATCTTGTATGGTAAAACTTAAAAAAAAAAATTGGGTAGCTTGCATCTTAGACTAAAATACTACTCAGTAAAAAAAGTACTCTTGTTTATTGTCGATAAAATTAACCGTTTTCGAGAAAAAGAATAATGCCTATGTGAAAGCTAAACTTTAGCTTTTCATCTGATATTATTTAGCTTGGATTCCCACCAAGTTTATGGTGATTTATTATTTTATTGTGATTTCGTGTAAAGGTTATGGAGAAATACTTTTTGAGAGTAACAAAGAGGTTCCCATCAAGGTCAGCGTGTATTTTATTACAGTCGTTAGTTTCAGTTATTTGTTTATAAATTTTGAGGTCATCTGCATAAAATAGAAACTTAGAATGTCGGAAACAGAGCGAGATGTCATTGATATACAGAGTGGCAAAGAAGTCGCGCATAATGCTTGTAACTTTTGAATTACCTCGTATACGAAAAAGTGACCTTCATGAAAGTTGTTCAGTAGGTTATTCCCCACATTTCTACCTGCCTGAATTTTATCTGTCATTTCTGCTTTGGTTGCCATAGAGACCAACTTAATTTTTTTAAATAGAACACCCCTGGATATGATTGCATATTTGGATTCTACTGGGAAAACTCGGAATTTTTTGTATTTCAAATTTCTATTTATTTAAAACTGTAACAAGCTTTATAATAACAAAATAAATAGCCTAGAAAATTGAACAACATCGAAATAATAAACAAGTGAAACTTTTCAGTGGATCAGGTGTTCAAAATGACAATCATTTTCTGCTAAGCAGAGCGCCAGTCGATTCCTGAACCCGTCTGCAACGTTTAAAAGAATGTGCTCTGGAATAGCCCGAATGTCAGCATTAATTCTGACTTTTAAAGATTCTAAGTCATTTGGACGGTTAACATAGACTTTGCTCTTTAAGTGTCCCCACAGAAAGATGTCGAGCGGGGTTAAGTCCTGGGATCGCGCCGGCAAGTCAATAGCACCTCTTCTGCCTATACAACGTCCTGGAAATTGTTCGCTTATGTATTGTCTAGCATTTGCCGCATAATGCGCAGGTGCCCCATGCAATCATATGCAGGCTGTTTCATTTAAAAAAAGTAAGATAGTCGCTATGGCAACCAAACCAGAAATGACAGAGAAAATTCAGGCAGGTAGAAATGTGGGGAATAATTTACTGAACAACTTTCATAAAGGTCACTTTTTCGTTTACGAAATAATTCGAAAGTTACAGGCATTATACGCGACATTCTTGCTACTCTGTATATGAGAAACAGCAGTGGTCCTAGGTGGCTACCCTGGGATACCCCTGACATAGAGATAAAGATAAAGATAGGGCTTGAACCAATCCAGAACAACGCCACCCTCCCCAACCTGAGATAACTTTTCCAGGGGTAAAAGATGGTCAATTTGTCAAGCGCTTTACTAAAGTTGGTATACAGGGTGGGGACTTTAAATGGAACGCTGCTTATAGCTGATCTGAGAATAAGATTTCACTAAAATACAAAAATACGTCCTCAAAGATTTTTTATGGGCTTCGTTTTTGTCATGTAAAAAAAAATTTGGACCCCAAAGAGGGGGCGCACGCCGGCGCAGCCCTAACCAACTTTCTTTATAAGATTGGAAGACACCACTTGTGACACCTTTTTGGAAAGCTCATTGCAAAAGGAAATTGTCAATCAATTTTTTTTGACATCTGTCAAACCATGTGCCAGAAATTTAATAAAATCTAATTTTAAACAATTATATTAACCGTAACATTAAAGCTGTAATGTCATCTTTTTAACTTTATAATAATTGTTGAAAATGTGCCCCATTAACCAGTTGGCACAAACCTAACCGATGGTAAAACTCTTCTCATACTCTTCCCAAAACTTCTGGCGTGATTAAACGTATCTCTGCCCGAATCCTTGCCTTCAACTCTTCCAAATTGTTAGGTCTGGTAACATATACCCTTCTTTTTAAATCCCCCCACAAATAAAAGTCTAAGGGTGTAATATCCGGTGATCTGGGCGGCCACTCTAAAAATCCTTGCCGCCCTATCCACCTATTTGGAAATGCAGTGTTTAAGAATTCTCTTACAATCCTTGCAAAGTGGGGAGGGGCTCCATCCTGCTGAAAAAATATCCTTCGATCTAGATTTCCATAATTTGGGAATATTCTTTGGAGTTCTGGTATTAGAAATGTTTGAAGAAAATTTAAATACACGTCTCCATTTAAATAATGTTCAAAAAAGAATGGACCAATTATTCTGTCGCCTATTATTCCAGCCCAAACATTCACTTTCCCTTTGCGTTGAGAGTGACATTCAACAATGCAATGAGGATTTTCGTCGGCATAATACCGGCAATTTTGACGATTAACCTAAAATGGAAATTAATTAATAATCGGTTTAGAAAGTAAGACTTTGCCCAGTGATTGTCAAGAACAATGGTTAATTCCCTTTAACTTTCAAACTTACCTGGCCCTCTAAAGTAAATGTTGCTTCATCAGAAAAAAGTATCCACTCTAAATTACTGTGTCAGTTGTCCAATGCGGTCATCATAACTTCGCAAAATTCTACCCTTCTATCTAAGTCATCCTCCAATAACTCTTGCACTGGCTGCATTTTGAATGGCTTTATGCCAGCAGATTTTGTAATCTTCAACACCGTTTTATGATCAATATTGTGGTCACGAGATAATTGCACTGCTGCAGTAATTGGGTTTTCTTGATAACTCAATAGGACATTTAATTTGGTTTCATCTGATACTCTTGGGGGTCTTCGTCTCGGAACATGTCTTACATGAACTAATTCCCTAAATTGCTTTTCAATTTTGCTGACTGTACTTCGAGACAGAGGTAGCCAATCGGGATGAATTTCATGAAACAACTCACAAACTTCTTCTTGACTTCGTTTTCTTTCTCCAAACCCGACCATCATCAGTATTTCAATCTTTAAGGTTTCAGTTAAATACATTCTTAAAATTTTTAAATGAAAGCGTCAAAAATAAAATTTTAATTAGTACCTGCTTGCCAAACGTAACAAAACTGGCGGCATTACCAAGGAAATAAAACAATAATTGACTTACGGTTGACTCTATGCCAACAGGTTAATGGGGCATATTTCTAACAATTGTTAAGCTAAAAAGATGACATTACAGTTTTAATGGTATTTTAACATAATTGTTTACCAAATTGTTTAAAATTAGATTTTATTAAATTTCTGGCACATGGTTTGACAGATGTCAAAAAAAATTGATTGACAAACTCCTTTTTCAATGAGCTTTCCAAAAAGGTGTCACAAGTGGTGTCTTCCAATCTTATAAAAAAAGTTGGTTAGGGCTGCGCCCCCTCTTTGGGGCCCAAATTTTTTTTTACATGACAAAAACGAAGCCCATAGAAATCTTTGAGGACGTATTTTTGTATTTTAGTGAAATCTTATTCTCAGATCAGCTATAAGCAGCGTTCCATTTAAAGTCCCCACCCTGTATATACAGTCAACCTGGATTCGGTTATTCATACCCCTTATAATAAATTCCGAGTAGCATATAAGATTTGACTCTATTGACCCTTTGGTGTAGAATCCATGCTACTCTATAAATATATAGAGCTTGGTTATAGGCCGGTAGTTGTTGAAGTCGCTTCTATCGCCTGCCTTAAAAATTGGTACAATTAAAGATTATTTCCATGAATTGGGAAACGATTCTGTACGTAATGATTGGTTAAATAACAGGGATAAAGGGAAGGCCACACTGTCAGCGCATTTGGCAATCAATCATGTATCTAGACTTTTTAGAATTTCCTGTATTTGTAAAGGATTTAAATAAAGATTAGAGAGTTGGGCACAGGCGTCTCAATCAGCGTCAGTTTAAGGGATATTGGCTGAAAAACACTTTTAAAGTAATGAGCAAAAATATTACAAATATGTCTGTTATTATCAGCCTTATCGTTGCCAAGCGACATGCAGGGAGGTAAATTGTTGAGATGCTTTGCAGGTACAAAATGCCACAACTTATTACTGTTATCAATTATTTCCGCCTCAATGTGATTTATAATTGAATTGGTCTTGTTCAATTAGGCGCGTGGAACGAATCCTTAACAGCTTAAATGTATAAATTCTTGTAATATATTATACACCTTCCATTTTAATGAATTTTATTTTTTTCTTTTAGCACTTTAAAGCTGGATTTATAAACTCGAAAAGTTGGTGAAGTTTTCGAACCTTACATGAGCTTTACATGAACAACATAAACGAGTGTATAAATGGAACTGAGTGTTCCCTTTAGTTCAAATTAAACTCCTATTTCCAACACCAACTGAACCTTAACCTCGCCAACTTTTCGAGTTTATAAATCCAGCTTAATCGTCGTGCTAGAGAAATATGCCGGGAATTTAGCATTACGATATCCGTATGGTACGTTATCATTTACTGCGGAGGTTAGTTAATTTTATAAGTAAGATATATTATTCTCTAATAAATTATATTGGAATGCAATCTCCCAGTAGGCTTTTAACGGAATGTTATTAATTGTATTGTAATCAGCTCGGCGAAAATTACGAAATTGACAGTTGGGAGAGTTACCCGTTCTCAACGAAAGGTATGATATTTCGAACTATATGCTTAGATGATATACAGAGTGGTAAAAAAGTCGCGCATAATGCCTGTCTCTTACTT
Source organism: Polydrusus tereticollis (assembly GCA_963920685.1). Lineage (NCBI taxonomy): Eukaryota > Metazoa > Arthropoda > Insecta > Coleoptera > Curculionidae > Polydrusus > Polydrusus tereticollis. The sequence continues at coordinate 30,946,422 of OY987332.1, read as the reverse complement.
TTTTTAAAATGGAACACCCTGCATATGATTGCATATTTGGATTCTACTGGGAAAACTCTGAGTTTTTTGTATTACAAATTTTTATTTATTTAAAATTGTAACAAACTCTGTAATAACAAAATAAATAGCCTAGAAAATTGAACAACTTAACATCGGAATAATAAACAAGTGAAACCTTTTTAGTGGATCAGGTGTTCCAAATGACCACCATTTTCTGCTAATCAGAGCGCCAGTCGATCCCTGAACCCATCAAATTTCAGCACTAATTCTGACTTAGGAAGATTCTAAGTCATTTGGATGGTTAACGTAGACTTTGTTATTTAAGTGTCCCCACAAAAAGAAGTCGAGCGGGGTTAAGTCCGGGGATCGCGCCGGCAAGTCAATAGCACCTCTTCAGCCTATCCAACGTCCTGGAAATTGTTCGCTTATGTATTGTCATTTGCCGCATAATGCGCAGGTGCTCTATCTTGCTGGAACCATACCTGTTCGTTTATGCCATTATTTACACCCGGTAAAACTGCAAGAAGGAATTATGTGATTCCTGAGGAGGTCCAGATATTTTTTGCCATTTAAATTACGATAATTGTGTCTATTTTCAATGCCATTTAAATGAAAAGTAGCTTCATCCGAGATATTATATTTGTGGCGAAGTTATTATCATTATTGCATCTTTCCATCATCAGCTCACAAAATTTAGCTCTTCAATCAAAATCGTCCTTGTTAACCTCGTGCACCAACTTTATCTTGTAGCGATGCAACTTCTCCTGCTTAAATTAATTTTTCACTGACTAATGAGACACATTAAAATCCATTGCCATTGGCCTGGATGATTGTGTTGGATCTTCATGTATTGAGAGCATGATATCCAAAGCTTTGTCTCCCCCGGTTGCTGTTTTAGGTCGACCTGATCTAGCGGCTTCCCTAACACTGCCTGTTTCTCGAAATCTCTTTACCACTCGACACACCGTTGACTGATTTATTGGAGGCCTATTTGGATATAATTTATAAAAAAGTTGACACACTTGATCTTGCAATGTCTTCATATTTCCGTAACCGCTAATTATTATTAAAATTTCAACTCGTTGTTTCTCATTCAGACAACAGAATCTTAAACAGGAACTCAAAATTAACACCTCTTAGGTCGATGTCATGAAAACACCTTGACTCAACTGATGGGTATTAGGTAAGAATAATAATAATTAGAAGGTATTTATTTTTGAGCTGTCATTATCTTGGAAACGCTTGCAGATAGGTGAAAATTTGAAATAAAAAAAACTCAGAGTTTTCTCAGTAGAATCCAAATATGCAATCATATGCAGGGTGTTCTATTAAAAAAAAAGTAGGTTAGTCTCTATGGGAACCAAACCAGAAATGACAGAAAACACTCATGCAGGTAGAAATGTGGGGAATAATTTACTGAACAACTTTCATAAAGATTACTTTTTCGTATACGAGGTAATTCAAAAGTTACAATCAATATTCGCGACCTTTTTGCCACTCTGTATATTCCATGTGATTAAACGAGAGGGACAGTGTGTCAGGGAACCAATCAAGGAGATATCATTACAACATATTAAATCCAATAAGTTACCCCTGCTGTTCTCTATCTAGTTAAATGGCCCAGGTAGCAGAACAATAAGGTGTCGATCAGCGAGGTAGATCTTTGATTAGAGCTGATATTTGCAAGTTGCAAGCATCTTGGTAAACCCACTTAAGGGACGAGCAATTGAAATCACGGTAAATTATAATTTTATTGTCTCCTACCTGCTGGCTGATCCAGTTCAACTTTGACAAAAAATTTAAGAGAGCAGTATCATTATCAGGTGGTAGTTACACGCAGCCCAAATACCCAAGTGGGTACAATGTTTAACTCGTAGTCGCACCGACAATTCCTCCGCATTACTCTCGAATTTTGTTATCCTTGTAGCTTTTAGTCCATTGCGGATTGCGATGAAGACGCCTCCTCCATCAGTTTTGTTGGCGCACTTGAGACCAACCACTTCCCTGTCCATTGAGCCAGATTGAGCCACGACTACTCCACAAGAATAATATCGAAGTCGTCGGTGTGAACACTGGTTTCAAAATTTATTAATTTAGTCTGTTAACCTCTTGTATTTTGAAGAACAACATCTTGTTTGCGCCATGAAAAGAGAGGACCATATCAAGGCACAGAATGTTCAATCGTTTAGAGTTGGGGAAGTACCTTAAGCCAAGTTATTAAGGGTGTCGGAGTTGGTTATATGTATGATCTTAGATTGATCTTTTTTTCGCACAGATATGTTTCCACCACGGACCCATGTGAATTTACAGCTCCTTTATTTGATGGCTTCACGGGTGTTTTTAAAAAGAGGCTTGTTCTGGGGTGTTAGATGATCATTAAGATATATGGGTCCAGAGGCACCCGGCAGTAGAAAAATCTTCTTAGGGTGTTCTCGTACCTTGGTCTTGGTCGCGGCAATTCTGTTGTCCCTGGTTCGCTTAGACGTAAGTCGTATTGAGTTTATACAACTCAGTGACATGCGGTAAGATATTCGTGTGAGGAACAGCCAGGGTCTGTTTTGAGCGCAACCGACAATTTTTTTAGGTAAAAAAGAGTCTAATTTAAAATGGGTACCATAAACTTTAGCCCATAAAAATTAAGGGTCCTTTAATAAAACAATCAGAACATTTTGGTATATTGTACAACATAGTTCTTTACAAAAGAGTCAGGACGACTTATTCTAACCTAAAATTTCTCCTTATTTTCAGTTGCAGCGAAGTGAATTGGGCCGCTGGGTGGGTTATCATATTAAAATATGTAACAAAACTACCTAGGAAGTAGCCTGAACTAACCAGAAATAACCTAACTTAGCCGATCTTCTAAGTTTTATAGAAAAAATTAAATTTAAGGCTAGAAAAAGAATTTTTTTTTTGTAAAAAGGTATGCAATATTTTTATTTTTATCAAAAACTTATTAGTTCTTGTAACGCTAAAGTGATGCCATAAATAGTTGTAAAGTTTTTATAGGATTCGACTTTTGCGTTTAAAAATATATTTGAAACTTCGTCCCTCAAATACAGACACAAATAGCTTATACGTAAATTATCAGAAAGGTTAATGGACCAAATAGGTAATGGGCATACACAAATAGCTAAAATGTCGGAGCAAGTTGACAAAAGTTTGAATTTAGAAGAATCGTACACCCAATAATATCCCAATTAATATAATATTTATCGTATGTACTGTCGATGGAGGTGGCGATTTAACCGATATTTAAAGACAGGAGGGTTAAAAATCTTTACAATTCTGTAGAAAATAGAATACAAATTTCCGAGGAAATCATAAATCAAGTCGAAAATATTAAGCAAACAGCCCAAAGTTGAACATCGCAAAACAATAACTGTTCACAACAAGTTCGACAGCAGAAAATGGACGAAACGTGCATAAGATATAATTCCAAAATTGTTCAAATATAAACTCTGTATCTATTACAGAAGTAAATAATACCGAAAGAAAAAAATTTTACTAACACATTATTTGTAATAAATAAAGTAATAAATTCTTCTTTCTTTTTCTAAAATGTTGTTAGATAAAATATAGTCTAGAACTCGTATGAAATGGTATTTCCGTACGTGCGTAGACCTTGCCTATGGCCGGCCTAAAAATTTTTTCGCCTGTGAAGAAATTATCCATTCCATACTTGTTACAGAATACACTATATATACTGGGTGATGCATGGCTTAGTTAAACATTGGAAATCCCATGTAAATTTTGAGGTGGCTAATATTGGCTCCCCTGTACATTTTAGAGAAAAATTTAATTATAATTTTTTGAAGAGGCCGATATGATAAACCCACGTGCCAACTAAATTTGAATAAGCCAATCCTAATTGGCCTAAAGGCAGGATTCAGAAAGGGATATAGTACGATAGAACACCTGTATACAGTACGCACCCTTATAGAAAAGTGCACAGAATACAATGTACCTATACACTATACACCTAGCCTTCGTTGACTTTCAGAAGGCTTTCGACACAGTTGAATCATGGTCAAGAATAGATTCAAGATACACCCAAATCATTGAAAATATTTATAAAGAAGCAACAATACATATAAAAATAGACGAAACAACTACGACTAACAGAATACCATTGAAGAGAGGGGTACGTCAGGGAGATACCATTTCACCTAAATTGTTTACGCTGGTCCTTAAGGAAGTCTTTAAAAAATTAGAATGGGATACCAAAGGTATTAACATAGATAGTATCAGACTTAGCCACCTCAGGTTCGCAGATGACATAGTTCTAATAAGTAACAACGTCACGGAACTACAAGAGATGTTAAATGAATTATACCTAGCATCTACGAACGTTGGACTAAACATGAATTACAACAAAACAAAAATAATGAGCACCGAAGATACCAACATATACATACAAAATAACAACATAGAATGCGTAACTGAATACGTATACCTAGGTAACAATATTAAATTAGGAAAAGAAAACCAACACGCAGAAATCAAAAGGCGCATAAGATTGACATGGGCAGCTTTCGGCAAACTAGGGCACACTTTAAAAAACAACATGATCCCTATAAATCTAAAACGAAAAGTGTATAATACATGTGAACTGCCAGTGCAAACATATGGATTGGAAACAATTAGCCTAACAAAAACATTTGCAAACAAGCTTTTAACAACACAACGAGCAATGGAAAGATGCATGTTAGGCATATCACTTCGTGACAGAATTAGAAATGAAAATATCAGAACACAAACTAAAGTTACCGATATAATAAAAGAGGTGGCTAAGATGAAATGGCAGTGGGCCGGTCACATGGCCAGATTGGATAGGGACAGATGGGCCTATAGAGTGACAGCGTGGAGGCCCAGACAGACTAAACGTAGTGTAGGACGCCCGCAGAAACGATGGGTGGACGACATCAGGAAAGTGGCAGGCAAATATTGGTTGAATGTGGCATAGGACAGGGAGACATGGAAACAGATGAGAGAGACCTATATCCAGGAGTGAACAGCTGTGGGCTGAATGTGATGTGATGATGAATCCTAATTTATTACATTTATACAACAAACACCAGTAAACTATTATTTGGCATTGACAAAACGAAAAGTGACAACATTTCCATTGAAGGCGATTTAATTATAGCTAAATATGAACTATTCCATTAAGGAAAAAGTAACTATGATTAAGTAATATAATACAGGAAACAGTTTAAGAGCAGTGTCTGAAATATTTTCAGTTCAATTCCCTGATAAGCATATCCCTTCCATTTCATTAATTAATTTTATCATCAGCAAATTTGAGTCCAAAGACATTGTAATAAATAACTGTAAATGCTTAACTCAGAATGTCAATAGAGCTGAAGAAAGGGATAATAGATATCTTGATATTTTACTGCACGTGGAGGATAATAAAATGATTAGTACGCGGATTCTTGGGCAAGTCGTGAGAAAACATCAAATCACAATGTTGCGCACTTTAAAACCCCATAAACATTTTCCTTACAAGTATGAAAAATATCAATAGCTACGGCAAGGCGATGAAGAACTGAGAATGGTATTCTGTTTTGAGGTAATGGAGAGAGCAAATAATAATAGGGATTTTTTGAGAAATATTTGTTTTACCGATGAATGCACATTTACCCTCAGTAACGAACCAAATGTTCAAAATTACCGGTATTGGAGCCAAGAAAATGAACATCGTCTTGTTCATACTCGGACGCAATATACACAAAAAATAAATGTTTGGGTGGAAATTGTAGGACATCACATTATTGGATCATTTTTATGGAAGGCAACCTTACAGCAGTAACCTATTTGAACTTACTATAAAATCGAATTCAACCCCTACTAGAATGAAATGGATGGTTGTCCTGTCCATAATTCTCTCAGGGTTAGGGAATACTTGCAAGATATTTTCAACGGATGTATTATTGGCCCAGGCATCTAATACTTTGACCAGCCAGGTCTCCTGACCTTCTGCCAAACGACTTCTTTCTGTGGGGTCAATTAACAAATTTTATTTATAAGAAGTAAAATTAGAAAATCTAGATCAGCTAAAAAACTGTATTTCGTTAGAATGTGACAGAATTTCTCCATATCAACTCAGAAATGTTAGAAATTAATCTTATGATCGATTAGAATATTGTTTAGCTGTTAATGGAGGGTTGTTTGAACATTTAATTAATTAATGTTTTTGTGAAAATATGTAGTCTTAGGTATGATATGTTAAATTAAAGGCTTAGTAAGAAAATAATAATGGTGTGTTTTATTTTGGATGTGTGATTGCAACAACAGGAATTTGAATATTATCAAGAGCGAGTTGAAAATTATCGACTTATCCAGTTTCCTTCTGTACCAAAAATCATGACTGCTGATTTTAAAGGATTTACTCTTAGGCCATGAGCTTTAGTCTATTGGGAGAAGGTAAAGATTCATTTATAATTATATTAGCCTCGAGTTCTGCTCTATTAAAGGTAACTCAAACCATGTCGATATGGTCTGATACAGCTTCCAACACAAACCTGTATCAGTAAAGTTTGACAGACACCATTCGAGAGTGTCGAATGCCTTACTGTAGGCTGATAATAAAAGAGCAGACGTGTAACCACAATTTGCAGTGCCAATAATGTCACCCAAAATTTTGAGTAATAGGAAAGTGATGCTGTAATATTTGGGAAAACCAGACTGTGAATCTGACAATAGATTATTTTGATGCAAATCTTGAAAACATATCTTTCTCTAGTGACTTGGAAAATACAGTGAACTGATTGGTCACAAATCATTGACAGCAGCAATATTTGTTTCATTGTTCCTTAATATCTAGATCATTATGTATCGCTCTGGGTGAATTCAATATCACTTAAACGTTTTCCATGAAAATATCTAAAGGTGGCTCCAATTACCAATCAGTCTTCGATATTCTTCAAGAATTTTTCGTAGTTTAGGAATTCCAGCGAATTGCTCTTTTTCGGTGACTATTTCACTAGAGTGTATTACACCGGCAATAAAATCGGTATTCAGCTAACAATACAACTACCTGGACTGGTGGTCGACAAAATCAACTAACTTCGTATTGCCGCGACCATTTTTTGACATTTAGAAAAAAAGTCACCTGAAAATACAATCATTTTTTTTTATTTCTATGACAACAATTAGTTAATTGAAGTCATGTCAAACTGAATTGAAAAAAGTAACGCACAGATCATCAACTACAATACTTGTAATTTTTATATGTAGTTAGTTTTTATTACCTTTTTTATTACTGGATTTGTTTAAAATTTAAATAAAAGTTGTTTTAAAACATCCGTTTCCATTTACTCTCACTCTCGTAAAATAGTCATGTCGAATACCACTCGAAAAAAATTAAGTCCGCAAAATTGTTCTTTTGTGGTATTATATATGACTATTTCACTAGAACGTTTTACACTGGCAAAATGTCATAGCAACGGCCGGTTTTCTACTGGCAAAATTACTACCTTCACCTACCTAGACAAAATTCACATGTGATTTTTACAGCGACAAAAGTTTAATATTTGATCGAAAGAAATTTTGTTGTCATGGTTCTGTTAATTATTTAAAATGTCATTGCATTATTTCTTGTTAACAAACGTCAGATCAGTTCAGTTCAAAAATGAGTGTTTCTGAAGAAAAAAACAGATTTGGAATACAATTCATTACAGAAATTAAAAAGGCAGTGTCGGTGAATATACCTCCAAATACGCATATCTCCAAAACTTCCATTTGGCGACAGTTTTCGCAGTTTTTATTGATAAGATATTATAAGCTTAACTGTAACTTTTATATCAATAAATAAGTTATTTTTTTGATTTATTCTTAAATAAAAGCTCTCTATTTTTATTGTTCTTTGTCTTTTTTCTCGTGAAATAGTCATGTCGTTTTGCCGAGAAAATTTTTTCTCTTGTGATATTATATAGGATAATTCAGTGTATGTTTGGGAGTAAAACCTTAGATATTCGAGCAGCATTCCATTGATTGTCAAGTTTGTGCTTCGAAGTGTTAACAATGTTGCCGTGTGTAGATAGAATTATTGTTTAATTTGTTTCAGGTTTATTACCATGAACTAACCTGTATAAAGTGCAGAACGATATAAAAATTTTAAATCACATATCAAAGAAAATTTAAAAGCTTTAAGCCCATTTCCAACATTTTTACAGTTTGAGACATTTATAATTGAAATTTGAACTCGCTAAACCAACTTTTTTTATACATTCACCAGTCTCGTGTATTTCAAATTCACCCGAAACAAAATAAACTTTCTGCGAGTGTGTCTCTCCCATTTGTCAGAATTAGAGTGACAGTCAGACGGGCCTAAACTTTATTTCCCTACGGCAAGGATAAAATGATTAAGTTTATCTTGTGTGAAATTCGTATGTAAAAAGGTAGATATTTGTATTGTGGTATAATTAAAACAAATTTATAATGTAGAAATTTTAAAATTGCTACAATTGACCTTGTCGAAATATTAACCTTTGATTTTTAGAGTCACATTTCCAATAAGTGCATTTTGTTTGATACTGTATTTACTCAACTAGTTGCATCCTTTAGTTCCTCTGTTTACAGAAAATATGTCAAAATATATGAGATTCTTTAAGGTGTGGTAGATAGGTTTGACCACATATTCCCGATTGCATCTCGGTTACGTCACAGCAGTGGCGGCTCGTGGGTGTATAAGGGGGTGAGGCTATAAAATAGCGCCGGAGGCGGAAATTTTTCGCGATTTAATATTCAAAATTATATACAAATATTCAATTTGCAAGGTCAGGGTCAATTTCTCTCAGTGCATCCGCTATTGTGTCTCTATTTTGCTCTACTCTCGTAAGCGCCACAGAATTCTTAATATGTTCTTTGGAACTTTCGTGTGATTTTACCGCCCGTGAAATTTTTTTAAAATCGGAATACCCACCCCCTGAAGTCCAATTGTTTTTTACGCTGCCTAATAAACTACAAGGCCAACAATATAAGCTTTCCTTATAAACACTTCCGCACAGCCACTTATAGGTTTCGTACCAAGTTACCTGAAAAGCCTTTGAATATTGCTTACCCTGTCTCTTATTGTTAAATATTGCCGAAATTTTTGGTGTCGGACGACTACATAATATCTGTCTTTTTTCCGTTTCGTTTCTTCTTAAAAATGGCATTTCAATGACTGAGAGAATAATATCATGAAGAGGATTCATATTTTTTTGAAACAATAAAATTTAGCGTTTAATAATTAATAACATAATAAAGAAATCTTAAAACTTACCGGATCTTGAAAATATAACCTTAATTTGCCGAACACGAAATTATAAATTGCCCAAACAAACACTGCCAATACTTCTACATTACCTGCATCGCACCTGTATCCTGACTACCCTGCACAGTCACAACAATATTAACATAAAATAAACCAATAAAATATGACAATTTGTAATTTTCCTAAATTAAACCAAGACACACAGTTCACACACCTGCTACGATATAAGCCGGGCACCGGGTAATTACAGAATTCGCAGAATAAAACATGTGATTTAAACAGCCAATCAACAACCAGCCAAGCTAGGTTGTAATAGCCTCAATGAGAGAAACAAACGCGAAATGACCCCCGGGTAAGAGAGAGCCAGACCAAACAAAAGACGTTGAGATTTTCGTATGAGGCTTGCCAAAATAGGTACGAACACTCGGAGCGGTGAAGCTGAAATCATTTAGCCTCTCGGCCGTCGACGAAAATTTACAGAATAAAATAGTCGCTTATAGCGCGGCGCTCGGTAGAGCAGTATGAAAATTATTTTTCATATGGAATTTATATTTGAAAATTTATAAATTTACAACAAACAGATTTGTATTTTTTGAGAGGAGATTGGGAGATTGAGGGTGAGGTGCGACCTCAGAGGCCTACCCTGAGGAGCCTTCACTGCGTCACAGAACCCTCACTTATCACTCCTAGCAGTGTTGTGGATCAAAGTTGTTTGGAATAATTATATTCTATATTTGGCTATACAGGGTGCCCTTCAAATAACTGTACAACGCTTAACCACAAATTCCTTAACCAAAAATAAGACGATCTAGGCAAGCTTACATACAGTGTGTGTATAAAGTCTGGAAATGGCTTAACAACATGACAATTTATTGACCGATTTAAACAAAATTTGGCACAGTTGTGTAAGCGGATCTGACGCACCGAATGCCGATATTGGCGTTGTTGCCAGCTTTTTAGTTTGTCTGGAATTGGAACAAATTTTATATTTTTAAATGTAACACCCTGTATATTTTTTTATTTATAGTTTTTCCTTTAAATTTGTTACACTTTTGGTATAACCTACCTTGTTCCTAATATCAGTAGTTTTCGAAATAACGTCGTGTTTTGAAAATATTAACAAAGTGTGTTTTATTTATTAATGAATAAAACACCAGTTCAGTTTTGATGTAAAGTCATAAAAGCTGTCATTTTTACATGCAAAAGTGTCTTTGACTGTAAGTGAAAGAATTACAATTCTTATGATGAGAGGATATGGCGATAGGATCAGGTCTTACGAAGAAGTTAAAAATCTTTTTAAGGACGCATTTCCAAACCGGTAGGGTAGTATGGGGCTAATTTAGCCCTAAGTAGATTAAAACTTTAAAGTCCGGTGGCGTCCCGGAAGCCACCTTAACTAAGATTTTTGAGAAAAGAATGTGCGCCACTGATTTATTTGCAATTTTTCTATTTTTCTTGGATTAGGCAACTAAAACTACAACTTTCTTATTTTTAGCATTTTTTTCGTATCTTGCTTCGTTTTTAAGGAAAACCATAAAAATCACTTTATTGCGTATACAACATAATAAAAAAAAATTTTTTAACAGGATGTTGAAATATTTAAAAAAAAGTAACAAGAACACGCAAACTAATTTGACGGTGAAACTTGGTGACAGTTTTTAATGAATACAAACGAATATTTTAAGCCGAAAATTGTTTGTCTCATTTTGCCAGTGGCGTGCACAGCGGTAACGCCGGAAATTAAAAAAACAAACAAACAAGAAAAACGCTTTATTAAAACCACACTCAAACAAATGGTAGGCTATTTGTTTTAGTAATAAATTAATTAACAATAAGTAACACCAAACTTATAATAGTTGCTGAAAATGTCCTTTTTCAGCTTCAATGCAAGCACTACCTCGTCTTAACATCGATTGCCGAACACGTTGAAATATTCTCGGCGTATGTCTTATCTGATCACATGAAACTCATATCCGTTGGATTAATTATTCTTCAGTGTTAATTGAAGTTATATAAACGAGGCACTAAAAATGCTCCGAAGGGAAAAAATCTAAGGGATTTAAATCCGGTGACCTGGGTACCCATGACTGTAGACCAGTGCGGCCGATCAACTTTTCTCCATAAGTTGTATCTAGAAATTGACGTGCTACTATGCTAAAGTGAGGTGTGTATGAGCCACATTGCTCCTCTTACTGGCAGTGGGACATTTTCTAATAGTTCGGGTAACACAAATTTCAAAAAATGACGATATTTTTGACCATTTAATCTCGGTGGTAAAAATGAGATCCAATAAGATAATCGCCCACAATACCAATACAAACATTCACGGAAAACTGCTGTTGATAATTATTGTCTATAACCGCATGGGGATTTTCTTCAGCATAGATATGATTGTAATGAGAGTTCATAATTGAATTTCAGCAAAAACATGCGTAAACATAATATGGGATAGATATTTCGGAGATACTACCTGCTATTGCAGAAACCAAGTAAAATAAATAACTCGCTGAGGAATATCCGCAGATAATAACGCTTGAACACGCTGTATATGGTAAGGATACAGTTGATATTCCCTTAAAGTCTGCCATACAGTAAAGTGAGAAATGTTTAGTCGTTATGTAATTTTGCGTGTAATTGTATCGGATCAAATGCATATAAAACTGCCTTCTCCACCTCCGCTGTACTTACTATTGCAGGTCTCCCAATAAAAGCAGTCGACCTTTGAAAGGTGCCCGATTCACACAGCCCTTCATGTATTCTTACAAACTGTTTGTGCCTAAGGCTTATTAAGATAGGCTTATGAGAAAACGATTTTTTTTAAAAAGCTTCACACTCTGTATCTTGAAAACAAAGCATTACCGGACCTTTGTTTATAAAAACTTTTCGTCTTAGAATCACCTAAAGAATCACCCCTGAGTTTGCACATGTATTTAAATCACACCCTGTATAAGGATTTATTATCATTAATAGCTCATTATATAGATCGCTGCTCATCCTGATGTAGTATAGCTATACTCTTCAGGACCTGTCTTTCTAATGTAGTTTAAAAGATTTAAGTGGGTGAATTTTTTTCGCTTGGATACCCATTTCTATTCATTTTTTGCAAGTTATGCGCAGAAAATGTTCGGTGCAGTGAATAGTGACAGAATAAATACTGATGACTATTTCACTAGAGTGTATTACAGCGGCAATAAAATTGGTATTTATCTAACAATACAACTGCCTGGACTGGTGGTCGACAAAATTAACCAACTTCGTATTGCCGCGACTATTTTTCGACATTTAAAAAAAAAGTCACCTGAAAATACAATCATGTTTTTTATTTCTATGACAACAATTATTTAATTGAAGTCATGTCAAACTGACATTTTTGTATTAAAACCAGTTTATATGTGAAAACAAAATGAGTTTTTCAAGTGAAACAAGATTCGGAAGTAATTCTTTTTCCTACAAGCGTGCGCGATATACCGTTTTCCCGCACTCGTTTTGGTTCTGAAAGACCCATTTTCCCGCACGGTGCGGGAAAATTTTTCCGGCACGGTGCGGGAAAATTTTTCCCGCACGGAAAATTAAATTTTTAGAAATACTTTGTGGTAGTTTTTCTAACGCTTGTAGAAACAATTTTGATTCTAACTCATGCGGAAAGACACTTTAATAAATAAAATATAAATTTTTATTGAAAGTAAATGAGGTATATTACAGAAACACTAATTTTTGCCGTTTATTTTAAACATTTTTAAAAAAGCTGATTTAAAACGGTTTATTTCAAAAACCCCGTACATAGATGTTAACATGGTAACCACGACACACACATAAAATTTAATTGTCAAAGTGACACCTTACAACATTTCACCGGAGCGTGGCTTTGATTTATAATTTCGTTCAGATTCTGATACAGATGTCTTCCATAGATAATTTCTCGGACGATGAGCTTCCAGAAGATATTCTAGAAGCTGCAAGTGTCGCAAATTTGGATTTGCTACCAAAAAAGTCAATAGTCAGGTATGAAAAACAATACGATAATTTTGTTACTTGGTGTGAAGCGAAAAATGTAAAAGCACCAAGAGAAGAAGTACTTTTGGCATATTTCTTGGAAATGTCTAAACTTTGGAAGCCAAATACTTTATGGTCTCGATATTCCATGTTGAAAAGTGTACTTAAGGTTAAGAAAGATTTAGATATCAGTAAATACTATAAAGTTACTGCGTACATCAAGAGACAAAATGTAGGTTTTCGAGCAAAAAAGCAAAAGTTTTTACACAAGAAGAGATTGCGAAATTTATGAAAGAAGCACCTGATGAAATTTTCCTTCTAATTAAAGTGGTAACGATTTTTGGACTGGCTGGTGCCTGCCGCCGTGAGGAGCTAACTAAATTTACCATTGACGACATAGACGACAAAGGACCATTCTGCTAGATCCTTTGTAATAACTAAGGCAGTCAATAATGAAATTTTTCTAAATCTATACAGAAAATATGCAAACTTACGTCCACAGCAAACTCCACACCGCCGATTCTTTTTGAACTACAAACATGGAAAATGCAGTACCCAATGTGTTGGAATTAATACCATAGGAAAAATGCCCTCCAACATTGCAGCTTATATAGGACTCAAAAATCCAGAATTATACACAGGCCACAGTTTTAGACGTTCCTCGGCCACTCTACTTGCTAATTCTGGCGAAGAAATAACAAATATTAAACGTTTAGGAGGATGGAAATCCACGTCTGTTGCCGAAGGCTACCTGGAGGAATCCATCACACACAAAAAAAACATGTCTAACAAAATTCTCAATCTCAATAGTCCATCAAGTTTGAGCTATAATTTAGAAGCAAAAACTCCACAGTTTCCCAGCAGCGCTAACAACAGCTCGATACCTCTTTCTTTGCAACCATCCGCTCATCAGGATCAGTTGGCTTCAATGGCTTCATCCGCAATCAATTTGCATAATGCATCAAATTGTACTTTTAATGTAAATATTAGTTATAATTAGAAATTAAATCTGTGTTTGTTTTTCAGTAAAATTAAATTTTTAGAAATATTTTGTTGTAGTTTTTCCAACGCCTGTAGGAAAAATTTTGATCCTAACTTGTGCGGAAAGACACTTTCCCGCACTCGACTGCTTACCCGAACTCCGCTTCGCGTCGTTCGGGTAACGGCAGTCGCGTGCGGGAAAGTGGCTCTTTCCGCACTTGTTAGGATAATAACTATTAATCAAATAGAAGAAGCAGTGCGTAAAACAATATCTCAAAATACAGTGAAATCAAAGAAGTCAGCGTGGGGACAATAATTTTCTTAATTTCTACTGGAAAAAAACTATAAATTAGCAAGAGATACTTCGCCGGAAGATTTATCAAAAATTCCAGAAGATTACGGCTACAACATGAAAAGAAATAATGGTGATGACTATAAAGAATCAAGTGTAAAGTCTTTATGGAATACAACTGCCCAAATGGTTCAAGATAAATATTATAAGGAATTTGAAAGGAAAATTGATCCTTTCCAAGATAATTTTTAAATCAGCTGGCTTGGCCAGAGATGCGAAGCGTTGGCAACTGCAGGCAGGGCCAGAAAAGAGACAAACATGTTCAAAAGCATTCACATTGGAACAACTTTTGGAAATGGTGGAATGCTACGAAGAGAACAATCCTGACGGGTCGCAAAATTTTTTTTTCCATATTTGCTCCTTTGAACTTGCCTGGCGCGGTTATGAAGCTGCAAATTGCAAAATACATTAATTCCAAAAGGAACTTGACCTTAAAGGTAATTTCTCTGGACGAATTGATTATAATCCAATATTCTCGAAGACTTCCCAAGGAGGATCAAAAACGCTAACAAACAGTAAATGGCTAATAAAAAACAAAACCAATGAACGTGTGTGCCCAGTCCGTCTATATTTATAGCTATAATGGATAAAAGAACTACCAATCCCTACCTTACAACAGAGAGACTATTTTTGACTGTCAATCCCAACTGGGAAAAAGGAGTATGGTATAAAAACATGCCTTTGAGAATAAATACTATATCAAAATGGACAAAGCTATCTGCGGAAAAAATTGGCATGGACACTAAAAAATGTAAGATTACAAACCATTCCCACCGATCGTCTGCAATCTCTACGTTGCCAAAAAAAGGAGTTGGTGACCAAAAACTTATTAAGCTCACAGGTCATTCCAGTACTAACTCTTTGAAACCATACTTGCAACTTAATCCAGAACATCACTTAAAACTAGTTGAAAATCTCCGAGAAAATCAGGAAAATAAGGTCTCAGCTTCTACTTCTACTTCGAATGCAAGCCAGCTCCAGGTGCAAACTCATTCTGCAGCTGTAATTGAAAAAAATAACGCGCAGATCATCAACTACAATAATTGTAATTTTTATATGTATTTTTTTTTATTACCTTTTTTATTACTGGATTTGTTTAAAATTTAAATAAAAGTTGTTTTAAAACATCCGTTTCCATTTATTCTCACTCTCGTAAAATAGTCATGTCGAATACCACTCGAAAAAAATTTAAGTCTGCAAAATTGTTCTCTTGGTTTATTAAAGTTTGTTGCTTTTAGCAATTTCGCTCATGAAATTGCCTAGCAACAAACTTTCATACCAATCGAAAATATTGCCGGCAAAATTCTTTCTCTTGTGGTATTATGTATGAAAATATTAATCGTATGAGGTATATATTCAAAGAGTGATAACATTAGATACTGATATAATACTGATAGTCTGAGGCCCGTTTCAAATGCTTGAATGTACTTTACGTATGAATTTAAAAAATGGGTACTACATAAATGTTAAATACTTTAATCCCACAATTAAAATATTCTTACCTCCAGCTTCATGACACGAATACTAATGTGCTCTCAACATCCATAAAGGGTCGTTTACTTATAATATGATCCAACAAAAAGCCATGATGTGGGTAAAACACAAGTAATACTGTTAAATTTCTCGAGCAATATTTTGTGTTTAGAAAGGTAGTGAATTTAGTTTAGATAGTGGTTTCTATTGTTTTTGAAACTTACAAGGCTTTTTTCTGAATATAATTTTAGAAATTATATTTATTTATGTAAATATATATTTTTTTTAATACTGCAATTTGGGGAAGGAACCCCCGGTGTGGTACTTTCGTCATATTGGTGGTTTCGTCACTACATAAAAGTAGTACATAAATAGCACAGGAATATTCCAAAATGTATGAATTTAATCATATTCCACTATCAATTTACTAAAGTTATATTTAATAGTAAATGCTACTGACAATGAAATAAAAACAGCTAATAAGAAAGACAGACCAGTTACTTAGGTACTGGAAGCGGCTTTAAAAAAATAACATGCAATGCTTCCTAAATTAGTTATCACAAAAAAGGTAAATTAAAATCAATCCTTATAAATTTCGAACCAACAACGAAGTATTGGTAGTACCATCCGAGGTTGCCTACTAGGATTTCTTAGTCCTTCCGAAAATCAATTTATGAATTGATAAGATGGGGATGTGTACACTTTTTGAATTAAGAGGGGGAGACAATCGTTTTTGTGTATTAAGCGTATAATCTTCTAAAAATTACTAAAGAGCAAAGCGCTTTCGGCTTTAAGCCATCATCACTGCTTCCTAAAAAGCGAGGAAAATCCAATTTGTAGAAATATTTATTTTAAAATTTCGTTTTACGAAATGTAATTGAATCGCAATATGCAGAAAGAGCACATGTCCATTTTAGGCCAAAATGAGTTTATGACGAAAATTACATCTACATGGGTAAATTCATCGTACTATGCAAAAACCGCACACGTCCTAATGCCTAGATTGTAATAAACACCAATATATTTCAGAGATACTATACAGAAACAGCATACGTCCCGGACATGTGAGGTTGTTGCTTAGCGCGTGTTATACAGTGGTGTTGTCTCGCTTAGCGACCATGCGTGATGCGTTTTTTGACAGTGAGGCGTTAGTCAGCTGATTGCTTTGGCGGTTGTCTTATTATCAAGATTATTATGGCTCGATGAATGTGGTCTTGTTTCCTCGTTTAAGTTATTGCAAAATTATTATTACTGTATTATATAAGTTATTAATAGATGAGATGGAAAATATTGAAGATACTAGTTTACGGGGAAAAAGAAGGGCAACTCCCGAGGATTACCAACGCAATGTTGTGAAAAAATCACGTGTAGAAGGCGAGCCCTATAAAAATTCCAAGGGAGTTTATATTCCTGCTAAAGCCATGAGCCGTATCTGCAGGTAATATTTCAGTTGCCAAAAACACCGGTTGGTGATGTGTTCTATTATCAACAACTAACTGTTTCAGTATTTTGTATTCACAACAACACTGCAAGAATTTATATATATCATGAAGGGGAAGCAAAGAAAGCTGGTAATGAAATTTGCTCATTTCTTTTGAATTATCTAAAAGAGTTTTCTAAGGACATGACTGAACTGCATCTCTTTAGCGATAACTGCTGGGGGCAAAATAAAAATCATACATTAATACGCATGCTCCTTGCATTAACTGACACTGTTCAATTTTCGGGACATTCATTCCTCCCCTGCGACGGAGACTTTGCGATAATATAACGCAAATTGAGAAAAACCGACAGAATTTTTACAGTTCATCAACTAACAGAGCTTATTGTAGCTAGCAGCACCACCAATAAATTTTCAGTGAAAGAAGTTACAACAAGCGATGTAGTTGGCCATAGTTTTATAAAAAAAACTGTATATCTGAGGAAACGATTTCAAAAAGCGTACCACGAAATTCAAAAGTTAATTTTAACATCAGTACCTACTGGCAGTTTATTTACGATAGCGAAAATAAGGGATGTGTTGCTGTCTTGCAATTTATAGAAGGAGCTAGTAAGCATACGTTCAAACTCCAGCAACCTGGTAAAATTATGACGACTTTCCCATCTGCTGCAGCATATCTACTAGAAAAATTTGCAATAAAATCAAGCAAAATGAATCATATAAAAAAAATGCGCTGCGTTTGTGGAGGAAGAATTTCAAGAGTTTTATGCAACCATACTTCTATGGCCTACCACCACCAATTAGAGAATAAATATAATAATTTGTAAACTTTCTATAATATATTTTTTATTTTGAAATAGAACAACGTTTCTTATTCAAAATCCAAGCTACGCAAAAACGACTTATGTCCATTTTTTTGAAAATATCTAGTAAATTTAAATTATATTTTTTAATTTAAGTCAGATTGTCACTTCCTTAGGATCACTTTAAACTATCGTTCTGGATTTTTTTATACAAATTATATTGCCTGGAATAAACCTAAAAGTGTTTTTTTCATTTTCTCTAAAATTGATTTTTTGGACATGTGTTGTTTCTGCATATAGAGATTCAATTATAAAGTAGGATGAAATCAGTATAATATAAAAAAGTATTTTGGTTTTTACTCACTTTGTCAGGAAACAGGAACACTTCATTGATATAATATTTCTTTTCTCTAAGTGGGCTATCAATACCACAATGCAAAAACTGATTACATTAAACAATTACCACGAAAAATTGTAAACGGCGAACATCTGGGACGAACCACTTTTTAAAAAATTTCAATCAATAATTAGCATATTTCTTTTTCTTTTTCAGTTTTTCGCTCCACGTGAAAACGTGGTCTCGAATGAAAATTTGGCAGATGTTGACGTTGTTGAGAATAAAAAGCGGGATATTTAAAAATTTATGTCAAGGTTGGAAGATATTTAAATTTTAAATGTTAATTTAGAAGGCGTCCATGCAAGGGAATATAAATCCTGTTAAGGTTAACTTGTGGATTTAAAAAAATGGCAATTGTCTAATAATTCCTTATTGATTTCTATGTTCTCCATAAAATCGAGTCTATTGAAATTTTTGGAAGATATGTCATGAATAATCTTTGAATTAGAAGGACTGAAAGCATGATTAAAAGTTCTGTAGTGTTGACCAAAAGCAGAAGCGGATGTAGAAAGGTGTTCTTTTATACAGGTCTTTAGGGGTCTACAAGTACGACCAATATAGGTACTGTTGCAAGAATTACAATTTGGTTTATAAAAAGATTGAAAAATGTTTAATTTTATCTTTCGATTTTACAATAATAATATGTGTTGCTAGACTATTTCTGGTTTTAAAGGAAACACTAAGATTTGGGATCGATGGTGTAAATATTTGTTTAATATTAGAATTCGTGTTTTGATCCAGGTAAGGTATAGCAATGTACTTTTCATCATTTATAGGGGCGAGAGGGTATATCTCATTCCTAATTCTTCTGTATTTTGTTCTTGAAATCAAGGAATCTATCACGTTTGGGTCATAGTTCAAGCTTCAACAATAACTAGGCGCGAGGAAAGTTTCGTTAAAGTAATACATATTTCTGCAGCATTCAATGTGGTTAGTTTAGGATTTCGTTCCCGATTCATAGCATACGTTTTTAACTATTATTCGTTCTGTTAATAGCCATAGTTTACTCAATTAAAACTGTAGATAACAACACTAATTAAAATTTAATAACTGTATATTTACACAAAACACATACAATGTGAACGACCCATACCTACGTTAGGAAAACTAAAAAGAATTACAAAATCTATAGATAAATTAATAATAGAAACACAAATTAATGAAGCAGTGCCAGCCTCTGTGTGTTGCCACATTTCTATTCTCCTCGATCAAAATCCCAGTATTTTAATCGCCGTGCTATTTTAAATGCATTTAGCTGATTGCGGCTTGTATGACAACGTTGCCTCTTAAATTCACTGTATTTGTAGCGGAAATATTTTTAATATATGTACAATATTTTTATTCTGTTGCTTCATAAATTTGGTGGTTGGTGTTAAATGAGTCCGTGACAGAATTTGTGGAGTTTGGGTATAGTTTGTTTATTCAATGACGAAAATCCACATTATTAACTTAAAATATATTAAATAAGATCGCGTTTTATTTTTTACACCAGTTTCTACTTGGTTTTCCTTGCCATTGCGTACATCACCCTCAATTTTTTCGGAATGTCCAATTTTATTTAAGTTTTAAAACACTAAACAGATAACACTTACTCTAACAGATTTTACACTAATTCAGTATTTTCTTTCAAAAATAATCACAAAAATGTTTCAAAACAACAGATTTGATACAAAACCTTTCCGGCCGATAATGAGTATAAGACTTAACCATTATCTCACTTTACAGTTAGCGGCTGACTCGAATCTACCATTTGTAACCTTCAGATAGATAGAAAATGCTGAATAAAAAAGACAGAGATGGAGAATAGTGTATCTCTGCTTGCCTATCTTCAAGCCTAAAATTCCTATTCTTCGTTGCTGAAATTCTAACGGTAGGCTCGTCGTGCCGACTGCAGCTCGGATTACAAGGCGATTTGAAAAGTAAAACAATTTATTTTATGACTTCGGCAGTTTGTAAGTAATCAACTATGACGTTCTGGGTTACAAGGGCGATTTTAAAAGTGGAGTGGTCATTTGCTAGCAGTTGATATACATAAATAATAAAATATATTCTCTGTTGTCTGCCTGCTACTGGGTGGGCACTGCCGACCCTGCTGCCCTTGAAACTACTAGTAGTTTTTTAGTAACGACTATTTTAATTCAAGAAACTATAAAATATTCCCCTTTCTTTAGCTAATAAAAACTCTTTTAATTAAAAAAGTAGTCCATACTTACAGTGGAGTCAATGTAATGTAAATGAAACAATGCAATCTTCCTCCACAGTTTAATATTAAAGTAAATTTTAAGTTCCCAACATGTTTCGAATGCTTAAGTATTCATCATCAGGGGATACTAACATCCAGTTTAAAAGCGATGTATGTTGTCTCAAACTAATGAGTACAACTTATAATGTGATACAGTAATATCTGAAAGTTGAAGACTTGGTATGAACTAGCTAGTTGTGTTGAAATTAATGTAAAGCTAAAAATTTTAATATCTCACATTTCACTCAAATTTTTATCTTTACATTAATTTCAACACAACTAGCTAGTTCATACCAAGTCTTCAACTTTCAGATATTACTGTATCACATTATAAGTTGTACTCATTAGTTTGAGACAACATACATCGATTTTAAACTGGATGTTAGTATCCTCTGACGATGAATGCTTAAGCATTCGAAACATGTTGGGAACTTAAAATTTACTTTAATATTAAACTGTGGAGGAAGACTGCATTGTTTCATTTACACTTTTTTAATTATTTTTGTTGGTGCTAAATGCAAGTAGGTACATGTTAGA
The DNA here is from genome assembly GCA_963920685.1 of Polydrusus tereticollis. Classification (NCBI taxonomy): domain Eukaryota; kingdom Metazoa; phylum Arthropoda; class Insecta; order Coleoptera; family Curculionidae; genus Polydrusus; species Polydrusus tereticollis. The sequence continues at coordinate 30,924,944 of OY987332.1, read as the reverse complement.
GGGTATTTTTTAATGTATGCCGAATATATCACACTTTCCCCTACATTAGTTTCTTCAATAAATAGCAAAATATCCTGTAGGAAATAAATTATTCACAAGATTCCATGAATTTTCTAACAGGGTTTACTGAATTTTATAAAAATTTATATAGAAAATGGAAACCAAGGAATCTCCGACGCAATTTAGAATTGCAATTCTCGGGATATGGTTTCGATTTTAAAATAACATATAACTTCACTTACTTCAGCTCAAACTTGAAACATCTTGGATAAAATTCTGTCTGTATTGAGGCAGTTTTAAACGCCCATTTGGGGATTAGAGAGAGAAAAACTAATAAAACTTATATGCTTAAAACACTGCGATTTATTTTTGAAATCCGAATGTGGCAGTAGCCGATTTAACTTTTTTAAAATAAATATTACCCAGGGTGTTTTATATTCGGAATTGTTTAGGTTAAAGAAACAAGGGAATAGGGAGAACTGACCAGTAAATGAACGCATAAGGCACCTTCTTATTTCGGATGTCATATGAACAGCTGAGAAGTCAATGAATGTGGTTGAATATTTCAATTTTGGTTATAGTAATTATTTGACAGCAGTATTGTGTGAACAAAATAATCAGGAAACCAATTGTTTTAATTTAAATTACTTATTTTGTAAAAAATGTTGGGAATCCCACTAGATGAACAGTTCATCCTAGCTAATGGACAGAAGAAATCAATGAATGAACAATTTTTCTTGTTGAAAAAGTTGACAATAATGGTTTCTAAAACCTATTTCTAAAAAAAGGTTAAACACAAATACAAGTAAAAATTATATTTGGACAGCCTGCAAATAAACCATATTTTAAATATTGCGGCTCAGGAATTTTATTCAACACTTGTTTACTTTGGTACCAAATTTGATGCGGAACGTTAGACCATTACAATTTGCTTTTATCTTTTTCCCTCACACTTATTTCATATTTGTCAGTAGATGAATTTTTCGCTTCTCCGGGATATTTTTTGTTTTTATATTTTTTAACAATCACGTAGTCATTAATATTTATGCTGGAATTTAGTAATTTTTAAATCCAGATTTATTTTCTTAGGATTGCGTTTTTTACTTCATTCTCCTTATTCTGCACTGTCCCACAATCTTTTTCTAATGCTTTCCTCTCCTCCATTATTTTCAATTAATCTTTCTTCTCTTTTTCCCTTATTTCGTTTTATTAATTTTTTTCTTTTCTGTTTGTTTTGCTATCTGATCTTCTTATTTTATGCTTTTTGAAACTGTCTATTTTGCGCCTTCGTTTGCTCTTTAAGTTTTTATTACTGTCACACTCTTCTTTGCGTCATTTTTCTTCTCTCTCTCCCTTTTTTTGTCTCTAATATTCTCAAATTTTAAATCTCTTCTGATTTATTTTTCGTTCTGATACAGTTTGGGTATTGATTTATTATCTTTTACTTTAATTTTATTAAGGGTTTGGATTTTCAGAAGTTATGGTTTATGACATTAGCACACGAGAACAACTTTTTTCTTTGTTCTTTTCTTTTTTCCTCTTTTGGCCAATGTGAATGTTTATTCCACATCTTAATTAGTTTAATTTGGCGGCGGGTAACCTCAGGAGCACTTACCATGAAAATATTTGTAAAATAGACTTAAGCCGCCAACCTGCCTTCGATGTTTAAGCCTATCTAGGCGGTTTGTCAGATCATGGTCACCGATCAAGCAAATGGCTGAAATGGCTCTACTCTGAATGAAATCTAGAAATCTCAGCGTATGTTCAGGAGCACAGCCCCAAATATGCGAACAGTACTCCAGCGATGATCGAATTTGGGCTTTATAGAGCATTAAAAGTTGTTGGGTGTATAGAAGTTCTTAGTTCGGAAAAGTATTCTAAGCTTCTGCGAGGCTGCCTTAGCAATGGCCGCAACGTGACTATGCCAATACATATTACTATCCAAATTGATGCCCAATAAATGAAGTGATGAAGCCCATCTAATCGATACTTAATGGTTATTGAAAGCCGGAAATAACTTAGAATTTTGTTAAATTTTGATACTCCGAAACAAGTTTGTATTCAACACTTATATTAAGCAAATATGGCCTTCAGAACTGACAAGTCTGTGTCACTATCTTTTCGCATGAGATCTGACGTGCTACTCTTGCGCTTGCTCGGGTTCTAATAAATGAACGACGTAGCCGACACGCGCGAATAATATTAAATAAGGAGAGAAATACATTTAGTTGTAAGCCTATCCTAAGCTTGGTATATCGATTTAATTATTTAAAACATCGTAAAAACGTGTAAGGTATACCAAATTAAAGTCGCCGGGAGTAACTGCTTTTGAGATAATCCCATTTAAAATATCTTAAGCAATAGGGAACTTGCACACATTCTTTATTGCAAAGTATGCTCTGTTACATTAAAAAATACGATATGCAAAATAAAATGCCTTAAATATCATAAATTAATTTATTATTAATTATTAAAGTTCCACGCGCAAATCATTTCAAACGTAGCGTGGCGTCACGTTCCATGAAATTGGGATTATTTACATGGACGATTAGACGAATAACGTCGATTTTTTAGTTTAAAGAATCATATATAAAGCAGTTATTTTGGTTAGGGATTTGCAATGGATAGTAGGATAAGTTTTATAAATATTTTATGGAACCAGTTTGTTGGTGTATCACCGTAAAAACTGTTAGCAGTTCTTATATTGTTGTCTTTTTTTTATTTTATGTATTCATCTGTCTATCTCCGTTTGTGAAGGATGTTTAACGAAGGCAACAGTCTGTTAAGTAGTAGAACGCTGTTAAAAAACTAACGTCATTTCTCAGCTGATTATTCAAGTGATTCCTGGATTGTCTTTAAATAAATATATTTGATTACGCATTTAGTTATGCCTAAATCTGATAATTTATCCAAAATAGTAAGAAGTCGTAGATTCGCCTCCGCAGCAGTCCTTGAAAGGGTTGTGTCAACCGCTGGCCGTGGGTTGTTTGGACTTCTTCCACTCAAAAGTAAACCAATTTACACATACTCACTCCGATCCGGCATGAAAGCCACACTTCGCTCTGAATTAAAATATCAAAAGCTCCGCTTCTTGGTTAGTTTATATCGGAATCCAACATACGCCACGTTTTTAAATTTGTATTTAAAAGAGTATCTTTAAAATATTGCGGATTATTCCTAGAAGTATATTTTTTTATCCGAGGTAACATAATGCCTAAAGCAGAGATGCGACATGAATAAAAAAACGTAACCCTAACAAAAGGTTCATCAAGGCGTTTTTATATGCAAAGTTTAACCCAGACTTTTATATTATTATGTATTATTATATAGAGTGCGTTTCTTTTCTAACCCAAGTCATATGATTCCAAATGATACATGTAAATTAAAAGTGTCGTCAGGATGTCGATTTAGACTAAAAAGAAACGTATTTAAATGATCTTAAACTTCATCAGAGGAATGTCGGCATAAGACGTGGTCGATATCTTTGCCGCTCTAATTCTGATAGTCCAGCCCCGTCCAGAATAACTATGCAGGGTGTTTTAGAAGTACGGTACGTAATTTAAAAACCATTCTATTACAAGTACAAAAAAAATATCTACTCATTTTAATACACTGCTCAAAAAAATTAAAGGAACACTTTTGGATAACCCTGTAACTTATTAAGTGATAGTTATATACAGATGAACATTTATATTCTGAAAGACACATACTTTCTTCTAATAAATCGATTAATAGAACTTTAAACTAATCCTTTATTCGTAAACTAAGATTAACAATTATAAAAAAAGTGCGAATAACAAAATGAAAAGAAAAAATTTTTTAAAGGCAATGTTCCGCTATCTAAAAACCAATGTGTTTTAGTATCGCGTATGCCCTCCAGCAGCACGAATTACTTCTTGGCATCTTCTTAGCATACTTCTCACGAGCCTTCGAATGTCTTCCTGTGGTATACTGTCCCACTCTTCGACTAGGGCTTCTGTTAGTTGCTGAAGGGTTTGAGGTGGATTTGGACGACGTCGAATACGTCTGTCCAATATATCTCATAAGTGTTCAATTGGATTAAGGTCAGGGCTTATCGCTGGCCAATTCATTTTACGAATTTCATGCTCGTTAAGAAAATCTATAGAAATCGCAGCAGTATGAGGCCTTGCATTATCCTGCATGAAAAGAAAATCAGGACCTATACCATATGCTGCAGGAATAACGTGATCTGACAGAATGATATCAATATATCTTGCAGCTGTAAGACTTCCTGGTATCACTACAAGATCGGTTTTTTCCTCCAAACTTATTCCACCCCAGACCATTGCCGAACCATCTCCAAATCTGGATACCTTTTGTACAGTAGCAGCGGAGTATCGTTCATTGGGACGTCTGTACACACGCACCCGACCATCAGAACGAGTGAGACGAAATCTTTATTCGTCTGTAAAAAGTACTGGTTTTCATTGTCGAAGTTTCCATCCCAAATGATCACGAGCAAAGTTTAATCGCATAGTTTTATGATGTCGAGTTAAAACAGGTTTTCGTACCGGTCTTCTAGGTTTTAAATCTGCTTCTCGTAACCTGTTTCTGACAGTCTGGTCAGATATGGTTACCTGATGAGCCATCAAAAGTGTACTTTGAAGGTCCCTTGCTGTCGCTATTCGTTTTCGCAAAGAAGAAACTACTAAATATCGGTCCTGAATTTGTGTAGTTTTTCGCTTTCGACCTTGTCCGGTTCGTCTTTTATATCGTCCAGTTTCTCTATAGCGATAATACACACGTTTGATGACTGACCGACTGCGAATAACATTTCTTGCTACTTGTCGAATTTTTACACCATTTTCAATTAAAGCTATGGCACGAGCGACTTCTATCTCGCTAAGATCTCTCATTTTGACAGATAATGAATTCAACAACTACAAACTGTCATGCCTTTGCCCGGTGAAGCTCTCTAAGCCTGTCTCAACATAAAACCTAAATGTGAATATTTTCATAATCACTTTATTTTTTGTACTTGCTGTGGAAAATTAAACTTATCTCGAATAAATGAGCATAATCACATTTATTTTTTAACACATCACTAAAATAAGATGCAAATCAATTATGAAAATATAATTTTCATTTGTTAATAACAGCAAGCCAAGAAGTTGTAGGGTTATCCAAAAGTATTCCTTTAATTTTTTTGAACAGCGTAGTATATTACGTATTAAGTGTTGTAAAAAGCATATTACGCACTAATGGAAAACTTGCGCACGAGCCGCGTAACTATACAACACACAATACGTACTGTAATTTTTCTATGACTCTTACATACCGGTTTATAATTTATAAAGTATCGATTTGAACTTCAAATCTCAAATAATGACAATGTCACTGTCAAATATTCAAAACGCAAGATCGATAAATGTCACGATTTGAGTGATTCAAGGCTAACTTGATTGTTATACTATTAATCATAACGCACAGTTGTGCGTTTCTATTTTTTACGCACAGTTGTGCATAAGAATGGATTTACTTATAGAATGAACTGTACGTAAAACAATGCTTACTAATATATTAGGAGTAGAAAATAGTATATTACGTAATAAGTGTTGTAAAAAGCATTTTACGCACGAATGAAAAAGCTACGCACGACGCCGCGTAGCGGCGAGTGCGTAATTCTATGAGTGCGTAATAGCATTACAACACGTATTACGTACCATACTTTACCTACGACCTACTTATTCACACAACATCATTTAGTTTTAGTTTTCCATCTGAACTGGTAACAATATTAATAATTTAAGAACGTGATAACATCAACGAGAAGGTATAATATATTGCAATAATTCTACAGTATGATTATTTAAATTTATAAATGTTATTTTTTATTATATTATTTATTCTCATTATAATAATTATTTATAGTTACAGAACAATTATTGAAGACAAAAGGTATATCGTTTGTTTTGCTTGTTGAAGCATAAATAAGATTTACATTATTAGTTGCCTCAATGAAATTTTCATTCATACTATTAGTACTATTACTAGTGCTTGCTATTGCAGATGATATTTTAGACGAATTGTTAGTTTGATTATTTAGGGAATTATCCACATACCCTTCAGCTACGGATGATCACTGCCATCCGCCGTGTCTTTTTAAATCTAATGAGTCACCACCCGCGTCAACAAGACGAGCGTCGAAAACAGTGTCCTGTATAAGTCGCTGCTTCTGGTAGTCCCAGATATATGGCTATTTGTTTTGGAATCTTTCCTAATTTGTTAATACCAACAGACTGTTTGGTACATTTTCCGTTTATACCGGGTGTTGCATCGTCGAGCGGGACATAGGAAATCCCATGTAATTTTAAATGGGGTCAATTATTGGCTTCCCTAATTATTTTAGATAAAAATTCTATTTAGGTTTATTAAAGAGCACTAAAACCCACATTCAAAAGAATGACTTTAGATATTTTTGATGAGCCCGTTTACGGGTTATCGCCGATTTCTTTTTAACTATTTCTCCTTTTTATGGCCCCGTATTTGCGGGCACCAGTCAAGGTAAAAGATGACTGTCAAATAAAGTTGTCATTTTGAAATGTGTGCTTTATTGTTCTAAAAACTCGTACATCGAAAATATTAGCCATGAATTACACTTCTGAAGAAAAAATATTAATGATTAAATGGTATTATCAAGGAAATAGTTATCAAAATGTGTCAGACATGTTTGCTGCTCTGTATCCGAATAGACCGATACCTGCAAAATCTACAGTCGAAAGGACTATCAAGAAATTTGAGACAAAATGCACTGTAATAAATAACTGCAGATGTAAAGAAAGGCAGGAACAAAGAAGAGATGCAAGAAATGATAGGGACTTGCAAGTTTTATTGTGCGTGGAAGAAAATGATGGGAAGATCAGCACAAGGAAACTTGAGGATGACATAGGATTAGATCACACCACAGCGTTACGAGCTTTGAAACGACATAAATATTATTCATACAAATATGAAAAGCACCAAGAGCTAAGAGATAGGGACGAAATACGATGACAGGAGTTTTGTTTTGGTATGATGGAAAGAGCAAACATGGATAGGGAATTTTTAAAAAACATTTGTTTCACTGACGAATGCACATTTACCTTAAACAATGAACCCAATGTTCAAAATTATCGATATTGGAGCAAAGAAAACCAACACAGGTTTGTGGAAACAAGGACGAATATCCACAAAAAGTTAATGTATGGGCTGGGATTTTCGGAGAAAATAATATCGGGCCATTATTTCTTACACGAAATTCAAATATTTTTTGGAACTACTTGAAGATCATATTTTACCTACTTTACATGATGCCGCCAGGGAAAATCAGGAAGTTTGGTACCAAATGGATGGCTGCCCGGCACATAGTACCCTGGCTGTCCGGGAATATTTAAACCGTGCTTTTAATGGAAATGTTATTGGCTTAAATCATACAGTAAATTGGCCAGCCAGGTCTCCTGATTTATCGCCAAATGATTTCTTTCTTTGGGGCCATTTAAAAAACAGGATATACAAAGATAAAAATACCCAAATCTAGACGAGTTAAAAAATGCTATTTCTGCCGAATGCAATAGAATTTCAGTTTACCAACTAGCGAATGTAAGAAGAGAATTTTATGATCGCCTCGGTTATTGTCTAGCAGTCAATGGAGGAATATTTAAACATCTTCTTAAATCCTAAAGTTCTAACAATTTAATAGTACCTACCTATTAATTAGTAAAATATTGAAACATGTAAAATGTCATAATAATAACCTTGTAATTGGATACTTTATTTTAGTTTTATTCAGATTAATTTGTACTCATAAATACACCTTTAATATTTTCGATGTACGAGTTTTTATAACAATAAAGCACACATTTCAAAATGACAACTTTATTTGACAGTCATCTTTTACCTTGACTGGTGCCCGCAAATACAGGGCCATAAAAAGGAGAAATAGTTAAAAAGAAATCGGCGATAACCCGTAAACGGGCTCATCAAAAATATCTAAAGTTATTCCTTTGAATGTGGGTTTTAGTTTTATTTAATAAACCTAAATAGAATTTTTCTCTAAAATAATTAGGGAAGCCAATAATTGACCCCATTTAAAATTACTTGGGATTTCCTATGTCCCGCTCGACGATGCAACACCCGGTATAGTTTAGAAAAAAAGGTAAATTTGAAGCTGTATTTACTGCAGAGCGAAAGTTTATATATTGTTTAACCTTGGGGTAAAAATATTCTGACACCACAAAAGAACGTTGCCGTTTAGTTTTTGAATCGGGAATATTAATAATTAGATTCTTCCCTGTGTCTTGAATATCTGACGGTTTTATATTACGCAACTCTTGTTTCCTGCATGCACCGCTTATACCAATTATAAGAGCAACCTAAAAGACGATTTGAAATAAATTTACACATCTAACATTATATTGAGCTCAATATATTACCTTCATAAACAAATATTTATCATCTGGTGCGTTTTCTAGAAAATCGTTTATATTCTTGCTTGTCAAAATCTTGGGTTTTTTGGACTTAAAGCCGTCCGATTTTCTCTTCAGGAGAGCTTGTAATTTGGAGTAGTTTGCAATATCGACATTGTGATTTATATTAATTGTGGCCTTTACCATTGAGTAAAATGACCAAAGTGAGGAAGGCTTCATCGTTTTTGATAGTTCTTGGAAATATGACATCATTACATTCTCGAAAAATGATTTAACGTCGTTTTTTAAACTCCATTCCATAAATCTTTGGTAAGTAAATTTGTATCAATATTCAGATTTCGCCGGTAACAAGTTGTTTTTAGCAGCTTCTGCAATTTCGCTAATATTGGGTGTAGTTAAATTTTCTATTTCACTGTCACTCGACATTTTTTATGTAATCAAACTAATTTCACTTTATAATATTACTCACATACAAATTTCATGTAAGATTATGTCAGTTTTTGAATAAGTTTGTTTGTATTGACCGTTGCTAAGCGGTTGCTAGGAAAACTGTACGATTTTTTTACCAAGCTGTGCGATTTTTTTACCGTGCGTAATAGGAATCTTACATTGATCGGAGACGGTGTTTTTTTAAGTATTTACAGTAGTGGTCGTAGGTACAATATTTAAATTACAAATAATTTTTTTTTTAAATTGATGCAACAGTTAATCAAAGTAAATGTCATTTTTATGTGACTAATAAACGTAGCTTAAAACGAATAAATCTCTAGGCAAATTCATTAAAAATAATAAAACAAAAAGTGACAATAATAAAAAATCTGGAGTCTATAAATTAAGATGCAAAGATTGTCCGAAAACATACATTGACCAAACAGGTAGATATTTCAACAAAAGGCTACAAGAACATTATAACAGTTTTGCCAAAAACAAAACTGATTCGAACTTTGGCTAATCATTTACTCCATAACTAACGTAATTTTGACCCGTTTTTTGAAATTCTACATACCGAAAACACAGGTTTAAAACTAATCTTTTTAGAGTCTATGGAAATAAATAAACTTAAAAATACGGACCAATTATTAAATGATCAATTAGATTTAAATAACTCACCTTTGTTAAATTTATTCTGTTGACCCTCTTTACCTGTTTTCCGTAAAATCCCATCACCTACTTTATTATCATTATTATTATTATTATAATTAGAACTACCACCCTTTGGATTTTCCCATAATTGTAACCCTCCCACTGTTTATTCATATCTTAAATTATCTGAACCTTATTGTACATTTTATTTAATTTTACCATCACTATACCGTTGTCATCTGACGAAGATAGAGTGTTAGCGAAACATGTCATATAAGATATTAAAGAGGAAAGAAAAATCCAAAATTCTTCACAAATATTTAATATCTCGCTCTACGCGTTTCGGTTTCTTAAACCATTTTCAAGAGCTGTAAAAAAAGTTCAATTACATAATAATCTCAATTTCAATACAAAATTATTTGGTGTTACTTATATAATAAGAAACTTTACATTAAGGACACAAACAAGCTCATAATGGCGAGCACAGGTTAACTAACTATATAAAATTGATCAACGGGATAAACCCAAAAAATATTTAAAAGTAAAACATTTAAAAAAATATAAAAAAAAAAAAAATAAATAAAACAAAATGTACCGAACCAGAGCGACATCTAGATTGCACAAAGAGAGGTTCTATTATTTAAACAAACATTTACTACTTAAACTCGTTCACAATTCTCGCTGCCTCCCTATTATAGTGGGCGTTGGCAGGATGGTTCAAACACTCAATTTGATTATTTATCTCTAATTTCTATGTTTCCTAAAAAATTCAGCTTATGGCCTTTATTCGCATTATGTAGCATTTTAAAGTTGTCTTTAGTAATAAAACTATGTAAATTCTCTCTTAAATGTAGGCCAAAAGCTGATCTCCTGTCATTAGGCGACTTCTGAAAGTTTAAATGTTCTCTTATTCTAATATTAAAACTACGTCCTGTCTGACCAGCATGTTTAGCTGTGTAAGAGTTACAGGACAACAAATACACCACACTCTTGTCAAGCACGTTAATTGAATCCTTTACTCTTGAGAATAAGCTACGTAAATTGTTTACCGATTTGTAAGCTATTTTAAAATTGTTGTTTAAGGACTTCAATACATTACCCACTTTTAGAGAAACAGCGCCCAAAAAAGTTAACCTTATATACCTAGGAGGTTGAAAAGATGTTATGGTCTTATCCAAGGGGGCAGTCAACACCTTCTTAAGCATGCCATTAAATTTTTTTTTTATTAAATTATTGATTAGTGATATCTTGTATCCGTTGTTATAAGCAAGTTGAAAGATGATGTTCTTTTTCCTCTCAAAAGTAAGAGTGGGATGGCGAACAAACGATGGATTAAAGAGTAAAAAGCTGCCATTTTATGAGCTAAACAATGATTTGAGTCAGCAGGTATAACATTGTCTGTATGTGTGTTTTTCCGATAAATAGCATACTCAAAAAAGTTATTCAATCTCTTTATTGTCAAATCTAAAAAATTCAGACAACAATCAGATTCTATTTCTTTTGTAAATTTGATGTGGTTGTTTCAAGAATTTAAAAAATTGAAAAAAATTTCCAACTCATTCCCTGTTTCTGTCCAGACAATAAAAGTATCATCAACATATCTGCGCTATAATAAAATTTTATCTAGAAGGTAATAATTTGAATTAAACAACTTATTTTCAAAATCACCCATAAATATTTCAGTTAAAAAGGGGGAAAGACCTGAACCCATGGGTAAACCATCCGTTATTTTAAAAAACTTGTCATTGAATCTAAAAAAAATCTAAACCTAGATATTTATTCAAAAGGGACATTATACCCCTCCGCACATTATCAGACAGGGATAAGTTCTTTCCAAGCAAACATTCCACAATATTCACCACCAGTTGTCGGGAGATACTTGGAAACAGATTGACCACATCAAAAGAAACCAAAGGGCAATCATTTGGTAAGTTAATACTTTTTAAATCTTGAATTAATTCATTGGTGTTCTTAATACTGTATTTATTTTGATAATTCAAGAGGTTTCTCAAACATTTGTCTAGCTATTTTGCTAAAAAATATGCCGATGAAGATACAAAACTAACAACAGGTCTAATTGGCATATCATTTTTGTGAATTTTGACCACACCGTATAATAAAGGGGTACTGGAATTCATAGAAATTACAGGTTTATTCATCTTAAGTTCATCATAAAAATTTTGCCCGTTAATCAGTCTTTTAAGTTCTGTAGTGTAAGACGGATTTGGATCTTTCTTAAGTTTGATAATCACATTATTATTATCCAAAAAGTTTTGAACCCTATTGAAATATTGTTGTTTTTCCATAATTACCAAACATTTGCCCTTGTCTGCCTTTCCCAATACTAAGTCATTGTCATGTCATATAAGTTTTAATATATTTAAAATTTACAGTTTAATTTGTGTTTTTTACTGTATCTCATAAGACTTTAGAAGTTAGTGGAGGCAGTGCCTTCCCTGTTACAAATGAAATAACAATTCCTTTTTTTTATATAAATATGTAATAATACAATAATTATTAATACCGTTTTGAAACTAATTTTTTAATATGCTCTGTATAAATTTTGGAAACCGTTGTTAATCGATTCCATTGTCTCAAAGTCTTTAATATTTAATTAGCGCAGCATCCTTATCTGATGTTATATTAATGTTAGAGAATTAATTTAACTAAGACGCAACCTCAACTGTAATTTATAAACAGCCAAGTAGATAGGTACTAGCTATAATAGCATTGTTAAGTAGCTGCAGTATTGTTTATGTAAAATGTTAGCTTTTTTGACTGGCTTGGCGGTTCTTCAATTAAACCGCCTAATTCCCACATTTTTTGCTCTGCCGTAATTACGTGTTCTATATATTTCCGCCATATCATCTGCATTGATTTCCTTAAGTGCTCCCTTAAAATGCTTTTTAACATCATTCGTATTATATGTGGTATTTTTTCTAGCCACAGAACCTTTCACTTGAGCCCAGGTTAATTCTATAGGGTTTAGCTTGCAATAGTAGGGAGAAAATCGAAGTGCTGTAATATTCCGTGTTTTTCCTAATTTCATCAACAGCATATTTTACAAAGCCATGTTTTTGTGTCTTCACAATAATAATTGTTAGTAGGTGTTTTTCCACCATCTCATCTTCAAATGGTATTCTTCTTATAATCAATTTTCTTGAGCCAGACATCAGTATTTTGCTCTTGCTTTTTGTTGTAGATATCTGGTCGATAACAATTTTAAAAGGTTTTGATTTGAAATTTTGTATTTGATTTTCTTCTGTTTTGGCCTTGCGTGCTTTTCGTATTCTCTTTAATATACAGACTGTCCACGGATAGGGTTTACAATAGCACAAATGGATAAAAAATTTCATTTTTCGGGAAAAAGTCATTCTTGATAAAAAGTTTTGCTTGTAAAAAAAATGCAATTCACGAAGAGAAAATTTTGATTTTTTATACAGGGTTCGAAAAAAGTTCATAAACATGAGAGTAAACTACTTTTATATTTCACTTTTGTCCAAAATGCAAATTAGAAAACTTATTTAGAATAACGTTTGTAATTTAAATCCGAGATTTAAAATAAATCTTCGAATTTTTTAGTTTTTTCAATTTTTAGAGGTAAATGAAAATTTTGCTGCTTAATAAAAATATTAATATAAAATTTTGTTTAACTCAATTTTCATAATGGGTAGTGTGTATCTTATTTTAAAATTTTAAATGCGTTCCTACCATATTTTGTAAAAACAAGGAATTTTTTTACCTCTTTATTACTTTGCTTTACGTATGGGGCAAATTTGAAGTTGTCAAATAGAATTTGATGTGTTTTGAAAATGTTGACCTTAGAACAAAGGGTTTATTTAGTTCAATGTTACGGTGCGGGCGAATGTTCTTACAACTTTGTGATAGAGAAATTTAATCAAATATATAGTAACGCTTACGTCTCAAAAATGGGGAAAATGAGAAAATTTCAGCAAACTGGCTCAGTTTCCAATTAAAAAAACAAAAAAAAACTATGATCAGAATGACGCAGCTTCCCTAATTATATTGCAGTCTGTTTCTGACAATCCTACTCTTTCATTATGAAACCGAGCTCAAGAACTTAATGTAGTAAAAAATCTCACATTCGGAATATTTTAAAGGCAAACAAAATATTCCCATTTAAGCCAACTATTAATGAAACGTTGAAAGAAGGAGACGAAGCCAAACGTTTGGATTTTTGTCTTTGGGTCGGAGACAAAATTGTAAGTGGAAACAGTAATTTTCATAAATTTATCATGTTCTCCGTTGAATCGACATTTTCAACAAACGGGAAAGTGTCTTCTGCGCATATTAGATACTGGAGCAAAAATAATCCCCGTTTTAGAATTTCTGCTAGAAGACAATATTACAAAAAAGTAAATGTCTGGTGTGCGATTTCACATTATGGCATTATTAGCCCATACTTTTTTGAAAACACGTGTAACCGTAGGAGTTACCTTGAAATGTTGGAAACATTCTTTTCTGACAACCTAGAAGAATTGCCTCTCCAATTTAGGAACGAAACGTACTTTCAACAAGATGGATGCCCTTCGCATTTCGCAATTGAAGTGAGGGAATGGCTTGATAATACATTTGGCCACAGATGGATTGGTCGGAATGATCCGGTTCTGTGGCCCCCAAGGAGTCCCGGTTTAACTATTTCAGATGCCTATCTTTGAGGGCGCCTCAAACAATTAGTGTACTCCCGTCCAATTGAGAACGACGTACAGCTTCTAAAACAGCGAATTGTTGAAGCTGTTCAAAGAATTTCCATTAAAGAAATTCGAAGAAGTTTTGACCACATTCGTTTACAGCTGGAAAAATGTGTTGAATATGGAGGGGGGGGGGGGTGTTTGAATAGCAAATTATAAAATTATTATTTGTTGTTATTTTAAGACTTTGTTGTGATATTTTTTGATGCCTCTCTGTAAGATATAAAGTCATTGATAATGTATGTATTTCGACCGCTAATGCTATCCAAAAAAAAATTTCATTTACCCCTAAAAATTGAAAAAACTAAAAAAATCAAAGATTTATTTTAAATCTCGGATTTAAATACAAACGTTATTCTAAATAAGTTTTCTAATTGGCATTTTGGTCAAAAATGAAAAATAAAGGTAGTTTACTTGGAGAAAAATCATGTTTTTGAAGTTTTTTCGAACCCTGTATAAAGAATCAAAATTTTCTCTTCGTGAATTGCATTTTTTTTACAAGCAAAACTTTTTATTAAGAATGACTTTTTCTCGAAAAATGAAATTTTTCGTCCATTTGTGCTATTGTAAACCCTATCCGTGGACAGTCGGTATATATAATATGTATTATTTATCAGGGGGAAGCCAATCTTTAGGGAATTTGTATTTCGAGTTTGGTAATGAGTATATGTGTGTGTCTAAAATAAGCCGATTCGTGGATGTATTTTGTAATAATTTTGTCATAAAAAGTATTTAATTTGTCCATTCGTAAGTCCCAGTGCAGTATGTCCGGTACATGCCTTTAAGCGTCCGTTATTATGCGTAAAACTCTATTTTGTAATATTTCTAATTTTTTCAGTCTTGTATTGTTTACGGTGCACCACTTGGGTACACCGTATGTAAGTACAGGTCTTATTGTTTTCTTGTAGATAATCAATGTTTTCGTCTTGATGCTCATTTTGTTTCTTTTGTTCAGTAATGAATAGACTGCAATTAATGATTTTGTGCCTTTGCAGGTCTCTCTGTTGCGTTGTCGTTCCACAATAATTTCCTGTTAAAGGTAAGGCCTAGATATTTAATCTTATTCCTTCAATTAATTTGTGCATTGCCCACTCTTACTCTTGTTTGGGGTAGTTTTGTGATAGTTTTAAAAAAAAGTAAATTCCTTGGGTCTTATCATCATTAAGACAAAGTTTCCAAGAGTCCGACCATCTCTAAAGGAGATTGATATGGCGTTGCAAACGAAGGACTACAATCCAGGGCAACTTTGAGGTTGCAGTAATCGCAGTATCATCAGCGAACAACTTCAATTGGGTGCGCATATCCTGCGAGATATCACTAGTATAAATATTGTATAGTAGAGAGGCCAGTGGCGACCTCTGCGGTACTCCCGCCTTAATGTTTCTGACACTTAAAAGTGGATTTTCTGATGATACCGCGAATGTCCTGTCCTCGAGGTATGAAATTAAAACTTTTATCAAATAATTAGGCATAACGAACCTTATCAACTTTAATATGAGACCATTATGCCAAACTTTATCAAATGCATATGCGACATGTTACACGTGGCGACATCTCGTAGCAATCGAGCTATCCACCCAACCAGACCAGCGAGGTCTTAGAGAAGACCAAACGCTGGAATGGAACCCGCCTAAGCAGGTATCTAATGTCAGGTGGCGCTGAAAGCCAATCGTCGCTTTCTGTGAACCGAAAACATGATATAAAGATAGGTTGCTGGATTGGACGACGTGGTACAATTCACCGAGGACCCCAGACTTAACGCCTCTAGACTATTTTCTTTGGGGATATTTAAAAGAAAAAGTTTACCAAAATAGGCCAAATAATATTGAAGGTTTGAAAAACAAAATTAGATTGAAGACACATAACATACCGGCTGAAGCCATTCGAAATTCTGTCGACGGATTTTACCATCGTCTGGGAGTATGCCAAGTAAAGGGTGGAGGACATTTCCAGCATTTGCCACGTTAAACCACCTTTTTGTTATGTTTTGTTTTTCTTCGTTACATTTTAATTTTTTTTTTACAAAATAAATAACAAATAAACCATGAATATTGTTAAGTCACAATGTCACAAAATGTCAGAAAGTGAAACAATGAAGATTTCTTACCTTAAAAGAAAAAAAACATCAATGATTTATCATTTCCGCTTATTTAAATAGGGATTTTTGAAACTATTAACAATCGCCATTTTGAAATAGCTTGACAGAATCGCGCCAACATTTATGAGCATACTGTACGAGATATTAGCTTTCAAATGATGTATCACAACTTGTATGTTTCCATTTAAAAAAAAGATCGATGTCGTCATATCTTTGACAAATGTCTATAAAAGAACAAACGAATAACGTCAAAATGTGTGCATATATAAAACTAAATTGACGTGCCCGAGCATTTTCCCCGAAAGTTACAGCTGGAAGCTATATTAATTTTATTCCGGACTTCTGGGCAGCCATGTATATACGTTGTTGCTTGATATTACTATAGTAGCACTAGACACTATGTAATGTAAATAGCTTCGTCAATGCCGTCAAAAAAGTAATCTTTTCGAAGCAATAAAATCCTTTTTTTAATTACAAAATTGTTATTTTGTTAAATTAAAACGTAGTTTAAAGAAAGGTGTTACTTAATTTTAAAAATTCCTTTTTCTCTACGTAAGACGTGTCAACATAAAAGACCAAGAAAACCCCCAAAGCACCCTAAATCTGATCCTGATCAACCTAATTTTCGTGTAATTAAGAAAACTCTGCGGTGCATGAGCACTGCGCATGCGTGCCATTGGTCTTGAGGTATCGCGTAGCCAATGGAATCGAATACTCTGCCATGACTATCAACTTTAACCTAGTAATTGTTACTATTTGGATTTGGCAAGCCGTTTATTTTTTTTAATGATTTATTAATATGCTTGCTATTTATTTAAAACTACCGAAGCGGAAGTA
The DNA here is from genome assembly GCA_963920685.1 of Polydrusus tereticollis. Taxonomy (NCBI): domain Eukaryota; kingdom Metazoa; phylum Arthropoda; class Insecta; order Coleoptera; family Curculionidae; genus Polydrusus; species Polydrusus tereticollis. Next base: position 30,907,788 of record OY987332.1, on the reverse strand, counting down.
ACTCTGAGTTGTATTAATCAAGAAGTCAATGCTATTCCATCCAAAAATATTTCCTTTCAATGACTCAACACTTTCTCGCTTGATGAAAATTCTTTGCTCGGATCTATGGTTTCTGACAAGGATACGATGATACAAAATACTAAGAAACCTGCCTAATAAAAAGTACGAAAGGAAACTTTATCCGATATCTTGATGATCCATATAATTAATCAAAAGAAGCCATCAATGTCCCGCCACACAACATTTATCTTTCTTACTTTTAACTTTTGTGGTGGGTATAATTATCTGTTTTCTGTATCATTTTCGTAAGCATTTTGTTTATTCTGCATTTAAGAATGTATTGATTTTATTTAATTTTTACCCTTATTTTAGAATAGTTTTATGAGATGGCCTAATTTAAGGACCTTGAACTTGATCTGCTTGACTACCCTCTCTCTCGGTATCACAAATTGCATAAATCCCTCTTTTAAAAGATAATATATTTAAGGTTCATTCAATTGCTTTAATATTTAACAATCCGTATCGTAATCTAGTTTTTTTTTACAAAATGCTGTAAATTTTGGGGTATTTGATTTAAGAGGGTGACGCGGTGACCTCTTCTTAGTTTATTTTAACTTAAGTAATAATTTAATTCGTACATATAGGTAATTTATTAAAAATTAATGGATCCATGAATAAAATCAAATTCGATATCACCGAGACAACAAGAGCATTATTTAATTTAACACATCTGCGGGAGAAAAGAGATTCAATCCGGTGTACTTACACACAGTTATACAAAAGAGGAACTGGAAAAAAATTGGGTTAAATTAAACAATTTATTAAATAGTGTTCCAGATTGTCCTGCCAAAGATTGGAAGTATTGGAGGAAGGTAAACAAAAAACAAATTTAGTAAATCAAAATGCAGTACCTGTAAAGCCTATAAGGTATTTTTGTTACTTTATCTGTAGTACAAATGAAAGAAAAATCTACAAGGAATATAACTATTTTTTTTAAGACTTACTTACTTACTTACTCCATGGCTCTACAACCCGGGGTGGGTTTTGGCCGACTGTACTATTCGCCTCCATTGTTGCCGATCTTCCATCATTGTTGTGTCGTATTCTACTCCAATGGTCCTTAGGTCCGCTTTGATGTTGTCACGCCACCTCATTCGAGGACGCCCCAATGGTCTTCTTCCTATTGGTGCTCCCTCCCACGCCAGTTTTATCATCCGTGTGTGCCGCTGTCTCTGCACATGACCCGCCCATTGCAGCCTTCTTGTATTTATCTCCTTCACAATATCTGGATCCTTGTATAGTTCTGATATTTCTTGATTGGTTCTTACTCGGTACTGTTGTATTCCAGCGGTTCGTAGTGGTCCAAATATCTTGCCCAGAACTTTTCTCTCAAAAACTCTCAGTTTCCGTTCGTTGTCTTTGGTCAATGTCCAGGTTTCACTAGCATTTTTTAAGACTTGCCATAGGTTTATACATTTTGTTTTTAGAGCAGATGGGTCGGATTTAGGTAAAAAAAACAAGGTTTCCATGCCAGTAAGGATAACCTCCGATACTTCTCCAGAAAAGAACAAGTCTCTATAATGGGTATTGCTTGGCGGCTGGTAAAGGCAGCAGATAAATTTAGTAATTCCCTGTGTTGACATTTTAAACCACATTACATCAACGCTTAAATAGGTGCAAGTCGTACCCAGGATGTAAATAGCTGACCGTACTAATCGATGATCTTACCCTTGTTTCGGTTAGTGCGAGTATATAAGATTTGATAGATTACAGATGTTGATGGACTGCAATATTATTCGAGTTCAGTCCTCTTATATTGCAGAAGTCAATTTGGAAGCTGCTAATCTTGAGTCTTTTAACAACTTCAGTTGTCATGCCTTTTCCATTTTAAATGTTGCTCGAAGGATCCGCCTGACTATTTGAAATGGTGGATGTTGGGATAATCTCGCTTGATGAGGCGCCAGGATCCGTCCCCACCCGTAGATCCGATCGGGGGGCGAGTTTATTTCCGGATCATTTTGATTTTGGAACCATAGCATTTTTCATATATTTCTCACCCTGCTGCCACTAAATCCAACTTCAGGAAGTACTAGTTGCGACATAGAAGTTCTTAGGGGGATTCCTCATACTTATGCAGGTACACCGGCCCAATAATTCGACGAATTTACCAGTAAGTTGGTTTATTTGCGCCGTTTGTTTTCATAAGTTGCTATATGTTCTGGCAGGCAGTATACACTCCAAACGCGAACAAGGGAAACCCATTCTGAACCCCTAGAACGTATTTGCATTGAATGAATATTTCCATCGAAACGGTCAACCAATGCTGGAGATCCCACCTGAATCCTTGAGCTCCTCCAACTCGATAAACCTTCTGCACGTGGGTCACATTGTGTCAGTTGCTTGCTAAATACGATTAGGGCGACGTTCTTAATCTCATCTTCGTAAAGAAGTTTTTCCATTTCATGCAGCTTTAGCATGAAAGCAAATGCAAGCAAACAGATCTTGCTGTCCCTGGTGTCACCTTTAGATGACACCCGAATTTCATATTCATATTTATTTCGTAATATAAATACAACTAAAAGAGAATTCGATTTTTAATTGACTTATGTGAAAATAATTCGAAAATTCCAGCTTTTTTGACAAATGCCGCAATAACCACAACTTTCTACTTGTATATTTAAAAGGTTAATAAATGTTAAATGTTGGGTGCTGGATTTTGATAGTGAGTAGTGACATTTGATGAGCGCATGCGCATCCCTTTTACATTAACAGGGTAATTCTTATCGGGTAAAATTTGCCGAACGAAAATATAACCAGACGTAAGAAAGCTGTAAACGCGCCCCCGCAGAAGTAAATGTTAATAAAATGTGCACGCTTACCAACCATAGAGTACTGATTAAATAGATTGCTTGGAAAGCATGTTTAAAGATGCATAAAATGACTTTATCAGTTAGTTGACTCACCCTGTGGGTCTTGTTTCCTTAGTCAATACTTTAACCAATAAATGCCAGTAAATGGCAGGATCAAAAGCATAATCGACGTATGTTACGAACTTTTTCCGCCGTATAAAACTTTATTTCAGTCATATAAAGCACCATTTTAGAGGGATATTTGTTATTTAGTCGGTAGTATTAAAGCAATATTAAAGTCGGCATTTAGACGATTAAAGGCGGTTTTATTTATTTGTTTATATGTTTGCCAGAGGGTAGATAGGTACTAGTGTAAATAATGTAACAAGCTTATTTATTTTTAACTGCTAATTAAAGTTTTAAAGATACTATACGGCTTATGCCAGTGATTAATTCTTCATTGCTCAGTAAAACTAGTTTGTTTATTTCAGTTGCAGCGTAAAATTAAATTATTAAAGTACGTAGTCTGTGCCTAAGCTCTTTATGACCAATGAAAAGTGCACTAATATGTATTTATCATGACACTTAATAGTCATTTTCGCCATAAAGCATATTATACCGGGTGTTGCATCGTCGAGCGGGACATAGGAAATCCCATGTAATTTTAAATGGGGTCAATTATTGGCTTCCCTAATTATTTTAGAGAAAAATTCTATTTAGGTTTATTAAAGAGCACTAAAACCCACATTCAAAAGAATAACTTTAGATATTTTTGATGAGCCCGTTTACGGGTTATCGCCGATTTCTTTTTAACTATTTCTCCTTTTTATGGCCCCGTATTTGCGGGCACCAGTCAAGGTAAAAGATGACTGTCAAATAAAGTTGTCATTTTGAAATGTGTACTTTATTGTTATAAAAACTCGTACATCGAAAATATTAGCCATGAATTACACTTCTTAAGAAAAAATATTGATGATTAAATGGTATTATCAAGGAAATAGTTATCAAAATGTGTCAGACATGTTTGCTGCTCTGTTTCCGAATAGACCGATACCTGCAAAATCTACAGTCGAAAGGACTATCAAGAAATTTGAGACAAAAGGCACTGTAATAAATAACTGCAGATGTGAAGAAAGGCAGGAACAAAGAAGAGATGCAAGAAATGATAGGGACTTGCAAGTTTTATTGTGCGTGGAAGAAAATGATGGGAAGATCAGCACAAGGAAACTTGAGGATGACATAGAATTAGATCACACCACAGCGTTACGAGCTTTGAAACGACATAAATATTATTCATACAAATATGAAAAGTACCAAGAGCTAAGACATAGGGACGAAATACGACGACAGGAGTTTTGTTTTGGTATGATGGAAAGAGCAAACATGGATAGGGAATTTTTAAAAAACATTTGTTTCACTGACGAATGCACATTTACCTTAAACAATTAACCCAATGTTCAAAATTATCGATATTGGAGCAAAGAAAACCAACACAGGTTTGTGGAAACAAGGACGCAATATCCACAAAAAGTTAATGTATGGGCTGGGATTTTCGGAGAAAATATTATCGGGCCATTATTTCTTACACGAAATTTAAATGCAGAATATTTCTTGGAACTACTTGAAGATCATATTTTACCTACTTTACATGATGCCGCCAGGGAAAATCAGGAAGTTTGGTACCAAATGGATGGCTGCCCGGCACATAGTACCCTGGCTGTACGGGAATATTTAAACCGTGCTTTTAATGGAAATGTTATTGGCTTAAATCATACAGTAAATTGGCCAGCCAGGTCTCCTGATTTATCGCCAAATGATTTCTTTCTCTGGGGCCATTTAAAAAACAGGATATACAAAGATAAAAAATACCCAAATCTAGACGAGTTAAAAAATGCTATTTCTGCCGAATGCAATAGAATTTCATTTTAATTTGACAGTCATCTTTTACCTTGACTGGTGCCCGCAAATACGGGGCCATAAAAAGGAGAAATAGTTAAAAAGAAATCGGCGATAACCCGTAAACGAGCTCATCAAAAATATCTAAAGTTATTCTTTTGAATGTGGGTTTTAGTGCTCTTTAATAAACCTAAATAGAATTTTTCTCTAAAATAATTAGGGAAGCCAATAATTGACCCCATTTAAAATTACATGGGATTTCCTATGTCCCGCTCGACGATGCAACACCCGGTATAGTGGGTTTCTTTAAATAGGAGCCCGCTAAAATATGTTAGGGACAAGTCCATCCATCGCAAGTGCTGATGTCGAACCATGCACCCGTACCATGTAATATAAGAAAGTATAGTACAGGGTGTCCAGTTTTCGTGTCTTTTCATATACCAGCTCTCTTCTTCGGGATCTTTTTTGGTTTCTAAGTCAGGCAGTGCCTTTAACTTCTTTTTTCCGCTACTAACCTATAACATCGCCATTATTGACCGATTATTAACGTTAGAAATCGTTTTCTCTACCTTATATTGACCATGGTCAATAATAAGGCATTGAAATCCATTATTGACCGATCTTCAAGAATCTATTTGAACGCAGGTAACTTGATTTTTTGATTTTACAACATGAATCCCTAAACATGAATAACCTGAAAGGTGATTTCTTGTGGTTAGGCAACCAGATAATTATCAATACATATTAGATTGTTAGAGATGCTTGATATTGTAAAATATCGATACAATCAACATTTTTTCTGCTTCCATCCTTAATTCTGGAGGTGTACATCTAATAATATCACTAACATTTTCTTCGCTCATTTTTTAAAAGAACGGAAAACTCGTGAAATGTGATGACATAAATGAACAAAAATTGACATTAACAAAGCCACCTGACAAAACAACAAAATACTTTGCCAATGCCAGGGCGCAGGTAAATTGATTAAAAAATATACTTATACCTCCCTATAATTGTTTATAATTATTAATACTATAAAGATAAATGTCTTATAAAAGTTTGTAGTAGTGGAAAAAATATTATATTAACCACGGTTTAGACAGCTCATAGCCCTCGCTTCTTAAATCCCTCGTCGCTCCGCTCCTCGTGATTTAAACTTGCCGCTCGGGCAATAATGATGGCTGTCTAAACCTTGGTTAATAATATACTATTAATCTTTGATGCTTATGTCGGTCAATCTATCTATCATTATTTGGTTTGGGCAGAGCCCTAAGTTGCTTATTGTATCATGTGTAATTCTGGAGAGCTGGGCTTGTCGAGGCCACCAGCATTAGTGCCTCTCTACAATAGCTGGGGGCAGCTAATTCTTCAGAAACTTGTAGGTTGAGCCTGGCGGAGATTGTACGTGAGTTTGTCTAATTAGTGGATTTGTAGCGACGTCCGTCCGTCTGTAGTAATCCGTTATAATTTTGTCACAAAATTGAATTAATGTTGGTATATCAAAGTCCCTGTGAAGTACCCTAGTTACAGCAAACTTTGGGGCATCCGCAATGATTTTTAAGGCCCTATTCTGCAGTACCTCGAACTTGTTGTACTCTGCCCTGCTTATTGTGCACCATGTTGGTACACTATAAGTTAGGATCGGCCTGACCAAGGCTTTGGACAAGCTAACTTTGGTTCTATAACCAATTTTGATTTTCTTGTGAAGCAAGCAGTAGATTGAACTTAGCTGTTTAGCAGCCTTTTTTCTTCTAAGTTCGGAGTTTTTCCTATAACCACGCGTCAAAAACTAGTCCCAAGTATTACTTGAGTTTCTGTACCCAATTCACTTGAATGCCATCTACCGATAACCTGGTCTCAAGTCTTTTCACCGTGCTTTTCGGGAAGAAAATGGCTTTGGTCTTGGCAGGATTCAAGCGAATCTTCCAGTCCGAAAATAATTTTTCTATAGCTCGGATCTGCCTCTGCAGTCTTGTCACCACCAGCCACAGATGCTTTGACACCGAAGTGATTGCAGTATCATGGGCGAATAGATACAGCTCAATTTATCTGTCCTTCGGGATATCATGAATATATACATTATACAGCATGGGAGGAGACCCTTGCGGGACTCCCGCCCTGATGTGTTTTGGCTCAGAAGTCGCGCCGTCCGACGAGACTGCAAAACTTCTGTTCTTCAAAAAGAAGGTGATTATTTTAATTAGGTAGTTGGAGCCCCCAACCTTATTAGTTTTAACGTTAGACCGCAGTGCCAGACCTTGTCAAATCTTTTAAGATATCAAAGAAAACCGCACCCGTGTGTGCTCTCCTATTGAAACCTTGCAACACCCCGGTTGTCAGCCTAGTTGTCTGTTTTACCGTGCAACGCTCTTTCCTGATTGATGCAAACAAATTGTTCATCAGGGAGAACATTGCGTTCAATGACAAAGTTGACCAAGCGACTCAAAATTATTTTGGCAAGGCTGGACAGCAGGCTTATCGGCCTGTAGCTGACAACCTGGGTCGGATCCTCATTTTATTTGAGAATAAGCAGTACTTTTGCTTTTTTCCACACACACGGCTAGTGACCCTCCTCGATAATCGCCTGGGATAGGTTTAGTATGTCCCTTATTATATTGTTAGGCAGATCGCGTAATGCCGCATTTCTTATGCCATCTAAACCTGGGGCCTTTCTGATGTTTAAATTATTTAAGATGCCAGCCACCTCCTCCGTCGTGACATTTACCACATTTTGGATCGGGTGATCAATTCCGTGGTATATTTGCACCATCCTGGAGTCCCTTGCGTCTCTCTCTGGATCGGCAGATGGGTTTTCGCTAAACTGTTCGCAGAGCTTTTCAGCGAACAATTCAACTTTTTCTTTGCAATCCGAGATTATTTCATTTTTCAGGGTTTTGACGAATGACATCGGTTTTCGGGTGCCCTTCGTCAGGACTCGACATTTTATAAATACTGCCATCTTCCATGTTTCAATCCCTTATTCTGCCTTTCAAGAGAGCGTACTCGCGCTCATTAAGTTGCTGTTTAATAATGTTCGCTTCAGCTTTAATTTGCGGATCTCCAGTCCGGTATGCTCTATTCTTGACCCTGTTCTTTTCTCTGATTGCATTTCTCAAATCATCAGAAATGGTCCCTAACCTTAAAAATTCAGATACTCTCGTAGCCGACGCGCTTGCCAGAGCTAAATTGATGTTTTCAGTCAGTTTTTCGACTGCCTGGTTAATTTGTTACGACCCTCTCAAAGGAGGGAGCGCTTCAATCTCTTGCATAAGTGTTTTATATCGCACCTGGTTGGTGCTTGTCTTGGACTGAAATGCCCTCCCCTTATCGCGAGGGTCTCCAAACTCCACGATGACTGACGGGTGATCTGAGTTGAGCTCGTGCAAAACTGTTGGCTGAGAAATTTGCCCTGTGTTTTTAATCACGAAGATATCCAAAATCTCCTGGAGTCCACGCTCAAAAAATGAGTGTGGGTCTCCGGCGGCAAGACCAGGCTTCTTATTATATAAGATAGAAAGATGGGGTTGGCGGCTTACTAATTATACTGATTATCTCTTTGGCCATAAAATGTCCCAAATAGACATCTTTTTGGGCAAATTACCTGCATCCCTAAATTCCATTTTAAGTTGGTATAAATATAATATATAAATAGCAAATTGATTTTAATTAATTTTAGTCTTAATTGGTTTTCTGACGAGTGAATTTTGTTATATTAGTGTTTGGTTTACCAGCGCGTGATATTTTTTGTTATATTTGTGTAAAACTGTGGCATCCATAGGCTTGTGCTGAGAGTGAGGCATCCTGTAGTGCCATTTTCAGAAGATAGCGTTTATCTCCCGATGCTAAAAAAATAATCAAAAATGTGTGCCAATCTTTGCTGAAAAGGGATTTTAATCCAAGTGATGCTTTAGCCGATTACACAAGCTTTAACAAGTACTCCTTTATGTTTGGTAATGTACTAAAACCTATCACTCCCAGAAAGAATTGAAGTGATTGTGGCGCATTTAGAAGTATTGACGAGAAAAATTTAGATTTGCTAAGAAGGAGAATTTATCAAATGTATGAAAATCAATCTAAACCTAACCTGGTCTCTCTTAAAAAGGTGCTGACGAACGACGAAACAAACATTTCTTGCAGCATTTGAAGCCTAAGAAAAATTTATCTTAAAATGGGTTTTAAATATCACACAATTGAGTAAAACCTTGTTTTAAAGGTATTTTTATGTAGAGTATAAACCTAGAGTTTAACAACGCTACTATCTACCTAGCCTGTACAGTGGCTCACAAAAAGTACAAAAGTAGGTTGTTTTTGCCTTTTTATTACAAGTCAGTCCAGTAAAAGTCTGAAATGCTGCCCCTGGGCCTCCATGTAATAGTAAAGATTTTGTTCACAACGCTCTCGTACATTTTGAAGCATCTGGGAGGCGATTTCACAACATTCATCAATTATCCGTTGTTGTAGGTTTTGGCTGGGTGGAATAAATTTAGGTTTTTAAGTGGTCCCATTTAAAAAAAAAATCTGACGGGCTTAGATCCGGAGAACTCGAGGCCCACTCAATACTTCCTCTGCTTTCACAAAAAAATACAAACATTAATGGAATCTCGACGTTTACGGGAATGGCGTCATACATATTTAATATTTACTAAACAATATAGAACAGAAAATCTACCTTGAAGAAACATGGTTCAATACACATGACACTGCAAGAAAAGGATTTAATGATTTTTCCAAAGAGTGTCAAACCAAGGCTCCTTCAAATAAAGGCAAAAGAATAACAACAATACACGCAGGTTCAAAAAAATGGATTTGTTCCGAACTGTCTGTCCGATGTAATGATGGTCTTCGAGTAGCTTACGCTTTGGCTCCTTTTGCTAATCGATATATTATCTTTGCGATGACATGTTGGAATTTTTGGTTTTGGGTTTTTTCATTGTTTTATTGATTTTTTTCTTATTTCAGTTTGTTGTTTCTCTTTTGATGTTGTTTGTTTTTATATCGTTATTTTTTTTTTTTCAACCTATATTTTTTGATTTCTCAGTCATCGTGTCATTAAGGTTTGAGCCAGTCTTTCGGATATTTGTATGTGTGGTATAGTAGAGATCTTATGTGTGAGAGTTGGATTAATATATTGTCTAATATGTCTGTTCTTGGCGTAGTATTTAGTTATTAGTTTCGTATGAAATGTGTCCACTTTGTTCTTGTGTAATTCTATGTGTAGTATGTCTGTCGTGAACCATCTTGGGGCGTTTTTTGTCAGTTTTGTGTTGTTAACGGTGCCCCATGTCGGTACACCGTAGATTAGTATTGGTCTTATTATTGTCTTGTATATTGTTGTTTTCGTTCGTAGGTTGATTTTGCTGTTGCAGTGGTTAATTTGTCCTATTTGTCTCTGCGTTTTCTTTAGCCGTTCCTCTGCATTTAAACTCCAAGTTAACTTCTTGTCGAAGGTGAGCCTCAGGTATTTAATTTTATTACTCCAATTTGTGGGTTTTCTATTTATTTTGACTTTAGTCTCAGGTAAGCTTAGCCTGGCCTTCGAGAAAAGGAGGGCTTGGGTTTTGTCGTCATTTAGTTTGAGTTTCCAATTGTCGAGCCATTTTCGAAATATTTCAACATGGCGTTGCAGACGTGAGACAACAATCCAGGGTACTCTTGAGGTGGCAGTTATCGCAGTATCATCAGCAAAAAGATATAGTTTGGTTTGGTTGTGTTTTGGTATATCAGCTGCGAAAATGTTGTAAAGGATTGCTGCTAAGGGTGATCCTTGCGAGACCCCAGCTTTGGTTCTTTTAGTAGATAATATTGCATTCTCCGATGATACTGCGAATGTTCTGGCCTCGAGGAATGACACTATAAGCCTAATTAAGTAATCAGGCATACCTATCAAGTGCCAGACCTTATCAAATCCTTTAGAGACGTCAAAGAAAATTGCTCCTGTTGACATTCGACGATTTAATCCTCTTAGTATGTTAGTCGCCAGCCCTGTCGTCTGGCGCACCGTGCAATGAGCATCTCTGAATCCGAACTGCTCTGGTGGTAATATATTGTTGTTTGATACAAATTGCAATTAGCTAAAAATAGGCACTGTATATCATATAGTAACAAATTAAGGTAGAAATTAAAAATCGAGAGTCGAACCATGGCTTATTAATATCTGCAAATGTTTTTGTTGTACATACCAACATGTCAGAGCTCACAAATAGCATGTGTTTAAAACTATAAAAACTATAATAATAAATTAGTTATTGAAAACAAAAATAATAATACAATTTTAATGATATTTATATTAATTTAGGCTAAACTATTGAGAAGAAAGGGCATGTGTGGCGTATATTCGTATTCAGAAAAATAATATCTTATTATGTATTTAATAGTAAACGAGGTGTTCCACTTAAAAAAATGTAAGTTATGCCAATAATTTTAACATTTGATATTTTATAAAATTTTCGATTCAACGGCATAAAACTATATGCAAAACCCTACAATTTATTTTTGCTTCAACCTATTAGCTTAGAAAATAGGTATTTTACGGTCATGTAAAAGTAGGACAAATTAAATTGAAAGCACTGTACATCATATAGTAATAAGTGAAGGTAATTATTAAAAAACGAGAGTCGAAACATGACTTATTATGTGGCAAATATTTTTATTGCACACACAAACTGGTCACAATTTACAAATAATATTGACATAACATGTTTGCTTGTTCCCCGAATTTTTGATTTATTTGTGATAGTATATATAGATAGTTTAATTGGTTCTAATACATTTCCTAGTTGTCGTGCAGCGCTATCCAACGATATTGGTGATCAAATATTACAAATGGGTGTTGGCTGGGAACGCAAAGTACACATATTTCAGTTGGTCGACAACTTAGTTGCTAAAGTGAGCGCAGGAGATTGCCAAAAAAATAACATCCCGATTTCAAAATGCATATTAGCGCTAGGCCTTAGAATATTATGTAATTATGTTGGTTAGAGAAAAGGTTTCAGTGGTTCGCACAAAAAATATCAATGTAAACGTCTTCTTTTGCATTGCAGTATGCGAGGAATCTAAAAATAATGGACATCCTCGGGGTCCGGTAGACAATGACAGCTGTTTCGTGGTTATTACTACTCATGACATTGCCTGAGTGCACAAAGTTTAACATTAGCTATAAAGTGCTTTAACCATTAACTGTAGAATACTTTAGCAGTAAAAGTACAAGAGCGCCGTCTTAAATTACCACAATATCATGGTGCATTCACTCAGTGTGGGTTTCTACTGCATTGCGACGTAAACTCGAGATGGAGCTCTTGTGCTCTTGCTGCTGAAGTAATCCACATTTAGTAGTTAGGGCACTGAATAGGTAATATTATAGTTGGTGTACCCAGTTTATGGCAATCTCATGAGTGGTAATAACCACGAAACATCTGTCATTGTGTGCCGGACCCCGAGGATGTCCATTCTTTTTGGAATATTTATATTTTTTTGTCCGAACCACAGAAACGTCTTCTCTATTTTTACATTTCACAGACGCCAAACTCTCCCTTGTAAAACTATGGTACATATTCATTAAATAAAAAAATTAAAATAAAAGTTCGGCAAAGTCTGCATAGAAAAAAATGAGTTGGTTAAAAAATAAATTTAGCATAGAAAGTTGTTTTTAGTATAAAATGACGAAGGTCTTTTAGCCTTGTAAAACATAAAAATTAATAATAATTCAAGACCAATATTTTTTAAATACGCTCTCAAGTTGGTGACACCTCAAGAGTAGGCATATGTTTATCGTTATAGTTAATTATAAAAGGTGTATTATGAAAAACTTGACCATTACAATTAAACTACACATTGAATAAAATAAATATTTAACTTACTTATTATAAAGTACGATATCCGGCCTCCATATGTGATCAGAAGGCACGTGCAGCATGTGAACCCCACCATATTCCTTGGGTTCCCATCTTAATTTGTAGTCGTACCAAGACTGAAAAAAGAATTATTGATGCTTAGTAACTGGACAAAATATGTGTAAAGGTCACAGAAAAGAATGTAACCTTAATAAAAGTATAGTCTATCTTTAAATGATGCAATGTAATAAATCAATCAAAACCGTATTCTCTTCCATGGGCATGCAAGATTTCTCGGCATATATACCGTGTGTCCACGGATAGAGTTCGGAAGAGGAAAAACTTTTTTATTTGTGAGTTTACAAGAAAAAGTTATTCTTTATAAAAACGTCTGCTTGTGTTAAAACTATAATTTCGAATACCAAATTTACGATTAGTATACAGGGTACATCAAAAATACCATTTTAAATGATTTTGATTTCGATTTTTTTTTGAAATTATATGAAAATATTTTCAAAACCGTGATTTATTACACCAATTGTGCAAAAAAGTCTAATAAACATTTTTCTCAAAGTGGTTAATTTCATCATTTAAACGAAATCCAAAAAACTAATAATGTTGTTTGTGACTAACCATGTTTTAAAACGTTTTTTTTTTTTGTAGACTTAGAAGAAAAAGTCACTCTTTATAAAAACGTCTGCTTGTGTTGAAACTATAATTTCAAATACCAAATTTACGATTACTATACAGGGTTAGCCAGAAACAACATTTTTAGTTTTTTTGATTTCGTTTAAAATAAATTTACGTAAACTATTATTGCTTTCCTACTTAGAATATAATTTTATATCCGGCCGAATAACGATTTTGTTGTAAGAAAACTATTTCTTATTTGTATTTTTATCATTACATGTCATAGGTATTTCTTCATTTTATTTAATCATAAATTATAAAATATTAAAATAAATAACGTTCTATTCGAACGTTATAGTTCAACTCGATATCTGAATTCCCTATAACAATTCCTAATTTGCTGTATTGGGATATTTGCAATGACTTCTCTTATTTTTTCTTTCAAGAGATCTAGGTTATTATTGAAATTGGTTTTATACACATGTTGCTTCAGATATCCCCACAAATGAAAGTCCATAATTGTGAGATCGGGACTCCTAGGTGGCCACTCATTTGGACCATACCTTCCAAACCATTTGTTCCCAAACTGATAATTTAGCCAATCACGAACAATTATCGTGGAATGATCGGGACAGCCGTTTTGTTGGAAATGTAATTTTATTCGATCAGCTAAAGGTATATCTTGCAAATGATCATAAAAAATAGTGTTCAGAAGATGCAAATAAGTGTGTTGATTTAAATTGTTTTCAATAAAATATGGTCCAATGATTCCATTGTAAGTAATAGCACACCACACGTTAACTTTTTGTGAATACTGTCTTCTAGAGCGAATACGAAAATTAGGATTGTCGCGGCTCCAATAGCGACAGTTTTGCGAACTAACCACCCCGTTTGTGGTAAACATTGCCTCGTCCGAGAAAATAATATTATTAACAAAACTTCTTTGTCTAAGGATATGTTCCCCTATCAACAAACAAAAATTCAAACGCTTCATGTCGTCATTTTCTTCCAGAAAATGATTAAATTTAGATTTGTACGGACCAATTTTATTGAATTTTAATATTTTTTCTACTAGAGATTTACTCACATTACCAATTTGAGACGATCTTTTTATTAAAGACAGTTTGGGAGAATTTCTAACTGAATCCATTGTCATTACAGTTACAGCATCATCTTCATCATACTTTTTTTCCTCCCTTTTTTTATTTAAAGCACTACCAGTTCTCATGAATTTTATTACAGTTTTTTTAAACCCTTGTCCGTGAGAGAAACAGCAGGCCATATCTCATGGAATTCTCGAAGAACTGCCATATAGCTTTTTTCATGTCCTAAACCATAACTTCGCACAATATAAATTCTTTGTTCTAACGTTAGCATTCTCTAATTTCACTATTATGCAGATTTATGAGAAAATTATGACACAAATATCAACAATTTGAAAGATGCAAAGTAACTAAAACATTTCATTTATTTAGAATAGGCTACTTGATATTTTATTATTTTAATAGTAGCTTTGAAATTAACCACTTTGAGAAAAATGTTTATTAGACTTTTTTGCACAATTGGTGTAATAAATCACGGCTTTGAAAATATTTTCATATAATTTCAAAAAAAAATCGAAATCAAAATAATTAAAAATGTGATTTTTGATGTACCCTGTATACTAATCGTAAATTTGGTATTCGAAATTGGAGTTTCAACACAAGCAGACGTTTTTATAAAGAATAACTTTTTCTTCTAAACCCACAAATAACAAAGTTTTTCCTCTTCCGAACTCTATTCGTGGACACACTGTAGATTTAAATAGGCCTGGATTTTTAAGTTTGTGCAGGGTTGGTACAAGTATCGATATTAAATTCATGTTTTGTCTTCAAATATATATTTCAATATTATATTTTTTAAGCTTAAATGTTTGTACAGCCGTACCATTTTCCTGGAATTATAAAGAGCAATTTTATCAAAACTAGTTATAGTCTACTTATTCTGTTTCTGCTCTAATCATTTTATTCCTCTTTTTTGCACCTAATCCTGGTTACCTGTTTGCTAATAATGTGGTTATTATGTCTTTATGGAATTAATAATAATAATGATAATAATAACAATAATAATAATAATAATAATAATAATAATAATAATCTCCCAGAACTACAACGAGATGCAACACGAACCATTCACAGCGGCAGAAATATCCGCCATCACCAGGGAGTTACATAACTGGAAAGCGCCTGGCCCGGATGGAGTACATAATTACTGGATTAAGAAATTCTGGTGCGCGCATGGGAAACTGGCTGCATTAATTAATGAAACTCTGAAAGACCCCTTAAAGCTGCCGCCATTTCTCACCCAAGGAATAACGTATCTTCTGCCAAAAGACCGCAAAAATACACACGATCCATCAAAATATCGACTCTCCACATTATACAAGCTGATAACATCCTGTATTACTAAGAGAATTTCTTCCCACTGTGAAGGATACAACATTATAGCTCCACAACAGAAAGGGTGCACCAAAGGAGCCATGGGATGCAAGGAACAATTAATAATTGACTCAGTCATCAGCAACCAAGCTTACTATAAGCAAAGAAACCTCTATACTGCCTTTGTAGATTACAAGAAGGCCTTTGACTCCGTACCGCACGAGTGGCTCCTTTGCATATTAAAGATCTACAAAATCGATCCTTACTTGATAAAATTTCTACAACACGCAATGGGGCTGTGGAAGACCAAGATTCACCTTAATGAGGGGACCACCAATATTTCCACCGACATTGTTCCAATAAAACGAGGAATATTCCAGGGTGATTCCTTGAGTCCTCTGTGGTTCTGTCTAGCTATGAACCCTCTCTCCAACCGACTAAACTCCACAAGATATGGATTCGCTATCAAAAACGGCAACCAAGAAGCAAGTAGGGTTAACCATCTTCTATATATGGATGATCTAAAACTAATGGCCGCTACCAAAAACCAAATCGATCAGATGCTTAAAATAGTGGAGGAATTCTCCAATGATGTCGGAATGCAGTTTGGCCTGGATAAATGTCGTACTCTCGCCATGATAAAGGGAAAAATACAGCAAAACCCGTTCGTTATGCAAGATGGCCAGGAGATTCAGGCAATGGGAGAAGGCGAGAACTACAAATACTTGGGGATGAAGCAGGCTCAACGCATCAGTCATGCAGCGATGAAGACAGATATAAGGGAAGAGTTTTTTAAGAGAACAAAAAGGCTTCTGAGAACGAAACTGAACAGCAAGAACCTGTTCAAAGCAATTAACACCTACGCCTGCTCAGTTCTGTCCTACTCATTCGGCATTGTAGACTGGAGCGTGACTGACATCGAAGGGCTACAGCGCAAAATCAGAACCCAACTTACCAAAACACTCAAACACCATCCAAGAAGTGCGGTAGAGCGGACCACTTTACCACGACATCAAGGCGGAAGAGGTCTGGCAGATATTGGGAAAATAATGGATCAACAAATAACCAACTTAAGGGAGTACTTCCGCAACAAAGCCCAAACTTTAGACCTACACCATGCTATTTGCGAAGCAGACCACTCTACTCCAATAAGATTGAGGGATCAGAATGCCCCACAACACCACAAGACCAATGACGAAAAGCTACAGATATGAAGGGAAAAACCTCTGCACGGACGACACCTGAACGAGGCAGCCCAGGATCACGTCGACAGTCTTGCGTCGAACTACTGGCTCATCTCTGGACAGATGTTTCCTGAAACGGAGGGATTTCTACTGGCAATCCAAGATCAGGTCATACCAACTAGAAACTACCTAAAATACATAATTAGAGACGACTCAGTACAGGTAGATAAATGCAGATATGGATGTCAAACGGCAGAAACGATCCAACACATCACGGGAGGATGCCAGATGTTTTCTGCAACAGAATACAAGGAGAGGCATGATGCAGTGGCCAAGATCCTACACCAGGAGTTAGCGGTGAAACTACAGCTTGTCCAAAATGAGAAGATCCCATATTATAAATATACACCGCAGACAATCTTAGAAAGCAACCACTATAAGATGTACTGGGACCGGACTATTCTTACTGATCAGACGGTGGCCCACAACAGACCGGACCTTGTAGTGGTAGACAAGGGGGCCAGGAAAACGACTCTGATAGATGTAGCTATACCAAATAACAACAACCTATAATGTTTATAATAATAATGTTTATTTATGAATATAAAAATGCAAATTACAAGTATCTCGATTAGGAACAAACATAAAGTTCACAAATAAACCAGTGCCACTAAAGAAAGTCCTTGTACGTGGTTGGTTTCTTATTAAACAATAAATTAGTACTCCTACCTAAGCAATATCGAGTAATTACTAACCTAACTATTTTACTGAACAAATTAGTTTTTGATTAAATATTCATCACACATCAAACATTGTATATAATATAATTTTGTCTGAAATTAGAAAATATTAAAATAATTTTTTAAATAACAATTGAGTTTCAATTAAAATTATTGCCATACATTTGGTAGGTATTCCATTTGAATACTACCCATTCTAAAAGTACATGTTTTTTAAATCTACCAACTTATGAATTTGGACCCTAGGTAGAATAATACACCTATTTATATCTATACCTACCTACTTTGGGTGTTTGTTTCTCAGTGAAACTAGTTAAAGTGTGAAGTGTCAGTGTTTTCTTAATTAAACGCCCTTGAGTCGGTCCATGTACCGGGTGACTTTGTATAAACTAGCACCCCCCGTAACTTTTTTATATTTTATCGTACGGGAAAAATAAAAAAACTGACATACAGGGGAAATTTTTTCCTTTTCAAATTTGCATTGTAGTTTTCAGTAACTTTGCAAATATACGGGGGACGACACAAAGTATTTTTTTTTAATGGAATGCCCTATATATTTTCAGCTAAAATGAAAGATCTTTTTTTTCTGATATCAATTATACCATACAAGTTGATATTTAGTTCAGCCGTTTTTGCGTTATTTAAGTTAACATTTGCATTGAATTTACATTATCTTGATATACGAACCGATTAAGTTGCACTGACAGTTATTATTTCAATGACAATAACAATTCAGAAACATTTGTTACTATTGTTTTCATGGCCCACTGTTCAAAAAGTTGTTGTACTCAGTAATCATGGTAGCGTATATCAAGATAATGTAAATTCAATGCAAATGTAAACTTAAATAACGCAAAAATGGCTAAACCAAATGTTAACTTGTATGGTATATTTGAAATCAGAAAAAAAGATCTTTCATTTTAGCCCGAGCATTCCATTAAAAAAAAAAATTTGTCGTTCCCCTATATATATGCAAAGTTAGCGAAAACTACAATGTAGATTTGAAAAGGAAACAATTTCCCCTGCATGCCATTTTTTTTATTTTTTCCGTACGATAAAAAATAAAAAAGTTTCGGGGGGTGCTAGTTTATACGAAGTCACACAGTAAATGAAAACAAATATAATTCTTAACTGTAACTATTCTAAAAGTAAGAATATGGATTTAAGTGTTGACAATGCAGTGCAATTTACAGCAGATATGCTTAACGATGGGAGAACAACAATATAGAAACTTTTAAAAGAAGAAAAAATGTTGGCGCCAAACCTCCAAAAACTTCTCCAGGACGACCGAAACTTGAAGTTTTTAAAAAAGAAATTCCCACGCTGGACAAAATTTTGTCCTCAATCCGAGAAGACCAGGACTACCTATTTATTTATGCGTAGAAATACGCTTTGGAAATTATCAAAAAAAAAATAGTCTTCAGTGGAAAAAGCATAATAGGTAATTGATTTTAATAGACAGGAGCGATATCGTCTGTTGAAAAAGAAATTACTTAAGAAACATCCGAAAAGCTAGAGAAGAAAACAAAAAAATAATTTACCTAGACGAAAAATGGCTAGATGAAGGCCACACTGTGACTAAATTTTGGCAGGTTGAAAATATTAAAAGTTCAAGGCAAGCTTTTTTGGAAGGATTGCCCACAGGATAAAGACCGCCACCTGGAAAAGGACATCGGCTTATTATAACCCATATTGGAAGTTCTAAAGGCTTCGTTATAGGTGGTCTATTGATGTTCTAATCTAAAAATACAGGAGACTATCACGAATATATGAATGCCGATGCCTTTGAAGATGCATGAATGGTTCAAGCAAATGTTGGACCTTATACCAAAAGATGCAATAATTGTATTGGAGAATCCAAGGCTGATGAAAAAATTATCGACAAGTGCGTGGCGTAAAAGTGAAATAACAGAATGGCTAAGTTTAAGACAAACAGAATTTTCATTAGATTCCTTAAAAAAGAACTACTGGTCCTAGCCAATTAACATAAAAATGCATTCAAAAAATATGTAGTCGATGGAATTGCAAAGTCACGAGGAATATCTGTGCTCAGACTCCTTCCTTAACCCTGCGAATTAAACCCGATCGAACTTATATGGGCTCAAATAACGACAGATGCCGCCAGAAAAAGCACGAATTATAAAATAGAGGATTTAAAAAAAACTCTTTAATGAAGCTATGGGTAAAATCAGTGCGGAAAAGTGGACAAAGTACATCGATCATGTGATAGAAGAAGAAGCCAAAATGTGGCAGGTAGATATAATAATCGAAGAAATAGTTGAGCCGCTTATTATAAACGATGTTAATAAAAGTTCATCTTCCGAATCGAACAATGATTAAGCCATAACGACAAAGTATTATCCGATTTTTAAAAATTCTAAGATTCTATATTATATCTTGTTTTTGTAATTATATTATGTAAAATAGTACCAACCATTGTTATTTATTAGTTAATATGATTTTTTAAATGTTTTCATATGTTATAAATACCTAGGAATAATATAATACATTACAGTTTTAGGAGAATAGGCATGTTTAAGATCTTTAATTTAAAAACTTTCCCAATACACGCTCCTGGCTAAGGGATTTCCCCAATAACAATGGTAAATCCTCAAATATAATAAAAGCTTGCGATACAATAAGGGTGGACCTACTGAAAGGATGCTCATTATTTGGCTCCTTTAATGTAAACAAAATAGATTTTAAAGGATGGTGTTGAAATTGTTCTTGATACCCCGGTATGCGTTTTGCATATTTAATGAGCATTTATTATTTCAAGCTATTGAAAGATAGACTATAGCTAAAAATAATTAAATAACTTATACTCCATTTCTTAACGGTAGACCGCACAGCGAAGGGTCATTAATCGTAAAATCGCAATAAATTTCAGGTACATGGGTACATCCGCAATAATTGTTAGCGCCCTATTTTGTATTACCTGGAACTTATTAAGCTCCGTTCTGCTTATATTGCACCTCGAAGATGCACCATAAATGAGAACCGGTCTGACTAACACCTTGTAGAGGTTGACCTAAGTCCTATTACCAAGTCTACTTCGCCTGTAAAGCGGGGGTAGATAGAGCGTAATTGATGCAATGCTAGCTTTGCCCTATTAATTGAATTGCGCCTCCAGTTCAGTCGTTGATCAAATATAAGTCCCAGGTATTTTACCTCCTGGCATCAGTTCACCTGGATCCCGTTGACAGAAAGCCTTGTCTAAGGCCTACTAACATTGCTTTTCGAAGAATAATTAGCCTGCGCCTTGGAGGGATTCAAGCGAATCTTCCAAGCCGACAGCTATTTCTCTAGCTTAATTATGTGATGCCCGATACAGGGTGACAAATTACTAAACTTTTAACTTAAAATTTTACTAAATATAATTTTAGCTTTACTTGAATTTTTCAGCTAACTTTCACGAAAGGTTCATTAATTGACATTTAAAATCTTCGTTTTTTTAAAATCAATGTCGATGTCAAAAGACAATGATTGTTTTCGTGTAGAAATTAAATACACATAAAACACGTCACAGGCATGAAAACATCTGATATCATTGGCTAAAGATTGTGACGTCAAACCAAAAGCTTCGAGAACAATCTAGAAGTTTTCGGTTGTTGAACTTCTTTTGAACTCAATTAGGGTCAGGATTTCTTAAGAACAAAGAAAAAGTGCGTTGTGTGACGCAAATAGGGCCACGATTTTCAGCTATAAAAACGATGTGAAATTCAAAAAAAGAAGACATATCTAAATAAACAGTTGCAGAATGAAACTCTGCCCGATTGAAAAATCAATTACTGATTAATTAATTAATTTTCTTTTAAAATAAAAATAATATTTTGAGATTTAGAAAAAGTAACATGTGTTCAGTTTAAAAAAGATAATTTTTCAATATTTTTATTTATAAGTGAGTGGTTCTTTAGTGAAGACTAGTATTGTCAAATACTTGCCAGTGTCGTACCGTACAGTGAACGAAAGAACAATGAAAAGTAAGTGTCTGGGTTCGAATAAACTTTATATTTTGGTCATGGTTTAAAAAGAAAAAAATAATTTATATATTTATAACTGTTGCCATTTTCTGAAAGCATTAGAAAGCACATCTATTAAATAAATGTCTAAGTAGATTTTTGCTAGGGAGTTTTGAGATTTTTTAGTTTTAATTATTATATTTTGGAGCCCTGAGAGGACGGCTAGGGTAATTTGAATTGCACTTGTTGTGGGAGTTAATGGGATTGTAAAACTATAAATAATTACTTGATTTAAAGTCTATTTGGCCGTGTGAGGTTGGCTACCTGTATAATTATTAGCCGTTTTTTTATTTTAACAACTGTAATTGTTTCAATATGATTTAGGACAAAAGGTGTGCTGTATTGTATTATAAATGTTTCAGGATTTGGTATTAAGTTGCTAGTTTTTGATGTTGGCACGAATTGTAAGTTTTTTTTGTAATCAATTAGAGAACAAGAGGTAATTATAATATTGGATTTTCGTTGGATCATTTTTTTTTAGCATAAAGTTTTTCTTATTTTTTTTGTGTTTGTCTATTGTGTGTAAAGTTTTTATATTTATCAATATTTTGAAAATTTCTCCAATTACGATACTTATATTTAAATAAAGGAATTATTTTAACCCTATAAATTCTCGGTGTTTTTATGCTTAAATTTAGAAAGGTATTTTTTTTAGTATTTTGCTCTACCAAATTGATTTTGCTCTACCAAATTGATTTTGCTCTACCAAACTGATTTTGCTTTACCAAATTGATTTTGCTCTACCAAATTGATTTTGCTCTACCAAATTGATTTTGCTCTACCAAATTGATTTTGCTCTACCAAACTGATTTTGCTCTACCAAATTGATTTTGCTCTACCAAGTTCATTCTACTATTCCAAAAAGCTAAGAGAACGAATAGTAATCTGATTCTAACATTTAGGTCAAGATATAAAAATTGTTCATTTTTATTCTTTCTGGTTCCAAAACCTGATATCATATGATACAGGAACATCATTAATATATGATAGTGTAGAAAATAAATAGGAAACATAGGTAAAGTGTAGTTTTGTGTTAGTGCGTGAAAAGAAAGTGCCTATTTCCAAAATAGCAAAGACCCTTGTAGCTGCTGCCAGGAGTTGTAGGCCTTAGATATATATACCGTAAGTAAAGTAAATTACTTTATTAGAGAGGGGTAGCGCAGCACTACATGGGAACCAAAAGTCAATCTTACTGGATAAACAAGATATTATTTTAAGGGGAATGTAGCACCTAAAAGATATCGGCAGATATGAAAGTCAAAAAAATAATATTTTTATTTAGAGGAATCCTGGCTCAACGAAGGACAGTCAGTGCAAAAGATATGGTAGGATAAAAATATTCAAAGCTCTCGTCAAGTATTTATGGAAGGTTTATCTACTGGTTTGAAAATACCTGCAGATAAAGGTCGCAGGTTAATAATAACGCATAGGGTGAAATGGATTTGTAAATGATGAATTGCTTGAATTTGAGTAAAAATCAATTATAAATTATTACAAGGAAATGACTGCTGAGGTCTTCTAAGTGTATTTTGAGCAACCTATACATTGAGTCCCAGAAGTAATGTCTAGATTCACTTAAAAATTCAGCGGTGTGTTGTTTGGAAAAACGCTCGAACAGGTCGATTTTTATTTATTAATGTGGTTTTTTCGATGGTAAATTCATGTATACAGGGTAGTCTAAAAATAAGTTACAACCATCCACTTCATTTTTTCAATTAAAAATATAAATTTTTTTTTTAAATTTTTGAATTTTGCATCGAGTTCTAAGTGTGTTTCATGTACCGTGTCCTATAGCTAAACTCAACAGTTTTAGTTTTAAAATTACGATTGAACATATCAATAAAGTATACCGTATTTCTGAGGATTTATTTGTAAATCTAGCAAAACATTTGAGGAGCAGTCATGCAAAACCGAATAAATCCACTTTTGAACAGAAATGAGTTAATAATTGATTCCTATTTCTTTTGGTCAGATAAATCCAATGATAAACTCAAATTCAACCTAAGTGTGCTACCCTTTAAAATCCACCTTAATGTCGGGCAAATTAAGCAAACCCGAATAAATCCAGAAAATAAAATTGCATATGTATTTTTAAAGCGATAAGGGGTAAATCCGTTTGCGAATGTTATTACTAAAGGGCGGAATAAATGCCCTTAAGTTCAGTAAAAATATGCGCATATATATGCCTTGCTTGCCTTTAAAATATGCAGTTATATGCATTTTTTTGACCAAATATGCATACTGGTATGCAATATTCTTAATTTATTAAAGTAAAATAGGGCAAAGAAACACACTGGGTTCTAAAATAGATGTTATTTAAAAAAAAATTCCAAAAAAACAAAGAAAAATAAAATTAAACAATTTTTTAACCTGAAATTGCATAAAAGGTATTTATTACTAAATATCTATCAAAATTTTTAACTAAAGTGGGTTGTCTTCTATCAGTAAAAATATGTTTATAATCTGAGAGAATTGAGTCTCTTAAACCTCAATTTCTAACTCTCTAACGAGGAGTCTGCTATAAAACTGAAATTGACCTTAATAAAAACAAGATCTTTAACTTCACCTGCACTTTTTAACAACTCTTTACTTTGCACAACACACTGCGAATCGTCATCTAAATCCAAAATTAGTTCATTAATGGCGAAATGTTCTGCGTAAAATATTGTGGCCTTAATCCATGTTCCCCACCGGGTAATTACAGGTTCTGGAGGTAAACTAGCTCCTGGTAATCTCTCCTTATAGATCTGCACTCTTAGAGGTGCTTTTAGAAACACTTTTTTTACATTTAAAATTAATTTATTTACTAAAAAATATTCAGTTCTGACGGTTTCTGCGGCTCGGTTTATTCCATGTAAAAGACAAGTCACATGTACCATATTGGAGTAAAAGATTCTTAAGTTTCGGCCGACTTTTACCATATACGCATGCATCAGACAAAAGCACTAAAAACTTCTCATCTAAGACTGGATTTGGTAAGAAAAAGCTCGATAGGGACTGTTCAATAAATCGGGTTACGGTCACATTATTAGTTTTGTCTAGCTGCTTAGAAGCTAATAAATATGGGTTTGTTGCTTTATCTTCTTGAAGTGCTCCAATCATAAGATGTGCGATATATCGACTACAAGCATCTGTGCTTTCATCAACAATAATGTAAACATTTTTATCACCCAGTGAAGTTCTAATGTCCTCTAAAACGGGTTTGTATACTGAATGGACATTCTTCTTGCTAAGTGAGGATTCGTTAGGAATAGTTCATTGATTGCGGATCTTGCAATTTTTTTTTATGGGTATGTTTTCTGCGACCAAAGCCTTGCATAAGTCTTGTTAAAAAATTTCCTTTTCAGATTTCGATTTTTCTCCAACATTTTCAAATGCGTTTTTACTCAGCTGAACTGGCTCACATTTCATTAACTGGACATTAAACCTGCGAGTCTACGAGTTTTCATGACCGGGCGTTTTTAATTTTTTGAAAACGCCGAAAACATAGAAATATGCTCATAGTATTATAATAATTTGGTGAAATTATGCGTTATTAAAATAACCTTGCTTCAAAATTATTTTATTTGTAAAAAAGAAAAAAGAAAGTCAGTTTTTTTAGCCTTTTTTTACCATTATTAATTTTTTTTACGTTTAGGTCGCGTAAATATTATTCACCTTTTATTGTTATCAATACATACACTTTTTCAATTTTACTTATTTTTTTATAGCATTACTCATAACTTCTTAGTTGGCCTTGCAAGTTTTGTTTTCTCAAATTTGACATATTATTTACTGTTTTATAAGCAATGGTTCAATTTACAAATGTTGAGAAAACTGAGTTTCTTTTGATTTATTGTGAATGCGATAGAAATGCTCGACGGGCGTGTAGAGTTTATTCTCAAAGGTTTCCTGGCATGCGCTGCCCTGATCACAAAACTTTAAAAGCGTTGGTAAATAATCTTCAAAGGCATGGTTCTTTTACAAAACCTAAGAGAGATAGAAATAGACCGGTAAGAAATATTATTAACAGAAATAATGTTATTGGTGCTGTTATTGATAATCCTCATATCTCAATTAAATTAATTGGTGAGACCACCTCCACTTCCGTTAGAAGGATTCTCAAAGAAAATGGGTGCCACGATTATAAAATCATTTTGGTTCAGGAACTTCGACCAGGAGATTACGAACGGAGGCTAAATTTCATAGCCGAAACGTCTATTCTAAAGGAAGACAATAGGCCTGGGGAGTTTTAAATGGCGGACCCTGTATAATAGGTAACAAAAAAAAAATAAAAAAATAAAATACATTGCTTTTAACTTAAAAAAAAGTTATTCAAAACAAAAGAAAGAAAAAAAATCATATCTACATTGAAATAAACAATTTGACATCATAATAGTAGAAAAAATAAATTCTTTAATTCTCAGCTCAAGCAAAAACGGATAAATCCTTTTTCTAATTTTAACATATAAAGTGACACTTTTTAAAACTGATTGACATTATGAAATGTCTTACTTTTTGTAACTAGTTGCATAAAGTAAAATTTTATGCAATTGGTGACGAAAAATGTATTTCAAAATTAGTGACAAAAAGAATTATTCTATTTATTAAACTGTTATAATACAAGTTAAAAACATAAATTATAAATTAATTAATTATTATAAATATTGATAACACAATTATTGCAATTATTCAAATTAATTCCCGACGACATATTTTTTTCATTGCTCGAACTTGCTGTTATTTGGGAAGCGACGCACATTGCATTAGATGTTTCACCAAATATTTCTTGCGCTATAAGTTTTTTATTATTCATGGAATTTTCAACATATCCCTCCGCAACAGAGCTAGATTTCCAACCTCCGTGCCTCTTTAATTTTAAAAGATCAGCGCCACTGTCTGCTAGGAAAGTGGCAGAGCTTCTTCTGAAGCAGTGGCCAGTATATAGAACAGGATTTGAAAGACCAAGAAATTGTGCAATGACTTTTGGCAGACTGCTAAATGTGTTAATTCCCACAGGATTTCTGGTACATTTTCCATTCGCATATTTTACAAAAAATCTGTTGTGTTTAAGAATCTAAGGACGCAACTTAATATATTTTCTTAATATTTCAACACGATTCGTATTTTCAATGTCTCCAGTGGTAATTGCACACTGCCGTATAACTTTTGTTTTTGAAGGTGGGATATCAACACGAAAATGGCTTCCTTCGTCTATAACATTTTCAACTGGAAGAAATGTTAATTCTGCTTTTCTGCATGCTCCTGCCATTCCAATTATCATTGCAACCTTAGCCATTAAGTATTCTTTGTCATCAGCTTCCAATAAAAATTTGGCAAAATCTTTTTTAATAAAAACTTTTGACTTTTTAGCACTGTACCCGTCCGCTTGCCTTTTAATATATGCTACCAAATTTGTATATTTTTTAATATCAATATTCCTTTTCAGATTTAGTTTAGACCTTAACATTGAGTAAAGTGTCCATAATGTGGAAACTTTTAGATCTTTCTTACCCTTAAAATATGCAAGTAAAACTTTCTCATTAACATGTTTAATTTTCTTCTCATCACACCACGTAAAAAATTTTTCGTATGCCAAATCATAAACTGCCTTTGACTTTTGGGGAATTACTGATAATAGAGCATTACCTGCTGCCTCTTCAATATCGCTTGGTAGCTCTTCAGAACTTGAATGACTCATTTTTTAAAAATAAAACTAAAAATATATCAATCTCGATAAAAACCTTCCGTCTAGACTTTTTTACAAAATGTCAAACTGACAACTAACATGAAGTAACAGCAACAATAGCTATTTATGCCATCAGTTATATGTCAAAATTAGAAAAACTAAATTTATGTTTTCCAAATTTTTATCAATTATATTAAATTTTATTTTTTTATTACTTTCTTCAAAATTAGAAAAAATCTTGTATGCAATACGTTACGAAATGAAATTTTGTGTAACTTGTGAGTTTTTGCGAAACTCACTTCGTTCGTTCCGCAAAAATCTCACGCGTTACACAAAATTAGGCATTTCGTAACTGATGGCATAAATAGCTATTTTGTAATTGTTAATACCTTCTTTGTTAGTTATAAAATTGAAACGTAAATAGTGTGTAAGAGATCTATAATATCATATCTTTGACGTAGGCCATATTTTGTTTTGGATAAATTTAAAAACCTACCTATGGCACGTTTTTTGCAATTATCTCGAAACTTCATGAAATTGATTTATCCGGTTTTGCTTCGTTGCTCCTCAGTTGCTTTCTATAATAACTTTTAAAAATATTTCGTTCACTTCTGACTGGATGTGCATTTTGTAACATTACGAGCTACCACTGGACTTAGATAAAGGAAGTGTATGCCAAAAGGGTTCCAGAAAAATTAAAATTGTCTTATTCGTGTAACTAGTAGGAAGCGAATTAAATTATGCAGTTTTATTGTTAATACAAAAATTAAACTGGATTTAGCAATAGCAATCAATAGAATTAAGATTCAACAATTACTTATTTATCACTCACAGGAAAATTAACATAAATTATAATAATAATAAGGTGATAATGTTAAGGAAAAAGTAATGCATCGTTCTTTTACATTGTTTATTAAATATTCTAATCCTCAAACGTGGCAAATTATTTATCAAAAAACAAATTTTTTAATTAATACTTTAAGTTTCTAATTTGTTAAGCAAATATCGGCAGCTCTTGTATGTTGCACAGTCTAGTTAGTATATTTTAAGAGCCGAGGTAGATTTTTAATTAAGGCGCAGAAAATGAGGATAAGAGGGAATAAGCAAATTTAATGAAATTTCATCTTGGGCTGGGTGGGTAACACAACATACTCGGAATAAAAATTAAAGTTTACATCTTTTTTGTTAATACCGGCACAGAAAAGTTTACCATAGGAAAATAAAGGAAAAGAAATATAATTTCATATTGCAGGTTTTATTAAAAGAAAATACAGAATTATTAGAAAATAAAATAAACTAAACGTAACAGCTCACTTGAGACGACTCTAAATTTTTACAACGCGTAACGCGTGTAAGCATTTATTTTAAAAATCGCTAATGATGAACAATCAGCACGCGCCTAGAAGCCAGACGCTTTTCAGATGCACAGCATGCAAAATGTTTTTTGGTTATGCGGAACCTGTGTCAAATAAATTACTTTTTATGGTCCACGGTATTAAGCTCGTCGCAAAGACCTATTGCCAGATTTGCATAATTATAATTATAATTTAATAAGATATTCTACGACAGAAATCATAATTATTTCTTCATTAAATAATATATTGAACCGATAAAAATTTAAATAATTTTGTAATATACCGATTTGAATACTCTTACATAGTCTAGTAATAATTATATACCTATACTTCATGTCCAAAATTTCTGTCAGTGGCTCATCACTAGCATATAGCGAGCTCTGTGTTGTGTGACGTCAAAAGTTCCAGTGTCGTGTGCATATCAAATAATAATTTAAAAAAATAAAAATAATAATTGATGAAATCTCGTCGGAACGCCATATAATTCCTTATAAATAAAATTTATTTTATTAACCCTTAAAACTTAATTCTATAAGATCTTTTCCACTAGGATTTCTTAGTACTTGCAAAAATCCATCTATAAATACCAAATATCCCATATTTCTGTAGCATCCAATGTGGTTAGTTCATGATATCGTTCCCTAATTCCATGGTATACGTTTTTAATTATTATTCGTGCTTTTCATGTTAATTAAATTTTTGTTCCTTTTTCTGTAATATTTTCAGCCCCCTTACTTCAACCTTTAACATGTAGCTACCCCAACTTTTTTTTTAAAAGGCAACCTAGGTCACATAGGAGCTCAATCAATAGGTCTTCAAAAACTAAATCCCATGGTATTAAAAAACTAGGGGTTTGCTTATTTCGCGCCTGTAAAACAAGCCCAAGTAACATTTTTTAGGAACAACTGAATTTATGAGCTATTCGAAATTTAGCACTCCCTGATTCCACTTATTTTATCAAATGCTAAAAGTGGCCTTTACTTTCCACTTGACATGCACCAAGTCTATGGTAAATCTACCGCACGACAAATATTTTCGGACGTTATATTATTTATTTCCATACTCGAATTACTCCATCCTTATTCTATATTTTAGGTCCTCAATGTTGTCTGGTCTATTCTGATAAACGATCCTATAAATATCCTCATAGAAAGAAATCCAATAACGTAGAGTTCGGAGATCTTGGTGGCAATTCGATGGGATCCCGTCGATCTATCTAGCTATTTAAAGAAATTTCGTCTATCGACTATCTTCGAACATTTACACCAAAGTGATGCGCCATCTTGTTATTTTTCCATAGGAACTATCTAGATCAGGGATGCACAGACTTATAGGAACAGGGGCCACTCGGGAAAAATATTAGCCAAGGACGGGCCACTACAAACAATACTTATTAACACAAAAAATTTTTTTTTAAATAGTATGAAATACAATGATAAAAATAAAAGAACCTTCAAAAATGTTTGTCGTAATTATGTAATCGTAAGGTAATCTAATCATTACAATGTAATATTTCATGTTTTATTATTTTGATGGATGACATTGCATTGAACTAACAAGTTTTATTTATATTTGGCTCCACATTACTTGTCGCCGCACGTAAAATTGCATCCAAATTTTCATTTGACTGACGGTTTCGGTTTTTCGTTTTGTTTAGTTTCATCACTGTTGCTTTCAATTCAATTAACTGGTCTACATTTTACACTGTTTGTTTATTAAGGAAATTTTTAAAAAATGTACAGGTTACTGCAGTTACACGCACTTTTGCAACAAAGTAAGGGTAACTAAGATAGCACATGCTTTTCCAACAAACTATGGGTTACTGAAAACTTGTTAAACGTTTAATTAACTACATTATTTTAGGTTCCTCCATTTTTTATCAAGTTATATTAAAAAAAACGGGTAATTAAGTTATGTTGTTCACAAATATACGTCGATCCAAATGAGCTTGCGCATTTCAATGCATTTATTCGGAACTCTTTATAAGCGTTTTTATCAACGCAACGGTAGAAGTTGAGTAAATTACCTTCATTAAATTTGTTTCGTAAACTATCATCATTTTGCATGTCTATTAATTCCAGCTGCATTGATTCCGGCGCATTTTCGGGTGAAATGTTGAAAGGATTGCTAAAAATGTCCGATAGAGGTTTAACTTTTTTGAAGTCTACAAAACGATTTTGAAAAGCTTGTATCAAAATATCAATTTTTTCAACATTAGCGAAATTGATGTCAGTTTTATTGACTTTCTCCATAATTTTTTTGTAGTTCGGAACATGGCTGTAATTGGCTGAATTAATTTGTGTCCTGAAAAGGACGAAACATGAGAGTATAACTGCGAAATCAATTGATCTTTGCCTTGGAGTCGCGTATTTAAGACATTCAAGTGATTTGTGATGTTTACAAAAAACGCCAAGTCACACAGCCAATCAGAGTTGTCGAGTTCGGGGACGTCGTTTTTCTTTTCCGCCAGAAATAATTAGATTTCCTTAATCAAGTTAAAAAACCGCTGTAGCGTCAAGCCACCTTACTTCAGTGTAAAACAGGAGATCAGCATATTCGCTTTGAGGCCTCGTGATTTTATAAAGTTTACAGTAGGTACTACTACTTTCATCACATTTGCAAATCCCAATAATTTTGAACAGAGAGCCTCTCGATGTATAATGCAATGAAACTGCATTAATTCATTGGTATTTATATTTTTAGTTTGTAAATATTTTTTTAACATAGTTACTATCCCAGATGTACTTCTAACCATTGAAGATGCTCCGTCAGTCGTAATTTTAGATATTTTCGTTAAATCCAAATCCATTATAGACCATTTTTCCAGAAGAGCTTTGAGCATGTCACTCCCCTTGGTTTGACTTGTCAAAGAACTCATACCAAACAGTTCTTTACTCACTTCAAAATTTTGCGTTACACCTCGTAAAAATATTAAGAGTTGTGCAGTGGAACTTATATCTGTAGATTCGTCGAGCGCTATAGTAAATTACTCAAAACTTCTCGATTTCGTAGCTAATTGCTCTTCTATATTAGCTGTTTATGCGGTAATTCTTTTTTGAATAGTCATCCGATTTAACTGAATTTTTTTTGCGGCGATATCTAAACATTGCTTAATAAATTTGAAGAAGTAGTCCATGCTTGCAGTGGAGTGTAGGTAATAAATTAAAACAACACTTCTGTCTTCCTCCACAAATAATATATATTTTTGAAAAAATTTTTTTAACGATTGTCCCTACATGTTTCGACCATATATATAGTCATCTTCAGGGGAACTATATCGAGTGTGAAATTGGATCCAATAGTTGTCTCAAATTAATGAGTACAACGTTTTATGTTATAGCAAGTGAAATTTCTGTAGTTGAAGACTAACTTGAGGTAACTCAGAGTTGTGGATATGTAAGTAAGCACATTTTAGTTATTTTAAAAAATTTTTTATTGATAAAAGTCAGAAAATTTAGTTGTATTTAATGAGCATGGTGTGAAAATAAATTTTAATAATTAATATATTTAAATTATAACATGGTTTATGTGGAGAAACCAAAAAGAAAAGAAAGAAAACATTTTTTTTGGTTATTTTATAAAAATATAAAATTTCATGTTCTTAGAATACTCTTATGAAAAATAAAAAAAAGTAGAATGGGGGCTAAGCCCCTATGGGTTTAAATAGAACCGCATTGTGATGAAATAATTTTTTTTAAGTTCTTTACAAAATTTAAAAGAGAAACGAAATTTCGTGCAAACCACTACCACGTTTAAATTAATTTTTTTTTTTTAATTTAAACGTGGTAGTGGTTTGCACAAAATTTCGTTTCTCTTTTAAATTTTGTAAAGAACTTAAAAAAAATTATTTCATCACAATGCGGTTCTATTTAAACCCATAGGGGCTTAGCCCCCATTCTACTTTTTTTATTTTTCATAAGAGTATTCTAAGAACATGAAATTTCATATTTTTATAAAATAACCAAAAAAAATTTTTTCTTTCTTTTCTTTTTGGTTTCTCCACATAAACCATGTTATAATTTAAATATATTAATTATTAAAATTTATTTTCACACCATGCTCATTAAATACAACTAAATTTTCTGACTTTTATCAATAAAAATTTTTTTAAAATAACTAAAATGTGCTTACTTACATATCCACAACTCTGAGTTACCTCAAGTTAGTCTTCAACTACAGAAATTTCACTTGCTATAACATAAAACGTTGTACTCATTAATTTGAGACAACTATTGGATCCAATTTCACACTCGATATAGTTCCCCTGAAGATGACTATATATATGGTCGAAACATGTAGGGACAATCGTTAAAAAAAATTTTTCAAAAATATATATTATTTGTGGAGGAAGACAGAAGTGTTGTTTTAATTTATTGCTTAATAAACTCACCATCTTTAAAATGCCGACAAGTTTTTGCTATTATTCGAGATATTTCAAAGCTAACTTCAGTAGATGTCTCAGCATCTTGAATTGGTTTTGTAAACATAGCTTGCTGGCCTATTAGTTCCCGTTATAAGGTGGAAATTCTTTGCGTTCCATTTTCGCCAGTTAATTTAGTAAAAGTAGGATGATGGGTTTCAAAGTGCCTTTTCACATTACATTCCTTCGGAATAAAAACACTACTCTTAAATATTAAACAGACAATTTTGTTATGCGATGAAATAAAAAAAAACGGGTAACCAAGTTAAGTAACAAACACTTTTGCAACAAGGTCAAGGTATCTACATGTACGTAAATAATTTTAAATGTTTTTTCTTCAATTTATCAACTAAAATTAAATGAGGTGAAGCCAATTTACCGATATGTATATACTGCACGTGCATAATAACATAAATATTATACAATATACGGTATGTTTGCTTTGAAGTTCTTATTTTTCAAAGTATTCAAAAATTAATGATTAATGATTGACATTCTAATAGCAATTGAGGCGTTGACTTAAAAAACAACATAAGTCCAAAAATGTTGTTTTGAGAAAATCGATAAAAATCGTTTATCTTGGTAACCGTTATAGTTATTCTTTAAATAATCATATATAAAAATTTGAACATTGGCTGGTTGGGTTTAACCGGTAATTATTCAATTAACTCATTTCTTATTTAGCAGAAAAATGAAAAAAAAAAGTTGGACCTATGTTGTTTTTAACAGAATTAAAGTGACATATATTGTTTTTCTTAGAAACAAAAGCCATAATATTAAGAACCTTTTTTATTACTTACAAGAGATACGAAAATACAATGAAATAAGCATAGAATGCTTAATCTTCACAGCCGCTGCTGTTATCTTCGTTATCAAGGTATATCGGTCTTTCTGTAGCATTACCGTTACTGCAAGAAAATATAGTTTCATAAAATATTTTGTTTCCTGGCTTCTCAAGAAATCCCATTAGGTTTTTAAGGTTCTGTATTTTGACCGGAGCTATTTCATTAGGTCTGTCGTATAGAATATTAAGCTCTAATCCTTCAGGAATGGGAACTTTGTTACGTACAATACTGGATCTCCATGGGCCGTGGTAACTATCTCTTAGGAAAATCAATGGTGATTTTTTTTCTATTTTTAACATTCGAATATCCTTTATTTTCACAGGAGGTTTAGCAGTTTTAAGAAAGAATGGTTCTGCCGCTGCTTTAATATTATACATGTGAGACACATTAACCTTTACCAAATTAAAAGGCGAAGGGTGTGCACGAGCATTTAGAATAAGTTTGTCCCATTCCTCCGGTACTTCAGCTTTCCCAACTTTTCTCTTTTTTTTCTCTATCAGTGAAAAATCTTGGTCGTTTGGTAAGTATGAATGACCTCTCATGGGAAAAATGTATTCCACCTTATCAAATATTTTGAAACCATGTACAAACATATAAAGGAAATGGAGCATTACATAATTCTTATTTTGACCTGGACATCCGTCGCTTAATAGTACCAAATTGCGGGAATGTAAGTTTCTGTTATTTAAATAATGGAGAAGCATTGAAGTAACATCATTTGCACCCTTTTTACATTGACCTTCATGGTAGGTGTACATGATACCATCATTGTTTGCTAAATCGTGAATTCCGAATACATAATACCACAATTGCCGAGAAAAGAATACAGGGTTTGTAGGGATATGAGGTAACGGAAGATTTTGCATATAATCAAAAGTAAAACAAAGTACTTCTCCAGCTTGAGCTTTACTTTTATAACCCTTTTTTATAGTTCTGAATGCGTCCGCTTTTCTTAGATGTACCTCTTTTTGGACTAAAAGCGTGCCCTTTTCTTCGATCGTTATATCTCTATCGTTAAGTTTATGCAGTAGAGAGTCACACTCGGCACAAGTGTCGGATCTCGGAAACCCAAATTTAATATTAAATCTACTTTTAAAAATGTGCCAGTAAATTTTATAGGGAATATTCCAAAAATATTCTCTCAAAAACAGTTTATACATCTCTTTAACTGTCAGAGATTCACTTAAAAACATACGTTCTGGATTTTTGCGCCGGGTATAATGGGACTGTCGTGGTTGGAAACTGTTAATATGACATTCGATTGCATGGAGTACTTCCTCCGGATACGCATTGCGATTAGAATGACGCCCTCTTAAATCGCTTGGTGCTTTACCATGAGAAACTAAATGGTTTTGAATTCTTCGTAATCTACCTGGAGTAATACCATGTAAATCCATAAAAGCAGTTTTACATACCAAGAGCTCTTTTCCATCATATCTTATTTTGAACGAATAAGATGATGCATGTGGTTTTTGCCTTTCTTCTGGAGTGTTACGCCTTATTCTGTACCTACCAATAAGCTTCAACGTGATTAAACCAGTTAAATGAGAATCCTGTGCGTTTTTTGATTTCATATTATTAAAATCCTACAAAATTTTCGGTCGCCAATCTTCATGAATTTTCTCATAACACTTCAGAAGCTTGCATCTAAAAGAAAAAATAAACCTGTATTTAGTAATTTTATTTTAATACCTACTAAATAATAAATGTACACAAAACAGCAACTAAAGAGTAAACAATAAAAAAATCACATACCTGCAATTACCACCGGTAACACGTGCTGGAACTAGTTTGTTTTTATGGTTTATAAACTGCTGGCCACTCGAACTTACCGATAGAGATTTTTAGGCAAAATTTAAAGTTTAATATTTTCAACAGGAATGTAAATTTTTCAAAGCCGATTGCAGATTTTGAAAGCTGGTTTTTTTCGGATTAAGCTGCATGACGTATATTTATTGTAGGACCATAGGTTTATTATATACGGGGTGATCAATAATGTCATGCAAAAAATCAAAAAGTTTGTATGAGTGAAATTTCCAAAATAAATTTTTTTGGTCGTTGCAATAGGGTCCGTTACTTAGGTAACATCAATATCTCTAGACGTTTTTGTCAGTTTTTGGATTAAGGACGTTAGG
The DNA here is from genome assembly GCA_963920685.1 of Polydrusus tereticollis. NCBI lineage: Eukaryota > Metazoa > Arthropoda > Insecta > Coleoptera > Curculionidae > Polydrusus > Polydrusus tereticollis. The sequence continues at coordinate 30,871,798 of OY987332.1, read as the reverse complement.
TCTTGTACACACTACTAAACATAAAATGTGGGTAGCAAAATTTTTAAAATGCTATAACTTGACATTGGATGGACGGTTCTTGATGATTTTTGCGGATTTGGAATCCTTATTTCACGTAGATTTTCTACGATCTAAATATTTTATTTGAGGGTGGAAATTTACACATTATACCGGGTCGATAATAGACAAAAACATAGCGACAAGAACAAGTTTATTACATTATATTCTACAATATACAAGATTGGTTAACAACGGCCCAAAGTCAATCCTTACAAAATTTCTAATTCTAAGCCTAATTTAAAGGTTACTGCAATCCCTAAAAAAATCTGATATACTGTAATAACAAAGATTAGGTATGTATGGAAAAGGATACCTAGTGATAATTGATATTGGTAATTTTTAGTTAATAAAAAAAAATGGCCTGAAAAACATAAATTGTTTGTCCATTAATTTTTGTTTTCAACCCACTGCGTCAAAGATGGGAATTACAACCTTGCATTTTTGGAGTTTAAAATGAAATTGGGTATTTGTTGGCAATAGCGTGTTAAAAGGACGAGGTCATTAAAAGCAACCGGCAAATATCAATGGAAAAATGCCAAGTGTCCTATCTTTAAATACCTAATCTTTGGTAATAATTTACCCGAAATTAAGTAGGTGCATTATAAAAAAAAGGAACTAATATTTTGTTGGTCCTCCTGCTCGACGTATTACTTCCCGACATCTGTTTGGTAGAGTATCCACAAGATTATTTATAAAATCTTGTGGAATATTCTCCCATTCTTCACGAATGGCCTCATTAAGCGTTGCAAAGGTTGCAGGGGGTACATCACGCGATCTTACTTTAAGTTTTAAATAAGACCAAACGTGTTCGATGACATTAAGATCCGGAGACTTTGCAGGCCAGTCCATCCTATTGATGTTCTGTGCCTGCAAAAACTCTGTGATCCTTCGCGCTCTATGAGGTGGAGCGTTGTCATCCACCAATAGAAATTCTGGACCGTAATTTCGAGCAAAAGGAACAACAATAGGTTGCAAAATTTCCTCCTGATAAACATTAGCGTTAACAGTTTGGTTGGTAATGAATAGCTCGGTTTTACCATTTCTTATGATACCTCCCCATACTGTTACACCTCCGCCACCAAATGCCTCTTGAGGGGCCATGTTTTCCTCCAAATACCGCTGATTTGGCCCTCTCCAAACTAATATTCGGCCATCGGAGTGAATCAAATTAAATCTTGTTTCGTCAGAAAATAAACAATGGCTCCACTCTGCATTACCCCAATTCGCATGCCGATTTGCCCATGCCCGCCTATTCGCTCTATGGTGTCGTAATAACAACACACATTTTGCTCTGCGACGGGCTCTAAAATTTAAAATGTTTGGCATTATGTTGTTTTTGTAAAAATAAATTCTCACCTTAAGTTGTTTTTATTCAATGTTCTTCTTACTGTTCTGTTCGAAACTCTCACCCCAGTTTGTTGCCTTAAAGGGTCATTTAGTTTCCTAGAGTTCTTTGTTCTATTCACCATAGCTTCTCGAATTAAAATTCTTTGGGTTCTTTGGTTTATTTTTTTTGTATGTCCACCCCCATGCCCATAATTATGATCACCAGTAGTTTCGACGCGACGGTTTAAATTATAAATTGTCTTTTGGCTGACATTGTAAATGCGCGCAATTTGCTTTTTTAGCATTCCTTCGTTGAGAAGTCGAATGCAATTTTCTCTTTCTGTCGTGGTTAAACGCCTCATATTAATTAAAATTTACAAAATTATAACATTGAAATGTGTCAGGTTATTTTTAAAATAATGTTAACTATTTTTAATTCCATAGCAACAAATTTGTTTTTGCAATGCCTACTTTGAAATTGACGCGTCGCGTAGAAATTACAGTCGATCATAAATATGGGCATCGGGGTACATATTTTCGACCCGGTATAATGTGTAAATTTCCACCCTCAAATAAAATATTTAGATCGTAGAAAATCTACGTGAAATAAGGATTCCAAATCCGCAAAAATTATCAAGAACCGTCCATCCAATGTCAAGTTATAGCATTTTAAAAATTTTGCTACCCACATTTTATGTTTAGTAGTGTGTACAAGACCTAACGTCCTTAATCCAAAAACTGACAAAAACGTCTAGAGATATTGATGTTACCTAAGTAACGGACCCTATTGCAACGACCAAAAAAATTTATTTTGGAAATTTCACTCATACAAACTTTTTGATTTTTTGCATGACATTATTGATCACCCCGTATATAATAAACCTATGGTCCTACAATAAATATACGTCATGCAGCTTAATCCGAAAAAAACCAGCTTTCAAAATCTGCAATCGGCGTTGAAAAATTTACATTCCTGTTGAAAATATTAAACTTTAAATTTTGCCTAAAAATCTCTATCGGTAAGTTCGAGTGGCCAGCAGTTTATGTTCTAAACCTTTTACTTTCGCATCCCTTATTTCCAAAGTCTTTCTTAACTTTTTTGGCTTTCTCCTGGGCCACTTAGTTTGTTCAATCACAGGTTCAATACCATTGTTATTACCTACGTCCATATTTAAACTATTTTGAACAGCAGCACCCTTAGAACACGGTCAACGACAACGTATAGACTGAATTATTATTTGTAAACAAGCGATACGCTTAGAAATGTTAAATTCCAATGAAAACAGCACATGTATTGGACTTATGTTCTTTTTACTAGAAACGACGCGGACATATGTTGTTTTTGCCGAACTAGCCAGATTTTGAACGGCAATAACTCGGCACAGGTGTCGTTTTTAGCGAAACCATTTATGTCATCGGATAGCTTACATGAAACTCTGCTAGATGCCGCTGATAACTCGATTTTGACAATTTTGAACTTATGTTGTTTTTGAAAACAACGCCTCAATTGAGAAATATTTGTAGGCTTGTTAAATTTATTAACATTATTAAAAAAGTTTTATAAGTCTCTTAAACTTGCGCACGCTTCAGATAGACTTGATATTTTTGACACTGAAGCAAGTTCAGGCTCCTCTTTCTCTGTCTCAGAGTTGGGAGTAGCTTCATCCATTTCTTGGATCCCTTCAATACACTCGATAATAGTCAATTCTGCACTTTCTGTTGGCAAATCGTTATAAATAGGGGCAAATTGTTCAAGTTCACAAATGTGTCCTTAATGTTAACAGTTGTGTGAGCGGAATATTATCTTCTTCTTCGAAGTCGTTAATTTTATCTGTATTACACATAAATCCGGCTTTCATAAAGCATTTTTTTTATTGTCACTAGAGACAAGTTGCGCTAGGCCACTGAAACCCATATCAAGGCATTGGTTATGGTAACATTATTTTCGATTTCTTGAAAAGGACAACCACTGTCTGTACATATTAAAAGCCCCTTAATAAGGTAGCTTCTGTTGAGCATTTTAAAATTCTGATTAATGCCTTGGTTCAAAGGTTGGCAGTGTGAGGTAGTATAGCAGTCCTTCAGTTTTGGGAATTTTTTTTTTGTTTACCTTTACCACCTTCCTGAAACAAATTTCTAATTTCCGCTTTATTTTAAAGCAATATAGTTACTTGGGTCTTATCCACTTTAAACTTTTCAGCCAGTTTCCTGGTACTCAAGCCAGTTTTTTTCACTTTCCTCGATTATTTCAATTTTTTTGCTTAAAGAAAGACATTTCCTTTTTCGCGCCGTCTTCAAATATTCACGTTACTCCCAAAACACACCAAAACTGTTCAACACAGAACAATAAAGGGCTAGAGAAATGTTACAACAATGTTAAAGTTTCGAAACATGGGCCATCTATGAACCAACTGCATGGCTAACCCACCGGTAAAATAGAATTATATTTTACCGATAATGTTATGATGGCATTACAGAAATCTGACATACCGACTGAAGAAATGCGCGGGAATATTTGAAAATATATAATAATTTTTAAATAAATTTTAGTTTTGATTCGATTTGACTGTACCATTACATTACATTACATACCATTAGTTGGATTTCAAAAGATATATGTTTGGCAGGAATACACAAGCTGCTCGCCTTATAAGTAAATGTGAGCAGGTTGTGATAATTTCTAACCAATTTAAAAATATATCTTCTGGAAAACAATTATATAGTAATGTTACAATCAAATTGAATCAAAACCTTAAAATTTATTACACATTAATTGTTTTTATTACTGTTTTTTTAATTATAAAACAATGTCTAGTGAATTATCATAATAAAAGAAAATATGATCAAAATATATTTATTTAGAATATTTAAATTAAAAAGATACCTACATATGATTTAAGAATACAATATACAAGTCATGATATTTTTAAGAAATTAGATTTTCTCACTGATAATTATTACAGCTAAGGAAGCCTAGGAGTGTGGTTAGACTGAAACAGAAAAAAAAATCTTTTCAGTTAGGATGAAAGGTACAATAGGTAGGAAAACTTTTATATTTTGCCCAATTAGAGTGAGGAGAGAAACATTGGCCAGTTAAGTTGCATAGCAAGTGCAATGTAGTAATGCTGGTATCAGTTGTACCATCCCCGAGACACATGTAAAAGCTTACACTCTCAAGGACTACATTCGAGGACACTGTATATTCTACTGTATAACCCCATACTGTACGAAAACAAGTAAAATCCAATTAAAGGAATATATTCCAGTAAATACTCTTCATACCTATCACTAAATTTGCAAACAAATCCATGGAAAAAATATAATACCAATGTTATTCTTCCTATATTGGATTTTAATTTATTAAATGTATTTTTTTTTTATTAACTAACATAACATTAATGCCCAGGTTTATAGTTATAGTTAACTTCATTCTCCAGTTCATCTCAGGCTAAACTGTATTTTTGAAAATAAACCGAACTAACCTAATCAGATAAGTAGACTAAAGAATATCAATAACGGTATACATATATCCAATGTTTAACTACAAACAAAATGTTTGTCCTGTACCTAGACACAGACTAATTTAATAGTATTTATACCAAAAACATTGTCTAAACTTGTATTTTATAGAAGGCATACCTATAAGTATTTATTTCAGTTATTGGCCGACTATATTATGCAAGTGATATCAGTATATTGATACATTTACAGACAGTTATTAGAAACTACAAGCTACAAAAAAATAAAGATTACTACAAGCTGTTAAACATAAGGGATGGTGTAGGTATATGTAAAAATATTCATAATTTAACTGCAAGGAAGGTAGGTAAAGAGAAGTGATTCACCAGTTTTGAAAGATAAGGGAGGAACTAATTAATAACATTTTTACCCAGACACACTTCAAAAGATCATTATTAGAAAGTTGTGAATCTAAAACTATACTTATTAACTTACTTTAGTATAATACTTACAATAAATATACTTCCAAAAATCAACAATCCCAAAGCATGGTCGACAGCGAAGTTTCAGCTAAAAAATATCCCAAGAGGGAACTTATTTGCTCATGAAAAAATAAACTAAGGACTTAGATATCACTATAAACTTACCAAAAAGCCCCACTAATTCATTCCAAGATCAAATTAAACCCATTTTATAAAGAAAAAAGTAGTGGAAAAAATCACAAACGCGTCAGAAGGCCAGACGAGAAGTAAACTGTAGTAGAGGAAAACTAAGAGTTCTGGATCAGGTGGTGCTGGTGGTGCTGGTGGTGCAACTAACCCGGGTGGTTCGGTGGTGCGTTTTATGACCTAACCCGGGTGGTTCGGTGGTGCGTTTTATGATCTAACCCGGGTGGTTCGGTGGTGCGTTTTATGACCTAACCCGGGTGGTTCGGTGGTGCTGTTTTACGAGACCAGTGGTGCTGGTGGTGCTGTTTTACGAGACCAGTGGTGCTGGTGGTGCTGTTTTACGAGACCAGTGGTGCTGGTGGTGCTGGTGGTGCAACTAACCCAGGTGGTGCAGGTGGTGCGTTTTACGATCTAACCCGGGTGGTTCGGTGGTGCGTTTTATGATCTAACCCGGGTGGTTCGGTGGTGCGTTTTATGACCTAACCCGGGTGGTTCGGTGGTGCTGTTTACAAAATAACCCGAGATAAAACCCGACTTTTTACGACCTAACCCGGATGCTTTCGCGAGGCGGCTTCTCATCTAACCCTAATTTGAACCTGAATATTTATGATCTGACCCGAGATAAAACCCGACCTTTTATGATTTAACCTTAGTGCAAACGCCGCTGTTAAAGCGATATAGTAAAAAAAAACTCGATTAAAATTTTATCTTGTTCGCTAGACCAATTAATTTCCAAATATTATAATTAAAACATACAATCACTACACTGGCGCACCGTCAAAAATCGTGCTTGCACTATCCCAACGTACAGAGCGTCCGCTTCAGAAAATACGGTGCCGTATTTTTTGCGCCGAACGCTCTGGAGGAACACACTCCGATTTGCAAGTACATACACGCTTTGTCGCGGCGAAGCTCGCCATCAAATTACGACCACTCTTTTGCGGTACCGCTTTGTAGGAAACCAAAGCTTTAGTGAAACGCCGCTGCCCCAGAACTCTGTCCATATTCCTCTACTGTGTTAATTTATGCGGGTAATAAAACCGACAAGGGTCGGATCGGCCTGCATACTTATAGAGGTAAAAAACCGCTTTAGAATGTTTTTGGTATATCTTTTTTAGATAATTTTGGGGGAAATAATTTGCCTGAGATGCCAATTAAAAAAGCCTACATTTAATTGTATTTTAGATTCTTGAATTTTGTACATGGATTAAAAATCTACTATTTCTTGAAATTGTATACATTATGTTAGATAATTATTAATATAATGTTATTAAGACTTTGTAAATATCTGTAAAAACTATTCTAAATCCTGTCATTTCTGAAAATTGTATACTGAGTGTTTAGAATTTAGTAAAAAATTAAAAAAATGTTTTAATGTTATTAAGACCTGTGAAAATTTGTAAAACTGTACAGAATTGTATTATTTTCTGAAAATGATATACTGAGTGTTTAGAATTTAGTAAAAATTAAAAAAAAAATGTTTTAAATTTGTTAAATCATGTGAAATCCTGTATAAAATGACTAGAACCGTTCTTAATCATGTCATTTCTGAAAATTGTATACTGAGTGTTTAGAATTTAGTAAAAAATTAAAAAAAAGTGTTTTAACGTTATTAAGCCCTGTGAAACTTTGTAAAAAATGACTAAAACAGTCGCAAATCGTCCTATTTTCTTAAAAGTGTATACTGAGTGTTTAGAATTTAGTAAAAATTAAAAAAATGTTTTAAATTTGTTAAATCATGTGAAATCTTGTATAAAATGACTAGAACCGTTCTTAATCATGTCATTTCTGAAAATTGTATACTGAGTGTTTAGAATTTAGTAAAAAATTAAAAAAAAATGTTTTAACGTTATTAAGCCCTGTGAAACTTTGTAAAAAATGACTAAAACAGTCGCAAATCGTCCTATTTTCTTAAAAGTGTATACTGAGTGTTTAGAATTTAGTAAAAAATTAAAAAAAAAATGTTTTATCGTTATTAAGCCCTGTGAAACTTTGTAAAAAATGACTAAAACAGTAGCAAATCGTCCTATTTTCTTAAAAAGTGTATACTGAGTGTTTAGAATTTAGTAAAAATTAAAAAAAATGTTTTAAATTTGTTAAATCATGTGAAATCTTGTATAAAATGACTAGAACCGTTCTTAATCATGGCATTTCTGAAAATTGTATACTGAGTGTTTAGAATTTAGTAAAAAATTAAAAAAAATGTTTTAACGTTATTAAGTCCTGTGAAACTTTGTAAAAAATGACTAAAACTGTCGCAAATCGTCCTATTTTCTTAAAAGTGTATACTGAGTGTTTAGAATTTAATAAAAATTAAAAAAAAATGTTTTAAATTTGTTAAATCATGTGAAATCTTGTATAAAATGACTAGAACCGTTCTTAATCATGACATTTCTGAAAATTGTATACTGAGTGTTAAGTATTTAGTGAAATGGTGGCTATTTAGTTATTTCGTGACTTGTTTTGTACAAATTCTTTAGCATTTCTTAAGAACCGAAAAAGAAAACAGAAAAGAAAAAAATAAAAGAAAAAACAACTTTTATTTGTTAAAGTTGTATGAAACCTTGTAATTAAATATGCATAAATTACAAAAAAAAAAAAAAAAAAAAAAAAAAAAAAAAGACTATCATGTGGGTCGTTCAAATTTGAAACGATTATGGATTACTATAAGAATAACAGAAAAATAGCTGAAAAGAACCAATTCCCTTAGTGTTTTTTTGTGGCTTCGGAGAACTTTTCTTTAAGTTTAAGTGTAGTACTTAAATGACTGGATAATATTTTCAAACTATTTAAATTATAAGTGTCTTTGTAAAAATAAAAACATATTTTTTTTAATATGTACATAATTACTTATTTAAATACTTTTGAAAACTCTTACTGTTAAAGAAAAAAATAAAACCAAAATGGATATTTTAAATTGTTTATTACTTAATTTACATTTTTAAACTCCATAGCGGTTCTAGATATACAATATTTATAATATATTTTATATACAATACATACAAAATATACAATATATTTTATTTTCAATGGGTTTTTCTTTTTCTATATCCATATGGTTCGGAGCTTCCATCCGATAGAAATTTTCTCTTTGTTGAAATAGGTCTATAGAGTTTGACTTCAGTACAAGTTGTCACAATGTGCTCCTTGCTACGCCGTATGCTTCTGGATATGATGGGGATCGGTTCGGATTTTTGAAGAATCATGTGTTTGATTGCATCAAAATTTATTACTTGTGATGCGGCATAGTTGAGAGTTATACCTTTAACTTTACAGACCGTTTCTTCTAAATTACTTTTCCTCGAGTGAACCTTAAATGCATAATTCTTGGGGCCTCCAGAAACAAACTTAGTTATGTATGAGTTAGAGCCATAACTCTCCAACTCGTCTGTCATGTCTCCAATAAATGTTAGTCAAAAAAAAAAATTTTTTTTTTCGGACGCTATTACAGATTTCATCGTTAACTAACAAACATTAAGACCAAAAAATTAGCGTGCAAGATGAAATGTATAGGTTCACTTCATTTCTACATTATTTTACAACTCTCAATCGCATTAAAAACAAGATCGAATAAAAAATAACTTATGACATATGGACGAAAAATGTTTTTTGGGCTATTTAGGTTAGCGACCGCATTACGTCTGAAATACTACATTTTTCGAGCTTATAACATAATTTACTATTTTAACGTTAAAATAGGGGAAATGATGTATCGAAATGCATACTTTTTTTTGTCGGTCACGAGATTATAGTTTCTTTTAAAATGAACTCTAATATTTACAACACAAATTATCCTTTAAGCCACTTTAGTTTAAAACTCGTCTGTCGCTTTCCCTATATTGTGAGTTTGATTAAAGTATAACGTAGTATATATTTAGATGAATTTCGCAAATGTTGAATACTTTCAAAACTGAAAAAGCCGCCCTTTGCAATAAATATCTCCGTAGAGTTAGGTACCCTGCAGATTAAGGGTATTTCAGCGGATAATCATATACAAATTCAAAGATTTTGTCTATTTTAATGGATTAACAAACAATATCTATAGGATGACTTTACTGATAAAAAAAAAATAACAAAAATCTATTAAGTCTAGGCTCACATGAAATTCCATAAAGAGCAGCTGCATAGCCTTATCACATCAAACTATATTTTTATTTCGTTCTATTGTCAAAAGTCTGTGTTTAGGAGATTATCGTTCATTTTAAAATGAACTCTAATATGTACATCACCATAAACTACCTCTTAAGCCGCCGTAAAAATACACTTTTCGATTTACCTCTATATTGATTTTCTAATATTAAATATCTACAATAGTCGAAATTCGCTCGCTAATACCCATGTATGCAAGGTTTCTTCAAAAAATGACAATTTTGTTGTTTAATGGCTTGAAAAAATGGAAAAAGGAGGTTTTTGCATCCATTTATTTCCAGATGAGTGTTAAAAATACTTATAAAACTCGGTATACCGAAGATCAACCATTAATGAGAGGGTTGAGTCCTGTTTGCCAAATCCTGATTTATAATTTGACGTTGGCAACGGTACAATTTTTTAACATTTATCATAAGAGGCGTATATTTTTGGGGCTTAGATCTACCAGTTTATCCACGCCCCATTTATTGTTAGTGCTTTAGTAATTTTACTTTCCAATTATTTTTTACCAAAACGCGTAGTTGAAACAGTGTCTATATCAGACGATATAATAAATTTTAAGGATTAATTTGCTTACAAATACACTTCAATTTATTTAGGCTAAAGCAGCCAGACATATACTGGAACTACGAAAACCCTATTACAATTTGGTTGCCTAGAGAAAATTTTGTAAAAAACATAGCTTTCTACACAAATGCTTGCACATTATGTACCTATCATTTTAAGATACCTGGCGACATCAATGTAAGCATTGACATAATGACGCAAGATATAGGTAGGTACTAGAATATTCAAGATTTCTATTAACGATACACTTCAGCATACATGCGAGATGTCATTAATGTCTACGGAAGGCAACAGACATACCAGCTATTTTTACATGGGATTCCATAGACTTGAACGCTTCTTGTTTAGAAATATTTGATGTCATCTTGAGGAGTTCCGTATTGAAGCATCAAACCTACCTGCCAAATAATTGACGAAATATGGGATATCATAAAATATGTCCCCCATCGAACTAAATGATCCTATAAACCAGCTTCACAGACCGTAATTTGTGATGCTAACACGATTAATACGCAATAGAACAAGATTAAGAAACAAAATTTAAAGTAGCTCTTTATCACACGAAAATAATTAAATAATTTACGGTTACAGAACAATAATTATTTTAAAAAGCTGTATAACTAAATATATTATGTTATTAGGAATATTCTGTCTAAAGTAACAGCTGATCTTAGTCGAAAATGAGATCGTATTATTGATTGTTGAATTCGTTAGGTATGAAATAAAATTAGAGATTTCGTCTATTTTTTTCACGATTAAAAAAGAATACCTCTATTTAGCTAAAAATGAAACGATTACAGTGGTAGATTAATTCACTTTACCAAGCATGTAAACTACTAATTTTGCAATAAATATCTTCTATATTTCTAGGTAGGTTTACTCGAAAATGTTGGGCTATTTTCATCAAAAATCCCGATACGAAATTGAAAAATTTGCCTATTTTTGTCGGTTTACAAAGTGATAGTGGAATATTGATTTGATCAAAGAACAATAATTATTTTAAAAATGTTGTATAATTAACTAAATGTCGGTGTTATCAGGCAGGCAAGAAGTTATTTATCTGAATCTTATTTGTACCATTAGCGTTTATATACAAATGTTAGTGGTTTTCAAAAATTGATATCTCGGAAATTATTAGGTTTAGACTTATAATACGCTTATTAAAAAATAATGACTACTTTATGCAAAATTCAAAATATTATAAGATGTAGGATATCCCAGTAACTTAACCAAAGATTTTCGGTCTTCGTAAAGCTTTTACGTTTCTTCAGCGTACCAAACATTCACTTTTTTTAAATATTGACATCGGGTTAGGATTCTGAACATAGGATTAACATCACTCCAATAGTGAACATGTTGCGTTGTCACAGTTCCATTCGTCGAAAAGTAAACAAAACCGTTTGAGCTACGTGGGGAATAAATAAAGTTGGCTTGTTGAAAAATTTTAATATTTATTAAGGTAAAAGACTATAAATATATCGATACAACACTTTGGCATTTCTAATACTACAAACATGAATATCTAAAATGTGATATTTAAAACCATCAATTCTCTCTCCCTTCTCTAATTTTGGTACACCAATGCTGTCTTCTAAGTTTATAATATATGGCGTCCTGCAGTTTAATTCCAAAAATGTTTTAACTAAAAATTCCTCTTTAACACGTCCTTTAACGCAAATAATGTCTGCGTCTATCAGATTGTTGGATATGATATTATGTAGTTCCTTGTAATCGGTATCACCATAATTATAAAGGATACCATGATGATTTCCAAATAGATATTTGACTTGTTTCTTGCAAGCCTTACTTAAGGTGTCGAATGGTTTAACTGGTTTAAAAAAGTAACTTTTCATACTATTTCCATCATAAATAGCCAATTCTTTCGCGTAAAATTCAGGTATGTTAAATCCTTGAATATCGACTACAACGAACTTCATTGTCTGAAGACTCAAATCAAGCAAGTATATTTTCATATTTTTATCGCTCTTAAGTTCGATTTCAAAAGCACACCCCCACTTTTCGATAATTTCACAGTCTTAGCACATAGATCTTATATTTTTATTTACGATCAATTCATCTTTATTCGCCAATCGTCTCAAACGAGTCTGCTTTTGAAAGTAATATAGCCTTAGTATTCAGAAAATATTAATAATATCGGAGCTTAAAACATCCTTGACACTAAAAAATCATTGTGTTTCCTAACAAAACCCATCATCTTGTCTATTTAGCTTGCTTTCCTATTGTTTAGCAGGTTAAATAAAATTATTATTTCGCTCTTTTTGTCGGTACTGAATCGTTAGGGGAATACGTTTCTAGTTCTATAAGAGAGACAGTTAAAATTTATGTAAGCAATCAAAAATCCTACACTATGAGCTACTTAGTTAAAATTTCATATTTCCTTCCTGAATCAGGCAAAATTTGTGATGTGTCGGACAAAATTTATAAAAATACGAAAAAAAAAATGCTGGATGCATTTTTAGCGTGACTTTCTATTTAATACCATCTTATTTCAAGCTATAATTCGGTTGTCAAAATGAGAATAAAATAATTTTCCCATGGTTTATGTCATCTTAAAAAAGTCAAAAGGTTATATTCTGTAGAGGGTCAGATACATTCAAATTTAAATATTTTCTCCAAGAAGAATTTTAAGATAGTATTATAGTAAATAAAAATTCTATACCTCCAATATTTCTTGGAAACATATCGTGTTCTAGCGACATAACCCAAAAGTACCTCTATTCAGAAACGCATCGTACTTTTCTTGTCAATAATTGTCTCATTGTCCCATCCATTACATTATTATAATCTTAAAGCACCTGTTACCAGCATTATCTGTTTTTATGGTTTTCATAAAACATAGCGATTACCGATGAAAATTAAACGAAAACTTAATAAATAACTTTTTTTTCAACTGAAATAGACTGATTTTCGATGGAAAAATGTTACTTATAACTAAAAATGAATATAAGACATATACGCAATGATATTTAGAATAAATCAATGTTTTCTAAAATTACTATGAAATATTCACAAAATCGTTTCGTTATAACCAAAGCAGCAAGGCTTGCAGATTTCGTATAGAGTTCAAACGCGATACTGAGATGATCTTTTTTTTTTATATTTTTGTAGAATAATGCACCACTACGTTGTAAGTACTTGAGAGAGGACTTTCTTGAAAAATCCTCAAATTTCTCTGCAATTTTGTTCCTTCTAGAGTTAAATTCACACAGAAAACCCCGTATTCTTATCTTTCAGGTTGGTATATTAAAAAGGGCTTATTAGTATGGTTTAGAAAACAAGCAATATTAATTAACGGATGTTTTTTCGTCGTATGAAGAGTTGAAAAATTTTTTTTTTCCACTCCAATGGTTGCGATGCAGAGAGTCGGGTTTCATCATAATCTTTCAGGGTAGCTCAGGTTTGATTGCATGTAGAGAGTCGGGTTTCATCATAATCTTTCAGGGTAGCTCAGGTTTGATTACATGTACTAAGGTTAGTGCTCCTTGCAATCGGTTTCAGGTTTGACGCGCCCCCCTCAGGTTTGTTCAGGTTTCTCAAACGTTTGAGAAACCTGAACAAACCTGAGGGGGGCGCGTCAAACCTGAAACCGATTGCAAGGAGCACTAACCTTAGTACATGTAATCAAACCTGAGCTACCCTGAAAGATTATGATGAAACCCGACTCTCTACATGCAATCAAACCTGAGCTACCCTGAAAGATTATGATGAAACCCGACTCTCTGCATCGCAACCATTGGAATGAAAAAAAAAAATTTTTCAACTCTTCATACGACGAAAAAACATCCGTTAATTAATATTGCTTGTTTTCTAAACCATACTAATAAGCCCTTTTTAATATACCAACCTGAAAGATAAGAATACGGGGTTTTCTGTGTGAATTTAACTCTAGAAGGAACAAAATTGCAGAGAAATTTGAGGATTTTTCAAGAAAGTCCTCTCTCAAGTACTTACAACGTAGTGGTGCATTATTCTACAAAAATATAAAAAAAAAAGATCATCTCAGTATCGCGTTTGAACTCTATACGAAATCTGCAAGCCTTGCTGCTTTGGTTATAACGAAACGATTTTGTGAATATTTCATAGTAATTTTAGAAAACATTGATTTATTCTAAATATCATTGCGTATATGTCTTATATTCATTTTTAGTTATAAGTAACATTTTTCCATCGAAAATCAGTCTATTTCAGTTGAAAAAAAAGTTATTTATTAAGTTTTCGTTTAATTTTCATCGGTAATCGCTATGTTTTATGAAAACCATAAAAACAGATAATGCTGGTAACAGGTGCTTTAAGATTATAATAATGTAATGGATGGGACAATGAGACAATTATTGACAAGAAAAGTACGATGCGTTTCTGAATAGAGGTACTTTTGGGTTATGTCGCTAGAACACGATATGTTTCCAAGAAATATTGGAGGTATAGAATTTTTATTTACTATAATACTATCTTAAAATTCTTCTTGGAGAAAATATTTAAATTTGAATGTATCTGACCCTCTACAGAATATAACCTTTTGACTTTTTTAAGATGACATAAACCATGGGAAAATTATTTTATTCTCATTTTGACAACCGAATTATAGCTTGAAATAAGATGGTATTAAATAGAAAGTCACGCTAAAAATGCATCCAGCATTTTTTTTTTCGTATTTTTATAAATTTTGTCCGACACATCACAAATTTTGCCTGATTCAGGAAGGAAATATGAAATTTTAACTAAGTAGCTCATAGTGTAGGATTTTTGATTGCTTACATAAATTTTAACTGTCTCTCTTATAGAACTAGAAACGTATTCCCCTAACGATTCAGTACCGACAAAAAGAGCGAAATAATAATTTTATTTAACCTGCTAAACAATAGGAAAGCAAGCTAAATAGACAAGATGATGGGTTTTGTTAGGAAACACAATGATTTTTTAGTGTCAAGGATGTTTTAAGCTCCGATATTATTAATATTTTCTGAATACTAAGGCTATATTACTTTCAAAAGCAGACTCGTTTGAGACGATTGGCGAATAAAGATGAATTGATCGTAAATAAAAATATAAGATCTATGTGCTAAGACTGTGAAATTATCGAAAAGTGGGGGTGTGCTTTTGAAATCGAACTTAAGAGCGATAAAAATATGAAAATATACTTGCTTGATTTGAGTCTTCAGACAATGAAGTTCGTTGTAGTCGATATTCAAGGATTTAACATACCTGAATTTTACGCGAAAGAATTGGCTATTTATGATGGAAATAGTATGAAAAGTTACTTTTTTAAACCAGTTAAACCATTCGACACCTTAAGTAAGGCTTGCAAGAAACAAGTCAAATATCTATTTGGAAATCATCATGGTATCCTTTATAATTATGGTGATACCGATTACAAGGAACTACATAATATCATATCCAACAATCTGATAGACGCAGACATTATTTGCGTTAAAGGACGTGTTAAAGAGGAATTTTTAGTTAAAACATTTTTGGAATTAAACTGCAGGACGCCATATATTATAAACTTAGAAGACAGCATTGGTGTACCAAAATTAGAGAAGGGAGAGAGAGTTGATGGTTTTAAATATCACATTTTAGATATTCATGTTTGTAGTATTAGAAATGCCAAAGTGTTGTATCGATATATTTATAGTCTTTTACCTTAATAAATATTAAAATTTTTCAACAAGCCAACTTTATTTATTCCCCACGTAGCTCAAACGGTTTTGTTTACTTTTCGACGAATGGAACTGTGACAACGCAACATGTTCACTATTGGAGTGATGTTAATCCTATGTTCAGAATCCTAACCCGATGTCAATATTTAAAAAAAGTGAATGTTTGGTACGCTGAAGAAACGTAAAAGCTTTACGAAGACCGAAAATCTTTGGTTAAGTTACTGGGATATCCTACATCTTATAATATTTTGAATTTTGCATAAAGTAGTCATTATTTTTTAATAAGCGTATTATAAGTCTAAACCTAATAATTTCCGAGATATCAATTTTTGAAAACCACTAACATTTGTATATAAACGCTAATGGTACAAATAAGATTCAGATAAATAACTTCTTGCCTGCCTGATAACACCGACATTTAGTTAATTATACAACATTTTTAAAATAATTATTGTTCTTTGATCAAATCAATATTCCACTATCACTTTGTAAACCGACAAAAATAGGCAAATTTTTCAATTTCGTATCGGGATTTTTGATGAAAATAGCCCAACATTTTCGAGTAAACCTACCTAGAAATATAGAAGATATTTATTGCAAAATTAGTAGTTTACATGCTTGGTAAAGTGAATTAATCTACCACTGTAATCGTTTCATTTTTAGCTAAATAGAGGTATTCTTTTTTAATCGTGAAAAAAATAGACGAAATCTCTAATTTTATTTCATACCTAACGAATTCAACAATCAATAATACGATCTCATTTTCGACTAAGATCAGCTGTTACTTTAGACAGAATATTCCTAATAACATAATATATTTAGTTATACAGCTTTTTAAAATAATTATTGTTCTGTAACCGTAAATTATTTAATTATTTTCGTGTGATAAAGAGCTACTTTAAATTTTGTTTCTTAATCTTGTTCTATTGCGTATTAATCGTGTTAGCATCACAAATTACGGTCTGTGAAGCTGGTTTATAGGATCATTTAGTTCGATGGGGGACATATTTTATGATATCCCATATTTCGTCAATTATTTGGCAGGTAGGTTTGATGCTTCAATACGGAACTCCTCAAGATGACATCAAATATTTCTAAACAAGAAGCGTTCAAGTCTATGGAATCCCATGTAAAAATAGCTGGTATGTCTGTTGCCTTCCGTAGACATTAATGACATCTCGCATGTATGCTGAAGTGTATCGTTAATAGAAATCTTGAATATTCTAGTACCTACCTATATCTTGCGTCATTATGTCAATGCTTACATTGATGTCGCCAGGTATCTTAAAATGATAGGTACATAATGTGCAAGCATTTGTGTAGAAAGCTATGTTTTTTACAAAATTTTCTCTAGGCAACCAAATTGTAATAGGGTTTTCGTAGTTCCAGTATATGTCTGGCTGCTTTAGCCTAAATAAATTGAAGTGTATTTGTAAGCAAATTAATCCTTAAAATTTATTATATCGTCTGATATAGACACTGTTTCAACTACGCGTTTTGGTAAAAAATAATTGGAAAGTAAAATTACTAAAGCACTAACAATAAATGGGGCGTGGATAAACTGGTAGATCTAAGCCCCAAAAATATACGCCTCTTATGATAAATGTTAAAAAATTGTACCGTTGCCAACGTCAAATTATAAATCAGGATTTGGCAAACAGGACTCAACCCTCTCATTAATGGTTGATCTTCGGTATACCGAGTTTTATAAGTATTTTTAACACTCATCTGGAAATAAATGGATGCAAAAACCTCCTTTTTCCATTTTTTCAAGCCATTAAACAACAAAATTGTCATTTTTTGAAGAAACCTTGCATACATGGGTATTAGCGAGCGAATTTCGACTATTGTAGATATTTAATATTAGAAAATCAATATAGAGGTAAATCGAAAAGTGTATTTTTACGGCGGCTTAAGAGGTAGTTTATGGTGATGTACATATTAGAGTTCATTTTAAAATGAACGATAATCTCCTAAACACAGACTTTTGACAATAGAACGAAATAAAAATATAGTTTGATGTGATAAGGCTATGCAGCTGCTCTTTATGGAATTTCATGTGAGCCTAGACTTAATAGATTTTTGTTATTTTTTTTTATCAGTAAAGTCATCCTATAGATATTGTTTGTTAATCCATTAAAATAGACAAAATCTTTGAATTTGTATATGATTATCCGCTGAAATACCCTTAATCTGCAGGGTACCTAACTCTACGGAGATATTTATTGCAAAGGGCGGCTTTTTCAGTTTTGAAAGTATTCAACATTTGCGAAATTCATCTAAATATATACTACGTTATACTTTAATCAAACTCACAATATAGGGAAAGCGACAGACGAGTTTTAAACTAAAGTGGCTTAAAGGATAATTTGTGTTGTAAATATTAGAGTTCATTTTAAAAGAAACTATAATCTCGTGACCGACAAAAAAAAGTATGCATTTCGATACATCATTTCCCCTATTTTAACGTTAAAATAGTAAATTATGTTATAAGCTCGAAAAATGTAGTATTTCAGACGTAATGCGGTCGCTAACCTAAATAGCCCGAAAAACATTTTTCGTCCATATGTCATAAGTTATTTTTTATTCGATCTTGTTTTTAATGCGATTGAGAGTTGTAAAATAATGTAGAAATGAAGTGAACCTATACATTTCATCTTGCACGCTAATTTTTTGGTCTTAATGTTTGTTAGTTAACGATGAAATCTGTAATAGCGTCCGAAAAAAAAAATTTTTTTTTTTGACTAACATTTATTGGAGACATGACAGACGAGTTGGAGAGTTATGGCTCTAACTCATACATAACTAAGTTTGTTTCTGGAGGCCCCAAGAATTATGCATTTAAGGTTCACTCGAGGAAAAGTAATTTAGAAGAAACGGTCTGTAAAGTTAAAGGTATAACTCTCAACTATGCCGCATCACAAGTAATAAATTTTGATGCAATCAAACACATGATTCTTCAAAAATCCGAACCGATCCCCATCATATCCAGAAGCATACGGCGTAGCAAGGAGCACATTGTGACAACTTGTACTGAAGTCAAACTCTATAGACCTATTTCAACAAAGAGAAAATTTCTATCGGATGGAAGCTCCGAACCATATGGATATAGAAAAAGAAAAACCCATTGAAAATAAAATATATTGTATATTTTGTATGTATTGTATATAAAATATATTATAAATATTGTATATCTAGAACCGCTATGGAGTTTAAAAATGTAAATTAAGTAATAAACAATTTAAAATATCCATTTTGGTTTTATTTTTTTCTTTAACAGTAAGAGTTTTCAAAAGTATTTAAATAAGTAATTATGTACATATTAAAAAAAATATGTTTTTATTTTTACAAAGACACTTATAATTTAAATAGTTTGAAAATATTATCCAGTCATTTAAGTACTACACTTAAACTTAAAGAAAAGTTCTCCGAAGCCACAAAAAAACACTAAGGGAATTGGTTCTTTTCAGCTATTTTTCTGTTATTCTTATAGTAATCCATAATCGTTTCAAATTTGAACGACCCACATGATAGTCTTTTTTTTTTTTTTTTTTTTTTTTTTTTTTTTTTTTTTTTGTAATTTATGCATATTTAATTACAAGGTTTCATACAACTTTAACAAATAAAAGTTGTTTTTTCTTTTATTTTTTTCTTTTCTGTTTTCTTTTTCGGTTCTTAAGAAATGCTAAAGAATTTGTACAAAACAAGTCACGAAATAACTAAATAGCCACCATTTCACTAAATACTTAACACTCAGTATACAATTTTCAGAAATGTCATGATTAAGAACGGTTCTAGTCATTTTATACAAGATTTCACATGATTTAACAAATTTAAAACATTTTTTTTTAATTTTTATTAAATTCTAAACACTCAGTATACACTTTTAAGAAAATAGGACGATTTGCGACAGTTTTAGTCATTTTTTACAAAGTTTCACAGGACTTAATAACGTTAAAACATTTTTTTTAATTTTTTACTAAATTCTAAACACTCAGTATACAATTTTCAGAAATGCCATGATTAAGAACGGTTCTAGTCATTTTATACAAGATTTCACATGATTTAACAAATTTAAAACATTTTTTTTAATTTTTACTAAATTCTAAACACTCAGTATACACTTTTTAAGAAAATAGGACGATTTGCTACTGTTTTAGTCATTTTTTACAAAGTTTCACAGGGCTTAATAACGATAAAACATTTTTTTTTTAATTTTTTACTAAATTCTAAACACTCAGTATACACTTTTAAGAAAATAGGACGATTTGCGACTGTTTTAGTCATTTTTTACAAAGTTTCACAGGGCTTAATAACGTTAAAACATTTTTTTTTAATTTTTTACTAAATTCTAAACACTCAGTATACAATTTTCAGAAATGACATGATTAAGAACGGTTCTAGTCATTTTATACAAGATTTCACATGATTTAACAAATTTAAAACATTTTTTTAATTTTTACTAAATTCTAAACACTCAGTATACACTTTTAAGAAAATAGGACGATTTGCGACTGTTTTAGTCATTTTTTACAAAGTTTCACAGGGCTTAATAACGTTAAAACATTTTTTTTAAATTTTTTACTAAATTCTAAACACTCAGTATACAATTTTCAGAAATGACATGATTAAGAACGGTTCTAGTCATTTTATACAGGATTTCACATGATTTAACAAATTTAAAACATTTTTTTTTTAATTTTTACTAAATTCTAAACACTCAGTATATCATTTTCAGAAAATAATACAATTCTGTACAGTTTTACAAATTTTCACAGGTCTTAATAACATTAAAACATTTTTTTAATTTTTTACTAAATTCTAAACACTCAGTATACAATTTTCAGAAATGACAGGATTTAGAATAGTTTTTACAGATATTTACAAAGTCTTAATAACATTATATTAATAATTATCTAACATAATGTATACAATTTCAAGAAATAGTAGATTTTTAATCCATGTACAAAATTCAAGAATCTAAAATACAATTAAATGTAGGCTTTTTTAATTGGCATCTCAGGCAAATTATTTCCCCCAAAATTATCTAAAAAAGATATACCAAAAACATTCTAAAGCGGTTTTTTACCTCTATAAGTATGCAGGCCGATCCGACCCTTGTCGGTTTTATTACCCGCATAAATTAACACAGTAGAGGAATATGGACAGAGTTCTGGGGCAGCGGCGTTTCACTAAAGCTTTGGTTTCCTACAAAGCGGTACCGCAAAAGAGTGGTCGTAATTTGATGGCGAGCTTCGCCGCGACAAAGCGTGTATGTACTTGCAAATCGGAGTGTGTTCCTCCAGAGCGTTCGGCGCAAAAAATACGGCACCGTATTTTCTGAAGCGGACGCTCTGTACGTTGGGATAGTGCAAGCACGATTTTTGACGGTGCGCCAGTGTAGTGATTGTATGTTTTAATTATAATATTTGGAAATTAATTGGTCTAGCGAACAAGATAAAATTTTAATCGAGTTTTTTTTTACTATATCGCTTTAACAGCGGCGTTTGCACTAAGGTTAAATCATAAAAGGTCGGGTTTTATCTCGGGTCAGATCATAAATATTCAGGTTCAAATTAGGGTTAGATGAGAAGCCGCCTCGCGAAAGCATCCGGGTTAGGTCGTAAAAAGTCGGGTTTTATCTCGGGTTATTTTGTAAACAGCACCACCGAACCACCCGGGTTAGGTCATAAAACGCACCACCGAACCACCCGGGTTAGATCATAAAACGCACCACCGAACCACCCGGGTTAGATCGTAAAACGCACCACCTGCACCACCTGGGTTAGTTGCACCACCAGCACCACCAGCACCACTGGTCTCGTAAAACAGCACCACCAGCACCACTGGTCTCGTAAAACAGCACCACCAGCACCACTGGTCTCGTAAAACAGCACCACCGAACCACCCGGGTTAGGTCATAAAACGCACCACCGAACCACCCGGGTTAGATCATAAAACGCACCACCGAACCACCCGGGTTAGGTCATAAAACGCACCACCGAACCACCCGGGTTAGTTGCACCACCAGCACCACCAGCACCACCTGATCCAGAACTCTTAGTTTTCCTCTACTAACTGTCATTGTCATAAAATAAATCAGTATTGCAAAAAAAAACACTAGCTTTTTAATGTTTTTGTAAGATTTTAACCGAAAATGATGATAGTATGAACTTAAATTAATTACATATCCAATTAAATCATTAAAACTTATTAAAAATATTCGATTAGCGAAGATTATTAATGAAATCTTAACTCGAAATAAGAAAACCAAAAGTTACTAGCAGATATGTCAAACCCTCCCGCCCCCCTGACATGAACTGCCCATAAATTGCTTGTTGCCCTACTCAAGTATTTTAGTGACACGCCCCTGCTGTTCAAAACAAAACTAACGTTACCAACCGAATTATCAGTCTACTATTGTCAAACGGGTAAGTCGTTATTTCGTTGCTATTGTAATGATCAACTACATTTCTCTAAAGCATACCTACCTGAATTTTCATACTATTAATTGGTTATTAAGTACAATGACAATAATGATGTTATTGACTGCGTAATTGGTCTCTCAGGATACTTTTCAGAACTACCCATATACTAACATTTGTTTACAATACAAGGGGATAAGGAGCAGAACGGTGCAAAGAATATTCTTTTTGTTTTATTTACTAAAGGCATAAAAACGTGTGCTAGTTGGGGTACCTAGAGGTTAAGCGGTTGAAGGGATGGGGGCTGAAAATGTAACAGAAAGGTGAACAATAATTTAAATCAATTTCCGTGCGTATTTCTTAAAAATAACTTTTGAAATTGAATAAATATGAATTTTATGCAGAACTTTTGAACAACCCTGTATATTATAACCTCATGAATGAATAACAAGTAACACCAAATACAATACTTTCGCTATATATTATCAACACGGTGATGGATGCTCCAAAACTATTCGGCCCCCTTAGATCCTGGTGACCGGACTTGACTAAAATAAAGCCCCAGAAGGCACTTTAGGACAAAGTTGACGGGATGACACAGAAAAACAGCATGGTATGCAAAAACTTACCTCCAACAGCGAAGATACGCAAGCCAAAGAATCGCACGTAAGTGGTTTTCCGGCCGCCCAACGAACAGTAACCAAAAATATTTAATACAAAGTAAAGTAAATTTAAGGGCGACAGAAAATAAGGCCTCCAAATCCGAAATCCGGTAAAGACGACTTCCAAATCCATTATCATCTTTGAAAAATAGAAGTTAACCCAAAAACCAAAAAGTTTTGGAAGACTGACAGGTAAAATGAACCACCAAAACAAAAATACTGTTTCATATAAAATGATAGGATAATTGATGCCAGGAAAATAAGGTGATTGAATATATGGGCAAAATGTAATCCCGCTTGGCCAAAGACACCGAAAGGAAGGTGGTTAACATTAGGTAGGTATCTAGTTTCATACCGAAAACAAAACATTGAACTTCTCGCCGGTTTTAAAACTATTAGGTATAATTAGGTCAGTTCTAATGACTTATTAGTGACAAACTTGACTTATCACAAGGAATGACAGAAGAATAATGGTTTGCTAGTATTTGAAAGGGGGTATCACTTTTGGCCCCTATTTAATCCAACTTGAAATTAAACTGAATAAGTTTAATGGAAAAACTAAAGCCACAGAATGGTCTCATTACAATATTCCTATACCATTACAATAAACTAAATATTTAACAACTTATTTCACTCTTTTGCACATTGCATTTGCTGAAACCTGGAAATATATCTTCTAATTACAATTATTGTCTTTTTGATGATATTTTTTTGTAGGATTTAATATTTTCTAATAAATAATATTTCCCCCTCGTGTTTTATAAGTAATATCAGGGATTGCCGATGTAATAATAAATAATATTATATTTCATGATCATATATTTGGAGCAAAACAGAAGATTCTTAATTAATGTCCAGGGAATGACAAAAAGGGAATAAAGAAAATTGTTCGAATTGGATAAAAATTTATATTTGGTTTTATTACACATCTTTTTAGCAAAAAGAGGTCATAGGTTAAAAGATCGACTAGACTGTCCTACATGTACAAGGTGTACTGGATGTCTCACTTGACATGACCTTTTACTATTTCTCGAGAACTTCAAGGGCTATTAGAGAATGTTCGTAAGAAAAATTGATTGGAAACTAATTTTTATTTTATTAGCTTTTTGTGGATACAATATTGTGGATATTCCTCTTACCTAAATTGTTACATCAGTTTTTGTTACCAAAATTGTTACAATATATTCACCTTATTAGTTACTCCAAAAACCAAGTGAAGACTGAAAGAGATGTCAGGTGGTTCTTACCTAAGCAATGGCTGTTGCTTTACAGGGCTGCGGTCGACTCGTTATATTGCCGGCGAGTGGTGTGGATATAGGAAAAGGGTGCGCCACCTTATCTATTTTGAGGCCCTTAAGTGGAGCCAATAATATTGATTAATAAGTCTCCGGAACAAATAAAATTTAAGTTACCATGCCAAATACCTTAAATTAATGACAAGAAACCAGTCGAAACGAAGAAATTAAGATTATTGCAAAAAGCAAAATTTGATTTGTGGTACCGCTCCAAACAGCTGAGCTTGAGGTAAAGTCCGTTTATCTATCTTACAAACTCATTAACCTATAATAACCTATTGTGTGAGATGTAAAATTCGGTCACCTGATCTGGGGATTGCAGGTATGGATGTATTTAAAGACTATTATATTATTATATTTTCTCAGTAATCCTCTTAAAATAATTAGGGTAAAATAAAATTCAGTTAGATGTTTGTATTGGTTTAGACGAAAAGGTATTTGTTGCCAATTAAACGTGATATCTAAAAGTATTTCGTCCGTGGGAAGAAACCAGTACGCCAAGTGGATCTCCGGATCGTGATAAAAACCAATTAGACACAAAAAAAGTAATATTCGACGTTTACACCACCCTTCTTGAACGTGGTTTTTCAAAATTTGATGCAGTTAAGGAAGCGGCAGCTTTGATACGCAGGCCAGTGAGTAAAGTGTGGTTTGTTGTAAATAAATCTATAGTGAAGAGGATAAAGAGGAAAGGCTCTTCTACTTTTAAGAAACTGGACGCGACGGATGTCGATATAATTGCCATCTACAGAGAACAAATGATCCCCACTTTAAAAAGCCTACTGCTAAGATTAAAAAAAGATGATACAGGGATAGAGTGTTGTCGTGACACTGTAAGGAATGTATTTTAAGAAACGGTTTTAAAATGAAAAAAATTAACAAACGACAAGTAATTATGGAATCGGCCCAGTTAAAAAATGGCGGATGGAATACCCAATTGCAGTTCATGGATATAGACAGGATTGAAGGGATATTATTTATTTGGACGAGACGTCGTATGGCACACACGAAGTTCCAGATAAAGGTTGGGTAGATTTGTCCGGCCAATGCATAACAAAAGCTCTATCAAATAAAGGTAAGCGTATAACAATAATTCATGCTGAGACAAAAACGGATTTATACCAAACGCTTTGGCCTTATCAGCTAAAAATATAAAGGACTCCCTTGTTGATCATCACGATGATACTACGGCAGAACTATTTGAATACTGGTTAAAAAACAAATTATTACAAAGTATACCACCAAATAGTATGATAGTGATGGATAATGTGAGCTACCACAGTCGTAGGTTAAATAAAGTTCAGTGTTCCAATCACACAAAAGTTACCATCCAGGACTATTATGATGAAAAATAATATGTATTTTGATGCCAGCAGAATGGACAAATGGACTTCTGCTGTGGAACACATGAACTTTACACGCTCCAGTAGGAAAGCATGGGGCTTACTGCGGAAGCTTGGAGAATGTAACCGAAATGTCGTGGGAAATACATCAATAAACCCAAACCAAATAGCCAATCGTATAGTTGACATTTCTCGTGCACCTTCCGATAAAAACCACACAAGATACGTCAAGAAATCCCTGAGAGATCTTAAACGTTTCACCCCCTCATCGTCCGAGTTCTCGCGAGACTTCTCTGCCAAGGAACTGGAACAGGGGCTCAAGGATACAAAAATTGGGAAAGCAGCGGGCTTCGATGGCGTCTACCCCGAATTCCTGGTTAATTGTGGTGGGGCGACTCGACTTTGGCTCGTGAAATTTTTCAATGACATCCTTAATACAGGCAGCTTACCACCGGAATTTAAGAGAACCAAGATCATTGCTATTCTGAAACCTGGAAAACCACAGGGGTTGCCCGAGAGCTACCGACCTATAGCTCTCCTTAGCTGCTGTTATAAGCTGCTGGAGAGACTACTCTATAACCGTATATGTCCTACAGTTGATGCAATGGTCCCCGTGGAACAGGCTGGGTTTAGGAGCGGTCGTAGCTGTACTGACCAAGTCTTATCCCTGACGACTCACATCGAAGCGGGGTTTGAAAGGGGACTGAGAACATCCGTAGCGTTCATTGACCTTACTGCAGCGTATGACACCGTATGGAGGGAAGGCCTAATATACAAATTACTCAGAGTCATGCCATGCCTGAAAACGTGCAACTTAATTAACAACCTATTATCAAATCGACTATTCCAAGTCTTTGTTAACGATGCTAAGAGCAGTATTAGGAAGCTGAACAACGGTCTCCCGCAGGGCTCGGTGCTCGCCCCACTCCTGTTCAATCTCTACACAGCTGACCTACCTAAAACGAGGTGTAGAAAATTTGCGTATGCAGACGACTTAGCGATTTCCTACCAGCACAAACTCAAATTGCCAACTGAACATGCTCTGAATGAAGACCTCGCCAAGCTTAACGACTACTTCAGAAAATGGAGACTATGCCCAAGTCCGTCTAAAACAGAAGTCTGCTGCTTCCATCTATCGAACCGGCAAGCAAATGATACCCTGCGGGTAGAATTTAATGGCAGAACCCTTAACCACAATAAAAACCCAAAATATTTAGGCGTGACACTCGATCGATCACTAACATTCAATCCACACCTTGGAAACGTGGCTGGTAAACTGAGAACACGTAATAACATCATAGCCAAACTTGCTGGAACAACATGGGGAGCTACAGCGGCGGTACTCCGGACAGCGGCTCTGGCCTTGGTATACTCTGTCGCAGAATATTGCTGTCCTGTTTGGACCAACAGTGCACACACCACAAAAGTAGATGTGCAACTAAACCAAACAATGAGACTGATTACTGGGACTATACGGCCAACACCAACGCGCTGGCTTCCAGTGCTCAGTAATATCACACCACCAGATATCCGACGAACTACGGCTCTCAACAGAGAATATAAGAAAATTATGGCTAACGTAGACCTACCAACCCATACCGATATCCCATACCTAACAGGACAGTACCATCGGCTCAAGTCGAGACACCCAGCCATCCGATCAGCACTGGAATTGAACGAAAACTTCCATGCGGCCAATAAATGGACTACCATATGGACAGAAACTGCAGGAGACCACTACATCCAACTAGATGATCCAACGCACTGTTTCAACGGATCTGACCTGCCACGCCGACTATGGGCAAAACTCAACCGAGTTAGAACAGGTTACGGGAAATGTGCTGACTTCTTACACAAATGGGGCAGGGCAGAATCCCCACAATGTGATTGTGGATCTCCGCGGCAAACTATCCGCCACATCGTATCAGAATGTCCTAACCGTTCCTACGCTCATGACCTGGAAGACTTTATGAAAGCCACACCAGAGGCAATTGAATGGCTTCGCAATTTAGATATAGATATATAGTTTGTCATGATGATTATGTTTGTCCTTATATATTTGAGATTTTTCTGTTTCTATGTATTTTATATTTCATATACTTCTGTTATTTGTATCGTACTGTAACCCCATACGCTAAATAAAATAAATAAATATGTATTTTGACAAAAATTACACAAAAAAGCAATTGCTTCAAGTTTTAAAATCATTTTCAATAAAAAAGCAATATTATTGTGACACTTTGGCTGCAGAAATGGATCATACCGTGTTAAGACTTTCTCCTTACCATTGCATGTTCAACCCAATTAAATATATATGGCACTAACTGAAAGCATCGGTAAGAAGGAATAATGTTTTGCCAACCATGCAAAATATTCCAAACAAAAGCTGGAAAAATTGTGTAGCGCATTTTCAAAAAGTAGAAAAATCATACGTAAATATAGATCTGTTGCCCAGAGAAAGAATTATTGTGAACTTGGATGACGACAGTGACCATGAAACTGACTTGGGTTAAAATGTAATAATTATTTTTCTGACACGGTACTTTTTTGTAGGTATATGTATATTTTGTTTTAATTAATAACCATCCAATATGTTATAATTTTAATTGTATTGTATCTTATATACTGTTATATTATTATTTTATTATTATTATTATTTATTATTAAATTATGCTTAAAATATGTTTCTGCATTTTCTTTCTAACGTAAAAATCAGTACGACACTTTTGTTGCATACAGGTAGATAAGAAAAATATTTTGTTTCGCGCTTTTATATAAACATATTGTTATCTTAAAGCAGCATCCCTGCTTTCATTCGATCATCCGCTGGGTCTTATCGGCATTAGGGATTAGCATTTATAATGAGTTTGTAAGATAGATAGACGGCCTTTAACTACAAATTTCCCCTTCTAAAATAAGATCCAACTTTTCTAGATATATATTATATCCACAAACAAACATAATTTTAACCCAGATGCAAATACAAAATTCTTAAAATTCTCTAACAAATGCAACGAATTAGATCTACTTTAAATAATGGAAATAAATAAAACTATTACAAATCCAAATATAAATAGTGTCAATGACAAAATCATCGCTAGGGGCACCAATTTTTTCATTGGTTTGAATCTGGGATAATCATAATTCAATCTCTCTTTTAAAAGAAACCTACCTCATTGTATCTGTACTCAATATTTTTTAGCTCACCTAAGGTATTTCCGTTGTATCCTATCACATTTTGAAGTTACAAAAAAAACATTTACGTTATTTTTCAATAATTTTTTAAATATTCCTAAAATTTTAAATTTTTATACATTTGTTATGCCATCTAGTGTCAGTGTCATGACCTTCCTCATGTGTATAACTTTAGTGCAGCGTCTTAACTCCCACCGATAGACATTTATAGCCCACCCTTTTAATAAAACCATATAATTTCGTCATTCGTTGACAGATGTCTGTGTCAGGTCCTTTCAACGTCCAGTATCTGCAATTGATGAGTGACTGATCCCATGATTTTGTAAACCTAATATCGAGTTCCTCTAATTTTTCTATTTGATTTCAACAATAGTTTCGGGTTTTAGGATAAATATCTGGTCATATGCCATTAATGTCATACCTAGGAAATCAATGTTTTCTTACGGTATAGGTACCATTGCAATATGCAGAAGGGGTTATGTTAAGAATTTTTCTGTATATTCGTAATTTTAAAATTATTTGTGTTCTCTGCATGTTTCTTGTTGTATCTTTTTATGCTTTACATACTCCTTGATTTTTGATTATAAACAAATACGGAATAAACATATTATACTATTACTAGCAACTAAGGAAAAAGTTATGGTTTAATATAATAATCCTAGTACCGTCTCGTTGTCGTCCGCTGTTTTTACTAAATTTAAGGCCCAAAGTATATCCTAGTTCGAAGCACGTATAGCTTATTAATCCATGCGTTCCTAGCTTTAAAATCGATTAATAATTGTAGTAAAATATTCTTACCTGTTCCACCCACAAATTGGTGGTCATGATTTGGTTTTTTAAATTCTGTAACAAAGAAAAATATATTAGCATAAAGTAATATAACTAGCTATATCTTTTCATAAAAATATGCAATTAATTTTAAGTCTTAGCGTTTTTTTTAACATTTATCAATAGCAGACTTTCTATCCAACTTTATTAAACTTAAGCTCGTTTCACAGAGTTGGTACTCCACCCTTATTTAAAAACTTATCTTGATAATGATCACAACATCGTATTTTCTTTTCCAGGGGGAGCTTTCTCCAATTTTCTCAAAACAATTAAATCATAGAGGACTAAAAATGAACGAAACTGGCTGCCTTGTCGTCATTTGTTACTGTTTCGCCACAGTATTAGGCTGGTTCGTTTAAATATGTATATATCCGATTAAGCAACATTTAATAACAAAAAATAAACATAGGGTAAAACAATTATTGTACAGTTGGTTTTAAATAATTAAAACTAAGATTTTTAGTTCGTTCGAGATATCCCAGATGAAGCTTTCAATGCATCTTTGGCATGTTCGTTTTCTATCTCGACTCATTGCCTTTAGTGTTTAAACGTAATACAGTGTTATTTGTTGGTGTGTGAACATAAAGTGTTTCTTTTTACCTTTTATTAAGAAAATTTGTGTCAGAGAGTGATATGAAAATTAGATAAAATAGCAAATACATTTAAAATCTTAGATACAAGATAACACAACGATTCATTTAACATTAAAGTTGAAACCAAGTAGCAATGCCATTGACTAGATACAGGGCCGGCGCAAGAAATCCAAAGTGAAGGAAACTGGTGAAACGGGATGAAAATGAAGCAAGACCAATGAGAATAAATAGATAATTAGGGCAAAATGTAAATCGTAAACTAGTGAAGCATGATTTTAATCGTTGGAGACCAACGCTTATCGGAGGGGAAGGGGCATGGCAACAGAATGGCGGGCTCCACATTAATTATATTTTTTACACCTCTAGACCAAAAAAATCAAGAAGAGATATTTAAGACGTAAAATTTGACATATGATATTTTTTCTGAACATATTGATGCAATAAAAAAAAATATGTACAAGTTCCCTATTGCGTTAAAACCTTATTTTTTCTAGTTAGTCATGAGAAATCAAAATGCAAATAAATTAAAAATGCTTTATTAACAAAAAACTCTACCTAATTAGGTGTTCGAAATGTCTGCCATTCTCTTGAATTCATTACTAAAATTTCTACACATTTCAACACTAACATCTTGAAAGCAATTTCTAATTCTAATCTTCATGTCTTCCCTTGTTGTAGGGGGTATTTTATAGACTTGGTTTCTAGCAAATCCCATTTGCTGAAATCCATTTTAGTTAGATCTGACGATCTCGCCGGCCACGGAACAGGTCCTTCTCTTTCAATCCAACGATCTGGATATGTTGCATTTAAAAAAGTTCTGATAGCGTGGGTGTAATGGACTGGGGCTCCATCATGAAGGAACCACATTTGATTTTGAGTTTCATATGGTATTTGAGTGATTAGGTCAGGTAAATGGTTTTGAAAAAAGCCTAAGTAAACTTCCCCGGTTACTCCTTGCTCAAAAAAATATGGCCTAATTACGTAATTACCAACAACACCTCCCCAAATATTTAAGGACCTTCTAGTTTGAGAATTATATCTTACAAAACGTGGCCTTTCTGCTGCATATTAATGGAAATTGTGCCTGTCTACACTTTCATTCCTATGAAACGTAGCTTCATTTCCGAATAGCACCAAATGAGCAAAATTCCTTTCTTCACTTATTTTGTTTTGAGCCCACAGACAAAATTCCAATCTTCTCTGATAATCTTCAGGGAGCAATTCTTGAAGTAGCTGAACATAGTATGGGTGCATACTATTAGCCTTGAGTATTCGCTAAACTGTTCTTCGTTCAACATCAACCTGCTGAGACAGGGGTCGTTGTCCAATATGCGGATTTACAGTGACTGCTAAAAGTACATTTAATTGATTTTCCTCAGTTTGTGCACGTTATTCTCTATTATGTTTATTGTACGACACACTACCAGTTGTTCGAAAACGCTGTATAAGCTTTTTAAATACCATTCTTTCTGGTTGACGTTACTCACGAAATAGTTGTTGATACAATCTTCTGGTTAATAGTCTATTATTGTCACTAGCTCTCAGAAAAAAAATCATATCAACCCTCTCGGCTTGTGTAAAATTTATTATTTAATTTTCAAACTCAAATATACTTTATAAAACAGTTTACAATAGTAATTTTTGATACTGTCAGATAAAGGAGCATTACTTTGACGTTTATCTCTCATGACTAGCTAGACAAAAAAGGAGAGAAATGGGTTTATGTTATATTATATTTTGAGGATTTAATTCGTAAAAATGAATATACCGCGAAAACTAGAAGAGATGGGTATAGGAAAACCTTAATAAAAGTTATAAAGGACAATACACGATAGAGTAGTCAGGTACAGGGTGTTCCATTCAAAAAATCAAAGAAAAATTGGTTTAAAATTCGTCAACTTCGCAGGATTGTAGCAAACACCCTGTATAAGTTAATTAATTACGGGCAAGTTTAAACTCTTCAATGAAAATCTATCATCTTTTGTGTCAATTTACATTAATATAATTGCTGTAGATTGGAAGTTATACCAGGTTTTAAAAGACCAGGTTTTTTTAACGATTTGAGGAATTTTTTAAATAAGCTGGCAACATTGTAATGAAATTAAAAACTAATTATCGCGTGTTATGAAAAGTCTGTAGGGGAATACAAATATGGAAAAATATAAAGGGTGTGCCGTTTAAAAAAAGGTTATTATTTAGCTGCTCGCTTTTGTGAAACGCCCTGTATAATTGAAAATATTTTTAAATTATAGACCTTCTTGCCTTATATAACCTACATGTAAACTTTTTGTTTCAATTATAAAATGTAAAGGAGATATGATACTTTTTCACACCATTGCGCCACCCTGTATGTGGAAATGTATTTAAAAATCGTTTAAAAAACTGGGAGCATTACAGTCTAAAAATTGAATTAAAAAACATTGTAATTATTAGAAGTAGTTTAAGAAAATTTTAGTCTTTGTCTTCACACCACATTCTTGGAAATAAATGCTTACTTACTTTGGAGGTTTTAGCGGATTGTATAAATCATTCCTTTGAGACGGGAACCTTTTTATCCGGTTTAAAGGTCGCTACTGTTATACCTTTGTACAAGGGAGGGGATCCTGAAACTCCCTCAAATTTTAGGCCTATATCCTTGTTACCTACTCTGGCCAAAATAATAGAAAAATTGGCCAAAACACGATTGCAGGGTTTTCTTAATGCGCATAATTTACTTTGCGCAGAGCAATTTGGCTTTCGTGAATCTAAAAGTACTAACGATGCTATTTTTAATTTTCTTAGGGGGTTGTATCTGGGTATAAATGGTGGCGAGGTGGCTGCAGCGGTTTTCTGTGATCTGTCAAAAGCATTTGACTGTGTCAACCATGGAATACTGCTGCAGAAACTGGAGAGGTATGGAATAAGGGGAAACGCCTTAAAATGGTTTGATTCGTATCTGACTGGTCGTACACAAAGGGTAAATTTTAATAAGAAGTCTTCTCAACTGCTAGAGATTCGATCTGGAGTACCGCAGGGGTATGTTCTTGGACCATTACTTTTTTGCTATAGATTAATGACCTAACTCATATTAAGATTAAGGGTAGATTCACACTGTTCGCGGACGATTCAACCATACTTTGGATAAATAAAAGTGCCAATGAGCTTGAAGCTGATATAAACAGGGACCTGGCTAAAGTTAAGGAGTGGACAGATGCAAATTCTCTATCACTAAACATTTCCAAAACAAATATAATTACATTTAAATGTTCTGTTGGGGATATTAATATGGGGACTCAGAGTTTAAACAGGTAATCGGAAAATAAGTTTTTGGGTGTATATATGGACGACAAGTTAAAGTTTGAGGCACACGTCCTATATCTGAGCAAAAAACTGGCTTCCAATTGTCACGCAATTAGGGTTATATCTAAGGATTTAGACTTGGAGATAAGAAAAAGTGCATATTTTTCACTAATAGAATCTCATCTGCGGTATGGAATATGTTTCTGGGGAAGTTGTCCGAAGTACCTGTTTAATATTCTATTTGTTTTACAAAAAAGGGCAATACAATCTATTTTTAAATTAAAAATTAAAGATTCTAGTAAACCATACTTTTTATCGCATAAAATATTGACATTACCATGTTTGTTTTTGTTAGAGACCTGTTGTCTGATATTTAGAAAATTCAGGGATGAAATTAACTCAGTGTCAGTATACAATACGCGTCAGAAATATAGTACTAACTTGCCTATTCCTACATCTAGTCAAGTCAGGGGTTCAATTGTTTGTAGTGGTAAGAAGTTGTTTAATCATCTTCCTGTGCATGTCCGGGGAATAAATGGCGAAAGAAAGTTTAGAACAGAGGTCAAAGCACTACTGGCCACTAAAGCTTACTATTCAATTGATTAATTTTTGAATGATGTCTTCTGATTTAATGATGTGATAAGTTTTTTGTGTTGTTTGCTATCTTTCCTTTAATTGTTTTTTAATTTTTCTGCCGGGCCTGTTCTGAATGACGTCGTGATTTGTTTGACCGGCACTGCATTGGGTGGGTATTATCATAAAAAGTATTATTGTTATTGAGTTGTTGTCTGTAACTGCAATTTTTTATTACTGATATAACCGTCTTTACTTTTCCTGATACTTGCATTTTTAGTGAGAACTCTTTGGGCTTTTAATTCTTTCGTCATCATATTTTTTTTTATATCTTTTTGTTTGTGTAATGCTGAGATTTTTAATTGTTGACGTTGTTGGTTATCATAGTATTTATAGTGTAATTGTACCTTTATTTTGTATCATTTATTTACTGTTTCTTCTAGGCTTTGTCAACGAAAGTTTACTTTTTAGACAATAAAGCATATTTTGATTTGATTTGATTTGATTACACTGCAACAGTACCTAACTTCATAGTGCAATTTTGTAAATAAGTTAAATTGTTTGTTTTATCTTAATAGTAACACCGTCTAGCGGGAGTTGTACAACTATAAATAAATGCCAGCGTCTTCTTTTTACCGATTTACCTTAGTGGCTCACCCTGTATTTAAAAGTATCTCCTATTTTGTAATTGAAACTGCAACTACATGTTAACGCAGTCTTCATTATCGCTTCATACCAAAAACCCTTTACGATATCTGGAAATGCAAAACAGTGTCCTGTATTCCATGAACGAAATTTATCTATCCAAATGTGCTCATGTAAAAGCATTTCACAAATTTATCTTGTTTATACATTAACAGTTAATACAGTGCTCCTCCATAAATTATAACAATAGACTCAAACAAGATACTGTGGGATATTAAAGCAAGTTATTCACTTTATAATAAACACATTGTTCCCCAATGAACTTTAATTTCCCGTTCATTTTCGAGACAAAGAACCTTTAAATGGGTTTTGCCATTTTACATGACGGTTTTGTTTTATTTCCTGCTATCTATGTGTTATATTAGTCAGTTTTGACCAAAACACTGTTAGAAGAAAACAATCAAATGAAACATTTTTTTATGTGCCAAAAAGTCCACTATGTCTTTAAAAAGACACTGACACACTTTTTACAAGTTCGAATGGTTAGATCACTCGTTACACTCGTTATCCAATTTTCCTTCTCACAAAATCTGAAGAAGTTGTCCGCTTGATTCCACTCAGAGCGGTGCATGGTAGAAATACACGACGAGCCACTGCAGCCTACCCGTACGTGGTTCAGCTTAGTATTTCTCGAACGACACTGTTTAAAAATCCTTTTATCTGGAGAACGTCATCACTCTGGAACGACCTCCCTGAGGTCGTGTTCCCCAACGAGTATAATCTTCAAGCATTCAAGACCAACGTGAATCATTTCCTGCGCACACGCACTGTTCGCAGAGCGCCACAAAGGATTAATCCTTCTACGGCCAGTCTGGCGTTGCACCACCAGGTAAATGTAAATTATATTAAGTTTTAATGTTTTCTTACAACAGTGCAAATCCCTTGTATATTGTTATTATAGTAAAACCACCCTCGATTTCTGCTTTAAACCTAATCCGGTAATTTATTACCTAATCCTTGAAAAAATCACCCCTCAGACAAATTTAAGTCATAGTCGAAAATCTGACAGCTACACGGCGGGTAAATAAATCATCAGATTAGAAACAGCTATAATTTAAATAAATTAATAATGCTTGTCGGTTTTCGCTCCTGTAGAAAACGATATTTTGTTAATTTTGACGGACTAGATCAAATTTTAGAGTAGTATTAGTAGTATAGTGAAAAAAGTGGTGCTCTGCACAAAAATTGACTAATACAACGACAAGAGTCTATGAGAAGTAATGAGAGATGCAAACTTGTAAAGTAAATCGTTTTTATCTGTAGCTAAAGTCTGTGCGTTTTAAGAAGTCCGCTAAGCCATAAAACCTCTTGAGCATTATGTCGGTGGCTCTCAAACAATAAATTATATTGAAGGTAATTTTGGATGTTGATGAATTACATTTTCTAAATAAAATAATTTAAAGTAAATAAAAAATTAGTTTAGGTAAAGAAAAATAATAATTTTTTAGCTTTTGTAGTATTCAGACAAATTAGTTTTACGAATTCTTTTTTATAAATTTTTGGTTCTAAAAAGAACCGATTTTGTAGTCTTGCGACAGAACGTACCTACTTGTAGATAGGTACTACTAAAAGTAGTCTTCCTCTGCATTTGAAATTTCACCCATGCTTTCAGACTCATCAGAATCAACATCATCGTCATCATCATCATCATTCGTAATAATTAACGGTCTTACTTCGTCTATAACCTGTTCTGTCTCATAAGATTCAAAAATAATTTTTTCTGTGGGTTCAATGCATTTCCGCCATTCTTCTTTGCCCGATTGGCTAAGCGCCTCCTCCCATAACTTTGTAACGCTAGGCTTACCGATATTTTTACAGGCATGTTTGTCATAATAGTTCTTGCTAATACCCCATACCAATTCAATTGCGTTGTAATGACAATGGTAGGGCGGCAATCTCAAAACTTGATGTCCATATTTGAGGGCTAATTCTTCAACAACATACTTTTTTTTAAAGGACTGCTCTTTACACTTGCTTAAAAGTTCACTTTTTAAATATAAATTTTCATGGTTTATGTTTTTCTTTGACAACCACTCTTTTATTTCTTCCTTTTTCCAGCTACTTGTAGGGAATTTCTCTTCGAGTCTCGTATGGTAAGAGGCATTGTCTAAAACAATTAAGGAAGGTTTTTCTAAACTTTTTAAAAGTTTTTCCTCGAACCAATGCTCAAAAATTTCAGCATCCATATTGCCGTGATAATCATCAGTTTTTTTTGTTGATGAAAATATCACTGGCATTTAAAACAAAACCTTCTTCATTACCAGCATGTAATATAATATACCTTTTTCCATTACTTGCACGGGTACTTGAATAACAATGCTTTGAGTCATCCTGCCAAGACGTTTTTGTTGAAGTTCCGTTTGCAAATACCCATGTTTCGTCAAGAAAAACAACTTGTCTTGACAATTCCCATTTTTTGTTGTTTAAATAATCCCTTAAAAATTGCCATCTTTTCGAAACAACATTGGACAGCTCGCAAAGCAGTTTTCTGTTGTTCGTTTTTTATATTTGAAACCCATATGTTTTAAGATGATGGACAAACTGTTAGTTCCAATATCGCAAAGTTTTTTCTGCTTTATCTTTTCAAGAATAGCTTTGAGGGTAACATATTCCTTGGCTTTATACATATCATAAACAATATTCCTAATAGAGAGTTTTATCCCTTGGGATAAATCCAAGGTTTTTGAATGGAGTCGAACCCTTTTATATGGTCTGTCCAAATCCTCTTCACTCTTTTTTCGAAGTCTTCTTAAGGTCTTCTCTGAAATGCCGCAAGCATCAGATGTTCGTTTTTGCACTGCCAAAACAGACTACGGGCCCGAGTTATCTTTTTCTAAAGTAAAATAACGTTCCACTTGTAATACCAAACGGCGTTCACCTGGAGATAAATGCCTTCTAGGCGATGTGCCACCTTGCTGAACATTTTCCATAACTTTGCTTAATAACTGATTTTAATTCACACACAATGAGAAACAAACTAAAAGTGAAAAGCACTACTACTAACTAAGTAGAACATACCATCCCGCACTTAAGGAAATTTTAATTATTTCTTGGAAAATAGTAATTATTATGAAGATTTAATTATAATAATCCCAAAATAATGTCATTATCGGAAAAGTATATACCTGACAAAATCTTTAACATATTTAACCATCCCGCACTTAAGCAAATTTTAATTGGTTCTTGGAAAATAGCAATTATTATATAGATTTAACTATAATAATAGCAAAATAATTTAATTATCTATTTAATTATTATTTATGCTCAACGCGTAATTCTAAGATAATTTTGTTTTGAAACCTCTGATTTCGCCCAGTAATAGAATACAGTAAACCAGTGGGATGTTCGGTGTGATCAAGTATCGCGAAGGTGCGAAGATATTGTAACTTAACCGACTTACTGTTTTAAAAGCGATAACATCCCTTGGTGATTTAATCCGATATCGGACTTCTTAAAACGCATAGACCTTACACGGTATCCGTAAGGGGGAAGCAAAGCCATAGGATAAGCACCTTCAACAAGGACAAAACATGGGTGTGCTACCATTGTCTACACATTCTTGAATTAGTTTTGGAAGACAGAGACTAAAACGACTAACCTGAACAACATTAATAACCAATAAGTATATTGTCATGAAAAGAGGTCTTTTCCAAAATTATTATTTCATTATACATTTAAATCATTAATTCACGCTTCTCAGCCTGGTGACCTACAAATTTAGTAGTTTACTATTTATTATTTCACTATTTACAATTTGAAGCACAACGCCGAGTTTGTTATTTATTAAAAGTGTTTTTTTTTTCTTGGGTATTAGGTCCCTAGATAAATCAATCAAGAATTAAAATGAAACCATGTAGAGTCTTGAGAGTTCTTTAATTCTAATTAAAATTACGTTTCGGCCGTAGCGTGGGCCTTCATCAGATTTTGAACATCTGTAAAATAGAAACCTGTATGTTTTAATTTTAAGTTGTCATATGTGAAACAATTTTTTTCATTTTGGATGAAATTGAGACAAATTGTTAATTACTTAGTGTATAGGCGTTCAATAGGTTACAGACAAGAGTTATAACCTTGATATGAAACATTTTCGTCATTTCATAACACAAGTTGGACAATTACATGTACGCCACAAACATTTTGTTTAAAATTACGGAAATTAAAACTTCGCACACTTAAGCGTGGCCATGCTGTTATCAACTGAAGACATTTTTTTAACTTTGAATTTTTTTTTTTATTATTATTAATTTAATTTAACAAATGGTGGTAATAATAATTGCTATGAACGCTAGAATAGATTGCTTGATGATGATGATGATAATGATGGGTGAGGTTCAGCCAAGTTAGCGAATGCCAAAATGATATCCAAGTTAGTTCAAAAGGCTGTATTGCGTAGTATTAAGGCAACAGTATTTTAATATGTAAAATTCAAAGTAAATCGCAATCCTTAACCCTAACAATTACAAAATATCTTTTATCAGCTTAAAGCGTTCCAAATACTATTACCTACAATACGTTATAGTGCCATATTCTTAGTTTCAATACGTTTCGCTTGGCGCGTTACGGGTCATTATTACCATCTGCTGATTTGGTTCATCGCGCATTCCGAACGCCGTCAAAACATAAGTCAGTATAGCCAAGACCTCCGACAAGTAAGGTTGTGCGCATGTGTTACGGTAGTGCCTTGACCTAGCTTAAGACAGTAAGGTATGTAGTGTTTATTTATAAATTAAAGCTTCTCCTGTGATACGTTGGTATTGAAACCGTTCCAACGTCCTAAAATGTTGAAGAAGAATTCTCAATAGTGCCTTATCCTGTGATGAGGCAGTATGTTCTATTGGCTGCACGAATTTTGTTGAATGTATCGATTTGGTAAGTAACATTTTGTGATATGGCAAGACTGCAGGAAAGTTTTAATTATTTGGTTAATGTTGATTGTTGTATCAACTAAACTAACTTTCAATAAGCGACATAACAAGATCAAAAATCCGAAGTTGTCGTTGACTCCAGTATACGGAAAACGCCTTTCAATCGATGAGCGCAGAAAGAAGGACATTTACAAATTAATAGAGCAACGCGCTATTCCATGGCCATATGGCCGAATGCTCCGTGCAATTATGAAACAACAGTACTGCATTCGTAATGTTTTGTTAAGTTTGGAATACAACTCAAATTAACTAAAAAAGATATATTTTTATAATACAAATCAAGTTTTTATAGGTGCTAACTATAAGTTTAAAGGGAGCATGGCATAAGGGGCTTCTAAGTAAAGTGAGAGCATACGGAATACCGGTTCAATCTTGTTCATGGCTGTCAAGCTTAAAGACCGTTCTCTGCGATTGGCGATGTACGGATTTTTTTCAGACACATTTAACGTCAACGCCGGAGTCCCTCAATGTTCTATATTGTCGCCAACCCTCTTTTTACTATACATTAACGATGTTTTAGAAAAAAACAAAAATCCTATATATAGCTTCGCTGCCATGTCAATGCACATCTCTATAGGCAGCAAGAGGTCTCGCATCTCAACAAAGACCTGGAAGAAATTCTGTCTTGGGGTGACAGTAGCCAAGAAGAATTTAACGCTAAAAAACCCAGGTGGCAGGTATTTCTAAAAAAGTTAATGTTGAAGAACCGGATATAGTCATGGCGGTACACTCGATTTCCTTGACTTCATCAATTCATTTATTGTGCGTCAGTTTGAATAGTCATATGTGTTGGCATTGGCCTGGAGTATTGAAGGCAGGTTGGCGACTTGAGTATATTTTACAAATATTCTCATGGCAGGTGCTCAACTAAAGTTGCCTGCTTGATTCCACTCAGAGCGGTACATGGTAGAAATACACACTGCAGCCCACCCATACATGGTTTAGCTTAGTGTCCCTCGAACGACACTGTTTAAAAATTCTATCATCTACAAAGTGCTATGCCTTATCATAAGAAAAAAAACATGGATTTTACCACGAACTAAACAGTATCATTGCGTTGAGAACCTTTAAACCAATGTAAATACCGAATTTAGTAGAGATTACTTGCAAGACGAGAAAAAAAAAATGTAGCTTACGCAACGTCTATTTCTGGTTCTCCTGAATATTACAAACTTCAAGGTTATGACACTATTGCAAAAGGAGTGCGACATATATAAAATAAATGTATTCTTGGGTCAGGCCACATATAATATGCTTGAAGTGCGCCACTGTCCTTAAATCGTACGGAATATTTCGTTGCCCTGTTTTCACGCTTTTCCCGCTACCTGAATTTTGCATCAATTGGATTTACCAATTTGTTTTCCATGATCCCGTTAGATTTTCCGGTAGGTTTTCTCTGATTTTCTCTTATTGCCGCTGATTTTTCCTGATATTCTCTAATGGAGTTTACAGGCGTTTCCGTTGAAAACAACTTTGGGAAAGTGATTCTTTGCTTTGTCAAAGTATCAAGTTTTTCATGAGGAACGGAATGTTCACGTTAAAAAGTTTTTGCAAAGGAATACGACAGAATACAGGTAATCAAACAATAGTACAAATATTTATAAAATATTATCTATTTGCTCTCTCTTTGCATACGTCCTAAGATATTTTATTTACTACCATGCATGTAATAATGACATTTTACCTGTCTTTGAAAGGTGATAAGTTGACGTTTATTGACTTTCTATCTATTTGTCTCGGCATTTTCGCTGAAATAAGCTAGTGGCGCCGATTCAGAACCAGGATTTTGAACTTTGTTTTTCGTACACCATTCTTTAAAACTGTTATATTCCTTGTCATATCTTGGGTGGCTTTTAGTTGGCAGAAGATCTTCTTCTACTATTTTTGCTGCTTCCCGAATTTCTAGGGGAGTAGCAGCAAACTCAAATTCTTCATCTGGTAGCATTTCTTTCGACGTTTTGCGATATTTTTGACAACAGTACAAACGTTTTCAAAAAATAATATATTGTTTAGTGACATGAAAACTATATTCAAATAGTTATTTATGTATTAAGTCTATTGATGTCTATACCCTCGGGCAACTTACAAACACTCGGGCCAAAAACCCTCGGCTTTGTAAGATTGTTGCCCTCGGAGGCATAAACATCTTCATAATGCCCGTGGTAAATACAATATTTTATGTCGTACTTCAGATAATTCCACGTTAAATTGAAAGTAAAAACCTTAGACCTTGACAGTTATATTTTTTGTTCACCTTTATCATTAGGCAATCCAAACCAGGCTTTGTTTGCCCACCACGGTCATATTGGAGTCACAAAGTGCTTCCAATATGACCGTCGACAGCAAACGTCAGAAAAACTGCCTTTATTTTGATGCGTATGTCAGTTTGACATGTAAAACGCAATTTTGGTTATTTGTATTTTATTAAGTTTGGTTATGTGAATTTTATTAAGTTATTGTTGTTCAATATGTGTTTTTTTTCTGTTATTTATATTTAATAACACTTAAAGTTAATGATGTTATTGGAGATGTTAATAATGGCAAGTATATATCTACACACAGCACAGGACTTGACTGTAAACTAAGCATTGAATCCGTGTATATTTGCCACATATTTGCCTTCAACGGCCATACTGAATTGTTCGTTGAATGTTTTTGAGTTCTGTTGAACGAGTTCAATATGGCCGTGGAGGGTAAATCGGAATTTGACACATTCGTTGGATTGCCTAATTAGCTAGAGGTTAATTTTTAAAAGTCATAATTTCAAGACATGCGTAATTGATTCCACGACATACTTTGAGGATGCTAGAACTGCACTCC
The DNA here is from genome assembly GCA_963920685.1 of Polydrusus tereticollis. Taxonomy (NCBI): domain Eukaryota; kingdom Metazoa; phylum Arthropoda; class Insecta; order Coleoptera; family Curculionidae; genus Polydrusus; species Polydrusus tereticollis. The sequence continues at coordinate 30,829,248 of OY987332.1, read as the reverse complement.
TAATAACAACAAAAGAAATGAAAAATGTAGGTTGTTTAATGTTCAATAAACTTTTAAATCTAAAATCGATTTTGACAAAATTTTGGCCTAAGTAAAGACACAATTATTGGGTTTGGATAAAATATACCACGACCTCATTTTTTTCTTGTCGATCGCTGACGCTCCTAAGCTCAGACATTTGTTCGACTTTCACACTATCAGAGTTCCTGAATTGTCATCCATCAAGCTTATCTTTGGTTGTTGTACAAATTTTTAGAGTCGCCGAAAACTAAATAATATATCCTCCTCTCTTTGTAATGTAAAAATTTTATATATTGTCCATTTTAGTCATCTTACGAATATTCAGTGGCGGATTTTCAGGAGCGGCGAGATCGAGAATATAGAATATTGATTCAGTGTCAAACAGACAACAGACAACTTATATTATTTATCTATACCAATTTGCGATTTTATTGTCTCGCAAACTGACAGCGAATAACCGCTGCAGGTCTGGCCGTTCCTGCCACAAGAATTTCAGGCTTTAAGATAGGCAACCCAATATATACCACTCAGTATTGTGTATCCAATGACTACAGGGTCGGCAAGTTAGAGTTTAATGTTAAATTTGAAGTAAGGTTCTGGGTAAGTCTTATATTCATTATCGACCAGAAAGATTTTGAATCGATCTGTCGTCTTTGAACTCTGTCTCGTGATTATTCTTATTATTTATTATGTACCTACATTATTGTGTAAAATAGGTCAGATAAAGTTTCGTCACTTAAAAAACAAAACTTGTAGTTTGATTTGTTTAAGATTAGGACCTCAGGTAAGTGTTAAAATTTAAATAAAATAATAATATCTTGTTTGGACGAAACAATTGAGGGTAACGTACCCAATAACATGAAAAGGCAAGTTGAAACTGAGGTAATATATGCTTAAAATGTGGATTTTCATTTCTTTCATTTGATGAACAAATTAAAATAAAAGCGATGGTCGTGTCCGACGACCCCTTAAATGTTGAATTTAATTACCACTGGAGGCAAGGGGAGTTCACATAAAGAAGGTGTTCTTAAAATGAGCTTATAATAATTATTCTCAAAAAATATCTTCATTGTAAAACCAACTTGCTTTATTTTAGGCCTAAAACAAATTTGTTATTAAACCACTACTAGTTTTAGATTTAGATAATATAATTAAGTTAATTAAAACTTTTTTCATAAAAATGATATAATATCATCTCGACGAAATTTACATATTTTATTTCTAAACATAAGTAATGTGGTCAAATTGAAATATAATTTTATGTGTTTAAAAATAAAAATAATTTGTATTTTTCCAGTGAACAACTTGAGTTAATATCTGCACCTTGTTATTGCTCTGAGACTAGCCGAATTACGTGATCTCTTTGTCGCAGCGAAAAGAACGAAATGCATCGTTTAGCATTGGCATCTAGACGGGTTGATACATTTTATGGTGGTTTATCGTTTTCTAACTCATTTTTATTTCTAATTTTTATCGTACTTCCTCTCTTGTGATGTGTATTGGAGAAAATATTAAGAGGGCGGAACTGCTTAGAAAAAATCAATAAATCCTTCTCAGGTTACTACTTTATTTAAATGTTACTATTATAAATTAGTTTATTATATACATAGGATATTGTCTGATAAATCACTAACTTAGTTAAAAATTGAGGTTAAACTTGTTAAAAGTACATATTTTAGGATAAAATTTTACAGCATTGGCAAACTGCTATCTTAACTAAAGAATGTTGTTACGAATACCTACTTGAAAATTTGGCAAAACTTCTCGTTCCTCTTGTGTTGTTTGGGTATCTTGTACCAAAATTCAACGTGCTTAAAATTTAGGTCTAAAAAAAATTGTATGTCCCTCCTTACCTTGCTAAATAATGCGCATTTTACGAGCCGCCAATGAATATGAATTTTTCTGCCGAAAATATTATCAAAATTTGTGTTAGATTTTAAGAGTAGTTATTCAACATTAAAGTTAATCCATATTTTTCGTGTTCAGTGGTTTTTGACCAGAAGCCTGTAGCCCCTAGACGTGTTTCCGAAACCCGAGTACATATTTTGTACTAATGGGCATAATTTAAATAACTTATTGCAGGTTGCCATGTTGCATAAGAATATCGGTCTTTTAGCTGCCAGTGGCGGAGCTGGAGGATTTTATTATCACTAGATTAAATAAATAAGCTGATGCAGTCTTGTAAAAAAATGTTTGGTTTTAGGCATAAGTGTATAAGAGCTTGGCATTTATTGTACTTTTTTAATGTCGCTCTGTAGAGATAACACATGAAAGTCCGATCGTGAAAGAACTCCAATGCAATTACTACAAAACAACTACTCAAATAAGGATTGATAACTAAGAATTTTTTTAGGAAACATATTTTGTAGCAGAAATCAGTGTTTGGTTCAATAGAGAATTGTGTCGACTTTGATATCTTAATGATCTTAACTTATTATTATAAAAGGCGATGCTTATGTGTTATACAGGGTGAATTTCAAAGCTTTTTGATATGCCAAAATACAGAAAAATTGTTTCTGATTCATTCTAGGATATTTTTTGGAAAGCTTACTGGGTTCTACCGAAACGTTTTTCGAACCATTGATTTATTCCGCAAAGTAAGAAAGCTATTAATTTTTAAATTAAACCATACAATGTCATAGTTAGGGAAGATTTTTTGTGAGTGAGTCTGTATGTAAGAACATAATACTTAGGAAATGGTAAACGTTGATTTATATTAAAGGCGCTAGTAGAGGGGAACTGAATTAATTAAGTGATGATGATTATAACTTTATTTAAACATTTAAAATACGATAGTGCAAATAATTGGTACTGGTTGAAAGGAAAAAACTAATATCAAGTGGGTTGACCGCGAAGTTGAATGACTTCATGACACCTTCAAGGTATACTTCTTATGATGTTGTCGACGTGTTCTTGGGACAGTACTTATTTCCCACAAGATAGGAGATAGCTGCCGCAACCGACCAATGTTTTCTGGAGCAAATGTTGATCCAGCTGGTACTGCCTGTCCCGCAATCGGGCTAAAGTCTGGCAAATATGGTGGTAATGGAAAATGATTTAACTCTAAGTTGTTAATTTTCTTCATTGACACTCGAGCCAAACGAGGACGAGCATTGTAATGATACTAATAATATCTTTATTTAATGAGATACGAGAAGTACAATAGAAAGTTAAAAAGTGTGTAGCGGTATCCAATTATAGCTGCTTATACAGCGTGGCGCATCGAAAACCATACAGAGTCAATTACTGGCAGCTCAGTTCTTTTTTGGAAAAACGCTCTGACCGTCGATTTTGTCTTCGAGGGGGATACAAAATTGCCAAAAAATCACGTTAACACGTGCAGCCCGCAGAGCGGGGGTGGCACCACCCCTATAATCTTAAAAGGAAAGGGGGGTCGAGTGATACCTTATTTTAAAGGTACTGCAATTCCCTTTATAATGATATAAAATTTATGTACTCCAGTTCAGTAGTTTTGGAGATTTATTGATGTAAAGCTTAAATAAAACTCTAATATGTACATCATCATTAGTGCAGATCAATACATTTGGCAGCAAAGTAGTGTAAATATGAAAAATGAACTGACCCGTCAGCCAAGTAAATGTTGGAAATTACCACCATGACTCTCCATGCAGTAATAAAGATTTTGCTCAAAACGTTGCCGCACATTTTTCAATATTTGAGGAGTAATTTGAAGCCACTCATTCACAATTCTTTGTCGCAAATCTTCTAACGATATTGGCAGAGTAGCATGCATTTTGCTTTTTAAGTGACCCCACAGAAAGAAATCCAAAGATGATAAATCTGGCGATCATGGGGGCCATTCAATGGCACCTCTTCTACCAATCCATCAACCTGGAAACACCTGATCAAAATATTGTCAAGCACGTAATGCGTAATGGGCGTGGTGAAGAAAAACATTTACTTATTAAGTAAATGCTTTTACTCAAATTTCTTCTGAAAGTAGTACAAACTAATCTGATGTACCTATTAAAGTCTACTTTAAGCTTTAAATCAATAAATCTCCAAAACTACTGAACTGAAGTACATGAATTTTACATCATTATAAAGGGAATTGAAAGACCTTTAAAATAAGGTATCACTCGACCCCCTTTCTATTTAAGATTTTAGGAATGGTGCCACCCCCACCCAGGGGGTTGCACGTGTTAACGTGATTTTTTGCCGATTTTGTGTCCCCCTCGAAAACAAAATCGACGGGTCTGAGCGTTTTTCCAAAAAAGAACTGGGCTGCCAGTAATTGTCTCTGTTTCGTTTTCGATGCGCCACCCTGTATGTATACAACCATCCTGTGATTACTAATTCTAATGGCTAAGCATTCCTGTCAGTCACTGTATCATAAAAAATTAATGTGCAGCTCACTTCGAAACCCCACACATCAAATATTTTTGAAATTTGAAACATTTTTATAAAAAGCACCCTTTATAATACAGAAACATAGCCTTTTTTAATAATAAATTAGGTTTATATCAAAATCGACAAAATTCTCTATCCAACCCTGGACGAGCAATCCCCTCATTGATTTCTGCTATAAAATATTTATCTTCAAAAAGATGGCAAACAATTTTAATTCCCAATTCATTTTTGAGTATACTCTTACTTTATGCCAGAGAGTAATAAAATGTAAATTTGCAATGACAGGACCCATTAAGCAGGGTGGACTTAAGGTTGCATTGTAAATTTCAGGTAAATTGCAATGTTAGTTTTAAAATTTCGGTATTTCAGATATCTAAGACTTACACACCTCGAATCAGTCCTCGATTAGGGTCACCCTAATTTGCATACAACAGAAAGACGAGTTTGGTGAATGAAAGTAATGAGACAGCTACGTTACTACAGGGAGTTTATTAAAATAATAAGTATAGTAATAATTATACTTCATTATATAATAATTATTCTAAAATTAAGTAGATAAAAACTTATATAGAAGAAAGAATAATATGAAAATGGATAAATTGGAATAAATATTAATATTTATAAAAAAATCTACTATACAGGGTGTTTCAATAAAAACTTCCAGGCCAATTATTTCAAAAACTATAAGTGACATGTAAATTTTGTAAACGCCAGTTTTTAGCCTTGATGATTGGCTTCACAACTGTGTAAAAAATGTGTTCAAATAATACAAGATGTAGGTGGCGCCATGGTGCAAAGAATTTTTTCGATGACAGGAACTTTTAAATGTTGTGGTTTTTAAAGATAATTAATTTTTAATCAAATTATGTCTTATAACAATTTTTGATAACTCCAACATGAACGGAGATATTTGGGGTTAAGTTTTTTATTAAAATAATTTTAACGAGTATTTTAATTATAAATATTTTTAATATCCTTTGGCAGATTTGAATTTAATTTTGGTAATGATAATTTTAGTGATAAAACGCTCGTGTGGCGCTAAATTATTACGTCCAGTGACGTCTCAGGAGACGCCTTAACAAATAATGTTGGCAAAAAATAAGACGCCACTGAGTTTTTGGTAATCTTTATATTTTTTTTGGATTAAGCAACTAAAAATATCCTTTTATTGTTTGTTAAATTGTTTTGATATCTTGCTTCGTTTTCGAGAAATAAAAATAAACACAATTTTATTGCATATGCATTAGGAAACAAAACCATAAATTATCAATACGTTATATTTTTTGTTGTTTAAAAGCAAAGTTAAAACATTAAAGCATAATAAAATAAAATTAAAAGATGTTTTAAATTTTATGCAAGAACTGATTAGAAATTATACAAAATTATTATAGAAAATTAGAACAATACCAAAAACTAACTAATGGAGTCGAATGAGGTGTTCAAAATTATTGCCGTTTTCATACACACACATAGCAAATCAATATAATAATTCGGTTCTGCAAACTCTCAATAGTGTATTTCGATTAATAGCGGCTATAGTAATATAAATCTTGTTGTAAAGGTCAGTCATGTCTTCTATTGGTTCCTTGTAGATTTCATTTTGTAAGTAGGTAGCCCCATAAATAAAAGTCCATCGAGGTGAGATTAGGGGACCTTGCTGGCCATCTAAGATCCCCATTTGTGCTGATCACTTTTCCTGGAAACGTCACATTTAGATAATTTATAACGATATTGCTATTGTGTGCTGAGGCACCGTCTTGATGAAACCACATAGTATTTACGTCAATTCCTACAGCAAAGAGAGATCGTTTTGCAGAAATTGTAAACAACGAACTGAAGTTAAATGTTCATGGTACAAATAGGGCCCGATTATGTAACCATTTACAATACCACCCCAAACATTTACCCCAAATCGTGTTTGAAATTTAGTCTGTCGCATCTAGTTAGGATTTTCCCGGGACCAGCAGCGACAATTGTGTCTGGTAATTACTCCATTATTGTAAAACCGGGATTCGTCACTCCACAAAATTTGGTTTAATAAATTTGGATTTTCTTCAAAAATAATATGAAAATGTGCCAAAAAGTTTAATCTGCGCTGGTAATCTTCTGGTTGTAGATGATGCACTAAATGAATCTTGAATGGAAAAAAACCCATTTCCTTTTAGGATTCTGCGACACGAACTTACTGTAATATTAGTTTCATCTTTTAATTTTTGTAATGACGTTTGTGGGCTATTTTCTACTGTTTGTAGGACTATAGCTCCATTTTCGTCATCCGTAACCCTCTTCCTTTTTGGAACCTTTCCCTTTTTAAAGCTACCATATGTAGCTAAGTTGGTACACAAAGCTACAAAAGATTTGCGAACGGGCGTTGGTCTATCTGGAAAACGAGCTCGATAGCAGCGCACAGCTTCTGAAGCATTTTGATGACATTCTCCATAAACTAAAACCATGTTCAATTTGTGTTGATTTGTATGGTGAACCATTTTTATTTTAAAAATGTAGAAATTGCAAATTCAGACACTGACACTGAGTGTTAATAATGTAAATTATTTAATGATTTTTGTTTTCCCGAGATATGCATTTTTATTTCTCGAAAACGAAGCAAGATATGAAAACAATTTAACAGACAATAAAAGGATATTTTTAGTTGCTTAATCCGAAAAAAATATAAAAATTACCAAAAACTCAGTGGCGTCTTATTTTTTGCCAATATTATTTGTTAAGGCGTCCCCTGAGACGTCACTGGACGTAATAATTTAGCGCTACACGAGCGTTTTATCACTAAAATTATCATTACCAAAATTAAATTAAAATCTGCTAAAGGATATTAAAAATATTTATAATTAAAATACTCGTTAAAATTATTTTAATAAAAAACTTAACCCCAAATGCCTCCGTTCATGTTGATTTATCAAAAATTTTTATGAGACATAATTTGATCAAAAATTAATTATCTTTAAGAACAACAACATTTAAAAGTCCCTGTCATCGAAAAAATTCTTTGCACCATGGCGCCACCTATATCTTGTATTATTTAAACACATTTTTTACACAGTTGTGAAGTCAATCATAGAGGTTAAAAACTCTCCTTTACAGAATTTACATGTCACTTATAGTTTTCGAAATAATTGGTCTGGGATTTTTTATTAAAACACACTGGATACAAAACAACTTAAGTTTTAAAATTTAGTCATCATGTTCCGAATAGTCCGATGAACTATCGTCGTTGGGGTCCACAGAAATTATCAAGGGGAAATCATCGTTTTAGTATTGAAAAAACTTATGGGCGCGCTTATATGGGAATAGTCGACGGGCGACATGCAGAAGAAAACGACATGCAGCGGCGCGCGGCGGCAGTCGGCAGTGGGATATCATCTGTCTTTGATTCTAGTCGCAATGTTACGGGCTCGAGACTGCTTAGCGTATCTAATATGAATGAACTTTAAAATTATTTAATCGGTGACAAATTTGTCTAATAAATAAACATACATAGTTTGGGTGTTTAATAGTTTTCAAATTGGTATAATATAAAATAAATAAAATTTCGTAAAGGGGTAGGAAGTACTATTAAAATTATTTATCTACGACTATTTAATAATAGAAGCATAATGTGTTTGTTAGTACATATATAATGTGGTTCATATTACCATAGTTACTCATATTCCACAGCCGTGGAATATGAGATTTCATATTCCACGGTCCCAACAAAACAAAGTTACCTGAATTACGATAAAAACGCACCAGATCTAGTTTAAGCAGGCGTGAATGGTATTAATACCATAGCAACCGATTGACAAGTAAACGAATCATTTTTTTCCTCAGTCATTTAAGTTTCGCTGTGACATTTTGTTGTTGATTTCAAAGTAAAATATCATGATTTCGGATGACGAAAACGAAATCCAAAGTACCCCTCCAAAAATTCGGGCTGCAATTGTATTTTGTTTAATTATGGTTAACATCGTTGAATTGTATTTTTTAGTTAAGAAATACCATTAATAATAATCCTATTGTAATAAAATGTGTTGCTCTGAATCCATTTTCTAACTTCTTGAATACTGAATAGTCGTAGATAAAGTATAGTATTTGACTCGCGTATAATGGCTATATTACACGAGATTTTAAAACACGAGCCGAAGGCGCTCGTTAAATAATGTACTATTAATCGGTGACAAATTTGTCTAATAAATAAACATACATAGTTTGGGTGTTTAATAGTTTTCAAATTGGTATAATATAAAATAAATAAAATTTCGTAAAGGGGTAGGAAGTACTATTATACTGGTGACTGGATCGTATAGTAATTATTTTACTATTTTAGATGACGGGATTTTGTCAAAAAACGGAAATTTTATAGGTAAGGGATGGCCAGTTTCCAAGGTTTATAGATGAAATATCCATGATAAATACCCGTAAATCAGGTCAAAAACTGTAGTATTCCAAATGAGATTAAAAATACTAAAGTCGAAATTGTACCCATTTGTAACATCATAAAAGACAAGTGACACATAATTTTTTTTTTAATTAATGCGATTTAAAGCAATTTTTAAGTTTTACTCAAATGGAGCGCGAAGAGGTATTGTTGGCCTTTCTGGCCCGCATAGAAGTATATTAGTAAAATGTTTACATTTTTCATAGGTACTTTAAGAATATTAAAATGCGTTTATTTTATATTTGTTTTTCTGATTTTTTCATCTTAATTAAAGGGTATTTTGCAAAAACAACCAATGTAATTTTTTAATAATTTGCTTAAAATGGCTTGAATAATGGGTTGTTATTGCCAAACAAGGTAATTTTTCAAAGGTATCATTTAGCTCACTATGGCAGCTGTTGCTACAATAATAATTAACCAGGATAATATGGCAATGCGATGGAGATGCTGCAAACAGCACCAGTTTTAAAAAAATTAAATTGGTTGTTTTGGCCAAATACCAATTGAAGGTTAATGTTGACACAAATCAAAATCTTGATAATAGTAACGAGTAATTAGATTTAAACATCAGAAGGTATAAGTCGTGTCTGGCATTATTTTATTTAACTTTTGCAATTTTGCATTCTCCTTAATATTCAAAAAAAAAAAAATTTATGTATCAGTAGCATACATTGTATGGTTCTCATTACGTTGAATTTCCTGTCGCCAGCTTGGCGATTCACCACTCGGTATAAGATGCTGCCAAATAACAAATTAAGATAAACTTAGTAAACAGTATATTATTATTACCTATATTGGAAGGGATTTTTATCACATCACATAGAAAAACATTAAAATGTAAAAGTTGTGTCGGGTATTTTTAATACATAGGATGATTGCGTAAGATGCAATATCTGTGAATTTTTATTTAAATGCTAGTAAGCCGCCATCGACAAATTCATTGTTGCTACCAATGCGAGTAATTATTAATCTTTTACTTTTCCCGAGGGTGCTTTTATTCCAGTGGACCATCTTGCCATGAAAGCTTGCCTCGCGCTTTTTATATGTTTATCCTGTCATATTTTACCAAAGGTACATTTTTCATTTAACCAAGATTCGTCCATATAATAGATATTCCTGAATTTTGGTGGCGAAAAGCGTTGAACACATTGAGAATAATAATTTTCTCATTTTTCAGAAAGCACAATTTTAGTAATCCGTTTTTCAGCAACAAATTCGAAAACACTAGCCATTTTCAAGAACGAAGTTTTCCAACAACTGCCGGAAAGTAACCAAACAGTTCAAATTTTTCAAACAGTGAGGCGCAGGTAAACTACCTGTGCCTCTACCTACCCGATATCGGGACCCCTGACAATAATCATTGGGACAATAATAATAATTGGACTACACCTATGAAATACGGTAAAGACCACTGCGTTTTATAGTTCGATAGTGATTTATTACTCTCTCGTATTAAGCATTATACTATAGTTTATAAAGCAACGGCTTGTAAAAAGCAAGTGCGGATCTAGGAAAGCAGTTTATAGCCTAGTAATGGCGTTCTCATTTCAAAAAGACTAAATTCGTTTAGAACGTTAACTTTAGCGTTTATTTTGTTCTAGATTAATAGCGACTTCCGTAAATTAGATTAGAAAAGGCTGCGGGAAATAATTTGAAACGGATAGTACATTTGTCTTCGAAAGACAAATGAAATAGTTAGACATTTAGGGCTAAGAGTGTGTATATATCAATGAATTTCTACTATTAGAAAAGGTGATTCCTTTCTTTGGCGAAATTATCTCTTTACCAGTAGAATTAGAATACTGATTCTTATGGCCGTTTGTACCATTTTCATTTTAAACAATGGTTAGTTAATCAATGATTATGTTTTAATCAGTGTTTACCTATTTTTGGGTTGCAGCGTCAAAAATTAAACAATGTTTAGTTAATCGGAGAAAAAAACTGGCAACGTCTAATTCTTAGACGTTTGCTATCTTCAGGGCAGTAAAATTTGTTTACTTTACGGAGACATAACCCTAAATTTCGACCACGGTTTTATACGTGATTTGCACTGACATTACAATATATAATGTCAGTGACGATTTGTCTTTGTGATTTGTGCTGTTAGTACTGCTTATTTGTTAGAAATGGATTCTGAAAGGACAGAAAGACAGGGCAGTATAAGTTTTTCTGCAGGGGAGAAGTTGCTTATAGCAAATATTTGTTTGAAATATAAAGACATCATTGAAAACAAGAAAACCGACTTAATATCATGTGACCAAAAAAAGAAAGTCTGGGAAAAAATCGCCGCTGAAGTTAATACAGCCGCAGTAAATACAACATACCGAAGTCAAGAAATTTTAAAAAGGATTTTTTGAGAATCGGAAAAGAGAAGTGAGGAAAATTGCTGCAGAGGAAAAAAAAGGACTTTATGGTACAGGAGGGGGACAACCATTTAAAATTAGAAAAGATCCTTGCCACGACATTATTTTATCCATAATGAATACTAAAACTGTATACGGATTGGCTAATGAAATTATTGATGGAGATACAGAACCGTGTCCAAGTTTAACTGTAAGTATCTTACAGCCATACTTCAGTTTTTGATAGATTGGTTATTATATTAAGATATCGTAAGATTTTTTATTTATATACGGTATACCTGTTTTAGGATTCAGATGTTCCAATTTCTAAGGAAAATGACCACCAAGTCGATGAAATTATTATTTATGAAACCAATGAAAATGAGGAGGTAAAACAATTTTATGGAAATATTTTTCATAATTATTTCAATTCATTAAATACCTAATTATAGTTTAATGTTAAAATTTGAAAGGAAATAATTATTAATACCTAAATTACATATTATGTTACTGCTCTTGCAGGGTACAACATGGAAGAAATACACTCCAGCTAATTTAAAAGAACCAATTACTGCCAACTTGACAAATTTTGAAGATCGTCCTTCATGTTCAAAAAGGAAGTATACTGAAGGTAATCACTTTATTTTATTACACTTATTTATCATGTATCACACAAAAATAATGTTACTGTAAAATACTTAGTTATACACAGACACTGCAAGTTTATATGAAGGCAATTGAACCAGTATAAAAACTAAAACTCGGCCGCATCTCTTTATGAAATGTGAGCGGGGTGTGATGTCAGGGTAGAAATGGGCAAGGAGAAGCAATGCATTCTGATTATTAAGTCAATGCAACGCTTGCTATTTTAATTGACTTCGTGTAGACTTGAATAGGTACTTTAATATTCTTAAATTGTATTATTTTTTTAGATCAAATAAACACTCCAACAAAAAATAAATTGCTTACTACATCACGGCGTCGGCCTACCTTACACGTCAAAGCCTTGTCAAGGTCCGAATTAGCAGAAAAATATGATCAGCTTCTTGATATAAGGTTGGAAATAGCAGAATTTCAAAAAAAAAATGGGAGAAGAATTATTGACAATTGGGGCGAAAGGAAATTAAAATTTAATTGTTAGAACTGCAAATAGAAGTGGAAAAAAAAAACTAGCTAGTTTAGGTACCTATCCGATGTACCTAATAAAGTGGGTTTGCAATTAAACACATAAGCTCAAGCAAATGCAACACCGTGTTTTTTATTAAACGAAAACGCCTAAAAAAGTTAGTTTATCTAGTTCCCTAAAGTTGTTTTTTCTTTCATAAATCTTTCGAGGAAAGCCAAAATCTATTATATCTAATATATCCAAGTCGTCATTTATGAAGAAATCGTCATCGAAATAGTCAAAATCCATTTTTTTAACCTTTCAAGTTGACAACAAACTTTAAGGTTAATCATTGATTTTAACTTTTAAACTGCCCAGAATCTATGCTTAGTTTAATTAATGATTAAATGCCTTTAATCATTGTTTAACAGACGGCACAACAGATATTTCGAGATAATCATTGATTAGAGCTTTAATCAATGTTTAGGCGAACGGTACAAACGGGCCTTACTGTCTTGTAAAGCATACTAATATTGAAACCATTGTTGTCATGGAAGTCGTCTGACTGTTGTCACTAACAGGTTAATTAACAAGTTTACACGAGCGCTCTAATGAGCTTTAACAGAATACGAGTTTTCCTAAAACGCACGTGTAAACACTCTTAAATCAATTTAAAAAGTATAATTCGGATTAATTTGAAACGCACGATTTAAATCGGGATATAACCTTCGTGAAAACATGAATACGCGTTATCTCTCAATGCTACCAACCGAGTGTTTGCTTTTAAAGTTAAACGTCAAATCCGATATTGTCAGGTTGACAACGGCAAGCAGCTGTCATCAACATTACTATTATCCGATTTTAACTAAATCGCATTTTTATTTGAAATGCACTAAACTCTCGTGTAAACTTGGTAATTTAATAACTTAGGCCTACGTGTCAAGAACTACCCAATATATTTGAGACCCACGTATATTTTCAAATAGCGGCGCCCATGGGAAAATAAAACGGAAAACTTCATTTCTTCTTTTTGCTCCATATTAGATTAATGATACCTGATGTTGGTTTATTGAAAAAGGAGCAAAGTAAGTAAAACCTAAGATAAAGCTATTATCTCTACGAAATAAATGAAATGTGCCTTTTGTATTAAATAAGATTGTTAGGAACGCGATAATGAGAAAACCAAGTAAATTTTAATTTTGGAAAAATGAAAATTGAGTTCGGATTATTTTATAATATGTAAAATCTCTCAATAGCGACCATCCTCCGGGAATGAACTGTTGGTCGGTTAACAGGTGTAGTCGGTTAATAGAGAAAAATTCAAACAACTGGTCTGCATTTTACAGTGTTTGATTATTAATAAGTAGCTACATATATGTAATTAATTTCAAATATTTTTGTTTAAATTTATCAGAACTAAAATTAAATGAGATGAAGTAAATCTACCAATATCGCTGATATTGATATTGAAAATTTCATCGGGAAGGATAAATGATCACACTATTTCCCCGAGAAAGGTCGCTAAAATATATTTTCCAAATGGAATCCTTGATCAGCAGTTCATGCTAAATAATCTCCTAATTGGACTAGTTGAACTAGGTTGTGGTACGTATTTATTTATACAGTGTGTGTATAAAGTCTGGAAACGGCTTAATAACATCACAATTTATTGGACGATTTAAACCAAATTTAGTACAGTTGTGTAAGAGGATCTGACGCACCGATTGACGATATTGGCGTTGTTGCCAGCTTTTTAGTTTGTCTGGAATTCGAACGAAATTTATATTTTTAAATGTAACACCCTGCATATTTTTTCATTTATAGTTTTTGCTTTAAATTTGTTACACTTTTGGTATAATATACCTTGTTCCTAATATTAGCAGTTTTCGAAATAACGAGTACAATTTAGAAAAAATATATTTTTTATATTAAATGTTTAAACTGTTTTCCCTGTACAGCTGACAGTGTGCTAATTGAAAATAAAAATTTTCAACTGTGTTTTAAATCATTTCTGACATTATTAATTCGAATTCGTCCAAAATTCGACGCTGCAAATCGGCCAAATCTTGAGGTTTTGTGGTATAAACTCTGTTCTTCAAGTGTCCCCATAAAAAGGAGTCGTTAGGCGACAAATCAGGGGACCTAGGTGGCCACTCGATTATACCCCCTCTACCGATCCATCTAGTCGGAAAAGTGTTGTTCAAAAATTCGCGCACGTTTCGATCAATATGGGGAGGAGCTCCGTCCTGTTGGAAGAATGTACTTGCATAATTTGGACCCATCACATTTCGTATAGTAGGCACTATTTGCGTTTCCAAGAGCTCAAGGTAAAGTTGTGATGTCAAGTTTCCATCAATAGAAAATGTACCGATCTTGTGGTTACCCAGAAGCCCAGCCCACACATTCAATTTTCCAGGGCGTTGTGTGTGACCTCCTCTCATCCAGTAGGGATTTTCATTTGCCCAAAATCTACAGTTGTGTCTATTGACTTTACCATTTAACATAAATGTTGCTTCGTCCGAAAATACTATAAATTTTTAAAAGCTGGTTATTTTGGTCAAACCTTAATATCACAAAATGCAATTCTTCGCTCATAATCATCATCTGATAACTCTTTAACTACATGTATTTTGAAAGTGTGATATTTATGTTTTATTAAAATATTATGGACGGATTTGAAGCAGACGTCACTTACTTGAGAAATTTTTAATAATGAAGAAATAGGGGTTTCAACAACATGCTGTAAAATTTCTAAACTTTTCTCTTCATCTACTACTGCTGGTCGTCCTGATCGTCGCCTATCTCTACAATTTCCAGGTTCTTCGAACCGTCGGACAGTTTTTAGAACAGTTGCGTTTGAAATTGGATTTCGGTTTGAAAATGCGTCATTAAATAGATTTTTAACCTCTTCGTAATACCGACCCTATCGCCATATCCTCTCATCATAAGAATTATAATTCGTTCTCTTTCAGTTAAAGACATTTTCGCATGTAAAAATGACAGCGTTTATGACATTACATCAAAACTGAACTGGTGTTTTATGTATTAAAAAATAAAACACAATTTGTTGATATTTTCAAAACACGTCGTTATTTCAAAAACTACTGATATTAGGAACAAAGTATGTTGTACCACAAGTGTAACAAATTTAAAGTAAAAACTATAAATGAAAAAATATACAGGGTGTTACTTTTAATAATATAAAATTCGTTCAAATTCCAGACAAACTAAAAAGCTGGCAACAGCGCCAATATCGTCATTCGGTACGTCAGATCCTCTTACGTAACTGTACCAAATCTGGTTTAAATCGGCCAATAAGTTGTGATGTTATTAAGCCGTTTCCAGACTTTATACACACACTGTATATTTATTTATTGATTTATTCAGTACAGGCACTTATAGAGGACAAAACTCCAAGTAGTACAGAAAAAACTAATTAATGACTAGCAGTACGCGACAGTCAATACACTAATATACTGTAACGGTATAACATCATTTTAAAACAGAATCTCTTTAATATTACCCTTAAAAACTGCAAGATTATGTCTAATTATATATATGTCACCAAAGTAGTTATTGTAAATTTCCCTTAGCCTTGTTGAAAAATCCTGTGCTCTATAGTCTGTGGTAAAAATTATAGAAACTATCCCTTGACCTTGTAGACCTCTGTTGCATTTGCAAGCCTGCCAATTGAAGGCGTGCAGCATGTGGAAGACCATGATATGAAAACCGTAATTTATACTATAAATATTATGTAACAAACTTATTTTGTATACTTTGTTTTAGGATAAATGTTACTACCTGTAGCAAATGAAAAGATACATTATTGTTGAAATTTTTCTATTTTTTTCCGTGTAGTATCTGTTTGCTAAAACTTAGGTCATCACTAAAAATAACTCCCAGATCATTAAAAATTTGTATAACTTCTAAACAGCGCGGCGGCGCTACCAATACAACACTGGAATTTTAACGGAGCTCTACATTTATGAAATCTTAGAACCTTACATTTAGATACGATGACTTGCCAAAAGTTTGCTTTACACCAATCGATAAAACCATCCAAATTCCTCTATGCCGTTCTACAATCATCGATTAAATTTACAACACTAAGTACTTTAAGGTCATCTGCATAAAGTAGCGCTATCAATATACAGTAAAAACAGAACAACTCCCAAATCAGATCCCTGTGTCATACCAGAAGAAACGTTTATTTTACGAGAAATCGCTGTCTCAATCCTGGCACATTGTTTCTCGCTCTGTGAGATGGGATACGATCGATCTGATGTATGACCCAGTAATGCCCAGCGCATATGAGCAGTTAAGCGGAGACTCTATCGAATGCCCTTGTAAGGTCCGTATAAATCACATCCACTTGATTTCCGTTACCTATTTAAGTAATCCTGAAACACCCTCAGTTAAAGCAGTTGATCTGCCCTTAAAAAATCCATGTTGTTTTGGTGATATACAATACTTAAAGGTTTGAAAAATCGTCAGTTACGATGGATTCAAACACTTTTGCGTGACGGATATAAGAAAGATGCCCTGTTCTATTTTATGTCCTTTTTTGAAACATATTTAAAAATTGGAACAAGCCAAGAGAACATTCAGATAGATGGAAAGATGCCTTCATCAAACGACAATTGGTAAATGTAGCACAATAATTCGGATAATGATTCGCTGTAATTTCTCAAAAACACCGAAGGTATTTCATCAGAAGCGGTGCTTTTGTTTTTGCCGAGTGACTTTAGTTTATTGTGAATCTCACAAGGTATAAAGGTGTGAGGTACCAGAGTAGCAAACCGGCACTCAGATGACGGCAGATGATCAAGTTGTTGTTCTGGGCAGAACTTACATACAACTACCCTCAACATGGTCTGCAAAGGAGTTTGAAACTTCTCTTGGGGTTTCTTAGTTTTATTATTGAATTCAATGGAACATGGAACATGGACCACAGCTCATTTTCTTGTCAGCATAATAAGTGCTAGTGCTTTTATTATTCAAATCATCTATAAATCCCTTAAAATAGCTTCATCCAGGTTTCACTTCATCCATATGTGATCTTAAACTTACTCAGTTCTTATCTGCTTTTACTTTGCGATGGCTGAGTTGGAAGCTAACAGTATTTTATTGCTTCTTTTGCTCTTGTCGATTTTGAGTTTCCCATAATAATATAATCTCCACAGGTTCAAGACTGACGTGAATCGCTCTCAGCACACACGTAGCGCTCGCAGAGCGCTATAGAGGATTTCCTTTGCAGCTGCTTTATTTACTTTCTCATTTCAACTTTTGCACTACCGTTCTCTTTTTCTTTTTCTAGCTTCTCTTGTGCTGTATATTTGTTTTGCACTATTTAATATTGTTTTAATCAACTTATCCTTTTAAATTTCCCATAAGAAATATATTTTTTTTTAGCCAAATTGTATTGATCAAAGTTTCTTTAGTCATTGTGTCGTAGCCAGGAAAGTAATACAACTTTTGTCAAAGAGGAACACTTAAAGTTCAGAAAGTAAAAATATAACTTTATTTTTTTGTCTTTTAAGGACAAATGTTGGCATCTAGATTTATCTTATTTATGTCCCTTTAATGACGCTCACTGACGCTGCTATCAATCTAGGACACAACAAAAGCACCGCTTTATACAGCTCCGCACGTCTAAAGCGAGAAGCTATTTAGTCTGAAAATAATGTATGAAAGAGAATAACGGAAATTATTTTTAGACTTTAGTTCCATGGTTAATGAGAAATTATACAGGATGGCTCTGAAAGGCACATCAATAAATATCAGAATATTACTACCTATCTTAATTAATCTTTGTAGTTTTGTTTAGGGGAGCTAGTTTAGAGTTAATATTTGTATAGGAAAATAAATTTTAATATAAGTGAACACTAGCTAATAATTTGCATATCTGGCATAAAGAAAATCTTCATGTAACAGTACAGACAAAGCACCAACAAAGTTTCATGGTTAAGATGTGGGGAGGGATTATTGGGAATTATCTCATTGGACTGTTCTTTATTGAAGGCAGAATAAATGTATTAGCAATTATTCTTGCAGCAAAACTTGAACAGTTTATTAGAAAATGTACCCTTGGAATTAGAAATCAAATCTGACAGGCATATCATTAAGTTTCAGAATATTGCTACCTTTGTTAATTAATCTCTGTAGTTTTATTTAGGGAGGAAGTTTTGAATTAATATTTGAATAGGAAAATAAATTTTGATATAAATGAATATTTGCTAGGACCGCAAGTAAAGTAGCATTTCGGAATTTTATTGTTTTTGTTTGTATTTGCTGGAACCTAAACTAATCAATAACGTTTCGGTTAAAAATTATCGCTAACTATTTTCCATAAACCTGTTTGTGTGTATACGTCCATTACAATATAATAAACTATGTTAATGTAATACCACGAACATAAAGTAAAAACTATTTTCGAAATTTTATTTAATCAGTATTAATTAATTATTATTTAGAATGTAGGACTAAAAATAAAATACAGTAATGTAATGCTATTGCATTTTCCGTATTTTTGTTCCAAAGATTCTCCCGTGCCAATCATTGTGTTTCAATGGACTGGATTCTTCATTTGTGTGGTGTCCTATTTTATTCTTTCCTTTTAGTCTTTTTTTCTTAATGCAATGAAATTGACCTAGCTAACTCAATTATTGTCTTTCCCCAATGACTGATTATATCGAATTTATTTTTAGTTCTGATGTCACATTGCTTATTCTACCCCTTCTTTTGATCTATTTTATTCTATTTATACAGAGTGTCCGGTATGTATGTGGCATACTCTTGGGAGCATAAAGGGAAGGTCAAAACACTCTAATTTGTCATAGAAAAAAATCCTAAAGGACCTTTAACGGAGATACAGAGCCCCATAGAATGCCCAGCGACTAAGCTTGTTGGCTTTAACTTTTGAACCAACATGTATAATTTAATGAAATTTTAATACTTCAGGCCACAAGACTCATAAAATGTTACTTGGGTCTATGTTTTTTTTAAGTTATAAATGCTCCTGCGGCTTCATTTGATTCTTAATATACTGTTTAGGTTTTATCACTTGCAGAAATTTTGAAATTGACTTTTGCCTTGATTATTTTTGTTTGTGTTTGTTTGATTGAAGAAGTTTTTGTACTGCAAGATTTTGGCGCCTATTCAATTAATTTTGATATTGATAGTGCTTTGCTATTAGTGCCTCTCTACTATGGGATTGGACCAACAGGGAGCCAGTCTTTTGGTAGTTTGTACGTACTGTTTGGTCTAGATCTCGTGTGTGGGTGAGTCCGTGATTAATGGGTTTGTCGATACGTCCGTAATAGCCTGTAATAATTTTTGTGACAAACTCATTTATTGTATGCATACGAAAGTCTTAATGAAGCATGCGATTCATCGTGTACCTGGGTACATCCGCAATAATTTTTAGCATCCTGTTTTGTATTACCTGGAACTTATTAAGCTATGTTCTGCTTATGTTGCACCACGAAGGTGCACCATAAGTGAGAACCGGTCTGACCAACACTTTGTAGAGGTTGACCTTAGTCCTATTACCAAGTCTACTCCGCCTGTGAAGCAGGGGGTAGATAGATCGTAATCTCAATGCTAGCTCTACTCTATTAATTGAATTGCGCCTCCAGCTCAGTTGTTGATCAAATAAAGGTCCCAGGTATTTTACCTCCTGGCACCAGTTCACCTGGACGACGTTGATAGGAAGCCTTATCTCAGACCCACGTCGAAAAATAAATAAGCTTCGCTTTGGAGGCATTCAAACGAATCTTCCAAGCCGAAAGTCACTTCTCTTGCTTGATTATGTGGCGTTGCATCCGGCTGACGACAAGTCGCGGCTGTTTGGCAGATGAAGTGATTGGGGTATCGTAAGCGAAAAGATAGAGCTGCGTAAATCTATTGTGCGGAATATCATGAACCTTGGAATACTTCCGCCCTGATGTGTTTAGTAGTAGATGTATTACATTCTCAGGGAATTCAGGAACAGGTTTGCCACCATACTGATTGGGCCAAAATTTTGACAGGTGTCATTTTACAGAACTGGAAACTGCATTTTAAAATATTTTCGTCATTCCTCTTTAAAAAAGACACTTTAAATTTGTTTCAATAAAATCAGCCGTCCTCGAAGAAAATAAATTTTTTGTATAACACGTTATTGAACTAATAAATCAGGATATCAACAGCAGTCGTTTTCATTTTGTTAACAATGTGGTATTGACAACACTCTTTCAAATTGCCTGTTTGACTAAGTACATAAGATTTAACTAATAGAGGATTATTCCTATAGTAAATGCGCTGACATGCATCTAATGTATGGACAAACACTCGGCAATTGTGTGGAGGCGAGAAGAATTTATTCTGATACATTTACAAATCGACGTTTACCGCACGGAAGAACTTTTCAAAGGGTTGATCGTAGCGGTGAAGGGCCTTTAAGAAAAGCAAGGAACCCCTAGTTAGAGGAGGACGTTCTAGATGAGATTGTTGAAAATTCTTCTAATAGTGTAAACTGTCGGTCCAAGTTCGTGCGACAAAGTTGGTTGTTCATGAGACCCTTTGATCCTTCGAGAACCTGCATCCTTATCACGCCCAAAAGGTATATACCATGTCTCCCGCAGATTATCCTACAAGAGCCAACTACGCAAATTGGTTTTTGCAACGATTTAAGAAAAATCATAATGCAACAGTATAGACAAAGCACCAACAAAGTTTCATGGTTAACATATGGGTGGAAATTATTAAAAATCATCTCATTGGACCGTTCTTTATTGAAGACAGATTAAATGGTGCTATGTATTTGCAGTTCTTGCAACAGAACCTAAACGGTTCATTAGAAAATGTGCCATTAGAAATTAGAAATCAGATGTTTTATATTACGGCTCCTAGGCAAGGCTATTGAGTGACAAAAAGGAAAGGGACCTTAGAGTGCTTTTCAACACATAATGTAAAGATACATATGCGAGATGTTGCACGTGGCAACATCTCGCGGTAATCGAGCTATTCACCCAACCAGAGTAGCGAGGCTTTAGAGAAGAAGGCGAAACGCGTCCAAGGATTGGGTCTGACGGAAAGAAAAGGGACAAACATGTTTTTTTATATCGCGTTTTCGGTTCGCAGAGACCGACAATTGGCTTTCAGCGCCATCTTACATTAAATACCGGCTTATGCGGGTTCCATCCCAGAATTTGGTCTTCTCTAAGACTGTACTATTGTTCTAAGTACAACGAAAGTACATATTATAGAGGTACAGGGCGTCCATTTCGAAAATCAGCTGAAGTAAACAAGAAGAAGCAAATCTTTCATATTTTTAAAATTCTAGCGTTTAAGTGATTTCCGAAATGTGAATCATTTCAATAGTTCCTTTATGCGGCACACTTTGATTTGGAAATGTATCAGAACAAGTTCTTTTTGCATCTACACAATTGCCTAGTGCTTGTCCATAAGCTAGATGCATGTGAGCATTAATGAGATTTAATAATGAGAAATTTTATTATTTCAATGCAAATTATCAGTTATGTTGTTATTCGATTAGTAACTGTGTTTACATAACTTATGTCAATAAACTTGAATATTAAATAAATTTCGAAAACGTTGTATAGAATTTTTTTTATTTTCCTCGAATACGGCTAATTTTGTCAAAACTATTGTAGTGTACCTTTTTTAAGGAAAAATGACCAGAGTATTTAAAAAAATCAGTTTTTAGCTATATACTATGACACCTGTCAAAATCTTAGCTCAACGGGTATAGTAGCACGCCCGTTCCTGACTTTCTTGATGATATAAAAGATCTACTAACTGTAGTATGGTTTTATAAGTCTTTATGGTCTACATAAAATACTAAAATTTCATTAAATTATACATGTCGATTTAAAGGTTAGAGCCAAAAAGGTAAGTCGTTTCTATAAATCTTATTTCAGTAGTTACGATATTTTTTGTTATAGTCCAAAATTCAGTACTTGTGTATTTAGGAGCGGGTTGTACAGCCTTTCAGTTTTTTCCTTGTCTATTTTCCCAGACTCTTTTAGCCCAGTAGTTGTAGTTTTTAACCTGTTCCAGTTCTTGTCTTTCTTTCGTCGATATTATCATGGTTTTACTTTTTTTTCTTGTTTATTTCCAGGTTTATTCTTCTCAGTTATTTTTGTAATATCTAGGTTTTGTTGTAATTTTTTTCTATTTTCGCTGGCAAAATTATTTGATCGGAAATAGTTATTTTTCTAGTGTCACATTTTTTATTTCTGAATTGCCTATTCTCAAGGTATTCAATTTTTTATATTATTGCCTATGACTATAGAGAGTAGTAGTGGGTTGAATACACACACATCCACGCTTCAATCCTACTCTGGTCTCAAATCTCGTGGATCCTTGATTGTGCAGCCTTATTTTATCACTATTATTTATAGAGCCTGGATAATTGTTTCATTCCTTTTTATAGCCTGATACAATTCCTAAGAGCATTTCTTCTGACTCTGTCAAATGCCGTTTCTAAAGCCTATAAAACATAAGGGAATTTCTTTTCTATTCCTCACTAGCTTTTCTCCTGTTTGTCTAAT
Source organism: Polydrusus tereticollis (assembly GCA_963920685.1). Taxonomy (NCBI): domain Eukaryota; kingdom Metazoa; phylum Arthropoda; class Insecta; order Coleoptera; family Curculionidae; genus Polydrusus; species Polydrusus tereticollis. The sequence continues at coordinate 30,806,421 of OY987332.1, read as the reverse complement.
TATAAATATCGGGTCCTGGGTTCCTTCCTAAATGCGTATTGTGATTCTTTTATGGTTGTCTCTAGCTCTCCTTTATTCTTCTTTCTATTATTTCGATGAAACCTTTATTAGGTACATTTGATAATGTAATTTCTCTATAATTTAAATAATATATTTTTACATTTTTTTTTTGACTATTGACATGCTAATATCTGTGTTTTAGTTTTTGGGTGTTTCTTCCTTTTCTTGCTGTAAACGTTACTTAATACTTCCTCTTGGCCAGGGCCTTCTCTCGTTTAAATTTCTCAATGGCCTGTGACATTTCTTCTATTTTTGTTCGGCCTGATTTAATGCTCGTTCTTTCTCTATTATTTGCTTCTCTATGATTAGGATGCTGCCATGTTTATCTTCTATATATTATTTTCTCACTGGTCTTATTTAATTTAATTATTTGCCGTAGAACAATTCTGTATTCTTTTTACCATATATCATTTAATATTTCATAACATGAACTTGTATTATCAAAATAGTGCCTAAGCTACCTTTATTTTTGTTGTTTATCAAATATATCCAGATATGTTTTACTTTACTCAAATTATTATTTTATTAGCACATTTTTATGTTTTCGGCGTTATCAAAAAATTAAAAATGCCCGGTCAAGAAAAGTCGGAGACCCATAGGTTTTATGTCCAGTCCGGCGCTTGTTTCAGGGATCTTCAAATGTGAAGATAATTATATAATAATAATTATTTACATTTCGGTTATACACAAGGTATTTATTGGGGGTTTCCGGGGTTTGCAGGTATATTGTTAGGGGTTATAATTTATTGTCATTTAATAATGCCTTATTATTACCTGCTTAACAAACTGTATTTGTATCGGGTTATAATACGTACGTTAGTATATACACTTATGCAAGGATTTGGTCGCAATAAACATACCCTTAAAAAATTGCAATATCCGCAATTAAGAGGATTTTTTCAAAAATATTGTCAACAAGCCATTCCTGACGAATCTACTCTCAGGAAGAAGAATGTCCATTTAGTATACGAAACCGTTTTAGAAGAAATTAGAGCTTCACTGGGTGATAAAATTTTTTACATTATTGTTGATGAAAGCACAGATGCTTGTGGCAGATATATCGGTAAATTCTCAACTCGGACGTAATCAAAAACTACCTGAATCCTTCGCAACTCGTGCGTCCTTCAAAAATGGGTACCTGTAAATTCGCAAGTCGGGCGTACATAACCATAGGCGTAATAAATTAATAATCCGTAGTGGATGTAATAAATTAATAATCCGTAAATGTGTATTCTTAGAAATACTTATTTACCTGATCCATTCATAAAGAGTAATTAAGATTAAGATGAAGAAAATGAGATAATAATTGAATTACCTAATAATTAAATCCTAAATTACAAAGGACAAAGGATTAAGCATTCCATATGCAACATTGTTGTTGGTTTATACAGGGTGTTCCTTAATGACATGCTAATATTTAAGGAGGTGATTCCTCGATACATTTCAAGAAAAAAACTTCATATGAACGTATGTCCTAAACGCCTTAACTTTTGAGATACAGGGTGTTAAAGCTTTCAAAAAAATAAATAATCTTCTACCCCAATATTGTACATGTGACCTGTCTTTTACATGGAATAAACCGAGTTGCAGAAACCGTCCTAACTGAATATCCTTTAATAAATAAATTAATTTCAACTGTAAAAAAAGTATTTCTATGAGCACCTCTAAGAGTACAGATGTATAAAGAGAGATTACCAGGAGTTAGTTTACCTCCAGAACCTGTAATTACCCGTAATAATAAATAAATTAATTTCAACTGTAAAAAAAGTATTTCTATAAGCACCTCTAAGAGTGCAGATGTATAAAGAGAGATTATCAGGAGTTAGTTTACCTCCAGAACCTGTAATTACCCGGTGGGGAATATGGATTAAGGCCGCAATATTCTACGCAGAACATTTCGAAGCCATTAAAGAACTAATTTTTTATTTAGACGACGATTCGCAGTGTGTTGTGCAAAGTAAAGGGTTGGCTAAAAGTGCAAGTGTAGTTAAAGATCTTGTTTTCATTAGGGTTAATTTCAGTTTTATACCGGACATAATATCCTCGTTAGAGAGTAGAAATTTAAGTTTAAGGGACTTAGTATTGTTGAAACTTTTTCCGCTAAATGTAATAACATTCCAGGTCAAATAGGAGGTCAAGTAAGGAACAGATCGGATGTAACTGTAAAGAAGAATGAAGGATTTAGATACTTAACTGCAGTAAAAGCATTTATGAAGGTAAACCATCCAACGAAGTTGTATCTTGGCCCTTTACTTTACTACCTAAGTTGCGGCATTATCCGATTTCATCAGCAGATGTTGAAAGAAGCTTCTCTTTCTATAAACATATTTTTACTGGTAGAAGACAATCCTTTTTAGTTGAAAATATTGAAAAATATTTAGTAATAAAGGCCTTATATTGCATACCAGAATGCATATTTGTCAAGAAATGCATATAACTGCATATTTTAAAGGCAAACAAAGCATAATATATTTAAGCACATGTATTCCGCCCTTTAATAATATATAACAAAATAATATAATATAAGTTCAATTAGAAAATAAAGAAATATACTCAACTAACAAGTAACAAGTCCTACATAATAATAGGAATAGATAATTATAGGCGTAGTTATTTTTGACATTATTTTGGCATTTTAAACATAATATAATGTATTTCATATCTGATGATCCAAAAAATACTGTTTAGTTCTCCTTTCAACAGTCCTTACACAATTCTCCCTCGAATTAGTGGCCAAAGAATTATAATAATGGACAGCATTGTAAGAAAAAGTTCTTTGAAAAAATGCAGTTTAATGACGGGGTAAAGTCAGGGTTGACTTACTATTACGAACTGTTCTCAGCTGCTGTTCTGTTCTATAGGATAGTTTATCACGCAAGTAAAGAAAAGCATCCAACATAAGCACCCTGTGGGTAAAACTGACAAGATGATATTTAAATGTATCGATCATAGAAATGGACCTAGTAAGTTGTATCGTCCGAGTGGGTAAAGAACCACCACAAAACTATGGATTAACTTTTCGCATAAAACCTAAATTCTGGGGATATTTACCTTTCATATTTTTTAAACTAAAATCTTTCCTAAATTTCTCAAGATGAAGTTGTGTGACATATTTCTTTCTGTATTAATTATACCTTGCTTACAGTTATTTCAGCAGTAACATAATTATTATACTGACGGTATAATGAATAATGTGACTAGAGAAACGCTTTATGAAAATTGAACCAATTACAGAAAGAGTCTCTTTCTTGTAGTTGGTTGCAATTTTACTTAGGGATGTGTAGAAGTATCGATCAAGATAAGAAAAACATTAGTATACTGTTATACTTACGACCATTGAGAGTCGTCCACAGCTGACAATATCGCGATAACCCCCATCTCTAAGCAGCCAAGAATAATAATCTTCAGGCCGCACAACAATGTAAGGCAAACTTAACATAAGGTCATATTTTCTTATAGCCATGCATGATATGGGTTGTCATAGAATAATTAATTGAGCCAGCAAAATTGGTAGGTAAATGGATAGAGCTGATATAACCAAAAGTAATGTGACTGGACGATAGTTGTTTGGCAATATCTTCTTGCCTTTTTTGGGTATGGCTGGACTCGCGCAGGTGTCCAGCAAGAAGGAAATATTCCTTTTTTGTAAGATAAGTTAGAAAGTCTACACGATACCGATCGATGTCAATTCATCAGCCCATGTCTTAGTTACGATGACTGGAATATCGTCAGGGTCAGAAGCTTTTTTGATGTCAAGATTTCTCAAGATTCGTTTAACATGGCGCTGCCGGAAAATGATCTCAAGCATTCTCGATTCTACAGGGGGAATGTTTGGTGAAATTAACCGTTGAATATGAAGAGAATAGTTCCGTCAGTTTTAGTTTTTCCTGTGCTTTGGTAGCGATGGTGCAATTGGAACATCAGAACTTGTTAGAGGTGGAATGGTTCACTTGGTAAAGTTCTGACTAACGGCCTTAGCTACCGACCAAGCAGACCTTAAGCCGTTACGACATTTAAGAAGTTGTGTGCTTCCTTGCTTTGGTTTATCGTTTGCTTACATTGGTCTCGAGCGTTAACAAATATGATACGATTTTCGGCAGTAGAGTTTTGACGCCAATGTCAGTAGAAATAATTTTTTGATTTAACAGCTCGTTCGCAATTTTCCATAAACCAAGGCTTGCCGTTAGAAGAACACTTTTGTGATAAAGGGGCTTCCATGCCAGTAATGATAACTGCCGATACTTCTCTAGCACAAACGTCCCGCCAAGGATAGGTTTAAAAATGGTCCTTTAGGTCATCCCACTTATAATGCCAGATCTTGCGTGGTTTAGGAGGTTGTTCGGCACTAATTGGTAGTTTGTTCAGTACCGAAATAAGGTTGTGGTCAGACGTTCCTAACGGAGGCTTTACAATGACATTGTATAACTTGGGGTTTCAAGTTAAAAAAGGATCCAACAAACTATCAAAATCACCATCTCGGTCTGGAATTCGAGTGGGTTCACCCACGAGTTAGGTGAGGCCAGAGCTAATGGCAAGGGATCGGGCATCGTTTTTTGTCACATATTTATTATGTCAAACGAAGAAAAACCATTAAAGAACAACGATAATGAAATATGAAGAAGCCATGAAAAAAAAATTTTTTTTTTCATTTTTTCACTCTAAAATTAACTTTAATTTGTAATACAACCTTGGTAACATTTAGAAAGAATCTAGGTATTATGACCATACAAGTATGAAGATTCTAGAACATTCTCTTTTCCTCTTTTCATAAACTTTAGGTGATATCCAGTTACCAGGAGAGTAAAGACCCTTCAGGTCTTCCCATGAGTGTAAAATTTTTTTTAACTTTAATATTAAATTAAGTTATTGATTTCAATATTTAATCTCTTTGGTGGAATCCAGTTGGATAATCTAAATAAATTAATTTCCATTGTTGTTTTATATCTGTGTTTTATTGTTACTTACTGTACTGCAGGACGAACTATCACCATCTTTAGAAGCAAGCGGTTTTCCTATTTTGAAACGCTTTGTAAGTATTTAGTTTTTTAACCATTTAAAATAGGTGGCGTCCAAGACATCAAAAAGTGTACAACTACTTAAGGCAAGGACTCCGAGCCTACGATACAAGAGCTGCCGTTCGCACCATAGTACGTAAAGTTGCCTTGTAAAGGTAATTTTACGGCAAAATATAGTGGCTCACTTCTCAACCTAGGAATATAATGTACTATTTTTAACACTGGATGATACTCTTGAATAGTCCTTTTAACACAAAATGTCCGTTAACTAGTCGTCAATATAAGTGAAAGGTGAAAAGCAAGTAACCTATTTTATTTTTAATAGAAGTAGAGCAGTGGGAAACATTCGTCTTTTTCTACGTTGGTTAAATTGAATTCAATATTAACTGTGGATGATCACCGGTCCCCGGCATTCTAGCTTAGCTGCCACAATGTGAATTCGCTAGCAGTCATCTGCTGTCGCCATTTGACATTACATCATTGTTTTGTATTTTCTGCTTCTTATAATGTAGTGTAATTACTTAGTTATCTAAATTTATCAAAATAAATAAAGGTTAATTTTAAGATAAAGATGCCCCCTGTAACTGTGTAGCATTACTTAAGTTATTGTATTGCTGTTGAATTTACTTCTGAAAAATAAATAAATGAAAAGAAACTAAAATTTGCCTTGTCCAAATTTGTTTTATTTAAAATTCGTTATAAAGATATACATTAATTTTTTAAAGATATTATTATTATTTTAGTATATTAAAAATGTAGGGTAATGGAAATAGTGTGTGTCTTAATTTAGTTTAAATTAAAATGAAATTAAAAACTCAGCTCCACTTTGAAATACATAATTGATTTAATTATTCATCCTTCCTAAAACTTTGACTCTGACAAGATAAAAGAAAATTACCATAAACGGTCCAACTTTCCGCTTTCTAGAGTTTTATATGGAATTTTCTTTCCTAAAATTAAAACAATGAATCGTCATTTAAACTATGGAGAAAGCAATTTTAAATTTATTTTATGAATTGCTAGACGATGTAAATTTTAAGCTCTGCTATTTAGATTTTTAGTATTTTTTTTCGATTTGAAAATTGAATGCAAAACTATACTAAAGCTCTACTTCTAAAATGTATTAAGAAATAAGTTTATTTTACTTGGTTCAACTGTAGCATTTATTTTTGCTGCAGTTGTATATTTATAGGATGCTACATGGTTTTATGTGAGATATTTGTATAATTTACATTTCTATGTTATACATTGTGATCAGCTAAATGGAAAAAATTCGATTATAAATACATGGGGGCGTGTCCAAAAACCCGCTCGGACACGTCGATTGGTATTTCCAGTTGCGCATTCTTTCAATAAAAACTTTTTATGCAGGGTGTGTCATGTAACAGTGGCAAATACTAACTTTCGTATTTTAAATGCAACAATCTGTATATTATTCAATTTTTGGATTTTTCAGAAAATTTGTATACCTATCTTCAACTGTTTCGGAAATATTAAGTGTTTTCAGATTTATTGCAAAAATCAACAACACACTAAAAAACACTAATATGTAATACTGTTTTATTTCTTGGTAATACAAAAACACAAAAAAAAACATTAATGTAGGAGATGTTGAAAATTAATGTTAAAATGTTTTTACTGGTATGAAATAAAAAAAAAGTTATAAATAGTTTTGTTTAAAACGCCTGACTTTAGCAAATTGTTATCTATCTGCATGACAGTAGTTGTCAGTGTTATAGTGGTTTGAATTTCGTTAACTTCATATTAGAAAAATGGTTTATTTACCAGAAATGCACAAAATAACAATTCTACAGATGATTAGTTATGGAAATAAAACACGGACACAAATGGAACTTGCTCGCTTATTTCATGAAAGTTTCCAAATTTGCCGCCTATAACTCAAGGGACAATTAGTAAAATAGAAAAGCAGTTTCACCAGCTTGGACATGTACAGCAGATAAAAAAAAGTAGCTGTCAATGCAATAAGTGATGAAACCAAATTAGATATTATGCTTGAGTTTCAGGAAAACCCAAATACTTCTAGTCAAAAAACAGCCCCAATGTTCGATGTGTCATTTCATCGATTATTCGAACATTACAAGAAAATAAAATGTATCCCTATAAAATGATACCTACTCATGAGCTCATGTCAGACTATTTTGATAGGAGAACGTATTTTTGTGAACAAATGATGGCAATATTAGATAGCAATGTGAGCCAATTAGAATGTTTTGTTTTCTGATGAGTGCACCTTTACACTTCACGGTCATGGTAATCGTCAGAATTGCCGCTATTGGTCTAAGGAAATTCCTTACTGGATAAGAGAAGAACATACGCAATATCCTAAAAAGATTAATGTTTATTCAGGAATCGTTGGAGATTATATCATAGATCCTTTTTTTATTAATGGCAATTTAAATGGCGATAATTATTTAGCACTGCTCCAAAATAATGTCCTGCCAACTTTGACAAACTTATATCCTGAACCAGCAAACCCACAACTTTCAGCGAATATGATATGCTTTTTGTATCGTTATATTAAAAAATAATTCTATTTTTAATTTAAATATTTTAATTAACTTTGAAATACACAGGTATTTTTTTTGTACATGCAGTAAAGTGGTTTGTATTTTTTTCGTTGAAAACGAAGCAGGATGCGAGAACAATTCAAGGAAGAAAAAAGTTGTATCATTAGTTGTTATATCTGGAAAATAATATCAGAATTAGAAAAAAGTCAGTGGTGTACATTTTCTTGTCAATAATATTCGTTAAGGTGCTCTCCGGGGCGGCACTGGACTTAATAAATTTAATCTTGTTAGGGCTAATTAAGCCCCTGATCATCATGAATAACGGTACCAAATTTTAATAAAATTGAGAGAAGGATATTTAAAAAAATTATAAAAAACTATTTTTTTTTTAATTTTAACACGGGGCAACTCCGGACACAAGTTCTTATGAACTTTTTCTCTTAGAATATCACAACAAATCACGCTCTTAAGTTACATACCGTACTTGTTAAACACCCTGTATATACGCGAGTGAGAGAATATGTTCCTATAAAAATCCGTGTATAGACCCACAGGAGCGAGGTATGCTGAGCAGTATACTCATAAAACCAATATGAGTGGCCGTTTCTAAGTAAATATTTGGGCATGGATCAGTAGCAGAGGCCCAGGAGTCTACGAAGTAGTGCAAGAGAGGCTCACTCTCCCCGTAAACTGCAATAGATTAGGCCAAACTATGTTATCAACAGTTACTGCAGTATATGGAGAATATTTCATATTCCATCATGACAATTCCCCAATTCATACATCTCGACTAGTTCAAGAATATTTGCAAGAAAATGAGATAAATGTTTTACCTTGGCCATCGAAAAGTCCCGATCTCAACCCTACAGGAAACGTTTGGGGTGAAATGTATATAAATATGACTATAGACTCTGAAATTGACAGGAACTGCCACAAAAACTACTATCATAGCTATTACCCTGAAGCAGATCGAAATCTACATCTCCAATAGTAAGGAAGTTGAGATGTAGGACCCTGCATATAAAATCGACAAATAATCCAAACGTTCCACAATATAACAGCGTACAAGTCGATAATACTCGAGCTATCGATGCAACAACTCGTCTACTCCCAAACTGATACAGCTTCTCGGCAAGACAAAAGACAATCAACATAAACGACCTATGTTAAACTGAGCGCCCGAAGTTTTATATGCAACTTCGCTCGCTTTAGTTAAAGCGGCGAATCTCCATTTGATCTACTTTGAGAACAAGCAATTTAAATAGTATTAGGTGGGTATTTCCCCTCTTAAGGAATATGAGGCACAACGTGATACAAATTTTAATACTTTCTTGTCTTTTTGCACAGTCTGTTAAAAGGAAGGTTTATGCAATGGTTACAAAAAAAAATGTCATTAAGCGTTCAGAAGCTTTTATGGCGATAGCCACCATTTTAAATAGGTATGCCCCTTTGTATCGTTGACATGAGAATTGGGTTTAAATTACTGTTTTGCAGTCATTACAGAGAATGATTAAAATCTCGAGTCAAGTACTGTAACGACCCAGTATTTGCCGGGAACATATGAAATGAACAATCATTTGATGGCTACATATATAACTGACTTCTGGGCATTTACCTACCCGTTTTCTATCTCCACCTGTTTCTATCTTGTGGATGTTATTCTTCTAGCCTTCCGGCTTGTATCGCTTTATCGTTTCATTCTCTTGCTCCAGGATCTTTATGGTCTACAACGTTTTCTCCTTCCAGGATACCTCCAATAAATATAATATCATTCTCTATTCGATGAATATAATTATTGTTTGGTGTGCATTATGTATTTTACTTCCTCATTTCGTGTTTTGCTTAGCGTCAATTTTCTGGCACTTCTCCTTAAATTATCCATCTTTAATGCAATAATTCGTCTTTTCATTTCAGCACTGCCACGCTATAACGAATGACAAACTCTACCATTGATCTTCCTATTCTATATTTCTTCACCTCGCTCGAATTGAGTTTAGAACTCCTAACACTATGATAGTTGCTTTAAGACGTTACAGTGTAGTCATTACTTATATTGATATAGAGTCTTGCTACAGTAATAATTGGCATATACCTACCTTATATTAAATCAAAAAATCTAACTAATGTCCATTTTAATAAGCAGGAAGAAAATATCCTTTCTTTAAATCTTAAGTTTAATTTTCCTCACAAAACTGATTCTCATTTTAAAGAAATGTTGGCTGTGGAAGCAGAAAATATTATCCAAAACACGGATATCGCTAATAAAAATATCTTGAGAGCTAAGATCATCAGCTTCTTGAATTCCAATAAAATAATTAATAATAAATTCAATCATCACAATAAAATACATTTAAAGTCGCTGAACGATAAAATAAGGAAAAACGATTTGATTTTGACCAAGGCGGATAAGGGCTCTTGTTTAATAATTATGACAAGAACAGATTACATGGGTAGGGTTATGGATTTTATGAATTCGGGGGACTTTTGTGCCATTAGTAGGGATCCTACTAGTGCTTATTTTACCAAAGTTAAAAATATTCTAGATAAAACTCTAACAACCCTGGAATACTTTGGTACAAATAAATACAAACTGTACCCAATGAATCCTAAAACCCCTCTATTATATGGATTACCCAAAGTACATAAAGCTAATATGCCCATAAGACCAGTGGTATCCTTTGTTGACTCTCCATGCTACAAAATTTCTTCTTGGCTTAATGATATTCTCAGAAAGTCCACAAATTTTGAGAACATCTATTCAACTAAAAACTCCCTTGAGTTCTCGAATTACTTAAAAAATATAGAACTTCCACCAGACGCGAGATTGATATCACTTGATGTGAAGAATTTATTTCTCAGCATCCCTCCAGCTGATTGCGTCAATTTAGTTGATAGATTGCTAAGAAAGAAGGGTTTGCCCAGTTTATTAATATCAGACTTAACCTTGTTATTATCTACAGTTCTAAAACAAAACTTCTTTCAATTTAATCAGAGAATGTTTAAGCAAAGGTCAGGATTGGCAATGGGTTCTTGTCTTTCCCCATTTTTGAGCGAGGTGTTTATGAGCGAATTAGAGAGCAAAATCATGAATAGTAGATTCGCTGGGTTTTTGCTTGCATATAAAAGATACGTTAATGACGTATGTATAGTTTGGAATGGCAGTGATTCAGATTTAAGAGATTTCCTCAGTTTCGTTAACGATTTACACCAGAATATTGAATTTACACTTGAGATCGAAAATAATGGGCAATTACCTTTTTTAGATTTACTGTTGATAAGAAATAACAACAGAATTAACTTTGAAGTCTATAGAAAACCAACTTTTACAGATAACATTATTCAGTACGATTCAAATTCTCCCTTTTCTCATAAGTTTGCCACCTTCAATTCCCTTTTCTACCGACTTTTCAAGCTACCTTTGTCTAGAGATGCGTTCACTAAGGAATTTAATATAATAAAACTGATTGCCAGAAATAATGGATACCCTTTGAGATTAATCAATAAACTTTATTATAAGTTTGTAAACAAATATAAACTAACCTATAACATCATACATGCTAATACACAGGAAAACAAAAATTATAGAGCTCTAACTTATTTCGGCAACATTTCCTCACAACATCGCAGTAGCATTCAGGACCAGTGACACTCTTAAGCGACATTTAATCAACACTAAAGATAAAGTAGACCCTCTTTCAAAATCAGGAGTTTATTCGCTACATTGTGGGGATTGTCCGGCGGTGTATGTTGGACAATCGGGCAGGAGAATCGCCAGCAGAGTTAATGAACATCTTAGCTTATTTAATAAATACCAGAACACTGATATAACCAACACTAAGTCTGCTTTTGCGAACCATCTACTTGAATCAAAACACCAGTTCTCGCCATCTGAAAATGTTAATGTTTTGCATGAATGTCACAAAAGTAAAAAACTAAATCTATTAGAAAAACTTGAGATAACGAAAGCTAAAAAGAGCCCTATCCTTACCTGCGTTAATGAGGTCTTTAATTTCGAGCCTTATTTTATTTTTAACAACTTGAATAACTAACAACGGACTGCTGTGACCAACATTTAACCTATAAATTTTCTTGGTCCGCCAAATTCTTTTGATTGACAACATTGATGTTTTTGATGCCGGTACTTTGGTACGCTCGTACTTTGTGTCGATGGCTGTTACATTTTGGGCTGAGTTTGCTCTCTAGGTGACTGCATCTTCCCCCAGTTCAATATACCTGGGACTTGTTTGACGAACCTTATACTTTTAGTTTTTTGTTATACCGTTTTTGTTTATATACAATTCTTAGTTTAAGTTCTGACTGTCATGTAGTGATGTAATTGTAACGTTTATCTATTTTTTTGTTTTGTTTTATATTTTGACATTTTTATTCTTTTTGAAAAATTTTTTAAATGTTTTTTTGGTGTATCAGGTGGGTTTACTAGTAGATTTGTTTACTTTAATGCGTGATTATTGACTTCTTTTTAGGTCTGATGATGCCTTATAGGCGAAACATGTAACCAATTAGTTGTTTTAAATATTAAATTTATTGACTTGACGGGACTTTGTGTTGGTTCTTTTGCTTCAATACTACCTTATATTGTCGACGTTGATATATATTCTCCATTTAGCGTAAGTGCGATGGAGCGTCTGGACAAATAAACTCCATATTACAGTTATCTTGAAAGAGGGTTGTCTCATCGTCGGAAAAATGTAGTGTGAAGAGAGTGGTATTACCAATGAACAAGCTTCTTTCTGGTATTTTAGGTGTAAATAATATAGATAGGCACAATAATAATTATAAATATCCCCGTAATCAATACATTTGGCGACCGTGATGATGAGTCCAACAAAATTATAAATGATATAAGGAGGTTTCTTCAGGTTAGTTTTAATTTGTATGTTAGGAGATAAGATTTAAGATGAAAAAAAAAATATTGGTTATAAAAAAAAATCCTTAAAGTATGCCAAAATTTGACCGATCTCTGTTTATTACTAGCTGGCAGCGGCGATAAACAACGATGACGCGCAATTTTGGCGTTCCAGCTTTTCTATACATACTTCAATTGGTTCATGAACTGAATGAAAATGATCCAGACAGAAGAATCCAATTTTGCGAAATAATGATGAATATATGCAGTACTCATCTACAGTTTGAGGCAACATTTTGTTTGAACGGTAGTATAACAAACAGAACTGTCGGTATTGGGCTACAGAAAATCGACGATAGATTATGGAACGTCACACGCAATATCCGAAAAAAGTTTATGTTTGGGCCGGCATTGTTGAAAATAGAGTTATGAGACTCTTTTATATTGACGGAAATTTGATAGGTGAAATTTACAATTTTTAGAAAATTGTCTAGTATCATGTATTGCGATATTACACTCTAATCCAGAAGATCCTGATGCACCGAACAATTTTTTTAGTATCAGCAAGACGGAGCTCCGGCCCATTACACCCGCTGTGTGATACAGTTTTTCCCGAACGATGAATTAGCCGACTAGGTCCAATTGAATGGCCGGTCAGCTCTCCAGATTTAACCCCTTTAGATTTTTCTTTGTCGGGTTATCTTAAGTCTTAGGTATAGGTATATTAACCAACCAAAAATATTAAAAATTTAAAGAACAGAATAAGAGGCGAAATAAGATTGATAGAACCTTACGTCGTCGATAGCGTTTTGTAAGAATTTGAAGATCGTCTCAGGTACTGCCAGACTGTTGGTGGAGGTCATTTCCAATAAACTTTTAGTTTCTTTTCAATTTTCTTTTCCTCTTGCTAATAAATAATGTGTTGCTGTTTTAAGTTCAGACGCAGTTTTCTAGCAAATGGATAAGTTTAAGTATATTATTATGACATATCTCATGAAATATGTTTGGGATTTTATGCAGGATCCAAAAAAATATTACAAGATAGGGGTACCGTTAAAAGAAAATAAAGTAATCCATCATAACTTGTTTGTGAAACAAGTTGTGTACATGGAATAAGCTTCAAAGAATGCACAACAAATATAAAAAATTGACGGGCCCGAAAAAAAAGCACATTAATTTTAAATGAATTTGTTTCAAACTTTACGTTCTCACTCTATAAAGGTATTAAATGTTCAAAATACATCTTTAATTATTCATGATTACAACAACGTTTATGAAAAATGGAAAAAGTTAGGTATTCGTCATTTAATCATCCAAGATTTACCAACAATTATAAAATTAAAGAAACATAATAACGAATATGAACATTTAATTTGGGGAATTAATGTAACAGCGTTGTTTACTAAATCTAATGAGATAACTTTTAAAGAAAAAAATTGGAAAACCTCGCCAAAGTCACGAGCAGATAAGCACTGTCTTTGGAAATGCGTTAGAAACTTATCCTGATAAAGACAACGAAATATCAAGAGTAATAAAAGTAAAACAACCGAAGAACTGTATGAATAAATAAAATCTTTATCCAGAAGGTATAATAGTAGGATAAAAAGTACACAAAAATAAACCAAATCAATGTTGTGCATCTTCTAAAATGGCGAATTTCATCCATTTATTGACGTAAAGGTTGTCTTACACTTAACCTGGCCGAGCACTTGCACTGGCATACCAGAGCATTAAGTCAACTGTCCAATATTATTGCATTGTATTCAAACTAAACCAATGATCTTGCTTGACCCAGACTAAAAAAACTAAAAAACAGAAAAGAGAAAACAAAAGAAAAATGAAAAAGTCATGCCACAATAAATATCTCAAAATAGAGTAATTATGTTCACTAGTCTATAACCGTATAAATGAATTATATTGACATAATATATACTATGAGGCCAACTAAAACTATAACAGACGATTTAGAGATCGCCAAGTAAAAAGTTTTTCTTTTTATCTTGAAAACGCGGTACAGAAAATAATTTATATGTTGCCGGGACAGAATTATAAATCGGAGGGACGTTGTAGGTAAAATTTCTCCGAAATATTGTAGTCGTGTGGCGTGGTGGTGTTATTGTACATTTATGTCTTAAGTTTTAATTGTGAATATCAGTCCTAAAAGCAATATGTCGGAACAAATTAGGCGGTCTTATGGTAAGCATAATTCTGTGATAAAAGACTGTACCCTGCAGCCTTCGTCTATCCCCCATTTCAAGCACCTCAGTACTTCTTCTACGTATGCCACAAACAAAGCGGATACAAAATTTCTGAATCGTTTGAGTACGTTGATAGTTTAATGCAGACAAGCATGAAACCTAGACGACATCACAGTAGTTGAAAGCTGACAGGACCAGGAAGTCACAGAGAAGACACGCTCCAACTGAAAATCCTGAGCATGAATGGATGCAAACAATACTTGGGATTTCTCTGTGTTTTTTTTTAAGTCAGAAATGATCCTGCGACTTCATTTGATTATTCGTAAACTGTTTAGGTTTTATCACTTGCAGACATTTTGAAATTGACTGGAAGTTTTTGTACTGCAACATTTTAGCGCCTATTCTATTAATTTTAATATCGACAGTGCCTCAATACTATTAGTGCCTCTCTACTATGGAATTGAACCAACAGGAAGCCAGTCTTTCGGTAGTTAGTGTGTCCTCTTTGGTCTAGATCTCGTATGTGAGTCCGTAATTAATGGGTTTGTCGATACATCCGTGCATCTGTAATAGTCTGTTATAATTTTTGCGAAAAACTCAATTGTTGTCTGAGTACGAAAGTCTTCATGAAGTATGCGATTCATCGTGTAGGTACCTGGGTACATCCACAATAACTTTTAGCGCCCTGTTTTTTATTACCTGGAACCTATTAAGCTCCGTTCTGCTTATGTTGCACCATGAAGGTGGACCATAAGTGAGAACCGGTCCGACCAACGCTTTGCAGAGGTTGACCTTAGTCCCATTACCAAGTCTACTCCATCTGTGAAGCAGGGGGTACATAGAGCGTAATTGATGCAATGCTAGCTTTGCCCTATTAATTGAATTGCGCCTCCACTTCAGTCGTGGATCAAATATAAGTCCCAGGTATTTTACTTCCTGGCACCAGTTCACTTGGACTTCGTTTCTACGAGGTCTTGTCTCAGGCCTACTTACATTGCTTTTCGAAAAATAAATAACCTTCATCTTGGAGGGATTCCAACGAATCTTCCAAGCCGAAAGACATTTCTCTGGCTTGGATATATCGCGGTAGGATGCTTGCAATATTCTACTAGTCCGCGTCCCTCCATAGCCATTCACAGAGGTTAAAATATTAGTTTTCAGAATCTCTCTGTCTTTACGCCTACAAAATAGCATAGCCTTACTCTTGCCAGGATTAAGTAATAGTGAATGGTTTCGAGATATCCTGAACAGAGAATCAAGGCTACGGTCAATGTGTGTATCATCCGCGTACATTTACATGGAGCAGTCGGTAGTAAACTATAGAAAAATGCAAATATACAAGGAACAACACCGGTCCAAGAATTGGCCCCCTGAGGAAGACCACATGTCCCCGTAGGCACACGCGCTGCTTTCTAACTGATGAATAACTCTTAAGAAATAACAGCGTTAAAGTTGAAAAACCGATGCATTTTAAAATATTTTCAAGAATGTGATGGATAACTGTATTAAATGCTTTTAAAAAATCCAAGAGTACAAGAACCGTTGCCATTCTGGTATCCAATACTCTAAAAATATAATGTGTCACATTCAAAAGTGCGGTTGTATATGAAACTAAAAAAAGAAAGTTGCAATACCTGTTGTTTAAAGTAGTAAAAATAAAAAGAGGTCAGTATTATGGCATGGTATTTATACACACCTACTTTACAGTAATACATATAGGTGCCCTAATAAATGCCACCATGGATAAAATATTTGCTAAAGGACTGAAAATACACTAAAATACGCCTTTATGCTTTTCTCAAATTCACTCGGTCCGAAAGTTCACCCCTTCACCCGAGAATTCGAACTGAAGCTTTAATCTAGATAAATAACGAGAAACTCGAATCGCCCAAGATGGAAGTGACCGATATGCGATTAATCCTTGCACACTGGAATCTTCCACTTTAAATTACCAAGGAATATTTTATTCTTGTCGTGTTTTAATATTATAAAAATAAAATAAATTCAAATATACTTAGATTAAAAAGAATGTGGAATGAATAATGAGCAATCGAATTAATTAAAAACAAAATCAAACAATGCAGAGTAAAAAACAACTATAGATAGTAAATTTACAAAACAAAACGAAACATTATTTTAAACCCCTAAGAAGATAAAAATTCCTACTTCTACGCTGACAGAATGATTGAAATAGGAGCTGTATAAATTTACCGCTTTCTGAAAGTTTTCGTTCCTTATCAATACTTAATTAACATGGATAATCCATTAGGACTACTTTTACAAGCGGTATAACTTATGCTAAATTTATTTCATCTTAAATAACTAAAACCACTTTGGTGATGCATGATTGCGTACTTTAAATATTATAGAATAATTTGAGGAATATTTTACTGAACATGCATTAAATGGATTCGTTTTTAAGGAAGATGCGTGCAATAGTACAGGGTGGCCAACTAAGAATGCGAGGTACTGTATCTGGGAAACTATCCATCGTAGAGGCTTCCGGCAAAAAAAACTAAATCGGCCGAGAGAAAAACCTGGAAAATATTTTTAAATTTCTGAAATGGCCGCTAGGGGGCGTAGCTGCAATCTTGAATCTAAAAAAGTGATGTTTCTGTAAATTACGCTATATTAACCTAATGAAAAAAATCCTGACCTTTAAAGTCGAGGATATTCTGAACCTTTTTTGTTTGACACTTTTTGCAGTATCTCTAAGAATAAAGTAGTGGGGGGTATTCAAACGTTTTCGTAAATAACAACCTGTATCTTCGAAACGGCTAAGCCGATTTGAACAAACTTGGGCTCGTTAAGAGGAGCTATTCTTGGGCTACAAACATTATTATACTTGAAGTTTTGTAAGTTTTACATATCGCTGCAAGAGGGCTTTTTCGACATTCCAACAGAAATGGTTAATTTTCTCAACAAAATAAAATGCATTGGAATGATGATTTTTTCATGAAAAAGTAGCTAAATGATGCCTAAACTAGCTCGCGAAAACCGCATCTCGATATCTTGTTCCTAACCCAAAATATCCGCAATAGAAAATTTTATACGAACATCCCTTAAATTTTCATTTTATTGTAACTATATTTTTCTGGAATTCTTTCTATTATGTAAGTTGTGGCCCTAAAAGTGACCGATTTATAAAAGGAAGATTTTTAATGCCCACGCAAATGCTCGAAATGCTGACCAACACGTTCTATGCACAAAAAAGACAATTAATAGAAGCAGGCCATAGAAACAAAACAAATAGCTAATCAAAACATAAATTTTATTCTCCAAATTGTCAATAGTTTTGCGTTAATTTGATTATGTTTTGTGTTTACAAAATGCATTTTACGAATGATGAAGCTGTTGATATTGTTGCGGTTTATTTTGAATGTCTTCAGAATGTCGCATTAGCTAAAAGAGTTTACGCCGCTCGATATCCAAATCGGCGTCCTTGCGATGTGAGAGTTTTCCCCGATTAGTGGCGAGTCTACGAGCCAATGGTTGTTTTCGGCCTAAGTTTCAACGGCAAGGAATTGGAAGAACACAAGAAAATAATAACTACGTACTGGGGTATATTGAAGGAAATCCTCATGTTGGCACAAGAGCATTATCCCTTGAGTTGGACATAACACGAACAACGGTTCAAAATATTTTGAAGTACCATGGGTAAGTTCTAATGGCCATCAAAGTTAGGTATTCGTTTAAACTTTTTTTAAATACTTTTAGAATGCACCCATATCATGTCGTTTTGCATCAGGCCTTCAAAGGAGAAGATTTTGATCGGAGGTTGGACTATTGCCATTGGATGTTAGGTATGATACACCACAATAGAGAATTTTTATTTCAAATTCTTTGGACCGATGAAGCCGCCTTTAGTAGTGACGGGAGAGTCAATCTACATAATATGCACTATTGGTCTGCAGAAAATCCGCATTGGTTGCGTGAAGTTCAGCACCAAGGACGTTGCAGTCTAAAAGTGTGGTGTGGCATACTGGAAGGCAGAATTATTGGGCCACATTTTTTTTAGCAATCCCTAAATGGCAATGTCTTTCTTGACTTTTTGGCCAATCAATTACCGTTGCTGTTGGAAGATGTACCTTTGGAAACAAGGCAAAACTTGTTTTTGCAGTTGGATGGTTGCCCAGCACATTTTGCCGTTAATGTGCGGGAGCATATTAATGCAGTATTTCAACAGCGGTGGATTGGAAGAGGAAGTCTGTTTCCATGGCCTCCGCGATCGCCAGACCTAACTTGACTGGATTTTTATTTATGGGGCCGGTTAAAGGACATCGTATTTCAGACTCAACCTACGACCAGAGAAGATTTGAAAAACCGGATTCGTAATGCAATACATAACATAGCGAGAGCCGAAATTGAAAGTGCAGTTTTGTCTAGCCATGAGAGGCTTCAGCAAAGCATAGAACTTAATACTCCTTAAAGTTCTGAAAGTTCAGAAATTTAGCAATTTCACTTGGAATTGATGAAATCGAGTTTTTCCCGACAGGCTGGTTTAAGAACTTTCCATTTTGATATCGCATGAAGAAGCGAGGATTAAAATTCGTCATGTGGGATCTTATATCAATGTAATTTCGAACTATTTTGAAAGAACAAACCTTCTCATCGTCACTTTTAGTCACTATAAATTTACGTGCCATTCCATTTTTGGAATCAGGAATAGTAACAAATATGACTTTATGCCTTAATTCAACATTGTCCGTTTTAATTGCACAGAGTTCACTAGAACGGCACGCTCCAGCAATTCCTATTATCATTACAACCTTCATCATTAAATAAATATCATCGGGGGCTTCAAACAGGAAATTATTTACATCTTCCCTGTCAAACACATTAGATTTTTTGGGTTTATATCCATCATTTTTTTTTTAAAGCATGGAATATTCACACCATAAGCTTGATGGAGACTTTAATACAGCAGATTTTTCGTGAAAGTACGCCAAAAGCACGGTTTCTGAAACTGCATTAGCAGTCTTTGTTTGGCACCATTTCTTGAAGTATTGATACGTTGCTTCATACCTCTTCCTCGATTTTTCTGGCAGCAGCGACAGACAAGCGATATTTGCTGATCCTTCTATATCCATTTGGCTGTTATACAAATCAATAATTTTAATTTCTCTCAATTTTTGATAATAAACTGTCAGCTTGACGTTGTTGATAAAATAACAATGCTTATGATGCTATAGAAACCGGTCAAAGCTGTCCATAATTTCATGCTAAAAGTATCGAATTAAATTAATAAAAATCCAAGAATAAATTCGGCGGGGAGGAGAAAAAATTTTATATACTTCATGGGATGTAAGTATATTTACTTACATCCCTTGTAGTATAAATAACTATTATAAATAAAACCATAAACAATAATTATGAAAATATCAAATCGCAAGGATAACCTATATAACCGAACAAAACATTTATTTTTTATTTTTCTTAATATTTCTATTAAGTTGTGACTGTCTCGTTTTCACGGTTTGATTCTTCTTTCCAGTTAGTTTCTTTGGACCTTTCTTCTTTTTGACAAGTTCCTGTTTCTGTGCGATTTCAGCTGCATGTTCGGTAGTTTCATAAGTTAATTTCTTATCTTTCGTTGTTTTGTCGTGTTTAAATGACAAATTATTATAGAAAGCATGTGTAAAAAACCTCGTATGTGTAAATAATGACGAACAACACTTCAGAAATTATATACTAAAAAATCTTATAATATGTGGATTATTATCACATAATAGGTATTCGAGGATGAATTTATTGTATAGACATATGGGAGGTTTTATAAAATACATTTTTTTTTTGTAGAAAACCACATAGAAGGTTTTGCAAGTCGATAAAACTTCTAGAAACCAACCAAACGCAAGTATAAACTGAAAATCGGTCTAAATGCCACATAAGAGGTATTTCACGATCAACGACGATATACCTTTCTTGCTTAGCTTGTAAAGTATTTCATTTTTTTACATGTTCGTTCATTAGTTTGTAACACAGAGATGATGCCACTAAATATATAACACACTTTGTATTGAAGCCAAATGGCTGTACTAAAGCGTATAACCTTTCTAATTTTCTTAGTATCTTCATTAACTTTCCTTGTATTAATTTTGAAATAGCCCGTAACCCAGTCAGTAAACCGTGGTTAATATGATACTGGCAAGAAATTAAAGTAGATTAAAATCTAAAATTCTGGTGTAAATTCGCATTAAAAGTTAGGTAACAAACAACCATGACGGAAACTCTTTTTTTATTATACAGGGTTCGGTTGAATAAAGTGTTCATTTTCATAGTTACTTCATTTTATAATACGGGGTGTTTCAGAAGTACCGTACGTAACTTAAGGGGGTGATTCCTTTCGATATTCTAAGAGAAAAAGTTCATATTAATATGCGTCCGAAGTTGTCCCGTTTCGATTAAACTAAAAAAAAAATGGGTTTTTTATATTTTCTTTGAATATCCTTTTGCCGATTTTATTGAAATTTGGTACATTTATTCATAATGATAAAGGGCTTAGTTGGCCCAAACTAGATTAAATCTGTTGAGTTCAGTGGCGTCCCGGGGAGCTCCACTAAGAATATTATGGGCAAAAAAATTTAGGGGATTAAATTCGCCTTCATCCGTTGGAATTCAAGTTGAGACAGGTTCACGCGCATCCATTGTATACCTTTATAAACGCAAGGGCGTTTTACCAAAATCCAGGATTACTAAAGAAAACTCTCCGAGAGAGAGGTTTCCTTTTTTTCGTTGACGTTCCTGTGTTACTCGGGATTTTCCTCTCCTACACCCAGTGGCGGCTCGCCAGGGGCGGCAGGGTCGGCAGTGCCGACCCAACAAAATAGGAGAATAGAACAGTAATAAATCTGAAATCTCTCATTCAATACTAAAAATGTCTATATTTTTAATTTTAACGATTTTTTAAAGCGAATGTTCTTTTAAATTTAACAAAAACAGTTTGCTTCTATTATTTATTATTATTTGTAAACGTATTTACCCTTGCACCGGTCGGTCATCTCCATATTAGATCATAAAAACGGCCGAAAGTCATATTAGTAGGCCTCAGACTCAGGCCCCAGTTTATTTATTGTGGCTAGCCGATTGAAAAAGCTAGTTTAATATGCAACCAAACATATAATGATACTCTCCTCTCTCTATATATATAATATGCGAATATCCTTATTAGCAACAAACCGGCAGATTGGAATCTGCCTTATGTTGCCGATATGACCACTATTTTATTATATTTGAAGAATAATGACAAATATTAAATATAAATTAAAATGTAATACCTCCATATTTAGGTAATGCGTAGTGTATGGTAGACATTACTTAATTATTTGTTGTAAAATGGTCAATGGTTTTAATTTTTAATGTTTTTTTTTCAAATTATGTTTTCAAAGATCAATGTAAATGAACCAGGCGATACTGGCAACCGCGGAGATTCTCGACCGACAGTGTAAAGTACCGGAACCGGAGTTAGATTATCCCTGGTTTTACTTAGTGCTTGTGACAATTTCCATTATTTTCCTGGCCTAAGTACCTAAGTAGTTTAGTTTTTTTGTCTTGTGTACTTGTGTTGTGACGTTGGTTGTGCAATTTACATTTAAGGGTTATTTTTTGTGGTGTTTTGCCGGCTCCAGGCTTTAAAAAGGGGTAAAATATTAGGCGTAAGTAGCGAAAGTAAAAAAATAGAGGGAAACGCTTCCAATCCAGCTCAAATTGTAAGTATTACTAAGAGTAATGATATTGTTAATGACCGCATGATGAAAAAATTATTATAAAAAACAATGGCCGACCTATGCCAAAAATGGCTTCATTAATTCTTTCTTTAGCTCCAACATCGGCATCAAATGAGCGCGATTTTTCTTGTTTAAAACGAATTAAAACTTATGCATGTAATACTATGAAGCAAGAACGGTTAACCAATTTGTCGTCAATTGCAATAGAAAATTCTTTATTAAAAGAAATTCAAAAAACACAAACATTTTACGATGATGTTATTTATCATTTTGCTACGTCAAAAAATCGACGAATTGAACTAATTTATAAACATTCATAAAGTTTCAAACGTTCTAATTTAAGAATAAACTGACTATTTTATTCTCTTGGTGTTGTAATGAAAATAGAGTCTCCTTAATTTAAGATCACTTAAATACCTATTGCTATGCTTATGATGATACGCATGAAAATTTTTATATATTTTTAAATTTTTTTCATATTTTCTGAGGGGCACAGCAAATCATTGAGTTTTTGATTAAAATTTTTCCGAGAATTTTGCCGACTCTGTTGAATAGCTCACGAGCCGCCACTGCCTACACCCGATTTTTCTTTATCGGAATTGGTGAAGGGTGTTTACTACAATGTTTCTAAGCAAAGCGGCAAGCGGTATACTACCATAATGCTGACCCGGACTATACCTGGCTGCTCTATGGTGCCCAAGACGAATCAACAACTTTCTTACGACTCAGATAAGTGAAAGAGAGTAGTGTTTTTATTAACTTTTTTTCCAAAGAAATCGTTGCTTGCTAATATACCTATATATTCTGGTATAACAGTCATTATTAAAAATAACCTATATAGCTTCTAACGTAACTTGCAAGGGGACCCTGTAAAATATGGATCCATAATAAATGGTAGTTGAAATAACTGCCCCCTATTTGCAATAGCGGTAGTTCATGGTGTTGCTCATTACCAGTCAACCCAGTGGCGCCGATTTCTAGATTGGGCTATGGTACGCCTTACACGCCTGAAATTACTGTCACCTAAAGAAAGGAAAATATTAGGAGTTTAAATCAGTTTCCTTATACAGAGCTAGCCTGGGCCTATGTCACATTAAATTTTCTTTTTGGTTTATAGTAAACGACCCTGAGATCGTGGCACAGTCATTCCTTACATAGGATCGAGTTGCGGAGATTACGTTACAAGATCGGAAAGTACTATTTTACAGGACGACGCGACGCAAGCAAGTCCTGTTAACGTACCTTCCGGTTGTATAACGTACAATATTTTTTTCAATCGACAGCGAGAAAATTTTGATAATAACTTACTATTTTGGTATAGTTTTAGACAGTTGGAAAACTCTATAGTCAGGTAAAAATGTAATAAACTGAAATATTTAAATTAAATAAAAAGAATGGATAAAAAATTGCAAAGTAAGTTTGCTTTTCGGTCTAGACCGGTTAACTGATATTTTCCGGTTGAAAAATTATCTAGAATGCGCTTGCGGTCGATTGAAAAAAAAATATAAACATTGATATGGAACTATAACGATACATAGGCGAGATGTTGCACGTGGCGACATCTCGTAGCAATCGAGCTATCCACCTTCTTTCTTTTACATCGCGTTTTCGGTTCGCAGAAACCGACAATCGCCTCGTGCAACATCTCGCATATGTATCATTACATTATGTTGTAAAATGCAATGTAAGGTCTCTTTCCTTCTCGTCGGACTCTGTAGCCTTAACGATGAGCCGTAATACGGAAGAAAAGGGACAAACTTATTCCTTTTAATATCTAATAATTTTAAGAGGCAGAAGTATTAGTTTATATAGGTTATTTATTCAATAGTTCTTTACTTTAAATTCACGTGATACTTTTAACATTAGCATCATGAATAACTTTACTATTTTAACTCACACTTTTAGATCGTCAAGCATATAGGACCGCAAATTCCACATCAAAGCTAAATATACGCATCAATGATATAGAATTTATTTGATTTTAATCTGCATTATCGAAACATTTGCGGATCAATGAATGCCACTTATGGAAATCCACGTATGGTCATTAGATTTAAATGATAGAAGGTGAATATAAAGGGTGTATTATAATTAAATGTCAATACTGAAAGATTGAATAACTCATATATTATATAAATACAGGGTATTCTAATTTCTTCAGCAGAACAAAAGATATGAACGCCACTGCCCTTTCGATTTTGATAACGGGCTGTAAGAGCTACAGTTGGATTGAAATGTACTGACTCTTATAGGGAGGCATTTAGATCCTATAAGATAGTGATGTTTCTTAATTTATTATTTATGAGGAATAGGGAGGTATTGGGCGCGCCAGATATTCCACATGCGCAGTAGCTACTACCTTGACCTTAACCTTAGGGGTACCAGATATTCCACATTCAAAAAAAAAAAAAAAATTTATTCAAAAAATATATACAATACATATACATCAATAAGGCATCATGTATCCGGAGATATGTGTGAGCCTCATCAGCAATTAATTACTACAACATTATCTAAATAATACTTACATAATACTTACATAATACTTACATAATACTTAGCAATAAAACAAACATTAAAAAGAAAGTCAACCCAGCTAAATTAGAATAATTAAAGCCAATGAATGTGGGTTGTTAATGCAGGAAAGCTACTCCCTAACCACTCTTTTATTTTAACTTTGTCGAAAGGCCTCAATTCTTGTTTTGCCAAATTTTTTGGTAATAGATTCGTTATATAGGGTGCCAAGTAATTTACATGCCTCTGTGTGGTACTAAAGTTGTGAAAAGGTACGTAGATATGACGTTGACTTACAGCTCTAGTTGTTATATGATGTAAAACATTTCTCTGGCACAGTCCGTTTCTCAGCGCAAAAACAATAACCCTGTAGCAAAAAAGTTCTCTAATTGTGAGTTGATTTGATTCTTTAAATAGTATATCACTAGGATATCTTTTGTGTTTAAAAAACATAACTTTTAATATGTATTTTTGCGCAATCGTTAATGCACCAAGCACAGACCGTGAAGCCGAACCCCAACAAATTATACCATAAGTTAGAAGTGATTCCACCAATGCGGAGTAAACAGTTTTTAATATATATAGGGGTAAAATATTTCTTAACTCATAGAACTTAAATATCGTTTTTTTAATCTTAGATAATACGTAGTTAATATGCACATCCCATCGCAAATACCTATCAATATATACACCCAAATATTTGACAGAACTAGCTTGCATAATAGTAGTTGTGCATATACATTTATTAGTCATCAAAGAGCAAGATGGTTCATGCAAAAGCAAAGAATTAATGTTGGGCACCCCTCTCGAATTCATAGAGAAATTAACAAAAAATGTTTTGTCTTTGTTTAAAGTTAACTGATTGCTGTCCAACCAGCACCTGACTGCATGTAAGGCTTTTTCCGCCCTCAGATAAGCCAGATCCCAAGATAATGCCCTAACCAACAAAACAGTGTCATCTGCGAAGCACACTATTTCTCCCATTGTTTGGATGTCAAGAAGACTGTTAACATATATTAGAAATAGTATAGGACCCAATACTGTCCCTTGGGGCACGCCAATTGGCACATTTTTAGTAACACTGTAAACATTATCCAACTTCACCTTTTGTATACGATTTGTCAAATAAGACTGAAACAAATTATTGACAATCCCCCTGACCCCAGCATGATTCAGCGCTTGCAATAAAATTGGGTGATCTACCGTATCAAAAGCTTTTTTTAGGTCTAAAAAGACGGCAATTGGCTTCTGATGCATATTAAAACTATCGGTTATAAAACTTGTTACCATATGCAGTGCATTTTCCGTCGAACATCCCGGTTTAAAGCCATACTGATTGGGTGACAAGATATTGTTTGCTTCT
The DNA here is from genome assembly GCA_963920685.1 of Polydrusus tereticollis. Taxonomy (NCBI): domain Eukaryota; kingdom Metazoa; phylum Arthropoda; class Insecta; order Coleoptera; family Curculionidae; genus Polydrusus; species Polydrusus tereticollis. Next base: position 30,780,149 of record OY987332.1, on the reverse strand, counting down.
AAAAAGTCATAAAGCCTTAGTTTTAAACACTTCTCTACAATTTTGTTCAGCACACTGGTCAAAGCAATTGGTCGATAATTATTTACATCTGTTCTGTCTCCGGTTTTAAACAACGGAACAACCACAGATGTCTTAAAGCAATCTGGATAGACACCAGTAGTAAAAATAGTATTGGTGAGATGCAAAAGTGGACGCATCAAACTTAGATGATTATTTTTTACAATGTTAGACGTTATGCCATCTTCACCACACGATTGAGAATTTTTTAAGCTACTAATGACGTTTATCATTTCATTTTTATCCACCGCCTTCAAAAACATCGAGTTTTTCTGGTGCCTATTTATAATAATTTGGTTTGGTATTTTATTACCCTTAAATTTTTCTGCCAGCTCTAAGCCAACGGTACTGAAAAAACTGTTAAACTCGTCGGCTATAACGCGACTGTCAGAGGTAACCTGACCATCACTTGTTTTTATTAACTTGATGTTATCCTGACTAACCCGCTCGTTGGTTACCTCATTTATTACTTTCCAGATATTTTTTGGATCATGCAAGTTGTTGTTAATTTTATTTTTGTAATAAGAAGTTTTAGCCCTATTTATTGCTTTCGATAGGTTATTGCGGTAGTCTACATAAATATGAAGTGCTTGTTGATTATTAGATGACTGCTTTTTTAACAGATTTCTCCTACGGATATAGCCGACCAGACCAGGTGTGATCCAAGGCTTAATACATCGCTTTTTACTAGATATTCTTACCATCGAGGTGGCGTTAGATATATGTTTTATTATAGTATCGGTAATCTTTTTAGCAATCTCATTACTAGAGGTTTCATAGAACACATCTGCCCAAGATTCATGTTTTAAAGAATTATGCAAGCTACCCCTATTCAACCTTTTATATGTCCTAGGTTGCGGCTCCAAATCTGGAACAACGTTCTGTTTAATATTAAGAATAATAGGAAAATGATCAGTTATATCACTATCAACTATCATACCCTCACAATCCCCAGTTCCTTTAACAAAGAAATGATCTAAACAGCTAGAATGAACATTATTTTTTCTAGCTGCGCAGTAGCTACCACTTTCTATTTAACGCAGTAACGAATGACTTAGCATTCAGTTTAAGACGCTTATTGCAGAAGAATATTACACCTTTAAATTATTATTTTTGTCAGTAGTTCTAAACTTTTAGTTAAAATGCATTTATGCAGTGATTGTAAGAAAACATTTACGCAGAAATATAATCTGTATAGACACAAAAGGGAATCATGTCCTTATAGACCATCATGCTCAACGAATAAACAATATACATAATCAGCAAGCTAATAATAATCAACAACCAAATAAAATTAAACTAGAAGAACAACCTAAAATCCCTCATTTATTTCTTTCACGATGTGGACAGTGTAATACCTGGTATGTAAAAAATAGACTCGGTGCACATTTACGGTCTAATCTACATAAAAGTAAAATGGTTAAAAGTGATGAAAGCGTAAAAGTTTTAACTTCAGCCTTCAAAAACAGAATTGTGACTTACATGTTGCTTCCATCTAAAAAGTATGTAGATATTGAAGAATTTTTTGATGAGGTAAAACAAAATTTTTTAGGTTTAATTTCTGAACAAATGGTTAAACATAGAGCCCTTAAGATTAATGTGGAGCTATTTGGACAATATTTGCTACAAACCAAGGAAACAATAGAAACTAAGTAATTTAATACAAAAAATAGGGTGATAACTAGTACTACTGATTTAAGTGATATTTATAGAGATTTCTTTAGTGAAATTAAAGAAAAGGTGTCGACTTTTACAGAAAACGGATCGTGGTGGGCGTTGGAAAAAATACTCCATTTAGAACTAAACGTCAACAAATATAATCCGATAAGAGCATCGTCTTATATTCCATTACAAAAGGAAATATCTAAAAAACAAGCCGTTATACCTAAATGTTAAAAATCATGATGAATACTGTTTTGCATGGAGTATCATAAGTGCGTTGTTTCCTGCTAAAAGTAATGTTAGTATGACAAGTTCATATCCGGATTTTTGTGAATATTTAAATTTTCAAGAAATTAATTTTCCAGTTAAATTAAAGGATATATCAAAATTTGAAACTCTGAATCAAATATCTGTGAACGTTTACGGGTTGGAGAATGTTTGTGAAGATAATAAATCAAAATGGGAGGTTGTTGGTCCCCTACATTATACTTCTAAAAAACTTCCATTACATGTTAATTTGCTATTATTATTGTTGGGGTTTTTTATTATAGAGCCTCACGAAGCAAAAAACCATCTTAAATATGGTACATATATGTTTTCACGTTTCATTGTTACGTTATTTATTTTGTGTCAGCAAAATCGCTGTTACGTTAAAACAATTGCGTTTTGGTCATGTAGTTTAAACAGCTCTCTTACGTGTCTTACAATACTTATAACGAATGTACTTAACGTACCATTTTCATTATGTAGTTAACGTAAAAAAGAGGATGTTATGGAGCACAGGCAGTTTTGATTAGTGAATATAGTTTTGTAAAATTTACGTTATTTTATTTACGTTCTAAAGATGGTATGTTCAGTGGTTGTTTTATCAAACAGTCGGCCAAATATTGGTCTGTGGGGAACAATTATGAACAGCTTTCTGTTTAAAACTTTGAGTTTATAAATTAATATATAGCAAAAAATTTCATTTTGGCAAAACTGGCCATATTTTTGGTTTGTTTTTAATAATTTATAAATCAAAAGTTTTAAAAACCGAAACTAGGTAATTGTGCTTACAGACCGATTAAATTTGATAAACAAAAAAGTAATGAAATATTTATTTAAAAAAAAATTAATGCATCTAAAGTAAGTATAAGTACCCGATTTGTTATACACAAACAAAAAAAGTAAATATATAAATTAAAGGTCTACAGGTCTACCATTAGTACCATCCATGAAAAATTGATTTTTGTTGTATTTTCCACACTTTGAGTGGCTATAGCATTTTAAATGGCACATCTTATTAGTATTTTAATCTTCATTCAAAAATGTTGAGTAGGTAATATAATGCAAAGAAAATTCTTACTCACTGGTTTCATCTTGCACCTAGTAAAATCCTCATAAAATATTTGTCCGATTTGATGTCTGATATAAATGTTCTTCACTTTACTTTCAGTGGAATTTTTTATTATTCCTCGTATGTGTCTTTCTAAGTAGGCACAATATGGTTTAGCTAATGTCTATAACAAATATGACATTCATTTAGTACTGAAAATACGAAATTAATACATTAAACACTGCCCACTAGTATAAACGAAATGAAATCTTAATTTGGTAAAATTTTCTTAACAATTGCAGATATTCTCCGATACATTCTCCTTAGAATATGTTATACCGAGATTAATACTGAGTATAAAGTAATAATGTCTTTTACTGCCAACACAATCGTGAAGCATATCTTGCCATTGCGAAAATCAATGGGTTTTGGTGTTTTGTGAACACATATAAAAGTTTAAATAGCACCTCAAATTTTTAAAACAAGTGTCATGCATTATTTTCGTTTAGGTCTCGATTTAAGTTAATAAAAAAACCGGTAAATATCTATTAGGTATGTTATACCGTATAGTATTGTCTAGCGTATACGCTCAACACGCCAAAATGGATGATTTTTCAGGAATGAAATATTAAAGTGATAGTACTAGGTTTGACAATAAAATTTCTGAAGGTTTAAATCTACAAAGTTATTGATAAAAGAAAGCAAAAAGTCAAACCCTGTTTGACAGAGTCTTGCACAAGACGGCAACTGTCAGACCTACACTGTAAAAAAATGACTGTTCAGTCTGATCTGGCAGCCACATAGACCTACATCCAGGACATTGCCTGAGACATGGAATTTCCGCAAGGTCTGTGCAAGAACCTCTCACAACTAACTAAATTTACCATAAAATCTCTGTTATAGTATGATACAATATCTTACGAGTACCTGTGGTTACTCAATAAGCATGCTAGCCACTCGGCCATAGATAAATTAAAATGTCGAAGTTACAAGTACTAAATTTGGAATAAACAAATGGCCTTTAGCCGGGAAACAAAAATATTTACTTTATAATCATAAATTGTACTGTATTTATAACAAAAGTAGCTGTAACAGACTACCTAACGCTTTGAACTACTAGAGACTCTTGTGACGTCTAAACGCTATGTCGACATACGCTATACGTTTACATTGCACAAGCTCTGTACATAACATAAGTGCAAAACTTGACCAAAACACTGTATGGTGAACAATACGCAAATGCAGAATATTGATATTTTAAGTTGTTACTAAGTTACAACAACATACTCAAGAAAAATGGTACTTAGCTAAAACCTTACGTTATGGTTCATGAAGACTTAATCTTCACACACACTCACACATGGTCTCTGAAACAGCTAGCGTGGAAACTGCTACACAGCTAGTCTCCAAGAAATCCCATAGTACACGGCAACTGGCACGTCCCGCGTCCAGGCAATTCCAAAAAAAAAATAAACTAGTACATCACTTTGTACTCGGACTTTTAGCCCCTACCAAAAAAAACCCTAAAATCGAATTTTAGATACACAAACATGAAAGAGAAATCTTTCATAACACCCATCAAGGGTAATTCAGATACTAAAATTAAGACCTACCTCAAATAACTAACGAGGGTTCCCAATTTACCAGATGGCGTCTATGACCGCTGTTGAAGTTCATTAAAGCATTTTAAATCGGCATTCCGCCCAAAGGAATAAGCAACTACAAGGCCATACCCTTTTTAATGCATTTGTGGATGCTTTATCGACACTACATGAGTCTGCTCGGCCCAAAAAAAACTAAATTTGGGGAGCTACTTCCACAAACGTGCTTTATCTTTCAGTGTCCATGGTCGAAAGGGACGCTTCTTATTTTTCTCCAACGTATATGAATATATTGGGGCGTAGATTAGGAATTCGAAAACAGTTTTCACCGGAAACGCTTAGTTTTTAAGATACTTATTTCTTAATCAATAATCCTGAAAAATCGTCAATTTTAGCGTGGTGAGTGTATATTATCAAATATTAACTGAAATATGGGGAACCTATTTCACATAACAATGTGATGATGTGAATGATTAAAACGAAGCAGGTAATACTTACTTTGCGATCCATATTTTACTACTTCCAATAAACGTTACAATTTAACAAAATGTAAACCGAACAATATGGTTTCCCAAAAAGCCCAGAGCCTAACTTTTCGAGTTTAAAAAGGCGACGTTAGACGCATAAATGACAATAATGACGTATGATATTTTACGGAGCAAGGCATGTTAAAAATCAAACGAAACAGATCCGTCCGTACTTTTTAGAAAACGTACCCGATTCCTGTGGGTATTTTCCTTTTCTGTAGTTGCGGGCAAGACATTTATTTAAATGTAGTAAGTCTGTTCTTCAGAGTCATGACATGTATTGGCGGGTTTTACCTTTGTTGGATCGGACGGCTTAGTTTTGAATCTGCAACGTTTATCATAGAACGTATCATAACTGTACATTAAATAATGTTTTCGGAACGTTGTTAACGTTGCAATACATACATATACATAAAATTACCGGCGCTGAAACGCGATTTTTATAGCGCACTGGTACAAAATCAAAATGATGTTTCTAAAATAGTAATTGAACATAACGTTTGAAAAGGCAGTAACGCGTATTAGTTAGAGCCGCGGTGACAAAAATGCCTTGGAACTCCCAAACCGATGAGAAGCACGTTTTTGTATAGTTCGAGTGTCGTTCTCGAAATCCGTGTTGTCGAGTAGGGGTCTGGCGCTCGGCGGTGAGCGGCTATAATATTTTTTCCAAATTTTTGCCAGCGGTTTAAAAAAACATTTCCCAAATGGATGAAAATTACTGGAGGGCATCTAGGCAACCCTCCAATTACCGGACAAATATTTTCATCCGATTTGATCCTTGCAAAGAGCTCTTTCAGGAGCTCAAAAAAAAATGGAAAAGGGGGGAAAAAATTTGCTCATTTAAACTTGAAATTTGGCAGGGAGCTGGAGTTCGTGTCTGAGAATATGTAAAAATTTTTTTTTTGTTCCATGTGCTATAATATAACAGTTTTATCACAATTTAAATGGGCAAAATTTGATGAAGTAATTCCAACATGGATGAAAATTTGCACACAGGTTCTTTGACACCTACAAAACATCGACAAATTATTTTCATCCAAATTTATTGCGGCCAAGACCAGATCTTCCAGAACATGCTCCGATATATTCATTATCACCGGAAACTCCAGGATCCGAATGTTCAATCTTTAAAGTAGAAAGGCTGATTACCATCAAATTGTATATTATTGTCCTAAACCTTGATGCGAATATTTTCCTCTGATTTGACGATTATGAAGTGAAAACTCTGACTTTAGACCGTTTGAACGCGACAAGCGCATACTTCATCCACATTTTAGCTAGTATATCTTTAGTAGCGGTTGACTCGCTTTGCTCGTGGATGAAATTTGGTTATTATAGTTGCCTTATATTTTGTGTTAGAGATTCGGATTTTGACTAGATTAATATTAGAAGACGGTTCTTTCCCATCCTGGTGACTCCCCAAGCAAAAATCTGCTTCTGACAGCAGGATCATTGGAATTTCAGCTATGGTCCAAGCGTCTCGTTTTTCCGGTTGCTTCGATTGATACAAACTCACGAGAGTGCAGCGGCGCGTCACTGTCTCAGCCTCTCTTTTGTTCCCGCGATCTGAGAGTGCAGCGGCGCGTCACTGTCTCAGTCTCTCTTTTGTTCCCGCGACCCAGTCTAATTTTTATGACCGGCCAGCGTCTTTGAATTGTTCTTATCTGTGTTTGACGAAACTAAAAGAATGAAAAGTGAAAAGCCAGGTAACAGACTGGGAGAATGAACCCAGGAGAGAACAAGCAGTTACAATCATCTTACTCCACCTAAAAACGATCATGGCGTCTACGATGCCTTCAACATTAAGAACAGAATAACACGTGTGCCGGTTAAATATCTTGATTATTTCTTTCTAAACAAGAAAGATTCTCTCTGTTGATTGATCGCCTCGCGTTTCATGAATTTATTTCTTACTTTCAATTACAAAATCTAAAAAAAATTTTTACTTACCATTGAATAGTCACTCAACATTTTACCGCCTCTCGGGAGCATATAATTTTTTTTTTAACAGTTTACGAAACTTCCATCTAAATCTCGCAGAAAATTTACGGAGAACTCCGGGATCAAAATCACGCCAGGCTCATTTTGGATGAAAACTTTTTTTTTAATAACATAAATAATAACGATTCATTTCGGTCCGGTTGCATGCATGCGGCTGATTTTTTTTTTAATTTTGGAGTTTGGGTCCATTTAATTGTACTGGAGGTTACGGCAAGGATCAAATCGGATGATAATATTTTTCCGGTAATTGGGGGGTTGCCTAGATGCCCTCAAGTATTTTTCATCCGTTTGGGAAATGTTTTTTTAAACCGCTGCTGGTCAAAATTTGGAAAAAATATTATAGCCGCTCACCGCCGAGCGTCAGACCCCTACTCGACAACACGGATTTCGAGAACGACACTCGAACTATACAAAAACGTGCTTTTCATCCGTTTGGAAGTTCCAAGGCATTTTTGTCACCGCGGCTCTAACCATATGACACTAGCACGAAAAACGGTTTCTGGGTTCATTTCAAAATCGTTACAAAACACACCAAGTAAGTATATGTTTTGCTCAGTGGGGTATGCGTTGCCGCGGCAGGAGAGATGCCGCATTTGTCATATTCCGCCGAATACGTATTAAGTTAGGCAACCAAGTACATTCATGATAAGAGTCCATCCATTAATGCATTATAAGCCATTGCCATTCTGATATTTTATTACAATTTTCTTATAATGTTTTGATCACCTTTATTTAAGTCTAAAAATTTATCCTTATAAACTTCTGGTACTTGAAACTTGCGAGTCTTTGATTCGCTAGTCATAATTCCTGTATGATAATTTACTGCAGAAACTCTTTAACATGCCCTCTTAATTACTGAAAATTAACAGACACGGTTGTTTGATGGATTATATTTTAACTAGACGTCTCTTATAATAATTAACATACTGATTACCTGACTGACGAGAGTCCTTTATTTTGTTTCCACTATAATTAGTTTTTACTTCTTTTCACAAATAATGTAAGAATGTCGCGTTTGATAGTAACGTACACTGTACACTGCACCACTTAATGTGAAGTCATTTACTACTGCCCCATCTGCATAAAATATATAAAACCGTTGCCAATTTCATATACATGAAAGGAGCAGTAGAATGCTTTCTGTCTAAATCTGTGAGCAATGATATGAAAAGCATGTAAATTTTGATAATTTGTGACTTAGTCGTTTCCTCCATAAACAGATTCAAGTGAGAATAAATAACATACTTTTTTACGACTACGAGTATTATATTTATTCTAGAAACACACATAGCTACACACGTGTTGTAAATATAAAAAATATTACCACCGACTCCATGCATACCTACATACTATTACACTAGTGTGAAAATAACAACTCTTTGTCATTTTAACGTAATAATTTCCATGTAACCCCCACAAGTGGCATTAATATCACCCGGAACGCTGTGTTAAAGGAGATTTAATATGAGATAAGTCTTATATTACTGTCTTCTAGGCTTAAGTTCGATGAAAACAGTTTTGCGGTGCTATAAAACCTGACGAAGCAGGAGTGTGAATTCTATCTCTTTTATACTAATGACTATACAGGATTCAATTTTTAATGCTTGTTTGCAACACCAGATATTTTAATCAATCTTATTAATTTTCGAGACCTGTTGTTATTCGGGAAGAGAACTTATTATTATTATTTTAAAGTAGTTGAACAGATAGATACATAAAGTTTAATTTATATAAAATACATCAAATTTACATAAAACCTACTATAATTGTAGTAATAATATTTCATGTCTGGCTCTAAAATATTATAGCTAAGAATTAAATACCACATAGTAGAAGTAGTAGTAGGGGAGGGGAGGCACACAGACCTGGTAAGTAGATCAAAGGCGATCTTTCTTACCTATCCCTGGGTCTTTCCCCATCCACTTAACCACCCAGGCCCTTACCAAAGCTGCCCGACCTTCTCATGAACTACTGTCCCAAAGACTTGCCGTCTGAGCCTTCCTAAGACTTCACAAGCGTGCAGGACAGTGATGTCTCCTCGTCCTCCAAGCATCCCGAACATATCGGTCCTCCACACCCAGCATATGCAGGTGCTTCTCCTACCAGAAGATTCAGGGCATGCCTATTCCTATTGAGAATTCATTCCAACTTAGCCCAATCAGACCAACTTATGAAATCTTTGGCCTGTCTGCAGCCCGGCGTCTGCCGCAATTCCTCCTTGGAGAGGTTGGCGGTCCTATCTCTCAGGGCTGTCTCTGCCTACTCTTTGATATGCCCCGGCTCCAAGTATAGCGAGCTCATTGGCCATCTCGTTGCCATGCATTTCGCAAGGTCCAGGGTCTCACACCAAGAGTACTTGTTTCCGTTCTGCAAGCCTCCCAAGTGCGTCTGCACACTACAATATGAGGGTCGAACAGATCCTAGGTTGGCAGACTGCCTTAAGGGTGGCTTGGCCATCAGAACATATATATAGCCCACTCTTGACAGTTCATGACCTCCTTCATACGTGTTGCTGAGAGGATGGCATATACTTCTGCTTGGAAAACCGTCGCTAACCTTCTCTGTACCACATAAGTAGTTTCTTGCAAAATCTAGCTACGTAATACCTTTGCTAATCTTGTGGTCTCTCTAATGCCGGATATTATAGGTTCATTTTAACCTGAGGATTGACCAAAAACTGATTAAACCGATGATGTTAACCATAATCAAGAAAACCTAGCCATAAACGGGTCAAAACTGGGTTACAACTTTTTTTGCAAGATTGTGTTACATGCTCCTTCTCACAGAGAGGAGTCAGTCGAGAATATTATAGACCGATGATAGGGCTTTAAAAGGCAGGTCTACAATCGTCCATGTTGCCAAGTCTCTCCATTAGCCTAACAGTTTTCTGATTTCAAAAATTCTATGGACTTGACATACATATCCGCATAGGCATTTCTTAAAGTTGCCCAATATACAGGGTGTCTCTAAAAGGTCTGTACAAAATCTGAGCACATATTCCTGAGGCCAAAATAAGGCGATTTAAAGCAACTTACCTTAGTCCGAAATTGCTCCGTTTCCGAGACACAGGGTGGTAAGTTAAAAAATAAAAATCGAATTTTTTAAAATTAATGAACATTTTTTAACGTATTACTTTAAAACTTGGTACCCGGGGATTTTTTGGGATGCGAAACCCAAATACGAACACCTTTTCACTGTGGCCATAAGAGGGCGCTTCACAATGCACTTCTTATGGTTTAGATTGGCCATAACTTATCAGTGTAGTTTTTTCCCTTTTTTGTTAATGAACTAATTTCTTGGACATTTTGAAACAGAAAAGGTACTCTTGTAAAAATCCGCTGAAGTAAGCCGTTTTTGAGATACTTCGGTTTTTGTTGTTCGATTCCGCACCCGAATATTTAAATTATTTTGAATAAAAAATTCCGCTATTAGTAAATTTTCGGCAGGAAAAAATGTTTCATTTGGGTTAGTTACAGCAAGTTTTGCAGGAAGAATTTGAGTATGGATTTTTTTTTTAATTAAATGAGGAACAATTTTATTTTAAAGTAAATTTAATTAGCATAAACTTTTAGTAATTGTTAAAAATTACCTCCGTTAATATAAGTACAAAGATTAATACGACGTAAAAAGTTTAAATATAGTTCTTTAATATGTTGATTGCATTTTGAATTCTTCCCCATAATTCCTCTTCATTATTAATCGGTCTGGAGCATACCATCGTTTTTAAAGACTCTTATAAAAAATAATCCAACGAAGTCATGTCCGGTGAGCGTGGCGGCCACTTTACAGGAGCGTCATTTCCTCTACCGATCCATCTGTTTGGATAATGTCGATGCAAATAATTGCGGACATTCAAACTAAAATGTGGTGCAGCAGCGTCATGCATAAACCACATATCTCGTTGAAGTTGTATTGGCAAATCTTCTAATAAATGTGGCAGCATATTTTGTAAATGTTCTAAATAATCCATACCATTTAGTAGTCGCGGTAAAATGACAGGACCAATACTGAAATTGCCAATGATTCCTGCCCACACATTAATTCTAAACTCATGTTGATAATAAGTTACTTTCGTGGCATGCGGGTTTTCAGCAGCATAAACATGTTCGTTATGTAAGTTGGTTACACCACTTCTTGTAAAACATGCTTCTTCTGTAAATAAAATGTGCTTAGCAAAATTCGCATCCTGTTGTCTTTGGTCGGTAATGAATCGACAGAAGTCCAATCGTTGATCGAGATCCGGAGCCAAAAGGTCTTGTACCTTTTGGGTATGGTATGGATGTAGCTGCTGTTATATTAATGTTCTATGAACTACATCCTAGGATACTCCTACCTCTAAACCTAAGCGTCTGGTGCTTAACTTTGGATCTTTAGCAATTCTTTCCAAAATTTGTTCCTCAACCTCAGGAGTCCTTCTTGCACGTTGCCTTTCATAATTGGCATTTAAAGGAGTGAATCTACCGGTTTCGAGAAGGCGTCTCTTAATACCAGCAAATGTTTCATGGTTTAGTATGCGCCGATTTGGATATCTGTCCCTGTATACCCTAACACTTTCGCGGCCATTTCCTTCACAATACCGAAAAACCAATAGAATGTCCGTCATTTCTGCAGAACTGTGTCCTTCAGCCATCTTTACAGTCGATTTAAAATTTAATAACACGTTTCAAACACCTTATTAATTTAGTCTCGCATTGGCAAATTCTTACTGAAACACTTACTGTAAACAACATAGACTGATAGCAAAAATTCTTAAAATACAAAAAATGTTTACATTTAAATAGTCTGTTGCAAGAAAAAATTTAAAGGTGTTCATCAAACAGGTAAAAAATCCGAGGATTTTTGGATGTGACACTCCAAAAAAGTATCTAAAAAAATACATTTTTCACTGCTAATTCACTGACCACATTTCTTCCTCAAAGATAACAGCAAACATTTTTTATTCAGAATAATTTAAATATTTCGGTGCGGCATCGAACACTAAAAACCGAAATATCTCAAAAACGGCTTACTTTAGCGGATTTTTACAAGAGTACCTTTTTTGTTTCAAAATGTTTAAAAAATTAGTTCCTTAACAAAAAAAGGAACAAGACTACACTAATAAAAAAGTTATGGCCATTCTAAACCATTAGAAGTGCATTGTGCAGCGCCCTCTAATGGCCACAGTGAAAAGGTGTCCGTATTCGAGTTTCGCATGCCCAAAACCCCCCATAGTGTGCATCTAAGCTTCCTTGTAGTCGATCCAATATATATATATATATTCCAAAGGAAGAGTTTCACCTTTTAGCCCTAGCGTTAACATTCCACACTAAAAATATCAGTATGTTGATCTTAACTCCTTAAGCAGCGACCCACATCAGTTGGGCCATATCGCGGCTCTCTCTTTTAATGGACCAGAAGCAGAGTGGCATCTGCAAAAAAAAAAAATTTGGCTGGTGCATCTACCATCGGTAATGAAAATTAAGAACATAATTTGCCCCAAAACAGGTCCTTGAGAAACATCATCATTGGTTGTCAATATTAGCTTTTTTACCATTAGTATGTTATAAGGTGGTATAAGGTTACAACGTGTGAAGGAGGATATAATAGGAGGTATAGTAAAACGCTTTACTCACTCCGCAGTATAAAGTCATCATGTTAAGGATACAAAACAAACCCGAGTCTTAAAACTCTCTTGACTTTAGCGAAGTAAGTAAACAAATGATCAAATTAATTCTTGTTTGCCTTTGTATATATTTTGTATATAATAAAGGTAAGTGTACATTTTATGTGAATAATATACCAAAAATAAACAAAACTCCAAGCTAACATAATACTACTTAATATTATACGTGACAATATTTACATTCAAAATATAGATTTGAAAGTCAACTTCTAATCGGAAATATTAAAGAATAAGTCATATATGTATATACATTTGAGAGGGTAGTCTTTGCTGACTAGTTTGAAGACAAACTAGTAGAATATTGGGGTGTGCAGCAATATGAAAGAATACTCTTTAAAGTTTTATTCCAAGCTTTCGGAAATCTTTATTATTATTTCCATCATCAGGGAGACTACAAAAATAAGAAAAAAGTAACAGTGAGGCTGCTATACAATTATATAGTGGTAAATTACTTACAAGTTTGTTGAGGGTGATCATGTGGATCTTAGAAATTCGTAATTGGAGCATCAAAGCAGTAGTAAAATTCGATGAAGACAAAAAACAAGAGTTTACATAGGTTAGGTAGATTTTAAAATTGTATAAGGACAAATCACGAACATGAAACTGGAAAACTTAGTTGCGTTCACATACTTAATAAGAATTTTATTTAATTGATTAAGTTAGTTTAGCCAACTTTAAAAGGTATACCAGTCATTTGGAGCGAATGAGCAGACAAAACGTGCAAACCACCGTGATAAAGACAGGTTATGAATCTCCGTCAGATTGCATTTTTGAAAAATTGACAGTTGATGTCTGTCATTTTGTGCGGCTTATTTGTATCGCTGTTTGGCTTGAACGTTTTGTTTCAGAAATGTAGGGACCAGCAAAAGAAGGTATAAACATGTTTTATAGATTATGAGAAGGCGTTCGATCGAGTGGATCATGTCGAACTTTTAAAAATATTAGAATCAAGGGGCCTAGATAAAAACGATATTTTAATTATCAAAAACTTGTATTGGGATCAAACAGCAGTAGTAAAGTATAACAACATAACAACTGAACCAGCAGCTATACAGAAAGGTGTCCGACAGGGTTGTATTTTATCTCCAATGTTATTTAACCTATACTCCGAACATATTTTTGAAGAGGCAATAAAAGACACAACTGATGGGATTAAGATCAACGGTAGAGTGCGTAATAACCTTAGATATGCCGACGACACTGCGATAATGGCGGATAGTCCAGAAGCCCTACAACGCTTGCTAAGTCAACTCACGGCAGTCGGAGATCGCTATGGCCTTAAAATTAATGCCACCAAAACAAAAATACTTATAATATCAAGAAACCCAGAACCGCCAATAGATATTAGTATTTATGGGAAACGAATAGAAGTGGTAGACAAATTCAAATATCTGGGCACTTGGATCAACAACAACCTGGACCCAGATGTAGAAATTAGATCCAGGATCGAGCAAGCAAGAGCCACGTTCAACCTGATGCGGTCACTCCTGTGTAATCCCACCCTAAATATGAGTCTTAGATGTCGATTTGTGAAGTGCTATGTACACTCAGTCTTGTTGTATGGCTGCGAGGCATGGACTTTAAAGGTCAACACCATTAACAAGATAGAGGCCTTTGAGATGTGGGCAATTCGCAGGCTTCTCAAGATACCTTGGACGGCTCATGTCACAAACGAGGAGGTGTTGGGGCGAGCGCAGTGCGAGAGAGAATTGCTACACGTGATCAAAAAACGAAAGACGGCCTATCTGGGTCATGTAATGCGTGGAAGTAAATATGACCTCTTAAGATTGATAATGGAAGGTAAAATCGAGGGCAAGAGAGGCATAGGTAGAAAGAAACATTCCTGGTTGAAAAACATCAGAGACTGGACAGGTATGGATGCTCACTCCCTGTTTCGAACTGCCCAAGATCGTCAGGCGTTCTCCGCGATTGTTGCCAACCTTCAATGAAATGAAGACGGTACTCTAAGAAGAAGAAGATTTGTATCAAGCCATTAACAATTGGAAGACGAAGAAGAAGACGAATAAAGCGGAATCCAATCACCATGGTGTGCAAGATTGTCATTTATATTTTATTATACAGTAAACTATTGACATCGTTTGATTTAATTTTGATTTTATGTAGATCAATTATTTAAGTTATTACGATTAAAGTTATTATTTTTATTTTTATCTAAGGAAAGGAGGTATGAATAAATTTCACTGAGGTGTTGAATATCTGTTCTTTTGTTTATGCATTGTGGTTCCTGTGCGATAAAAGCCATCTCAAGGAAGAGTCTTTTAGTTTGGTTTGATTGAATCGTTAATATTTTAGCCGAGTTGTAGTCTATGTTGTGTAGAAATTTATTGGAATGTTCTGCGAGTGCACATCTCTCAGGGTGAAGTCTACAGTCACTCCTGTGATTAGTGATTCTGCCAGATAACGGTCTGGAAGTTTGACCAATGTATATTTTGTCACAATCGGCACATGGAATAATGTAAACCACATCTGATTGTTGTTTTAGGTCAGTTTTGTCTTTTGTTTTTGAGTATATTGACCTTATTGTGAGGGCAGATTTGTTAGCAATTTTTATGTTATCAATTTGGTTGAAAATTCTAGAGAGTTTAGGGGTGATGTCCCTAATGAAAGGTAGTGAGGTATACTTACAAGGTTGTGTCGCTCCAGTTGCAACTGTGTTATTAATATTCATACTTGCTTCAACAGTAGAAGGATTATTAATTTGGTCTGACGACGTATTGAACAAAATCTTATTTAGGAGTTTTTTTGGGTAGGAGTTATCTATGAAAAGTTGACGAAGTATATGTAGATTTTTGTTTAGGAAGGATGGATGTGAAATTTTCGAAACTCTCATTTTCATTTGTGTGACTAAATTCTTTTTTGTACTATGTTTGTGATAGGACCAATAGTTTAAGAATCTACACGAACTACAGGGTTTCCTGTACCAGTCTATGGTGATTTTGTTGTTATCATTACGTATAAACTTAGTATCTAGGAAGGGAATATAATGAAATTCATCTTCTGTCTCTATTGTGAACTGTACGTAAGGGTCGTAGTCGTTGAGAGTATCTACTATTTCTGTTATACCATCCTGTGGTAATGCAATGATGATATCATCTACATATTTTTTTATAAAATGTGGTTTGAAGGAAAGGACAGGGATGACCACATCCAACAGGTCGTCCATGACATAATTGGCCAAAATAGGTGACATTGAAGCTCCCATGGGTGTGCCAAACGTTTGTTTGTAATACTTTTTGTTGAAGGAAAAATATGTATTTTCAAAGAGGAAGATTTATGATTTCTAGAAATGTTTCTTGGTTAATGTTACAGTTTGCACTAATGCGATCCCAACTCTTATAAACCGCTCTATGGGTAGCGTCCAAATAAACATTGCTAAAAAGGGAAACCGCATCCAAACTGGCCAGAACATAGTTAGGTGGTAGTTGCATATTATTAAATGTATTGGAAATTTCGAAAGAGTACTTGATGTAATAAGCATTATCGTAATCATAAGATTTAGTGAGAATTTCCGTAACAAAACTTGCTAAAAAATCTGTGGGAGCATTTATACATGCTACAATTGGTCTTACTGACAGAGTGGGTTTATGTATTTTAGGTAAAGAGTAAATCTTTGGTGATATACCTTTATAATTTTGTTAGTTTCTTTTTTGTTTTCAAACCTATTTGGTTAGTTATGTGTAGTTTTTTTTACAAGGTTATTGCATTTGGTTTGGATAGATGATGTAGGGTCAGTAGGTAGTTCGACATATGAGGAGTCATTGTTAATTATGTTATTGGAGAGGTCTAAATATTGCTGTTTTTACATAATGACCGATACATTACCTTTGTCCGAGTTCGTTAATATAATGTTGGGATTATCCTTGAGAAATTTTTTTGATTTAACGTATAGATTATGAAAATAGGAGGAACTTTGATTATTGTTAGATTTAATGTGGTTTGTGATGATGTTAGTTGCACGTGCTATTGTGATATTTCTACAAGGTAGGTCTACAATAGATGAGGTGATATAGTCTACATCAGCCAAGATGTCTTTTATCGAGATATCAGCAACACAACAAAAAAACTACAACAGACTTTTTCATAGAACTAAATCCACAAATATTAAAAAATTAGACAATCTTCAAAAAAAAGAAAATGAAACATTGCTTAACACGAAACAAAGTTGGATAAAAAATCTCACAGACATACAAATTCCTCCTGACATCTTGAAATTCTTGTCCTTAGGACCAAAGTTTAGCATTGAGCCTGTTTTGGGCAAAGATATCTCAATAAAAGACATCTTGGCTGATGTAGACTATGTCACCTCATCTATTGTAGACCTACCTTGTAGAAATATCACAATAGCACGTGCAACTAACATCATCACAAATCACATTAAATCTAACAATAATCAAATTTCCTCCATTTTTCATAATCTATACATTAAATCAAAAAAAATTATCAAGGATTATAACATTATATTAACGAACTCGGACAAAGGTAATGTATCGGTCATTATGTATAAACAGTAATATTTAGACCTCTCCAATAATATAATTAACAATGACTCCTCATATGTCGAACTACGTACTGACTCTACATCATATATCTAAACCAAATGCAATAACCTTGTAAAAAAACTACACATAACTAACCAAATAGATTTGAAAACAGAAAAGAAACTAACAAATTATAAAGGTATATCACCAAAGTTTTACTCTTTACCTAAAATACATAAACCCACTCTGTCAGTAAGACCAATTGTAGCATGTATAAATGCTCCCACAGATTTTTTAGCAAGTTTTGTTACGGAAATTCTCACTAAATCTTATGATTACGACAATGCTTATTACATCAAGGACTCTTTCGAAATTTCCAATACATTTAATAATATGCAACTACCACCTAACTATGTTCTGGCCACTTTGGATGTGGTTTCCCTTTTTAGCAATGTTTATTTAGACGCTACCCATAGAGCGGTTTATAAGAGTTGGGATCGCATTAGTGCAAACTGTAACATTAACCAAGAAACATTTCTAGAAATCATAACCTTCCTCTTTGATAATACATATTTTTCCTTCAACAAAAAGTATTACAAACAAACGTTTGGCACCCCCATGGGAGCGTCAATGTCACCTATTTTGACCAATTATGTCATGGACGACCTGTTGGATGTGGTCATCCCTGTCCTTTTCTTCAAACCACATTTTATAAAAAAATATGTAGATGATATCATCATTGCATTACCACAGGATGGTATAACAGAAATAGTAGATACTCTCAACGACTACGACCCTGACATACAGTTCACAATAGAGACAGAAGATAAATTTCATTCTGTTCCCTTCCTAGATACTAAGTTTATACGTGATGATAACAACAAAATCACCATAGACTGGTACAGGAAACCCTGTAGTTCGGGTAGATTCTTAAACTATTGGTCCTATCACAAACATAGTACAAAAAAGAATTTAGTCACACAAATGAAAATGAGAGTTTTGAAAATTTCACATCCATCCTTCCTAAACAAAAATCTACATATACTTCGTCAACTTTTCATAGATAACTCCTACCCAAAAAAACACCTAAATAAGATTTTGTTCAATACGTCGTCAGACCAAATTAATAATCCTCCTACTGTTGAAGCAAGTATGAATATTAATAACACAGTTGCAACTGGAGCGACACAACCTTGTAAGTATACCTCACTACCTTTCATTAGGGACATCACCCCTGAACTCTCTAGAATTTTCAACCAAATTGATAACATAAAAATTGCTAACAAATCTGCCCTCACAATAAGGTCAATATACTCAAAAACAAAACACAAAACTGACCTAAAACAACAATCAGATGTGGTTTACAGTATTCCATGTGCCGATTGTGACAAAATATACATTGGTCAAACTTCCAGACCGTTATCTGGCAGAATCACTAATCACAGGAGTGACTGTAGACTTCACCCTGAGAGATGTGCACTCGCAGAACATTCCAATAAATTTCTACACAACGTATACTACAACTCGGCTAAAATATTAACGATTCAATCAAACCAAACAAAAAGACTCTTCCTTGAGATGGCTTTTATCGCACAGGAACCACAATGCATAAACAAAAGAACAAATATTCAACACCTCATTGAAATT
This sequence comes from Polydrusus tereticollis, assembly GCA_963920685.1. Taxonomy (NCBI): domain Eukaryota; kingdom Metazoa; phylum Arthropoda; class Insecta; order Coleoptera; family Curculionidae; genus Polydrusus; species Polydrusus tereticollis. The sequence continues at coordinate 30,761,178 of OY987332.1, read as the reverse complement.
TATTCATACCTCCTTTTCTTAGATAAAAATAAAAATAATAACTTTAATCGCAATAACTTAAATAATTCATCTACATATAATCAAAATTAAATCAAACGATGTCAATAGTTTACTGTATAATAAAATATAAATGACAATCTTGCACACCATGGTGATTGGATTCCGCTTTATTCGTCTTCTTCTTCGTCTTCCAATTGGTAATGGCTTGATACAAATAAGCCGCACAAAATGAGACATCAACTGTCAATTTTTCAAAAATGAAATCTGACGGAGATTCATAACCTGTCTTTATCACGGTGGTTTGCACGTTTTGTCTGCTCATTCGCTCCAAATGACTGATATACCTTTTAAAGTTGGCTAAACTAACTTAGTCAATTAAATAAAATTCTTATTAAGTATGTGAACGCAACTAAGTTTTCCAGTTTCATGTTCGTGATTTGTCCTTATACAATTTTAAAATCTACCTAACCTATGTAAACTCTTGTTTTTTGTCTTCAACGAATTTTACTACTGCTTTGATGCTCCAATTACGAATTTCTAAGATCCACATGATCACCCTCAACAAAGTTGTAAGTAATTTACCACTATATATGTGTATAGCAGCCTCACTGTTACTTTTTTCTTATTTTTGTAGTCTCTCTGATGATGGAAATAATAATAAAGATTTCCGAAAGCTTGGAATAAAACTTTCAAGAGTATTCTTTCATATTGCTGCACACCCCAATATTCTACTAGTATGTATATACATATACAGTGTGTCCCCGGATCGACGCAACGATAGGTGAAAAAGGCTGAAATTTTTTGAGTTGAAACTTTATCTTCTGGGGTTCAGCCCTGCTTGGATAGAAACTAATTTGTGGCATAATTTTAATTTCGAAAAATCAGGTGTGCTGGTTTGGTAATTTTCAAAAAACTTTTTTTTCCCACCAGTAAAATGCTTGATTTCTAGGAGACATGAAAAAATTTTATTAAGAAAAGATGTTCGGAAATAATAAATGAGTAAGAATACAAATTTTTAAAATCCTATGCCTACTTTGATGTTTTGCATTACTTTTATTGCACACACCTCCCTATTGAAGATATTAAAAAATTTCGTTAAAAAAAGTTGTTCAAAATAATAAATTAAACACGATCGGTTAGTACAACGGTTTATACAATACATCAAAAAATTAATTTATTTCAATACTAACATCAACTGAAAGATTTATTTATTCAATAAGTTCGCCGCCTTTATTCGCACATTCCTCAATGTTTTCCCGAAATGCAGTGAAAGCTGCTCTTATCTCCTCCAGAGGAATAGAGTTTATTGCATCTGCGATGCAATTTTTCAAAACTTCTACGTCATTTGGAAGCCTATTCAAATATACATTTTGTTTTATTCGACCCCAAAAATAAAAATCCATTATGGTTAGATCCGGAGATCTGGGAGGCCACAAAATGGGACCAGCATTGGCTATCCATCTTTCTTGGAAATGCTCATTGAGCCATTTACATACCCGAAATGTCGAGTGGGCAGGGCAGCCATCGTGCTGAAAATATGAAAAATATCTTGGTTCGTATAGTAGTTCGTCAAGAAACAGATTTAGGATATTTAAATAAGTATGTTGATTAAGTCTTCCCTCAATAAAATATAGCCCAATTACACCACAATGATAGGAAATGGCACACCAAACATTAACCTTTTTAAAATACTGCCGCCTAAAATTTATATCATAATTTGGATTATCTTTAGACCAATATCGGCAATTCTGTGATGAAGGTACACCGTCAGTGGTAAAAGGCGATTCGTCTGAGAAAATAATATTTTTATGAAAATTTCGATCTTCTAGAATCTTCTCACCTAAAGTTATGCAAAACTCCAAACTTCGGGATTCATCCCCTTCTTCTAACGTGTGACGAAATCTAACTCTATATGGTTTTACCTTATTTGCTTCATAAATGCATTGCAAATGTGATTTGCTAACACGAGTCTCCCCGTATCGCTTTCTTAGTGACAGCTTTGGATTTTCGCGTAATGAATCCATTGCTAACACAGTACCTACATCATCTTCATCAAAGTTCTTCTTCTTTTTTAGTATATTATGTACAGTACCGCTAGTAACAAATTTTTTAACCAGTCTGGATACTGTAGATTTGACTAAAACTGTGTTCGGAAATTTCATATTAAATCGCCTGATAACCTCTGGAATAGATAATTCACCTATACCATAAAATTGAATTAGGTAGATCCGTTCTGGTATAGTAAGCATAATTGATATTTCACAGTAATGTTTTTGAAAGTTCGGATCAGTTTTAGAGCACAGAACACTACAACAATATTAAAAATACCAAACTATTTTTGACAACCAACTGTCAAAATATTATTTTATTGTTTTTTCTTCCATCCAAAAATCGTTTTTTTATAATTTTTTAAAATATCCTTTTTCCGGTTTTATTAAAATTTGGTAGCATTATTCATAATGATAAGGGGCTTAATATTAAATATATAAGGTCCAGTGACGTCCCGTAGAGCGCTTTAACGAATATTATTGACAAGAAAATGTACGCCACTGACATTTCTCTAATTTGAATATTTTTTTTCAGATTTACCAACAATAATACAACTTCTTTGTTCCTTGTTTCTTTTTGTTGTCTTGCTTCGTTTTCGAGAGAAATCATAAAAACCCCTTTATTGCATGTACAAAAAAATACCTGTGTATTTCAAAGTTAATTAAAATATGAGGTAAATGTAAGTTTTGATGTCTAATTTATCTGTTTTGTCAGTAACAAGTCAAAAATGAATAACTTTACTGACGCTGCAATGACCCAGGTGCATTATAATTATGGCCTAGTAAATGGAAATGCTGAAGAAGCTCGGCGAATTTATCAGGAACATTATCCAAACAGAGTACTGCCATGTGCCAAATCATTTAGACAGCTCCATGCAAGATTGAGTGAGACTAGGAGTTTTAAACGTAGTACGGAACATCCTGGCAGATCTGTAACAGTAACTACGTCTAAGTTAGACGAGGCTACACGTCGAAAAATAGAAGATGATTCTTCAACTAGTGCCAGGAAAGTAGCAGTGCAACTGCAAACAAGCGCATCAACTGTTGAAAGGGTTTTGCATCTTTATTAACTATACCCATACCATATTCAACGTGTGCAAACTTTGCTTCCTTGTGATTTTTAGCCAAAGTTTGATTTTAGTAGGTGGTTGCTGCATACAGTAGCATATAACAACAATTTTTTACCGAATTTTTTATTTACTGATGAGAGCCCTTTTTTAAGAGAAGCCATTATTAATTTTCTTAACGAACATTCGTAGGCGAACGATAATCCTTATAAAATTAGGGAAGGTCGTTTTCAGCAACAATTTTCGGTGAATGTATGGGCAGGGATCATTGGCGACTATCTTATTGGATCATACTTTTTACCACCTCGATTGAATGAAAACACCTATATGCAGTTTTTATCTGCACAACTTGACGTTCTGTTAGAAGACGTACCTCTAAAAATAGGAACTAATATGTGGTTCATGCGCGAGGGCGCCTCAGCTCTTTCAGCCTAGTTGCTCGTCAATTCAGTTGGCCAGCTCGCAGTCCCGACTTGAATCTTCTAGACCATTATTTTTATATTTTCGCTCGAAAAGGAAGCAAGATACGAAAACAATTCAAGGAACAACACAAAAGTTGTGTTATTAGTTTGTTAATATGAAGAAAAATCAAAATTAGAAAAAGTGGCGCATATATTTTTTTCAATAATATTATTTGTAGGTGCTCCCCGGGACGCCAATGGATTTAATAAATTTAATCTAGTTAGGGCTAATTAAGCCCCTCATTAGTATGAATAATGATACCAAATTTCAATAAAATCAGGAAAAGGATTATTAAAAAAATTATACAAAACCGATTCTTTTTTATAATTTTTTGTCTTACCTTAACATTCATAAAAAATTTATTCGGCAATAAATATTTTTAAAACCGTTAAATTAATTTCTAAATAAATCATCCAGATAGCAATTTAAAAATATTTTCAACATTTATACAGGGTGTAACTAAATAAGTGTAAAACATTTAAGGGACTTATTCCTCATCGAAAAAAAGATAGGATCTTTCATATTAACAAACTTTATTGGAGCATCCCTTATCAAGATACAGCCCCTTAAAGGGGGTACATAAAATTTGTTTAACAATTTTTTTCACAAGCACTAAAAAAGTTACAATATTGAAATTAACCTAACATTTTCTACTACCAAAAAGACACTTAGCCAGTAATTTATTTGGTTTACCCCATGGTTGTAAGGGGTGGAAAACGCAACCCCTAAAATTTATTTCCAATGCAACTTTTTGCCTTATTATTTGTTTACCATTTAAAAATTAATTTCCGATAGCCTGTTTCATTCTAAACAAAAAATGTATCTTGAATTTTTTGCCCAAAATAAACCAGTTCGCAGCAAAAAATTATTGTACGACCAAGATACATATCGCCATAAAACGAAAATACGAAACTAATTTATCTAGTAGGCCGCTATTAGCGATAGTGACAATTAAATTGGTATCAAGCTGTCAGTTTGTAAATTTTTGAGATTGAAGTAATACTAATTGTGTATTGTTGTTCTGTTCTTAATTTGTTACTTTAATAATTCACTTGTTATTAAAATGGCATACAACTTACAACCATGGGGTAAACCAAATAAATTACTGGCTAAGTGTCTTTTTGGTAGTAGAAAATGTCAGGTTAATTTCAATATTGTAACTTTTTTAGTGCTTGTGAAAAAAATTGTTAAACAAATTTTATGTACCCCCTTTAAGGGGCTGTATCTTGATAAGGGATGCTCCAATAAAGTTTGTTAATATGAAAGATCCTATCTTTTTTTCGATGAGGAATCACCCCCTTAAATGTTTTACACTTATTTAGTTACACCCTGTATAAACGGCCTCCTTAATTTAAATATTAAAGGAACAATTACTTCATTTGCGGATGACACTGTTATTTTCTTTACCGGCCAAACATGGCAAGAGGTAAAAAATATAGCTGAAAGAGACCTTAAAACGGTTAAAATGTGGTTAGATTATAAGATGTTGTCACTTAATTTTAGTAAGTCCAAATTTATTGCCTTTAGCAGTTATCAAACAAATATAAATTTTAATAGTTTAAAAATTAACGTCAATGGCAAGGAATTTGTTATCGAAGAAGTAAACAATATAAGATATTTGGGCATTGAAATTGATAAATATCTGCCATGGGATGTTGATGTTAACACACTCATTAAAAAGCTCAGAGTTATACTATATAAATTTAAACAATTAAGTAAACTTCTTCATAGACTAGGTCTTAAAATAATTTACCATGCATTAATTGAATCACACTTGCAATATGGACTGGTAGGATGGGGTGGGATATTGAATACCCATCTAAAAAATCTAGAAATATTGCAAAAATATTTTTTGAAAATATATAATAAGCAAAATAGAATGTTTCCCACCAATATTTTATATTCCACTAGCCAGGTCTTTGATATTAGACAACTTTATTTCTATATAATAGGCATCCTGCAACACAAAGAAAAAACCAATTTACAAAATATAGATCACAAATATAATACAAGGTATGAAAATCAATCTGAAACCAAAGTAGAAAAGGCTTATAAATCGATAGGGCAAAGATCGTTTTACTTCATTGCTCCTCGGATATATTCACAGTTACCCTTAATTGTCAAAAATTCTCGAAGTATTTATAGATTTAAAATAGAATTTTAAAAGTGGGCCTATTCCAAGTCTAGACAAGAGATTCATAATCTAATTAACTTAAAATGTAATTGATTAATATTTCTATAAGCTTGTTAACTAGATTTACTTTTTTTTATTGCATTGTTTCTTGATTACCTACAACAAAAAAAAAGAAAATAAGGAACACAAAACAAATCAAAATAATTTGTAATAAATTATAATAATAAACTTTTAAAATTAATTACTATTGTAAAAAACTTTATTAAAGATAAAAATACACATGTACCTATGTACAATGATTTAATACTAAATATACCTAGTCATCATTGCTTTTCAAAAATTACTTTCTATAACGGACTAAACTCACATACGGAGAGCAGTCTCCCTTATTTCCAAAATATGAAACAAAAGCTAAATTTAATTTAATTTATTTTTTCAAAAAATAAAATTTTTACTACATTTATATAAATATAAATTGCATAATATTATTACTAACTGTATTGTATTGTAATTGGCTGTATATTCTTTTTTGGAAATAAAAAGTTCAAAGCCAAGATTCACATGAATATGTTATTCAATAATAAAAATTCTAGTTACTTTGAAGTTTTAATCTCTTTCTTTGAATGTAAAGACTCGACATCAATTATTTCATACTTCGCATCAGCAAATACCTCCAATCAATTAGCATTTTTTGCCAGTATCTATGATATCAAGTTTTGAGTAACCAATAAGCTGAATTTGGTAATGCTACTAACTACTGACCCGAACTGTAGTCTAAATTACTTAAAACTATTTCTTAGGATCTATCAGTTTATGTAAACTACCATTTTTGTATTAACCATAAACTAACTTATCATCATCATCATCATCATCATCATCATCATCATTAGCTAATACATTGCTGGGTAAAGATCTCCCCTATATATGTCTCCGCTGGTGCCTCTCTTGTCCCCTTAATTGCCCATTTCTTCCAGATTATAGCCATGAAGTTGGTAATATTGTTAAGCGGCCAAGTGGTTGCCCTAAAGTGCAATGGCACCATTCCAGAATTTTCTTTATCCACCTAGTTGGCGTTCTTCTTCTTGCTTTGCGTCCCATCAAATCCGGATTTATGTGAAAGGTCGTCAATCATAAATTGGGTTTCCTCAAGACTTTCAGAAATGAGAACGATGCCAGCAACAAACAACAAAATTTATTTTAGTAATACGTAACTTGAATAAATATAATACATAGATATTAGTGGTGCCTGTTTCTAAAAGTCAAGGAGTATCATCAACACTTTTATTAAAAGTTATTGTATTTGTCTTATTTGTTACAAATAATTTTTCAAAATTAAATCTTAACACGAAGAACCGCGCTTTACCTTTAATAGCGTTCACAGAAAAACAAATATTACATTTGCACCTTTCCTTAATTAAGCTTTAAAGTACTTTGAATAATATCGTTAAAGCCCAACACACGCGCCCGTTAATATAAAATTTATCTGATATTAAATCTGCTTTATACTGCCTTCGTGGTTTTTAGTAACACCAGTCATGGGGAAATTATTAAATCCATATGTAGGATGTATGTTTAGGGTAATGTACTAAATCAATAAATAAATATTAAGAAAACCACAACGCAAACATCAACGCAGTAGTTAACTATATTTGTATATATATAATTATGAAGGAAATTCAGTTTGAGGCTGCCATTTTTTTTGTTTTACTAGATACGGAAGTGCAAGCGGTGTGTATACACAGGAAGCAATTCTTGTAGTGGTTAGACCTGTAGTTCTACCACGTGTCGCTCTGGGATAATGATGCCGGCAACATCATTTGAACCCTTGGTATGGAAAAATTTGTAAAGCTCGTGCCACCAACCAGTCTTCGAGGTTGTTTCTCAGATCAGGACATCTGATTAAGCTTTAAGTGAAATCTACCGGTCTCGGTGCATATTTAGGAAAAGAGTCCCAAATGTGTAAGCAGTATTCCAGCGATGGTCCATTTGGGCTTTAGAGACACTCAAATACGGTTGGCTATATATAGAGGTTCGGAGTTGCGAGGCTGCCTCAGTTATGGCCGGAACGTCACGATACCAAGACATGTTATATGACCATCTGAATTAATGCCGAATCAATTAATTGATGACGCCAAGGGAATCGATTGTCCCGCCCTGTCCACAGCCATAAACCAAATTTGCCGGGTACAATGCATGCTCTCACTTGAGTTAGAAACCCTTCGTACCTGATCAAAGGCCTTGAAAATGTCCAGTGCTGCGACCAGGGACTCCCAGTAATGTTTTATTGAGTTATTCTAAATATGGCTAACATCATCAACATCAGATGGTCTTCTGTTGAACGTACAAAATCAAAATCTTTATTTGGTACTTGCAAAATGCAGCCATCAAGGATGTGTATACTGTATATGGACATTTAACAACGCTTAAAAAATTCATATATACAGGGTGTTATGGAAATGACTTATTATTTTTTAACCCGTAAATACAGGGTGTTATGGAAATGACTTATTATATTTTAAGGGGCCACTCCTGAGGTGGTCTAGAGTTACACTTGATAGTTTTTTTTTCTAAAATCGGAAGTATTTTGAATTTTGTAAAATACCTTAAAACCGGACTATGTGCGCCTTCCATGATAGTTCAATGCCCCTGAACACATGTGTTTTTGACAAGACAAACTGCTGGAATGGTAATTGTTTAGTTTAGTGCAATTAATGTTGAATTTTGTGCTAAAATTTCGTATATAGACTAATTGAGGGTAGCTGATCACAATTTTCCTTTTGCGTTTTTACGGCAAATGCACTGGTTTTGAGAAAAAAAAATGTTAAAGTTTTTCACTTACAGGTTAGGGTATTCTTTTGTAAGGATGTCTTTAAGAAATAATAAATTTGTAACGATTAAAACAAATTTATTAATTAGGTAATTTAAGGAAAACATAAAGCGATAAAATTAAATCAAAGGTGTACCGATAACCGACCATATGAACTCTAAAGTTCTTAGTCAACTACTTTTCTTTTCAACTTGCTTTCTCCAGCACCTCGACCAAATCTAACAAAAACAAACCGTCAGCGTATTTTGTCTGGAGCCGATCCGAGGTTTGTTTATTTCGATATCTTTGGGTGTCGCGTTTCACTTTCCTTTCAATTTCCTAGATTTTATGGTTTTCCCTTCAAAATATGTGATAAAACTTTCACCAAACTATCTGTTCATAAAATAAGAACAACATTTTAGCAAAAAAACAATGGAAAAGGCACAAATTTAATTAAATTCGTTGTTAATACGCCGACAAAGTAGAAGCGTCTCTTTTCAGATTCATTGCACTCACGTTGCCAGATTGTTCTTCTTTTTCTTGTAATTATTAATGGCTTCCATTCAGGAGAATGATATGCTAGCTCGAGCCAATAGGATTCATTCAATTAATAAAAATTAATTGAAAAGTATAGGCAATTTATAATACACTAACAATCTGACAACATGGGTGCAGTGAACCTGCAAACAGGCTCCTTGTACCGTGCAGTTTGCTTCTGCTTTTTTGGCCAGCTGTCAGTGAGCTGTCTCCCGTCTTTTTCCAGATAACGTAGAGTTTTCTGTTCGCTTACAAGTTATCCCGTTTTTCAGAGTTTCCTTGTGGCATATTTCGTTTATTTCAACTCGAAAGTGTATACTATGACTCCGACAAGTAATATTTTATTGGAAATAGCAACATTTTAGGATTACATGCAAAATAACATACCGGTGAGTTAGAAAAACTTTAACATTTTTTTTCTCAAAACCAGTGCATTTGCCGCCTAAACGCAAAAGGAAAATTGTGATCAGCTACCCTTAATTAGCCTATATACGAAATTTTAGCGAAAAATTCAACATTTGCACTAAAGTAAACAATTACCCAAATCAGCTGTTTGGGTCATTGGCGCGTAGGTGTTTTGGACCTAAATTTTTGAAGGCATTTTTCTCGAATTTCTAGCTTCGAGCGCCATTTATAGCAATTTTTCCCCAATTCGTCTCGAACTATATATTTACGGGTTAAAAAATAATAAGTCATTTCCATAACACCCTGTATATATATTATCGTTTAAGAATTCTGATACTGAGAAGCAACTTTTTTGGATAAGGTAACTCTTAAGCTTAGTTTTTAAAATATTGAGACTCATTACTGTAACTCTTTAAGGTATTTTGTTAAATAGTAGTTTCCCAGCATACTCGGAGGATTTCTCGAATTTCGTTAGCTTCTGCTTAACTATTGATAAGTCGCTTGCACTTCTAGTTGTGTATGAATAATAAGAAGAGTTACGTTGATATTTATTCTTATTGCTTCTTATAAACAATATCAATTTATAAATATATAAATACAAGGAGGTGCCATAATTTATTGGCTATTGAAAATCGGTCTGCAGCTATCGGTAGGCTTTAGGTTAAATATACGTCTTATGATTCGTTTTGGCCTTCAAATATTCTGTTGGTTTCAACTGCATGTCCCCATAATATGACGTTATAATTTAAGCGGCAATATGCTAGTAAATAGTAAACATTTATTAGACCTTCCTTCTCGATCATAATTTTTAGCTGCAAGAAAATGTGCTGATGTGTGATAGTATGTTGAATTATTTTGTGTCTAGGTCAAGAATTGGTTCATAAACAATCTTAGAGTTTCATATGATTTAGAAGTTCGAATGAGAGGAATGTTTATACTGAGAGAATTATTTCTACATCTAAAGTTAATATACACTATTTGTTAGACATTTCGGATCAGATTATTTCTGCCACACCAGTTTTTGAAGTCTCTTATCACACATTCTATAACGTGTTCTAGTTCTGCCGGAGTCCGCCCTGAGATCACCATGAAGGTGTCTTCAAGGAACATGACGACGTTGCCATTATTTATGTACTTAGGCACATCGTTGATAAAGATTAAAAAAGGTAATGGTCCCAGCACGGAACCCTGAGGCACTCCAATATCAATATCCGCGAGATCAGAAATATCACAATTAATTTGCCCATAGAACTTTGACTCTGAATTCTGTCAGTAAGGTATGAGGATATATGGTTAAGCATTCGTTTTCTAATGCCATTAGCATAAAGCTTTTCGAAAATGAAACATAAGTACTTGGGATATCTGTTTTTTTTAAGGTATGCTCCTGCGACTCCATTTGAATCTTCGCAAACTGTTTGGGTTTTATAACTTGTAGAAATTTTGAAATTGACTTTTGCCTTGATTATTCCTATTTCGGCTTGTTTGATTTAAAAAATTTTTATACTGCAAAATGTTGGCGCCCGTTCAATTGATTCTGATATTGATTGAGTGATTGGTGGTTGATTGATAGTGCCTCACTACTGTTAGTGCCTCTCTACTATGGAATTGGACCAACAGAGATCCAGTCTATCGGTAGTTTGAACGTACTGTTTGGTCTAGATCTCGTGTTGAGTCCGTGATTATTGGGTTTGTCGATGCGTACGTTTGTAATAATTAGTGTGAAATTCTTTTATTGTCTGCATACGAAAGTCTTGATGAAGTATGCGATTTATCGTGTACCTGGGTACATCCGCAATAATTTTTAGCGCCATGTTTTGTATTACCTGGAACCTATTAAGCTCCGTTCTGCTTATGTTGCACCACGAAGGTGCACCATAAGTGAGAACCGGCCTAACTAACACCTTGCAGAGGTTGACTTTAGTCCTATTACCAAATCTACTCCGCCTGTGAAGCAGGGGGTAGATAGAGCGTAATTGATGCAATGCTAGCCTTACTATATTAAATGAATTGCGCCTCCAGTTCAGCAGCTGATCAAATATAAGTCCCATGTATTTTATCTTCTTTCACCAGTTCACCTGGACTCCATTGACACAAAGCCTTGTCTCGGGCCTACTAACATTGCTTTTCGAAAAATAAATAGCCTTCGCCTTGGAGGGATCCAAACCGACAGCCATTTCTCTAGCTTGATTATGCGAGCTGCATCTGGCTGATGACAAATCGTGGCTGTTTGGCAGTTAAAGTGTTTGCGATATCGACAGCGAAAAGATAGAGCTGCGTAAATCTATCGCACGGAATGTCATGAGTAGAGATGTTATACAGCATTAGAGAAAGAGGTGAACCTTACGGTCCCCCGCACTGATGTGCTTATTCAAAGAAAGTGCGTTCTCTGACGAGAGAGTAAAACTTCTTTCTCCTGTTAAAGCCTTTTATTATGTTTGAAGTTAGTAGCGTCGTCTGCCTGAATGTACAATATTCAGGTTAGTTCAGGTTAGGTCAGGTTAGTTCCAAGCTATCGAATGCTCAGGATAGATCAAAGAAGAGGCCCGCAACATCGGTGCATCGATATGATTTTGCACTGATTGCATAAATGCACTGGCTGCTACCTCCGTCGACCTACCATTACGGATACTATACTAAGCAGATGACAAAATGGAGTATCTACCTAGAAAGTTAATAAGGCGATCATAGTATATCATTTTAAATATTTTTAATATATGTAAAATATATACTGGTAATCGCTGATAATGTTGATGAATTCCAGGGACTATTTACCTCATCCATTATAAAAGCGGGTTGATTTTCACCTGATTATTCAGCGATAATCTCCCGCTCTCCGGTGAAAATCACCCTTGTCAAAAGTGAAAATCTCACCCGTCAGAAATCCAGCGATAATCTCCCGCTCTCCGGTGAAAATCACCCTTGTCAAAAGTGAAAATCTCACCCGTCAGAAATCGTTAGTTTTTTATTTGGTAAATAATCTTCAAAATACATTTCGGGATTGGGAAATAATCAGAAAATCATTCTCAGATTTTTTGCCATTAGGAAATCGCTCTCAGGCAAGCCCTCGAGCGATTTCCACGGCAAAAAATCTTCGGAATGATTTTCGATAATTTCCATATTCCTTAATATATTACTACAGATTATTTACCTCATCCATTATAAAAGCGGGTTGATTTTCACCTGATTTTTCAGCAATAATCTCCCGCTCTCCGGTGAAAATCACCCTTGTCAAAAGTGAAAATCTCACCCGTCAGAAATCCAGCGATAATCTCCCACTCTCCGGTGAAAATCGCCCTTGTCAAAAGTGAAAATCTCACCCGTCAGAAATCGTTAGTTTTTTATTTGGTAAATAATCTTCAAAATACATTTCGGGATTGGGAAATAATCAGAAAATCATTCTCAGATTTTTTGCCATTAGGAATGATTTTCGATAATTTCCCTATCCCTTAATATATCACTACAGATAATTTTTGAATAATATCCTTCTATATCTATATATATATTTTGGTATGACTGAAAGTAAAGAGACTATAGGCTGCTTGGCGGTTTCTTCTTGCCTTCTTACCAGTAAATTGATGTTATTTTTGTTTATTGAATACTAGGATGTTTGGCTTTGAAAGTATCCCTTTAAGTAGCTTTAACAATAAACAAGTTTAAAAGTTTTTCACCTAAAACTCCAAAAGGCCTATATCCCGAAAACAAATGGACATACATATTATGATTTCGTATGAAGATGGGGTCACTTTGCATTTTAAAGATACTATCAATGCGACCTCTGCGACGCCTCTTGGCGTCGTGACACTTCTAAAATGTATATGGAAAATAGATACATTTGAAAGTACTGAATAATTACAGACTTTTTTGTCGCTTACACTAATTCGATTACTTCACTCGTTTTTAAGTAATACAAGGTTATGAAAAACTTTAAAACCTAATTTTCATTTATATTAATAGGTACCATAGGTAATGTGCGCCAATGCAAGCAGCACTAAAAATCTTAGATTAAACACGCACGACATACGAACAAGTAAAGCCTTTGCCGCATAGTAATCAAGATTTATAGGAATAATACCGAATAAGCAAACGACGATAGAAAAGAAGTCAAAGGATTACCCTAATTTAAAAATACACCGAAGTAGTTGTGGGTACCTCGTCTCGCAAAAGTAAATAATTTACCTTCCCTAAGGTACATGCAACACCTTAACAGTGTTATACTTTTTCATAATAGGCGCCAGGGTAACGTTTTCCCTAAAATATTCTTAGGTGCCAGTGTTCACCTTAGGGTAACCCAAAATATACTGCCACAAGGCAACCTATACACCCTTACTCTGACAACCCTACGCCCTGGAGGATGTACTTCAGAAAACAGTCCCTAAAAATGACGTATGTTGTGCTGCCTAAAAACTCACCCCTTAGCTAGCTCAAGTCAGGGTAGGTTCGCTTTTTTGTTTCTAGATTGAGAGGTTTAGCACTCTTATATAAGTAAGTTAAAGTCAAATCCTGAAGGCGCCATCTTAGTTTTATTTTACCTAAAAGCCTTTAAATGTTATAATGTTTGGCCTCAGAAAAAAAAAACATACTAGGAAAAAAAAAAACAAATATGTCACAATCGGTTTACAATAGCTTCTTATACGCTCTCATTTACTCAAGTCCCTCAAAGTCACTCTATTTAAAATAAAAGCCAAATTTTAGCAGAGGCCAATTCAAATATTTATTCTTTATGTCGTGTTATACCCTTGGCTAATTGGTTTTATAAATGCAAGCTCCTCTTACTTTGGTGGACAATAGGTACATAAAGTTAAAAGAAAGATAAGTGAAATGTAATAACAAAGGTTTCACATAAAAGTTGTGAAGGTTTAAATTTCGAAGTTATCATCAGAAGAATAAGTAAAAGTCAACCCCTGTTTGACAGGGCCTTGCACTAGACGGCAACTGTCAGACCTACACCATAAAAAAACGATTGATTGGTCTGTTCTGACAGCCACATATACCTACATCCAGGACATTGCCTCAGATTTGAAATTAACGCAAGGTCTGTGCAAAAACTACTAACTAAATTTACCATAAGAGCTTTCTTAAAGTACAATACAAAATCTTACGAGTACCTGTGGTTACTCGATAAGCATACTAGCCACTCGGGCGTAGATAAGTTAAAATGTTAAAGTTACAAGTGTTAAATTTAGAAGAAATAAACGGCCTTTAGCAGGGAAACAAAAATTATTACTTTATAATAATAAATTGTTGTAAACTATAGTTACAACAAAAGTAGCTGTAACAGACTACCTAACGTTCTGAACTACTAGAGACTCTTGTGACGTCTTATCGCTATGTCGACATACGCTACACGTTTACAATGCACAAGCTCTGTAAATAACATGGGTGCAAAACTTTACCAAAACACTGTATATCGAGCAATACCCAAATGCAAAATATTAAGATTTTAGGTTGACTACTTTTTAAAGAGAAATGATCACAGGGTAATGATACTTAGTTGCAACTTTACGTGTTACCCATATTTCCTGAAGAGTCGATCTTCAGTAAAGCACCCATGGTCTCTCAAACAACTAACGTGGATACAGCTACACAGCTAGTCTCCAAAAATCCCAATAATACCTGGCAACTGGTACGTTCCGCGTCCAGGCGACTACCTCAAATAAGTAACGAGGGTTCCAATCTACAGAATGGCGTCTAGGACCGCTGGTTGCAGTACATTGCAAAGCATTTTAAATCGGCATTCCGCCCAAATAATAAGCAAACTACAAAGCCATACCCTTCGAACTGTAACAACAGTTTATAACATTGTGTCACTGTAGTGCTCGAGTATCCGTATTTTATGATCATGAAAAGAAAGATTCAGATTCGTGGTAACATTGGGAGTCAGACTGGTACAGTTTTATCGAAGAATTATCGCCATCCTCTTCCTGGTTCATTAAAAAAACAATGCAATCAGTACAAGTTACAAAAGCAGTTTTCACTTCATAACTTAACAAACCACTGCCTAAATTTAGACGTCGACGTGTTAACCAAAACATAGCAAGGTTACGGCTGACCATCACTAACAAACGTTGCTGGGGGACGCAACCGATAGAGGTCGCAACAAAATCCCACCTTTATGATATTTTCTTTAAATTTATTCGCTCTGCCAAATCTTTACTGTCAAAAATCCATTTACAATAATTATTTTCCTTTCTTATTATACGTTATAATTGTTTTCATAACAAATTCGTTATTTCCTCATAACTTCTTTAATAGTAATTCTCATCACGTACCGGATGTTTAGACCTATTAATTTTCCCGGGAGTTATGATATTATAAATGACTTCGTACTATGCTACAGATATTAAGTATACGAGAAACAATATAACAAGTTATTAAAAAATTACAAACAGGCACATACTCTACAGTGAGTGTTTGTAAGTCGAGGTACGGGGTTTTGCGTACTAAATTTTCAATTGTTTGTTGGAACCTATTCGATTGACTATGTCGATGCAGACAGAAACAGATAAAGTTTAATAAAGGTTCCCGATAACTATTATAAAATATCTAGAAAGGTAACTGAACATTCGATTACTTTTCGATAAAAGCATGTTTCAAGGGAATGTTTTGTAATGTCGGGTAGGGAAACATCTCAGCAGGTAGATTAGATGGCAAGAAGGGTGATAAGATTTCTGGGGTTATATTTATACAAGGCGCTATCTTTAATTCATTGCATTCACGATTCACAAAACTGTATTCTAAGGAAATAATCATTCGGCAAAAGTTTTTGAATACTCCTGATCTGAATATAGTGTATATCAACATTTTGGAGATATTTTAAAGACTTGCTCGAATTTAATAACAATATTTTGTGAAAATTATTACGTCACCTCTATATGCTCCGAAATGGAGACACAAAGGTTGCGAGGTAAACCAAAGGTATACCCTGTTATTGGAACAGATATTTTTATCATTTTTGGCGTAAATATAAACTTTTTCTAAACCTGAGACTCAAAACTTTGCCTTTTGCTGAAATTTTAAATTTTATTCTTATTCATGAATAATTGTTTGCTTACCTTGGTGGAATTACATATCAGATATTGACAATATATTTTTTTTAATTTGAAACCGAAAATTGGACTTTACTTGCAATATTACAAAAGCAATTGTAAATCGTACATTCATAAATTATGAGAAATTAAAAAAACGTATATCGCACCAATAAACATTAAGGCCTTCTGGTTTTACGAAAATATCACTAATAATATAAAGGATAATTAATATATTTATGTAGAAATACGTTTTACGGCATATTGTTGCAATTTCAAAATTGCTATTAGCGATTTTGTGGAAACTTCAAACGTACCTGAATTTTCCTAGTCATATTTCCACTTTGGTTATTTATTTTTCCATAATCTATTTAATTAAAAGGTTTCATTCTTTTGGTTCCTCGTTTAAAGAAGTCTGAGTGGGCGAAGTTAGTGGTACTGCGCCCTTCTCTGCTTGCTATTGGCATTGAAGTCTTTAAGGCGCGGCAAATAGGTTGGACAGCGTATTTCCGTTCTCATTTCCGCCAGCGAATATATTTGACGACGTATTTCCGTTCGCATCTCAGCCAACTTGCAGAGCGTTTACTTATCACTCCTATCAAGTTAATTATTGTGCAGCAAAGTTGTTTGAAATAATTATTTTCTTTATTTGGTTATTTAATTTATGTTCTAGTTAAGTCCAGACCCTTGTATTGTCCTAGTACATCGTAGGGTGTTTCATTGCTCTTCTTTTTATGGGTTATTTTGTTTAGGTCAGTTCAAGTTAATTTGAAAGGAAGAGACGTCGTTTTTTCATGGCTTTTCTCACATGCCTTTCTGTCCGAACGTCCAAGGGGTAAGCCAGCTTTTCTCACATGCCTTTCTGTCCGAACGTCCAAGGGGTGAGCCACGCAGTATGGCGTCCTCTTGGAAACGGTAACCTACGGTGTCTCCACTCGCTTTTCTTAAAATTTTTCGTCAACGGCGACTAGCACACACCATCAGGTTCCAGTAAGCAAAAGGGCTACCTCATGGTTTAAGTTGAGTTCACATAAGACTCTACAAGTTTGAGTTAGGAACCGCATCCGCGTAGCCTCCGAGGAGTAGTCCTTAAGCCTATTTCCGATGACTTGTTAGAGCCATGCTGATATAACCATTGCGGCAGAAACTATAGTGGTTTGCAGGCTCGTACACATAAGTCATTCTGGTTTCCACTAATTTTTTTTATTGCCATTTATGTCCACACTGTTGTTCAAAAGGTGTAAGTAGTTGCCTTCGGACCGCAACCTAGTGCCTTCACAATAAAAGCTATATACCGTTGCACCGACTGCATACAAACAGGTGGCGATAGTATTATCATCCTATTTTCAAAATGGTATTTTTATTCATGGAAATTCTTCCTCAGGGAGTGGTCCGTATACGAAGAAATCGGTTCACGTTGGTTATAAAACCTTGCAGATTATATTCGTTGGAGAACACTACATCAAGGAGATTGTTTCAGAGTGATATCGTTTACCAGATGAAAAGATGTTTAAGCAGTGTCATGTCGTGCATATCTAAAATGTATCTATCCTTCTCGATGCAGGGTTGTCTTGATGTTGATTAATCTGTGATCGCCGATGAAATCAATTAGCCTCGTAATATTTCTTGTATAGACAAACCCATGGTGATAACAATATAACGAAACAATTTGTAGAACAACACAAGCATAGGCGATTAAAAAAAACAAATCGGAAAATCTTCAAATGCAACACACCTTCAAGATTAATTAATTGAAATTGTATAATGAAAATGTAGTGCAATTCCAGGAATCAAATACTAAATGAGTGTTATTTTGTTTCGAAATAAAACATACGTTTAAAATTTTAAAGATTTTTCGTTTTATGTTGTTTACTCAATCTGAACAATCAATTCCTTTTTGTATGTATGTGTGAGTATTATCATTTCTTCTTGCCATCGCGGTTAAAATACAGTACACTCTCAATCGTTAAGGTCAGGTTAGTTCGTCTTATTAATGTGAATATAGTTCCCTTTTGTCCTTATAAATACGGAGTTTCTTGGATAAAAGTTGGCAATGAACAAAATTATGAGTATTTGACCCTTCTTGCTTATGTTACTCACGTTAGGATCAACGCAATAGAACATCATGCGGAGTCCCGGGCGGTAGCACTAGACATTTCCAACTCCTTTGACCGAGTATGGCATAAGGGGCTCCTAACAAAAGTGAGAGCATACGGAATGCCAGTTCAACTTTGTTCATGGCTGTCGAGCTTTCAAGACCGTTTTCTGCGAATGGCGATGGACGGATTTCTTTCAGACACATTTAGCATCAACGCCGGAGTCCCTCAAGGTTCTACATTGTCGCCCTCTCTCTTTTTACTATACAATAACGATCTTTTGGAAAAAAAATACTGTATATAGCTTCGCTGCTGACGGCACACTTGTTTCATCTTTTACTTTAATGCTCGGATATCGATCGTCAATCCACATCTCTATAGGCAGCAGAGGTCTCACATCTCAACATTGACCTGGGAAAATTCTGTCTTGGGCTAACAGTAACCAAGTAGAATTTAACGCTAAAAAAATCCAGGCGGCAGTTTTCTCTAAAAAAGTTAATGTCTTTATATAGTCATGGCGGGGCACTCGATTCCCTTGGCTTCAATAATTAATTTATTGGGCGTCAATTTGGATAGTCATGTCTTGGCACAGTCACGTTGCGGCCATTGCTAAGGCAGCCTCGCAGAAGCTTGGAATACTTTTCCGAACTAAGAACCTCTATACACCCAACAACTTTTGATGGTTCATAATGCCCAAATTCAACCATCGCTGGAGTATTGATCGCATCTTTGGGGCTCTGCTCCTTAACATACCCTAAGATTGCTGGATTCCATTCAAAGAAGAGCCATTCGCTTGATCGGCGACTATGATCTGACAAGCAACCTGGATAGCCTTGAACATCGAAGGCAGGTTGGCGACTTGAGTCTATTTTATAAATATTTTCATAACAAGTGCTCAAATGAGGTTGAGAGCGGTGCACGGTAGAAATACACGACGAGCCACTGCGCCCACCCGTACGTGGTTCAGCTTAGTGTCCCTCGAACGACACTGTTTAAAAATTCTTTCATCTGGAGAACGTCATCACTCTGGAACGACCACCCTGATGCCGTATTCCCCAACTAGTATAATCTCCAAAGATTCAAGACCAACGTGAATCGTTTCCTGCGCACACGCACCACTCGCAGAGCGCCATGAAGGATTAATCCTACAGTGCTGTGCCTTATCATAGAAAAAAAAAATAACAATAATAATAAGATGCCAACAATGTTACACATCCGTCTGAAATAGGTTTCGAGGTAATTAATAAATAGCCTCTGACCCAACAAACATTTTGAGTTAAATTTACCTTTATTCGACCTCTAAACGGTTCAAATATTTTGCACGACCAATTATGTATAGGGATAATTTACCTACATTTGTTTTCCTATTGCCCAATGTGGGGAAAAAAACTAAAGTAATTTGAAGGTCGAAAATAGGTTGATAGGTTTTTTCTGTCCAATAAGTTGAAACGAAGTGAAATAAATATAGACCTATTTTACGTCTAAATGTGGAAAGTGAGACCAACCTTTTGACCTAAATATAACCTAAATAGGAGCAATAAGACACTAGACAAAAATACAGAGAAAACATATTATATCTGGTGTTAGAAAGAAAAGACAACAACTTATACCAACACTTCCAACAGGACAAAATAAATTATAAAATGGAGTTCGACTTAAGTAGATATTTGGAATGGCCGCTTATTATAACTTCAACAATAAAGTGATATAATTAAGTTTTATCATTTTTCTGGACCGAAATTTGGATGCGAAAGAAATGTGTTTGTGAATTATGGTGATGATACTTCGAAAAACTAAACGCGCCCTTAAAATATGCATTTTTTTATGTATTATTACAATAATTTAAAATATTTTTACCATTAACCTAAAAACAGAGTGACTTCATTATAAACATTATATGTACCTAAAGTTTTAAAAAAACTTTCGTTGGCGGAAGATATCGTAGTCTAATGGATTTTCCACTCACCTTATGTAATTCTTAACATTTTAATTATTGTTTTTTTATAGTTGTCGATAAACAGGAGAACTAATAATTATTAAATATGGCCGCCTTTATATTTTTAACCTTAAAGTTATTTTTTCTTTATTATTAACTGTACAAGCAATGTTAGCCTTTGAGGTTAATCAGAAAGTTATGAAGTAGCTCAATTTTTAACCACAAAAGATCTATAACTTTGGGAACAATTTATATGGCAAAATTATCCAAAATATTACTGGTTTCTAAAACTATATGGTTAGTAAATTATTTGGACATTTTGTAGGCAATAATTAGGTAATATTTACCTAGCGTAATAGCCAAAAAATTCCTTAATTTTGAACACATATATTAAGTAACAATTAAGTAAATTATTACTTAATCATATTCCTTATTAGGATTACATATGTTTAATGTCTAAGAGAGGTAATTTATTTGTAATTTTTAACTAGGTAAATTAAACTACAAGTAGACTTCCCTATAGCAAATTATTTAAGTTCTAGATATCCAAATTTTGACTTAGATTTTAGAGTTCGAATCTTTTGTGACTTTTAAGAAAACATTTAAGGCAAACATAAGCAAATATTTGCCAATTTAGGATTATTTTCCTTCCGTTCTGGTCTACATTACTTAATATGTTTGTTGGGAAAGGATCTCAGGTTTGGTTGGATAAAGTTACCGTTAAGGAATCAGAAAAAAATCAGGAAGTTTCCTTCATCATCATCTTATCCTTATTATAATAAATAAATAAATAAATAAAAACGACTTTTTTAGCATCAAAAAATGAAAATTACACTTTCTAAGAATCATGCTTCACTGTGACGAAGTCTAGCTTCAAGCTATTCTACTTAACCATTAGAAGCAGAAAAAAAAAAGATAGGAGAGGCTAGTAAATTACAACAAAAGAGCGAATAAAGAGTAAAAAGCAAAACAATGAAGTGAAGGCAGCGACGAAAGAAAAACACCTACACACTATTCATTATCCAAATCTACAGTGAGCTCAAAAAGGTTGGAATAAATTCGTTTAAAATTCAGGTGATTATTTTCTGGAAAAACGCTTGGACATGTCGATTATTATTTTTAATTGCGAATTTTTTGACATAAGAAATGTGTATACAGGTTGTCTCAAGAAGAACATATACCGTCAACATTAATTTTTTTAAACAGAACACCCTGTATATTATATTATTTTTAAATTCTACGATATATTCTAAACACTTTTTGTATAACATACTATATCGCCAAAATCAACGGTTTTCGATATATTAACATTTTAATATTTTTCTGAAAAAATGCTGAGATCCGTGGATTTTTAGTTTTAATTGCGCATTTCTTTATTGTTATTGTAATTTGTTACCTGAATTAATTTATTTTGACACAGACATTTACTTCTTGTCAAAAATTCTTCAAATTGTGTAGATCTACCTAACTTCAAGTAATTCTGTAAAAATGGCGCGGTTAAATGAAAAAGATAGGATAGAGGTACTAATGATGCTTGGCTATGGAGATAGGATGCGAACCCAAACAGAAGTGTGTGAGTTATTTAATAATAAGTACCCAAACCGAGCACCAATATCTCATTCTGTTGTTAGTAAAATTGTAAAAAAATATAGGGATTTGGGGCATGTTAGAGACAATTATATTCAAGGTCGACCTAGGATTTCAGAAGATGTGCAGTTAAATGTCCTCTTAGCTGTCCAAGAAAACCACCATAGTGAAATAACATGGAAAATAATATTTGTCAAGCAACCGTTTTGAATTATTTATACAAAAATAAATGGCATCCCTATAGGGTACAGTTGGTTCATAAACTTAATGAACATGACCCGAATAGAAGAACAGAATTTTGCGAAATAATGATGATCAGATACATTGAAGATCCACAAATTTTAAAAATAATTGTGTTCTCTGATGAAGCAACGTTTACTCTAAATGGGCATGTGAATCGCCAAAACTGTCGATATTGGGCTAAGGAAAATCCGCACTGGATCATGGAGTCCCACACACAATACCTGCAAAAAGTGAATGTTTGGGCTGGAATTGTTGATAACCGGATTTTAGGTCTCTTTTTTTTATGGTACGTTAAATGGCGAACTGTATTTAGAATTTTTAGAATTTGAGTTAATACCGGCACTTGCTGTACTCTATCCAAATCTAGATGAGCCAGACATTCCCAACAATAACTTATGGTACCAGCAAGGCGGTGATTTCGGCGCTTCTTCATTTTTAACCAAGCAATCATTTTATTTTGAAATACACTTGATCATATTTTCGGAGACCGCAAACAAATCTGCAACAACTATTTTGGATTCTTTGAATACGAAGATCCAGACACGGGCCATAGATAAATGATAAATATGATAACACTAGACTCTCACATAAACTACGTTTCAAAATTTTGTTTAATAAGTGTTTATTGGAATAAAAAAATGCCCTTTGACCTAATTTTTTAACATATTCACGAGATCTTAGGCCCGTGTCCAAAATGACGCCAAGATTCCTAGTGGAATCTACAACATTCAAAGGAACCCCATTGATTTTTAACGATATCTGTTGTTTAACCAAAGTTACCCTATTTTTTGCACCAAAGAATAGCACATAAGACTTGTCTGCATTAAATTTAAGGTTATGTTCCAATGACAGTTCATAAACACTATTAAGTTCGTTATTGATTAATGACTCAGCATTATGAGCATTATTGACATGGAAGTGAGCATAGAGGTGTGTATCATCATAGATTTTAAAATACTAGTCGTATAAATTAGAAATAATAAGGGCCCAAGAACACTACCCTGAGGAACCCCGGACAGTATGCTCGTCTGTGATGAAACTACTCCATCAAGAGTTATGCTCTGAGTTATTCCAATCAAATATGATTCGGACAACTTCAAGGCAAGATCGTCAAACCCATAATATTTGGCTTAGCCAACATTAATTTATGATCAATGGTATCAAACGCCTTCGAAAAATCCAACAAATAAGCGCCGCAACCTCACCCTATCACATGCTTCGATTATGTCACTGACTACTGTGGCCAAGGCAGTCGCTGTGAAGTACCCCTTCCTAAATCCATTCTGAAAGTTCGGCAAAATCCCATTTACAGTTATAAAATTATAAATTTGTTTGTATAAAATTTTTTCCAGAATTTTTGAAATAGCTGGGAGTATACTAATGACGCGCAGATCAGAGAAATTTTGTGGGTTAGTTTTTTTTAGGCCAAGGTTCGCCGACAGCAACACGCCAAATTTAAGGAAAGTAGCCCTGCTCAATGCAAGAATTAATTATGTTAGTAATGTAAGGATCAATAAAGGGGCTGCAATTTTTTAACATTTGTGCAGAAATTTTATCAACGCCATAAGCATTGAAACGCAAATCACGTAAAATACAACCCACTTCTTCCGAAGTAACCATAGTAAAACTAAAAGATTTGTAATCATTATAGAAATTTGATTCATAGTAATCGATTTGAAAAATTGACGATTGTAAGAAAATGTTTTATTTTATAATATTTTATGAGATTTGGATGAAAAACGAATACTTGACTTTTCATCTCTGTATTATTCGGCTTAATTCATAGATACAGTTTTTCCGAAATCCCTGATTTCTAAAGAAATGGGCAAAAGTTCACTTTTCAAACTAAGAATATCAAGATTTTATAATTTAATCTTTAAAAAGAATTCAATGCAGAGTGAAGTAATTTTATTCAAGAAACTTTTTTTTGCCAGTTCAGATGTTAAAGAATAAATGCAAGAATATAATATTAATGTATAGATAAAACCCTTTTAATTATAGGTACTTACTTATAATAATAAGAGATGATAATAATAGAGATACACGGGAAGATTTTATATGCATGAATTCTGGAAGCTCAGTTTATTATTTAGTAATAAATTTACTTCTCTAGTACCTTTCTTTGTTTTACGACTTTCTTTACTTTTTTATAGACAATGCTAGTAATAGTTCAAGATCGCCATTTTTATGATCGTTTTTAATATTTTGCGTTAATAAAATTTTACATTTTAAAAACTTATGTGGATTAAAAAATACAATTCTAGTTGCCAAAGTTAGTTGTCTCACAAAAAAGATAAATCCAATTAAGCAAAACATAAATTTAACGAACATCATAATTTTAATGATGCTTTTAGAATAATTATTACATTTAGTAGCTAGAACAAAAAAATTAATTTACTAGAAAGCATCGAAATAAATAAGCATACAATTTCAAGTTTATTAGTAAATCATCTCTACTTGGAGACTCTTGCACTCTTTTTTAGTGTTTATATGCATTGTTGTAGAATTTAATTATTTTAAGTAGGTATACTTAGAGTTATTAATTTTGTGTCATATTCTCCTATTTATTTGAAAGCATCTGAAGAAGCCATACTGATGTTTAACAATTATTATATTTTTCAATTATACAGGGTGCCCGAAATGGTGCCGACAGTATTGCGATCTCAGAAACTAGAAGAGATAGAAAGACGGTTAAATGGGGAAAGTTTTAGGCAATTATGTAAGTAGTTTATTAGTGCTAACGGATCGATTCTGGTTCTTTTGGGTTTTAAGATATTTTGAATAAACCAAAATGTTGCATTTTCTTAGATCGGTAGTAACTTTTTTATTACCCGATATTTTTTAAATCCGAAAACACATTTTCATTGCCCCTTTTTACATATAAGATGCCTACCTGATCAAATTTTGGGGACAACGTTTCGGTTTCCTGTAACCATCTCAACTTTCTTTTCTCTTATGATCGCCATAAGTGCACAAATCAAAAAAGGAATTGAATTGAATCGATTATTTCTGAAAGGACCTAAGTGCTATTTCGGCCATTTTCTGTTTAGTGCGCAAATTCAATGCTCGAGGCAAACTTTAGCGTTTGGTGCAGAAAGGTACTAACTATCATTACCGCGTAGTTGTGTTTATGGGCGAGGAAATATTTGTTTAGTGCAGAAAGGACCCAAGTTAGCCAACTTAGCCCCTTTAAGAAATAAATGTTAAAAATTGCGTCATGACGTAGTTGACCTTCCTTCGGTGTTTTGTTTCGGTTTCAAATGCAAGCCTGTCGGATTGTTTTTAGTTGTAAACTAGCTTTGTTACCGTGCATTTGGCCGCATTAAAAACGCATTTTCGTTGCAATATGTCTAGTTCGAACGAAAGTATAGATACGGATAATGAAGAAGAAATATTAGCATCAGAAATTACTAAGAAAAGACGTCGGGGTGTGCGAAATGAAGATAATTATCAGAGAAACGTAATAAAAAAAGCCAGAACCAGTGGTGTCGGTTACAAAAATTATAAGGGCAGGACTGTTGATGCTAAGCAGATTGGCATTCCTTGCAAGTAAGTTAAAAAAAGTAAAACGTATTGAACTGCATAGATCTAACTTAGTTTTATTTTAGATGTAAAATGCAATGTTTCCAAAAACTGAACAATGAGCAAAAGCAGATAGTTTTCCAAAATTTCTACAAGCTGCAAACCAAAAACGAGCAGGACATATATCTCCAAGGACTAATACATCAGAAAAATGTAGCGAAAAGAACAATACAGGAAAATGAAAGAAGAAAATTAAGGGAAGTATCTTTTGATCATTTTATTCGTGTTGGGGAGCTAAGAGTCAAAGTGTGCTGTGCGGCTTTTTTAAGTTTGCATGCGATTTCCAAAAAAAGAATTAAGAGAATTAAATCACTTATTAAAATTAATGCAACTCCTACAGATAAACGGGGCAAAAATATCAAACGAGTTATTCCAGAAGATCAGAATATATTAATTCGTCAGCATTTTGAAAGCTATCCGGTTAAAGAAAGTCATTATTCAGGGAAAGAGTACAAGTATCTAGATAGTAGACTTAATGTGAAGATTATGTTCGAAATGTTTAAAACCAAGTATCCTGAGACAAAGATTAAATACAGCTATTATTATACCTTTTTTCGAGATAACTTTACTTTAAAATTTGGTCGTCCTCAAATAGATACATGCGTAAAATGTGAAGAATTGAATTTAAAAATCAAAAGTCCTTCTCTAGGAGATGCCGCAAAGAAAGCAGCTATGGCTGAAATGATGGTACATAAAAGAAGGGCCAAGAAATTTTATAATACTTTAAAGGATACCATTAAAGAATGCCACGATAGGGATGACATGGTAGGTCTAGTATTTGACTATATGCAAAATGTTCACTTACCACATATACCTGTCCAAGAAGTCTTTTATAAAACTCAACTGACAGTTAATGTATTCTGTATACATAATTTAAAAACACAAAGTTCATTTTTCTATATCTATCATGAAGGACAGGCTAACAAAGGCCCCAACGAAGTATGTACCTTTTTGCTGGATTATATCAAAACCAACATACCATCCAATGTGAAAAATTTAAAACTTTTTTGTGACAACTGCCCCGGGCAAAACAAGAACCACTCTATTGTCAGACTCTGTTTGGCCCTTACTGACATGAAGCGCTTTCAGAAAATTGATCACTTTTTCCCTATCCGCGGGCATTCGTTTTTGCCCTGCGATAGGGATTTTGTTGTTGTAAAGAGGTCCTTGAAAAATTTGACAGAATATTTGATATTCATAAGTACACGGAAATTATTGTAAATTCAAGTGCCAAAAGAAAGTTTACAGTAAAGGAAGTTCAAACCAATGAGATTCTTGATTTTAAACAATGGTGGCCTAAGTATTACAAAAAAACATGCCTATCAACTGAATCCGAGAAAAAAAATGTTCCTCGGGCTCAAAAAACGTCTTTTGGAATTTCCATTCTCAACCATTACGCATACAGCTCTGAAACTCCAGGTTATGTTGTTGCATCAGAATATATTAATAGCATTTTTGGTGTCAGCCACTTCCGTTTGGCTTTACCAAAACAAAAATGTCATTTGAATATGGAATGGCCCACAGTACCAGCATATCCTGACGGCATGGTGCCAATTTTGGAATAAAAAATAAACCATCTACAATGTCTAAATCAGTGGGTACCTGAAGATAAGCAAGATTTTTACATCCACATAATAAATTTCTGGAAAACAAAAAAGCCCAAGGAGAAGACATCTAAATAGAGCCAAAAAATATCATATATTTCTTAAATATTTTCATTTTAGTTAGAATGGCATTTTATTTTTCACGTTCTTGTTAATAAAATTGCTTTAAGTTTGATCATATGTTTTTGTATTCGTATTTAAAATATATATTTCATATAATAAACAAAATAAAAAGAAAAATAAATGAGTATATTTCTAAAAAAAAATGTATATTTCTAAAAGGACCTAAGTTGTTTTTTTTTGAAAATTCGCCATAGTAAAAAAAACAAAAAGCAATCCTCAATATCACTAATTTACAGCTTTAAGTAAACCATACTTTAAATTAAAAAATATAAAACATAAGAAATGTAACGGTTTTATGAAAAAAATATATTTTTCTGTTTTTCTCAAAACTAGCAAATATCACTTAGGCCCTTTAAGAAATAAACGATTCAATTGGAATAGCTAGTTTTTGAAGAGTTCGAGAAGCAATTAATATTAATATAAAGCTGTCTGGTTTTATAATTTTAAGAAAATATGGTATTTTGGGTGCTTCGCCCGACGGCGTTACGGAAAACTCTGTAATGGAAGCAAAGTGTCCTGCTTCAGAGTCTGCAGTTTCACGTTACATAACTACTTCAGGAAAGATTATAAGACGATATCTGGATCAAATTAATATGCAGATGTTGGCAAGAAAAGTAACAAAAGGCATTTCTTGTGTAGCAGCCCCTGATTTCGAAACATCTATTATAGAAAACGCATTCGAAGTAACAGTGAAAACAACTCAGACAGCGCATCAGTGACGTCACAGACTCTAACCTCGTTTCTGGTCTCGAAACGCACAGGTTATTAAAACGCTTATAACTAAGCCAAAAAAAAATTTTACAATTTTTTAACAAGTGGCATGTGTTTCCGTGATAGAAATACTACAGTTTTACGTTGAAACTAAAAAATATGAAATCCTCGTGTATTTTAAAATAATTTAAAAAAGAGACGCCGAATATTCGAATTAAAAAACAACTTTGCTCTATCTGTGTAAAATTGTATTAACAAGTAAATATTCTTTTTATTATTACTAAGATTATTAATACTAATGTCATTAACTTTGCAAGTTGGGTAGTATACATGGTTCAACCCTAAAACCAAACTCCTCTTTTAATGCGTTTGAGTCCTTTAAATCGCAATAATAAGAAATTTCGACAGAAACGACAAATTACTTTTCTTTATTAGCACAAAATAATTATTTCTTTCTCTCGAATGTTTTCCGAACAAATCCGTTATTTTCTACTAATTTCCTTAATAATTCCGTACACGTCCCGGATATTTGAACCTATTAATTTCACCACGAGTGGCATTATTACCATCGAAGAACAGTGTGCGAGACAGATTTAATATAGATAAATTTAATATTAGCACTAGAGAGTGTGGTAGGCTTTAATGAAATTCGGTCATGCTTTAAAGCCTAATTGTAGGCACTAAAGTGTACACACCCAAAATAAATATAAAAATATTACCATGCATGAATTAACAACAAATCAGTGGTGCCTTAATTACCCTAATTTACAGCCAATTTGCAACTGCAATAAAAAAGGCAGTTTAGGTTAATTTTTGGTCTCTTAATGCGAAAATGGTGGTAAAAACTTTCTAACACGTAAGATTTTTGAGTTATGTTTTTTTTTCAGCAAATGTTATTATCAGATTATTATTTTTTTTTAATTTAGGTTTTATGGCTCTGGTTTGTACCAATTATTGGCCAGCATCTCTGTTTATATTATATATTATAATCTTTATAGACATTCACAAATATC
Organism: Polydrusus tereticollis; assembly: GCA_963920685.1. Classification (NCBI taxonomy): domain Eukaryota; kingdom Metazoa; phylum Arthropoda; class Insecta; order Coleoptera; family Curculionidae; genus Polydrusus; species Polydrusus tereticollis. The sequence goes on along the minus strand of OY987332.1, from coordinate 30,731,799 downwards.
CATGCCCAAGCTGGGATTCGAACCCAAGGCCTCTCGATTGTCGGGCGATATTTCTACCGAGGTCGGCTCACATTATTTTAAAAAGTAATTTGTAATATACCGGAGCGCAACATTGCCAAATTTACGTTTTCCCTAAATAAAGTACCCATTTAAACCCAACTCCAAATTTCACTCTGCCCCGTAGCCGAACCTACCAATAGATGGCTCCTGTATACGAGAATTATGCCGTCGCTTCTCGAACTTCCGATACCCTATATTTCTAGAAAATACCAGAGGTACGGAACGGCCATAAAAGCAGCTGGATGGCCGTCTGATCATCAGTATTGGTTTAGCACGAGTAGTGGTCACTGTTAGATAGAGAAGTGAAGTGCGCGAAGAAGCCAGTAGTGAGAGCCTTATATTAGTGTTATCTTGTGTAAACGAAGTATCGCATCTGTGCGCCGACGTGCACGATAATACAAAAATTGCTAAAGTACAGAAACGTGGCTGTGTTATCCCCGCGGATAGTTTTTGCTATATATGTGGTCAGTTTAACCCTAGATTGCAGGAAAGGATAATTAACAAAATTACCATAGTAGCTTATTATAAGTATTGTGGATGTGTTGTTGGCGATCAAGATCGGGTCTGGGCTCCTCACATATGTTGTCAAACCTGTGCAGCAAATCTAAGTTACTGGTTAAATGGCAAACGCTCTTCTATGCCTTTTGCAGTTTTAATGATTCGGCGAGAACCAACAAATCATTTTAACGACTGTTACTTTTGCATGGCAAAAGGGTCTGGTTTTTCAAGAAAGAGCAAACTTAATATTGAATATCCGGATATTCCCTCAGCAATAAAAGCGGTTGCTCATGGAGAAGGTTTAGCAGTTTCAGCGCCCCCGGCAACTTAAGAGGAAGATTTAATATATAATGATAAGGCAGAACTCGATAATGTATCAGACAAGGACGCTTTCTATTTTCCCGAAAGTGAAGGAAAAGCACCCCATTTAATCGACCAAACTAAATTAAATAATCTAGTTCGGTACCTCCACTTGTCCAAAGAGCACGCTGAAGTATTAGGTTCTAGATTACAACAATGCAATTTACTAGCCACTGGAACCAAAGTTACAATTCGGATGAGCGGCGCTTGTTTATAGATTGCTCTAGAATAAGTTTAAAAGCAGTGTCATATAATGGCAACAAAAGACCTTCTATTCCTCTTGCACATGCAGTTGACATGAAGGAAACATACGAAAGTATGTCACTTATTCTAAATGCAATAAGCTATGATACGTATAAGTGGCCAATATGTGGTGACCTAAAACTCACAGGACTATTAGTGTGGCTTCAGGGCGGATTTACGAAGTATTGCTGTTTTCCTTGTCTTTGGGACAGTAGAGCAAGACAGAGTCATTACCAAGTAAAAGAATGACTTCCAAGAGATCAATATATTCCAGGGCAAGCTAACCTAAAGAATACACCTCTTGTTGACCGCAAAAAAGTTCTGTTACCTCCTTTACATTAAACTGGAATTGATGAAAAATTTCGTTAAGGCATTAGATGAAGAAGGAGATGCGTTTAAATACCTTAAACAAATTTTTCCCAAACTATGTGATGCTAAGCTTAAGGTAGGAATATTTGTTGGACCACAAATTAGAAAAATACTAAGGAATCAACAGTTTGACAAAAAATTAAGTGATGTGGAATTAGCTGCGTGAAGTTCTTTTAAAAGAATTGTTTCGGAGTTTTTAGGAAACAAAAAAGTAGAAAACTATGAAAAACTTGTAGAGGAACTACTTGAAAGCTACTGCAAAATGGGCTGTCGCATGTCTCTTAAAATACACTTCTTGCACGTCCATTTAAGTTTTTTCCCAGAAAATTTGGGTGCGGCTAGTGACGAGCAAGGATAAAGGTTCCACCAGGACATACTAACAATAGAGCAACGCTACCAAGGCAGGTGAGATTCAGCAATGCTGGGGATTATTGTTGGTTTCTTATGAAAGAAAGCGATTAGCAATATAAACAAAAGTCAGCATTTGCAAAAAAGTTATGTTCAAAACACTTACTATAAATGTATTTTCATGTGTATTTTTATAAGTGAATCCTGTTGTTCTTAACATATCTTGTTTTTTTTTTTCTTTTTTGTTTGAATTTATGTAATGTAAAAATATTATATATATAATTGTTTGTAAAGTAAAAATTTTGGTTGTTGTAGTAGAAAAAACTGAGAGAACTAAAACTGTACAGAAAAAAATGAATTAACCGTGCTGCTGAAAGTAATTGAAAATCCCCATATTTCCCGAGGAATAATTTCCAATGGATTTCCAGGTATGAAACATGGGACCATCCAAAATATTTCGAGTAAAAATAAAATTCATCCATACCACACTCAACTGATGCATGAGCTGAACGATGAAGACTATGCATTCAGAGCTACTTTCTATAAATTTCTCAAGAAAAAATTCAGCAAAACAGGTATTTTTTCAATTATGTATTGTTCCATTTTTGTCAACGAACAATATATAATTGAAAAAATACTTGTTTGCTGAAGTTTTTGTTAAGCCCATTCACAGAAAGTAACTGTATCTAACTAATACTACCTAAAATAAATAACTTGAACTAATGTCAACAGGCATAATTTGTAGTATTATGCAACTACCAACTTAGAACTCACAGTCAAGCAAGATGGTCACTGAGTGCGAGGGGTGGCATAGTGGGAAATCATGTCGTTGGCCCTCATTTTTTTGAAAGATGAGTAACTGGGCAAGTCTAATTGGATTTAAATGAGTTGCCATATTTTGTGAAAAAAAGAATGTGGCACTTGCATGATGTAGCTCCAGTCCATCATACGGCAGTAATCCATGAACATTTTTTTTTATGATAAGCCACAGCACTGCAGAATTAATCCTTTATGGCGTTCTGCGAGTGGTGCGTGTGTACAGGAAACGATTCACGTTGGTCTTGAATCTTTGGAGATTCAACTCGTTGGGGAACACGGCCCCAGGGAGGTCGTTCCAGAGTAATGACGGTCTCCAGATGAAAGATTTTTTAAAAAGTGTAATTCGAGGGACAGTAAGCTAAACCACGGACGGGTGTGCTGCAGTGGCTCGTCGTGTATTTCTACCATGCAATACTCTGAGTGGAATCAAGCGGGCAACCTCAGCTGAGCACTTGCCATGAAAATATTTGTAAAATAGACTCAAGTGGCCAACCTGCCTTTGATGTTAAAAGCTTTCCAGGTTCCTTGTCAGATCATGGTCACCGATCAAGCGAATGGCTCTTCTTTGAATTGAATCTAGCGATCTCAGGGTATGTTTAGGAGCAAAACCCCAAATATGCGAACAGTACTCCAACGATGGTCGAATTTGGGCTTTGTAGAGCATCAAAAGTTGTTGGGGTGAATAGAGCTCCTTAGTTCGGAAAAGTATTCCAAGTTTTTGCGAAACTGCCTTAGCAATGGCCGCAACGTGACTATGCCAAGGCATATGACTATCCAAATTGACGCCCAATAAACAAATTGATGAAGCCAAGGGAATCGAGTGTCCCGCCATGACTATATCCGGTTCTTCAACATTAACTTTTTTGGAAAAAACTGGGTTTATTTAGCGTTAAATTTCACTTGGTTTCTGTCACCTCAAGACAGAATTTCTTCCAAGTCTTTGTTGAGATGAAACAAGTGTTCTATTATCACTGAAGCCATATATAGGACTTTTAGTTTTTTCCAAAAGATACTTAATGTATAGTATAAAGAGGGTGAGCGACAATATAGAACCTTGAGGGACTCCGCTGTTGATGTTAAATGTGTCTAAAAGAAATCCGTCCATCGCCACGCGCAGAGACCATGGGCCATGAACAAAATTAAACCGGCATTCTGTATGCTCTCCTTTAGTTAGGAGCCCCTCATCCTATATTCTGTCAAAGGTCTTGGAAATGTCCAGCGCTACCACCCGGGACTCCCCATGATGGTCTGTTGCGTTGTTCCAAACGTGAGTAACATAAGCGAGAAGGTCTCCTGTTGATCTAGACTTACGGAATCCATACTAGCGGTCACTAACAATAAGTTTCCAAATAGATGGATAGGAAGACGTGGACCATTTCAATGGCCACCTCGATCTCCAGACTTAACAAACATGGGCCTCTTTGTGGGGATACGTCAAAGCATTTACTATAATAGTTACTTATAACGTGAGTTACGTTTTGTGTTGTAAAATTGCCATTATACTAAATTAAATTACATATATTTGAAAAATATCTCGTTTTTTACTATCGGAAAAGTTCGTTAATAAATCAACATTTATTAAAAGTTAGGTAACGTCAAAATTTCTAATATAAAGAGACATCCCTTTTAGTTTGTAGTGCATGCATGGCCAACTTTGTCAAAATTTAAAAAACGCCTTTATCTCCTTTATTTTACACAAAAACCTTATAAAACTCTATATAGCTGAATGGAGAATTAAGAGTTTTATAAAACTAAAAAACAATATACAAGGGTTCCATTTAAAAATTACCATATTTATGTCATATGTCACAAATGTGATGCTCGATTGTTTTTTCTCTAAGATCATAAAACAATTTATAAAAAAAAGTACAACTTTTATATTTACATTTTTGAACTCTACTCATAGAAAGGGGCAGTCCATTTATAATCAGTAACCCTGTTCATTAAAGGGTCCCTGAAAAATACTCTTTTATCAAAAAGTAGTCAATCAAATATTGATTTGAATTATATATATAGATATTTTGAGATAGTTATTGAACTGACCTAATTCAGGAACTGTAAACTTTATCTGTTTAAACTTTTAGATTTATCGATACCGTTAGAAGTGGTCCCAACATGGGGTTGAACATTTAATACGCTAAATTCCTAATCTAAGTTAGAAAAACCACTCCTGAAAATAATTATTTTAAATTGCTTGAGTTTAATCATTTAATCATAATAAACTTTATTATTAGTGATTGGTTTTACTTGAACAATTCGTCAGTAGCATACACAAAACACGTAATTCTATCTTCTGGATTCCAAGCTAAACCAAATTAGTTGGTATTCGTTGTGTAAGCCGTTTGTGAAGCGAGTAGGAGCAAATATACCTACGTTTGTTTTACGATAAATTAAGTTAGATATCTATTAACACATGAAGTATCTTGCGAGTCTTTGCGATGCTGCGTCTCATTTTTTTTTAAGATATTATTGTTATTATTAAATTATTTACTTAATTCAGCTAAGAAACAATTTAAAATTAGAAACAGGCAAAGGTGTGCACATTAATTACAACACATTCAAAATTATTATTAAAAACATCAATATCACTGGTCAACACACGTTTTGGTGTATGGAATCTTCTGGGAGTTTTTAAGAAATATTGGCATGCAGAATTAAAAAATATTCTCAGATTTGGTTGACCAGGTCGGTTTCGGTATATAGTACATAAACCCTATTTTCGGGTTATGTTGCAGAGCTTGACAGGGTGGAAAAAAGTCGAAAGCGTCATGTAAGGGCAAGATAGTCCAAAGGGAGAGAAAACTTGGTTACGGTTTTACCAAAGCCAACGAGCAATGTAATTATGTTGACAATATCTCGCCTTATAAGCAAAATAATTACTTCCGTTCATATGTATACTCTTTGCAAAACAATTTCCATTGCACATCATACCTTTTGAGTGACGTCAGTTATCGGCTGTGTTGCCAGCTTGTAACCAAAATAATCGAGTGAGGGAATTACAGTGGTTTTGTCTTTTTGTCGAATTGGTACAAGGATGCTTTTTTTCTTTCATATATTTTTTCAAAAATATCAGTCGTTTGAAAGCTACATGGAAAAGTTTTTTTTCCATCCGAAGCCTATTTCCTTTAAGGGGCTTCTTAAAGAAATAAGACAACCACCAAACGGTTGTCTGTCTTTTAATTTCTTACTTAAAATTGTCAAAGTTATATGTTGTTCTAGAAAAAGTTACAGTTTAGGCAGAACCAATGTAAAATATTAGTTTTTGAATAATACGACTTACATGTTTTGTACATTCCATAAATAGTGTCACGGATAGAACTTATATCTAATCTTGACACATTTACAACTCTCTTTGAATAAGAACGTTTTTTTTTAGGTGACTCTAATAATTTCTTTTTCTTAACTGTTGTTGAGACAGTGAGACTGCGCTTACAGTGGAGATATTCAAATTTAGGGCAGCTGCTAGCTGCTACACGCTAAAAATTAGTAAAATAGAACTGTCAAGGGTAACAATGGGCCATTGTTGTTAAGTTCTTCCTGAAAATAGCTTATTAGAGAAGCTATAAGCTCTTTGCACTGCCAGTAGGTATTCCCTTACTTGAGACCGTATCTCCTAAAACACATGTATTTTCTTATGGAGAAATTTCCATTATTCAGCCATGCGCATTCCGTTATGATGGCATCCATTTCAACACAAACATTATAATGTACTTTTTTTCTTTTTGTGACATGCGTAATTGATATAGTAATTGTAGATATGCTTTAAAGTTCCTGTACAAACCTGTTTAGGACTCTGTTGACTGATGCAGTGTGGATTAAAAATATTATTATTTTAAAATTATTTATTAAATTTAAGGCACAAAACTTTGTTTATAAGTAATTGGTATAATTAATCGGTGTTATAATCATAAGCCTCTTGATTAAGAACGACCATTTTAATTTAATTGTATATTATGTTGTTAATGTTACATGGTATATTTTACGTAGAATAATAGTTTTAGATTTAGGATTAGACAATCTCCTTGTATTTACATTAAATCATTAAACAAGTTACATAAAAAGGGGGGGTTTTACGTTTTAATATTTAAGTTAAACATACGTGTATGTCAAGGATAAAGCTAGATCAAAAGGATGGAACGAAATCGAGAAAAGTATTCAAGTAGTTGGGATAATTTTAGGGTTTTTCACAGGGAACCGACCTAGATGTCTAGGTAGATTAAATAGCAGTTGCTTGTACCTGATCGCAAAATGTGTTTACCAATCAAGTTGTAGTTAGTTAAAAAAAGGCATTGGTTTTATCTGGATTAAACCGTTCTGATTTAAAAATAATTATTATATCAATGAAATATTCTTATGAAATATATAGTGTAACATACACAAAACCTTTATATTATATTCATCGAATTGAATGATTTTCACACTTACCTAGAGTGGACCTTCTATTGGATGGCCGAAGGCAACATAGATTTTTTTCTCTTCAATAAATAAAAAAAAGAACCACATGCGGACGCTGAACTCTAATCAGCATATTTTACTAGTAAATGGACCTATTATTGTTGTGTACAATGATTCGATGATTTATCATAGTTTTGTATGCGATCTACGAGGGTTCCACCCATATGCTATTAACGACTCACTTTTTTCAAATATCACTCGATGTCAGTGTTGTAGTTCTGGTTGCGATAACACAGAGTAATTGGCTGTTGACAGTGTTTATAAAATAAAAATAGACTAACCTTTTCTGCAAACGTTCTTAGGGACCGTTGTCTTCTTTTTTTTTTTATAACGGATATTGACACAAAAACGGCAGTATAGTGGTCTTTTGTTAATTTCGGATTTATTTGATGTGTTGATTGACGAGGCAAATATCATTGATGATCAGTGGTGATGATTGATATTTACGTTTTACCTGTTAGCCTGACTTTGTAATCGTTTTCAAAATTTCTTCACATTACGACCCTGATGATGAGCTCGCAAACGCATAGACAAAAAGTTTTTTAAATATAAAAGGTTTAAGGAGAACGTTTGCCCTTAAACATTATACGCTTATTTAAGACAATATTAATTTAAACTACAAAAAAGTATATTGTTTTTATTAAAATTGTACTATTTATACTTTAAGTATGTATAGATATTTTTATTATTTTGTAACTATGGTGAGTTCTTTGTATTCCAAAAAAGTGGATTTTCTGAATTATTTTATTTTACTATTATTATACAGTATTAGTATTTGTCTATCATTAGTTTGCTATAGCGTTAAATAAGGCCACTGCATTTTATGCATTTTTAATTATGAATTCAAGACATATTTCAATTCAACTAACAATTTGCATGTTTAAACATGTGACTGTTTAAAATAACCACCTGAAAAGTAATAACATGTAAGAACTAGGTCCAGTAAAAAATACTACAAAAACTAAGATTAGGGTAAAAATCACCTTCTAACCAAGTATGGCTGATTCCAAGAAGATATCACTTCAATGACCCTACACTCCCAGTATAATTTACTTTTAGTTCATTACCTCATTAATTCAATCTCGCGAATTAATTATCCCCCCCCGCTTCATTTTTGAGTAACCCAATAAGTTCTTTTCCCCCACCCCTACAATTCACTACCCCCACTCCAATCTCGACAGATCCTACATTATAACTAGGCGTCTGCAGAAAGACCTTGTCATATCTACTTTAGACAGGCAACCGGACAGACACATCTTGTAGAAATTTACAGAAAGATGGAGAAGTTTATTATTGTTAAAGACGTTGTTAAAAAGTTACGAGAATTTAACCTTACAGGACGCACTCTAGAGTTTAAGTTAAAACCTGTTCCACAGGGAGTTGAACCAGTTGGTTGGGTGGAAAAAGGAATTAATCAAATTATTCAAAACGCTACAGTAGGCCTACAACCCTTAGATCGTGTGGGTTTTAGTTTTTGCTCTAAAGACTTCAACCGAGGAGAAGGTTGGATTCGCTTCAAAGCAGCTAAAGACATAACCTTTCAAGATGTTTGGAGTGTTATAAGTGGCATTTATCAGTCAAACTCAGCAGGTCTTAATACAGAATCATTTTGTCTTAGTGTGACAACTGTTAGATTACCTGTTGGTGGGGGCAGAGGAAAAAATTATAACAGCTTTCACGAGGAATGTGACAAGCGACGAGGTATTATAAGTATTAAAAATACCGATAACCTGTGTTTACCACGTGCTTTGGTAGTCGCCATTGCCCATAATAAAAGAGATCCCGAATTCAGTAAGGTTAGAAGAGATATTAGTAAAATTCAAACCGAAAGAACAAGATCATTGTTGGAGAGAGCTAAAATTAGCATTCCTGAGGCAGGAGGTGGAATTCCCGAGTTAATACAATTTCAAAATCATCTAAAAGAATATAAATTAGTTGTTTATAGCTATGGATCAAAAGGACGAAATATTATATTTGAAGGTTCAACTGAAAGCAATAAACGGCTGAACTTATTACATTACAAAAGCCATTTTAATGTAATTACATCGCTGACAGCAGCTTTTTGTTCTAACTATTTTTGTGAAAAGTGTTACGTCCCATATGATCACAAAAATGAGCACAGATGTGGTGGAACCTGTCAGGCATGTCAGCAAGCCCCTGCTTGTGAAATAGCAATAAAAATTAAATGCCAGGACTGTCTACGATTTTTTAGAAGTCAAAACTGTTACGAAAATCATAAAAAGGATTATTCGTCAGGCAAATTTACAGTATGCGAACAAATTAAACTATGTTCTATTTGTTTAAAAACCATTAAAGCCAAAAGAGCACATGTATGTGGTGAAATTTATTGTAAAATTTGTAATAAACATGCACCCGAGAATCATCTATGTTATATTCGGCCTGATAAGGGAAAACCTAAGATTAAAGATGTTCTTTTTGTATTCTACGATTTAGAGACGAGCCAAGACAAACTATTGGAAAATTCAACGTTTTTACATGAAGTCAATCTCTGTGTTTTCAAACAATACTGCGATGAGTGCATGGATTCTGAAGCAGATACTTGTAAAAAATGCGGTCTAAAGTTACAAAAAGTCAGAGGTATAGACCCAGCGGGGACATTTACTAACCATTTGTTACAAATGAGGAAAAACTTTAAAGAAATTATTGTAATAGCCCATAATGGTCAGGCTTTTGATCACCAGTTTATATTAAACTACATTATGACAAAGACAGATTTTACACCTGAGTTAATCATGAGAGGTACCAAAATAATTACGATGCAACTTGAAAATGTAAAATTTATCGACTCACTTAACTATTTCCCTATGCCTTTAGCCAAACTACCAAAGGCATTTGGACTTGATGATATTTTTAAAAAAGGCTACTTCCCGCACCTATTTAATACAAAGGCAAATGAAAACTATATAGGACCTCTACCATCAATTGAATATTACTCCCCAGATAGTATGAAAGAAGAAGACAGAGCCAAATTTCTTAAATGGTTTGTAGAGCATGAAAATGATGGTTTCGATATGCAAAGAGATCTGGTAGACTACTGCGTATCGGATGTCGAAATTCTTGCGCAATCATGTTTAAAGTTTAGAGAACAACTTATACAAACTACCAATGTATGTCCATTTACTGAAGCCACAACTATTGCTTCAGCATGCAATAAAATTTTTAGAAGAAATTTTTTGAAGCCTAATACTATAGGAATCATACCAAAAAATGGATACCGATGGAGAAACAGGCAGAGCAAAATTGCCATAGATTGGTTACTTTGGACCGAGAATCACAGAAAAATCAACATCTTACATGCTGCTAATGGTAAAGAAGCTGTTTTAAATGGTGTAAAAGTCGATGGTTACTGCTCCGAAACAAATGAGGTATTTGAATTTCAAGAATGTTATTTCCATGGATGTACTGTATGCTACAAGTTCGGCAGGAACGATCCTCTTTCCGAGGACCCCTCAGAAACGCTAAATTTAAGATATGAAACCACAAAGGCAAAAATTATTAGACTAAAAGATTTCGGTTTTTTAGTTAATGAAATGTGGGAGTGTGATTTTAGAAATTTATTAAAAAATAATCCAGAGATAAAATCCTATACTAATACCCATTACAATAAAATTTTGACAAAACTAAATCCAAGAGATGCTTTTTATGGAGGACGAACAGGAAATACATGCGAATACTATGAAATAAAAAGATACGGAAAAAATTAAATACGCCGATGTTTGTTCCCTCTATCCGTACATCTGTAAGAGTTCTAAATTTCCACTATCACATCCAGAAGTGTATGTAGGAGATGCGTGTAACAAATTAAACCTAAATAATATAGATGGTTTAATTAAATGCACAATTCTCCCACCAGAAGAGTTGTACCATCCAGTACTCCCTCAAAAAATAAACAATAAATTGATGTTTATTCTTTGTCGAACATGTGGTCAAGACATGAATTACAACGAATGTAAGAATACCAGAGAAGAAAGGGTACTTGAAGGAACATGGGTTCTGGACGAGGTACTTAAAGCCCTAGAAAAAGGATATAAAATACAAAAAATACATGAAATCTGGAAATATAACGTACGAAAGTTTAATAAAGAAAACGGTGAGGAAGGATTATTCACATCCATGATGAATAAATTCATTAAAATCAAACAGGAAGCATCAGGCTGGCCTAAAGATTGTGAAATAGAGGAAGACAAAGTTAAATACATTGATCAGTTCTTTGAAAAGGAAGATGTTAAACTAGAGTATACCAAAATTATTGAAAATCCAGGGCTAAGATCACTGGCGAAATTAATACTTAACTCGTTTTGGGGAAAATTCGGTCAAAGAGAGAATCAACCAAAGACGAAAATTGTAAATAAACCAGCAGATTTATTTGCAATGTTTATTAACCCTGCAATTTATATCAATGGGGTTATACCCGTCAACGATAAAACATTACTTGTCAATTATGAATATATAGAAGAAGCCAGCGATCCGTTGCCGACTGTTAATGTTGTTATAGCGGCTTACGTAACAGCGCAAGCGCGCCTTAAATTATACTCCTATCTTGAAGCTCTTGATAAAAAGAGTCTTATACTATGATACAGATTCCGTGATTTATGTTTCAAAAAATAATGACCCCGATATATCAACGGGGCAATTTATTGGAGACATGACAGACGAGTTGGAGAGTTATGGCTCTAACTCATACATAACTAAGTTTGTTTCTGGAGGCCCCAAGAATTATGCATTTAAGGTTCACTCGACGAAAAGTAATTTAGAAGAAACGGTCTGTAAAGTTAAAGGTATAACTCTCAACTATGCCGCATCACAAGTAATAAATTTTGATGCAATCAAAACACATGATTCTTCAAAAATCCGAACCGATCCCCATCATATCCAGAAGCATACGGCGTAGCAAGGAGCACATTGTGACAACTTGTACTGAAGTCAAACTCTATAGACCTATTTCAACAAAGAGAAAATTTCTATCGGATGGAAGCTCCGAACCATATGGATATAGAAAAAGAAAAACCCATTGAAAATAAAATATATTGTATATTTTGTATGTATTGTATATAAAATATATTATAAATATTGTATATCTAGAACCGCTATGGAGTTTAAAAATGTAAATTAAGTAATAAACAATTTAAAATATCCATTTTGGTTTTATTTTTTTTTCTTTAACAGTAAGAGTTTTCAAAAAGTATTTAAATAAGTAATTATGTACATATTAAAAAATATGTTTTTATTTTTACAAAGACATTTATAATTTAAATAGTTTGAAAATATTATCCAGTCATTTAAGTACTACACTTAAACTTAAAGAAAAGTTCTCCGAAGCCACAAAAAACACTAAGGGAATTGGTTCTTTTCAGCTATTTTTCTGTTATTCTTATAGTAATCCATAATCGTTTCAAATTTGAACGACCCACATGATAGTCTTTTTTTTTTTGTAATTTATGCATATTTTAATTACAAGGTTTCATACAACTTTAACAAATAAAAGTTGTTTTTTTCTTTTATTTTTTTTCTTTTCTGTTTTCTTTTTCGGTTCTTAAGAAATGCTAAAGAATCTGTACAAAACAAGTCACGAATTAACTAAATAGCCACCATTTCACTAAATACTTAACACTCAGTATACAATTTTCAGAAATGTCATGATTAAGAACGGTTCTAGTCATTTTATACAAGATTTCACATGATTTAACAAATTTAAAACATTTTTTTTAATTTTTACTAAATTCCAAACACTCAGTATACACTTTTAAGAAAATAGGACGATTTGCGACTGTTTTAGTCATTTTTTACAAAGTTTCACAGGGCTTAATAACGTTAAAACATTTTTTTAAATTTTTTACTAAATTCTAAACACTCAGTATACAATTTTCAGAAATGCCATGATTAAGAACGGTTCTAGTCATTTTATACAAGATTTCACATGATTTAACAAATTTAAAACATTTTTTTAATTTTTACTAAATTCTAAACACTCAGTATACACTTTTTAAGAAAATAGGACGATTTGCGACTGTTTTAGTCATTTTTTACAAAGTTTCACAGGGCTTAATAACGTTAAAACATTTTTTTTAATTTTTTACTAAATTCTAAACACTCAGTATACAATTTTCAGAAATGCCATGATTAAGAACGGTTCTAGTCATTTTATACAAGATTTCACATGATTTAACAAATTTAAAACATTTTTTTTAATTTTTACTAAATTCTAAACACTCAGTATATCATTTTCAGAAAATAATACAATTCAGTACAGTTTTACAAATTTTCACAGGTCTTAATAACATTAAAACATTTTTTTTTTAATTTTTACTAAATTCTAAACACTCAGTATACAATTTTCAGAAATGACATGATTAAGAACGGTTCTAGTCATTTTATACAAGATTTCACATGATTTAACAAATTTAAAACATTTTTTTTAATTTTTTACTAAATTCTAAACACTCAGTATATCATTTTCAGAAAATAATACAATTCTGTACAGTTTTACAAATTTTCACAGGTCTTAATAACATTAAAACATTTTTTTAATTTTTTACTAAATTCTAAACACTCAGTATACAAGTTTCAGAAATGACAGGATTTAGAACAGTTTTTACAGATATTTACAAAGTCTTAATAACATTAAAATATTTTTTTCTAATTATAATTGCTATTTTCATCTTTTTTATTCCTTAATTATCTAACATAATGTATACAATTTCAAGAAATAGTAGATTTTTAATCCATGTACAAAATTCAAGAATCTAAAATACAATTAAATGTAGGCTTTTTTAATTGGCATCTCAGGCAAATTATTTTCCCCAAAATTATCTAAAAAAAGATATACCAAAAAACATTCTAAAGCGGTTTTTTACCTCTATAAGCATGCAGGCCGATCCGACCCTTGTCGGTTTTATTACCCGCATAAATTAACACAGTAGAGGAATATTGACAGAGCCGCCTCACGAAAGCACCCGGGTTAGCTCATAAACAGCACCACCGAACCACCCGGGTTAGCTCATAAACAGCACCACCGAACCACCCGGGTTAGGTCATAAACAGCACCACCGAACCACCCGGGTTAGGTCATAAATTGCACCACCAGCACCACCTGGCCTCGCTCTCTCAATATCTCTCTACTGTGTTAATTTATGCGGGTAATAAAACCGACAAGGGTCGGATCGGCCTGCATGCTTATAGAGGTAAAAAACCGCTTTAGAATGTTTTTTGGTATATCTTTTTTTAGATAATTTTGGGGAAAATAATTTGCCTGAGATGCCAATTAAAAAAGCCTACATTTAATTGTATTTTAGATTCTTGAATTTTGTACATGGATTAAAAATCTACTATTTCTTGAAATTGTATACATTATGTTAGATAATTAAGGAATAAAAAAGATGAAAATAGCAATTATAATTAGAAAAAAATATTTTAATGTTATTAAGACTTTGTAAATATCTGTAAAAACTGTTCTAAATCCTGTCATTTCTGAAACTTGTATACTGAGTGTTTAGAATTTAGTAAAAAATTAAAAAAATGTTTTAATGTTATTAAGACCTGTGAAAATTTGTAAAACTGTACAGAATTGTATTATTTTCTGAAAATGATATACTGAGTGTTTAGAATTTAGTAAAAAATTAAAAAAAATGTTTTAAATTTGTTAAATCATGTGAAATCTTGTATAAAATGACTAGAACCGTTCTTAATCATGTCATTTCTGAAAATTGTATACTGAGTGTTTAGAATTTAGTAAAAATTAAAAAAAAAATGTTTTAATGTTATTAAGACCTGTGAAAATTTGTAAAACTGTACTGAATTGTATTATTTTCTGAAAATGATATACTGAGTGTTTAGAATTTAGTAAAAATTAAAAAAAATGTTTTAAATTTGTTAAATCATGTGAAATCTTGTATAAAATGACTAGAACCGTTCTTAATCATGGCATTTCTGAAAATTGTATACTGAGTGTTTAGAATTTAGTAAAAAATTAAAAAAAATGTTTTAACGTTATTAAGCCCTGTGAAACTTTGTAAAAAATGACTAAAACAGTCGCAAATCGTCCTATTTTCTTAAAAAGTGTATACTGAGTGTTTAGAATTTAGTAAAAATTAAAAAAATGTTTTAAATTTGTTAAATCATGTGAAATCTTGTATAAAATGACTAGAACCGTTCTTAATCATGGCATTTCTGAAAATTGTATACTGAGTGTTTAGAATTTAGTAAAAAATTTAAAAAAATGTTTTAACGTTATTAAGCCCTGTGAAACTTTGTAAAAAATGACTAAAACAGTCGCAAATCGTCCTATTTTCTTAAAAGTGTATACTGAGTGTTTGGAATTTAGTAAAAATTAAAAAAAATGTTTTAAATTTGTTAAATCATGTGAAATCTTGTATAAAATGACTAGAACCGTTCTTAATCATGACATTTCTGAAAATTGTATACTGAGTGTTAAGTATTTAGTGAAATGGTGGCTATTTAGTTAATTCGTGACTTGTTTTGTACAGATTCTTTAGCATTTCTTAAGAACCGAAAAAGAAAACAGAAAAGAAAAAAAATAAAAGAAAAAAACAACTTTTATTTGTTAAAGTTGTATGAAACCTTGTAATTAAAATATGCATAAATTACAAAAAAAAAAAGACTATCATGTGGGTCGTTCAAATTTGAAACGATTATGGATTACTATAAGAATAACAGAAAAATAGCTGAAAAGAACCAATTCCCTTAGTGTTTTTTGTGGCTTCGGAGAACTTTTCTTTAAGTTTAAGTGTAGTACTTAAATGACTGGATAATATTTTCAAACTATTTAAATTATAAATGTCTTTGTAAAAATAAAAACATATTTTTTAATATGTACATAATTACTTATTTAAATACTTTTTGAAAACTCTTACTGTTAAAGAAAAAAAAATAAAACCAAAATGGATATTTTAAATTGTTTATTACTTAATTTACATTTTTAAACTCCATAGCGGTTCTAGATATACAATATTTATAATATATTTTATATACAATACATACAAAATATACAATATATTTTATTTTCAATGGGTTTTTCTTTTTCTATATCCATATGGTTCGGAGCTTCCATCCGATAGAAATTTTCTCTTTGTTGAAATAGGTCTATAGAGTTTGACTTCAGTACAAGTTGTCACAATGTGCTCCTTGCTACGCCGTATGCTTCTGGATATGATGGGGATCGGTTCGGATTTTTGAAGAATCATGTGTTTTGATTGCATCAAAATTTATTACTTGTGATGCGGCATAGTTGAGAGTTATACCTTTAACTTTACAGACCGTTTCTTCTAAATTACTTTTCGTCGAGTGAACCTTAAATGCATAATTCTTGGGGCCTCCAGAAACAAACTTAGTTATGTATGAGTTACAGCCATAACTCTCCAACTCGTCTGTCATGTCTCCAATAAATTGCCCCGTTGATATATCGGGGTCATTATTTTTTGAAACATAAATCACGGAATCTGTATCATAGTATAAGACTCTTTTTATCAAGAGCTTCAAGATAGGAGTATAATTTAAGGCGCGCTTGCGCTGTTACGTAAGCCGCTATAACAACATTAACAGTCGGCAACGGATCGCTGGCTTCTTCTATATATTCATAATTGACAAGTAATGTTTTATCGTTGACGGGTATAACCCCATTGATATAAATTGCAGGGTTAATAAACATTGCAAATAAATCTGCTGGTTTATTTACAATTTTCGTCTTTGGTTGATTCTCTCTTTGACCGAATTTTCCCCAAAACGAGTTAAGTATTAATTTCGCCAGTGATCTTAGCCCTGGATTTTCAATAATTTTGGTATACTCTAGTTTAACATCTTCCTTTTCAAAGAACTGATCAATGTATTTAACTTTGTCTTCCTCTATTTCACAATCTTTAGGCCAGCCTGATGCTTCCTGTTTGATTTTAATGAATTTATTCATCATGGATGTGAATAATCCTTCCTCACCGTTTTCTTTATTAAACTTTCGTACGTTATATTTCCAGATTTCATGTATTTTTTGTATTTTATATCCTTTTTCTAGGGCTTTAAGTACCTCGTCCAGAACCCATGTTCCTTCAAGTACCCTTTCTTCTCTGGTATTCTTACATTCGTTGTAATTCATGTCTTGACCACATGTTCGACAAAGAATAAACATCAATTTATTGTTTATTTTTTGAGGGAGTACTGGATGGTACAACTCTTCTGGTGGGAGAATTGTGCATTTAATTAAACCATCTATATTATTTAGGTTTAATTTGTTACACGCATCTCCTACATACACTTCTGGATGTGATAGTGGAAATTTAGAACTCTTACAGATGTACGGATAGAGGGAACAAACATCGGCGTATTTAATTTTTTCCGTATCTTTTTATTTCATAGTATTCGCATGTATTTCCTGTTCGTCCTCCATAAAAAGCATCTCTTGGATTTAGTTTTGTCAAAATTTTATTGTAATGGGTATTAGTATAGGATTTTATCTCTGGATTATTTTTTAATAAATTTCTAAAATCACACTCCCACATTTCATTAACTAAAAAACCGAAATCTTTTAGTCTAATAATTTTTGCCTTTGTGGTTTCATATCTTAAATTTAGCGTTTCTGAGGGGTCCTCGGAAAGAGGATCGTTCCTGCCGAACTTGTAGCATACAGTACATCCATGGAAATAACATTCTTGAAATTCAAATACCTCATTTGTTTCGGAGCAGTAACCATCGACTTTTACACCATTTAAAACAGCTTCTTTACCATTAGCAGCATGTAAGATGTTGATTTTTCTGTGATTCTCGGTCCAAAGTAACCAATCTATGGCAATTTTGCTCTGCCTGTTTCTCCATCGGTATCCATTTTTTGGTATGATTCCTATAGTATTAGGCTTCAAAAAATTTCTTCTAAAAATTTTATTGCATGCTGAAGCAATAGTTGTGGCTTCAGTAAATGGACATACATTGGTAGTTTGTATAAGTTGTTCTCTAAACTTTAAACATGATTGCGCAAGAATTTCGACATCCGATACGCAGTAGTCAACCAGATCTCTTTGCATATCGAAACCATCATTTTCATGCTCTACAAACCATTTAAGAAATTTGGCTCTGTCTTCTTCTTTCATACTATCTGGGGAGTAATATTCAATTGATGGTAGAGGTCCTATATAGTTTTCATTTGCCTTTGTATTAAATAGGTGCGGGAAGTAGCCTTTTTTAAAAATATCATCAAGTCCAAATGCCTTTGGTAGTTTGGCTAAAGGCATAGGGAAATAGTTAAGTGAGTCGATAAATTTTACATTTTCAAGTTGCATCGTAATTATTTTGGTACCTCTCATGATTAACTCAGGTGTAAAATCTGTCTTTGTCATAATGTAGTTTAATATAAACTGGTGATCAAAAGCCTGACCATTATGGGCTATTACAATAATTTCTTTAAAGTTTTTCCTCATTTGTAACAAATGGTTAGTAAATGTCCCCGCTGGGTCTATACCTCTGACTTTTTGTAACTTTAGACCGCATTTTTTACAAGTATCTGCTTCAGAATCCATGCACTCATCGCAGTATTGTTTGAAAACACAGAGATTGACTTCATGTAAAAACGTTGAATTTTCCAATAGTTTGTCTTGGCTCGTCTCTAAATCGTAGAATACAAAAAGAACATCTTTAATCTTAGGTTTTCCCTTATCAGGCCGAATATAACATAGATGATTCTCGGGTGCATGTTTATTACAAATTTTACAATAAATTTCACCACATACATGTGCTCTTTTGGCTTTAATGGTTTTTAAACAAATAGAACATAGTTTAATTTGTTCGCATACTGTAAATTTGCCTGACGAATAATCCTTTTTATGATTTTCGTAACAGTTTTGACTTCTAAAAAATCGTAGACAGTCCTGGCATTTAATTTTTATTGCTATTTCACAAGCAGGGGCTTGCTGACATGCCTGACAGGTTCCACCACATCTGTGCTCATTTTTGTGATCATATGGGACGTAACACTTTTCACAAAAATAGTTAGAACAAAAAGCTGCTGTCAGCGATGTAATTACATTAAAATGGCTTTTGTAATGTAATAAGTTCAGCCGTTTATTGCTTTCAGTTGAACCTTCAAATATAATATTTCGTCCTTTTGATCCATAGCTATAAACAACTAATTTATATTCTTTTAGATGATTTTGAAATTGTATTAACTCGGGAATTCCACCTCCTGCCTCAGGAATGCTAATTTTAGCTCTCTCCAACAATGATCTTGTTCTTTCGGTTTGAATTTTACTAATATCTCTTCTAACCTTACTGAATTCGGGATCTCTTTTATTATGGGCAATGGCGACTACCAAAGCACGTGGTAAACACAGGTTATCGGTATTTTTAATACTTATAATACCTCGTCGCTTGTCACATTCCTCGTGAAAGCTGTTATAATTTTTTCCTCTGCCCCCACCAACAGGTAATCTAACAGTTGTCACACTAAGACAAAATGATTCTGTATTAAGACCTGCTGAGTTTGACTGATAAATGCCACTTATAACACTCCAAACATCTTGAAAGGTTATGTCTTTAGCTGCTTTGAAGCGAATCCAACCTTCTCCTCGGTTGAAGTCTTTAGAGCAAAAACTAAAACCCACACGATCTAAGGGTTGTAGGCCTACTGTAGCGTTTTGAATAATTTGATTAATTCCTTTTTCCACCCAACCAACTGGTTCAACTCCCTGTGGAACAGGTTTTAACTTAAACTCTAGAGTGCGTCCTGTAAGGTTAAATTCTCGTAACTTTTTAACAACGTCTTTAACAATAATAAACTTCTCCATCTTTCTGTAAATTTCTACAAGATGTGTCTGTCCGGTTGCCTGTCTAAAGTAGATATGACAAGGTCTTTCTGCAGACGCCTAGTTATAATGTAGGATCTGTCGAGATTGGAGTGGGGGTAGTGAATTGTAGGGGTGGGGGAAAAGAACTTATTGGGTTACTCAAAAATGAAGCGGGGGGGGGATAATTAATTCGCGAGATTGAATTAATGAGGTAATGAACTAAAAGTAAACTATACTGGGAGTGTAGGGTCATTGAAGTGATATCTTCTTGGAATCAGCCATACTTGGTTAGAAGGTGATTTTTACCCTAATCTTAGTTTTTGTAGTATTTTTTACTGGACCTAGTTCTTACATGTTATTACTTTTCAGGTGGTTATTTTAAACAGTCACATGTTTAAACATGCAAATTGTTAGTTGAATTGAAATATGTCTTGAATTCATAATTAAAAATGCATAAAATGCAGTGGCCTTATTTAACGCTATAGCAAACTAATGATAGACAAATACTAATACTGTATAATAATAGTAAAATAAAATAATTCAGAAAATCCACTTTTTTGGAATACAAAGAACTCACCATAGTTACAAAATAATAAAAATATCTATACATACTTAAAGTATAAATAGTACAATTTTAATAAAAACAATATACTTTTTTGTAGTTTAAATTAATATTGTCTTAAATAAGCGTATAATGTTTAAGGGCAAACGTTCTCCTTAAACCTTTTATATTTAAAAAACTTTTTGTCTATGCGTTTGCGAGCTCATCATCAGGGTCGTAATGTGAAGAAATTTTGAAAACGATTACAAAGTCAGGCTAACAGGTAAAACGTAAATATCAATCATCACCACTGATCATCAATGATATTTGCCTCGTCAATCAACACATCAAATAAATCCGAAATTAACAAAAGACCACTATACTGCCGTTTTTGTGTCAATATCCGTTATAAAAAAAAAAAGAAGACAACGGTCCCTAAGAACGTTTGCAGAAAAGGTTAGTCTATTTTTATTTTATAAACACTGTCAACAGCCAATTACTCTGTGTTATCGCAACCAGAACTACAACACTGACATCGAGTGATATTTGAAAAAAGTGAGTCGTTAATAGCATATGGGTGGAACCCTCGTAGATCGCATACAAAACTATGATAAATCATCGAATCATTGTACACAACAATAATAGGTCCATTTACTAGTAAAATATGCTGATTAGAGTTCAGCGTCCGCATGTGGTTCTTTTTTTTATTTATTGAAGAGAAAAAAATCTATGTTGCCTTCGGCCATCCAATAGAAGGTCCACTCTAGGTAAGTGTGAAAATCATTCAATTCGATGAATATAATATAAAGGTTTTGTGTATGTTACACTATATATTTCATAAGAATATTTCATTGATATAATAATTATTTTTAAATCAGAACGGTTTAATCCAGATAAAACCAATGCCTTTTTTTAACTAACTACAACTTGATTGGTAAACACATTTTGCGATCAGGTACAAGCAACTGCTATTTAATCTACCTAGACATCTAGGTCGGTTCCCTGTGAAAAACCCTAAAATTATCCCAACTACTTGAATACTTTTCTCGATTTCGTTCCATCCTTTTGATCTAGCTTTATCCTTGACATACACGTATGTTTAACTTAAATATTAAAACGTAAAACCCCCCCTTTTTATGTAACTTGTTTAATGATTTAATGTAAATACAAGGAGATTGTCTAATCCTAAATCTAAAACTATTATTCTACGTAAAATATACCATGTAACATTAACAACATAATATACAATTAAATTAAAATGGTCGTTCTTAATCAAGAGGCTTATGATTATAACACCGATTAATTATACCAATTACTTATAAACAAAGTTTTGTGCCTTAAATTTAATAAATAATTTTAAAATAATAATATTTTTAATCCACACTGCATCAGTCAACAGAGTCCTAAACAGGTTTGTACAGGAACTTTAAAGCATATCTACAATTACTATATCAATTACGCATGTCACAAAAAGAAAAAAAGTACATTATAATGTTTGTGTTGAAATGGATGCCATCATAACGGAATGCGCATGGCTGAATAATGGAAATTTCTCCATAAGAAAATACATGTGTTTTAGGAGATACGGTCTCAAGTAAGGGAATACCTACTACTGCCTATTTAATGCTTCGGCATTTTTCACGAATAGTAAACAACGCGCGTAATCGACTGAGATATGCGTGCACACTTTTGTTGTTCTTAGAAGAACAGTTTTTAGTGCTGTTTATGAAAAGATCTGGGATTTTTGTTAAAAAATAGAAATTATAAGAGTGAAACCACAGAACAATAAAGGTTGGTTTTGCACAAAACGTCAAAACATTCCAATGAATGAGCTGGCGCCACCGCACCGTTCACTGTTGTGTTGCCAACTGTCGACCAAAAAAATTCAAATTATATTAATTTTTACAAGCTTAAATAAACAAAATATTTGCTATAAGTGGGTGCGTATCAACGAAGAATACTTTAAGTTAGTAGGACATTCAATATCGCATAAAGATTTAATATTTTTTGCCTAAATTTAATTTCCTCGTGTTCTCTTACGGATTTACAATTATCAGCTGATTGATGACGTGCATTGAAAATTGTTTTGCATGAACCATACATGATACTCAGAAACACTTTATTTAATTTTAACTTTAAAAAACATAGTCAGCAACATGATTAAATACAGAATGTATTAATGTTATATATTATAATAATACAACCTGTATATTCTTAAATACACTTCCGGCAGCTTAAGCGAGAAATGGCGTGACAAAATGAGTAATGCTTGAAAGTTTACGAAACCTTCGAAAATAAGCAAAACCGCCACGCAAAAATAAAGAAAATTTCGTTAAGGGAATAAAGCAAATAAAGTGGGGAATTTGCGAAAATACAACATGCATTTGTCACTGTTTTTCGGGAAATGTTTACCTTGTAAAAATTACAAAGCTTATTTTTCACCCAGGGACATGTCACATGTTAGATACGTGCTAGATAGATAAAGAGAGACAGAATAATGGTTTTGCTGTAAGACTTTTCGCTTTTCATTGAGAGTATACCGGTACAGGGTATTTATAAATCATCTTTTTGGCCCAACAGGATTACACATGGGGTAAACTAGGGTGATCAGACGTCCTCTTTTTCCCGGACATGTCCTCTTTTTGGAGGCCTATTTTGCGTCCTATATATATTTGCCAAAAATCGCCTTACTGTCCTCTTTTTTTGCTTTGTCTGAAGTCAAACTACAAAATTGAAATTGCCATTTCTACTTCAAATTTTATTCTATGTTTTTTTTTTTGTCAGAATATTCGAAATCAGAATATTCGAAATAATTTCGCTTGACAGCACTAACGCGCTTAAACCCTCCGTGTACGAAACTCGAGTTTTCTATGTGTTGGCGCGAGAACAGCGCCTCTATATTACGGCGACCAAGTACAACAATTCTAGTTCTACTGGATTACGGTTACAATTGCCTCTTGCTAAACTTTAGCATCCAGCCAGCTCTCCAAGTACAACAATGTATGAGCTCAATGCATTGAGTCTTGGAGGCCCTGATTATAACCTACAATTCTGGTTTGTTTTGCTTACCGGTCCGTGTTTTTCACGGTGATTTTTACTTCTTGTGAAATATGTAAACAAAAATATTTTATAATCATAAAATTTTGTGCACTTTGTGATATACACAACTGTTTTGTGCAGAAGCGTAAGTAAGTTATATCTTTTAATTTTAATACTTAATATGTTTCTTTCAAATGAGATTCTACTGTTGTAATTCAATTTTTCTTATGGTTGTGTGAAACTTTTAGGTTGCCTGTTCAGAAATAAAAATGCCGTAAGGAAAGTACAAGTTTAAAGCTGAATTAAAAGCCAAATATCCCATGTTCAGAGAAACAGAACTGGACAGTGAAGTATATTGCCCGCAATGTAACTCGAGCTTTTCGATTTCAAACAAAGGGAGGCTAGATCTCGAGCAACATTTGGTTACTCAAAAGCATAAGCAAAAAATCAGAGATGCGGCAAGATTCTCAATTTCCAGCTTTGTGGTTAATCGTTTCAGCAGAACTGAAGAACTAGTGTCAGCTATGGAGGGCACACTGGCCTTCCATATTATTAAGTATAATTTTAGCTTTAGGTCTAATGATTGTACAACAAAACTCCTAAAAAAAATAGTACCAGATTCAGGATTGATGGAAAAATCATCTTCTGCTCGAATCAAAAGTGAAGTAATTGTAACAGGTGTCCTAGCTCCACATTCAGTAGATGCAATGAATTTAGCAAAAATTGAATTTTTAGGTGTGTCAACAGACGCAAGCAACCACAAACACATTAAAATATTTCCAATTTTAATTCAACATTTTGAAAAGCAATCTGGAATTAAGGTAAAACTTTTAAAACTAGAGGAGTTAAATAATGAAGCATCTGAAACAATAACTGAGTACCTAGGAGCTCATTAAATGAAAAAAATAAAAAATAAAAAGCATTTAAGCATTTTTTCCCGTGTAGGCCGTGTCCTGTTTTTTACTGTGTAACTGGTAGTATCAAGGTCACAGAATTTGGGTACATCAACGTCAAAGAAGCCGACAAAGTTTTCCCCTCTTATGAGTTGGGTTACTCTTTGCCGTAAACCGTATTGGTGGTCCCTGATGATGTTAAAGCTTTCCAAGTTTCTAGTCAATAACCTTCTTCGTAAATTTTGATGTGGCTGAAAGCAATGCCGCTGGTCGGATATACAAAATAAAATATTAAGTTCTAAAACCAAAGATCAGCATTAAAAAATTCAAATCTCTCAGTGCGTAGTCAAAATTACAACTTAATTTTTCTTATCGACAAATTAATACAATTTTATTTTATATAAGGAAATAATTGGTATGATTTTGACATAACGTTTTTCTACGAAAAACTTTTAAATGAATTAGGGCCGGATATAACTCCAAGCTCAAGGCAAGGTAATAAAAGAAAAGTTTGTACTTTTTGGCTTGAAAAATAAGTTTTTAAACTCCTAAATAAATGGGTTAATAAAAAAATTATTTTCTTAGGGGTTTTAAAACGTTTACATTATAAAACTCGTTTAAACTCGGTGATAAATTTTATTATCAAACTTTGGCGCGATAATAAGTTTATGATACATATTTTCCAGTTGAACATAAATTCCCAGGATATATCACTTTCCTTATTATTGTTATAAAATATTAACTTGGAGTTTAGTAAAGTCAGTAATTTTTAGATCTACACTATCGAACATAAGTATTGCAATAAAATGAAAAATTAAAAAATATCCTGATATTTTGCAAGCGCAAGGAAGCTTGCTGTAAACACCACAACAAAATTGTATTTCGAGCTGGTCGTGATTATGTCTGACTTAACAAAACCCTGTTCGATCAACAACTTGGCGTGTAGTAGTTTGCTGTTTCGTAGGTGACAAAAGTATTGCAACAAGTATTTTAGTTGCAATTTCTAGTTGTTTTCTGAGTTTGCCTTTAGAATCTGTTAAAGCTAGTTCAGAGAAACATTTCTGGAAATAAGAAGAGGAATTGATGCGCCCAAGGATTTAAGGTCACCAGTTCTGCAAGTTTTTTAAGATAGAGAAAAACAAGTTGCTATTACTCGAAGGATTTCGCTAATTCCTAGCACAGTTTTACGTATGATTATATATTGGAATTAAAGATGTCATTTGCCCGGCACAGACAGGCTCATAAAGCGCTTTTCTCTAAAGTATCCCTGGAAGTCGAGTCCTTAGACCAAAGCCGAAGGTACATTTACGCAAATATTATGGAAAATGTTATGCTTTCTTTTTCAGAATGGGGTTAATTTTTCAACAGGATAGTGATCCAATACACACATCCAATCCTGTGTCACCTCAACCCCATAAAAGACCTCTGGGAAGCGGTAGAAAGACGAATATGAACCGAATTATTTCCAAACAAATAGGCTTTAATGAATATATGTATTTATAAATAGAGGTTTGGAGAAGCATGCCACTTCGTATCTTAGACAATTAAATCGACCCCATGTCAAGAAGATATGCTAAAGTTATAACAAAAATTATGAAAATGCAATCGGATATTAAACTCGTTATTAGTTTTAAATGTTATTTAATGTTAGTATTTTTTGTTCGCTCTTTGTTAGTTTAATCAATTGACCTTAATGTTGTTTCAAATTCTGCCTCAAAGCATTTTTTGTGAGACGGTGATCCAGACTATTGTTCAAGAAAATGAAAATAAAAGTATAAGCAACTTAAAAAATTTGAAATTTTAATATGTTAGGAATTTTTTGATTTATTGCAATACCTATGTCCATCCGATAGTATATGTAGCTCTAAATGAAAGGCCCTTATATGATCGCTCAATCTTCCGTCTGTCTGCTTATCCGTCAAAACCGTTTTTTTCAGGTGACAACTAGAGATACACAGTTAATGATCAAATACTAAGGTTTACCATACCTCTAAAAAAATTAAAGCTTTTATACTTAATGCAATTGAAAGATACGTCCTTTTAAATGTAAAGTATGTTGATACTCACCGAAGTAGAAAAATATATAGAAGACAGTTTTAGTATTAAAATTGAAATTTCAAATCAATTAATTTGTTCGTCTGCTTTCAAACAAAAATAAAATAACTGATGCAATTATAAAAAAGGGGGTCAGTGCATGACCCCTGTGACGCTCAATCAGACCAGTCTCTCTGCCGCTATCTTCATAAATTTACCCATACTTCACTTTGGTCGGGTCAGATTTGTGACAAAGAGACAACGTACTACGTGAAAACCTTTATGTAATTGATCGTCGTTTCAGTGCAAGAATGATTTTTTACTTATCAAAAAGTACCTAATTTTTCTTATACTATGATATCAAACACTAATACAAAATAAAAATTTATAACCTCAAAATAAGAAAAACATCATATTTACGAACATATTTGGCAACACCGACATATCGGAAAGTTCTTTTGCTTAAGAATTAGAGTTAATTAAGTAAAATATACTAAGGTTCAAAATGTCGACCATTCTTTTCAACGCATCGCTGACATTTTTTTTTTACAGATCTAGTTACACGATTAATGGTATTACGCTTAATATGACCAAAAATATTCCTAGTTCGCTGCTCAAGAACTTGGCGAGTTTCAGGGGGATTAAATTCGTATACCTCATTTTTAACAAATCCCCATAAATAAAAGTCCAATGGGGTAAGGTCCGTAGACCTAGCAGGCCAGCGCACAGGACCACTGGTAGATATTACCTTTTCACCAAAAGTCTCTGATAAAAATGTTTGTACTTGTCTTGAATCATGCGCGGGACAACCATCTTGCTGCAGCCACACGTTATTAAATTGATCATTGGGAACAACTTCTTGAAGTGCAGGAATAATTTGATTTTGCAACATTGCAAGGTATCTTGGACCGGTCAATGTTTGGTCATAAATAAAAGGACCAATTAGCTGATTTTCTAAAAATAATAAAAAGTATGCAAAAGATCCATCGTAATCATTATATTATTGCTAAATAAATTGTGAAGATAAATAATTCAAGCATTTTTTGCAGTTAATTTAAACCAAAATAAAATATTTCTTACTAATTATTCCACACCACACATTAAATCCAAATCGTACTTGCAATCTGCGTGGTTCGAGTAATTGCGGGTTTTCAAACAGTGATTTCGATTCTTTTTATTAAAGATTCCACAGTTGGTGAAATGTGTTTTATCTGTCCATAAAACATTATCCGAAAATGTGAGATTTTCTCGACATTTACCAAGATACCAATTACAAAAAATGACTCTCCTATCAAAATCACCTTTTTGAAGTCCTTGTACAATTGTTGGCTTGTAAGGATGGTATTTAGCAACTTTTAATACATCGTGAACGGTGGATTTTGGAATTCCAAGCTGTGTGTTAGCGATTCTTGTAGATGAAGTCGGATGTTCATTAAAATGTTCTAAAATTATTCTATTACGATTTTCGTTATCTATTCCATATTCTTTGGGACGAGGCTTTTCAAAACTGCCAAATTCTAGTAAGTTTCTAGTCAGTTTAGAAAAATACGCTCTGCTGGGTTGTCGTCTTTCGGGGTACATCCAAAATAATTATCCATAGTTCTATTCGCATTTCTGTCATTTCTTATATAACACGCTAACATATCAAACTTCTCTTCGTTAGAATAATTTAACGCCATAGTTATTTAACAGATTAAAAAATTTTATTTGTTTAAAGTTCAAAGCCTTCTAAACAAAAATGTTACAATAAAAAACTTAAAACTATTAGATAGGTACCTACTAGATTTTTATGATTTTTAAAAAAGTTATTACGTTTTAACTTTAATTTAAAGTAGTACTGTATAAACTTATATTGTTATTTAATTAACTTTATTCTTAAGGAAAAGAACTATCCGATATGTAGGTGTTGCCAAATATGTTCGAAAATTAAATTTTTTTTTTATTTTTAGGTTATAAATTTTAATTTTGTATTAGTGTTTTGTATCATAATATAGGAAAAATTAAGTACTTTTCGATTAGTAAAAGATCTAATATGGCGGTTATAAGAAAAAATAAAGTTGATGAAGGTTACAGGAAACCGAAACGTTATAACCAAGATATGATCAGGTAGGCATCTTCTATGTAAAAGGGGGCAATGAAAATGTGTTTTCGGATTTAAAAAATATTGGGTAATAAAAAAGTTACTACCGATCTAAGAAAATGCAACATTTTGGTTTATTTAAAATATCTCAAACCCAAAAGAACCAGAATCGATCCGTGAGCACCAATAAACTACTTACATAAATGCCTAAAACTTTTCCTATTTAACCGTCTTTCTATCTCTTCTAGTTTCCGAGATCGCAATACTGTCAGCACCAATTTCGGGCACCCTGTATGTCGTTAGACTCATTCAAAGTATAGTTCATATGGAAAAAAAATATTCATTGTGATCAATAAGAATATAAATGTGGAAACTGTTAAAACTTTCGAAGAGTCATAACTAAAAAACGTGACTCAACCACATTTTGCACTGACCCCTTTAATTCAACTTTTCAAGAACACAAAGTCTGTTCCATTAACTGTAGATTTATTGTTATTAAAAGTAGCATGTTTGGAGAGCGGGGGCTCTCATCTTCAGCCTTGCAAATTTACAATGGGCGACACTACGTGAAATAAGATTAATTCTGTGATAAGAGAGAAAGAGGGAAGTTTTAAATAAATGAAGAACCAAAAAGAGTAATTATAACATACAGGGTGTTTCAGAAGCACGGTACGTAACTTAAGGGGGTGATTTCTTATAATATTCTAAAAGAAAAAGTTCGTATAAACCTGTGTCCGAAGTTGGGTGCTGAGATTTAAAGAAAAATCGGGTTTTTATAATTTTTGTAAATATCCTTTTCCCGATTTTATTGAATTTTGGTACCGTTATTCATAATGAAAAGGGGCTTAATTAGCCCTAGCTAGATTAAATTTATTAAGTCCAGTAGCGTCCCGGCGAGCACCTTAACGAATATTATCGACAAAAAGATGTACGCCACTGACTTTTTTCTAATTTTTATATATGTTTCGGATTTGCTAACTAATCATATATCTTTTTCGTTCTTTGAATTGTTTTCGTATGTGGCTTCGTTTTCGAGATAAAAGAAGGAATCCACTTTATTGCATGTGCAAAAAAAAATACCTATGTATTTCAAAGTTAATTAAACATTTAAATTAAAAACAAAATTATTTTTTTAAATAATGATCCAAAGAAAAATGCAACAGTTAATCAAAGCAAATGTTGAAAATGGCGGTCTTCTGATAAAACGCACGATTGCAATCGTGTCACTATTGATTCTCTTACACGGTCAAAAATGCATGCTTTATTTCGTAACTTTCAATAGTTCTAATTCTTAAGTCGTTTTTATCTAGAACATGCGTTCTGTATACAAGGAACTTTAGGTTACCCCATAAATAATAGTCTAAAGGATTCAAGTCGGGACTGCGAGCTGGCCAACCTTGGCGACCTGCGCGTCCAATC
This sequence comes from Polydrusus tereticollis, assembly GCA_963920685.1. NCBI lineage: Eukaryota > Metazoa > Arthropoda > Insecta > Coleoptera > Curculionidae > Polydrusus > Polydrusus tereticollis. The sequence goes on along the minus strand of OY987332.1, from coordinate 30,701,841 downwards.
CAGCAATTACTAAAAGGGTTGTCGAGGTATTGACGAGCAATTCAGCGAATCACCCCGTTAAGTTACGTACCGTACTTCTGAAATATCCTGTATAGTGAAAAAAGAAAATTGACAAATAATATGCAAGCACAATATCAAAATTTCTGTGACCATGTGACTGGCTTACCATAGAAGAGAAAAAAGACCACATTTCTATATTTTTTGATTTAAGTCTTTAGTATTATAATAAGCATTGTTGTAACTAAAATTTATAATTAATAAGATGTAAAGTTAGTTTAATAATCCTCCTTAATTTTTTTATTTACTGTTTTTAAAGAAGAGAAAACTTGCTGACGAGTAGAGAACATAAAATTGAAAGTATGGTTAAAGATATTTTTCGAATTTGTATCACGCCCTGGCAGTTGAGAAGTGAATAAAGCTGAAATGTAACAACAAATTAAAGGCGTGAATCTACATGAAAAACTAATGAGAGTTTGTTTTATAAACTACTTAATTCTTTTAAGCGATGTAATTATTTCCAATCTAGCCCGGGAAATATGCACTTCTCGGACTAGGGCTGAAAAGTGCTACTTTCTCTAAGAAAAGGCAACCTGGAAGTGGGAACGAAGAAAAGAAATGTTCAATTTGCCATCTCACCCGTTATGTCCGGGAGTGATGGCCGTAGAGGCACAGGTGAGATGACCCGAGCTAGATTGCGTTTTTCCTTTGCATTGACCTCTGCCGTTATGTTATTTTCGCTCATCTTCTTTCTCTCCACCACATAGATGACACATTTCATCATATTCTGTACAATTTTCATGTGCCCAGTGCTTACAAATTGTATCCATTCTTCTAAAAGTTGTGTCTTGTAATAATTCTCTCCACATCCAACGCAATTATTTCGAACATCTTTTGGATCATCCCCTTCTATATCTGAACTGAACCCCAAATTAAGTTCCGCGTCAATATCGCTATCTGAGGTAGACTCTTCAATTTCTATGGCTTTCCTTTTTCGAACTATTAACTTTCCTTTTATTAAATTCTTCTTTTCAGTCTTCTCTGTCATGTTAAATTTATTATTTTCTTTGTTTGGCTTTTCCTCTTCTTTTATTTTACGCTTTTCTATGTGGTCCTCAAACGTCAGAAGTGCACCTATTTGTTTGGCCCGTTTACGTGCTACCATTTTCTTAAAAGGTACCGGTGATATTGCCTTTAACATTTTTGTTGGTGTAGAATCAACATTTTTAGTATCTCTGGAAGTACTTGGAATAGCATCTGGTGTCGTAACATGAAGTTCTTGAAAACTAATTAATTTTGCTGGAACAGGCGGTTGCAATTCTTCATAAGGATTAGATTCCTTTGCGAAACCATATTCCGGTATGGCTTTCGGGTTAAATGGTGCAAATCCAGGAGGTTTGAAGGCAGAAATGGCATTTTCCGGAGTAGTTGCTTTTACCCAGGCCTGACTAAGTAAGGTACTGTCTAAAGGTTGTAGATAGTGGAAGGTATGACTAGGCATTGATACCAGAAGAATATCATTTTGAACGGCAAATTCTAGCATTTTAACCGAGTTACAATGGGTGGAATGGTCTTCAAGGAGCAAGAAAACTTTTGCTACAGGTTTACGTTGCAGAAAGTGTGTTTTCAGCCATTTTAAGATGATATCACTTGTCGACGGAATTTTGAATGGCTTCAGCCGGTATGTTATGTGTCTCCAATCTAATAAAATTTTAATTTAAAGAAATAGTCCATTCTCGAAGTGGAGTTGAAATATAGGGAAAGGGGAAAAAAAGGCTAAAAGTCTTTCTCCACTAATTTAGAAATTAGTGGAGAAAGACTTTTAGCCTTTTTTTCCCCTTTCCCTAATAAAATTTTGTTTTTCAAATCTTCAATATTATTTGGCCTATTTTGGTAAACTTTTTCTTTTAAATATCCCCAAAGAAAATAGTCTAAAGGCGTTACGTCTTGGGACCTCGGTGGCCATTCAATTGTATCACGTCGTCCAATCCAGCGACCTGGAAATATCTGATCTAAATATCTACTCACATTGACGCCAAAATGCGGGGGAGCACCATCTTGCTGAAACCAAATTGTTTCATTACGTATATCTGGATCTACTAGTTGGGAAAAATTACAGCTAGAGCAGGCCTTAACTCGAAGGTTAAGAAATCCAGGTACCGTTCAGCTGTGAGGTTTCCTTCCAAAAAGAATGGCCCTAAAATTCGGTTATTAATTATACCTGCCCATACATTTACTTTCTGGGGCCGCTAAGTATGCGCTTCAAATATCCATCGTGGATTTTCTTGACTCCAGAAACGATAATTATGTCTGTTAACCAATCCGTTTATTAGGCCAAATAATATTGAAGATTTGAAAAACAAAATTAGATTGGAGACACATAACATACCGGCTGAAGCCATTCGAAATTCCGTCGACGGATGTTACCATCGTCTGGGAGCATGCCAAGTAGAGGGTGGAGGACATTTCCAGCATTTGCCACGTTAAACCACCTTTTTGTTGTATTTTGTTTTGCTTCGCTACATTTTTTTATATTTTTTTTTGACAAAATAAATAACAAATAAACCATAACTATTGTTAAGTCAAAATGTCACAAAATGTCAGAACGTGAAACAATCAAGATTTCTTACCTTAAAAGGTAAAAAAAAACAATGATTTATCATTTCCGCTTATTTAAATAGGGATTTTTTTTAAAACTTTTAACAGTCGCCGTTTAGGTTGAGAGAATCGCGTCAAAATTTATAGGCACACTGTACGAGATATTAGCTTTCAAATGATGTATCACAAGCTGTATTTTTCCATTTAAAAAAAAATCGATGTCGTCATATCTTTGGCAAATGTCTATAATAAAACAAACGAATAACGTCAAAATGTGAGCATATATAAAACTAAATTGACTTTTTCCCCAAAAGTTACAGGTTAAGGCTATATTGATTTTAATCCGAACTTCTGAGCAGCCCTGTATTAGCCGACTTTTGAGACATAAAGAGTAGAGAACCTGAAGGCATTCCATCATCGAATTCTGGCTTTTTGTTCTTTTCTTTCATGATGCAGGCTGGAGGCAAGAATGTCCCCTCTGCATTACAACAAGCACTAACGGCAATTGTCCCCCCTTTTTCAGTTGATGTGAGAATAGATATGGCTTTGGATCCTTTTTTAGTTAAGACATGACCAGGATGGTTGTTTAGCTAGAGGCCTCTCTCATCCATATTAAACACAGAGTTTGGTTTACCAAATAGATCATTTTCATCTAGAACTTTCTCTAAGAGAATGAAGCAAGTATTCACTTCTTTTTTGTTCATGGCTTCAGCCCTGGCCTAAGAAACGCCTTCAGATTTTCGTAGTGTTATGTCAGAATTTCTGCTGAGAAACAACTGCAGTCAATCGTAGCCAGCCTTTTCTTTAATTTTATTAAACTTGTGATCAATTGTGAGTTGTTTCGCAAATTGAAATGCAATGCACCTTACATCATCAATGGTTAATGGAAAACCATGTTCCTGCATAATTTTAATGTGGTTAACAAGTTTTTTCTCATTTTGCTGTCCAAAAGCAGATGAGGGCCCCATAGGACCTTTTTTGTAATTACTATTTTTAACACGTCGTTCAAGTGTCTTCCGTGAAATTCCAAAAGCTTTAGAGGCTTCATATACTGAAATATTGCCATGTTTCACTGCATTTATGGCATCTCTTAATGATTCTTTTGTCCAGTTACCCCGAACTTGGATTGCTTTTCTTTTGTATTCATCTGACATCTGAAAGATAAACAAAATATGTACATTCAAACATCAGCAAACAAGTTAATAACATTCTATAAATATGGCCGTCTCTCCCTTAGAGAAGTTGGGCATCTATCCCAAGTGTTCGGGTGAGATGGCAACATCAACTATTATTTTCTAAAAATGTTGAAAATAAGTGCACATCAACCAAAATATACGACTTGTTACATTACTGCTACAAGCAAAGACAAGTAGTTTTTTTTTTTATATTAAGATGCTTTAATTAGAAAAGGGAAATATCCTACCTTTCTGATATTGCCGCCGCCTAAAACATGTAGGTACAGAATAACCTTCTATGGCAATACCGAAGAGCAGCAAACACGTAGGGTTGTCGATATGTGTTTTTTTCTCTTAAAATTTCGCAGTGGCTATCTCTTCCGTACTGCCAACTCCCCCTGAATTATCCTATGAAAACACTCGAATATGGTATTCCCGGTTTAGGCTTCATCAACAAATTTGCACCCTCGTTCGAGAATATGTTATTTTTCCTACTAGATATAGAATATATTATTTTAAAAATATGTAACTATTAGCAATAAAGATTAAAATCTTCTTAATAAACTTCTCAAACTGGCCTCCAAATTGAGCCAGATAGCCCTAGAAATATCTTTAAATATTCAAGAGTAACCGGGAAGGCATTGTGCACGAAGCCTCATTTCCCATTAAAAGTCTTTCTATTTTACACCCTTCGAAATTGCGATACTGTCATCACACCTATAAAATATTCATGGCGGCTTAGTTGGTAGAACGTAATTACATAGATCCCAACCTAAGATCAAAGCTTCGATGGTGGAAGAGATAATGGGGAATCAGAAAACAAAATATACAAGACATATCCTGGATGCATTTTAATGTTATGCTTATACAGAGTGCCGAAAAAGTCGCGCATAATGCCTGTAACTTTTGAATAACCTCGTATGCGAAAAAGTGACCTTTATGAAAGTTGTTCAGTAAAGTATTCCCCACATTTCTACCTGCGCGAGTTTTTTATTTCTGGTTTGGTTGCCATAGAGACTAACTTACTTTTTAAAATGGAACACCCTGCATATTATTACATATCGTGGGTTGAGTATTATACTGTTCTAACAGCACTTTTGGCGCGAAATCGATTTTGAAGGTAGAAAAAGAGTAAAAACTAATTTTGTTTTATGTGTATAGAATAACCTATATAATTTAATACACAAACTTAAATAAAACCAATATTAAATTGTTCTATCACTCATATTTAAAAACCGTTTAGTATTATAATGTTCTAACAGGCCAACCAATAAAAGGAGAGAATTTTGGGCTGTTAGAACAATATAATTTTTGCTGTTTTAGTTTTGTATGCAAGTAGTAGTAATAACACGGCGTGTTTGTGTGGTGCAATTTTGAGATATTTTGATTAAAATACGTGTCTTGATACACCAGAACCTAAAAAATATCTTTTACCATTTGCAAAAGTTGCAGATCTTACAAAGCTTTTTAAGTTTATACCTGCTGTGGATATTACCTTTATTCGTACTTTTTTCAAAGAATATCATAACACCACCGTGTTTGCTAATTGAAAGAAAACATTACAAAAAGCAAAAGCTTACTCCAATATTTCAGAAACTAATAGAAAAATAAATAAATGTAAAGCATCATCCAATAATAAAAGTACCAAAGCAAAAAATAGTGTAAACCTTGTTTTTTTGTTTAAATACCTTCAGTTTATTATTTTGTAAACGTAATATTTTTTGTTAATTTTTTTTTAGTTAAGAATACCTCCATTATTTTGCAAAGCTATATTTCTATGTTATAAATACCTATGTTATTTCTTATACTGCAATAATAATGTTTTTCCACTACTAACCTATAACATCGCCATTATTGACCGATTATTAACGTTAGAAATCGTTTTTCTCTACCTTATAAGTTATTATTGCCCATGGTCAATAATAAGGCATTGAAATCCATTATTGACCGATCTTCAAGAATCTATTTGAAAGCAGGTAACTTGATTTTTTGATTCTACATTATGAACTCATAAACATAAATAACCCGAAAGGTGATTTCTTGTGGTTAGGTAACCAGATAATTATCAATACATATTAGATTATCAGAGATGCTTGATATTGTAAAATATCGATACAATCAACATTTTTTCTGCTTCCATCCTTAATTCTGGAGGTGTACACATAATAATATCACTAACATTTTCTTCGCTCATTTTTTAAAAAAACGGAAAACTCGTGAAATTTGATGACATAAATGAACAAAAATTGACATTAACAAAGCCACCTGACAAAACAACAAAATATTTTGCCAATTCTAAAGCGCAGGTAGCTTGATTAAAAAATATACTTATACCAACCTATAATTTTTTATAATTATTAATACTATAAAGATAAATGTCTTATAATAGTTTGTAGTACTGGAAAAAATATTATATTAACCACGGTTTAGACAGCTTATACTAATATATATATATACTAACCTGAACTAACCTGAAATATTCCCATGGTAAAGAAATGAACCTCGAATATTCAATCACCATTTCCCAACAATTTCATTTTGGACTTATAGAACAATATAATACTCAACCCAGGATATATGGATTCTACTGGGAAAACTCTGAATTTTTTGAATTTCAAATTTTCACTTGTTTGCAAGCGTTTCCGAAATAATAACAAAAAACTTTCTATTTATAATTATTCGTACCTAATACCCACCAGTTGAGCCAAGGTGTTTTCATGACAGCGACCTAAGAGGTGTCAATTTTAAGTTCCTGTTTAATTTTCTGTTGTCTGATTTCATTCACGAGTTCACCTGAATGAGAAACGAGTTGAAATTTTAATAATGAGCGGTTACGGAAATATGAACAGAATAGATCGCAAGATCAGGTTTGTCAACTTTTCAGTGAATTATATCCAAATAGGCCTCCAATAAATCAGTCAACGGTGTGTCGAGTGGTAAAGAAGTTTCGAGAAACAGGCAGTGTTAGGGAAGCCGCTAGATCAGGACCACCTAAAACAGCAACCGGGGGAGACAAAACTTCGGATATCATGCTCTCAATACATGAAAATCCAACACAATCATCCATGCCAATGGGAATGGACTTAAATGTGTCTCATCAGTCAGTGAAAAATTTGAAAAATTGAAGACGATTTTGATAGAAGAGCTGAATTTTGTGAGCTGATGATGGAAAGATGCAATAACGATAATAACTTCCCAACAAATATTATCTTCTTGCATGAAGCTACTTTCCATTTAAATGGCATTGGTAATAGACACAATTATCGTTTTTGGTCTGCTTACTGGTTCCAGGAAGGTCATACCGAAGGCCCGAAAAAGTTAATGTTTGGGCGGGCATAGTTGGTAGACATATTGTGTGACCTTCTTTCATAGATGGTGATTTGAATGGCGAAAAATATCTGGACCTCCTCAGAAATCACATAATTCCTTCTTACAGAATGGTTTTACCGGGTGTAAATAATGGCATAAGCGAACAGGTATGGTTCCAGCAAGATGGAGCACTTGCGCAATATGCGGCAAATGTTAGACAATACATAAGCGAACAATTTCCAGGACGTTGGATAGGCAGAAGAGGTGCTATTGACTGGCCAGCGCGATCCCCGGACTTAAGCCCGCTCGACTTCTTTTTGTAGGGACACTTAAAGAACAAAGTCTACGTTAACCCTCCAAATGACATACTCCATATTATGTATACGGGTTCTGGGATCGACTGGCACTCTGCTTAGCAGAAAATGGTGGTCATTTTGAACACCTGATCCACTGAAAAAGTTTTACTTGTATTATTATTCCGATGTTAAGTTGTTCAATTTTCTAGGCTATTTGTTTTATTGTGATAAAGTTTGTCACAATTTTAAATAAATAAATATTTGAAATATAAAAAATTCAGAGTTTTCCCAGTAGAATACAAATATGCAGGTGTTCCATTTAAAAAAAAATAAGTTAGTCTCTATGGCAACCAAACCAGAAATGACAGAAAAAATTGATGCAGGTAGAAATGTGGGGCATAATTTACTGAACAACTTTCATAAAGGTTACTTTTTCGTATACGAGGTAATTCAAAAGTTACAGGCATCCCAACAAACATTTTGAGTTAAATTTACCTTTATTCGACCTCTAAACGGGTCAAATATTTTGCACGACCAATTATGTATAGGGATAATTTACCTACATTTGTTTTCCTATTGCCCAATGTGGGGAAAAAAACTAAAGTAATTTAAAGGTCGAAAATAGGTTGATAGGGTTTTTCTGTCCACTAAGTTGAAGCGAAGTGAAATAAATATAGACCTATTTTACGTCTAAATGTGGAAAGTGAGACCAACCTTTTGACCTAAATATAACCTAAATAGGAGCAATAAGACACTAGACAAAAATACAGAGAAAACATATTATATCTGGTGTTAGAAAGAAAAGACAACAACTTATGCCAACACTTCCAACAGGACAAAATAAATTATAAAATGGAGTTCGACTTAAGTAGATATTTGGAATGGCCGCTTATTATTACTTCAACAATAAAGTGATATAATTAAGTTTTATCATTTTTGTGGACCGAAATTTGGATGCGAAAGAAATGTGTTTGTGAATTATGGTGATGATACTTCGAAAAACTAAACGCGCCCTTAAACTATGCATTTTTTTATGTATTATTACGATAATTTCAAATATTTTTACCATTAACCTAAAAACAGAGTGTCTTCATTATAAACAATATATGTTTTAAAAAACTTTCGTTGGCGAAAGATATCGTAGTATAATGGATTTTCCACTCACCTTATGTAATTCTTAACATTTTAATTATTGTTTTTTTATAGTTGTCGATAAACAGGAGAACTAATAATTATTAAATATGGCCGCCTTTATATTTTTAACCTTAAAGTTATTTTTTTCTTTATTATTAACTGTACAAGCAATGTTAGCCTTTGAGGTTAATCAGAAAGTTATGAAGTAGCTCAATTTTTAACCACAAAAGATCTATAACTTTGGGAACAATTTATATAGCAAAATTATCCAAAATATTACTTGTTTCTAAAACTACATGGTCAGTAAATTATTTGGACATTTTGTAGGCAATAATTAGGTAATATTTACCTAGCGTAATAGCCAAAAAATTCCTTAATTTTGAACACATATATTAAGTAACAATTAAGTAAATTATTACTTAATCATATTCCTTATTAGGATTAAATATGTTTAATGTCTAAGAGAGGTAATTTATTTGTAATTTTTAACTAGGTAAATTAAACTACAAGTAGACTTCTCTATAGCAAATTATTTAAGTTCTAGATATCCAAATTTTGACTTAGATTTTAGGGTTCGAATCTTTTGTGACTTTTAAGTAAACATTTAAGGCAAAAATAAGCAAATATTTGCCAATTTAGGATTATTTTCCTTCCGTTCTGGTCTACATTACTTAATATGTTTGTTGGGATTATGCTTGACTTTTTTGCCACTCTGTATTATTAATGCGTACTTTCCTCTAGTAATATGAAACCGTTCCGTATAAAATAACTTTTGGATAACTTTTAACATTTTGTCCCCTATTGTTCGGTAAAAGTATGAAATAAGTTCTAATGCTTCTCCTGTGGTAAATAAAGTGGGACAAACTGTTGAAAGTTATAAGGATATACGAAGGCATCGCAGAGTGTGCCAAAAATATACCAATAATTTTTGCAACTTTGCGCGTAAATTCTGCCAAGCAAAGCCCATCTAGAATAAATAAGAATAATGGAAAGAAAAAAGGAAGAAACTTACCTCATTGGCTAATAGCACGTGAAATATATTTTGTTGATATAAAGAAAATTTATTATCAATTAAAGCTGAATTCTCCCTTTGCTTTAAAACTTGACAAAATCATTAAATTTATGGGCATTCAAAGATGCTTACACATTTCAGGTTTTACATTAAAATCAACCGAGTTTACCGCAAAAGTTTCATAATAAAGTTTATATCTGTTGTAAAACAACTTCTGTTTTATTTATTACGTAGTTATTAATAAACTAAAGTTTTAAAATCAAGTTTAAGAGGTAGAAAATATGTCGTTTGTCTCAATAATAATAATAATTGGAGAGTAACAATCGAGTAACAATCCAACTTTAGACATTTGGAAAGCCCATTTAATGTGACTTCCCATTGTTTTGGATCAATCATATTTAAATTTTCCAAGATGGCAGCTTGTAGCAACTTTGATCCGTTCGATTTATACCTCAATGTCTTTTCGGACGCTTTGCGCTACATCTGCAATTGATCATCTACCTTTTATGGTCAAGTAAACTTTCCATTCATATAAGAATGTGATCTTTTCTTTTTGTTTTGATGTCAGAAACGTGCTATTTTCTACACGTACTTAAGAAACGCCCTGTAGAGCTTTTCCCACGACACTGCACTTGTTTCGTCTTTCACTCCATAGGCAGCAAAAACCTTACATATCAAAAAGAACCTGGAAGAAATTCTGCCTTGGCGTGATAATACCACACCAAAAATTTTAAATTCCCACCAGCCAGAGAACAAAAGTTATGAAATTATACGGTAAAATCGAAACATACGAAAACCAAAAAAAAATCCGGATAGAGCTTCTCGATGCGCTAAGTCAAATTCGTTCTTTCAGACGAGGCCCACTTTTTTTTGAACAATTCACCAATCTTCTTGAAATTCTTTACTATTTCAATATATCCAATTTTCAGAAAAACTTTACGATTTTTGGGAAGAATCTCCTTACTATCACATTAAGAACTATTTCCAGTACGTTTTTTTCTTAATCTAGTACCGTATACCGGTATAGTTAATTTTTTAATGCAAAAATTCCTGAAATATGGAGTTTAATAATTATTTATAAATACGTAAAGCCTTTTTTGTTCTTATTACAAATTTTATTATAAGTGTACAGGGTCATTCTGTATATATTGACCCATATGCTAGCGGCAATAATAATATCAAAAAACTAAACTGGCAGAAATAAAACTCTAAGGTAGGTATTGTTTACATGTTTGGTGCGGCATAGTTAAAAATAAAGTTATAGGCCCTGTATTTAATGAAGGCACCCTTAATGGACAAAGATATCTGGAATATCTTAACAACGAAAAAGAAGCTCGTTTAGAGGATTTGTCAATGAATAAGTACTGTCAGATGGTCTGTCATCAAGATGGAGCTCCGCCACATAACATAGTCCCTGTGACAGATTTTTTAAACAACCGCTATGATGATTGAAGACACGGCACCATTCAATGGCCACCCAACAGCCCAGATCTTACACCATTAGATGCTTTCCTACAATTATCTAAAAAACAGCGTATATATATATATATTCCGATATAAACACAAACTTGAGGCAAAAAATTAACCAAGAAATCGAAAGTTTAAACAACGACTACCCAGAATACATTTCAAATGCTATTAACAAATTAGAAGTTGATTATATAGATTGTATAGATAGAAATGGCGGTCACACCGAGCAGCTGTAATTATTTTATCTTGTAAATGTTACTCCCAATATTTAAATTAATAAATTGTTTAATTAATCCACGGCTGCCCCGATTTTATTATTAATTTTTAAAGAAAATTTTAATTTAAAATATTTTCTAAACGGCTTCTCAGAAAGGTATCAAACTATAAATTTTTGAAGTCAGTAAAAAATGCTCTTTCCAAATATATATTAATATACAGGGTGTTCCATTTAAAATAACACAATTCGTGCAAAAATTTTAAAGTTCCAACAATCTTTTGTTATTTCTGATAATATTTTTAAAAAGTTCAGATAAAATTCTACAACTTTATTCACCTTAGTTTTTTAATATCTCTATCAATAATACCGCTAGCATATGGGTCAATATACATACATGGTGGCGCACTAAAAACTTTCCACCCAGGTTTATTTTCTTGTTAATAAATAAATCAAAATTCGCTCGAACACGGGAACCTTAGACCTCAGGGGACATACGTTTTTGCTATTTTTATCCCTCCGGCTTGAACCCCTACAACGGGGTGGTTTTCACCCCTAAAATCCTAAATGAAAAGGAAGCAATAGCTTATTTTAAAAGGAATTAAATTGTCTTTCCAACGGAACCTTGCTCGTTGAATTTGGCTATGTACCTTTCGAGAAATTAAATGGTAAACAAATTTGTGCTTAAATGTAAACAAATAAATGGTAAAAAATACGCAAAAAAGGATACTATTTTAACAAAAGAGATTTGGAATTTTACTTGTTCAGTCGAAAGAACTCTGTTTTTGGCATCGATCAAATTCATAGTAACAATAAAATTTCATTTTGCTTTACATTTCAGTGTGTTCAGTAACGGATTAAAATGACGCATACTATTCAAGAAAGGGTTGAAATTATTTCACTTTTCTTTAGAAGTAACGATTGTGCTCGAGAATTCCATCTAAATGCACACTTGCCTTATATTTACTTGCTACAATTAGTGGCAAAATTTCGTGAAACAGAATCAGTGCTAAACAAAAAAAGGATTAAAAGAAAGATGTTTTTACCTTTTCTTTTCGTCAGACCCAATCCTTGGACGCGTTTCGCCGTATTACGGCTCATCGGCAAGGCTATAGAGTCTGACGAAAAGAAAAGAGATCTTACAGTGTTTTCAACACATAATGTATAAATACATATGCGAGATGTTACACGTGGCGACATCTCTTAGGTGGATAGCTCGATTGCTACGAGATGTCGCCACGTGTAACATCTCGCATATGTAAAAAAAGGATTGTTGAAGATCCTTTAAGAAATGAAGCTGTGGAAGTTGCAGTTTTGGTCATATTGCCATCAATCCCACCCTTAGCACGAGGAAAGCGTCAGATGTGTCTCGCGTAGAACGAAATGATCATTCGCAATCCACAATTTATTTTAAAAATTTGTTGTTGTTGTTTGTTAACATTGCAGGTATTGGTCGGATTCCAACCCTAGAATTTTTAGAGAAGTGCATACTCAACATCCCGAAAAATTAAATATGTGGGCTGGAATTTTTGGGAACCGTATTATTGGGCCGTATTTTATACCTGGAAATATAACAGGTGAAATGTACCTGAACCTGTAAACCACTATTAATCCTGCTCTAGCGAATGCCATAGAAGAAAATTACCATTATCGGTCAGAAAATATTTACTTTCAGCAAGACGGAGAACCCCCGCATTATGCGTTCCCTGTTAGACAGTTTCTGGATGAAAATTTTCCAGGAGAATGGATTGGAAGAAGAGGTCCCATTAAATGGCCTGCAAGATCTCCTGCTTTGTCGCCACTGGACGCTGTGGGGACATTTAAAGTCTAAAATTCATGCAACCCAACCTAATTCTTTGGAAGACTTGCGACAACGAATAGTGTACGAGTGACGACAAATATCTTCCGCAATGCTCCATAATGTTCGCGAACATTATGAACAGTGCCTTTTCAATTGCATGGAGGTTGGAGGTGGACATTTTCAATATTTACTTGATTGATAAAAGCGGTAATAAATTGTATTACCTTTAAATTTTCTTTTCTTTTTAGCCCCATTTCTCAGGAACTATTCACTCGACTTAAACGAGCAAGGTCGCGTTGTGAAGACAATTGCCACTTTTCTTTAGAAGTAACGATTGTGCTCGAGAATTCCATCTAAATGCACACTTGCCTTATATTTACTTGCTACAATTAGTGGCAAAATTTCGTGAAACAGAATCAGTGCTAAACAAAAAAAGGATTAAAAGAAAGATGTTTTTACCTTTTCTTTTCGTCAGACCCAATCCTTGGACGCGTTTCGCCGTATTACGGCTCATCGGCAAGGCTATAGAGTCTGACGAAAAGAAAAGAGATCTTACAGTGTTTTCAACACATAATGTATAAATACATATGCGAGATGTTACACGTGGCGACATCTCTTAGGTGGATAGCTCGATTGCTACGAGATGTCGCCACGTGTAACATCTCGCATATGTAAAAAAAGGATTGTTGAAGATCCTTTAAGAAATGAAGCTGTGGAAGTTGCAGTTTTGGTCATATTGCCATCAATCCCACCCTTAGCACGAGGAAAGCGTCAGATGTGTCTCGCGTAGAACGAAATGATCATTCGCAATCCACAATTTATTTTAAAAATTTGTTGTTGTTGTTTGTTAACATTGCAGGTATTGGTCGGATTCCAACCCTAGAATTTTTAGAGAAGTGCATACTCAACATCCCGAAAAATTAAATATGTGGGCTGGAATTTTTGGGAACCGTATTATTGGGCCGTATTTTATACCTGGAAATATAACAGGTGAAATGTACCTGAACCTGTAAACCACTATTAATCCTGCTCTAGCGAATGCCATAGAAGAAAATTACCATTATCGGTCAGAAAATATTTACTTTCAGCAAGACGGAGAACCCCCGCATTATGCGTTCCCTGTTAGACAGTTTCTGGATGAAAATTTTCCAGGAGAATGGATTGGAAGAAGAGGTCCCATTAAATGGCCTGCAAGATCTCCTGCTTTGTCGCCACTGGACGCTGTGGGGACATTTAAAGTCTAAAATTCATGCAACCCAACCTAATTCTTTGGAAGACTTGCGACAACGAATAGTGTACGAGTGACGACAAATATCTTCCGCAATGCTCCATAATGTTCGCGAACATTATGAACAGTGCCTTTTCAATTGCATGGAGGTTGGAGGTGGACATTTTCAATATTTACTTGATTGATAAAAGCGGTAATAAATTGTATTACCTTTAAATTTTCTTTTCTTTTTAGCCCCATTTCTCAGGAACTATTCACTCGACTTAAACGAGCAAGGTCGCGTTGTGAAGACAATTGAATTCCCTTTAAAACAAGGTATCACTCGAGACGCCCCTTTCCATTTAAGATCTTAAGGATGAAAGCCACCCCGTTGTAGGGGTTTAAGCAGGAGGGGTGAAAATTGCAAAAAAATATGTCCTCCTGAGAACTAAGGTTCCCGTATTCGATCGAATTTTGATTTATTTATTGACAAGAAAATAAACCTGGGTGGAAAGTTTTCGGTGCACCACCCTGTATACGGAATGACCCTGTACACTTGGTCAAAAATGTGTGACCTCAAATAACCCACCATCCTTTTGCTACCACGCCACTGTTTGCAATATAGGTCACCTGATATTTAAGAAAAGGGACCTCCAATAACACCTAACTTATACCGGGTGACCATGGTATCACTTTCCGGCTGCCATATCTTTAGATTTTAATCGAAAAAGATAAAACTTGGCAGGAATCATAGGCTAATATAGAGACACTTTGTAAGGTAGTTGTCAAATTTTAGAGACTTCTAGTTTAGCCGGAAGTAACCTCGACTTTAGATTTTCAAATGGGACACCCTGTATATTTTAAGATTCTTGTAACCTAGAGATTATTTTACGTATAGCTGTACTATTTACACAGTAATAATAACTATTTAGATTTGATCGATAATTAATTTAAACAAGCAAATATTTAATACTACCCAGATGTTTATTTAAAAATTACAAGTAAATAACATAACAGTTAACAGCTCTAAATCCTAACTTAGTGACCGCGTTTGTGACCAATAAGGTTTTCAAAATATCCACCTTGGGCATATCTGCATAGTCTTACCCGGCAAACGTTCTCTTTTACTACGTTTCTGGACATTTCTGGGTTGATATTTGCAAAATCTTCTCTTAAAGTACCCACATATTTCGTTTGGCTTAGTGACTGCAATAAAACCCCTCATAAACTCGGCTTTCGCTTTCGCAGAGACGTATTAACCCACATTTACTTTTAACGCCAGTTTATAATAACACAAGATGGGTACATTACTTGATTTGTTATCAAAATTAATAAACTGTCTAATTAAG
Organism: Polydrusus tereticollis; assembly: GCA_963920685.1. NCBI lineage: Eukaryota > Metazoa > Arthropoda > Insecta > Coleoptera > Curculionidae > Polydrusus > Polydrusus tereticollis. Next base: position 30,686,279 of record OY987332.1, on the reverse strand, counting down.
GTTATCTAGAAGCAACTTAATTATTAGGATATTTCTCAAAACTTTTTAGTTACAGGTACCTGTTTATATAACTTTTATAAATAGTAAACATAATATTTGAAATAGATTAGTACCTACCTATTTTACTGTGAAACAGTGTGCGACAAGTTAATATTAAAAGTATGTGAAGGTCTTCAGAATGTTCAGCAAATGCGATATTTAGCTATCCTAACCATTCCAGGAAGCATTTGTCTTGTGACGCCAAAGTAATCGTGAAAAATGTACTAGAATCGATATTAAAGAGCGGCCACCCTAAAGTAAAAATACCATTGAAATGACGAAAGTTTTATTATCGACGGTACAAGATATTATGCTAAAATGACATTTTAAAAGAAAAGTTAGCAAATATACCGGAAAAATGAAGTGCGTAGATGATTTTGACAAAGATGTTATTCGCAGGAAAATATACCAAATATATATTTAAAGTTAAAAGTTACCACCAGTCTTTTTCAGGTGATAAAGGTTCTCTATAATTTAAACGAGTTTTTTATAACTTTCTTGACTCAAATGTTAAAATGAGATCGTTGCGATGCCATGATGAAGATTAAATACACAGACGATCGATTGGGCGAAATGCTTTTTGTCAGGCCACGCAAGCTTAGAGCTCTATCCTCGCTTGTGCATAAACTGAACGCTAAACTCGCTTTAAACATTTTCTATGCGACCGTATATTAAGACATGCGCAAGGTAAAGCAAAATATTTAAATATCGATTAAATAATTATTGTTTGTTTGTCTTTCATAGTTGTACGGCTATTGCCGCTGGTTGGTCATATAATTTAGATTAGGCATATTAGTTATCCAAACGTCACATTAGTTACTTGTCGGGTACTTCGCTGCCTAAATACTCGTATAGCGGTTGATACCTTTGCCTTTCCAAAGTCCTCAAAAAATATTGATACAATGTTATACACATGCCAAAATATTTTACATAAAACGATCTTAAGTGAACAGACTAATAAAAATGATAAACGCATACCCTATTTCCTAAATTTCCTCTTTTATTCAGTCTATTGCTCTTAGGATTTTGGGTCATAAAGTTCGTACACGTATTTTATGTTTAATGCATTGATGCTTGCGGCACAATGTATTTTTCTAGGACGTTGATAAATTGTTTCGTATGAGAAGGATACAGTGTTATTATTAGGAGCTATTTATAAAATAGCAGAATGTCGCAACCGTACTTACCTAAAAAGAAAACCTAAACTAAGCCCATACTAACTTTTTTTTTGAAGAAGCTGTTAATCATTTTTTCCATGTCTTTACATTCCATTGTGGTCCGTAACCGGATGTACGTCAAACCAAACAATATGTAGTTTCGTATATATTTTTATCTACAAGCGTGCGGTAAGTATCACTTTTCCGCACTAGTGCTGTAAGTAATTACATACTATAAAAACAAGTTTATATATTATTCAAGTGTATTTATTATTTTTAAAAGAAACTCTATTAAACATTATATTTTTAACAAAAAATACTTACATATTTAAATTTCTAAACTAATCCAAACTTATAAATTAAGAAATATTAATATTAATTGTAGAATTTGTAACATTTCCAAACGATATCGATGTAGGAAGTGTTTTACTATCCGATGAGACATAAGAATTGAAATTTACAGATTTACTAAAACATGAGGTTCTCTCTGCATATTCTTCTACACCATTTATTTGCTTTGCAATTCCTATTTTATTTTGCACCGAATTTTCAATATAGCCCTCCGCAACACTGGAGGACTTCCATCCACCATGTCTTTTTAAAATCATGATATCCGCGCCAACATCTACTAATAATGTAGCGGACATCCTTCGATAACAATGTCCCGTATATTCTTTGGGACTGGACAACTTTAAATATGATGCAATTTGAGAAGGTATTTTTCCAAAAGTATTTATACCCAGTGGTTGGATAGTGCATCTTCCTTTTTTATGTTCAATAAATAACCGTGTATGGGCAGTATGATCGGGTCTAAGGGCTCTATACTTCTTGAAAATTGAAATACTATTAATTTTTGATGAAAATCCTTCCACGTAAACCACGAACTGTCGATCTACATGTGTCTTTGTATCCGGGACATTTACAACAAGGTGGGTTTCAAATTCCTTAATACCTTCAATTTTCACTTTACATAACTTCACTCTGCGACATGCCCCAGCGATGTCCACAATGAGTACCACCTGAAACAAGCAAATAAGTTGTTATTTAAAACTAGATTTAAAAAAAAAACGCAATTAAGTACCTTCAACTCCTCATCTGGTGCCGTAACAAGGAATTTTACAACCTCATTCTTGGAGAATGCCTTTGATTTCTTAGCTTTGTATCCCACAGACTTCCTTTTTAAATATGCCATCAGTTTTGCATACCTGCTTATGTCGACATAATTTTTGATACTTATAGTAGATCTGAGCATTGAGTAATAACTCCATAAAGAGGATGATTTACTGTCCTTAAAGCTGGATTTATAAACTCGAAAAGTTGGTGAGGTTGAGGTTCAGTTGGTGTTGGAAATAGGAGATCAATTTAAACTAAAGAGAACACTCAGTTCCATTTATACACTCGTTCATGTTGTTCATGAAAAGCTCATATACGGTTCGAAAACTTCCCGGGTAGTTCGAGATAACCAATTTTTATGCTCGGAGTTCGGAATATCTAACCTCACAAACTTGATCATAACCTCAACCTTACCAACTTTTCGAGTTTATAAATCAAGCTTAAATTTATCCACAAAATAGGCAAGCATCACATCTTCACTAATTGCTTTAACTTTCTTTGATGAACACCAGTCCATGAAGAGCCCATATTCCTTCTAATTTCTATGCCGTGATTTATCTGCCAATATATTAAGGGTAGCTGCTTTAGCAATGTCCAGAACTTCCTTCGGAATTTCATCATCACTGCTGCTGCTGACTTCCATTTAAAGGACGTAAAACACACTTTCACGAAATTGTTACAAAAATAATTATCGTTTATTCCGTTATCAAGTTTTACATTTGTCATATAAAAGCCAGCTATTAAATTTCTATAATCTATTTCCCTAGCAACCTGATGTTAATGCATTGTTGATAACGACTTACGAGGCACCTACGGGGTAAATTAAAACAGTGCTCTTTTAGAGTTTTTAATATTGGTGCCCTAAAACATGCTTGTAGATAAAATATCGTAGAATAATACACTTACGGTAGGTGTCTTTACCGCATTTGCGTGATTTACCAAACTTGCCTTCGGCTCGTTTTGTGAAACATCAAGCACATGCAGTAAATATATACCTACCGTACTTGTATTGTAATATACTATTATTATCAGTGTTTCCAACTTCACCGCAAATGCACTTTTTATAAACTAACATATTTTATGACTCGTTTGATTACCATCATTATCCACTTTTGCGGATGATAATAGAGAAAAATATTGGTGCCAAAGAACCAGAACTAATCTTGGCAGGATATTGTATTTTATTGGTTAGACCAATTAACTCCTTGGTCATAAGTTTAGGTGTTGTTATGTCCAACCAAAAACCTCTACAGTTAACAAATTGGAACTTTTCTAGTTTTACATTTTTAGTCTGGTCAAAAATAAGACTTAAAGCAATATACAGGGTGTCCCAAAAGTTATGGGACACAGAGCAACAGCAAACTCCTTAAGGCAAATAATGCGATTTACTCAAACTTGCCTTATTCCAAAATTGAGAACAACCAAGTTACAGGGTCTCAAAGTTTTAATTTTTTTTTCGTTTTCTTGCGATTATTTCTTAACAAAACGACATAGTGGTACAAAATTAAGGGTTTTGGGTTTTTTTGAGGCAAGGAATTCAAAATTATCCATATTTTTTGTGTAACCAGTAGATTGCGCTATCTACGGCATGCCCTACTTATTTTAGCTGGCATAGCGCCATCTACTGGTTACACAAAAAATATGAATAATTTTGAATTCCTCACCTCAAAAAACCCCAAAACCCTTAATTTTGTGCTGCTATGTCGTTTCGTAAAGAAATAATCGCAAAAAAACGAAAACAACACTGTAACACAGTGGTAGACTTAACCAGGGAGAAATAAGCATCTTCGGTCTCACACCGTGTGTCCCTGCTAGGGTACCCTCTTTTAGTTTCTGAGCGGTCTGTGTATTAGATTATTGCCCAAGGTGTACCTGGTGTTTTATTCTTCCACGCATCCCGCTCGTCGATTAATTCCTTTAATGGTATGTCAATGATACCGAAGGTTTATATGGTCTGATCTTATTTTTAACTCATAATATCGTACAGAAGTGCGTGTCCAGTCCTATGTCCCCCAGAGAGTGACGTGGAACCCTGTAGTCTGTATAGTTGCCTCCTCTTTAATTACCAAATGAAGTGGAGGAAGGTCTAATATGCTCCCAAAACTAATCTTGGAAAACTGATTGACACTTTTAATTTAAAGCAGTTAATTAAAGACCCAACACGAATAATTATCTTTAGTAATAGTAGTACTCTTATTGATATAATTATAACAAACAACAACTTGGATGTCAAGGAAAATGCTTCTATCATTATATCGGAGGAGGTGTAACATAAATTTTGCAGATTTTGAAAAGGATGCTCAAGAATTATTACAGTGAGATCAATATTCTCAGGATATCAACAATGAACTCAAGATTTTTAATGACAATATTTTGTTTTTCATTAATACATATGCAACCATGCAGCGCAGAAGAATCAAAGAAAAAGCTTTTACACCGTGGATTACTAATAATATTAGGCTTATAACGAAATTAAGAGGTAAAGCACATACGAAATACTTGAAGCAAAAAACGGAAGGACACCTCTAACAATTCTCAATAACTATTTTGCAAGTTGTAACGCTGTATTAGACTCTACATCAAAGGAGAAAATAGAATTTTATAAATTAAGTAGGCATAAAAATGCAACATTACAACTAAATTTTAAATTATTGGTCGAGTTAGATTTCAAAAAACTTTTAAATACCGTAAAAACGAATGCTATCGGTGAGGATTCATTATAAATAAGAGACGTAAGATTATGTCTACCTTTTTGTCTAAAGCCATTATTAAACATAATAAATAGTTGTATTCTAGAAAAAAAAAATTATCCTACACTATGGAAACAGGCAACCATACAACCATTAAGTAAAATTTCTAATCCTAAAGAATTTAAGGACTTAAGACCTATTAGCATCCTGCCAGTAGTATCCAAAATTATAGAAAAACATATCTATCAAGAAATATGTCACTTTTATATCTTAATTAAAGTTATTCCAGTTTGTCAATTAGGTTTTTGTAAGAATAAGAGTACAACTACTAGACTTTTTCAACTTCTTAATGATGCCCGGTTAATTATAGAAAAAAAGGAACACACATGTTTAGGTTCGCTAGATTTTAGTAAGGCATTCGACACTATAAATCACAAAATGTTGTTAGTTAAACTTCAGTACATCGGACTATCACAAAATTCAGTAAATTTTTTGAATCATATCTCAATGATCGAGCTCACTATGTTTTTCTTAAATCAGAATCTACTACACAAGAGTCCAGTTAAATAACAATGAGAATAGGAGTACCACAGGGTTCCATCTTAGGGCCTCTGTTATTTTCTTTATATGTTCCGGATGTGATTGATATTAATTTCAAAATACACAAAACAGCAGCAATATGCTGACGATTTACAGTTGTTATACATTATGTTTCTTAATATCATGCTAATATTTAAGAAGGTTGTTCTTGGGCCCATTTTGAGAAAAATACATAATATGAACATAATATGTTCTTAAAGTCTTAACTGTTGAACTATAGGGTGCTAAGGTTTTAAGAAGAAATCATTTTTTTATGATAACTTTGGTATGACCCTATAGTTTTCTAGGAAACGCGGTAAGGCATATTCTGATGTACAACATAACTTTTTTTTCTTGCCAGTGGCGTTTGTGCGGAATTTTTGCCGAATCGTTTTAAAGAGAAAATTGATATGTCACTGCTTTTCCTTAAAGTAAAAATCATTTTTGAAATCCTCATTTCTTTCTGGGCAAATCTGCTTTCTTCATTTTATTTCGTTTGACGTATGGTTTTCGCATGAGAAAAGTTTAATATGTTATGTCCAAATTTGTATCTTTTCAAATATATTTAAAGCTTCAAATATGAAATACGATAAAATAATTTATTGAATTAGATATTCAATAGCTTTCTTCAGTTTTGAACCACACTTTCTTACTAAATTTGACTTAATAAAATTTTAGTGTAGTTTTCCTACACCAATATCATTGCTTTTTGCGTTTTCACACCCCTAACTCTGTGTGATGAGTGATATTTTTTCATCAAGCAGAACTTTTCTTGGAAAGTCACTGTTGCTGTTGGGGAGACGATCATCCAAATGCATTAAAAATATTATAATTAAATGCAACAAATGTTTTTAGAATCAATACTACTGTTAAATATCTGATTTCAATATTATTATAATAAAGGAGCAAAAGGTATCAATGTTTGCGGAACGAATAGTGTTATCGCCGGGATAAATATAAAACTTGCAAATATCGTTGGCTAAGAGTGTTAACCTGCTATCTCCACTTTTAGGCTAAAATGAGATTTTTGTTTAGTTTGTTTGATTATCTACTTCTGCGCCGTCTCCGAAATAAAGCTAGGTCCATTTCAAGCCAAAACCGGCTTATTTCAACCGCACGAATAACTGCTATTTACAAATACAATATTTACTACTTCGAAAACCAGCTATGTCGCAAAAAAGTCGTTAGTCTTTATGGGAACGTCGTAACGGGAGCATGTGTTCGAATGTTTGACGTGAAAAATTAGTATACATTAAGGTTTTTCTTAAGTTTCAAGTTATTATTGCCTACAGGTAAGTACAATATACTAATTTAACTAATATTTAGATCACATAGACACGTATAAACTTTATTTATTTCATAATTTGTATGCCTAAGAAGTGGCTAAGGAGATAGCAGTTATTCCAATTAGATTTATTCAGTAATTTTAAACCATACTGCAATTTTTCAAGGATATAGCTGCTATTCTAGTATGTTAGTTTAATAGTTTTTTCCTAAAAATAAATTGAAAGCGTTTGTCCTCTTATTGGTATTATATATTTTTAAACAAAGTAAAATAAAATAAAAACGTACCTGTCTTGAGAAATAACTAGGGTTGGTGAACTATCGATATTCGCTATCGATAGTCTTCAACCTCTAGGAATAGGTAACAAAAGTAACTGTTTTTATTTTTATAGAATGATGTCGCGTTCTAAACGACTGGTTGAATTGGCACGAATAGAAACCAGACGTTTAGAAGACAATAAAGTTGAAGTTGAAGATGTACAAATGGAAATATTGGGAAACGTTCCAATGGAAATAGTTGAAAATGTGCAAATGGAAGTTTTAGACGTCCCTTTCAGTTTAGATGTTGCGTCCACTAGTGTAGATTTGGAGTATTCATTTCCGTTATATTCTGTCTCCGAAGATGGTGCATGGTCATCTTCTATTCACCAGGACCACAATTTATCGTATACTTTGCCAGAGAGCCCAAAAAATGGAACAACGTTTATTCCTATCTTCAATTCTGGAAATCCCGAAAATTTAAATGTTAACCAGTTTACAGAACAAATCCAAGAACCAGACGAGGCTAGCACCATAAGTGACGGAGTAAACAAAAGCTCAAACAGTGAGAGTAGTTCAGATTCTAATGATCTGATATCGGATGAAAGCACAAAAGGTTTAGTTCCGTATTCAGAGCATTCAGACTCGGATATGTCCTTAGACTACCCAGAGAAAAGTCTCAAACGTAAAAAAAGATGTCAAGTAGATAAATCTACATGGTTTGCAGAAAAGAATAAGATATTGAGAGAAAAAGGTATGCAGTATTATGGGAGAAAAAAAAATCAAACAAATGGCAATATAACGAGCCGAAACAGCCGCGCAAAATGAAAAATACATGCAAGTGTAAGACAGTACCAAATGGAACACTTAAATGTAGCTCTATACCTGAAGATGACAGAAAAGCTATATTTTATCAGTTCTGGAAATTAACTTGGGGAGAAAAAAAGGTTTATATTGACAATTTAGTTAAGACTGTTCCCACTAAAAGACACCGGCAAAGAAAACCCTACTGGTATCGGGAGATGGAGTGTACGGTATTGGAAAAACTCCTATGATACTCGCGGCACTAGTGAAGTCAGAGTGACAACAGAAGATAGAATTCAGCCTTTCAAAGACGACAAAATAAAATTGTTCGAATTTTTAGATTCGCTTCCTGTCCTCGAATCTCATTATTGTAGAGCGCATACAGAAAAGAAGTATATTCTTCCAGAATGGCGTTCGAAAAAAAATCTGTATGACTTTTATGTTAGTGACTGGTGTAGTTCGCAAAATTCAATAACTCCTTTATCGATAACGGTTTTCAACGAAGCTCTAAGTGAAAGAAACATAGCACTATTTTCACCTAAAAAAGATCAGTGCGAAAAGTGCACTATTTATAAACTTGGTCAGCTATCTGACGATGACTATAATTTACACATGAAGCGGAAAACAGAAGCACGGATTGAAAAAGAACGTGATAAGCAAGAAGAATCATTCGTATTCACTGTGGACTTACAGGGGGTACTAATGGCTCCAAAGTCAAACGTTGGCAGTTTATACTACAGAACCAAGCTTCAAGTCCATAACCTCTGCTTCTTTGACCTTAGTAGTAAAGCTGGATATTGCTATTTGTGGAATGAGGTAGAAGGGGGACTTAGTTCTGAAGAATTCGCAAGTATCTGGGTTAATTTTCTTGAAAATAAAGTATTACCTCAACTAACTAATATGAAGAATAGGAACGAGAATTCTGAAACAGTTATAATAATTTACACAGACGGGTGCACTTACCAGAATAGGAACACCGTACTGAGTAATGCTCTTTTAAACTTTGTTATGCATCACTATAATTCAGAAGTATCTAGAGGTAGGCCATACCCAAATGGAAGCTGATGCAATGCATTCAACAATAGAGGCGTTTGAAAAATACAGATATAAACGTTCCAGCCGAATATATCCATATCTGTAAAACAGCTCGTAAAAAACCGAAACCCTATGATGTTACCTATCTCAATTATTCTTTCTTTAAAAGTTTTAACAAAATTGAATTCTTCAGAAGTATCCGACCAGGGCGAAATAAAGGTGACGCTAAAGTAACTGACTTTCGGGCTCTAAAATACTCATCGGACGGGTATATCTTTTATAAACTTAATTTTACAGATGATTGGCAGTTATTACCACAAAGAAAGTGCCCTAATGCTGTATCCTGCCCTTTTGGTAATTTAAATTCTCTCTACGAAGAAAGACGGAAAATAAAAGCGAGAAAGTTTTCTGACCTACAATATCTCAAGAAAACTATTCCCGCCGATTTTCACGATTTTTATGATAATCTCCCACATGAGTAAAACTTAGGTTAAATTGTTCTCTTTTATTGTTTCGTGTTGTTGTTTTTTGTAAATAAATAAAAAATGTCTGTTTAATATTAATTTGAACTATTTCTGTGTATTGAAATCCTGCTATGTCCAAATTAGGATAATATAGCTAACTTTTGATTTTTAGAAAACCTGCTATATCCTTTAAATGCGTTAAAAATAATAAAATACAATAGTTATGATATTTTTTTCACTTAAAATATGAATATAACATCAACTAATACATCAAAAGTAATATTGTTGTTGCATAATATTATTTCCAACATTTTGATGCGTTTTTTACGCCTCCTGTAAAATTTGGAAAACTGGACTTAGCAGGTTAACACTCTTACCCAACGATATCATCTTTTAAACTACATATTATATTAATAAGCGGCTAGTCGACCGTTATTCCAGGAAAAAGCAGTGTTCTACATTTAGATGTTAAGAGTATATTTTTTAGAATCTTGTACATCCGAAAACCCTTTGACGGTGTTTTGGCGCTCAGTAAATAGGTGACACAGCCTGGTATATTTGTTGATTGCCATCCAATTGGTTAAAGGAAAACATCAAAAAGCATTGTTGGTTGGTCGTCATGACAACAGGGACGTAACCTTGCTGTCAGATAATATAGTTTTCCATTTTGTATAAGACTACACGTTTGGCTTCGATAAAGCAAGGTTGTATGTCAACAGACCCACGTGGTTTCTTTCTGTCGGATTGAAACAAATAGCACTGCCAAAAAAAAAAGGCACCTAGCAAATGTACTAAACAAATGTAGTGACTAGTTATGTGTAAAATCAGTAGTGGATATTTATGTTATAGTATGTTATTGTAAAATCATGTACTATAGAAGTTTTGTGTGATTTGGAGAAATAAACGCCAAATTACCACAGTGAAAAGCTCGTTTAATTCCTTTACTCAGTAAATAAAAGAAGCAGTGAAATTAACCTACAATCGAGGAACATAAAAGCCTCATTAACTGTTGACGCAAGTTAAATAACAACACTTGGCTTGCTTAACAGTTCCTGTAAAATTAAAACTGGAGAGAATTTTTAATTTTACAATGTTTTTTGCAATTTTGACCTCCAAAATATTGCTCATTTCAAATATGTATTTGGGTTTTTCTTCTCAAATTTGTGATTCTTTCCTGCATTAATTGTGCATGATCATAAAAAAAACTTAAAGTAATATAACAAACATAACTTTACTCAGAAAAAAATAATTAACATTCCCTTTCAGGAAGACCATCTTATAATGAAATTCCACTCAACCTCAACCGCATCATAAACCTCCTAATTGAAAAAAAAATGCCCGAAATAAGCCCTATCCAATTTGTCACATGTTTTTCGTCGAGAGAAGTAAAGGGTGTAACGGAATTAAAGCAGAGAGTCTAATGGTCTCTTATGCTTCATTTTTTCTTTTCTCTGCCATTGCAAATTACATCGGCAGAAATTTCCTGGAAAAATGTTAGGTTGGAAATTGAATGAAATCTTACACGCTTTCAGAAACACGCACAAGTTTTTGTATCCCAATAATTGAGTTTGTTCAAGCCGACTCTACCAATGGTTAAAGATAAACGTACTTTGGACGAAACTTGTACACCTGTAATTAAATTTATAGAATGAAATACTTGTTTCAAGATTTCCACTAACTTTAATTTAAAATTTGTTGACAATGGTTTTGCCAACACTGTGGCTTCTTCAGATGTTTATAACCGAATGAATATAACACAAAAGTGTACTACACAACGCTAAGTACCTAATTAGAAATTATATACAACAGAATTAATATACAGGGTGAGTTTTTAAAAGTGTTCAAGGCGATATCGCGCAAACGGTCTCGTCAGGACCAGAAGCCTTTTTAGTGTCAAAACTCCTCAAGATTCGTCTAACATGGCGGTGGCGAAAAGTAATCTCGGGCATTCTCGATTCTACAGGGGTAATGTTCGGTGGAGTACTTCCCTGAAAATTTACCTTTGAATGTGAAGAGAATAGTTCCGCCAGTAGGTTTGCTTTCTCCTGTGCTTTGGTCGCAATGGTGCCATCAGAACGTGTTAGAGGTGGAATGGTTGACTTGGTAAAGTCCTGACTGACGGCCTTAGCTACCGACCAAAATGATCTTGAGCCGTTAGGACATTCAAGAAGTCTGTCTTTGATCCTCTGGTTGTGTGCTTCTTTGCTTTGGTTTATCGTTTGCTTGCATTGGTTTCGAGCGTTAACAAAGATGGTCGGCGGTAGGATTTTTACGCCATTGTCGGTAGAAATAATTTTTTGATTTAACAGCTCGTTCGCATTTTTTGGTAAACCAAGGCTTGCCGTTAGAAGGGCACTTTTTTGAGAAAGGGATGAAGGTTTCCATGCCAGTAAGGATAACCTCCGATATTTCTGTTGCACAGATGGATGGATCATCAGAGGTAAAACAAACGTCCCGCCAAGGAAACGTTCAAAAATGGTCCCTTAGGTCATCCCACTTAGCTGATGTATAATGCCATACCTTGCGTGGTTTAGGAGGCTCTTCGGCACTAATTGGTAGTGTGTTCAGTGCCGAAATAAGGTTGTGGTCAGACGTTCCTAGCGGCGGCTTCACGGTGATAGTGTACAAGTCGGGGTTTGAAGTTAAGAAAAGATCCAACAAACTAGCAAAATTTTGGTTTAACAATATTATTATTTTATTTAACGCTGTAACTTGAAAACAAATGAATATTGGATAACAACATTTCAGTTTTTCTTATTATTTTGATGCATATATTACACCCTCAGACTTAGGCCCATCCCTCCCGACTCACCCTGTATATACATATTTAAACTAGTGAATATTGGGGAGTGCAGCAAATGAAAGAGTACTCTTTAAAGTTATTCCAAGCTTTCGGAAATCATATATTTCATTTCCATCCTCAGGGAGACTTCAATTTATATAAATTAAGATTAGGAAACCTCATTAGAACAATAAATAAATGATTTTACTTACAACTTTTTTGAGATTGTTCATAAGGATGTTCATAGAATTAATATAGGACATGCGAGAAGAAAACGTGTTGAAACCCAAGTCAATTACAATTAAAATCAAAAAATGGAGACAATACTAAAAACATTGTATATGGACGTAGAAACACACAATTTAAAATAAAATCAAAATTTTGATGTTCACATTTTGAAAATTCGTTACTTAATTTGAAATTATGGAATTATTTAGCGGGAAATCATGACTTGCGTGTCTCCATTTTAAGTGACTGGTAGGTTAGGAAATACTGTCATTTTAACATGTCATTAAAATTGTCAAAAATGTTTTTAATGCGGTTTACAATAAGAATAATATTAAATAGAGAGAATTACGGATTTAAGTGTTATCATGCAGCAAACCCGAAAAATCGTTAAAATGCATTTATACGAGGTTCGAACTGTTATCAATAGTAATGATTGTACGTAAGTTTTTATCTAAGTGGAGCAGATATGAATAAATTACACTTAAATGTTGGATATCTGTTCTTTTGTTCATACTATTGGGTTCTTGAGCAATAAATGTCATTTCCAAAAACAGTCTTTTTTTATAATTAGTTTGTGAGGTTAGAATCTCAGCTGAATTAAAATTAATGTTATGGTCCATATTATTTGCATGTTCAGCAAGGGCACATCTCTCTGGATGGTGTCTACAGTCACTCTTGTGGTTAGTGATTCTGCTAGACAAGGGCCTAGTAGTTTGACCTATGTATACTTTATTACAGTCTGCACAAGGGATTTTGTAGACAACATCTGATAGTTGATTAGACTGTGTTTTGTCTTTAAGTTTGGAGTGAATAGAGTTTATTGTAAGTACAGGCTTGTATGCAATCTTTATATCATTGATTTCTCTGAATAGTCTAGAAAGTTTTGGAGTGATATCCTTTATGTAAGGGAATGAAGTGAACTTATTGTTTATAGTCGCTTCAGTTATATTTCTGTTTATATTATTGACATTGTTCACGTTGGGTGCTTGTGTTAGAGTGGAGGACGTGCTGAATAGTATCTTTTTTACCAGTGTGGCAGGGTATGAATTATTAATGAAAAGATTGAGGAGGGTGTTAAGATTCTTATTTAGGAAAGATGGGTGTGAAATTTTCGAAACTCTCGTTTTCATTTGTTTTGTTAGGTTCACTTTAATACTATGCTTATGGTAGGAATTGTAGTTTAAATATCTACCTGCACTACAAGGTTTTTGGTACCAGTCTATGGCAATTGTGTTGTCTATATTGCGTATAAATCTGGTATCTAGGAACGGAACTGACTGTGATTCATCCTCCGTTTCTATTGTGAACTGAATATATTGATCGTAGTCATTGAGAGTCTCTACTATTTCAGTTAAGCCATCTGCAGGAAGTGCAATGATGATATCATCAACATATTTTTTTAAAAAGAAGGGTTTGAAAGAAAGGACTGGTAAGACAACATCCAACAGGTCGTCCATGACGTAGTAAGCCAAAATGGGTGATATTGATGCACCCATAGGCGTGCCAAAAGTTTGTTTGTAGAAAGAATTGTTAAAAGAAAAGTAAGTGTTTTCGAATAGAAAGGATATTATTTCTAAAAAAGTTTCTCTGTTGATATTACAGAAATTACTGATGCGATGCCAATTTTTGTGAATCGCTTTCTTTGCAGCGTCAAGATAAACGTTGCTAAAAAGGGAGACCACATCCAAGCTTGCTAGGACATAATTCATAGGTAATTGTAAGTTGTTGTAAGTGCTAGCTATTTCAAAGGAATCTTTAATGTAATATTCATTATTGTAATCATACGCTTTTGTGAGAATGTCTGTAATAAAAGAAAAATATAAAAATAAAACGAGAGTTTCGAAAATTTCACAACCATCTTTCAGAACAAAACAAAAAACTTAGCAATATTTCTTGACTTAAAAAAAGCTTTTGACACCGTCTCACATAATATTTTGTTTGACAGATTGGAAGAGATTGGCATTAGAGGCGGACCTTTAAATTTACTACAAAATTACTTAACTAACAGAAAACAAAAAACTAAAATTAATAATGTTTTAAGTAATGCTAAGACTATAACAACGGGCGTGCCTCAGGGTACCGTTCTGGGTCCTGTACTTTTTTTAATATATATTAATAAAATAGGTAAAATATTGCAAAATTGCAATGCCATTTCATATGCGGACGATACCGTTCTACTTTTTAATGGCAAAACATGGCACGATGTCTATAAGGAAGCAGAGATGGGGGTAGAGGTAGTGAACCGTTGGTTGGGAAGGAGTCTCCTGAGTCTGAATATCTCGAAGACATTTTTTATGGCTTTTTCTGCAACATGTGCTGACCAGCCAACCATAAATAAAATATACATGCATAATAAAGGCTGTAAAAAACAAACCACACAAGTCTGTGATTGTTCATTTATCAAAAGAACAAATAAAACCAAATATTTAGGTGTAATGATAGACCAGCACTTGAAGTGGGATTCTCATATCTCCTATTTGAGCACCAAAATTAGAAAATTATTTTATAAATTCTATCAACTTAGAGACATTTTAACCAATCAACTCCTTATCATCTTATACACCTCACTAGTAGAGTCAATTCTGAGATATTGTATTGTCATCTGGGGATGTGCCTATGACAGGGCGTTAACTACTCTGCAGGTTTGTCAAAATACTGTACTTAAGATTATCTTCAGTAAGCTTCGACTGCATCCCACTGCATTATTGTACTCAAACTATAAAATTCTTAATTTAAGAAACCTTTACGTTTATTCTAGTCTGTCATATTAGCCTAAAATAAAGGATGCATTCCCGGCTATTACACACTCACATCAAACTAGAGCTAATTTAAATAAAAACTTGGACCTACCTTTACTACATAGCTCAGTCTGCCAGAGATTCCTAATGTATAATATTCCTAAAATGTATAACATATTGCCTATTTCCATTAGAAATAAAATTCATCAAAATAAAATTTATAAACGAGAATTGAGAATATTTATTGTAGATAACCAACAGGTATTTATTCCTATATTTACAGTATAAAGTATAAATATCCTCTTAAGAGTATTAACTTGAATCATTCTAAATAAAACTAAAATAGAAAATAAAAACCTTCGCTCGTCACACATGGTCCACTGTTGTCTACAGCACGGTATGATAAAGTTTCTGTGCTCTATCCACAGCGTAGTTAATATCAATCGATGATGACGAATGGGGAGAAGTAGCACACAAGATGCATCTTAATGCAGCTTAGGCGAAATTTCCTATTTGCAATCATAGTTTATATATTTTTATTTATTTTTTCTCATAAAATATATAAGAAATAAATTAATTATTTCGTTACTAAATAGTTGTAATATCCTATGACTAAACTTATTTTGTAAAAAAAAAAAAAAATTATTTTATGTAATATATTTGATTTGATTTGATCTTTCCTAAATAAGAATCTTAACATCCTTCTCAATCTTTTCATTAATAATTCATACCCTACCACACTGGTAAAAAAGATACTATTCAGCACGTCCTCCACTCTAACACAAGCACCCAACGTGAACAATGTCAATAATACAAACAGAAATATAACTGAAGCGACTATAAACTATAAGTTCACTTCATTGCCTTACATAAAGGATATCACTCCAAAACTTTCTAGACTATTCAGAGAAATCAATGATATAAAGATTGCATACAAGCCTGTACTTACAATAAACTCTATTCACTCCAAACTTAAAGACAAAACACAGTCTAATCAACTATCAGATGTTGTCTACAAAATCCCTTGTGCAGACTGTAATAAAGTATACATAGGTCAAACTACTAGGCCCTTGTCTAGCAGAATCACTAACCACAAGAGTGACTGTAGACACCATCCAGAGAGATGTGCCCTTGCTGAACATGCAAATAATATGGACCATAACATTAATTTTAATTCAGCTGAGATTCTAACCTCACAAACTAATTATAAAAAAAGACTGTTTTTGGAAATGATATTTATTGCTCAAGAACCCAATAGTATGAACAAAAGAACAGATATCCAACATTTAAGTGTAATTTATTCATATCTGCTCCACTTAGATAAAAACTTACGTACAATCAATACTATTGATAACAGTTCGAACCTCGTATAAATGCATTTTAATGATTTTTCAGGTTTGCTGCATGATAACACTTAAATCCGTAATTCTCTCTATTTAATATTATTCTTATTGTAAACCGCATTAAAAATATTTTTGACAATTTTAATGACATGTTAAAATGACAGTATTTCCTAACCTACCAGTCACTTGAATGGAGACACGCAAGTCATGATTTCCCGCTAAATAATTCCATAATTTCAAATTAAGTAACGAATTTTCAAAATGTGAACATCAAAATTTTGATTTTATTTTAAATTGTGTGTTTCTACGTCCATATACAATGTTTTTAGTATTGTCTCCAATTTTTGATTTTAATTGTAATTGACTTGGGTTTCAACACGTTTTCTTCTCGCATGTCCTATATTAATTCTATGAACATCCTTATGAACAATCTCAAAAAAGTTGTACGTAAAATCATTTATTTATTGTTCTAATGAGGTTTCCTAATCTTAATTTATATAAATTGTAGTCTCCCTGAGGATGGAAATGAAATATATGATTTCCGAAAGCTTGGAATAACTTTAAAGAGTACTCTTTCTTTTGCTGGACTCCCCAATATTCACTAGTTTATTTCTTAACTAGTCAGCAACGACGACTACCCTCTCGATATACATATTTATATGTCATATAATACTATTATTGGTATAATATATTGATATTCACTAATGTGCACCAAAATTTATTTAAAAACGGGGTGGTCTTTTTGGAGCATCTTTTATGAAAAGATTAGTGATTTTATTTTTAGTTCCAGTTATAGTTACAGTTACTTACAGGATTTCCATTTGCCTAAGTAAAAATCGTATTTTATTAATATCAAAGTTATCCATAGTGGACACTTAATTTTGACCAGCCTGTATACTGTATATAGAATAATTATTATAGATCCGATTCTGCTTGTCACGTCGTTTACACTTTATTGGTCTATATAAAGGAAGGTATCTATTAACAGTATGGAATATCCCAAAACAAGGTAATTCGTTTAAGTTATCGTTTATCCCTGATGGGAAAGTTATGTAGCCTATTAGATCAATCATTCCACAAGTCGACTTTGGGGAGAGTTTGTTGCAATGTAAAATACTCACAGTAACTGGACTATATATTAATAGAATTTTTTGTTTTGTGTTAGTACAGTAAAACCTCTGTTTGCGACTACCTCTATAAAGTGACCACCTACATTAAACGACCGGTTATGAATTCCCCATATTAAAAAATGGAAATCCCATTATTTTATACTCCTCTTTACCGATCCAACTGTTAAACGACCGTGGGAACTCATCATCGAAATTTTTAGTAAACATTAATCTAAAAACACCCTTCAATAGGGGTAGTATAACCCGACCCGACAATTCTTAAGAAATATATTATATACATACACTAATTAATTTATTGCAGGCGGATCCACTCAATTTGGTTTAAAGGCTGATAAATCGGTTGTCAACATTAGTTTTATTTTAGCAACAGGTGTGTTTTGGGATTAACGTCAATATCTGAAGATGGCGGGAACAAGCGAAAAAATTGAAATAATCGAGAAAGCTGAAAAAACTGGTCTAAGTACCAGAAAATTGGCTGAAAATTTTAAAGTGGGTAAGACCCAAGTGACTATGTTGCTTTAAAATAAAGCAGAAGTCAAAAATTAATTTTTCTTTATACCGACCACCCCTGTTAATCGACCAGCATTTGATTCCCCGAGATATTGAGAAATTTTACTTCAAAAGAATGCAGATAGAACCCTGTTAGTCTGAGGTAGCATATTATCATAGTAGCATAAAATCTTGCCAGAATAAATGTATTTGATACAAGGTAAATTCGTTAAGTAAAGTTATAAGCCTCAGGATTGTCGATACCCTGTTTATACTTATCATTAGGTCAATTAGGCTGTGGTCCCTTGAGGGCCTCGATCACTAATGGATTTCCATTAACTTTCTAATCTTGACCTAAATACACTTACTTAGTGTAAAGCAACGGCCTCCTGACAGAATGGACTCGGAAAAATACAAATAAATTGAGGCCTTCATCATTAATACCTAAGGAACTTTGTATTTATCAAATTCTGCCTGACATAAGCCTAATAAGATCGTAATATTTAGCAGCTACACAAAAAAATGTATTTTTCAAAATAATTCGTATTTTAATTATTATTAAATGGCGGAATATATGCAATTATATTTCAGCTTCGTCTCGTAAATAAGACTAGTTGTAGTATCTTCGCTTGGCGGCAAATCTCACACATTTTAAAGAAAACAATTCCCCGCGTTCCCGCGCTCCGCTTCGTATCCCTGTGCTCAGCTTAATCACAGATCATTCTTTGTTTGTGTGTTAAATTGAACGCATATTATCGACAACGGTCGTGCATCTGTTTTCACAATTTTATATAGTGTCAAAAAATTTGTTGTGAAAAATGCCAAAACAACGTTGTAAACGCGATCGTAGTGACTCCCCGCAGTTCGGAGATACTTAAAAACTAAGGAAATTATGAAAAAATGTTGATCGCCGTCTAAAAACCATCGAAAATGCTAAACAAAGGCTATCGTGGTCCCGGATACGACGAATGTCGTCATCATCAAGTTCGGCTAAAAAATTAGTCTTCGTCTCTGTCGCACTCATTATCGCCATCCGGTGGTTCCAGGCAGTGCAGTTTCGAACGAAGATTAAATAATAAATTCCCGAAAGTTTATCTAGCCGCTTTCAGTATCGTCGCCTGGTGCTGACGGCGGAATTCATATTATTGGTAAGTTTAGGCTGTTTAGGCGTAATAAATCATAATTGACGTGATGCGCTGTTGCCTCGTTTTTTGTAAATTGATTTCTGCTAAATTACACTTTAGGTTAGGTAATTGAGTACCTACAAAAATATTTGCGTAAATATTGGGTATGTAAGGGTACCCGTTATGTCAGTAAATCACACTTTAAGCTTAGGTCATTGAGTACCTACACAAATATTTTCCTGCCCATTGGGTGTGTCTGAGTACCCGTTATATCAGTAAATTACATTTTAAGCTTAGGTCATTGAGCACCTACACAAATATTTTCCTAAACATTGGGTATGTATGAGTACCCGTTATATCAGTAAATTACACTTTAAGCTTAGGTCATTGAGTACCTACCAAAATATTTGCCTAAATATTGGGTATGTATGAGTACCCGTAAGGCCAGTGAATTACAATTTAAGCTTAGGTCATTGAGTACCTACACAAATATTTTTCTAAACATTGGGTATGTATGAGTACCCGTTATATCAGTAAATTACACTTTAAGCTTAGGTCATTGAGTACCTACCAAAATATTTGCCTAAATATTGGGTATGTATGAGTACCCGTAAGGCCAGTGAATTACAATTTAAGCTTAGGTCATTGAGTACCTACACAAATATTTTTCTAAACATTGGGTATGTATGAGTACCCGTTATATCAGTAAATTACACTTTAAGCTTAGGTCATTGAGTACCTACCAAAATATTTGCCTAAATATTGGGTATGTATGAGTACCCGTAAGGCCAGTGAATTACAATTTAAGCTTAGGTCATTGAGTACCTACACAAATATTTTTCTAAACATTGGGTATGTATGAGTACCCGTTATATCAGTAAATTACACTTTAAGCTTAGGTCATTGAGTATCTACCAAAATATTTGCCTAAATATTGGGTATATATGAGTACCCGTAAGGCCAGTGAATTACAATTTAAGCTTAGGTCATTGAGTACCTACACAAATATTTTTCTAAACATTGGGTATGTATGAGTACCCGTTATATCAGTAAATTACACTTTAAGCTTAGGTCATTGAGTATCTACCAAAATATTTGCCTAAATATTGGGTATGTATGAGTACCCGTAAGGCCAGTGAATTACAATTTAAGCTTAGGTCATTGAGTACCTACACAAATATTTTTCTAAACATTGGGTATGTATGAGTACCCGTTATATCAGTAAATTACACTTTAAGCTTAGGTCATTGAGTATCTACCAAAATATTTGCCTAAATATTGGGTATATATGAGTACCCGTAAGGCCAGTGAATTACAATTTAAGCTTAGGTCATTGAGTACCTACACAAATATTTTTCTAAACATTGGGTATGTATGAGTACCCGTTATATCAGTAAATTACACTTTAAGCTTAGGTCATTGAGTATCTACCAAAATATTTGCCTAAATATTGGGTATGTATGAGTACCCGTAAGGCCAGTGAATTACAATTTAAGCTTAGGTCATTGAGTACCTACACAAATATTTTTCTAAACATTGGGTATGTATGAGTACCCGTTATATCAGTAAATTCCACTTTAAGCTTAGGTCATTGAGTACTTACAGAAATATTTTCCTAAATATTGGGTATGTATGAGTACCCGTAAGGCCAGTGAATTATAATTTAAGCTTAGGTCATTGAGTACCTACACAAATATTTTTCCACACATTGGGTATGTATGAGTACCCGTTATATCAGTAAATTACACTTTAGGTTAGGTCATTGAGTACCTACACAAATATTTGCCTAAAATTGGGTATGTATGAGTACCCACAATTTGATGCTGTGCCCCGTTTTATTGCAATTAAGTATTTTTAGTGGATTGGTATCAATTAGCTTTTGTAACCATTTACTGACTCAACGGGCATTGTTGCAGATAACCCTGAAAACCAGCGGGAACTGAGTTCAGACATTCTTGCAGTATTGGGCACAAAGTCGTCTACCTGCAAAATATGGTGTTAAAAATTACAGTAGGATTTAGCATATCGTTGGGAGTATATTTTAGCCTCAGGTCTGTCAGACGACGACAGGGCCACATTAGATTCCAAACATTCTATGCCTGAAAATTGCCATAATTTGACAGCCTTAAAATTAAATTTTGTATTGCTGAAGGTCATCTATTTTGTCCCGGGATAACCGCTTAGAAAAACTACAGAACCAAGTTTCTGCAAGTGGCCAAGTATGTTGTATGATTTTGACCGCGAGGGGGGAGGCAATAGGCAATATTTAGAAGAGCTGAATGACGCGGGGCGTTTATTGCTGGATATCTGGCATTCTCAGGCGTTGCCACGCAAAGAACTTAGGTATCTCTCTTAATTTGAAGAAAGATATCTACGAGGAAAATAAAGAAATACCACTCGAGAATTTTCTCTTCGGAGAAAATCTAGAAGAACGGTTTCAGGCGACTAAAGTTTTAAAAACCTGCGGAAATACTATCAAACTTAAACCACCCAAGATCACAAATAGGAATTTTACAATAATTTACGCCCTTTAAACTTCAGAGCTCCAGCTCGGCATCGTCCAGGAACACGCCGAGAAGAGAGTCAGTATATTAATCAGTTTCCCCTCAATTCAGATACCGGAAGCAACAGCCGCGACAACTGCGAAGGAAAATGTACCCTCGTCAATAGCCGTTGTCCTGGCAGGCAGACTCAGATTGTTTCGTCATATTTGGAATATCTAAAAATTCTAAAAATTCCATTTATACGTTACCCGCATCAACTTGAAACACACTGTTAGTATAGTGCCACACTGTCAGGGTAAATTCTCTGTCCACCATGCCAATACACAAAACACATAAAAAATATTTAAGGTTCGAATTTGATGGGATAACCTATGAGTACAACTGCGTGCCTTTTGGGCTCAACATTGCTCCCTTTGTATTTCCAAAAATAATAAAACCCCTAATATCTTATCCGAGAGCGCAAGGTTTTTTATCAGTAATATATCTAGACGATATCCTTCTATTCGGTAATACATAATATGAGACATGCTTAGACAACGTATCGAAACCTCTTGCAGCATTAAAATCATTAGGGTTCCTGCCAAACTACGAAAAACGTAGATTAATTCACTTGCCAAAAATTTACCGTCTTGGATTCAT
The DNA here is from genome assembly GCA_963920685.1 of Polydrusus tereticollis. Classification (NCBI taxonomy): domain Eukaryota; kingdom Metazoa; phylum Arthropoda; class Insecta; order Coleoptera; family Curculionidae; genus Polydrusus; species Polydrusus tereticollis. The sequence continues at coordinate 30,663,879 of OY987332.1, read as the reverse complement.
ATATGACTCCACAGATAAATCCATCAACATACCACAAGGAAAAATTTCATATGCAATAAAAATGACTAAAAGATTCTCCATGACAAAAACCCGTTTCACAAGAAATTTTGCAATATTCTTAGGTAAATTAGTTTCTTTTTGTCCTGGTATAAAGTACGGCTGGCTTTATACCAGGTTCTTTGAACATGAAAGAACTCATAGTTTTGGTCCAAAATAGACAAAAGTCAACACATTAATTACCTAGAATTTTTAGGGTTTTTTCCTTAGATTAAAATATTTGCTGAAAAATTGTAACACTGTACAATTCTGTCGTGTCGAAACACAACAGCCCTGGCCTATATTTATAAAATGGGCATCGTTTAATCTCCAAAACTTAATAATCTTTCGCGCCTCATTTGGCATTTGGTAATGGTGTGAAAGAGAAACTTGTTTTTTCTCCTTTTGAATTAATACTGCGAGTGCTCCAAGAAATAATGGCAGAAAAAGCCAGGGGTATAATTATTGTTTCCTTATGGAAATCTCGACCATGGTCCCACTTTGTACCTCTCTGTTAGAAAGTAAACCCATCGATTCCAACCCAGTAAAAATGGTTGAGGGACCCAGACAGCTTCGCTGTGGATGCTTTTACTTTAAATTGGAAACAATTTTATTTTTATGCTTTTCCTCCTTTTGTATTAATACTGCGAGTTGCGAGTGCTCCAAAAAATAATGGCAGATAAAGCCAGAGGTATAATTATTGTTCCGTTATGGAAATCTCAACCATGGTACCTACTTTTTCCTTCTCTCTTAGAAAGCAAACCCATCTTATTCCAACCTGATAAAAAATTATTGCCAATTATCGGGAATGTACCAGATGACTCGCTCGGCATATGCCTCGCCTCAATTACTGAAGCAACAATCTCTCAGTATAACGTGGGCCTGCGGTTGTGATGGAACTTTTGGACAATATAAATGTGCTTGTCCCGACAATACCTTTAGTATTAAAATTTCTCACTGTACACGTACAGTTTAACCAAGGCTCCTCTTTTAGCTCGCTTAATTTATACAGGGCAGCATTATCGCAAATTCTGGGCCCAACATTAAGCTAAGACTGTTGAGTCAAGCGGTTTTTTCAAAGGGTCAAGTTGCCTTAGACCTCCTTTGCCTAAGTACGGTAATACTTGAGACCCAGCAATAGTCCTATTAGGGAAATGTCGTCAGGTAGCCTAAATTTACAAAATTTAACAAACAAAACTGCTATGCTTCTAGCTTTGGCAACAGGCCAACGTGTCCGAACGTTAGCAAGCATCAATATTAATATTATAGAAAAATTCGAGGATAGGCTAGAAATTAAAATTACAAAGAGACTTAAAATTTCCAATGTTAACAAGATCCAACCCACTTTGCATTTGCCATTTTATACTAGACATGAAAAATATGCCCTGCACAATATCTTCTTTCTTATTTACAAATTACTGAAAATGTACGATATACTACCAGTAGTTTGTTCCTTACAATTACGCGACCCTATAAAGCAGCGTCGGCCCAAACTATTAGCAGAGGTTAAAAAATATTCTAGAGAAAAGTGGGTTGGACATTAACAAGTTTGGTGCACATAGCACAAGACACGCATCAACGTCTGCTGCTGCTAGAAAGAATATTAGTTACGACAGTATCCGACTAGCAGCGGGCTGGACTGAAAAGTCGAAAATGTTTGCCATATTCTATAAGAAACCCCTAATTTCTGCGAGTACTGATTTCGCTAATGCTGTCCTAAGTTGGAAGTAACTATTTTAGGTTCAAGTTTTACTTTGTGTTATTTTTAATAATTTTTTACTTCGTTCAGTTTGTTCCCAGTTTTTTCGTTTTTTTGTTTAACTAACAAATATATATTTTGTTTTAAACATCATTGTTGCAAGTGCTTTAAACTGCTACAACTAGTCTTATTTACGAGACGAAGCTGAAATATAATTTTATGATTAAACGAACTTACCTAGTGAAGTTTAATCCTAATTATATGAAGCTTCGTCGAAGTAAATAAGGTCCCGCCCTTATCCCCTCCCAAAATTGCAACAATGAAGCTTTCAACAGGAATGATCTGTGATTAAGCTGAGCACAGGGATACGAAGCGGAGCGCGGGAACGCGGGGAATTGTTTTCTTTAAAATGTGTGAGATTTGCCGCCAAGCGAAGATACTACAACTAGTCTTATTTACTTCGACGAAGCTTCATATAATTAGGATTAAACTTCACTAGGTAAGTTCGTTTAATCATAAAATTAAATTCAGTCAAAATATGCGCATATATAAGCCTTGTTTGCCTTTAAAATATGCCGTTATATGAGTTTTTTTGACCAAATGTGAATACTGGTATGCAATATTTCTAACCAGAGGAGTTAGAGAAACGGTTAAATAGGGGCAAAGTTTTGCAATTCAGTGCTGATTAAAATGCCTCTTTAAAAGTTTCAAAACTTCAAATACTTCCGATATTATACGAAAAAAACCGAAATTTTGCAAAATCGTGTTTATTTTTTCTTGAGCTCATTTGAATAGCTACTTAAAAATAAATGACACTTGGTCACTGCAACTTTTTTTCCTCTACAATACGACGTTATTAAACTAAAGATCCGACGTTTGGTCTCCGAGCGGCCAAGATCAACTTTATTTTTTCAAATACGGACCTGGATTTTTTTAATCGATTTTAAACCCTCCTACTCTCAAAATGTATTGGCAGTATTACTTTCTCATAATAATGAATTGCCTTTGCCTATTTTTTTTAAACTCATATTTTACATTTGTCAGTCCGGTCCTGGCAAGTATCCAGAATTTTAAAACTTTAAAGCGGCATTTTAATCAGCACCGAATTGCACAACTTTGCTCCCATTTAACCGTTTCTCTAACTCCTATGGTTTCCGAGATTCCAATGCTCGTATGTCGAATTTGTAACACCCTGTATCATACATATCAAATTGATTGAATCAGCCGATACGAGGTGGAAATCTATAACTAAATATTATGAGGTTAAGTAAAACACAATTGATGTTGTAAATTTCCACTATAATTAAAACAAAAATGACATGTTTTGCTTTTCGCTAACAGTGTAGCTTTGTCAGATGACACAGTTGCAATAAAATTTAGATTATCAAAGATCTAAATTAAAACAGTGTGGGGGGGGGGGGTTACAATATTAGGGAAAACCGAAAAGAGGGTTAGTTGGTACCTAATATTGTACTTAATTATTTTGACTGACGAAGCTACAGTGTTAGCGAAACATGTCATTTTTGTTTTAATGTAAGGAAATTTACGAAACTATTAGCTAGATTTGAATTGTCTGTTATAGTCCGTCTTACGGTTCTGTGGCCATAGAAGGAATGCGAATAAAAAAAAGACTCATATACCAGCTCTGCTAAGTTTACCAATAAATTTTAAATAAAAGTAACCTAATTATATGATGATTAGACCGCGTATGAATTTTTTCTCGCCCACGCATTTCCCGGCGGCTGCTTCTAGTCGATGAAATAATTTTTGTGGACACATGAATAAAATAATGTCTAAGAAATCTGTGTTCTACTGCGTTTTCTTTTTATCTATTGCCACTGAGAGTGGACAGTGGTCTGGTTTATTTATTAAAATAAGAGGAAGTAAATTTAGTTTATTTACTTATAAAATATTTATATGAATCAAGGCACCGCACTCCTTTGCCGCTATAGTTAAACCTAAATTTTTATGACTTTTACCCCTCCTCAGCCGTCGTAGCCACAGACTCGTAAGGCAGACTATATTCAGCTGTCAAGCTCTATCGGGAATAGCATTATACCACACTCCTCCCATATGAAAAATTGTTTTCCTGGTTAATTTTAATTGTGACTGTGAAATAGTTAAGTCGTTTCTATTTCTAGTATTAAGGTTAAGCATATTGCTGATTATTATTTTCTAAATGTTTGTCATGAAATAGAGTAATACATATAATATAATTAAATCGTAGATGGTGACAATTTCTAAGTCTTGAAACAATGGTCTGCAGTGGGCTAGTCTGTTAGCTTTACATATTCTCCTAACTGCTCATTTTTACAATAAAAACAGACTATGGGTCATGTTCTCTCAAATTATTAGGCAGAACAATACCTTTTCCATGTTACACAGATAGATACATATTTTTTTGCAAATTGTAATTACAAAGTAGCTTAACTTCTGCCCACAAACCTGGGTTTTACAACTAATACAAGGTTTAAAGTCCATTATAATAGATTAAACAAAATTTAAAAAGCAACCCTCCTCAACATCAGATAATAATTTAATATCTCGAAACCACCTAATGCTAGGTATTCTGTTTTAGCTGCTAGTTGACTTTGATAAGGAGAGATTACGTGGAGTATTAAATTAATGCGGTTACAAGTCACCATAACACCGTGAGTTGTCAAGCTGTGTATACACCTGGACAAATTCAGTTACGGTTTCCTCGTTGAGTAGGGCAAGGGGTTTCAGATTTAGCTAAATTGATAGAGCCAGCGAGAAAAATGATTTAAATTAATAATATTTTAGGGTGTACTGATAAAATTGTATTCAACTAAACCGAAAAACTTTGGTAGAGATTTATTGGTATTGGCAATGTTTTATTTTGATACTGATTGGTTAGGAAGAATTTCTTTTTTGCTAGAGTCAATTTTGTCTAATTTATTTTCACTTTGGTCGACTATCTTAGAGTTTATTTTGTTTTCATTTTCTGGTAAAAGATATTTACTTTTAGAATCCTATGAAAATACAAAGATTTTATAATGGATTCCTTAAAAAAATATGATCATTTTTATAATCCCTGTTTATTTTCGTTTTTATTCATTATTATTATTATTATTTTTTTTTTTCAATATATATGCTTTTAGATGTTTGTTAAATGTTACTTTAATTTTTATTGTCTTTAAACTTTCAGGAATTTTGTTGTATTGAATTAATCCATTATAAGTTATAGCACTTTTTCTCCTTGTTGTGCTCGTAGAATTAAAAAAAAATTGATTTTTAGAACGATCATAATAATAATTGTATATATCTGTTGTTTTAATAAAGCTGATGTTTGTCAAAATAAATTTGTTTACTATTTTGTGTATTATATATATTTTTTGGTGTAAAATTATTTCGTTTATATTAAAGTATTTTGTTTCGTTATAAATGAGTTCGGTATTTGTATCATATTATAGATAATTAGTTAATACTTTAATAATTTTATTTTGACATCTTTGCAATTTCTCTAGATTATATTTTTTAGGTCCTTCCCATATATAAGTTAAATTGCTATGTATATTATAGTGGCGTGTTTATCATGGAAGCTAGGGAAGCACAGCTTCCCCTAAACGATTTACTTAAAAAAAGAAATAATCCAATACAATCCTACTAGAACTTACAATTAATTTTTAAAATTGTCCTAAATTTCATTTGTAAATCGGGCGAATCCGACCGCATTTTCATAAAGCACCCTTGATCAGAGAACTCCATATGCTATCTAGTTCTCTGCCTCGATGACCACTTCACGGTGATGCCCGATTGATTTCGAGATATACCGACGCGCCATTCGCGCCGCGCTGCCTCCCGCGGATTGCGGGAAGCGATTGGAAAGCAGCGTATTGCCGTATATTGTTTTAGTCATAGGCATCGTAACTATAGATCCGACACGCCATTCATAAATGCTATAAAATTGTGATGCCAAAACCGTTTGGTGGCGAGACGCTGTGAGGAGCTAGATGGGGTCGGAAGTGGGGATTACGCTGCCTTTACATATGCATGCGACAAAACCACAGAACTAATTCGTTCGCGAACTACACACCTCTAGTGTGGCTTACAGCGTGGAGCCCTTTTTTTAAATCTGAGAAAATATTATTATTTACATAACTAGAAAAATTGATAACGCGTCCGAATTATTATTATGCACTAATGGGTTTTAAAGTAGTGTTCTCTTCAATTCAATACCAGCATAAGGGTTAAAGTTTACCACGTGAAATTCTATGACCCGATTTATAAAAATGCATTGAATACAATTGGATTGCATTGAGCCCCTCCGATTTTGCGAAATCGAATTTCATTCTCGCCAAAACCCAACCTTAAACAAGCCACTTCTTTTGTCGCTTTGCATCTGCTTTGGCCACAAATCAATGCTCAAAAGGGGGCTATGAGATTTTCTTAAATAAATTTTGTAACGTATGGAAAGGTAAATATAAAGTGGCGTGGCACGTATAGGTTTTATGTACGCAAATGTATCTCAGGGAAAAGCACACTTTATTCCGAATTTCTAGAAATTGATATGCGAGTAAATATTATTTTATAGCAATGTTTAACCAAAATATTCAATTTTCGATAAATTAATAAGTAAATAATATTTTTTAGAGATCTTATTGATGCGTTTTTGGTCATAATATACAGAGGTACCAACCACATTTCAATTTCCTGTCATTGGATTTTAAACTGGCTCAACTAATCAACAGAAACCTATTTACGGTCTAATACGTCGATTTACGCTATTTGCGGCCATTTGGGACATATTGGGTCGTGGGTTCGGGAATGTATAGTCTGTTGCGTAATGCGAGACAGTAATAGATCATTATTGAACTATAAACCCCAGTGGTCTTCCCCGTATTCTATGGGTGTAGTCCAATTATTATTATTGTACCTATGATTATTGTCAGTGGTCTCGAGATCGGCTAGGTAGAGGTAGAGGTAGTTTACCTACCTATACCTCACTCTTTCAAAAATTTGAAATGTTTAGTTACTTTCCGGCAGTTGTTGGAAAACTTCGTTATTGAAAATGGCTAGTGTTTCTGAATTTGTTGCTGAGAAACGGATTAGTAAAGCTGCGCTTTCTAAAAATAAGAAAATTATTGTTCTCAGTGTGTTCAACACTCTTGGCCATCAAATTCAACATTCGGAGTTGCAAAAATAGTTGAAATGTGTTCACAAATGACGGAAGTGGGACAGTCAACATTGGCGTAGCTAGGAATTTTTCCTAGGGGGGGCCGCTTTCCAATATCTATTGCAGGCGCCTAAAAAAGAGCGGCGCAGGCAAAATTTTTTAGGATTTCAAGGTCAAAGACTTAGGTGAAAAGTAGGAAATTTTTAAGGTAAAAAAAGACTTTAAAATACAGGTTTCGTTAGTAATCGTTCTAAATTTTTAATATTCTGGGGAAAGCAGAGGATCAAGGATCAAAAATCCTCAAAATACCGCCCTTCCAATTCTAGTGCCCGGGGCGGCCGCCCCACCTGAAATGTTACTATATATTTTAAACTACATAAAATAAGTAAAAAAAAAAAGAATTTTTGAGATAAATACCGTCATACTACTGTGGTGAATAAATGTATGTGATACAATGCCTACAATGGTACGTGCGTCCTAGGCACCCAAATCACGGTACATACCCTATATGCATTTAGACCACTTTTCTAGGCAGGGGCCAGGAGTTTTCTAGTGGGAGCCGGGCCCCCCTGCCCTCCCTATCTACGCCAATGACAGTCAACAATCAGGGCCATCTTTAGGCATGGGCCCACTGGGCCCGGGCCCGGGGCCCCCGGCCACGGGGGGCCCCGCCGATTCCTATACGGCTGACAGAATTTCTTAAAAAGGCTTATGTATTAACACCATTAACTGGGAATTAACATTAATTTGACTAAAAACCTGAAAAAACTGGAAAATATTATTTTAACGGAGATATGGAGTAATATATTGGAAAGGATAAATAAAACAAGCCCTAATCTTCAAAAAGAGACCTTGACCATGGATGTTGCTACAAAATTATTGACATTCCTTGCTGACTTTCTTAATGATGCAAGAAATAATTTTGAAAATTACGAATCTTCTGTAAAAGCAAATTTTTCGGAAGCTGACTATAAAGACGTTTCTCAGAGGAAAACAAATAGAAGCTCTCGAATTACATTTTTTGACGGACCGGCAGAAACTGTACATTTAACTGGCAAAGAAAAATTTAAAACAGAAACTTTTTTTCCTATAATTGATGCTTTAATAGTTAACTTACATCAATCATACAAAGATAATTATTATCGTTTTGGATTTTTTTCATGCCTAACATCAATTAAATCCTGCGAATTGAAAAATAAATGCCAATAATTTGCTAAAGCAAATTCCTACTGTCATGTACCATGACGATGTTGATGCAAGTGAACTGGAGTCGGAATGTCTTCATTTGGCACAATATCTAAAGGGAAAGGGGAATAGTAGCACTGCAAACCAACAAATAAGTATTTCAGATTTATACCTTCTTCTGCGTACAGACGAAATTGAAGACACTTTCCAAATGTTGGAATATCACTAAGGATTTTCTTATCATTGATTATTACAAACTGTAGTGGTGAATTCTCTTTTTCAAAGCTTGCAAGAATTGAAAATGAATTTCGGAGTACTATGCTTCAAGAAAGACTAAATAGTTTGTCATTGATAAATATAGAAAATGACGTTCTTAAAAAACTTGATTTTGAGGAAATAATTAATGATTTTGCCCATCAAAAATCTAGAAAAAAGCCACTGGTGTCGATGTAGATTAATTTTTGGTTTTTGAATTATTATTGTTTATTTTGAGGTATCCCAATTACCTCTCTTATGTAATTTAACTCTTATTATACTCTGATTATTTTACGTTTACAGAGGAAGTAAACAATGATTACGCGCGATCTTGGCGTTTCAGATTTGTTATTGGTCCCGTGGCAATGTCAACATCGCGTGTCACTGTTTACTTTCTCTGTAAACGTGAAATAAATAGAGTACATAATATAGTTAAAAATTGCCTGCCGCGCTATTTTTCAGTTTTCAAAAATCTCGTAACATTGGCATTGGCGTATTTAGGATTCACCCCCCTCCCCCCCATCCTCGGCTCAATAGTAAAGAGAAAACTTGAAATTAAATTATTCATCATTCATTCATTTACAATAATTATTAACAACATGAATCAATATTTCAAATTTAATAATAAAATTTAAATTTAAAATAAATTTCTTTATTTCTACGTTTTCTCGGGTTGGGCTATCGAAATAGTATATTATGTTACAAGGACGAAAAATGCAGTATTTCGGACGTATTGCGGGAGATTACTGGACGAGGCAAAGCCGAGGCCAGTAACCCGCATAGTCCGAAATACATTTTTCGTCCGTATAACATACGTTATTTTTTATCCGATTGTGTTTTTGCTCGGATTATAAAATAATGTAAAAATTAAGAAAACCAATATATTTCATCTTGCATTGTAATTTTTTGTCCCTTGAATGTTTGAACAATGAAACCTGTAATATGCGTATCCATGGATCTAACAAATAATTAAATTAATATTATCAACTGACGTTTTATCAATCAGGCGATAGTTTTAACTAATCTTTCGTGTTCTGCTAGTTTTAAAACCTGAAAAACACAATTAAAAATGGAAATAGACGATGATCTTATAGAAGGTACACCACCTGACATTCAAGAAACTGCCAAGGAAGTAATGTTACATTTGTTGCCACAAAAATCTAAGGAAATATATGAAACAGCTTATAAAAAATTTATGGATTACCGGCAAGAAAAAAATATACAGTCGTTCTCCGAAAACGTCTTCTTGGTCTATATGGCGGAATTATCGAAAACTATGAAGTCATCTACTCTGTGGTCGCAGTATTCTATGCTACGTGCAGTGGTAAATGTAAAACAGAATATTGATATATCTAAATACATGAGATTACGAGCATTGTTGAAACAAAAAAGTGTTGGATATTGTCCAAAGAAATCAAGGATCCTAACTAGAGAAGAGGTTCACAAATTCCTTTGCCATGCTCCAGATGACAAATACTTAATGTTGAAGGTAAATGTAACTATATAATAGTATTTTAAATTTCTGACTAACAATTTTCTTAATTACAGGTTGCTTTTATTTTTGGAATCGCGGGCGCATGTCGTCGAGAAGAACTGGCTCATATGAAAATTGATGACATACAAGATTTGGGAACGGCTTTGTTAATAAAAATTCCCTATAATAAAACAAACAAACCGAGATCATTTACGGTGACTGGAGAATATCTAAAGTATTATAGAAATTATCTGGCTTTACGTCCAACAAATATGAGTGATGGGCGATTTTTTGTGTCTTATCGCAATGGAAAATGCCATAAGCAAGTTGTCGGTATACACAAATTTGGCTCTATACCTCAGGAAATAGCATCTTACTTAAAACTGCCGAATGCCAAGGAATTCACGGGACATTGTTTCAGAAGAACATCGGCCACATTACTTGTAGATGCGGGAGCAGACATAACATCTCTAAAACGGCATGGAGGCTGGAAGTCTTCCGGAGTAGCCGAGGGCTACATAGATGATTCCTTAAGTAATAAGTTAGAGCTGACCAAGAAAATATTCAACATTCCACAATCTGACCTGCAGTCAGTGTCGACTCAGGTGTCGCAATCCGTCTCCCAATCGAGTTCAACATTGGAGAATAATATCATAACGGAGACCAAAAATAATAACACATCCTCAAAATCAAATTTACATCACCCCGTTCTTGTTCAAAATTGTTCTAATTGTACATTTAATATAAATATTGTAAATAATTGAATAAAATAAACTGTTGAAAATATTTTAGCGTCCGACAAAATGTTTTTCGGACTAGGACGACAAAGGTTGCCTAGCTACCAGCGCAATAATCAATACCTTATTGAAAAGGTTACCTTTTCGTCCAAATAATAATATCTGATCTATAAAACGTCATTTTTTGACACAATCGGATAAAAAGTAAATTTCTATAGTCCCAAAAAAGGGCGTGGCACCTAAAACAAATTTGGCTGCGGCGCTTTTTTTATAGAACAAAGATGGTAGAGGGGCCACAACGCCAAAAGTGCCAGGGGCCCCCACATACCTAAAGACGGCCCTGTCAACAATATACCGACTTGTGCACGAGGATAAACGCGGCCCCATCAGGTCTCCAAAGAGTAGTACAGAAAGAAAAGAAACTGTAAAAATTAGGAAAAAAAGACTGCCATCAGAAAAATCATACACTCAGGGAAATAAGACACCGTGCACATGTACTTTTAGGAACTGAGGAACTCCCTCCAGCGGTGCCAGCTAGATCTGAAAACTATGTAGGACGATGTAATACAGGGTGTAACTAAATAAGTGTAAAACATTTAAGGGGCTGATTCCTCATCGAAAAAAAGATAGGATCTTTCATATAAACAAACTTTATTGGAGCATCCCTAATTAAGATACAGCCCCTTAAAGGGGGTACATAAAATTTGTTTAACAATTTTTTTCACAAGCACTAAAAAAGTTACAATATTGAAATTAACCTGACATTTTCTACTACCAAAAAGACACTTAGCCAGTAATTTATTTGGTTTACCCCATGGTTGTAAGGGGTGGAAAACGCAACCCCTAAAATTTATTTCCAATGCAACTTTTTGCCTTATTATTTGTTTACAATTTAAAAATTAATTTCCGATAGCCTGTTTCATTCTAAACAAAAAATGTCTCTTGAATTTTTTGCCCAAAATAAACCAGTTCGCAGCAAAAAATTATTTTACGAACAACTGCAGAGATACATCGTCATAAATGGGAACTGGGTTTATTGTTATTTTGTAGTTACTATCTGCATTAAATGATGAAAGGGGAACAAACAAAACTAATTTATTAATAACAAAACATACAACATGTAGAAATCATAGTAAATGTTCAATATGTCTACCTTCAGACATTACGCATGCGTCTAGACGTCGGCGCATTGAGCCACGTATTCGCTCAAATATTCCTGGAGTCTCTCTTATTACCCTGCATGCATCGATGATGCGGTTTCTTAAGTCCTCTACATCGCGAACAGGAGTACGATAAACCAAATGCTGTAAATGGCCCCAAGTAGAGAAATCGAGAGGATTGAGATCCGGGGATCGAGCGGGCCAATTCTGTGGTCCTCCTCGACCTATCCACTGATTTGCATATGTTTCAGTTAAATGCTGACGTGCTACTTGACTAAAATGGGCGGGAGCCCCATCATGCATAAAAAAACATATCCCTTCTAACGCCCAAAGGAACTTCCTCCAGCAGTACGGGATGCACTTCTCTTAAAAATTGAACGTATGAATCACCATTTAATCAAGGAGGTAGAAAATGAGGCCCAATTAAATAATCCCCAATAACTCCGACCCACACGTTAAGAGAAAACTGTTCTTGATGGTTACTTTCGACAATAGCGTGAGGGTTTTCATCAGCCCATATGTGGTAATTATGAAAACTAATAATCTTGGCCCGAGAAAAACTACATTCGTCTGTGAATTCGATCGTCTTCAGAAAGTCACGATTCCTTCTAATCATTTCCACCATCCAATTGCAAAATTCAAGACGGTTCGGAAAGTCTCGCGGTAACAGTGCCTGTACTCGTTGCAGATGGTAAGGGTATAAGAGCTGTTCCTTTAAAATTCGAAATACCGTCATATGATCAACATTTAGCTGGAAAGCAATCTTTCTAGTACTGGTAGTAGGTTGTTCTTCAATTAAATTAAGTACTGCCTCCTTAAGCTGTGGTGTTCTTACTTCTCGATGGCGACCACAATCCTGCGTTCTTTTGTCGAATGAACCATATTCTCGTAATCGTTGATGAAGTCGGGCAAATATTCTATGTGAAGGATGCTGCCGTTGAGGATACATTTCAGCATATCTTCTAGAAGCTTCTAACCCATTCCCCTGCGACAGACCGTAAACGTAATGCATATCAGCCATTTCCTCATTTGTGTATGCCATTTTAATAACAAGTGAATTATTAAAGTAACAAATTAAGAACAGAACAACAATACACAATTATTAGTATTACTTCAATCTCAAAAATTTACAAACTGACAGCTTGAAGAAGTAATAAGTCTACTGGAAAGCTCTGTGTCCAGTGTCAAATATTTGCGTATAAAAAACATAATAATATGAGAGACATTTGTACCAGGTGTTTATCCAACTAGAAAAGCGTATAATTTTCCATGTGAGTAAATTTTAGGTTTATGGGCTAGATGTAAGTTTTTTAAGTGTTAGTGTTAACCCAAAGCCTTTTAAATAGTTTCGCATTAGTCAAGCTAGAAAATGCTACTGCAACTAGGTAAAGTCTGTTCAGAGATATAAGAAAGTGACTAACTGATCCCTATTAGGAAAGACCTGAGCCAGCTGTAAAATTGAAATATGGCCGAACACTTTGTGAAGAAATGTTAAATACTTCAGTTTCTATAAGCTCAAGTACACTCGAGTTAATAGTAGGGCAAATATTGTTACGACGAATGGCAGATTTCAGTTGGTGCCAAACATGTTCGATGGGATTAAATATATACAATGGTATGGTGGAATACTTAAACTGTATGCCCTAGATTTTTTGCATAATTATCACAGAAGTATTCCTTTTGTAATATTAAGCTTTGTAAAACCTCAATTAATTGCCTTTTGGTGTAATCTTCCTGAAAATAAATGTCATTATCATAGATGTAGTTTTGGATTGTTGCTTTTGTGTGATTTGAGGAGGGAGTCTTGGTCAAATGCCTACTATGGTAGCTTGCATTGCCCATTACAATTACGCTATTCGGAGGTATATTTGAAATTAGCTTGTTTTTAAACCAATCTTCAAATAAATCGGCAGTGGTGTCCCCATGGTAATTCAGAGAAGAATCTTGAATGTTTTTCTCAGAGAGAGAAAGTCTATTTAAATCCATCCGTCTTTAGATCCAGCATACAACTCGTAATTCGATTACCTCTTATTGATGGCGCGCTTGTTTTACACTTGCCGCTTAAGTCAACCCAAGCCTTTTCCGGGGTATGATATTTGTCGAACCAGGTTTCATCCAAGTAAATAATCGGCCGGTTAATCCTAATTTTCTTGTAGTTATTCGGATCGCCATTCCCAAATTCTACTGGATTCCATTAAAACTAGTCTTTTGTTAATTTTTTTAAATCTAAAACCCATGTGTTGGATACATTTCCACAACGTTGTTCTCTTACGCCGGTTTAATCTTTTTCAAGCCTCTTAATTACTTATCTAATGTAGGCACGCTTTGTTCCTCGTATAACTTGTAAATTTTACGACGTATTATATTTTGATCACTTCCATCTACCTTCGAGAAAATGCCAGTATCGGTTATTTTTTTTCCCGCTAAAATGGAATTATTCACAATTTTCCATACAGTTGATGTTGGAATTTTTGTTATTGTGGCCGTTTCTTCTAACGCTGCTTGCTTGCTGACCGCACGTTCAATGAGAGTTAAATAATAGTATATTATTAACCAAGGTTTAGACAGCCATCATTATTGCCCGAGCGGCGACGAGGGATTTAAGACGCGAGGGCTATAAGCTGTCTAAACCGTGGTCAATATAATATTTTTTCCACTACTACAAACTTTCATAAGACATTTATCTTTATAGGATTAACAATTATGAAAAATTATAGGCAGGTATAAGTATATTTTTTAATCAAGTTACCTGCGCTTTGGAATTGCCAAAATATTTTGTTGTTTTGTCAGGTGGCTTTGTTAATGTCAATTTTCCGTTTTTTTTTTTAAAATGAGCGAAGAAAATGTTAGTGATATTATTATGTGTACACCTCCAGAATTAAGGATGGAAGCAGAAAAAATGTTAATTGTATCGATATGTATTGATAATTATCTGGTTGCCTAACCACAAGAAATCATCTTTCAATTTATTCATATTTATGAATTCATGTTGCAGAATCAAAAAATCAAGTTACCTGCGTTCAAATATATTCTTGAAGATCGGTCAATAATGGATTTCAATGCCTTATTATTGACCATGGTCAATAATAACTTATAAGGTAGAGAAGAACGATTTCTAACGTTAATAATCGGTCAATAAGGGCGATGTTATAGGTTAGTAAAGTAAAAACATTGTTTATAACTTTCTTAGTTTCCACAGGAAATTGTTTTCTGCTTTTCGACGGGGTTATCTCCTGAGATACACTGGGCTCGCACATGTTTTCCATGACTCACACACGATTAAACAAACGCTGTATTACACACGAAGTAAGAATAATCACTAAGCTTAAAACTAACTAGAGTGGCTATATATACAGCCTTTAGAACCTAATTTGTTTTATGGGATTAACCCTCTCATTTTGAATCAAGTATAAATCGGTTTAAAAACACCAAACTCTTACTTTAATAATAAAATAACATCTTTCGGATTTTCACTTTACTTTAAGACAATTTTAAGTAAGGACCATAATTTACTTGCATTTATTCATTCACTCATTGTTTGTTTATTGCCATGGATAATACCATTCAAAGGCAAAGTGTAACTTTCTTATATCTCTGGACAGGCTTTACCTAAAAGTTCAAGATTTCCATTTTCATTTCAGTTATATTATTAAATGAAGACCAACTTATCAGGCAAAAAGATAAGGTCAACAAGAAATTGAATAAAAAATCTGCTATACAATGAGAAAAATGGCCTATATACGTAGACCGCTCGACTAAGCTCGTGATTAAACCGTGGGCTAAGAATAAGGGACTGCTTAGATAGAAAACATTAGAATCTGTGGACCGGACGACGGAAAATACTATGAAACCGGATATAAATACTTCGTCTGTATTGATCCATTGATTTATTCCTATTTACTTTGCGAAAAGAGGAGGTAAGATAAAGATCAAACTATTCCTCTGTAACCGTCAGAAATTGCTGAAATTCATCTAATCCTCTTAAAATGCAAAGGCGTACACGTTTTTTTAAAACTGTTCGTTTTATACGGCTTTGCAGCATAAAAAGCTTAAATCTGTCATTTACGGGAAGTAAACCCAAATCCTTTACGACATCTTAAGGTTTATCACCCTTTTCTGCCTTATTTTTAAATTTCTCCCTTTGTGAATTAAAAATACTTAAATAAAAAGCGTATGCCTTTAAAATTTAACGAAATATAATGGCTCAATAAAGAAAAATCTTTAAGAGGATATACGTAATTATAAAATACATATTACTCGCTTTTTGATCAAAGCGTTTTTAAGGGTTAATTTCTCAAACTAACTAACTAATATTTCGGATATACTATTCTGAGTTAAATAAGTATATTAAATATTCTAACCTAATATTAGGCGTGCCTCATTAAACGCCTCCACACACCGACGCGGCTACAAAGTCTCGATCTCCTTCCACATCGTCTATCATAATATCAAATAATAGAAATAAAAATGAAACCTGGACGTTTAATAGTAGATTATACCACGAGTCAATAATGATAGCTATTATTCCCGAGGAATATTTACGAACCGAGCCGCGTAAGCGGCGAGGGAGTAAATATTCTGAGGTAATAATAGCCATTATTGTGAGTAGTATAATCTACTTTATCTACGACTAATTTATTAAATTGAGATTTTTAATGAACAACTTTATTTGTCAATAACATTAAAATTAGTAATAGTACAATTAATAAACTGTATTGGTCGAGAACTATGAATAAGTTTGGAAGAGTTTTCAATACAAATATTTGGAATGTCGGTTGCTGCAAAGGAAGAAGATGCTTCATTACCATTTATTTGTTTAGTAATAGTATCTGCTGTAGTTGTCTCGTTTCTCATAGACTGATCAATGTAACATTTAGCTACTTGTGTAGATTTCCAGCCCCCATGATGCTTTAATCCAGTTATATCGCCTCCTCCATCAATGTACAGAGTGGCAGATGATCTGCGATAACAATGGCCGGTATAAGTTTGAGGATTTGGCAAGTTTAAATATTTGGCAATTTGTCTACCAATGTCTGCAAATTTGGTTTTTCCTATACGTTGTATTGTAAATTTGGATTTTTGATAATTTAGAAAGAATGAATTGATTTTTACATGTGACGGGCGGAGATCGATGTACTTCTTTATAATGTTGTAAAACGTACTGTTTATGGCGAATGTTCGTATAATTTTCGTTTTAGTCTTGGGTATTGTTATTAAGAAGTTTGTTTGAAGATCCTTTACGTCTTCTATATTCATTTCATAAAGCTCGTTTGACCGGCATGCGCCCATAATTCCAATAATTAATATAACCTGAAGCAAATAAGAATATGAGTTTTTTAATAGATTAGATTAAATACCTATGTATATTTACCTTATGTAAAAGAAAAACTTCATCAGGAGCTTTGTCAATAAATGTCTTAATTTCTTTCGAGGTCAGAGTGGAAGATTTCTTTGCTTGAAATCCTTCAGATTTTCTTTTTAAAAACGCTCGTAGTTTTCCATATTTTTCCAGATCAACGTCATGGTTTATTCTCAACATAGATTTAATTATTGAATAAAATGACCATAATGAAGATGGTTTGTATTTTGCACTTAGTTCAGCGAAATAGGCTAGTAGAACATTTTCGGAAAATGAATTTGTGTTATTTCGAAGACGCCATTCGTTGAAGGTTGCGTATGTTTTATTATAAATAGATAGCCTCTTCATTTTCATCCATCCCAATACGAATACATAAACACTACGCGTTTGACAGTGACACTTTTGACTTGGTGTATTTTGTTTCCATGGTATTATTTGATTTGAGAAATTTTGTGATTGGAGCGGGAATAAGGACTATTAATCCCTTGTCATTTTTTTTTTTTTTATGATAAGGCACATCACTACAGGATAAATCCTTTATGGCGCTCTTGGAGCGGTGCGTGTGCGCAGGAAACGATTCACGTTGGTCTTGAATCTTTGAAGATTATAGTCGTTGGGGAACACGATCTCATGGAGGTCGTTCCAGAGTGATGACGTTCTCCAGATGAAAGAATTTTGAAACAGTGTCATTCGAGGGACACTAAGCTGAACCACGTACTGGTGGGCTGCAGTGGCTCGTCGTGTATTTCTACCATGCACCGCTCTGGGTGGTATTAAGCGGGCAACCTCAGTTGAACACTTACCATGAAAATATTTGTAAAATAGACTCAAGTCGCCAACCTGCCTTCGATGTTCAAGGCTTTCCAGGTTGTTTGTCAGACTATGGTCACCGATCAAGCCTAAGGGATTAATATGTGGCATTATATTGCGAAAACCACAACTATAATACTTACATTATACATTAGTCGTAGATAAAAATATATTTTCGTATACATAAACTCTGTAAATGGCAACTACCTTACAGCTCCACTCACCGCTTTGGTGCGAATACGCCCGACCGCTAAAATGATCGCCACCGCGGCCGCCACCGTTACCGTGGCCGTGGCCGTGGCCGCGTCGGTGTGTGGAAGCCTTAAAGGGTTTTAAAGAGTACAATCACGCGACTTGTAAATTAATAATTGACTAAAAGTATTTTCTTTAATATCAATTAACGATCACACTATTATTAGTTATCACAATCACTAATTCAAATTGACGAAAATGCAGTATTGTAAATCATTCAAGAAAACATACCTCTACTCGTTATATTTATTTTCTCATTTTTCACTCATAAATTTGCACCTAATGGACTTTTCACTTTCAATCAAAGATAAGGCTTCGTGAGCCAAATCTCTTGACGGTTGCTTTTTATTTGATTTTAAGTAAATTTGCCATCTTCAAGCAATAATTTATCGCAATAATAGCAATTTTCCAAATATTAACAGTGCCCGTGAGCACTTCTAGATAGATTTAAAATAAAGCATGACTTTTTTGAGTAAAATTTATTTAGTTAACTAATGTAGGAAAAGAATTAACTAGCAAATGAAATTAAATATACAGGGTGATGTATAGGAAATTCCATGTAAATTTAGAGGTGGCTAAATATTGGCTCCCCTGTACATTTGAGAGAAAAATTGTATTATAATTTTTAGAAGAGGCCGATATAACAAACTCATGTGACAAGTTTTAATAAATTTTAATAAGTAAATCCTTATTCAATTAAATGTGATGGCAAAATTCATGAAATTTTCATAGTTCAGGTAAAACAGCAAATACCAGCAAATAATTTCAATGACGCTATTGTAAAAAATTGACGTAACGAATAAATATGATTTTACATTAAAAACACATTTTCGTTTCACGAATCCGGCAATCACACATCCAAAATAAAAGACACTATTATGTTTTTCTTACTCAGCCTTTAATTTAACAGAACATACCTAAGACTACAGATTTTCACAAAAACATTAATTAATTAAATGTGCAAACAACCCACCATTAACAGCTAAACAATATTCTAACCGATCATAAATACAGTTTCTTAGCTGGTCTAGATTTCCAAATTTTACATGTTATACCTAAATAAATTTTTTTAAGTGACCCCACAGAAAGAAGTCGTTTGGCGAAAGGTCAGGAAATCTGGCTGGCTGAAGAATTAGATTCGTGGGTCAATAATATTTCCGTTAAAAATATTTTGCATCTATTCCCTAACCATGAGAGAATTATGGGCAGGACAACCATCCATTTGATACCAGATCTTCTGATTCTCGCGTATAACTTCTTCTAGTGCGGGTTCAATTCGAAATTGTAGTAAGTTCAAATAGGTTACTGTTGTAAGGTTGCCTTCCATAAAGAATGGTTCAATAATGTGATGTTCTACAATTCCCGCCTCCCCGCCTCAACATTTATTTTTTGTGGATATTGCGTCCAAGTATGAACAAGTCAATGTTCATTTTCTTGGCTCCAATACCGGCAATTTTGAATATTTGGTTCGTTACTGAGGGTGAATGTACATTCATCGGTAAAACAAATATGTCACAAAAAATCCCTATTATTATTCGCTCTTTCCATTACCTCAAAACAGAAATACCATTCTCTGTTCTTCATCACCTTGCCATAGCTCCTGGCGTTTTTCATATTTATGAGAAAAATGCTTATGTTTTTTTTTAAGTGCGCAACACTCTGGCTTGATGATTTCCTACGGCTTGCCAAGAATCCACATGCTAATCATTTTATTTTCCTCCGCGTGCAGTAAAATATCAAGATCTCTATTATCCCTTTATTCTCTATTGACATTTTGAGTTGAGCATTTACTGTTATTTATTAAATCCCCTTGGACTCAAATTTACTAATGATAAGTTTAATTAATGAAATGAAAGGGATAGGCTTATCAGGGATTAGAACTGAAAATATTTCAGATACTGCTCTTCCACTGTTTTTTCTGTATAATACCACTTAATCATAGTTACCTTTTCCTTAATAGAATAGCTTATATTTAGCTACAGTAAAACCTCCCTATAGCGGACACCAGAAAAATTTTGTGCTTTTTTTGTTTACATATCTAGAAATACAAAATACATTTTAAAGTAAACATGGTACAACAACAGCAGACTACACTTAATTTAAAATATACTACAGCTTCTTAAAATACAATCGAAGTTTGCTTCATATTCTTAAGTTTCGATTTTAAAACTTCGGACTCACACTTTAACAAAACATTGGAAATTTCCAAGGCCATGTCAGCATTATCATAATTTAACAAAAATTGTTGAGCCTCTCTTAACTTTGCACAAAGTTCATTCATATTTTTTATGGTCGTTTTTGGTTCTTCAGTTTCTTTCAGTTCTTCAGTGTCTTCATTATCATTATCGTCCACATTTAAGCTAATACTCTCATCGTCACTGTCAGCCATTAGTTCATCAATAATCTCTGGTATGGTGATGCCAGGATTTTCAGTAAAAGCAATATGGTCAACCAAGGAATATTGCTTAAGATTAACAAATGTTTCTTTTATGGATGGAAATAACTGGGCAAGTGGGATATCATCTTCTTCATCAACGTCATATTCCAAATTATTTTTCATAAATCCAGCTTTTGAAAAACATTTTTTAATTGTGTTGGGTGAAACTTTTTTCCAAGCAGCAGCAATCCAAACTAAGGCACTGGTTAAATTTATGCTTTTTTCAGCATCTTTAAAATAAATTTCGTTCTCGGAAAATGACAAAATTCTCCTAACTTAGTAATGTCTATAGAATAGTTTAAAATTTTGGATTATGCCCTGATCAAGCGGCTGACAGTGGGATGTTGTATTCGGAGGCAGAAAAATAATCTGAACATTTTTTAATGTTATCTTTGGATGTGAAGTGGCATTGTCTAAAAATAGAATCACATTTCTGTTTTGTTTCTTCATTTTTTTGTCGAATTCTTGCAACCAAGTTGTCATAATGTCTGTGTTCATCCAGGCTTTTTGATTCACCACAGATAGTTTTAAACGTTATCGTGTGTCTTTGACACAATTTTTCCAACCAGCCATTTGAAACCTTAAAATTTTCAATTTTCAGATTTTCTGCGACCTCAGAAGCTTTTTGTTTTATTACAGGCCCAGATATTGGAATGTTTTTGTTTCTTGCTTTACAAAACCAGTTAAAAACTACCTCATCAACTGCTAATGCACTAGTCTTGGGAAACTTGCTGTTTTGGCTCTTCATTTCCGCCTTCAGCAAACAGCTTTTTTAGCTCGGTCTTGTTTTTTATTATTTCCGAAGTTTGTGTTTTTCCCACACTGAACTTTTCAGCTAGTTTTCTGACACTTGCCCCATAACTTTCACTTTCCATTATTATTTCATTTTTTTCCTTCAAAGACAAACGTTTTCTCTTTAACGACATATTTTCAGACTTAAAGACACAAAGTTTTAATATCAAATGAATAACAATAACTAAACAAGAATTTCAAAAAGGCCCTTTATGCTAATGTTTTCTTTGAATAGCGCAGTAAGATCATAATTAATGTTTATGACACCATTTACGGGGTATAATCCATTTTACAGAAACGGAAAACCCAGAAAAAAAGGTACCTACCTAATAAAAGGGTCTATTAAGTAATTACCGTGTCGGTTGTCGATAGACGTTTTAAATTACCATAAATAGAGATAAACAATTTAACATTCTACGGGGTGTCCGTTATATGGAGGTAAAAATACATGTATTTTAAATAGAGAAGTTTTTAAAAAAGTGTCCGCGCCCGCTCTATAGAGTGTCCGCTATTGGGAGGTGTTTTTATACAGGTTTACAATAGAAATGTTTTTTTGCACCAATGAAAGTGTCCGCTATTGGGAGGTGTCCGTTAAGGGAGGTTTTACTGTATAATTAAAGCGCCTTCAATGAAAATGTTGTCACTGATGCTGCTTTTCGTTTCGTTCATGCCAAATAATAATTTGCTGGTGTTTTATTTGTGTTAATTTTGCCATCACTTTTAATAAATTAAATAAGTTAGGATTGGCTTATTAATATTTATTCAAACTTGGCATATGTGTTTATTATATCGGCCTCTTTAAAAAATTATAATACAATTCTAAATATATAAAATGTACAGGAGAGCCAGTATTTAGCCACCTCAAAATTTACGTTAGATTTTCTATATTCAACTAAGCCATTTATGCGGCGTACGAAATATATACACATTAATCGCGTCAAGGTTAAAATCAATTTATTTGAAATGCCGGACTATTTATGTTGGTAAAACGCTAAAAGGCGAGAAATTTTATTTGATACCTTTTTAACTAAATTTGATGTTGTGTGGCCTACAATGTCAGATTTTATATTTTTTTATCAATAGAGTCTAGTTCTTTATATATATATATATATATATTATAACAAATTGGAAGGGTAGTCTTTTTGACTGACTAGTTGGAAAACACCGTGATCACGGTGATCCAAGTGACCATATTGGGGACGCAGGTGACAGGTGTTTCCCTTCCGTGGTTCTTTGGTGTTACCTACCTTTAACAACAGATATCGGGATTTTCTGCAGTCGCCACCTGTTGGACGGTGATCCGAGTAACCATTTGTGGGGGAGCATGTGACAGATGTTTCCTTTCCTTGGTTCTTGGGTTGCCTACCTTTAGCAACGTATGTCAGGAGTAACCGAATTATTTTAAAAAATTGTACAAAAAAAGTAAAAATTCTCGAATAATCAGTCAAACACATGTACAGTGATGTAAAACTATGATTGACTGTTTCTAAGTGATTTTCCGATGCTTTTCTATATTTTCCTGTTGTAATAATGCCTAACTTTGCAATTAATACCCAATTTGCACCCAAGGTAATAGATTTATTTATAAAAAAATTGTCACTTTTCATGTTATAATAATTATTGCTTCTCTGTTTTGTAGCCTTGAAAAAGAAAATAAAGATTTTCGAAAGCTCGGCGTAGTAAAAAAGAGGTTTTATATATTATATATATATATTTAATTTAAAAGTAAATTCTCTTGAGAAAACGAAATAATTTCATCTAAATGATATTTGGTGATCCACTTTAACTTAAAGCATATTCCAAATGGTATTTTTACACATAAAAGTATCAAGGTTTTTGATTAGTGATCGTGATCGTCATATGAAAAAAATTAAAAATAGAAAATATTTTTGAACGGATTTTATTGATTAATTATTTAAATATCTATTAATTTTATTAAACTTTTACAGGATTTGATGAGTGTTATTTTAGTTTGAGGAGGTATATTACTATCAACATCTTGGAATTAACAAAAACAGTCGGCATTTACAGATCTAGTATTTTCTAAACATATCAAAAGGAACTCAAGTCGCATCCCGTTAAAAATATTAAAAACCATTTATTGTAGTATTTTCTTAGTATTTTCTTTTTATATCACAATGTAGCTAACACTTTTATTTTTCCAAAGTATTGTTGTTGGTTTAGCTTCATCCCATAAAAGAAAACGAAACACCTTTTCTTGGCTAGAAGATCTAACATAAAAAAGGTTTTAGTGTTGTGGGAAAAGTTTTTATTTACTTTTAATGCTTTAACAAAGAAATTAAAATCACAAGAGGTTTTTGATGTTAGTTAAGAGTTTCGGGAAGTTTTTCTTTCAGATTTATTAAATGATTTCGTGGAGAAAATAAAATACAAAATACCCTATTTGATGTATTATGAAGAGATTCTATTTTTATATATCGGTAAAAAATTACATTAAATATTCTCATAAACAGGATGAATTTTTAAAGTATAGTATATGTAGGTTCCAGGCGGTTTACTAGAGATGCTGGAATAAGTGGAAGGTAAGTTATATGTGTATTGCACTTGTACAAGTTGCATCCATACCACATTACGCTTCATCAAGGGTTTTATGGGCAAGACGTTGAAAATCGCGTTACCTTTGGCAATTTGGTTACAAGTCAAATAACAGGTTCCTAAAGAATGTAATATTTTCTATAGTCTGTGAATTGGCGTAGGCGCAAGTAAAAGGGTTTGTAGAAAGGCATAACACCACGTTTAAAATGAGAGTCGTTGGAAATCTTTGGCAAGAAAAAATAAAGACAGTGGATTGTGAAAAATGGAGTAAGTGCGTCGAACATGGGATTGAAATAGAAGAAAGAATATAGTTCATCGGACTACTCATGACATGATGACTAAAATTTAAAAATAAAGTTGTTGTATTGTACATAGTAGATCATTTTTATAAATATTAATATTTATTCCAATTTATGTATTTTCATATTATTCTTACCTCTATATAGGTTTTTAACTATTTAAATTAGAATAAGTAATATCTCAATTTTATTATCTGCCTATCTCCATACTTATAATCAAGTATAATTATGATCATACTTTTTATTCTAATAAACTACCTGAATTTACGCCGCTGTCACCTTCCTTTCATTTACCAAACTCGTCTTACTTTTGTATGCAAATAAGGGTGACCATAATTTAGGACCGATTCGGGGTGTATTTCAGACTTACGAAATACGGAATTTTTAAAAACTATCATTGCGATTTACCTGAAATTTACAATGCAAGTTTTAAGTTGTCCACCCTGAATAATGGTTCCTGTCATTGCAAATTAATATTTTATTACTCTCTTGCATTAAGCAACAGAGTATAACAAAGCTATTTTCCATAATTGTGGCAGGTAGGATTTTATGATATTCTTCATTAATTTAACTTCTTATTTTTTTTTCGAGGGAAAAATAATAGACCTTCATTGCGTGTCGAAAAATTCTTTTTCTTGGACACGAAGTAAGATATGAAAGAAACTCAAGAGACAAAGAATTTGTATTTTTAGTTGCTTAACCTGAGAACAATATAAGATTCTTAACACATGTTTATATGAACTTTTCTACTTGAATTTGGTTCGGACATGCGCCATCGGAATTAAGGCCTAACATTAACAAACACCTTGTATCATGTGCCATCACGTTTAATATTTTTGCATTTGAAAATTGATCTAATATTATTGTAAATATAAATAATAAAATAATAAAATAATCTGAAAAAGAATTTTTGGTCTATTTAAAAAGACATATTTAATTTAATTAAACCATGTTGTTAAGGAAAGAAAGTGGCAATGAGAATGGGAAATTTATTTTGACATATCTCTTGAAATAGAATGAGAAAATAGGAAGAACTATATGGCAAAAATTCGGGTTTCCCCGAATATCTTCGGAATTTTTGAAATTTAAAAACAAGACGTGTCAGAGTTCACTAATGGGTAACTTTTCTCTAATTTAATCATTTCTGTAAGTCTAATGGTTTACGATATCCCTATAGATTGCATTCTTATCTCGGATACCCTGTATGTATACCTATGCTAAAGGGATAGAATTTCAAAATATGGCAGAATTTTTAAAAAGTGGCAAATACTTAATTGATTAAATGGGTTGGTTAATAACAACAATTATTTGTAAAATGTGGAAAAATTCCAATTTTTCTTACGTCCTTACAAAAGTAGCATCTATCAACATTAATTTCACTGGACCACAAAATTAACCGGACCGAAAAAATTTTGCTTCAATTAAATCTTAAATAACTTTTAATTTTTTTTTTAAGTTCGATAATTTTTTGACATGCTGCGGATACTGTCGTCTTCATCATGTCCTGATATAATTTTTACGAACATTGTAAATGGATATGTTGGCATACAGGGTAGAAAAAAAAAATGGCATTTTACGCTTAATTTCTGAATATCCTGTGGAAAAATTTAAGAACTGATTGATGTTTCTTTGCACGACATTTTTAAGCCCCATCTTTTTTCAACAACTTGTTTTTTGATTCATACCGATATCTGGATTATTAAAGGAAAAACACAGGTGTAAAGGAAATAATGCAATTATCCTTTATTAGCAACAAAAAATTAAAAAATAACATGTGCAATAGTGAGATTATTTTATTAAAATCGAGTATTTCCTCCGCGAGCCTGAATAACAGCTCTCATCCTTTCAGGCATATATTCAGTTAAAGCAGCTACCGCGTCATGGGGTATCTGCTGCCACTCGTTTGTCAGTGCCTTTGCTAACGCAACCAAAGTTTGAAACTCGCTGTAGTTCTGCCTAACTCTCCTTCCTAGTGTATCCCACATATGCACAATAGTTTCAGTTTAGATCCGGACTTCTTGAGGGCCAGTCCAATAATTGAACGCCAACATCGTTCAAATATTGCCTCGTTATTTGTGCTGTGTGCTGTCGGGCATTGTCGTGCATTAAATTAAAATTTTCTCCTATAAAATGCGAATATGGTACCACATGTTCTTCTAAGCACTGTCTAATGTATTTATCGGCGTTAATGGCCCCCTGAAGTTTAATTAGGTCTGCACGGGCTTCCAAAAAATGGCGCCCCGCCCCTCACCATCACTCCTCCGCCACCAAATTGCACTCTAAGAGAGAAACAACATTGAAAGTATCGTTCTCCTTCTCCACACTCTTTGACGTCCGTCAGGTACATATCGCGTAAAACGAGACTCGTGTGTAAAGAGAACGTTTTTCCAGTCGTTCATGTCCCAATCTGCATGAGCTCGAGCAAATCAAGGCGCTGCCTTCGTCGATGACCTGCATCTAACAGAGTTTCTTATGCAGAATAACCAACAACTTACTTAACAAACGCTAGAAGTATAGCAATTCATAAATCTGTGATTTGTTAACAGAAATTTTTTTGACAAGCTATGGTGTCATGGAAACTGGATTCAGAAAGACAAAGCCAATTTACAAATTAATTTTTTAATTTTTTGTTCACAATAAAGGATTATTTCATTATTTCCTTTAAACCTGTGCTTTCCTTTAATAATCCAGATATCGTTATGAATCAAAAAACAAGTTGTTGAGGAAAGATGGGACTTAAAAAAGTCGTACAACGAAACATCAATCAGTTCTTAAATTTCTCCACAGGATGTTCAGAAATTAAGCGTAATATGTAATTTTTTGTGCTACCCTCTATGTCAACATATCCATTTACACTGTTCGTAAAAACGATATGAAAACATGATGAAGACGACAGCATCTGCAACATGTCGAAAAATTATCGAACTTGCCAAAGTTATTTAAGAATAAATTGCAGCAAAAATTTTTCCGTCCGGTTAATTTTGTCGTCCAGTGTAGTTTCCTTTAACTAACAATAATCATATTGATAATAATAATAATAATAATAATAATAATAATGTCTTTATTTCTGTACTACGTGCATAGTATAAGAAAGAGCGAAGTCCAGATGTAAATGCCACCTGCGTGGAATCTACCCTGATCAACTTAATCTAAGTAATCATTACAATAATAGCTGATTTAATATGACGACTAATAAATAAACCATAAATATACCTAGTTTTGTTAATAATATATATTATACACAGTGCAAATAAGAGAGGAAAAAGAAAAGGCCTAACACGTCATTGTTTATAAGTTGGCTTGTCTAGAAGAGAGATGTTTCAGAATATTTTGTTTAAAAGTAGCTGGTGTGAGAGTCTTGAAGAAGTCGGGAAGAGAGTTGTATAATCTAGCCGCGTTAAATGTAAAACAGCGTTCAAACATGATGATTCTTATAAAAAATGAAGTGGTCGGTCCTATAAAAATAAGAGAACTTTGGCATTTGTTCGTTATAAGCTAACTTCAAATGTCAAATTACTCCCCAGCGTCTTTACGGTTTGGTATTTAAAGTGGACCATTGGTCATTTATGTTTGTCCAACTTGAATTAATTCTTGCGGTTGGCAGTTTTGCTTATTTTTGATACAGTGAAGAACTTTTAACGGATTATAATATTATACTGATCATCAAAGCACAATAATAATAATAATAATTACAAAATATAATTCCTTTGGGGTGAACTTCTTCAGATAATTGCAGTTTTATTTCTTTAGGGGATTGTAGGTTTAATTTTTTTTTTATATATTTTGTGCAGGAAATATATAATAAAATCTTCTTTATGATCCAATTTAGTTCCGTTCTATGGGACAGGGGTTTGAATTTTTGCCAATTTGGCGTTTTTTATTTTGCCTCGATAGCGATGTTTGAAAGGGAGCTAAATTCAAATCTTATTTATGTTTTAAAGTGTAGATACACACCGTTCAGAATATATAAGGATTTTTAGCGAAATTATGCATTAGTAGGTGCTTATTAACATCAATAGTTTTTAATTAAGAAAATTATACCCTATTTCTTAATGGTTGATAGTACAGCGAAGGGTCATTAGTCGAAAAACCGCATTAACCATAGACGTGACAATAACAGGTAGCTGGTCTTAAATTAAACAGGTATCTTATTTCATAGTAGAATATTTCCAACTCGCTTAGTTTAGTTTTCAACGCTTGTGGTTCATAATAAAAATGGCGAATAATTATTCCACAGTGTTCCACATTGGATTTTTTTTCCTTCCGAGGGTCCGTCCAAGTGCTGGACGCACTTCGGCCAGGTTTGGCCCATTGTGCTCACCCTAGTTTATTCTTTCACCCACTCATTGATTCCAGTTCATTGCACTAGTTTGTGTAGGTCAACTGGTGAGAGTGTCGAAATTTCCTCTCGTTCTAGTCTTGGTTGCCCGAGTATTTGTTGCCTTTTCCGATCCAATAATTCGCAGTGGCAAATAATGTGCTGTGCCGTTTCACTTTCTCGTCCGCATAACTTAGGTCTCCGTTGTATATAGTTGCATACGGTACAGGTGCTTTTTGACGGCCATGTGTCCTGTCAGAATTCCTGTAGTGATTTTCAGCTGATTTCTGCTCATCAGAAGTAGCTGTTTTGTTAGGCTCGGGTCTGGGTCCGCAATGAACGATTTGCTATGGTTTAACCCCTGTCTATTGTTTCAGTAGATTTTGTGCTGATTCCTTGTCCATCGTTTTATGACATCTCGTACTGTGCACCTTGGGACTCCGAGTGCCGGTTCTGAGCTAATGAATGTTTTCTCTGACCCCTTTCTTGCAAGTTCGTCGGCCCTCTCGTTTCCTGTAATACCTTCATGTCCTGGTACCCATTGTAGTATTACTTTATTGACTTTTGCCAGGGCCACTAGTTCCTCTTGGCATTCCCATACCAGTCTAGATGTCACCTTGCTGCATGTTAGCGCTGCAAGGGCTGCTTGGCTGCCGTAGTATATGTGGATCAACTTATTAAGATAAGTCCTCCTATTGTTTTCATACGCTCACTGTAGGATGGCGTGGATTTCCGCTTGGAACACCGTGGGAGACTTACCCAGGAAGAAGTAGGCATCTCCCTTCGGTCTTACTCCGTGTATCCCTGCTCCAGTACCGTCCTTGGTCTTTGAGCCGTTTGTGTATCAGAATATTGCCCCAGGAGTATCTGGTGTTTTATTGTTCCGTACATCCCGGTCGTCAGTTACGGTCTTGAATGGTATGTCATAGCGATATGCAAGATTAGTGTGGTCTGATCTCATTTCTAACTCAGGTCTCCTTATGATATCGCATAGAAGTACGTGTTCAGTTCTGTGCCACCCAGAAAGCGACGTAGAACTCTGTAGTCTGTATAGTCCCATTCTCGTCTCTCCTTTAATCACCAGATGAAGTGGAGGAAGGTCCAGGATGTTTTCCATTGCGGATGTAGGGATCGATTTCATGGCACCTGTGATGCTCAAGCAGGTCAGTCTTTGTAGGCTTCCTAGCTTTGATATTGTGGTTTTCTGCTGTGTCTTTGGCCACCAGACCAGTGCTGCATACGCAATTGCAGGTCTCACTACCCTGGTGTACAGCCAGTTCACCAGCTTGGGTGAGAGTCCCCATGTTTTTCCATACATCCGTCTAGTAACTACCAGGGTTACTCTCGACTTCCGGATTGTTTTTTCCACATGTTTATTCCAGGTCAGTTTGTGGTCTAAAGTTATTCCCAGGTATTTGACCTCTTCCGACAGTGGAATGTTCACTCCTTGCAGCGTTAGGGGGGATAATGATCGTCTTTTGGGTACCGATGTTGAGTCCTTCCTGACCTACCCATCTTTCCACGATATTGAGAGCCCTTTGCATTCTCTCTCTTACTGTCGTGTTGTATTTGCATTGGGTCATAATAGCCAGGTCGTCCGCATAACCCACGATATGGTATCCTTCTCTGCTAAGTGACAAGGTTCCAGAATAGAGGGGAGAGTACCCCCCTGCAGGCTATTCCACGTTGGATAAAATTTTTCCAATTAATTTCTTGTGTGTGTTTTGATCTTTTGCGAGTTCAATATGACGATTTGTTCGCAAGAATCTTGCGAAGTATTTTTTGTGGTTGTTTCAATTGGAATTAGTTAAACTATACCATTGTTTTAAATTGTTGTAAACCAAATAATATATCGTATATCTGTTGAAATCCCTTCCAATTTGGTTTTTTATTGTTTTTTTAAAATAGGATGTGTAGCAATTTGACTCGATGTTTTATATGGTCCATAAAAAACTCAGACAGAAAAATTGTGTGTCGATGGCCATCAGAATAAAACGGCATTAGAGTGGCCGGGACAAAAACGCTTTTACGGCGTTAAAATCCGATTCCCAGCTATTACAAGCGACACTGACAACTCCAATTCTGATCGAATGGAGATCCTTGGAATAAAGTGTCGTTTTTTTTTGTTTTATTCAGGATAAATGTGTTTTATTTCGTTTTAGGTGACATTGTTACGACTGTATTTAGAATTCAATATTATAGATATTATACAGCTCAAAGGGACTAGCACATGTTGGTGTCGGGTGTCACAAAAAATAGAAATAACAAGTCGGTGTATACAGTACACAGATAAAAAATATTGTTTGGGTCAAAAGAAATTATAAATAAATAAATAAATATAAATAAATAAGATTTTTATTCAGAAGGTACAAAGTACAAACAAAATTAATATTGTGCATCTTCTGAAATGGCGAAGTTCATCCATTTACTGACGTAAAGGTTGTTCTTACACTTAACCTGGCCGAGCACCTGCACTGATAAGAATGCACTCTACAGGGATCTCGTAAGCCATAGGAGATACAGAGATGGTTAAATTAGAGAAAAATTGCGCATAATTGAATCCTGTAATGTCATGTTTTCAAATTTAAAAAATTCCGAATGCTTCCGAAGATATTTGGATAAAACCGAATTTTCGCGATTTTGTTTTAATTGATTAATGATTCTATTTGAAAAGACATCTCAAAATAAATTTTACATTCTCGTTGCTACTTTTTCTCCCCTATAAGATGCTTGAATTACATTTTTGATCCGACGTTTCGTTTAGTCACAACCATCATCAACTTTGTTATTTTAAATAGTCGGAAAATTTTATTTTATGCTTAATAGATTCTACGTTTTATTTTAAATCCAACGGTGTATCACACTTATTAGTTATTAGACGTTTCGATATAGAAAAACACATCTTCAATAAAAATAGGCACATTATCGAAAATATGTATGTTTTTATTGTTGTATTTAAACACTAGTAGGATTTTAAAACATTTTTTTATTTGAAATTATTTACAATATTATTAAATTTGTGTTCAAATGGGTAAATCTTAAGATTGTGGGACAAAATTAAAAGAAACCTAATATTATCTAATAAAACTTATCTGAACAATACAACAAGTAATAATTGATTTTAATTATTAAATACAATTATTTTTATAATAAATTATTTTTTATTTTCAAAAATTCCACCCTCATTCTTCAAGCATAAATATCATCGGTAAACAATTTCTTCCATAACGTTATTTAACATTTCTGGAGTTATTTTATTTATTGCAGGTCGAACTTCAGCCTTCAACTCATCATTATTTTGAAAAGTCTTCCAGTAAACTTCATTATCAAGGAATCCCCAAAAAAAAAAGTCCATCGCGTAAGGTCTGGGGATCGCGGAGGCCAGTTTATGGGACCACGAGTGGCTATTAAATTATTGTGGAAACGGTCTCTCAGATATTCCATATTATTTCTGGAATTATGAGGAGGAGCCCCACCCTTGATAATTTCGGAAAATTAACATTAATTTAATCTGGGTTTTGATTAAGGTATTCTATTTCAGAATTTAAAAAATTTAGATATATATATATTTAAAGATGTGATTTTGATGATGATTCCAGGAACATATAACGTATGGTAAAGCTTCTAAAAGAGAACAAAAAGGGTAATTGGTTTTCTCTTATCTCTTACATTAAAGACGCAAACTGAAAAAAATATATTTGATGTCTTTCGGTTCTTTCCGGATATCGTCGGAAGTATTCGAAGTCTAACAGTCTACAAAATCTCTGCACTGAAAAACAAATTAATCATACCCTGTATACTCATTAGTCAATATTCAGTTCAAATATAATATACCTCTACTAAAATTTGCTTCTAAAACCCAATTCTATACCATTATCTGTTGTTTGAGGATTATTTTCGGATTCATTTTAGCTTTCATAAATTTTCAGTTCTCACTGATGTAATAAATTAAATCCCAAAAGTCTTTAAACAAGGTCATTTTGACACACTTTGCTCGATATTCTGTACAGCGCCGAAACAAAATGTGGGGTAGAAACCCGAAAAAAGCTTTTCAACCCTGTTAGTCAGTGGAGTCCGGACATATAAAAGCTCTTTTAGAGCCCCTCAAATCCATTTGAAATCCCTTATTAAAGTCCGTTTAAAGCTCTTTGGGATCTCAAATTGCCCATGTGCATGCAAATTTTATTTAGTAAAAAAGTTAGTTAAAAAGGGGTGAGTTAATTTTTCCGAGAATCTTAATTGGGTACGTGTATTAAATATCAAATACGCAAGGGAAGAAAAATATTTAAAATTATAATTTTTGGGGATTTTCACCCGAAGACTTTTTGTTGCTCATCAGTAGTAAATAGTTCTATGAGCCATTTAATTAAACAAAGGCCTAAACGATACAACTTTTTTTTTCCTATAAATTCACATTATTTTTAATTTCATCGTCGACTAGCCCCTCTTGACCACTGCAGTTGGACGTGAACCCCGTTATTATTTTGCAGCGTTCTGAGCCAGTTGATGGCCTTTCTCTACTACGTTTATCGCCTTGAGGTCTCCATTCTAACAGCAAAATTCTGCTTTAGCTTGTATATTCTTTTTATATTAGTAGCGGGTAGAAACTTATTTGCGATCCCCGAAGAAAAGGTCTACTTCAGTCCTTCACACCAAAGCAGAAAAATTATGTCTTTAGCCCAAATCTTAATCCGTTTTTTTTTCATATCCAATATCTCATCGCGCCACAATAACTCGTAATGGCCAACAACCCCCTAACTGACGCGACGGACACCATGCCTGGGTGATGGTAGATTCGGTCCCAGCAGTTAGGAGATTAAATCAAAAATTTTATACCCATTTATCGGTAAGTACATTCCCTCCCAACCAGAGTTTTACGATACTGAGGTGCTTAATCTCTTTCGTAGAAAATAGTAGTAATTAGTAAATGAATAATATAAATATGGTCTGTTCACAGATTTAGGAGAATGACTACCTGCCTTTAGTTATCACCCATCATAAAATTCTTTGATGAAAGGGTTTCAAGGATCATAGATATAATGATTTTATTATCCAGATAGGGACCGTACTTGGCCGTAAATAGTTTACAAAGCCTTATTAAATAATGGGGAAAAAATAAGTAGACAAATCAGTGTTGCAAAACCAGTCATTGTAATAGTTCGTGGCAAATAAAAACGCAGCTTTGATCATCCAAATATGTAGCGTCCATGGATTGGTGAATCTAGTCTAGAACAGCCGGAGGAGGTACAGGTACAACCACAGTGCGGAAATGAAAATAGGAGAAGACACTTATCTTTAGATTCTAAAGAGATTATAAAAAATGTGTTTACAACAAATTTAAGTAAAATGGAATGTATTGCAGAAATAGCCACATTGACTAAAATTTCGGAAAAAACAGTATGGAAAATTGTGAATAAACCCATC
Organism: Polydrusus tereticollis; assembly: GCA_963920685.1. Lineage (NCBI taxonomy): Eukaryota > Metazoa > Arthropoda > Insecta > Coleoptera > Curculionidae > Polydrusus > Polydrusus tereticollis. The sequence continues at coordinate 30,629,949 of OY987332.1, read as the reverse complement.
ACCGAAAGGAAAAGAAGGAAAGATTCTGGGACTTGCAAAAAATTAGATCGCAGCGATGAAGATTTAGTCCGACGCAAAATTTATAAGATGTATGAAGAGCATATGGTACCAACACTGAATAATTTACTGAAAAGACTTGAGATAGATAACACGGATATCAATTGCGGTAGGACAACGCTATGGAACTGTCTTCAACAAATCGGCTTTAAATTTAAAACAGCCGATAAACAGCGAGTTATCACGGAATCGCAACGACTTAAGGCATGGCGATTTGAATATTTGACAAAAATCGCTCAGTACAGAAGTGGGAACAGACCTATTATATACTTAGATGCTTCATACCCATGATACCCCATTAAAAGGTTGGGTTGATTCTAGTGACAGGTGTAGAACAAATGCACCATCAAATAGAGGAAAAAGAATAACCATAGTACATGCAGGGTCCGAAGATGGTTGGGTACCAAATGCACTTTCATTGGCAGCCAAGAATATAAATGACTCCAGTTTGGATTACCATAACGATACCACAGCGGAGTTATTTGAGGATTGGTTTGTAAATAAGTTAATTCCTAATGTTTCTCCAAACAGTGTGATTGTTGTGGACAACGCAAGTTACCACAGTAGACAGTTAAACAAGCACCCTTGTTCAAAAGATACAATAATGGCAATACAGGAATTTATGTATTAGAATGATATATATTTTCATGAAAGTTACACTAAAAGAGAGTTACTTGATGTGCTTAAATTTCTGAACCTAGAAAAGGAGTACTACTGCGACAGTTACGCTAAAAGTAAGGGGCATACAGTGCTAAGGCTTCCGCCGTATTACTGTATATTCAATTCCATAGAACACATATGGCATCAATTAAAATCTACCGTTAGACGTAATAATGTATCACCAACTCTAAACGCTAGTGTACTGGATATTATTATTACTGAAGTGGACAAGGTGCCTGTGAGTAGCTGGAAAAATTGTGTTTCGCATATTAAAACTGTTGAAAATTCATACATTGAAATTGGGAATATAACAGAAAGATTTATTATTATCATAGGTGTTGACAGTGACAGTAAAAATGGATTAAATGAGTAAACTGTAGTTGCATTAATTAATTATAATATATAATAATAATATATTCTCTCTAAAATTGTTTATTATTTGTGCCAAATCATCCATGCTTGAAAGACAATTCAGTGCGGGCCTGTGTAGACCCCAGTCAGGTTTTAAACAGGCGTCAATACGAGTCGGTAAGCCATTCTCTTAAATCTGTGAACGGTCTTTACCTGAAGGATTGAACGATTTATCATTTAGTTGCGTATTTTTTCCCAGTTTACATATTAGTCGATTCAAGTATTTTCTGTAGTCTGCAACATGGATCTTAATATTATTTTGAGTAAAAAAGGAAAGCACATAGTAGTTATAAATAGCTATAAGTTTAGTTTTCAAAAAATTTTAAAAAGTGGTGAATAGCGGTGGACGTGTATGAATAAAAAGTGTATGTGTGTGCTTAGTATGGTGAATCGTAACTGTTACAAATCATGTAAAGGAGCATTGCCATAATGCAAGTGTAGAACAGTTGAACCGCCAAATTACAACCACTTCTTGCAAAATAAAGGCTATTGATGATTTATCGGCAAAGCCTGCAAAAATCATTCGCCGGGAGCTTCAAGACAATCTAATCTGCCTTCAACGATCAATATGTCAGACGTTGCGTTAATAAGGAAGAATTTGTACAATGCTCGTCGAAAACTGCTTCCACAATTGACAACTAGTGTTCAACAAACTTTCCACATTCTGGCAAAGATCAATATTGAAACATCCAGAGGTGATAATTTTTTACTTTTTAATGATGCAGCTGTTCAAAACGCTGTATTTTCTTCTAAATTAAATATTGAATTTATCGGAAAAGTCAGACGAATATATTTAGATGGCACATTTAACTAGCCCACAATTTTTGTCAGTTTTTTACGATACACGGGTATTATAACGGCCACTATATTCCTCTGATTTTTTCACTATTACTCAACAAACGTAGTAAAACGTACCAAAAATTATTTAATATTGTAATAGAAATCTGCATCAAAAATAGTGTTAGATTAGACATTTCTGATATTGTAATCGATTTTGAAAAAGGTATCCATACTGTCCAACAAGCCTATTAGTTCAAATAATCGGATGTCGATTTCATCTTTTGCGATCATAGTAAAGAAAAATTTAGCAAATTGGCTTAATATCTGCCTACAAGGATGAAAGTTCCAACTGATTTCTAATTGTTCAAATAAATTTAATTTTTTGCTTTTTTTTTTCAGCATGAAGTACCTAGTCCTATTTTATTTAGATTTATAAAATGATTATTTTCAATACAATGTGTTGACATTCCTGTGTTTTTGACATTGTTTAAGATTGATGTTTTATGTTATTTAAGTCTATTTTTAATACATCTGCCGTTTTGACCAATATATACAGCATTACAATCTGAACAATGGATTTTATAAACACCTAACTTATCTAGCTAATTTAATTTGTCCTTATTATTCACAAGTATCTTACCTAAGTTTTGCTTGTTGACGCAAATATTTGAATATTCGAAGAAAGTAAGAAAACTGGAAATTGGTTGAAAAATTTAAAGTGGGTAAGACACAAGTGACTATGTTGCTTTAAAATAGAGCAGGAGTTAGAAATTTTTTTCAAGAAGGTGGCAACGGTGAACAATAAAGGAAATTTCCCAAAACCGAAGGCAGTGGACCAAGTTGTTTTTAACTGTTTATGTAAGGCGCAAAACAAGCACTTATCAATCACACAATATCCGCCCCCATAATTTAAGCAAGAGCCCTCGAATCTGATCAATATTTAGGACTATATAACTTCAAGGCATCAAAAAAGTTCCGTCGTCGGTACGATATCACCTTCAAGAAAATATGTGGCGAATCAGCCGATATTAATATCGAGGACGTAACTGTTTTAAAGGAAAGGCCGTTGACCATTTCAAAAGATTATGCCCCAAGGGACGTATTTAATGCACTATCGTGCATTACCAACAGAAACATATGCATTGAAAGATAACAAATGTACTTGAAGAAAAACAGCAAAACAACTATTAAATATGGAAGGTGAGAAGGAAGAATCACTTATAATAGGCAATAGCAAAAATTCTCGATGATTTAAGGACACACATATCGATAAGTTACCTCTCCAATGGCTTTCGAACAAAAAATCGTGGATGACAATAGACACGATGACAACATGGCTTCACAGATTTAATACCAAGATGAAGAAGCAGAATAGAAGAGTGGTATTGTTTCTGGATAATGCAACGCCTCATCTCAAAATTACAGTGGATATTGTCAAACTTATTTTTCTTCCACCCAATACTACCTCACGATATAGGTTTCGGTGGCCTGGCGCAATTTGTCCCCAGTGACAATAAAAAAATGCTATATGAAAGTCGGATTTATGTGTAATATAGATAATATTGTATGAACTTGGAACAATTTGCCAACAAAAAGTGCAGAATTGACTATCATAGAGTGTATTGAAGAGAAACGGATGAAACTACTCCCAACTCTGAGATAAAGGAAGAGGAACCTGAACTTGCTCCAGTGCCGAAAATATCAAGCCTATCTGAAGTTTAACGAGAGAAAACTTGGACACCATTCTTTTATTTTTGAAATAAAAAATGAAAAAGTAATTCTTATAGCTTGATTCATTTTACTATAACTAGTCGCTTTTTTTCGATAACTTGGGACTATTAAAAAAAAATTATTTTAATACTATCTGGCTTACATATATTTTTCTGAATATCTTGTTAACCCTTCGTTAGGCGCGTGGTGTTTTGTCACTAGGTTGGTCGCGCGGGCTACAATAGTAGCCCATTTCAATTTTGACTAATTTTACTTTTAAAAATGAAAATAATACAACTTTTTGTTATTAATATATGTTATATTGATACAGGGAATACAACAATAAAAAAAATATTGATCTATGGGCTTTAGAAAACAAAATATAAAAAAATTGTTATTTCACCACATACTTAAGGTAAGGTGGGGCAAGTGCAACTTTGGGGCAAGAGCATCTATTTCCTTTGTAAATTCATAAGGCATTAAATGCTTCATTTTCTTGGCACCCTTACTTTCGTTGTACTCTTAGCAACAGCGCATTCTAGAATTCAACGCGCCAAATGCATCTGCATTCAGTCTGTCGACAACGAACGTGATGTGCTGTGTTTTTGCTACTGTGGTGAGTAAACAAATAATATATTGGCGGTAAGTTTTTGTGTGCATAAATTCTAAATAGCTGGTAGAAAAAAATCTCATATGAAACTTATATGTAATGAAATAACAGCATATATAATTGATTTGGATTTTCTTGCTGGATTTTAATTTATGTTCGGGGTCGCACTTGCCCCATGAAAATACGCGACTGGGGCAAGTGCGACTTTTACCGGTGGGGTAAGTGCGTTCTTGTGGGCGCACTTGCCCCTTGTGGATTTTTTTTCAAAAATAAAGATAAGAAAACGGAAAGTATGCCATGGGGCAGAAGTCATAACAAGCCAAGAGGTATTGCAACGACTAAACGAAAAAGACCAATTGTTACTAAAGTTCAAAAATAAAAAAAATAAACCTAAGCATCAAACCGAATCAGTATCCGATGATGATGACGAACTTCCGTTGATTCACATAAAACAAAAACTGGTTAATGAAAAGAGGAAGCCACCAAGAAAACCCAAGAAGAAGAAAAAACTTCAAACGGATTCATCATCAGAAGAAGACGAATCCGTTGGTGAACTTTTAACTGAAAGCGAAGATAACTTGGAGAGCTTTGACGATTTTGAGCAAGAAGAACAAGACTTACAAAATACATCAAAAAACATAAATGACATGATTAGGTATCAATGACTGGGTCCTAGTTAAATTTCCCGGGAAAAAAATAATTAAATATTATGTGGGTCAAGTAACTAATATGTCTGATTGCGAGATTACTGTAAATTTTGCCAGAAAAAGTATTTTTTTCAAGAGAAACTCTATGTTTATTTTCCCTGTTGTCCAAGATTGTTGGCCGGTTTCTAAGAATGACATTATTTCAGTCTTACCTAACCCGAAAATCAGTCGCAGAGGTGAAATAAGCTTTGAAGTATCATTTGATATGTACAATATCCAGTAAATAGGGGTTTGAAAGAATACTTTTTATCTACCTTAGAAGATTAGTTTTAGAATAATATGTTTTTGCACTAACTGTATTATTTAAAGTTACTTTAATATATTTTTTTTGGGCAAAATAAAAAGTTTTTAAAAATTTATTTTTTGTGTCTACTCTTTACCCCTGATACCAAAGTATTTAACTTGCAAAAAATTAAAGATAATCCAGATTTGTAAAAAGTTTTAGAAAATTGTGCATAAAAGCTAGGTGCTCTTGCCCCGTGAATTAATTTAATATACTTAGATGGACCCGTGATCTACAAAGACGCACTTGCCCCATCACAAGGGGCAAGTGCGTTTTCACGACTAAACATTTTTTAAAATTTATAAAAATTTAAATTTTGCTCGTTTTTAATTGATATTAAGTGGTTAGCTAGAAAACCCCCACAACGGATCAAGAAAAAAAAATGAAATTAAATGGCACAAAAATAGCTTTTTTATTAACTCATAAAGCGTTACTTATGTATTTTGGGGATGCACTTGCCCCACCTTACCTTACATTAAAAAAAATTAATCTACTAAAAAAACAACGTTATTTTATTTATAAATAAAAACATAACAAAATGTATGCTAAAATAATATAAAAAAAACAGATACCTAAATATAAACTGCAACAAAAAACATAACCTACACTGCACGAAAAATGAAATACAAAGTTGTAAAAAAAGGAAAAAGTTTTAATCGGTCAGGCAGCCAACACAGACTTCTCTATAGTGTTCTTTGCACACCTGGCGATTACATTTGACACATGTTATTCTTGTAGATTTGTCCTTATTTCTTGGGCAAATGGAACAACGTCGAACACTATTATTTGGCCTAACAGGCACTTCTGGTACCAGTTCTTCTAGACCCAACAATTCTCGTGCACATGATGTTTTTTCTTATCTCAGGGTCTAAAAATTTCAGTAAAATTATTAAAATATAAGTACTACATTAAGTACTAGGTGTACTTACCACAAAATATTTTTTTAAACCGAAAAAATTAAGGAAACACTAATAAAATACTTTTATAAAAACTGTTACGACTTTGGTCGCGTGGGCTACATTCGTAGCCCAGTTACATTAATCTTCAAATATCTCGAACAGCCGTGCTTTATAGGGAGTGGGTGTTTACTGACTGTTAGATTCATGTTTAAACGACAGCTACTAAAAGGCGTGCGAACGTAGCGTCTCCCACCGTTTAATAATCTCGCTTCAAATTAGAGTGGGCTACGATTGTAGCCCACGCGACTATGGAAGGGTTTAGCAAGCGACATTTAAGTGGATACATCTTAAAAGTACACCTGAGGGAAGTCCGTAGATATAAAAGCTCTCTCCAGACCCTTTAAATCCATTTAAAATACCTTATTAAAGTCTGTTTAAAGCCCTATGAAGTCCCTAATGGCCTGTGGGTATTTTAAACATGCACAATTCATATAAGGGATATTATGTCAATAAAAAAGGCGAAATAAAACTTTGCTTTTTAAAAAGGGTATTAATTATAAAAAGGTTAATTCGGGCAAAAAAGTAAATAATTTATCTTCATTAAAAATGCATTAAGAGAAACTTTTAAATTGGCTCTGTGGAAATCATGTCAATTCTAAAATTTTAATGTTTCACATTCAATGGCAAAATTACCAGGCGAAAAGGAAACATATTTACTTTTTATTTATGGAATAAAACACAAAGTCTGCTCCACTAATTTAATGAAAAAAGTTCATATTAAAATCCCATACATGTTTCGAAGGCATAAACCTTCATCTTCAGTGGGTTATTATTAAGATGTTATTAATTTATAAAGAGACCAATGACATTGTTAAATTTTTAAACTGAAAGGGGAAGGAAAAAATACAATTAGATAATGTAAAAGCAACATAGGCATCATCAATAAAAGTTTAATAAATGGGAAAAGATATTTTGTAAAATTTGGAGATTAATATTAAACCGCGATTACAGTAAAATACATGCAAGTTAGAGACTTACCTAATGTTGCAGAAATTTTTTTTTAAGAAAACATATGTAACGTTAATTAAATAACTAATACATTTTGACTAATAAAAGTAAAAAATTTTGTAAATAAAATGAATTCAAATTAAATTTTATTTTATTTTAAACTTATTAAAAAACCCAAATTTGACTGGGAAATTGAAATAGGGTACGACCATCATGGTGGAGTCGTACCAAATGGTAGGTAAAAATTTTTATGAAGCTAAAGTGTGAATGTATTATTCTATTTTATTTCTTTATATTTTATTCAAAAAAACGGTCAAAAACCGTCGCAATGCGACAATGTCAAAGGTTGTCTGTTTAGACAAATGGAGTAACAACTAAATAAAGAAGGAAGATGTACACTATATGTTAGAAAAGGTGTGATGTGAACTAATATAAAAATCTAAAAACTAAAAACCTAAAAAACATAGACCTCTGTTAAAGCATTATAATAAGATCATAATGGATGAGCAAGGCGAAGTTAGGACGCCAGTCACAAGAGAGAGTAAAGTGTTTATATTATAGTAACCCAAAACTGTTTATAAAGGTAAATCATGTCAGGGAACTAGGATGTATGAAATACGAGGTACCATTAACGGATAAAAGATGGAGCGGTATAACAGGGTAGTTATGAAAACCGTGATGTCATAAGATAAAATGATAGTTAAAAAATAAGGTTATGTTTTAATTATTTAAGAATTTTAGAGCATTGAAAAAAGTTAGACAAGTAAAGTTAATCTGATCATTAATGCAGTGTAAAGAGGGATTGTTAAGAGCCTTCTGGATTTCAAGGATCTCCAAAAGATTCATTGTAGTACCCTTATCACAAACATGGAGCACCTTAGTACTAGTATGGAGATCAAAAGAATGGTTGGAATTGATAACGTGATTGGCGAAAGTGGATTTAGAGTTTATATCCGTATGGTTTTTGTTTTTTTCAATGATTTTGAGATGTTTATTGACCCTGGTTATGATCTTCCTACCACTCTGACCTATGTAACAAGTATTACAACCTGGATGAGAACAGGATATGGAATATATACCTGACCTGTCCAAAGTGGATATCTTGTCCTTGGATTGTACTACAAAACTACGTAAGTTGGTTCGAGTTTTGAAACTAATGTTAATATTATATGATCTGAAGATGTCTTGAATTTTGTAGGATATATTATTGAGGAATGGTAGTGAAAAATATCTCAATTGTAGTTTTGTAGTAAATTAGCGGAGCAGACTTTGTGTTTTATTCCATAAATAAAATATTACTCCACTGTGAGATGGACTACTTCCATAAAAAAAATATTTACTTTTATTATGAAAATATCTACAGGGCTTAAAATTTGGATAATTGACCATAAAATTTCAATTAAACAAGGAGGTTTCAAAAGTACGGTACGTAACTTAAGGGGGTGGTTCCCTATAGTATTCTAACAGAAAAAGTTTATATGAACATGTGTCCGAAGATTCCCTTTTTGATACACACATATTAAAGTTTAAAAAAAAAAGGAAGTTTTTTATAATTTTTTTAAATATCTGTTTCCCGATTTTATTGAAATTTGGTACCGTTATTCATAATAATAAGGGGCTTAATCAGCCTATTAAGTCCAGTGGCGTCCCGGGAAGCACCTTAACGAATATTACGGACAAGAAAATGTACGCCACTGACTTCTTTTCTAATTTTGATATCTTTTTCGGATTTACGAGCTAATAATACAACTGTGTTGTTCCTTGAATTGTTTTCGTATCTTGCTTCATTATCGAGAGAAAAAATAAAAACTTCTTTATTGCATATACAAAAAAGATACAGCCTCTCCAGAGATATAAGAAAGTTACACTTAGCCTTTGAATGGGATTATCCAAAGGTTGCCATAATCAAACAATGAATGAATTAATAAATGCAGGTAAATTATGGTCCGTACTTAAAAATGTCTTAAAGTAAACTGCAAATCCGGAAGACGTAATTTCATTATTAAAGTAATAGTTTGGTGATTTTAAACCGATTTTTACCTGATTCAAAATGAGAGGGTTAATCCCATAAAACAAATTATGTTCTAAAGACTGTATACGTATATAGCCACTCTTAGTTTTAAGCTTAGTAATAATTCTTACTTCGTGTGTAACAGCGCGTTTGTTAAATCGTGTGTGAGTCATGGAAAATATGTTGGAGCCCAAGGTATCTCAGGAGATAACCCCGTCGAAAAGCAGATAACACTTTTCTGTGGAAACTAAGGAAGTTATAAACAATGTTTATTCAACTCTCATTGAATGTGCGGTCAGCAAGCAAGCAGCGTTAGAAGAAAATGCCACATTACCAAAAATTCCAACATCAACTGTATGGAAAATTGTCAATAATCCCATTTTAGCGAGGAAAAGAAGAACCGATACTGGCACATTTTCTCGAAGGTAGATGGAAGTGACCAAGATATAATACGGCGTAAAATTTACAAGTTATACGGGGAACAAAGCGTGCCTACATTAGATAATTTAATTAATAGGCTTGAAAGAGGTGAAACCGGAGTTAAATATGGCAGAACAACGTTATGGAAGTGTATCCAACACATTGGTTTTAGATTTAAAAAAAAATAACAAAAACAAGTTTTAATGGAATCCAGTAGAATTAATTAAAAAAAATTAGGATTTACAGACATCAGCAAAGGCCGATTATTTACTTGGATGAAACCTGGTTCGACACATATGATACCAATGGATTCCAAATGGACTTTTTCTGTCTGCAAAAAACATTTAAGATTCTTCTCTGGATTACCATGAGGGCAGCACTGCTGATTTATTTAAAGATAGGTTTAAAAACAATATACCTCCGAATAGCGTAATTGTAATGGAGAATTCAAGCTACCATAGTAGGCAGTTGACCAGCCTCCCTCCTCAAATGGCACAAAAGCAACAATCCAAAACTACATGTATGATAATGACATTTATCTTCAGGAAGATTACACCAAAAGGCAATTAATTCAGGTTTTATAAAGTTTAAAACTACAGAAGGAATACTTCTGTGATAACTATGCAAAGAATTTAGGACATACAATTTTAAGGCTTCCACCATACCACTGTATATTTAATTCCGTCGAACATGTTTGGCACCAACTGAAATCTGCCATTCGTCGTAACAATATTTGCCCTACTATTAGTGTACTTAAGCTTATAGAAAGAATAGAAGCTTTTAACATCCCTTCACAAAGTTGGGCAAATTCTGTTACACTTGTTAAAAAAGTGGAAAATACTATATCCATATAAACAATATAGTACAAATAATAATTAGAAGAGATGATGATAGCGATAGTGATATTGATAGATTAAGTGAATAATTATTACAAGTACCGAATAATTTGTATATTTTTGTAATCATAAATATAATTTTTAATAATAAAATAACTTGTAATTTCACATTTAAACATAAATAAAAGATTATTTAGTGTCTTACTTATTTTTATTACAAACCATGATTAAATTCTAAGCAAAATACGGACCTGTTTACCAATTTTACAGCTGGCCCGGGTCTTCCCTAATAGGAATCAGTTAGGCACTTTCTTATATCTCTGAACAGACTTTACCTAAGTATTTCAAAGTTAATTAAAATATTTTTTTTTCTTATTCCGAGGGTCCGTCCAAGTGCCGAATGCACTTCGCCCAGGTTTGGCCCATTGTGCTCACCCAAGTTTATTCTTACACCCACTCATTGATTCCAGTTCCCTGCACCAGTTTGTGTAGGTCAACTGGAGAGAGTGTCGGAATTTCCTCTGGTTCTAGTCTTGGTTGCCCGAGTATTTGTTGTTCTTTACTCCCTGTGGGGTTAGGGGTCCCAATTCTTACCTTTCTCAACAAAGACCTGGAAGAAGTTTTGCTTTGGAGTGACAGTAACCAAGTAGAATTTAACGCTAAAAAACCCAAGCAGCAGTTATTTCTAAAAAAGTTAATGTTGAAGATCCGGATATAGTCATGGCGGGACACTCGATTCCCTTGGCTTCATCAATTCACTTATTGGGCGTCAATGTGGATATTCATATGTCTTGGCATAGTCACGTTGCGGCCATTGCTTGCCAGAAGGATTCAACCATCGCTGGAGTACTGTCGCAAACTTGGGGCTCTGCTCCTAAACATACCCTGAAATTGCTAAATTTCATTGAAAGAAGAGCCGGTGACCATGATCTGACAAACAACCTGGAATGCCTTGAACATCGAAGGCAGGTTGGCGACTTACTGAGGTTGCCCGCTTAATTCCACCCCGAGCGATGCATGGTAGAAATACACGACGAGCCACTGCAGCCCACCCGTACGTGGTTCAACTTAGTGTCTCCCGAATGACACTATTTAACAATTCTATCATCTGGAGAACCTCATTACTCTGGAACGACCTCCCTGAGGCCGTGTTCCCCAACGAGTATAATCTTTAAAGATTCAAGATCAACGTGAATCGTTTCCTACGCACACATACCGCTCGCAGAGTGCCATAAAGGATTAATCCTGTAGTGCTGTGCCTTACCATGAAGAAAAAAACATGGTTGTCAAGACTCTGGTATCTATAATTTATCTAAATTAGCCATTTAGTAACCACCTTTAATATCATTATAAAGACTCCGAAAGTTCATTAAAATCAATGGCCGACATATTGAGTACCTTCAATTATATATATTTTTTAATTTGGATTTTACTGATAATTCACCTCACTTTTATTGAACCAATCAAAACGCTCATTTTCATAGCAACCACCTTGGTAACGGTCGTCTTACCCGATAAGACTACCGCTAGCTCGAAAAGACGCTTTCGAAAAGACGCTTGTTGCTTTTTTACTTAAATAAAAAATTAGTAACACCTCTAACTTGTATATTTACCTTTATCAGACGGCCTTCATTTTTATGTTCAGTAAATTATCCAATAAAATACACCTCTAGAGGCGGTTTCTTATCTTCATACCTTCGTTTTTCACTCGAAACTCGATTTTCCAAGAAAACTTTCACTCAATGTAATTTTTACTTATAATCAAAGATAAGACCCTCGAGCTAAAGCTCTCGGGATCATATCACATTATAAGTAAAAATTACATTTCGTAAAAATTTGTCAGAAAATCGATTTCTTGTTAAAAACATCGGTATTACCGATAAGACGCCTCCTCTATCGGTATATTACCGTTGAAAATACCACAGTGTGAAATTTTTTTATTACGAAATGTGTCCTTACTTTTATTGGCGACAGGAACTTGTCAGGTCCAGTTAATTTAGTTGTTATCACTGGTTCTAGCATAGGTATCAAGCCCTACATTTTTTCCTTATTTGTTGGACAGTCATCTTTTAAATGCTCGATATTTCCATATTGGAGTTACCTATATGAAACTATCCATTGAAATATAATTATACACACTTTTTTAAAATACTTAATGTGATTATCTTTAATAATGGGTACCCTTTTTCTAATTTTTTAATATTCGTGCTTATATGCAAAATAAATAAAATATATTGCAGCCACTAAAACAAGCGTTTATTATTTTCTACTTGCCGTGATTATTTAAATTATTTAACAATAAAACAATTATATTTCTAAAATGAGGAAATGTGTTCATTTAACAATCTGTTCACAGCGGTTGCTGGCCCATTTCAAATTTGTTTAACCAGAACGTAGCTTTATTTGGTTTGGTTATGCCATTCTTGACACATTTTATACTGGAAAGCTTTTGCGATAAAAACTATATAATATCAGTATACAGAGTATTTCCGGTGTTCGTGTGTGTGCACTGTGCAATTCCGCAAAATTTCGATTTATACTACAGAGGAACGTGTTAAGATGGTCTTAGGCTTCACCAGAGAAATATCAGCTTAAAAAGCACTTTACCGCTTCTTATACTGATCCAGAGCAACAGTACAACGCGGTTCCATTAAAAATATGCAACCCCTGATAAAGATAAAGCGAAATAACCGTAGTAAACAGTGGCGGCTCGTTGTAGATAACAGTAGCACCTAGAACGAAGGGGGGGTTTAACTTTATAGCTGTCTTTACGTATTTTCATTTGTTGATTAAATGTCGTTCAAGACATTTATTTTACGTATTTTTATTAACCAGCAGAGATACAATTACTTAGAATTGGTGAAATATTTGATCGTCGCCGGATCTTTCTAAAACGCATATGGTATCTTTCATTTTAAAAAGATGATAGTTCAGGATAGAATTTTGTGTGTGGCACTTTCTAGTTACTAAAAAGGCAACCTAAAAATCAAAAGGATTTGTTGTTAATAAAAACATCCGAATCAGCTGTCAGCTGACATGACATTCAGTGGAGTCAAAGTAATGTAAATGAACTGTGGAGGAAGACTGCAATGCTTCATTTACAGAATCTCATTTATTTCGTTTCTTCTTGTCGATTGTTTCCATTTTCAATTGCGCCGATTTTTAAGATATTTTGTGTTTGGTTTTTTTTTGGGGTAGGTTCTTTGTGTGCTATTACACTTAGTGTGAAAATTAATTATGGATTACAATTACTGTGTTCCCAGTATCTCGGGAAGAAGAAATGACGAAGACACGGTAACTTAATCAATTTATATTTTAGGTATGCACAATTTTAATTTAAAATCAGAAAAATTGCAAGAACAATTTTATTATCTACAAGGCATAACAGCATGTTAACCTTTTGGGCCCCCGTTTTTTATTGTCATATTTTTTACGACTATCACTATTCGCTTCTTCAGGGAAATAAGCTGGCCCAATAATTTGTCCAAAGTGTATAATCCTATGCCACTACAGAATCTGCACATCCTTTCTGTGGGAACATATTCAGGCCAGTGATTTCTTACGTCCTACCTTATATCTTCTATCGGGATTTATTGTCACTAAAAACATCCGAGTCAGCTGTCAGCTGACATGACTTAATGTGTTGTTGTTCTTTCTCTGGCAGCATTAACCATGCCATATTTCGATCTTTATTCACCTGTCAGTGAGCTAAATCCTACTTTATCTGTAAAGTACAAACGAGACGGAATCATATTCGGGCGTATTTTATTTAAAATTAAAGAAATATTCCATACTTTCAGTGGAGTCAAAGTAATGTTAATGATCTGTGGAGGAAAACTGCAATGTTTCATTTACAGAATCCCATTTATTTCGTTTCTTCTTGTCGATTGTTTCCATTTTCAATTGCGCCGATTTTTAAGATATTTTGTGTTTGGTGTTATTTTGGGGTAGTTCTTTTGTGTGCTATTACACTTAGTGTGAAAATTAATTATGGATCACGATTACTGTGTCCCAGTATCTCGGGAAGAAAATTTGAAGAAGACACGGTAACTTAATCAATTTATATTTTAGGTATGCACAACTTTAATTTAAAATCAGAAAAACTACAAGAACAATTTTGTTATCTACAACGCATAACAATATTTTTGGGCCCCCGTTTTTTATTGTCATATTTTTTACGACTATCACTATTCGCTTCTTCAGGGAAATAAGCTGACCAAACAATTTGTCCAAAGTATATAATCCTATGCCACTACAGAACCTGCACATCCTTTCTGTGGGAACGTATTCGGGCCAGTGATTTCTTACGTCCTACCTTATATTATCTTCTATCGGGTTTGGTACACTTTTACTTCTAATGGATAATTTGCCATATGTTCGAAGTAAGGCATTGGCTAAATTTTTCCTAAAATTATTATTGTAAAACACTATTTGTCATTAGGATGCACCTTTCTAATAAGCAGCCACGCACTTGCTAGAGAAGCATCAAAAAGATAACAACAAATGGGCCACCACCACTTTCTCTGTCTCATTCTGGTGCGATAAGCGGCAATCAACTGGTCCATTTTATCGACACTTTCGATGTATTTATTGTAGTGGCCAAATACTTCCGGTTAAGGGAGGTAGATTTTACTTTTATGCTTTTTTTACCAATTTGTTGCAGGACGATTTTGTTATCATTCCACCTGACTAAACATACCTTATCTGTTCTATAATCATAAACTCCCCTTTTCTGATTCTCTATTTCAGCCTTTTCTTTCAAAGGACATTTTCTGCTTCTCTATTTCAGCCTTTCCTTTCAAAGGGCATTTTCTGCTTCTTCCCTTCTAAATTGTTCGTGTTGCAGCATAACCGTTATTCGGAATTTTCGCTGCCTGAAAAACTACAGTATCATATCCTATACCAAACCTTTTTGCTTTATCACTTTTTCCGGTATAAATATCAAACGCAAGCATGTAACTGGTATATAGGGCCCAATTCTTCAAACCAATTCGAATTGGTTTTCCCCGTATAAATTGTTTTGCATAATCACAGCCATAATAGGGAATCATGGTCTCGTCTAACAATAAGTTTTCTTCAAATCCACCGTGGAACCGAAAATTTCGATTTAATTCTGCAAACAGTGATCGTAGTTTATACAACCGGTCTTCAGTGTAAATTTCATCATTATCATTTAGGTGAAAATGACGCAAAATCTCTTCATGTCTATTTAGTCTTATACTGTCCTGAAGAATTTTTGGCACATCGTTGTAACCATACCAAACATCGTTCTGTTGGGGTATTTGGCATATCCGGACAATAAAAGACCTTCAAGAAATACGTACATTTCATCCATGATGAGTACAAATTAGTCTGTTCTAGCATTTGTGTTGGTAATATGTCACACCAAAAGAATTTCATAAAATCCACAAGACTTTCAGCATTCTTTGCTTCCTACGAAAGACATTTTTCTGGTTGTTTTCCTTCCTTTAGCTAGTCTTGATTTTTTACAATATTTTGAGAGACGTTTGTCATCATATTGACGACTCTGAGTTCTTGTAGAGCTGACGTTGGGTAACTGTGGTTTCTGTTCTTCTTGTCCGTGGATGTGATACTCACATGTCGCTCGTAATATTTTTGGTTCCAAGCAATTGAGATTTCCTTCGCACTATTCGTCACTTGCTTCACTGTCACATTCGGTGCGAGAGTGTCAAACTAAAAATTAAATGAATAATAAGTTACCTGAAAGAGGAAGGAGATTGTCCAAATAACCTCAAGAAAGAGCCGTCGCTGGTAGTACGTGAAAACTTCAAATGGAAGTATGTTTAGCAATTGAATGAAATCGAACAACTAGTCTTACTTACCTTGCTGTATTTTCTAAATTGAGCTGACCTAGTAATTCAGCTGTAATTATTTATTGATAGGAGAAAACCAGATATTCAATAGTATTACCAACATAAAATTTAGGAATATTTTTTTTTTGAATATATATTTTGTTTTGAAAAAAAAAACAAAATAGAAAAAATTGTATGACGTATATGTTTTATAAAGCTATTACCGCACTGGTCTCGTCAGAAAACTCCCTGCAAGCGACTCGTCTTCCAACATAAACGCGTGCGCTAAAATGATGTTTCATAAAACTTAGTACTTTAATATACTTCCAACATTATCTACAGTATAACGACACTTACACCAAGAAACCAACATTATTCTTTCAATTATTCCAAAAGTACCAAATTTCATAAGCTAGATTTTTCCTTCTTAAATACCTACCTCATTATTTTCTTTCATAAAGCGACAAAACGACACCGTAAGCAATTCCTGGATTCAGACCGACTCTTCAACAAAGAGGGAAAATAATAAAATTTAATCTTCCATAATTTAGCAAATATAAGTACTTAACCGCTTTGAAATGTAAAACTGAGAGGGGTCCAAATTCCCGTATTTATGACGGACGTTTACATATACAGGACCGGAATACAATTTTTGCAGGTATGTATAGAAATTATTACAAATCTCGCCAGTTTTCTTTAAGTTTGCGATTTCTGTACCTTGCTCTTTTTGATTTAACCAATCCTTGCGTAAACCATTCATCACAGTTAAGATAACTGATATTTTACTGACACGTGCTCGAGCGGTAAACGATCTTGTTCAACTGATAGCAGTTTATCGCGGAGTTAGACAGGGTTGTGTGCTTTAGCCTCTTCCATTCAATCCTTATACCATATCTTGAGAACAGCGTCGGGTGAGACTCAGTATGGCATCCAGCTAAGTGGAGAAAATATCAACAACATTCGGTATAGAGATGACAAGGCTCTGACAGCTTTTGAGTACCTACAACATTGCATGAATGAAGTTACAGATGCTAGTACGGAACATGGTCTGGAACATAATCCCAAAAAAACTAAATATATGGTGATCAGATCCATATTAATGGGAAAATAGTAAAAGAGTAAACAAAGTAACATCTCTTAACTTTTATAAAAATGAGACCATCGCTTCTCAGCTGGGGTCTCAACCTAAATGTTAAAAGTTTACTCGGTGCCTTTGTATAGCGGGGATAGTTGCAGTGAATAATAATAATAATAATAATAATAACTCACCAAAACTCTCAAACATCACCCAAGAAGTGCGGTAGGGCGGATCACTCCACCACGACATCAAGACGGAAGAGGTCTGGCAGACATTGGAAAAATAATGGATCAACAAAAAACCAACTTAAGGCAGTATTTCCACAATAAAGCCCAAACTTCAGACCTACACCATGCTAATTGCGAAGCAGACCACTCCTCTCCCCTAAGATTGAGGGATGAGAAGGTCCAACAACACCACAAGACCAATGAATAAAAGCTACAGATATGGAAGGAAAAACCTCTGCATGGACGACACCTAAACGAGGCAGCCCAGGATCACGTCGACAGTCTTGCGTCGAACTATTGGCTCATCTCTGGACGGATGTTTCCTGAAACGGAGGGATTTATACTGGCAATTCAAGATCAGGTCATACCAAGTAGAAACTACCTGAAATACATAATTCGAGACGACTCAGTACAGACAGACAAATGCAGATACGGATGTCAAACGCCAGAAACGATCCAACACATCACGGAGGATGCCAGATGTTTCTGCAACAGAATACAAATAGAGGCATGACGCAGTGGCCAAGATCCTACACCAGGAGTTAGCGGTGAAGCTACAGCTTGTCCAAGACAAGAGACTTTGATATATGTAGCTATACCAAATAACAACAACCTTCTAGTGAATCATGCTGAGAAAATAGCGAAGTATCGAGACCTCCAGGAGCAAATAAGAAGACAGTGGAATATGGGCAACATCGAAATCATGCCGATTATTGTTTCAACAAAAGGAGTAATCCTTAGAACACTAGACGTACCTCAAGATCTCTACAAGGATATGCAGAAAGCAGTGCTACTGTCAACAAGCCGAACAGTAAAGAAGTATATGGGTAACTAAGGAGACAAAACAAGGGAGTCTATAAGACGAAGTTTGGTAGCTGTATCAAAGATGTTCCTATGCATATAAAAAAGCTTCAATTTGGCATACGTTTTCTGTATGAAGGGTGAAACATGGTCAGAATATCTCAGCTCAGAATCAATCATGAATCCCAAATTTCTATATTTATTGACAGGTGCAATATCTCTGCAATTTACAGAGATTTTAAAGAGTGGATTAAAGATTCAGAACAACATCAGCTGTGTTGTATTTGTCGTTTAAAACTAAGTTATGAGATTTGGACACATCGGCAATAATTCTAAGATCATGATTTATTTTATCAACAGAAGTAGCAAAACTCGAAGGGGAAAAAGAAAAATAAGTTTGTCTATCGTCCGCATATTGATTAAGAAGCTTAAGAAATTTACAGAAGTCGGAGGTGTGGATGGAGTAAATCAACGGGCCCAGAATAGTACCCTGAGCCACACCGCTGCCAACATTATGAACAGGAGAAGGATTGTTCATGATTATCACCCGCTGTGATCTGTTTGAGAAATAATTGTGGAAGAATTTGAAAGGCCCTTCACCCATACCAAAGTACTTAAGTTTGGCCTGCAGTATAGTATGATTTGTTATGTCAAAATCCTTACTTTAATCAAGCAGTAGAAGGCAGCTACATTGATCATTACCCCAAGCTCTCAAAATATTATCGGTTATGGTCAATAGGGTTGTGGTGGTGCTGTGGTGTGGTATTTTTAAAGCCTGACTGAGTCAGAGAAAGAATATTATGAGTATCTTAGAATATAGGTAAGCCACAACCCTTTTAAGGACTTGACTGAATAATCTACCGCAGAATCCTAAAAATATTTTGGACTGACTATGTCGCAAATCATTAAGCGCCGAATAGAATGAATTGCCAGCCACACTTAATGCTGATCATTAAAAAGAGAAAATTGAGGTTTTTTGGACACTATTATGGGAGACAAACAAACATATCGCCTAAATAACCTGGTAAACAAGGAATTTTCTGGCTGACCAATCTACGAAATTGGTAAGTTGCGACCTCCATAGAACTATTTAGATTTGCTGCCCTAGCTGTGATGATTTCCAACGTCCATAACGAATAGGCCGAAGGAGGAAGAAGAAGAACATAAATGAACTTTAAATATTATTACGGCTCTGGATTTAATATTAACGACATACATTTAAAATGAAACAGCAAATTAGATACATCTGATATAACTTTTAATGCCTTTAACGTTTGACGAATCGAGAGGTTTTATATGAATAAATATAATGCAAATTAAGGCTTAAGTCAGCCAGCACTCCGGACCATTGAAAAGTAACATTTTCGAATGAATAATAAAATTTGCCTGAATTATGTACTTTATTTGCCGATATAAAGGATGTTACTTATTGTTATGCACTTATTGTACTGAGTAATTCCTAAAGCAATTTAAAGAAATAAAGTATAAAGGGAGTCTATTAAGTGTGCCGGTGGATATCTCGCTAACGGTCGACTTAAGGAAAAAACTTTTGTACAAAAGTTGTACAGTTGTCGAAATTTGATGATTATTTTGACTGAAGAACACGTTCCACGTGTAGTTAAAATTTAATTATGAAAAAAAAAATAAAAACGATGGTTAATTAATAAAATTTAAAAGTGGTTCGTCCCAATTGTTCTTCTCTTTACAAATTTACATGTTAATTGTTTTTTACATAATCAGTTTTTACATTGTGCTGTTGATGGCCCACTCAAGAAAAGTTAATTTTGTCAATGAAGTTTCCTGTTTCCTGACAAAGAAGCACTGAAGATGGCCTAAGGCCGAAAGCGCTCTGCTAATTTAAATATATTTCAAGATTATACAAAAAACGGCTGTTCTTCCCTCTTATTTCAAAAAAGTGTACACAGCCCTACCTCATCAATTTTCTGCAAATGGCAGACATAATAGTCATCAATTATTTGACGTTTAGTAAATATGATTTACGCAATTGGAGAAAGTGATTTAAATTATTTTATGGCATCACGTTTATATGCTCAGAAGTTTCCAGAAGCTCGATCTCCGGACGAAAGATCAATATATAAACTAAAAGGTCGATTTAAAAGAACGGGGAGCGTAGAGTATGAAAAACCATCTAGGACTAAAACAGTGCTTTATAAAGATAACCAGCTAGGCATTGCATTGGCGGTGGTAAAGAATCCAGAAATAAGTGTCAGAAAAATTAGTTCTAATTTGGAAATAAAAAAATCCTCAGTGAAAAATTTTATCCCTATAAGATTAAATTACATCAAGAATTAAGCGACAATGATTTTGAAAGAGGAACATTATTTTGTCAACGGGCCCAAAATACCACTGCTGAAGATTTTTTTAAATATGTCATGTTCACCGACGAATCGACATTTCATAGAAATGGGCTCGTCAATAGACATAATTTTCACTTTTATGATACCCAAAATTCACATGCCCTGCTTTTTTTTTTTAATATAATAATACACTTTATTCATATTTATAATACACACAATTATTCATTACATTACACTGATATAATATATAAAATGTATTCAGTTCTATAGTTTCTTGAATGTTTTACAAAAGTGTAGTGTAAAGGTACCTAGATGTATAAAAACATCTGTATGTACCGAATCCCTAATATATTATAATACATATCAGATTTAAGTTTTTTTTTTGTCACTCAATTGTATGAAATGACAATCCTAAATTAACATAAAAACAAAATATTTACATAAATAGCATTTATATGAAAAACCGTTTAAATGTTTGTTGATTTTGAAAAATAGCATTCTTACTGAGTCTTTTAAACGTTTTATATTCGTGCAACTTCTTATTTCACTAGGTAGTAAATTGTATAATTTTGGTCCAAAATAATTTATATACCTAAGATTAAGGTTATTGTGACTTATTGGCAGTTGTATTTGTTTGTCCAGTCTGGTTCGTGTATTGTAAGTATGATTACTAACAGGTTTTAAGTTTGCATGAGTATGTATGTATGTGCAGATTGTCGATATATAACTTGATCTAATATCGCAAATGTTTTTGTCAAAAAGCAACTGTGTAGGGTATAATCTGTTCTGTCCATATATAATCTTGAGGATATACTTCTGAATTACGTTCAATTTGTATAAGCTATTGTTATAGAGTCCCCCCCACACTAAAATGCCGTATCTTATAATAGAGTCAACAATTGATTTATACACTAAAATTAGTGCTTTTTTGCTTAAGATTCCTCTTAGCAAATAGAACTTATGAATAAGCTTACGTATTTTGCCTGAAATGTAATCAATATGCGGTTGCCATTTAAGAAATTTGTCAATGACAATACCAAGGTATTTTATGGAAGATGTTTCTTTAATAGTTTGATCATCAACAGTTATGTTATTATACATTGGTCTATTTGCGCTGGTAAGTGAGAAAGCTATATAATTGGTTTTTGATAGGTTTAAAGTTAATTTGTATGTCTGTAGCCAGTTTCTTACTTTCGTTAAACTATGTGTTGTCTTATTCTTTACCTCTGCTAGTAAATAATTTTCAATGTCAGTGGAGGTTAAACGTTTGGGGTGGTGTTATCCACGAGTATGTCATTGGACCTTATTTCTTTGAAGAGCACTTGAATGGTCGCTTGTTTTTGGAATTTTTGCAACATGACTTTGTTAGGCTGACCAATAATCTCCTGGTGTTCATAACGAAAAGGATGTGGGTTCAGCTCTATTGGGCACTCCCTCACTACAGCAAATATGTTCTGAAGCATTTAAATGCACAGTTTCCAGAGCGGTGGATAGGGACGAATGGCTGTTAAAAACCCAAGAATATGAAACTTCTTTTTACCTAATATTTTCATTATTTTAAGGTCCGATCAGTTGGCCAGCAAAATCACCTGACCTAACGGCCATGGATTTTTTTTTGTGGGACACCGTCAAGATCGATGTTTACAGCACACCAGCAACAACAAGGGAGGACATGATGGAACGAATCCGACAATAATTTGGTAGAATTACCTCATTAATGTTGAGAAATGTGAGGGACTCGTTCTTCAAACGAGTTGACGCTTGCATTTTGCAAAATGGTAGACACTTTAAACACTTAATGCGTTAATATGTATTCGTTTTAAGTTGGTGAAAGATATTTTCAAAATTGGAGATTTACATACTTTTCGATAGGTAATAATTTAAGTTTCTTCTGTAAAATTGTTGATAACTACTTAGATATGAATTACACACTAATTTATTAAGTTCTCACTTTTTTTGGAAGTAAATTTAACAATGAATAGACAAACATCAAAACTGTACGTGATAATAAGGTTTTTTAAGACATTATTTTTTGAAATCAAGTTTCCTGCGATAACTTTTTGAAATAAGGTATCAGATATTGGAATCAAATTAAAGGGAATTAAAATATCCTTTCGAAAAAAATGTAAAATAAATTCAAAAAAAAAAAACGAAAACTTGATTTTAAATTCATTAAGTTTGGACCAAAATGTTGAACACTCTGTATTACTTATACCAATTCTAATAACAGTTAGATTTTAAATGTTATAACTTTTCTTTCCCAAACTTTAGTAAAAGAATTTATAAAGATCCAATCCAACGATTTTTATGTAAAATCGTTTTTAGCCAAAAATCCATTGAAAAATTCTTATCTTGACAACGTCGCATTTGATGATCAACATTTTTAAATGTAGATTAGAGAACTATCAAAGGCTTCAATATAATAAAATAATATATGGCGTTCCATTTATAAAAATATATGTTTGACCCACCCTGGATTTTTGAGCCAACCTGTATATTTGAAATTATTTTCAAAAGGTGCGCGGCGTTAACCTGTACAATTTTTGTATAAAAGTTGTTTTCCTTAAGTCGACCGTTAACGAGATATCGTCCACCGGCACACTAAATTGACACCCTGTATAATATAAACATAGGTCCACAATCGCTGTATTTTTGAGTTACAGGATGTATTCTTAAATATGTTTGCTACCGCTTTTGATATAATTTTGAATTTTAATAGATACTAACTGGGCATATACAAAAGAGATCGAAAATATTTGGCCCTCTTCTACCAATGGCGTCCGTGCTACCATAACTATCTTCTGATATTTTTAACGAAAAAAAATTTATTTAGGAGCAGCATTGGAGTAATGGTGCGTGATGCATAGATAATTCTGATAAAAAGCTATTAAACTTTTTTTTCGGCCTCTAACAATATGGAGCCGCTTTGCGGAGAGATATCGGAAATAAAATTGACTTCCTATAGGGTTTCGGGCTCGGCGCTGGCCATCTATATTTCAAAACCATATTCTAAGAAACTAATCATTAGGTATAATATTTTAAACATTTCTGCCTTTGAAGGATTTGCATTTCCCTTTTTGAATTGCTTGTTGTTGTAGTTGTTACTAATCTGGATTTCTTGAAATCTTCTGCAAGGTGAGTATCTTTGTATCTTCTCTTGAAAACGTGTAATACATCCGCGGGGTTACAAATTTTTGATGAAACCATTTTTCTATTTTAACAAGCTGATGGGGTTTTATTATTGTTTTGGGTGTATGTTTGTGCACAATGTATTTTTATACAATATGCTTTGCAAATTTTATGTGTTTTATATTTGGTCATTTATTAATTAATTTTTTTAAGATTAATCGTAATTGATGTAGAACTTCTTGTAGTTTGTATAAACGACAAAGGTTAAAAAGCGCACTCTATATTCCACGATTTTTAGTGAAATAATATAGTTATTTTTCCAAGAAAGTTCTG
The DNA here is from genome assembly GCA_963920685.1 of Polydrusus tereticollis. NCBI lineage: Eukaryota > Metazoa > Arthropoda > Insecta > Coleoptera > Curculionidae > Polydrusus > Polydrusus tereticollis. The sequence continues at coordinate 30,605,858 of OY987332.1, read as the reverse complement.
TTGGGATTTGGGTCAGAATAACCCATACCTACACCGTTGGATAACTGTATGTCACCTATTTGTGCTGACATAGTGATGTCAGAGCTACAAGGGTACTGCGTTAATAAATTAACCTATTCAGTTCCGTTTTTAAAAGGTATGTAGATGACATTTTAACTGCCATTCCAGCAAACAATGCCGATACAATTTTAGAAGTTTTTAATTATTTTCACGAGAGACTTAAGTTTACCATCGAGACTGAAACTGACAACGGTATTTCTTTTTTGGATACCAAAATAATTAAAACACAATATGAACTTTTGGTAGATTGGTTTCATAAGCCAACTTTTTCTGAAAGGTTTTCTAAATTATTTTTCAAACCACAGTTTCAAGCAAAAAATAAATATAATTAATAACTTAAAAAACAGGGCACTTAATATAGCAAATCCACAATTTCACGAAAAAAATCTCAAACTCATAAAAGAATTCTTAATGAAACCAAAACTATTAGTAACAGACTAAACAATATAGAAAAATCCCATATGCAAGAAATCTTTCAGAAAGACTGGCAAGGGACTTAAATACTCAGATAATAAACGTTGCATTTAAAATTGAAAATACAGTGGGAAAAATTTTTTCCACTAAGCAAAAGACAAAAATCCCTCGACACCTACTCTCTGCAGTGATTTATAAAATCCCTTGCCATGACTGTAGCAAATAATACATTTCGCTGAACAAAAGAGACTCATGGAAATTAAATACTATAAATCCCACAGCCTTAGTTTAACATAGTCAAGAACAAGGACATAGTTTTGATTTTGACGACAAAAGAATTGTAGGTACTCAGCCCTTTTACGGCAAAAGACTTCTGCAAGAAATGGTTTGAATAAAAAAATATAATAGTGTCAATACACGCCAAGGTATTGAAAATCTTACCACTTCCTATTTTAATTTAATTGCAGGGCTGCCAACTTAATTGTTACCTTATTGTTTTTACGTGCATTTTAATATGTAATAATTAACTTTTTCAAAATTTATGTCAAAGTCCCCTTTTATTATTTTTCTTGAAATAATTGATATCCTTTCTATCGTCATAATATTTAACAACGCTCATTGCAAGGAAGGCTAAAGAAACGGAAAGAAGAAAAAGAATTATTACCACACAAAAATTCTCCGTCGAACCCAACAGTAACATTTTCCTGCATTCAGTATTAAATTTGCCAAGAGTGAACCTGAAGTTTACATATGTTCATATGAAGTTTTTTTCTTAAATCGACCTTACGTATCACCCTATGAAGTTTCGCACCGTAGTTAGGAAGCACCCTGTATATAACCCTACTCACTAGATAATATTTTAAAGTGCTAGCTGATTAGAATCGCTACTACTTTCAAAACTCTGTTATAAGTTGATTCTTGCAATGGCAGAAATTTAGCACATTCGTCATTTTGTGTAAAGGCATCAAAATAAAAATGCTGCGAAAAGTTCTAAGTAATAATTCAGTTGTCATACTATACCGATAAGTTTTATCTAACTAAACGTCGGTCATTGAAAAGGAAACCTATTTTCCTAGAGAAAAAAATATTTTATTAGTACTTTTCCTTTGGCTTCACATATCTTTTGTGTCAAAGATTGGCCCAAGGGAAGGCGGAAATAAAGATAAAGTTATAAAGATTTGACGAAAGTAATAACTGATGTCGGGAGAAAATTGGGGCTTTTTTAAGAATAGGAATAGTGAACATTTTCTATGGCGTGGAGAAACTAAAATGAAGCAAATCACTTGAAGAAAGTATTAAGCGTGAAATTACAATACTGACAAGAAAACTATTGCCATGATATTAGCAAAAAATATTTGTACTTTAATTAAAGCTAATAAGGTGACTTATGTTTACAGTTCACCATCTACCATACTGGATGTTTCAGAAGTACGGTACGTAACTGAAGGGCGTGATTCCTTATAATATTCGCAGAGAAAAAGTTTAAATGAACATGTGTCCGTTTTTAATATACAGGGTGTAAAGTTCTAAAAAAAAAATCGCTTTTTTACAATTTTTTCAAATATCCTTTTCCCGATTTCATTGAAATTGGGTACCATTATTTACAATGATAAGAGGCTTAATTAGCCTTAACTAGATTAAATTGATTAAGTACAGTGGCGTCCCAGAGAGTAGCTTAACGAATATTATTGACAAAAAGATGTACGCCACCGACTTTTTTCTAATTTTGTTATATTTTCTGGATTTAGAGACTAATAGTAGAACTTTTTTGTTCCTTGAATTGTTTTCGTATCTTGCTTCGCTTTCGAGTGAAAAAACAAAAAACACTTTATTTCGTGTATCGCGTATATCTTGCCCAATAGATTATTATTATTGGTTTTAGAGAAATTGTTAAATTAGCAAAGTTATAGCATTTTCAGCGAACCTTTAGAAAATGAAATGAACAAAAACAACTGAGTATAGGCAGTTACAGCTTTTTGACAAGTGATACTAATTGATTGAAATTTGGGATATCCCACATACATAATAAGCGGCACTTTTTGACCTACAAATGATTTTTTTCACTTCCGGTTTTGCCGGAAGTGACACCAACTTTCGATTTTTAAATGGAATGGTATTATTACATTTTTGAATTCTGCATAATTTTCTGAATCCAATGATACTACAAAAGTGATACTTCAAACGTAAAAATTTTTTATTATTTAATTTTTAATTTTCCATTTAATGACGGTTCCGATTTATTCCAATTGACCCGTCTAATGCTAGAAAAATCGAAGTCCCGTCAAAAATACTAAATTGCGTTTTTTATAAGCAAATAAAGTTCATCGTAATCGTTTTTGGGGTAAAACTTAATTTTTTCACATATACCGTGGTACCATTTCTTAGTACAATTAATAAGGAATTTATTCATACTGGTAATAACATGTGCGATAAATACAATCAAAATTATAGTACCCACAATCAATCTGTTATGGAAAAGCGGGTTTACGGGAAAAAAATATCATAAGCGATTTCATTTCATAAATGGTTAGCTGGGCATGTGATTAGCTTAAAACCAAATTGTCGCCCCCCCCCCCCCCCATTGGGCGCTTGTGGAAAACTCAAAAAGAAATTTGACTTGATTTTCCGCAAAAACGGTAAGTCGCAGAGAAATATTTTGTAAACAAATATTGTAGAAAACAATATTCTCCACAATTTATCTCATGGAGTCACTGCGCTGCGACTAAAACTGCAGAAAGCAGAGGGCGCCAAAGTCGCCAAAAATCACTTATTCCTTATTTTCGACGCGAAACATATTATTTTGCTCAATCGCATTAATACAAAAGTTGTAGAGCCCAAAAAATCCTATAAATTAAGTCTGCGCTTTTTTTTTACGATGCACGGTTATGGAGATATAGCGCCTGGAAGTACCAACCGAATGCAGCATCATTTGTTTTATGTCCTGTGATCGTAGCATTCTATTGTTACGGATACTCACGTCTAATATGACCACTACGCCACAACTAAAAATGATTTATAGGGGAGAGGAAAGTCGAAGCCTTTCTCCACAAGTTTATTATAGTTGTAGAATAGAATAATCAATATACCTACATTAAGGCGAATTGACAAAACGGTTCCACCCTGTGAATCATCGACTATGGGCGATTTATTTACTTGGCTTCAAATCAACCTCAACAGTGAACAGAAATTATTGATAGGAAAGTGTAAATTTAAAAAAATGTTAAATGCCATTGATATTTTAAAACAATTAGGGGATATATCCTTGATATGGAGTAATAAGAACTCGTAGAGTGGAGTAATATTTTCAAATCGACGTTAGAATACCAGTATAATGGCCTTATACGAGTAGTGTTAATAACTAATTCTAATTGTGTTACGAGATTATAATAAAATTACCATTAAAATTTTGAATGTGGCTCAAAACGCCTGCCTTTCTGTGACGTCAATAATCTGTAGTTACCGATGTTATCAAATATGCTGTTTTTGCAATTTTATTACTCTACCACAATAGTATATTTGGAGAGTTAAATGTACTAAATTGATTTCATGACCGTGCATTATCAGTAGTATTTGATTAAAATTTGTTGATATTTTTAAAGCGATTTGGTAAATAATCAGTAAAAAATCAAACAATAAATGACAGCCGGATAATTATTAATATTCATATCGTATGTTTATTCATAGCAACTGTGATTTGATATAACAGTGCTATTTTTAAACAGCATTTTTAAATTGAAATATCCCGAAAACGGCTGGAGCAAATATCAACATAATATTATTATATTTTTAGTATTAAAAAAAAAATGCATTACATGTTTCTAAAATATACTGGATGATCTACTTAAAGTTACCCAAGGTTGCATGTTAAACTAATTTGCCATATTCATTTGTTTTATTTCGTAACAGTTTCCTGTGATTAGTGTGCCAGATAAGAGTCAATATTAATAGAATGCTAAGACGCTGCATTCCGTTAGTACTTCCAGGCGCTATATCTCCATAACCGTGCATTGTAAAAAAAAAGCGCGGACTTAATTTATAGGATTACACTTTTGTATTTATGCGATTGAGCAAAAAAATATTTTTCGCGTCGAAAATAAGAAAAAAGTGATTTTTGCCGACTTTGACGAACTCTGCTTTCTGCACTTTTAGTCGTAGCGCAGTGACCTCATGAGATAAATTGTGAAGAATATAGTTTTCTACAATATTTGTTTACAAAATATTTCTCTGCGACTTACCGTTTTTGCGGAAAATTAAGTCAAAATTCTTTTTGAGTTTCCCACAAGCGCCCAAGGGGGGGGGGGCGACAATTTGGTTTTAAGCTAATCACATGCCCCCCTATCCATTTATGAAATAAAATCGCTTATGGTATTTTTTTCTTGCAAATTTTACAGATTGGCTGTACTATTACAGCTATAAGAAAATAACAAAATACAATAATTATTTTGTTCTAATTTAATGCTAAGAAGTTACTAAGGTGGCTTTGAAAACGATGAAATTATTCCTTCAGATTGTCAATTAAGTATTTGGTGGTTTATCGGTGTTTTTATTGTGTATTGGAAAAGTCTTTACATTTGTTGTTATTTTTGTTCAAGATGCCGCACATTTATACAAGAGATGAAAAAGTGGACATGTTCCTTGTGGAGGAAAAGTTTTAAGAATATCCTCTGATTCATGTGCAAGCATTTCACGATATCTAACTCCATTTAAAGACCCATTGATGAAAATTGGACTGATGATTCTGTTTTGCACTATGCCGCACCACACATTTACTGCCACTCATCCAGAACGTATCACTTTAACTGTAACATGCAGATTCTGCGATGCCAAGAAGTGTGTTTTTTTAGGATTTGGAGCTGAAGCTGTATTAAAAGGAGGTTCATCGGTCTATATAATGTTCCTCAAACAAATTGGCGTTAGTGTTGAGGATGTTTGTCATGTGACGGCAAAACTCCAAACGTCTTTGCGTCTGTTCTTCTGTAAATTTTTGAACTTTTCTAAAAACAAATTAAGATTTAAATGATACGAATCAAATATAAAAACAAATAAAAATTATCTTGAAAATATTCATCCTCAAGTATCCGGCAATGCCTTATTTTTCTTTGTAATATTTTTCGATCAGAAAGTTGACGAAACACATTTCGGAAAGTGTTATCGCTAGGACCTACTAAATGTGGATGTCGCCATCTAAATTCGCGTTGCACTTCTCGCTTGTTGTGTCCACATTAGATATATATCTTAAGAATTTCGAACTTTTGCTCCTACTTTTATTAAGATTTGTCAAAAAGACAGTCGCCAAGAGCAATTTAGTCAAGGTGACAGGTATTGCTATGAGTAACATGAGCCATTTACAAAACTTTAATGAAGATAATGATAATTCTATTTTATTTTCGTATAATTCCAAAATGGTAAAAAATAACCCCAACAACCAATATAAATTTAAGAAGAGGATATAATTCTTTAACGGATAGAATGAAAAAATAGGGGGTATATTATTTGAAAAAACTGTCACTTGTCAAGAAACTGTCACTTCTAATACTCAGTTGTTTCTGCTTATTTCATTTTCTGACGGTTCGGTGAAAATGCTACAACTTTGCTAATTTAACCATTTCTGTAAAACCAATAATAATGGAGATATCTATTGGGCAAAATATACGCGAACACGATGTACAAAATACCTACGTATTTCAAAATTAATTAAAACATTTAAATTAAAAATATAATTATTTTTTTAGATAATGATGCAAAAAATGCAACAGTTAGTCAAAGCAAATGTTTAAATTGATCACCTTCTGATATAACGCATGATTCCAACCGATTTTTTTTTAAATTTTAACACCCTGCATATCAAAAACGGTGCAACGTTGATATAACTTTTCTCTTAAAATATCAAAAGGAATCACCCCCTTAAATTACGTACCGCACTTTTGAAATACCCGGTATATAGAACAACAAATAAATATAATATAAATATAATATTAATAAATATGTTTTCCACTGCATTCTTGCCTATCCTAAATATGTTTCAGTTTTATTTCATTATGCATATAAGGTGTCTGAAAATGATAAGCAAAAATTCTGCTCAAAAAATTAATGGTTTTAAGTTCATATATATTTTTTTCGAAAATTACGGTGTGTCAAAATTTCTTTCGCAAAATAAATTTTACACCCTGTAGTTTCTGTTATTTTTGAGTTTTAGATAATATGGGGGCTAGTATACTATTATTATTTCAAGGAAATAGACTAAGTGGAGACCTAGTCTGGGCAAACAAAGTCGAGGAAGACCGTTAATACGATGTAGATCGTTTCTACATTCTGGATTAATAAAGCAGCGAACAAAAGTACCTAAATGAAAACAGCTTGGGGATAAGTAAGCCCAAGAATGAAATACAGAGCGCTGAATATGATGGTGGTGATAACGAATAAGGTCATGAAAATTTACCTATAATATAATGGTTTTGCTTGCCACAATATTAACTATTAAATTGCAAACTTAGCAATATCAATTATTTTAAAGACCCGTTAATTTATATTGTTAGTAAAAGGAGAAGTATTCAAAGGCTCAGGACCGATTAGCGGCATGTGTGCTCTAGAGTTAGTATAGCTGCAAAACGTAGAACAACATGTTTATTTTAGTATATAAATACAAATAAGGGATAAAATAGTCCCTGGACAAAGACAATAAACTTTATTTCAAAACATTTGGAAAAGCTATTGGCTTTTCAGCGTCTGCTGCACTATTTTTCCAAAACATATCCTAACTATTACCCTTGCACATTATTTAAGTGTCGTAATTTTGGTTTATTTATACGAAGGTAATAAATGAGGATGGTTAAACTCCTTTATATCAGATTGTACGGTGTCCGATTTTAGTTTCACAGATTTCGTTGCAGTGGATTTTTATTTCTTCCACTATACACATTTTCTTTATAGGTACTCCGATTTCGTAATCGGATTCCATACTCACAAACCTTAAGGCGTACATTACAGTAGCGTGTGGTCCATATAACCTATGCTGGAAGAAAAGCATAATTTTTCTTAAAATAGCGACTGTAGTACACAGTAGTATTATACGGATTACACCATAAGCTGCTTTATGATACAGGCTATTATTGTTTCAAATTTAATTTTGGTTCTCAAACAACTAATGTAAAAAAATATTCATTGGAAAAAGCCTGTTATGAATTGTATTAGGCAATCCAATGATGTGTCAAATTACGATTTGCCTGCCACGGCCATATTGAATTCGTTCCACAGACCTGAAAAACATTCAACGAACAATTCAGTATGGCAGTTGAAGGCAAATATGTGCAAATATACACGGATTCAATGCTTAGTTTATAGTCGAGTCCTGTGCTGTGTATAAATATACACTTGCCATTGTTAACATCTTCAATAACATCATTAACTTTAAGTAAGTATTAATAAATATGAATAATAGAAAAAAAAAAAGCATATTGAACAACAATAACTTAATAAAATACACAAAACCAAAATGGCGGTTTACACGTCAAACTTACATACACGCAAAAATAAAGGTTAGTTTTTCTGACGTTTGCCGTCGACGGCCATATTGAAACACTTTGACCGTGGCAGACAAACATAACCTGGTTTGGATTGCCTAATTGTTTGTCTCTGCTGTAATAAAATGATAATAGGTATTGTGTAGTCTTGTATTAAAATGGATCGTATATATACAGTGTCACCATTAAAGTCCGCACCATATGGAACTTTTTTTTATTAATGAGGTTAGTTAAAATTAAATTTCGGCAATCGTTTTTGCTTCAAATTAGACTAAAAATTATATAAGCAAATGTCACCATCTGTCATTCGGTATCTGTCAAAAATTACATTTTAATCAAAAAATGCTGAAAAATGGCATTGTTTTACCGAATTTCAAAAAATTGTATTAGAAAAAGTTGTTTCTAGTACAATTCTTGGCCTAAATACAAAGTTTCAGTTTTCTAGCTCAAAGTTGATTTTTTTGCCATTTTTTCTAATTAACTTTTTTTTTATTTAATGTAAGTTCGCTTAATGGATATTAAACTATTTGCTTATACCATACTCAATATTTTATTTAGTTTGTATGAGCTTTTTTTTACTAGAATGCCATTTTTTTTTCGAAATTTAAAATTAGAGGCAAAAAAATTTGACACAGGTGGTGCAAAGTTATCCTAATTTAAAAATTTTAACAGATAGACGTCAGATATTCCATTTTTTTGATAGTACATACACCTAAGAAGTTTAAAAAACTTATAATAAAATTCCCAGATATCAGATTAGTTCAAAATTTAGACACATTTTCTTTTTATCCATAATAAAATATCAAGGCAATTTTGAATTTTATAAGTAGGCTATGGAAAAAAAAAACCAATTAGAGTGCCGAATAAATAAAAGAAATGTCATACATTTGAATATTTTCGCAAGTTATAGTTTTCAGTGTTATCACCAATGTTGTCCATTTAAGAAAAAATAGAAATTGTCTTAATTTGTGGAGAGAATATGCCTCACCGGCAAGTATCTGCCATTTTTAATGAGAGGCATCCAGAAAAAAATTTGCAGCATGGCACTGTTTCAAGAATAATGTCAAAATTTAGAGAAACTGGATCTGTTCAAAATAATTTTAAGAAACCTCACGCGGCAAGTAAATACGATGAAGCAGCACAACTTGATGTTTGTTTAACTGTTATTGACCACGGTCAAACTAGTGTAACCAAGATAAGTGATTTTAGAAAAATTCTTCAGAAAAATTGATTTCGGGCATATAAACCCAAGTTTATAAACACATTAAAAGAACGCGATTTTGATATCCGACTTGATTTTTCGTTTTGGTATCAGGGACAATATGAGGAGAATATTCTTTTTCCATACAAGATATTATGGACAGATGAAGCCACTTTCTCTTCGAGTGGTACCGTGAGCTCACAAAATTGCCGATGGTGGTCCCAAGAAAATCCTAACTTCACAATAATTGAATGTCGCGACCAGTATCATTTTAAAACCAATGTTTGGTGTGGAATTTTGAAAGATGAGCTTATTGGACCATACTTCTTTAGAGTAACCTTAACTGGTGAAAGGTACCTGAATTTTCTTGATAACGAGATTACCGAAGTTTTGGATAACATGCCCTTACACCATAGACATAACTTATGGTATCAGCTTGATGGTGCACCCATACATCAAACTGTAGCAGTGAAAGAACGCATAAACCAATTATTTCAAAACAGAGTTATAGGGCGTGATAGAGAATGTCACTGGCCACCCAGGTCGCCTGACATAACCCCACTAGACTTTTTTCTGTGGGGTTATCTTAAGCAGAAAGTTTATAAGAATCGACCGTTTAGAAATATCGAGCATTTGGAACAAACGATAAGACAGTGTTGTGCCGATATAAGACCAAGCTTTTTACAAAATGCTGTCAAAGACGTTTATAGACGGACGGGTGTTTGTATAGAGCGAGAAGGACGTCACACTGAAATGTGAAATTTATATTGCTTTTGTGTTACCTATTTAAAATGATTAAAGTTCCTTTTTGTTCCTTTTAATAATAATGATAGTTTTAAGTATAAAATAAAATTTGTATCAAATATTTAGATGTATTTGTCATTTGAAAAACGAAACATCTGTCGTCTATCTGTTAAAATTTTTAAATTAGGATAACTTTGCACCACCTGTGTCAAATTTTTTTGCCTCTAATTTTAAATTTCGAAAAAAAATGGCATTCTAGTAAAAAAAAGCTCATACAAACTAAATAAAATATTGAGTATGGTATAAGCAAATAGTTGATTATCCATTAAGCGAACTTACATTAAATAAAAAAAAAGTTAATTAGAAAAAATGGCAAAAAAATCAACTTTGAGCTAGAAAACTGAAACTTTGTATTTAGGCCAAGAATTGTACTAGAAACAACTTTTTCTAATAAAATTTTTTGAAATTCGGTAAAAGAATGCCATTTTTCAGCATTTTTTGATTAAAATGTAATTTTTGACAGATACCGAATGACAGATGGTGACATTTGATTATATAATTTTTAGTCTAATTTCAAGCAAAAACGATTGCCGAAATTTAATTTTAACTAACCTCATTAATAAAAAAAAGTTCCATATGGTGCGGACTTTAATGGTGACACTGTAGATAGAAAATTGAATTAATTTTTTTGCATATTGGTGGATTAGGTTTCTGAATAGCATGCGCTGAATTTCATGTTAGGCATCCCGACAAGCCTTGTCCTTGTCCAGAATTCTTAAGACAAAATCTGGTCAAGTTCAAAGCTACTAGAAGAGCTTTATACAATAATAGCTCGTAAACCGCCACTCTAATCAAAAACATGCATTCTTTATATTTTGTCCAGAATCTCAAGATATATTAAAATTTGTCAAAAAAATGCGGTATTGCTATTTAAGAAAATAATCTTTTTTCAAATAACGTCCAATCTCATAACAATGCGTTTATTTTAATCCACCTATTTTTCTTAGTTGGACTAATTCTTAAAACTTTGCTTTCGAAACGATGGCTCTATCTCTTCAAATAAAAGAGTTAGTCTAGGTCATGTTTAAAAAATACCGCTGTATCTACTCATTTTACAGACGGCTATATACGTTTAAATATAATTATTAATAATAAGATAAATAATATAATTCTAAACTCCGGCAATGTAAAAAATGTCTGTAAAATTTCTGAAGATGATAACAACCACATTTCCACTAATTCAATATTATATAAGATAAAAAGAAACAAAACAATTATCAGGGCCTAGGTGATAATTTGTGGACAAGAAATCTGCGCTGAACCCCTACGACTGGGTGGCTTTTACCCTTAAAATCTTAAATGAAAAGGGAGGTCGAGTGATACCTTATTTTAAAGGGAACTCAATTGCTTTCCCAACGCGACCTTGCTCGTTTAAATCGAGTGAATAGTTCCTTAGAAATAGGGCTAAAAAAAAAAGAAAATTTAAAAGTAATAAAATTTATTACCGCTTGTATCAATCAAGTAAATGTTGAAAATGTCCACCTCCAACCTTCATGCAATTGCAAAGGCACTGTTTAAAATGTTCGCGAACATTATGGAACATTGCGGGAGTTATACTCAACATCCCGAAAAATTAAATGTGTGGGCGGGAATTTTTGGGATCGTATTATTGGGCCGTATTTTATACCTGGAAATTTAACAGGTGAAATGTACCTGAACCTGTTGGAAATCACTATTAACCCTGCCTTAACGAATGACATAGAAGAAAATGACCGTTCTCGGTCAGAAAATATTTACTTTCAGCAAGACGGAGCACCCCCGCAGTATGCGTTCCCTGTTAGACAGTTTCTGAATGAAAATTTTCTAGGAAAATGGATTGGAAGAAGAGGTCCTATTGAATGGCCTGCAAGATCTCCTGATTTGATGCCACTGGACGCTGTGGGGACATTTAAAGTCTAAAATTTATGCAACCTAACCTAATTCTTTGGAAGACTTGCGACAACGAATAGTGTACGAGTGCCAACAAATAACTCCCGCAATGCTCCATAATGTTTGCGAACATTATGAACAGTGCCTTTACAATTGCATGGAGGTTGAAGGTGGACATTTTCAACATTTACTTGATTGATACTAGCAGTAATAAATTTTATTACTTGTAAATTTTCTTTTCTTTTTAGCCCTATTTCTCAGGAACTATTCACTCGATTTAAACGAGCAAGGTCGCGTTGTGAAGGCAATTGAATTCCCTTTAAAATAAGGTATCACTCAACCCCCCTTTTCCAAGCAGGCGGGGTGAAAATAGCAAAAAATATATTATCCTGAGAACTAAGGTTTCCGTGTTCGAGCGAATTTTGATTTATTTATTAACAAGAAAATAAAGCTGGGTGGAAAGTTTTCGGTGCGCCACCCTGTACGTTACGGGCTGTATACAATATACAGGGATATGAATAGGTCTAATTGTTTTATGCAATATATTTGCATTACATAGAAATTAATGTTTTATGGATACTTAAACAGAGTATTATGGCAACAATGTTTATTTTTTGTCCACTTTCCTTAAATTTCTTTCGTAACCCACGAGTCATGTGGTGAATTATAATAGTAGGTACTATTCTATTTTGCTTTTTGGCAGTAAGAACAAGAGCTTTCTGTTAATTAGTCTAAGTACGTACGTGTCGTCATGCTTAAAATAAATTTGGAAACATCATAGTAGTAGTTCCAAAAGTGATGTGATTACTGCTTACCTAAAACAAAAAGTTAAATTAGTAGTATTTATAATATACAGAGTACCAAGAAAGTCGCGCATAATGCCCGTAACTTTTGAATTACTTCGTATACGAAAAAGTGACCTTAATGAAAGTTGTTTAGAAAATCATTCCCCACATTTCTATCTGCATGGACTTTTACTGCCATTTCTGGTGTGGTTGCCCTGGAGACTTACTTTTTTTAAATGCTAGCTTGTGATTGCATATTTGGATTCTACTAGGAAAACTCTGAATTTTTTATATTTCAAATTTTTATTTACTTAAAATTGTAACAAACTTTATGGTAACACAATAAATAGCCTAGAAAATTTAACAACTTAATATCGGACTAATAAACAAGTGAAACCTTTTTACTGGATCAGTTGTTCAAAATGACCCCAATTTTGTGCTAAGCAGAGCGCTAGTCAATCCCTGAACCCGTCTACAACGTATATAAAAAATGTTTTTTAAGCTCCCGACATGTTTCGAGTACTTAAGTACTCATCTTCAGGGGATACTGAAAGGATAATATAAATTTGAGAATCAAAAAGTGTAAGATAAAGAAGGACTTACCCAAGATCGAGTTTAACATCGAAATAAGTTGTCTCAAATAAATGAGTACAACAGAAAGGCTGGAGACTTGGTGTATTAGATGGTTAATTATATGGAATGAGAAGTAAAGTTAAGATTGAGTTTTGTAATTTAGATAAGTGAAACATATTTAATTAGGATAACAAAAGATTATGACCTCTGAAGGAGAGAAGTTTTCTTTAATTTTGTTAAGCAGTTGAAGTATAGATTGTGTTTATTGAAATATAGGAAAGGTTTAAAGGAAGGTTTTTTTAAAATTAAGAATCATGAGCTTGTATGATTAAGTTTAGATGAGTAAAACATATATTAAGTTCAAATAAAGAAATATTGTGACATCTGGAGGAGAGCAGTTTTCTTTTAACTTGTTTATAAACATAGGTTTTATTTAATAAAAATGTATGTAAAATGTTGAAAAGTTTTTTTTTATATATTTAGAGTGGTTTATCATCATTTTTTGTTAGCTTATATGATGATATGGGTCTTTGCCCCATATTTTAGAAGAATTATAAAAATTAATAATTTTATTTTATATTTGGTATTAAAATTAATTTTGATGATAAGTTTAGAAAATTTTATTTATTTAAAAAATTTTTATTTATTTAAAAAAGAAGATTCCATACAACCTTTGTGCGAACACAACCGCGGTACTTCCGCAAAACGTGGGAAATGAAATGAGGTTAAATATAAGAGAAAAAGTGACAACCAAGTAATACAATCCGGTACTACCATAAGAAATGTCAAAATTAAAATTGATTGTTAAAAATAGAAAAAGAAGAATCAAACTAGCTCGACGTTAGGTTTACAAAATCCATACAAAATCAAACGATCTCAATTGTTGTCATCACTACATACGCAAAGTATTTAAGAATGGTAAAAGCAGACATCTCTCAACGAATGACCAAAATATATGGTTATGTCGAAAAGGGTTTTTTTTTCTTCAAATGTTTATAGGAGGGAAATGTAACGTTGCACTAAAAATACACTTGTGAGGGTTCTTGAAGACACTGACACTAATTGACACTGTAAAATATAGGGGAGGTGGATATTCTTGTATAAGTTGAATAATGAAAACATGTCGGGAGCTTAAAAAACATTTTTTAAGTTAACAATTAAACTGTGGAGGAAGACTCCATTGTTTTATTTTATAATCTTATTTTAATTTAAAATTAATTATGGTAGGCTTATAATTAGTAGACATTCTCCATTACATTCTGTCCTTGTTTTATGGCCTACAGTTACAAATTATATGGGCATATTTCCTAATAAAATGCCTCGTCTTATATGACCATAATAATGCTCACTTTCCTTAATATGATTTTTCCCGAACTTCTACGACTACGACTTAATATAAAATTTCAATGAAAAATGTCATCCTGGAAAATGTTTCTAAAGATTATTAAACACAAATTTCATCGCAGCGGTAAAAAATTATTAATTATTGGGACTTTAAAATTTATTGAAGCTATTATTAAAATTTGATTTATTTTTATAATAATGAGATTCTTTACAGATCGCCTGCAATGGTTCAATTTATTTCGAGACATTAGTAATTGGGGATAAAATTAATTTTATGCTAATAAATTCATAATACGTTGGATTCTATTTTTATAACGGCTGCCAAAATGATTGCAAGTTTAATAGAAGTTTCTGCATGGTAAAATTTATTACCCGTACATTTTTACCATCATGCAAGTGCTGATTACTGCTGATACAAAGTTCCATCACGTCGTGTTTTCCGCGTTATGCTCTTGGGTCGTTAACTGTCGAGATGATAACTTAACTTGCCGTTAACCGGCTAAAGTACACTCGTTATACTGTGTGTTAAGGATATATTACGTACCCTGGCATTTTAATTTAACTGCTTTGAATACATTTTAGGACAAAACACTTAGAACTTTGATTTTTAGGATAGTAGCTTTTCTATATTTTCTGCCGAATTTTTAATTTAAGTCAGCAGTTTTTTCTTTTTCGCTCAGGGATTTTTGCGGGGCCCGGGGCTAAATTGAATTATGCTCTCCTCCCAACCCACGTATGATGGGGGAGGGGGGTGCTAAATAAACAGCAAAAACATTCAAGCATTTTAATTACAAAAAATCAGAGACACTGCTGATTTTATCTTTCATAAAATCTTTAATGATAAGTTCCCGTGAAAATTTCTATACTCAATAGTATTTTCATTTACGACCAGTGATAAGACTCCTTGAGCTGAAGCTCTTGGGGTCATATCAGATTATAAATAAAAATGCTATTTCGTAGAAACTTTCGGAAAATCGCTTTTTCGTGAATAACAAGGGTTTTATCGATTAGACAACTCTATCGGTATATTACTGTTGATAACGAGAATAATCCAGGAATTTAAAAGGAACAGCAAAATTAACCTTTTTGTCAAGACTCCTCAGACATTCTCGGTTCTACAGGGGAAATGTTTGGCAGAGTTTTTCCATGAAAATTAACCGTTCAATATGAACAGAATAGTTTCGCCAGTACGTTTGCTTTTTCCTGTGCTTTGGTCGCAATGGTGCCATCAGAACGTGTTAGAGGTGGAATGGTTGACTTTAGCTACCATTCCAACCAAGGCTTGCTGTTAGAAAGGCACTTTTTTGAGAAAGGGATGAAGGCTTCCATGCCGGTAAGGACAACCTCCGATACTTCTCTAGCACAGATGGATGGATTATCAGAGGTAAAACAAACGTTCCGTCAAGGAAACTCTCGAATATAGTCCTTTAGGTTATCCCACATAGCTGATGAATAATGTCAGATGTTCCTAACGGAGGCTCCACGATGACAGTGTACAAGTCGGGGTTTAGAAATAAAAAAAGATCCAACAAACTAGCAAAATCACCATCTCGGTCTAGAATCCGAGTTGGTTCACCCACGAGTAGGGTGAGGCCATAGCTGATGGCAAAGGATTTGGCTTCAGGACGTTGCTCGTCGGTTGTATTTGAGTATTTAAGGCAGTTGACATTATGAACGTTAAAGTCGCCAAGGATGACAATTTAGGAATTGGGATGATGGGTTTGCAAAATGTCGATAGTATTAGCAAGAGAGGAAAACAAGTCTGTATAATGAGTATCGCTTGGCGGCCGGTAAAGGCAGCAGATAAATTTAATAATTTTTGCGTTGATATTTGAAACCACTTTACTTCAAAGTCATAAGGCTCGAGTGTCTCCTCTCGTTGACAAGATATATCACTCCGGACAAAGGCCAAAATTCCGCCTAAATCTGGATGGAAGTCGTACCCAGGATATATATAACTGACCGTACTAATCGATAATCTGACCTTTGTTTCGGGAAGTGCGAGTTCATGAGGTTTGGTAGATTGTAAATGTTAATGGAGTGCATTGATGTTCGAGTCAGTCCTCTTATATTATAGAAGTCACTTTGGAAGCTGTTAATCCAGGGTATTTTAACAACTACAGTTGTCACACCATTTCCATTTTGAATGTTGTTCGAAGGACCATCCTGGCTATTGGACATGGTGGATGTTTGGAAAATTGGTCATTATTCTTTCTAAATTAACCTCAATTTAACAATAACATTGCAGCAGATAACACGGCTGTGATTAAGCACAGGTTATATTCAATCTTTTATAACCACTTACCGTTTTTCTGAATTTTCGGCACGTAAAACAATTTTATTCTTTTCATAAAATATGGAGCATAGCCCCATATTTCCATGTTAGTTAAGACTAACAATAAATATATTAAATAATAATTTTTCAACAATTAAATTAATATTTCTAACTTTCATATTAAAATTTAAAAACCTCTAAGAAATTTAAAAACTTTCATAGTAAACCAAACCTTTTTCTTTCAAATGTTATAGCTCAATTTATTATCTTTTATTCGCAATGGTTCTTTACTAATCAAAATTTCACATTATAATTAAAACTTTACTTACATCTGTTTCCAAAAAGTTTTGCTAATATTTGGGTCAGAAAAACGAAGGAAAAAACTTTTTCCCATATGCCGACGTTTCGCTTTTATTTTAAAGCATCTTCATAGGCTCTACAAAAACTTATTCAGTTTACATACAAATTTAACATAAGAGCAAAATCCATAAAATAAAAAGATATCTCGGCAAATGTTGCACAGTAGTTTTTAAAATTCTAAAATGGCTTAAATTCCACGACTTTAAATTCAGAAAAAATCAAAAATTTGCAGAAGAACAGAAGCAAAGATGTTTGGAGTTTTGCCGTCACATGACAAACATCCTCAACAATAACGCCAATTTGTTTGAAAACATTATATGGACCGATGAATCTTCTTTTAATACGGCTTCAGCTCCAAATCCCAAAAACACACACTTCTGGGCATCGCTGAATCCGCACCTTACAGTTGAAATGATACGTTTTGGGTGGATATCAGTGCAAAACAGAATCATTTGTCCAATTTTTATTGAGGGATCTTTAAAATAAATGCAGTTAGATATAGTGAAATGCTTGCACATGAAATAGAGGATATTCTTGAAATTCTTCCTCTAAAAGCCGCAAGGAATTTGTTATGGCAGCAAGATGGTACTCCATGTCATAGTGTTCTTCCAGTTAGAGAATACCTAAACGAGAATTATGACGATTGCATGGCCTCCCAATAGTCCCGACTTGACACCATTAGACACATTTCTTTGGGGCTACTTCAAAGACAAGATATCTGCATCCAGACCAAATAGTGTTGCCGATTTGCAGGAACAAATCCAAATTGAAAGGGACTTTCTTAACTTCGGTAGGCCAGATATAATTGCAAAACTAAAAGAGGGTTATCAATCCTGCATTTTAATGAACGGTGGCCATTTTGAGCAATTATAAAAATAATATATATGTTGTGATATCTTTTAATTTCGTTCCAAATCGGTAAAAAATAACCCCAACAACCACTATATACTAACAAAGAGGATAAAATTCTTTAACGGATACAATTTATTGGGCAAAATATATGCGAGCATCCTGTACATGCTCGTCAAATAATATACTTTTTTATGGGTTGAAATCACCCTTTAAAGAAATGCAAACTAATGTTTTAAATTTAAGAATAATTTTACTAACATAATCACATTGGTAATAATTATTCCCGAATCTGCTGATTAGACACTGTATTGTGTCAGAATGTTCATAAAAAATTTGATAATATATTTTAGTTCTGTCAGCGCTGCATTCATCCCTGTCAGGATCCGGCTTCAATGGGAAGAGTAGGGTCCCCTTAATATACAAATGTACAACCTACACGGTGTTATAAATTATAGCGTAATACATTTTGACAAGCCATTTGCTAGATTGAAATAAGACGAGAATATCATTTAGACATTTTTTAATTTTTTTTATTTTTGATTTTTTTAAATATAGGCTGCACCAAATAAAGTGGCATATCAGAAGTATCGCGGGAACTAAAGAATCTATTATTTTAAAAAAGTCGGCTGTGGTTATAAGAAATAGTTTTCTACGTTCCTAAAATATTTTGAATTTTCACTGTCTCTATTAGTTTCTTAACAACTTGTTTTTCTAATTTATTTAACATGCTTTATTGTCAATATTTTCATTATTTCTGGACTGATTTGTTTGAATTTTGGTTGCTTAAAATTACTTATAATTGTATTTAACTAACATTTCCTACATGTGTGTCATCTCGATATATTACATTTTTAAGTTAGGAAAATCCACACTGGGTTAATAATTCGTCCCTGAAAAGCCGTAAAGGCGTATCTCTATTATTACAAGTTTTCAGCAAAGCAATTTAAAGAAAAGTGGTGTCACTATTTTCTTTATAAACCCTAAATGATTAAATCTATTATACTTCCATTTTCACATTTATTTTAAGCAATATCTATTAAACACCATAAGCCATAACGAAAGTTTGTAAATTTACTATTAAATATAAATATCTGCTTTTGTTCGAGATACGCCTTTACGTTTTGCTAGTAACAATTTTTGGTCACTGATCTATTGAGATACGCCTGTTTAAATTAAGATGCAAAAGGATTTAATTTTAAATTTTGATGGAAAATAATCAGGAGAAACGGGTATTTATTATAATATTTTATTTTATAAGGAAAACGAAATGACAGATTACAATAATTGGGGTCTTCTGAATACCTTTATTGAGACCAAAATGAAATACTAACATTTTAAAATCGGGAGAAAAAAACAAAACGGTAATATTTTAATCATTCATTCGTATGAGGCAAAGACTGATAAAAATGGACATGCTCAGGTATCTTTATGACTGGCGTTTTACCCGAATATAGAGCTTTTAAGTCATTGTATTTTGCCAATGATATTGGGTGAAGCCCTTTATTTAATGTATTAAGCGGGTTCATCAATATTGGTGTATTTTGGCGTTTTAGAGTTAGTGATCGATAGTTTTGATCTTGGTGTCTCGTTTTAAAATACATTTTATCTAAGGCATTTTTTTTCACCATAAATTCAACCATGTCTGTCCATTTAAAAGCATTTCCCTCATCATCGATTCTTATAGTACGCAACCTAAAGTTTTCACTTAATGATTTATAGTCCAAGAAATCATGAAAGGTTAAGGAGAAAACTTCATAAGGTTTTGCATGTCTTGCAAGACGAAATACGGGTATCAGTTGAGACGGTACAAACAATTCACTGGCCTTTTTAATTGCGTAATTAATCGCACTATGGGCGGAGTCGCCTTCACTTTGACCGTGACTAGTGGTAAAAAAACGAAGGCTAATTTCTTCTAGGTCTTTTGATTGTGAGATAAAGTGCAAAAGAACTCCTGCCACAATGGTATTTCGGTTTTGCCCCCCACAACCATCTGCGAATAAGTTGGCTACACGGACTTTTTTTTCGTCGTATTTTAGTAACGTTTTAACTAGTGCTGTTGATATTTCACAACCACCACGTCCACTATCGCATTCATTCCAGGTATAGCAGTAGCAATCTCGAGACACTATGTCGTAAAAGGTTAAATTATAAATAGCAAATCTTCGTTTATAGAAAACTGCACCGTGGTTTGACATAGGCAAGTATATTACCTGTTGCAAATCAAAAGACATGCAAAGCAAGTTAGGATCATTTTGGGCCGCAACATTGGAAAAGTTTTTGATCTCGCGTATAGCGTCTTTTGATCTTGTATGTTCGTCATACATTTCTTGCATTTCCAATTTGGTTTCTACAGAACCCTCATGATAAGTTTTGCATAAACCGCACTGCTGATCCTTTTTCGGTCTATAAAATGAGAGATTCATGCCTTTAAAAACAGAACGGTATATTGTAAAACATGGTTTTTCAGTCACGGGTTCTAATTCCTGAACGACCATTGCATACATTTTCTTTAAAGTTAAGTCACTGTGCAGATATTCTCGAGTGCTCTTGGCTCGGCAATAATGTGACTCCACTCTTCGAAATCGATTAATGTGATCTTCTACCAATTTTCTATTAGCTTGATCCTTTAACGCAGCTGCATCACACCTACCACCACGGCGATCCTTTTCAATTACACCAGTAACTTGAAGTTTTTCAAATACTGTTCTGATTGTCTTTTCACTTATACATAACGTGTTTATAAATAGTTTACGACACACCTTGACTAAACTATCTTCAAATGGCAGAAAAAAGAAATTTGTGTTCTGACGTCGCGATTGAGCTTTATTGGTGGTGGTCGATTTCTTGTTTTCCTGTTTTACGTACCGTGAAATAAATTCTCGTTGAAGTTGAATGTCACCTAATTTTTGAAAATCTGTAAATGTAGCTTGCCTATATTCTTCACTTAACTTAACACACTGTCTTCCGCCTTTTTTACACCATTCAGTGTTACACCTTGGACCCAATACCCGCTCCTTGACAGTTTTTTTAGTATTAACTGAAATGTATTGTGCGCCACTGCGTCGTAGGGTTTAGGCTACTTTCTTTTTGTTTACCCTAATAGTTTCCTCTTTTTGATGTTCTCTTGGAGCTCCTTCTATATTAAGATCTTCTGGTATTCTTTCCTGGATATCTTTACTTTGTTTCTTCTTACTAGGTCGTTTCTTTAAAGTCAAAGTAGAGTCATCAGAGTCATCACACGAAGATTGGAAAAAGAACTGAGAATAAATCACCTTCCGCGGCATAACACATTGTCTTGCACCGACAGGCATAAACAAGCAAAATTTGAGATAGGCCTCAAATATTTAAGTATTTTCTTCAAATAAAATTGTAACAAAAAGGCGTAAGTCAAGATTCGCCCTAGGGCGATCAAAAAATATATTATTTTGTGGCGTATCTCAAGATACGCTTATACGTCAAAATATTTTTATCGAATTTTTGAGATAGGACAAAGAGGAAAAATTTAATTTTATGGAAGCGGTGTTAGATTTAGATACGCCTTTCCGTCACAACATAGAGTACATACCTACATGTTTAAATCCGGGTCTAACTCAATTTCGCCTAAATTTGAGATACGCCTTTACGATATAACAGGGACGAATTGTAGTCAATACTCTCAACTCAATAGAGGGCGTACATGTATGATGTGGTGCTTTAAAAGATCGTATTATTGAACCTTTTTTTTTTTTAATACGACATTATGTGGTGTAAAATTTCTGGAGTTCTTGCAACATAATTTTTGGGATGCTACTTAGGGTTTACCGTTAGAATATAGAGAGAATTTAGATGTTTAGTTAGATTGCGCTCCAAATCATTATTTTGCTTCTGTTAGGGGATGTCATAGTCCGATTCGGAAGATGAACCTTTATTAACATCGTTTATAATAAGCGGTTCAACCATTTCTTCGATTATTATATCTACCTGCCACATTTTGGCTTCTTCTTCTATCACATAATCGACACACTTTTTCCACTTTTCCGCACTGATTTTACGCATAGGTTCATTAAAGAGTCTTTTTAAATCCACTATTTTATAAGTCGTGTTTTTCTGGTGACATCTGTGTTTATGTGAGCCCATATAAGCTCGATCGGGTTTAATTCGCAGTGGTTAGGAAGGAATGTGAGTCCAGATATTCCTCGTATTTTTGCCATTTCATCTATAACATATTTGTTAAATGCATTTTTATGTAAATTGGCTAGTACCAATAGTTCTTTTTTAAGGAATCTAATTATAATTATATTTGTCTCAAACTTAGCCATTTTGTTATTTTACTTTTACGCCACGCATTTGTCAGTAATTTTCTCGTCAGCCTAGGGCGATAACTTACATTATCGAATACCATTATTGCATCTTTTGGTATAAGATCGAACATTTGCTCGAACCATTCTTTAAAGACATCCACATTTTTATCTTCGTGATAGTCTTCTATATTTTTAGATTGGAACATCAATAATCACAATCACCTTTAACGAAGCCTTCAGAACTAATATGGGTTATGATAAATCGATGTCCTTTTCCAGATGGCGGTCTTAATCCTGTGAATAATCCTTTCAAAAAAGTTTGCCTTGAACTTCAAATATTTTCATCCTGCCAAGATTTAGTCACAGTGTAGCCTTAATTTAGCCATGTTGTGTCTAGGTAAAATATTTTTTTGTTTTCTTCTCTGGCTTTTCGGATGCTTCTTAAGTAATTTCTTCTCCAATAGACGATATCGCTTCTGTTTATTAAAATAGATTGCCTATTATGTTTTTTGCACCGGAAACCCATTTTTTTTTAATAATTTCCACCTAAATGGGTAGTCCTGATTTTCTCGGATTAAGGACAAAATTTTGTCCAGCGTAAAAATTTTTGTTTTTAAAAAGAAACTATGAACTTTTCGTCTTATTGTCTGCATTAAAACGTCATTCAGCTGAAGTTTTGGTGGTCGTCCTGGAGAAGATTTTGGAGGTTTGACGCCAACACTTTTTTCTTATTTTAAAAGTTTATATATTGTTGTTTTCCCAACGTTAAGCATATCTATTGTAAATTGCACTGCATTGTCAACACTCAACTCCACATTCTTACTTTTAATAGAATCGTAACAATTGTTGGCTTTAGCTTCTAAGTATTCTATAAGGTTTGTTGTAACGTAACATACAAACATAATGTTTTTATTAAATTCAGACATGTAAAAGTATCGACACAATCGGCCTCGACGCTTATGTATTCGAAAAGTAATATTATTTATATCCTTCGAGGACCCTATTTCGGCATCCCTCGTTATCCTTCGTTCCCGAACGGAGTTTGTCGCGGCAAAGGAATTTGCAACCCGTCAGACGTGATTTGAAAAATGTTTCTCTCCATCTTGACGGATGAGTTGAAGGAAAAAAGGCGATAGATCAAACTATCTATGTTATGAGTTGGCAACGGTTCCAAAAGTAACGATTTATTAGTTTTTTTTTCTTTGCGGTAATGTTTGGGGTCTGGGTCAAGTTAATTTTTTGGAAAGGTTAGATCGATAAAGACCTAGATAGACAAAAAGCCCGTTTTGAAATGGAACTTTTTACTTATGTTGCTCTATACAGGGTGAGTCGGGAGGAATGGGGCTAACTCTAAGGGTGTAATCTATGCATCAAAATAATAAGAAAAAACTCAAATGCTGTTATCCGATATTCATTTGTTTTCAAGTTACAGTTCTTTTATATTAAGTACAGCATTTTTAATGCGTCTAATTAATGCATCCCTAGTATCTACTTTTACTTTGTAAACCTCAGTTTTTAACCAACCCCATAAATTATAGTCCAACGGCGTGAAGTCTGACGATCTAGGAGGCCAACTAATAGGTACCGCGACCAATCCAAACACCTGGAAACCTTTGATCTAAATATTGCTTGACCCGTCGATCGAAATATTTGATAATACATTTCAATTCTGATGTTTCAAGGAATCTCCTCCAGGAGTCCTTGCAATTCATTTTGTAAAAAAACTTAAGTAGTGATCCCCTGTAAGGCGATTTTCCAAAAGAAAAGGGCCAATTAAATTATTATCGATCATGCCGCACCACACGTTTACTGAAAACATGTGTTGAAAATTACTTTCGACTATTGCGTGACGATTTTTGTCCGACCATACATGGGAGTTTCGATTATTATTGATGCCGTCACAGGTAAATGTAGCTTCGCCAATAAAAAGTATGTGCATTGATGACGATTATTAATTATCCACTCACAAAATTGCATACGCTTGGCGTAGTCTTCAGGTTGAAGATTCTGTACACGCTGTATATGGTACGGGTGTAAGCCTTGCTCGTGAAGCGTATTGATCACTCTTTTTTGGGGAATCCCCAACTGAATTCCAGTTCTTCGTGAGCTTGTCGTCGCATCTTCTTCTACTAAAGCTAGACCATTTTCTATTTCTTCTAAGTCCTGTTGAATGACTCGTTCGGATATCACATTAGCACTTGGAAGCGTTCCGGTTTCGCAGAGTTTGTTGAAAACTCTGATAAAGGCCTTTCTGTTCGGTGTTCTTTCATGTGGAAATCGTTCACGATATTCTTCAGCAGCCGCTGTAGCATTCCCATTACACAAACCATAAATAAAAACCATATTGGATTATTCGAGATGTGAATAAATGTGTGGCATTTTATAAAATTAAAATTATACAAATCCAAAAGTTTACGGTGAATCAATGTAACATTTTATATTGACACTGATAGGATAGTGACAGCACGACAATTAAAAGCAAACAATAATACCATTTATTGCAGGAAAGCGAAATTAATGCAATATTTGGTTTTTGCCTTATAACTTGAAAACAAATGAATATTGGATAACCATTTGAGTTTTTTCTTATTATTTTGATGCATAGATTACACCCTTAGAGTAAGGCTAATTCCTCCCGACTCACCCTGTATAATTAATCGAAAAACGTGTTTATTATTAAACCAGTCAAAATATTTTGGAAATCAATATACCTTAATATTCCGGGTGGTGCATCGCCAGACTGGCGATAAGAAATCTCACATAAATTCTTTCAAACAGTGGTTACGGTATTATTGGTGTAATAAACTAGGGAACTTTTTAATTTTCTTTTCTATCAATAATGTCATTTAGTTATGCCTTAGAAGACTATTCACTAAGTATTACTTCTTAAAAATCAATAATAGTTGCGTTTGAATTTTGGATCGCCCTGTGTTGTTTTTGTTTTGTTATGGTTTTGCGACGTACTGTAAATTAATGGCTTTTATTTAATTATGGAAGATAATATCCAAAAATACTTTAAGTACTGCCTGGTGCTACTCTGCAAAGTACGACAATAAAAGCGCCTAATAAAATATTTATTAAATTGCCACTTGATTGCAATCGCCGAACAAAATGGCTTGGAGCCTGTCGAAGGGATATACATTATATGTCGCCAAACTCTAGTGCTATTCATGTCTGCGTTGATCATCTTAACGTAAGTATTTAATATCACTTCCTATAACTTAACTAACTATATATGAGGTTCAAGCTGATAGGCGGCATTGACAAGATCAAGCAAGGAGTTGTACATCATTGAGTATCAACCAGAGAAAAAAGGCATCTGCTCAGCCTGCTAGAGTCCCCAACTTTTGGGGGACCAGAACAACTTAAACTATGAAAGTGATAATCATAAAAGGAAGTGTTGTTAAAAGTAGTTTTACTATAGTTGATCTATCAGCTCCAGTATATTATATAAACAATTTGGAACTTCACCAGGATTAAAGGGAGTACCTATTTTACAGAGACTTAATAGTGAATCTAGCTCAAGCAGTTCTTTAACTGAAAATGTTAGTGATTATTTGAGTTAACAATAAGAAAAAGATGAATATATTAGTATGAAAATGATTCTTTATCGGTTTGTGAAAAACTGCAGGTAGAAACAGATAATGAATTTAAAGGCTTGGCATTGAAGTGTAGTATTTTGAAAATTGACAAAAGACCTAGGTTATATTTGGGTTTACCGGGAAATGCATTTTATACTCTAAGTTACTTCGAAGGCATTGTAAGTTACTAAATGTATTAATATTCAACTATAAAAAAGATAAGAACAGGACGGCATTCATTTGTTATACTTGGGAATGATTTTGGTATAAGTAAGAGTTACTCTTCAAAAATATTTGCCACTTATCAGTAAATATTTAAGGAGATGTATATGTTTACCACTCTTATGCACTACACAGTAAAAAATATCCACCTGGTAAAAATCATTTCAGGAGGGGTAAAAAAAAGTAGTGTTAATGTTAACACCCGGATCAACATAATTAACCACATTTTTACACTCATACTATTATGGGACCAAAGTTGTTGTATTAAATTTGCCTATGAATTTAACTCTCTAAAAAGTTAATTTTGTTGAATGTGTGTTATTTATTTCATTTTACACTCTATCAGGAAAATTAAATACAAAGACAATTAATAAGACCATATTAGCGTGTAAAGAATCCCCGCAAGAAGGTTATGTTAACACATTTAGTGTAAAACTTATTATATAATCGTTTTTTTACACGGCCCCGGATAAAAATACCTAAACCCGTGTTACTAAAAAGACAGGCGGCAACAAGTAGTGTGAAATTCTACAAATTGACAGATGACGCCGACGCTACGTGCAAATTCAACTTTCAAGTCAGTCTGATTGTGCTCTTTAAACGTGATATAGAATAATGTTATATTTAAATTGAAGTATAGAAACAAAGCAAAGTTGTTAAATTGGGTAAGCATATTAACGAAATTTAATAGAAACCTTACTAATAAGTACGCCATTTTTAAGAAACTAAGTAGGTATTTACATTCTTACAGTTTTCCCTTTGGCTTTTAAATTATTCTGATATAATCATATAATATATATGTATTCCTTTTTTATATAAATACTTAGGTACCTACCTATATATGTTACTTCATAGATCTCTAAGTAAATATACGATTAATATATTATTCGTCATTTTCATTCTTTTATGTTGTTCCAGAACATACTTTTATTTAAGAAGTAGTCCATATTCTGTGGCGAGATTGTAAATAGAAATAAAGGTCCGTCTTTACCACCAAATAACTCTAGATACCCTAGAGGGGCAAATAAAGTTATTTGGTGGTAAAGACAGACCTTTATTTCTATATACTTTTATTTAGTTGTTTAGTGTTCTAATAAGTAGGTATACATATATTCATTATGTTATTCGTTTTATTTAGATTAACAATAAGGTACAATGAACGTAGATATATATATGTTTAATTTACTAAATTGTAAACTATATAATAGGTATGTCATTTTGTTCAGCCAGTTATAATAATAAGTGTAAAAAAAATCACAGGGTTTTCCAGTTCTGTTGTAACCATCATTTTGTTTATTAATAAACGATAAATAATACTCAACTCAATATTTTTATTCATGTAACAAACCTTTTCCAAGCGATCTGAAGATTTATATACGGGGTGTTACTTAATGATGTGGCGTAATTTCGAGGGAGTATTCCTGAACCAAATTCAAATAGAAAAATTCATATAAACATGTGTCCTGAAGAGTATGGTTTTCAAGATACAGGGTGTCAAAGTTTTAAAAAAAAATTGGTTTTTTATTAATATCTAAATGATCCTTTTACCGATTTTGTTGAAATCTGGCAGGGTTATTCATTGTAATAAGACGCTAAGTTGGCACTAACTAAAAGAAAATTATAAGTTCCAGTGGCGTCTCGGGGGGCAGTGTCACGAATAATATTGACAAAAAAAATGTACGCTACTGAGTTTTTTGAAAAATTTATTTTTTTTTTTCAGATTGGGCATCTACAAATACAACTTTTTTGTCTCTTAATATCTTTTCGTATATTACTTCCTTTTCGAGGAAAAAAATAAAAACGACTTCATTGCATGTCGGAAAATTGTTAAAATAAAATCAAGTTAACTTTGATCGTTCAGTATATTTATTTCTAAGCAATTTTTTAAAATCTAACAAACGAAAAGTAATGACTATTTACAAGAAATGTTGGAAATGACTACCTCCTGCTTCTATGCAGGCTTCTGCTCTCCTTCTCATCGAGCGACGAACTCTTTAGTAGTCAAAGTTTGAGAGAACTGCGGATCCCCCCTCCACTTTTTATGACCTTGACCTTGACCTAACCCGAATGACCTTGGATGACCTTGACCTAACCCGAATGACCTTGACCTTGGATGACCTTGACCTAACCCGAATGACCTTGGATGACCTTGACCTAACCCGAATGACCTTGACCTTGGATGACCTTGACCTAACCCGAATGACCTTAGATGACCTTGACCTAACCCGAATGACCTTGGATGACCTTGACTAACCCGGATTTGACCTTGACCTTGAACTTGACCTTGACCTTGACCTTGACCTTGACTTTGACCTTGACCTTGACCTTGACTTTGAACTTGCCCTTGGATTTGACCTTGACCTTGACCTTGACCTTGACTTTGACCTTGACCTTGACCTTGAACTTGACCTTGAACTTGACCTTGACTTTGACCTTGACCTTGAACTTACCCTTGGATTTGACCTTGACCTTGACCTTGACCTTGACATTGACTTTGACCTTGACCTTGAACTTGACCTTGACTTTGAACTTGCCCTTGGCTTTGACCTTGATCTTGAACTTGATTTTGTGACCTTGACAATTATAGTGCACACCTGCTTGCCATCTATATAAACGAGTTGTAGTCGTTTCATTTCTTAGTGCAAGTTCCGAGTTTGTGAATTGTATAGTTAGCAATCATGAATTATTACAAGTGTGAAAAGTGTGATATGTCGTTTACTCGCTCAGCTAATATGTTACGACATCAAAGAGAATCTTGTGGAAAAAGATTTGATAATGCTGTTGTTGGAGATAAGCGGCGAAGAATTGATGGTGGTGCATCTATATCAACTAAGCAGAATTGTGCAGTATGTGACGTAATGGTTCCACGTGGACAGATGTCAGCCCATTCAAGAACGTCAGACCATAAAAATAAATCTTGTGTGCCACTCTGTGATGGTGTTCAGCTAATAAATTCTGCATTTAAAAATAGAATCGCATCATATCATATTAGCAGTGAAAATGAACATGTGGACTATTCAGCATTTTTTGCTGAAATTGAATCGAAAGTGTTGCAGTTAATAATGGAGATACTATGTAGAGAACATACGTTGAAAATAAATATGGTGGTTGTCGGCAGATATTTTCTTCCAACGCAGGAATTGTTTAGTGAGAAATCTTTTAATACCAGCAATGAAATAGTTGCGGTAGGAAGCGATTTGAAGGATGTTTACAAATCATTTGTAGAGGCAATGAAGGTGCAGTCTACAGAATTTCAAGAGAAAGATTCAGGTATGGTAGAATAGAAAAGTTTCCCTTTATAGTTAGTTTTAATGTGAAATACGATAATTTAATTATCCTTTTTTTGTTTTGCAGGGTGGGCCCTAGAAAAAATTCTATACTTGGAGGTGAATATTAATAAGTATGCACCCATTGGTGGTTCATCCTACATAAAGTTGCCAAGATTTATCGAATACAAGAAAGCTATTATCAATGTGATGAATCAGGACCAGTGTTGTTTTGCTTGGGCCATAATGTCAGCATTATTTCCGGTAGTCGCAGATCCCTCACAACTTAGTTCCTACCCGCACTACAGCACCTCATTGAACTTTACAGGTATGGATTTTCCAGTAAAATTGTGTGACATAAAAAAGTTTGAGGCTTTAAATAATATTTCCGTTAATGTATATGGTCTAGAATCTTATTTTAAAAATAATAAAATACTTTATGAGGTTGTCGGCCCATTACGATATGCTACAGAAAAGCTACCAATACATGTAAATTTATTGTTAATAACTGAAGATTGTAATATTAAAAATTCCGATGATGAGCATGTTTGTGAAGAAAACTGTATAAAAAGTCATTACTGTTGGATAAAAGATTTGTCTCGTTTAGTTTCCAGTCAAATATCGAAACATAATGGGCAATTATATTTTTGTGATGGGTGTTTAATCTCCTTCGGCTCACCAGGAGCTTTAATATTACATCAAAAGCATGACTGTAAGCATATCTATGCGCTGACACCCTCAATGGATCGCAAAATAGATAAATTTGGAAAGAGTGTACCTGAAAATATTTTAAAATTTGAGGGTATCGAAAAACAAATGCGTGTTCCCTTTGTTGTTTACGCGGATTTTGAATCCGTTTTAAAACCTATCGAGACAGTAGAACCAAATAATCAAAATTCTTATACTGTTAAAAATTTAAAACATGAGCCATACTCTTTTGCATATTTAATTAAATGCTCTTTTGATGATTCCTTATCCAAGTTTGAGCTATATCGGGGCACTGATGCCGCCAAAGTTTTTGTGGATCGTATCGAGACAGATTTAAGGTTCCTTTATAATACATATTTGAAAGATATAAAACCAATGCACCATTTAACAGCCACTGAGCAACAAGAATTTGAAAATGCTACGACATGTGGGATATGTGAGCGATCCTTTGAGGGTAATGATGGTAAAGTTAAAGACCATTGCCACATAACTGGCAAGAAAAGATATGGTGCCGCACATTCCATTTGTAATTTAAATTATCAAATACCAAACTTTATCCCCATTATTTTCCACAATTTAAGTGGTTATGACAGCCACATGTTTATAAAGGAATTATGTCGATATGGTGACAAAATTGAAGTTATAGCTCAAAGTAAGGAGAAATATGTATCATTCACAAAGAGTATTTACATGCATGACTACATTGATCGAAAAACCGGGCAAACCAAGCGGAAAAATTTAAAGTTGCGATTTATTGACAGCTTTAAATTTTTATCAGCATCTCTGGAAAATTTGGGTAATGGTTTAAATGCTAATGAATTTAGAGAAACTCGAAAACATTTTGTTAACGATGATGAATTTAATTTAATGCGTCAAAAAGGCGTTTTTCCCTATAGTTTTATTGATTCTATCGATAAAATGAATAATCGCAATCTTCCAACAAAAAATGAATTTTATGATAATTTACGAGAAGAGCATATCAGTGATGAGTGCTATGTAAGGGCTAAAGAAGTGTGGCGCTTGTTTGCATGTAAGAATTTGGGTGATTATTCGGATTTATATTTAAAGTCTGACGTATTGTTATTAACTGATGTTTTTGAGCAATTTCGCGATACATGTTTAAAAGTTTACAAACTCGATCCTGCGCAGTATTTTACCCTTCCAAGTTTATCATTTGATTGTATGTTGCGCATGACCAAGGTGGAGTTAGAACTGCTAACGGATATTGATATAATTCATTTTTTCCAAAAGGGAATTCGCGGTGGCATAAGTCAGTGTACAGATAGAATGCATATTGCCAATAATTCATTTTTACCAAATTTTGACCCCAACGAACCTTCTTCATTTATAAGCTATCTGGATGCAACAAACCTATACGGTCATAGTATGTCCCAAACTTTACCATTAGGCGGTTTTAGATGGCTCTCAGCAGGTGAAATACTTGATTTAAATATTTTGGCTGTTGACGATGATAGCCCGCAAGGATATGTTTTCGAAGTGGATGTTCATTACCCTGAAGAATTACATGATGCACATTCTGATCTTCCGTTCTTAGTAGAAAACATAATACCTCCTACCGAGACAGCAAAATTACCAAAATTAATTCCGAATTTAAACGACAAAAAGAGATATGTTGTTCACTATAGAACGCTAAAACAAGCCATCTGCAACGGTCTAATGGTAATGCAAACTCATAGAGTGTTAAAATTCGATCAATCTAAGTGGCTAAAGAAATACATTGACTTTAACACTGAACTGCGAAACTCAGCCACAACAAAATTTGGTAAAGACCTTTTTAAATTAATAATAAATGCTGTTTTTGGTAAGACCATGGAAAACGTGGAAAAGCGAAAAGACATTAAATTGATTACTCAATGGGAAAGTAGTCGCGGTAAAGTTGGAGCTAGGGCATTAATTTCTCGCCCGAATTTCAATAGCCGCTCCATATTTTCTGAAAATTTTGTTGCGATTCACATGGATAAATTAAAAATTATGTACAATAAACCAATATATATAGGATTTTCCATATTGGACATATCAAAAACAGTAATTTATGATTTTTTCTATAACTTCATTAAGAAAAAGTTTGGCAATAATGCTTCCCTACTTTACACCGACACGGATTCGCTTATAATAAAAGTGTCGACCGATAATTTTTATCGCACAATAACAGAAAACCCAAACATGTTCGATACATCAAACTACCCAGAAGAAAATAAGTTCAATATAGTTAAAAGTAAATCCGTATTGGGTAGGATGAAGGATGAATTTCCAGGTGATCCAATAATTTCTTTTTATGGCACTGGAGCCAAAGCTTACTATGTAAAATCTGTAGGCAACGAATTGAAAAAAGCTAAAGGGATTAAAAAGTGTGTTATCGAGAAAGAACTTTATCAAGATGATTACCGGAAAATCGTCGAACAAGGTGGGTTAATATTTCGAAAAATGAAAACCTTTCGAAGTGAATTACATGATGTTTATACGCAGGTTATAAATAAAGTTGCTCTGTCGCACAACGACGATAAACGTTATGTAATTCCAAATAGCACAAAAACGCTACCTTGGGGGCATGCAGACATAGAGTTTTTTAAGTCAGACCCTGAACGTAATGCAGAAAATTAATTGCGCGTAATACAATTGTTTTTATAAAAAAAAAATTGCCCGCTGGAAAGTCCATATTAATAATATTTTAATTAACTGTTTTAGTAGTTTAAATGTAAAGTAGCTAAAATGCCATGTTTGCATTAGTAAGTGAAAGATGAAAAAAAAAGTGTTTATATGTAATATAACTGAAATTATGGAAAATAAGTAAATTTAAGAATAAAATAAGTTATTCAATTAGTTGAGACCCGAACGATCCGCTGTAGAAGTAGTTTCGTCCTTGGGAAGTCGTGACGTCAAGAAAGACCGAAGAGGGTAAACTTGTTGGCTGGGTTTGAGAAGTGGGGGTGGTCTTGACGTGTATAAAGGAAGACGACGCACGAGCAGCGGATCAGTTCGCAGTTGTTGTACGACTTGTGTTAGTGGCGTTAAAGACCAAAAACAAAGTTAAAAAATGGAGAGTGACCTAATGTCTTTATTTAGTTTCGGTAGTGCGGCTGAAGAAGCAATGCTAGATGGGTTTGACCCCTCATCAGTGTTAACACCACGCACGGTGGAAGAATGGGTGTCGGAGCAGCGCAACTTGACCGAGCAGGGTGCGGAGGAACAGGCCGAGGACGCGGCATGTGCTGAGATGGTGGCGGAGATTTCTACCCGTCAACAGCAGGATCGCGAGTCGAACGTCGTCATTCTCAGCGACGTAATTGTGAAGGAGGCGAGTCCAGCAGCTGGTTGTGGTGGTGGTGGCGGCGGCAAACTAGAGAAACTTCTCAAGATGCCTGCCTTGCGGAGTTTGTCACTGAAGAAGAAGCAGAAGAAAAATACCGCTCGTGTTCCGCCAACAGACCAACCAACTTCCTCCGCAGCGTCAACTGCCGAAATTATTGTCGTCGAGGGGGATGAGGAGACAGAGCACAGGCTGTCCTTTAAGAGACCCCAATCTCCGCTTGCAATAAAAGCGTTAAAGAAGCGACGGATTGAAAATATTGCAAGTGGGGAAGGCGAGCCTCAGTGGTTGGGTGAATTTACACCCAGCCAAAGGGACGCGCTTGCGGCAGCGTTGAAAGTGCGACAAACAATAATAAGTGAGATGGAACAAAGTGAAAGTGTAGTGACGGACTGCGATAGACAAATTTTAATTTTAAGGCAAAAGATGAAGGCGGCGCAGGAGAAAGTCGCAAAGTGCAAGCAGCGGCTTAAACACTTTAGCCACTTTCCCTACTCCGCCGAAATGTAATATATTGTTTAGCAGTTAGTTTTAGGTTTGTTGTTTAGAATTTAGAAGTAGATATTAGTAATGTATGTTGTGTATTGTTGTAAGAATTTTAATTTTAAAAATTAGTCAGTATGTATGTAATAATTGTAAATATATAAATATGTATATACTATATACTTGGAAATTAAAAATGTTGCAATAATAAAATATAAGTTGTTTTATTTAAATAAAGTTAGGATGTAGGATAACTAATTTAAAAGTCAACCACATGCGCAGCATGTAACTGTACATAGAGACACACATAAATAGACTAAATTATCAGGAAGAAAGCATTACGTGCACCTACTTAATTGGAATGGGTTCTTATTAATTTTTCTAGGTATTTGGCTTAACTTTATAGCAAGAAAATAAGAACTAAAATTGTTTGGGTCGCCCTAATGTATAAGTCCTCATTTTCAAATTTCATTTGTTGCATTAAATAATCCAGGTAGTACCATCATTGTTATAAACAATTTTAATTTTTTTAAGGCATTTCCCTTCATTTTAGCGACATGAAGTATAGAACTAAAAATGTTTAGCTTAGCGTAAAGTGCAAGTTCTCATATTTAAATTTCATTAATTGCATTAAATAATCCAGGTAGTACCATCATTGTTATAAACAATTTTAATTTTTTTAAGGCATTTCCCTTCATTTTAGCGACAGCGGGAGCCCGATATATATATATATAAGTCTCAAAGCCTGCGCAGTAGGGTTTAAAGCGCTAATTTTTTAAAAAACCGAAGAAATGAAATTGGAAATCGATTCTCCTTAATAAATGAAACAATTTTGCGCCATAAAATTTTTTTGTAAAATGTCTGTAAGTGCGCGAAAAAAATTATTTAAAGTTGAAAATCATGCGCAGACGCTATAATTCACAGTTTTGAAAATATTTACACAAAATAAAGGTGGGAATCGATTCTTCTCAATAAATGAAACAATTTTGCGCCATAAAATTTTTTTGTAAAATGTCTGTAAGTGCCCGAAAAAAATTATTTAAAGTTGAAAATCATGTGCAGACGCTATAATTCACAGTTTTGAAAATATTTACACAAAATAAAGGTTGGAATCGATTCTTCTCAATAAATGAAATAATTTTGCGCCATAAAATTTTTTTGTAAAATGACTGTAAGTGCCCGAAAAAAAATTATTTAAAGTTAAAAATCATGTGCAGACGCTATAATTCACAGTTTTGAAAATATTTACACAAAATAAAGGTTGGAATCGATTCTTCTCAATAAATGAAATAATTTTGCACTATAACATTTTTTTGTAAAATGTCTGTAAGTGCCCGAAAAAAATTATTTAAAGTTAAAATACAAAAACTTGTTCACTTTGCATTGAAATATTGTATTTGTATTAAACACAATATGACACACTAGATCACAACTAAACTACGATAAGTCTTTCTGTGGCCCTGAAAAGGGCCGGGTAGTGCAGGGTAGTTGTAAGGGCCTAATTCCTAGGCACCTCACCACGGGCAACCAAGATCGAGCGGGGTGCAGCTCGATAAGGCTGGGGGGGATCGGGAACGGCGGCCTGTGCTGGCCGTGGAGTTGTTGCCGCGACCGGTCTTGGTCTAGGTGCAGCACGTCTTGACTGCTGCGCAACCGGCCTCGGGTGGTGTGAGCACCATCTTCTTGTGCTCAACCGCAACCTTTTGCATGTCGCACAACACCTGCGACATAATCCCGAAGGGTCCATGTGTATGCGCCACTTGCTGCATTTCACACACTGCCGCCGCTCCTTAATTGCGGTAGGTTTTACCACCGCAAACTCCTTATTGGGGAATCTCTCCTGCAGATACTTCACGATGTTTTCCATGTTGAAGTTCGTGATGGAATGGTGCTCTCTTGGGGCGACTAACGTATTTATAGAGTAAAAAAGGGCTCACACATGCGCATTACGAGACCGCGCACATAAACAAACTAAGTTATAAGGAATTTTCCTACTAACAGATTAAAGCATGGATCCAATCGAATAGGTAAAATCATCATTCTCGCGGTAAATACATCAGTTAGTTGCAAGCTACGATGGCGGAACATCATTCAGATCTTTTTATTGACATACAGGGCTTTCAATGTTCTTTTGCATTTTTCCCAAAAGAATTAGCCATTTACGATGGCGTTCGAATATCAAATTATTTATTTAAAGCTCCTTTTCATAAAAATATGTTGTCTGTTGATGAGCTTACGACTGTCAAATATGCCGAAGATTACCATGGACTGAAGTGGGATTCCGGAAATTTGGAACTCTGCGAAATTAATAATATATTGAAACATGTGTTGGATTTGTATCAAATACCCAGGATCTACGTAAAAGGAACACAGAAAGCAAATTTTCTTAAAAAGTTTATAAGTGAAAAAATTATCATCAATATTCCCTGTGAGCGACAACCGAAACTAAGCTAAGTACATTTAAGAAGATTCCCGAGTGTTTTTTCCATAAAAGTGCCCAGGCCTGGCACTGCGCTGCATCCAACGTAAAATTATTATACAATTATAAAAACTGCTACTAATAAAAAATATATGATTATTTACTTGGTTTTTTTTTTATTATTCGTTAGTAATAAATACACTTTCTCTAGCTAGCTAGCCAGCATTAATTTGCACCTAATTGTGATATAAAAATATAAATCATAATAAATTCCTAAATTTATTCAATAAAGAACTAGACTGCTCGAAAAAATAAAAGTCTGTATAAAACATATTATGTTTTCACATGTTACCAAACTTATACACTTAGCATGTAAATATCATATTTTTTAAACACAATATTGCACACAAATAAGTGACAACTAAACTACGATCAAAGTCTTTTTTTGGTCCCTTTCGGGACCGAGGTAGGTGTGGAGGTTGGGGGTGTATCGATACTACTTGATATGTAACAATGGTTAAGTGAAGACTTAACTACTGTTACATACCAAGCAGCTCTCCGTCTCCATTATGATGAAGACAGGTTTACTGCAAAGCTTACATATGGTTGATGGCGGTTGCTGCTGCGCCTCCTCATTACTCCACGAGACATGTCGGATGATTCTTTCGGGGCTATAGTCCCGAACACGATACCACGAATCCCAGCATTTCACACATGCCACAGCGTCTCTGTCACCATAATAGTAGGAATACACCCAGCAACGCCCTTCAAAGTCGCGTTCAATTCCTTCATCAGCCATCGTAATGGTTGAAAGATTGAACCAAGTATGAGCTACATCAGTATTGTCATCGTTTTTATAGTAAAATTTCGTAGTGGGAATGGTAGTGGGGGTAAAATCAGTGTTGTAAACGACTTAACTATAAGTTTTGAGAGAAACAGAGGCACCATATGACAACGTCTCAGTTTCTGTACACCAGCCAAAGACCAATCTTTCATTGTGTACTAATATTCCGATCAACGAAATTGACATTTAACAACTAACTACGCTCAAC
Organism: Polydrusus tereticollis; assembly: GCA_963920685.1. Lineage (NCBI taxonomy): Eukaryota > Metazoa > Arthropoda > Insecta > Coleoptera > Curculionidae > Polydrusus > Polydrusus tereticollis. Next base: position 30,568,462 of record OY987332.1, on the reverse strand, counting down.
TCTTTATGTGGCCCTCCGAAGAGGACCTGGGGAAGGGGGTTGGGGTGGGTCAGGGTTCGGGCGGTCGCATAGGAAAGAGAATAGGACTTATCGTAGTCCTTCTACGGAGTGGTTGAGTCCGCAGGACCGGCATCCATATCATCTTCAAAATCCCACCAAGATGTGGAATCGGCTGAACCGCTAAAGTCATCGCTGACTTCTACCGGTCCCGCATCCGATGTGGAGTCTGCCGGTCCAGTGGTCTCAACATTTGCAACTCGCCTCGATGGTGGTGGTATGTTGGGTCGAGCAACAATTTCAGTCTCATCGCTAAACAGCGACGAGCCACGGCTTGCAGGTCCTTCTTGGGGTCGAGGAACATATTCAGTCTCATCGCTAAACAGCGACGAGCCACGGCTTGCAGGTCTTTCTTGGGCCATGTCCAAGATGTATATGAATTAATTGTGAAGCTGAACTAGTATTTATATGCTAACATTGTAGTGGGGGATAATAATATTTGAATGTTCTGTCATCGTTTATATAGTAAGATTTCGGAGTGAGAATCAGGGTTAAATCGGCGCTGTAAATGTCGTGCTAACTATGAGTTTTGAGAGAAACAGAGGCCCCATATGACAACGCCTCTGTTTGTGTACACCAGCCAAAGACCAATCTTTCATTGTGTACTCCAGCTCTAGCATTTAAGCAAACCATCCCCACTTCATGTTGAAATGAACATCGTTTGCATAAACGTTATAAGCTCTCCCAACTTGTCTTACTTGTAATAAAATTTACCTTCTATTACAAATAAGACAAACCCTTTGAGGTGTTATCAAAAACAACCTCGCATCACAAACGAAGCACTTCTCGTGGTTTCGTAAGTCCCTACCGATCCTATGCGTCGAATGTGTTTGGTAGTGGATATCCTCAGGTGTTCCATGACGAGCCGTGGCATAGCACGCCAAACACAACAAGTGATAACCACCAACACGCACATAGGACAACATGCGGCAGTAAACTTCACCCAGATGTTGGGCTGGAATATTAACATTCCGATTAACAAAGTTTATTCTTCGTTCCAATGGGATATTATTATTATTCTGCCCCTCATCACTAGCGAAACCTTCATCATCAGAGCTTGTTGCCATCGTGATGCTTGAGTTAGAAATAAAATAAACTTTGAAAGTTGTGCTGCTTTTATCTCATTATCCCCACCTACTTTTACAAATATGCTAGCTATTTTGTGTGTTATGGCGTGTGTCTGTGTGCTTGCCCAATGGTATTATAAAATAAAACCATAGAAATACTAAATATCTAAGTTTATTATTATAATTATTATTATTATTATTATAAAGTTATAAAAAGAAACTACAAAACTTAGATTAAAATATAGATTTGTTAGTAACTGAACCGTTTAAGATATTATAACTTAAGAATGAGTCGTGAATAACCAACGCATAAACTTTAGTGTCTTTGGGAAATTTACTGGTTCGTGTTTCAAACTCCAATTTCACATCCACGGTGGACGATTTGATAGCTTCTGGCTGATGACTGCAATCAACGATGAAAATGGGGTTGTCAGGATAATCGACGAAATTTAACATTGGGTCGACCATTTCTCGTCCGTAGTAGCTACTTTGGAAATTCGCATAGGTATAGTAAGCTGTCGCATATAATTTTTTTCCAAATTCTAAATTCCACCGTTCATATGGGTAAACAGTAGAATTAAGGTATACTCGAAGGTCACTTATATTGGCTGCAGTAAACTGAGTGGCATCTTTGGCTTTATTGTCGCAATAAGTACTATTCTGAAACCCAATAATCAAATATCTCGGTTTTTCAAGACTCGTGCTAGTCCTTAAAGCCCACACGTCTGATGATGTTTGTCGTAAAGCAGGTAGTTCGTAAAGATCCCATTTACGATATGCCATTGGAATATTTGCGCTATTTACGCCTTTATTCATGCGAGACATTATCTTTAGCTTTTGACGATCATCTGGAATTATATGACGAATTTTCCATTCGATTTTATCAATACCAATGTCTGCTTCCACTTCGCCGACATAACAATTGGTAAAATTTCGAGCGATAATTAAAATAAGCTCTTGCTTAACATTAAAAATTCCTTTCGTATAATCCTCTGCAAAACCCATAAGATACTTTAGCGGGAGCTTTCCGGAAAATACATGGCTTGTGGCATCAACAAGAGCTTGATTATTTTCATTTAGACCCCATCCACAAACCATTAGAGAATTGTTTTGTAAGGCGCCGAAGGATGCCATCGTTTTCAGTGTTGTAGTAATACCTGGTTTTCGGACAACTGCGACTTGTTCACCGCCCATTTCATACCGAATTTCGTCGAAAAGAAATGCTATAGCATTATTAGATAAATAACATTTCTTTGTTGCATCTTTAGGTGTGAACTTTCCTTCGATGTATATGTAACTTTCGGAAACATCCAAGATTATGTCTTGAAAGTGCACAGGAATACGAATTTCATCAGAGTTCTTAAAGGTTGGTGAACCATATGGTTTATAAGTATGTTCCTGTAAACTTATTATGGAGTTCTCGAAGATGGGTTCGGTGAAAACCTCGATTTTTTCACTGGTAGCCGTCATTTTCTAGATTTTCGTATTTTCAAACCAATTGATCGTAAAAAACTGTAATCTCCACGGGAAAGTTGCTGCTGCTGCTGCTGCTGCCGCCGATAAGGTGCTTTCGATCTAATGACTGGATTACGAATGAGCCTGGTTTGCCTACTTTGTTTACTTTTATTATGTTTAACTGAATCTTTCACAGTATGCAACAAACGTTGTTGAGTGTTAAAGCAGTAACCCATACTTATGCTATTTTCTTTAACTCCAATTTAATAATTATCTTCTCACCTCGAAAGTCAATCAGATCTCCGTCGTCATCCAAGATTCGCAGACTGATGTTGTCTATGAACTGACGTCCCTCTGGTATAATCGGCATATAAATAATATTCTGCGGCTCTTTCGTAATTTTATAACCTGCTTCAACGTCAATATCAAATTCAAATAGGATGTGGCATTTTGACGAGTTCAGGAAAGCACCAGAGATTATATTACAATCCACCCGTATAATGCGTACTTTCATAATATCCACATTGTACACTGACTGATGCTTTTCATTTTTTTTTAACACTTTAGCGTCAAACCCCAACATTTTGGCAATACTTTTGTCACCACGCAAATCAATGTCATACTTCGATTTCATCTCACATTTTAACGTATTATTGTTGGCTGTTAACGAAAATATTTCATCACTATCGTTGCGGGTTGACTCTTTTAAAACTGTCAACATAGCTTGACCAATTTCATCAATTTCATATGCTCCTGGTGGAATGGTCAGTAGATGTGATATTTTTTCATCCTTCCTTATGTAACCAAAGGAGTTGTTGTTTTCATCAATGTTAAAAATTGAATTATATGTGTAAAATCCGACAAGTGCAAGACCATATTTACTTGTTGTACTCAGTTCAATGGGTGGATAAAAGTCGGCGCTTAACACGCTCGAGGATCCTGTTAGCGTGAATGTATGCGACATGACTGACGTTAAGTAGCTATCTGTTATGGTTTTTATTATGATTTGCAGCAGCTCAATGGGTTTAATACACTAGCGCTTTTTTTTTTCTTCTCATCTGATGTCGTGTTAATCGAATTTTCAGCTGTTATATTCACATCACTAATTTTGCAGTAACAACAAAATAATTTCCGAGGCAATGGCCCATCACCCACATCCTTGTTGGAATCGTCACTGTCGCTATTGTAATGTTCATAGCAAAACTGATATTTCATCATATCCTCGTCACTTTTCAGTTCATTTGACAGCTTATCCCAAACTAGAGCAATTTCATTTGGTGCCATCGAAATCATTACTTCCTTCGGAACGTTTTCTAATTGTTCGGCAGTCATTTTCAACAATCCACCCACATGTTTAAACACTTTAAGTGAGTGCAAGATCTTTGTGTAGTTATCACGTTCAACTTGTGACGTCAAAGACATAATTATTATTATTATTATTATTTTATATTGGAGAGAAACTTCAAACACAGATGGCCACACCAAACTGAATCGAATTCTTGCTGACGATCGTATGTATAGTAAATGTTTCTCGACGCGTTCGAACCTGTTTGCAGATATCTCACCAATTCGGTAGGTGGTGGCAAATCGCCAAAGCTATCATAGTATGTTACTTCAGAGTTGACTTTTCGATATGCCACCCAATGCGTCCCTACCCCCGATGCGCTATCCAAATTAATAATCGCTGCTTCATACCGTCGGGGACCACGTGCAGGTAATGAATCTCGCATATAAACTCCCCTAAAGTGTGGTATCTTCAGTTTTAAAACATACTTTTCCAGATCGACATTTGATAGCGGTCTATTGGGTAGAGACTCAATTAGTTTTTTGACATATTCCTATGGTTCATAAACAATCCCATACCTGAACGATATGGTTTCAGATATAATCCATTTCCACGTAGTTTTAAAGTAGCACCTGTCTTTTCTGCATTTGCCTTCTTCACGTCCTTGATGGTGCGAACAATGCCTGCTACGCCACCTGCTAACGAGCCTAAGGCTGACAGACCAGCAAATATTGGTATTAATGGTAATACTCCACCAGTTTTAGGAATCGGAATAATTCTAGGCGTGCGGACTTTTCGTTTACCACCTGCTGCTTTTACTGATTTACGAGCTGCTGTAACGGCTATTTTCGATGCATTTAGAATATTCATTTTCTTTCCACCACCTCTTAACAACTCTGCTCGAATCGGACGTCGAACAGCAGAACCAAAAGCTACTTTCTGCACACGCACCCGCTTTCCAACACGTCGCTTACCAGCTCGCCGCTTCCTCTTGGTAATTTTTGAGCGACTCTTCCTTTTGCTTGATGACACACCCATACCAAAACGCTGCTTTGTTTTCATAATATTTGTTACCAACCACGCAGCACTCTTTTCACCAACGCTAGCGTCTGCAGATTTCACTCGTTTCCAAGCACTTTGTTCCAACTCGTAATCTGCTCGGTGTCGCTCACTTATATCGTCTCTATTACGTAAGTAAGCTAAATCGTGCTTCTTACACGCCACGTCCAAAGGATTAATTCCTTGATCACCTCTTTTCACACGTTTAATCACTTTTGTTCCGGGACCGCAATACTGATAACCGGGGATATGCAGCTCCACCGGCAGGTTATTAATTAAGGAATTAACAATTCCTCTTCCAGTCTTAGTCTGTAAACGAGACGATCTACTTCGTCCGGTGATCAGCATCTGAATGACCATTTAAGTGAAAAGTTTGCTATAAGTAGTACCTATTTTATCAATATGCGAATAGTACATTTGAAACAAAAATTTTCCATCGACAATCTCGACGAAAAAGTTGGATGTGGACATGGAGAGAGATTATTAAGGAAACACGGTCCTTTGCTTCCATCATCCATTCGTGGAATAATAATTGGACCTTCGAATTGTGGCAAAACCAATGTTATGATTTCACTACTTACTCACCCCTTGGGATTACGTTTTGAAAATGTTTATATCTACTCCAAGTCACTGTACCAACCAAAATATGAATATTTGAAGAAAATTCTTACACCCATTAAAGGTCTTGGTTATTATGCTTTCAGCGATGCCACGAATATCATGGAACCCTCAGATGCAAGACCCAATTCAATATTTATATTTGATGATGTTATGTGTGAGAAGTAGGATGTTATACGATCATATTTCTGTATGGGACGTCACAAAAATGTGGATGCCTTTTATTTGGCTCAAACATATTCGCGAGTTCCTAAACAGCTTGTGCGAGATAATGCCAACTTTATTATTATGTTTAAACAAGATGAAATGAATATGAGACACGTATTTTCCGATCATGTATCACCCGACCTGAATTTTACACAATTTCAGGAAATGTGCTCGAAATGTTGGGATAATAAATATGGATTCTTGGTTATCGATAAAGATAGTGATGTGAATTCGGGAAGATATCGCAAGGGACTTGATAGCTATATATTTGTTTAACAATGATGAATGCATTCATTTCATTGCTGTTCGGTAGTTTGTCAACACCATGAATGAAGAAATTGACTTAAAACGAAAACTAGTGGAAACGACCAATGCTGTTCGAAAAAAATTTAAACAATTCAAGGCGGCGAAGACACAAAGTGCGCTCGACTTGGATAAATTTTACGAACCAATCACTAAACCACTAACATCTATATCTAATGTAGTAAAGCAACGCCAGCAGCAGCAGCAGCAGCAACCCAAAACCCAAGGAAAGCAATATAGTCGTAGTACTAGCACAATGGAGGAGCCTGAGGAAATATCCGATCACATATCATCATTTCAATCGTCTACACCGCGGATAAGCCGAAAAGCTCACATCGATACAACACCGAAACGTGATACCAATGTTACATTGTTTGAGACACCTTCCCCTTCAAGTTATACAAGTTCACCACCACTCGACAAGATTCAAGCATACTTAAATGGATTAAAAAATAAACCATCCCAATATGATACCATTTATGGTATACATTTCGGTAAAAAGCCGAATAACCTTAAAAGATATATTGGTAACCTAGAAGTGCGTTTTCCAAATGGCAAAATTACTTTATATAAAAACGGAAAAAATGTTGCTGTATTTGATGGAACGCCTCAACTTTACGATTTGCTTTTTTTAAGAAATCCACCATTCCTAACACAACACGATAAAACCGATGATGGTGTGCTACAGAAATACAAGGAAATTTTAGAATTAACTAGTGCAGCATATGAAAATTATGACAAAAATAAGGGTCTACGAGAAACCAGATTATTGAAATATTTGTATATTATAAAACCCCTACTGATGCCGGCGAGCACTAAATCAGGCGGTGCTGTTGTAAAAAATAACATCGCTAAAAAAATAAAAATACCCAACAAGAAACTACTTTCTTCCAAATCACCTCAATACATTTATTGGAATAAACCAAAGGAGTTGGTTGATCGCTTAAGATTGTTGTGGAGTTCAAAATTAGCTGGTAATACTGGGCATGAAAATGAGATTATGTCAATTGTTGAGGAACTTCGCGAAGAACAAATAATATATTAAATTATGTACCTTGTTTCCTTTGCTCAGTGTCTAATGAGACGTGTTCGCTTCGCTACAAAATATGAAGGCAAGCAGGGGAAAAATTGGAATTGTTAATGAACTGCACCGGACTGCTAGAAAAAACTTTATTAGAAGGCGGACGATTATTAAAGGATACAAGGATTTATGGCAAATAGATTTAGCTGAAATGCAACAATATGCTGATGAAAACGATGGTTATCGCTACATCCTTGTATGTATCAATTGTTACTCCAAATTTGTGTACACCAGAGCAATCAAAAACAAGACCGGCGCTGAAGTGACCAATGCAATGAAGAGTATAATTGAAGAGGCATCGTATACACCAGACAATTTACAAAGTGATCAGGGAAAAGAATTCTATAATAGTCGCTTTCAAGCCCTTATGAAAAAATTTAATATAAATCATTATTCTACATTCAGCACGAAAAAGGCGGCAATTGTTGAACGTGTGATAAGAACTTTAAAAAATAATTTATATAAGCAATTTTCAATTAGAGGTTCCTACAGGTGGGTGGAAATTTTAGTATCAGTAACAAGTGTCTATAATAATACAATACATCGCACAATTGGCATGAAGCCCAGAAATGTGCTAGAAGATACACAAATTAGGGCATACGATTATTTAAAGGTTAAACCGAAAAAATATAAATTTCGTCTTGGCGATATAGTTCGAATCAGTAAATACAAAACCATATTTGAAAAGGGGTATACACCTTCATGGTCAACGGAACTGTTTAAAATTGTAAAAAGTAACATTACCAATCCACCCACCTACATACTGGAATCGTTAGAAGGTGAACCGATTAAAGGTAGTTTCTATGAAGCTGAACTGCAAAAGACAACCAGTCCAGGTGTTTATCTGGTTGAAAAAATTCTTAGAAAACGTCAGAAAAATCACATTGATCAATTGTTTGTAAAATGGTTGGGTTTCCCCAATCAATTTAATTCTTGGATAGATAAGTCTGATATTGTATAAACAGCTTTGTATTTCCTATTACAATTATTGTATCAGTTGAATGATAAAATAAACATGTAATTTAAAACATATGAATTTTATTTATCAGTATATATTGCTATCATTTTAAAAATTGTTTTCATTGAATTAATAACCATGAAGAGCGTAACATTTGATGAAGAGAAAAATATTGTCCACCAAACATTTGTTTGGGCGTTTGCATATCGAGAAGCTCGAAAGAGCGACTTTCAACAGCTAATGCTTGATAGGTACCGTTTCCAACGGCGAATAGAGAAAATCAAAACAACTTTGGATATGATTTTAGAAAGTAATTTTAGAAATAAAATTGTTAATGAACGATTTATTAATTTATAATATAATTATAAACATAATATGAAGTACTAAAAAATGTTTTATTCACATTTAAGCAATAATACATAATGACCAAAAACACTTAGGGACTATAACCAAATTGTCTAAGTTCACTTTCACTAATACATATGGCACGGAAAAATACTTCTTCATCACTACTTTTTTAGCGCATATACTAATCACTTGAAGAATCGAGTAGTGCATTTGGTAGCGATGACGTTGGACTTGACGATGGCGACTGCTGTGATGGCGATTCTTCCATTATTTCATCTTCTTGACTTGAAGAGGTGGACGTATCAGTATGTTGTTGATGTCCACCACCTAAGATAATGGGACTTTGAGGTTGGTCAGCAGGTACAGATCCTCTATTGCTCTCGTTTTGACACCAATTACATAATCCCATTGTCCCACTTAAAAATTCCCAATGTTCACAATTTGAACACATTTGACGACCATTGATTGAAAACGGATACACTAATGTTGTTTTACTTTCCATATTGCAAATGATTGTGAAAGCAATGCTACAAATGAACTAAGTCACCATAATTTGGATACGTGTATTTATATATAACAGATGACCTTCACGTGTGACCTCTCTCTCTCTTGGAGTGACTTTTTATTTATCATGATAAAACCTTCTGTCTACTTTCCGAATGTAAATTCTGGATGAAAATTTTTAACAACTTTTTCTTTAGTTTTCTGTACTTTCTCCTTTAAGTTATTTATTTCTTCATTCAATACAGCGAATCTCCGAGAAATATCTGTATTCAATCCTATGATTTTTCGCTCAAAAAATTGTATAACATCCTTACTAATTTCGTCAGCAACTTGTATGCGCAGATCTGATAATTTCTTAACAATTACAGCAGTTAGTTGTATACGCAGAAGATCACGTTGAGTGAGAACATATTCTTGAGTAGCAGCATCATTTGGTTTTTTAGGTGATGCAACATTCTCTAGGGATTTTCCTTGCATATCATACTGATCATCGAGAGTAAGCCTGAATCCATTTCCAGGTGGTCCACGTAAAAACCGACATTTTTCATTGGTTTTCTTACGTCCAAACTTATCAACTGTGCTGTTACTTCGACTCATCCTCAAATTAAACTAACTAATTTGCTATTTTACCTTCTACTTATATAACTTCATAAGGTTTTCATCTTACAAACGCTTATATAGGGTTTGTTATGTTGGGAAAAATAAAACAATGCTTTTACTACAAACAATTTATTTCCTATTGGTTTTTATTTATATATTAAACCATAACATTTATTTTTAAACATGACCATTATTTATAATAATACATACATACATTTATATATTATATTATATATTATACTGGTTTATGGAAATATAGTTCAGAACGTGTTTTTACAAATAAAAGTTGTTCCAATAATTAATTTTACTTTTCTTGATCTTCTACTTTGTCCATAATTTCACAACCATTTGCGCCATCGCTGCGGATGACTACACCATCTTTTACGATATAAGTAATATCGTCGGGATCCACATAATCAACCAAATTAAATTTTGTTACCAAATCACTTGGTAGATCTGGTATATGAATGACAAACTTAACAAGATCATTATCAATCATTTCAGCACAAAATTGACTCAGGTTTATGGATCCGTAGAGATATTGTCCACATAGATGCGCACCAGCCATAAAATTGATTGCATCACGCACATACTTTCTGTACTGACAGCCAGTTGAATCCAAACAGGAACCATCAAACATCGAAAACTGTAGTATATCTTGAGCCATACGTCTTAATTTGCATGCTAACCAACTTATATACGTATCTTGTTTTTCAACAACATTGTCACACATCTACAATAGAATAATGAGATTGTGATTGTGTTTTATGATACTAGGTATTGCACTTTTATTACATTATCAATTAAAATTAAAAATATGATAAACTATAGATTAAAATATTCTCTACACAACATTGTTTACTCTAAACACCCAAAATTTATTAATGCTTTAGTATTACCCCCAGAAAATACATGTGAGCTTTGCCCCAAATATGTTAGGGTAAATTTATCATTTGATTTATTCATTATGTCAACAGTTGCCTCTGATAATGTTTCAGCAACACGCTTGGGTAAGAAAGTTTGAAATGTTACATTATGTGTTGTATCATACAAAGTAACAAGAATACTTTTACCAAAACGTGTTGAAACAAATGATATCTGTTTTATAACATAAATTTTTCCCACCGTTAGTGTTGAAATTTTTCGGTGCTCAAGAAATTCAACATCTTTGTTTATCATATTATTAATTTCAGCCAAAGTCTGCTGTGAAAGACTCATTATTAAAATATGTAATAAAATACCTTTAATAACTTTCACAAAACACACCACAAACACAATTCTTCTATTTCAAGGCAACAACAAGCAATGCCTGTATGACTATGGTCTTCCTTTCGAAAGAGCTCCATATTTATAATATCCAATTTCAAAGTCATAGGAGGGGGAATATTACCAGAAACAACGCATGCTCAAGGTCAAGGTGATTTCTTGAAAGTCAAGGTCAAGTTCAAGGTCAAGGTCAAGGGCAAGTTCAAGGTCAAGGTCAAGGTCAAAGTCAAGGTCAAGGTCAAATTCAAGGGCAAGTTCAAAGTCAAGGTCAAGTTCAAGGTCAAGGTCAAAGTCAAGGTCAAGGTCAAGGTCAAGTTCAAGGTCAAGGTCAAATCCGGGTTAGTCAAGGTCATCCAAGGTCATTCGGGTTAGGTCAAGGTCATCCAAGGTCATTCGGGTTAGGTCAAGGTCATCCAAGGTCAAGGTCATTCGGGTTAGGTCAAGGTCATCCAAGGTCATTCGGGTTAGGTCAAGGTCATCCAAGGTCAAGGTCATTCGGGTTAGGTCAAGGTCATCCAAGGTCATTCGGGTTAGGTCAAGGTCAAGGTCATAAAAAGTGGAGGGGGGATCCGCAGTTCTCTCAAACTTTGACTACTCTCTTTCGAAAATTCCATTAGTGTTACGAATGGTTTCACACCAGTCAATAATTCTATTCCTTAGTTGTTCTTCTGTCTCGATTGGTGTAACATAAACTAATGCTTTTAGGTGCCCCCACAAATAGAAATCTAGGCTGTTTAAGTCAGGCGATCTAGGTGGCCAGAATTGTGGTCTTCCGCGACCTATCCAACGATTTTGGTAAGCTCCATTCAAATACTCACGAGCCAATATGCTAAAGTGGGCAGGAGCACCGTCATGCATGAACCAATGTTGTTGACGTAAATATAAAGAAACATTTTCAAGAAGCAGAGGCAAATCATTTTGTTGAAAATGACTGTAAGATTGTCCGTTAAGACGTCGTGATAAAAAAAAAGGTCCAATCAAATAGTCATCTAAGATACCGATCCAAACGTTGACAGAAAATTATTCCTGAACATTTGACTCTGTAATAGCATGAGGATTTTCTTGGGCCCAGTTATGATTATTATGGAAATTAATTATTGCATTTCTGAAAAAATGGGCTTCGTCCGTAAACATAATGATGGAATCAAAGTGAGGATTTTCTGCAAGTTTTTGATGATACCATCTACAAAATTGCGTACGCGGTTCAAAATCTCTTGGCAGAAGTGCCTAAACTCTTTGTACGTGATAAGGATACAACAGGGAATCTCTTAAAATTTCCCATGCCATTTTATAACAAATATTTAATTCCCTACCTATTTTTCGGGTACTAGTTGCAGGATTCTCTTCGACCGCATGTAGGACAGCCTCCTCAACTGCGGGAGTTCGAATTGTACGAGGTCTTCCCTCTGAGGTATTACGTTTAAAACTGCCAGATTCAGTCAGACGACGATGAATGTTTATGAATATTTGTCTACATGGAAGGACACGGTCAGGATACCTTTCTTGATAGAGCCGCCGGGCCTCCGCCGAATTACCATTGGCAAGACCATAAAGGAAATGCATTTGTGTCATCTCCAAATTAGAATAATTATTTGCCATTTTTTGAATAGCACAATTATTAACCTTTTGACCAGAGGAAAAATAATAACAAACTGTTACCGAATGTCAAAACCATTATGTTCATAATAACAAAACAACATTTCCTAGCAACGATCAAAGTTAACTTGATTTTATTTTAACAATTTTCCGACATGCAATGAAGTCGTTTTTATTTTTTTCCTCGAAAAGCAAGTAATATACGAAAAGAGATTAAGAGGCAAAAAAGTTGTATTTGTAGATGCCCAATCTGAAAAAAATTTAAATTTTTCAAAAAACTCAGTGGCGTACATTTTTTTTGTCAATATTATTCGTGACACTGCCCCCCGAGACGCCACTGGAACTTATAATTTTCTTTTAGTAAGTGCCAACTTAGCGTCTTATTACAATGAATAACCCTGCCAGATTTCAACAAAATCGGTAAAAGGATCATTTAGATATTATTAAAAAATCAATTTCTTTTTAAAACTTTGACACCCTGTATCTGGAAAACCAGACTCTTCAGGACACATGTTTATATGAACTTTTCTATTTGAATTTTGTTCAGGAATACTCCCTTGAAATTACGCCACATCATTAAGTAACACCCTGTATATTAGAAACTACTACTTTCGGCTTTGATTAAATCATTTAATCATGTATCAAACTAAGCAGAGGTTAATAATGTAAAACATCTTGAATGAATAATTTTTTACATTTTAATGATTTAAACAAAGTGGAAAGTATTCTAGCCCTGGGTAGATTATTTTATTACACTCACTATAGTAAAGTCACACCTAAATAAACTTAAATTTACACTGCAATAATATGATATTTACACTAATTAATCACAAATTACCATTAAAAAATGGTTTACTTACACCTCTTATTAGTTCTTTTACACCCTAGAAGGATGGGTTTACAATCTGTGAGTTTAATTTACACTCGATAGTGTAAATGTACCTACCTTAATTTCTTGTGTATTCCTGATGGCATATTAAGTATAAATTTCATTAAGACATGTACTTTTTTTTGGGACATTTACCTAAATCAAAATAGATTTTGAAAGATTACAATGTACGACAACTTCTGTCTTACTTATTTGCTTTACCGCCACTTTAAAAACGTGAACAAACATCGCTACAACTAACAGGCATTTAAATGGCTCACCTCGCTTATGATTTGGAAGTCGCACCATAATCATACTATTTGACGTCACGGCCAATAACAACGCGTTTTTAGCTGCATGGGATAATTTGAATTTTGCCGCATTTTTAAGTCTATAGCTGCCGTCTTGAACCAAAAAGTTATTTTTTTACTGATATATGTTTTAATACAGTTGTGACTTAGGTATAGCGTTTTTTTCAAATTAAAATTTTTGTTAAGTCCCTAATACGGAACTTGACAAAGATTTTAGGCTTTTAGAGTATTGGACGTTTTTGAAGGTCCTAGCATGATAGACTTTCACATCAAATTTTATGCCAATTAAAAGCTAATTAGAGACAATTCATTCTAAAATCAGTAAAAATTAATAACAAACCGATTGTTGAAGAACCTGATCTAGTCATAGCGATTCGCTTGGCTTCATTAATTCATTTATTGGGTGTCAATTTGGATAGTCATATAGTTACGTTGCGGCCATTGCTAAGGCAGCCTCGTAGAAGCTTGGAATACATTTCCAAACTAAGAACCTCTGTATACCCCAACAACTGTTGATGCTCTTTAATGCCCAAATTCGACCATGGCTGGAGTACTGTTCGCATATTTGGGGCTCTACTCCTGAGTATACCCTAAGATTGCTGGATTTCATTCAAAGAGCCATTCGCTTGATCGGTGACCATGATCTGACAAACAACCTGCAAAGCCTTGAACAACGAATGCATGTTGGCGACTTGAGTCTATTTTACAAATATCTCCATAGCAAGTGCTGAACTTAGGTTGCCCGCTCGATTCCACCCAGAGCGGTGCGTGTTTAAAAATTCTTTCATCTGGAGAACGTCATCACTTTGGAACGACCTCCCTAAGGCCATGTTCCCCAACGAGTAGAATCTCTAAAGAATCAAGACCAACGTGAATCATTTCTTGCGTACACGCACCGCTCGCAGAGCGACATTAACGATTAATCCTGCAGTGATGTGCCGTAACATATTAAAAAAATTTACAGTCCTTTACAAAGATGCAACCGGGGATGACATTGAAAATGCCGAAGCAGAGTGCAACGCTTGTGACTATTGTGAGATTTGAGATCTGCGAAAACTCATAGATTTGAATGTAATATTTAGGTAGCTGATATAAGTTTTATTGATTCATAATATAAAAAATAGTAAAATAAAGGTTATAAACTCTAACGCGGCTCTAAAGTATGGTTTCTCTGGAGCAGTCAGCGGCCGCGGCTGGCGTTCGCGATTAGTAGCTCGGTACTGGTTTATTGCGATTTGTATGTACACGGTTTCACTGCCGCAGCTCAGCGACACAGCGTTCGCCGTCAATTGCAGCGGCTGCGTTCGGACTGCTAGAGAGACCAGTCCAGCCGCGATCGCTCAGCAGAATGCCACCGTTTTCATCAATTGCTGACGAGTGTTTGATAGAGGAGGTGCAAAAGTACCCCCCTTTATACAACTATGAGAACGAAAATTACAAAAATGTTCTAATGAAAGAAAATGCATGAAAAAAAGTGGCAGCAAGTGTAGGGAAGAACGGTAAACTGTACAAAACCATTCTGTTTATTTTTTAGCATTACATTACATTACAAAGCTTATAATTAGGGTAGACTGGGGCAAGTGCGAAGCCCTTTTTAATAGTTCAAGTTTATTTCCTTCCTCCTTTAAATATACAATATTTATAAAGGTGTCTTTGTAAGAAAGTAATAGTTTAATATGTTTACTTTTCATACTGCATAGGGCACTCATGAATTATTTTTGAGATCTTGAGATTTGAATGACTATTTTTTTGTACCGAAATTTTACACTTACCCCAAAAAAGGAAAGTGTAAAATCGGAATACAATTTCCATGCATGTTCGCAGAAGTGGTAATGGGAAAGTGTAAATGAAGTTTATATCTCCCATGCCAATTTTTCTTTTTACAGACTTTAAAAAAAAATAAAAATCTGGGAAGTTATGAACTTTTTATTGTTGAGAAATACTTAGCCAAACAAATCATAACAACGAAAAATTAAAAGGTACCACTGAAAAATAATAAGTAATCCAAAATAACCCTCAAAAAATTCCTAATAACAAGAATAATATTTTTATAAACGTATTTATCCGTTCAAAACCCAATGTTTGGCTTTAATCTCTAAAACAATAGGAATTATTCCCAAGAAGACAATATAACAGAAAAGAAACTTAAAGTTTAAAAATTCGAATAATTTTATGGAACTTTGTTAAATATTGTATCCCGCAAATTTCACATCAAAATGAAAACCTCCTCGGCGTGTTACTACCGGTTCAGGTAAACGAGTCACTATATCGTCTAGCTGTACTACATCGCCATCATCGGTGATTGGCCATAAAAAATTGTCTTTTAATTTTCTAGTAAACTTGATTTCAAAGCCGTTGTCAACAGTGTTTACCTGGCCAATAAAATGTTTGTTTGCTTTTGGTAATGTGTATTTAACCAGTACCCAGTCTTCAATGGAAATATTGTCTTTGTTTATTTTAGGAATCTGATCTTCGTAATCCGATTCTAAAGTGAAACTTTGATCCGATTCCATAAAAGGTACACTTTCATTATCTGATTCACTGGAGCTGGATTCAAATTGATACGGACTTGGCCGACTTTGTTTACTCTTTCGGTCAATTTTCATAGCTGGTTTAGATATAGTAGATGAACTTGTAGAGAGTTTTGACTGACTACTTGCGATAGTACCTGCAATGGTTTGGCCACCTTGAATTAAGCGCTTTCGTTTCCTTGGATTAGAAGAAGGACTGTCGGAACGAATCAAGTAGTAGATCATCAAAACTTACCTTCTTTTCTTGCCGATTTTCGGTTGTAGCTGGTACTACAGCTTCAGTTATAGGATCCTGATGATTATTTAGTATATTTTTTTCATTTTGATCAGAGCTGACAATTACTTTGAGATTGGTGGCACTAGATGCTGATGAAGGAGCTGTAAGTAATTCTGCATTAGATGCTAGTTTCCTTTTAAATGAAGCGCCAGATGTAAAAGGCTTTACTGTTTTTAACATTGATTGTTCGAAAGTAGCGGGTTTTTCTGTTACATTCGGTGCTAGAGCATCATGTTCATTCCTTTCAATATCAATGCGTTCTGGCCTCGGTTGTAAATCTGTTACAGATCTTTGATTTTTTAAGTGTTCCTCCCATCTTTTTAGGGCATCGATGTCATACTTTTCTTTAGGAATAACATGTATATTAAATGAAACAATACCATCCTTTCTGAATCCTGTTCTTATGATTCCGGAATCTACTTAAGCCCAGGTGTTCACTAGCAATGTGGCAAATTCCGTTTTGGTAGTCATTGTCCCTGATGTCGTCTTTGCCATGTTATTACTTCCCTCTCCCATATTGCCTTAAAGGATCTAAACACACTCAAATCGAGAGGTTGAAGTAAATGACTTGTATGGGCTGACAGTTTAAGTATATGAATATTTTCTTCTCTCGCGGCTTGAATTAATAAGCAAACCACATGCGAGACATGCCCATCATATATAACAATAATTGGTGCCTGATCACGAACCAAAGGAATAAAAGTCTTTAGAAAGTAATTTCTAAATATTTCGGAGGTCATCCATCCATTGGCGCTGGCTGCATATACGGTGTCTTTGAAGAGGTCTACATTTTATTCTGAAATCCAGGAACTCCATACATTATTGCCTTTAAATATTATCAATGGTGGCAATTTTCTACCACTAGCACTTGCTCCTGCCAGGACGGTTTTATTTTCTCTGCCCGATCCAGCAATTATTCTTGATGAGGGTTTGCCTCTCGCGCCAACAAATTTAAGACGAGAAGGATCTGTACACAGTGAAGTCTCATCTAAATTGTAAATACATTCAGGACGATCCTGAAGACCCAACTCCAATATAGCCTTTTCCAATAAAACAAAATATTTGTCTTTTATGAATTGGTCCGTAGATTTCTTTCTGCAGTACTCTAAGCTTTGTGTTTTTTTCATACTCAAAGAGTGACGACCCTTATTTTTTGATGGTACGTTAAATGGCGAACTGTAGCTAGAATTTTTAGAATTTGAGTTAATACCGGCACTTGCTGTACTCTATCCAAATCCAGATGAGCCAGACATTCCCAACAATAACTTATGGTACCAGCAAGACAGAGCACCAGCCCATTACACACGCCCGGTGCTTGAGTACTTGGATACAGTCTTTCCTGGCAAGTGGATTGGTCGACGGGGTCCAAAAGAATGGCCGGCAAGGTCACCAGATTTGACCCCGCTAGATTTTTTTCTGTGGGCTATTTAAAATCTAAAGTATACTTTACCAGACCTAACAATATTGATGAACTTAAAGCTCGAATAAGGCATGAGGTTAGATTAATAGAGCCCCAGGTAATCCATAACGTTTTGGAAGAATTCAAAGATCGACTTGCATATTGCCAGGAAGTTGGTGGCGGTCAATTTCAACATTTATTAAAATAAAATTTAATATAGTCTATGTAAATATTATAGACTAAAGAGATAGATGTAAAGAGTTCATTTTTAATTGTAGTTTTCGTACCAGAAAAAATGTCAATATATCGAAAACCGTTGATCTTGGAGATATGGTATGTTATACAAAAAGTGTTTAGAATGTATCGTAGAGTTTAAAAATATTATAATATACAGGGTGTTCTATTTAAAAAAATTAATGTTGGCGGCATATGTTCTTCTTGAGACAACCTCTATACACATTTCTTATGTCAGGAAATTCACAATTAAAAATAATAATCGACACGCCCAAGCGTTTTTCCAGAAAATAATCACCTGAATTTTAAACGAATTTACTCCAACCTTTTTGAGCTCACTGTATAACAATAATTGGTGGCTGATCACGAACCAAAGGGATAAAAGTCTTTAGAAAGTAATTTCTAAATATTTCGGAGGTCATCCATCCATTGGCGCTGGCTGCATATACGGTGTCTTTGAAGAGGTCTTCATTTCTTTCTAAAATCCAGGAACTCCATACATTATTGCCTTTAAATATCATCAATGGTGGCAATTTTCTACCACTAGCACTTGCTCCTGCCAGGACGGTTATATTTTCTCTGCCCGATCCAGCATGCAATAATTCTTGAAGAGGGTTTGCCTTTCGCGCCAACAAATTTAAGACGAGAAGGATCTGTACACAGTGAAGTCTCATCTAAATTGTAAACACATTCAGGACGATCCTGAAGACCCAACTCCAATATAGCCTTTTCCAATAAAACAAAATATTGGTCTATTAAGAATGAGTCCGTATATTTCTTTCTGCAGTACTCTAAGCTTTGTGGTTTTTTCATACTCAAAGAGTGACTTTGTTTAAACTTTATTAGCCAGTCTGTGCCTGGCATATTGTTCTTAAAAGGATTGGGAATATTATTTAAAGTTACAAAGTCCCGGACTTTTTCTTGAAACTCTCTCAAAGTTAATCCATATCCCCACTTCTCCATTGTTTTTATATTTTCGGCCAGTTGACACTCATCTTGCCAAGAAAGTATTGGAGGTCGGCCCTGTGTCTTGCTTTTTTCGCCACGGCGTCCAGTTATTCTACAGTGGATTGTAATGTATAGGATTCTGAATTCCGTACTGGCAATCGACATGGTTAATTGACCTTGATTGACGGCATTTATTGCAGAATTTAATTACTCCTCCCCATAGGCAGCCCTATCGGACTTTCTTTTAAAATTTAGTACCATGACGCCAACTCTCTGTAAAGAATAAAAGCTTTAAGTGTCAGTCCCAACGAACTTTAGCATTCCCAGGAAAATGGGGCAAGTGTAAACTAACCTTTACACTTTCCCCATTACAATTTTCACACATGCCCAACATTATGTTTTTTATGGGGGAAGTGCAAACCTGTTCGTGAGTAAAAACCGCTTTCAGATTTGGTCGGTATATAGGATTTTAAAGCTACAACAATTGACTAAACATAAGAAAATGCAATAAAACTAAAAGTATATTATAAGTTTTTACCTTTGACCAATTTTTTATGGGGATATCACACACTATTCAACGGACCGATTCGGAGGTTATGTTACAAATTACTACTCAGATAGAAAAAAACACCTGGTAACTCGCCGGGAATAGATAATTCAACAGCGCTAATGTATAGTTAGTTGCCTCGAACCACACAGACAAGTAAACTTTCAATATTGCCTGATTGGCGCTCTGATTTTCCACTTTCCCCATTTTTACACGCCCCAGTCTACCCTATACCATATTCAAATCCAAGATTATGCATACGAAGGAAATATTGATCAGTACTTTATGACAACAGTAACTCTATTTCGATTGGTCAAGCGGCAATAAAACTAAAAGGCCCTGGGCGACAGGGTTGAATTTAGTTTACCGGTGATTTTCGCATTATTGCATTATATCGTTTGGTGTTATTGTTTGTTATCAATCTGGATCATATTCGTTCTTTAAATCAGTCAGGTAAGCTTCTCAGCGGGACTTAGCATACATAGGTTTAATGCTGAATCTTCAAATTCGTAGCTTGTTGAGGTAGAAGGGGTGGTATACAGCAGCAGAGGTGTGTAGTTTCACAGTACACAGACTTGGTCTATGTGTAGTTTTAATTATTTTGTGATCGTTCTCGGTCAGTTTATTGTGGTGGAGGGGGAAGGGGAGGCTGGGCAGGAGTGAGCCAGTCTCTCGGTAGTCTGTATGATTTAAGTGGGTTTGAGTGAATGTGTGATTGTATGATCGGCGGATTTAGGGAAACGTATATTAAATATGGTACCTATAGTATAAATTCAAGTGTTAATATAATATGACGTTTGTCGAAATGGATGAATTTGGGCTAACATCTCCTCTTCGTCTTCTTCCTCCAACAACAGCATGCAACTAATGTAATCGGCGTTCATTATAAATCATACATAAGCGCTTTCACTACGAAATACGAATAATATGATCTGAAGCGCGCTCCAGCCGCGTCAGCCAACCCACCGTGGTGTGACGTCAGGGACAAATGCAACACAAGAATTTCGAATTCCGTACCCATACTAACGTGCCCGTGCGATAATATAAACATTTTCAATGTTAAAATCCTACGTATTTTATTAAAATATGTGTCTAACGAATATTTGGTTGTTTAATTACTGTTTCTTAAAGGGTGGTGTTGTCAAACGATATGACATCGCGACCGAACTATGTGCAGATGTTAACACACGGCTTGGCATAGTAACCAAACTGTGCGTACACGTATACGCACGTTGCGAGAAACAGTTGCTAAGAAGAAAGAAGCAGGGTAACGCTAAAGCCGCTACTTTCAACATTTAATTTTTCATGGATGACTATTTTTAAAGTAACTTAGGAGCTGTTATTAATATTACTAAATAATTGATAATTGAATTAAGATTATTTGGCAATATGTTTATTGCTTCACGACTCATTGACAATAAACTTCCTATAATAATACTTGACTATTTGGAGTCCTCCCTAAATACTTAATTTATTAGTCATTTTGTTTTCCGTCTCTCCATCCGCTTGCAATTTTATTCAAGTATTTTATAAGCCTAGACTGCGGAATGTGTTCTTTTATAGCCGAAAGACCACATAAATGTCCACGAAACGTTCCTTTATTATTTATAAGCCACAACTAGGCCTATATTTATCACTACTTGGAATATGTTAGAGGAGTAACAGGTTCGCTTATGGCCATGTTTCTTGTTATGTTTGAAAATACATACCATTGCTCTCCAGTAAAACAAATAAAATAAAAAAGTTGAAGAAAGTAAGATTTTATTGGGCTTGTATAATCGTCAGAAAACTTGTTAACTTGACATTCACCTTGATAATTGACATCTTGACAAAGGTATGTACGGTGTACAGTAACTGTCATTAAATCTTGGGCAGAACTTTTTTAGCTTTATAAGTAGACCTCATGTTATTGTAATAAAACATACCTGTAATACCTATTGAATAAATTACCTATTTAAATAATAATAAATGCCACTGTTTTAATATCCTAGAAATGCCAAACTTAACCCATAAAGGACGGAATTTATTGTTTTGTTAAAAAACGTTATTTTTGTATGAAAAGGTACAATACATATTGTAATACATAGGTCCACGTTACATTTGGAGCACATTGTTCTCATAATTGAATTACAGTTTGCGCCAGCACATCTTATTTTTCTCTTATTTGTCGTCCAAGTTAACAAATGCCTTATATTATCAATCTAACATAATCACTAACTCTACTGTTTGTGCTCGACGATAAACTTGATGAAGGACGTCCAGCAGTTTAAGGGGGATTTCGGTATTTGGCGAAAACGACTTTCACGATATCTCGCCGAAATTGTAGTTGGGTGCAAGTGTGTCCAGATTTTTTATATAGGATCCAAACATTCTGAATTGCCACATCGATAAGACAGGAAAATATGCACCACCACCATTTTTTACCCCTTATACCAATTTGATATCTGCCGCATTATATTTACCAATAGCTGAAGGTCGAAAAACTTGGATGATTTTATTCTCTTTGTAAATATATACAAGGTCTTCTTTGGAATCTTTACGTCAGGTTTGACATTTTTCTGGTCATTGTTTGCTTATTCAGCATTTTTGTTTAATTCTTTAAATGTTCAATCGGCCGGAGCTTTGAATTGTCGTGTCTCGTGCTTGCGTGTTTTCTCTAATATTTTAAGCTGCTTGCGTTGGCGCCTGTTTTCCATCTCCTGGATGCTGTCGGATAGTGCTTCTCTACTGTCTCCAGTGCTTCTCTACTGTATATTGGGCTCACGCACAGGGAGCCAGTCTTTAGGTAGTTTGTATACACTTGACGCTACTAAGTGGGGCAATAGAATGCAGTTTGAAAGTTATTAAAATGCAATTTGATGCAGATTAAAAAAATAATATAATATACTCTTTGTTGTCTGTCTGACACTGGGTTGATTATGATCAACATCTTTCTTAACATTCTTGGAAAGGAATTGCATGAAACAGTTTTTCCTAAGTTATGAATTAGTCCATTAAGGGCAACATGATTGCTCATAACACAAAAATGCTCATCCGCATATAGGATAAAACGACTCATACCTGAAGGACATTGTATTACCTTTTCATAATAGTAACTTTGAACTTGTGCAGTAGACACTGTATAAATGTTATCAAAGAAGCCATTTTTCCAATTCCCCATTAAATGAAAACTCTTCTTATACAGGTGTGAGATCGAGTAGGGAAAAAAACGTCCTTAATCTCCGTTTACCCATGTTAAAGTCATCCCAAACGTCAAGAATAAAAATAACATGCTTTGTTTTTCTTTTGTTCTACATTATCTTTGTTTAGTAAATATATATATAACGTATAATTCCAACCCAACAATAATTTTAATACCGTTATATTTGAAAAGTAAACACCCCTGGCATTATTACGTTGCTTAAAGTACAGGGTGTCAATTTGAAAACTTCCCGCTCTTAATATCGCTCTTCCAGTAAATAATATTAAAAATTCGAAAGACACGTACATTTTATTTGCAATTGGGATAATTTTAAAGAATATTTAAAGTCCTTGTGGCTCAACATGGAAAGAGGTGTCAAGTGGCACATCAATTTAAAGGCCGCTTAATTTCCTTTCCAAAAAAACCCTACTTATTATTTTACCATAGTATGCGTTACATTTTGAAATGAAGTTTTTGAGCGATTGTGAAGGCCTTTTATCTCGAAAACGATCGACTATATTGCCAAATACTCAGAGGACTTCTTGTTATGTGAAGCGAGCCACCATAGTTTATTTAAAAAATGCCAAAAATAAACTCTGCGGAAAAAATTACCCTAAATATTTCGCCACGTATGTACCTAAAATTTCAATTCTTACTTGAGATCTCTCTGTTCTTTTTTAAGTTAGGAATGCTCCTGCGACTTCATTGGATTCTCCGTAAACTGTTGGTTTTATCACTTGTAGAAATTTTGTTTTTAATTTTGCCTTGATTATTCATGTTTGTATTTGTTTGATTGAAAAAGTCTTTGAACTGCAAAATTTTGGCGTCTATTCTATTAGTTCTAATATTGATAGTGCCTCACCACCAACAGGGAGTCAGTCTTTCGGTAGTTTGTACGTCCTGCTTGGTCTAGATCTCGTGAGTCCGTGATTAAAGGATTTGTCGATACGTCCGTGCATCTGTAATAGTCTGTAATAATTTTTGTGAATAATTCATTTATTGTCTGAATACGAAAGTCTTGATAAAGTATGCGATTCATCGTGTACCTGAGTGTTTGCTTTATCGTTATTGGGTACATCCGCAATAATTTTTAGCGCCCTATTATGTATTACCTGGAACTTATTAAGCTCCGCTCTGCTTATGTTGCACCACGAAAGTGCACCATAAGTGAGAACCGGTCTAACCAATACTTTGTAGAGGTTGACCTTAGTCCTATTACCAAGTCTACTCCGTGTGTAAAGCAGGGGGTAGATAGAGCGTCATTAATGCAATGCTAGCTTTACTCTATTAAATGAATTGCGCCTTCAGTTCGTTCGTTGATCAAATATAAGTCCCAGGTATTTTACCTCCTGGCACCAGTTTACCTGCACTCCGTTGACACGTAGACTTGTCTCAGGCCTACTTATATTGCTGTTCGAAAAATAAATAACCTTCGTCTTGAAGGGATACAAATTGATTAAATTGTCTAGTTCAGGGGTTTTATTTGTACTTTTTTGCGTTCGTCTGGTCTTTTGACTGGACCATTGCTGGGTATTATCATCCGAGTCGGATACGGAGTGTACCTCCATATCCAAACTTGGTTTTGATATATAAAATGAGTTTGTATTGATTTGTTTGCTATTTGATTTGCGAACAATGGCCGCGTCTTTGTTGGTTGTTGGTAAAGTGTTTGTTTTGTCATAAATCGAGTCTATTTTTGCGTTTAAAATTAAATTTGATTCTTGTGAAATTGTAGTGTCATTGTCATTGTCTTTTTGTGATTTGTATCTATCGACATCGGCTTTCAGCTCCTTTATGGTATTCATTGGCTTATTCATTTTAACAGACTTTGTACTACCTTCCTCCTTTGTTATCCTTATCTTATTTCCCTATTCCGCGTTGTTATCATCCATCGCCTTTCTCCATTTGACCTCCAAACGCTTTTCACATTCCGCAAATATTTTCTTTGTAGACAGCAGGACCTCGGCTGGGGCCATTACCTCATCGTCCGAACTTGGTAGCTTGGAATTGATGAGGCGAGAGGCATCCCCCCGTTTCGTAGCTTCACAAAATGAAAAATTAAATTAAGTTTGACTTTTCTTGACAGCTGTGGAGTTAATAAAAATAAAAAAAAAAAGTTCATTTCTGTATTGTTAGATACTTTATCTACTTTCATTTAGTAATATGAATTTTACAGTTCTGTAAATCGTTTTGTAATGGCATCTATTACAGCACTAGTGCTGTAATAGATGCCATTACAGCACTAGTGCTGTAATAGATGCCCTTACAAAACGATTTTTAATAGCAGGTGCATTTTTATTTTTAAAAATGCCTTTTGCCAAATATTTTTATTCATAGATGAAAGTAGATAAAATTTTGTACAATGTTCTTGTTGTAAATTCATATAACTACACTCGATGTTTGATTAAACTCGGCTGACGCCTCGTTTAACAACTTTAACATCTCGTGTTGTAATATGAATCTTTACAACACTTATATCGTAAATAACTAATATCTGTATTGTAACTACATTCTAATAAATAAAAACCTCTGATGACACCATCTTCAAGGCCGGTAGCTCCGTATGAAAGCATTTGACGACCTATATTAATATGAACTCTTTTTCATATTTTTTTTAATGTTGAATCATACCTAAAGATTTTTCATCAGTCATCATCATTTCCGGACCCCCTGTATTTAAGGTTATTACACTTGACAATTTGTAGTTTAAACCTTAGATTGTAGTTTAACTAGTACTTCATTAGCGTTTTAGGGATAAACCTGAACTACACAAAATTAATGTGACAACACCCAACCAAAGCTGCTCAGTATTATTTGTAATAATTCGTTATGCTGGGTGTGTCGTAGGATGAACCGTAACTGCCAATAAAGTCCAGTGAAATACCATTTAAAAGCGGAATGCCATTTTTACATTTTATTATCCCGTTTTATTGCAGTTTTATACACGAATTTTAAAGTACATTTTTAAGTGTAAGCTCAGTAATTATTAACGTTTTACATTCATTTTTATGGATGAAACCGATGTTTTATACCTTTGATTTGAAGGCATCAGAACTTTAAAATTGTAATGCTACACTACTTGCAACTTTGTTTTAAAATCACAGTAGGTATATCTAGGGATAGTGTGTTTTCTTATTAGATACGAGATGTTTGGGAAACACGCTTTCTAAAAATCAAATTCATAAATACAATTCAATTAGTCAACCTCGCAAAGTAATATAGTCAAAGTGTAAGTCGGCAACGCTGTAACAAAAGAAAAATACTGTCTGCCATAATAATTCTATTTTTAACTTATATCTCACCCAAGTGACCGTTGAAGCGGTACATTTCAAGAAATAAATTAATAATTTTAAGATACATACGCGAGATGTTGCACGTGGCGACATCTCGCGGCATTTAAGCTATCCACCCAACCAGACTGGCGAGGACTTAGGGAAGACCAAACGCTGGTGTTGGGGAAAGGTTCAGTTATCTAGTACATAATTCAATAACAAAGACTAGTATCAATATATAAAAAACGGCAACGTTGGTGCTCGTAATCTTTCCCAGAATATACGCCGTCTACAACGCCAAGACTAATTTCGGAGAATATCCGCCGAGCAAGCGCACATGACCAAAATAAATATATTTTGTGAGAGAAAACGCCTTTTACTTCAACTGACATATTTTGAACCACGCAACCTATGGAAAATACTGTAAATAATTTATGTTTGGCCAATGCAAATAAAGGCAGCGGCCAACAGCTGAAATGGAATCCGCGTAAGTAGGTATCTAATGTCAGGTGGCGCTGAAAGCCTGCGAACCGAAAACGAAATATAAAAGAAGCTTCAAGAAATGTGTCCCTTTCCTTTCCGTCAGACCCAATTCTTGAACGCGTTTCGCCGTATAAAATAACGTTAAGGCTACAATTTTACGTCTCCGACTTAATTTTACATGATTGCGACAGTCGCGGATCCTACAAATATCCAAAAAACAAGTGGAACTAAATCTTTTGACATGCAATGAAGTGACTTCTATTTTTTTCTCGGAAAGGAAGTAAGATACGAAGAAATATCAAGAGACAAGAAAGTTGTATCCTTAGCTGGTTAATCCGAAAGTAATATAAATTTTTTAAGCAGGTCAGTGGCGCACATTTTTCTTATCAATATTATTCGTGAAACTGCTCCCCGGGGCAGATTTTTTTTTTAAACTTTGACACCCTGTATCTTAAAAACTAGACTTTTTAGGACACATGTTTATATCAGCTTTTCTACTTGAATTTAGTTCAGGAATGCGCTTTTGGAATTATGGCTTATCATTAAGTAACATCCTGTATTTGTAGCGGCAAAAATGGCTATATGCATAAAAAACATTTTTTCTCCAAATAACATTAAAAGCGGATTTTATTGACACTTGACAGGCTTTAAAGGTGTATTTTTACTACCTAGTCAGAAAAGGTGACACTTTTCTGCCTAGGCAGAAAACTTTCCTTGCTATGTGAATTCATATACAGTTCTTGACTTGGCCAGTAATAGATTCAATTCCTCATCTCGCGCCTAGTCTCTGATCTCAGGTGGTGTTTGTCATAGCTCATCCTCACTTTCAATTAGATCCATTTCGAACAGTTACTTGACAATCTTTTTAAATTGCCAATGCCATTAAAGTAGACACAAACAATTCAACAAACGTCACCAGCAGTACACATAGTAACGAAGAGCCAGTTACCTTTGTTAAAATAATTTAATTATTTGGATATTGATAATGAAACGAAGTAATAAAAATATGAAAAAGACGATTTTGCGTGAAATTGGAACAAATTTGGAGAAAAAACTATATGTTTCTCACGGCAGAAAAGCAGATTTAATGCCTTGGCTGGTTTCCTAGCCTCGGCTATGAAACACCAGCCACGGCAATTAATCTTGTGTTTTTCTGCCTAGTAAAACAAATAACTATTCTTAATACGTTTTTTTTTTAAATATTTTTCTTCGACACGCCCTTTATAAAACTTTTTCCAACAAATAGGTTGCCCCTCCTCGATCTAGATAAACATTCCAAAGAGTTTTTCTTCTCATTCGTGAACAAAAATATGGGATGACACCGAGAATGAAGCCAGATGGCTCCATCTCGTGCTGCTGGTAAATAACACCAATTTCTAAGCATACCTGCGCCCTCTGATATGGACTTATCAAGCCCTAAATATCAGAGGCAAACCTGCAAAGACAGAACGTCACAATTGCAGAAGTCCTCGCTAGGCAGCGCTATGCGTTTTGTCGGTTTAGTAACCGAAAACTTAACACATTGACACATTTTTCTTTCTGCCAGAACCATCCTCAGACGCGTTTCGCTGTATAACAGCTCATCAGTGAAGCTATGGGTTCTGACGAAAGGAAAAAGCATCGGTGTCTGTTTTAAAAGAGAGAAATCGGTATGACACCGAAAATGAAGCCAGATGGCTCGTTATTTACCAGCACCACGAGATGGAGCCACCTGGCTTCATTCTCGGTGTCATACCGATTTTTCTGTTTTAAAGCAGACACCGATGCTTTTTCCTTTTGTCAGAACCCATAGCCTCACTGATGAGCTGTTATACAGCGAAACGCGTCTGAGGATGGTTCTGGCAGAAAGAAAAAGCAAACACTTTTCAAAAATATGGGAGTTTGGACCAGTCTTAAGTCTGGATAAAGTGAAGGAAAGCAACGATTAGTTTCAGTACGCAATAAAATATTTAAATTTAATAATCTCAAAAACCGTTGCTAGGAATTATAAAACTACAAACTTACAATAAGTTCGTGTACAGAGTTGTCCCTTATCCTTTCATCAGACCAAATTCTTGGACGCGTTTCGCCGTGTATGGCTCATCGGCAAGGCTCCGGGTCTGACGAATAGGTAAGGGACCTCAAAGTGCTAAACCAACCAGAATAGCGAGAATCCATATAGGTTGAAACGCTGGCAAGGCGGTCCATCGCGGGCAAACTACGTTGGGTGGCGCTGAAAGGATTTAATGGACAACTCTGTACACGAACTTATTTTAGCTTTATTGTTTTATAATATTTAACTTTCGGTTCCTAAACCGACACATTGGCTTCCAACGCCACCCAACGTAGTTTGCCCGCGATGAGCCGCCTTGTCAGCGTTTGAACCTAGATGGATTCTCGCTGTCCTGGTTGGGTCAATGCGTGTGGCTGCCACGAGATGTAGCCATATGCTGCAACTCTCATCTGTTTGTTGCTAGGAATGCCTAGGAATAAAAATTTATTACTATAACCTAAATACACCAACGCACAAAAAAAGTATGAAGCTTTATTTATGTATTCATAGTGCTGCTGGTGCCGTTTTCTGCATGCCAAATATTTAGAACAAACTTTTAACTAATAACAACTGCTGCCCTGTATTTCGGAAACTGTACAATTTTGGACTAAAGTACTTTAGTTGGGCAGTTGGGCTCGATCGTCATCTTACGATTGCGTACAGGTCTTTTAGAGGTTAACTAGTGTAAAGTTTTGTTTTGTAAAAAAATTTAATAACTATATCATCACTGAATGTAACGAGTTAATTTCAGGCAGATATAAATCATTGGGCCGGAAGAAATTTCCTCCAAACACATTTACCTGCATAAGTTGCAATTAGTGGTGTAAAGTTTTCGACGTTGCTTGTTTATAAACTTGTGGTTTTAACACAAACTAGTTAGGGAAATGTGCATAAATATTTTCTTTAATAGGGTATATTGAGGAAGTTTCCAAAGCTTTCCATTTGTTAAGAGAATGTTTTTCAGTAAAATATAATAATAATATTAATAATAATAATAATAATAATAATAATAAATATATAAATAAAATAGTGGAGGAATTCTCCAGTGATGTCGGAATGCAGTTTGGCCTGGATAAATATCGTACTCTCACCGATAACGGGAAAAATGCAGCAAAACCCGTTCGTTATGCAAGATGGCCAGGAGATTCAGGCAATGGGAGAAGGCGAGAACTACAAATACTTGGGGATGAAGCAGGCTTAACGCATTAGTCATGCAGCGATGAAGACAGATATAAAGGAAGAGTTTTTTAAGAGAACAAAAAGGCTTCTGAGAACGATACTGAACAGCAAGATCTTGTTCAAAGCAACTAACATCTACGCCTGCTCAGTTCTGTCCTACTCATTCGGCATTGTAGACTGGAGCGTGACTGACATCGAAGAGCTACAGCGCAAAATCAGAACCCAACTAACCAAAACACTCAAACATCACCCAAGAAGTGCGGTAGAGCGGACCACTCTACCACGACATCAAGGCGGAAGAGGTCTGGCAGATATTGGGAAAATAATGGATCAACAAATAACCAACTTAAGGGAGTACTTCCGCAATAAAGCCCAAACTTCAAACCTATACCATGTTATTTGCGAAGCAGGCCACTCCACTCCTCTAAGATTGAGGGATCAGAATGTCCCAAAACACCACAAAACCAATGAAGAAAAGCTACAGATATGGAAGAAAAAACCTCTGCACCGACGACACCTGAGGCAGCCCAGGATCACGTCGACAGTCTTGCGTCGAACTACTGGCTCATCTCTGGACAGATGTTTCCTGAAACGGAGGGATTTTTACTGGCAATCCAAGATCAGGTCATACCAACTAGAAACTACCTGAAATACATAATTAGAGACGACTCAGTACAAGCAGATAAATGCAGATATGGATGTCAAACGGCAGAAACGATCTAACACATCACGGGAGGATGTCAGATGTTTTCAACAACAGAATACAAGGAGAGGCATGATGCAGTTACCAAGATCCTACACCAGGAGTTAGCGGTGAAACTACAGCTTGTGCAAAACGAGAAGATCCCATATTATAAATATACACCACAGACAATCTTAGAAAGCAACTACTATAAGATGTACTGGGATCGGACTATTCTTACTGATCAGACGGTGGTCCAAAACAGACCGGACCTTGTAGTGGTAGACAAGAGGGCCAGGAAAACGACGAAGACGATATAGCTATACCATATACACATAATAATATAAACATAATAACAACAACCTTCTAGTCTAGATAGCGAAGTATCGAGACCTCCAGGAGCAAATAAGAACACAGTGGAATATGGACAGCATCGAAACCATGCCGATTTTTGTTTCAACAACAGGAGTAATCCCAAACAAGCTTTTGGAAAACCTTAGAACACTAGACGTACCTCAAGATCTCTACAAGGATATGCAGAAAGCAGTGCTACTTTCAATAAGCCGAACAGTCAAAAGTATAATGGGTAACCAAAACCCACGGCCGCAGTAACATGGAAAGGGCCCCCACAGAGCTCAATCCTTTTGATATCGGTGATATCTGGAATGAGTGAATGTTCCTATAAACTAAAATAGTGGGCTTTTTACTAAGAAGTTAGTGGATGGTATAGGAATGTCAAACACAAGAAGGTCCCTAAGTGAGCTAAAAGGTATATTAAAGTTAACTTGCCATAAGAGATCCGACCAGTCAATAACTGATCTACATAATTTAAATATAAACTGGCATAACATATATTTTCTGCGGTCAGACAGGGAGGATATCTGATGCCTATTGAGGAGAACATCATGATTAGTTCCTCTAGGAGGAAAAGCTCAGTCTATTTTAAACCACAGGAGTTTAACAAATCTGTGCTGTACGTTTTCGATCTGTATTGCATATTTGTATATTGCTCTATACTCCAGCTTCGATCGTATATACCTATAATATAGTATCTTCAACATTTCAATATTTGAAACACCCTTGAAATTCTGCAAGATGAACCCAATAGATCTGTTAGCACTGCTACAAACGTAATTTGCATGTGCTGCAAGTGAGAGCCTAGAATCAAAGGTGATGCCAAGATCTTTGAACAAATCACACCGTTTAATTTTATCATTCCCCAAACTGTAAACAAATTTAATAATGTTCTTTTTATTTGCGTATGTCATTGCCTTAAGTGGTAAGTGATTGACAATGCACCAGTTAGTGATAGATTCAATATCCTTCTCAAGTCCGAGGCAGTCGCCATAGTTTTGAATCACTCTCCGCAAGACGCAGGTTTTTACTAGTAATATTGCTAGTAATGTCATTAATCAACAAGGAAAATATTAGCGGGGCAAGGTTGCTGCCTTGGGGGGCACCGCCAGTTGCCACAAATTTTTTTGATTTATGGCCGTTGATTTCCACATATTGAAACATATTGCATAAATATGGTTTTAATAGTGATGTAAGATTGGAACTGAATCTCCTATGGGCTAATTTGCTTAGTAAAATTGAGTGATCAACTCGATCAAAGGCTTTCGACAAATCCGTATAAATTACATCCACTTGTTGACGGTTGTCTAATGCTTGAGCAGTAAAATGGGTAAAAAAAGCTAAGTTACTTATAGTAATGCGATTGCTAAAGAACCCATGTGACTTTTCAGAGATTAAATGCTTAACTTGCCAGAAGATGTGGTCATATGCTGAAATTTGAAAGAGCTTAGCAAAAGGGGAGAGTCTTGACATAGGCCTATAATTCGATATATTATCAGCATTGCCTTTTTAAAAAATAGGACCAATTCTGGCTTTTTTCCAAATGTCGGGAAAAGTGTTTGTTTTAATAATAAGGTTGAAAAGAAAGAACAAGGGCTGGAGCGCAGTTTTTAAGAAAAAAATAGGGTATTTTGTCGGGGAAACAACTCGCCTTGCTTTTTATTTTTTTGACTGCCTATCTTATAGACTCCTGTTTTCTTATGCTTAAAATTATGTACAGCCTATGTACTTATTCCGTGTCTGCTCTAATCATTTTTATACTGTTTCCTTGTACCTTCATGGTTACCTGTTTGCTAATTATGTGGTTATTATGTGTTTATGGGTGCCTCTATTGGAATAATACACCTATTTATATCTATACATACCTACCTTGGGTGTTGGTTTCTCAGTGAAACTAGTCAAAGTGTGAAGGGTCAGTGTTTTTTTAATTAAATATGGAGGATTTTTAACAATTGACTAAACGCCCTAGAGTCGGTCCATGTAGGTACAGTAAATAAAAAAAAAAATTGTTAACTGTTACGATTCTATTAAAAGTAAAAATGCGGATTTGAGTGACAATTCAGTGCAAATTACAGCAGATATGCTTAACGTTGCGAGAACGACAATAAATAAACTTTTAAAAGAAGAAAAACTTCTCCAGGACGACCAAAACTTGAGCTGAATGATGTTTTAATGCAGAGAATAAGGCGATAAGTTTACAGTTTCTTTGTAGAAAAGAAATTCCCACGCTGGACAAAATTTTGTCCTCAATCCGAGAAGACCAGGACTACCCATTTATGTGTAGAAATACGCTTTGGAAATTATTTAAAAAAATGGGTTTTCGGTGGAAAAAATGCAATAGGCAATCGATTTTAATAGACAGAAGCGATATCGTTTATTGGAGAAGAAATTAATTAAGAAGCGTCCGAAAAGCTAGAGAAGAAAACAAAAAAATATTTTACCTAGACGAAACATGGCTAAATGAAGACCACACTGTGACTAAATTTTGGCAGGATGAACATATTAAATGTTCAAGGCAAGCTTTTTTGGAAGGATTATCCACAGGATTAAGACCGCCATCTGGAAAAAGACATCGACTTATCATAACCCATATTGGAAGTTCTCAAGGCTTCGTGAACTGATGTTCCAATCCAAAAATCCAGGAGACTATCACGAAGATATGCCGATGTCCTTGAATTGTATTGGATACTACAAGTTATCCCTCTAGGCTGACGGAAAAATTACCGACAAGTGCGTGGCGTAAAAGTAAAATAACAGAATGGCTCAGTTTAAGACATATAGAATTTCCATTAGATTCCTTAAAAAAAGAACTGTTGATACTAGCCAACTTACATAAAAATGCATTAAAGAAAATGTAGTTAATGAAATGGCAAAGTTACGAGAAATATCTGTGCTCAGACCCCCTCCTTACCACTGCGAATTAAACCCGATCGAACTTATATGAGCTCAAATAAAGACATATTATATCGCCAGAAAGAAAACACTGCTTATGAAATGGTGGATTTAAAAAGAGTCTTTAATGAAGCTATGGGTAAAATCAGTACGGAAAAGTGGAAAAAGTGTATCGATCATGTGATAGAAGAAGAAGCCAAGATGTGGCAGATAGATATAATAATCAAAGAAATTGTTGAACCGCTTATTATAAACAATGTTGATAAAAATTCATCTTCCGAATCGGACTATGATTAGGCCATACCGACAAAGTATTATTCGATTTTTGAAAATGCTTTGTTTGTAAAATTCTATATTTAATCTTATTTTTGCAATTATGTTATGTAAAATAGTACCACCCATTGTTATTTATTAGTTAATACGATTTTTTAAATGTTTTCATATGTTATAAATACCGACGAATATAATATAATACAATTTTAGGGGAATAGGCATATTTAAGGTTTGAAGAAGTAGTCCATACTTGCAGTGGAGTGTAGGTGATAAATTAAAACAACACTTCTGCTTTCCTTCACAAATATTATATATTTTGAACATTTTTAACGATTGTCCCAACATGTTTCGACTATATATACAGTCATCCTCAGGGGAACTAAAAGGAACGTGTGAAAGTACAAAAATAACAGGCACCATAAGAGACTTACCTGTATCGAGTGTAAATTGGGTTGTAATAGTTGTCTCAAATTAATGAGTACAACATTTAAGATAATCATAGCAAGTAAAATTTGTTTCGTTGAAGACTAACTTGAGGTAACTCAGAGTTGTGGATATGTAAATCAGCACATTTTAGTTTATTTTAAATTTGTTAATAAAAGTAAGAGAATTTAATTATTTTTAATGAGTATGGTGTAAAATAAACTTTAATGGTTAATATGTGAGCATTTTTTGATATAATTTATGTGGAGAAACCAAAAAAGAAAGAAAAAGTTTTTTGAATTATTTTATAAAAAACTATAAAATTTTATGTTTTGTTGAACCATGGCTAAGCCCCTAAGGGTTTAAATAGAACCACATTTTCATATGAAGAATTAGAAAAAAAATTTTTAAGAGAAACAAAGTTTCGTGCTGATCACTACCACGCTTGACTTAAAAAGAATTTTAAGGAAAGTGTGGTTAATGTATGAAATGAATAAAAGGTGGTTTGACATATGGCATAACAAGTATCAGACTGTAGAAATCCTAAAAATTGAAGTGTCGGTACAATCTGGAGCAACTCGATAATAGGTTTACAAAGTCTACAAGTTATAGTGTACCTGATGGTTGAAAGTTGTAATTGTTAAACACATAAAGTACCTGAATATGGGAAAGATTGAGACATCTGTGAATGAATGCATAAATTAATAGTTTTCATAAATTATTAGTTTTTTTAACAATTTTAAAAAATTATTTTTAAAAAGGGAGTTATAAAAGTTCATGGGAGGGCAGATACTACTGCACCGAAACATGTATTTAGAGTCAAGGTTCACTGCACTTTACACTAGGAGGATATTTAAGAATTTAAATCGAATATTATAATAACATTGTATGGAAAAACATTATAATATGACAAGGATTGAATCCAACAAACTAGAATGAATATTGGGCAGACTGACGTAGGTATGATATAATTAACAATTAGTTGTCAAGGTTGAGTAATATATAATGGGATGGAAAGAGTGATGATATAAATGAATCAAATACAAAATTTTTTTCTAATTCTTCAAATTAAAATGTGTTTATTTAAACCCATAGGGGCTTAGCCCCTATTCTACTATATTTAGGTTTTATGGTTCAACAAAACATGAAATTTCATAGTTTTTTATAAAATAATTCAAAAAAATTTTTTTCTTTCTTTTTTGTTTTCTCCACTTAAATTATATCAAAAAATGCTCATATATTAATCATTAAAATTTATTTTACACCATACTCATTAAAAATAATTAAATTCTCTTACTTTTATTAACAAACTTAAAATAAACTAAAATGTGCTGATTTACATATCTACAACTCTGAGTTACCTCAAGTTAGTCTTCAACTAAACAAGTTTCACTTTCTATGATTATCTTCAATGTTGTACTCATTAATTTTGGGCAACTATTAGAACCCAATTTACACTCGATACAGGTAAGTCTCTTATGGTACCTGTTATTTTTGTACTTTCACGCGTTACTTTTAGTTCCCCTGAGGATGACTGTATATATAGTCGAAACATGTAGGGACAATCGTTAAAAATTTTCAAAATATATAATATTTGTGGAGGAAGACAGAAGTGTTGTTTTAGTTTATATTTAAGATTTTTAATTTAAAAACTTCCCCATTGCACGCGCCTGGCTAAGGAATCTTCCCAATAACCATTGTAAATCCTCAAATATAACAAAAGCTTGCGATAAATTCAGGGTGGACCTACCTAAAAATGCTCATTATTTGGATCCTTTAATGTAAACACAATAGATTTTAAGGGATGTTGTTTCAATTTTTCTTGATACCCCAGTATGCGTTTTGCATAATTAATGAGCATTTATTACTTCGCACCATTTAAAGATAGACTATAGTAATTAAAAATTGGCATGCTATTAGTGTTAAATTAATATGACTTTTTTATGGAGGTTATTTTGCGATGCAGCGATATACCTACTGTATTGTTTTAATTTTGTAACTACTCAGTTAGAATTTTTATCTGTATATACGAGCTTCAACAGAATGGAGACCAATTTAACTAAGGACATGCTTAACGAGTTGGTTTCAGGGAAAGGTAAATCATGGAGTGTAAACTAGTTTTGTTCGGAACACAATTTACCTGGCTCATTTTCGCAGTGGGTGACAAAGTTTCGAGCGCTCAAATTGGTCGTCACAATGCAAATTGCGGAGAGAATAAAGTATTGACCGAATCAAATAAATAAATTCCTATATTGGTTGTAATCTGCAGTGAGGGTTAACAATAACTACGCAACAACCAAGGGTGGGTTACATGGACATTTTGCTTTTATACTTAACCTTGCAAAATTTGTATTTTATGTAATATTAATGAATATCCTTAACTTAATGAATAAATATATTAATTCAAAGAAATAGTTCGCCATTCTCAAAGAGACCTGATATAAATATAACAAATAAAGACACAGTAAGTCTCGGTCTTAGTCAAACTATAATTTTAGTTAGGAGGTGGTGGTTACATGTTTCGCCCAAACAATGGGCATCATCAGACCTAAAACCAGAGTCGTTCGAAAACATCTGATTTACACATATAAAGTTTAAAAGCCTAACCTACCTTAGGAATAATAACTTAAAAACCAATAGAAACACAATCACAAATGACACATAACAGATTAAATTTTTTTAAAAAACGGTACTGGGCAATTACAAAATGTAAAACGATACAAAAAAGTAAATAAACAATCTAAAAAATTACTCGATAACTATGGCGGGTTCGGGAGCAAACCAGACGCTTGCGGAGTAATAATTTACCTCTCAGGCACGGAACCCTAAAAATATAAGTGGCAGGTCGTAGTGCAACACGCAACTGTGTTCTACCACCTTAAACTGAAGTAAGAAGAAGACACTCACCTGAACGTTACTTTATGATTGATAATAATTAATAATGTCAATACCCACACCAAAATAGTAGGAAAACAGAAAAAGGTTATAGAGACCTAAGTTAATTATTTAAGTTACTAAAGATAAAATGTGGCTCAAAATTAAACACTTCGTTTACGCAGTCAAGTATTGGACTCCTCTTTGCTTTGGTTATTTCTAGTTTTTCCAATAAATCCAACCTTTTACCCTTTTGGCACTCGTGAAGAATGTTTACATTCGTAGATGTTGAGAATTGATGTCCAGATTCCAATAAATTTCTTTATAAGAGGGTTGAAAGTACATAGCATTTTAAAATTCTTATTCTAGTATGGATGTTGAGGAATAGGTTACACAGAATGTTACGCATCTTGTTAAATGTACCCCTTGCTTTTTCGATTCGGCATCTTATCTCTCGAGAGTGATCCCATTCCCTATTCAATGTGCAGCCCAGGTATGTAACCGTCTCGACTATTGTGAGAGTTATATTGTTAGCTGTAAACTGTAGGTTGTCGTTGTCGTTTTTACTGATGATTAATATGTGTGTCTTCCTACAGTATATCTTCATACCATATCTGTTGTATGCAGTCTCTACACGGTCTATAAGTCTCTGAAGTCCTTTAGCAGTATCTGCTATGGGGACGGTATCATCCGCATATCTCAGGTTATTTATTATTTCTCCGTTTATTACAACTCCATCCTCCACGTTGTTCAGTGCCTCTTTGAATAATTGTTCCGAGTACACGTTGAATAACAGGGCCGACAGTATACAACCTTGTCGCACTCCTCTCTTTATGCTAAACTCTTCCGATGTTTCGTTTTCGACTCGAACAATGGCTTTTTGTTGTAGGTATAGCTTTGATATTATATCTGTGTCTCTGTCATCAATTCCTGACTTGCGTAGGATTGAGATGAGTTTACCATGTTGGACTTTGTCAAAGGCTTTTCGAAGTCTATATGAGGCATGCGAAGACGTCTTCTATATACACGTGATTGGATGATATTAAGGAAAGCTTTTAGGACGTGACTCATCAAGCTGATTATTTTGTGGTCGGAGCATTTAGTTGCGTTTGACTTTTTGGGGAGCGGAATAAATGTCGATAGCAGCTAGTCATTTGGTATTTGACCGCCTGTATAAATTTTGTTAAAGAGGTTGGTCAGCAGTTTTAACTATTCTGGGTCCAGTAGTTTGAGGAGTCCTGCATGAATCTGATCTGGTCCGGGAGTGTTGTTGTTTTTTAGGCGTTTGATAGCTAATTTCACTTCTTCTTGTGTGATGATGGGTCCTTTCTCGCCATCCACTGCGGGCACATTATCGATGTCTTCGTCTCCGAAGAGTTCTTCCATGTATTGTTTTCATCTTGTGAGTTTTTTGTCAGTCTCGGTATTGATGTTATCGTTCGAGTCCAAGATTATTCCTGGACCTCGTCTTTGATATCTTCCTGTTGCTTCCTTTATTTTTTTGTGAAGGTTGAAGCTGTCACGTTTTTCTTGTAACATCTCGATTTCGGCGCATTTTTCCTGTAGCCATCGCTCTTTGGCCTCTTTAATTGCTCTTAGGACTCTTCTGTGCAATTTTTTGTATTTTACATTATGCCTGTTTCTGTGTTGCCTTCTTTCTTCCATAAGTTCCAAGATGGAATTTGTCATCCACTGTTGTCTTTTTTCCATCCTATCTGGTCTGAGTTTTTCTTTTGTGGCGGAAGTTATAGATACTTTTATTTTATTCCACAGGTCTTCTATTTCCGTTTCGTGGTTGTTGTTATCAGATATAATTTTGAGTTCCTTGTTTACCTTCTCTTTTGTTTGTTGGAATACGTTGTCTTGCTTAAGTTTCCGCATATCGGCAGTTTTTGATGGTTTCTTTTTGACTATTTCCTTTAGTCGAAGCATAGTACGAGCTAGTAACAGGTTGTGATCTGATGGTATGTCTGCGCCTGGGTATGTCTTACAGGAGACAATCGCGTTGCGATATCTTCTGTTTATCATCAGAAAGTCGATTTGATTCCTCACAATTATATGGTTGTTATCAGCTGGGGATCTCCAAGGGTACAGTCTTCTGGGGGGTAATTTGAAGAAGGTGTTCATAATAATTGTGATATCCATGTCTTGACAGAATTCTATTAGTCGCTCTCCCCTCTCATTTCTCAGCCACCAACCACATCCTCAACTTTTCCCTGTCCTCTCCTTAACTACTAACTCTTATTTATGAAAATCTTTATTAATAAACCGCAATTAAGAATGACCCAAAGAATATACTATAAGGAATAATTTAACAGCTTGGAATACAAATATTAAAACTCCAGTATCCAATAACGTAAGCTATAACTCTGGGATATCGCTGACCCACTGATGATATTAAATTTTACGCCGCTACAAAAATATTTTTTTATTATTTACCGCATACACCAGTTTTTATCCTAAGTTTTTGTTTGATTTGTTTCCATAATTTTTATTCGAAAATTTATGAGCATTTAATAATATTTTCCCCTGGCTGCATTTAAACTGTAGCTTAAGACTCAAAAACAGATTTATTTATGTATGTAGTAGCAGACAAACGTATTCAATATTCCGTTTATAACATAGATGGGGAAACAACAGTTGGCGAAAGGCAAATCCCAATAAAAATATACCTACTTCGATTTCCATACTTCGCACGGCAACATATTGATTTGCTGGTCTCTTGACACGTCACCCACCATCAGATGAAAATAAAATTTTTATTACTTCTCAAATATATTGTACTAAGGGTATATCAATCTATAATAGAAATCCTGGTAACTATATTTATTATAAATAAACTTTTTTAAGAAAATCTTCGACGCGGTTAGATTTACGTGGGTATGTCTAGAACTCTTAACAGTCAGGGTGATAGAACAACTTTTAATAACACATTGTTCGAAAAGATATCACCAGAAATGTCAAAGAGTATGGCGATTCTTTCTGCAGGTACTGCAATGTAACAGTTGTCATTCTTCTACCGGTATATGGAAGACCAATTGGGAATCAACAAGGATGTGACATTTTATATCCTTTTATGATACTTTGTTATGACAACTTCGGCCATGGTATTGTACCTTACTAATAAGAAACTAATAGTACAAATATTGAGAAAGAATATTTTGAAAACTATGATTTGGCGCTTTTCAAAGAAGCTTAATTTACATATTGTATCTTGTAACAAAAACTGTTAATCTATAAATAGAAATGTTTTTGAATATTTAGGTAGTATAATACACTTATTAAAAAATAATTGTAGTTTTATGTAGAATCCAAAAATATTCTAAGATATAGGGTGTGGAGCCAGATCAGGTGATCTGAGTGGCCACTCAATATGTCCCCTTCTTCCAATCCAGGCCTGAGGAAAATTTTTATCTAAGAACTGACGCACAGGTTGAGCGAAATGAGGTGGTGCGTCATCTTGTTGAAAAATTATCGTTACATGGTCTTCTTCATTCTTCAATACTTAAACGAGGACTGGATAAATAGCGTTCTCTAATAGTTCTAAATAAATTTGGCCAGTGAGATTACCGGGTATAAAAAAAGGGCCGATTATGTGATTTCCATAAATACCCGCCCAAACATTTAACTTTTGGGGATGCTGAGTATGCACTTCACGAAATAATCTTGGATTTTCATCTGATCAGTACCGATAGTTATGCCTGTTTACAATCCCATTAAGGTAAAATGAACACTTATCCGAGAAACAGATATTGAACATGTAGTTAGGATTATTGTTAATAATTCCACTGACCACTTCACAGAACTGGAGTCGACGATCAAAAGCATCCTAATTCAGTTCCTGAACCAGTCGTATCTTAAAAGGATGGAACTTATGTTGTTTAAGGATTCTCATGATTCTTGTGCGTGAAGCATCAGATACATCGGACAATTTCCTAGTACTAAGGGTCGGATCCATTGCTACTTGACCTAAGACAGCCATTTCCCTCGCTTCGTCTCTTTCATACACCCTCTTTTTGTTTCCGACTAAACGAGTAGCGTCAAATTTGGCAACCAGTTGCACAACGTAAGCAGCGGATACATTTTTTTCAGGATGTCTTTCATTAAATAAAGCCGCTGTTACTCGCGCAGAGTCGTTATTTCTAAAAAATAATTTTGTCATTTCCACCCTTTCTTCTACGGAATACACCATTTTAATTCTACTACAAAGTTACAATCGCCTTGACACAGTTTTAACGTTCTTAGAAATTCACGATAGACTAAGATAAATCAAAAACATGGTCCGTCTACTTTTTTGGACAAAAAAATTAACAAATAAATAAATAATCAAATGCGTCTGATAAGAGTAATGTCCTCGAGGTAAATTCCACATTCTTTAGTCATACACCAGCGTTCTTTACTGCATGCAAATGAATGGTGGCCATTTTCAGCATTTAATAAACTAATCACAAAAGCAAGTAGTCTTCCACTATTTTAGCTGTCATCTCGTTAAAGATGAAAATTTTGAAGCGAAATTTTAGGGTCAAATAGTACTCGATAAGATCTTCAAAATGAGGTATCGCAACACCCCTCATCCCTATTCAAAATCAGGGGGTTGTGCTCACCCCCGTTAGGGGGTTGAAGTTACGGAGACGGAAAAAGCGGAAAAGTTATTCGCCCTCGAATCAGAAATCGACGGATCCGAGCGATTTTCCACATTTTTACTTTAAAGCAGGAAAATCAAGGTGTTAAGTTTTCGTTGGACCACCCTGTATAAACTATGGGAAATTTACCTAGATAAAACATATTTTTCTAGGACATAATGCTTCATGCTGGTAGTGAAGATGTTTTTGTTTGAGGGCGCAGAGGCAATTTCTTCTTCTTGAACTAATCTGATGTAAATAATCAACTAATGGAGAAATTAATCAGCAAATTTTTTTACAATGGTTACAATTATTGAAAAATTTAACGAAGCCATCCATAATTATAATAGACAACGCGCCATATCATAGCATGGAATTAACAAAAATATGTAACACGTCTTGGAATAAAGCTATAATTTAAGACTGGTTTTACTACTAATGAAATTGAATTTGATTATGCAATGTTCAAAGCCGAACTTTTACAAATCGTTAATAGGTTAGTACAAGACATTTCGTATGCCCTATTTTTAACATATACTTAAATATTAAACTTAAATTCTCTTTAGACATAAGCCACCAAAAAAATAATTAGTTGATGACCTGGATGAGCAATATGGACATAAAGTTTTACGGCTTCCTCCATACCACTGGATGTTCAATTCGATTGAGATGGCAGTACAGAAACTGACTGTATGAATATGTGGAAAGAGTCATTGCGTACTGCTACTCCTGATGTTCCTGAAAAATTCAATTCGGCACACAGAAAGCGAGATAATAAAATAGTATGAAAGAAAGCATGTATTAGATAGACTGAACATTTAACCCATTATTATTGAAGTAAATGAAACCAGTGATTCAAGCGATTTGGATGATGATTGATGATCCATCTTTGTATGATTATTTTTACTATTCTTAATATTGAAATTTGTGTTGGTTTTCGTAAATTTATCTTGTTTTTATGAAAAAAAAAAACGTGTAATTCCCTCACTCGGTTATTTTGGATACCAACTAGCAACACTGCCGATAACTGACGTCACTCGAAGGGTATGACGTGTAACTGAAATTGTTTTGCAAAGAGTATAGACTTGCATTCAAAATTTTGAATCTCGAACTTCTAGCTTCATCCGCCAAGGTTAGGTTAGTTGCCAGTGGCGTAGCCACAGGGGGGCGAAGGGGGCGATCGCCCCCCCCCCGCCCCCCTTGGCCTGGCGCCCCTTTTTTTTGCCTGCGGCGCTTTACCTCCGCAATCTGCGCCCCTCCGATAGTTCGCCCCCTCCGCCCCAAAATGCTGGCTACGCCGCTGGTTAGTTCAGATTAGTTGGTACCCCTATCTTTACTAGTGATAATAAATGATCTTTCTATTGTCCATTGGGATGCTATATATGAATATGACGATGTGGATCATATGCTTGAATTCTTAAATTTTAATTTGGATAATATTTTTAATGTTCACGCCCCTATAAAAACGTCTCGGTTCACTAAGGCTCCGGCACCGTGGCTAACTGACAATCTTAAACTTATGATAAAGTTGAAACGGAAAGCGCTAACAAGGTATAAAAAAACGAAAACTGAGACTTCAAAGAATGAATATAAACAACTTAGAAATTTTGTGACGATGGCTGTTCGGAATGAGAAAAAAGGGTATTTGAACCATAAATTTAGGGTCGACCCAAAGGGTTTCTGGCAAACGTTAAAATATCTTAATATTAACTCTTCATCAACAAGCTTTCCGTCAAATATTGGCAGTGCGAATTCATTTAATACATTTTTTATTGATAGTGTACCTCGTCCGGTTGCAAACAGGGATAGTCTCATTAGTGATTTATATGACAATAAAACTCTACCATCTGTACAGAATCAATTTTCATTTTTTGAGGTCACAGAAGAGAAGGTTAGTAGAATTATCTCACAAATTAAAACACAAGCGAAAGGCATAGATAATATTGATATAAAAATAATTTCCTTAATAACTCCACATCTTACCCCTATTATCACCTTCTTAATTAACAAGTGCCTTATGTCTAGTAAATTTCCTTCCTTATGGAAAAATGCCAATGTAATCCCTATTCCTAAAAATAACAACCCTCTATCGCATTCAGATTTTCGTCCAATAAGTATATTATGTTGTATGTCTAAAATTCTAGAGAAAATAGCTAATGAACAATTGAACCAACATTTTTTACACAGTAAGGCATTACCTTCTACACAATCCGGCTTTCGAAAAGCTCATAGCACTACAACCGCGCTTCTTAATGTAACAGATGACCTTCTGAGAGCTCGGGATGAAGGAAAGAATTCCTGCTTAATTTTACTTGATTTCAGTAAGGCGTTTGATACTTTAAATCATTCTATTTTGCTAACGAAACTAAAATTCTATGGTCTAAGTAACTCATCATTAAAGTTTATAGAGAGCTATCTTGGTGGGAGGAGTCAGCGTGTGCTA
This sequence comes from Polydrusus tereticollis, assembly GCA_963920685.1. Classification (NCBI taxonomy): domain Eukaryota; kingdom Metazoa; phylum Arthropoda; class Insecta; order Coleoptera; family Curculionidae; genus Polydrusus; species Polydrusus tereticollis. The sequence continues at coordinate 30,524,233 of OY987332.1, read as the reverse complement.
TTACCTGGTGAAGCATCGCACTTTGTGACGACGCACAGAGGGGTACCACAGGGTAGTATATTGGGGCCATTGTTGTTTTCTATTTATACCGCTGATTTTTCTAATCATTTAAACAATTGCAAGTCTCATCAGTACGCCGATGATATGCAAATTTATTATTCTTCCTTTTATATTGATAATCCACCATCGGCGCACATTAACAATGACCTCGCAATTGTTTCTAAGTTAACAGCAGCCCATGAACTTATACTTAATAATAATAAAACCCAAATGATGATATTTGGGCGGGATAGAGATATTTTAGCCAATAATTTAAACATTACCTTAAATGAAGTCGCAATAAACCCATCCTCAGTATGTAAGAATCTTGGTGTTTTATTGGATGTTGACTTGCGATTTGAGCAACATGTCTCCCAACTTTTACAAAAATCGTTCATTAAATTAAAAACGTTATACATTCATAAAGATATTTTAGCTCAGGACATCAAACTTAGACTCTGTGATAGTTTAATTTTATCCCTACTCGATTATGCAAATGTTCTTTATTGGCCTGCACTGACCGTAGCAAGTAGGAGTAGTTTGCAAAAACTACAAAATTCATGTATTAGGTTTTGCTACGGTCTAAGAAAATTTGACCACATAACTCCATCATTTCTTGCTTCTGGGTGGTTTTTCTTGGCTGAAAGATATCGAATGCATTTGGGTACTTTGGTGTATAAAATAAACAAATTTAAAGAACCTGTATATCTCTATGAAAAACTTGTTAGAGGTCGCGATATTCACAACAGGGTTACGCGCTACAATGAACTTTTCCAGATACCCAGACACAGCACTGCCGCCTTCCAGCGCTCCTTTACATATAACGCTATTAAAACATATAATAACTTACCACCTATAATTAAATCATGTTCATCTGTAAATAGCTTTAAGAATCATCTTAAAAAGTGCGTAATAAGTGAGAGAGGCTGAATTGTTTTCTAGCAAATTTTTACTTACGTTATATTTTTGTTTTTCTTCTCTATTTTAAAATAAATCCAATATTTGCGCTTTTTCGGCCAATTCCGGATCATGGATAGTGTAGTGTTCGGAGACGTCTACGTTCCCAGGTAGCTCTGACGCCTGCGCACTACAGTTTCTTATACGCTGACGATCAGCTAATTCAATATATTCTTGTTTTTCTTCCGCTTCACCCAGCATTCCCCACGGCTGTATATCTTCACACCACGACCAGAGATCCTCTTCTTCAGGCTTAGTTGTTATTGCCTGCGGTGAGTCACCCACGGGGTTTGGGTCGCTTGCCACTTCTTCGCCACTCGGCCGGCAGTCGGGCGGAGGTTTAGAGAACCCTAACAGGTCCTGGACACCAGGTGCAGATGTGGCATCTCGGTCTGGGCCCTTCGCCACCTCCGTAACGTTGACGGAAAAGTCGTAGCGAACTTCCTGGAGTTCTGTTTGTCCATTGGGCGAGTATGCGGCCATGGCATCATTGATCCAGGCCTCCAGAAAGCCGCTCGGCGAAGACGGTAGCAGCACGTCTTGCATTCTGTCAAAGACTGCTGCGTAATTTAAGGCCATGTGTCTAAATCACAACAGTCTTGTTAAAACGTAATTAAAATGTTTCAAAACTTTTATTCAACTCTGTACATTATATAGGTCTTATTCTGACTCTATATAATGTATGACTAATAACACTTTTTATGCCTAAGTATTTATTCAACTTAGAAACACAAAATTAAACGACTTCGGAACTTTAATGAAATATTTATTGGTCCGACTTTTATTTGGACAACTCCCAAGAAAGTCCCAGATTATGCTTTAGGAGCTTTCCGTTAAACTACGTATTACAAATTTAAATCTTGTGAAAATAACTCATCATCTCGAGTTATGACGTCATATGATGACTGCAGCTAATTTGATCTTTCTTACTTGAACCCCCGTGAATGACTGAATAGCATACGAATTTGTCGGCTATTTATAGTAAAATCGAATACCAAAACAATAGTTAAGTCGTTTTTTTTTCTTTTTTTTTTTACTTTTGAAATTACTTAAGGTAATTATTTTTTGGTTTTTCGACATTATTATTATTGTTAAACTTTGAAATGTAATTGTCTGGTGGTTAGATGAACAGCTATGCTGGATCTCGCCACCTTTTGTATTTTTCCTTTGTTGTTGTTATTGTTATGTATTAATAAAAAGCCTTTATTATTATTATTATTATTATTATTATAGTAGCTGAGTTATTTCCCCATCTTTGTTCGTATACGGTGTCCATACTAAGACTTTTCAAATACCACAATATATTTGCTTTAAATCGTGGGTTGCAAAAATTCGTTTTTTACGTAGTTTACTTAAGTTCTTCTGTGCTAAAAAAATTGTTTCAAGCAAGCAATATACGAAATTTATTCTAGCTCTACTTTCAAGCTTAGCCATTTCTCCAGGTTTGCGTTGCAACGACCAATTTAAAACTGGCAATTTCCTTGCTTTTGCCCCAACAACAATAAGCAGGTAAATCCTGAGTTGATTGCACCTCGCACGGAACTTGTTTCCACCCATGATTTACATTCGTCCGGAATCAACTCGTTCGATTCGGTAAACACATTCCCATTTTAATTTGTTTTCACCAAAAGTGGAATAAAACTCTGTAATTTATTACCCTTGTTTTTCCAGATTTTATTATACAGGATGTTTTCTAAGTAATCGAAAATATTTCTAATAATTGTTTGTCAAAAAAAAGTTTTGTTGTTTATTTATTTAGACAAACAAGGTCACTCAACAGACTGCTTTGAGCAGACCAATTATAGAGTGACACGGATTACAAAAAGATATTTACAAAGTTCGGTAGAAGTACACAATAAGTTTAACTAAAGAATAAAGGCTATTTTGTACAATCAAACAATAAATCCAAAACAAATTATAAAGCTAGAAAAATACGCGAGTGATAGCAATGCACTCCCTAATCAAAGGATAATAGATATTTTTTTTCTGATAAGTTTTTTAAAGGTAGATAAGTTAGTGTTAAACAGGTCAATGCCTCTATCACCCGTTACAAGATCGTTGTATGTTCTCATGCAACGTATGAGAGGAGAGTTAGAAAGGTAATTAGTTGTAAAAGCAGGGACACCAAAAGTTAGCCTATTCCGAAGTGTGTATGGGTTAGCGTTAAAAAGTACATAATTTACACAAAATTCAGAGTCGATGAGGTTATTTACTATCCTATAAACAAAGAAAATATCAAAACACTGCCTTCTGGACCTCAGCGATTGCAATCTATAAAATAACAAATTCTCGTTATACGAGTAAAAATGCCGTTGCCTATTGTAACGAAAATTAAGAGCTTTGATAAACTTTTTTTGGACACTTTCAATTCGATCAATATATTTGTGATACATCGGACTCCAGACTGTTGACGAGTACTCCAGAACACTTCTTACCATGCTGCAATATAAAGTAATTAACGATGCAGGGCTTTTAAAGCCTTCAGTAGTTCTTAGAATAAATCCTAAAAGGCGCAATGCTTTACACATAATAGCCTCTATATGAGACTCGAACAACAGTCTGGAGTCCAAGGTGACCCCCAAATCTTTAACCACATTAACACGTTTTAATTGTGTGTTATCTAAACTCAAATCTATATTTGGATTTCTTGAGAGGTCCAACTTAGAGAAAACAATGTAGTGACACTTATCAACATTTAAATGCAGACGATTCAGTGTGCAGTATTCAAAGAATCTGTTAATGTCCCCCTGCAATTTTACTATATCCAAAGGCGAGTTAATGATAGTTGAAATCTTAAGATCGTCAGCATATAAGGAATACACACTATTCGAGTCCAGAAAACAGGTCCCTATGTCATACAAAAATAATACAAAAAGCAGGGGACCCAAGTGTGAACCCTGCGGAACTCCAGAGGTCACATCCAAGCAGACCGACCTAGCTCCATTAATAGCTACATACTGAGTTCTATTTTGCAAATAATTTTTTAAAAGATCGAGTAGCCAGCCCTGCACACCGAAGTTTCCAAGTTTCACAGCCAAAGTGGGGTGATGGACCTTGTCGAAGGCCTTGGAAAAGTCGGTGTAAGCAGCGCAGACATCACGACCCTTCTCCATTGCCTCATAGGTTCTCTGAATAAAGGGAACAATGTTGGTCAGAATGGACCGACCCCTGTAAAAACCATGCTGATTAATGTCGATATTTCTTTTAATTTGAAAAAAAAGGAGCTCCAAAATAACAGACTCGAAAACTTTTCCAAAGTGACACAATAGAGAGATTGGCCGATAATTTTCAACATTATTTTTATTTCCGGTTTTATGAATTGGAACAATCTGTGCGACCTTCCATTTTATTGGAAAAATTCCCAGAGACAGACACTTATTAAATAACTTGTATAATGGTTTACTTAGACTAGGAGAAGACTTCAAAAATATCGATGGGATCCCGTCAGGGCCGGGTCCCTTCTTAGGGTCGAGACCCTTTAGAGTTTTTTCGATAATCGAATACGGAATATAATTTACTGTAAACGAGTCCAGTGGTTCGGCTACATTAACCAAACATGGAGCATTCGGTTTCTCATACACACTACCATTATTCCTGAAACAAATTAGCAATCTCTGCATCATTTGAAGCGGAAGAAACACCAAAATTCATTTTACTGGGTAGGGATTTACAATTCTTTTTGTTATTTAAAAAAGACCAAAAACTTTTAGTATTGTTTTTCAAGTTATTTTCAGTAATTTGAATATATTTTTTATAGTCCTTTTTTACAGAAATTTTTACCTTTTTTCGGAGGTCCGAAAAAGCAGTATAGTCACCATCATTGTGGAAGGTTTTCCACCTTCTATGAGCTTTATCCTTATCTGAGATATACTTCAAAGTTGTTTTTGAGAACCATAATGGGTGAGAAGATTTCTTAATCTTAACCTTTGGAATATTAGTATGAATAATGTCCTCTAAAACATTATAAAAACTTTCCACATCTCTATCGATGTCACTAGACTGAAATGATCCCTCCCAGTTGTGATTATATATCAATCTATCAATAACTGAATAATCAATATTGTTAAACTTGAATTTCTCGTAAGAATTACTAGTCAAGTTTCTGAAGCAGCACAAATTTAAAATTATATCTAATGAATAATGGTGATTATCCTCCCGAACAAACGGAATACTACATTTTTTTACGTTAACATTACCAAAATTAGTTAGTAAAAGATCAAGGATTTTATTGTTTTGATTTACTACGTGATTAAATTGTTTGAGGCCACTCAGGAAGAAAAAATCTGAAAAAGAGCGACTCAGCGTATCTGCAACACTGTGGGGCTGCAAGTCCTGACTATTTAAGTTTAATTTCCACTGTATATTACTCAAGTTAAAATCGCCGATAAATAAGAAACTATGGTTCTTATGCTTAGAAAATATACGTTCCAACTTCAACAGATAACACTTTCTTTTACTTATTTTAAACTAATTTAGTGCTCTTCTTTAAAGAATAATCATACCAACTTTAGAAACAACAAATCAATATATAAAATCTTTCCTGTCGATAATGAGTATTAGACATAACCTCACTTTGGGTTCGAAACTGCCAAGCCTGGGTTTTAATTTTGGTGGTATTGATTTTGTTTTTACGTCAGAATATTCCTTTGACATCTGTTGTTTCATCGAAGACTTTTGGGTCTTGTTGCTTAGTTTTGAATTTTGATTCGGCTATTGTTTTATTTATTTATGTCGTGTGTCATTTATGAAGGCTGGAAAGCTGCATAGTTCTTGGCGCCTGTTACCTGTCTATTATACTATCATGGTAGTACTTCTCTACTGTATACTGATAGCGCTTCTCTGCTGCTGTTAGAGATTTATGCCTGAGAGCCAATTTTTCGGCAGTTTGTATGTAAAGTTTGGTCTGGCCGTCGTATGCGAGTCCGTTATATTAGTATATTGGTCGATACGTCCGTACGTCTGTAATAGTCCGCGATTATTTTTAAAAAGAATTCGTTGATTGTCGGTAATCGAAAATCTTTATGCAAAACACGGTTTATTGTACAGTGATGGGCTAAAATATGGAACAAATTAATTTAAAAATCAGGTATTAATTTTTAGAAGAAACGTCGATTATAATTTTTTCTTCCGAATTTTTTGCCTTAAAAAGAAATTATACGGGGTGTGTTAAAAAGTGGATATAGCAAAAATTTTTTGTATTTTAAATAGAACCCTATTTTTCTTAGTCAAATTTTGAATTCTGCGTCAATTTCTGCGCATAATTTATGTAACATACCCTATCCTTATCTCTAACGGTTTTAGAGAATAATTACATCATAAAACGAAATTTTTCTTAAAAAAAGTTACATGTTCCTACTTAAAGGTAAACAGGAAAATTTAAATGAATTGTCACTGCGATAGCAAGTCATGTGTCAATCAAAAATAATTTTAGGTATAATTTTGAAAAACGGTGATCATGGTGCATTTAAATGAAACTCAAAGAATCGAAATTTTAATTTTAATTGGACGTGGAGACAAAACAAGAAATCAAGAAGAAGTTTGTAACTTTTTTAGCGCTAAGTATCCAGAACGACCGATAACAAGATCTACAGTGAGTTAAATTGAGAAGAAATTCAGGGAAACAGGGAATGTAAAGGATCGTCTACAGCCAGGTCGTCCAAAAATTAGTGAAAACACAAAATTGAACATTTTGAAGATGAAGATAATCCCCATACTGCATCCACTGAAGTAGCCCTTAATAACGATGTGAGCCGACGATCTGTTTTGCGGGTATTAAAACAAGAAAAGTACCATCCGTACAAAATTAGGTTGCTGCACGAGCTAAACGAAGATGATCCCGACCGCCGACTACAGTTTGGAAAACTATGATGGAAATTTGCAACTTAAATCTATTTTTCCATCGCAACATACTTTCTAGCGATGAAGCCACGTTTTGTTTGAATGGTTCGGTAAACAGACACAATTTTCGGTATTGGAGTACAAATAATGATCAATGAGAGAACAGCACACGCAAAACCTACAAAAAGTAAATGTTTGGGCAGGGATATTAAATGATAGAATTATTGGACCTTTTTTCTTCGATGGAAATCTTACAGGAGACCGGTATTTACAATTTCTTCAAAATGAATTAATTCCCACACTAGCAGCGGACTTTCCAAATCCGAATCAGCCTAATTTACCAGAAGTGTCTATTTGGTTTCAGCGGGATGGTGCTCCACCTTATTTTGCTCGACAAGTACGAGAGTATTTAAATACTGTATTTCCCGAACGATGGATAGGTAGAAGAAGACCCATAGAATGGCCTGCAAGATCTCCCGATCTTACACCAATGGATTTCTTTCTTTGGGGTTATTTGAAATCAAAAGTGTATAAAGTTAGATATGAAATTAGGCAGGCAAATTAAAGAAAGTACTGTAAATAATTTGTTAGAAGGGTTTTTAAGTAGATTGGCATATTGTCAAGAAGTTAATGGTTGGCATTTTCAACTCTTAATAAAATAATTTTCGTTTTATGATGTAACTTTTCTCTAAATCCGTTAGAGATAAGGATAGTTTATAGGATTAAATTTAATTTTAAGGCACAAAAACTTTTAAAAACTTTGACAGATCAAAACCATAGACAAGGGAGATGCGCTGATGGTAGGGATAGATAGGTAACTTAACATACTAAATTGGTTCCCGAATAGCGCCATTCATGACTGGTTGAAGAACTAAAGTTTTGTGCAATTTTTTGTAAAAGAAAGTCTATTTTTTCGCTAAAAAGAACACGCAAAAGTATCAAAAGTAGCTACAAACTTGTTTGTACTTTTTACAGCCTTTATATGACAGTATTTCTCCATACTTTGTTTAAAAATAAAGGACATACTTGTGCTGGACAATCGTCTCCTTACTGTATCGCAAAATTAAACAGTTTGTAGTGATTCGGTTTGCAATAACATAGAAATAAATGCTTTAATTTAATGTAACAATTTTAAACAATTTGTAGTCGTCCCTATACGCGCCCCAGATTGTAGAGTAAATTTATATAATTGTAGGGAAATTTGCTATACCTAGTTTTATTTCCGTGTAAAACAACAAAAAACTTACCTGGTCGCTTTTTGTAAACCTGTTTCCCACTTTGTACTTTACATCCGGGAACGCAACAATAAATAACGATTTTAGCAGAATAAACTTAATAAACATATACTACGTCGCGCCGCTTTGTTTAAAAATTTAACTTTGAAATGTCATTGTCGCTTGGGTCCGACTACGAAGATATTTTTACTATGGATCAGCGCATAAGTCATATTTTTATCCTTATCGCACCTTATAGCTGGTACGGTTGAATGCAGAGAGAGAAAGATACAGAACGTTCACCATGCTCATTCTAAATACATGTTTTGTCGCTACCAACGTTACGATATGAACAACCTTATATAAAACAAAATCCCTGCAATAGCGCCATCAGCGTCTGGTTTAAGAACTAAATGAACGGGAAACGATCTTCAGCAGTTCAGTTATCCTAGACTGATCAAAACGATGAATTTAAAATCGATAGACAACTTTCCAGATATCTTCTCTCTAATATGTTTTCATTCACTTTTAATAGAAATGGACGTACAGGCAAAGATCCACTGTAGACTTAACACAGAACTCGAAAGTAAGATAATTAGTCTATCTTTTTTTTTGTTGTAAGAATCTGATTTTTAAATATTTGTGTCATGTAGGTTAGGTTTTATAATTTGTTTTTTATTTTTTACTTCTATATTTGTTTTTTATTTGACGGATTTCATACATTTTAAAACAGGCGTCTAAAGAAATAACAAGTTTATTTATTTATTTTAAAAATAATTTCGAAATAAAACCCTATTTTCCCAAGCTTATAGAGAATCAGACAATTTAATTAAAAGGAATTAGACGTCAAAAAGCAGAGGCAATTCTAACGATGTTCGTAATGTATTCACTTAAACGAAGATAATATTTGAGTTAAGTCAATATTGACAAGAAAATCTCTGTTGTTGACAAAGGATTATTCTTCTTTTTGTGTAAGTTCCCTCAAGAAGGGCCATTTTGATCTGCAAATAAAACAAAAAAGGCTCCTTAGGTTGCTTTGATCTTTTTTATGTAGGAACTTTTTAATACAACAACAGATGGCCAGTTTAATAAAAGAATTATATTTTAAAAGGGCCTTTTTTCTATGTTATATTTTATTTTAAAGCTGGGAAAATACGGTAAGGAGAAACTGAGAATGCGATTCTTTATAATAAAAAGTATTTTTCAATGCAAGTGTCTTTTAATATTTCTGACGTTTATACAAGGCATATAAAATCTAGTTTTTCTTAACTTGTTTTAATTTTTTTTTAAATCAAAAGTACAGCTTTATTTTTCCTAATAATAATACATTTTTAACTAAAAAGCTATACTTAAGTCTATCAAAAGCGTCTTCTCCGTGGGCGTGCAAGATTTTTCGGCATTAATATATTTAAATAGGCCTGAATTTTTAAATTTGTGCAGAACTAGTACAAATATCGACATTAAATTCAGTGTTGTCTTTAAATATATATTTTAATATTAAATTTTTTAAGCTCAAAATTATGTACAGCCGTACCATTTACCTGGAATTTTAGAAAACAATTTTATTAAAATTAATTAGGGTCTAGATACTTATTCCGTTTCTGCTCTAATCATTTCATTCCTCTTTTCTTGTGCATAATCCTGATTATCTGTTTGCTGATTATGTGGTTATTATGCCTTTATGGGTGCCTCTATTGGAATAATACACCTATTTTCTCAGTGAAACTAGTCAAAGTGTGAAATGTCAGTGTTTTTTAATTAAACATGGAGAATTTTCAACAATTTGCCTAAACGCCCTAGAGTCGGTCCATGTACAGTAAATGAGAAGAAATTCATTTTTAACTGTTTATTAAAAGTAAGTATGTGGATTTTAGTGTTGACAATGCAATTGTGCATGTTACAGCAGATATGCTTAACAGTGGGAAAACAACAATATTATTATTGGCCACAGGATTAAGACCGCCATCTGGAAAAGGACATCGACTTATTATAGCCCATATTGGAAGCTTTGGAAGCTTCGTTACTGATGTTGCAATCTAAAAATACACTATCACAAATATATGAATGCCGATGTCTTTAAAGAATGGTTCGAGCAAATGTTGGATCTTATACCAAAAGATGCAATAATTGTATTAGATAATGCAAGTTATCACTCTAGGCTGACGGCAAAATTACCGACAAGTTCGTGGCGTAAAAGTGAAATAACAGAATGGCTAAGTTAAAGACAAATAGAATTTCTATTAGATTCCTTAAAAAAAACAACTACTTATTGGTACTAGGAATATCTGTGCCCCTGACTCCCTCGTTACCACTGCAAATTATACCCGATCGAACTTATATGGGCTCAAATAAAGACAGATGTCGCCAGAAAAGAACACGACTTATGAAATGGTGGATTTAAAAAGACTCTTTAATGAAGCTATGGATAAAATCAGTGCGGAAAAGTGGAAAAAGTGCATCGATCATGTGATAGAAGAAGAAGCCAAAATGTGACAGGCAGATATAACAATCGAAGAAATGGTTGAACCGCTTGTTATAAACGATGCGATGTTAATAAAGGTTCACCTTCCGAATCACACTATGATTAAGCCATAACGACAAAGTATTATTCGATTTTTGAAAATGCTTTATTTGTAAGTTTCTACGTTATATCTTGTTTTTGTAATTATACAGTATGTCCACGGATAGGGTTTCCAAGAGGACAAATGGACTAAAAGTTGAAAGATACGAAAAAAAGGTCACTCCTAATAAACGTTTTTGCTTGTCCAGAAAATACGATTCACCATAAGAAACTTCAATTTTTTTATACAGGGTGGGTAAAAACTGCAAAAATGCTATTTTGCTTAAGAGTAAACCTACTTTATTTTGAAAGATACGAAAAAAAGTCACTCTTAATGAATGTGTTTTCTACACAACAAACCGAAGTAGAACAATTCATTAAAAGGTTTACCTATGTAAAAATTATTTCCCAAAAAGTATTCGCTGGCACACCTCTGACTGGTGAACCTAGTTAAAATAATAATGACACTTAAGGTGATAGGTACTTGTTGTGAGTGTCTTTATTTAATGAAGTTATTATGTAAGTAGAAATGCTATCTACTGAACAAAGAGTTTTTATAATACAATGTTATGGGGATGGTCAAGTTTCATACCGCTACGTCATGGAACAATTTATCGAGAAATTTGTAGGAATCCCAATAACTAGGATGACAATCTGCAAGTTAATAAAAAAGTTCCAGAGAACTGGTTCGGTTTTGGATCTCAGAAAAAAGAGAAGAAATGCGACCATGATGATGCTGCTACAGTCTTAGTTCTTTAATCTGTTGAAGAAAATCTTATGACGTCCCTTAGAAATCAAGTTACTCAGTTGGAAGTTGTGAAAAAAAGTCAAACTCAGAAGATCCGTATCCGTATAAACAAAAGAATCAAAGATTGGAAGAGGGAAATGACGCAAAACGACTTGATTTTTGCTTGTGGATAGGAGACAAAATTTTAAGAGGAAATGTTGATTTTTATAAATGTATCATGTTTTTTGATGAAAGTACATTTTCTACCAATGAAACCGTTGCAACCCAGCACGTTAGGTACTGGTCTTTAGAAAATCCCGAATTCAGAATTATGACGAGAAGACAATATTTCACAAAAGTTAACGTGTGGTGCGCGATAGCCATCCATGGCATCATAGGACCATATTTTTTTAATAACACGTGCAATAGATTATCATATTTAGAAATGCTGGATACATTTTTCAATGATGAATTCGAAAATCTACCATTAAATTTTCGACAAAATATGTATTTTCAGCAAGATGGTTGTCCAGCCCATTTCGCTCGTGAGGTTAGGGAATGGCTTGACCGCAGATTTGGTCCAAGGTGGATTGGCAGGAATGGCCCAGTTTTGTGGCCCCCAAGAAGTCCCGACTTAACCTTGGCGGATATGTTTTTATGGGGCCGTTTAAAACAAATTGTTTTTGCTACCGCAGTACCAAATGATATTAAAGTGCTGAAGGGCAGAATTATCCAGGCTGTCCAATCGATATCTCAGGAAGAAATCAGAAATTCTTTCACTTATTTGAGAAAGCTATTAGAAAAATGTGTCGAGTATGGGGGTGGAGCTTTTGAATTATGAAATCGTTATCGTATTCTTTTCATGTTAATAAAAATGTTCGTATTATTATTATTATTATTATAATTACTTCATAAATAAAGACATTGACAACAAGTATCACCTATTCATTATTCAAGTAAAAACGTTTATTAAGAGATACTTTTTTTCGTATCTTTCAATTTTTAGTCAATTTGTCCTCTTGTAAACCCCATCCGTGGACATACCGTATTATGTAAAATAGTGCCACCCATTGTTATTCATTAGCTAAGACGATTTTTTAAATGTTTTCATACGTTATAAATACCTACGAATAAAATATAATAAAATTTTAGGAGAATGGGCATGTTTAAGATTTTTAACTTAAAAACTTCCCCAATACACGCTCCTGGCTAAGGGATTTTTCAAATAACAATGGTAAATCTCCAAATATAACAATATCTTGCGATAAATTCAGACTATAGAATTAGTACATTTCGACAAAAGCAACTATATTTTTAATAGGGCCATTTAGCATTATTTCTATTACATTTCCTGAAAGATTTTGCAATTTTAGTGCCAACTGCAAAAGATTTGAATTTTCTAACGCCTCTAAAGCCTGTAAAATAATTTACGCACATCGACTCCCGGAAACCGCTGTGTAACGTCACTATCTTCTATGGTAAGTCTAAAAATATTTTTCTGGTTATCTATATCACACCTCTACACAGCACACTTCATATTATAGATATTTAGTTAAATAAATAAACAAAAACCCGACCCAATACCACTAAAATTAGTAAAACTACAGTTAAATTTCCAACCACCGGCACCGTTTGAAACCATATGGCAAGCGGTCGACATCCGCCGAAGCTCCTCACGCGATGACGTCACTAAGCCACGCCTCGTCGGCGCGATATCATACCAGTTTATTGTGCCAATTGGTCGCGCTCGCTTCCGTTTACTTGCTGTTTACGACTAAAGCTGGATTTATAAACTCGAAGCCGGCGTCGGTGCGTGCGCTGGCGTGGGCGCTGAGAGTTAAACAAGTGAATCGTAATATAGTGATTAGAGAGATATCGGTATATTCAATAACACGTACTAGCGTAAATTATTCCAGGCGCTATTTGAATAACGTAGTGCGGTATTATGTTTTATTTTAGAGATATCGGAACCAGCGATACCGTCACGCGTATTCGGTAAGAAACGTTATGAACCTAAAATTTAGATTTTCAATATTTTATGAAAAATATGCATGAAATTTTGGGTCTATACCTTTTATTAGATTTTAATTGCAAATATAAGGTTAGTTCAGGTTCGTTTTTTGTTAACTTAATTCTTTAAGAAGCACTAAATCATCGTCTGCTGTAAATCTTGAGGTGTACTGTTAGGGTTCTTTTATAGACACACTTGACTATATTTTTATTATAACTCTTTATTCAAATGTACATAACTTATTCATACAAATATTTAAGTTCATCAAACATGACCACTCATTGGCGAGTCAGGTATATCCTTAGATCCCTAGTCTAGGCAACCGGACATTTCCTAGAGGACAAAATGTATTACTAATTTACACCTTTATTCTGTACCCTTAGATTAAAAGCTAAAGTTTCAAATGATTCGTGCTTTTATTATTATTAAATAGGTAAATAGGTATATTACAAAACATCTACCTATATAATAATATATTTATGTTCTGCAATTACATTTATATCATAAAAAAAGGATTTCAAGAAGACTTGCCTAAAAAATCAAAGCACATAAGAAAATAAACACTGAAATTCAAATATCTAACCTCAAACATTGCTTTTACACGATATGCGCATGCCAATTTATTACGTTATTTCTAATACGGCCCAGAGTAATCCTCTCGCAAATAACTCCGCGCGGTATCGTTATTAACGTTGCGGCGCTATCAAATCGAATCGCGCATAGGTTAAACGTCAAAATAGGGTTTCCGCTAATTGCGGATGACGCTATTGAAACTACCGATATCTCTCTACTTATAAACTTCCTCGGCGTTCACGCTGGCGCCGGCTGGCGTTCAACATAAACCATCTTTAACTTTCCAGCGCCGGCGTACATAGAAAATCCGTAGCGCCGCGTCATAACCAATGGGATTTTAGCATTTCTGTCAAGTCATCGTTGGCATCTGCCAAACTGTCAACGGCCAATCGTCATTTTAATTTTACTACCCCTAAGACACCAAGTAACTTCTTCTGCCTTGCTAAATCCATTTATTTAACTCTTTCTTTTTGTTCTAATAACTGGCTGGAGAAAACACCACCAAGAGTACAAACTAAAAATGTCAGAACTGTCAGATTATTAGAACCACTTCTGAAGAAACCCATTAAATCAGTCAGTGCGGCAGACGCTGCGGCCGCTGCATGCGACTGCTGCAGATGTCCGACGCACTAGCGGAACCAAGCCTTTAGACGAGCGCTGGCGCCGACGCCGACGAGAGTTTATAAATCCAGCTTAAAAAGACAGGTGGCCATGCATATCACCATTCCTTCGTTGCTGGGTAACGGCATCGACAGAAGAGAAATTTTTTTAACGATTTCTTTTTTTTTAATAATGTTAAAGAAAGTAATGTCTAGAACTCGTAGGGAATGGCATTTCCTGCTTGTTATAGAATATACTCTTAAAATTATTAATAATTCTTCTGCTTTACCTAAACAAAGAAATAGTAAGCGTATCTCTCTTGTATATGCACAGAAAGACCGTTGCACAAGTTTAAAGTGGACGAACGATGGGAGATAGTGACGTCACCGTCACGCGATCCGGGACGAGCGTTTTATTTCAATTTTATCTCGTATATTTCAAAAACTACTCATCGGATTGACTTTAAACTTTCAGGCTGACCTTACCTGATCAATGCTTCATAAAAATTAGGTAAATGGTGTAATTTGATTCGAACATCTGACCTGCACGGGCAAACGACATTATTTTGCACTGTTAGGTAATATTAAACTTTGATTTTACAAGGTAGGTAAGGTTTATTAAAAAGTATTGACTTTATAACATAATAAACTAACGTTTTTATTTAAGTAACACCAAGACTTAATATTTTTGGTAACTATGTTGAGCGATGAAGATTTTATTGAGAGTGCACCACAAGAAATTAGAAATGTAGCAAATAAAATGATTATAAAATAATTTAATACGCTCTATTGCCACAAGATATCGCCGCATGGCTCCATTTCACATTGTTTATTTGCATTTTTCTGTTAAATAGCACACAGGTGCCTTTCCGTTTTGTCAGACCCTATGGCTTTGCTGATGAGCCGTTACACGGCGAAACACGTTCCAAAATTGGGTCTGACGGAAAAGAAGTTTTTTAAGTATTATTGTTACATTTTGAGACATCTATACTATACAGGGTGACAATTTGAGAACGAACAGCATTTAATATTGCCTCTACCAATAATAGTATGAAAATTTGGCGAAACACGTCAATTGATATATCAAGGGGGAAATTTTTTAAGGCATTTGTTGTCGTGTTACTTTCAACCCCCTGACCCCCATGGCACCTACCCCTAAAATTTTAAATAGCAACCCCTATTTCTTTTGCCATTTTTGTGTTCCTTATAAATTCTACATAAACTGTATTATTTTTTTTCAAAATTATGATTATTAAACCCACAGATTAATGAAATGTATTTAATATCGAATTTTAAAACGGATTGCATTCACCGCCTCATAGCACTTCGTTTAAAACTGTTTGTACCTGCCAATAGTTACATTCCAAATTCTTTTATTTATTTACATTTCGTCTTCGATATCGCCACTAGAAAACATAAAATAATTTAATTTTTTTGCCGTTTTCGACAAAACAAGATTCTCGATTTGCTTATTCCTGATATTTCGAACAAATGATAAGTACTTAGTAGGTACTTTATTCTCCGACTCCTGGTGTTCATTATTTATTTCATGTTCTTCTAGAATCAGTGAAATAAGCTGTGAAAGTTAATTTCATAAACATTTCAATAGTTTTTAATTATTAGTGAGTAGCTGATTATGGACAGAGCTGGGCCAGGTGGTGCTGGTGGTGCAATTTACGATCTAACCCAGGTGGTGCAGGTGGTGCGTTTTACGATCTAACCCAAGTGGTTCGGTGGTGCGTTTTATAACCTAACCCGGGTGGTTCGGTGGTGCTGTTTACAAAATAACCCGAAATTAAACCCGACTTTTTACGATCTAACCCAAGTGCTTTCATGAGGCGGCTTCTTATCTAACCCTAACTTGAACCTGAATATTTATGAACTGACCCGAGATAAAACCCGACTTTTTACGACCTAACCCGGATGCTTTCGCGAGGCGGCTTCTCATCTAACCCTAATTTGAACCTGAATATTTATGAACTGACCCGAGATAAAACCCGACTTTTTATGATTTAACCTTAGTGAAACGCCGCTGCTAAAGCGGGATAATTAAATCCCAATTTTTATAAGCCATCCTTAAACCCAACTTTTTACGATGCGACCTGAGCCATCCTTAAACCAGACTTTTTATTATTTCCCCTTAGTTGAAACGCCGCTGTTAAAGCGGTATAGTAAAAAACATTATTTATATTTTCTAATTTAGTGAAACGCCGCTGGTGAATGGCAAAGCGAAATAAAACCCTAATTTATATGGTCTAACAAGATAAGTATAATAATGCGGTACATTATTTGCGACCACAATAATTATTTATACCTAAATGATCCTCTCAAACCCTCTGCCGACTCGATTTAAAAAGAAAGGGACATAAACCTTTATTTATTATTCCGAAGGACCCTCATTAAAATTCAGTAGCATATCTAATAATTGTTTTCAATTTTTGTACCACTTATAGAAATGCAATGAAATAATTAGCAAGAATCATTTGTTTAAAATATCTTAAATGTTTGAATCAAATTGGCTAATAGAAGTGATAAAAAGATATACATTTTGTTTTAATTTTTTATGCTACGACATTGATATCTTATAACGGATAAATTCAAAGTTAAAGCTACCAATAAAGGGTTCCTTTCTGCTAATCATACCTAAGTTTTCTATAGCACGTTTTACCATTTTAAACCACAAAATATTATAATTTTTAACACCTCATAAAATTAGAAAGGTATAATAATTATTTTATAAAGATAGTAATAAAATGTAGCCATACAGACGCCGCCGTCTCGGAGAGCAGAAACAAAAATGTGCATCATACCTTTTTTTATTTGTCTACCACCGCATGCTTCTTTGTTTCTCCTCTATAGGGCGCCAAACTATAACCATCTGATGAACACATTTTTATTGCTATCATAAGATATGAGATGGATATTTTTATTTTGCACCCTCTCCCATCAATGTAAAATATGCATTCTAATATCGAGAGCCAATAGGCTAATTTTTCAATAATCATAAAATCTCCCTAAAGAAAGGGAAAAGGCTACCCTTCTTAATATTCTCGATAAACTAAAAAAAAAACAGTTGCTTTGCTAACGCTCCACCTCCGGTATCTCTTCTTAGTTTTCCTCTGTTTTTATTCAAACTATTATATTTATTTTTTTTAACTGTATTATATATCAAGTATTTTTTAATTTAAGTGTTGTATTATATAGATATATTAAGTTTGACTTTTTCGTGCTGTGTGTTATTTTTTCGCCTCCAAAACTTTTATCAACAAATTGTGTGTACCATCTTCTTTTTTGAAAAATGTAAGTATATATTTTTAAAGCTTTTATCATGTCTTAAACACCCAACTTATTAGTTGATAAATGTCATATCCTTTTATTTTTAAAATTAACTAAACGAAACTTAAACATTACTTTTTTATATTTGTTTCAGGAATAACGAACAAAAAATTAATATCGCTAATATTTTATTAGCGGAGTTAATTTGTGTTATTTGTTTAGAGCTCGTGGTGGAGTTAACGAACCACAACATTGTACAGTGTCCAAGGGGGCATATTATGTGCGAAACATGTTTTTTAGAGTAAGTTGTATTCATTAGATAATAACTTTCCTCATCTTTTCAACATTCACCCTTAAAATAAACTTTTATGATTACAAAGATTTAATTAGAACAATTCATTAGTTATGTTATATGTTTAAACATATTTATTTGCAGACCACTACATTTCATTAGCTCCATGCTAGGACTGCTAATTTATAGAAACATATTTTTAATAGATCCATAGAATTCTCATATAACAAAATAATTCCACATCAAAATAAAAAGTATTAAACAATAATAATCAAAACAGAAAATAATTCTAGTTGAGAATGCTAAACATAATTTAGAAATTATATAGTGTCAAATATTCTCTATTTTTCTTTTTCTACTTTCAGATACGTCAATGCCTACGGATATGAGCTATGTCCTACTTGCCGAGGTGATCTTTGGGAGATACGAATGCGTGGGGGTGACGCAATTCAAAGATTAATAAATAGAATTGCAAGCGAAGTCGTTGCCCCCCTCGTTGCTGTCTCCCACCCCGAAGCCCCCCTCAATGCTGCCCCCCGCCCCGAAGCCCCTCTCGCTGCTGTCGCCCACCCCGAAGCCCCCCTCGCTGCTGTCGCCCACCCCGAAGCCCCCCTCGCTGCTGTCGCCCACCCCAATATGTTCATCCACAATGCTCTCGATCATTTACTGGTTTTAGACGAGGATGTTGCGATGATAGATAATGATTTATTAAACTCACCCCCCTATGAACAAGAAGATGATGGTTTCTTCGAGGGGGGTGATTTCATCATCCTCGAGAATAGACCACTAAATGATCGAGAGTTAATACAAATTTTAGACAGTGATGATGAAGTTTAGTCTGCATATATTATTTTAAATTTTTTTTATTTTATATACATTTTTACAACAAAAAGATTATTGTTTTATTTTTTGTTTTCCCAAATCCCAATTAGCGCTAAAAAAAAATCAATTAGATATTTACTTTAGATATTTTAATAAAAAAATTCAATATTATTAGCGTCACCTACGCATAGGGTTAAAAAGTATGAGAAACTTTGTGAATATCATTTCCCATGATTCTCTCGACCACCACATCGATGTCACATTACAATATTCTCGCCAACATTTAACTTTTGAAATTAGCATAATAACAAACCCTTTACAATGAATTAAACAAACGCATACATAATTTTAAAATCTTATAATGCGTAACAGCTCCAAAATCTAACAAGTTCGGACTACTCGAATGACGTCAGTTTACATCTGTAGAGAATACCCAACTCTCAAATCATAAAAAATGGTCAAACTTTGTCGGTAAATACCCTTCTATGATGCAGGGGAAGGACAGGTAACTCGAGATGTTTATAAAGAAACGTTAAAGAACATTATTTGCTTATTTCTAGACTCTTAAAAATTAGATGCAATCGAACAATAAATGTTTTCATCATGTATATTTATGAGTAACACATTACCTTCGACATACATAAATTCAAATTGATAATTACTTGCCTTAGTACTTTTTTAGAAGCTTGAATCATTGCATATAACCGTCTGAGGATACCCAAACTTCCCCTAACATATTTCTCCGTAACCGGGAAAAGAGGTAAAAAAAAAGCAAAATAACAACTCCAAGTGTCTTTGCGAACAATCGGCAATAAAATAGAGTATTTCAGTTTTTAATTTTTCGTAAATAAAAGTTGGTTAGATTAATAGTCTCTGTGAATATAATAACATAAGCAAAGTGATATGCCATAAATTTAGGAGTACAGTATAAATTATCCCTATATTAAAATATACCACAATAACTAACTATTTTTCGAGCTTATAACATAATTTACTATTTTAACGCTAAAATAGGGGAAATGATGTATTGAAATGGGTACTTTTTTTTTGGCGGTCACGAGATTATAGTTTCTTTTAAAATGAACTCTAATATTTACAACACAAATTATCCTTTAAGCCACATTAGTTTAAAACTCGTCTGTCGCTTTCCCTCTATTGTGAGTTTGATTAAAGTATAGCGTAGTATATATTTAGATGAATTTCATAAATGTTGAATACTTTCAAAACTGAAAAAGCCGCCCTTTGCAATAAATATCTCCGTAGAGTTAGGTACCCTGCAGATTAAGGGTATTTCAGCGGATAATCATATACAAATTCAAAGATTTTGTCTATTTTAATGAATTAACAAACAATATCTATAGGATGACTTTACTGATAAAAAAAAAGAACAAAAATCCATAAAGTCTAGGCTCACATGAAATTCCATAAAGAGCAGCTGCATAGCCTTATCACATCAAACTATATTTTTATTTCGTTCTATTGTCAAAAGTCTGTGTTTAGGAGATTATCGTTCATTTTAAAATGAACTCTAATATGAACATCACCATAAACTACCTCTTAAGCCGTCTTAAAAATACACTTTTCGATTTGCCTCTTTATTGATTTTCTAATATTAAATATCTACAATAGTCGAAATTCGCTCGCTAATACCTATGTATGCAAGGTTTCTTCAAAAAATTACAATTTTGTTGTTTAATGGCTTGAAAAAATGGAAAAAAGGAGGTTTTTGCATTCATTTATTTGCAGATGAGTGTTAAAAATACTTATAAAACTCGGTATACCGAAGATCAAGCATTAATGAGAGGGTTGAGTCCTGTTTGCCAAATCCTGATTTTTAATTTGACGTTGGCAACGGTACAATTTTTTAACATTTATCATAAGAGGCGTATATTTTTGGGGCTTAGATCCACCAGTTTATCCACGCCCCATTTATTGTTAGTGCTTTAGTAATTTTACTTTCCAATTATTTTTTACCAAAACGCGTAGTTGAAACAGTGTCTATATCAGACGATATAATAAATTTTAAGGATTAATTTGCTTACAAATACACTTCAATTTATTTAGGCTAAAGCAGCCAGACATATACTGGAACTACGAAAACCCTATTACAATTTGGTTGCCTAGAGAAAATTTTGTAAAAAACATAGCTTTCTACACAAATGCTTGCACATTATGTACCTATCATTTTAAGATACCTGGCGACATCAATGTAAGCATTGACATAATGACGCAAGATATAGGTAGGTACTAGAATATTCAAGATTTCTATTAACGATACACTTCAGCATACATGCGAGATGTCATTAATGTCTACGGAAGGCAACAGACATACCAGCTATTTTTACATGGGATTCCATAGACTTGGACGCTTCTTGTTTAGAAATATTTGATGTCATCTTGAGGAGTTCCGTATTGAAGCATCAAACCTACCTGCCAAATAATTGACGAAATATGGGATATCATAAAATATGTCCCCCATCGAACTAAATGATCCTATAAACCAGCTTCACAGACCGTAATTTGTGATGCTAACACGATTAATACGCAATAGAACAAGATTAAGAAACAAAATTTAAAGTAGCTCTTTATCACACGAAAATAATTAAATAATTTACGGTTACAGAACAATAATTATTTTAAAAAGCTGTATAACTAAATATATTATGTTATTAGGAATATTCTGTCTAAAGTAACAGCTGATCTTAGTCGAAAATGAGATCGTATTATTGATTGTTGAATTCGTTAGGTATGAAATAAAATTAGAGATTTCGTCTATTTTTTCACGATTAAAAAAGAATACCTCTATTTAGCTAAAAATGAAACGATTACAGTGGTAGATTAATTCACTTTACCAAGCATGTAAACTACTAATTTTGCAATAAATATCTTCTATATTTCTAGGTAGGTTTACTCGAAAATGTTGGGCTATTTTCATCAAAAATCCCGATACGAAATTGAAAAATTTGCCTATTTTTGTCGGTTTACAAAGTGATAGTGGAATATTGGTTTGATCAAAGAACAATAATTATTTTAAAAATGTTGTATAATTAACTAAATGTCGGTGTTATCAGGCAGGCAAGAAGTTATTTATCTGAATCTTATTTGTACCATTAGCGTTTATATACAAATGTTAGTGGTTTTCAAAAATTGATATCTCGGAAATTATTAGGTTTAGACTTATAATACGCTTATTAAAAAATAATGACTACTTTATGCAAAATTCAAAAATATTATAAGATGTAGGGTATCCCAGTAACTTAACCAAAGATTTTTCTTCGTCTTCGTAAAGCTTTATACGTTTCTTCAGCGTACCAAACATTCACTTTTTTAAATATTGACATCGGGTTAGGATTCTGAACATAGGATTAACATCACTCCAATAGTGAACATGTTGCGTTGTCACAGTTCCATTCGTCGAAAAGTAAACAAAACCGTTTGAGCTACGTGGGGAATAAATAAAGTTGGCTTGTTGAAAAATTTTAATATTTATTAACGTAAAAGACTATAAATATATCGATACAACACTTTAGCATTTCTAATACTACAAACATGAATATCTAAAATGTGATATTTACAACCATCAACTCTCTCTCCCTTCTCTAATTTTGGTACACCAATGCTGTCTTCTAAGTTTATAATATATGGCGTCCTGCAGTTTAATTCCGAAAATGTTTTAACTAAGAATTCCTCTTTAACACATCCTTTAACGTAAATAATGTCTGCGTCTATCAGATTGTTGGATATGATATTATGTAGTTCCTTGTAATCGGTATCACCATAATTATAAAGGATACCATGATGATTTCCAAATAGATATTTGACTTGTTTCTTCCAAGCCTTACTTAAGGTGTCGAATGGTTTAACTGGTTTAAAAAAGTAACTTTTCATACTATTCCCATCATAAATAGCCAATTCTTTCGCGCAAAATTCAGGTATGTTAAATCCTTGAATATCGACTACAACGAACTTCATTGTCTGAAGACTCAAATCAAACAAGTATATTTTCATATTTTTATCGCTCTTAAGTTCGATTTCAAAAGCACACCCCCACTTTTCGATAATTTCACAGTCTTAGCACATAGATCTTATATTTTTATTTACGATCAATTCATCTTTATTCGCCAATCATCTCAAACGAGTCTGCTTTTGAAAGTAATATAGCCTTAGTATTCAGAAAATATTAATGATATCGGAGCCTAAAACATCCTTGACACTAAAAAATCATTGTGTTTCCTAACAAAACCCATCATCTTGTCTATTTAGCTTGCTTTCCTATTGTTTAGCAGGTTAAATAAAATTATTATTTCGCTCTTTTTGTCTGTACTGAATCGTTAGGGGAATACGTTTCTAGTTCTATAAGAGAGACAGTTAAAATTTATGTAAGCAATCAAAAATCCTACACTATGAGCTACTTAGTTAAAATTTCATATTTCCTTCCTGGGTCAGGCAAAATTTGTGATGTGTCGGGCAAAATTTATAAAAATACGAAAAAAATGCTGGATGCATTTTTAGCGTGACTTTCTATTTAATACCATCTTATTTCAAGGTATAATTCGGTTGTCAAAATGAGAATAAAATAATTTTCCCATGGTTTATGTCATCTTAAAAAAAGTCAAAAGGTTATATTCTGTAGAGGGTCAGATACATTCAAATTTAAATATTTTCTCCAAGAAGAATTTTAAGATAGTATTATAGTAAATAAAAATTCTATACCTCCAATATTTCTTGGAAACATATCGTGTTCTAGCGACATAACCCAAAAGTACCTCTATTCAGAAACGCATCGTACTTTTCTTGTCAATAATTGTCTCATTGTCCCATCCATTACATTATTATAATCTTAAAGCACCTGTTACCAGCATTATCTGTTTTTATGGTTTTCATAAAACATAGCGATTACCGATGAAAATTAAACGAAAACTTAATAAATAACTTTTTTTTCAACTGAAATAGACTGATTTTCGATGGAAAAATGTTACTTATAACTAAAAATGAATATAAGACATATACGCAATGATATTTAGAATAAATCAATCTTTTCTAAAATTACTATGAAATATTCACAAAATCGTTTCGTTATAACCAAAGTAGCAAGGCTTGCAGATTTCGTATAGAGTTCAAACGCGATACTGAGATGATCTGTTTTTTTTATATTTTTGTAGGATAATGCACCACTACGTTGTAAGTACTTGAGAGAGGACTTTCTTGAAAAATCCTCAAACACTTGAGAAACCTGAACAAACCTGAGGGGGGCGCGTCAAACCTGAAACCGATTGCAAGGAGCACTAACCTTAGTACATGCAATCAAACCTGAGCTACCCTGAAAGATTATGATGAAACCCGACTCTCTACATGCAATCAAACCTGAGCTACCCTGAAAGATTATGATGAAATCCGACTCTCTGCATCGCAACCATTGGAGTGGAAAAAAAAATTTTTCAACTCTTCATACGACGAAAAAACATCCGTTAATTAATATTGCTTGTTTTCTAAACCATACTAATAAGCCCTTTTTAATATACCAACCTGAAAGATAAGAATACGAGGTTTTCTGTGTGAATTTAACTCTAGAAGGAACAAAATTGCAGAGAAATTTGAGGATTTTTCAAGAAAGTCCTCTCTCAAGTACTTACAACGTAGTGGTGCATTATCCTACAAAAATATAAAAAAAAAAGATCATCTCAGTATCGCGTTTGAACTCTATACGAAATCTGCAAGCCCTGCTACTTTGGTTATAACGAAACGATTTTGTGAATATTTCATAGTAATTTTAGAAAAGATTGATTTATTCTAAATATCATTGCGTATATGTCTTATATTCATTTTTAGTTATAAGTAACATTTTTCCATCGAAAATCAGTCTATTTCAGTTGAAAAAAAAGTTATTTATTAAGTTTTCGTTTAATTTTCATCGGTAATCGCTATGTTTTATGAAAACCATAAAAACAGATAATGCTGGTAACAGGTGCTTTAAGATTATAATAATGTAATGGATGGGACAATGAGACAATTATTGACAAGAAAAGTACGATGCGTTTCTGAATAGAGGTACTTTTGGGTTATGTCGCTAGAACACGATATGTTTCCAAGAAATATTGGAGGTATAGAATTTTTATTTACTATAATACTATCTTAAAATTCTTCTTGGAGAAAATATTTAAATTTGAATGTATCTGACCCTCTACAGAATATAACCTTTTGACTTTTTTTAAGATGACATAAACCATGGGAAAATTATTTTATTCTCATTTTGACAACCGAATTATACCTTGAAATAAGATGGTATTAAATAGAAAGTCACGCTAAAAATGCATCCAGCATTTTTTTCGTATTTTTATAAATTTTGCCCGACACATCACAAATTTTGCCTGACCCAGGAAGGAAATATGAAATTTTAACTAAGTAGCTCATAGTGTAGGATTTTTGATTGCTTACATAAATTTTAACTGTCTCTCTTATAGAACTAGAAACGTATTCCCCTAACGATTCAGTACAGACAAAAAGAGCGAAATAATAATTTTATTTAACCTGCTAAACAATAGGAAAGCAAGCTAAATAGACAAGATGATGGGTTTTGTTAGGAAACACAATGATTTTTTAGTGTCAAGGATGTTTTAGGCTCCGATATCATTAATATTTTCTGAATACTAAGGCTATATTACTTTCAAAAGCAGACTCGTTTGAGATGATTGGCGAATAAAGATGAATTGATCGTAAATAAAAATATAAGATCTATGTGCTAAGACTGTGAAATTATCGAAAAGTGGGGGTGTGCTTTTGAAATCGAACTTAAGAGCGATAAAAATATGAAAATATACTTGTTTGATTTGAGTCTTCAGACAATGAAGTTCGTTGTAGTCGATATTCAAGGATTTAACATACCTGAATTTTGCGCGAAAGAATTGGCTATTTATGATGGGAATAGTATGAAAAGTTACTTTTTTAAACCAGTTAAACCATTCGACACCTTAAGTAAGGCTTGGAAGAAACAAGTCAAATATCTATTTGGAAATCATCATGGTATCCTTTATAATTATGGTGATACCGATTACAAGGAACTACATAATATCATATCCAACAATCTGATAGACGCAGACATTATTTACGTTAAAGGATGTGTTAAAGAGGAATTTTTAGTTAAAACATTTTCGGAATTAAACTGCAGGACGCCATATATTATAAACTTAGAAGACAGCATTGGTGTACCAAAATTAGAGAAGGGAGAGAGAGTTGATGGTTGTAAATATCACATTTTAGATATTCATGTTTGTAGTATTAGAAATGCTAAAGTGTTGTATCGATATATTTATAGTCTTTTACGTTAATAAATATTAAAATTTTTCAACAAGCCAACTTTATTTATTCCCCACGTAGCTCAAACGGTTTTGTTTACTTTTCGACGAATGGAACTGTGACAACGCAACATGTTCACTATTGGAGTGATGTTAATCCTATGTTCAGAATCCTAACCCGATGTCAATATTTAAAAAAGTGAATGTTTGGTACGCTGAAGAAACGTATAAAGCTTTACGAAGACCGAAAATCTTTGGTTAAGTTACTGGGATACCCTACATCTTATAATATTTTTGAATTTTGCATAAAGTAGTCATTATTTTTTAATAAGCGTATTATAAGTCTAAACCTAATAATTTCCGAGATATCAATTTTTGAAAACCACTAACATTTGTATATAAACGCTAATGGTACAAATAAGATTCAGATAAATAACTTCTTGCCTGCCTGATAACACCGACATTTAGTTAATTATACAACATTTTTAAAATAATTATTGTTCTTTGATCAAACCAATATTCCACTATCACTTTGTAAACCGACAAAAATAGGCAAATTTTTCAATTTCGTATCGGGATTTTTGATGAAAATAGCCCAACATTTTCGAGTAAACCTACCTAGAAATATAGAAGATATTTATTGCAAAATTAGTAGTTTACATGCTTGGTAAAGTGAATTAATCTACCACTGTAATCGTTTCATTTTTAGCTAAATAGAGGTATTCTTTTTTAATCGTGAAAAAATAGACGAAATCTCTAATTTTATTTCATACCTAACGAATTCAACAATCAATAATACGATCTCATTTTCGACTAAGATCAGCTGTTACTTTAGACAGAATATTCCTAATAACATAATATATTTAGTTATACAGCTTTTTAAAATAATTATTGTTCTGTAACCGTAAATTATTTAATTATTTTCGTGTGATAAAGAGCTACTTTAAATTTTGTTTCTTAATCTTGTTCTATTGCGTATTAATCGTGTTAGCATCACAAATTACGGTCTGTGAAGCTGGTTTATAGGATCATTTAGTTCGATGGGGGACATATTTTATGATATCCCATATTTCGTCAATTATTTGGCAGGTAGGTTTGATGCTTCAATACGGAACTCCTCAAGATGACATCAAATATTTCTAAACAAGAAGCGTCCAAGTCTATGGAATCCCATGTAAAAATAGCTGGTATGTCTGTTGCCTTCCGTAGACATTAATGACATCTCGCATGTATGCTGAAGTGTATCGTTAATAGAAATCTTGAATATTCTAGTACCTACCTATATCTTGCGTCATTATGTCAATGCTTACATTGATGTCGCCAGGTATCTTAAAATGATAGGTACATAATGTGCAAGCATTTGTGTAGAAAGCTATGTTTTTTACAAAATTTTCTCTAGGCAACCAAATTGTAATAGGGTTTTCGTAGTTCCAGTATATGTCTGGCTGCTTTAGCCTAAATAAATTGAAGTGTATTTGTAAGCAAATTAATCCTTAAAATTTATTATATCGTCTGATATAGACACTGTTTCAACTACGCGTTTTGGTAAAAAATAATTGGAAAGTAAAATTACTAAAGCACTAACAATAAATGGGGCGTGGATAAACTGGTGGATCTAAGCCCCAAAAATATACGCCTCTTATGATAAATGTTAAAAAATTGTACCGTTGCCAACGTCAAATTAAAAATCAGGATTTGGCAAACAGGACTCAACCCTCTCATTAATGCTTGATCTTCGGTATACCGAGTTTTATAAGTATTTTTAACACTCATCTGCAAATAAATGAATGCAAAAACCTCCTTTTTTCCATTTTTTCAAGCCATTAAACAACAAAATTGTAATTTTTTGAAGAAACCTTGCATACATAGGTATTAGCGAGCGAATTTCGACTATTGTAGATATTTAATATTAGAAAATCAATAAAGAGGCAAATCGAAAAGTGTATTTTTAAGACGGCTTAAGAGGTAGTTTATGGTGATGTACATATTAGAGTTCATTTTAAAATGAACGATAATCTCCTAAACACAGACTTTTGACAATAGAACGAAATAAAAATATAGTTTGATGTGATAAGGCTATGCAGCTGCTCTTTATGGAATTTCATGTGAGCCTAGACTTTATGGATTTTTGTTCTTTTTTTTTATCAGTAAAGTCATCCTATAGATATTGTTTGTTAATTCATTAAAATAGACAAAATCTTTGAATTTGTATATGATTATCCGCTGAAATACCCTTAATCTGCAGGGTACCTAACTCTACGGAGATATTTATTGCAAAGGGCGGCTTTTTCAGTTTTGAAAGTATTCAACATTTATGAAATTCATCTAAATATATACTACGCTATACTTTAATCAAACTCACAATAGAGGGAAAGCGACAGACGAGTTTTAAACTAATGTGGCTTAAAGGATAATTTGTGTTGTAAATATTAGAGTTCATTTTAAAAGAAACTATAATCTCGTGACCGCCAAAAAAAAAGTACCCATTTCAATACATCATTTCCCCTATTTTAGCGTTAAAATAGTAAATTATGTTATAAGCTCGAAAAATAGTTAGTTATTGTGGTATATTTTAATATAGGGATAATTTATACTGTACTCCTAAATTTATGGCATATCACTTTGCTTATGTTATTATATTCACAGAGACTATTAATCTAACCAACTTTTATTTACGAAAAATTAAAAACTGAAATACTCTATTTTATTGCCGATTGTTCGCAAAGACACTTGGAGTTGTTATTTTGCTTTTTTTTTTACCTCTTTTTTCGGTTACGGAGAAATATGTTAGGGGAAGTTTGGGTATCCTCAGACGGTTATATGCAATGATTCAAGCTTCTAAAAAAGTACTAAGGCAAGTAATTATCAATTTGAATTTATGTATGTCGAAGGTAATGTGTTACTCATAAATATACATGATGAAAACATTTATTGTTCGATTGCATCTAATTTTTAAGAGTCTAGAAATAAGCAAATAATGTTCTTTAACGTTTCTTTATAAACATCTCGAGTTACCTGTCCTTCCCCTGCATCATAGAAGGGTATTTACCGACAAAGTTTGACCATTTTTTATGATTTGAGAGTTGGGTATTCTCTACAGATGTAAACTGACGTCATTCGAGTAGTCCGAACTTGTTAGATTTTGGAGCTGTTACGCATTATAAGATTTTAAAATTATGTATGCGTTTGTTTAATTCATTGTAAAGGGTTTGTTATTATGCTAATTTCAAAAGTTAAATGTTGGCGAGAATATTGTAATGTGACATCGATGTGGTGGTCGAGAGAATCATGGGAAATGATATTCACAAAGTTTCTCATACTTTTTAACCCTATGCGTAGGTGACGCTAATAATATTGAATTTTTTTATTAAAATATCTAAAGTAAATATCTAATTGATTTTTTTTTAGCGCTAATTGGGATTTGGGAAAACAAAAAATAAAACAATAATCTTTTTGTTGTAAAAATGTATATAAAATAAAAAAAATTTAAAATAATATATGCAGACTAAACTTCATCATCACTGTCTAAAATTTGTATTAACTCTCGATCATTTAGTGGTCTATTCTCGAGGATGATGAAATCACCCCCCTCGAAGAAACCATCATCTTCTTGTTCATAGGGGGGTGAGTTTAATAAATCATTATCTATCATCGCAACATCCTCGTCTAAAACCAGTAAATGATCGAGAGCATTGTGGATGAACATATTGGGGTGGGCGACAGCAGCGAGGGGGGCTTCGGGGTGGGCGACAGCAGCGAGGGGGGCTTCGGGGTGGGCGACAGCAGCGAGAGGGGCTTCGGGGCGGGGGGCAGCATTGAGGGGGGCTTCGGGGTGGGAGACAGCAACGAGGGGGGCAACGACTTCGCTTGCAATTCTATTTATTAATCTTTGAATTGCGTCACCCCCACGCATTCGTATCTCCCAAAGATCACCTCGGCAAGTAGGACATAGCTCATATCCGTAGGCATTGACGTATCTGAAAGTAGAAAAAGAAAAATAGAGAATATTTGACACTATATAATTTCTAAATTATGTTTAGCATTCTCAACTAGAATTATTTTCTGTTTTGATTATTATTGTTTAATACTTTTTATTTTGATGTGGAATTATTTTGTTATATGAGAATTCTATGGATCTATTAAAAATATGTTTCTATAAATTAGCAGTCCTAGCATGGAGCTAATGAAATGTAGTGGTCTGCAAATAAATATGTTTAAACATATAACATAACTAATGAATTGTTCTAATTAAATCTTTGTAATCATAAAAGTTTATTTTAAGGGTGAATGTTGAAAAGATGAGGAAAGTTATTATCTAATGAATACAACTTACTCTAAAAAACATGTTTCGCACATAATATGCCCCCTTGGACACTGTACAATGTTGTGGTTCGTTAACTCCACCACGAGCTCTAAACAAATAACACAAATTAACTCCGCTAATAAAATATTAGCGATATTAATTTTTTGTTCGTTATTCCTGAAACAAATATAAAAAAGTAATGTTTAAGTTTCGTTTAGTTAATTTTAAAAATAAAAGGATATGACATTTATCAACTAATAAGTTGGGTGTTTAAGACATGATAAAAGCTTTAAAAATATATACTTACATTTTTCAAAAAAGAAGATGGTACACACAATTTGTTGATAAAAGTTTTGGAGGCGAAAAAATAACACACAGCACGAAAAAGTCAAACTTAATATATCTATATAATACAACACTTAAATTAAAAAATACTTGATATATAATACAGTTAAAAAAAATAAATATAATAGTTTGAATAAAAACAGAGGAAAACTAAGAAGAGATACCGGAGGTGGAGCGTTAGCAAAGCAACTGTTTTTTTTTTAGTTTATCGAGAATATTAAGAAGGGTAGCCTTTTCCCTTTCTTTAGGGAGATTTTATGATTATTGAAAAATTAGCCTATTGGCTCTCGATATTAGAATGCATATTTTACATTGATGGGAGAGGGTGCAAAATAAAAATATCCATCTCATATCTTATGATAGCAATAAAAATGTGTTCATCAGATGGTTATAGTTTGGCGCCCTATAGAGGAGAAACAAAGAAGCATGCGGTGGTAGACAAATAAAAAAAGGTATGATGCACATTTTTGTTTCTGCTCTCCGAGACGGCGGCGTCTGTATGGCTACATTTTATTACTATCTTTATAAAATAATTATTATACCTTTCTAATTTTATGAGGTGTTAAAAATTATAATATTTTGTGGTTTAAAATGGTAAAACGTGCTATAGAAAACTTAGGTATGATTAGCAGAAAGGAACCCTTTATTGGTAGCTTTAACTTTGAATTTATCCGTTATAAGATATCAATGTCGTAGCATAAAAAATTAAAACAAAATGTATATCTTTTTATCACTTCTATTAGCCAATTTGATTCAAACATTTAAGATATTTTAAACAAATGATTCTTGCTAATTATTTCATTGCATTTCTATAAGTGGTACAAAAATTGAAAACAATTATTAGATATGCTACTGAATTTTAATGAGGGTCCTTCGGAATAATAAATAAAGGTTTATGTCCCTTTCTTTTTAAATCGAGTCGGCAGAGGGTTTGAGAGGATCATTTAGGTATAAATAATTATTGTGGTCGCAAATAATGTACCGCATTATTATACTTATCTTGTTAGACCATATAAATTAGGGTTTTATTTCGCTTTGCCATTCACCAGCGGCGTTTCACTAAATTAGAAAATATAAATAATGTTTTTTACTATACCGCTTTAACAGCGGCGTTTCAACTAAGGGGAAATAATAAAAAGTCTGGTTTAAGGATGGCTCAGGTCGCATCGTAAAAAGTTGGGTTTAAGGATGGCTTATAAAAATTGGGATTTAATTATCCCGCTTTAGCAGCGGCGTTTCACTAAGGTTAAATCATAAAAAGTCGGGTTTTATCTCGGGTCAGTTCATAAATATTCAGGTCCAAATTAGGGTTAGATGAGAAGCAGCCTCGCGAAAGCATCCGGGTTAGGTCGTAAAAAGTCAGGTTTTATCTCGGGTCAGTTCATAAATATTCAGGTTCAAGTTAGGGTTAGATAAGAAGCCGCCTCATGAAAGCACTTGGGTTAGATCGTAAAAAGTCGGGTTTAATTTCGGGTTATTTTGTAAACAGCACCACCGAACCACCCGGGTTAGGTTATAAAACGCACCACCGAACCACCCGGGTTAGATCATAAAACGCACCACCAGCACCACTTGGGTTAGATCGTAAAACGCACCACCTGCACCACCTGGGTTAGATCGTAAAACAGCACCACCAGCACCACTGAGTCAGCTCTCTCAATTCCTAGCTACTTTAGTGTCGTTTCTTAAAATGGTTTACACTATTGCTGAACGCGTAGAAATGATTTTCATTTACGGAGCTGAAAATCGTTGCTTTGCAAGAACGGCGGCCGTATTCAATGAAAGATATCGTGAAAGAAATGTTGGACACAAGTACATCCGTGAGCTAGCAGCTAAATTCGGAGAAACAGGATCTGTTTGCAATAAGAAAAGGAATGAGCCAAGACTGCCAATTGAGGCCGCTCAGATTGAGGTTCTTGGTGAAGTTGCTATGGCTCCCACTACGTCCCTTCGTAAAGTTGCAGATCAAACTGGACTGTCGCGTGAGTCAATCAGGAAAGTATTGAAGCTTCACAAATTTTATCCATACAAACTCCTAATTACTCAAGAATTAGGGGACGATGACCCGGACAGACGTATTGAGTTTTGCGAAATTATGACGGATAAGATTATTACTCAGCCCAGGTTAATAAAGAATATCTGTTTCAGTGACGAATGCACTTTTTACTTAAATGGCAAGGTCAACAAACAAAACTGTCGTTATTGGAGCGACCTCAATCCTCACATACGCAATACCCTCAAAAATAAATATTTGGACGGGTATATTAGGCAATGGTGTCATCGGTCTCCTATTTATCAATGGAAATCTAAATGGTGAAATTTATGCAGAAATGTTAGACACAGCTATAGAATCTCTTATAATTCGTGAGGTGAAAAATCGAAGGGACGCCAATGGAAATGTTGCTCTAGATGAACATTTGCTCCACTTCCAACAGGACGGAGCGCCTCCGCATTATGTACACCCAGTAACAGAGTGGTTGGATAATCATTACCCAGAGCAGTGGATTGGTAGGAGGGGACCCATAGAACCGCTGAATTTTTTCTTATGGGGTCACCTGAAATCCGTTGTATTTGAAACTCAACCAGATTCCATTGAACAATTACAACAAAGAATTGTACAGGAGTGTAGAGCTATTTCACCTGAAAGTCTTGAAAACGTCCGAAACCAGTTTGAATACCGGCTGTACTTGTGCTTGGAGAAGAATGGAACCCATTTTTGACAATTCATAAAGTAGGAAAGGTGAGCTTTCCAGTATTTCATTATCATTATCATAATTTTTTAAGGAGTTGCATTATTTAAATGTTTATTTAAATACATTTCATTAATCTGTGAGGTTAATAATCACAATTTTGAAAAAACATAATACAGTTTATGTAGAATTTTATAAGGAACACAAAAATGGCAAAAGGAATAGGGGTTGCCATTTAAAATTTAAGGGGTAGGTGCCCTGGGGGTCAGGGGGTTGAAAGTAACACGACAACAAATGCCTCAAAATATTTCCCCCTTGATATATCAATTGACGTATTTCGCCAAATTTTCATACTATCATTGGTAGAGGCAATATTAAATGCTGTTCGTTTTCAAATTGTCACCCTGTATAACGTAAAATTACAACATTGCATAATACATAATTTAAACAAAAAACATGCAACAAACGACCTAAAAATTATAAATTTAAACTAAATGAGAGACTAGTTCACCTTATACTTCCAAACATGTTCTCGTTCTTTTTTTCACAGTATCGAAAACAGTAGTGAGTGGTGCATTTGTTACTCTCCTTAAATGTACTTGAAATTCTAGCCCGAATGTGTGCTAAATCTTTGCCGGAGGTTTCGAAAACCGAATTTTTAACGTGTGGTCGTAAAATAAGTCTCACGGCATAAGATCACAGGACCTTGATGAATAACTGTCATACTTATGACTAATTATATGGAAAAATTTTTCAATTATTGTTGTCATACTTGCTGGCATAAGGATTTTATATTTCTTGCGATACTTATTAGCCGAACTTGTAATTTTAAATAAAGAACCCAATTTTTTCTATATTTTAATTTTTGAATTATATTTTAATTGGTGGTTTTTAATCCTTTATTTTAGAAATGGTATTATGACAATTTTTAACTTCACCGCTTTATTAAATTGCATTTCCAAATCAACAAAATCATTAGAGCAATAACTAATTTAATATGAATCGTGTCAAAGTTGCATTAGCTAATAACACAAATTTACAATCCCAATATTTGACGTTTTAGCTACCAATTAACACACTTGCACAATCCCAATCTAGAACTCAAAACTTTCGGCCACCAATTAAAGTTTACAGGTAAATTATAGTTGATTGGGCTTTGCACAAAAACACGGCACTGGCGCCGTACCTAATATGATTTATACCCTTTTGTAGTAAAATATTTGGTAAGCAAATAAATTTTAAGAGACATCATAGAGCTGGCAATTTTTTCATTGGCCAAACACAAGATCTATTGCCTTTGAACACTTTTATGTTTCTTCAAAGTTTAGTTTGATTATGTCTTCCATATGTTAGTGGTTTTGTTGTATTGCAAATAAAATTGCAAATTCTAGTCGTCAATGTTGCAAAAACTCAGCAGAAAGATTTGTTATAATGTATAGGTATGTGAAAGATCTATTTTGAAGTTACAAACCACATATTGGGTGCTTGGCAGACATATTCTAAAACATTTTTGACATTTCCCCCCCCCCCCCCCCCCCTCTAGATTTTACCTGTCTAGTGACAAATTTAAAATGTTAAATCGAAAGGTGTTCATGTTTTTCGATAATTTGGTTCTCTGACAACAACTACTTAAGTAAGCAGAAAATTGTTACATTGACTATACTGGTTGCTTAGTTACGAATTTTTGAATAGAACACTTAAACTGTCATACTACCGTAAATTTAACGACGATTGTGCTTTAAAAGATGTTCGAAATGTCATCTACTTCTAAACATTTTGCACTTCTTTAGTGACTTTTTTATGATGAGACGCAGCACTGCAGGATTACTCCTTTAGGGCGCTTTGCGAACGGTGCATTTGCGCAGGAATCGATTCAAGTTGGTCTTGAATCTTTAGAGATTATACTCGTTGGGGAACACGGCCTCGGAGAGGTCCAATTCTCCAGATGATACATTTTTTAAACAGTGTCGTTCGAAGTACAATAAGTCGAACCACGTATGGATGCGCTGCAGTGGCTCGTCGTGTATTTCTACCATACACCACTCTGGGTGGAATCAAGCGGGCAACCTCAGTTGAACACTTGCCATGAAAATATTTGTAAAATAGTCTCAAGTCTCTAACCTGCCTTCGATGTTTGAGGCTTTCCAGGTTGTTTGTCAGATCATCATCATCGATCAAGCGAATGGCTCTTCTTTGAATGGAATCCAGTAATCGCTGGGTATATTTAGGAGCAGAGCCCCAAATATGCGAACAGTACTCCAGCTATGGTTGAATTTGAGCTTTATAGACCATCAAAAGTTGTTGGGGTATATAGAGGTTCTTAGTTCGGGAAAGTATCCCAAGCTTCTGCGACGCTGCCATAGCAATGGCCGCAAGGTGACTATGCCAAGACATATTACTATCCAAATTGACGCCCAATAAGTGAATTGATCAGGTCAAGGGAATCGAATGTCCCGCCATGACTATATCCGGTTCTTCAACATTAACTTTTTTAGGAAAAACTGCCGCCTAGGCTTTTTAGCGTTATATTCTACTTGGTTTCTGTTATCCCAATACAGAATTTTTTCCAGGTTTTGTGAGATATAAGACCTCTTGCTATCGCATAACCGGCAGTCGATGTTCGAGCTTCCAAAGTAAAAGATGAAACAAGTGTGCTGTTATCAGCGAAGCTATATATAGGATTTTTCCAAAAGATCGCTAATGTACAGTAAAAAGAGGGTGGGCGACAATATGTAACCTTAAGGGACTCCGTTGTTGATGTTAAATGTGTCTGAAAGAAATCCGCTCATCACCACCTGCAGAGAACGGTCTCAAAGAAAGCTTGACAGCCATGAACAAAATTGAACCGGCATTCCGTATGCTCTCATTTTAGTTAGGAGCCCCTCATGCTATACTCGATCAAAGGCCTTGGAAATGTCTAGTGCTACCACCCGGGACTCCCCATGATGTTCTATTGCGTTGCTCCAAAAGTGAGTAACAAAAGCGAAAAGGTTTACTGTTTATCTAGACTTACGGAATCCATACTGGCGGTCAGTAATAATGTTAAAGCCTTCCAGATACTTTAATTATTTGGCATTGTTGCCTTTTGATATAACCAATACTTGTTATGATCGTATACCAGGGCAATTGTGTCTTATAAAATTGAAAAATTGTAGAATTTAGAGGAAGTTGAAAGTTTCGAAAGTTAGTTAAGGCAATGGAAGAAAATATTTTACCCATCGTAGAGATTATAATAGTTTTAAATTTGTGGTTATTCATATTAAATAAAGATAAGTTCCGTTAAAAAAGGAATTTTCTTTTGCGGTTAGTTTATGGCTTGGGAGTAATTTGTTATTCTTAGGTGTTAGCAAAACAGTGATAATGTTAAATTGTTGCAGTTTTATGATAATGATAATTTGTTTTGCTGGAACATCGCCATACAAGGTTGTCGTTAAGCGGTCACATATGTTAGGCCCAGCTTTAAAAAAATTACAAAATTTACTAACTGCGGTTTTTTTGGGGGTGCCCGATTTAATGGTAATATTTGCAATGTTGCCAAGTTTATCGTATCTGTGATTTTGTAAGTAACTTCAGTTTTTGGAAGCCCTCCTTTACTTTAAACTTACAAATTTTCTGTTCACTATGTTGGCAATCGGGTAACAAAAAACACTTTAGCAGATATTGAATCTATAATAAAAATTATTCAGGCTATCGATTGGGTTTACTTTACATTAATAAATAAACACTGCCATAAGCTCTATTTTACCATAAACTAACAATTATGTCTTAATAAACAATAACGTAGACAAAAATAACATAACTTCAAACTTATTCAGACCGATATAATATTTTTAGGATACACATACCTCTATATGTGGCTGTAAATAGGTTAATAATATCACCAAAAATATAAATAATCCGAAGAAATTTCTTATTTGTCGCTTATAAACGTGTACCAAGGCTTGCAAAAATCTCGTATGGTATTTTCAACGCAATTTATGACGTCATTACTTAGGCTGTCTGTAGAAGATTGTCGCAGCCAGGCCTCGAAAAGTGTTCGCTACCCTGAACTAACCTGCTTTTGTTGTAGTTAAATAAATATAATATATTAACTACATTCATATAATATATATTGGGTGATGCATTTCTTAGTTTAACATAGGAAATCCCATATAAATTTTGAGGTGGCTAAATACTGGCTTCCATGTACATTTTAGCCAAAAATTGTAACACGCCAATCCTAATTTATTCAATTAAATGTGATGGCAAAATTACGAAATTTTCATAGTTTAGGTAATACAGCAAACACCAGCAAATTATTATTTGGCATTGACAAAACAAAAAGTAGCATCAGTGGCAACATTTTCGTTGAAGACGCTTTAATAGCTAAATAATATGAGTTATTTCATTAAGAAAAAAGTAACTTTGATTAAGTGGTATTATACAGGAAACAGTTTAAGAGCAGTGTCTAAAATCTTTTCAGTTCATTTCCCTGATAATTCACCTCACTTTTATTGAACCAATCAAAACGCTCATTTTCATAGCAACCACCTTGGTAACGGTCGCCTTACCCGATAAGACTACCGCTAGCTCAAAAAGACGCTTTCGAAAAGACGCTTGTAGCTTTTTTACTTAAATAAAAAATTAGTAACACCTCTAACTTGTATATTTACCTTTATCAGACGGCCTTCATTTTTATGTTCAGTAAATTATCCAATAAAATACACCTCTAGAGGCGGTTTCTTATCTTCATACCTTCGTTTTTCACTCGAAACTCGATTTTCCAAGAAAATTTTCACTCAATGTAATTTTTACTTATAATCAAAGATAAGACCCTCGAGCTAAAGCTCTCGGGATCATATCAGATTATAAGTAAAAATTACATTTCGTAAAAATTTGTCAGAAAATCGATTTCTTGTTAAAAACATCGGTATTACCGATAAGACGCCTCCTCTATCGGTATATTACCGTTGATAATTCACCTCACTTTTATTGAACCAATCAAAACGCTCATTTTTATAGCAACCACCTTGGTAACGGTCGTCTTACCCGATAAGACTACCGCTAGCTCGAAAAGACGCTTTCGAAAAGACGCTTGTAGCTTTTTTACTTAAATAAAAAATTAGTAACACCTCTAACTTGTATATTTACCTTTATCAGACGGCCTTCATTTTTATGTTCAGTAAATTATCCAATAAAATACACCTCTAGAGGCGGTTTCTTATCTTCATACCTTCGTTTTTCACTCGAAACTCGATTTTCCAAGAAAATTTTCACTCAATGTAATTTTTACTTATAATCAAAGATAAGACCCTCGAGCTAAAGCTCTCGGGATCATATCAGATTATAAGTAAAAATTACATTTCGTAAAAATTTGTCAGAAAATCGATTTCTTGTTAAAAACATCGGTATTACCGATAAGACGCCTCCTCTATCGGTATATTACCGTTGATAATTCACCTCACTTTTATTGAACCAATCAAAACGCTCATTTTCATAGCAACCACCTTGGTAACGGTCGTCTTACCCGATAAGACTACCGCTAGCTCGAAAAGACGCTTTCGAAAAGACGCTTGTAGCTTTTTTACTTAAATAAAAAATTAGTAACACCTCTAACTTGTATATTTACCTTTATCAGACGGCCTTCATTTTTATGTTCAGTAAATTATCCAATAAAATACAAAGATAAGACCCTCGAGCTAAAGCTCTCGGGATCATATCAGATTATAAGTAAAAATTACATTTCGTAAAAATTTGTCAGAAAATCGATTTCTTGTTAAAAACATCGGTATTACCGATAAGACGCCTCCTCTATCGGTATATTACCGTTGATAATTCACCTCACTTTTATTGAACCAATCAAAACGCTCATTTTCATAGCAACCACCTTGGTAACGGTCGTCTTACCCGATAAGACTACCGCTAGCTCGAAAAGACGCTTTCGAAAAGACGCTTGTAGCTTTTTTACTTAAATAAAAAATTAGTAACACCTCTAACTTGTATATTTACCTTTATCAGACGGCCTTCATTTTTATGTTCAGTAAATTATCCAATAAAATACACCTCTAGAGGCGGTTTCTTATCTTCATACCTTCGTTTTTCACTCGAAACTCGATTTTCCAAGAAAATTTTCACTCAATGTAATTTTTACTTATAATCAAAGATAAGACCCTCGAGCTAAAGCTCTCGGGATCATATCAGATTATAAGTAAAAATTACATTTCGTAAAAATTTGTCAGAAAATCGATTTCTTGTTAAAAACATCGGTATTACCGATAAGACGCCTCCTCTATCGGTATATTACTGTTGATAAGCCTATCTATTGCATTTCATTAATTAAACTTATCATTATTAAATTTGAGTCCAAATGCACTCTAATAAATAACTGTAAATGCTCAGCTTAGAATGCCAATAGAGCTGAAGGAAGGGATAATAGATATCTTGATATTTTACTGTATGTGGAGGGAAATAAAATGATTAGCTTGAGGATTCTTGAGCAAGCCGTAGAAAAATATCAAGCCACAGTGTTGCGCATTGTGACTTGATATAAATATTTTCTTTACAAGGATGAAAACATCAAGAGCTACTGCAAGGTAATGAAGAACAGAGAATCGTACTCTATTTTGAGGTAACGTATTAGTATTAATAGGGATTTTTTGAGAAATATTTGGTTAACCGATGGATGTACATTCACCCTCAACAACGAACCAAATTTTTAAAATTGCCGGTATTGAAGCCAAGAGAATGAGCATTATCTTGTTTGTAACGCTCAGATTTCGCCAATAACACTTTTGCCATTTTAATTTTATTACTTTAGGGTAATTCCGGGAGAGATGCCGATTTTTCACATTTTCTTGATTTACTAATTTCACAATAATCATTAAGTAATAAAACTAAGCCTAGGGATGTAATATTTATTTCGTAAATAAGGCACATAAGTATTATTCCTTAAACTAAACGCAATAAACAATAAAAAAACATTTTGGCACACTCTGTAAATCGGCATCTCTACCTAATATTACGGGAGAGATGCCGCAAGCTTAAGGTGGAGATGCCTCTACACTTTTTTGTTTTTAATGAGCAATTTTACACAGATTTCGCACGTATTTTGGTATTTGGTATACCCCTCATGCAGCCCCTGCTGACAATGGATGCACTGAATCCAGTCATCGGTTTTGGTTGTCTTGGTATACTCTTCACCACACCCAGTACAGGTTGCGTCATTGCTAGTTTCCATACCTTCTGCTATACTTTGCAGAGCAGCTTCTAAAGCTTCTTCGGTCCATTTACCCCTATTAGGACACTTTCTTTCGTATTTGCTCGGCATTTCTGAAATTTAAATATTTTTCTAGGTTAGCCATAACACCCTATTAAAAATCGGCATCTCTCCCGAATTTCCGGGAGAGATGCCGAATGCCCCGGAAAAGTTGCAACTGGGATAAAGATAACATAAATACGCAGAGGTATAACCTCATTCTATGCTGTTTCACTATATTCATGCAAATTTTATACTAGAACATTTATAAAGTAAGCACAGTACACTAACCTTATACTCCGAAAAACTTTTGACTTTTGACAAATTGAAAATCTCAGTTAAATTAAAAATGATTGGAGATTGCACAATACCGACTACAGGACTACATACTTCGATAGGCACTGACACGTGAATGCGTAGGCGCGTAACTTATGTCTCGCAGATAAGTACGTTCGGAAATATGTTCAATCGGCATCTCTACCATGCCGGCATCTCTCCCGGAATTACCCTACTATAAATTTATTGTACGAAGGGAAAAGGAACTAGCTAATTTTTTATTAATAAGCCATCAGCTAATGCTTTTCTTTTTTTAATAGGGCCTTCTGCTCTTCTCCATCTTCTACTCTTTCTTCTTCTTCTTTTCATCTCTTGTCTTTTTTGCTTATCTGACTTCCCCTCGTCTATCTGACGTCTTGTTAACGTCCCTGGACGCAGCATCGACTAGAACGTCTGTACAGATAAGTTTAGGTTTAAGCACTAACCCCCATATCATTTTTATTTCTTCATTTTTGAATAAAGCCAGCATTAATTTTAGTTAATTCTGTTTTGTTTTATTTATGCAGCTCCCCTTGTGGTTTTCTTTTTTTTTTCTTTCTTCCTACCTAAGTTGTGAAGACCAGCTGAGAGTGAGGCCCCAGCACCATCTTGGAGGTTTCCGTTTTGCCCTGGCTGCAAAACGGAGGCGCCCTATTTAAAACCCCCCCTTACTCTCTGGCAATAGAGCTAGGGCATTTGCACGCGGTCCCTCAGCCTCTCACCTCAGCTTGGCTTCGTGGTTTGGCTTCACTTTTATTTTTTTTTTCTTGTAACTTATATAGGGTAAAGTAGGGACAGATGACGCAGCAGGAGAGACGACGCACCGTTTAAATTAGCCGCGATTTTTCATAAAATCAGGTGTTTTAAATATTAGTCAATAGCTCTCAATAGCCGCTACTTATTGGTGTGAAAATATTGATATAATATGCGTAAATAAAGTAGTAACGATAAATTTATAGTTTGGTAAGTACCGCAAAGTTTTTCAATAATGGTAATTATACGTTTGTAAAAAAAAAATTAGCGATTATAACACAATATTGAGTAATGTTTCGAAAAATAGGTTGGGTTGGGAGTGCCTACAGTCACTTAAGCTCAGTTTACACTTAGAAATGTATCACAATATGGTGCGTCGTCTATCCCTTGGTTTTGGGACAGACGACGCATGTTAATTTGGGAGAGATGACGCGGTTAGTTGAAAGTAAATAGCATGTGTGTTTTTTTTTCTTTTTAGATAAAATGCCAACATTTTACGGCCCAAGGAAAAGTAGTAGGGGTCAGTGGTCAGAAGACGATCTCCTTAAAGCTGCTGATGCTGTAGTTACTCATAAGGTTCCCATTAGGCAAGCAGCTAGGGAAAATAACATTCCCGAACGAACTTTAAGATTTCGCATAATAAAGAACAATTTTAAAAAGGGAAGCATGGGTGGACAATCTAGCCTAAGAAAATTTTTTCTTTTAATTTCATGTGTTTTTCATAAGCAATGTGCCCCATAGCTGATGCGTCGTCCCACCTATACAATGTGGGATAGATTGCCAAATACAGATTTTTTTCTTTTTTTCTTTTTTTTGTTTAATGAATAAACTTAAGTTAATTTGTTTATTTTTTAAATAAATGTATTAACAACCAACTTATGTTTATCTATTATTTTCCAATTAAACCAAAATTAACCATTGTAGATTATTTTAAAAAAAGGTGCGTCATCTGTCCCTACTTTACCCTATATATGTATATTTAAAAGTGGCGACCGCAGCCTAGTGGTTAGTGTGTCCGACTACTAAGCCGAAGGTCCCCGGTTCGATCCCGGGACCATGCATCGATCTTTATTTATTCGGTCGTCACCTCGTGGAAGGCAATGGCAAACCACCACGTAGTAATTTGCCTAGTACAATCTCTCAAATAGTGCCGTTCGGAACCGGCGATAAACTGTAGGTCCCATATACCTGTGAAAAATCTGAAAAAGGCACACATCACAGGTATATGCGAGAGGTCGCCTACGCTCGAACGAGCATGGCACATAAAGAAGAAGATATTTAAATACATTTTCTAAATTAAGAAAAAAAAATAAAAAAATTAATTAAATTTTTAATAACAGCGAAAGACGCGTTGCATGTTCATACTCGGACGCAATATCCACAAAAAATAAATGTTTGAGCCGGAATTGTTGGACATTACATTATTGGACCATTTTTTATGGAAGGCAACC
This sequence comes from Polydrusus tereticollis, assembly GCA_963920685.1. Lineage (NCBI taxonomy): Eukaryota > Metazoa > Arthropoda > Insecta > Coleoptera > Curculionidae > Polydrusus > Polydrusus tereticollis. The sequence goes on along the minus strand of OY987332.1, from coordinate 30,480,942 downwards.
TTACAGCAGTAACCTATTTGGACTTACTACAAAATCAAATTGAACCCGCACTAAAAGAAGTTGTACGCGAAAACCAGGAGATCTGGTATAAAATGTATGGTTGTCCTGAACAGAATTCTGTCATGGTTAGGGAATACATGCAAGACATTTTTAACGGAAATATAATTGGCCCCCGACATTCAATTCTTTGGCCAGTCGAGTCTTCTGGCCTTTCGACTTCTTGAGGTGGGGTCATTTAAAGAATTTTATTTATTAAGATGTAAAATTTAAAAATTTAAACCAACTGAAAAACTGTATTTTGTTAGAATGTGACAGAATTTCTCAATATGAACTGGTAAAACGAAGATGTGCTTTTAATGTGAAATAATCTTTATTCGTTATGTCCAGCTTTACGTCAATTCTTGAGAATAGCGTCATAGAAATTGTTTGCTGGTGTTTGCAGTTATCCCTAAACTCTAAAAATTTCGTAATTTTGCCATCACATTTAATTGAATTAGTTAGGATTGGCTTATTAAAATTTATTCAAACTTGGCACATGGGTTTATTATATCGGCTTCTTTCTTAGTTCAATTTTTCTCTAATATGTACAGGGGAGCCAATATTTAGCCGCCTCAAAATTTACACGAGATTTCCTATGTTCAACTAAGCCATGCCATGTCACCGGTATATAGTAATATATAACTACATTTTAATATACATAACACCAACTACATGCATTGCATGCAGGGATATACAGTATAGAGCAAAGCCTACAAAAGTCGGGATAACCTTACAGAATGCTTCCCTTCCGTGCTGCGAAACTTTCGCGGTATGTAGTCCGGTAACTAACGTGATTTATTCTTCTGACCTAGATTTGAATTCCAGTGCACTTACAAAATTTATGAGTCTTTTCTCTGCATGCAGTACGTTTAAAAACCACTTTTAACCGATATTTTTCCCATATTTATTTGTGTTTTTCGCCTGATACTGAACATTTGTTTCGAAGATGTCAATGCCGTAATAGTTTTTCCTTATGGCGTTTACCATAGCATATAACATTCCCTTGAATTCTGCTGATATTCGTACATAAAAACGGAGTAAGAATTGGGTTCAATGGTGGACTGTAGAGCTGTAGCTATGGGGCGGGGTATAGAGGGACAATGCCATACTCTTACGTAAAAACTATCAAATCCGAGCTCGTGACCGTGAAGCTCAGCCATTTTCAGCTAAATATAATGAAACTTTAGACGTAATTGTAGCTGAGATAAGAATACAACTCTCGGAAGATTTACTAGTTTCAATTTCATGTCGTGATGATTTAGACGTTGAATAGATGGGGCTTTGCAAAATTTAAATGAATTGAGCAGTAAAATATACCTAATACTTTTTTAGGTATGCAAATTCTAAAGACTGGCCAGACATAGACTTAGTTAAGAAGCACCACTGATTCAACAGTATTAATACGTGAAATACTGATGGGGAATTCATATGTTCGGAATAATCTATAAACCAGATGGGGAGAAACCGACGCGCGACGGAGAATCCCTGAATTTTAAGGATATACTTATATACATCATAACATACTTTTATTATGTCGGAAATAAACCATTGCCCCATAGTGTTGATATCCCTATACTTGTGGCACCAAAAATTTTATAAAGTTCTAGTGATAATGATGAAGATGATGAAGCCCTAGTTATTGCGGAGACTGATCTACTCTCTTAATGGCTTCGAAATGTTCTGCGTAGAACATTGCGGCCTTAATCCATGTTCTCTACTGAATAACTACATGATCTGGAGGTAAACTAACTCCTGGTAATCTCTCCTTATAAATCTGCACTCTTGGAGGTGCTTTTAGAAACACTTTTTTTACATTTGAAATTAATTTATTTACTAAAGGATATTCAGGTCTGACGGTTTCTGCGACTCGGTTTATTCCATGTAAAAGACAAGTCATATGTACCATATCGGGGTAAAAGATTCTTAAGTTTTGGTCTACTTTTACTATGCAGCGTGTGTATGAATATTGGCAACATATGGAAAACTTTTTTATCTTAGATTTTAGGAGAAAAACTTATTCTTCATAAAAAGTTTTGCTTACCTTAAAAAGTAATATTACGTTAAAAAATCGTAGATATATTGTACAGGGTATTTAAAAATACAAAAATATGTTAATATGCTAAGAGTAAAGTAACAGTAATCTACGTGCTACAAATAAATTTATTGAAAATAAGTTATTGAGAGTTAAATGTTATGTCAGAATATAAAGTCACCTACTAAGAATTTTTTTTTACACTACGTCGCCTTAGAAACAAGCAAGTGACAAAATAGATGTCAATGTAATAGTTATATTCATTTCTTAAAAATGCGACTTAGTAACCAGGAAAAAGTAGAAATTGTGCTTATTGTGGGTAATAACTACCGTTCATTAAGAGATGCTGCAGACGAATTTAATGCAAATCATCCCGACCGAGACAATATCACTCATTCCACAATAGCCCGTATCATTACCAAATTTAAAGCTTGCTCCACAAATTTTTTTAAATTGAATGATGTAGCAAGAAATCAAGATGATAGCGAAACTGAAGATGAATTAGATGTCCTGCTTCATGTACAGGAACATCCTAAAGTAAGTTTAAATCAACGACATCGGGACTTGGAGTTAAATGTTAATTTTATTAGAAAAGTTTTAAAAAAGCACCAGTACAAACCATTTAAACCAAAATTTATACATACGTTGTTACCAGGAGATATGGATAAAAGGCTAGATTTTTGTTTTTGGATGATGGGACATTTTGAGGAAGATAGAAATTTGGCTTCTAAAATATTGTTTTCCGATGAGGCGATGTTTACTACTAATGGAGTTTTTTCGTCAAAAAACTCTCGCCATTGGAGTACAGAAAATTCTCACTGGGTGGTTGAATGCAGAAGCCAAAGTTCAGAGAAAGTAAACGTATGGTGTGGTATTGTCAGAAATATGATTTTGGGACCGGTATTTTTTGATAATAATTTAAATGGGAACATTTTTCTAAATTTTTTACAAACAGAATTTATGGACTTAATTGAAGAGTTGCCATTAGCAACAAGTCATGGATTAATATTCCAACTTGATGGAGCACCTTGCCATTTTTCCGCACAAGTTAGGGAATGGCTTAATGTAAACTTTACAAATAGATGGATTGGGCGCGTTACGTACAATGACAACCAATTCACAAAATGGCCTGCAAGGTCACCTGACCTCACCCCTTTAGATTACTACCTATCGGGAAGAATAAAAGAAATCGTTTATGAGGACAGACCTGCAAATGCCAATGAATTAAGAAATAGAATTACAGAAGCGTACAATGACTAACAAGAAGTTGAACTTATAAACGCAGTTCGAAGATTTAGAAAAAATCTAGTGAAATGCATTGAAAATGATGGTGGCTCAGCTGAAGCTTTATAGGATAAACAGTTTTTTTATTCTTCTAAAATTCGCAACAATAAAATTTGCCGTTATCTAGACAAAAAAGTGTGAAAAAAAAATCTTAGTAGGTGGCTGTGACTTTATATTCTGACATAACATTTAACTCTCAATAACCTATTTTCAATAAATTTATTTGTAGCACGTAGATTACTGTTACTTTACTCTTAGCATATTAAAATATTTTTGTATTTTTAACCACCCTGTATGTTATATCTACGATTTTTTAACGTAATATTACTTTTTAAGGTAAGCAAAACTTTTTATGAAGAATAAGTTTTTCTCCTAAAATCTAAGATAAAAAAGTTTTCCATATGTTGCCATATTCATACACACGCTGTATACGGTGCTGCATCAGACAAAAGCACTAAAAACTTCTCATTTGGGACTGGATTTAGTAAGAAAAAGCTCGATATGGACTGCTGAATAAATCGGATTACGGTCACATTATTAGTTTTCTCTAGCTGCTTAGAAACTATTAAATATGAGTTTGTCGCTTTATCTTCTTGAAGTGATCCAATCATAAGACGTGCGATATATCTGCCACAAGCATCTGTGCTTTCATCAACAATAATGTAAAAATTGTTCATCACTCAGTGAAGCTCTAATTTCTCCTAAAACGGTTTCGTATACTGAATGGAAGTTCTTCTTTCTAAGCGTGGATTCGTCAGAAATGGTTTCACAAACAATAATTTTTGCACAAGCTTTACAGAAGAATTTTCTCCACTAAACTCTAAATCTGGAAAATTTTTACCCTGAAGAAATTTTCGCCACTTTAGACATTTTGAGCACAAATTTGAAATCACTAGTTTCACACTAAAAACATTGAAATCTTTCGACAATCTAAAACAGAACTACGTATTTTAAACCGATATAAATACAGTTTATTAAGCAGGTAATAATAAGGCATTATTATTTGACAATAAATAACCTCTAATAATACACCTGCAAACCCCGGAAACCCCCAATAAATACCTTGTGTATAACCAAAATGTAAATAATAATTATTTTATAATTATCTTCAGATTGAAAAATCCCTGAAACAAGTGCCGCACTGGACATTAAACCTAAGAGTCTACGAGTTTTCATGACCGGGCGTTTTTAATTTTTTGATAACGCCGGAAACATAAAAATATGCCAATAAAATAATAATTTGGGAAAAATATGCATTGTATTATTAAATTAACAAAATATGCAAAACATGCATATACCGGGTGTTCCTCAAAAGACGCTCACCCCTATAACTTTTTTGTATTTATAAATATTAAAATGAAATTTTGGAATTGTGCATAAGAGATGAGTCTGCATTTATTGACATAATTTTTAATTTGTTAGCACTTCCGGTTTAACCGGAAGTTACCTTGACTTTGGTATTTTAAATGGGACACCTTGTTGTATATTTTTACTTATTTGAATTCAGCATGATATTCTGTGTAAAATGGCAACCCACTTGTCATTTTTTGACGTGTTATAACATTTTTATTCTCATTTTTTGTATTGAATCTAGAGGGCCATAAATCAATTAAATAGGTTAATTTATAGTCAAGTAGTTTACGAAAAATAAAATTATGTCATATTAATTGACTTTCTAAGTTTCACAAGCGTTTAACAAATGAAATGACGTTTACTCTATTTTTCCAAATGGAACGATAGTAGTTCACTAGGATATTTGAAACGACCATTTTTTTCCCAACAATTTGATACCATACACTCATTTGCTATTTTAAAAGTTACGCAGGTGTTAAGAAATTGATCTAGGCAACTAGGCTTAATTAAAACTAAACTAAAAGAACTAAACAGTTAACTAATTTATTCTCAACAAGCAACTATTAGTAGATAGTAATTGTTTATTATTATTAATAAACCTATCTAGGACTTTAATTATAATACCAATTATCATCGCTCTAAATATTCGAAATGTCCTCCCTGTTGATGAAAACAATTTTCCACTTTTTCGACAGTTGCCCTCATTACATTTCTCAACTGGTTTACATTCATTTCTTCAATTGCTGCTCTCACTTTATTATCAAGTTCTGCACGGGTGACTGGTGGAAGGTTGTAGACTTTGTTTTTGAGGGTTCCCCATGCAAAAAAGTCCAACGGAGTTAGGTCGGGGGATCTAATTTAGAAAGTAAAAATGTTAAAGGATGAAAAGACATACCTAACAAAAAGCTTAATACCTTGCTGGCCATCTTATCGGTCCGTTAGTGCCAATCCAATTTTCCCCATACGTGGTATGAAGGTGTTCCCTAACAGCACAAGAATTATGTGGTGGAGCCCCGTTTTGTTGAAAAATAATAGCCATTTGTTCAACTACAGACAAATTTTTAAGAAATTGTTCTATTTCTACTTGCAAGAAACCTAAATATCTTTCGCCGGTAAGGTGACCATCAAAAATTATGGGTCTCACAATTCTATCTCCAATGATACCTAACCAGCAATTGAATTCAAATCGCTCTTGAAAATTGCCTTCTTCCATTAAATGCAGGTTATCTTGTGACCAATAACGCTTGTTGTTTCTATTAAACATACCCAAATTTGTGAATCGACTCTCATCCGAATATAAAATTTTCGACGATAATGTTAGACCTTGTTGATGTCTTTGTAAAAAACAGTTACAGTGTTCAAGCCTTTTGGCATAGTCATTTTGATAGAGATGTTGATGAATCTGGTATTTGTTTGCATGATATTTGTATTTATGTAAGATCCTTCATACTGACGAGCTACTAATATCACATTCAACAGCAATTTCTCTGACTGAGGCAGTAATATTTATGTTAACTAATGGTAGTACGTCAATTTCTTTCTCTTCACTTACAACATAGTTATTGACCGCATCGTCATTGGGTTCTGTACGCATTTTTTGTTCCAGTTTTGAAAAATAATGCCAAATTGGAAGTCGACGACCTGAAAATCTCTCTGCATACAATCTTGCGGCCTCAGAAGAATTTTTTCTGGTCTCCCCAAAAATTAAGAGCATATCAATTTATTCATTTCTAGTAAAACTAACCATTTTATCTGATTTACAATCTAAGTTTTATAAACGAATGACATTTGAACAACTTTTAATTAGAGCCATATTGGTTTTGATATTCAATTCAATTGTTTTTCAAAGCCGCCTTTATATTTCCTTTCTTTCGCAATAATAATACATAACGCTTTTAAATATGTGATTGGGATTTAAGGCAAACTTTTTCGTGTTAATTTTAAAATAGCATAAGAGTGTATGGTATCAAATTGTTGGGAAAAAAATGCTCGTTTCAAATATCCTAGTGAACCACATATCGTTCCAAAAATGGAGTAAACGTCATTTCATTTTTTAAACGCTTGTGAAACTTAGAAAGTCAATTAATATGACATAATTTTATTTTTCGTAAACTACTTGACTATAAATTAACCTATTTAATTGATTGATGACCCTCTAGATTCAATACAAAAAATGAGAATAAAAATGTTATTACACATCAAAAAATGACAAGTGGGATGTTATTTTACTCAGAATATCATGCTGAATCCAAATGAGTAAAGATATACTGGGTGTACCATTTAAAATACCAAAGTCAAGGTCACTTCCGGTTAAACCGAAAGTGCTAACAAATCAAAAAGTATGCCAGTAAATGCAGACTCATCTCTTATGCACAATTCCAAAATTTCATTTTAATATCTATAAATACAAAAAAGTTATAGGGGTGAGCGTCTTTTGAGAAACACCCGGTATATGCACCTTGCATATATTCCGCCCTTTAATAATTACCAACAAGCAATGTAAAACTTTCCTGCGTTTCCCAAAGTAGTGATTATGGAACCCAGTTCGAAGAATTAATTTTATATGTCAAATCAACCAAGCAGTTCTCTTTATCTTATCTCAAATTATAACACTTTTCTTATTTAACGTAACACCTTATTACCGATTTCGGAGACTAATAAACTTCTGCTCGTAACTCACTTTTTACATTTCCAAATCTCAGTTTCTAAATTAAACTCTGTTATTAAATTCTATTTTTTCCCCATCAAAAACTTCGAAATTCACAAAATCAATCGACGTGATATATAATCTCCATTGTCAACAAGAATATTACCTCTTGAGTACAACGTATGGGATTACAAATATCGATTCTGGAGCAGTTCCCAGGGTGTCACTTTTTGAGTGTCCTCAAAGACAGAAAGAAGTTTTATTCTTCGGTTGGCAAAGGCTTCTCGCATGCACTACTATAATCGATCCTAAGGGCCTGGTTAGAACGTGGGAGGCCTTAGATAAGGATTGCAGGCCGGAACGTGATATTGGAGATTTCTTTTTGGAGTTTGATTAATTCTATGTTTGTATACCGGGTGATGCATGGCTTAGTTGAACATAGGAAATCCCATGTAAATTTTTAGGTGTCTAAATACTGGCTCCCCTGTACATTTTAGAGAAAAATTATATTATAACTTTTTGAAGAGACCGATGTAATAAACCATAGCCCCCTACATTTCCAAGCCGTGAAGTAAGAAAGGCAACGTCGCAACTCCTGTCAGAGGTAGACCGATTTTTAATAAGTAACTAACGCAACTTCCGTGCAGATTCGCCCGTTTAGGCGGTTTATTTCAATTTATTTATTGAATTTTTTGCATTTTATTTTAGTATAGATATGTCTAATAAGTAACAAGAATATAATAATATAATATATAATATAATAATAGGAAATTTAAATTAACTTAAAAAAAATTGTGATTTTAAAACCTATTTTAAAGTGGAAAGCTTTCTTTTTTTGATGATGTATTTTGGTGTTGAAGGTCATTTCTGTTTTTTGTGTAATTGTTTAGTAATATATTGCTAAGAGTAAGTGCTACTTTAAAAAACATTTCGATAGCTTTCTCCACAGGGACATGTCTTATTATAAGCGGTATCAGAAAGCTACCACTTTCTAAACTAGCCAAACCTAGTTTATCTAAAAGAACTGGTGATTTTGCCGATTCAAAAATTTAAGCTAAAGTTCTTTAGTAGCTATAATAAACTGAAAAGCAGCAAATATATGAAAGTACATAATATTTGCTTCATTGGTAGCAAGACATAACCCCCCCCCCCCCCTTTGCAAAGAATCAAAATATTCATTCCCCACATTTAAACCTATGACTCGAACAATAAGGTTTTTAAAGTTGCAAAAATAGTCGATACTTTCAGTAGAGTCAATGTAATATAAATAAAACAATACAATCTTCCTCCACAGTGTAATTATTAAACTGTGGAGGAAGACTGCATTGTTTTATTTATAATAAGGTTTTTGCAATCCATGCATTTTAATTTCCTATTTCTGTAGATAGAATGGGCTATATAACTACATATATACATTTAAACAGACTCATCCAACTGGTAATCCTTAAGATAATCCGATTGAAATATGTAAGGAAACTATAATATTTCTGTACTTTCAATATCATGCTTAACAAAGTATTTGATTTTACTGTAAAATTTTTTAACCCTGACTTTACAATACTTTGAAGTTTAATTTTTTTTTTGTGATTCGAGGATCTGTTTAAATGATACATGACAGTTACAACCAGTAAGGTTCCTATATCAACAAAATCTATTTTCAAGGGCATCTGTTTGAAATTTAACAGCTAAAATGTATTTTATTTCAAAATGGATAAATATGAGTATTCTATAATTTCTATTAGGACTGTGGTACTGGTACTACGTTTAATCGCATCATAAGTGTCCGTAGTTAAACCCACCTCCTCTGGATCGTTATGCCATATATATATCAAGCCAAGTCACAAATTTCTTTAGCTAGTTTACCTTGAAATCATTTTTTTTGAATATATTGGGGTAGTCCAATCGTCCCTTTTTTAAACCTTGCCGTACGCAAATAAAAACATTTTGCCAGTTAAACAAACATTGGAACTAACCTTAAGATTTTCCTATAATGATAACATTGATAATTAAAACTCGGGAAAATAACAAACAACGTATGCATCAACACTACTTGTCGATGCACTTCACAAGCACAAGCACAAGAGCACAAACAAAAATAGCGAATCATCGGTCTACCTGCAACGTTGCCAGACTTTGTCCTTCATAGCTTGGAAGTAAAGGAAGCTGTGAATAAACCAAAGACATTAGAACTATTAGACCAAATTGTTTACATTCTGATGTGGCAAATCATCATTCCCTCTTTATTATTCATCTCTGTCGCTCAAAATTTGACCTTAGCCGGCTTTATCCGTCTGTTAGAAATATTAGGGAAAAACTGTTTTTAAAAGATTGAGTTAGTAATTGCAGTAACGCCCAGAACCTAACATACAAAAAAGTTAAGGTGTGCGTATCAAATTATGCATTCATGCTTGCAATGTTATGCGAATATTTTATCGAAAACTGTTAAAAACCTTAAAAGTATTGAAATTATTATTATATATATCAGGCACTACGGCAACATTGTACTACGATTTTACAACCGGAGAGATTCTTTGAATGACTGTAGCGATTGCGATGTTGCCAGTGAGTCACAGCAGCTAGCTTGTGTTTTTGTGCCTTTATTGCAGTTTATTTTTGATTTCCTTGTGTATTTGCCTAAACATTAGTGTAGAAATAAACAATCATGGTTCGTGCCTCTGTAGTGTGTTAAAAGTGGATCATTTTAATCCAAATTTATCATTTCATCGGTAAGTATGGTTAGGTTATTGTTTTATAGAAAGCATTGGTGTAGCGTATGGGTTTGTTTACTAATGCTGTGGTAGCACCATTGTTGTTAAAACTTTTATGCACAATGAAAAAGTTTTTTATACTTAGAAACAATTAAGAGTAGATATTGATAAATAACTCATGGTAGCTACTTAATAGTAAACGAGTAAAAAGATATCGACTAGTAAAATACTGTAAAATTGAAATCCTATTCCTAAATTTAATTAGGTACCTATTTTATTGAGATGTTTTATATATAACATATAAACATTCTGTTTAGGTTTCCTCAAGATGCTGAAAAAAGAAAACTTTGGTTTTCTTTAGTAGGATTCTGGATAACCAACCTTTACGAAACAATCCATAGTTGTGCTCGGATCACTTTTTTCCTGCAGATATTTTAGTAAGGGTGAATGGTGCTAAATATGTTAGAAAGGGAGTAAACCCTCGTTACTGTGAAGGCTTGTTATTTCTAGACGACCTCTCTAACAGGTAAGATTGGGAGCTGTCAAGTTTTGGTTTGCCTAATAGAATTATTTAAAATATTTTAATATCCTTGTTTGTTTTTTAGTTCTGAGTCAACTGTTATTGGAACACCACATGCCGCAAAAAACAACATTGGCGTAAGTAATATCTATTAATAATAAAATTAGTAATGTTATATTTTATGACAAATAAAACTTTTGGTTTATAATAAGTGTAATATGTATACCTATTATTCATTATGAAACCCTTTTAATATTAATTAGAAGTTCATTTTATTCATTTTCAGGATGTCTAAGCTATGCTTTGATGATATATTGGTTAAATCAGATGATGCTGATCGAGTTGCTGATGAACCTTACAAGATTATTTATAATTCTCCTAATATTCAAAGGTACGTAGGCCCTATGCAAACAAAAGTTGTTAAAAAAATGTTAATTATGAAGAAAAATGCTATTTGGGCTTTTTCTTTTATTTTTCTGTTGATTCTAGAAAAAAGTTGTATGTCCATCTCTTCGTTTTATTTTAGGCCTACAAATATTGTTCCAAATATAATGTCAGTTCCTAGTCCTTTTGGAATTGGGTAAGCATATTTTCTTTTTAGGTAACTTCACATTACATTATCATTACATCTTTATCGATTTTAATTAACACAATTTTTATAAGTAGGATAATTTCAACCTATTGAAAATTATGCAGCTATAGAAAATGCTACATCTGGGAAAAGGTATATCAAATTAGTACTCATACAGGAGGGTGTTCATTTACAACACACTGTTAAATTTTTTTTTCTTTTTGTTTCAGTACGTATAGTCATTCAGGTTAAGTGGGGTCATTAAGGGGCACATTTAAATTTTTTTTTTATACAGCAGGTGTTCAATACTGAATATGATTTAAGATATTCAGTTTAGTTGCTTGAAGCACACAGGTCATTTAAATACACCATAAGAGAGTACCTAATATACAGGATATTTCATTTAGAAATTTGCAACTTTGGTGTACGTATAACTTTTTTTTGAGCCACCCAGTATATTCCAAAATAATTTTGAAATGTGCTCCCAATATAAACCTACATATTAGGTACTAGAACAAAAATAATTTTAAATTTTTTTAACGTTTTCCGTACATGTTTCGTATGTGCGCCACCCTGTATAATATACATTTTTTTAATTGCATAAAGGAGTAAAGCTACTTAAAGTGTATTTTTTGCATTTTTTAGAAAAGGGCATTATATTGGAGACATGGCCAGTAGCGATTTTTCCACCCCAGGGAAATGGAGGAAAAACGTTACAATTATAAAAAACACAATTACTGAACAGAGAAAACAAATTTATAATTTAAAAAAACAAGTCCGACACCTTAAAGATCGGGTAAGGACATTAACAGGACTATTAAAAGTGTTGAAGGATAAATTTTCTATAACAGAAGCAGCAGCACAATCATGTATTAGGGTATGTTTTATTTATGATGTATGATTAAGTAGTTATTTTTTTGGAATACATTATTCTGTTTGTGAAGCCATCTTCTTTTGTTGTTTTTAAACATTATTGCAAATAAAGATTATTATTAATATTATACATACACCTTAGTTTTTCATTGTTTATCTAAGAATATCTTCTATCATAACTTCCAGCTTTTAACAGGAAGTAACAAAATATGACATCTTGTTAAACCCGAGGTTGATATTTGTTGACTTCAAGAACTGTAATTTTTCAATTAACAATATCTCAACAACCATTCAGTTTAGACATATATAGTACCTACATACAATGGTGTTAAGTCGATGAGTACATATTACAAAGTTTAGGACAAAGTGTATATTTAAGTATATGCTTGTTGAAGGCAGTTTTTGAAATAAGAAACGTTTGTATTCATTGTTTTTTTTTTATATACAGCAGCTAAGTCCAAATAGAATTGGGACACTTGTATAATGTCGTATAGATTTTAATAAGAAATGTAGTCTACCTCGTAATTACAATTTTTACAAAGGTTTTTATAATGTTTTCAATTCTAATAATGAAATAAAGTTTAGCAACTTTTTTGCAATAGTAGCAGTGTTTTATTTTGCATTTACGTACCTACCCATATTTTGTGATAAATTTCCAACTGAAACTAATTCAAAATAGGAATTTTCCAAATAACCTCTTTCTTTCATACTGAGATTCAGAAATTTCGGAATTTTATAAGTATTAAAGGTAAATTTGTGATTCTAAAATTCAAGATTCGGAATTAATCCAATATGTTAAAAGGATTTTAGACCAAAAACAATTAAATCAAACAAGCAATGTGATTAATTTTTTTTTCATTGTAGTATATTTCTTGTGACCTATTATTCCATTCTTAGGAAAAAATTCTGATACAAAAAAACTGATTGTATTATTTTCATACATTGTTGTTAGGTTTTAACCTCTACACCACTGGCGATCAAAACCAAGGGACGGTTTACAATGTTGCCGATCGGGCCAAGGAGATCAGCCTTTCTCTCTCGCACTCGCCAATATTTTAAAACAATAATAGTCGATACTTTTATGGGAATTATGAATGAATCGTTTCGTCTAATAGTTCTAATGTCTTTGGAATAAACCCATGTGTCAAGTTTAAATATAAATAAATTTTAATAAGTCAATCGTAACATATTCAATTACTTAAATGTGATGGGAAAATTACGAAATTTTCATAGTTTAGGTAATACAACAAACACAAGCAAATAATTTCTATGACGCTATTGTCAAAAATCGACGTAAAGCTGGACATAACGAATAAAGATTGTTTCGCATCAAAAACACATTTTCGTTTCACCAACCCGGCAATTACACATCCAAAATTAAAGACACCATAATGTTTTTCTAACTAAGCCTTTGATTTAACATAACATACCTAAGACTTAAGATTTTCACAAAAACATTAATTAATTAAATGTTCAAACAACCCTCCATTAACAGCTTAGCAATATCCTAACAGATCATAAAATTCATTTCTAACATTACTGAGTTTATATTGAGAAATTCTGTCACATTCTAACGAAATACAGTTTTTTAGCTGGTCTACATTTTTAAATTTTACATCTTTATAAATAAAATTTTTTAGGTGACCCCACAGAAAGAAGTCGTTTGGCGAAATTTATATGCCGTGGGTCAATAATATTTCCGTTAAAAATATTTTGCAAGTATTTTCTAACCATGATAGAACTATGGGCATAACATTTAATTTTTATATTTTATTTACTCTCTTTGTGAGTGATATTGGCAACTTTATCGTCAATAGCTGCTTCCTTGCCTTTGCTTATGGTTTAAAAATTGATAGGCAGGTGGGACCTCTGAAAGATTCCCTGCTTTTGCAGGAGGATCTCCTCCACTTTATGCAATGGTGTGAGATTAATTGCATGGATCTAAATATTGATAAGTGCTATAAGATTAGTTTTTCAAGACTTAAGGATACATTTTTATTCCCTTATCTCATAAACAACAACCGAATAAGTGAAGTAGATTCATTGCGTGACTTGGGAGTCCTGATTGATGATAAGGTATCTTTTTCGTGTCATATAGATGGGATCGTCGCGAGAGCATTCAGGATGCTTGGGTTTATTAATAGATCCTCACGAGATTTTTCCGTTGACACCCTGAAGATTCTTTACTGTACGCTGGTAAGAACTATAGTTGAGTATGCGTCACCTGTATGGTCACCTCACTACAGGATACAGTAAAACTTCTCATTTCGGCCACCCGTTAAAAACGGTCACCCCTCTGAACGGTCAGTTTTGGCTTCTTAAAACAAATCTTATAGCATTTTTAATAATAAAAGACCCCTCAAATACCGAAACACTTCTAAAACAGACACGGTCACATGAATCCGTAACTTTTAAGAAAATTACCTTGAATTTTTACCCTTAATTGCGGTCGTCTCGACCCTTCTGGGAATGTTTGCACCCAGCCGGTACTTTATTACTGGTACTATTGGAAATACCGGAGAATGATAAAACCTAATTATGTAAATGGGTTTTTAAGTACGTACAAATATAATTTGTTAAATCTTAAGATGTTTTCATAAAAGGTAAAATTTTATTCAGTTGCATTTTAACAGCACAATAGTCGATCATGTCTCTGAAACGTAAACGTTTATCTTTTAAACAAAAGTTCGAAATCATCGCGGATAGTGAAAAATATGGTATCAGTGCTCGAAAGATAGCGGAAAAGTTTGGTGTTGGAAGAACGTAATTAAATGATATTCTAAAAAGTAAAATTGAACTGAAAAAACTTTATGAAGAAGGAGGAGTTAATGCAGATCCGAAACGGGAGTTTCCAAAAACAGACGGACTTGCGATTGACCAAATGGTTTATGAATGGTTTTGCAAAGCAAGAAACAAAAATATTCCAATATCCGGACCACTACTAAAGGAAAAAGCTCTGGAAGTGTCAGAAAATTTGAAAAATTGTGATTTTAAGGCATCAAATGGCTGGTTAGATAGATTCTGCAAAAGACATGACATCAATTTTAAAACAATTTCTGGTAAGTCTGCTGATGTGGATAAAGTGAATGTTTAAGATTGGTTTACTAAGTTAAAATTAATTATCAAGGATTATGATGATAAAGATATTTTTAATGCAGACGAAACAGGCCTTTATTATCTCGCAATGCCAAACAAAACTTTTGCCTTAAAGAGTGACAAATGTGCTGGAAGAAAATCAGCTAAGCAACGAGTGACAATTCTTTTTTGCAGTAGCATGGATGGTGAGAAGGAGACCCCATTAGTTATAGGAAAAAGCAAAAATCCGCGATGTTTCAAAGGAGCACATGTAGACAAATTACCATTAGAATGGGTCTCCAATAAAAAAGTTTGGATGACAACAGAGATAATGATTTTCTGGCTAAAAAAATTTGACACCAAAATGAAAAAACAAAGAAGAAAAGTACTTTTATTTTTGGATAACGCAAGTTCTCACCCGAAAATACAACTGGAAAATGAATTGTTTTTCTGCCTCCAAACACTACATCTTACTGCCAGCCATTAGATCAAGGCAACATACAAAATTTTAAAATGATATACAGAAAATATTTGATAAAAAGACTTTTAACTTTTACTAACACCGCTACCGAGGATGCGTTTGAAAAAGCAGAAAAGACCATAAATTTGTCAAGTGCTATGGTATGGATTGTTGCAGCATGGAAAAATGTTTCATCTAAAACGATTAAAAAATGTTTCCAAAAAGCTGGATTTATAGAAACTCTCCAAGAGAATGAGATTTTTGAAGAAGAAGACGATATTCCACTAAGTCAGTTGTTTTCCGGTATCCCAGGAAATCCAAACCTGGAAAATTATCTTCAAACCGACTCAAACATTTCAACGGAAAATCCCAGTATGGAGATGCAGGAAATAATTCAGGAGTTTACCAGCCAATCTGAAACTACCGAAAATGAAGACTGTGAAAGTAAAGAAAACCAGGAGGTTTTTAGTTCGTCTTTAAAAAGCACGAGTGAAGTTTGTGAAAAAATAAGAGACGTACAAAATTTTTTATTAGGCAAAGAACATGGCAGTTTGGCCATTGATATTTCAAATATCCTAATGAAATGTGAAAATGAAGCAGCAAAAATTAAAATTAAAAATATGAAACAGACCATTGAATCTTTTTTTCGCAAAGCATAATTTTTTTTCGTATGTAGTGCACATTTTTAAACATTATTATGTATACATATTATGTAGGAGTTATGAAATAAATAGTTATGTCTATATATTTACAGTTCATATTACATAATAACGTATGTGTTTGTAATTAGCCTTTTATTAATTAATGAAGTTGAATTTTATTCACATGACACATAATATGTTATATGTAGATATGTAATTTATTTTTTTCCTTCCCCTCAAAAACGGTCACCCCCTCAAACGGTCAATTTGTAGTGAAATTTTTAGTGGCCGCTCTTGAAAGAGTACAAAAGAAGTTTCTTAGAATGGTGGGTTTTCGTCTGGGATTATTGCGGGAGAAATATTCTTATGAGGAGCTTTCAACTCGTTTGAACTTGGATTCTTTGGGGAGTAGAAGATTAAGAGCTGACTTGTGCTTGCTTTTTAAATTGTTAAGAGGTAGTATTGACTGTCCTGCTCTGCTGAACTTGATTAACCTCAGAACTGGGGAAAGGCGTAGTCGTCATACGGAGCCGTTTGCCATTCCCTTTTATTCTACCATGTACGGCATGAACGAATCGATAACGAGAATGCTCAGATCTGCAAATGATAGTTCAGATCGGGTGGATATTTTTAAATTTGCGTCCATTCAAAGTTTTAAGGGTGCGTTGGGTAGGTTGTGAGATGTTGTGATATTATAGTTGAGTTGTGATATTTTTTATTGATACTTACATAGTTTCTTTGTTAGGAGCATAGTACTTCGAGTATTTATATAGATAATTTTATTGTAGAGGGCATAGCACACTATGTTACCTTTGGGATAGATAGATAGATAGATAGATAATGTTTTATTTGTTTCTAAGAAAAAGCCAAAAGGCGTAAAACAATTGTCGCAGTACAATGATTACAAAAGTTACATTATAACTGTTAAAATTTATAATAATATATAAAAAAAAATACATATAACTGACACATACGTCCTAACATACACACAGGTAGTAGTGATTGTAGATTTAACAAGATTTAACAAGAGAAGAAAATACACAGAAGAAAGTCAGGCAAAAATGTAATTTACAATCCAAGATAACGTTCCGAGAATAGCAGATCTATCAGAATCACTATAAAATTCATTTAGACTATAATATGCCTTTTTAATTAAAAATTTAGTTATAATTGTTTTGGCTTGGCCATGAGGTAGGTTACGTATGCTCTCTGGAAAATTATTGTATATTTTTATAATAGTGTAAGAAACATTTTTCCGTTAAAAGGTTGGCCTTATGTCGGGTAAGATATTGGTGGTTATTAATAGTATCTTGAAATAAGTCTTTATTATTATGGACAAACATAAAATAATCAAATATATACATACTAATTAGAGTTAAAATTTTGTTACTACTAAATATTCCCTTGAAACTTTCGCGTTTCTCCATTCTAAAGATAAACCTAATGCACTTTTTTTGAAGTCTTAAAACTCTCTCTATTTCTATTGAATTACCCCAAAAAATGAGGCCATACCTTATCCTAGATTGAATGAAGGCATGATATGCTGAAATTGCAGCATCAACACCAAAGTTCTCAGCAACAACCCTTAAAGCATAACAGTACCTAGACGTAGCCACTGCCACGTGCTCGACATGCGCTCTCCAATCTAATCTTTTGTCTATTATAAGTCCAAGAAAAGATAAGTGCTCTGAAGTTTGGATATCCGAATTATTATAAGTGAAAGCAAATGCATTATCAGATCTATGGCCAAAAACAATACACTGCGTCTTTGACACATTTAAGAGGAGATCGTGAGCAGAGAAGATATATGTATATATATATTTTGTAAAATGTTGGATACGTTGAATGAATAAATAAATAATAACAGATCTTCTGCGTGCAGTAAAATATCAAGATCTCTATTATCCTTTTCTTTAGGTCTATTGACGTTCTGAGTTTAGAATTTACAGTTATTTATTACAGTGTCTTTAGACGCAAATTTACTAATGATAAGTTTAATTAATGAAATGGAAGGGATATGCTTATCAAGGAACTGAACTGAAAACATTTCAGACACTACTCTTAGACTTTCCTGTATAATGCCACTTAATCATAGTTACTTTTTCTTTAATGGAATAGCTCATATTTAGCTATGATTAAAGGGTCTTCAATGAAAATGTCACTGACGCTACTTTTCGTTTTATCAATGCCAAATAATAATTTGCTGGTGCTTGCTGTATTACCTAAATTATGAAAATTTCGTAATTTTGCCATCACATTTAATTGAATGAGTTAGGATTTGCATTTTAAAATTTATTCAAACTTGGCACATAGGTTTACTATATCTGCCCCTTCAAAAAATTATATTACAATTTTTTTCTAGAATGTACGGGGGAGCCAATATTTAGCCACCTCAATATTTACATGAGATTTTCCTTCTTCAACTAAGCAATGCATCACCCGGTATTATGTGTTTTTTATGTTTCTTTGTGCTTACATAAATAATATTTTGTATAAAAGGTGACATTTTTTCAGTATGTTTTTTTTAGTGGTGCAGCAATTTAAATAAATAGTCCTTTATTATCAATATTGTATTGCTATTGTCTATTAGTACTTTTGCTAAGGTCTTAATGTCCTATTAATAGTTTCTTCTCTCTAGGTTGCTTATCAAATCCGAATGTTTCCGACCAGTGCCAATCCTAACTATATTGACTGCTGCTCTAAACAATTCTGTAGTGGTCAGTCCATTCTGAGTTCGGGAAATTCAAAATTAAAACCATTGGTCGCTTAATGTATGGTGTGGAATCAAAAACCAGTTATTGGTCCATATTTTTTCGGCGAACCACTTTACTGGCATAGATATTTAAACTTTTTGCAAAATGAATTACCACAGCTTCTTGAAGACGTTGATGACATTGAAAGGGAACAAATGTGGATTCGACAAGAGAGAAGCTTCTGCTCATTACCATCGGGAAGTTTGGGAATTTTTGAAATTTCATTACCCACAAAAATGGATTAATAGGGATAGATTTATTGGGTGGCCCCCTTGATCATGTGACTAAACACCTTTAGATTTCTTTTTGTGGGGCTACATTAAAAATCGCGTTTATGTAAATCCCCCTACAACACCAGAATATATGGAAAATAGGATACGGGATGCCTGCAGGACAATACCACCCTTTATGCTAAGAAACGTGCAGGGAAATATAGTAAAAAAAAATACTAAATTTAAACATTTATTACGCCATAATAATTAAGTTAGCAGTAAAAATTATTGTTATTTACTTTATAGCGTTAGTCCCGCTACAATGGTAAAAGTGAGAAAAATCAATATAAATCGCAAACTATTAAAAATAGGTATATGACATACTTAATAAAAGTTGAAGAGTCGTACAAAATCTATCAGAAAAAATAATAATATACAGGGTATGCCGTTTAAAAAAGTTGATATTTTATTTATTTTGATAAATTGGTCGAAACGCATAAATTTATTTTCAACGCCCTGTAGCATCTAACCCAAATTTCGTTTTACGTTCTTTTTTTGTCATGTTTGTGCCAAATATGAGTATTCCACCTTCAGAAA
Source organism: Polydrusus tereticollis (assembly GCA_963920685.1). Taxonomy (NCBI): domain Eukaryota; kingdom Metazoa; phylum Arthropoda; class Insecta; order Coleoptera; family Curculionidae; genus Polydrusus; species Polydrusus tereticollis. The sequence continues at coordinate 30,461,177 of OY987332.1, read as the reverse complement.
CAATGACGGAACTATCAATTTTTAATAAGGGTAAAAACTAATATTTTAGAACAACTTCTAGGTTTAGGTATACAGGGTGGCTCATCGAAAACGTACCGCAAAGCATTACAGGCTAGGAAAGGACTTTTCGACAAAAGCCAAAACCACGTCAAGTTTGTTTGTCAGGGAGACAACTTTTGACGCAAAAATCATAGCAAAACCTTCAACCCCCTAAGTGGGGGTGTCATCCCCCAAATTTTTTTAAATGAGAATGGGGTCAAGTGACACCTCATTCAAACGGGCTCTTAATGTTCTATACATCGCTGCTTACTTTTTGAAAATCGATTGACTCGTTTAGGAATATGGACCTTTGAAATACCAACAATACGTTTGACGCAAAATGCAAAAATCGATTTAATTCTACTTAAGAACTTACCGTATTAGTCAAGTAAATGCTCGAACTGTTGTCCGCCAAGGTGCATACAGTGATACAGGTTATCTTCAAACCGTTGCCGTACATTCTGGAGCACTTGTGGTGTCACAGATCTTCCAATGTGTCAAGTGGGGTGTTGTAAACTTTGCTCTTTATGTGCCCCCACAAAAAAAAATCTAAAGGACTTAAGTCGGGTGACCGAGGGGGCCACTCAATTGTACCCCTTCGGCCTATCCACCGTCCTGGAAACGTGTCATTTAAATAATTGCGCACATGTAGCGAGTAATGCGGAGGAGCTCCGTCTTGTTGGAAAATCAGTTCCTGTTCATTGTGTGCAGGGTCGTTCTCTATGATATTTGTTAGAGCTGGATCCATGGCATTTTTTAGTAAATCCAGGTACATATCGCCTGTTAAATTTCCAGGAAGGAAAAAAGGGCCTACAATGGGTTTTCCAAAAATACCAGCCCATACATTCAACTTCTAGGGGTGTTGTGTGTGTGTCTCGTGGAATGTCCTTGGATTGTTATCGGCCCAGTAAGGGCAATTATGGCGATTCACTAAACCATTTAAGAAGAAGGTACACTCGTCCGAAAAATACACATTAAATAGGAAATTATACCATTATCAATCTTAAAATGTTCAATAATTTGGAAACACTTCAACCACAAATCACAAGACAACTATCTAGCAACTACCTGGCCCAATGCGAAGCAAAAACCCGGTAACTGTTATCTCGCTAACACGAGCCTAGAGAATCTGCAAATGATAAAAAAACAGCGAATTATTTTTGAATGTTCAATAATACGGTAAGTTTTAAATCGCTTTTTGCATTTTGCGTCAAACGTATTGTTGGTATTTCAGAGGTCCATATTTTCTAAACCAGTGGATCGATTTTCAAAATGTAAGAAGCGATGTATAGGGAATTAGAAGCCATTCTGAATGAGGTGTCACTTGACCACCATTCTCATTTGAAAATGTTTGGGGGATAACACCCCCACTTAGGGGGTTGAAGGTTTTGCTATGATTTTTACGTCAAAATTTGTCCCCCTGACAAACAAACTTGACGTGGTTTTGGCTTTTGTCGAAAAGTCCTTTCCCAGCCTGTAATGCCTTGAGGTACGTTTTCGATGGGCCACACTTTATTAACAAAAAATTACAAAAATAAGTTAAAATATAGGGTGTTCCATTCAAAAAAAAACTTATGTTATTTTCGCCACGCTTTTTTGAACCACACTGTATACTCAAAAATAATTTTATACTGTGTATCGTAACATTCTCTACAACTTTTGTATTCAACGTTTTTTTGGTAATTCCCCAAACAAGTAAGATAATGAAATTTACCTTTTAATTGACTCACCCTGTATATCCAATAGTGAAATTAGAAATAAGTAAAATTGTTAAGTGACCAGTAACTGTTCATTTGGTATTTAGTTTATGCTATGATGACCCTGAATTACTCAAAACTATATTATATTGCTCTAGATAGAGGGCCTAAATACATGCAAACAAAAACCCTGTAGGTCAAAAAAACACCACCGTATAAAATAAAATACTATAAGTAATCACAATTTTTGACTGGCTCCAATTTTTACGGTTCCTGCTTTCAAAAGGCACGCGGTGCACAATAAGTCCTAAAATAAGGTGGTGATTTGTGTTCTGTCAATTTAGGTTTCAGCGATAAGGGGGGCCACAAAAAAGATTTTTCACTCCTATAAACCCAACGTCGTAAAACGTAGATATAGCGTACATAAATTACAATTTAACAAGAAGTAAATGGAGACAGAAGGGTAATTTACAAAAATAAATATTTGACAAAAATTGGAAGGTTGTGTAAAATATTGCATTTTTAGTATTAATGAAAAATATGTTGTAGCTAAGCGTAACTATAATATGCGATCACACACATCGGTGCGGGTACACAGGAAACGATTCACGTTGGTTTTGAATTTTTGGAGATTATACTCGTTAGGGAACACGGCCTCAGGGAGGTCGTTACAGAGTCATGACGTTTTCCAGATAAAAGAATTTTTAAACAGGGTCGTTCGAAGGACACCAAGCTGAACCACGTACGCGTGCACCGCTCTGGGTGGAATCAAGCGAGCAACCTGAGTTGAGCACTTGCCATGAAAATATTTGTAAAATATACTGAAGTCACCAACTTGTCTTTGATATTCAAGGCTTTCCAGGTTGTTTGTCAGATCATGGTGTCCGATCAAGCGAATGGCTCTTCCTTGAATGGAATCTAGCAATGTCAGGGTATTTTTAGGAGCAGAGCCCCAAATATGCGAACAGTATTCCAGCGATGGTCGAATTTGGGCTTTATAGAGCATCAAAAGTTTTTGGGATGCATAGAGGATCTTAATTCGGAAAAGTATTCCAGGCTTCTACGAGGCTGCCTTAGCAATGGCCGCAACGTGACTATGCCAAGATATACGACTATCCAAATTGACGCTCAATAAATGAATTCATGAAGCGAAGTGTTGGTAAAAGGTTAAGTTGTCTAGTTGCTTAATTTAATAACAACAAACAGGTATCAATTCAAAGTAGAGAGACCACGGCAACGCCGCTGTTTCCAATCTTTTGATGTTGTATCGATGCGAAAAATCGGCATTAAAACAAGACAAGACAGTTGAGTTCTGAAACGTATAACCAATTACAATTTCCTAGAATATACGCCGTCGGCAAGACCCAGACTAAATTCCGAGAATCCGCCGAAATAAAGCAAGCATCTAGCGTCGCTGAAGGCGGAATAAGCCTACGTGACTGAGCGCAGGGTTTGAAACAGCATGACAGAATGTCACTGTGTACGAGAAAGACGGATTATTTATCGCAAGTAAGACTTGACATGTTTTAGGTTTTCGGGCGGACAGGAGAGATCTGTATCAGTGGTCGTGGAAAGCAGACGGTTTCCCTCTCGCGGGTTACGCGAGGTTTAAGTTTTTTATGGCACTCGGGCCGAGTAATTAAGTCGGTCAGTTCGCGGTGTTATCCCGAAGATATACTAATGTGATTAGTATATTCAGACTTAAGTAGAGTTCCGTATCACACCTTTCAGAAAGCACATGGTCTCCTCGCGGCATTTTGCGCGGTTTTAGTTGATTTTATGGTATTCAAGCCATGAAATAGTTTGGAAAATTCGCGATATTGTATCCGGAAGGTTTAACTGATGTGATTATTACACCCCAACTCAAGTTCCGTTTATCTGTTGAAATAACGTGGTCAATTCGCGGTGAATGCCCGAAGGTAGAATAATTATACCACGGCACGAGTCCTGTTTATCTATTGTAAAAAGCAGACTCAAGTTCGTAGATACGATAAATTCTCGAAGGTTTAAGAATACAGTAGTGTATCTCGATATTATTGTTTGTTTAATGATATAAAAATGTATAGCTGTTTTAATGCAGTGAGTAGTTATCATACTAAGTTGTATAAGTAAAGAGCATTCGCTGCTATGCAGAACGGATGTAAATATGAGTAAACAAAATACCAGAAGTAAATAGATATATTTTGTGTGACAAAAAAGCTTTTATTTCAACTGACATATTTTGAACCACCCAACCTATGAGAAATACAGTAAACAATTTATATTTGGTCTCAGTATATAAAGGCGGCGCCAACACCAAGGGAATCGAGTGTCCCGCCATAACTATATCCGGTTCTTCAACATTAACTTAAAAAAAAAAACTGCCACCTGGGTTCTTTAGCGTTAAATTCTACTTGGCTGCTGTCACCCCAAGACATAATTTCTTGTTGAGATGTGAGACCTCTTCCTGCCTACAGAGATGTGCATTGGCACTCGATGTTCGAGCATCCAAAGTAAGAGACGAAAAAAGTGTGCTATCAGCAGCGAAGCTATATGTAAGATTTTTAGTTTTTTCCAAAAGATAAAAAGAGGGTGGGCGATAATACAAAACGTTGAGAGACTCCGGCGTTCATGTTAAATGTGTCTGAAGGATATCCGTCCATCGCAACTCGGAGAAAACGGTCTTTAAGAAAGCTTGACAGCCATGAAGAAAATTTAACCGGCATTCCGCATGCTCTCACTTAAGTCAGGAGTCCCTCATGGCACACTCGGTCAGAGGCCTTGGGAATGTTCAGTTCTACCGTCCGAGACTCTCCATGATGATCTATTGCGTTGTTTCAAACGTGAGTAAGTGAGAAGGTCTCCTGTTGATCTGGACTTAGGGAATCTATACTGGCGGTCACTAATAATGTTGAAGCCTTCCAGGTACTTTAATAATTTTTCGTTGGTAGCCTTCTCTATAACGTTTGATATAACCGAAATGAATGCTACTGAATAGTTCTTTGGCAAGGTCTTCTTGCCTTTTTTGGGTATTAGCGCAGTTTTCCAGCAAGAAGGAAATATTCTTTTTTTATAAGTTAAAAAGCCTACAAAATAGCAGCGTCAATTCATTAGCGCATGTGTTAATTACGATGACTAGAATTTCCTCAGGACCGGAATCTTTTTTGGTGTCAAGACTCCTCAGGATTCGTTTAACATGGCGCTGCCAGAAAACGATCTCGGGCATTCTCGATTTTACAGGCGGAATATTTGTATGTTATTCGTATATACAGGGTCGTTGGTATGTATGGAAACGGTCGATTATTTCTTAACGTATAACAGTTAGCAAAAAATATTTTAGATAAAAGTTTTAGGGTTTTTTAAGGTGTATGAGAATTTTAAAAAAACAAGTATACAGGATGAGTCAGAAAACAGTAGGGAAGCAAAGTTACCTTTTTTTAAATGGAACACCCTATATTTTCGAATATTTTTGGATTTAACATGAAATATCAATTATTTTTTAATAAGTACATTATAACTCTAAACCTAATAGTTTCCGAGATATGGACTTTCGAAAAATGACATTTTTGAACTTTGACAGCTTCTAGCTTTCTAACGGTACGTTGTAGAGTAAAACGGCTAACATGTCCCTATCTTACTTTTTTATGATCTTTCCAAAACATTAACTTCCGGTTAAACCGGAAGTACTGTATTTCCGGCTTTTAAGTTACATCCGGTTTAACCGGAAGTTGATATTTTTGAGAAGATAATAAAAAAGTAAGATAGGGACATGCAAGCCGTTTTATTCTAAAAGGTACCGTTAGAAAGCTAGAAGCTGTCAAAGTTCAAAAATGTAATTTTTCAAAAGTCGATATTTCGGAAACTATTAAGTTTAGACTTATAATGCACGTATTGAAAAATAATTGTAATTTTATGTAAAATTCAAAAATATTCGAAGATATAGGGTGTTCCATTTAAAAGAAAGTAACTTTGTTTCTCTACGGTCTTCTGACTTAACCTGTATACAATTTTTTTTTTAATTCTAATACACCTTAAAATACCCTAAAACTTTTATCTAAAATATTTTTTGCTGACTGTCTTACTTTAAGAAATAATCGACCGTTTCCATACATACCAACGACCCTGTATAGTTTTTCCCTGAAAATTAACCGTTGAATGTGAAGAGCATAGTTCTGTGAGTAAGTTTGCTTTTTTCCTGCGCTTTGGTCGCAGTGGTGCCATTAATTGAATGAATAAATGAATTTTGAAAAACAAACTAAAAATATAAAAATAAGTTCGTGTATAGAGTTGTTCCTTATCCTTTTCGTCAGACCCAATCCTTGTAAGCGTTTCGCCGTTGACGGCTCATCAGCATGGCACGTGCTGCAACTTTCATATTTATTATCAACCAGCTGTAAAAAATAAAGGCCTCTCTCATATTTCTCTTAAAACCTACCGTTTTTACCTTATGCAGTGTCACCATGAAACTATAATTAATAACAAAATAAATAAGTGCTTAATTTAAAAATTAATCTATTTTTAATTTAATTTGTTATAATAAAATATTTGCTTTTATATTTTAAAATGTTCATATCATTTTAAGCTTTATTGCCAATTATTGGTTTTATGTAGAAATTATATTTCTTTCCCTATCGAATTTAGCGACCAAACATAAAAATAAATTGAAGAAATAGTTCATACTTTCAGTGAAGTCAAAGTAAGTTAAATTAAACAATTCAGTATTATTCCTCCACAGTCTAATTATTGCAAAAGTAAATAAAAAGTTTCGTAAATGTTTCGAATGCTTAAGCATTCATCATCAGGGGTACTAACATCAAGTTTGGCGGAACTGTAATGTAAGTTGTTCAAGAATCACGTTGCAGCAGATAACATGGTTGTGATTAAGCACAGGTTATATTTAATCTTTAATAACCACCTACACTTTTTCTAAATTTTCTAAATATGAAACAATTTTATTCTTTTTCTAAAATATCGGGCATAGACCCTGGTCTACAAGTTAGTTAACACTAACAATAAATATATTAAATAATCATTTTATCAACATTTAAATTAACATTTGTAATCTTCATATTAAAATTTAAAAACTTTTATAATAAAAACCTTTTCCTTCAAATGTTATAGCTCAATTTATTATCTTTTCTATCTGCTTCTTTACTAATCAAAATTTCACATTATAATTAAAAGTTTACTTACATCTGAATCTCAATACAATTAATATGTTACTATGACCAGTTCGTACACCAAGTGTTCAACTTTACATTTCTCCTCTTGTTGAGTTGTGAGTACTCATTACTTTGAGACAACTTACACTACAGTTCCGCTAAAGTCGATGTTTGTATCCCCTGATGATGAATGCTTAAGCCTTCGAAACATATAGGGCTCCTTTTATTTACTTTTACAGTCATTAAACTGTGGAGGAAGACAGCATTGTTTCATTTACATAAAAATAAAAGACACAATGGCTCTATTTCTTAATAACTGACGATTATCGACTATCTCTCTCTTTAAAAAGTATATATTTCACTAATTTTTTTTTGTGATAAAGTTCGAAATGAAAAACTTATAGGCTCATGATTTATTGAATTGAGCGGACATGTACGGGTAACAATTTCAACCCACCGGAAAAATTCGTAATGATATGATGTAAGCCCGAAAAAAGGTCGGAAATTTTAACAATCGCAAGGAAAAAGTCAGAATAGCCGGATAAGCATGTAGGTATTACGATAATAGAGCCGTTAAATTCATGTTCCTAAAATATATTATATTTAAGATATTGCTAGTTTTTAGTTTTTATTAGAATTAGCTGACATTAACTGTACAGGGGTTTTTCATATACAGGGTGGCCCATCGAAAACGTACCGCAAAGCATTACAGGCTGGGAAAGGACTTTTCGACAAAAGCCAAAACCACGTCACGTTTGTTTGTCAGGGGGATAACTTTTGACGCAAATATCATAGCAGAACCTTCAACCACCTAAGTGGGGGTATCATCCCCCAATTTTTTTCAAATGAGAATGGGGGTCAAGAGACACCTCATTCAAAAGGGCTCTTAATTCCCTATACATCGCTGCTTACATTTTGAAAATTGATCGACTTGTTTAGAAAATATGGACCTTTGAAATTCCAACAATACGGTTGACGCAAAATGCAAAAATCGATTTAATTTTACTTTAAAACTTACCGTATCAGTCAAGTAAATGCTCAAACTGTTATCCGTCAACGTGCATACAGTAGTACAGGTGAGGAGCGATCAGACAAAAGCAGATAAATCCATTTTTAACGAAAATTAATTTTATACCGGATTCTCAATTTATGGGGTCAGATAAATCCATTGGCAAGATCAGATTCAAGCTAAACCAGATATTTCGTATTAAAAATAGCGTTTGAAAGTAGCCAAATCAAGCAAATGCTGATAAATCCAAAAAATCCTGTTTTTAATTCACGTTTCAGGCAAAACAAGATAAATAATTCGTTTTAAAATCAATTATAATGTAAACGTAATAAAGGGCGGTGATCTATTTATAGCATCAGTTCTCTAGGCTACCAGCCAACTTAGGTATTTCAAAGTTACATGCTATGTACAATTCGAAGTATACTAATTATAAAGTAAGTTTATCCATGTTCGCAAGAATTTTTTCTAAAGAATTTAACATAGGATTTTCGTCTCCAGCTGCGGACTGTTGTTCCTTATGTGTCCGTCTTAAGCATAAAATCAGGAGTGAAAAGAATCCAAAGAAAAAATCTGATCTGATGATTGAACTTCGAATTCACCGAAAAAGGGCAGCAGCTTTTTATACAATGGCCAAAACGACTCCTCCAAATTCCATCAGCTTCTGCTTTGATATGCAACAAGTGCAGCCCTTACCCCGCACCCCTATTTCAGATGCCTTTTATTCCCATCAAATAAGCTTCAATATTTTTTGTTGTGTTGGAATTAACTCCAGGTTGCCAACGTTCTTTACCTGGACCATAGACCAGGCGGGAAGAGGTTCAGTTGAAGTTTCCTCTGCACTTTTACACCACCTGGACTCGATAGATTTTGAAAATATTGAGGTACTGAGATTATTCTGTGATGGTTGTGGGGGGCAGAATAAAAACTCCCACGTTGTGCATGGTCTGTATTTTTGGCTTAAAGTTAATACTCCACCTAATCTAAAAGAGATTCAATTAACATTTCCGGTTCGAGGTCACAGCTTTCTGCCTGCGGATAGGGTTTTTGGTCAAGTGGAAAAGTGTTTACGAAAAAATACTACATTAATAAAAAAGGAAGAATATTGTAAGATATATTCTCAGTTTGGCAATGTGAAACAACTTGGAATTGACTGGAAGCTTTACGACATTAAAAAATTACAGAATAATCTTAAAAAAGTTGTAGGCATATCGGACTATAAGCGAATACTCATACTGAAAAATAAAAATAAAAATGGAAAGGACATTGTGAAGATACAATGTCATCAGAATTTTAGATTTTCATCCACGAATGAAATCCCACAGATTTTATTGAAGGTAGGAAAGACAGATCCTGAAGAAATGGAAGAAATTCAGTTAGGTCGCGCTTTCCCAGAAAAGAAAAAGAAAAGCCTTACCCACTTATTGACACAGCATTTTGGTACCGATTGGAAAGAGGATGAAAATTTAGCTTGGTACAAAAAGATATTGTGTAATACTGATATGAATTTAGTGGAAGAAAATGAAACGGAACCAGATTGCGACTGTCTAGAAGAAGACATCGGGATGCATATCTAACAAATTATTTAAATAAAGGAAGCGTTTTAGAATACCTATTATATATAATATAAAAAGTTCATTGTATGTAAATTTGTCAAATAAAATATTTTCGCAATACCAGTAAACATTAAAAAAACTTACAAAAACACAATTTTTGCATGCATGTTTATGGTCCAAATATTATTAAGGTGTAATATTGTTATAAAACAAACAATCATACAATAATAGTGTCTATCTAAGTTTTTTTTAATAAAATGTTTTATTTGGATTCAAGCTAAAGAAGTTAAATCCATTTCATTCAAGCAAAACAAGATAAATCCATTTTTTAAATCGCGATAACTCCTACAGAATACCTATTATTTTTTATATTTTCTTAATTTCAGGTCCTTAACTTAAGCTTTATTGAATGCATTTCTCATTTTTAAAATAGATCAAACGGCCTCTGGATTAGCAGTATTTTATCAATAGCTCAAAACTATGTAAAATGGATTTATCCGCTTTTGTCTGATCGCTCCTCAGGTTATCTTCAAACTGTTGCCGTACATTCTGGAGCACTTGTGGTGCCACTTCGCGACATACGTCAATGATTCGGCCTCGCAGATATTCCAATGTGTTAGGTAGAGTGCTGTAAACTTTGCTTTTTATGTGCCCCCACAAAAAAAAATCTAAAGGACTTAAGTCGGGTGATCGAGGGGGCCACTCAATTGCACCCCTTCAGCCTATCCAGCGTCCTGGAAACGTGTCATTTAAGTAATTGCGCACATGTAGCGAGTAATGCGGAGGAGCTCCGTCTTGATGGAAAATAAATTTATGTTCATTGTGTGCAGGGTCGTTCTCTAAAATATTTGTTAGAGCTGTGTCGATTATATTTTCTAGTAAATCCAGGTACATATCGCCTGGTAAATTTCCAGAAAGGAAAAAAGGGCCTACAATGGAATTTCCAATAATACCAGCCCATACATTTAACTTCTGGGAGTGTTGTGTGTGTGTCTCGTGGAAAATACTTGGATTGGTATCGGCCCAGTAACAACACTTGTGACTGATTCACTAAACCATTTAAGAAGAAGTTACACTTGTCCGAAAAACATACATTAAATAGGAAGTTACCATTATTAATCGCTCGTTCAGTCTTAATTTCTCAAAATTAAGAGCGACGATCAAATCGTCTTCATTTAGTTCATGCACTAACTGAATCTCATAAGGATGGAACTTGTATTTTTTTAATACTCGTTGGACACTTGTACGACTCACGCCCGTCGCAACGGCCAATTGTCTTGTACTTAGCGTACTATCCATTGCAACTTGCCCCAATACTGCTATCTCCGTAGGTTCATTTAGTACCAGATTTTTCAGCTGCCTCTTTTTGTTATGAACGGAACCTGTTTTGCGAAATTTGGCCACCAATTTCCGAACAATTTGACAACAACATGTTTGTCATGATGCCGTTGGTTAAACAGCTCCGCGACCCAATTTCCGGATTCATTGTTGTTGAAAAAAAACTCAATACTTTCTTCTCCTTTTGCAATTGAGTACACCATAATTGATAAATTTAAAAGGTTCAATAATTTAGAAACACTTCAACCACAAGACATCTATCTAGCACCTATCTGGCCCAATGCGAGGCAAAAACCCGATTACTGTTATTTCACTAACACGAGCCTAAAGAATCTGCAAATGACCAAAAAACAGCGAATTTTTTTTGAATATTCAATAATTCGATAAGTTTTAAATCGACTTTTGCACTTGGGGTCAAACGTATTTTTGGTACTTCAAGGGTCCATATTTTCTAAACGAGTCGATCGATTTTCAAAATGTAAGTAGCGATGTATAGGGAGTTAAAAGCCCTTTTGAATGAGGTGTCACTTGACTCCCATTCTTATTTGAACAAATTTGGAGGACGACACCCCCACTTAGGGGGTTGAAGGTTTTGCTATAATTTTTACGTTAAAAGTTGTCCCCCTGTCAAACAAACTTGACGTGGGTTTGGCTTTTGTCGAAAGGTCCTTTCCCAGTCTGTAATGCCTTGAGGTACGTTTTCAATGGGCCGCCCTGTATATTGCAGCAGATCTAGGGACTTTACTTAAAGTGGTAATTAGTGGCTATTAAAGTTAAATTATTTTTCTTGAACTGTCAAAATGTTATCGGGCAATATAAATCTAATATATCGTAAATTTGTTTGAAAAAGTTGAGTTTGTTTTATGGAACACACTAACTGTTCAAGTAACAATGAACCAAATATCTTCTATTTAAGATCAAGCCTATGGAATGTTCTAATCCAAATAGGTTTTAATCTCGTAAGGTCAATAGGAGACGAATATTGATGGAATCGCAGAGGTTACGACAATGGTGATATGAATATCTGCGAGCTATAAGAAAATATCGATCAAAAATTCGTCCTGTCATTTACCTCGATGAAACGTGGCTTGATACTCGTGATACGTCATGAAAAGGTTGGTTCTATTCGTCTAATAGTTGTCAAACCAAAGCTGTATTAACTAAAGGCAAAGTAATTAATATTTTACATGCGGGATTAGATGCAGGCTAGGTTACAAATGCTTTGCGGCTTGCTGCCAAAAACATAAAAGACTTATAATAAAACATGAGAACTTTTTGAGGATTGGTTCAAGAATCGCCTGCTACCAAATATTCCGCCAAATAGTGACAACGCGAGTTATCACAGCCGTAAAATGAATGAAGTTTGTAATTCAAATAACCGCAAATAAGAAATTCAAAACTGCATACTAGAAAACGACATACCTATATTTTGAAGAAATTTCATATAAAAAAGTGATAATTTAGATGTTTTAAAAGTACTGAGCATCAAGAGGGAATATGTTTGTGACACTAAAGTATCAAATTTAGAACGTAAGGTTTTGCGTCTTCACCCTTCTTACTGGAACCAATTGAACGCCAAAGTAGGTGCGCTCGCAAAACAGATCTCCTACTTTAAGTTCTAGCGTTGTAGATTTAATAATAAGAAATATAAAAACCAAGCCACTAACAGCTAAGAAAACTCATTAGAATATTGTAATAAAAGTAGAAAATTGCTGTATCCTGTAGTCGATAATATTAGACCCACTATGATTACCCTAGGTGAAGACAGTGATGGCGATAAATGTGTAGTCTTGCAAAGTTTATTAATTCACCATCCAAGCCTATAAAGTTTGTATGGTTTTGTTTTGGGTTTTATGAATAAAATTTGCAGATATTAAACTGACATTTCTTTAGTTTCAATAATTATAATACTCTATTGAAATAGGCTAAAATAAAATATTGATATATACACTACCTCATGAGTCAGTTCCATAAATAAAATACATAGTTAATTTACCGTTGAGGCGAGTCCGACCCTATAGTCTTCTTTGGTATTTTACCGACCGTTGTGACGACGCAATGGCATTTCATCAGGTAGTTCATTTATGGCCCTAAAAGGCATCGGTACAACTTTAGACAAACTATACCATGAAGATCGACCGATAAAAATAACAATAGATAGATTTCTTATCAATTAAAAGCATTTCCGATGCAAACTAGTTGTTTCAGTAGGTAGATGACAAATCTTTGATTCAAAAATAATTTAACTTTCTTAATTTAAAGGTATCTCTAACACCAAAATAAAGGAGCCGGAGTACTCCAAATTATATGAAAAACTTACTATGTCCTGTACACAGTAAGTTTTTTTAAGTGTCTCACTCGATTGGCAATTTTCCTGCTGAATATAATAAACAAGTAATTACACATTCCTCAATGATTTTCCGCAAGGAATCCAAATTTCATGTCAAAAATTATATAGGTTGACACATTTGATAGATACGACGCCATTTTGATATTTTTTTAAATGTCAACTCTCATCAATAACAACACGAGTGAATTGCATTTTGCGATCCGATTTCAAAATTATATAGAGTTGTTGATTTTTATTCTCAACCGTTTCGGAAATATGTGGGTTCCTAAATAGCGTTCATCGATTTTGCATTTTAAGTGTCTCACCCCGTTAATAAATAGACCTTTTAAGCCGAAAACCTCAATTTTTTTCGCAGTAACATAATTTTCCGGGGCCGAGCTATTGACGCTATAATCAAATAGAGCTAAAATTAAATGAGATTAAGCAAATTTACCAATTTGCATATACTGCACCTGCATTCTAAAATATATAGTAAACTATGTACTGTATGTTTGCCTCGAAATTCTTATTTTTTAAAATAATCCGAAATTGAGGATTGCTTCATATTTTTTATTTTATGTTTAGAAAATTCAGATTCACATTTTAATAGCAATTTAGAAATATTTGTAGACTTGTCAACATCATCAGAAAAGTTTTCCAAGTCTCTCAAATTTGCGTAGGCTTCAGATAGGCTTAATATTTTCCAGACTGGAGCAAGTTCAGGTTCCTCTTTCTCTATCTCAGTGTTGGGAGTAGTTTCGTCCGTTCCTTGGATCTCGTCAATACACTCGATGATAGTTAATTCTGCACTTTCTGTTGGCAAATCGTTATCAATAGAGGGAAATTGTTTCAAGTTCACAAATGTGTCCTTAATGTTAGGAAATAATTGTGCAAGAGAAATATCATCTTCTTTTTCGAAGTCGTCAATATTATCTGTATTACATATAAATCCGGTTTTCATGAAGCATTTTTTTATTTTCACTGGGGTCAAATTGCGCCAGGCCACCGAAACCCATATCAAGGCGTTGGTTATGGTAATATTATTTTTGATTTCTTGAAGAGGACAACCACTGTTTCTACATGTTTAAAGCCTTTTGATAAGGTAGCTTCTGTGGATCATTTTAAAATTCTGAATAATGCCTTGGTCCAAAGGTTGACAATGTGAGGTAGTATTGGGTGAAAGAAACATAAGTTTGGCATCATTTGATTGTGTGTCGCATGATGTAATGGTTGATAAACTTGAATATTATGGACTTGATCAGGGTGGCTTAAATCTTGTGAAATCTTACTTAGCAGGTCGAAGGCAGCAGACTCGATATAGGTGCCAACTATCGGACTGGGCTGACATCAAGCATGGAGTCCCGCAGGGATCCATTCTGGGTCCTCTTCTATTTCTCATTTATATAAACGACATACATAATGCCAGTCCGAACATGAATTTGTGGTTGTTTGCCGACGACACAACGGTAATAAGAGCTGGAAAAGATTTGCAGGGTGTGAATGAAGCAATGCTGGCGGATATTGAGCTACTAAGCCAATGCCAATGGTTTGGTGCGAATCGTTTGAGTCTGAATGTTGAGAAAACTGTTAATATCGTTTTTAGTATGCGTGAGATACCGGGGGAGAATCCTGGGGAGGCAAGGTTTTTGGGTGTGCACTTAGATCCAGTGTTGAGATTTGAAAAACACATTGACATTGTTTCAAGATGACTATCGAGGCATACTTTCATATTAAGAAATCTGGTGAAAGTGCTTCCTTTTGCTGCGCTTCTTTAGGCTTTTCAAGCGATTTTTCAGTCTGTCGCTTTTTATGCTATTCTGACCTGGATGCACTCCTCCCAAATGAATAGAGTCTTCGGACTGCAGCGTAGGGCCGTGCGCATCATTGCGGGGAAAGGTTATAGAGAGGATGTG
Source organism: Polydrusus tereticollis (assembly GCA_963920685.1). Classification (NCBI taxonomy): domain Eukaryota; kingdom Metazoa; phylum Arthropoda; class Insecta; order Coleoptera; family Curculionidae; genus Polydrusus; species Polydrusus tereticollis. The sequence goes on along the minus strand of OY987332.1, from coordinate 30,446,158 downwards.
AAGCAGGTTTTCATTGACTTAAATATAATTACAATTCCATCAAGATTTATATTAGAATGTATTTTGTTTGCTCATAATAATTTAAATCGATACAATACAAATAATTCCTATCATGACTATATAACAAGACAGGGAAATGATATTAGGATTGACTTTTTGTGATTAAATAGATCTAGGTTTTCAGTGAATTATTATTTTATAACAAGCTACCAGATCATGTAAAGCTTCTGCCACTAGTTCAATTTAAAAATAAAACTAAATATATACTTACGAAGGGTGCCTTTTATGGTTTTGATGAGTTTCTAAATTGTGATCTATACCAATAATTCTTTACTTATGAGTGTATAAAAGTTTTTAAGTGATACCCATCAATGAGGTTTTAATTGGATTGTATAATGAATGTACCCGTGTGTATTAGTGCTGTAAATACAGCGATTTTTATATATTTTATCGTTAGAGTTTTAGTGCTGTTGAAACGGTGACAGTAAATATGGTGATATTTTTATATTTATATTTTAGCTTTAGCATTTTAGCATTTTATCACATTGATTGTCTGACGTAAGGAATGATACTGTTGTCAAATACTTGAATAAAGATTTTGATTTTGATTTTGATTTTGATCATCCAGTGTAATTTTGGGATGAGACGTTGCATTATCCAGAAATAATATCACTCTTCTGTTCTGCTTCTTCACCTTGGTATCAAATCTGTAAAGCCATGCTGTCATGGTGTCTGCTGTCATCCACGCTTTTTTGTTCGAGACCAATTGGAGAGGTAACTTATCGTTATGTGCGCCCTTAAAACATCGAGGATTTTTGCTTTTGCCTATTATGAGTGGTTGCTGTATTTTATCCAGTACACTTGTCATCGTTTAATGCATTTGTTCTTATTGGCAATGCACGGTAGTAGAGACCTGTCTCATCTGCATTAAATACGTCCGTTGGAGCATAATCCTTTAAAATGGTCAATAGTCTTTCTTACCAAGAAGTTACGTCTTCGATATTGATGTCGGCTGATTCGCCACATATTTTTTTGAAGGTAATATCATGCCGACAAAGGAATTTTTCGAACCATCCACCTGATGCCTTGAAGTTATCTAGTTCTAGACATTGAGAAGATTCGAGGGCTTTTGCTTGAATTATGGGCCCGGATATTGGTAAGTGCTTGTTTCGCGCCTTACAAAACCAGTTAAAAAGAACTTGGTCAATTGCCAGTCCCTTGGTTTTGGAAAATTTTCTTTTTTGTTCACCGTTGCTGCCTTCCTGACACAAATTTCTAACTTCTGCTTTATTTCGAAGCAACATAATCACTTGGGTTTTACCCACTCTAAATATTTCAGCCAATTTCCTGGTACTCAAAACAGTTTTTTCACTTTCCTCGATTATTTTAATTTTTTCGCTTAAAGGAAGACATTTCCTTTTTCCCGTCTTCTTCAAATATTCACGTTAGTCCCAGAACACACAAAAACTGTTCAAAATAAAACTAACTGTTAACAACCGATTTATCAGCCTTTAAACAAATTTAATATATCCGCATGCAATAACGTAATCAGTGTAATATGTAGCTATATTTCTTAAGAATTGTTGAGCCGGGCTTTACTGCTTCCGGTGGAGAGTGTTTTTAGCATTAATGTTTACTAAAAATTCCGATGATGAGTGCCCACGGTCGTTTAACAGATGGGTTGGTAAAGAGGAGTATAAAATAATTGGATTTTCATTTTTAAATATGGGGAATTCATAACCGGTCGTTTAAAACAGGTGGTAACTTTATAGAGGCGGTCGCAAACAGAGGTCTTACTGTATTTATTTTCTACCCATTTCGGAAATACGGGGATTCTTAAATTGCCTTCATCGATTTTGTCTTTTAAGTGTCTCACTGTAAAACGAATATAAACTATATACAGCGTGTGCGTGGATTTGCTTGCCAAATGGAAAACTTCTTTATTATCAATTTTTCGAAGCAAAGTTATACTTTATAAAAAGTTTTGCTTTTAAAATTATTAAGATTGTCATAAGAATTTTAAGAATTTCTTTTTAATGTTGTTCAGGGTGTATCAAAAAACGAAAAACTTTAATTCTAAATGTGAAAAAACTTTATATCAATATTTATTAACCGGCAAAAGTAGCTAGAAACGGACAGAACGAGGCCAGGTGGTGCTGGTGGTGCTGGTGGTGCAACTAACCCAGGTGGTTCGGTGGTGCGTTTTATGACCTAACCCGGGTGGTTCGGTGGTGCGTTTTATGACCTAACCCGGATGCTTTCATGAAGCGGCTTCTTATCTAACCCTAACTTGATCCTTAATATTTATGAACTGACCCGAGATAAAACCCGACTTTTTACGACCTAACCCGGATGCTTTCATGAGGCGGCTTCTCATCTAACCCTAATTTAAACCTGAATATTTATGATCTGACCCGAGATAAAACCCGACTTTTTATGATTTAACCTTAGTGAAACGCCGCTGCTAAAGCGGGATAATTAAATCCCAATTTTTATAAGCCATCCTTAAACCCAACTTTTTACGATCCGACCTGAGCCATCCTTAAACCAGACTTTTTATGATTTAACCTTAGTGAAACGCCGCTGCTAAAGCGGGATAATTAAATCCCAATTTTTATAAGCCATCCTTAAACCCAACTTTTTACGATCCGACCTGAGCCCTCCTTAAACCAGACTTTTTATTATTTTCCCTTAGTTGAAACGCCGCTGTTAAAGCGGTATAGTAAAAAACATTATTTATTATTTCCCCTTAGTGAAACGCCGCTGGCGGGTAGTAAAGCGAAATAAATCCCTAATTTATATGGTCTAACAAGATAAGTATAATAAAGCGGTACATTTGTCACCCCGCAATAATTATTTATACCTAAATAACCCTCTCAAACCCTCTGCCGACTCGATTTAAAAAGAAAGGGACATAAACCTTTATTTATTATTCCGAAGGACCCTCATTAAAATTCAGTAGCATATCTAATAATTGTTTCCAATTTTTTGCACCACTTATATAAAATACAATAAAATAATTACCATCTAGAACCATTAACTAGAGATTTCTTTGTACTGGAAATGGATAAATTATAGGACTATCTTGTAATGAGAACAGAGTAATAAAAAGTAAATAAAACTTAAATACGTATAAAATACCAAGCAGGTATAGGTACTATACAACTTGTGTTCGCCATCAGGTAAAAGCCCTCATAATGCTTTTATAAAAATTTCGGATAATATCATAATATAAGTAAATAGGCTACAATTTCAGGAAAAAAGTAAAAAAAATTAATTTACAGTGTAAAATTGTAGTTAAATGGATTGTAAATACGAAATAATATAAAAAGCTACCTTTTGTTTGCGATGATGTATGCACAATAACTCTATATTATTCGGTCCTTAAACTGAAAATACCCACTAGATAGGTATCATAAGCTGTATTTGTCATCAGGTAGAACCCCCAATAAAATTATGAATATCAGGCGTAGGCAACAAAGTAGCAATCTTAACTTATTTTCAACACGAGCATAAAAATATAGGATTGTTAAATATTTTACAACCCTAATTCTCAATGGCAACAATAAGCAAATCACGTTGGTTTTTTAATTTATTATTAATCTGGCTAACTTAAGAAACTCACAATATAACGACCATCCAAAAAAAAATCATAATACATTACTGGGTGTGAAAGCAATTGCGCTGCAAAATATAGTGTATACCGACTTTGAGGTAGTTAATTAAAATCCCAATTAGCGCTAAAAAAAATCAATTGGATATTTACTTTAGATATTTTAATAAAAAAATTCAATATTATTAGCGTCACCTACGCATAGGGTTAAAAAGTATGAGAAACTTTGTGAATATCATTTCCCGTGATTCTCTCGACCACCACATTTCAATATTCTCACCAACATTTAACTTTTGAAATTAGCATAATAACAAATCCTTTACAATGAATTAAACAAACGCATACATAATTTTAAAAATCTCATAATAAGAATATAAGCTAAAATCTAACAAGTTTCGACAAGTTGAAACTTGTCAGTTTACATCTGTAGAGAATACCCAACTCTCGAATCATAAAAAAATGGTCAAACTTTGACGGCAAATACCCTTCTATGATGCAGGGGAAGGACAGGTAACTCGAGATGTTTATAAAGAAACGTTAAAGAACATTATTTGCTTATTTCTAGACTCTTAAAAATTAGATGCAATCGAACAATAAATGTTTTCATCATGTATATTTATGAGTAACACATTACCTTCGACATACATAAATTCAAATTGATAATTACTTGCCTTAGTACTTTTTTAGAAGCTTGAATCATTGCATATAACCGTCTGAGGATACCCAAACTTCCCCTAACATATTTCTCCGCAACCGGGGAAAAAGAGGTAGAAAAAGTAAAATAACAACTCCAAGTGTCTTTGCGAACAATCGGCAATAAAATAGAGTATTTCAGTTTTTAATTTTTCGTAAATAAAAGTTGGTTAGATTAATAGTCTCTGTGAATATAATAACATAAACAAAGTGATATGCCGTAAATTTAGGAGTACAGTATAAATTATGCCTCTATTAAAATATATCGCAATAACTAACTACCAAAGGATTTTTGATATTTTGAATATATTTGATGCTCATAGCATTATCACATTTCCAAAGGCTCTAAATTTTAGAAAAATGTTCTAATAGAATATGTCTATCAATATAAAGTAAAGGTATTGTTAGGTTTTTTTAAAAAATACGACCTACAACAGTCTCTGCTACAGCATGGCTGACTCTGTAGAAACTTCTGTGAAACCATAATAATTATATCAATAATCGAGTTGTCCTTATGATAATATTTTCTTCCAATATCCGACTCCACTATCCATAAAAGTTATGTTAGAAAATTCATAATTGAGCGCATTGTAATTTTTTAAAAAGAAATTCACTTCACACACAAAGATGTAGCCATTCAATCCATGAAAATAATGCAAGTCAGTATGCGTATGTTATGGCTAACTGTTTAAATGTCTATTCCTTCTACGTTTATCGGAAGAAATACTTTTTTTATACTAGTATTTTAGTTGAAAATAAGATCATAAATCATCTATACAAAACAAGCGTCCCTTATGGATTTGAACGAAAATCATAGATTCGACTATTTTCATGAAAAATAAATCTAAGTACGGAATAATGCAGGAAGATTATCTATTTTCTTGGTTTAGAAAGTGATGTAGTTAAGATTTATAACTTAGGAATAAATAAATTATTATTAATCTTTTCGACCTATTTCTCTTGCATATTTAATTTCTTTGATAGTAAGAACTAATCTTTTTATTTTACAAAGTAAAAAAAAGCTAAAGATCGGCGTTGTCAGTCAGCTATAAGAACTGATTTAACACGATGGTTTTTGTACAAACGTTCACATACAATTGTATGCTTTTTAACCGATTGTGTCGGAAAAAATGACGATTTATAGATTAGATATTTAGACGAAGAGCTAACCTTCTCAATAAAGTATTGATTATTGCCCTGCTAGCTAGACAACACTTTTTATGTTAGTCAAAAAAAAATTTTTTTTTTTCGGACGCTATTACAGATTTCATCGTTAACTAACAAACATTAAGACCAAAAAATTAGCGTGCAAGATGAAATGTATAGGTTCACTTCATTTCTACATTATTTTACAACTCTCAATCGCATTAAAAACAAGATCGAATAAAAAATAACTTATGACATATGGACGAAAAATGTTTTTCGGGCTATTTAGGTTAGCGACCGCATTACGTCTGAAATACTACATTTTTCGAGCTTATAACATAATTTACTATTTTAACGTTAAAATAGGGGAAATGATATATCAAAATGGATACTTTTTTTTGTCGGTCACGAGATTATAGTTTCTTTTAAAATGAACTCTAATATTTACAACACAAATTATCCTTTAAACCACATTAGTTTAAAACTCGTCTGTCGCTTTCCCTCTATTGTGAGTTTGATTAAAGTATAGCGTAGTATATATTTAGATGAATTTCGCAAATGTTGAATACTTTCAAAACTGAAAAAGCCGCCCTTTGCAATAAATATCTCCGTAGAGTTAGGTACCCTGCAGATTAAGGGTATTTCAGCGGATAATCATATACAAATTCAAAGATTTTGTCTATTTTAATGGATTAACAAACAATATCTATAGGATGACTTTACTGATAAAAAAAAAATAACAAAAATCCATAAAGTCTAGGCTCACATGAAATTCCATAAAGAGCAGCTGCATAGCCTTATCACATCAAACTATATTTTTATTTCGTTCTATTGTCAAAAGTCTGTGTTTAGGAGATTATCGTTCATTTTAAAATGAACTCTAATATGTACATCACCATAAACTACCTCTTAAGCCGTCGTAAAAATACACTTTTCGATTTACCTCTATATTGATTTTCTAATATTAAATATCTACAATAGTCGAAATTCGCTCGCTAATACCTATGTATGCAAGGTTTCTTCAAAAAATGACAATTTTGTTGTTTAATGGCTTGAAAAAATGGAAAAAGGAGGTTTTTGCATCCATTTATTTCCAGATGAGTGTTAAAAATACTTATAAAACTCGGTATACCGAAGATCAAGCATTAATGAGAGGGTTGAGTCCTGTTTGCCAAATCCTGATTTTTAATTTGACGTTGGCAACGGTACAATTTTTTAACATTTATCATAAGAGTCGTATATTTTTGGAGCTTAGATCTACCAGTTTATCCACGCCCCATTTATTGTTAGTGCTTTAGTAATTTTACTTTCCAATTATTTTTTACCAAAACGCGTAGTTGAAACAGTGTCTATATCAGACGATATAATAAATTTTAAGGATTAATTTGCTTACAAATACACTTTAATTTATTTAGGCTAAAGCAGCCAGACATATACTGGAACTACGAAAACCCTATTACAATTTGGTTGCCTAGAGAAAATTTTGTAAAAAACATAGCTTTCTACACAAATGCTTGCACATTATGTACCTATCATTTTAAGATACCTGCCGCATTGACATAATGACGCAAGATATAGGTAGGTACTAGAATATTCATGATTTCTATTAACGATACACTTCAGCATACATGCGAGATGTCATTAATGTCTACGGAAGGCAACAGACATACCAGCTATTTTTACATGGGATTCCATAGACTTGGACGCTTCTTGTTTAGAAATATTTGATGTCATCTTGAGGAGTTCCGTATTGAAGCATCAAACCTACCTGCCAAATAATTGACGAAATATGGGATATCATAAAATATGCCCCCCATCGAACTAAATGATCCTATAAACCAGCTTCACAGACCGTAATTTGTGATGCTAACACGATTAATACGCAACAGAACAAGATTAAGAAACAAAATTTAAAGTAGCTCTTTATCACACGAAAATAATTAAATAATTTACGGTTACAGAACAATAATTATTTTAAAAAGCTGTATAACTAAATATATTATGTTATTAGGAATATTCTGTCTAAAGTAACAGCTAATCTTAGTCGAAAATGAGATCGTATTATTGATTGTTGAATTCGTTAGGTATGAAATAAAATTAGAGATTTCGTCTATTTTTTCACGATTAAAAAAGAATACCTCTATTTAGCTAAAAATGAAACGATTACAGTGGTAGATTAATTCACTTTACCAAGCATGTAAACTACTAATTTTGCAATAAATATCTTCTATATTTCTAGGTAGGTTTACTCGAAAATGTGGGGCTATTTTCATCAAAAATCCCGATACGAAATTGAAAAATTTGCCTATTTTTGTCGGTTTACAAAGTGATAGTGGAATATTGGTTTGATCAAAGAACAATAATTATTTTAAAAATGTTGTATAATTAACTAAATGTCGGTGTTATCAGGCAGGCAAGAAGTTATTTATCTGAATCTTATTTGTACCATTAGCGTTTATATACAAATGTTAGTGGTTTTCAAAAATTGATATCTCGGAAATTATTAGGCTTAGACTTATAATACGCTTATTAAAAAATAATGACTACTTTATGCAAAATTCAAAAATATTATAAGATGTAGGGTATCCCAGTAACTTAACCAAAGATTTTCGGTCTTCGTAAAGCTTTACACGTTTCTTCAGCGTACCAAACATTCACTTTTTTTAAATATTGACATCGGGTTAGGATTCTGAACATAGGATTAACATCACTCCAATAGTGAACATGTTGCGTTGTCACAGTTCCATTCGTTGAAAAGTAAACAAAACCGTTTGAGCTACGTGGGGAATAAATAAAGTTGGCTTGTTGAAAAATTTTAATATTTATTAAGGTAAAAGACTATAAATATATCGATACAACACTTTGGCATTTCTAATACTACAAACATGAATATCTAAAATGTGATATTTACAACCGTCAACTCTCTCTCCCTTCTCTAATTTTGGTACACCAATGCTGTCTTCTAAGTTTATAATATATGGCGTCCTGCAGTTTAATTCCGAAAATGTTTTAACTAAAAATTCCTCTTTAACACATCCTTTAACGTAAATAATGTCTGCGTCTATCAGATTGTTGGATATGATATTATGTAGTTCCTTGTAATCGGTATCACCATAATTATAAAGGATACCATGATGATTTCCAAATAGATATTTGACTTGTTTCTTGCAAGCCTTACTTAAGGTGTCGAATGGTTTAACTGGTTTAAAAAAGTAACTTTTCATACTATTCCCATCATAAATAGCCAATTCTTTCGCGCAAAATTCAGGTATGTTAAATCCTTGAATATCGACTACAACGAACTTCATTGTCTGAAGACTCAAATCAAACAAGTATATTTTCATATTTTTATCGCTCTTAAGTTCGATTTCAAAAGCACACCCCCACTTTTCGATAATTTCACAGTCTTAGCACATAGATCTTATATTTTTATTTACGATCAATTCATCTTTATTCGCCAATCGTCTCAAACGAGTCTGCTTTTGAAAGTAATATAGCCTTAGTATTCAGAAAATATTAATGATATCGGAGCCTAAAACATCCTTGACACTAAAAAATCATTGTGTTTCCTAACAAAACCCATCATCTTGTCTATTTAGCTTGCTTTCCTATTGTTTAGCAGGTTAAATAAAATTATTATTTCGCTCTTTTTGTCTGTACTGAATCGTTAGGGGAATACGTTTCTAGTTCTATAAGAGAGACAGTTAAAATTTATGTAAGCAATCAAAAATCCTACACTATGAGCTACTTAGTTAAAATTTCATATTTCCTTCCTGGGTCAGGCAAAATTTGTGATGTGTCGGACAAAATTTATAAAAATACAAAAAAAAATGCTGGATGCATTTTTAGCGTGACTTTCTATTTAATACCATCTTATTTCAAGGTATAATTCGGTTGTCAAAATGAGAATAAAATAATTTTCCCATGGTTTATGTCATCGTAAAAAAGTCAAAAGGTTATATTCTGTAGAGGGTCAGATACATTTAAATTTAAATATTTTCTCCAAGAAGAATTTTAAGATAGTATTATAGTAAATAAAAATTCTATACCTCCAATATTTCATGGAAACATACCGTGTTCTAGCGACATAACCCAAAAGTACCTCTATTCAGAAACGCATCGTACTTTTCTTGTCAATAATTGTCTCATTGTCCCATCCATTACATTATTATAATCTTAAAGCACCTGTTACCAGCATTATCTGTTTTATGGTTTTCATAAAACATAGCGATTACCAATGAAAATTAAACGAAAACTTAATAAATAACTTTTTTTTTTTTCAACTGAAATAGACTGATTTTCGATGGAAAAATGTTACTTATAACTAAAAATGAATATAAGTCATATACGCAATGATATTTAGAATAAATCAATCTTTTCTAAAATTACTATGAAATATTCACAAAATCGTTTCGTTATAACCAAAGTAGCAAGGCTTGCAGATTTCGTATAGAGTTCAAACGCGATACTGAGATGATCTTTTTTTTTTTTTTATATTTTTGTAGGATAATGCACCACTACGTTGTAAGTACTTGAGAGAGGACTTTCTTGAAAAATCCTCAAATTTCTCTGCAATTTTGTTCCTTCTAGAGTTAAATTCACACAGAAAACCCCGTATTCTTATCTTTCAGGTTGGTATATTAAAAAGGGCTTATTAGTATGGTTTAGAAAACAAGCAATATTAATTAACGGATGTTTTTTCGTCGTATGAAGAGTTGAAAAATTTTTTTTTCCACTCCAATGGTTACGATGCAGAGAGTCGGGTTTCATCATAATCTTTCAGGGTAGCTCAGGTTTGATTGCATGTAGAGAGTCGGGTTTCATCATAATCTTTCAGGGTAGCTCAGGTTTGATTACATGTACTAAGGTTAGTGCTCCTTGCAATCGGTTTCAGGTTTGACGCGCCCCCCTCAGGTTTGTTCAGGTTTCTCAAACGTTTGAGAAACCTGAACAAACCTGAGGGGGGCGCGTCAAACCTGAAACCGATTGCAAGGAGCACTAACCTTAGTACATGTAATCAAACCTGAGCTACCCTGAAAGATTATGATGAAACCCGACTCTCTACATGCAATCAAACCTGAGCTACCCTGAAAGATTATGATGAAACCCGACTCTCTGCATCGTAACCATTGGAGTGGAAAAAAAAATTTTTCAACTCTTCATACGACGAAAAAACATCCGTTAATTAATATTGCTTGTTTTCTAAACCATACTAATAAGCCCTTTTTAATATACCAACCTGAAAGATAAGAATACGGGGTTTTCTGTGTGAATTTAACTCTAGAAGGAACAAAATTGCAGAGAAATTTGAGGATTTTTCAAGAAAGTCCTCTCTCAAGTACTTACAACGTAGTGGTGCATTATCCTACAAAAATATAAAAAAAAAAAAAAGATCATCTCAGTATCGCGTTTGAACTCTATACGAAATCTGCAAGCCTTGCTACTTTGGTTATAACGAAACGATTTTGTGAATATTTCATAGTAATTTTAGAAAAGATTGATTTATTCTAAATATCATTGCGTATATGACTTATATTCATTTTTAGTTATAAGTAACATTTTTCCATCGAAAATCAGTCTATTTCAGTTGAAAAAAAAAAAAGTTATTTATTAAGTTTTCGTTTAATTTTCATTGGTAATCGCTATGTTTTATGAAAACCATAAAACAGATAATGCTGGTAACAGGTGCTTTAAGATTATAATAATGTAATGGATGGGACAATGAGACAATTATTGACAAGAAAAGTACGATGCGTTTCTGAATAGAGGTACTTTTGGGTTATGTCGCTAGAACACGGTATGTTTCCATGAAATATTGGAGGTATAGAATTTTTATTTACTATAATACTATCTTAAAATTCTTCTTGGAGAAAATATTTAAATTTAAATGTATCTGACCCTCTACAGAATATAACCTTTTGACTTTTTTACGATGACATAAACCATGGGAAAATTATTTTATTCTCATTTTGACAACCGAATTATACCTTGAAATAAGATGGTATTAAATAGAAAGTCACGCTAAAAATGCATCCAGCATTTTTTTTTGTATTTTTATAAATTTTGTCCGACACATCACAAATTTTGCCTGACCCAGGAAGGAAATATGAAATTTTAACTAAGTAGCTCATAGTGTAGGATTTTTGATTGCTTACATAAATTTTAACTGTCTCTCTTATAGAACTAGAAACGTATTCCCCTAACGATTCAGTACAGACAAAAAGAGCGAAATAATAATTTTATTTAACCTGCTAAACAATAGGAAAGCAAGCTAAATAGACAAGATGATGGGTTTTGTTAGGAAACACAATGATTTTTTAGTGTCAAGGATGTTTTAGGCTCCGATATCATTAATATTTTCTGAATACTAAGGCTATATTACTTTCAAAAGCAGACTCGTTTGAGACGATTGGCGAATAAAGATGAATTGATCGTAAATAAAAATATAAGATCTATGTGCTAAGACTGTGAAATTATCGAAAAGTGGGGGTGTGCTTTTGAAATCGAACTTAAGAGCGATAAAAATATGAAAATATACTTGTTTGATTTGAGTCTTCAGACAATGAAGTTCGTTGTAGTCGATATTCAAGGATTTAACATACCTGAATTTTGCGCGAAAGAATTGGCTATTTATGATGGGAATAGTATGAAAAGTTACTTTTTTAAACCAGTTAAACCATTCGACACCTTAAGTAAGGCTTGCAAGAAACAAGTCAAATATCTATTTGGAAATCATCATGGTATCCTTTATAATTATGGTGATACCGATTACAAGGAACTACATAATATCATATCCAACAATCTGATAGACGCAGACATTATTTACGTTAAAGGATGTGTTAAAGAGGAATTTTTAGTTAAAACATTTTCGGAATTAAACTGCAGGACGCCATATATTATAAACTTAGAAGACAGCATTGGTGTACCAAAATTAGAGAAGGGAGAGAGAGTTGACGGTTGTAAATATCACATTTTAGATATTCATGTTTGTAGTATTAGAAATGCCAAAGTGTTGTATCGATATATTTATAGTCTTTTACCTTAATAAATATTAAAATTTTTCAACAAGCCAACTTTATTTATTCCCCACGTAGCTCAAACGGTTTTGTTTACTTTTCAACGAATGGAACTGTGACAACGCAACATGTTCACTATTGGAGTGATGTTAATCCTATGTTCAGAATCCTAACCCGATGTCAATATTTAAAAAAAGTGAATGTTTGGTACGCTGAAGAAACGTGTAAAGCTTTACGAAGACCGAAAATCTTTGGTTAAGTTACTGGGATACCCTACATCTTATAATATTTTTGAATTTTGCATAAAGTAGTCATTATTTTTTAATAAGCGTATTATAAGTCTAAGCCTAATAATTTCCGAGATATCAATTTTTGAAAACCACTAACATTTGTATATAAACGCTAATGGTACAAATAAGATTCAGATAAATAACTTCTTGCCTGCCTGATAACACCGACATTTAGTTAATTATACAACATTTTTAAAATAATTATTGTTCTTTGATCAAACCAATATTCCACTATCACTTTGTAAACCGACAAAAATAGGCAAATTTTTCAATTTCGTATCGGGATTTTTGATGAAAATAGCCCCACATTTTCGAGTAAACCTACCTAGAAATATAGAAGATATTTATTGCAAAATTAGTAGTTTACATGCTTGGTAAAGTGAATTAATCTACCACTGTAATCGTTTCATTTTTAGCTAAATAGAGGTATTCTTTTTTAATCGTGAAAAAATAGACGAAATCTCTAATTTTATTTCATACCTAACGAATTCAACAATCAATAATACGATCTCATTTTCGACTAAGATTAGCTGTTACTTTAGACAGAATATTCCTAATAACATAATATATTTAGTTATACAGCTTTTTAAAATAATTATTGTTCTGTAACCGTAAATTATTTAATTATTTTCGTGTGATAAAGAGCTACTTTAAATTTTGTTTCTTAATCTTGTTCTATTGCGTATTAATCGTGTTAGCATCACAAATTACGGTCTGTGAAGCTGGTTTATAGGATCATTTAGTTCGATGGGGGGCATATTTTATGATATCCCATATTTCGTCAATTATTTGGCAGGTAGGTTTGATGCTTCAATACGGAACTCCTCAAGATGACATCAAATATTTCTAAACAAGAAGCGTCCAAGTCTATGGAATCCCATGTAAAAATAGCTGGTATGTCTGTTGCCTTCCGTAGACATTAATGACATCTCGCATGTATGCTGAAGTGTATCGTTAATAGAAATCATGAATATTCTAGTACCTACCTATATCTTGCGTCATTATGTCAATGCTTACATTGATGTCGGCAGGTATCTTAAAATGATAGGTACATAATGTGCAAGCATTTGTGTAGAAAGCTATGTTTTTTACAAAATTTTCTCTAGGCAACCAAATTGTAATAGGGTTTTCGTAGTTCCAGTATATGTCTGGCTGCTTTAGCCTAAATAAATTAAAGTGTATTTGTAAGCAAATTAATCCTTAAAATTTATTATATCGTCTGATATAGACACTGTTTCAACTACGCGTTTTGGTAAAAAATAATTGGAAAGTAAAATTACTAAAGCACTAACAATAAATGGGGCGTGGATAAACTGGTAGATCTAAGCTCCAAAAATATACGACTCTTATGATAAATGTTAAAAAATTGTACCGTTGCCAACGTCAAATTAAAAATCAGGATTTGGCAAACAGGACTCAACCCTCTCATTAATGCTTGATCTTCGGTATACCGAGTTTTATAAGTATTTTTAACACTCATCTGGAAATAAATGGATGCAAAAACCTCCTTTTTCCATTTTTTCAAGCCATTAAACAACAAAATTGTCATTTTTTGAAGAAACCTTGCATACATAGGTATTAGCGAGCGAATTTCGACTATTGTAGATATTTAATATTAGAAAATCAATATAGAGGTAAATCGAAAAGTGTATTTTTACGACGGCTTAAGAGGTAGTTTATGGTGATGTACATATTAGAGTTCATTTTAAAATGAACGATAATCTCCTAAACACAGACTTTTGACAATAGAACGAAATAAAAATATAGTTTGATGTGATAAGGCTATGCAGCTGCTCTTTATGGAATTTCATGTGAGCCTAGACTTTATGGATTTTTGTTATTTTTTTTTTATCAGTAAAGTCATCCTATAGATATTGTTTGTTAATCCATTAAAATAGACAAAATCTTTGAATTTGTATATGATTATCCGCTGAAATACCCTTAATCTGCAGGGTACCTAACTCTACGGAGATATTTATTGCAAAGGGCGGCTTTTTCAGTTTTGAAAGTATTCAACATTTGCGAAATTCATCTAAATATATACTACGCTATACTTTAATCAAACTCACAATAGAGGGAAAGCGACAGACGAGTTTTAAACTAATGTGGTTTAAAGGATAATTTGTGTTGTAAATATTAGAGTTCATTTTAAAAGAAACTATAATCTCGTGACCGACAAAAAAAAGTATCCATTTTGATATATCATTTCCCCTATTTTAACGTTAAAATAGTAAATTATGTTATAAGCTCGAAAAATGTAGTATTTCAGACGTAATGCGGTCGCTAACCTAAATAGCCCGAAAAACATTTTTCGTCCATATGTCATAAGTTATTTTTTATTCGATCTTGTTTTTAATGCGATTGAGAGTTGTAAAATAATGTAGAAATGAAGTGAACCTATACATTTCATCTTGCACGCTAATTTTTTGGTCTTAATGTTTGTTAGTTAACGATGAAATCTGTAATAGCGTCCGAAAAAAAAAAATTTTTTTTTGACTAACATAAAAAGTGTTGTCTAGCTAGCAGGGCAATAATCAATACTTTATTGAGAAGGTTAGCTCTTCGTCTAAATATCTAATCTATAAATCGTCATTTTTTCCGACACAATCGGTTAAAAAGCATACAATTGTATGTGAACGTTTGTACAAAAACCATCGTGTTAAATCAGTTCTTATAGCTGACTGACAACGCCGATCTTTAGCTTTTTTTTACTTTGTAAAATAAAAAGATTAGTTCTTACTATCAAAGAAATTAAATATGCAAGAGAAATAGGTCGAAAAGATTAATAATAATTTATTTATTCCTAAGTTATAAATCTTAACTACATCACTTTCTAAACCAAGAAAATAGATAATCTTCCTGCATTATTCCGTACTTAGATTTATTTTTCATGAAAATAGTCGAATCTATGATTTTCGTTCAAATCCATAAGGGACGCTTGTTTTGTATAGATGATTTATGATCTTATTTTCAACTAAAATACTAGTATAAAAAAAGTATTTCTTCCGATAAACGTAGAAGGAATAGACATTTAAACAGTTAGCCATAACATACGCATACTGACTTGCATTATTTTCATGGATTGAATGGCTACATCTTTGTGTGTGAAGTGAATTTCTTTTTAAAAAATTACAATGCGCTCAATTATGAATTTTCTAACATAACTTTTATGGATAGTGGAGTCGGATATTGGAAGAAAATATTATCATAAGGACAACTCGATTATTGATATAATTATTATGGTTTCACAGAAGTTTCTACAGAGTCAGCCATGCTGTAGCAGAGACTGTTGTAGGTCGTATTTTTTAAAAAAACCTAACAATACCTTTACTTTATATTGATAGACATATTCTATTAGAACATTTTTCTAAAATTTAGAGCCTTTGGAAATGTGATAATGCTATGAGCATCAAATATATTCAAAATATCAAAAATCCTTTGGTAGTTAGTTATTGCGATATATTTTAATAGAGGCATAATTTATACTGTACTCCTAAATTTACGGCATATCACTTTGTTTATGTTATTATATTCACAGAGACTATTAATCTAACCAACTTTTATTTACGAAAAATTAAAAACTGAAATACTCTATTTTATTGCCGATTGTTCGCAAAGACACTTGGAGTTGTTATTTTACTTTTTCTACCTCTTTTTCCCCGGTTGCGGAGAAATATGTTAGGGGAAGTTTGGGTATCCTCAGACGGTTATATGCAATGATTCAAGCTTCTAAAAAAGTACTAAGGCAAGTAATTATCAATTTGAATTTATGTATGTCGAAGGTAATGTGTTACTCATAAATATACATGATGAAAACATTTATTGTTCGATTGCATCTAATTTTTAAGAGTCTAGAAATAAGCAAATAATGTTCTTTAACGTTTCTTTATAAACATCTCGAGTTATCTGTCCTTCCCCTGCATCATAGAAGGGTATTTGCCGTCAAAGTTTGACCATTTTTTTATGATTCGAGAGTTGGGTATTCTCTACAGATGTAAACTGACAAGTTTCAACTTGTCGAAACTTGTTAGATTTTAGCTTATATTCTTATTATGAGATTTTTAAAATTATGTATGCGTTTGTTTAATTCATTGTAAAGGATTTGTTATTATGCTAATTTCAAAAGTTAAATGTTGGTGAGAATATTGAAATGTGGTGGTCGAGAGAATAACGGGAAATGATATTCACAAAGTTTCTCATACTTTTTAACCCTATGCGTAGGTGACGCTAATAATATTGAATTTTTTTATTAAAATATCTAAAGTAAATATCCAATTGATTTTTTTTAGCGCTAATTGGGATTTTAATTAACTACCTCAGAGTCGGTATACACTATATTTTGCAGCGCAATTGCTTTCACACCCAGTAATGTATTATGATTTTTTTTTGGATGGTCGTTATATTGTGAGTTTCTTAAGTTAGCCAGATTAATAATAAATTAAAAAACCAACGTGATTTGCTTATTGTTGCCATTGAGAATTAGGGTTGTAAAATATTTAACAATCCTATATTTTTATGCTCGTGTTGAAAATAAGTTAAGATTGCTACTTTGTTGCCTACGCCTGATATTCATAATTTTATTGGGGGTTCTACCTGATGACAAATACAGCTTATGATACCTATCTAGTGGGTATTTTCAGTTTAAGGACCGAATAATATAGAGTTATTGTGCATACATCATCGCAAACAAAAGGTAGCTTTTTATATTATTTCGTATTTACAATCCATTTAACTACAATTTTACACTGTAAATTAATTTTTTTTACTTTTTTCCTGAAATTGTAGCCTATTTACTTATATTATGATATTATCCGAAATTTTTATAAAAGCATTATGAGGGCTTTTACCTGATGGCGAACACAAGTTGTATAGTACCTATACCTGCTTGGTATTTTATACGTATTTAAGTTTTATTTACTTTTTATTACTCTGTTCTCATTACAAGATAGTCCTATAATTTATCCATTTCCAGTACAAAGAAATCTCTAGTTAATGGTTCTAGATGGTAATTATTTTATTGTATTTTATATAAGTGGTGCAAAAAATTGGAAACAATTATTAGATATGCTACTGAATTTTAATGAGGGTCCTTCGGAATAATAAATAAATGTTTATGTCCCTTTCTTTTTAAATCGAGTCGGCAGAGGGTTTGAGAGGGTTATTTAGGTATAAATAATTATTGCGGGGTGACAAATGTACCGCTTTATTATACTTATCTTGTTAGACCATATAAATTAGGGATTTATTTCGCTTTACTACCCGCCAGCGGCGTTTCACTAAGGGGAAATAATAAATAATGTTTTTTACTATACCGCTTTAACAGCGGCGTTTCAACTAAGGGAAAATAATAAAAAGTCTGGTTTAAGGAGGGCTCAGGTCGGATCGTAAAAAGTTGGGTTTAAGGATGGCTTATAAAAATTGGGATTTAATTATCCCGCTTTAGCAGCGGCGTTTCACTAAGGTTAAATCATAAAAAGTCTGGTTTAAGGATGGCTCAGGTCGGATCGTAAAAAGTTGGGTTTAAGGATGGCTTATAAAAATTGGGATTTAATTATCCCGCTTTAGCAGCGGCGTTTCACTAAGGTTAAATCATAAAAAGTCGGGTTTTATCTCGGGTCAGATCATAAATATTCAGGTTTAAATTAGGGTTAGATGAGAAGCCGCCTCATGAAAGCATCCGGGTTAGGTCGTAAAAAGTCGGGTTTTATCTCGGGTCAGTTCATAAATATTAAGGATCAAGTTAGGGTTAGATAAGAAGCCGCTTCATGAAAGCATCCGGGTTAGGTCATAAAACGCACCACCGAACCACCCGGGTTAGGTCATAAAACGCACCACCGAACCACCTGGGTTAGTTGCACCACCAGCACCACCAGCACCACCTGGCCTCGTTCTGTCCGTTTCTAGCTACTGGCAAATTGGAAAGAGCGAAAAGCGCATTAAATCGTCAACTAATTTGTAGTATACAGGGCAATGATAAAGTTTTTTTTGAATAGTTGCTTAAGATTTTTGATAAACAATGTGGATAAATAAGCCCCCCACGTGTTTCACCATGCACCATACAGAACAACAATAAATTATTGTTTTATTAAGTAAAGTTTTAAATAAAGCCTAATAATTATAAATTAAACTTTTACCTGTAAATAATTAAATGTTAAGGTAAAAACCTGTAAAGACACATTTCACGAATTGACATATGTCAATAAAACTTTTCTAGTTTGTATTTTTTCCTCTAACAATGAGTTTAACTGATCAAGAAAAAGTCCAGATTGTTTTAATAGTTGGAAATAATTATCGCACAAATAGAGAAGCAGGCGAAGAATTTAACAATAATCACCCGGAAAGACCAACACCAATAAGCCATCAAACAATAAGTAATGTTATGAGTAAATTCAAACGGTGCTCTCCAAACTTTTTTCGGAGAAGAGAAAACCAAGGTCAAAATAATCTTCCTCGCTTATACGATGAAAATGATGATCTTAATGTTTTGCTCTACATCAACGAATTCCCTAAAACTAGTTTAAGGCAAATGTCTCGAGATTTGGACTTAAAAATCTACTTCATTAGAATGGTTCTAAAAAACATAAAATTAAACCTTTTAAGCCAAAATTTACCCATATATTATTACCAGGGGACTCGGAATTGAGACTAGATTTTTCTACGTGGTTATTAGGCGTTATGGAGGACGATCGCCGTTCACCTTTTAAAATAATTTTTTCAGATGAAGCTGTTCTTTTTTTGTTTTTTTTTTTTTATGCAAGCTCTCAAAACTCCCATTATTGGTCTCTGGATAACCCTCATTGGGTTGTACAGTGCCGAAACCAATATTCTCAAATAGTAAATGTGTGGTGTGGTATAGTCGGGGACCGATTGTTAGGACCAATATTTTTTGATGGTAATATAAACGGTGAGGTGTTTCTAAATTTTCTAGAAAGTGATTTTAGTGATAAACTAGATGACATACCTTTGGCCGGTATACGAAACTTATTGTTTCAGCTAGATAGGGCTCCCGGACATTTTGCATTGCAAGTTAGACATTGCCTGAACAGAAATTTTGCTAATAGGTGGATAGGAAGAGGTACCTACAGATCAATATTTGCGTTTTTGTCATTGGCCAGCGAGGTCCCTGGATCTCACCCCACTGGATTATTTTTTGTGGGGTGTCCTCAAAGAAAGGGTATATGAAAGGCGGCCCCGAGACAGAGAACACCTCAAGAGACGAATAATAAAGGAATGTGCCGGACTACGGGGATATTAACTATCGAATGCCGTCAGAAGTTTTAGAAAAAAAATTATTAGGTGTATGATGAACAACGGGGGGCTTATTGAAATTTAATCTTCTATGTATATTTGTTCGTGTTTACTGTGAAATTACTAGTAATTGAAAAACTTTTATGTGTAAATATGTTTATATGATTGTTTAATAAATTTTCAATAAGGTTGTAAATTATCTAAATATTTTAATCACTCTGTATACTTAATTAACCTGCAAATAGTACATTGATGGCTTAATAATAAGCGATGGTATTTATCCATATTGTTTATCAAAAATGTTAAGTATTTATTCAAAAAAAACTTTATCATTGCCCTGTATACTACAAATTAGTTGACGATTTAATGCGCTTTTCGTTCTTTCCAATTTGCCGGTTATAAATATTGGTATAAAGTTTTTTCACATTTAGAATTAAAGTTTTTCGTTTTTCGAGACACCCTGTGCAACATTAAAAAGAAATTCTTATGCCAATCTTAATAATTTTAAAAGCAAAACTTTTTATAAAGAATAACTTTTTTTCGAAAAATTGATAATAAAGAAGTTTTCCATTTGGCAAGCAAATCCACGCACACGCTGTATATGAAATATCATTCTTTAATTAACATGGATAACATTTTCATTAAATTACCAGAAAAAAAATTGTGATGTTCAGGGTAAAACGTCTATTTATTAAAGGGGTTAGACACTTAAAAGACAAAATCGATGAAGGCAATTTGTGAACCCCCGTATTTCCGAAACAGTTGAAAATGAATATCAACAACTGAATGTTTTTAAAATCGAATCGCCAAATGCAAAATGGCGTCGTATCTGTCAAACTTGAGAATCTATATATTTTTTGATATTAAATTTGGCTTCCCCGCGGAAAATCATTGAGAAATATGTTATTTGTTTTATAGGAGAATTAACAATCAGGTGAAACACTTAAAACAATGTCCTTGTACTTATGTACGCTTAAGAGTCAAAAGTCAGTGTTTTTCTAATTCGCATCCCCTAAGTCATAACTTAGGACATTTATTGCCCATCAACTAAAACAAAGTTTAATGAATTAAAAAAAAAGCAAGGAAAACTTTAGTATGAGACCTTTACACATTCATATTCGTTAAGGAGATTTTATAAAGTCCAAACATTGAAGCCATGTTCAGTAGATCTTAAACAAAGTCAATATAAACATAACTTTAGATCATTTTAATATTAATAAGACAATTATTATTAATTATAATGTATTAAATTCACTAAATTTATTCTAGGTAAAATAGAACAAATCTAGTTGATTTTGTTTGCATTTTTAATTCCAATCTGTAGCGAAAACCAAAAGAGCAGCTTTTCATAATTTTCCTTTACAAAACCTATCGATTCTGGCTTGAGGCGCAGATCTTTTTAAAAACTTTATATTACGTTTAAAACTTTCGACATTGTTTTGTTTGCTTTATTTTAGGGCAAAAAGTTAAGCCGAAAGTAGTATTTTACAAGAGCGCTTTTTCTAAGTAACCTTTTTATGCTTTCTGTCCCAAATTTAATGTATTTCACTTAAGGATAATCTCGGGCCTCAACAGGAAATATCTGCTCCACAAATTTGGGATTCTGATATAATGGCCGTGCAAGAAATATGGGCAGTCTAATGTAAACCAGACATTTATTAAAAATACACGGTGGAGAAAAAGCTTAAGAAGTTATTAGAGCGTTCAGAAAAAAGTATAGTTGAATACTTGGGTAAGTTATGAACAAAGAGGGGAATATATACAAAAAATTAAAAACGACTGGTTATGAAAACTCGTAGACTCATAGGCTTAATGTCCAGTCCGGCACTTTCTCAGGGATTTTCCAATCTGAAGATAATTATATAATAATTAATATTTACATTTTGGTTATACACAAGGTATTATTTGGGGGTTTCCGGGGTTTGCAGGTAAATTGTTGGCTTATTATTACCTGCTTAACAAACTGTATTTATATGGGGTTTTAATACGTACTTTTGTTTCAGTTTGTCGAAAGATTTCGGTATTTTCAGTGTGAAACTAGTGATTTCAAATTTGTGTTCAAAATGTTTAAAGTGGCGAAAACGTCTTTGTGGACTAAACATTTCACAGAGTTAGAGCTTAGTGGAGAAAATGTCTTCTGTAAAGCTTGTGCAAAAATTATTGTTTGTGAAAGAAGTGCTAAATCGATCAACATTTGAAAACACCGCTGAATAAATCAAAGTTACAAAAAATGAAATCTGAGCCAGTTCAACTAAGTGTGATGAGGATTTTTGCAAAAATATTGACAACAAACCTTTCCTGAGGAGTCCACGCTTAAGAAAAATGTCCATTTAGTATACGAAACCGTTTTAAGAGACATTTGAGCTTCACTGCGTGATAAAATTTTTTACATTATTGTTGATGAAAGCACAGATGCTTGTGGCAGATATATCGTATATCTTATGATTGGAGCACTTCAAGTAGATAAAGCAACCAACCCGTATTTAATAGCTTCTAAGCAGCCATACAAAACTAATAATGTGACTGAAACCCGATTTATTCAGCAGTCCCTATCGAGCTTTTTCTTACGAAATCCAGTCCCAGATGAGAAGTTAGTGGGTTTTTGTCTGATGCAGCACCGTATATGGTAAAAGTAGGCCAAAACTTAAGAATCTTTTACCCCAATATGCTACATGTGACTTGTATTTACCAGGAGTTAGTTTACCTCCAGAACTTGTAATTACCCGAAGGGGAACATGGATTAATATTCTACGCAGAACACTGCGGAGTCATTAAAAAACTAATTTTGGATTTAGATGACGATTCGCAGTGTGTTGTACAAAGTAAAAAGTAAAGAGTTGTTAAAAAGTGCAAGTGTAGTTAAGGATCTTGTTCTTATTCAGATTAATTTCAGTTTTATACCGGACATCATATCCTCGTTAGAGAGTAAAAATTTAAGTTTAAGAGACTCAATTAGTATTGTTGAAACTTTCTCCGCTAAATGTAATAACATTCCCCGTAAAGTAGGAGGTCAAGTAAGGAGCAAATTGGATGTAACTGTAAGTAAGGAGCAAATTGGATGTAACTGTAAAAAAGAACGAAGTATTTAAATACTTAACTGCATTATGAACGAAGTTGTATCTTGGCCTTACTCTTTACTACCTCAGTTGCAGTATTGTCCGATTACATCAGTAGATGTTGAAAGACGCTTCTCTTTGTATAAACGTATTTTTACTGATAAAAGACTTTTTATATAATTGATATGTGATGGGCTATATTGACATTTTTTCTGGTACGAAAACTACAATTAAAAATGAACTCTCTACATCTATTTAGTCTATAATATTTACATAGACTATATTAAATTTTAGTTTAATAAATGTTGAACTTGAGCGCCACCAACTTCCTGGCAATATGCAAGTCGATCTTTGAATTCTTCCAAAACGTTATGGATTACCTGGGGCTCTATTAATCTAACCTCATGCCTTATCCGAGCTATAAGTTCATCAATATTGTTAGATCTGTTAAAGTATACTTTAGATTTTAAATAGTCCCACAGAAAAAAATCTAGCAGGGTCAAATCTGGTGACCCTGCCGGCCATTCTATTGGACCCCGTCGACCAATCCACTTGACAGGAAAGACTGTATCCAAGTACTCACGCACCGGGCGTGTCTAATGGGCTGGTGCTCCGTCTTGCTGGTACCATAAGTTATTGTTGGGAATGTCTGGCTCATCTGGATTTGGATAGAGTACAGCAAGTGCCGGTATTAACTCAAATTCTAAAAATTCTAGATACAGTTCGCCATTTAACGTACCATCAAAAAAGAAGGGGCCTAAAATCCGGTTATCAAAAATTCCAGCCCAAACATTAAATTTTTTGCGGGTATTGTGCGTGGGATGATCCAGTGCAGATTTTCCTTAGCCCAATATCGACAGTTTTGGCGATTCACATGCTCATTTAGAGTAAACGTTGTTTCATCAGAGAACACAATTCTTTTTAAAATTTGAGGATCTTCAATGTATCTGTTCATCATTATTTCGCAATATTATGTTCTTCTATTCGGATCATCTTCATTAAGTTCATGAACCAACTGTATCCTATAGGGATGCCATTTATTTTTGTGTAAATAATTCAATACGGTTGCTTGACAAATATTATTTTCCGTGGCAATACCGCGAGTAACACTATGGTGGTTTTCTTGGACAGCTAAGAGGACATTTAACTGCACATCTTCTAAAATCCTAGGTCGACCTTGAATATAATTGTCTCTAACATGCCCCAAATCCCTTTATTATTTTACAATTTTACTAACAACAGATTAAAATATTGGTGCTCGGTTTGGGTACTTTATGTTAAATAACTCACACACTTCTGTTTGGGTTCGCATCCTATCTCCATAGCCAAGCATCATTAGTACCTCTATCCCTTTTTTTTCACTTAACCGCGCCATTTTTACAGAATTACTTGAAGTTAGATATATCTGCACAATTTGAAGAATTTTTGACAAGAAGTAAATGTCTGTGTCAAAATAAATTAATTCAGGTAACAGGTTACAATAATAATAAATAAATGCGCAATTAAAACTGAAAATCCACGTATCTCAGCATTTTTTCAGAAAAATATTAAAATGTCAATATATCGAAAACCGTTGATTTTGGAGATATGGTATGTTATACAAAAAGTGTTTGAAATGTATCGTAGCATTTTAAAGTAATATAAGATACAGGGTGTTCTATTTAAAAAAAAATAATGTTGACGGTAGATGTTCTTCTTGAGACAACCTGTATACACATTTCCTATGTCAAAAAATTCGCAATTAAAAATAATAATCGACATGCCCAAGCGTTTTTCCAGAAAATAATCACCTGAATGTTAAACGAATTTATTCCAACCTTTTTGAGCTCACTGTATAATTATGGGTTTTTTCGTTGGTAATTATTGACAGTGTTTATTGCATATTTATCTTAAGTTATTAGGCTATTAAGTATTAGATTGGCAACTGAAGGTATTTCAATTTGATTGTTAACAACATTACATCGATTTTTTAAGGCTTTTTTAATTGCTAATGTTTCTAATAGGTTGAGTTTTCTACCCTTGTGTTGCGTATATATCGGTTTTATTTTGTTGTATATTGAGTGGTTATTTATTATACAGTGGTCCGCTATTCCTGTTTTATTTGGTTTTTGGTAATGGATGTTTTATGTTCTTTAAGCTTAGTTTTAAAGTTTCTACCTGTTTGACCTAGATAGATTGCACCACAGTCATCACATTCGAAACATGAGCAATCAAAAAAGCCTTAAAAAATCGATGTAATGTTGTCAACAATCAAATTAAAATACCTTCAGGTGCCAATCTAATACCTAATAGCCTAATAACTTAAGATAAATATGCAATAAACACTGTCAATAATTACATACGAAAAAACCCATAATTATATACACAATATCATTTTCTTAATTTTATTACTTAGATGTAAATACCTCTATTATCACACCTGTAATTTAGTTGTACCTTTGGCCAATATCTGTAAATTAAGAACCAAAATAACCCATCATATGTCAATTTTTATTTTAATGACATGTAGAATTTATTATTGTCTTATGCCTTGGTAATGATTCGCAAGGGGTTGAAACACGTGTCAGGAAACTGAATTAAATTGTGAAATATAACAAGTACGACTTTAAAGACTTTTAGTTGAAAATTTTTAAAAATATTTAGTAATAAATGCCTTTTATACAATTTCAGGTTAAAAAATTGTTAACTTTTATTTTTTTTTGTTCTTTTCTTTCATTTTTTTTTTTAAATAAACATCTTTTTTAGAACCCAGTGTGTTTCTTTACCCCATTTTACTACAATAAATTAAGAGATATTGTATACCAATATGCATATTTGGTCAAAAATATGCATATAACTGCATATCTTAAAGGCAAACAAGGCATATATATGCGCATGATTTGGCTGAATTTAAGTGCATATATTCCGCCTTTTAGTTATAAAAAATCATTTGCTCGTATTGTACTTTAAGAAAGTAGTTATACTAGAAGTCAATGTAATATTTTATAGACTGAAAATGAATATTTATTTAACTATAAATGAAAACATGCAATGGCATAGGTATAAATTTATTATAAAATAAGTTACATAAGCAACTACTTAGGTAGAACATGGTGTAAAGATATTTTAAAAAAATAAAAAATGTATTTTGTCCCACCCTGTATATATCGAATTATTTATGCAATCGGACATTTGACGACACACATCTTTAGATTCTCCACCAATTTACTTTTTGTAAATTATAGCATCAAAGACAAATCTAGATACCCTTGAGCGATGTCTTAAAAGACATATATTTTAGCTTTATGCCTGAAGATGTGTCAGATTCTGCGTATCAAAGAATAAAAAGTGCCAAGAGAAGCGAGCGGAAATGAAGAATGGACGAAAGAGATCTTTTTATTTTCTTATCATTTTGACAGTGATTTAAATGCATAATGCGAGATTGCATCGTGGCAGTACGTGCATGGCGTCAGGCCAGGTGCTTATTATTACAAGAGTTTGGTCTAATCTGATTGCTTAAATATATTTAGTTTTTATTAAACCATACTACGGAGAAGTAAAGGTAAGCACGGTCGCTTTACCGAGTCTGTTTTTACGTTGGTAAGTTGTAACATAAGAATCATGCATATCTTGAATTACTAGTTTACAGCCAATTTGCAACTGTAATGTTAAAGGCAGTTTTTTGTTAATTTTTAGTCTCCAAATGCGAAAATGATGGTGAAAACTTCCTAACCCGTAAGATTTTTGAGTTATGGGTTTAATTACATTATTTTAAAAAGTAATTTGTAATATACGGGAGCGCGACGTTGCCAAATTTACGTTTTCCCTAAGTTAGGGAAATTGTGCACAATCTGGCATCACCGCGTGGGGAGTGTCTAGGGATGACGCCTCAACCATGAAGTCTCAACCTTCTAGGGCTTAAAATAACGAAGTACCGCCCAATTCCAAATCTTACTCTGCCCCGTAGCCAAATCTACTCATAAATGGCCCCTGTATACGAAAATTATGCCGTCGCTTGTCGAACTTTCGATATTTCTAGACATTACCAAAGGCACGGAACGGCTATAAAAGCAGCTGGACGGCCGTCGGATCATCAGTATTGGTTTAGCACGAGTAGTGGTCATTATTAGATAGAGAAGCGAAGTTCGCGAACAAGCCAATAGTAAGAGCCTTGTATTAGTTTTATCTTTGTATTGAATTAACTTAGTTGACGCCTGTAAACGTAGTATTCCATGTGTGAACCGACGTACGCGACACTATAAAAATATCTAAAGTACAGAAACGTGACTGTATTAACCCCGCGGATAGTTGTTGCTATATATGTGGTCAGTTTACCCCTAAATCGCAGAAAAGGACAATTAGCAAAATGATCAAAGTAGCTTATCATAAGTATTTTGGATGTGTTGTTGGCGATCAAGGTCGGGACCGGGCTCCTCACATATGTTGTCAAACCTCTGCAGCAAATCAAAGTAACTCGTTAAATAGCAAACGCTCTTCTATACCTTTTGCAGTTCCAATGATTTGGCGAATACCAACAAATCATTTTAACCACTATTACTTTTGCATGACAAAAGTGTCTGTTTTTTTAAGAAAAAGCAAACAAAATATTGAATATCCGTTACAGTATTTAGGAAGGGTAACCAGGATCTATCCTCGTTTTTTACTGTGCACATAACCCGGATGAATGGCACTTGTTTATAGATTTTTCTAGAATAAGAAAAGCAGTTCTGCTCCATAATGGCAGCAAAATACCCTTTATTCCTCTTGTACATTCAGTAGACATGAAGAAAACATACGAAAGGTATATCACTTATTCTAAATGCAATTACCTATGATATGTATAGGTGGCAAATATGTGGTGACCTAAAAGTCATAGGACTATTACTAGGGTTTCAGGGTGGATTTACGAAGTATTGCTGCTTTTTTTGTCTTTGGG
Source organism: Polydrusus tereticollis (assembly GCA_963920685.1). Taxonomy (NCBI): domain Eukaryota; kingdom Metazoa; phylum Arthropoda; class Insecta; order Coleoptera; family Curculionidae; genus Polydrusus; species Polydrusus tereticollis. The sequence continues at coordinate 30,418,181 of OY987332.1, read as the reverse complement.
ACAATAGAGCAACAAAGAGCCATTACCAAGTAAAATAATGGCTTCCAAGAGATCAATATATTCCAGTGCAAGCTAACGTAAAGAACCTCTTGTTTACCCCAAAATAGTTCTGGTACCTCCTTTACACATTAAACTGGGATTGATGAAAACTTTCGTTAAAGCATTAGATAAAGAAGGAGATGCGTTTAAATACCTTAAACAGATTTTTCCTAAACTGAGTGATGCTAAGCTTAAGGAAGGAATATCTGTTAGACCATAAATTAGAAAAATACTAAGGGATCAACAGTTTGATTTGAAATTAAGTGATGTGGAATAAGCTGCGTGGAGTTCTTTTAAAAGAATTGTTTCGGAGTTTTTAGGAAACAAAACAGTAAAAAACTACGAAAAACTTGTAGAAGAACTACTCGAAAGCTACTGCAAAATGGGCTGTCGCTTCTTGCACTCTTATTTAAATTTTTTCCCAAAAAACTTGGGTGCAGTTAGTGACGAGCAAGGAGAAAGGTCCCACCAGGACATACTAATAATGGAGCAACGCTACCAAGGCAGATGGAATAGTTGTTGGTTGCTTATGAGAGAAAGCGATAAGGAATATCAACGAAAGTCAGCATTTGCAAAAAAGTTATGTACAAAGGACTTAGGTACTATAAATATATTTTTATGTGTATTTTTGTAAATAAACCTGTTATCCTTAATATATCTTGTTTTTTTCTTCTTGGTTTGGACTTATGTATAAATATTATATACAAATGTTTGTATAAAATAAAAATATCTGATTCTGACATTCTACAACTCAAAATCTATACGTGGTGGAAAATTTTGCTTGTTGAATTCTCAAGCAGGATGCTTTAAACTCCCTTATTATAACATTACTCACAATTTTCTTTTTGTATTTGTTGACTAGTGTTATTATCCTTGAAAGTTAACTTAGGTAAAAGGTAAAAGTGAACGAAAATCGAACTGTACTGTTATATATGAATTTTTATAGCTTGTTTTATACGGACTATTTAATCGTCAATTTATGGGGCAATAAATTGAAGAATATCTTCAAGGTCAAATTTTGATGTGTAAAATACCAAAATTTTGTGGCAATTTATTTAACAAGAAATTGGCGAGATAGGTTTCGTTGAAATTTATTGACCAACTTTGGTAATGTTCTAGTTAAATTAAATAGTTTTCGGTTCTGCTAACTTTCTTATTTCGAGGTAATGATTTTCGTTATTATTTGTGAAAAAGCTAAAAAGTTGTGCAGTAGTATTTTTATAAGCTGCTCCTAATTAAAAGGTCCTTAATCATACCTTATTTTGCAATTTAATTATCCAGTGAAGTTCATAATTTGAAACGAAGAGTTTAAGATATCGGCTGCAATATACAAGGTATTTCAGTAGTACGGTACGTAACTGTAGGGGGCGATTTCTTATGATATTTTAACAGAAAAAGTTCTTATGAATGTGTACGGAGTTTTTGATTAAAAGGTGTTAAAATTTGAAAAAAAAAAATTGGTTGCAATTGGGCGTTTTATCAGAAGGTGGCTATTTTTAACATTTGCTTTGATTAACTGTTGACGCCTCCGCCGCCTTTATATGTTTGAGCCAAACATAGATTGTTTACTGTATTTTCATAGGTTGCTTGGTTCAAAATATGTCAGTTGAAATAAAAGGTTTTTTTTTCTGTTCTGCGTACCAGCAAATGCTTTTTACTTTTACAACTTAGTATGGTAACTACTTACTGCATTAAAACAGCTATACATTTTACATCACTAAACAAACAGAAATATCGGGACACACTGCTGTATTCTTAAACCTTTAAGAATTTATTGTATCTGCAAACTTGAGACTGCGTTTTACAACAGATAAACAGGACTTGAGTTGGGGTGTAATAATCATATTGGGACACCTTTGGGATACAAGAACCGCGAATTTTTCAACTTATTTCATGGCCTGAATACCATAAAATCAACTAAAACCGCGCAAGATGCCGCGAGAAGCCCGTGCGCTTTCTGCAAGGCGTGATACGGAACTCTACTTAAGTCTGGATATATTAGTTACATTAATATATCTTCGGGATAACACCGCGAACTGACCGACTTAATTACTTGGCTTGAGTGCCATCAAAAAACGAAAACCTCGCGTAACCCGCGTGAGGGAAACCGTCTGCTCCCCGCGACCACTGATACAGATCTCTCTTGCCCGCCCGAAAAACTAAAACACGCCAAGTCTTACTTGCGATATATCATCGGTCTTTCTTTTACACACAGTATCATCATGTCATACTGTTTCAACCCCTGCGCTCAGTCACGTAAGCTTAACACGTCGTTGCCTGAGCGATCGCTCGTTTTGTAGATGGCGGATCTTCTCGGAATTTAGTCTGGGTGTTGAATACGGCGTAATTGTTGTAAATTGTTATTGGTTATACGTTTACCATATCCATTGTAAATGGAGTCTTTTGCAGGGCATAAACTACGAAAATGCTTTTTATTCTTTCTACAGACGTAACATTTGTAAGCAGAAGAAATTTTATCTTCAAGTTCTTCCCATGTGTCTGTACTTCCTGACGACACAGAATTTATAAAACTTGACAATAACAAGTTTTCTATGCAGCTTCTAACGATTGGGTTAGCTTCGCGGCATCATTAGTAGATGGCGTCGAATATGATTTGAGATCAATCGACTGATAAACAAATCTCTTATATAATCGTTACAGCTTTCATCAGCAGCCTTAAAATTGCAGTCCTTGCTACGTTGCTTTACTTAGGAAGTAAGAGAGATTACAAATGATCTAAAATGTTACTCTTCTTCGGGTCATGATCAAGTGTCAATGTTTGATATCTGTAACTTGGAGGTTGGTCTTGTCCTCACAAAAATTAATTAACAATGTTCTTGCTTCTGGTATTTTCCCCGATGAGCTTCAAATAACTAGAATGAGTCCCATTTACAAGTCAGGTGAGAGCGTGTGCATGGATAATTATAGACCTATCACTGTTATAAGTACTTTTTCAAAATTTATTGTGAAAATAATAAAAAAACGAATGTTGTGTTTTTTAGATAAGTATATCAGTGTCGACAAGTACCAATATGGCTTTATTAAAGGCAGTAACACCTTATGCGCAAGAATGGATCTTGTAAGTAGGATACTAATTGAATTAGATAATAAAGAAATGGGTGTGGCTGTACTTGTTGATCTCAAAAAAGCGTTCGATGTTGTTAGAATTGATGTATTGTTGAAGAAATTAGGAGATATGCGCTCATGCTGAATCTAATTTAATCATATTTGATAAATGGAAACCAATATGTAAAACTTAATGAATTGATGAAAATGAAAACTTGAATCAAACAAATGTGGAGTTCCTCACGGTCAGTGCTTGATCCTCTGCTTTACTTATTGCATGTGCATTCTTGAGCAGCTTTGGGAGAGTTCATGTTGAAGAAGTTTATCCACTGTAGCTAAATAAATTCCTTAATATGCTTTATTTAATTAGAACACAGCATGAAATTAAATAATAAATTTTGACAACTGCAAATAACAATTTAAAAACTAGTACAAAAAATAAACTGGTGTACTAAATATAGCACAGTCGCTGCCAACGTTAGGATATGAACAACCTTATTAAATAAAATCCCTATAATAGCGCCGCCAGTTGAAAAACTAAACGAATGGAGAACGACCTTTACTATTTAAGCTACCCTAGCCTGATTCTGACGTTTTTTTCCCTTTATGTCACCTTTATCAATTGTATGTTGGTTTGCCAATCTGCAACTGAACAGTTTTCATCAAATAGGCGGTAAAACAAGTAATTCAAATCTTACCAAGTCTTGTTCAACTTAAATAGAATTATTTAGTGTTCAGAAATTGTTTCCTCGGCCATTATTACGTTATTACTAAATATATATGAATGGAACATTCAGGGTTAATCAAATAACCGTACCAAATATAACTCGACCATAACTTTTTTTGCCTATTAGATATTTCATTGTTGACTCAAACCTATTTGGCAATTTTACTCGTTTGAATCTTTGAATTAAGATGTCCTAATTCAACTCGTACAATTCCTAAGAATAAAATTTTTGTGGCCGCTGAAAAATGTAACCTACAAAAGTACAAGGTATTGTGATAAAATTACTATTGATAACTACCGGTTGCTAAGGCTAAAAGAACAGTAAATGACATAAACCAAATAATCCGGCTTTGACAACGACTTGACAATTTTTATAAAAGCAGGTACTAATAAATTTATGGCAAAAATAACAAAGCAAACGGGAACATTTTCATTTAGTTAAAGAATGTACACGCAGTTGATTTTTAGACGAAATTTGCGATTATTCATATTTGTCATACAGTAATTATTAATAGATTGGCTTTGATCAGTAAATCACTCTCATCCTCCTTGATACTTAATATTTTAATCGGCACATCCCGATATATTACTTTATCCAACGTCTGCTAGTTATAGAATAATTATCTTTGTCATTTTAGACAAGTAAAGAAACAAATAACACACTAGTGAGTTATAAATCATAACACACTAGTGGGTTATGATTATAACTCACGCAGGCACATCATTTATCACACCAGTCGATAAATTCTTTGAAGGTTTTGTCATAATTATCTCTTGACTTGTGGGGAATAATTATTGAATAAATAATGAAATGAAAATTATATTGTCTCAATGTAAACTGGAAAACCCTGTATTATATTTTAATTGACATATTTTTGAATTACAAATTTGACACGTAAAAGTAGGCTAGTGTGATTATTGTTGTTATATATATATTGTATATAAGGCTGTATGATGGAGGTCTGTACCCATACCACTTTACACCCGTACAGTGTTTACTGCCGCCTGATCTTCCAGCCAGACCTCAGTTTTCTCATTTATTTGAAAATCTGCAAAATACAGGTCCAATGTTCTTAAATCGTGTGTTGTTCACAGACGAGGCGACATTTCTCGACGTGGTGTATTCAATTACCGAAACAGACATGCGTGGGAAAATGAAAACCCGCATTTTTATATTGTCTCAATGTAAACTGGAAAACCCTGTATTATATTTTAATTGACATATTTTTGAATTACAAATTTGACACGTAAAAGTAGGCTAGTGTGATTATTGTTGTTATATATATATTGTATATAAGGCTGTATGATGGAGGTCTGTACCCATACCACTTTACACCCGTACAGTGTTTACTGCCACCTGATCTTCCAGCCAGACCTCAGTTTTCTCATTTATTTCAAAATCTGCAAAATACAGGTCCAATGTTCTTAAATCGTGTGTTGTTCACAGACGAGGCGACATTTCTCGACGTGGTGTATTCAATTACCGAAACAGACATGCGTGGGAAAATGAAAACCCGCATTTAGTTGTTGAACGTCACTTCCAATACGAGTTTAAGGTCAACATTTGGTGTGGAATTATCGGAAATCATCTTATAGGCCTCTTTGAATTACCGCCAACTCTAAACGGAGATTCATATTTGAATTTTTTACAAAATGAACTTGAAGGGCTTTTAGAAGATGTACCACTAAACGTCCGGCGAAATATGTATTTCATACAAGACGGGGCGCCGGCACACTCCTCCAGACAAGTGCGAAATTATTTAAATGGACAGTTCCCTGAACGTTGGATATGATTATTATGGTGGCCCCTTGACTTGGCCGGCGCGAAGTCCGGATTTTAATCCAATGGACTTCTGCATTTAGGGTTATTTGAAAACCATTGTTTATAACAGTTCAATAAACAACCGTAATGAGTTAAATCAGAAAATTATAAATTCTGCATGTTAATCTGCTCCGAAATGATGAAGATCTATTGTTTAAAGTTCAATAGTCTTTTGTAAAACGTATAGCGAAATGTATTGAGATCAATGGTGGCCATTTTGAACAATTGCTATCACGGCGTTACCATCTTTATTTCTAACTATTTTGTTACTTTTAAATGTTATTAAACTAAGTATTAAAAAAAATTTTGATTATAATAAATATAATAATTTCGTACATGAAAAAGCATGTTTATTAGAAAAAAATAGTCAACCTTAAGTATCTACATTAACTTTGACACTTAGCAAATGTAGCTGATTCACAATAATTTTAAGTCAGAAATTTACCGTTGCTCGATTTTCCGTTGCTTTTGGACCACGTACTTAGTTTAATTGGACATATGAAATGCCATTATCTCGAAAATGGTTGCTCCTAGCGACTTCAATAAGTTATACGTTTTTGATGTAAAAGAAGTAGGGTAACTTATTTTTTTATTAGTCGGATCGATATAAGAAGCCTAAACAAAGTCATGACAGCTAAAATGAGTAGGGCATGCCGTAGATAGCGCCCTCTACTGGTTACACAAAAACTATGGATACTTTTGAATTCCTTACCTCAGAAAACCCCAAAACTCTTAATTTAGTGCTGCTATGTCGTTTCGTTAAGAAATAATCGCAAAAAAACTAAAACAAAATTAAAATTTTGACAGTTGTATCTCGGTTGTTGTCAATTTTGGGATAAGGCAAGTTTGAATAAATCGCATTATTTCGCCTTAAGAAGTCTGCTGTTGCTCTGTGTCCCATTACTTTTGGGACCCCTTGTATAACATAACACAATAGTACCATAAATAACTATAAGTTCAGCCTTACACCTACTTATGTATTAGATAGTTTCGTTAAATTTCCATAACATCCCATTAAAATGTGCATGCCGAAAAAGTGTTGTTCTTAACGAAATGAGCATTTTTAAATTTTAAATTCACGCCACTGGCTGGCGTTCTCCAAAGTGCAATTCTGGGAAGAGTGTCGATAAGTAGAGCCTGTATCCAGGATACGATCCTTTCAGTTAACAAGATTAGGCTGGATGTAACAAAAGATAAAAGAAGTTTATTGTGTGGTAGTGGTAACCGTATTATATTGTATAACATTTTTCAAATATAGGTTAATGGAAATAAATTAAGTATTTGGTAAAAATAATTGCCGCCATAAATAAGAGGAAATTCGGGGGTTCATTTATATTTATAGTTTTATTAATCTCAACTAATTAGGTAAATTTTGTATTTTCGAAAGTCGATATTTACAAGAGTTTTCGAGATAATTAATTCTTGTAAGATTAGAGTTTCGACGTTCTGTAAATTATTATTTTTACATTATATAGATTGTTCAAGATAAAGGTTTTATTTAAAATAACAATTTTCAAAAATATTAAGTTTAGTTGCAGAAAATGTCGTTTTTGTATGTTTATTTCAAGGACTGGTTATAATTACCTAACAATCAGTAAGAAAAGGATTTTCCGTTTAAATATTTCATTGTTTAGGTAATGTTCATTAACCTTATAAACAAATATCTGTTCAACATTTGAGACTGCGAACGTTCTTAAAATTGTTAACTACTTAATATCTACATATGGGATCCTGACTGTATTTTTACATGAGGTAAAAACCTTGGACATCCTTTATATCTTTGTAACGTATTAGATACCCAACTAGGAAAATAGAACTTTAAAAAAAGCAAATTATTTTATAATTACCGAATAGCGTTGCTTTTAGATAAGTTTCGTTATTTTATAATTACCGAATAGCGTTGCTTTTAGAAAAGTTTCGTTTTGTATCGCATATCGTTACGATAATTTTGTTCTTTAAGAAAAATACTTGCATCAAATTGTCTTATAATGGCTTTAACAACTTTTACTATAGAACAAATTATTCTTGTTTGTTTTAGCATTTTATAAAAGTATTATAATACGAGATACAACCTATAAAAATATATACCTATCTATAAGTATTGCAACCATATTGTGAAAGAGTCGTAAACTTGCTTAAAGAGCTTTTAATTAGCGCCTTATAGAATACTTGTATATACCTGTTTTATTGTGGTTATATAAGGGAAGTAATAAAATTATTGTTTAACGCTGATACGCGCTAATTTATAAAATCGTTTTATAGTTATGTTTAATCTACAAAAATACTTAATCTTTTATAAATATGTTTTTTTTGTGTTAGTTTTATATCTATCCTACTATGAAGTTCACTGAAACGTTATAGAACAGAAAGATTGGAGAGTGCGCATAACAGTGTTGCCAGATTTATTTGAAAATACAATGGTACAAGTGAATTTAAACGACCGTGTTCCTTTCTTTTTTTAAATACCCGTCATGGCCTAGTAACAAAAAACATATATTTTTTAATAAAAAGTTGAACTATCTAACATAGAAAGAATCTGAGTACGTCACTGGATTCTACGTAAAAAACTACAAAAAGAACATTTGTTTTCTCTTTGATACTAATAACTGAGATATCCCGTAAAACCATCGAAAACTGGACACCCTGTAGTTACAGTACCAGATATACGGGTAGGTTCCTCAATAGTATGTACAATGTTATTATTCTCAATAGCGGGGTCAAAGGGGTTTCTAGGTTAAGTAGATTAATAAGATTAATGTTGAATTTAGAATATTTTTTTAAAAAAGTATTTCAATTCATACCGCACAAACGTCTAGAATTACAATTTATTAAAAATACAAAACTAATAGTAATCAATCCTGTATTTGAAATGTTAATTAGATTACAGTATAATTTGTTATGGACCAAAGTTATCAACTAAAAGAACCGTGGTGTATTTTCAAAAATATCGTACGTTCTTCCATTGACTTACCACGTCTATTAACTGCGACAACTTTAACTTAATACACACTCTAAGCACATCCGACGTATTCACTACAGGTCTCACTAACTTATTGTAGTTACTCAAAAGATCATCGTAAAGTCTTTTCGCGTCAGGATTTCCCGCGACAGTTCCATAAAAAACTATTATGCAAAAGAGCAAGTTCGCGGACGTCCCGGCCATCGAGGCCGTCGTCATCGTGCTTCAGAACCTGGAGGACGCTGGGCGTCGCTACGCGTCGCGTTACACAACCGGACTGGATGGTGGCATGGAGGCGTCGGCAGACGATCGGGAGAATGGAGGAGAATGCATGGGTCGAGATGGAAAGGAGCCTGAAAAGTGCAGACGAGGCCGAAGACAAAAAACTTTTGGTAATTAAATGTGTTCTACCACAATTAATAGTCTTGTAAAATATGTCTTTAGAAATTATGGTTAGTAACTCAGGATTGAACTAATTAACAATAACTTCTCTAGGGTTACTTTCAGTTCTTACAATGAGTGTCTATGTCATCAGCAAAGCTTATTCGCCTCGTCAGTCGCCGACATTGGGAGTGACATTCGCACTTTCGTCTCCACACTGCGATTGACCGTTTTCACATTCACTGATCTAAAGACCGGATTATATGCAACCAATAACCTGAAGAATATGCGCATATATATATGCACATATTTTTTAAAATTTATGCACGATACATGCAAAGAAGCAATGAATATGCGGTAATAAAACGACTAAATTTTGATATTCGAAATTAAATTTTCATTCACTTAGGGGATTCAGTATTGAATAAAGATAAATTCAAGTTATAATATACTTTTTCAAATCAGTTTACACCTAATACAGTTTTTTATATCAAACTTATACTGATATTAATTTGAAAAATTATAAAACGCACCAGTTATTATGTGTGCTTCAAGGTTTTCTCAAAAAATTGCGGCATCTATCACTAAGGACATGTTTGTAAAAACAAAACGATCTTTCTACATCTACTGAAGTTATAGGGCAAAAGTTTAATTTCGGAACTAAGGTAGGTTCAATAGCTAAATTATTTACAGTTTTCCCTGACATTATGTTTACGACCTGCCTTAAAATCTTGAAACCTGTGTTTTTTTCTATTAAATTTTCTAATTTTGCCACTACTGTTTTTCCTACCTCACCTCGTATTTGTTTGCAATTCTGTACACATATTTCTATTATATCCATCGACTCTTGTAGACTTGTACACGATTCCTTTAGTTGCAAAATACTGTCTGCTATAAATGCATAGTTACACTTAACATACATTAACTGTTGTTCCACTTTAGCACTTTGAAATATTTCTTTAGACTTTAGGATGCACTGTGAATCATCACCAGACATTTGTGAAATTAAGTCTTTCAATTTTTGGAAATTATTTGCACAAAATATTGCTGCACGATTCCAGGTGCCCCATCTGGTCACGACAGGCTCAGGTGGTAATGGTACTCTGGGAAGATTCTCCTTGTAAAATTGCACTTTTAATGAGGCCTTTATGAATATCTTTTTTACATTAGCTATTAGGTCATTGACCAACGGAAAGGAAACTATAATAGTTTCCGCAACCCTATTTAATCCGTGAGCTAGGCAAGTTACATGAATCAAATTTTAATAAAATATTTTTAAATTCTGTCCTGCCTTTATAATATACGGCGCAGCATCGGACAACAGGACAAGAATTTTATCTGTAGGAACTGAATTCGACAAAAAAAAATGTGTTAAGGTTTCTTAAATAAAACGTGTAACTGTGAGGTTGTTCGTTTTTTCCACTTCTTTTATAGCTATAAGGTAAGCTTTCCCAGGTTTTTCTTCTGTGAGTTTTCCGATCATTAAATTAACTATATAACGACCACACGAATTAATTGTTTCGTCGAGGACAATATACATATAGTTACCTCTTTCTTTCTTTATTTCATCTAGCACGGTACCAAATACCTTTCCAACGACATTTTTTCTTAATGATGATTCATCTGGAGCATTACATTTTGTATATTTTTGCAAAAAGGCCTTAACTTGCGGGTTTGTTAACTTGTTTAAAGGAATATTAGCAGCCAAGAACGTTTTACATAGATCTTCGTTAAATTCTGACTGGTCCTGGTTCCCGTTTTTAAAAATCTGAAATGACTGCTTCAGCGTTGTTTATATGGGATCAGACTTCATCTTGCTAACCTTAGCAATGTGAGACGGCGTCTTAATGTGTTGGTCTATTTAAAATTTTTTTTGAGCAGGAAACAATTTTTGAACAAGAGTTGCAAAAACATAGTCGCCGTCCAAAGCAAGTTCTGGGAAAGGTTTAATCCACGAAATACATCGTGTTTTCGACATAATCACCGCTTTCACTTTCACTTTGTTTGCGTTAACAATACTAACTGCGGCTACGACAAACGACAACCTCAATAATACTGACAAACTGTAACGAATGTGAGCAAATAAATAATTATTAAAGGTGTAGATAAAGAAATTCTAGTTAAAGCATCTGGTCAGAAATACCCACCCACTAATAGAATTTGTCAATAGAAGAATAATAGTTTATTGTATTAGTTTATTACTTTATTAATTAGCCTATTTTTTGCCCTCTTATCTTCAAACCCCGACAGCACAGGCGACACGGCGGCGTGCGACCATAAAACGTAAGAAAAGAACACAGAAATCTCAAAACATTCATAGATATGCAATAGTTCTTATTATATGCATTTTTTCCTTTAAAATCACAAAATATGCAAAAAATGCATATATATGCAAAATGCATAAAATCCGGTCTTTACGATCAGTGATCAGTTCACTTGTTCACTATGTCGAGGCGAATGGACATGGATTAGCTGGAAGTTATGGCGGCATTCGCCCTGCATTTACTAAACCTTAGCAGCTATTTAAAAAGTGTCCGTGAAAAAGTTGGAAAAAGACGTCGCTGTAGATGATGGTGGAGGATATCATATCATCGCAACACAACCATGTAAGTAGAAACTTTTTTGCACTATTTTTTTACTTAAATCTTTGTGTACGTGTTGAAAATGCTCTCGCAGTTTATTGAACAGCGATTGTGTTAACACTGGGTTCTCCCCATGTCGCTAGAGGCCTTTGACTCGTCCCCATAAAACCGCTTCCAGCGCGAAGGCTACGAGCGAGGTATGAGGCGAATGACGAGCGAACCAACTACAAATTTTTATCTCGCCAATCGCTTCGCGACTCGACTCGTCATTCGTGCACTATTAGAGCTATTCCTTAACGAGGTTCAGGTTAGTAAATTGTGTAAATATCATGTAAACGAATAATAGCCAAGGCCGTACAGATGTATACACGAGTCTGTGGCACGACGTATTGGTATGGAGAAGCACAATCTTTGAAAAAATGGGCGCGCTTAAAACCGATATAAAAATAGCAAAGAAAAATGGCTTTCGGCTTGGAAGATTCGTCTGGATCCGTCCAAGACGAAGGCCATATTTTTCTCAAAGAGTAATGTTAGACGACCTAAGGCTCGGAGTCAATGGAGTTCAATTTAACTGGTGTCAGGAGGTGGAATGCCTGGGACTTATTCTGGATCAATGAGTAAGCTGGAGGCTTAATTCAATTAACGGAGTCAAGCTAGAATTGCATCAATTTGGCTAGATGGAGCCTGCTTCACAGGCAAAATAGACTTAGCAACAGAACGAAACTAAACCTCTACAAGGTCCTGGTTAGGCCGGTTCTGACTTATGATGCGCTCTCGTGGTGTAACATAAGCAGGGCGGAGCTAAATAAGTTTCAGGTGATTCAAAATAGGGCGCTGAAGCTAATCGCAGATGTCCGAGGTACACAACGAACTGCGTGCTACATCAAGACTTTCACGTACCTACCGACAATTAACGAATTCCTTTTAAAAACTATCACGGACTCACATATGAGAGAAAGACAAGACGCAACCTATAAAGTACCTAAAGACTGACTCCCTAATGGTCCCAACCAATAGTAGAGAGGCACTAAATTCAAACATGGAAACATTGTTGAAAAAAGGCGCCAAATTATTTTGCACCGCTAAAAACTTAAAAGCAACTACGGCACAATGTACACATCAATCAAGGCAAGAAGCCAACAGGATCCCGTATATAACAATAGGAAATTATAGTCCAGCATGGAATGAATACTGAATATCTTTCGCCCGTTTTATCACTACTCCACTGCTACACACAAACATGGATGGCTGGTTTTCGTGACACGCGCGAGGCGTGGGTCAATCAATCGAATTAACAATAGCTGCCAGGTCCCTTTGATCTTACACTATGTTCCCATGCCATTTCAATATCAACGCTAATAGGATAAGAAAAAATTTTGAATAATGTTAAAATTATAAAAAATGCTTTTAGTTTCTCTTAATTATATTACTATTTATTGTCAATTACTAGATTTACTTCTAGGGTGTCCTTTCCAACAAATTTAAAATATAATTAAATAAAGGTGTGTGGCAACACCGTGACCGTTTTTTACTCGCATTCTTTCGGTGGCTACAGATAAATGTCTCGAGCTATACTTGACGGTAGGTACTTCACATTTTTCGTTATCAATATGAATATTTTGTGTCCTATTGCCAATGTAATTTACATTAAGGTTATACTGACTTTAACAAAACCCGCATCAGCCAAAGCGTTCAACAACAGTAAATGAGACACAGCGTCAAACGCTTTTGCTGGATCATAAAAAACATATAGTGCAATCAATTCCTCACTTACCTAGAGCATTATGCAGGGTATTCCCTGGAATCTATATTTTAGTTACACATTTTGCCGCAAGAGGGCTCATTTAATTGAATAATTAAAGTGTTAAAAATTATTCTTTTAACAATAACTGGAGACGAACGAAAATATCGAACTGCGATTGTCTTATGTTTTCTTGCAAACTTAATCTACTTTCCGATTATGATACAATATTTATACCGTATTATGATTTAAGTTTTTGGGATAAAATCAAAAAAACTTGCAATTGCTATTATTGCAAATTGCGCCCTCTAGCAATTTTATTTGAAACTATTGTGTATCACTGGATAAGACAGCTAAAAGCATTTACATCTCTCTTTTGAGCTTAAGTTTACTAAAATCGGATAAGTCGTTTAAAAGTTGCAGCAATTTAAATTTCAATAGCTTCCCTCACTCTTATCAGGGTCGGTAAAGCAATGAGTCTTAGACCAAAATGATGCAAAATTGTCCAAGCTTTCTAATGATGTTACTTTGATATGGAATTTTCGGAAAAATTTAGAATTTTAATATTTACTTTTCAATTGTGTCCCTGTTATAAAAAATCAAAAAAAAAAACCTCACCAAACAATTAAATGTTATAAAAAACCAAATTACGCCCTAAACAATAATCGGTTGCCAGTATTCACCTTAGGATAACCTAAAATAAACTGCGACAAGGCAACCTATCCACTCTTACTCTGGCAACCCTACGTCCTGGAGGATGTTCTTCAGACACCCCTTAGCTAGCACAACTTAGGGTAGGTTCGCTATTTTGTCTCTAGATTGAGAGGTTTAGCACTCTTATGTAAGTAAGTTAAAGTCAAATCCTGAAGGCGCCACCTTAGTTTTATTTTACTTAAAAGCCTCTAAAGGTTCTAGTGTTTGGCCTAGGAAAAAAAACACTTATGTCACCATCGGTATACACTAGCTTCTTATAAGCTCTCATTCACTCAAGCCCGCAAAGTCACTCTATTTAAAATAAAAGCCAAATTTTCGCAGAGGCCAATACAAATATTTATTCTTAAGGTGGTGTTAAGCCCTTGGTTACTTGGTTTTAAATATGCAAGCTCCTCTTACTTTGGTGGACAATAGATACTTAAAGTTAAAAGATAAATACGTGAAATGAAATATTAAAGTGATAGTACTAGGTTTGACAATAAAAGTTCTGAAGGTTTAAATTTACAAAGTTATCAATAAAAGAAAGCAAAAAGTCAAACCCTGTTTGACAGGGTCTTGCACAAGACGGCAACTATCAGACCTACACTGTGAAAATGACTGTTGAGTCTGATCTGGCAGCCACATAGACCTACATCCAGGACATTGCCTCTGACTAGGAATTTCCGCAAGGTCTGTGCAAGAACCTCTCACAACTAACTAAATCTACCATCAGAGCATTCTTAAAGTACAATATAGAATCTTACGAGTACCTGTGGTTACTCGATAAGTATACTAGCCACTTGGCATAGATAAATTAAAATGTCGAAGTTACAAGTGTTAAATTTAGAAGAATCAAATGGCCTTTAGCCGGGAAACAAAAACACTTACTTTATAATCATAAATTGTAACTATATTTACAACAAAAGTAGCTGTAACAGACTACCTAACGTGTTGAACTACTAGAGACTCTTGTGACGTCTTAACGCTATGTCGACATACGCTACACGTTTACATTGCACAAGCTCTGTACATAACATGGGTGCAAAACTTTATCAAAACACTGTATATCAAACAATACGCAAATACAAAATATTAAGATTTTAAGTTGACTACTTTTTAAAGAAAAATGAACACAGGGTAATGATACTTAGCTGCAACTTTACGTGCTACCCATGGTTCATGAAGACTCAATCTTCACACACACACACACATGGTCTCTGAAACAGCTAACGTGGATACTGCTAGACAGCTATTCTCCAAGGATTCCAATAGTACACGGCAACTGGCACGTCCCGCGTCCAGGCAACAAAAATATACTAGTACTCCACTTTGTACTCGGACTATTAGCCCCTCAAATAAAAAGAACCCTAAAATCGAATTT
The DNA here is from genome assembly GCA_963920685.1 of Polydrusus tereticollis. NCBI lineage: Eukaryota > Metazoa > Arthropoda > Insecta > Coleoptera > Curculionidae > Polydrusus > Polydrusus tereticollis. Next base: position 30,402,790 of record OY987332.1, on the reverse strand, counting down.
TAGATATACAACATGAAAGAGAAATCTTTCATAACACCCATCGAGGGTTATTTAGATACTTAAGTTAAAACCTACCTCAAATAACTAACGAGGGTTCCCAATTTACCAGATGGCGTCTATGACCGCTGTTGAAGTTCATTAAAGCATTTTAAATCGGCATTCTGCCCAAAGGAATAGGCAAACTACAAAACCATACCCTTTTTAAAACATTTGTGGATGCTTTATCGGCACTACATTAGCCTGCACGGCCCAAAAAAACTAAACTTGGGGAGCTATTTCCACGAACGTGCTTTAACTTCCAGTGTCCATGGTCGAAAGGGACGATTCTTATTTTCCTCCAACGTACATAGTTACCAAAACAAAACAATGACAAAAATTGGTCAACCCTATCTATGGAAACCACAGAACAATAGAGGTTAGACGGAAACTAACCTCTTCTAATAACATAGAAAACTAACGGCGACCAAAGTCAACCCACGCGACCAAGCAAAAATTAACCAGAAGTTGCTGTGAAAACGCACAGAAACTGTCAATCCACTTGGCTATGTCTTACAAGATACAAAACATTCCTGGAATATTAACATCAACAAAGGTTTGAAACTAAACATAATGAAAATTTTGGCTAATACAGGTTACTTAATTAGTAATTAATGTTTAAGGTGAGAGTCTACATATATGTATTTTAACAATTTAAAAGCGAAAACTTAACAGAGATAATCAAACTTATGAAATGCAATTTTCGAACTGTAACAGTCACCCCCTTTCCCAAAGGAAAAAAAATTATGAAGTATTTTTTTTTTAATATAAAAGCACACATTAACCCTGTAATTATCTATTTAAATTAGTTGTCATCTGGAACATAATAAGGTTTTAAATCTTGTACATGCCAATTTCTCTTGGACTTCCCATTCATATCCTCTACTTTTTAATTATCTTAAAAGGTCCTTCAAATTTTCCAGCAAGCTTAGACGAAAAATAATTCCCAGCGTCAGATAATGCAAATCGTCTCTTCCAGACTAAATCTTCTACCAGAAAATGAACATCGCGACGCCTAAGATTATACTGGTTTTTTGACTTTACGTGAGCTTGTTGTAATTTTTTGTTAACAAATTCCCTTAATTTGGCTAAAGCTTCTACTCTTTTAACCAAACTATTATGTTGAACTAATTCATCATCAATTGAATCCTGAATATCTGCTGTCCTATTATATTCACTACCGTGAAGTATCATATCTTTACCAAAATTAATAAAATATGGTGTGCGTCCTGTCACTTCGTGAACAGCAGTATTTACGGCACAAGCTAGCGCAGATAAATTCTCATCCCAAATTCTCTGATTATCAGAACTAAACGCTGATAGCATTGTTTTTAACACCCTATTCACTCTCTCAGTAACATTTGCGGTAAAATTCGGAACTAAAGAGTGATTTTCAGGATTTTCTCATAACCACTTTAGTAATGAATTTTTTCCAATGAGTTTCTATGCCCAGTAGTTACCGAGATATAAGCTGTGGCCACCCTTAATGAAACACCGTGTTAATTTCGGTGGTAATAGCGTCGAGTGTTGATCGACCAATTATCACATAACAAATTATTTAGTTCTAAATGGTTTCACATTCTAGTTTTTAGTATATTTTCCAAAATTTTGGCAAAGCGATTTGACAAAAAGATCAGTGTATGATTATGAAGCACGTCCTTTTGTACTTTTGTAGAGTCAGAATCAATTATAAAAGGTACAATGACGTAGGTAACGGCGGAGGAAAAACTGTAGGTAAAAATGTCTGTCGTCACTCAATTATTGGTGACGAAATATACAACAGTGTTGCCAGGTGAAAAAATACAAATCGCTAGAGGTTAATTGCAAACTATTATTTCTAATTATAAACTACACTAAATACATAATAGATAATAATATAGATACACGTACCTACCACCTAAAGTTATTTTCACTTAAAGTTGTATAAGTACAAACCAAATCTTAAATTGTTTTAAGTACCTATTTCAAATATTAAAAATTGGTAAGTTTTTTGAAATAATCTAAAAAATACCAGAAAATTAACTTTCACGAACAGCTTTTTAACAATCACTATATTATTCATAAAATCACCAGCTCTGGTGAAATTTTACCAAACCTGGCAACACTGATACGAATTCGGTACACTGGAGACGCGACGTCTAGAGAGAGTCGCTCAACCTCTCCGTCAGTCCTTCGGTCACCTACGTTATTGTACTTTTCATGATTGACTCTGACTCTACAAAGCCTTGACAACAGCCTGTTTATACAGATCTGAAAAAAATCCCTGTCGTTAAAGTTTGTTAAAAAAATATGTTGAAAGTTTCAGAAATTTCATTCGCATTAAATCTTCTCAACTGTTCTTAAAAGCCAGCAGATTTTCTATTTTTTAATGACTTAATAATGATTGTGTTAAATAATTGTGTAATCTGGCGTGTGCGTGTTTAGTCGAATTTTTAATGCATGCTAATAATTTTACCGCAATTATTTACAAAGTATCACGAAATTAATGTATTTTTTTGAATATTCAAGCCCAGTAATGCAGGCAAAATGCTCTACTAGTAGAGTGTATGCGAAGGAAGCAATTCGTATTGTTTGAAGATTATACTCGTTAGGGAGAGTGATGACGAGATCCAAATTATATTTTTACCATAGACCCCCTTCTGCAATAAGGACCCAACTAACACTTGTTGCTTAAATGAGTTAGCTGGTTCCCTAGAATCACAAAAAGGTGTTTTATATATTAGCAATAAAGTTCCAACTCAAAACAGCTATTTGTGGCATCTATGAGCAATATGACCTAATTGAAAATTTAAGAAACCTGTATTTTCTTTTCGCATTAAAGAACTTTCTTGTACTCAGTTGGTTCCTTCTTGCATAACGCGTTGTGCTATTTGGTCGATTAGCTATCAGAGAATGTGTGCAATGTATTTAATTCAACATGCAGGAAACGCGTCCCCTCCCCGTCTTTCTACCAGCAGTATTTACTACAAACGACAACTATGGTTATAAAATTGTGGAGCTTATGCCAAAAAATACAAAGAATCAGTTTTTTATCTTTTGTTAGAGGGACAAGCATGTTGAGGTGCCCATGAAGTTCATATTTAAAGAAATTCGTTAATGTCATGTTGAATAATCAGTAAATTTTTTAAACTTTTGGTGCGATTCGTGCGAAGGATAAAATCATAATATAAAAATGATATTAATTTTAGAATGTATATTAAGCGAGAGCGGTTCCTTACAAGATATGAGGTTCAATTTTATAGTTTCGGGGCCAACGAGAGCGATTTTGGGGATGTTGGGTGTTAAATGAACAAGGATTTACTAGCTTGCCGTCATTAGATTCTATTCGCCCTAGTACAAGGCTGCTTGCTTTATAAATGATAGATTCAATCGAAACTTCGTTGACTAAAACATATCATGTATTTACTACATTTAAATAAGTACTTGTAGGTAGGATCTTACTACATTTTAACTTCTTAACTTACTGACATACTACACTACTTGATGAATCAGAATTTAACAGTAACATTACACATACTGCACTGTTTTGAGGGATTTATTTATACATCATTACAAAAGGAAGTATTTGAGAAACATAACGGGGCTTTGCATTACACACACGAGAATTCCTTAAATGACACTAAGAAAATTTTTATTACAGAGCCGGAGTAGCAACACATTTTTTTGTGACCCTGGAGCCCGATCGCAAAGCAAACTTTTCTCGTCAAGATGTTGTTAGCCAGTTTTAAATGTCAACGAGTCGCCCACTTACCTTCTTGGATATTGTCGTGAGCGACACTAATTAAAAACGATTCAAACTGTGGAATACCGGCCCACGTAATCGTCGTGACTGCCATCGCCGCCATGATTATACACAACCAATCAGACAATAAGACAACTTATACGAGAATGTTTCTCCTGCGGTGTTTCGGCACCTTACAAAGAGCCTTATTAGCATATAATAATTCCCAATAAGGGATTATAGGTTATAAAGAGATTCACTTTACAATATTTTACTTTTTCTTGAAATGAATAATTCCTAGAACTGAACTTAGTATTGGTGGTTTATATTTTGAACTGTGCCGATTTTAACGGTATTATCAATTTATGTTTGGCGCAAGCATATAACTATAACGGCGGCGTCAACACCATCCTACAGAAATTTTCTTGTAGTGCTTTAGGCAATTCCGATAATTTCTAATGTAATCCCAAATTACATGTGTAACTAAAGTATACTAACCATTCAAGACTTTTTACTTGGCAAAAACTGAACTCACTGTTTAACTGTAATTTCTTTTCAATCACTATTTTTCCAACACTTCGATTCTATAAATGATCGCCCCAGGTATCCAGTGATACATTCGATTGTCTGAACCAAGGGCAACATTTATTTTCTGGCCCCTCTTGACATAAATTCCCTAAGACCGTAGATTTATGCCTGTGTCAATTTTGACGGTCAAAAAGGCTTTAAATTGCCCAGGGACAGTTTTTTAATTACTCATGTTCTCTCGGTTTCAGAGACACCCCGATGTAAAATTTGCATATTAAGTGGAATTCTGTAACGAAAGAGCTTTTACGCGTATGTGTATTTTTCTCGTCAGAAGCAGGGTGCTTTATAAAAACGTTGACGTGCACATAGATCGTATTGTTTTGTTTAGTGGGTTCAATTACATACATATTATACAGTGAGAACGTGAAGGTTGGAACAAATTCATTTAAAAGTCATATGTGTTTTTATTTCATACTGTATTGTAAAACACACCTTACATATTTGAATTTAGTCCAGAAAATAAGGTTTTACAGCAATAAATCCGGTAACATTTTTTTACCGGACTAGTCCTGTAAAATTTCTTTACCGGACTGAAATTTGTAAGTTTTAGTTTAATCAATGTCAAACACACAATGTTTCCACCGGTAAATATAAGCAATTTTCAAATATACGACGCAGAATAAAACTTCATTATAATTTCAAAACATAATTATAATTTTCAACAGAACAGTATGAAATAAAATATTGTACGTCATTCGTCCGGCAAATCCTTTACAGTATTCGTTTCAAAATTCCAGACTCGGCTCCTTCGTCGCCTCGTCTCGAAACATTTCACTAATACTGTAAAAGTTGATTTACCGGACTTATAACGTAAATATCTATTTCGAGAACCCGTCAAGTTTTTATTTTTGTTGTGCATTTATTAAAGCTTATTTCATGTATACAGGTTGTACCAAAAACAAGTTACGACGGGTTACTTCAATTTTTTTTATGAAGACCCCTATTTTATAATATTTTTTTTCGGATTCTGCATAAAATTCTAAACATATTTCATGAAATATGTCATAAACTGAAATTCAGCCGTTTGCGAGAAAACTGCGTTTTAACTTAAAACAACAACACATTATTTATGAGCGGAAAGAAAAGAAAATTCAAAAGAAACTATAAGTCACTTTATGAAATGTTGGAAATGACCTCCACCAACAGTCTGGCAGTACCCGAGACGATCTTAAAATTCTTGCAGAACGTTATTAACGACGTAAGTTTCTATTTATCTTATTTTGCCTCTTATTCTGTTCTTTAAATCTTCAATATTGTTTAGTCGGTTAACATATACCTTAGACTCAAGATAACCCGAAAAAAAGGGGTTAAATCTGGAGATCTGGCTGGCCATTCAATTGGACCTCGTCGAACAATCCATCGTTAGGGAAAAGTGAATTAAGGTACTAAAGCACTCAGTGGGTGTAAAGGGCCGGAGCTCCATCTTACTAATACCACTAAAAATTGTTCGGTGCATCAGGATCTTTCGGATTATGTATTAGATCAAAATCTAAAAATTCTAAGTATGTTATACCTATCAAATTTCCGTCAATAAAAGTGGGTCCCAAAATTCAATAACTTTTTGAGGATATTGGGTGACATTCCATAATCCAGCGTGGATTTTCTGTAGCACAAAACCGTCAGTTTTGTTTGTTTACGCTTCCATTCAAACAAAACGTTGCCTCATCCGAAAATACAATTCGTTTCGAAAACTGTGGATGATCATTGCACATATTCATCATTATCTCTCAAAATTTGATTTTTCTGTCTGTATCATCTTGATAGAGTTCATGAATCAATTGGACCTTGTAAGCATGGAATTTTTTTTGTCTATTATTTGAATAACAATAATACTAATGATTAAATGTAATACAAAACTAACATAATTATTTACACAGATGTTGAAAATGACTACCACCGACTTCCATGCAATGCTAAAGGTGTGATTCAAATTTTTCACGAACTGCCTGTAACATTTCTAGTGTTATCAGTCGGCATTCTTGTACAAATCGTTCCCTTAGATCTTCTAAATCGTTGGGCTTTGTTGCATAAACTTTTGTCTTAAGATGTCCCCATAAGAAAAAGTCGAGTGGCGTCAGATCTGGAGACCTAGCTGGCCACTTAGTGGGCCCCCTGTGGCCGATCTATCTTCCTGGAAATGTCTGATCCAAGTAAAGTACTTCCCAGCATATGTTTGGCTTAATGACTGCAATAAAATCCCTCATAAACTCGGCTTTCGCTTTCGCAGAGACGTATTAACCCACATTTATTTTTAATGCCAGTTTATAATAACAATAGATAGGTACATTACTTGACTTGTTTCCAAAATTAATAAACTGTCTAATTAAGATTTTCTAGAAACAACTTAATTATTAGGATATTTCTCAAAACTTTTTAGTTAGAGGTACCTGATTATATAGCTTATATAAATAGTAAACATAGTATTCGAAATAGACTAGATTACTATTTTACTTTGAAACAGTGTGCAACATGTTAATATTAAAAGTATGTGGAGACCTTGGGAATCTTCAGCTAATGCGATATCTAGCTACCCTAAACATTCCAGGAAGCATTTATCTTCTGACGCGAAAGTGATCGTGAAAAATGTATGTGAATCGTTATTATAGAACGGCCACCCTAAAGTACCTAATTGCCACTAAAAATACCAGTGAAATGACGAAAGTTCCATTATCGATGGTACGAGATATTATGCTGAAAGGACATTTTAAAAGAAAAGTTCGCAAAGATATCGGAAAAATGAAGTGCGTAGATGATTGTGACAAAGATGTTATTCGCAGGAAAATATACCAAAATAATGTATCAAAGAAATGTTGTGCCCACGTTAGATTCTTTAAAAACACGGTTAACAACTGACGATACAACGATGTCATGTAGCAGGACAAGTCTTCGCCGCGCTTTGCAAGAGATGGGATTTAAGTATAAGACAATAAACAAGAGACAAATTAATATGGAGTCCGAAAGATTAAATGCGTGCGAATAGTTGTCCTTTTCCGCATGCAAAACTTTTCACACTTCTTTTGTACTTGTACTGTACTAATCGACAGTTAAATATGGGTAATATTACCAAGAAATTCTTTAAAAATGTAGGTTTGGCAGTCGAACAGGTAACGTAGTTTCTTTGGGTGTTTACAATGTAATAAAACTATTATTGCAGTTATTAGGTTAAACGAAATATGTTCGGATGGACTTTACTCTCTTACCCCTACATAATCATTTGGAGGAGCCCCATCCTGTTGGAAAATAACTTCCTGTCGTAAAGGATTTGCATCTTCCTGAGCTAGGATTTATTGTATTTTGTAATAAATCATGGTAAACTTCTCCAGTCAAGTTTCCATTGATGAAAATGGGACCAATAATATGGTTGCCAAGAATATCCGCCCTTACATTTAATTTCTCAGGTCTTTGAGTATGATATTCCCTGTAAAGATAAGGGTTTTTACCCGACCAATACCTTCAATACCTGCCCCGGCAAGAGCAAATGTAGATTAATCTGAGAAACAGATATTTAATTGTAGACAATAATGCGATTTGACATAAGTTCGCAAAATTCTGTCCGGCGATCATAGGCATCTTCGTTGAGCTCATGAACAAGACTGATTTTATTAGGATAATACTTTGCACGTTTTAATATTCTGTGAATTGAAGTTTTAGCCACCCCAGATCCTTCTGACAATGATGTTATGCTATTAAATTGAGTACGGTCGGCTTCTAAAAGTCCAAGAGCCCCTATTTGCATACCTTCATTGGTTATCGTCCGGACACGATTGTGTTTTTTATTCTGCACCGAGCCAGTTTCATCAAATTTTCTGACAAGTTCCATCACGTATTTGGTCTGAACATTCTTGTCAGGAAACTGCGCGTTGAAACTTGTAGCAGCAGCTCTAGCGCAATCATTGTTGCTATAATACAGTTTCAGCAGTTCTTTTCTTTCTTCTAAAGAGTAAACCATTTTTAATCACAGTATCTCACACTCTCAAACACAACTTACACTAAGTCAAGACTGAAAATATTCAAAAATAACAAATACTTTTGGTTTTCTCATCAAAAAACACAAAACACTGTTTTCCTTACGATGCAGCGACGGCGCTAGATCTCTTTTTTTGTTAAGAGACTCCCGCCGGAGAAGGATCTAAAATGCACATTTTAACTTATTTAATTATTATCTCTAAAACTATCTGACCGAATTTCAAATGAGAGCAATTTTTTTTTTAAATTAACGTGGAATCAGATATTTATTTAGCCTGTTTCGTTTTAAATGGTGAACCCTGTACAGGGACATTTTTTTAAGTGTCTCACCCGATTGGCGATTTTCCTGCTAACTATCATAAAAAACAAATTACATATTTCTCAATGATTTTCAATAAGGCAGCCGAATTTAATGTCAAAAAATACATAGATTTACAAATTTGACAGATACGACGCCATTTTGAATTATTTTAAATGACAACCCTTGTAAATAACCACACAAAGTCGGATCGTCAAATGCAATTCAATCGTATGGTTACTTATGAGGGTTGCCATTTAAAAAAATTCAAAATGGCGTCGTCTCTGTCACTTTTTGACGTCTGTCGGATTTGACTATAGCGCAGATCGCTTGCTCACGGGAAATTATGTCACTGTAAAAAAAATTAGGGTGTTCAGCTTAGAAGGTCTATTTATTAAAGGGGTGAGACACTTAAAAGACAAAATCGATGAAGGCAAATTAGGAACGCCCGTATTTCCGAAACGGCTGAAAATAAGTGGCAACAACTCTATAGTTTTAGAATCGGATCGCCAAAAGCAATTTAATCGTGTGGTTATTTATGGGGGTTGCCATTTAAGAAAATTCAAAATGGCGCCTCATCTGTCAAATTTGTAAATCTATGTATTTTTTGACATTAAATTCGGCTTCCTTATCGAAAATCATTAAGAAATATGTTATTTGTTTTTTATGATAGTCAGCAGGAAAGCAGCAATCGGGTGAGACATTTAAAAAAATGTCCCTGTACATATTTGATTGGCTGATAGGAAACAAATATTATGTATCTGGGGCAATAAACAGGTATTTTTTGAAAATCCAAATAAATATTTTTATTATTGTTGTTTTAAAAAAAATAAGGACAAAACCTATCGTATCTGTCCCTTTTTGCTCTGCTTTCTTTGGGGCAGCCAGCTTTGAAAGGCCGTTCTGCATTCTCTATTCCGGTGTTGAAAACGCGACTGCTTAACCTATTAATATTTAAGCAGGTACATTTTGCTCTGTTTAGCTTTATATGGCACCTCATTTTCCGCAGAGCTCCCTGAGGGCAGTTCCTTTTACTGAAACGAATTCTGGCTGTAAATAGACCCTTTTTGGGGTTAGATAGAGTGCTACTTCGAATAAGCCTAAATTTTAAGCGTTTTGAGGGATAAACTGTATATAAGGTATATTTCAATGGTCAGAAAAGATTATAGGTAGCGTTAAGGTTACAAATGAAAGAAAACATGTTTGTAAAGGAGAAAGAAGAAAAATATGTTTTCGAATGTTTGATGAGGGAATAGTATTAATTCCACGACCCCTGCAAGGATAAAAGAGGGCATTATGAAAATAATAATAATAATAATATAAAATTGGAATTTTTACAACAACGTCAAGATACTTGCGTTTATTTAATATTTGTTTCCAATAATTAATTTATTGTCATAGTTTTTATAGTTTTATACTTTTGAAGCATTTATTAGACATATGGGAGATTTTGTGGTTTTTAAACTCACAACATTTTCATACCTAGGAACAACAAATTTATTTAAAAATAAAATAAATCAAATTTACAAATAACAAACAATTTTAAAATGTTAAATACAGGGTGATTCAAAAAGTACTTTGACAAACTTGGGGAGGTAATAGCCGACAATATTTTAAGATGAAAACTTCTTATTAACAGTGGTCCTTGGCGACTTCGTTACGGAGATACAGGGTGTTGAAATGTTAGAAGAAATAATAATAATTTTTAAATAACTCCTTAACGAGTTATTTTTTTTTATTAAATTTAGTGAGTTAAATAAGCATCTAAGTACATTTATTTTCAAAGTTCAACATGTTCGTAAATTTAACCAGTGGCGTCGGTACAAAATGTTGCTATCACATTTTTTGTGAAAATAATGCTACACCACTGACTTATTTTATTTCAACTTTCTTTTTATGAACCCCCCCCCCCCTTCATTTACAACAAAAAAGATCACGTGAGTTTGTATGATACGAGAAACGGTTTAAGGGTAAATGATTATTTTATTTGACTTTACACAAATATTGAAAAATGTGTTTTAAATTCACAAATAGGTACCCTCAAATATTTATTAAAGTATTTTAACGAATACATACATACTTAATAATAAACAAATAAGTACATGTCTAAAGAAGGCATCTTAAGATGCCTATTTTCTAAGTATAATACGTTCTCAGTGGCATACATATTTATTTATCAGTATGTTATTTTTTAATATTTTGTATTTTAACAAGGCGGCTTTGGAAATGCTTTTTTAAAATTTTGTATTTTTACAAGGCGGCTTTGGAAATGCATTTGTCGATAAATTGAAACATATTTGACGGTTAGTTGCTAATTTGGTTTATTTCTTCAGTTTGTTTTTTTTGGTTGGATATTATTAGTATTGTTTATAAGGTACCTACTATGGATTATTTAGGAAATAATGCGCATTTAGCCGACATGCATTTTTCATATGGCCTTGCTGATGGAAATGCACGAGAAGCGAGACGAATTTACCAGGAGCGATATCCTAACCGAGTACTGCCTGCTGCTGCAACATTAACAAATCTTCACCGCCGTTTGGCTGAAACATGGAGTTTTGCATGGCCACGTGACATTCCTGGAAGACCACGAACAGCCCGAACCCCAGAATTAGAAGAAGCTGTTTTAAACGCTGTAGTGGAAAATCCAGATACAAGCACCCGAATAATTGCTGATGCTCTCAATTCCACCCAAGCTACAGTTTGGAGAATTCTACACGATAAGCAGTTGTATTCGTACCACATTCAAAGGGTACAAGCTCCTTTACCCAGAGACTTTCCTCAGCGCATTAATTTGTGTCAGTGGTTTTTGGAAAAATTTGCTGAAAATCCTCAATTTTTAAATTATGTACTTTTTACGGACGAGGCAAAGTTTTCTCAGAGTTCGATTACAAACTTTCACAATAACGATATCTGGTCTTTGGAGAATCCCCACGCAGTTAGTGAACGAAATTCTCAGTACCAATTTTCATTAAACGTGTGGGGAGGAATAGTTGGCGATTACTTGATAGGACCTTTTTTTCCTTCACTTCGGCTTAATGGCGATACGTACCGACACTTTTTGGAAAATGAACTTCCTCCTTTATTGGATGATGTACCCTTAGAAACTCGAAGACGTATATGGTTTATGCATGACGAAGCTCCCGCTCATTTCAACATAGTGGCCAGGACTCATCTAAACCAAATTTATCCAAATCGATGGATCGGTAGGGGAGTTGAGGAAGGAAATCAACCGTGGCCACCAAGGTCCCCAGATTTAAATCCTCTTGATTTTTATTTGTGGGGACATTTGCAGTCAATCGTTTACAAAACGCCCGTCGAAAATCCAGAAGTGCTAAGAAACCGAATAATCGATGGTTTTGAAGTAATAAGAAACAGACCAGATATCTTAGCACGCGTACGAGATTCCATGCAAAGGAGATTAGATGCCTGCATCTTGGCTGAAGGTGGACATTTCGAACAATTTATTTAAAAATGATTTCATTTCTGTAACGTACTTATTTATTTAATTAAATTGAATGGTATACCTTAATAAATCTTTAAATTAAAAACACATTTTTTAATATTTGTTTATACTCAAATAAAATAATCATTTACCCTTAAACCGTCCCTCGTATCAAAAAAATACACGTGATCTTTTTTGTTCTAAATGATGGGGGGATTCATAAGAAGAAAGTTAAAATAAAATAAGTCAGTGGTGTAGTATAGTTTTCATAAAAAATATTATAGCAACATTTTGTACCGACGCCACTGGTTAAATTTACGAACGTGTTGTACTTTAAAAATAAGTGCCCTTAGATGCTTATTTAATTCACTAAATTTCATAAAAAAAAATAACTCGTTAAGGAGTTATTTAAAAATTATTACTATTTCTTTTAACATTTCAACACCCTGTATCTCCGTAACGAAGTCGCCAAGGACCACTGTTTATAAGAAGTTTTCATCTTAAAATATTGTCGGCTATTACCTCCTCAAGTTTGTCAAAGTACTTTTGAATCACCCTGTATACAGGGCGTCCATTTAGTATGCAGCTGGACGATATCTCGTTAACGATCGACTATATCGATACATAAATGTAACAGTAAGATATCTCGGGAAAAATGGGTTTTAAGATTATCGGTCTATAGCATATATCTATTTTTAAGGTATGGAAGAGTAACAGTGGGATATTTCTGTCACGAAAGGTGCGCGCGCAATTTAAAATAAACCAGTGTTAACTTGTAGAAATACCTTACTTGTATTTTAAGCGAGTGTGAGATATCTCAGTGTTGCACTTATATTCCTAAGTAATGCCAGTAGTGGGAACTGGCAATGACGAGGCAAGCCATTTAAGTAGTGAAATGGTCGATACACCCGTTTTGATGGGAACTGGTAATGGCGAAAACAACCTTATTAAGTCCGGCAATTTTGAGACTGCTAATCCAACCACTTCAATTTTAGCTAATTCGGAAGAACGTTTGTAATTAATTTGTAAATAATTTGTAAAATACCAAGAAATCTCCAGAACTTAAAAAAGAATAAGAAAAAGTTACCTATTAATACTGGAAAAGAATATGTTTCCAAAATGGGTAAGTTGCATAAAGAAAAACAAATAAAATTGGCATGCAACAACTGTATATTTCAGTGTAATGAAAAAATTACTGCCAATCAGAGAGTTCAAATATTTAAAAAATTTTATGCATTAAAAGAAAAAACATGACAAAGGGATTCTATAGCTAGAGGTATAGCACCTAGGTACATCACCAAAAAAAGGAATTGGAGCATGAAAACCTGTTACTAACAAGGCATCTCACATTTTAGTCAATGAAAAAACATACGACTATGCAGAAAATATTTTATGACGACACTAGATATATGAAATAACACCAGTGTCTACAGTAATTTTAAAAACCGATGATACAGAATGCGTGGAAGGAGAAAGAAAAGGAATACATCAACATCATATAAATAAAACAGGTGAACAGCAGATCCAAGATATTGTGCTTCACATCAATTCTGTTCCCCGAATGGAATCTCATTATTGTCGTGCCCGGACCAAAAAAGAATATTTGGAGGGTTCCCTCAATTTAAACATGATGTATCGCTTATACCAAAAACAATGTAAAAGCGCTGATCAAATTTGCGTATAATATCCTATTTACGCAAACACTTTCAAAACTAGATTTAACATCGGTTTTTATAAACCCAAAAAGGACCAGTGTTCGGTGCGTGAAGCATACAAAAATCAAACAGAGAATGACAACCTTGATCTTCAGCAACAATACGAATGGCATTTGTCAAAGGATGAAAAAGAAAACAATATAATTTCAGCCAAAGAAAATAACTTCAATGTCGTTTGCTGTTTTGATTTGCAAGCTGTATTGGCGTTACCTCAAAGAAAGGTGGCCAAATTTTATTATAGATCAAAAGTAAACGTTTTAAACTATACCCTGTTTGATTAACATGAGAAGCAAGGGTACTGTTATACCTGGCATGAGGAAATGGCAAGAAGGAGGGGTGTTGTAATAGCAACCTGTGTTTATCTTTGGTCCAGAGTAAGAAGAGAAACATAATTTTTTATAGCGACAATTGTGTGGCACAAAACAACAATAGATTTCTATTTACCGTGTACCTTTATTGCTTGGAACATCTTGAAATTGACAGCATAACTTATAAATATTTGATAGTTGACCATACAGGAAACGAGGGTGATTCCATGCATGCGGCAATAGAAAGGGGAAAAAATAGAATACTAAAAAGTGGCCCCATCTATGTACCCTCGCAGCTCTCTGCAATAACTAGGTGTGCAAAAAAAAAAAGGAAAAAAGGAAAACCGTATTAAGTCAAGGAAATGCACTTTAAAGATTTTATAAACTAGAAGAAGGTGGCTAAAGAAATGGAAAATAATTTCAATATGAACACAGCCAATGAAAAGGTAAAGTGGGGTGCGGTAAAAGTTGTACAGTTGGTTAAGAAAGATATTGATATTATCAATTACAAAACAACTTTTTTTGAATGAAGAAAGCTTTAAGAAATTTTTTATAAGACAGAAATGCAGGGGAAAAGGTAGAATTTTTAAAAAACAGAAGTCGGATTTATTGCAGGTATGTATGGAAAATCAAATACCCAAAATCCATCACGAATTCAAAGTTTAAAGTCTTTAACCAAAAATATCTCTAAAGAAAATATTACTTGCTCCGAAAAAGAACACTACAAAAAAGAGAAAATGTGGAATACAGAATTTTTTTTACACTTGTGTCCTCTGTAATGCCTTCAATTGGAGGATATAATTATATTGGCAACACTTTTATAAATATAGGAATAATACATATTTTTATACTTCAACAAAATCTTTAAATGCAATTATCCCAATTTCTTGTTTTTTTAAGATATTTCACTGTTACTTTCGTGTATCGATATACAGAAGTTGTACATGTTAATGCCGCGCACCTCTTAAAAATAATTTTAAATATACAGGTTGGCTCAAAAATCCAGGGTGGGCCAAACATATCTTTTTTAAATGGAACACCATATATATTTTTTTACAATTTTACAGAAGAAACTTAAATTATTATCGAAAAGTATGTAAATCTCCAATTTGGAAAATATCTTTGATTTTAAAACGAATACATATTAACGCATTAAGTGTTCAAAGTGTCTACCATTTTACAAAATGCAAGCGTCAATTCGTTTGAAGAACGAGTCCCTCACATTTCTCAACATTAATGGGGTAACTCTACCAAATGATTGTCGGATTCGTTCCATCATGTCCTCCTTTGTTGTTGCTAGTGTGCTGTAAACATCGACCTTGACGGTGCCCCACAAAAAGAAATCCATGGCCGTTAGGTCAGGTGGCCTTGCTGGCCAACTGATCGCTCGTCACCGCTCTGGAAACTATGCATTTAAATGTTTCCGAACATATCTGCTGTAGTGAGGGGGTGCCCCATCGAGCTGAACCCACATCATGTTCATTATGAACTCCGGGAGATTATCAGTCATCCTAACAAAGTCATGTTGCAAAAATTCCGAAAACAAACGACCATTCAAGTGCTCTTCAAAGAAATAAGGTCCAATGGCATGATCGTGGATAACACCACCCCAAGGGTTTAAGCTCCACTGATGTTGGAAGTTATTTACTAGAAGGGCATGTGGATTTTGGGTATCATAAAAGTGAAAATTATGTCTATTGACGAACCCATTTCTATGATATGTCGATTCATCGGTAAACATAACATATTTAAAAAAATCTTCATCTTCAGCAGTGGTATTTTGGGCCCATTGACAAAATAATGTTCTTCTTTCAAAATCATTGTCGCTTAATTCTTGATGTACTTGAACCTCACAGGGATCAAATTTCTTTGCCAATAAACAATTATTCACTAAAGATTTTTTTATTTCCAAATTAGAATTAATTTTTCTGACACATATTTCTGGATTCTCCACCGCCGCCTGTGCAATGCCTAGCTGGTTATCTTCATAAAGCACTGTTTTGGTCCTAGATGTTCTTTCATATTCTACGCCCTCGTTCTCTCAATTCGATCTTTTAGTTTAGTTATTGATCTTTCGTCCGGACATCGATTTTCTGGAAACTTCTGAGCATATAAACGTGATGCCATAAAACAATTTCCATCAGTTTCTAAAAACTGCGTAAATCACATTTACTAATTCTACTCGAGTGCAATTAAAATTAATTTTGAAAATTAACGTAGACAAGGCCACTGAAAAACGTCAAATAATTGATAATTATTATATCTGCCATTTGCAGAAAAGTTGAATTTGATAGAAATGCATGACCAACCAAAGCCAAATTTAAAGCATCACGAAATTACGCTTGCTTTTAAGACACAATTTTTTGAAATCATGTTTCCTTCTACAACTTTCTGAAATAAGGTACCAGATATTGGTATCAAGTTAAAGGAAATTAAAATAACTTTCTGAAAAAATGTAAAGTACAGGGTCTTTCACTTAAAAATAAAAAAAAAAACGAAAACTTGGTTTTAACGTCATTAAGTTTGGACCAAAATGTTGAACACTCTGTACAACTTATCCCAATTCTAATAACAGTTAGGTGATTTTACATGTTATAACTTTTCCTTCCCAAATTTTAGTAAAAAGATTTGAAAAAATAGTTAAAATCCAACGATTTTTATGTAAAATCGTTTTTAGCCAAAAATCCATTGAAAAATTCATGTCTTGACAACGTCGCATTTGATGATCAAACAAATATATGTAGTTCCATTTAAGAAAAGATATGTTTGGCCCACCGTGGATTTTTGAACCATCCTGCATATTTAAAATTATTTTTAAAAGGTTCGCGGCGTTACTAACTGAACTAACCTGTACAACTTTTGTATAAGAGAGTTTTTTTTCTTAAGTCGACCGTTAACGAGATATTGTCCACCGGCACACTAAATGGATACCCTGTAAACATATTTTTTTCATTTATATGTTTCACTCCACGTGACCTTCTTTATTTTCAATGCCCTTAATATATATTTTTTTCTGTGTGTCCATTAATTTTTAACAGAATGGCTCTATTGGTTTGCACTTCTCGGATGGCATCCCTCATTCTTATTCTTAGATCGTCCAAAGAATAACACGACGTAGAATAGACGATATTTTTAACGTGACCCCATAAGAAAAGTCGCACGGTGTTAAATCGGGAATATTAGGAGGTCATCTAATAGTGCTTGATTTTCCAATTTATATGAATTTAAGCTAAACTAATGAAAAAAATAAGGGGCATGTATGGTATTTAGAGAAAAAAGTGTCCTGTATATTATTAAATGTCCGCAGCAAGGGCTACAATTGAAAACTACAAATTTGACCCGCCCGAAAATCGGGATATCTTAGAAGAACAGGTAAAGTCCATCCGAACATATTTCGTTTGACCTATTAACTGCAATTAATTATAGTTTTATTACATTGTAAACACCCAAAGAAACCCCGATACCTGTTCGACTGCCAAACCTACATTTGTAAAGAATTTCTTGTTAATATTACCCATATAAAACTGTCGATGAGTGTGTATTACTGAAATGGAATGAAATCAGGGGTACTGCTTTGCACAAGAACGGATTTGGTAATTAAATGAAAAGCCATAGTAATACCTTATAGTAGGAATGTTTATTATGTTTATTTTTACCACTACTAGTACATTAATTTATTATAAGTACAAAACAAGTGTACAGGGACATTTTTTTAAGTGTCTCACCCGATTGGCGATTTTCCTGCTGACTATCATAAAAAACAAATTACATATTTCTCAATGATTTTCGATAAGGAAGCCGAATTTAATGTCAAAAAATACATAGATTTACAAATTTGACAGATGAGACGCCATTTTGAATTTTCTTAAACGGCAACCCCCATAAATAACCACACGATTGGATTGCATTTGGCGATCCGATTCTAAAACTATATAGTTGTCGACACTTATTTTCAGCCGTTTCGGAAATACGGGCGTTCCTAATTTGCCTCCATCGATTTTGTCTTTTAAGTGTCTCACCCCTTTAATAAATAGACCTTCTAAGGTGAACACCTCAATTTTTTTCACAGTAAGATAACTTCGCGTGTGCAAGCGATCTACGCTATAGTCAAATCCGACAGACGTCAAAAAGTGACAGATACGACGCCATTTTGAATTTTTTTAAATGGCACCCCCATAAATAACTAGACGATTGGATTGCATTTGGCGATCCGATTCTAAAGCTATATAGTCGTTGACACTTATTTTCAGCCGTTTCGGAAATACGGGGGTTCATAATTTGCCTCCATCGATTTTGTCTTTTAAGTGTCTCACCCCTTTAATAAATAGACCTTCTAAGGTGAACACCTCAATTTTTTTCACAGTAAGATAACTTCGCGTGTGCAAGCGATCTACGCTATAGTCAAATCCGACAGATGTCAAAAAGTGACAGATACGACGCCATCTTGAATTTTTTTAAATGGCAACCCTCATAAATAACTAGACGATTGGATTGCATTTGGCGATCCGATTCTAAAGCTATATAGTCGTTGACACTTATTTTCAGCCGTTTCGGAAATACGGGGGTTCCTAATTTGCTTCCATCGATTTTGTCTTTTAAGTGTCTCACCCCTTTAATAAATAGACCTTCTAAGCTGAACACCCTAATTTTTTTCACAGTGACATAATTTCGCGTGAGCAAGCGATCTACGCTATAGTCAAATCCGACAGATGTCAAAAAGTGACAGATACGACGGCATCTTGAATTTTTTTAAATGACAACCCTCATAAATAACTAGACGATTGAATTGCATTTGGCGATCCGATTATAAAACTATGTAGTTGTTGACACTTATTTTCAGCCGTTTCGGAAATACGGGGGTTCATAATTTGCCTCCATCGATTTTGTCTTTTAAGTGTCTCACCCCTTTAATAAATAGACCTTCCAAGCTGAACACCCTAACTTTTTTCACAGTGACATAATTTCGCGTAAGCAAGCGATCTACGCTATAGTCAAATCCGACAGACGTCAAAAAGTGACAGATACGACGCCATTTTGAATTTTTTTAAATGGCAACCCTCATAAATAACTAGACGATTGGATTGCATTTGGCGATCCGATTCTAAAACTATATAGTCGTTGACACTTATTTTCAGCCGTTTCGGAAATACGGGCGTTCCTAATTTGCCTCCATCGATTTTGTCTTTTAAGTGTCTCACCCCTTTAATAAATAGACCTTCTAAGCTGAACACCTCAATTTTTTTCACAGTAAGATAACTTCGCGTGAGCAAGCGATCTACGCTATAGTCAAATCCAACAGATGTCAAAAAGTGAAAGATACGGCGCCATCTTGAATTTTTTTAAATGGCAACCCTCATAAATAACCAGACGATTGGATTGCATTTGGCGATCCGATTCTAAAACTATATAGTCGTTGACACTTATTTTCAGCCGTTTCGGAAATACGGGCGTTCCTAATTTGCCTCCATCGATTTTGTCTATATAGTTTTAGAATCGGATCGCCAAATGCAATTCAATCGTGCGGTTATTTATGAGGGCTGCAATTTAAAAAAATTCAAAATGGAGTCGTATCTGTCACTTTTTGACATCTGTTGGATTTGACTATAGCGTAGATCGCTTGCTCATGGAAAAATATGTCACTTTGAAAAAAATCAGGGTGTTCAGCTTAGAAGGTCTATTTATTAAAGGGGTGAGACACTTAAAAGACAAAATCGATGGAGGCAAATTAGGAACCCCCGTATTTCCGAAACGGCTGAAAATAAGTGTCAACGACTATATAGTTTTAGAATCGGATCGCCAAATGCAATCCAATCGTGTGGTTATTTATGGGGGTTGCCATTTAAAAAAATTCAAAATGGCGTCGTATCTGTCACTTTTTGACGTCTGTCGGATTTGACTATAGCGTAGATCGCTTACTCACGGGAAATTATGTCACTGTGAAAAAAATTAGGGTGTTCACCTTAGAAAGTCTATTTATTAAAGGGGTGAGACACTTAAAAGACAAAATCGATGGAGGCAAATTAGGAACCCCCGTATTTCCGAAACGGCTGAAAATAAGTGTCAACAACTATATAGTTTTAGAATCGGATCGCCAAATGCAATCCAATCGTGTGGTTATTTATGGGGGTTGCCATTTAATAAAATTCAAAATGGCGTCGTATCTGTCACTTTTTGACATCTGCCGGATTTGACTATAGCGTAAATCGCTTGCTCACGCGAAATTATGTCACTGTAAAAAAAATTAGGGTGTTCAGCTTAGAAGGTCTATTTATTAAAGGGGTGAGACACTTAAAAGACAAAATCGATGGAGGCAAATTAGGAACCCCCGTATTTCCGAAACGGCTGAAAATAAGTGTCAACAACTATATAGTTTTAGAATCGGATCGCCAAATGCAATCCAATCGTGTGGTTATTTATGGGGGTTGCCATTTAAGAAAATTCAAAATGGTTTCTGAGATGTCAAATTTGTAAATCTATGTATTTTTTGACATTAAATTCGGCTTCCTTATCGAAAATCATTGAGAAATATGTAATTTGTTTTTTATGATAGTCAGCAGGAAAATCGCCAATCGGGTGAGACACTTAAAAAAATGTCCCTGTACATGCGGAAGCGCGGTGAAGTCTTGTCCTGCTACATGATATCGTTGTGCGTCAGTTGTTAACCATGTTTTTAAAGAATCTAACGTGGGCACAATATTTTCTCGATACATTTGGTATATTTTTCTGCGAATAACATCTTTGTCACAATCATCTACGCACTTCATTTTTCCGGTATTCTGCGAACTTTTCTTTTACAATGTCCTTTCAGCATAATATCTCGTACCGTCGATAATGGAACTTTCGTCATTTTACTGGTATTTTTAGTGGCAATTACTTTAGGGTGGCCGTTCTTTAATAACGATTCACATACATTTTTCACGATCACTTTGGCGTCAGAAGATAAATGCTTCCTGAAATGTTTAGGGTAGCTAGATATCGCATTAGCTCAAGATTCCCAAGGTCTCCACATACTCTTAATATTAACATGTTTCAAAGTAAAATGGTAATCTAATCTATTTCGAATATTATGTTTACTATTTATATACCTAAGCTATATAAACAGGTACCTGTAACTAAAAAGTTTTGAGAAATATTCTGATAATTAGGTTTCTAGAAAACCTTAATTATAGAGTTTATTAATTTTGATAACAAATCAAGTAATGTGCCTATCTAGTGTTATTATAAACTGGCATTAAAAATAAATGTGGGTTAATACGTCTGTGCGAAAACAAATGCCGAGTTTATGAGGGGTTTTATTGCAGTCATTAAGTCAAACGAAATATGTTGGGAAGTACTTTAAGGGATGATTTAAACGACTCAATTACTATCTGAAATTATATATTAAATAAAAATGTTTGGTATTAAATTAATACACTTTCATGTACGTCATGCTATTTTAGATGCATGTGTTGTTACCAACTTAAGGACAATACTAGTTTTTTAATAATTTAAGGGTATGTCTTCAAAATTGTCGTAAGATGCGGCATATCGTTTGAAAGGTAATGTAAGGAGAAATAATATTATGTACAAATTATAGATGACCGATATAAGAAATAAAAAAGTTACGGTTGGTAACTCAGAAACAAGAGACAATCTAAGTTTTTTTTTCTACAGAAATGTTTCTCGTTGAAAAGTGTCACAAGAAAGTATAACTTTGGAATATGTCAAATTAACTATTATTATGTTTAATATGTTGTTTAATAACTGAAAAACTAGAAAACTTTGAATAATTTTAAAAACGCATTCAAGATCAGCACTGAATTCTTTGCAACAGAGGTTACCAAAGTGTGGGTCGCGACCCCCTGGCGGCGAGGTACTAAGGGGGGTTTGGAATTTCCTCCAGAATAAGACAAAGACACTTTGTTGAATAATGTTTTTTATTTTAATAACGTAAATAAAACTGAACAATAAGTTAACAAATGAAACATAAAACTAAATACTAATAATCCGATAAAAGAGAGAAATAAAGTAAAGTCAGCGAATTGGTCATTTTAAATAAGCTGTTGTCTTCAATACTAAGACCAGCCACTCTATTCTCCCACAGAGAGGTCTCTTGAGCCTTAAGAAGATTACGAATAAGCTGAACAGCATATTTTTGACTCAAATTTGCTCTTTGATTTCGTTTGTTAAGACTATGTACTTTGAAAATATGGACACCTTTGTTATGGAGGCATTGACTATGGATGTGTTGATGTTATCAGTGACATGAAGCACTGCAGAGTCTATGTCCGCGCCCGCCTGAATGGGTGGTTCCAACAGTCGCTTCCAAAAATGGCCCAGTTAGTAGAAGTTGAGGACCTACCCTGTTGCAATTTTATGGTACGCTATTTTCCAATTGCTTTATAACCTTCAGATGGAAGGAATTTCTTAATAACTTTAAACATTGCAATTAATGCAAATATGTTTTTTTTCGAATTTCATTTCTTATGTATCTCCACTTCATCGAGATAATCCAGATGCTTTTTTATAAA
The DNA here is from genome assembly GCA_963920685.1 of Polydrusus tereticollis. NCBI lineage: Eukaryota > Metazoa > Arthropoda > Insecta > Coleoptera > Curculionidae > Polydrusus > Polydrusus tereticollis. The sequence goes on along the minus strand of OY987332.1, from coordinate 30,380,203 downwards.
AATTTTTGCCCACTTTTATTTGCAAGATTTTCCATATTTTCCCCTATGTGAAGACTTGTTTCCAGAACTATAACTTCTTCCCCCCTTTCGCCAACATACTTTTCCTTATAAAAGATATTTGAGGTTTAGACAGGCTTTTATTCCCACCCTTAATATATTTTACTATACTTTAACCCCGTACTTTCTGAACCATTTATTAATAACATTAGATGTACCGTCAACTGGAGCTTCTTTAATAATAAAATTGCGGGTTATTTTTAATAACATATATCTGAACTTTTACTTTCTTGAATTACTGTGCAAGCGCAAATTTCTTGGCGCGTTTGAACACATCATATGTTTTTTAATTGTCACACGTTAATGATAGTGGATACTTGGTGATGTGTTTTGCCGCGGTTCTCGTACTACAAGGTAAGAAAGTTTACTTTTAACGTTTATATATTTTATGAAGCTTCAGAAACTTCTAGTACACAGCGTCAGTGTTTTGTCATGGGTCAATTTTTATTATTCCATGTGATATCTGATGTATCTAAGATGTAAATAACTTTTTTATATTTATTCCAAAGTAATAATCAGACCCTCCAGCTTTCCAAATGCTTCGTGGGGTAACTGTGATCGCCTCTTATGGGACAACTTTGAACATGATCAAAGTTACCCGGTGTGGTTTAAATAAAAGGTATAATATATTTTTGTATTTTCCAGAAATATGGTGCGGAAATATCGAAGAACTTTGGGGGTCAGAAACTATAAAAATTATAAAGAGGACGTTATTGAAGAAGCGTTAAAAAAAATTGCAGATGAAAATGTAAGTTTACGAAGAGCAGCAGTTCAATTTGGGATTCCATTTGGTACTTTGTATAACAAGTACAAAGGGCTCCACATTCGTGCAGTAGGACGTCCTACATTATTCACTCGACAAGAAGAAATTCAACTTGTCAAGAGCGCCGCCACCTTTGGCGAAATTCAATCGTAAATCATAAGTTTCAGGAGTTTTTCTGTTCTGCGTAGACTGAAAACATATTTGAGATCGACAATGTTGCAAGATCGGCTCAACAATGTTGCTATTTTAAATATGTATTCGGATATGACCGACCAGATCGATTTAGCTGAAGTGATGAATGAGTTCATTTCGCGAAATTCGAAACGTGCAAGTGTTTTTGCTTTTAGGAAATGAGTTTTTTGTTAAATAACGTGATTTTTTAAGTTATTATAAGTAAAGGATATGACGAACTATTTCGAATATTTCAACAATTTTATAGCGTTATTTCAACATTCATAAACATTCTCTTCAAGACCTTTTCCATACTTATTTGCTTCCACTCCCCTCCCCCCCCCCTTCCTTCCACTGACCAGCTCGGGCTAGGCATGATCTGCCGGACCTGGGCAAGATAATACCTTATCTAAAGGACAATAAGCCTGGCGTAGATTGGGTGGATAACCTCTTAATTAGAAATCAATCCGAGGTCTGCAAAAGGGTCGCTGCAAACATTAAAAGAGATAGAGCTACAGTCAGCGTAGAGTCGTTGGAAAAATATTTCAATGATTTAAAAACAACAATAGAAAATGTCCGTCCATCACATTTATTTAACTATGATGAAACTAATATGGCGGACGATCCTGGAAAGAAATTTAAAATTTATAGACGAGGTATAAAGTACCCCGAACAAATATGTAATTTTTCCAAATCTGCCACAACAATTATGATTTGTGGATCGGCTTTAGGCGTACTTCTTCCGCCATACATAATATACAGATACTTCAAAGATGTGGTATACTTGGACAGAAAATGGTCCAAAAGGTAGCCCTTAATGCGAAGATAGGTGTTGCAGTACTGGTTCGCGATATAATAGAACGAATCATGGCTGGATGGAGCCATTCAGTTTGGTATATGACATGCTTCATAGCACATGCAAGAAACTAGATGAGAAAAAAGTCATCATTGATTAGGTCGCACATTTTTTCACAGCCGAAGTTCTTAAGTGTTGCGACGAAAATAATATCGCTTTTGTGTGTTTAGTCTTAGATTCAACTCATCTAACACAGGCTCTTGATGTGAGTTTTTTCAGGCCGATGAAAATGGCTTGGCGAAAATCGTTAAGTGCTTGGAAAACAAAAAACTCAAAGATAGGTGGCTTACCTAAAGAAGAATTTCCCACACTTCTTCAACAAACTTTAACTGCAATGAACAATGCGGGCGAAGGCGAAGCAATAAAAATAATCCTTATTAGTGGATTTGCAGCGACTTGAGTTTTCCCATATGATCCTAAGAGGGTATTATCAAAAATTCCGGGATATGTTAAAAAAAGTGAAGAAGCTGGCATAAGCAATCCAATTATTGATTTCTTAAAAGAACATAGATTTGGGAGTTCAAGTACCACAAGGAGACAAAAAAAAATGGTAAACGTCGTTCCAGGTAAAAGCGTAACGAACGTTACAGCAGACGTAGTAGAAGAGACCATGCGAAATAAAACAGACGAAGAGACTATAAACGATGAAAACAACGACGAACAGGAAAGGAAGCAATATAACAAAGAAGAGGAGGATAACAAAAACCGCAAAAATAAATTGACTAAAAACTTTAGAAATACAGACTTAAAAATTGGATTCTTTATTTTACTTAAAATGACAACTGTTAATACAAAATGTTAATAAATATATTGTCGGTAAATTAACAGAAATATTAGGCGACAATCTTTTTAATGTTAGTTTTCCAAGATTTAAAAGGGGCAAAAAGAACAATTTTTTTGTTTTTCCTGACATCTTGGATGAAAGTTATGTTCGCAAGTCTGAATTTATGAGATCACAAGAACCCTCAGAACATTATAAGGGGCAATATGCTTTCTAGGAATTTGAAAATTTTGTAGAGGTCTAAAGTGCCAATTTTTTATCCTCGTTTTGCTACCGATTACAATTTTTTAGTTCCTATGTTTGCTACAAAGCAAATTAATGGCTTGTTCAGGTTTATTATATTCGTTTTGAGTCAACTTTTTTTTAAACCTTTAGACTAAAGAAATATAGTTAGTTTATATCTCTTACAAAGAAAATTGCTAGTTTAGGTATATTTCGTTTGTTAGTTTTTATATTTTTGTTATGAAAAACTAAAATTATTAAAATAAAAGCGTATTTCTTAATTTCTGGTTGTTTTTTTTTGACACAAACCTGTTATCTATGAAATTCATTATCACAGCATTAGAATTTTTTTTTAAATGAATATTAAACGGGGTTTCATTGATTTTAAGAGCAAAAATTAGGCATGATCAAAGTTGCCCCAAATGCAGTAAAACTTTGATCAGATCTATTTTTTTTCTTTTCTGATTTCTGTTAAAGTTTACAGAATGCCTAAAGAATTTTTAGATAAACATATAACTGCATATATTTCCCTTTCTTTTGTTTTCAAATATCACAACTGGTTAGTTAACTACAATCAAAAATTAAAATTTTATTGATCAAGGAAGCAGTTGACGGTATGGTTTAATATATTCTTTCAATTGACTCCTGCGGGTTAGTCCTGAGACATTATAAAAAAAACTCTAAAGCTCAGGCACGTTTAACAGACTTCACCAGATAATTGTTACAAAACATTATTAGATACAGTCGTTTCGTTTTTTATCTTCAATTCACTTAAAGTTTCAAAAGTTCGACCGTTCAAGAAATAATAAACACGCACGAAGAGAGTCGGAGAAACAACTTAAAGGCTGCGCTCATGCTTGAGCGGTAAAATTAGAAATAAAAAATGCTGAAAAAATAAATTGAAGAAACTTTGGGATCCAAAAAATTCCTTGATGGGGAGTAAATCGGGCCGAATTTGAAACTGGTAACGAAGTCGAGTGAACGTTTAGGAATTGGAAAAAACAATGTTTTAAATGGCCAAAATGTTACAAATTAAATTTGCTTTTTCGAGGCACTAGAAAAAATGATTCGAATTTAATTTATTGATTTGTACAATAAAATCCCCACAGGGTTGGTCTAGTTTTTCATTAAATGCGTTCTGTAAAAATATGGATTTACAGGGTGCAAGAAGGAAACGTGTTTCGAGGCCCTCGAGAGTAAGTATGCAACCAATCATACTCTAGAATAAAACTGGGAACATAATGTCTCGAATAACTTCCCCTGGAGCAACAGGGCTGAAGCAAGAATGTCGTTTATCCCACATATTGTTTAAAATTTAGTTGGACGGGGCACTAAAGAGGTGGAAAAATGGGAATATAACTGACAGACGATACAACACTCTACACGCTACACTTTGCCGAAGGCCAAGTGGTGATTGCACAGGATAAAGAAGACCTTGAATTTATGACGAGATGATATTTATGCATAGGACGACACCAAGACAATTTTATTTTAAATACTGGTGGTTGTAAGGAATATGTATGTAATATGCGTTTTAATAACGAACTTAGAATATTTGCATCAAGCGCGTGTTCTATTTCGCAATAGCAACTCGACACGTGTATTCCAAGAAGCAAAGTCAGCATGATTGCAAAACGTGATGTTTGGCGTGTGAACCATGCCGACACCGCGGAACTCTTATTATAAATACCTTTTGTAAAATGTTAGAATAAATAGTATAAGATTAAAGGCGTTACTATGCCAATTTTGTATCTCATATGTTTGTGTATTTAAAATAATAATCTTTTTTAAAAAGTGAACTGAAGTTTTAGTCATATAACAGTGGCGCTGTCGGTAGGATTCGTCAACGTCTGCAGAACAGGAAGATTACCCAACTGTTGACGGCGGATCCCAATCCCTTAACGGAAAAGCCAACCAGAAGAGACGTCCAACCCAACTCGACAGCTGCAACGGAAGGAACACCCAGTGAAGCCCCTGGTTGCCTCAGCTCGTGGAGAACAAGACAACTTATGCATCTAAGCGTGTTAATGTAAGTTACATTGATTTATCTCGTTCTATTTTTTTTTATACTTTATAGATAATTTGGTAAGAAAATCTGTTCGAAAGTCTGATATTTTTATCTACACCCCTGCTGTTTTTATAGGTGTAACATTTTTAAATTACATTGATTAATATTCTATTGCGACATTTAGAAATTTAAAAAAATCTTTGAGCCGTAAATTATCAAAATACCCGAAACTCGCTCGCAAACAAGTACTTCTACTAATAACCCCGGAACTAACCCGGTCCAAGTCCAAATTAAACCCTACAAACTCTCCGAAATATTTTCAATAGTTCCCGAATTTGACGGAGATCAGATCTCGTTGGGTACATTCCTCAACGCGTGCGACTATGCAAACAAAATGGCAGTGGGCGATCAAAACCTCCTTTTAGTTATTCACATCAAAAATAAATTAGGAGGTAGGGTCGCCCAACTGATAAATTCCCGAAACCCTTCAACGTATTCAGAAATCAATTTGCATTTTGGAGATTCCAGGGATCTATCGTCCCTTATGCAAGACCTTCAGCGTCTTAAGCAACTATCTAATGAATCCCCGCTAACCTTTTTCAACCGGTTGCAAGTCCTGAATGCGAAAATGCATGCTAACATTTAGAAAACTTCGACTCTGAATAAAGACCAGAAACAAGCACAATGTGAACTAATTGAGACATGACCCTAAACACCCTCCTCACAGGCCTGGAGACACGCCTTTGCCAGATTATTCGCGCAGGAAATCCTGTGAACCTCATTGATGCACATACCCGTATTAAGAGAGAATTACAACTTTCGTACTTTGAAACCCAGAAAACCAATAAACCACCCAGCGCAGTGAAACCTCCTTTACCAGTTCGAAGGCCCCCAATTCTTTAAAAAAAAAAAAATTCTCTCCCTGGACAAAATTTTGTCCTCAATCCGAGAAGACCAGGACCACCCATTTATGTGTAGAAATACGCTTTGGAAATTATTAAAAAATGGGGTTTCGGTGGAAAAAACATAATTAGCAATCGATTTTATTAGACAGAAGCGATATCGTCTGTTAGGGAAGAAATTACTTAAGAAGCATCCGAAAACCAGAGAAGAAAACAAAAAAATATTTTACCTAGACGAAACATGACTTAATGAAGGCCACACTGTGACTAAATTTTGGCAGGATGAAAATATTAAAAGTTCAAGGCAAGCTTTTTTGGAAAGATTATCTATAGGATTAAGACCGCCATCTAGAAAAGGACATCGACTTAATAATACATAATAATTGTATTGGATAATGTAAGTTATCACTCTAGACTGACGGAAAAATTACCGTAATATTGGCGTAAAAGTGAAAAAACAGAATGGCTAAGTTTAAGACAAATAAAATTTGCATAGGATTCCCTAAAAAAAGAACAAGCCATTCAATAGTCGATAAAATGGCAAAGTTACGAGGAACATCTGTGCTGAGACTCTGTCCTTACCACTGCGAATTGAACCCGATCGAACTTATATGGGTTCAAATAAAGACAGATGTCGCCAGAAAGAACACGACTTTTGATTTAAAAAGACTCTTTAATGAAGCTATGGATAAAATCAGTGCGGAAAAGTGGAAAAAGTGCATCGATCATGTGATAGAAGAAGAAGCCAAAATGTGGCAGGTAGATATAATAATCGATGAAATGGTTAAACCGCTTATTATAAACAATATTAATAAAAGTTCATCTTCCGAATCGGACTATGATTAAGCCATAAGGACGAAGTATTATTCGATTTTTGAAAATGCTTTGTTTGTTAGATTCTATATTATCTTGTTTTTGTAATTATATTATGTAACATTGTCATTTATTAGTTAATACGATTTTTCAAATGTTTTCATATGTCATAAATACCTACGAATATAACATAATACAATTTTAGGAGAATAGGCAAGTTTAAGATTTTTAATTTGAAGACTTCCCCAATATGCGCTCCTGGCTAACGGATTTTCCCAATAACAATGGTAAATCCTTAAATATAACAATAGCTTGCGATAACTTCAGAGTAGACCTACCTGAAGATGCTCATTATTTAGATCCTTAATGTAAACACAATATATTTTAAGAGGTGGTGTTTAAATTGTTCTTGATTCCCTGGTATACGTTTTGCATATTTACTTCGCGCCATTTAGAGATAGACTATAACACATTAATTTGACATAGTAAACTTTGATGCTCTAAAGCAAAAGGTAATACAAATCTATAAGATACTAAACATCATGTACTAATACTAACAACTACTACAAACTATCAGAAAAGCAATACAACTTTTACGATTTAAAAAAGGTACAAAAATAAATAACTACATTATTTGTCAAGTGTGTATTTGATAAACCCCTTCGTCCTAGATTCATTCAAGGGCCTCGAAACCCATTAATCACGGCGAAATTTTCATCACAGGACTACGACAGGACATTTATCCTGTGCGGTTCTTTTATGCAGGACAGCCTCTCCGGTTCTGTTTAAGCATAATTACGAAAAATGTTATGAGAGCATATTTTTATTGTGGAGTTTTTGCACTACAGCATTTTTCTAACGAAGGTAATAAATAAAATTACTGGCGCTGCAGTATTCTGGTTGTCATCAGCGAAATCATTGTTAAGGGACATTATTTAAAAGGTCTCGCCCAATTGGTGATTTCCCTGCTGACTATAATAAAATAGTTATTTACACCACTAGATGCGAAAGTTCTTTTGGTGTGAGGAGATTTTTTAATAGCCGAGGCGAGGCCGAGGTGATTCAATACCTCCGAACATCAAAAAGAGGCTCTCGCATCGTGTGATGTAATAAATTTTTTCTACTACTGTTCTCTGATCAATATATTATTAAGTACTGACCTTTGACTTTATTCAAATTTTAATGATAAAATAAGCTTTTTCCACCTGTAAGATAATCTATGACAACTAGTATTTGAGTACTGTCAGAGTCTGTCAGTTCGAATTTTTTAATTTCGCTAGTCTAAAATGTTCTCCCAAGACCAAAACGTTGCTATTCAGAAGGCGGCCGAGCTGGCAGGTGCCTCACTGTTACCTGAGAAGTCGAAAAATAGATACTATTTGATACAAATTGACGAAAATGTGATGTTAGTGTACTTCTTAGAGAAATCTCAAACCTTATCACCTCCGTCCCTATGGTCACAATATTCCATGCTCAAATTGACATTTCTGTAACAAACATATAGATTTGAAGAAGTAGCTCATTCTCAAAGTGGATTTCAAATATAGGAAAGGAAAAGAAAACGCAAAGTCTTCCTCCACAAATTTAGTAATTTTTTAAAAATTAAAGAATAACATTTTAATGTCTCGACATGTTTCGAGCGAAGTAACGCTCATCATCTGGAAAAATAATTTTGTTGCTGATGGTAAAAGCAACCAAGAAAAATAAAAGAAACCTGGTGAATTAACTTTAATGGAGCTTCATTTCATGTTTTAAACTTGATATTCTTAGGAGGTGAAGTAAAGATGACTTTTGAATTTAAATTGGCATAATGTAACCTTAAGTTTGTTTTGAAAAGAAATTGGTTTTTTGGGGAATCTAGTAACTTTTGCAAAAGGTTTAGTGGAGGGAAATTCATTGGAATTTTTATAATAAGATTAAAATTGGGGTGTGCATCTTTTATTGAAAGTTAATGTTAGACTGCTATATTGAAGGTTTGTTATGGGGAGGAATGTTGATTATAGTTTTTGGATCTGTAATCATTATTTTTGTTTTATATGTTTTGTGGTGAGTTCTGTCAACCTGACAAGATAACCATTCACTGGTAAAACGGGCTACATACAAAAGTTTCTTAAAAAAATAAAAAATAAAGTAGAAATATCATTAGAAAACTACAATGTATAATAATATATAATAATCCATTTAAGGAAATACCCAAGAACTCACCACAAAACATATAAAACAAAAATAATGATTACAGATCCAAAAACTACAATCAACATTCCTCCCCATAACAAACCTTCAATATAGCAGTAACATTAACTTTCAATAAAAGATGCACACCCCAATCTCATTATAAAAATTCCAATGAATTTTCCTCCACTAAACCTTTACAAAAGTTACTAGATTCCCCAAAAAACCAATTTCTTTTCAAAACAAACTTGGTTACATTATGCCAATTTAAATTCAAAAGTCATCTTTACTTCACCTCCTAAGTGTTTCGTGTAGTGGACTGTAGATAATATTCTAGTTCTTTTCTTACTTTGAACAACGTTTTATATTAATTTTATTATTTTTACAACTACATAATATTATATTTTTGACAATGACAGAATCACAACAATCTTTTTCTTTTCGTTGCCAGCGATACGTGACAATGAGGAGAAGCCGGTGGCGGGTTAGATATGATCCGAAACATGCCCACGGCCTTGGAAGGTTGACCTTACAATGCTTCAGGAAACGGACTTAGTCGAACCAGAGCCCGAGAAAGTACTCCGTCAGCGGTTTGGATGACAGCTACTCGGCTAACACCATCTTTTCCCATAATTAGGTCCAATACGCGACCCATACGCCATTTCATGGGAGGGACGTTGGTTTCTTTGATTAAAACTAACTGACCAATGGTTAAACTGCCTTGAGTTTTCTTCCAACAAGTCCTTTGTTGAAGCTCGCTAATGTATTCTGTGCTCCAACGATTCCAAAAATGCTGAAACATCTTCTGCAGGAGTTGAAAATGTGAAAGGCGGTTTTCAGCTAGGTGGCTTAATGACGGTTCGGGTACTGTAAGAAGTGATCTGCCAATTAAGAAGTGTGCCGGTGATATGACGGAAAGGTCGTTAGGATCGGAGGATAAAGGACAGAGTGGGCGAGAGTTGAGTACAGCCTCGATACGAAAGAGCAATGTTTGAAAATCTTGAATGAATATTGTATGATTACCCATAACTCTTTTTAAGTGATATTTTGCGCTTTTTACGCCCGCTTCCCAAATACCGCCGAAATGTGGAGAATTAACCGGTATGAAATGCCATTTAACTCCAACGTTTGCGACAGACTCCTTTATTTTTGATTGATTTTCAAAAATAAAGTTTTCCATTGACCGAATTTCTTTGTTTGCCTTAACGAAGCAAGTTCCGTTGTCGGAATAAACATCAGTGGGGTTTCCACGACGACTTATAAATCGATAAAATGATTGTAAAAAATCATCACAACTTAAACTCATTACAACTTCTAAATGGATTGCACGAGTAACGAAACAAACGAATAGCGCAATCCAACACTTAATAACTTTGCAACCTCGTCCGCGTCTATCTTTCGTTAAAAAGGGACCCGCGTAATCTACACCTACTTTAGAAAAGGGCAAAGACGGTTGCACACGAGCCGCAGGTAAATCGCCCATGATTGGTTGAAGACTTTGAGGGTTATATCTGGAACACTTTATGCAACTTCGCACAATTTTTCGAGCTAGATTGCGACCCGATATCGGCCAAAATTGTTCCCGAATGTGAGATAGCAATAACTGCGGTCCTGCATGCAACAATTGCTTGTGCTCATATTCAAAAATTAATTTCGTTAGATGATGATGCGATGAAAGTAGGATTGGGTATTTTTTATCATAGGGATGATCCGAATTTGATAATCTACCACCAACGCGTAAGATGCCGTTTTCATCAATGAACGGATGTGAACTTAAAAGTTTGCTGTTGGAGGCAAGCTCCTTTTTTAATTTTATCAAACGATAATCCTCCGGAAAGGAATCCATTTGAGCTATCTTTATTAATTTGTTGAAACTGTCGTTTATCTCATCGACACTTAGAACGGATAATTTGCGATGTTCAGGAGAGACACGACAATTTTGAAAAAATCGAAAAAGAACGCACTAGATCGTTTTAGTCGACTTAAATTGGAGTAGTTCTGAAAGGGGAATTTATTCGTTAAAGGAACGTTAGATAATGCTACTTTCCTTTGTTCTGGTAAATCATTATCTATAATATTTATTGTAGGCCATTGATTTTCATTTTGTACAAGCCAATTTGGACCATGCCACCACATATCGCAACTGATTATTGTTTTTGGAGGAACCCCTCGAGAGACTAAATCTGCAGGGTTTTCATTGGTGGATACATGTTTCCATTTAAAAGAGCTGGTAAATCTTTGGATCTCAGCTACGCGATTATTGACAAAGGGTTTTAATAAATTGGGAGAAGTTCGCAACCAACCCAAGACGATTGTCGAATCTGACCAACAAAAAACGCGATCAAATTTATCAGGTATTGATTCCAACACCTTTGTGATAAGCTGTGATAAAAGAAGAGCAGCGGATAACTCTAATCGCGGTATGGTTAAAGATTTCAAAGGCGCGACCTTGGATTTTGCGCACAATAAAAAATGCGATTCACATTTTCCTTTCTTATTTTTTGATATGACGTAAACACAAGCACCGTAGCTTGCTTCGGAAGCATCAGAGAAGCCGTGCAATGTAAATGAAATGGGACTGTCGCATGTTACCTTTCTGGAAATACACATCGTATTGAGAATTTCGAGATCGGCATTAAATTCAAGCCAAGGCATACGAACGTTGTTCGGCAGAGATTGATCCCAAGTTAACTTTTCAGCCCATAATTTTTGCAATAAAACTTTGGCTATTATAATACATGGACTAACTAAACCTAGAGGATCGAATATAGTCGCAATTCTAGAAAGGATAACGCGTTTGGTTATTTTTTCTTTCGAGTATTTATTGTGTGGTGAAATTTTGTAAACTAATATGTCATCTTCGCATACCCATGAAAGCCCTAAAGTTTTAATATCGGCATCCTTGTTGCTTGAAAATTCTACGGTATTAGTGTTTTCACAGTGTAGTCCGTGCACTACATCCGCAACGTTTGACTTCCATTTTCGTAATTCAAAACCACGTTTTAAGAAAATTTCGGATATTTTTTGACAAATAAATTTTGCTTCTTCGAGAGAATCCACGCCGGTTAATAGATCGTCAACATACATATCGTTACGAATAATATGCGCTATTTTCGGATATTCCGTTTGGCATTCATTTGCTAACTCGTGAAGACAACGTATAGCTAAAAATGAAGCTGCAGTGTTGCCATAAGTTACCGTATTTAATCAAAAGGTTCGTATTGATTCGTTTGGATCTGAGCGCCAAACGATTTTTTGTAAATTACGCTGATTCGAGTTTATCAATACTTGACGATACATCATTTTTATATCGCTAGATAAAACGATAGAGTGCATTCGAAATTTTAAAATGATTGATAACAAATCTTGTTGAATGACCGGACCTGTTAACTGTAATTCATTTAATGATATGCCCGTGGTAGTCGGTGATGAAGCATTAAATACTACCCGAAGTTTGGTAGTTGTTTTTGTTTCGCGAAGTACGCCATGATGAGGCATATAATATTCTGGATTATCATTGTCGTCAGATATTTGTGTCATGTGACCTAGCTGTTCGTATTCGTCCAAAAAATCCGTATATAAATTCTTTATTTTATTATTGGCTGTCAATTTTCGCTCTAATGTTAAAAATTGTTTAATAGCCGTATTTCGAGAACTACCCAACTTGTCAAGTGGCTTGTCAAAGGGAATGGAAACAATGTATCGACCTTCAGGTGAAATTTTTATAGTTTCTGAGAAATGTTGTTCGCACGCCTTTTCCTTGAAAGACAAAAGAGGCCCTTTGGTTGGAATCTCTTCCACCTCCCAGAACTTAGTGAGTTGTTCTTGTATTCCGATTTTGCAAAAGTTACTAATGATCTGTTTTTTGGCTACATTGTTATTTGTGTATATATCTATTGGACCGGCCACGATCCAACCTAAACGAGTATTTTGCAGAATGGGGCTTTCGGGACTGCCTGCACGCTTACCGATTATTAAAAGTTCCCAAAAAAAATCAGCACCAATTAAAATTTCGATTCTTTTCGAAACATGAAATTCTGGATTGGCAAGTTTGATATTTAATGGTATGTTGATCCTGTTACGATTAATCGAAGTTTCGGGCAAAGAATTTGTTATTTTATCTATTACGAAACAAGTCAAATTAAATGAATATGAGCTATTGATAGATTTTACTTTAATTTCGCATTTGCGATTAATATGAGAAATTTTATCGTTTATTCCTGAAACTGTTAAGTCGGTTTTGACCGTTGGTAAATTTAATTTTTCGCATAAATCGGTTGTAATAAAGCTTGATTGAGAGCCACAATCTAAAAGTGCGTATGCAATTAAAGTATAATTTTTATCGTTGTAGATTTGTATTTTGGCCGTTGACAAAATGGCATTATGTGATGTTGCTAAAGTACACTGGACTTGATCTGTAGCGTGGGGATCAAGTAGTGGCGTTTCTATTTTTGTATTTTCCTGTGTAGCTGCTATGGCAGTGGTTGACTTGACGATTTTTGGTCGTGTTTCATGTAAAACAGTGTTGTGTTTGCCATTACATGTTTTGCATCCAGACCATTTGCAATCCTTAGGCTGATGATTACGACGTAAGCAATTACTGCACAACCGTAGCTGTTTGACTTTGGAAATTCTGTCCTTGACAGATAATTTTAAGAAATCAGGACAGTAAAATAAACTATGCTCCCTTTTACACAAAAAGCAAGAATATTTTGGAATAACGGGTTCGTCTTGTACTTCTACGTTACTTAAAAATGATCTAGTACCGGTCGTATTTCCGCGATATTTTTGCCGATTATTGTCTGAATTTTCGAAATTTACCTCGAGTGTCTCTAATAAATCAGCACGTTTTTTAAGAAATGTTTTAAATGTGTGGAATGAAATAATATCGTATTTCGATTTTTCTTTTTCCCATTCTTGGGCCGTTCGCATGTCGAGTTTGCTCGATATTAATATAAATAATTAAAGTATCCCACGAGTCAGTGGGTTCTCCCAGTTGTTTAAGATTGCTTAAATGTTTTATTAAATTATCGTATAAATTTCGAATTTTTTCCGCAGAGCTAGTCTTAAATGTTTCTAAGTTGAAAATCGCCTTAATGTGATTATGAATTAGTAAACGTGTATTATTGAAGCGTTCGCATAACGTGTTCCAAGCTATATCATAATTTTCGGTGGAAAATTCTAGTGACTGAATTACCTGAGGCGCGGGACCAACCAATGAGGCCCTTAAATAATGAAATTTTTGAATTTTATTGATCTGCATATTGTGGTGAATTAATGATTCAAATATATCTCTAAACTCTAGCCAAGTGTCGTAAGATCCGTTAAATTTAGGCAACTGTATCTCGGGTAACTTGACTCCTTCAAAACGATTAGAGTGTGAGGCGGATGATTGCGCAGATAGCTGAGATGCCGCATCGTCGTCTAATTTCGGTATTTCGTTTAATGACTTGGCTTTTGCTAATATTTGATAAAATCTATTCTCGAATTCTTCGCGTTCGCTTAACTGTTCGTCTAAATTATCCGCCTTATATTCGATTTCGCTTTGAATTTCGTCAAAATTACCAAGAATACTTTCTGCGTTTAAGATTCTTTGATTGAGTTCGATATTTGTTTCCCTTTCCAAAGTTGTAACAGAGCTTAGAATCGTGGTAATATATTTATCAAATAAAGTTAATTTTGATTTTAAAACAGAGCGTTTCTTCGTTAACTTTGCAATCTCGCTAGCTGTGTCGGTAACAGACATTATTTTTAAATCTCAAATTGCCGTTGTTTTGCTTAAATAACTACAAATAAATATAAATATAGGTAGCTATAAAGAAAGTATAACTAAAGTTCAAGTATTTGAATTTAGACCGATTATTATAGGGCTATTTATAATATAAAATACCTTAAAACATGCTCGTTCGCATCGAAACAAATCAAACTACCACTTTGAAATAAGGAAAGGTAATTAAGGTATGAAGGATTGTCATCGGGCTCACTCTTTGCTGTGCGTTAGATCACCTCAATCGTCTATGTTTTCGTGAAGTACGTATTGTCGATGATTGTCCGCTGGTCGGTTGTTTCTTGTACGTATTGATGATTATTTGCAATTTTCGTATGTTTTCTCGTATAAATCCTGGTCGACTGGACCAATGTTTCGTGTAGTGGACTGTAGATAATATTCTAGTTCTTTTCTTACTTTGAACAACGTTTTATATTAATTTTATTATTTTTACAACTACATAATATTATATTTTTGACAATGACAGAATCACAACAATCTTTTTCTTTTCGTTGCCAGCGATACGTGACAATGAGGAGAAGCCGGTGGCGGGTTAGATATGATCCGAAACACTAAGTGCCGGTACTTTTAATACTGATTAACTCATTTGATAGACGATTAAAATAATCATGGTTTCCAATGTGCCAAAACCAACATATTTATATTGACATTGACACATTCAAAACCCTGATTATTTTAATCGCCCGTCAAATGAGTTAATCAGTGTCAAAAGTACCGGTACTAAGAATATCAAGTTTAAAACATTCAAATGGAGCTCCATTAAAGTTAATTCACCAGGTTCTTTTTATTTTTCTTGGTTGCCTTTACCATCAGCAACAAAATTATTTCTCCAGATGATGAGCGTTACTACGCTCGAAACATTAAAATGTAATTTTTTAATTTTTAAAAAGATACCAAATTTTTGGAGGAAGACTTTGTGTTTTCTTTTCCTTTCCTAAAAATATAGGTATTTCGCAGTTTAAGAAACTTATTGCATTTTTTAAACGAAAAAACGATGGTTACGAAGCTAAAAAATCTAAAATTTTCAGAAAAGAAGAAATAATAAAGTGATAGCAGTAATGGGAATAGCTGGAGCATGCCGCACCGATGAGATCCATAAAATGAGGTTGAATGACGTCGAAATCAAGGATAATGTAGCTATAGTTAAAATCCTCCAGAGCAAAAACAAGGTTCAAAGAAGTTTTGTGATAACCGATGATGGAGGTCCTGTTTCTTTTGTGAGGTTACTACAAGATTACATTAAACTTTGGCCAAATAATACACAAGACGATCGCTTGTTCTATCGCTATTAACGAGGTAGGTGTGTGAATCAGGTGATTGGAAAACACACTATTTCGAATGTTCCCAAAGAAATTGCCAAATTTTTAAAACTGTAAGACATGAATAAATACACTGGTCACTCGTTTAGAACAACATCAGCTACGTTTCTCGAAAATGCTCCAGGTGTCGACATTTTGGATTTGAAAAGACATGGCGGTTGGAGGTCTTCGTCCGTTGCGGAGGGATATATTGGTGATTCGTATACTAATAAAATCGAAATTTCCAAAAAGATCCTAAATGGAACTCCTACTTTTACTGCATCTAACGACGTGAGAGTGACAAATAGAACGGGTTGTAATATGGTCCAAGTCCAGAATAATAACGAGACTCTAATACGAAGCGGCGAAGCTATTGAATTAAATAATATTCCATCAATTTGTTTTTCCAACTGTTCAAATTTCACTATTAACCTTAATGGCAATAAATAATTATTATTTAAGTTTTATATTATTGTTCTCATTCCACTTGTTTTTTCAAAAAATATAAGCATTTTGTTATTACGTTTTTTTCCAAAATTCGCTAATATAAATAAACACAATAAAAATTTCCTATGAGTATTCGTGTTTTTTTGTCCTGGCATCGAAAGTAGCACTTTCGTAGCTAGAAACATACTACTTTCGTAGCTAGCAACGTATAATATTCAGGCATCTCTAATGTTTACTTACGTGATTTTTCGTGTTGCTAGGGCCCGAAGGTGAATTTATTTATACAGTAGTAGAAAAAAACAAATTACATATTTCTCAATTGATTTTCGAGAACGAAGCCAAATTTAATGTCAAAAACTGACAGTGGCGATCCGATTTTAGGAACCTATAGTTGTTAATATTTATTTTTAGCTGTTTCGAAAATACGGGGGTTTCTAATCGGATCGCCAAATGCAATTCACTCGTGAGGTTATTTATGAGGGTTGCGGTTTAAAAAAATTTAAAATTGCTTCAAATCTGTTAAATTTGTGAACCTATATATTTTTTGACATTAAATTTGGCTTCGTTGTCGAAAATCTTTGTGAAATATGCTATTTGTTTTTTATTATAGTTAGCAGGAAAATCGCCAATCGGGTGAGATACTTAAAAAAATGTTCCTGGATACAATTTCAACGTAGAATATATAATACCTAGCAAAGGTGTGCATTGTTATGTCCAAAGTTAAAAAATAAACTTAAAGACAAGGACAAATCAAAGTTAAAGACCACTTGACCTAAACCTTAGATTTGACCTTGTAAGTGACCTTGAACTTTTAAGATCACATACAAGGTCAAGGTTAAGTTAAATTCAAGATTACACTAAAATTTGAAGATCAAATACCAGTACACAATTTCAACGTAGAATATAATAGCAAAGGTGTGCACTGTTATGTTCAAAGTTTCGAAATAGACTCAAAGACAAGGTCAAATCAAAGTTAAAGCCCACTTGACCTAAAACTTAGATTTGACCTTGTTAGTGACCTTAAACTTTCAAGGTCACTTACAAGGTCAAGGTTAGGTTAATTTCAAGGTTAGACTAAATTTTCAAGATCAAACGCAAGTACACAATTTCACCGTAAAATATAATAGCAAAGGTGTGCACTGTTATGTTTAAAGCCTCAAAAAAAGTCAAGGTTAAATCCCAGTTCAAGGTCAATTCACGAAAACTTGGACTTGACATTGGAAGTGACCTTGGGTAAAGGTTGTGTTAATTTCAAGGTTACACTAAATTTTCAAGATCAAACACCAGTACACAATTTCAACGTAAAATATAATTGCAAAGGTGTGCACTGTTTAGTTCAAAGTCTCAAAAAAAAACTCAAAGTCAAGGGCATATCAAAGTTCAAGGTCACTTGGCTAAAAATTGGATTTGATCTTAGCGTTTCTTTCCAAACCGTTACGTCTTCGAAATTGATATCGGCTGATTTGCCACATATTTTCCTGAATGTAATATCGTGCTGACGACGGTATTTTTCTAACATGCCTTGAAGTTATCTAGTCCAAAAACTGTTTAAAAAAAAACTAATGTTAACAACGGATTTATCATACGTAAAACCACAAGAGCTTTTTTTTTATCGGATAAACTTTTATTTTTTACGAAAACTAGATTGCTTAGAAATTTAACGAGAACAAACGAAAACAAAAAAAAGCTTCGCTGTCGCGTTTTTATCTATTACCGTTTGTTCGAGTTTAAATTGCTATAGTGATCTACTTTGAGTTTAAAAAATAAAAATTTATCCGATCTTAAAAAAAAGATCGAGTGATTTTTAGCTAGAGAAATTCACGAATTTTGGCATGAATAGATAGTTACCAAAAAAAAATAATACTTCAAAAAAAAAATGTTTCACAGCATCAAATTAATTTGTAACAATATGTCAGGTTGCCGAGCAGTGAAAAAGAAAAGCTACTCGATTTTGAGCTGGAGAGCTTTTTACCATTTAATTTTTAGCTGGAGAGGGTTTTATCGCGAATATTTCCCTCATATATAAAAAATCTCATAAGAAGTGTGGTCTTTCGCAAGAATTACAGCGAATATTTCCCTCATATGTTAAAGTTCCCATAAGAGAAATGCAATTTTCGCAAAATTACAGCGACTATTTCCCTCATATACTGTAACTACAATGCGCTTTTCACTTGATTTTCGGTGAAAATCAGCCCTCGGTCGCGATTGAGCTGAAAATTGCACTCTTCTGGTTTTTCATAGTTGGTTACCTACGAGAATAACCGTCACTGTCACAACAAGTTGAAATTTCTGCTTTGACAATTTCGCGTCAATTTATCAAAATGATTCAGGAAATAGTCTAAAAAATATATTTCGTGCATGTAAAATGGCTTGATAATCATGCACTCAGATTTGTTGCCCTAAAGAAACAGCTTTCATGCATTTTTATTGTTATTTACCAAAAAGTGCCCGACCGAAGAGATTCAAGCTGTTTCTAGGGCAACAAACCTTCATGCATGATTTTCAGCAATTTTACATGCACTTAACATATTACTATTGAAAACAGCACTGCCAGAAATCGAAAATTGCATCGCAAGTTTATATTGTTGACGAAACGTCAAAGCGGGATTTTATTGTTAACAAACGTCAAAAAATGTAATATTCTGACAATTAACGTCATCTTATTGAGTGACAGCAGACAAAAAAGTCAATGTCAACGAAAGCACGACGAATTCATCAAAATAGTAGAGACTTGCGACGAGGAAACCCCGACGGTTTGCAAAAAAAATGTTTTTTGTTTTATCCTACGAGATGGTCTGGCGTGGAGGAGAAGGCTCAAGGTGTTTAACAAACTATCTTAAAGAAGAACTGGATCACGCGGGTCAGAAGACGGGACGAATAGAGTACAATCGGCTTTTTACCAAGACTACTCAAGGAGGAGATAAGCCCTGCGCATCCTCGAAATGGTTGGTCAGGAATAAAGTAAACCCGAACATCTGCCCTATCCGACTATATAAGAAATTCATGCAAAAAAGGCAAGCAATAATTACAATAATTGTACTTTTCATTGCAATTCTTGTAATTTTTAAGCATTTTAATTTTATTGTTAGTATTTTCTGTTAAATAAAATATTTAAATTTACTTGATTCGAGTTCTTAATTAATTTGGGAAATATTCAAATAAATTACACTCGTGCATAAAAATAAGCAGATAATTTTTTTATTCAATGTGTTTTTTTTACAAATTGCAATCGTTTGTTTTCATATTTTACGAAAATGCCCTCCTCCTGCGAAGTCGGGCTTTTTCGCGAAAATATGAAAACAAACTCTTGCAATTATAAAAAAAACTCATTTCATTCAAAAATTATCGGTAATTTTGATGCACTTACCCCCGATAATTCCACAGTAGAAGCGATAATCCCCCAGTAGGTATATTTTTAATAAATTTGTTACTTATTACGTAATTTATTGTACAATAATGTTTTTTTTTTAATATGAAATACAATTTTTCGGGAAATATTCCACCGAATACAGTATTATACCCGATTATTTCGTACACCTGCCAATTTCGCCGTTTCGTCCAATCAAACCGTCTCGAATAAGCCAATCACCTAGTATAATAATAAAACCCCTTGGGATTTTAGCGATTAAACGGCGCCATTGGCCATAGTTCTGTCACAATATTTCGAAGTATAAATCAATGTCAATTATTTTTTTCTAACTTTTTCATAAAATTTCTAATATTTTAATACAATTACATTAGTACTATATTTATTCACCTACTTGTTTTTATATTATAATACACCCATGTCAATTTTTTCCAAATGGACATTTTATTGTAGGCTTGAATTTATCAGTCTTTGTAGCAAATTGAATGGATCCGCCTGCAATAAAGTAGTTAGTGTATGTACTCATATTTCTTAAAAATTACCGGGTCGAGTTTTACTGCCCCTTGTTTTTAGCATCAATGTTTACTAAAGAATCCGATGATGAGTGCTCGCGGTAGTTTAACAGTTAGGTCGGTAAAGAGGAGTATAAAATAATTGGTTTTCCATTTTTAAATATGGGGAATTCATAACCGGTCGTGTAACGAAGGTGGTCACTTTATAGGGGCGGTCGCAAATAGAGGTTTTACTATATTTAAAGAGTGCTACATCCGGACCGATTTAAATGACCCCTGTATAAGATATTGATGTTGTGTTTTAATAAAATATTTCCAGATTGCTTATAAGGTTTAAAAATAAATAATATTTTATTTTCTAGTTCATATTGGTAATATTTTAATAGTTATTTATTATACAAGGGAAGAAAGTTTCAGATTAAAATCTAATATTTTTCCAGTGTATAATTCACTATATTTTTCAGTGACGGGAAAAACGACGATTTAATATTGAAAAAACATATTTTATTACAATATATTAAAGTCAGAAAAGTATCGATGAAAAATTTGAATTTTTAAACTAGTAGGCTGTTTTACTTATAGCGACAATAAGACCTGCGTTGCTAAGGAAACCTTTAAAATATTCAAATATCTCTCAATTTAATTCTGTGATTTAATTTAAAAATTAAGAACTTAGTGATTGTTTAGTAGTTATTTTAAATAATATAAAGTTAAAAATGTCTGATTCCGAATTTTTTCTGACTCCACAGAAATTAGTAGAAGCAGCGAAAGTAGCCAGTAGCCAGCTAAATCGCGCAAAATTTACGAAACCTCGTATTTAAGATTTATGGAATGGAAGATGAGAAAGACATGCAGTTCTTTGTCGGAGACTTTTTCGGAACTGGCACAACAACAAAGGCCATCAACAGTGTAGTCGAATTATTCAATGATTAAAAGTATGTTACAATTCAATAATAATGTAGACATTTCAAAATATTTCAAACTAATTACATTTCTGAAACAAAATGAGAAAGGTTACACGCCCAAAAAGCTGCGATTTTTACGAGTACAGATATTAGTGATTTTTTAAATAATGCTCCCGATTTGTGAAATCAGCCAGGTAACATAAGGTGAGATTGAATATTCGGGAACGTTATTAATTGTGAAAATTAAGCAAACAAAGAATGATGTAAAGAGAAGATTCAGGAGATTTGTAGTTACTGAAAAATATATTAAAATTTACCGAATGTACAGTTGAGTTCAGAAAGAAGTAGGACACGGATTCTTATCCTATGTAAACCAGTCTTTTAAAAAACATCAAAAGTTTGACATGACACTGACATCCTTTTTAAATTATTTAAAAAAATATATTTTTTACAAGTAGTTATTGATTCAAAGCATAATGCCTAGGCTTGACAATGTTCAAAGGACTCAAATAATTGCGTTTTTAAATGACGGAATACCTATACGAGACGTTGCCGCTATAATGCACGTAGCAAAAAAAACGGTAGAAAATATTAAGTACAGATGGGAAGCGGATGGAACTTTGGATAAGAAAAAGCCTCCTGGAAGACCAAGAAATACAACGCAAGAACAAGACAATGGTCTTGTGCAATACTTGGAGGAAAATCCCTTTCAAATAATGCGAGCTGCTATTCAGCAAACTAATTTTCCTGGTTCGAGACCGACAGGTTGTCGTAGGGTAAAAGAATCCCATTTAAAAAATTTTGTTGCCGCCAAAAAAATTAAATTAGGGGAAGAACACAAACAGGCACGAATTATTTTTGCCTTAAATAATATATTGCGGCCAGACTGGAATAGAGTAGTCTTTACTGACGAAAAAGTTTTTCAGTCTACGGTCAACAGACATATCAGGGTATACAGACCTCGCAATACAAGATATACTGAAAATTTTATCAGTAATTCCAAAAGATCAGGGAGATTTTCGGTAAATGTATGGGCATGGGTGAGTTATCATGGACTTGGAGTGTGTTGGATTGTAAATGAAAGGTTTAATGCAGTCACTTATAAGAACATTTTGGAATATATTATGATGCCTAGTGTATCGCAACATTTCCCTAACCAGAGCTTTATTTTTCAACACGACAACTGCCCGGTTCACAGCGCGGGTATGGTCAAAGATTGGTTCCAGAGAAATAACGTGGAAACTTTGCCGTGGCCTTCAAAAAGTCCCGATATTAATATAATAGAAAACGTGTGGGGTCTAATGACACGAAAAATATATAAAGCAAATTTCAGACCAGCTAACAGAAATGAACTTGTTTCATTTATTGAAGAAACGTGGAACGAGTTAAGTGATGATCTTGATTTTGTGAGAGGTCTATACTTATCGATACCCAATAGACTGAATGAGCTTTTACAAAAAAATGGAGCGATTACTAAATATTAAATAGTTGTAATTGTCTTTTTTAATTAATTATTGTGTACAATAAAATGTTGGAATTAAGTTAACTTGTTATTTTTTAATGAAACGAAGAAAAAATGGAATAAAAATTATAAATATGACACATTTAAGTCTAGCCCAATAAATAAAAAGTTTAGTCTGTTATAATTTGAACACAGTCAATAGCTTGTCCTACTTTTTTATGAACTTTCGGGGATTATGGGTAGGTTTACAACACACAATCGATGTCCTACTTCTTTCTGAACTCAACTGTACATAGCCCTTCGTCCAACAGCAGCAAAGGATCGTCACCTATTTTATGCATACCACAATGGAAAATGTATCAATGAGGTTGTGGGTAAAAAGTTTTATAAGGTACCTCAAGCAGTAGCTAATTTTCCTCAACTTGAAAATGTTAACTTATATACGGGTCATTAATTTCGAAGATCGTCTGCTACACTTTTAGTTGAATCTGGGGGAGACTTGATGACACTAAAGAAACATGGCGGTTGGAAGTCATCAACGGTCGCTGAAGGGTATGTTGATGAATCGGTAGCACACAGGACAGAAATAGCTAATAAATTGTTTAGAACGTGTGTCAGTGCTGAAATAATACCCGATTTGCGACCAGGTACATCAACTTCAGTTGTGTCTATGGCAGAAAAAAATATTATTCAAACACCAGAAAATTCGACTATTGCACCGAATAATAAAAGAAACATGTCATTCATGCAATGTACATTTAATAATTGTACTTTTGATATAAAGAAAATGTCTTTTTGTATAATAAAATATTCTAAAATTAAATATCTACCATTACATATGTACTATTACTTACCCCGGGAAAAAAGTAATCATTTTTTTCCCGGGGAAAAAAGTAATTTTATAAAAAGTATCATTTTGTTACCTGCCAACAAAGATAAAATGTCAAATTTTTTTCCCGTCACAGAAAAAAATTATTTTTTCGATATTTTCGAGAAAATGTTAGGAAAAGTTAAATAATCTGGCAACAACGTAGAAATCGCCAAACAAAAAGTGTATCGTATGTAAAATTTTCTTCCGAAGTGAATGAGACAAAAAGAAATTGGTACCACTTAGAAGAAATTACTTATTTCATTATGCCCCGCTTTTTTGGCGGATCCTGTATATCCAAAAATATTTTTAAAATGTGAGCTTTTATTTATCCTAAAACCTTTCTATTTATTAATTTTCGATATTTCTAACATCAACGGAGATATTGGACTTCTTCGCAATAATCAGTCCCTGTAAAGATCATCTAAAAACCGACTTTTACCAAGGAATCCAACTATGGGGAACTGCATTGGTATTGGTATTTATATAAGCTTCAATAAATAAATTTCACATTAAAGAAAATGTGATTTCTATACATTAGCAAGTACGTTTATGTAGCACAAATTTGAAACAAATCGATGGACAGGTTTCTTTTTAGAATAAAGTATGTCTCGGGACATTTTCGTACATTTTTTGCCATATGCTCTACAATAAAAATTGCTTTATGCTTCTAAAAGAAATCGCTGTTTACGAGAAAAAAACCTTCACCATATCGTCAGGATATCTGAAAGAAAAAATTTTGTGTAGGTATAAAACAATATGCCGTGATATTATAGACATTAAATGCTTTGAAACTTTTTCATGTCACCATGTATTTATGTAAAAATGTTAAATAGAATGCAATTAATAAAATAATTCAATAAACTGCAATAAATAAATTTCATATAAAAAAAAGTGATTTTAACTTCAGCAAGTAAGTTTATGTACTTAGTATATACAAATTTCAAAATGAATCGATAACCAGGTTCTTTTTCTCAAAATACAAACCTTTTGCAAATAAAACGAATTGCTCTATTTTTCTTAAAATTACAACGGTTCACGCAGCATATTAGTAGTTTTTAATTATTGTTCCTACACCTTCTCGTCAGGAATATATGAAAGAAAAATGTATGAAAAATTGATGTGTAATACCAAAGAAACTTATAGTTGCGTAGCTATAAGTTTAATTTTATTGCAACTATAAGTTTCTTTGGTAATACCTACTTTTAAAGAATAAAGTAAAAACAGATTTAATTCGATAACAATCATTTTTACATTTCTCTACAAATTACTACTGTTTGAATATTAAAAAAAACTACTAAATTCATTAAATATGCATTATATTTTTTCACTTTTATTATTTATAACTATACCTAATTATTATAAATATTATTTTAGGTTTTTGGTATACAGTAGACATAAAAAATACAAAATACAACAAATTTTTAATTATAAAATGTCCCCCTAAGGGATGCAATATCGCTGGTGTGGGCTGGTGTTGACATTTTCTAGAACTGTATAGAGTATGACAAGATTAACAGAAAAAAAGAGGCTTTTTTAAAATGATTCGTGCGGGGCTTATAGTAATTAATTACATTTGGTGTAAAATCTCGAAAGTGCGACAGGAAAACGCCCGAAAATTTCAATTAGAAAAACTACTGAGTAAAAAGAAATTAAAAAAGAATTGTCAGGTGTGGGGTTCGAACCCACGCTCCCTTTCGAGAACCAGAGCTTAAATCTGGCGCCTTAGACCGCTCGGCCAACCTGACTATGCAAGCTTTTTAACAAAGTTGCGTGCTTAGCTACGCTTCGAACTTTTACCCGAAAGAATAATAATATATTTTTTTATTATTCTTAACTTCAGCAATTCTTTTTTCCTTGGTTCCTATTGACCTGAGTATATGATGAAAATAGCTGAACAAATTATTACGCCTGTGATATATGGTATGATAATATTATATGGTACGAGTGTAGTTCAGCATAGGCAACTGCATATTCTTCTCTTATGTATACAGTTGCTCTTTTCATTTAGTTTGCGTCACACTAATCTGTAATCTAAATGGGTAAAGTTGATGTAGGTACCTTGTTCTGCCGTATTTAATCGTGTGTTATCTACTTAATTGCATGATATTCCTATAATACCTCCTATAACCTCCATCCAACAATAATTCACAGGTTAGTTCAGATTAATTACTAACCAAACTAGGGTGACTGCGCTAGTAATCGGTCTTTTTTGATCATTCTATTTTTGTTTTTTAAATAAATCTTTTAAGACTTAAAATAATAATATATGTGTCCTTGTCAAGTATAAACATTCAATAAGCGATTGAAAAAATTATAAATACTCGAGACAGTAGGTACGTAAATATTTTATTTTTAAGTTTTTCTGAAAAATATCAGTTTTTTCAGAAGTCGGCCACTTGTTGTTTAGTAGTCGGCCATGCCTATACCAGAAGTCGGCCGTCATATACCTATTAATGGTTATTTAGCACAGGCCCTTGCTTGCATTTTTTATTCTGTCAATAAAAAGAGGAAACATGCTTTCTCTAAGGGCTCTTGAGGATGTTTATGGAACTTCGTTTTTGACCTGCATGGCCTGGCGTGGCATCGTCTATAATGTAAAGAAAATATTTTTTCGTTAGATTAAAGTGATTTTATAGCCAAAAAAATCTTTTGGCCGAGTACTAGCACAATCATCACTTTATGACTTTGCCAGTAGTCGGTCACTAACTTTAATATTCCCTAGGGACTTTATCATTCATTTTAGACCCGGCCGACTACTGATACGTACGTTTTTGATACACCATAGTACATGATGCCAAAGGAAGAATCTGTCTATATGTATTCGTAAGTCTGATATATAAATTTTGCCAGTAGTCGGCCACGGCGCCGGCGGCCGACCACTAGCAACTTTGTAATAATTTAATGCCAGTACGGCCATATTATTTTTGTACCTAAATATAAAAATGAATATATTTGGGACTTGGTACTAGTTATTTAAACATATAGGTATTCTTCCAAAAAATCTTACTCCGGTAAACATATCTATATTATAGAATTACTTTAACTTACCTTTAAAATTGCACTGTTTGATCTTCACTGGCTTTTGTAAACTGTTTTTGGAGACACAACGACTAACACCTAATTTTTCGAAATACCTTTATTTTTTTGAAAAAAGCCAGCCAAAAAGTCAAATGGAATGTTAACCTTGCAGATCTACATCTTCGATTCAAATTTATGTGTACAATAACTAACTAGTGCCGCAGCCAGGAATAGGTTCTGGAGGGGGGTGGGGTTTAACCCCAATAACCCCCGTGTGATGGCCAGCCATTACAGGATATAGTCGGCATATCTCTAACTACGAGTTTAATTATTGTATTTTATATTCGGGTGGCGTGGTGCCGATTGTGCGAGAGTTTATGTAGAGATGGTTAGCAAAAAAAGCTAGGACACTAATAAAACGTCAACATGAATGTTTCGATATAATAATAGTTTAAAATATTTCTAGTTAACATTCTGTTAAGCTGCGTTCACGAGTACGGAAATTAGAAATGTACCTACATAACAAACATGTGTATAGCGATGAAAATCCTCATGTCATCAGGGAGAAACATTACCAGCATAAATTTAGAATTATTGTTTGGGTAGGTCTGATTTAGAATTTTATTATTGCACCAGCTGTGATGCCAAACCGGTTAAATGGGGATAACTATCTACTCTACTTGCAAAACACTTTACCTGATTTATTCAACTTCGTACCGAAATGTTGTGTATTCACGACGGGGCGCCACCCTACTTTAGTATAAATGTTCGAAGATTTTTAAATAAAATATATCCTAATAGATGGATCGGAAGAGGCAACGATGCACCCGTTAATTGGCCCGCAAGATCTCCCGATTTCACGCCTCTAGACTTTTTCCTGTGGGGCGCTCTTAAATCAAAAGTGTATGCTTCCTCCATCGCTACGGAAGCCAAGTTATTGCAAAGAATTATCAATGCTGCAGATTATTTTAAAAATAAGCCCGACACCCAAGTCCTCAGGAACACGTCAAAATGACGTCATATTCTGGTGACTTATTACCAGATATAACGTGACTATATGACAATAATATGACGTGAAAATGACCTCCTAATGTCACAGATTGATGACGTCAATATTTCATGTTATTTTTACGTTTTTAAATGACGTGACTTTCACGTCTAAAAATATCTTGTATTCACCAGTAATCCACTTTCAATTGAAACTACTAAATACATTGTGTATAAGCGTTTATTAGGGGTAAGTACATAATTCAACCAACGAAACCAAAGCAAAGGTAAGTACCTACTATTAATTGAAGGGTATTGCTGCTGCATGACAAAGAACTTCTTGATTTCTAGTATTGTACTTATGTTAGTGGAGTTTTATAGACGAAATCTCCAATTTTCAGTGTACTTACTTGTGCTTAATTTTCTAATAAAATTTATCTTTTCTTTATTTTTGCATATCCCTATCGCCATCCTGGATTTATGAACTACTTTAAACTTGATCACTTTATGCACTTTAAGGCCATTTTTAGGTTTTCCGGGTGAACTTTATTGGCAATTGAATTGAATATTGAAATTTTAAGAAGTTGGCCAACAACTTCTTAAAGTCATCTAAGATGTACCGGTATTATGAGTACTTTAGGTGGTAAATCCACCTAAAATTCCCATAAAGTTAACCTAAAAATGGTATTAACGACATTTTCAAACAAGACATGAATCGGGGTTTAAGGATAATGCTGATAGAACGGAGACAATCCGAAGAGCAGTTGCTCAGTAAACAAAGCAGGCAACATTCTTTACAAAAATTAGTCAAGGGAAAGATCAAGCAACCGAATGCAGTTTTAAAATTACACAATCTTTGGCAGAAAAGGGAAGACCTTTCACTGATGGGGAATTTATGAAGCAAACGTTTCTGAGAAGTGCGGATGTATTGTTTGATGATTTTCCTAATAAACAAGCAATACTGGTCCGGATTAAAGATATACCAGCATCAGCGCGGACTATTGAGGGGCAAGTTACTGAAATGGCAGAAAATGTACGGAAACAACAGATCGACGCCATTAAACGGAATATCGTATTTAGTATTTCGTTGGATGAAACTGTCGACGTTAATGACATTTTCCGGTTGTCAATCGTTGCGGGGTACTTCGACAATAACCGTGTGTATGAAGAACTGATTTGTCTGCTACCATTGGAAGGAACGACAAGAGGCGAAGATATACTATCAGAATTCGTTAAACATTTTCAGAAACAGGAACTAGACTTAACTAAGATTTTTTGCGTAACTACAGATGGCGCACCCGCTATCATCGGGACACATAAGGGATTTGTATCTCTTCTTACTGTACGCATTGGTCGACCACTTTTAAATTTTCATTGCATTATTCATCAAGAAAGTTTATGCGTGAAGATCTCGAGCGGAAGCTTAAAATCCGTGATGGATACTGTTGTAAAAGTTGTCAACTACATTGCTGGTTCTTCATTAACTCACAGACAATTCAAGTCATTTTTAGAAGAAATGGAAAATGAATATTTAGATATTTCATTACACAGCAATATACGCTGGCTTAGCCGCGGTAAAGCGCTTTCTAGATTTGTGGAATGTTTGGGAGAAATTAGGTCATGTTTGTTAAAAAAAATACAAGCTCAAGTCTTTCCTGAACTAGATAATAAAGAATGGATTTGTAAGTTGATGTTCCTAACTGATATTACAAATCATCTCGGCGAACTAAACCTTAAGTTGCAAGGATCGGGTCAAACTGTTCTAGATTTGTATGATTCCTGGAAGTCTTTTAAAATGAAAATGAATAAAGATGTATTTATTCGCGATATTACCTCCCATACATATAAATATTCCAAATCTAAAAACATACTTACCCAACCTTAATAATTGTGATAATGCTGCATTTAATAAGGAAACGTTAAACTACATGATTTCACTGAAAGACGAATTTGCTGAAAGAGGCTAAGATTTTGATAAACATGGTCACATGTTCACCTTCTTAATAAAACCAGACTTAATGGATTTTACTAGCATTCCTTTTAATGATTCTCTTTTCGTATGGATGGAAATTCAAGATTTTGAGCTTCAGCATATTGAATTTAGAAACTCCGAGTTATGGAAGACAAAATTTGTGAAACTAAGAAGAGTTTTAGAAGGTGATCCTCAGGATAAATCAAACGAAATACTGAATTGTGGGGCTAGTTTGCCAGATAAATTTATTTGCCTAAAAAAAGTGGCATTTGCAATGCTTTCAGCATTCGGATCATCCTAACAACAGAATATTCAGAGGCGTGTGTAATATTAAAAGTAACTAGACATGAACCAGAAATAGAAAAGCTTTCGCGAGAAATACAAGGACAAGGATCGCACTGAAAACGTTTCAAATTTTAAACAAAATGTTGCCTTATATTAAAACATATATTTCGTTTAACAGTAAAGTCTGTGCTATGTTTCCTTTTTGATTAAAATTTTTAGAAATATTGTTGATCATTTTTTAATTTTATTAGTTACCTTCTTTATTACTTTTAACAATTTGATACATTATTTATTCGTATAAAAATTATACAGTTTTGTATAGTGGCACTTTGGGTTTGTTCAAAATTGCACATGGGCACCTCTTTGTTAAAAGGTTGCTGACCCCTGTTTTAGACCATGCAGAACTTTTTATGAATAATAACTTTTTTTCGTAAAATTAATAATAAAATAGTTTTCATATGTCGCCAACTTACGTAGACGTATATGTAAATTTGCCTAGATCGCCTTAGTTTTACTTAAGGAATTTGATTAACGTTGTACAGTCATTTCAAGAACACCCTGTTTATAGCTTTATGTTTAATTAAACATGACCCTGAAAATGAAGACAACATTACAATTCAGCAGGGGCTTTACAATATCATTGTTTTCGTTCATTTTGATAAAATTGAAAACCCTGGTAGATGTTAATCCTTACTGCATTACAAAATAATTTCGTTAACGAGGTTATCGACTGTCACCCATATCTATATATTATAAAGGTAAAAATATGATTTGCTGAATGATGGATAATATCATGGCGAAATAAAACACTTTGTTTTAATTATTTGTATTTTTTATACATGTTATAAGAACTACAATAAAATAATTTTTATAATGGTTGTTTTATTTATTTTCTTCAAAAAAATTAAATTAATATGATTCGGTATTGAAAACAAATACTGGTAATTTTTAACATTCTGGCAGCGTTGCTTTGTGATTTGCCAAAATTTATAACCTCAAGTCAAGAAAATCATTTTGACATTAGTGTCAAATTATATACCTTATCTGACAAATTTTCATGGATGACGACGTGACGCCAAATAAATGTAATGAAGTATTAATAGATATTTACGTTATAAGTCCGATAAATCAACTTTTATAGTATGAGTGAAATGTTCCGAGACGAGGCGACGAAGGAAACGAATACTGTAAAGGATTTGCTGGACGAATGACGTAATAGATATTTACGTTATAAGTCCGGTAAATCAACTTTTACAGTATGAGTGAAATGTTTCGAGACGAGGCGACGAAGGAGCCGAGTCTGGAATTTTGAAACGAATACTGTAAAGGATTTGCCGGACGAATGACGTACAATATTTTATTTCATACTGTTCTGTTGAAAATTATGTTTGAAATTATAATGAAGTTTTATTCTGCGTCGTATATTTGAAAAGTGCTTATATTTACTGGTGGAAACATTGTGTGTTTGACATTGATTAAACTAAAATTTACAAATTTCAGTCCGGTAAAGAAATTTTACAGGACTAGTCCTGTAAAAAAATTTTACCGGACTTATTGCTGTAAAACCTTATTTTCTGGACTAAATTCAAATATGTAAAGGTGTGTTTTACAATACAGTATGAAATAATAGTTATTTTTGTATTAAGTGCGTGAAGTGAGTGTTTTTTTAATGGCATATGAGAGTGTCAATTTTTTGCCGAGACCGCAGGTCGAGGCGAAAAATTCTCTCGAATGTGCCATTAAAACACGAATTTCACAAACGAAATACAAACAACATTTTTTGTACAACTGAAAGTTTGAATTAATCGGTAAAATTGTATATTATAATAAAAATTTTACCATATAATTTCACATAATCAAGTTAACAGCCCTGTCGTTACTATAGAAATGGTTTGTTGGCACGTTGCTTGTTTTGTTGTCATACGTTGATAGCTGTTCATATTTATTGCAATTTTTTAAATAAATAGTATAAGTACTTAAAATGGATGTAGATTACGATAGTGATAGCGAGATTCCTTCAGATATAGCCGATATAGCAAATTCGGCTATAGCTAACATGTTACCGGCGAAATCAAAATTTATATACGAGAAAAATTATAACCAATTCCGTGAATGGTGCGGCAAGAAAAATATACAAAAAGTGTCTGAAAAGGTACTTATATGCTATTTTGAGGAGAAATCAAAAACTGTAAAACCTTCTACTTTATGGAGTGTCTACTCAATGTTGAAGAGTACATTGAATGTTAAAGAAAATATTGATATAAAGAAGTTTTCAAAATTGGTGCCTTTTATTAAGAACAAAAACGTCGGATACCGAGGGAAGAAATCTAAAGTTTTATCGAGAGACGATATTAATAAATTCATTCAAGAAGCTGATGATGAAACAAATTTACTTTATAAGGTACAGATGATCAAAATTTTGTATTATTTCAGTAATTTTAATATTTTTTTAATTGTAGGTTGCGTTAATTTTGGGAATCAGCGGTGCTTGTCGCCGTGAAGAATTATTGAAGGTAACTATTGATGACATTGAAGATACCGGGTCTATATTGATTGTTAAAATACCGGATACAAAGACCTATTGCCCTATTGCCCAAGAATGTTTACCGTTTCAAATTCTGATTATATTGAGATATATCGCAAGTATAGAGTACTAAGGCCGTCCCATACACACAAAAAGAGATTATTTTTAAAATATTCAAGAGGAAAATGTGTTGACCAACATGTGGGAATAAATAAAATAGGGGAAATTCCTAGCTTGATTGCAAAATGGCTGGGAAAAGAATTGCATAAGAGCTACACAGGTCACTGTTTTAGGAGGAGTTCTGCAACTCTCTTAGCCAATGCAGGGGGTAACATGACATCTATAAAACGCCACGGTGGTTGGAAATCTGCCGCCATAGCAGAAGGATATATAGAAGATAGTTTGAGTAATAAAATTGATATTTCTAATAAATTAAATTGTTCCTCTACTTCCAAACAAATCAATATAACTGATACAATTGTGGACTCAACTTTTCAAGGAATATCTAGCGTTTCTGATCAGCAGCAAGGTGGACTAGCTTCGGGAATTAATATTGGAAGCAATTGTTCGAACTTCACCATCAATTATTATTGTAACAAATGAGATTTTTTGG
Source organism: Polydrusus tereticollis (assembly GCA_963920685.1). NCBI lineage: Eukaryota > Metazoa > Arthropoda > Insecta > Coleoptera > Curculionidae > Polydrusus > Polydrusus tereticollis. Next base: position 30,347,409 of record OY987332.1, on the reverse strand, counting down.
TAGTTGGTAATTAATTAGTAAATTTGTACAAAAAAATTCAATACATTTTTTAAAAAGTAATGTTTTATCGTTTTTTTTGTAAATCATTTTTCCAGTTAAAAAAAGTCTTTTTTTCACCGTGAAAAAAAGTCTTTTTTTCACTGTTAAAAAAACAAAAGGTTTACGTATCGATAGCGATGAAAAAATGTCAACTTTTTTTGACAGTTGTACAAAAAATATTTTATTCCATACTGTTCTGTTGAAAATTATAATTATGTTTTAAAATTATAATGAACTTTTATTCTGCGTCGTTTATTTGAAAAGTACTTATATTTACTGGTGGAAACATTGTGTGTTTGACATTGATTACACTAAAACTTACAAATTTCAGTCCGGTAATAGTTATTTACGATATAAGTGTTGTAAAGATTCATATTACAACACGAGATGTTAAAGTTGTTAAACGAGGCGTCAGCCGAGTTTAATAAAACATCGAGTGTAGTAATATGAATTTACAACAAGAATATTGTACAAAATTTTATCTACTTTCATCTATGAATAAAAATATTTGGCAAAAGGCCTTTTTAAAAATAAAAATGCACCTGCTATTAAAATCGTTTTGTAAGGGCATCTATTACAGCACTAGTGCTGTAATAGATGCCATTACAAAACGATTTACAGAACTGTAAAATTCATATTACTAAATGAAAGTAGATAAAGAAATTTTACAGGACTAGTCCGGTAAAAAAATTTTTACCGGACTAATTGCTGTAAAACCTTATATTCTAAAATAAACATTTTTATTTCATACTGTATTGTAAAACACACCTTAACATATTTGAATTTAGTCCAGAAAATAAGGTTTTACAGCAATAAGTTATAATTTTAAAACATAATTATAATTTTCAACAGAACAGTATGGAATAAAATATTGTACGTCATTCGTCCAGCAAATCCTTTACAGTATTCGTTTCAAAATTCCAGACTCGGCTCCTTCGTCGCCTCGTCTCGAAACATTTCACTCATACTTTAAAAGTTTAGTTGATTTACCGGACCTATAACGTAAATATCTATTACATATTATCTCAAGAAAAAATCTGGTTTTTTACATAAGTTCGAAGATGTTTTAATATTTAAGCTATTTTAAATATTATTTTATAACAAAAACTGACATTTGATCACTTTATTGCAAAAATAACTATATTTTATAATACATTCAAGTTATTTTGTATTTGTAAAAATCGATAAAAAAATTCATAATACAATAAATCTTAAAACTTAACGCACTTTGGTCGTTTGTTTACGTCAATGATTTCAAATTAGCTTAAAAGCATTGCTTCTGTTGACATAGAACTATCTAAACATATATCTACATTGACTATTTGATACATGTCTTACAAAGTTACCATCTTAAACATTAGACCCAATGGCGACCACAACACACTCAACATCATCATTACTGAATATGTCGTCAGGTTCGAAACGTTGGAATAAGGTTTAGATGTGATTGGCCTTAAAGCACATAAAACTGCAAAGATAAATTTAAATAACACATTGGATCTTCTATAAAAATAAATATACAGCGTCCTGCGTAAAATTCACATTTTTTCTATAAGTTATTTTTAGGGAAAACGGTGAAATACTTACAGAATTGTATTTTAAATTTAAATTGTTGTCCATCTTTATGTATTATTTTTAGTCCCCTCCCTTCAAGCCCTTAATCTCTAGCTACCCCAACTTGTTTTTTAAATGGTACTAATCTAGGTCACATAAAAAGGTCTTCAAAAGCATCCCATGGTACCAAAAGTAAGGGTTTCCTCATTTCGTTATGGTAAAATCTGATATTAATTTTTTGCTAATTAATCCTTTTTTATTTAAATTTGACCATTACATTTAAAAAAGGATACCTTATTTAAATTGTAAAACATGTTTTGTTTATGAATTTAGTGAATAAAATAAAGAATTCGTTTTGGCACCGATTTGTTCCTTCTACCTTTTATTGTAAGCAATTGTTAGTATTTGGGTTGTTTATTTCCCTATCTGAGTTTTTGAGATATGATGCTCTCAGAAAAGCTGCGTATTGATATTTTAATATTGTTGGGTTGTGGTGACAAGGTACGGACTCAGAATGAAGTTTGTATATTATTTAATGAAAAGTATCCTGAGAGTCCAATTACTCATTCAACTGCGAGAAGGGTATTTTACTGTTTTCAGTCCGTGAAGTGGCCGACCATCTGCCTTAACTGAAGATTTATCTTCAGACAAAACTTGATATAGGGTGGAAACGGGCATTGGCGGTCAAAGGGCAATGGCGGTCACTATCATAACATCTAAGCTAAACGCGTCACTAGGTCTAGAGCAGGTTCCCGCCGCATCCAACGTTTATCCGCGAGCACGCGTTAAAGTAGTCGCAAAACGTTTCAGAGAGGCGTGCACATTATGGTTTACGTTATGGTTCATCTAAATGAGAAACTACGAATTGAAATTTTAATAATGAGCTGTGAATAAATTATATCCAAATAGGCCTCCAATAAATCAGTCAACGGTGTGTCGAGTGGTAAAGAAATTTCGAGAAACAGGCATTGTTAGGGAAGCCGCAATCCAACACAATCATCCAAGTCAATGGCAATGGATTTTAATGTGTCTCATGAGTCAGTAAAATATTTGTTTAAGCAGGACAAGTTGCATTCCTACAAGATAAAGTTGGTGCACGAGCTAAACGAGGACGATTTTGATAAAAGAGCTGAATTTTGTGAGCTGATGATGGAAAGATGCAATAACGATAATAACTTCGCAATAATTATCGTTATTAGTCTGCTAAGAATACTCACTGGTTTCAGGAATGTCATACTCAGAGGCCCGAAAAAGTTAATGTTTGGGCGGGCATAGTTGGCAGACATATTGTGGGACCTTTTTTCACAGACGGTAACTTGACTGGCGAAAAATATCTGAACCTCCTCAGGAATCACATACTTCCTTCTTACAGAATGGTTTTACCGGGTGTAAATAATGGCATAAATGAACTGGTATGGTTCCAGCAAGATGGAGCACCTGCGTATTATGCGGCAAATGTTAGACAAAACTTAAGCGAACAATTTCCAAGACGTTGGATAGACAAAAGAGGTGCTAATGACTGACCAGCGCGATCCCCGGATTTAATCCCGCTCGACTTCTTTTTGTGGGGACACTTAAAGAACAAAGTCTACGTTTACCGTCCAGATGACTTAGAATCATTAAAAGTCAGAATTAGTGCTAAAATTCGGGCCATTCCAGACGACTTCCTTTTAAGCAGGCATTATGCGCGACTTTCTTGTCACTCTGTATAAAAGTATAATAGATAGATTTGCATTATTTTTTACATGTCAAAGTAAATGCGGTTGCCTGACCGCCATTGCCTCCACTTACATGGGTTATAAGCACTTTGAACATTTGAATTTAGTGTTTTGTTCTTACATTACAGGTGGCAAAAATAAAACGTAGGACTACTCACAAGGCCAAATGAAACTTAGAAACTTTGAAAAGGGCCATAAAGCTTATTCATGAAGGTAAAACTAGGCGAAAAGTTGCAACAATCATGCAAATACCATTTGCAACTCTGAAAACTAGATTGTAGAAAGAAAAATACACCCACCCAAAACTTGGGAGACATACTACATTCTCCACCAAGGTATAAAATTAATTTGCAACACAAATAAAGTTTATGATCAACAAGTTTTATGGATGTATTGCCAATCAGGTCCGGAAAATAGGATTCCAATTAGCAGAAATGCACAATATTAAACACAGTTTTAATACTGCGTCTCAGATGGCAGGACGTGGTTGGTTAAAGGGATTTTTACGACGAATAGTACTGTACGCAAACCAAAAGCTACAAGTGTCAATATATTAATAGCATTGAACAAAATAGAAGTCAACCACTTTTATAAGCTCTTGAAAGAAGAAATGGAGAAGAAAAAATTTCTTCTTAGAAATATGTACAACTGCGATGAAACTGGTATATTGACCATACAGGATCTTGAGACAATACTGGCTGCAAAATTCGAGAGAAGAGTTGGGTCTATAACTAGCTGGGAACCAGGCAAAAATATCATAGTGCTATGTACTATGAGTGCATCTGGTGGGTTTTTACCGCTTATGTTTATATTCTCTAGGAAGCGAATGACACCACTTCTTGAGAAAGATGGATGGTACTGCCAAGTATTCCGATAACGGTTGCATTAATGAAAATATGTTCCTTGAGTGGTTTAAGCATTTTACATCTCATGTTAAGCCTTCTGCAAAAGAACCAGTTATTCTAATTTTGAATAACCATTCCAACCACATAACCCTTCAAGCTTATGAGCATGCAAGAAAAGCCATATCACAATGTTGTATTTACCGGTTCACACGTCACATCGAATGAAACCGCTAGACCTCAGATTTTTCGGGTCTCTCAAAGGAGCATATAAGAGACTGTGACTTATTTTTGAAAAGCCATGTTGCACAGAAGATGACCCTATATGAAATTGTATCACTGTTTCATAAGCCTTATTCAAGCGTTGCAACCATCAGTAAGAGTAAATCGGGGTTAAGATCACCGGGGATTTTTCCGGTCAACCCCAATGTATTTTGCGATGACGACTTTCTTGCAGCGCAAATTCTTAAGTCTGAACTTTTCGTAATTGACACCTGTTTGAATCCGTAAGAGAACTCAGTATCAGAGGGGGCAAGTCCACCCACACCAAGTAGAGACAACTGCATTCACATGCGGCATTGGAACATCCACTACTGCGACATCTCAAACCTTGCCTGCTATCTTCCTTGTTTGCCTAAAAAGCTATCAGCAGTTTCCAATACCAGAGAGAGTCGCCAGAAGCAACATGCTACCATATTAGCATCTACACCGATCAAAGACAGTCGGATAGAAAAAGCAAATAAGAAAGAGAAAAATCAGAAATGACAAAAGCAGGTGCCAAAAGGAAATTAATATAGACAAGGGCAAAGGTAAAGCTAAAGGTAAAAAGATTGAAACGGCTACCACCAGTGCTGAAAAGGCTAATAGGGTGATGATGATGAGAATGATGATCCAGGAAACAAGTGCGTGATATGCGATGAATTCGCACTCATTGTGCAGTAGGTGGCAATGCGTATGTGAAATATGCATGGTTTTTTAGACCGCCATTATCCGGGCATGCGGACAATGGCGGTCATATCTACATTGTTTTTTAAATTGCAACTACTTCCTGATTATTCTATCACAGCCATTAAGTTGTTGCTAAATATGTAGATTATTAGTTTAATTTTGTGCTATGTTGATTTAAGTAAATATATCGTCTCAAATTTTGGATATATTAACATTCTCCCTGAGGTGACCGCCATTACCCCTTTCTCCCTTACTCCTATCAGTAAGTGAAAATCCGCATTCTTCAACTAATATCTTAGCGCTTAATAACGATGTTACAAGAGCTTCCGTACAGACTTTTGAAAAGCAAGGATTATCACCCATACAACGTGCAGGTCGTGCAGGAACTTCTTGAGGACGACTACGATGGGAGATTGCAATTCTCTAAGGAAATTATGGCAAGGTGCGAAGAAAACAATATTTTTTTCCAAAATATTATATTCTCTGATGAGGCTGATCAGAATCCACAGCGGATACGTGAAGGATATACACAACATTCTCAAAAAGTAAAAGGAATACTTAATAAAATAATAATGGAACCATATTTCTGTGACGAAAATCCTACTGCTCAGCCATACTTAGATTTCCTCTCACTTAATTTAATACCTGTATTAGTAGTTATTGTTCCTAACCAGGATGATCCAGATATTACCATTGAAAGAATACGGGTTCAACAGGATGGCCCACCGCCGTACTTTGGTGGAAATGTTCGAAGATTCTTAGACGAAATATTTGAAAATCGCTGGATATGTCGATGAGGTCCGATTTAATGGCCACTAAGGTCTCCGGAACTTATACCATTGGATTTCTTTCTATGAAGGCATTTGAAGGAGAGAGTGCATCAGAACAGACCAGACCATTAAGGTCCTAAAAGATATAAGGAGGGAGATACATAATTTACTGCCGAAAGAGTTCGTCGTGCGGTAGTATTTACCATGCATAGACTTGGTGCATGCCAAGCAGAAGGTGGAGGCCACTTTTGGCATTTGATAAAATAAGTCGAATCAGGTGAGTGTGAAATTTCGAATATTTCATAAACTCAGTTGTTCCTAAAATATGTTTCTTGGGCTCGTTACACAGGTGCAAAATGAGCAAACTCGTACTTTTTGATAGCATGGGATTTGGTTTTTGAATACCTTTTCATAGAGGTTGACGTTTTCAAAAAAAAGTTGGGTATCTAGAGGTTAAGGGATTGAAGGGAATGAACTGACAATATTACAGAAAGATGAGCAACAATTTAAATCAACTAATAACTTCCGATGCATCTAGTGGTTAGATTTTTAATGAAACCGCGGTACTGTTATTCTGGACGGGATAAGGATTAGGTCCTGCAAAGTTATTTCTCGGTTGAAGTAAATCAAGCTTTACCTGTTCAAAGTTTCAGCTGTTTTGCTTCAGTAGAAAGGATAGTAAGGGCAGAACGTGAACTCCTAGGCCCCGAGTTAACAGAAAACGAAAATAACAATAACAATTTTTAATTAAAACAAACACTGATAGAACGTTGATCTTGTGATGTCTACCATTAATACAATAAACGAAACTACTTATTCAGTGCCGTAACTAGCGTCTAATGCTCCCGGTGCCAAGTCGTCTTTTTGCGTCCCCATACCTCATTGAAATAAAAATCAAACGCTAAATTTTCTTTTATTCAGCTGCAATAGTATGATAAAAATTCTTAAAAAAATAACTCACATGAAACATGTAAATCATATTGAGCAAAAACTTTTATTAAATTACTCACAGTTTACGGGAATAGCTACTCAAAAATATATATGTAGTAAATGTAGCTAGAGCATATTATTTAAAAATCTAACTTTTCTTCCCTTGGGTGATGCAAGCTTACGGCTGGATGGATATAATGGATCTGGCAATTGATTAATCCGTCGTTGATAAAAAGAGAAAGCCGTAGTGAACAGCATTTTAGAAATATTATAACTAAATAAAACTCAGGAAAACTTTTGATCGTTTTAGAAATAAATAATTTATTTTTATTATCATTCGAAATAAAGATAGGACATAATAATTTAATTACATTTATATTCAGTGTGAGGAGTCTTTAAGAAAGACTATTTCACTAGAATGTTTTACACTGGCAAAATGTCATAGCAGCGGCCTGTTTTCTACTGGAAAAATTACTACCTGCACCTACCTGGACAAAATTTACATGTGATTTTTACAGCGACAAAATTTTAATACTTATTTGATCGAAAGAAATTTTGTTACCATGTTTCTGTTAATTATTTAAAATTTTATTGTTCTTTCGAGGAAAAATTGTGTAAGAAAAATTTTTCTCAAGGTTTTATTCAAGTTTGTTGCTTTTCGGCAATTTCGCTCATGACATTTTCGACAAAAGTTACTCGCCTTACGGCTCGTGATTTTGTCAAAACTGTCATTCGCGAAATTGCCAAGCAACAAACTTTCATACCTTTCGAAAATATTGCCACAATTTTTTTTTTCTTGTAATATTATATATGAAAAAATATTTTTTTTCTGTGACGGGAAAAAAGTTTGACATTTTATCTCTGTTGACAGGTAACAAAATAACACTTTTTATGAAATTACTTTTTCCCCGGGGGAAAAGTGTTTACTTTTTACCGGATACATATACACGTAAGTAAAGGTAGATATTTAATTTTAGAATATTTTATTATAGACTTTTTTCCCTTGTATACTTAATAAATAACTATATTTAAAATAAGTTTTGGAAAAAACATTGAAGATTAAAATAATTCCAAAATAAAATAAGGAACCTTTTAGAAAATTTTTACAGTTAAATTGGACTTCAAAGATTTATCAGAATAAGTTCAAATAAAATAAAGATAATTAAAATATCTCAAATATTTTTGGATAAATTAAATAAATAAAATCTATAATTTAATCAGCAACAAAAGTGTTATTAGAATTCAGATAACTTTAAAATAATTTTATGAAAATTTAAAGAAAATAAAAAATTTTAATTTATTTTTCACTTCACTTTTTTTTCCGACTGTTTATTTGACCGAGCAAAAGGTACCGTACGAGAGAAACTGATGAAATTAGGCGCTGCTAAAGTTTAAATAATCTCTCTCCCACCTCGGAGAAGATGCGCTAGTACGATTCCTGATTGGTCAAAACTCTGATTTAAACTAGTTCTATCTGGATAGATCGCGGAATGGGGACGGATCGCGTTGGTGGCAACAAGTAACACCTGCAGAACATCTGCCGTCCAGCTGCAACTATCTTCTAGTAACCGTCAAATAAATTAAGATAATTGCCTTTGAAAAAAGCCGAAATATTTTGTTTTTCTCGTACCGACAAAAGGATTCCAGAAACTGGAACACTGTAAGTGTTGTTTTGATTAATTTTACCCTATAAATAGGTGGGATTGCTAGAGGAAAAGTTAGTTCATTTTTAACCATCGTAATGTTCATATATACCTACAAAGTTAGTACCGTCGTCCGGTAAAAGTGGCCGTGTCACTGTAGTCAAGTGTGGTCGCGAAAAGTTTAGTTCGGAAGTTGAAAGTGCGTTGACTCGAAGTCACACGGAGGTTGTAAAGTATCGTCGCGGCGGTAGAAAACCTTTACTTCGTGACTTGGCACGGAAACATGAAAAGTTTGATTAAATAACGCGTAAAGTGAGCGCATTGCTAAAAGTCAGTGTCGACGTTAGGATTATTTGTCATTTAAATAAGTAAGTGAAGGGATTTGTTTGTGAATTTAAATTTTAATGTTGGTGGCTCCGATAGAAATTTGATAGTGACTTTGTGGTTTAACTGCTAGAAATTAGAGATATACTCATTTACTTTACGGTCGAATATTGCTCCATTTCAACAAAATATTGCTCCATTTAACAGAAAAATATAAACTGCTTCGATTCAATTACAATTTGGATGTATTTGGTGTAACACACTGGTACTGCGAACCCCGTTGAGGAGTTTAGTAGCCGCTTTGAAGGGATGATGTCATAAAATAGTAAGTACCCATTCAAGGATAGAAGGTGGGCGCTACAATGCTCTAAGTTTGTTGACAAGTGTCGATTTCAAAATATTGAGCTCTTAATCTTTTTCATTTTCTACCTTAAATCACACTTGTCGTTACAGACTGACTGACACTTGTTCACATGAACGGCCCATGGCTAACGGACCATTGTAGTGATTGATCTAGCATAACCCGGGCTACCAAAAAATCAAAAATGTTTTATGGCATCGCCCGTATGGTGGCGGTGGGTGGTGGGCAAAGGGAACGACAACGAGAAACGACATGCCTGGACTAGCCAAAGCGTCAAGCTATGTTCGCAGTGCAGTGGAAGCGTCAAGCGTTTTCTTTTTTATATTTATTCTAGCAAATACTTAAATCTTCTCTTTGAAGTTACCAGTCATGTTTTTGAGGTGGTTATTCTGCGCATGGGGACCGATGGCACCACCCTAGTTACGGCACTGTAATTTATTAAACCTAAGGAAACTAGCAAAAAACAATTAAGAAAATTTTATTCTAACCAAGAAAAATGATACAAACGTATTTGCTAATGATCAAATAATATTTTCTGAACTAAATTTTCCTAACAACCTATTTCGTGCTTTCCGCAGTTTTAAAACTATTTGCCACGCTATGAACTACGGCGTGTTCTCATGCAACAAAACGCACGACTTAAACTAAACAGTCCACCGCCATTTTCTTCCGTATCGCCATTTTGTTTACATTCTACAACTATTTTATCACTTTGTGCACCATTTTGTTTAATATTTTCAGCGTCGGACGCTGACTTTGCCAACGTGACAATTTCGTCGAGATTTTGCGACTTCTTAGATTGAATATCAGTTTTAAGTAGTTTTTGGTCGCTTGAGAAATGTTTTACTGGAGTTTTTCGAAACTTTTCATGATCCGGAGATTCTGGTGATGTGTTGCCGTTTCGCTGCAATTCTAGTGTGCTTGGTCTTCTTGGAAGGTCCTGGTCGCCTGATTGGCGAGAAGGTTTTCTATGAGAAGTTTTTGATCTGACATCAGTCGGTGACGGCTGATCGGCTTTATTTATTTCAACAACTACCTGTGAATAAAAATTATATTTAAGAGTAGTAGTAGTACAGTGCTTTCATTTCAAAACGAACCACTATAAACATCTCTTGATTTTGAGGGCAGTAAGATTTTACAAAAAAACAAGTCAATTTTAATATCGAGGGGGACGTTTAATGACCCATTGATAGGATTGTACTATTAATAATAATAATAATAATAATAATAATAACAAGTATATTTCAAATAGTTATAATACAGGGTGTTATTTAGGTACGTGACTAAACTTCAAGGGATGATTCTTTGAGTGAATGCTTCGTTTTAAAGATACAGGGTGTCAAACTTTAAAAAAAAAATCGCTGTTTCGTAAATATCTTAATTATCCTTTAGCCGATTTTGTTGAAATTTGGCAGTGTTATTTAGGGTAGTAAGAGTCTAATTTAGTCCTAACTAGATTAAAATTTTTAAGTCCAGTGGCGTCCCGGAAGACCCCTTAACTAAGATCCTTGACAAAAATAATGTGCGCCACTGATTTTTTTGCAATTTTTGTATTTTTCGCATTAGACAAACTAAAACTACAACTTTTTTATTTTTGGCATTTTTTTCGTATCTTGCTTCGTTCTTGAGCAAAAACATAAAAATCACTTTATTGCAATTAATAAAAAAATGTTGTGTTTTTTAAATAATTAAAAACTGTTTTTATTGTTGTCCATGGACATGGAATAAAATGATTCTTATTTATGATTAAGCAATTAAAATTAAATGAATCTTTTCAATCGATCAGATTAATTGATTTCGATAAAACAAATAACGCTATTTATTACTGAAATGTTTTGAAAGTAACAAAAAAGTGTCTTTTTAAGAGTTATAAGCTGTAAAATTCATTGGGTAGAGGAAATTAAGGTCTTACTTGTTATATTTCACAATTATAATTCAGTTGCTTGACACGTGTTTCGACCCTTGCGGGGTTGTACTTTTGGCCAATACCTGAAAATTAAGGGCCAAAATAACCCATAATCTGTCTGTCAATTCACTTCATATTCCTAATTTTATTTTAATGGCATGTTGACATGTTTACCATTAGTATTAATATATTAAAATATATTAAAATGTATTGTATTTATGTAAATATTTTAAATAAACTTTATTATTATTACTCAGATATTAACTTTGTAACTACACGTAGAATTAATTGTGCCGCAAATTTCCAAGACCAATATCAAAAAAAATGGCTAGATTTAGACATTAAGTAACTTATATAAAAGGTATTTACAATTTGTTGCAAAATCATTTTTTTGAATAATATATAGGGTGTTCCATTAAAAAAAAAATATTTTAAATCGCTAAAAACCTGTAAATTTGGCAACATTGCAAATGTCACTAGCAGCTCCGCGATAACCTCTTATATACGGATACCGAATTTTAGCTAAATCGGACAAACAGTGTTAAAGATATTTAAAGCGTTCCATACTTCTGTTACACGCTGTATAGATGATTGCTTATGTTTTTTTATGAATTGTAATAACGAAGGAGCACTTGAGTTACTTAATATACTTTATACCATACACCCTAATATATCTTTCACACTTGAGTTGAAAAACAATCAATTTTTTAGACATTACCATATTAAAATCAATAAATAACTTAAAATCTCAAATTAACGGAAAACCCACCCAAACACACCATGGCATCCCTTACCTTACAATTCAAGTCACCCTCAACAACATAAATTAGCCGCTTTTCACTGCTACATAAACAGATAACTCAATATCCCCATGATTAAAGGAAACTACCAGAACAAGGTAAAAATATTAAAACAAACAGCTTTTAACAATAACTATGACCCAAATATGGTATACTCCTGGATCCGAGAACAAAATGTACAAGAAAATGAAAAGATATATACCGTCTTCCCGCTATAATTAATAAAAAATACATTGCTATACCTTACCTGGATCAAAACACCAACTCTAATATTAAACAAATTCTTACACAATCAATTTCGAATCTTAGTGTTTCCTTTAAAAACAGGAATAGTTTAACAACAAATATCGTAAACTCCAAAGATGTAATTGACCATCTTCCAACGAGTGGTATTTGTAATTCTTGAAACAGTACCTATATTGGTCGTACGTGTAGACTAGACCCCTTAAAACACGCATAGAAGAACACCTTTCTAGATCCTCTTCTGCTCCTGGTCAATATCTTAAAACTTCTAATCATACGTTAAGCTCTTTCTCGAATTCAAGGATCATCCATAATATATCTTCAAAATATTTCAATAGGCTCGATTTCATGTTAGACATAGAAATCAACAAGAAATTACTAGACCATTGCCCTTATTTAAATACACAAGTAAACTTAAACAGGAGTTACATTCCTTTAAAATAAATAAATAAATAAATAAACAGGTCTTTATTTAATTAAAAAAAACTAGATACAAAACAAAATAATTTATCTTGGTGGCGAGGTCTAGCATAGCTATTCTACCTAACCACCCTTTAAGACCAATAAACTGTAAACACTAGTGTAATATAAATAAATATACTCTAAAATTATACCTAATCATACAAGAATAGAAATGACAGATAACTAGTGGAGCACAATATTACGAGTAGATAATTATTGGACACGTTTTAAGAGTTATAAATATTATTTATGAAGTGAGCTTCTTCCATTGGTTACATACTTTTTTAGCTTTCCTCGTACCCCGTCAACAGATACGGAAGACTTGATATCGATGGGCAGTGAGTTAAACGTTTTGACTGCATTGTACGTGAAAGATCGTTGGAATAATGCAGTTTTATGCTTTGGAGTGGAATAAAGACCGCGATGGCGCGTAGCTCTTTCATGAACGTCACTCCCCTTAATCAATTTATCATACAGATATTTGGGTGTCTGATTCTTAGATATTTTGAAGACCAATAGTGCTAAGTGAATAAAGAATCTTTCCTGAAGGTACAACCAAGTAGAGTTCAGAAAAGCGGGTGTAATGTGATCAAACTTACGCAGCCCAAGACTGTATCTAAGACAAGAGTTTTGCACCCCTTGCAAGCTATTTCTATCTTTGACGGTCAGGGCTGGCCAGTACAAGACGTCACCATATGCCAAATGAGAAAGAACAAGAGAATCAGTCAGCCTCAGTTTAGCATTAACACTTAAAATATCTTTGTACCTATACAAGAGTTTAAGCTTAGCGTAGGATTTTTGTATTAAAAAGATAGTGTGCTGACTGAAGCGTAGATTTGAATCCAATATGATACCCAGGTTTTTGCAATACTCTGAGGGTGCTAAACGTAAACCGTTGAGTTCAATATTTAGATTGTTGTTAATGGTAATGCTTTCCCTATTTCTTCCAAAAATAAGCATTTTCGTTTTATTGTTGTTAAGTATTAGTCCATGTGCTTCAGAAATTTGACTTATACCACTTAGATCTGTATTATACATAAATTAGCATTTAAAATTTAAATATCTTCCAACTTTAACCAAATTTTTAAATAGCTCGCTCCTTTATTCTTAACGTCAACAATGTCAATGCAATGTCAATACATATTTAATCTCTATAATTTTAAAAATGTTAAATTTGGATTTGCAAGCACGCATATTTCTAAGAATAACTTTTAACAAAATTTGATTACTTTTTACACAATAGATTTTTAATATATTCATTATTTTATAGTTAATCATCATTTTATAATTAAATGGTCATCCTGTTCTACAAGACTAGAAAACGGCTTTTATATCATCCATTCATGAAAAAAGAAATAAGCTGGACTGCAATAACTATCGGGGCATATCGGTCACAAGCACACTAAGCAGACTATACGGTAGAATCCTGCGTGATCTCATTGAAGAGGACTATAAAGAGAAAGAAGAAGAAGAGCAGTGCGGCTTTAGAGCAGGAAGATCATGTACGGACAACGTATTCTGCCTAAAACAAGTCATAGAAAAGAGATCGGCTAGACATTTGGAAACCCACCTCACATTCGTGGATCTACAAAAAGCATATGACACAGTCCCAGTATCCTGACTATGGAAGGTATTAGAACAATCCAATATTAATCACAACTATATAACGGCTCTTAAAGAATTATATAAAGACTCAAAATCAAGGATTAAGATAGGCAAAGAACTCACAGACACATTCATAGTAGATAAGGGACTACGTCAAGGACGCTGTATCTCTCCTACACTCTTTAAAATATATGTAACGATGGCACTAAGAAATTGGAAGAGGAAGATCCATGGTATGGGTATAGAGGTAAATGACAGGTGCTTGTTCACTCTTCAGTTTGCAGATGATCAGGTTATAGTGGCCAATGACAAAGAGGACATGCAATATATGGTTACAAAACTGATGGAAGAGTACCGATAATGGGGCCTGACAGTCAATATAAATAAAACAAAATATCTATGTATAGGCACACAGGCCGGAAATTTGGAAGTGAATAATGGTCAGGAAATTCTGCAATGTCAGGAATATAAGTATCTAGGTATCACATTCGACAACACCTGAACAGATGTGAAAGAAATACAAAAACGAATAGTTAAAGCTAAAAAAGTAATCGGATGCCTAAATGGAATTTTATGGAGCAAGGAAATAACAAAAAAGAGGAAATTTAGTATATATGAGACAATGGTAAAAAGCAGTCTTCTGTATGGAGCAGAAACTTGGAGAATTACAGACAGGCAAAAGAAGAAAGTAGAAACAGCTGAAATGGATACCATTAGAAGATCCATGCGAATCTCACGAAGGGACAGAATAAGGAACGACCATATAAAACAACAAATGGGAAAAGAAGGTACGAAAGTTCAGGACATTGAAAAAAAAAGAACTTACCTGGTACGGACACGTAGAACGAATGCCAAATAACAGGTGGCCAAGAAAAATACTGCATTGGCAACCAACAGGTAGAAGGAAACGAGGAAGACCAAGACTGGAATGGCAGAAAACCATACAAAAGTCCATGAGTGAAAGAAACCTCTCACCAGAAGATTGCGACGATAGAAGAGGATGGAGATTAGGTGTCGGAAAACGAAGAAAGACGTTCTAAACCGGCATTCATATATATTTTATAATTACATTTTCTAAAAACAAAAATTCTCAAAATCAAAATTAACTTTAGATCTTTCTGCATAAAGCGATTCATTTGCCTTTTACCTCCGTTGCCTTTCAAAAGTAATAAATCATGACATGCGCAATTAATTTCACAGCACACCTTGAGTATGTTGTGTTTTATGTTACGAAATCATTACTTGATAAATAAACTATGAGTGCCGCAAGCGATAATTCTAGCAAACAATTTTTGGAATCGAGCAGAGAACACCCTTGACAGCTTAATGTAAATTATTACCGTTGCATTTCTAATTATACTTATTCCAGATTAGGAATTCAGACTCAAAATCTGAATATCCCCCCCTCTCCCCCTACCTGCGGTTGCAAACATTGCCGGAGGTGCCGTGGACAATTTACTACCAACAAAATCACTAAGTGCTCATGACGCTACAATTAGAAGATTCCGAAGATGATGCGACAAGAAGAACTCCATATTGATCTTTAATACAACTTTGACCTGGAGTCTGATTACTATAGTTAATGAAATTGAAACTAATATGAATTCCAAGAAAGCTCTTGGATATGACCTTATTATAGGTGAAATTCTGTAGGCGTTACAGCATTTGGAACTAACCTGAAATCTCACCAAATCCAGGCAAGCCACGCCTCATCATACAGACCTATTTGACTGGTACCGATTGTATCAAAATTGTTTGAAAATCTTGGTTTTCGATGGAGGCATTCGCCAAGTCCATCGAATAACTGATCGAGGGAAAAGTATTGGAAGAAAATCTGGTCTGCTTAACCATAATATTATTTCTGGACGTATCACACAAACTATAAGCAAATATATGCTGCCCACACAATACGTATACCTTTTACCATCCTATATTTCGGATAGATTATTCAGAATTAGACAGAAAGATAAATATTCCAACCTATCAAGTAAACGCCCCCTATTTTATTTACCTTTTCCTTCTCTCACGTCCCATCCTTCTCCGGTTTTATCTCTTCGTCTGCCTGGCGCCGTATTTGCGGCGGTTGCACAAACCTTCTTGGCTCTGGTTCGACGCTTTTGACTCTGGTCAATGTCTCGCTGTCAAAGTCTCTGCACGTGTGCATCAGGGTGAAGGGCAATTTTAGGCTGACGTCTCCGCCCATGACACTTACTAGAAGTTTCACTAGAAAAGGTGAAACGTACTTTATATTATCGGCTGACTTTTTTTTTAGCTGCAAATTATAAATGTAAGAAATCAACTATCAAGGACATTAATAATTCGAGCCTAACGTTTAGTCTGACATATTTCTTCAAATAGAATCAGAAAACAATAAGGACAATATCGCAAAAGGTCGTATTTTCCCGAATATCTTCGGAAATGTTGGGAATTTTTAGAATTTGAAGACATCAACAGTCATAGTTCAGTAATGCGCAACTTTTTTCTAATTTGATTATCTCTGCATGTCCGATGGTTTACGAAGATCCCCGTAGAGTGCATTATTATCTGGAATACCCTGTATAGGGTGACTCATCTAACAACATAAACCGATAAGCGATATCCTGTATAAGAAGTAACTAAGGGAATTTGTGGACACTACAGCAAAAAGTATTTCAATATGCTAATATTTTTTATTTTTACTTGACATGAAAAATAAAAAAGTTTAGGGGGTGGGACATCATGGTGAATCACCTTGTACTTACTTATGCATCGCCACCTAATTAATACGTGTCTCTAAAATTTTTATACAGAGTGGCAAAAAAGTCGCGCATAATGCCTGTAACTTTTGAATTACCACGTATACGAAAAAGAGACCTTTATGAAACTTGTTCAGTAAATTATTCCCCACATTTCTACGTGCATGAAGTTTTTCTGTCATTTCTGGTTTGCTTCCGATGGAGACCAACTTACTTTTTTTAAACACCCTGCATATGATTGCATATTTGGATTCTATTCGGAAAACCGAACCTGAACCCGTCTACAACTTTAAAAGGAAATCCTCTGGAATGGCCCGAATTTCCGCACCACTTTTGACTTTTAAAGATTTGAAGTAATTTGGACGGTTAACGTAGACTTTGTTCTTTAATGCCCGTATTCTCGTTATGTAGAAAAGCTGGCTTAACCAAAGTTGACTTAATTTCTTAAACTCGCTTAACTAATTTAAGATAAGCACCGAAACAATTATTGTCGGGTTTAATTAAGCCTCCTTAAGATTTGGCAACGTCGCATTTCTCTCTTCTTTTTTACTCAGAAACTGAGGTCGTCAAGTGGTAAAGTACAGAGGAAGAAATTTGTAACATTGTAACCTTATTTTTCGTTTCATGTGCTTTGTGTAATATAATTGTTGTATGCATTACTTGTATATGTATATTACCTGATACCTTATTTACGTGTTATATATTGTAACCTGTTTGTAATATATTTATTATTTTTACAAATCACCGAAATAAATTTGTGATTAGTTTATAAGTCACTGTCATGTCAGTATAGTTTTAGCCAAGTTCTGCTAATTAAAGCCTACAAACGCAAAGTACACTTTGTGCTGTGTTTGAAAATGATTGTAAAAAGTTTTGGATCATCAAAGCTAACCACTGCGCAGATGCAAATCTTAAGCCCGATATTAAGCCTCCACTATTGTGGGCTTAAAATTAAGTAAGCTTACGGTTCTTAAGGTTAACGGTGCTTAAGAAAACGGCATCTAATGCCCGTATTCTTCGTAATGTTTTAAGCTGGCTTAAAAAGAAAGCCGCTTTAAGATGCCGTTTTCTTAAGCACCGTTAACGTTAAGAACCGTAAGCTTACTTAATTTTAAACCCACAATATTGGAGGCTTAATATCGGGCTTAAGATTTGCATCTGCGCACTTATAAAATTAAAAAAACAAACAGCAAAATCCAAAACTTTTAACAATTATTTTCAAACACAGCACAAACTGTAATAATAGACCTTTGCTTTTGTAGGCTTTAATTAGCAGAACTTGGCTAAAACAATACTGACATGACAGTGACTTTTAAACTAATAAATAGAATACAAACAGGTTACAATATATAACACGTAAGTAAGGTATCAGGTAATATACATATACAAGTAGTGCATATAGCAATTATATTACACAAAGCACATGAAACGAAAAATAAGGTTACAATGTTACAAATTTCTTCCTCTGTACTCTACCACTTGACGGCCTCAGTCTTTGATCAAAAAAGAAGAGAAAAATGCGACATTGCCAAATCTTAAGGAGGCTTAATTAAACCCGACAATAATTGTTTCGGTGCTTACCTTAAATTAGCTAAGTGAGTTTAAGAAATTAAGTCAACTTTAGTTAAGCCAACTTTTCTACATAACGGAGAATACGGGCATTAAAGCGTCTTTCTTTTTAAGCCAGCTTAAAACATAACGGAGGACACGGGCAGTGTCCCCACAAAAAGAAGTGGAGCAAGGTTAAGTCCGGGAATCGCGCTAGCTAGTCAATAGCACCTCTTCTGCCTATTCAACGTCCTGAAAATTATTCGCTTATGTATTGTCTAATATTTGTCGCATAATGCGCAGATACTCCATCTTGCTGGAACCATACCTGCTCGCTTATGCCATTACTTACGCCCAGTAAAACCATTCTGCAAGAAGGAATTATGTAATTCCTGAGAAGGTTAAGATATTTTTCGCCATTCAAATTACCATCTATGAAAAAGGCTCCCACAATATGTCTACGAACTATGCCCGCCCAAACATTAACTTTTTCGGACCTCTGAGTATGACCTACCTAAAACCAGTTAGTATTCTCAGCAGACCAATAACGATAATTGTGTCTATTAACAATGCCATTCAAATGGAAAGTAGCTTCATCCGAGAAAATGATATTTGTTACGAAGTTATTATCTTTACTACATCTTTCCATCGTCAGCTGACCAAATTCAGCTCTTCTATCAAAATCGTCCTCGTTTAACTCGTGCACCAACTTTATCTTGTAGGGATGCAATTTCTCCTGCTTAGATAAATATTTCACTGACTGATGAGACACATTAAAAGCCATTGCCATTAGCCTGGATGATTGTGTTGGATTTTCATGTATTAAGAGCATGATATCCAAAGCTTTGTCTCCCCCGGTTGCTGTTTTAGGTCGACCTGATCTAGCGGCTTCCCTAACACTACCTGTTTCTCTAAATTTCTTAAACACTCGGCACACCGTTGATTGATTCATTGGAGGCCTATTTGGATATAATTCATTGAAAAGTTGACAAACCTGATCTTGCGATCTATTCATATTTCCGTAACCGCTCATTATTAAAATTTCAACTCTCTCTCTCTCTTCAGATGAACCATAGTGTAAACAAATTAGAGATCAGACAACAGAAAAGTAAACAATACTCAAAATTGACACCTCTTAGGTCGCTGTCATCTAAACACCTTGACTCAACTTGTGGGTTATTAGGTAGGAATAATTATAATTCATAATAAGTTCTCCATTTTTGAGCTGTCATTATCTCGGAAACGCTTGCAGATAGGTGAAAATTTGAAATAGAACAAATTCAGAGTTTTCCCAGTAGAATCTAAATATGCAATCATATGCCGAGTGTTCCATTTAAAAAAAGTAGTTAGTCTCTATGGCAACCAAACCAGAAATGACAGAAAAAATTCACGCAAGTAGAAATGTGGGAAATAATTTACTAAACAACTTTCATAAAGGTCACTTTTTCGTTTACGAGGTAATTGAAAAGTTACAGGCATTATGCGCGACTTTTTTGCTACTCTGTTGTATAATTTGATAGGAAGTTTTATGTTCTATAAAAATAATATTCATTATGAACAGTTTTTGAAAAAACTTCAAAAAACTACAGAACATGTACCTTTGCTAATAGTTGGATCACACGGAGATTATTAGTTAGTACTAGCAGATACAGTAAGAATTGGCTTGTTTCAAATTTGTTTTGGGTTCGATCTTAACTTTATCGGCCTAGCAACACAATCCTCACATGTATCTGTATTGCCTATAACTTTATTTTTTATGTTGTTATTTTTTCAAAAAAGAAACGAATATACGACTAGTTAATCTCTTCCAAAGATTCTTTAAGGTAAAACTAATTTGACTAAAAGATAATATTAGAGAGTTTACTTTTTTTAACTATTCTTAACATCGGAGAATTCGGAAACGTTTTGGATTTTGGGCAACAGGAAAAATGCCTGCTTGCCTATTTTGCTTGGACTAAAGTGTCTATTATAAAGTCCTAATAGGATTATTTTTAACAAAGATAGAGAAGTATTTTCCATGAAAATGCCAATTTGCTGGTATTTTCCAGAAGTCGTATTATTCTAGATTTTCCTTTGTAAGGAGTACACTACATTGTTCTTTCATAAAACTCTAAATGAAATTTAAATTAATTTTCACATAAAAGAATATAAGAGCATTATGTAAGGTAAGTTAAATAAAGGATAATTTAATAATATGACCTGGTATAGTGAAGTTAATACACTTCTTCCCTACTCCTTTATTGATACAAAGCCGTTTACCTTAAACTACTGCATATAATTATAATAGCAACCTAAGTAGCAAGCTACCAATTAATGACGTTAGATTTTAGGCAAGGGTTACGTCACAATGACGTAAAATTGACGTAAAAATAGTACAAATCTGTTATCTGTAGTAATATATTAAGGGATAGGGAAATTATCGAAAATCATTCCGAAGATTTTTTGCCGTGGAAATCGCTCGAGGGCTTGCCCGAGAGCGATTTCCTAATGGCAAAAAATCTGAGAATGATTTTCTGATTATTTCCCAATCCCGAAATGTATTTTGAAGATTATTTACCAAATAAAAAACTAACGATTTCTGACGGGTGAGATTTTCACTTTTGACAAGGGTGATTTTCACCGGAGAGCGGGAGATTATCGCTGAATAATCAGGTGAAAATCAACCCGCCTTTATAATGGATGAGATAAATAATCTAAATAATTAACTATATTGCTCGTATGAATCCTTACCTAAACAATGGAACCGTAAAGAGTGTATTATTAAGAAAAATATTGGAGACTGAATTAACTAATTACTACCTATCGGAAATCAACTCGTACTTATAGTCCTTTCGATAAAACTTACCTTTAACATAGTACGAAACATAAATGGCAAAAACATTTCGGTCTTCCGCGTTACCAGTTGTAGAACAGACAGTGCTAGCTAGGCTAGAACTAGATTTTGTATAAGTATCCTCCAGAGCAATCCAGTTCTTTGTTGTACTATTCAGAGGCAACAAGGTGTAGGTCTTATTCAGCGCCATGCCGGTATGTAGTGGACAAGATTCTTTATCACTCAACATGGCGACGACGTTTTTGAATTTTCCATTGCTGAACATACAAACGTCAACGTGCTGAACCACAAAAACCTATAAAATAAAATTAAATATATAGGTTATAATTAAAGGGCGGAATATATGCAAAGTGCATATATATTCATTTTTTGCATATTTTGTCTACTTTATAATAAAATGCATATTTTTTCGAAATTATTATTTCATGAGCATATTTATATGTTTTCGGCGTTACCAAAAAATTAAAAACGCTCGGTCATAAAAACTCGTAGACTTATAGGTTTAATGTCCAGTCCGGCACTGGTTTCAGGGATTTTCCAATCTGAACAAAATTATATAATAATTAATATTTACATTTTGGTTATACACAAGGTATTTATTGGGGTTTCCGGGGTTTGCAGGTATATTGTTAGGGGTTATTTGTTGCCATTTAATAATACCTTATTATTACCTGCAGTGCGTTTCTTTACTCCATTTTACTATAATAAATGAAGAAATATTGCATACTAGTATGCATATTTGGGCAAAATAATGCATATAACTGCATATTTTAAAGGCAAGCAAGGCATATATAGTGTATATATTCCGCCCTTTAGTTATAATAATTCATGCAAGTAATCAAATATGTTTGGATGTTTTCAAGGTAAGTTAGTCCGTATGGTACTTTTCATAGAAACCATGCAGCATCTTGAAAAAAAACTAAAACTAACCAAGAAGAGGATTTAAAAAATTCGTTTAATCGTTAATGAGTTCCTTTACAGGCTCAAGCAAAGGAAAATAAATTCTTATTATTGTATTTTACTCCGATCGTTTCCCTCGGTCATTCTGTATGTGGGACATTCTTTTACAAATCGAACACCTTTTTTGACTTTACAATTTTGATTGGTCCCAAAAATTTTTTTTTAAGTCTATACTGAAAATAAACAGACACGTATACGAGGTTTTTGTTCAAAACAATTTTTTCTCGAAAATATGACCATTGTGAATTTCAATGCTTTATCCAATTCTGTTATATGTTAAATTCATTATCTTTGGTTCTACAGATGCTATCGGTACAATTTTTTTTTATTTAAAAGGTAATAATATTAGCTTTCAGTCACGTGAATGTTGTACCTTCAACTTGAGTACCTTTAAAATAATAACAATTTAATTGTTTAAATAATAATATCATAATGTTAACCACAACGAAATCGATTGAAAAAGTTACTATGGTATTTGTTATGTTTTTAGCTATAAAAGCCTTTTTTCAGAAAGATGGGGCCGTTACTAGTTCAAGAGTGAGAAAATAATTTCAACTGAGCTTCAAGTAACGCGGGCAGCGCGCGACCAGTTGAAACGTGTTGGAGCGTGTCTGAACATTCAGTCTCGAACTGCTCACGCAGTTCACTTTGGAAAAGCGTAGTACGAGCACACATCTTCCTTTTCGGCTTTTTTTATTTCTAAAAGTGAGTAACAAAAATCAAGTTAGGGAAATTTACACGTAAGAAAATGTCACAACCACCACTATCATCGGTACTACCAAAAATTCGAAAGGATATATGTTTTAATCCTTTTGGTTTATCTCCTCATCCGAAAATTCAAAACATAAAAAGTCTCAGGAAAGTACGAAGAGAATATTTATTGGCAATAAGCCCGTAACAGAAGAGTCTCTTGAGCAGAGAGTTTGTGACACGTGCCGTAAGAAATTGCCGGAATTGAGTCAGAACACTGAAATCAAAAATGAAGCCAAAACAGACGATCAGGTACTTATTACTACATTTAATTTCAGTAAACGAAATATATGAATTAATTATATTATTTATTCTAAAAAATTTCAATATATATTTTTTTCCTTGAATTTATTCATTTTTTGTTGAAGGACAGATGTATTATATATCTTGTGATTTATACTGTCGCGAATATGTAAAATTGTTTTGCAATGTAAATAAATATATTTCGCAGGACCAAGAAGTTGATGATATTGAACCTGGTTGTGACATTTTCTTACGTGTAAATTTCCCTAACTTGATTTTTCTTACTCACTTTTAGAAATCAAAAAGCCGAAAAGGAAGATGTGTGCTCGTACTACGCTTTTCCGAAGTGAACTGCGTAAGCAGTTCGAGACTGAATGTTCAGACACGCTCCAACACGTTTCAACTCGTCGCGCGCTGCCCGCGCTACGTGAAGTGCAGTTGAAATTATTTTCTCACTCTTAAACTAGTAATGGCCCCATCTTTCTGAAAAAAGGCGTTTGTAGCTAAAAACATTACGAATACGATAGTAATTTTTTCAATCGATTTCGTTGTGGTTAACATTATGATAATATTATTTAAACAATTAAATTGTTATTATTTTAAAGGTACTCAAGTTGAAGGTACAACATTCACGTGACTAAAAGCTAATATTATTACCTTTAAAATAAAAAAAAAATTGTAACGATATCATCAGTAGAACCAGAGACAATGAATTTAACATGTAACAGAATGGGATAAAGCATTAAAATTCACAATGGACGTATTTCCGAAAAAAAATTTTTCTGAACAAAAACCTCGTATACGTGTCTGTTTATATGCAATAAGAAATTCGTTAAAAAAATTTGAGGAAATTTGGAGAGGTGGAAATTTTTTTTGGTCCAAATCCGTACGATTTGTAAAAGAAAGTCCCATGTACTGTAAAGTGAAATTGAAAAAACCTTCCATAAAATTTTAATAGGGATAATACCCTTTTTGCCAAAAATAACGTTATATCCCTACAACAACACGCAACAAAAATACTTCTATAATTAGTGTCCGAATTTAGATTTAGATAGAAGATAGATTTTAGGGATCTATACAGGATGTCCCAGAATATATTGGCAATCTCCCGGATTCACATAGAACCCATAAAAATAATTTGACAAGGTACTATACATTCTTTTCCAGCGCCCCCCCCCCCCCTACGGAGATACAGGCCCATAAAGGACGCCCCTGAAAATCGCTTGCTTTTAAATAACTTTTGAAGTACTAGGTGTAATTTAATAATTTTTTTTAATATGATGGTTACTAGGTAAGTGTCCTTAAAATGGGCCCTTTTAATCATATTTCGCTTATTTATTTTTCCAGGGACGGACTAGCTCTAACACAGTAATGCTATTTTTTTACACCCTTTACGATAAGGGCACAACAATAATATTTTTGGACAGCTTAGACCTTAAACTAAAAAGAAGGTGCTCTTGATCAACAACAATGAAATGAATTGTTTACAAAAAAAAATATTTTTGTTCAATGTGGTTTTTATTCGATAATTTTGTATCTCGCTTCAACATGAGCTCCTTCTACTCATATGCATTCCCTACCTCTAAGAATTGAATATTGATGGACCCTCTACAATACCTCAACATTATTTCGCAGCAATGATAACACTATGCAACAAATTTAAACTTTTTTAAAGGTTTTTGGCAAAAATAGGATTTTTGGATTATATATGACTAAAATATACCCAAAATGTTAAAAAAAAGATTTCCTAGGTTGTAGAAAAAATAAGAGCTTAATTTTTTAGTATCATTTATTTTTTATTAACGATTATTCCAATTAATGAACTAATCACTTTTCTTCCGTTTTTTAATCTGTCTCTTATATACAGCCTCTGGTTGCTCTCGAAGACGTGTCCCATATTGCAAATTGCAATCGGATATGTGATGAGAAGGTCAAAATTTATAAGACTGAGCTATTTTTATTAGTGACCTTTTTTCGTTGCTGAAAAAAAGAGTCTAATGGATTTAGGTCTGGTAATCGACGAGGCCAAGCCACTGGTCCTCCTCTTCCTATCCATCGATTTTCTAAGTTCCTGTCTAGGTGTTCTCGAACTACTATTTTAGAATATGGCATCTATATATGCATGAACCACATAATATCACGTCGTATCGGCTGAGGTAGATCTTCTAATAGTTCTGGCAAAGTATTTTGGAAAAATTTCAAATAAAGTTCTCCAGTTAACCTTCTTAGCAATACAAATGGTTCAACTAAATGATGCCCGATGATTCCGGCCCACACGTTGATGACTTCAAATTGATGTTAAAGATGCGTTACACTAGAAGCATGGGGATTTTTCGTCCAAAATTCGACGCTGCAAATCGGCCAAATCTTGAGGTTTTGTGGTATGAACTCTGTTCTTCAAGTGTCCCCATGGAAAGTAGTCGTTAGGCGACTAATCAGGGGACCTAGCTGGCCACTAGATTGTACCCGCTCTACCGAGCCACCTATTCGGAAAAGTGTTGTTCAAAAATTCGCGCACGTTTCAATCAAAATGGGGAGGAGCTCCATCCTGTTGGAAGAATGTACTTGCATAATTTGGACCCATCACATTTCGTATAGTAGGCACTATTTGGGTTTCCAAGAGCTTAAGGTAAAGTTCTGATGTCAAATTTCCATCAATAAAAAATGGACTGATCTTGTGGTTACCCAAAAGCCCAGCCCACATATTCAATTTTCCAGGACGTTGTGTAAGACCTTCTCTCATCCAGTGGGGATTTTCATTTGCCCAAAACCTACAGTTGTGTCTATTGACTTAACCATTTAACATAAATGTTGATTCGTCCGAAAATACTATAAATTTAAAAAACTGGTTATTTTGGTCAAACCTTGACATCATAATATCACAAAATTCATTTTTTTTTTTTTTTTGGCATTTGGCTAAAAGGCCATACAGCCAGTCTCACAGTAAAAGAAGCAAAATTATTTTTATGGTATAATAATAAATTAAGTAATAACATATAAACAGGGACACACGTTTCACGCCACTGGGGTCTATCAGGGCGACTTTTTTTTTTAAGACAAACAAGGTGGACCACGGATGGTAAGACACAAATGGATATAGGGACATTTTCTTTTTAAATTTATATAAGAAAGAATTATAAATAAATATAAATACAAAAAAAAAACATTTTGTAAGGACAATAAATTTAGGATATTAAATGGGCATTCAACCTTACACTCCTGGATTAGGTATTTAACAAGAATATTTATGTGAAGTGCATATTTACTGCATTCAAGAAATATGTGATCAAGATCACATTTGACCTGTCAAATCGTCCCCTCAAGTGCAGTAAAATGGATTCAACAAATAAAGATAAAGAAATACGTATTTTGCAGTGGAACTCTCAATCCGCAATAATAGCCAAAAAACGCAGCCTGGAAGTATTTTTATATCAGAATAATATCGATATCGTCCTGCTAAGTAAAACCTGGTTTCAACCAGGTCGTATGGTAAACTTTTCGGGTTATAATATTCATCGAGTAGATAGAGCTGATGGTAAGGCTGGAGTTGCTATTTTTATTACCAAAAAAATGTCTTTTCGCCCATTAAATCTGGACCTTAGCTTAAATGCTGGCATTATGGTTTGTGGAGTCAAGGTAGCTATCGACAAAAGAAATATATCCTTTATATCTGTGTATAGGCCTCCTAATGTTAGAACAAAGAATGATGATTGGCATAACATTGCATCACAAATATCTGCTCCATATCTAATAGGTGGGGACTTTAACGCCCATAGTGGTGTATGGGGCCCCATAAAAATGATTCTGCAGGGGAACAAATACTTAATTTTGTAGATAACAGTCTGGTTATACTAAATGATGGGTCTGCAACTAGACGGGTACAACCGGGTGTCGGTAAATCAGTTGTTGATTTAAGCCTTTCTTCACAAGATATTTCACAAAAGTTTGAATGGTATACTGATTCAGATTTACTTGGATGTGATCACTACCCAATTGTAATGACCTTAAATTGCACTACTATCACTAAATGTAAAATTTACCCTAAATTTAAATGGAAAAGCAAAAGTGCCAATTGGAGTGTTTATACTAATTATATAGATTTGTGCATCAAAAATGCCCCGTTATTTAAAGACACTAAACGCAAATACTCATTTTTGCTAAGTTCTATTAACGATGCTGCACAAAATAGTATTTGTGTGAATAAGCCATTTTCCGTACATAAACGTCCTCCTCCTTCATGGTGGGATCATACCGACTGCGATGCGATGATTCGTAAAAGAAAAGAAGCTCTCATTGAATATAAAAATAGTTCTACGCTTGACAATTACTTAAAATGCAAGAAGGTTGAGGCTGAAACAAGAAAATTTCTAAAGAAAAAAGCTGAGGCTAGTTGGGTTTCATGGTGTGTGTAATATTTATGTTTTATTAAAATATAATGGACGGATTTGAGGCAGACGTCACTTGCTTGAGAAACTTTTCTTAATGAAGAAACAGGGGTTCAACAACATGTAAAATTTCTAAACTTTTCTCTTTATCTACTACTGCTGGTCGTCCTGATCGTCGCCTATCTCTACAATTTCCAGTTTCTTCGAACCGTCGGACAGTTTTTAGAACAGTTGCTTTTGAAAATGGATTTCGGTTTGGAAATGCGTCATTAAATAGATTTTTAACCTTTTCGTAAGACCTGACCCTATCGCCATATCCTCTCATAATAAGAGTTGTAATTATTTCACTTTCAGTTAAAGACATTTTTGCATGTAAAAATTACAGCTTTTATGACTTTACACCAAAACTGAACTGGTGTTTTATTTATTAATAAATAAAACACAATTTGTTGATATTTTCAAAACACGTCGTTATTTCAAAAACTACTGATATCAGGAACAAAGTATGTTATACCAAAAGTGTAACAAATTTAAAGTAAACCTATAAATGAAAAAATATAACAGGGTGTTTCATTTAATAATATAAAATTCGTTTGAATTCCAGACAAACTAAAAAGCTGGCAACACCGCCAATATAGTTATTCGGTGCGTCAGATCCTCTTGCATCACTGTACTAAATTTGGTTTAAATCGGCCAATAAATTGTGATGTTATTAAGCCGTTTCCAGACTTTTTACATACACTGTATATAAGAAATACTGATGAGACTAACTTTAATGTTTTGCTACCTATTTTAGACATCGAACCTTATCGATATCTGATTAGAAATACAAAATATTAAAGACTCTTAACCCCTTTTCACCCCTTTAGATAGGCAGCAGGAAATTTTATTTTATTTAATTTTTCATTGGAAAGGTAAAAAAAGGATTTTAGTGTAGCAAGTTTCCAAACAGGTTTTCCAATCCCCTTTCTAGAATTTCATTATTTTAACGGAATTTAATTATTTCCATTATTGTAAAGGTGAAAAACAAAAAGATTTTATTTCCCTTGGTCGTAGTAACCATTGTGTATTACTGATATCTTTCCATTGTGGATTTAATTCAAAAGTAGTTTTTTCGTTCAACTTGTTGAGTCGCAAAGTTTAATTTCCACGAGAACTTTATATTCGCAACGTTCGCCATTGTTTTTATACTGCTTTAGATTTCAATTTTATCTGACAATAATATTCAAATTTGGTTCATTTAATTAGAATTCCGAAATTGAAGAACTGAGGTGTTACATACGTAGATGTCAGGAAATACAAGCTGAACTGCCGATGAAACGGATTTTACAAATTTTTAGATACATCTCGAAGTCAAATATTTTATTTATATTAACAGATATAGACGCCTGCGGTTTTTAAGAGGTTCTTGCTAATTTCACCGACATGAGTTTGCCTCGGTCGTGAGATCTGAATGAAATAGGAACTGTTGCGTACAACGTGTTTTAATCCATTACAATTTACTTTCATTTACTTCATTTCTTCCGTTATTTAAAAACATGCATGTAATAATGACATTTCACCTTTCTTTGAAAGGTGGAAAGTTTTTGACTTTTACTTTCCGGGGGTGGAAAGTAAAAATGATGGCATTGGTGTAAAAATGTTGCTGTACTGTTGTCCGGTTTGTCTTACCAGTTGTGACGCACCTGGTAAACTACTGTATTGAAACTTCTACATTTCCAGATGCTTGGAAAAGTCTTATATAATTCCGCTACCTAAAGTTACGACACCCACTGATGTAAAGAAACTGCGCTCGGTTAGTATTTTGCCAGCTAGACAATGCTTGTTATAGAGAAAATAATTAGTAGTCAGATTAAAAGTTTCATTGGTCAATGCAGCATTTTGCCCGATGTGCAATCTGGATTTAGGCAGGACTAAGTTGTAACACCGCCTTATTAAAGGTAACACATGATGTTTTTGAGGCAACTGATCGTGGTGAACTAACAGTACTGGTTCTCCTAGATTACTCGAAGGCGTTCGATAAAATAAATCACTCACTTCTTTCAGCTATTTTATGCTGTCTTGGTTTTCGCGAAAATACTTGCAATTTTTTGAATAAATATCTAAGTAATAGAACAGCAACCAATGGCACATGGTAAGCTGTCCAAATCAAAAAATGTAACAAAGTATGTTATACCACAAGTGTAACAAATTTAGTAAAAACTTTAAAATAAAATAAACAGGGTGTTACATTTAAAAATATAAAATTCGTTCGAATTCCAGACAAACTAAAAAGCTGGCAACAACGCCAATATCGTCATTTGGTGCGTATGAAGTTTGGTTTAAATCGGACAATAAATTGTGATGTTATTAAGCCGTTCCCAGACTTTATACGCACACTGTATATACCTATATATACCTAAATATTTACTTCATTGTTAAATTAAACTTTAAATGGTCAACATTTCTTGCCGGATATTACGCATGTTTGACTATTATCCAGAAATTTTTCCCCTCACGAATATTTTAACAAAATTATTCCGAGTCGAAGAAATATTCATTCAAAATGTCTCAATAGTCGCTAGTGGTATTACAAGTGAAAAATGTTCCGACACCTTATACGCTTTGCCAACATTATCTGATATAATAACGAAAACTGGTTTTTTAGAATTACTTTCGGATATCCATTCATACAATTCTAGATTTTAAAAAGGCCACTTCAGTTCTATAAAAAATAATTTAATTGTTCCCTTAATTAAATTAAAAACATAAAAGGAGGTTTAATAAAAGATATTCTCGGTTACTCATTTATAAAATCCTAAGAGAAAATTTTTAATATGCAGAATATTGAAACTTTTATTGAATTTGTTTTCGAACGAACGAAGTTTTGCGACATTTTTCTAGCGCATTTCTTGAATTAAATTTCCTGCTTTCAGGCGGGCGGCCACTGAAAGCGAAACGAGTTAAGCGAAGATAGGTTTCCTATAAATCAGCTCCTGTACTTTCAAATGCATTCGCGGTCCCTTACACTAAACTAAACGAAAATATTCAGACGACAAGGATTGATATCTTTGCGAATAACGAAAAGATAGGATCATATGGTCACATCATATGTTTCTGTTAACTAAACACAGGTACTTGTCAATGCACTTGCCATGATATGATCCCCGTTTTCTTAGAACAGGGGTCTCCAAACTTTCCACCCTTAGGACCATACTGATTACTCCAGTAAGTTCGAAGAACCAAACCAATTTTCCAGCCATTATCTATAATTTCTAGACTAGTCGCTAAGTACGCGTCCTGAGCGAGCATACGCTTGCTAAACTCGCTAGTTCAATCACTATTGTATTGTACTGGATTGTTACGACCGCGACACTTGACGACATCTGGTGGTTACACGCGGAAATAGGTAGTATACCCTCTATCCATCGCTAACAGATAGCGCTCAAATCGCGTCGAACCTCGTTGGTTCGAGAAAGTTCTGGTGTATTCCACTCACTTCTAGATGGCAGTAGTTGGAGTATAAATAGGCTAGCAGCGCGACCGCGAGTCAGTCCACCTAGGGAACGCGAAGGAAGAGAATCTGTGTGTTGTGAAATAAAGTAGTGCGTAACTCCTTAAAACGGGTTTGTGCGTGTTTAAAAGACATCTTCGTAATAGTGTTTTGATTTGACGTGTTGTTTTTGTGGGTTACTTACTAGTATGGAAAAGGAGCAAGTGAATGCACAACATTGAAAGATCGATGGAACATTTAATATTTCGTAATTGAGTCCAGTAAGACGGCGCTATGTCTGATTTGCAATAAACTATAGTCGTTCTCAAAGAATATAACATTAAACGTCATTATGAAACGAAACATTTTAAAAATTACTCAAAATATACTGGAATTCGTGTGGCTCTTGAAATCGCAAAACGTGGAAAACCATTCACTGATGGAGACATGATCAAAGAATGCGTAATTGCCGTAGCCGAAGAAATGTGCCCCAAAAAGGTAAATTTATTTAAATCTGTCAGTTTGTCAGCAAACACCGTGGCTCGGAGAGTAGAAGCCATCGCAGAAAATCTATCAACTCAACTGTTTGACAAAAACTTGAGTGGTTTTCTCTGACCTTGGATGAGTCAACGGATGAAAACCAGACTTTGAAGGATAATATAAATAACTAGGTCGGCACTTACGTCCTGACACCGCAGCCTTTTACAGACTTATTGTATCCCCTAGTTATTCGTTACTAGCCCGCCCAAGGTAATTTTACGTCTGGGTAATGTCAGCCCGACGGCCCGACGGGACCTACTGTTTATCGTGGGATCCGAACCACGCGCAGTCGCTTTCCAACCAACCACCATCCCGATCCCCCCACAGAATCCCACTCCTACAACAGCCCGCAACCGAGGCAAGTCTCGGGTTAAAGACCCGCTGCTATAGGAGCATGACCCTTCGGTTTCGATAAATCGTTAGTCAGAAGTACCTGCACTTACACATACAACAACCAAACCCAGTACTTTATTTTATTTGAGCGTACTGTAGCGGGATTCGAACCCGCTCGACTCGAGCAGCGCGAAAGCAGGCTCACGCCGTTTCCGACGCTTTACCCACTTCGGCCACCGAGGCGGTTATTATAGGCTTCCTTAATATAGTTTTTATCAAGAAGTAATCACCCTTAAAATATAGTTTTTTTTTTATCAAGAAGTAATCATGTTCTCCGTATAGATATCAAAGGATTGTTATTGATTTAACACTGAACTTTATTTGTTTAACCTACATCGATTTTGTAGAAGAGGTTCCAACATGGGTTTGAACTTCTATGACTCGAGTTAAATAAAATGCACTTTATTTTCTCCAGTAAATACCCCATTGTTTGACAAAACCTGAAGACGAAAAGTGGCAATTTAAATAAATAAAGAACAAAAGATCAAAATACATCTATTAATCATGCTAGAACGTGTAACCTGTCAATTGTAAATAATTATTCCAAATAACTTTACCGTGTAAATGGACCTAAAATACATAATTCATGTACCCACTAAAATTTGACTGTGAAATTAGGCACGCTTTTGTCCTGAAAGGCGCCTTCATGTCACAGCATGACATAAAAGGGGCCTTTTAAAACGCAATAATGGAAACTTTCTATGAGGTATAAGGTAAAAGTTTTTGAAGATAAATGCATCCGAAAATAATTGAAATGATTTTTTATGAAGTATAATATGGTCATTATAGTGGTGTGTTATAAAAGTGTACCAACTTTTGAATTTATTGACCTTAATATATTACATAATATATTTGTACCATTAAACATCATCAATAAACAACGATGTACACAATTTATCTTTCGGATAGTTAATTTAAGTGCGTTAAAACAATAAAAATTAATTTGTCGTTATTGTCTTTGCATTTTGAAAGCATTATATTTTTCAAAGTGCAAAATATCATTGTTACATTTAGTAATATTAACGATTATCCTTATAAACTACATGAAGGAGAGACAAATCTGTGCTATAAATGTAAACAAGCCACAAAAATTAAATCATATTTTATAGATCACGACGTGTTTTACTGAATAACAATAATTTTGGGACCCCTTTTATTTTCCATCAATACATCTGACTTCTTCGAATTTCTAGCTTTTTGTGATTCTCATCAATACGCTGATGATACCCAAAATTATATTTAATATTCTCCTTCTGAAATCGATACTTTAGTAGAAAAAATTAATCATCTTAAGATCATCGCGAATGTATCTCAATCCAACAACTTAATTTTAAATGAGAAAAAAACTCAGTTGGTGTTTTCTGGCAATACTTGTTGATCAAGGATTTAAAAATATCTGTTAACGGTACTGTATTGACATCTGTCAATAAATGTAAGAACTTGGACTTAAGCATTGATTCAGAGCTTAAATATTATGATAATATTTCCTCCTTAATTCAAAACAAAGCATGCTAAGCTTAAACTCTTGTATATGCATAAGAACATATCTTATACTGCAATAAAATAACGCCTAACAATAGTGCCGGCGTTAACCAATGCGACGCCTTGTGCCGTATACTTCTTGCGAGGTCTTTGCGGTTAAGATTTGATTTCACCTGAAGAGGTAAAAGGTGATATCTTGAAAAATTTTTTACCGATACTAAGAAGTCCATGCATGAATCAAATATTATTATTCTATAGTATTGCTGTAGGTTTAATCAATACTTCATTGAATGGGTATCCCTGTTAGGAACGAAATAATATAGTGCTACATACGATAATGCTACATACAATATAAATTGTTTCATTGGATATCCAGTTTTCTTAAAAATATTCTCATTCACATGACCATACATCACAATATCATTTGTTGCGTTTCTTTTCTTTTACAATTGCTGTATGCTATAATAGGTTTAATAAAATTTATGTACACTTATTTATGGTACATGAAATATCTCTTTCGATTGACAAAATTGCAACCGATGTCAAGCGCTCCTGAGCCATAAGTAGTTTTTGATTTATTTCAATTTTGAAAACGATCTTTGGGCACTGGCGACAGATATTGGAATGGTCAATGAAATCCTTTATCCTATAATGGTATTCGGGAAACAACTATCGTAAGAACGGAGAAATTGAAGAACCTGGATAATGATTTGCATTTCATCCGTGATTAAGTGCCGATAAATCTTGAGTTCCGAAAAAAGCTCAGCACCATCCTACCATCCCACCATCTAAATCTTTACAGTTTTCAGTAATGTTTCAACTTTTTTGGATCGTAGAGAAATCCAAAGAAGATTTCGTAGTTTTCAAATTGCTCAAACCGTTCGGACACAGCCGACAAAGCACCATCCACAACGACGTTGAAGAATTGAATTTGCAAAACTTTTTCGGCTGATTTTTTCAAGTTGAGTGGACCATCATAACCCTCATACTCGAATTGTTTGTTGACTCTCCGAGTTTGCTTTGTTGCAAATGTTGGTACTTCATCTAGATCTTTTAAAATTTCACGAGCTACTGCTTTCTCATACCCAATACAACGATGTTCAGACCAAAAACTCTTAATTCCTTTTAGCCCTTTTACAGCTTCATCCAAGACCATGTCTTTTGTCTGCAACTTTTTACTTATGATATTAACTGCAAGTAAAATATCATACCAAACGACCAGACATACGACAAACTCCCTTTTTATTATTTTTTCTTTTAATGACTGAGCTCTATGTTTATTCACAAGATCTTACTCTGAAGAAGTATATTCAGACAGCTTCGATGACACCTTTGAGTTAAAATCTCACTGCTTTTACACTTTTGATGCGACTCTTCCAGTGGCGTAGCCAGTATTTTGGGGCGGGGAGGGGGCAAAAGTAGATAAAGCGCCGCAGGCAAAAAATGTTTGAGACCACGCCAATATTTCGTAGGAATTCACCATCCTTATGCTCCCTTGAGAACGGGAGCTGGCTCCAAGCGATGTGAGAATCCGCTATATAAAAAAATTAATATAATGTCGTGAGGCGCTCTCGAAACCGGATTTATTAAGTTTATTTCCGTTCTTGTTTTTTATGAATTATGATTTTAATAGTAGAGGGGCGCCAGGCCATTTCAGCCAGTTTTTTACGCCTATGTCAACATATTTGTGTAAAATAGACCATATATGTGTTGATGAACCAAATATGAAGTAAACATTATTCAATATACCAAAAACATAATCTGCTTGGCGATTCACGGATGCTATGTTACATAATACTAAATTTAAGCTGTAAAATGGCTTGCTCTTCTACAAAGAGACAGAGATAGTTCAGAAAAAATTCAGAATGCTTGCCTTCGCTGTAGCTTTAATGTGCGCAAGTTTGACCACATCACTCCTTCGCTGAATGGCACGAACATACTGCTTTCAGAATTAGGCTTAATCATATCCCGAAACATCATTTCAATGAGTTTATTAAGGGTTCTGATCTTCATAATCTCCA
This sequence comes from Polydrusus tereticollis, assembly GCA_963920685.1. Classification (NCBI taxonomy): domain Eukaryota; kingdom Metazoa; phylum Arthropoda; class Insecta; order Coleoptera; family Curculionidae; genus Polydrusus; species Polydrusus tereticollis. The sequence continues at coordinate 30,311,902 of OY987332.1, read as the reverse complement.
CACACGTCATCGTGATTTGTACGCGGTGCTCAGGCACACCCATGCTTTTTCTCAGCGTTCATTTAGTTGCACCGCAGTAATTATTTTTAATTATCTAGCCACGAACGTCAGAATGACTCCTTGTTCTGCCGCATTCTATAAGGGCGTTAGGAACCATCTGCTTGCGGGTCGCGCCTTGGACTGAGGGTCGCGTACAACCTCTTTGCTGTAATTCGTATACAACGTGCTTACTTTATTTAGTCTTTGAAAATGGCAATCTAGAACTCAACGCCAGGGCGGTTTCAGATTCAGATCTACCATAATTTTAGGAAAATTTTAATTTTCTATCCTCTTTTTTTTGTTATCACCTATGTAAATAATTGAAGAGGAAAGAAAAATCCAAAATTCTTCACAAATATTTAATATCTTGCTCTACGCGTTTCTGTTTCTTAAACCATTTTCAAGAGCTGTATAATTGAGGAGCGTTCATTCAAAACCAGACATCTCTACTTTTTACATAAAATATGAATGGAATAGATTTGTGGTATTTTTCCAAGATTTTATCGATTCCTTATATCAGAATCGTTCAAAATCGGACGAAATCAATTTAAATTTGCATGTAAACATCGATCGTTCAGTCAAAATCGGACATATCCAAAATTAAAATGACTTTTAGCGTACCGGTCAAAACTAGACATATTCAATTAGAGTTTAATACCGCATCTACAGTAAATAGAACAAAACAATACATATCCATACCAAGTAAACGTTTTTAGTGTTTGCGAGGGAGATTTGCGTTAAGGCGGCCACGAGACAACTTCGCAGAATTTACTTGTTTGTCGGGTGTTTTATGGGTTTAATCATTGTTATTTGCTGTGAATGATGGATACTACTGTTGGTACTATCAATTGTGGATCTAGAAAGAAGGGATCTAGACTTTCACAACGCAATATTTTAAAAAGGCAAAGGTAGATAAATACCTAGTTTTATATTAGAATATGAACGCTGTAGATTAATAGAAATTTATTTCGTTTTTGTCACCATGCAATAATTAATATTTTTTGATTGATTTTTTGTAGTTGAGTTTGATAATTTTTTTCTAATGCAGATATTTCGATGTAGACCCTATAACTTATGTGGTTTCCAGCGCCTTTGTAACCATAATACGAAAGCGTTTAAATGCAATTTAGTGCCGAAAAAAAAGAGACCGAATCATGATGTCCCAGCCGAGAAGAAAAAACCAAAATTCTTAAAACCAACCTATGTCTTTCGCGTCAAAGGGAAAAAATCAGTGCTCCCAGTTTGCCGAGAATTTTTTTTAGCTGCTTTTGGAAACACGTGGACGGAGGATCAGGCAAGTCGCGGTTCCACGGAAATTGGTTGGGCTCTACTGGCACACCTCAAATCACTAGAGCTGGAAAATATAGAAACTCTTAGGTTATTGTGCGATGGATGTGGCGGCCAGAATAAGAACGCCCATATTGTCCACTGTTTATCACTTTGGCTCAGAATCGAAGTTCCTCCTTCTCTTAACCATCTGGTTCTAAATTTTCCAGTAAGGGACCATTCTTACCTACCAGCTGACCGTGTTTCCGGCCGCGTCGAAAAAATTAAAAAAAAAAACATTCCATCATTCATAACCCTGAGGAATATCAAGAATATTACGAAAAAGTTGGCAGGGTTCGTATACTAGGAAAAGACTGGAAATTGTATGACTTAAAAAGTCTGTCTACAACCTATAATAAATTAACTGGAATTAAAGATTAAAAAAAAAATACCTAAAGAAAAGTGTTAATCAGGGTAAATCTACAGCTCAATACAAAGAAAGTGCTTTCTTTAATTTCGATGAAAATAAGTCATATGCTGCTTCTATGATTAAAAGAGGTCGTTCCGAGGCAAATTGCAATTTAAACCTTCTTACCCTTGGAAATGCTATTTCCGAGGAAAAAAAGAAAAATGTTAAATCTCAACAATTCAACAACGGGAACTTCCAGTGGCAAGAACTTCCTGAATTAAATTTTTATAAAAAAATTTTGTCTGATAACACTTCCCAAGTCAGAGAAGACAGTGTACCAGACGAGCCAAACGAATGTGACTGCATGGAAGAAGAAGATCATGCTTTACATATCTAAATTATTAAAAATTAGTTTGTTGGATTTTAAGTTTTACTTATTTGAGTTTTTGTAAGAACAATATTCTTAAGAAAGTTGCTAAACAGTTTGTATTTTATATTTTCTGTGTAATACAAATGTTTGCGAAACATTTTGGCGGGTGTTTTTATTGACAAATTAATGCTTGTTTACAATAAAATAATCTTTTTTTAATGAATAACACAAAAATTAAACCGTGATCACACAAAACCGGACATATCCAACTTGTATTCAGACAGAATCAGACATGTATTTTTTAGGTGTTCCCCACTTAGATATATATATTTTTTAAAATGACTGTGAAATATCGTTAGCATCCGATGCTCTATGATATTCCATAAATTAAAAAATTTTCGTTTGAAAGCCCTAAGTGCAAAAAGCTTTTCGTGTTTTTCTCGAAATTAGTTTATGAGGACGTATCCGCTTTTGTATGAACGCTCCTCATATAATCACAAACTTTACATTAGGGACACAAACAAGTTCACAGTGGCGAACACAGGTAAACTGTTAGAGAGAAAAAATTGAAAGCAGTGCAGTAATGTAAAAGTCTCTATCTTTACTAAATACCGAGATACCCTGCAATTACATCGAAAACTGGGCAACCTATACTCTATGTTATTTTGAAAAGTTTTGATAAACCTGTACCAACACTTTATCGTGACTTTGATCAATCAACAATAAGAAAGTTTACTATAATGCGGTACTTCGTCCGGGGTCACACTGTATAATAATTAAATGTATGTTGTTCTGTTTTGTAAAATTACAATAAAAATACAAATAATAATAAAATTGTTAGTGATGTTACATATTTATATTTATTTAACAATTAATTATGTACTTTGAAAATCGAAATTTTATGAAATGTTAAGTTTACGTTTTATAATAAACATAATAATATTTTTAAGGATATAATCGCAATCGAGATTCGGATTACTACCTCGTAAATCAATGGTTTAAATGTAGTTCGTAGTTTACTCCAATGTCGACAGGTGGCAGGAATGATATTACAGCATCGATATCTCCGAGGAAACCAGAGATCACGTTCACACTCCTCCATTCTTATAGAAAACGACTTGAATTAATTTTGTGTGATTTTGTTATACACTTCTTAATCCCAAAATATTAATTCAAATCAACATATTTTGATATAGAAATTGTTAACGGGCTTTTATTGTTAGGAATTCTAGTTACATTATACATGGTAATTGACGGCGAACTTGGGAGCAAAAATTATTTTCATCCAATAGGGCTTGGACTGACAAACGTAGGGCTTGGTCACAGCGGTCTTAGGTAGTTAAGACCGCTGTGGCTTGGTTCAGATCACAATTATAAGGGGACGATATATCTAACCCAATCTAGGTTAAAATTGTGTTAAATTCATATTATGACATGATATTCCAAACTGACTAATATTAGGGTTCTTCCTTGCCTTCTAAGTCAGGATTTATGCCTTTAACTTCTACTCAATGATCTGTAGCGTTATGGGCCGAACTTCACATAAAAATTTGGTTTGGGCAAGGCTCATAGTAGATTGTCATTTAAGTGTGTGTCAATTTTACTAGATGTTATCACTGTTTCTTCTCGAAATTGGTTTTCTTGTTTAAAATATTGTTATATCTCGTCGAGCCATCCAGCTCAGTGCCTTGCAACTATATCTGAAGGTAGCCAATTCTTAGGGTACTTATAAGTGGAGCCTGACGGAGAATGTATGTGTGTTTGTCCAATAAGTGGGTTAGTTGCAATGTCCGTACGTCTGTAGTAGTTTGCAATAATTTTATTGTAAAATTTCATTAAAGTGGGAATCTCAAAATCTCTATGAAACACCGTATTCATAGCATACCTCGGAGCGTCCGCAATGATTTTTAAAGCTTTGTTCTGAAATATCTGGAATCTGTTATGCTCGGTCCTGCTTATCATGCACCATGTTGGCACACCATAAGTCAGGACCGGCCTGACCAAAGTCTTGTATAAGTTTACTTTAGTTCTATATCCTATTTTACTCTTTTTATTTAAAAGACAGTAAATAGAACGTAGCTGCTTCCCAGCCTTTTTAAGTCGTGTCTCGGAATTTTTCTTCCAGTTCAATCTTTGATTAAAAATTAGACTTCCTGAACCCAATTTACTTGTATGCCGTTCGCCCTTAGAAGGGTCTCGGGCCTTCGCACCGTGCTTTTCGAAAAGAAAATGGCTTTCGTCTTGGAGGGATTTAGACGAATCTTCCAGTCCGAAAGCCATTTTTCTAATGGTCTAGTATATCTTTGCAATCTAGACACCAGTATTCGTGGTGACTTTGAAACAGAAGTAATTGCGGTATCACCAGCAAACAAAAATAACTCATTAAATCTGTCCCTCGGAATATTACGAACATAAATATTATACAGCATCGGAGCGAGAGCGGATCCTTGCGGAACTCCCGCCCTGATGTGTTTCGGGTCTAAAATCGCGCCTTCTGACTAAACTACAAAACTTCTATTTTCCAAAAAGGAGATAATGACTTTAATACTGAGTAATATTAAAATAAGTACACAAATACAAATTTTGTTAAGTTTGTTGTTTACAAAATTAACAAAATAAGAATGTAGAGAAACGAAAACAAAAATTATAGAAATAACTGAAATTGCTCCAAGCATAATTTAAAAAGATGCGGCTCTCTTACGATGCCAAGATCAAAAACCTATAATAAAGAAAACAAGAAAAATGAAGAGATAAACGTGTTAGGATTTATCGAGGCCAATAATCAGGTAATATAATAATATTATCCTGTGATAGCTTAGATTAGTAGTAGCTAAACTTTTATTGAAGTGAAAACTTTTTGAGGCGCGTTTAGGACTTTTGGTGGGTATTGAATGAGACTGAGCAGTCAGATTCGGCTATGCAACGCTCATAATGCAGTCAGGGAAAAAAAACAAGATACTAAAATATGACCAAATGCATGGTGTATTTGCTTTTTATTTTTTATGGATCGATTCTTTTATCGTCTTAAATTTGAGATTTGCGGATGTTAGATTGCGGAAGGTTAATAGAGAATCTCGTCTTGGTGCGGTTTTCACTTCTGTCTTGTGGTCCTAAGCACACATCCTAATTTTATTCTCTAAAATCACTTCGTAATTTTAGGAACAAAAATCTACGTCCGTCGGAAACGTAGAAACTAAAACTGGAATTACAAAATCTAAGGCGCAAAGAATTTTGACATACAATAGATATTTTCCTATGTTGTTAAAATTACACAATATTTGCATCCTGGTGTAGTCACTGGTTTTTAAATAAATCTGACGAGGATCGTTCTTTTCACCAAAAAATAATTTGGTCAGATGAATGTCGAATTACAAGTTGCGGTATTCATAACCGACATAATGAAAGACATTGGAACTCCACAAGTCCCCACATGGTATGACCTGTTCGCCAACAAGGTCAATTAATTTGAGGTAAATATAAGTCGTTTTTTGTTTCAAACAAACTGGTGTATCGCTTTTTTGAAGAAAATTTACATGCAGATAGATAATTGGACATACTCGAATCAAACCTTTTCGATATCCTTGATGATGTTCCTTTAAATGAAGTAAAAGAGATTTACTTTCAACAAGATGGCGCCCCTAAAGTACGTACTTATATAAGTTCATTAACTAAATATTAAAAATAAAATTATCTCATAATTTAGCTAAAAGTGGATTTAAAATGTACTATCTAAAGTATAAGACTGATAAGATTTGCCCTGTTCTTCGAATAAGAGAGTATTTAAATACTCACTTTAGAAACCGTTGGATAGGAACACATGGACTTATAAGGTGGTCACCATGATCTCCGGATCTAACACCTCCAGATTTTTTTTCTTTGGGCAAGTGTTGGAAAATAAAATTTATAAAGAAGTCATTTTAACACGGAACAACTTGATCAAAGAATTCATGCGGCCTTTGCAGAAATAAAGCCGTTACACATCATGAATGCCTTAAAATCCATTCGAAAAAGATGTCAAGAGTGCATTGAAAACAACGGAGGAGCTTTCGAACATTTCCGATGATTCCCGTTATTTTTTACCTTAACCTGAATCTTTTATTTTGTTTCAAAATAATAAAGTTTAAATAAATCGCCTAGGGAACCAATAGTACCCATGGTGCGTAACATATTTGAAAAGCGAGTTTAAAATGCTATCATTTTAGATTACAATATACAGGGTGTTCCATTTAAAAAAATGAGCTTAGGTTCGATAACTTCTTTACCTGATCCTGTATACTTATTCTCAAAAGGGCAGATTATTTAGCATTAATTATAAAGAAAGTTTTGCATAAAACATTCTTCTGTATCTCTTTTATCTAAGAAAATATAGGGTAATTTTGAAATTGTCAATTTTTTGATTTTCCCCCGTATCTCTTAAGTGAGCGAAAATTTTCGAATTTTGATTTTACCATTTTAAGTTTGACCCAAAAAGAGCGCATGACACCTATATTACTTTTTGATAGCACTAACAATTCCGGAGATACCCTATAAAAGTGTCGAAAATGGGACACCCACAGTAGAGGAATATGATATTTTTTACTGTGTAGTAAGTAGTATCAAGGTCATAGAATTGGGATCCATCATACTTCAAAGAAATCGACAAAGCTTTCGTCTCTTATTAGTTGGGTTACTCTTTGATACAACAGCACACAGCAACGGGCAGCCCACTGTCTGTCAAACGGACCGTCTAAATAATAATTTTTATTAATGTCACAAGGTCCTTTAAGTTTACGCCGTGTTCTGTGGAACACGAGGAACACTGATAGTTACGTCAATTGGAGAGATTACTTTAAATTATTATTTATTTTGAATGCTTGCTAACTCTCACTCACTCTTTATGGTGAAACCAACCTTTCAACATAACAACATAAAACAAACAATGGGCCCTTATTAAAAGTTATTAGTTAAAAATTAGCCTAATGACCCGTTTCCTAAAAGCATCATAACCGGAAACTAAATAACGGTATGTTCTCAAATATTTACATAAATACCCTTTGGACCCTTTAATAATACCAGTCACGCGACCCATAAAGGCTCTTAAGCGAATTAGTTTGGGTTATGTAACATTCTTGCGTCTTTTTTCTTGCTCCCGGATAATAGGGATAAAGGATTTGGCACGTGTAGGATCGCGTGCTAAGTCCCTTTAATCCAGGATGGTTTATGAATCGATTTTAAAAGGAGTTTTTCATCAATTTTGAATTGAATTTGAAGCAAATACGATTTTATTTTAAATGGGACGAGACACGGAAAAGGTGCCCAAGACGCAGCATCTTAACGGCTTTATCCAATAATTTATAATTATCTACGATTTCTTTACAGAATGTAAACAAAAGATCGAAGCACACCCTAAAATGTTGAAATAAGTATTACGATAGGAATACAGTTGAAACACGAAAAAGTATTTGATGCCAGGTAGCACAGGGATAGATACTTCTTAGAAATGATCAAAAGGAAATCCTAAAATTACTTGGAAGCTTATCAAGTTAATCCGAAAGAGTTTAATAAACCATTAGCATAAACGGTCATGAATCTTTGTTTGTCCTCCAGGCAAAATGGCCGACCTGTTGTAGCAATCACTTTTGCTACAGAAGTATATTCATAGGATGCTACATGATTTATGTAAGATATTTGTTTACATTACATTTCTATTTTATGGAAGTAATCTCACAGTGGAGTGATATTTTATTTATGGAATAAAACACAAAGTCTGCTCCACTAATTTAATAAAATAAAATTATATGCCCATACATGTTTCGAAGGCATAAACCTTCATCCTCAGTGGGTTAATATTAAGATGTAAGAATATTATGAAGAGACCAATGACATTGTTAAATTATTAAAACTGAAAGGGGAAGAAAAATGCAATTAGACAATATGAAAGCAACACAGGCATTTCTATGTTTACTGTGGATTTTAAGTTTAGTGCTTTGATGCAAATGTTCATATTTTACAGGCCACTGTCCTATCATGAATATTATTTTTAGTACATACTTCAGTCAAATTTCCTTTTCTTTTTAATAAACTCGAACAAAGTAGATATCTTATTATTTAAATATTTTTATTGTCAAAATTTCGGGTTATGTTCATTTCAGATAATCGGTCAGTAGTTTTTCATTTGACCCATAGTATGTTCGCTGAGTTGTTCCATTTAAACCTTGGTTAGTTCACTCTAGAACATTGATGATATTGCACTTTTCACCATTCTATAAATTGGCATGCCATTATTTGTTTTTAAATTGCATATTATGCAGGGGAAACTGTTAGTAGTTTTCCACATGTCTAATTGTTTTGGTTTTGTCATTTTATCGAACTGAGATTACTTTCATCGTTTGTCTGAACGTACCTATTTTTTTGACATGACAGTTAAGGGACACATTTCTTCTTTGTAATTTTTCTGAGATGGTATCACCGGACAACCAATGAGGTAGGGTATATTTTCGAATTAATTAAACCAGGTATCTAATTCGCTGTTTAGATTATAGGGATTTTTTATTTTAGTTGAAATTTTTCTTTTGCTTCTATCGAGGCGTTCATTGTTGACGCTATATATTGATATTCCTTTTGACCACGTGTTGGAATCGGATTTTCGTTGGAAGACCACATGGGCCTGTAACCTGTAAATATGTGCTGTCTTGTACTATTCGGGTCCACTAGACTGGAGGCAGGGCGCCTATTAATTTAAACAAAACTACATGGGATTTGGAACATCTCGGAAATAAGGCCAGTGTATTGTAATAACTTTAATTTTTATATAACTTTTAAACCTTTAATTTGTAATACCACCTCGGTAACCTTTAAAAATAATGTAGGTATTATGACCATACAATTATGAAGGTTCTAGAACATTATTTTTCCCCTTTTTATAAACTATAGGTGATAACCAGTTACCAGGCGAGTAAAAACCCTTAAGGTCTGCCCACGAGTGTGTAATTTTTTTTAACTTTAATATTTAATTTACTTATTGATTTCAATATTTAATCTCTTTGGTGGAATCCAGTTTAATGATCCTAATAAAATAATTTCCATTGTTTTTTATATCTGTGTTTTATTGTTACCCACTGTACTGCAGGACGAACTATTACCATCTTTAGCAGCTAGCGATTTTCCTATTTTAAAACGCTGTGTAAATATTTAGTTATTTAACCGTTTAAAATAGGTGGCGCCCAAGACATCAAAAAAGTGTACAACTGCTAAAGGCAAGAACTACGAGCCTCCGACACAACAGCTGCCGTTCGCATCATGGTACGTAAAGTTGCCTTGTAAAGCTCGATTCATATCTACCAGCACATAGCGTGTCCAGCACGTAACGTGGCAGACACGGAACAGACACAAGTTTTCATATCATGCGACAACCAGTACAACCAGTCTCCGGCAGGCAAACCAACTAGAGAGGTGCCCGCGTTGTTAAAATGTTTCGAAATTTTTCTATTGAAGAATTAACTGTGATAGAAATTTTACTGAAAGAAGAAGAAGGGAAATCTGATTATGTAGAAATACAACAGAGGAAACAGAGGTCTTCTGGCCATCCCATGAACGTAAAACGAAAAAAGAAGGAGAATTTCGGAGCATGCACATCGGCGAGTACATTCATACTGAACGTACTGAACTACTGACCGACCAGACATAAACAGACGTCGACAGACATGCGCCGTGTCAAAATATTCTTGTCGACACTGCTGCCCGATGCTGGCTCGTGTCTGTATAGACACGCTCCCTTCAAGTTAGCTAGATATGAATACGCGTACCAAACTGTTCGCAATTATATTTTTTTGTGTCTGCCACGTTACGTGCTGGACACGCTACGTGCTGATAGATATGAATCGAGCTTAAAGGTAATTTTACGGCGCACTGTCAAAGCCACGTGTTTAAAAATGGTGAACTTCTGAAATATTTCAGATTCATTACACTTAAAATGGCAGTTGACACACCCTACCTTTGACACTTGACGGACCAGATGCAGAAAAATCAGCCTGTTTACCTCATTTTATGTTTTGCTTGCGTAATGTTCAATTAACAATAATTATTATTAGGCATTGTTATTTGTGGGGGAACTGTCCTACTATCGAATAATTATATTATGGATAATAAAACTAAGGTACTTAACTCCTTATTTTAATAATGGGTAGGTATATTAATAATTTTAGGTTAGGTCCATTTTATTATTTTTCCCGCCTTAGTTTATTTATTAAACTTGAGTTGTTAATGTAATGAATTAGAATATTAAACAGTAGGTAAAGGGGCAGAAGAAAAATGAAAAGTTTTTAAATTACAGAACCATTAATAGAATAATAAAAGATGCAGTAAAGCATCATATCCCTCCGGGTCAGAACTAGAGGTACAAAAAATTGTTGCGCTGTGGCTGTCGCAGTGCAAACTTCGTTTGTCCCGTGAATTGTAAGAACTTGAAATACCTATTATATAAGTTAATAACACATTTTGGCTAAACTTTCCTGTCTTTATAATGGAATATGTAGTTTTAAGACTATTTATGTATCAAACATTGATATACGCAGCGTCCTTGATATATTAAAGATTGGTATTTTTCTACCAGGGACCTATAATATAAAGGTCGATTTGTAAAACTTTTCGCCACCGGTCTTGATCGTTGTCACCGTTCCCGCTCGTTGTCACCGTTCTTAGGGTGTTTATAAAACACGAACTGCACCGTTGTAAATTCGCGAGAGCAGTAACGTATTTTGAGGTTAGAATAATAATCTTCTTTAAAAAAGTGGATAATGTGACCAGTATTTCATATTATTAAACTATCAGATAAGTTAAGTCCTGTGTATTGTCCATAAATGCTGAAATCGTAGGAATATGGAAAATATTTATGTTTTTTATCCAATGTGTCAAATATCTTTCTTCCCATTCGCTAAAGCACGAACGACGAACAGTACAAGGTCAGCGAGATAAAAATTGGTCTTGTTGGAACTATGAGGGGGAGCGGTGGCGGCTTTAATAAATGTATACATTATTCCGCTTTAGGTTAAGTTGCGACGGAAACGGTGGCGACGAACGGGAGCGATGACGAAAAGTTTTATAAATGCACATTTATAACCACATAATGTAATTATGATTAATACTTAAAATTATTAGCTGTTAAATTTCTACTTTCACGGTCCCATAAAAACGGATTTCAGAGATAAATAAGCATCCCATTTCGTATATCCATATTTATTACTTAATAATAGTTTATATGTTTTTTTATTAAATATGTTCTTGATATAATATTTCATTTTATACAGGGTGTCTGTAAAAGGTCTTTACAAAAACCTACCACATATTCTTCTGACCAAAATTAGCCGATTTAGGTAAACTTACCTTAGTACAAAGTTGCTTAGTTTGGGCGCTAGACGGCTCTGAAGTGACAATTTTTAAATCGTTTTTTTGGATTAATTCAAAAACTGCTCATAATATTGTGCCGAAACTTGGTACGTTGGCATAGCTTTATGGGGCAAAAGAAACCCATGTCACAATTCTGATTATTATCAGTCTATGGGCGTAGGACCTGGGTGTTTGACTAATTGCTTGTTTCAGATTTCTATGCCAATGGAACAAGAGGGATTTGGGCACAAAATTTAGATGAACCAACTCATTTGCTACAAAAAAGGTTCTCTTAATAAGACTCGATTCCTCTGACGGTTTTCGATAAATTTGCATTTTATTCTTAATACGTAGTAGTTTTTACCAAGTAGTACATGGGTTTTATAGAATTTTTCTGTTTTTGATTGCTACGCCAATGGAAGATGAGAGGTTTAAGTTTGAAATTTAGATTAAACCAACTTATTTACTACAAAAAACCTCTTGAACAGTTTTCTTATAATCTGCTTTTTGTTCGCACGGCATTTTTCAGGTATGTACAACACGACCTTATATCTCACAAACGATTGTTATTGTTGGTTATTATTAGTTTCACCTGACAACATAAGAATATTGTCAAATGTGTAACATTTAATATTGTTGCTAACGTTCAATCATTTTATCTGCTTGCATTAATTATTAGAAAACTTTAATTGTCGTGAATTATCATGGCGGTGCAACACACTAATGCAGAGTATACCGATATGATATTGGTATTTGGGTATTGCCAAGGAAATGATCGACAATAAGTCTACTCCAAAAGATTTCCAAATCGTCGTATATACCAAGCCACCCGACGCGACGTTCGCTGCTGTTGAAAGACGCCTGCGGGAAAACGGCCAATTTACTCCTAAAGCCATTGATAATGGAAGACAGCGTTTTGTAAGGGTTCCTGAAGTCGAGGAAGACATTTTAGAATGTGTTGCAGAAGATCCAGAAATAAGCACCAGAAGGCTAGGATGGGAAATAGGAGTGTCCAAAGATACTGTTCATGAAGTACTTCAAGAACAGTTGCTATATCCTTACCATAAGATGCCAGTTCAAAATCTTTTACCTAGTGATCCTGAAATGGGCCTGGTTTTTAGTCGGCTTGTACATAGGCAGAGAGAAGAGAATCCCAACTATGCCAACAATATTTTGTTTACCAATGAAGCATGTTTCACAAGAAGAGGGATTACAAATTTTCATAATGAACATGTTTATGCGGATAAAAATCCAAATGCTATCAAGGTAAAACATTTTCAAAATGAGTTTAGAATTAATGTGCGGGCTGGAATAATTGGTAATCACATTGTTGCTCCTGTCATTATTCGACAAAGATTAACCGGGGAAATTTATTTGCAAGATCTACAAGATACGCGGCCAGATTTGCTAGAAGGATTTACCTTTACAACTTCGGAGAGATATGTAGTTTATGCACGATGGAGCTCCACCATATTTTGCATTAAATATTAGAAATTTTTGAATCAGCAGTACCCAAATAAATGGATTGATAGAGGTAATGCCCCTGTAAATTGACCACCACGATCTCCGGACTTAAATCCATTGGATTATTTCTTATGGGGGCATCTTAAGACAGTGGTTTACAGGACAACTCCAGATAACGCAGAACAACTATGGCAACGTATTCAAGATGTAATAAATATTCTTAAGGGCGATGAACAAGTTATGCAAAGAGTGTGTTTTAATTGTCTTCGACGTCTAAATATTTGTATTCATAAAAATGGTGAACATTTTAAGCAATTTTTATGATATTTTTAATTATTTCTGTTTATGGTTTAATTATTTTTTTCTTTTATTGTAAATACTACTACATATTAAGTAATAAAATGCAAATCTTTCGAAAACCGTCGGAGGAATCGAGTCTTATCAAGAGTACCTTTTTTTGTAGCAAATGAGTTGGTTCATCTGAATTTTGTGCCCAAACCCCTCTTGTTCCATTAGCATAAAAATCTAAAACAAGCAATTAGTAAAAAACCCAGATTCTACGCCCATGGACTGATATTAATCAGAATTCTGGTTTTTGTTTTTTGGGTTTTAGGTCATTAATAAAAAATCCTGTTTTCGGTTTGTTACGTTTCGGTTTATTCAACCATCATCAGACTCTAAAAAATTACATAATTTTAACGATACATAGTAATACAGAAAGAGACCAACATTTAAAGTTATACATATTATTATACGAAATATCACAAAAATCAAGTATCTTTTAACAAGGAAAACATGTTTAGAAAAATGTTCAAGTGAAAAAAATGGTTTAAAATTAAGGGTAGCGAGCAATTTTAAACCATTTTTTTTCAAAAGATTTGTTAATGACTGTTTACTCTGCATTCCCGAAAATAAAATTCAATATACTTTAAACAAATTTAACACCTTTTACCAAAAACTAAAATTCACACATGAAGAAGAAATAAATAAATCTATTAATTTTCTTTATCTCAACGTTAGCCATGACAACGATGCCGCGATGGTAATATTAATACAAAATGGCACACGAAACCTACATGGTCTGACATATACTTAAATTTTAATTCTTTTACACCTAAGAAATATAAAAAAAGGGTTATTAATTCGCTAGTTGATAGGGCTGTAATACTCACCAATGCTGAGCATAGACCACAATGTTTGGAAAAAGTAAGGGGAATACTTCGTAAAAATGAATACCCCAAAGATTTTGTTGAACCAATTATTAAGAAAAGAATACATAAAATTTATAACTCTGAACAACAAACAACCAATATAACCATAAATAATAATTTTGTATCACTACCATATTATTCCCGAAATAAACAATAAAATTAAAAATATCCTTAAACCATATAAAATTAATATCGCCGAAAAATCCGGTAATAACACTAAAAGCTTATTCACAAAATTAAAACCCGAAATATCAAAATTGGAAAAAACACATATAATATACAAAATTGACTGCATGGACTGCACACAAACTTACATCGGACAAACCAAACAATACTTAAAAAACAGGATAAATGAACATAAAAGGAGTATAAGAAAATTGGGTTAAAATAATACCGTTCTTGCAAAGCACGCGTTAGACCTCATTCATAATTTTAATTTGAAAGAAGTTCAAGTTTTGGATTACGAACCAAGTTACAGGAGAAGAAACATAAAAGAAATAATTCACATAAAGAAAAACAATAATACTTTAAATTTTAGAACAGATACCGATAACCTTAGTTGTATTTATAATGATCTTTTAAATTAATAATTTAGCATAATGACTTTAGTTCTAATTAAATAATATCACCATTTTGTAAATGAAAACAAAAAATAAATAAAAAACTACAAAATTTTTTAATGTCTACAAAAATACACCTTTGTTATCGCCAAATTGAGTCTATTATAGGATTAATAATTTTAGTATCGTTTTAAAATGCAAACAATAATGTATTGTGAACCGCTTGCTGTTTAAGTTGTAAAAATATATACGTGCATTTTGGATAGACACTCAAAAAAGGTATGTTTTTTATGATTAATTTTTCACTTGGACATTTTTCTAAACATGTTTTCCTTGTAAAAAGATACTTGATTTTTGTGATATTTCGTATAATATGTATAACTTTAAATGTTGGTCTCTTTCTGTATTACTATGTATCGTTAATATTTTGTAATTTTTTAGAGTCTGATGATGGTTGAATAAACCGAAACGTAACAAACCGAAAACAGGATTTTTTATAAATGACCGAAAACTCAAAAAACAAAAACCAGAATTTAGAGCTATACGGTCAAGAAAAATATTTGTATATTAATAAGAATTGTGACATGGGTTTTTTTTGCCCCATAAAGCTATGCCAGCGTACCAAATTTCGGCGCAATAGTATAAACAGTTTTTGAATTATTCCAGAAAAACGATTTTAAAATTGTCAATTCAGAGTCGTCTAGCGCCCAAGCTAAGCAACTTTGTACTAAGGTAAGTTTACTTAAATCGGCTAATCTTGGTCTGAAGAATATGTGGTAGGTTTTTGTAAAGACCTCTTACAGACGTGTGTAATTTCAGAAATATTAGAAGAATTTTTTATGGAATATTTCAGAAATGCAATTATGTAATGTTTCAGAAACAGGAAATTAAATATTACTTTTATGGGACATTTTTGGGTCTCTGAGGAACAAATATAAAATATTTCTGAAACATGCTTGTGCTGTGTGGGGTGTAAATTGCTTGCTTATACCTATATTTTTATCGAGTTAATAAATATTTAATTATTAGTTTTGCTATTCAGTTTACATGTTGGATAAGTTGTTTATTTACAACTGTTAGTATTCACTCATCATTATTTATCGGTTAGGGTAAAATCCCTATCAGCCTCACAACAATTTGCATTTTATCAATTTATAATATTTCGCGCCTGAGCCCAATTGTAAAGATAGCATACTACTCTATATTATTTAAAACAATACGAAACCTTGCCTATTATAACATTGTAATTGTTTTGACAACATAATTTCGAGGGGGTGTTAACTCTGAATTAACCAGAGCGTCAAGGGGTTAAAATTATACGTATATACAAACAATCATGTATAATAGAGCCTTAAATTAAATTTTGATATAGTAGCGTAGTTATTATAACTTTAACCGACGCAACGCGAATGGGGTCGCGCCGCGACGCTTTCTAGATTTTGCGATTCTATTTCGGTATTTGGTGGTAAGTTATTTTATAAATTTCGAAAGCTTTCAAATTTTGAGACAACATTAAAGGAGGAAAAACAATAAAGAATATTAAAAAAAGATATTTGTCCCTTTTCTTTCCGTCAGACCCAATCCTTGGACGCGTTTCGCCGTATTACGGCTCATCGGCAAGGCTATAGAGTCTGACGAGAAGGAAAGGGACCTTACAGTGTTTTCAACACATAATGTATAAATACATATGCGAGAAAACATTAACATCTTTCTTTAATATCACGTTTTCGGTTCATAGAAACCGACGATTGGCTTTCAGCGCCACCTGGCATTAGATACCTGCTTATGCGGGATCCATTCCAGCGTTTGGTCTTCTCTAAGACCTCGCTGGTCTGGTTGGGTGGATAGCTCGATTGCTACGAGATGTCGCCACGTGTAACATCTCGCTTATGTATTAATAAAGAATATGCTTTTTGTACCCTTTTTCTCCTCCTCGTAAAATGAAAATTTTTAATATCTTTTTAAAATAAAACTCGAAAATTATGCAAACCTTGGAGGACATTCTAATGAATACTAGATATCTTCCATCAAGTTTGCACCTTTCCAGATAAGCGAAACCTTCAAAATAGTTATTTATATGATGGATGATGGATAGGGTTTCCGACGCTCTCGCAATTGCTTGGCATCGTATCCCGTGCCAAAGAAATATTTAATCTTATTTTACTTCTCTATTTTTTTTAATACTATATAATAACAATTATTAAAATGCTGCTTCCGTTCCATAAGGTTTGCATAAATTTCGCAATTCGTTTTAAAAAGCTAGTGTATATTTATGTTTAATGTTAATTTAACAATGTTCCGCGGAGCGAAAAAGGGTGCAAAAACCGGATTCATTATTTTTGTACCTCCTCCAATGTTATCTAAAAGTTTTAAAACTTTCAAAATTTATCATACTTTGTTAGTTTTTTTAGTTCCTGTTTAATTTTCTGTTGTCTGATTTCTAATTTGTTTACACTCTGGTTCATCTGAATGAGAAACAACGAGTTGAAATTTTAATAGTGCGCGGTTACGGAAATATGAAGAGATCGCAAGATCAGGTTTGTCAACTTTTCAATGAATTATATCCAAATTGGCATCCAATAAATCAGTCAATGGTGTGTCGAGTGGTAAAGAAATTTCGAAAACAGGCAGTGATAGGGAAGCCGCTAGATCAGGTCGACTTAAACCAGCAACCGGGGGAGACAAAGCTTCGGATATCATGCTCTCAATACATGAAAATCCAACACAATCAAATAGGCCAATCGCAATGGATTTTAATATGTCTCATCATCATAAGATAGAGTTGGTGCACGAGTTAAACGAGGACGATCTTGATAGAAGAGCTAAATTTTTTGAGCTGATGATGGAAAGATGCAATAACGATAATAACTTCGGAGCAAGTATTATCGTTATTAAGTATTTTAAAAAACTTGAAATAAAACACGTATGTGTTGTAATTTTCACAATATATTTGTCAACATGACATATGTTTCGCCAGCACAGTGGCTTCTTCAGATGTATGTTCACATCTGAAGAAGCCACTTATCTTTCACATCGCTGACACAATGATCCTTTACTGCCACATTAATTTACTGATTTTTCGATTTCGTGGTAAATTTAATTGTGAATAAATTCGAACTATGGAATACACCTTTATTGAGTATGCATATATGCATCTCATATATGGTATTGCGTCTTGTTACGCTTTAAAAGCACAAAGGTTATATCACGAACAATTTCCTAATCGCACTATGCCAAACCAGAAGACATTTCAAAGAGTTGACCAACGTCTAAGGGAAAACGATCAGCGATTCCAGTTAATAAAGTAATACATATTATTATTGACTTTCTTCATAATTTCAGTCAAGTTTGCAAAAAATGGTACTGATGCTGATCTGAAAAAAAAACCCTTACTTTTAGCGTAGCTGTCGCAGTTGTACTCCTTTTCTAGGTTCAGAAATTTAAGCACAGCAAGTAACTCTCTTTTAGTGTAACTTTCATGAAAATATATATCATTCTGATACATAAATTCCTGTATTGCCATTTTCCTATCTTTTGACCAAAGGTTTAACTGTCTACTGTGGTAACTTGCGTTGTCCATAACAATCACACTGTTTGGAGAAACATTAGGAATTAACTTACTTACGAACCAATCCTAAAATAACTCCGCTGTGGTATCGTTATGGTAATCCAACCAGGAGTCATTTATATTCTTGACTGCCAATGAAAGTGCATTTGGTACCCAACCATCTTCGGGCCCTGTATGTACTATGGTTATTATTTTTCCTCTGTTTGATGGTGCCTTTGTTGTACACTTGTCGCTAGAGTCAACCGAACATTTTGATGGGGTATAATGGGTATCAACCAGGTTTTATCTAAGTATATAATAGGTCTGTTCTCACTTCTGTACTGAGCGATTTTTGTCAAATATTCAAATCGCCATGCTTTAAGTCGTTGCGATTCCATGATAACTTGCCGTTTATCGACTTTTTTAAATTTAAAGCCGATTCGTTGAAGACACTTCCACAGCGTTGTCCTACCGCAATTGATATCCCTGTTATCTATCTCAAGTCTTTTCAGTAAATTATGCAGTGTTGGTACCGTATGCTCTTCATACATCTTATAAATTTTGCGTCGACCTAAATCTTCATCGCTGCGATCTAATTTTTTGCAAGTCCCAGAATCTTTCCTTCTTTTCCTTTCGGTGATGGGTTTATTTACAATTTTCCATACTGTTTTTTTTCGAAATTTTAGTCAATGTGGCTGTTTCTTCAATACATTCCATTTTACTCAACTTTTCACGTTCTATGAGAGTTGTATATACATTTTTTATAATCTCCTTAGAATCTAAGGATAAATGTATTCTTCCATTTTCATTTCCGCACTGTGGTTGTACCTGTACCCCCTCCGGCTGTTCTATACTAGATTCACCAATCCACGGACGCCACATATTTGGATAATCAAAGCTGCGTTTTTATTTCACACGAACTAATAAAATTCCTGGTTTTGCAACACTGATTTGTCTACTTATTTTTTTCCCATTATTTAATAAGGCTTTGTAAACTAATTACGGTTAAGTACGGTGGTTCGGGATTTTTTCAGTTGCAATGCACTCATGCTTTTGTTAAAAAATTGGTTTCAGACAAAATTTTCAAAAATTTCCGGAAATATTTCATGCACTAGTTATATTTCTACTGGAAATTTCCCGAGTTGATAAAAGTTTATTTAGGTAGTTGCTAAAAAGTTGATTTTGATATATTTATTTATTTAAATAATACCATACTTTAATAACAATTAATATTTTTTCTAATTCTAATAGTAAAATAAAACTTAAACTTAGTCCTGCTTCTGAAAACTACAATTGCTATAAAATGTACAATTTTGATAAGTAACAGGAGTATTGTGATTCTTGCTGGTCATATCTGTCATTTTGGGTTGATGAAATTCCGAAAACCCTGATGACTGTTTTGATGTTTTGAAACTATAAATGTCAAAAATGACAATTATCTCCGGGATATTTTAAGATGTAATTTTCAAAACGGATGCAATTTCCACTTATCAATTTTTTAAAATTTCCGTGTAAAATTTCCAGTTAAATTGACACTAGGGAAATTTCCAGTAGAATCCAAATATGCAATCATATGCAGGGTGTTCTATTTAAAAAAAGTAAGTTGGTCTCTATGGCAACCAAACCAGAAATGACAGAAAAGATTCACTCAGGTAGAAATGTAGGGAATAATTTACTGAACAACTTTCATAAAGGGCACTTTTTCGTATACGAGGTAATTCAAAAGTTACATGCGACTTTTTTGCCACCCTGTATAACAAGCAATTATAATAGATCTCTTCTCCTACAACTGTTACTACTTAGGGGATTTAAGAATTTATCTGCACAATGTGAAAAATTAGAAAAGAACAAAAGTAAGGGTGTTTGATACACGTACCACTTTTCTGATCCACTTTTTATAATATTTTTTTTCTGTTCTTATGCTGTATTTGATATAAAGCTAATTTTTTATATAGCTAAAAGTAAAATATTGTCAGAGACTTTAAGGAAAAGTTTGAACCACTAAATTCAGAAACAAGCATTTTTATCGTCAGCGTAATTAAATCTACCGACGCTCAACGTATTTGTTACATTCTTTAATAAAGATAGATACGTGAGGTGTGTAACAACGGCCAGACGATAATAAATGACCGCGCCGAGCCGACGACTCACAATATCCAGATGGAAAAAGCGAGATAAAACGGGAACTGCGAAACAATGACAAAAAAGTCAAAGTTTCGCCACTGATGATCGCAAACTTTAACAGGAAGGACGAAGTTTCCTCCAATTTCTTTGAAATTTATTTTCTTTTGTAGTTTTAATTTGAAAGGAAAGACGTTTTTATTTAGTTGGTTGGGCGCCATATCGGAAGCTACAAACCTGATCTAACAGAATCTTGTCATTATTGTTTCTCTTTAGTAGAGTCTTACGTTATTTTATTAATTATAATTCCGGCTGAAAAATATAAAATTATAATTGGAACGTTTCTAATAAATGACAATACTGATTGCAAATCGGGATTAAGTTTTATTTGAAATGGTTTATCCACCATTATTTTTATGTTAAACAGGATGTACGGACTCACGTTTGTAACAATGAGCTAGGTACACAAAACTTTAACCTGTATCTTCACAAGTCGACTGGTTCAAATTTGTTTTAAATTGGAAAATAAAATCCTTTTTGAATATAACTGCATTATTCCTTTATTAAAACGATTAATAACACTCCTCCTATGCTCACCCTAGCACGGACTACAACATATAACAACTGTCACAGTGATGGCTTTGTCCACTCACTTAGCGGTGACTTAACTTTCTATACTTTTCACCTGACACTTGTCAACAACAACAAACTTTTACGTGATGGCTTTATCCAAACACGGAGCGGCGGCGACTTAACTCTGTAGAATTCCGCTTGACACTTTAACACTTTCAACTACTTTTACCAATTTTTGACGTGAAGGCTTTCCTCTCCACGGAGGGACAACTTATCTCTACAGACTCTCGAATGACACTGATTTGTTTAC
Source organism: Polydrusus tereticollis (assembly GCA_963920685.1). Classification (NCBI taxonomy): domain Eukaryota; kingdom Metazoa; phylum Arthropoda; class Insecta; order Coleoptera; family Curculionidae; genus Polydrusus; species Polydrusus tereticollis. The sequence goes on along the minus strand of OY987332.1, from coordinate 30,290,669 downwards.
AAACAATAGAACATAATATAACCCTATCCAAACACCCTAGCCAATCAGATCTTAACACGTCAAAAGCAAGATGGCAACGTCTATCAGGCCACTGTCGATTGGCCAATCAGAATCCTTGTTTGTTACTAAGCACGTGGCTTGTGTCGTACTTAGAATTGAGTTTTAGAGAATAATATAAAATAGCAGACAGTTTTTTACATTATAGAATTTTGTTTGAACGTATATTTTTATAGACTTGTACAACGTTGCCACAACTTTGATATGTGGTGTTGCCATTTATATTGCATGTGAATTTAATGTATTTTTCTCTATTTTTTAGCATTTGGTTGTTGAAGAAAAACATAGTACTTTAGCACGAATGCGACGTTGCCCCTTGGTTTAGTATTACGTTACATTATATCCCCTAAGATTCATTTCAACGTTTTTACTTTGCTTTCCTACTGGGTCACGACAGAAATATGAAGTGTGTCCCAAACACAGGATGTCCGGAAAAATGTGGGAAATCTCTCGAATTCAGATAGAACATGAAAAAATAAGATGTTCCTATAACATTTTTTCTTACATTCTCTACGGAGATAATATGTGCCCCTTAAGGACGACGTTTTTCTTCAATTACCTTCAAAGTACTTAATATAATTTAATAAAAATTTAATGTTATGGGCACCAGTAAGGATCTCTCAAAATAGTGTCCTCGAAACGTATTTATTTTTTTTAGTGCGTTCAATTTAGTTATCGGCACCAAAAAAACGTATTGTTGTTGTAAACGTTACCATGGTACGAAACAAATAAAATATCCATAATTTTAGAACTTGTCATCTTTCACGTCGCTGACACATTGATCCTTTACTTCGATAATATTAATTTATTGACTTTTGAATTTCGTGGTGAATTTAATTGTGAATTAATTTGAACCATGGAATACACGTTTATTGACTATGCAGATATGCATCTAATGAATGATCTTCCGTCTTGCAATGCTTTAGAAGCCAGATAGGTTTCCTAATCGTACTATGCCAGACCAGAAGACACTTCAACGAGTTGACCAACGTCTAAGGGAGAATAGTGGACGATTCCAGTTAATAAGGTAATACATATTGTTGACTTTCCTCGTAGTTATGGGAAAGTTTGACAGGAACCGTACGTACGCCGCAATTAGAGGAAATTTTTTTAAATGCTGTAGATGATACTCCATTAACGATCACTCGAAAATTATCACCACAGTTAAATACATCGAAAACAATAACACATGAAGTTCTTCAAGAACAACTGTTATATCCATATCATTTGCAAAAAGTACATGAACTGATTCCTGAAGATTCTCCTCGTAGAATGTGGTTCGCAAACTGGCTATTGGATGAGCAATGAAATAATGTAAACTTCATTAGCATTATTCTTTTCACGGATGAAGTAAGGTTTACCAAAAATGGTATCATCAATTTACACAACTCACATGTATGGACTATTAACATCAGTTCCAATCAATTAATATCTGGGCAGGAATCATTGGCAATTTTTTTAATTGGACCATTCGTAATGCCGGAACGCTTCAATGGACAACTTTATTTGGAGGTCCTCCAGAACGCTTTTCAGGAATTAAAAGAGCGCTTACCACTTGAAAGCCGCCGAAAGATGTACTTCATATACGATGGGGCACGACCTCATTTCAGCGATGGTGTGCGGAAGCACCTGAATAACATTTATCGAAACCGTTTGATAGGTAAAGAAGGACCTATTGACTGGCCCCTTTGACCTCTCAGCCTAACGCCGTTAGACTTTTACCTGTGGGGACATCTGAGAAAGTTGGTGTATTCCTGTCGGCACTAGGAACGAACTTCAACAGAAAATCACGTTTCATTATGATGTAATAAGGACCATGACTGGGTTATTGTGGCGGGTACAGTAGTCCTCAATTTATCGTGCCCGCGAGTGTATCAGACTTCAAGGAGCCCAGGTTAAATCTTCTTATAAGGTTCTTCAATAATTCCGTTAAGGTGCCTCCTATATTACATCATTGCGTCTTTTTAAATTTTTGTATTTTTTCGAATTAAACAACTTAAAATGAAACTGTTCTGTTAGTTGGATGACTTTCGTATGACACTTCGTAAGAAAAAAATAGAAACCATGGTCTCACATATTAAAAGTAAACCATGAAATCGTTTATTATTTTTTTTCTCGAAAACGGTTCAGGTTAGTTCAGGTTAGTTCAGGTTAGTTATTATCTACAATAAACAGGTTGCCAGCCAGTTTAACCAGGTTTTTGTTAATGCTCCACTTTCTATGTTAAAAAGCTTACACCACTAAAACAAATCATTGCCAGATTTGTTTCGGATGAATGAGGGTGATTTTCCGGTCATGGAAGCACATTTTTTGTTTCATGCAGTTCCATTAGTTTGAAATTGCGCGCCCTTTTTCTTTGGAAAGACATGCGCAAAATTAATTTGCGGCTCCATCTTAATGGAACCAACTGGCATTTCCTGTAATTGAGATGCCGATTTGGCCGCTGAAATTGCCACCACCTCCTCCAGTTTAACGTCTTTTTTCTCTTCCAATAAACGATCTTGCACACAACCCTTGTCGTAACCAATAATATACGTATCACGCAAGACCGTTTGTAAAAATTGGGTAGACTCAAACTCGCAAGAAGATGCTAAGTTTCTTAGCCTCGCTGCCCAATCTCTCGCGGATTCACTCACGATTTTACGGGCATTATAGAATTTATAACGAGCTGCAAAAACTGTTAGAAGTGGTTTAAAATGTCCTGAGATTATTAATACTAAACTGGCATTTGTCTTATCTTCAGGTTCGGTAGGTAGACATAAATCGCGAACTAGTTGATACGCGTCTTCGTTTAACAAGTTAAACAAAATCGCCCTTTTTCAAACGTCGTTCGTTATTTCATTAGCTGTAAAATAATTGTCTAGGCGCCTTGTGTAGGTAGCCCAATCTAAATTGACCGGGTCAAACTCCCGAAGCTGACCAACATTTTCGACCATCGCCATTTTAAATCTCGCACACCAAACTTTCTAACGTGAGTTCACTTTTAGTACCGAAAATTTAATTTGAAATTTCCAAAATTATGCACTAAAAGAACACTTCTCGTCGCCACTTTACAACCGGTACAAAATATACTCTCCTTGTCATTGACAACTCAAACTCATGTGCGATAACTTTCAGTGTGAGAAAATTATTCAAGAGCTTTTTGTTTAAGTTAGAGATGTCGTGTGATTTAAACTTAAATTTCTCGTCAATATGCACACCAAAAAAACGTGTAAACTTGTTTTAACATTATCTACTACACTGGTTGTCTAACTTTCGATTAACTTTATCTGCCACGGACTTTGATGAGTCCCTTTGAGAATCCCTTATTAAACTTATTATAAAATAAAGCCTCATCCTAAACTTTTTTAATATAACTAAATGTCGACAACACTTGCTGCTTTTAAGCCTTTAGAGAGACTGTCATAAAAATACACATAATTATTCCTAATTAGTACCGAGCGGAATGAGCCTGATAAAGGTAACAAAGAAGAGGGTCAGTATTAAATTATATAAATAAAAACACCTTTATTATCACAGTTAGTATTTTCGTTTTCTTCAATTTTAATGAACTCTCTTGTGTTAATTAATGCTTTAGATTCATCAATTCGTTACTCTTCCTACTTTCAAATTAAATAGAGTTCTCTATTAAAATAACCGATGCGTCTACTGCCTTGTCGTTCTCTTTCACATCTTCCATCTCAGTTCTTCCTAGGCCTTAAAGCCCATTATTCGGGTTCTTGTTCTCCTCCATTCAAGTCACTAACACTGATGGTTCTAGATTTTCTCTTTTCTTCATTGTTCCCTACGTTTTTCTTTCCGAATAGGATGATAATATTACCGTTCCCAGTATGACAGGATCAATAATTTTTAGTTTTTTTCTTCTTCTTTTTATTTTTAAAGTCGTACTTATCTCCTCACATAAGCCTTATACGAAGTGGTCCGCGAGAACGAGCGTTCCTTTCGAAATACAATCGTGTTCTGAAAATAAAGATGGGGTAGTTGCTGCGCAGCAGTAATTTCGAATTCGCTTTAAAACTCCTACTCCACAGACCGATAATCAAACCACGCTTACGTAACGCTTAGAATTTTTCAAAAGAATCTGAATCTATATTTGTATAAAACATAGAAAGTTAAAGCTTTAAACTTAACAGATCTTTCCGCACGTTTAACTTTTACTGAAATCATGTTAGCAGCAATATTAATTGATCTGGCGATTTCTGACGAGGCCGGTTTTTATTTGTCAGGCTACACCAATAAACAAAATTACAGATATTGGACATTGAAAAATTCACAAGAACTTCTCACCAACCCAGGCGGTAGCACGGATATTTTCAAGGCCTTTGATAGAGTATGGCATGAGTGGTTCCCAACTTAAGTGAGAGCATGCGGAAAGCCGGTTTAATCTTGTTCATGGCTGTCAAGCATTATAAAAGACCGTTCTCTGCAAATGGCGATGAACGGATTTCTTTCAGACACATTTAACATCAATGCCGGAGTTCATCAAGGTTTCATATTGTCGCCCACCTTCTTTTTACTATACATTATCGGTCTTTTGGAAAAACTAAAAATCCTAGGTTTAGTTTGGCTGATGACAGCACACTTGTTTCATCTTTAATTTGCAGCCGATGTCAATGCACATATAGAGATGTGCATTGACATCGGCTGCCAATGCACATTTCTATAGGCAGCAAGAGGTCTCACATCTCAACAAAGACCTGGAAGAAATTCTGTCTTGGGGTGATAGTAACCAAGTAGATTCTAACGCTAAAAAACCCAGGCAACAGTTCATTCTAAAATAGTTATTGTTGAAGAACCGGATATAGCCATGGCGGGACACTCGATTCCCTTGGCTTAATCAATTTGGATAGTCATATGTCTTGGTATAGTCACGTTGCGGCCATTGCTAAGGCAGCCTCACAGAAGCTAGGTATACTTTTCCTAACTAAGAACCTCTACACACCCCAATAACTTTTGTTGCTCTATAAAGCCCAAATTCGACCATTGCTGGAGTACTGTTCGCATATTTGGGGCTCTGCTCCTAAACATACCCTGAGATTCCCACAGGAGGAAGTCAGGACTCTTGCTTGGAGTGATATCCTGACCTTCATGAGAAGGTCGGGTAGGTTCGGCGAGAGCCTGGGTGGTTGAGTGGATGGGGGAAGACTCAGGGGTAGGTAAAAAGGATCGCATTTGGTCTACTTGCCAGGTCCGTGTACCTCCCCTCACCTACTACTACTACTACTACTCTGAGATTGCTAGATTCCATTCAGAGAAGAGCCATTCGCTTGATCGATGACCATGTTCTAACAAACAACTCCAAAAGCATTGAACGCCGGAGGCAGGTTGGCGACTTGAGTCTATTTTACAAATATTTTCATGGCAAGTGCTCAACTGAGGGTGCCCGCTTGATTTCATCTTGAGCGGGGTGTATGGTAGAAATAAACGATGAGCTACTGCAGCTCACCCGTATGTGGTTCAGCTTAGTGTCCCTCGAACGACACTGTTTAAAAATTGTTTCATCTGGAGAACTTCATCACTCTGGAACGATCTCCCTGATGCTGTGTTCCCCAAGAAGTATTATCTCTCAGGACTCAAGACCGAATCGCTTCCTGCGCACAAGCACCGCTCGCAGAGCGCCAGAAAGATTAATCCTGCAGGGCTTTGCCCTATCATAAGAAACAGTATTTTAAAAAAGAGAGATTTGAATTATCCAGTAAGTCAGCCCACTAAAATATCTGTTTCACTGGTTGTCTACGTAGATCGCATTTCCAACCTCTTATGTTGTTTTGTCATGACTCGCTTTCTTTTCCACTCACTATTCTCAATGAATCCTGACCTCTGAAATTACCATGAATTCTTGGACAGGACTCACTATTCTCCCAAAAGAGCATTATTTAAGGGGGTTTGTCGGCAATATTAATGTGCATTCCTTCCGTCCCCGAAATAAACGGCTCCTGTCCGTCCAGACTTGGATAAATAAATATCCGGCTTATGTTTCGGGCTTGTGTAGCGGTTTTGCTATGCAAAAGCTCAGTTATGTAAAGCACCTGTTGTGGTGAAATATTACTGAAGACGCGGTAATTCGTTCTCGCCGCCTTTACTGGATGCCACTGCATAAGCTTAATCTTTAAATCCTAATTTATTTACTTCTTTACGTAATTTATATTTGCAACAGAGGTATAGTGCAGGATATGCGCAACAATGCCGTCATGGTCCGTAAAGTACAGTGTATTCATAGCTAAGGCAGCCGTAGTTATAGGTGTAATTACCATCACTTTGTCTTTTATAAAATTCCAATATAAAAAGTGAAGGGGGATTAAATCCGGGGACCGAGCAGGTCAGTTTGCCGGATCGACCTCTTTTGAAATATTTTAATTAAATTATGATAGACCTGTGTTGCATAATGGTGTGGAGCTCCATCCCGTTGAAATCATATGCCAGGATTAATGTTTTGGTTTAATAATTGGGGTAATTGGTTCAATTGCATCAAAACTATAATTTCGGGAAAGAATCAGAAATTTTATTATACAGACGCTTAGTTTTTTTTTACGTAAATTCGAATTTTAAGAAAAAAAAGGACATCATCCCATTAAAACACCAAATTTACCTCCACACTTCAAAATAAAGTAAATGTCAAAAATATGATTAAATATGTCTCTTAATCTCCTTTTATGAAAATATTTCCGTTTTGTAGATACCCATCATTTTCTAAACCCCACTCCCAAAAAAATTTTAAATTCCAGAAAATCTTACCAAAAATTATTTATTTGGCAACAGCAACTTTGTATATTTTGATTAATAAAACTAAAAGAATCCACTCATATATACATACAGGGTGGCGCACCGAAAACTTTCCACCCAGGTTTATTTTCTTGTTAACAAATAAATCAAAATTCGCTCGAACACGGGAACCTTAGTTCTCAGGGGGACTTGCTTGTATCAATCAAGTAAATGTTGAAAATATCCACCTCCAACCTCCATGCAATTGTAAAGGCACTGTTCAAAAAGTTCGCGAACAATATGGAGCATTGCGGGAGTTATTTGTCGGCACTCGTACACTATTCGTTGTCGCAAGTCTTCTAAAAAATTGGGTTGGGTTGCATAAATTTTAGACTTTAAATGTCCCCACAAAAAAAATTCCAGTGGCGTCAAATCAGGAGATCTTGCAGACCATTTAATAGGACCTATTCTTCCAATCCATTTTCCTGGAAAATTTTCATCCAGAAACTGTAACAGGGAACGCATAATGCGGAGGTGCCCCGTCTTGCTGAAAGTAAATATTTTCTGGCCGATAACGGTCATTTTTTTCTATGGCAGTCGTTAAAGCAGAGTTAATAGTGGTTTCCAACAGCTTCAGGTACATTTCACCTGTTAAATTTGTCGGTATAAAATACGGCCCAATAATACGGTCCCCAAAAATTCCAGCCCACACATTTAATTTTTCGGGATGTTGAGTATGCACTTCTCTACAAATTCTAGGGTTGGAATCCGACCAATACCTGCAATTCTGTCGATTGACAGTACCGTGAAGAAAAAAAGTGCATTAATCGGACAAACAAATGTTAAAAATAAATTTTGGATTGCGAGTGATCATTTCACTAATTAACTCGCAAAATTGCAAACGGCGATTGTCATCGTCTTTATTAAGTTCATAAATCAGTTTTATTTTATAGGGATGGAACTTATGCGTTTTTAAAGTACGCTAAATCGTCCTACGCGAAACACCCGATACATCTGACGCTTTTCTCGCGCTAAGTGTGGGATCGATGGCAATATGACCCAAAACTGCAACTTCTACAGCTTCGTTTCTTACAGGATTTTCAACAATCCTTTTTTTGTTTAGCACTGATCCTGTTTCACCGAATTTTGCCACTAATTGTAGCACGTAAGTATGAGACAAGTGTGCATTTAGATGAAATTCGTTATGAGTTAAAGTTTTTAGAGACGTCAAAAAAAGTCAGTAAAAAATCTCGTGGCTCTCATGAAGTAATTTTTTGTTCTCTTAAGAATCACTACATTTTTGACCTGGTTGACCCCTTTTTTTGCTCTCGTCAGTTGACGACTCGTTATAATGTTTTTGTGTTAATGAAACTCTGACAAAGTCAATCACGACCCCTTGGAATTCATCGCTGTTTGGCAGTGTACCAGTTTGTGGGAAGAATGACCATTCCTAAGGTAGGAACGATCCTATACATACATGTACGAGACAGTTTTTGGCAGACAAATGCGAGGCATGAGGGTGATTCAAGTTTTCAATAAAACTCTTGATATATTTTTTATTGAAATATCATATATTAATTATTGTATCTTCCGTAGTGAAATTTGCATAAAATTACATTAAACTAAAAGTTTCAAATCAATTAAATATAAATACTAGATGAACAATAAGTGAAATTTGCATAAAATTACATTAAACTTAAAGTTTCAAATCAATTAAATATAAAAACTAGATTAACAATAAGCGGAATAAAAAAGGTTTATGACGTGTAAAAATCTAAAATCTACCTAATAGGCAGCTCGAGCACAATCGTTACTGAACACAGTGAAATGTAAAGCAAAATGAAATTTTATTCTTACTATGAATTTGATCGGTTCCAAAAACAAACTGAGTTTTTTCGACTGATCAAGTAAAATTCCAAATCCCTTTTGTTAAAATACTATCCTTTTTTGCGTATTTTTTACCATTTATTTGTTTACATTTAAGCAAAAATTTGTTTATCATTTAATTTCTCGAAAGATACTCAGCCAAATTCAACGATCAAGGTTCCGTTGGAAAGACAATTTAATTCCTTTTAAAATAAGCTATTGCTCGACCTTCCTTTTCATTTAAGATTTTAATTTTCTAAGGGTTAAAGCAGGAGGGATAAAAATAGCAAAAAGTATGCCCCCTGAGAACTAAGGTTCCCGTGTTCGAGCGAATTTTGATTTATTTATTAACAAGAAAATAAACCTGGGTGGAAAGTCTTCGGCGCGCCACCCTGTATTTAAAAAGAGGATAAAATTCTTTAACTGATGCAATAAAGAAAGTAGGGGGTATTCTATTTGAAAAAACTGTTACTTTCGATACTCAGTTGTTTTCGTTTATTTCAATTTCTGAAGGTTCGGTACAAATGCTATAACTTTGCTAATTTAACAATTTCTCTAAAACCAACAATAATGGAGATATCTACTGGGCAAAATATACGCAAACACCCTGTACGTTGAGCCCTTGGCACAGCTATGGAGGAAGCTCCATTATAGCTTGCGCAGGAATATCACGGGAAGCCTGTACTGAATTAGTATTTATTGATAGAGGATCGCTGACTGCACGGAGGTATATTGACGCGGTTCTAAAAAATAACGAAGGTTCATTTTCTCCATTTATCGGCGATGGTTTTATTTTGGTCAAAGATAATGCCCGACCACATTTAGCAATGTGGGACACTAAATATTTGACAGAAGTTGCGATTGAATAAGTTAACTAGCCAGCATAATATTCTGCAGATTTAAACCCTATAAAGCATGGGACATGCTCCTCGGAAGACGCGATATAGGTTGGCAAGTGGTGCCAGCGATATTAAATGAGCTTCGTGTGGTACTTTAAGAAGAATAGGGGAATATACCGCAAGGCGATATTTGTGGGCTCATTGATGGTATAAACCGACGCGCGACGTGTATGGGCAGTAATTAGGGCTAGAGAAGACAGTACAAAGTATTGAGGCATATTTAAGTCAAAATGTTTATTTTAAACACAAACACGTTTATAAAATGTGTGACTTCTTTATAATCCGCTGCGTTAGTTGTTATGGTTTCACGTATTGTTTTCATGCACGTGGTTTAAATATAAAAACGAAAATACGCGTGATAACAGTGGAATTTCCAGTGTTGAATTTTCAATATGGAATTTCCACTGTAATTCAGTGAAAATTGAATACCTCTTATGGGGCAATATGAAACTCCGCACAAATTTTTATTTAGTACAGTGTCATAAAATAAGGCTTACTAAATAGTATCTGAATCTCCGCACAGCTACTTTCTAGGTAGCCGGGGCCAGAAAGGCGCGCAGAGTTTAATTACATTTTAATTATGGTTCAGTAAATAAATGAAATGTGACGAAGATTTGCAATAAAGTGATCCTAAATGTATCAAGGAGAATATGTATAATGCTAGAAGGAAATCAATGCCCATATTGCCCACAAGTGTCGAAGGAGTGAAAAGAGCTCTAAATGATCTTCAGCCCATAACTAATAGAGGAGAACACTTTTTACTTAAAAATGATAGCAATCGTAATATTGTAATTTTCACGACGAAAACCAACCTACAGCGTTTATGTTTAGCTGAAAAGTTGTACATAGATGGAACTTTAAATTATTGTACCAAATTTTTCACTAAACTTTTTGCCGTTCATGGTTTTTTAAAGGTACATCACATCCCATTGGTTTCTTGCTTGCTTGAAACAAGAAACGAGCGTACGTGCCTTGAATGCCTGTTAACCATTCCGTGAAAAATGAATAACAACTGATGCCGAAGTATGTTGTAACGGACTTAGAAAAAGCTATCCAAAAGGCCGTGAAAGATGTATGGCCAGAGATCCAAATTGTTCGATGCAGGTTCTATTTGACGCAAGCCTGGTGGCGCAAAATACAGCAACTAGGATTAACAGTAGAATATAAAGACAAAACCTCCGAAATTGGACAGTGGATTGGTTACTGTTTTGGACTATTATTTCTAGAACCAGAAAAAGTGAGTGACGGTTTTGTTTTTGAACTATGTGCAATTCAGCCGCCAAGTGAAAAAGTGCAAAGTTTGCAGACTATTTGGTCGATAATTATACAGGGTGTCCCAAAAGTAATAGGACACAGAGCAACAGCAGACTCCTATTATGTATTTGTATTAGTGCTATTTATCACAGCTGGCCTTGATTAAAAACAACGACGTTTCTAAGAAAACATCATGTTACACAAAGCATCATCTGTCAAAGTTATTAATTTGCTAAGTACAATACGCAGATATTATTAAATTTTTTAGTAACGCCTCGACATAATTTATTTTCCAATGCGGAAATGCATAATGTGCAGTGTATTTATGCAAAAGAAAATTTTAACAGTATGAGTGCAGGGCGCAGGTACCAAGAAATGTTCCCAAATAGAAGGCAACCACACCGCAAATTATTTTAAAATATTTATGACGACTAGGAGAGACTGGTTCGTTTCGACAAAAAAAAAAGGTTTCGGGCCGTCCAAAAAATATAACATCAGAACAGGAAGAAGAGATTTTAGTTCGTGTAGCAGAAAATCCAGAAGCGAGTTCCAGGAGATTGAAGGCAGCTGCAGGTGTAAGTAAATCTTCAATTGTTAGAATATTTCACGATGAAGGCCTGTACCTATACTACTTTACACCCGTTCAGTGTTTACTGCCGCCTGATCTTCCAGCCAGACTTCAGTTTTCTCATTTCTTCCAAAATCTGCAAAATACAGATCCAATGTTCTTAAATCGTGTGTTGTTCACGGACGAGGCGACATTTACTCGACGGGGTGTATTAATTCAATTACCGAGACAGACATGCGTGGGAAAATGAAAACCGGCATTTAGTTGTTAAACGTCACTTCTAACATGAGTTTAAGGTCAACATTTGGTGTGGAATTATCGGAAATCATCTTATAGACCCCTTTGAATTACCGCCAACTCCAAAGGGAGATTCATATTTGAATTTTGTACAAAATGAACTTGGAGGGCATTTAGAAGATGTACCACTAAACGTCTGGCGAAATATGTATTTCATGCAAGACGGGGCGCCGGCATACTTCTCCAGACAAGTGCGAAATTATTTAAATGAACAGTTCCCTGAACGTTGGATAGGCTGTGGTGGCCCCTTGACTTGGTCGGCGCGAAGTCCGGATTTTAATCCAATGGACTTCTGCATTTGGGGTTATTTGAAAATCATTGTTTATAACAGTCCAATAAACAACCGTAATGAGTTAAATCAAAAAATTATAAATTCTGTTAATCTGCTCAGAAATAATGAAGGTCTCTTGTTTTAAGTCCAATAGTCTTTTGTAAAACGTATAGCGAAATGTATTGAGGTCAATGGTGGCCATTTTGAACAATTGCTATCACGGTGTCACCATTTTTATTTATAACTATTTTGTTACTTTTAAATGTTATTAAACTAAGTATTAAATAAAATTTTTGATTAGAATAAAATTAGTAACTAAAATATATAAAAAAGCGTGTTTATTAGAAAAAAATAGTCAACCTTAAGTATCTACATTAACTTTGACACTTAGCAAATGTAGCTTACAATAATTTCAAGTCAGAAATTCACCGTTGCTCGATTTTTCGTTGCTTTTGGACCACGTACTTAGTTTAATTTGACATATGAAATGCCATTATCTCGAAAATGGTTGCTCCTAGCGACTTCAATTAGTTATATGTTTTTGGTGTAAAAGAAGTAAAGTAACTTATTTTTTTATTAGTCGGATCGATATAAGAAGCCTAAACAAAGTTATGTCAGCTAAAATAAGTGGGGCATGCCGTAGATAGTGCCCTCTACTGGTTACACAAAAAATATGGATAATTTTGAATTTCTCACCTCAAGAAACCCCAAAAACCCTAATTTTGTGCTGCCATGTCGTTTTGTTAAGAAATAATCGCAAGAAAACGAGAACAAAATTAAAACTTTGACACCCCGTGTCTTGGTTGTTATCAATTTTGGGATGAGGCAAGTTTGAATAAATCGCATTCATTCGCCTTAAGGTGTCTGCTGTTGCTCTGTATCCCATTACTTTTGGTACACCCTGTATATTTTCCTCCAAAACTATGGGCAGAAAATAGTGCATCATTAACTCGAACGACTAATGCATGCGAGTCGTTTCATTCGCATTTTAATAACTCTTTTTATTAGTCACTTCCATCACTGTTTGTGTTTATTGACACTTGTTAAAATTTAAAATTGAAATTTATATAAAATCATAGTATAGCCCTATAAGTTTCAAAATAGTAGGTCTAAAAAAAATCAAACACATTTGTAATTATTTGTAATTACCAAGAAGGAAATATTGGCATTTCACAATTTATTAAACTAACATCACACTATTATAGTCAAATGTAAGTTGAGTTTTTCCATTTTGTACGATGTTTCTTTAGATTATTTAGTTTTATTGAATTTGTATAATTATGACGTGCGGAGTTTCGTATATCAGTCTATCGTTAAAATTGCATGACCTGCGGAGTTTTATAAACCTATAATCTTTCTACCTGATTATTTACGAAATTTCGAATCGCCCCCCTTATGGGTCTATTTTTAATAAATGAAGGAAAATTCCAATGGAATTAAACGAGGAATTAAACATATTGAAGTCAAAATGAGTTCAAGGGAACACAAACATACACTATTTATATTGCCATTTCGTTTCCAAACCAGAAGGTAGTTTTATGTCTATATTTTCCTTAACAAAACTTCACTTATATGGTTTTCGTTCAGTAAATATAATATCCTTAATCGGTTGTTAACTTATAATGGGAGCACCGAAAATATATACAGTGAGCTCAAAAAGGTTGGAATAAATTCGTTTAAAATTCAGGTGATTATTTTCTGGAAAAACGCTTGGACATGTCGATTATTATTTTTAATTGCGAATTTTTTGACATAAGAAATGTGTATACAGGTTGTCTCAAGAAGAACATATACCGTCAACATTAATTTTTTTAAACAGAACAACCTCTATATTATATTATTTTTAAATTCTGCGATACATTCTAAACACTTTTTGTATAACATACCATATCTCCAAAATCAACGGTTTTCGATATATTCACATTTGAATATTTTTCTGAAAATTCTGAGATTCGTGGATTTTTAGTTTTAATTGCATTTCTCTATTATTATTGTAACCTGTTACCTGAATTAATTTATTTTGACACAGACACTTACTTCTTGTCAAAAATTCTTCAAATTGTGTGGATCCATCTAACTTCAAGTAATTCTGTAAAAATGGCGCGGTGAAGTGAAAAAGATAGGATAGAGGTACTAATGATGCTTGGCTATGGAGATAGGATGCAAACCCAAACAGAAGTGTGTGAGTTATTTAACAATAAGTACCCAAACCGAGCACCAATATCTCAATCTGTTGTTAGTAAAATTGTAAAAAAATATAGGGATTTGGGGCATGTTAAAGACAATTATATTCAATGTCGACCTAGGATTTTAGAAGATGTGCAGTTAAATGTTCTCTTAGCTGTCCAAGAAAACCATCATAGTGTTTCTCGCGGTATTGCCACGGAAAATAATATTTGTCAAGCAACCGTATTGAATTATTTACACAAAAATAAATGGCTTCCCTATAGGGTACAGTTGGTCCATGAACTTAATGAAGATGACCCGGATGGAAGAACAGAATTTTGCGAAATAATGATGAACAGATACATTGAAGATCCTCAAATTTTAAAAAGAATTGTGTTCTCTGATGAAGCAACGTTTACTCTAAATGGGCATGTGAATCGCCAAAACAAAATTGTTGATAACCGGATTGTAGGTCCCTACTTTTTTGATGGTACGTTAAATGGCGAACTGTATCTAGAATTTTTAGAATTTGAGTTAATACCGGCACTTGCTGTACTCTATCCAAATCCAGATGAGCCAGACATTCCCAACAATAACTTATGTTACCAGCAAGACGGAGCACCAGTCCACTGTACACGCCCGGTGCGTGAGTACTTGGATACAGTCTTTCCTGGCAAGTGGAATGGTCGACGGGGTCCAATAGAATGGCCGGCAAGGTCACCAGATTTGACCCCGCTAGATTTTTTTCTGTGGGGCTATTTAAAATCTAAAGTAAACTTTAACAGACCTAACAATATTGATGAACTAAAAGCTCAAATAAGGCACGAGGTTAGATTAATAGAGCCCCAGGTAATCCATAACGTTGTGGAAGAATTCAAAGATCGACTTGCATATTGTCAGGAAGTTGGTGGCGGTCAATTTCAACATTTATTAAAATAAAACTTAATATAGTCTATGTAAATATTATAGACTAAATAGATGTAAAGAGTTCATTTTTAATTGTAGTTTTCGTACCAGAAAAAATGTCAATATATCGAAAACCGTTGATTTTGGAGATAGAAGATATTAAAAAAATTAATGTTGAGGGTATATGTTCTTCTTGAGACAACCTGTATACACATTTCTTATGTCAAAAAATTCGCAATTAAAAATAATAAACGATTAGCTCACAAATTACAATAATACCCCTGATGTTCTATCTTCGTCGCTGGTTCAAATTGCTAAAGGTAGTACAGTACAGTACTTTTGCATTTAATATGGCTTCACCACTCATGTCTCTGATTTTGAATACTTTAATAATTTGGCAAACATTTAAAAAATTTACTGCATTTTAATGGAATTGGTTATAAACATATCATAAAGAATTTTCTAAAAATTATTTACTTATTTAAAAATACTATGCACTTACTTTTATTCTTCTTACAGTTTTGTTGCTGTTATTCCTAATTTGGACAGACACTCTGACATCCTCACCGTGCGAGTAAATTCCTTTATCTAAGGCTGCCGACAGAAGGATTTTTCCATCACTAAGTAAAAAAGGCTTTTCGATCACCGCTTTCGGATTCGGCACTTCGGCTAAGTAGGCAGCCATTGAAGGTCTTTTGGCGCTGCAAAGGGAGCGGTAGAAATCTGATATGTGGTCCTGGAAATAATTAATAATCTGCATTTAGGAACACTAACTACTATCGTATTTATTTAGATTTCTAATATTTCTGGCGGCTAATATTCTGAATAGTGGAACTCAGACTTTGATTGGCCAGTAACCAAAAAACTATATAAAGGTCATAATAGCGACACGGTTATGTGTCATGTCAGAGCTCATTACTTCCTATTTGTTACACTTTCGGGAACAATATTATTAAAATAAGATAATATGTAGGTATAAGTATAAAAACATCTGATAATATCACAATTTAATGCACGTACCAGCTGAATATTGCATTAGTCTACTTTGAAAGACAAACGTTACTTAGTTACATTATGAATAAACAAATTGTCAGTCCCATCAATTTTGCAATCAGAGTCGAAATGGAAACTTTTGAGTTGAAAAGGCTGCTGAAAAGGCGTTAGATGACAAAATTAAGGAAAATATATGAAGCACAATATGAGGCATTTAAAAGGGCGGTGAACGAGGAGCGGAAAAGAAAACACGTACAGACAAGCTTTTGACCAAGATTTTGTAAGTGAGTGTAATAGTACCAATACCTAAAACGCAAGACCCAACAAGACCTGAAGAATTTAGTCCAATTAGTCTGCTGTCAGTTGTCGATAAAATTCTGGAAATAATTGTGTCTAGACAGTTGCGTACATACTTTGAAGTCAGAGCTTCATCCTCTAGGGCCAGTCCGGATTTCGGAAGAAACACTCATGCGAGTCGTCACTGCAGTACGTTTGCACCAAATGGCGTAAAGACATTAGTGAAGAGAGTGTTAGTTTCATAGACTTCAAACGTGCATTCCAAACAAATAACCGAGATGAACTAATTAAAAAGCTTTTCAGCTACGGAGTAACTACAATTCGGAAAAAACAAAATATAAGATTCTGGTTAGCAAGCTTCGATGTAAGTCTTTTATAGATAAAAGTTAAAATATTCTCATTAATAAAGATAGCATTGACATGGTAAATCAAATAATGTATTTAGTCTTGATCCTCAGTTGGGGTTTTCAGCTCATATCGAGTTTATACAGGGTCGTTGGTATGTATGAAAACGGTCGATTATTTCTTAAAGTATAACAGTTAGCGAAAAGTATTTTAGACAAAAGTTTTAGGGTTCTTTAAGGTCTATTATAATTTTAAACAAGTAAGTATACAGGATGAGTCAGAAAACCGTAGAGAAGCAAAGTTACTTTATTTTAAACGAAACACCCTATATCTTAGAATATTTTTGGATTTTGCATGAAATAACAATTATTTTTTATTAAGTAGGTACAATATAAGTCTAAACCTAATAGTTTCCAAGATATCGACTTTTGAAAAATGATATTTTTGAACTTTGACAGTTTCTAGCTTTCTAACGCTATGTCTTAAAGTGAAACGGCTTACATGTCCCTATCTTACTTTTTTATTATCTTCCCAAAAACATCAACTTCCGGTTAAATCGGAAGTACTGTATTTCCGGCTTTTGAGTTACATCCGGATTAACCGGAAGTTAACACCTTTAGAAAGATAATAAGAAACTAAGATAGGGACATGTAAGCCGTTTTACTCTAAGACGTACCGTTAAAAAGCTAGAAGCTGTTAAATTTCAAAAATGTAATTCGATATCTCGGAAACGATTAGGTTTCCATACATACCAACGACTCTTTATGTAAAAAATAGACTTTTTGTCCTAAGATACCAGAATATTTAAGTTATTGGTCAAAACTGTTAGCTTATGTACAATTATCAATTGATTATTGTAATTCTTTATTAATGGCTTGTAATAATGAGGAAATAAATCGTTTTACAACTATTGCAAAATATAGCAATGCTAATAATTATCTTAGGATCTAACGAGTATATAATGATAATATTTAAATTAAAAAATAATTTAATGCCATCTTATCTAAAAAACTACTTAATCCCAAGATCTAAAAAGCATTCTTACGATATCCGCTCTAAAGATAATTTTATATAATAATATGCAATATATGCAAAAACATGTGTTTGCAAACTACGCCTGCGACTTTTTAATGCTCTACCCATTGAGCTAAACTCAATGAAAAACTTAAAGGTATTTCTTAAGAAGATTAAATGATCCAACTCGTTTGGCGGGATTAAAGTACTTACTTTAGTCCTGGAAGTACAAAATAGTATATTATTTACCAAGGTTTAGACAGCCATCATCATTGCTCGAGCGGCAAGTTTAAATCACGAGGAGCGGAGCGACGAGGGATTTAGGACGCGAGGGCTATAAGTTGGTCTAAACCGTGGTTAATATAATATTTTTTCCACAACTACAAACTTTTATAAGACATTTATCTTTATAGTATTATTAATTATAAAAATTTATAGGTAGGTATAAGTATATTTTTTAATCAAGTTACCTGCGCTTTGGAATTGGCAAAATATTTTGTTGTTTTGTCAGGTGGCTTTGCTAATGTCAATTTTTGTTCATTTATGTCATCAGATTTCACGAGTTTTCCGTTTTTTTTAAAAATGAGCGAAGAAAATGTTAGTGATATTATTATGTGTACACCTCCAGAATTAAGGATGGAAGCAGAAAAGGTGTTGATTGTATCGATATTTTACAATATCAAGCATCTCTAATAATCTAATACGTATTGATAATTATCTGGTAGTCTAACCACAAGAAATCACCTTTCAGGTTATTCATGTTTATGAACTCATGTTGTAGAATCAAAAAACCAAGTTACCTGCGTTCAAATAGATTCTTGGAGATCGGCCAATAATGGATTTCAATGCCTTATTATTGACCATGGTCAATAATAACTTATAAGATAGAGAATAGTTATTTTTGTATTAAGTGCGTGAAGTGAGTGTTTTTTTAATGGCATATGAGAGTGTCAATTTTTTGCCGAGACCGCAGGTCGAGGCGAAAAATTCTCTCGAATGTGCCATTAAAACACGAATTTCACAAACGAAATACAAACAACATTTTTTGTACAACTGAAAGTTTGAATTAATCGGTACAATTGTATATTATAATAAAAATTTTACCATATAATTTCACATAATCAAGTTAACAGCCCTGTCGTTACTATAGAAATGGTTTGTTGGCACGTTGCTTGTTTTTTTGTCATACGTTGATAGCTGTTCATATTTATTGCAATTTTTTAAATAAATAGTATAAAGATCGATTTATAAAACTTTTCGTCGCTGTTCCCGTTCGTTGTCACTGCTCCCGCTCGTCGCCGCCGTTGGATAGGTATTTATAAAAAAGTCGAACTACGAACTGCGCCGCAATAACAAAAGAAGGTTTGAGGTTGGGAAACAAAGTTAAGAATTGTATTTTATTTTAAAAAGCGTGATGTTAGTACCTTATTATATGTTATTAATGTTTTTTTTTGTAGTAAAATCCACAAAACAGCAAAACACTCTAAGTACTCTAACCCTAAAATCTCTTCTTTCAATACTTCAAACCATATGATCGAAAGTTTCTTTCTTCTCATTGGCCAGAAGTGGGAACGACGAACGACCAAGGTCAGTGGGAACGACGCGATTTAAAAATTGGCCAATTCAGAACTACCAACGGGAGCGGTGGCGGCTTTTCTGAACGTATACACTGTTTCCCCTTAGGTTAAATTGCGACGGGAACGGCGGCGACGAGCGGGAACAGCGACGAAAAGTTTTATGAATCGGCCTTTAGTACTTAAAATGGATGTAGATTACGATAGTGATAGCGAGATTCCTTCAGATATAGCCGATATAGCAAATTCGGCTATAGCTAACATGTTACCGGCGAAATCAAAATTTATATACGAGAAAAATTATAACCAATTCCGTGAATGGTGCGGCAAGAAAAATATACAAAAAGTGTCTGAAAAGGTACTTATATGCTATTTTGAGGAGAAATCAAAAACTGTAAAACCTTCTACTTTATGGAGTGTCTACTCAATGTTGAAGAGTACATTGAATGTTAAAGAAAATATTGATATAAAGAAGTTTTCAAAATTGGTGCCTTTTATTAAGAACAAAAACGTCGGATACCGAGGGAAGAAATCTAAAGTTTTATCGAGAGACGATATTAATAAATTCATTCAAGAAGCTGATGATGAAACAAATTTACTTTATAAGGTACAGATGATCAAAATTTTGTATTATTTCAGTAATTTCAATATTTTTTTAATTGTAGGTTGCGTTAATTTTGGGAATCAGCGGTGCTTGTCGCCGTGAAGAATTATTGAAGGTAACTATTGATGACATTGAAGATACCGGGTCTATATTGATTGTTAAAATACCGGATACAAAGACCTATTGCCCAAGAATGTTTACCGTTTCAAATTCTGATTATATTGAGATATATCGCAAGTATAGAGTACTAAGGCCGTCCCATACACACAAAAAGAGATTATTTTTAAAATATTCAAGAGGAAAATGTGTTGACCAACATGTGGGAATAAATAAAATAGGGGAAATTCCTAGCTTGATTGCAAAATGGCTGGGAAAAGAATTGCATAAGAGCTACACAGGTCACTGTTTTAGGAGGAGTTCTGCAACTCTCTTAGCCAATGCAGGGGGTAACATGACATCTATAAAACGCCACGGTGGTTGGAAATCTGCCGCCATAGCAGAAGGATATATAGAAGATAGTTTGAGTAATAAAATTGATATTTCTAATAAATTAAATTGTTCCTCTACTTCCAAACAAATCAATATAACTGATACAATTGTGGACTCAACTTTTCAAGGAATATCTAGCGTTTCTGATCAGCAGCAAGGTGGACTAGCTTCGGGAATTAATATTGGAAGCAATTGTTCGAACTTCACCATCAATTATTATTGTAACAAATGAGATTTTTTGGTAGTTGGTAATTAATTAGTAAATTTGTACAAAAAAATTCAATACATTTTTTAAAAAGTAATGTTTTATCGTTTTTTTTGTAAATCATTTTTCCAGTTAAAAAAAGTCTTTTTTTCACCGTGAAAAAAAGTATTTTTTTCACTGTTAAAAAAACAAAAGGTTTACGTATCGATAGCGATGAAAAAATGTCAACTTTTTTTGACAGTTGTACAAAAAAACGATTTCTAACGTTAATAATCGGTCAATAATGGCGATGTTATAGGTTAGTAGTGGAAAAAGATAATTAAGTTGTATTATCAAGTAACTATTAGAAACATAGTGGCAGCAGGTTTGTCTCGTTAATACGAGTGGAAAATTCTAACGTGAATCAAATTTTTGCATGCCTACTTAAGAGGGTTTCTTTTGTAAATTTATTGAAAACCCATAATTCTTTTTTTAGATTTTCCAACAGTAAGGCAGATGTCATATAACACAGCTAACTTGAACCAATATAAACCAATCTGAAGCAAATTTATTATGAAAACTAACTGTTTTGATTTAAAAAATTAATGTTCACCGTTAAAGAAAAGGAATCAAGAGGTAGTCTTGTCATAATTCTTCATATATTTAGTAACAAGAACAATGAGATATTGCTTATTATTAAAATATTTACCATTCTATTGCATTTGTGCTAGTCTATTTTCGATTTAACATCTGCCGGGCTAAAATAAATGTAATAAATATTGACATGTCCCACTGCTTTTTTCTAGAAATAAATTCCTGAATTTTAAACGAATGCATTCCAGCCTTCACTGTTTATACAGGGTGTTAATACATGTCATGCAGATATTTCAGGTGGTGATAGTACTCGTCAAAATAAGAAAAAAAAATGTAAATATATGCATGGTCTAAAACGCGTTATTTTCGTTATACAGGGTGGCAAAGTTTTAATTTTTCTTCTCATGTTTTGCGTTTTCTCTCTTATATTCTGTGATAATTGTTTCAAATTTGGAACATCAACCATTGTTTAGAATCTCTACAATAAAGTATCAAAATTGTCAGTCGCAGTATACAGGGTGTTACATATTTTTGAATCGGCTACTATTTTATCTCTCAGAATTTTTTTTTTGAGCCCCCTGTATGAATTCCGGTATGAAAAATGAACTCTCTGTTTCTTTGTTTGGCGTTCTGGTCTCTTGCACTATTCTCATATCTGTGACCGTTTTCGATTTACTTGCAAAAATATATATACCGGGTGTTGCATCGTCGAGCGGGACATAGGAAATCCCATGTAATTTTAAATGGGGTAAATTATTGGCTTCCCTAATTATTTTAGAGAAAAATTCTATTTAGGTTTATTAAAGAGCACTAAAACCCACATTCAAAAGAATAACTTTAGATATTTTTGATGAGCCCGTTTACGGGTTATCGCCGATTTCTTTTTAACTATTTCTCCTTTTTATGGCCCCGTATTTGCGGGCACCAGTCAAGGTAAAAGATGACTGTCAAATAAAGTTGTCATTTTGAAATGTGTGCTTTATTGTTATAAAAACTCGTACATCGAAAATATTAGCCATGAATTACACTTCTGAAGAAAAAATATTGATGATTAAATGGTATTATCAAGGAAATAGTTATCAAAATGTGTCAGACATGTTTGCTGCTCTGTATCCGAATAGACCGATACCTGCAAAATCTAGAGTCAAAAGGACTATCAAGAAATTTGAGACAAAAGGCACTGTAATAAATAACTGCAGATGTGAAGAAAGGCAGGAACAAAGAAGAGATGCAAGAAATGATAGGGACTTGCAAGTTTTATTGTGCGTGGAAGAAAATGATGGGAAGATCAGCACAAGGAAACTTGAGGATGACATAGGATTAGATCACAGCACAGCGTTACGAGCTTTGAAACGACATAAATATTATTCATACAAATATGAAAAGCACCAAGAGCTAAGGGATAGGGACGAAATACGACGACAGGAGTTTTGTTTTGGTATGATGGAAAGAGCAAACATGGATAGGGAATTTTTGAAAAACATTTGTTTCACTGACGAATGCACATTTACCTTAAACAATGAACCCAGTGTTCAAAATTATCGATATTGGAGCAAAGAAAACCAACACAGGTTTGTGGAAACAAGGACGCAATATCCACAAAAAGTTAATGTATGGGCTGGGATTTTCGGAGAAAATATTATCGGGCCATTATTTCTTACACGAAATTTAAATGCAGAATATTTTTTGGAACTACTTGAAGATCATATTTTACCTACTTTACATGATGCCGCCAGGGAAAATCAGGAAGTTTGGTACCAAATGGATGGCTGCCCGGCACATAGTACCCTGGCTGTCCGGGAATATTTAATGTGCTTTTAATGGAAATGTTATTGGCTTAGATCATACAGTAAATTGGCCAGCCAGGTCTCCTGATTTATCGCCAAATGATTTCTTTCTCTGGGGCAATTTAAAAAACAGGATATACAAAGATAAAAAATACCCAAATTTAGACGAGTTAAAAAATGCTATTTCTGCCGAATGCAATAGAATCTCAGTTTACCAACTAGCGAATGTAAGAAGAGAATTTTATGATCGCCTCGGTTATTGGCTAGCAGTCAATGGAGGAATATTTGAACATGTTCTTAAATCCTAAAGTTCTAACAATTTAATAGTACCTACCTATTTATTAGTAAAATATTGAAACATGTAAAATGTCATAATTAACCTTGTAATTGGATACTTTATTTTAGTTTTATTCAGATTAATTTGTACTCATAAATACACCTTTAATATTTTCGATGTACGAGTTTTTATAACAATAAAGCACACATTTCAAAATGACAACTTTATTTGACAGTCATCTTTTACCTTGACTGGTGCCCGCAAATACGGGGCCATAAAAAGGAGAAATAGTTAAAAAGAAATCGGCGATAACCCGTAAACGGGCTCATCAAAAATATCTAAAGTTATTCTTTTGAATGTGGGTTTTAGTGCTCTTTAATAAACCTAAATAGAATTTTTCTCTAAAATAATTAGGGAAACCAATAATTGACCCCATTTAAAATTACATGGGATTTCCTATGTCCCGCTCGACGATGCAACACCCGGTATAATAAGTGTAGGAGAAATAAAGCAGAGTAAAAAGCTGTTTTTATTTGTATGTATTCTAAGTAATTATTTTCATTTTTATTTTAGATCAACCGACAGGGTTATTGACAATCAGATAAAAACATTACAAACTAAAAATAAATTAAAACAAGACAATTAATTAGTTAATCGAATAAAAATAAAACAAAATTATAAAATCTGTTGAAAATGTCCGCCTCTTGCTAAAATGCACGAATCAAGTCTTCGCCTTATGGACTCTGCCAAATATTCCAGGAGTATTGCGAATGATGTCGCATAAAGCTATTATTCTGTTTCTTAAATCCTTTTCTGTCTGGACTGGGGTCTGATACACTAATGCTTTCAGGTGTCCCAAAGAAAGAAATCCAGGCTAGTCAGGTCTGGGGATCTAGGGGACCATAGCGAGGTCCCCCTCGACCTATCCAAGTTTCTCACCTCTATGCTGAAGTGCGGTGGTGCACCATCGTGCATGAACCACATTTGGTTTCTGACAAGAATTGGTACCTCTTCTAGCAGCCCCGGGAGTTCCTCTTCAAGAAATTGACGATAATATTGTCCGTTTAGCCTTGCTGGTAGGAAAAATGGTCCTATTAAATAATCTCCAATAATACCGGCCCACACAGTTACTGAAAACTGTTCTTGGAAATTATTTTCGCGTATCGAATGCGGATTCTCTTCTGCCCAAAAATGATTGTTGTGAAAATTGTTTATGGCATTCCTTGAGAAATTTGCTTCATCGCTAAATAAAATCGTGTTTTCAAATAACGGATTTTGGGCTAGCATTTGTAGGAACCATTGGCAAAAATTAAAACGTAGTGCAAAGTCAGGTGGGAGAAGAGCTTGAACCCTTTGGATGTGGTAAGGATACATTAACTTGTCTATTTAAATTTTCCAGACAAGCACAAATGAAATGTTAAGTGTTGCGGCAATTTTTCTCGTACTAGTAGCAGGATCATTTTCTACTGCATTCAGGACTGCTTCCTCGACTTCAGGAGTCCTAACCGTTCTATTTGCTCCTACTAAATGTGTGGATTTCTTGAACGATCCATGTTCACATAGTCGATTATGTAGACATATCTCTACAAATTCTTGATTTGTGAATTCAACCATCATTAACCAGTT
Organism: Polydrusus tereticollis; assembly: GCA_963920685.1. Classification (NCBI taxonomy): domain Eukaryota; kingdom Metazoa; phylum Arthropoda; class Insecta; order Coleoptera; family Curculionidae; genus Polydrusus; species Polydrusus tereticollis. The sequence goes on along the minus strand of OY987332.1, from coordinate 30,265,899 downwards.
CAAAACAACTCCGGAAACGTCAAGCAAAAAAAAATATTTGTTACAAAATGTCAGAAGGACAATAAACAGAATTAACAATTGCCTATCCCAGCGTACTATTTGTTTTCTCATATTTATTATTGCGCTATTTCGCCTACACTTAATTTCCATCGATGGCTATTTTTGCAAATAAATCGAAAACGGCCACAGTTACGAGAATAGTGCAAAAGACCAGAACGCTAAACAAAGGAACAGAGAGTTCAAATTTCATACAGAGAGCTCCAAAAAAAAGTTCTGAAAGATAAAATTGTAGCCGATTCAACAAAATGTAACACCCTGTATACTGCGACCGACGATTTTGATACTTTATTAAAGAGATTGTAAAAAATTGTTGATGTTCCGAATTTGAAACAATTATCACAGAATATAAGAGAGATAACGCAAAATACGGGAAAAAAATTGAAACTTTGCCACCCTGTATAACGAAAATAACGCGTTTTAGACCATGCATATATTTGCATTTTTTTTCTTATTTTGACGAGTACTATCACCCCCTGAAATATCTGCATGACATTAATTAACACCCTGTATAATAGAATAGGTGCATACATAACATATATAAATCATTAGCCTGGGAAATTTAATTATCAGTCATTTCTATCGGTGAACGCAACAATTACAGTCATGTAGAATTACCCCATGCAAAGATTATTTGATGTACATTTTGCATATGCCAATTTCTATGAGCTCGCTTAATGGTCCACTGTTTTGTGTAGAAATAACCGAGTAAAATTACATGTGTGAAAGATAATAATTGGACATAATTTCAAGTTTATTTATGCAGTAAAATTATTCATGCAGTAATATATCCGATGAATCAACGATATCGAACGATATTTCTGATAATGGGGACCTTTTACCTATTTATACGTTTATAATATTCGTTTTATTATGTGGGGCTATTCCTGCAGCAATTCCTTACGTTTTAACTTATTTCTCGAATTGTTTATTATTTTAGGTTGGTAAAATGTATAGAGGGTGTCAATTTAAAAATGTACAGCATGTAATAACATGAAAAAACAAGGGCGACAGAAACGATTAGGGTAACTATAGATCGATTTCTCTTCTCTCATTTTTATCAAAATTCCTTGAAAAATGTGTGATGCAACAGATTCTTATATATTTTGAGGAACATACCCCTTCTACCTAGGAGAGGTAGGTCTGCTGTTACCAGCATTATTAAATTTATTACATCTTTTCCTAATGCTTTTGAGTATGTTCTTTTATTAAACAAACTTGAGTCATATAACTTTAATGAAAATAACTTGGAACTTATTATGATCTCATATTTAGCTATATTGGTATCAGGCAAGTTTGTAAACACCATCAGCGATCTAACAGGAACAGCGCTACAAGGGCTTCAGCGTTGAAGCCCTTGTAGCTCACAAATTAACTAATGAAAAACGGAGCTAGTTTTATTCACAAGCATGTGATCGAGAACTTTAGGCTCCCAGTCCTGGATAACAGTACTTTAGTGCTGAAAGAAAAAGCAAAGTATTTGGGACTGATACTCGACTCCAAGCTAAACTGGAACATGAACCTAGAAGAACGAGTCAAAAAGGCTTCAGTTGCATTCTGTGCCTATAAGAAAGCCACTGGTAAAAAGTAAAGATTGAAACCCCATATAATACATTGGATTTATACGGCCATTGTAAGACTTATACTAACCTACAGGGTCCTGATCGGGTGGACTGCTTTGGAAAAAGCAGTACACACAAAGAAACTAACGAAGATACACGGGCAGGTTGTTTGGAAGTAACTGGTGCCCTTCACTTCATACCAACGGCGGCTTTAGAAGTGATGTTAAATCTGCTGCTCGTGGACATTTATGGAGAAGGTATAACTGCAAAAAGTGCTTTACGACTTAAAGAGTCGAAATGCTAAAGCGACACCAGCTGCGGGCACAGAACTATATTAGGGACATATTCAGTCCAAAATTTGCGAGAGTCGACTGATTACATCGTCCCACTAATAGCCTTCGAAGAGGGGTTTCCTGTGCTCATTCCGACTAGGGAAGAGTGGGAGGGAAATCAGTTAACAATGAAGACATGCCGAATGTATGCAAATACCAGCTCACTACTTCTGCAGAGGTTGCAGAGACGAAGAAGAGGAGGGAAGTATTGAATATTTCTTGTGTGAATGCCCTGGCCTCGCAGGAAGAAGGTTTAATGCCTTGCGTCAACCATTGTTCAATAATCTGTAAGCAGTTTACAACTGAATCGACTTACTAGGCTTATTAACAGTAGTGGCTGGTTGAAGTGTCAAGATTCTTCTGCGTTGTACGTCGCACTAGTCATCAAGGAGCCGATGCTGATAGGTTATTCGGAACATGTATGGTATCATATTAGCTCGAGAACATTAGGCATATAGCATAGTATAGATTTTTGATAGAGATGAAGAAGCAATATTTTGATATAAAATATGTGATATCATGTTGTAAAGTTGATATTAAAAATTGTACTACCATTAAAAGTAGTTTTTCAAACCAAGAATTAGTTCTCTTCAAACTTCTTTTATATTATGGACAGAAAGGGAGATATTTCGTGTATAAATAGCGTCAAAACACCATGTATATTGTCATTTCCAGGGTAATTTCTATAGACTCTACTGCTGGCCCACTATATTGACGATGAAGTAATAAACGGGTAAATTTACATGAGTTACAAGGTTGTAATTGAACATAGTTTCAAGTTTATTAATGTAGTAAAACCAGCAATGCAGTATTAAATCGACTTGGTGAACCGCTGATTGGAAATAAAATATTTATAAGGTTAGGGATTTTGAAACAAGTATTTGGTATTTAGCAGGGCAAGCATTAGCTGCATTCCTTAATTGACATTTTGCTAAGTAAGCACTGAATAAATAATATAAAGAACACAGAAATTTAAAATAATATTAATAAACAATTTTTATTTCCCATACAGTGTTACAATTAACAATTTCAAAAATCCAATAAAATTATCAAAAAGTTAATAGCACGGCTCAGTGTACCCAAATTTTAAAAGCACACATATGTAATATTGTCCAGGGAAGGTCAATACACATAGTCACCATAATTAAAGTTAGAAAGTACCAGTGATTCATGCAACAGTGCTTTGATCTTCTAATTTAAATAGTGTCGTTGACCATAAATCAATTTCAAGGATGTATAATATGATTTTTATAGAAGCGATCTTTAATAGGGATGGGTTCCTCATCTATTTTCAGCTGAGGAATCTTATGGGATAGATATTCGTCACTAAATAGAACAGCCACCGATTTACTAGCGTTAATTGGTAAGGCGTGGTCTATTGACACTGTTAAATGTACATTAATGTTGTCTACAGCATTGTTACTATCTATATCGTTTTGAAATTATTAAACGTAACAATTTTTTCTTCAACAACAAATAATATAAATTTAACTTTTATGCGGAAAATTAGCACAAGAATAACCATTTAGAATTGTTCGCACAGATTTGCATGGAAACACCTTCTAGGAACTATAAAGTAGTACATGTATAAATAATTTAATTATATATTATTTTTTTTATATATTTTCAATTTAACTAAAATATTTTTATTACTTCTTACAGACCCTTGTCTACAAAGTGTTTCTATTGTCCCAATAAATAAGTGTAGGCAGGAGTGCTTTAAAAAATGCATATGGGCAAGTATATATACTATAACACATTTTATCCTATACTATGATATTATAATCGCAATAATTAGTTTAATAGATATCAGTTGGAAGTAAACCCGCTACTGCACACATATCTTTTAAGCCAAGATACTATTACAATTTCCTATAATAAGTAGGTGTCTTGTTTGTATTATATTACGTACAATGTAAAATCGTCTGGGGACCTCGGTGGCCATTCAATTGTACCATGTCGTGCAATCCAGCAACCTGGAAATATCTGATCTAAATAACTTCTCACATTGACACCAAAATGCGGGGAGTACCATCTTGCTGAAACCAAATTGTTTCATTAGGTATATCTGGATGAACCTTCGTTGGGAAAAATTACAGCTAGAGCAGGCCTCAACTCGAAGGTTAAGAAATCCAGGTACCGTTTAGCTGTAAGGTTTCCTTCCAAAAAGAATGGCCCTAAAATTCGGTTATTAATGAAACCTGCCCATACATTTACTTTCTGGGGGCCGCTGAGTATGCGCTTCAAATATCCATCGTGGATTTTCTTCACTCCAGAAATGATGATTATGTCTGTTAACCACCCCGTTTAAATAGAAAGTAGCTTCATCCGAAAATAATATGTTCTGTGGAAACCTATTATTCTCGTCACACCGTCTCATCATTTCTTCGCAAAATTACAAACGCCTATCATAGTCATCTTCTAAAAGCTCTTGGACAAGACATACTTTATAATGATGGTATTTTTCTGCTTTCAAAAATCTTCCAATAGTACCTCTAGATGTACCATGATTTTGAGCCAATGAAACTGTTGAAACAAGCGGATTATCCTGCAGAGATAATGCAATATCCAATTTTTTATCGTCGCCTAAAACACGTGGCCGTCCGTTCCTAGGCAAGTCCTTTACTGTGCCATGTTCATCAAATTTGTGGAATATTTTACTAACAGTGCCCTGTAAAATTTGATTTTCCGGATATTTAGCATTAAATAAAGAGCACACTTCACTTTGACTTCTTATTTTATCTCCACGTTCTAACAATATCAAGACCTCGATACGCTGCCTTTCCGACAAAACCATTTTTGTTTAGAAAATTTTAAAATAATAGTTCGGAAATACCTTAATTAATTTTACAAGTTCACAATGTCACAAAATGTCAGAACGTGAAACAATGAAGATTTCTTAGCTTAAAAGGTAAAAAAAAAATCAATTTATTTAAATAGAGATTTTTTTTAAACTTTTAACAATCGCCATTTTGAAATAGCTTAACAGAATCGCGTCCAAATTTATGAGCATACTGTACGTATTAGCTTTCAAATGATGTATCACAAGCTGTATGTTTCCATTTAAAAAACGGATCGATGTCGTCATATTTTTGACAAATGTCTATAAAAAAAAAAAAACGAATAACGTCAAAATGTGAGCATATATAAAACTAAATTGACGTGTCCGAGCAGTTTCCCCAAAAGTTACAGGTTAAGGCTATATTAATTTTACTCCGGACTTCTTGGCAGCCCTGTATATTTTATTTATTCTTTATTTTATATTGTGCTAGTCTCATGTTTTATCTTTTGACAGGTATTTTTATTTTATTGTTATTTCTATTCTCTTCCTTATTAGGTAAGTATCCGCTGAGTAAACAAGATCTTTTTTTTTTCTTACAATAAAGCATATTTTGACTTTGACTTGACTAATGGAGCCAAAATACTCCCCTGTGGACCACCTTGTTTTAATAATAATTTATTTTTTCCACTACTAACCTATAACATCGCCATTATTGACCGATTATTAACGTTAGAAATCGTTTTTCTCTACCTTATAAGTTATTATTGACCATGGTCAATAATCAGGCATTGAAATCCATTATTGACCGATCTTCAAGAATATATTTGAAGGCAGGTAACTTGATTTTTTGATTCTACAACACGAATTCATAAACATGAATGTGGTTAGGCAACCAGATAATTATCAATACATATTAGATTACTTGATATTGTAAAATATCGATACAATCAACATTTTTTCTGCTTCCATCCTTAATTCTGGAGGTGTACACATAATAATATCACTAACATTTTCTTCGCTCATTTTTTAAAAAAGCGGAAAACTTGTGAAATCTGATGACATAAATGAACAAAAATTGACATTAACAAAGCCAGCTGACAAAACAACAAAATATTTTGCCAATTCCAAAGCGCAGGTAACTTGATTAAAAACTATACTTATATTTACCTATCATTTTTTATAATTATTAATACTATAAAGATAAATGTCTTATAAAAGTTTGTAGTAGTGGAAAAAATATTATATTAACCACGGTTTAGACAGCTTATAGCCCTCGCGTCTTAAATCCCTCGTCGCTCCGCTCCTCGTGATTTAAACTTGCCGCTCGGGCAATAATGATGGCTGTCTAAACCTTGGTTAATAATATACTATAACACGCAGTTGTTAAGTTTTACCTGCTGATACCTGTCTGATAGACAGTAAGTGAAACATTTTTTAGAAATGCTACTTAGTTCGATGAGATCAAGAAGACCTAGGTTTCTCAATCCTAGCCATCTTCAATGAAAATAATTTCTCAATTTGAAAATCTAAAATACCAATTCTCGTGTAAACTCTACGTATGGAGATAGAAATAGTTCTTTAAATCAAGTCGAATTTTTCTACAGGGTGTTGTGCGTTGACGTGCAAATACAGAAAATTTTAAAACACAGTAAGTCTGTTTTTTTTTCAAAAAGTTGCTAAAATAGGTGTTTGCAAGTCCAATTTTGGTTTATTCTCGGTTTCAATTAGGTTTCCCAAATAATTGCCGGTCCCATTACCACAAAGAACAAGGGACAAGAAATCCCTGATATATTTATTTAATTAAAGCAAACGCCTAAGGATATCCCACAATTAGTTATCAAGAGGATTAAGCGGATACCCTGTTACATAACGGATTTGAATTAAGGTTTACTTTAAAAATGTAGATGGAAAATTATCAAAAGCAAATAAACAGGCATAGTTAAATAAAATAAAAGACCACAAGGGCAAATGAGTGTATCAATCGTAGAACTGGAAGAAACTATGCTGAACATGGTAGATTAGGGCCCAGGTACTTCTACTAGAACTAATACCATAACTTTTTTGATTCTAACAGGACTGTGTGATAATTTTTGGAGCAGTAGATGTATCCATACCACCTTTGGCGTTACTGATTTTCCTCCACGTATAGCATTGAGTCAATGAGTTCTAAAAACATTGATGCGAATCCTTCAACTACTGTTTAGCTGATTCTTTTTACTTATTAAGCAAGTTTTTCAAGAAATGCAATAAGGAATTTCCACAATGACCATATAGGTATGCGTTAAAGAAAAACCCCCTGAGGTATTACTTAAGAATTGTTTTCAACATCAATTTTCATTGAATGTTTGGATTTAAATTTGTATAGGCTGGCTATACAGGACAATATTTTTTCCGTGAGGGGAATCTTTGGAATAATCGCTTCCTGACTCTCTACAGGACATACTACTTGCACGAAATGTAATGCGATTGATGCCAGATGGCGCACCAGCCCATTCTTGTGTGCTTCCTTATGATCATGTGCTTCTTTTTTAGTTAGACTTATCCTCTTGAAATTTGGTTTAAAAAAATATATCTATTTGGCTATTTAATACAAAAACAACATTCCTTATAGTACAAATTTCAGGTATAATAAAAGGTTTCTGTTATTACATATATACATTTTCAGGTTTAGTGCTCTCTTAATAATATCCGGCAAATAAATAAAATAGCGATTTGCATAGTAAGAAAGAGTTCTTGTTGAAGAGGTTGTCTTTACCCCGGAGGAAGTAAATTGTTTATTTGTCCTAAGGTTGTATTTATAATGATTTTATCGCTTTTGTAGATAGAATAGCAAATAATTGGTCTGTAATTTATACTCAGTATAGAATAATATCAAATTAGATCTTTTAGCGCAGAACCAATAAACCGATCAGTTACTTTTCAATTTATTTATTTTAAGCTTATTTTGACACATCCATTCTTATGATATTCCTAATTCAGTATTTAATATTGTAGCTACCTGATTAAACTCTTTAACTAAAAATTGGGGTGTCAAATAAACTAACAAATTAGTTCCTTAGCCCCTCCTGTAGATCATTAATATAGACAATAAACAAAAGTGGCCCCAAAACGCTTACCTCACAGAAAAAAATATCCACCGGGTAAAAATCATTTCAGGTCAGTGGTAAAAAAAAGTAGTGTTAATGTTTGTTGAGAACACGCTGAGTGTTAAAGCAAAGTACGCCACTGATGGCATTCTTGGAAGTCTAATTGATGTATATAGTGTATATATAACGCTTATGTAGCTATCGCACGATGCAATAACAAACGCTGTGCTGTCTGCGTTTTTATTAGTTCATCTCTTTTCCTCACGTATACGTAAATATCCAAGATTCATCATAAAACCCACATAGTAACAGCGCGGCATTGTTGTCATATGTAATCAGGCGCTTCACCAAAAATAATCACCTACCAAGCTGCGTGAGGAAGGGAGACAGACGCGAGAAGGGATGAGGCAACGCAGCCTCCAGACGGTCGCCAAGCAGAGTTTGGCTAAACGCATAAAATATAAGTTTGTCAACGGGACTGTTCCCCGAAAGTTCAGCGGTGCATGTCGCACTACTGCTTTTAAAAAGTAAAGCACGTCACCGAGTGGAAATTGTCCACATTTCTTGTACTATGTAGTTAAAGTTAACAAAAACAAAGTTCAACAAGTTAATACAATGTGAAAGTATTGAGTACTATGGAAACGTATGTGTGAATGCAACTTGAAGTGTACTAGTAATTTGATGTAGTGTATTCTCAGATAGTGGGAAGTTATTAAGTGAATATTGTAAATATAACGTTAGTGCTACCTTACGAATAAAATGCTGTTGGAATTAAATACAGTGTTTTATTAAATCGACAGATCTACACAAGAACCAGCGACTCAGCCTACGGATACACAGTAATAATAAAATAAGTAGTAAAGGCTGAACCATAGTTGACTTTTAAAACAATGTTAACACCCGGATCAACATAATTTACCACATTTTTACGCCCATATGGGACCAAAGTTGTTATATTAAATTTGCCTATGAATTTAACTCTCTAAGAAGTTAATTTTGTTGAATGGGTGTTATTTATTTTATTTTACACTCTATCAGGAGAATTAAATACAAAGACGATTAATAACACCGTATTGGCGTGTAAAGAAACCCCGCTAGAAGGTTATTTTAATACATTGAGTGTAAAACTTATTCTTTAATCGTTTTTTTACAGGGCCCCAGTTAAAAATACCTAAACCCGTGTTACCGAAAAGACAGGCGGCAACAAGTGGTGTGAAATTGTAGGAATTGACAGATGACGCCGACGCTACAAATTCAACTTTCAAGTCAGTCTGATTGTGCTCTTTGAACGTGATATAGAATAATGTTATATTTAAATTGAAATATAGAAACAAAGCAAAGTTCTGTAAAGTGCCAAATGAGGGTGCCTCTTATGAGGATCTTTGTTAAATTGGGTAAGCATATTAACAAAATTTAATAGAAACCTTACTAATAGGTTAATTCTCAAATAAGTCCTTCCTTTGGCGTATTCATTTATTATTTCAAAAATGTATGTTCAAATATCGTGATTTTTCGTTATACGTTAGTTAATTATTAAAGGATGTCAGAAACTTAATTATAATAAAAAAAAAATCTGCAGTTTTTTTTTTAAGTTTGAAAACCTATGAAAATGTCACATAAGTTACATGTAACCAACTCGCCGTCATAACTAGCGATACAATTTTAGGCAATAAGTATTTAAAAATTAATAAATATAATTTATCAATTTAAAATAGGCAGTATGTTTCTTCGTTTTTGTATAGCAGTTTTATTTTTTATGTCAAAATGTTACCTATTAAAAAAGGTTAAATCGCTGTAACCACAATTTAAGTCACATAAGTTACTCTAACTTTAATTTTAATTCGATGAGAAATGACAACACTGGTCCAGTTAGGTGTTTTCTCCAAGACAACCGAAGACAGTGTGTAAACCGGTTCAGCTGACAAATTTTGATTATTTAGATTGTAATATTAGAAAAATAAGGTTTTATCTTCGAAAACGGGTAAGTATGTTTATTATTAGTCACATATGTTACTATAATAATTAACAAATTATATAAGTTATCTAAACTTCATCGTAGTAAACCTAACCTACAAACTTCATGCTTCTGGCAGGAGAATCTTAAACGTTGCCAGCTTATGTAAGATTAAAGTAGCAACATGAAAAATGCAGATTTGTCACATAAGTTACCGTCACATACGTTACCGGTCGAATGGTAACTTATGTGACCGTAATAACTTTTGTGACAACAAATCATTTCTTGTGTTCCAGTTTAATTAAAAAGCAATATTTTATTGCAGAAAATGGCACTCACACCTGCCGAAAAGCAAAAACGGTACAGGGAGCGGGTAAATGCTGATCCAGAAAAACGTGCCAAGTATCTCAAGAAAATGAGAGAAACCGCTCAAAAGCGGAGAGACTTAAAAATCGATAAATCTATTAGTGATTTATCTGAAAGGGAACAAAGGCAAAAACGCAAAGAATGGAAAGAACGGCAAAGAAAGAGTCGTCAGAGAAGAAAGCAGCAACGGCAGGTACTTGAAAGAACTTTGGCAATTACTCCACCAAATACACCGCCACCATTAAATAATGAGGCACAACCAGCCAATGTTTTAAGGGGAAGAAAAAAGGTCAGAAAAGATAGAAGTTCAGCTTATCGGCGTATTAAGATATTAGAAAAGGATCTTGTAAAGGCTAAAACAAAAGTTTCTAAATATAAAACCAAATTACATCGACTGAGACAGAAAAACATTAAAATTAATGTTTCAACTTCGAATTCTCCTTTGAGTAAATTAAATACTGAACTAGCAGCTACACCGCCGCTTCCTAAGACAGTTAAGAGAAATCTCTTGTTTCATAGCAGCGTTGTGCACGAACTGCAAAGCTCCTACCAAAATTCTAATAATGAAAGGTTTAAACAAAAAATTGCCAATATTCTTGACACGCCATGTATTAAGAAGTATAAGTTACAGAAACTCGCTAGAAAGAAACTTGGAGTTTGGGCTGATCCGAAAAAAAATATGACAGGAAGAAGAAGATTTAGGAAATTACAGTTAGAAATAAAACAGTTTTTCGTTAGAGACGATAATAGCGTCCAAACACCGGGGAAAAAACAGACGATAACATTCAGAGGTGTAAAGAAACAAAAAAGATTGCTTGTTGAAAATTTGAAGATCCTACATGAAAAATTTCTTCAAGAAACAAAAACACAAATTAGCTTTGCATCATTTTGTAGACTACGTCCATTCTGGGTAGTACGCGCCAAATTGTCCGATAGGGATACGTGCCTTTGCAAAAAGCATGACAATCTGCAAATGAAACTGAATACGTTACATCGTGAGAGGATGATAAATTCTAACAATCTTGAAGGCCTATGTAGTTTGGTAAACTGTACCGAAGAGTCTTTACAATGTATGACCAATCAGTGCAAGACTTGTAAGGATAAAAAGGTGATTACTAAAGCTATTGATTTAGACAAGACAGTGAAGTGGATGGAATGGCAAATTGAAAAAAGTAAAATCCAAAAAAATGAGAAAACAGTACAACTTTCAAAAACTGTAAAGGTAATAAAGGAGGGAAATCTTTCAGAGTTAACTACGATATTTGATTTAGAATTTAAACTTCAATTTTGTCCCCATGTGTATCGTCACCGGCACCAATATAAACAAAGCACAATATGTAAAAACGAGTTATGCTATGATGAAGCAGCTATCCATATGGACTTTTCTGAAAATTATAGTTGTAAACTAAGTTCAGAGATTCAGTCTATGCATTTTGGAGCGTCCCACAAACAAGTTTCTCTTCACACGGTTATAGTGTATTTAGAAAACGCTACACATAAGGCATACTGTACTATTTCGGATTCCAGAAGGCACGATCCAGCAGCTATATGGGCTCATCTCAAGCCAATTTTAGATGAGCTTCGAGAAAAAAATATTGAAACGGTCCACTTCTTTAGCGACGGTCCAGCATCTCAGTACAAAAATAAAGATAACTTGTACTTTTTTAAAACCTTTTTTCACAAAATGGGCTTTAAGTATGGTTCTTGGAACTACTCGGAAGCATCGCATGGGAAAGGGGCACCAGATGGACTGGGTGCAGGAATAAAAAGAATTAGCGATAATCTGGTCGCTAAAGGCAATGACATAACTGACGCAAAGTCATTAATTGACAAAGTCCAAAAACTGTCTACAATAAAAATGTATTTAATCGCGGAAAATAATATTACACTAATGGACAAAGAAAAAGAAGGCGTCTTAGTTAAAAAAGTTCCTGGGATTATGAAATCACACCAGGTTGTTTCTTTGGAAAAACAGGACACTATTTTCATAAGAGATTACTCATGCTTTTGTAAAAAATTACCCGTTGTTGATGATTGTTATGGCATGAAAACGGTGACTCTTTTGTCCAAAGAAAATTCGCAACAGTCCAAGATTAATAATGATGACGAAGTTAAAATCGGCAATTGGGTTATTACTTCATATGACGAGATTTTATATCCAGGTATTATCACCCAAATTGATACCACTGAAGAACCACCTTCATATCAAGTGAACTGTTTAAAAAAAATTGGGGATAACAAATTTATATGGCCAAATAAAGAAGACAAACTCTGGTATAAAATAGAAGACATAAAATTTAAAAATCTTGATAAGCCGACGCATGCTACCGACCGTATTATTGTCTTTAAGGAAGAAGATTGGCAACAGATTAAACGAAGTTATAATTTCTAAATCATTAGTCACATAAGTTACCAATGTCACTTGAGTTACCTTTAATTTTTTTCTTGTTTTGATTAGGTCTTACCAATTATTTTTATGTTCATTTTATTATTTTTACTGTAATAAAGTATTTTGTATAATATTCTTACTTCAAATTATTGATATTTATGTGATACATCCCTAATTTAGGAGAAAGTAACATATGTGACAAAGTCACATTATGTTACTTTCAGAAATTAGTTATAAATTGCTAAATAATGGAAAAAGTGCACTGCTGATACTTAATTCCTTCTTCGAAACAAGTATATTCAACGAATTCTGCAAAATATTAAAGTTATTCAACTATCTATTTTCAAAAATATTTTCCTTAAAAGGAAGGACTTATTTGAGACTGACCCAATAAGTTCGCCATTTTTAAGAAACTAAGTAGGTATTTACATTGCTACAGTTTTTCCTGTATCCTTTAAATTATTCTGATATAAGCTTATAATATAAATAATGTATTCTTTTTTTATATAAATACTTAGGTACCTACCTACATATTTTACTTCATAGATCTCTAAATAAATATACGATTAATATAATACGTTCGTCATTTTTATTCTTTTATATTATTCCAAAGCATACTTTTATTTAGTTGTTTAGTGTTCTAAGTATACATATATTTATTATGTTACTTGTTTTATTAGTGTAATAAGTAGTAAGTGTAAAAAAATCACAGGGTTTTCTAGTTCCGTTGTAACCATCGTTTTGTTTATAAATAAACGATATATTATACTAATATTTTCGTTCATTTAACAAACCTTTCCAAGCGATCTGAAGATTTATATATATTAGGGGCTACTACTTTCGGCTTTGATTAAACGATTTTATCATGTATCAAACTAAGCGGAGGTTAATAATGTAAAATATCTTGAAGGCATAGTTTTTTACATTTTAATTATGAACGCCCGGTTAGTTTGATACGGTATTAAATGACTTAAACAAAGTGGGAAGTATTCTAACCCTGGGTTACACTCACTATAGTAATGTCACACCCAAATAATATAGAATTATACAATAATATGATATTTAAACTAATTAATTACAAATTACCATTAAAAAGTGGTTTACTTACACCACTCATTATTTATTTTACACCCCAGAAGGATAGGTTTACAGTCTGTGAGTTTAATTTACACTCGATAGTGTAAATGTACCTACCCATAAATAAGAAGAATTAACACTGATCGAAAAGAAAAAAAACCATTCAAAAATATCTTATCTACATAACACATATTGCAGTATAGAGTCGCAGGAGTATTTTTTACTAAACTCAAACTGTCCCTTGTATAATAATCCATTATTTTCAAGGTTATCTCGCAACACTACGAATTCAAGTATCGGGTGGTCAAATAAGAATGGCCGCCGGCCATATCTCAGGAATCGTTTATCACAGAGTTTTCAAATAGAAAAATTTGGTATAAAATCGACCAAACGAAATTGCTGGAAATTGTTTTCAAGTTTCTAAATTGGCCACTAAAGGGCGCTCAACCAATGACAAGGAAGATAATCGGATTTTTATCGATAACTCCGGTTTGCCTTAACCAAATTGAACAAACTTTGTTTCGTTTAAAAGAGCTTATCCTACAGTACCATCTAAAATTTTATATTAATATTTTCTGTTACTAATTTTATGATTCATTCGTGTCCCATTTTCACGGTAACATGACTTTAAATTTCGTATTTTATGATAGGATGCATCCCTACCATTTGGCGACAGAAGGCTGGATTTTTGTTACTGGATGTTAAATATGATTGAAGATAAATAGATAAAAGATATGTGGATGACATTTGTGTAGTTTGGTTGGGCAGTGATCTTGATCTTAGAGATTTCCTTAATTTTATTAATAATTTACATCCAAAAATAACATTCACACTCGAAATTGAAGAAGAAGGTAAATTACCCTTCTTAGACCTTCTATTAATTAGGGATGGAAATAACATATTGCTTGAAGGCTACAGAAAGCCCTCATCCACTGACAGTGTCATCCAGTTTAGCTCTAATTCACCATATTCTCATAAATTTACCTCCTTCAACTTCTTTTTCTATAGGTTATTTAAATTACCGTTGTCTCGAGAAGCTTTTAATAAAGAATTAGGTATAATAAAACAAATAGCTATTAATAACGGGTTTCCCTTGAGGTTGATTAATAAACTTTATTACAAATTCCTCAACAAATATAAACTATCATATAATATTTTACACTTCAATCCACAAAATACGATGAACAATTACAGATTTTTAACATTTTTTGGTAACATTTCTCTACAATTAGCAAAATTTTTTAAACCTTTTAATATTTCCCTAAGTTTTAAAACTACAAATACTTTGAAACAACACATAGTTAAAACCAAAGATAAAGTAAATCCTCTGTCGAGATCCGGGGTGTATTCCTTAAATTGTGGGGACTGTTCTACCATTTATGTAGGGCAGTCAGGAAGAAAAATAGCCACCAGAGTTCAGGAACATCTTAGTCTTGTCCACAAATATCAGAACACAGATATAACTTATACCAACTCAGCTTTCGCAAACCATTTATTGGAATCTGGACATCAATTCTCAACACCTACGAATGTAAACATTCTTCACGAGTGCCAAAAGGGTAGAAGGTTGGATTTATTAGAAAAACTAGAAATAACTAAAGCAAAGAGGAGTCCAATACTTAACTGCGTAAACGAAGTGTTTAATTTTGAGCCATATTTTATCTTTAATAACTTGAATAATTAACTTGGGTCCCTATAACCTTTTTCTGTTTTCCTGCTATTTTGGTGTGGATATTGACATTATTTCTTTCTTTCTTTCTTTTTATTATTGGCTCTGCCCCGAGGGGCAATTCTGCCAGCACATTAATTGACATTATTAATTATTATCGATCATAAAGTAACGTTCAGGTGAGTGTCTTCTTCTTACTTCAGTTTAAGGTGATAGAACACAGTGGCGTGTTGTACTGTTGCACTACGACCTGCCACTTATATTTTTAGGGTTCCGCGCCTGAGAGGTAAATTATTACTCCGCAAGCGTCTGGTTTGTTTCCGAACCCGCCATAGTTGTCGAATAATTTTTAAGATTGTTTATTTATTTTTTTTCGTATCGTTTTATATTTTGTAATGGTCCAGTAACGTTTTTTAAAAATGTTTAATCTGTTATGTGTCATTTGTGATTGTGTTTCCATTGATTTTTAAGTTATTATTCCTAAGGTAGGTTAGGCTTTTAAACTTTATATGTGTAGATTGGATGTTTTCGTACGATTATGGTTTTAGGTCTGATGATGCCCATTGTTTGGGCGAAACATGTAACCACCACCACCTAACTAAAATTATATTTTGACTGAGACCGAGACTTAGTGTGTCTTTATTTATTATATGATTGAAGATGGCGCAGACCTGTTAAATAAAATTCTTTTTACAGACGAAACAACATTTAGTAGTGCGGGTGGGGTTAACCGCCATAATATGCACTATTGGTCACCCACTAATCCACATTGGATGCAGACGGTACAATACCAAGGCCACTGGAGTGTAAATGTCTGGTGTGGGGTAGTAGAAGGCAAAATAATGAGCCCACATATTTTTGAGGGCACATTAAATGGTGGCGTATATTTAAATTTTTTAGTGAATGTATTACCTGGTTTGCTTGAAGATGTTATGTTACGAACAAGACAAATAATATATTTTCAGCATGATGGCTGCCCAGCGCAATACGCTGTCAA
Organism: Polydrusus tereticollis; assembly: GCA_963920685.1. Lineage (NCBI taxonomy): Eukaryota > Metazoa > Arthropoda > Insecta > Coleoptera > Curculionidae > Polydrusus > Polydrusus tereticollis. The sequence goes on along the minus strand of OY987332.1, from coordinate 30,249,628 downwards.
TATGCGGGAGTTTTTGGATCGGCAGTTTCCAAACAGGTGAATCGGTAAGGGAAGCCTATTCCCATGGCCAGCTAGGTCACTAGACCTATCTTGCTTGGATTTTTATTTGTCGGGAAGATTAAAAGATTTAGTTTTTTAAACAAGACCTACCACCAGGAAAGAAATGATATATAGAATTAGAAATGCCATAAACAGCATTTCTCGAGCTGAAATCGAGTCTGCCTTGTTTGCAACGAGGGAAATATTAAAAAGCTGTATAGAAAATGATGGAAAGCATTTAGGTAGACATTAACTAGTAGGCGGGTATTATTTCTTTAAATTAGTTCGTATACTTTATAAAACTTGTTGCCTTCATTAAAAATTTTAATTGTTCTTTTTTCATCTGTTAAATAGTAATTATCCGATAATGTTTCAACATTATGTTAACTTTAGTTTGGCATATTATATTAATTAAATCTAATTGTTGAATAACTAGTTTACATCTCCAAAATTAATACTTGATCAGGGGCTAAACGAGGAAGCATCCGGATGTTTACTTTTTTAATTTATTATTTTGTTTCAAAATTCTTCCTAGCTGTAAATTTTGCTACGGATAATAATTATTGTTACCTGCGGCCGATTTCACAATACTTTATCTTATATCTCTGGTTTAAACTAAGGTATTGACATGCGATTTTCACCAAATTTATCAGATTTTAATCTATTTTTTACATAAATTATTATTTATATAAGGTTACATTTAAATTTTTTGAATAAAACTGGAAAATGTGTCGATTGTGCAAATAGCGCCCTCTAGTTGCGACGGATATAACAGAAAATAGTAATATAAAATTTTAAATGGTACTATAGGATAAGCTTTTTCAAACGAAAAATTTTTTATTGCAGTCATTAAATCAAAACCAGTTTTCGTGAAAAGAACATTAAAATCAGTATTTTTTCTTAAATACTGTAAAACATGTTGAAACTAATAAAAAATAAAACGTCTAGTAACATTTGGTTGTTTTATTGAGCTATGTATTATTATCTTTCATTATCTTTTAAGTATTCCCATCATACAAGGACCTTCAAAAAAGTCTAATACAATTTTGATGTAAAGCTAATGGGGGGCCAGTATTTGGGGGTAGCAACATAGGACTTCCTATGGCCAGTCTGGCGATGCACCACCCGGTATACCTACAAATCCATAAATTAGGTCTGTCCGCTTATAGTCAAATGACTGGATAACAGTTCTCGTCAAACGTACAAAACTTAGCCCATAATTGTTCCTTTTCCTGTAATATTTTCCAACTTGTTTATTTACATTCTGTTGCTTTAAAATTAATTAAAATGGCACTGAACCGGCTATTAAATTAGAGGGTCCACAAAAGAAATTCTTATAAATAGTTAAATCCGCGACTACTCGCCCGCAAAAGAATTTATCACAAATTATAGCGAAAGAAGCAATTATTCATAATGAACTGCGCTAATTTGAGCGAACAATTCAGGATATCAAGATTAGCCGTAGTCAATTATCAGGAGATTTATACGATTATCTCACTGCAGCCTGGATTTCAACAAGAGCTGGCGTAGATTTGAAAGTAAGAGTATGAAAATATATTAATAATAATATGTTGATTTTAAGGTTTATTAGAAAATTTTAGTTATTGCACTTCTTAGGCTTGAATCGTTTTAATGGAACACCGTAAATGTTTTTTTTACCCATCATGCTGTTCTAACCATCTTTTTTCTTTAAACGTCAATAAACTTGACATTTTTCTACTAATTTTTTGACGTTAAGGTTTTGCTTTTTTTACAGTAGACGGTTGCTATAGGCAGCGGAAGTAAAAGTACTTTTTCTTCCTCTGAGAGCGGAAGAAAAAGTGTGTGTGTCATAAATAAATAATGTTGAAAAATACAAGAAATGTTGTATATTTGTATACTTTATTTATTTTTAAAAAATACAACAATGAACTATTTATTAAATATCAGATTAAAAGTACAGTTATTTATTGTGGCCCCAGAAAAATTACCACAAGGTGTTGCGATCCTGACTGCGTTAAACCCTCCGTGGAACCACTTGATGTGGAATTTATGTCAATGTTAATAGGAATTGGTTCAGTAAAATGAGGTTGTAAATTTTTTTTTTGCAATATCTTTCTTGTTGGTCATCGATTCCTCAATGCACCCTTCAGCTACACTACTGGATTTTCATCCCCCGTGGCGCTTTAAACACGTAATGTCTACACCTGCATCTACAAGCAGTGTAGCTGAAGTTCTCCTTAAACAGTGACCGGTATATTCTGTGGCATCAGGTAATTTTAAGGAAGCTGCAGCTTCCTTAGGAACAGTAGTTATCTTATGAATTCCCATTACCATGCGATAACAGCGACCATTAACAAATTTTTAAAAAAATCCTTTTTTATTTATGCCTTGTGGGCGTAATGATACATATTTTTTATACATGCTTAAATGTTGTTCCTCAACAATAGTAAACGATCGCGGTTTTCTAGTTTTACTATCAGGAATTCTTATGTGAATGGCAGATCCTAAGTCTTGTATGTCATCAACGGTCATTCTTACAATTTATTCACATCGGCATGCACCAGAAATACCAATAACAATAAAAATACCGTAATATGTTTCATAAAAAAACTTGTATTCTTTGACGTAATATCTAAATTTACCTTAATTCCCAAATACTTCTGATTAGTAGCTTCAGATAGAAAATTTTCAAATTGTTCCCTGGTAAATACTTTAGCTTTTTTGGGAGTGTAGCCTTCATTTTGCTTCTTTAAATAAGCACGTAGCTTCAAAAACTTGATTATGTGTATCCCTTGCCTGATGTTTAGTATTGACCTTATCATAGAATAATGTGACCACATTGTAGAACTTTTCATTTCTTGTTTGTTCGCCAGTTCAGAGAAAAACGCCAAGACTACCTTTTCAGAATTATTATTTTTGATGTCTTTCTCATTACACCATCTCTGGAATTTTTTGATCGCAGCTACGTAAATACTACTGGATTTGGTTGGCAACAAATTGTCCACGACATCTGCTGCAATTTTGGCAACCTCCGGGGGCGTACAGGTAAATTCTGATTTATTTTTATTTGAAGTAAAGTGTTCGATTAAAAAAAATGATATTTTTAAAACAGGAAATTAAAGCTTGGAAATTGCTTGTAATAAGATTCACTGACACTTGTCAAATCGAATTATGCGTCGGTATCAAACAAAACAATAATAAAATAAATTCATAGCAACGCTAGCAGGTAAAATTTGAAACTTCACATTTTTAAATGAAATAGTACATTACGTATCAAGTTTAGAAAAGTGGAACTTTACTTGACGAGTATGGTTAGTTTGAATCCGAGCGAAGCGAGGATTTAATTTCCATACGAGTCAAGTAAAATCACTTTTCTGACGAGGTGCGTATACTATTTTTTCGCATTTTGTAAGTAATTAATTATTTTGCATTTCATATAAAAATCTAAAAAGAATAGTTACTGAAGAAAATCTACAAAAACTTAGTAGTATGACTTCTCGGTAACTTAGCAATATTAACAAGATGTTTTTTTGTGTTTGACGACTATTGACAGCATCCAAATAAAATAATATTTGAAGTGTAAATTTCACAAGAATTATGGAAATGGCTAATGAAAACGACTTGGAAGATATCCTGAATGCGGCCCGCGAAGCTTCTTCAAGTTTGCTTCCAGTAAAATCCAAGGAAAGATACGAGAAAGCATATAATATGTTCTGCGAGTGGAGAAACACCAAGAATTTTAAAGGCATTGACGAAAATTTGATGCTTTACGAGAAGGTAAGCTATTTTATATGGTTAAAGTGTAGTATATAGGTACTAATTTTGTTATTTATTTTAGGCAAAAGTCCTCAAAGCTTCCAGTTTATGGTCTACGTATTCTATGATCAAAAGCACAATACTTATCAGTGAAAATACGGATATTTCACAATATAAAAAGTTAATCGCTCTTTTGAAACGTCAAAACGACAAATATGAACCTAAAAACTCAAAAGTTTTGACCATGGAACACGTCACGAAGTTTTTGAAGGAAGCTCCAGACGGCACGTTTCTGTTAATGAAAGTGGTATTAATTTTTGGGCTGAATGGCGCATGTCGGCGTCCAGAACTATGCAGTTTAACGTCTGAAGATATAGAGGATTCAGGAACAATGCTAATAGTAACGTTACATGATACCAAAACAAAGAAAAAACGTGTATTTACTGTAGGATCAGATGGCAATGGGTATAAAATTTACCACAACTACTTACTTGTAAGACGTAAAACAGTAAGGCACAATCGATTTTTCCTGTTTTATCGTCATGGCAAATGTACAGTACAGCCAGTTGGCATCAACACTTTCGCAAAAATCCCACAAGAAATTGCGAAATATCTAAAACTTCCTGGTGCTTCAAGCTACACCAGTCATTGTTTGAGAAGAACATCTGCAACTTTTCTTGCTGACAATTGCGCAATATTTATATTTATTGTAATAAGATTTAAAATAAACGAGTTTCTTTCTTGTAAAATTGTGTTTTGAATGACATTGACGTTTTATGCAGTAATGGTTGCTATGCTGTAATGGTTGCTATGCTGTAAAGTGACCCATTACTGTACGATTTTGAGGTCATTACTCTAGTGCATTACTGTATAAAATGCGAAAAAAAATTTTAAATTTGTAATTTTATCTTTCTATATTTTAACGACGCGACGTTTGAAGAAAAAATACTATGTTTTATTCATCATCATGTGTATCAATGTATAGCATCGAAATAATACAAAAAATACTATGTTTTATTCGTAGTAAAAGCAACTTCTTGTTATGACTTGTCTGTTATTGCCAGACTCACTTTGTTCGTTTGGCAAACTTTCAGACTCGTCATAAAAAGTATTGCTATATTGCGCACATCATTAATTTTTGAGTTCGAAACTCAATACCTCCAAAAATTTGGGAGAGTGCTTTAGTAGCTCCGCTTCCTAAATTCTCCTTGCTAAAACAGGACTTTGTCCTATCAGTGTTTTACAATTACAAAAAGTTTTAAATATACAATTATCGGAATACCATGAAAGCAATAACATTTTGCCAGAAATACGGCCTGAATTTCGAGAATACATGGGTGCTTAACAGCACTAGCCAATGTTACTAACGACATTTTTGCAGCTATTGATGATAGTAAAATTATGTTTGGCATTATTAAAATTTTCCAAGGTTTTTGACACTATTGGTCAGCCTTTCCGAGAGTGCGGTTCTCTTTTTTATATAGAAGCGTTTTGACAAATATAACTCAGTCCGTTTGAATCGGCAACATAATATCAACCCCCATTACAATTCGGAATGGCGTGCTACAGGGTTCTGCCTTATCTCCATTTCTATATGCCATTTATACGTCGTTTCTCTTAAAATCGCTGAAAAAGTGCTTAATACTTTGCTGACATTAAGTAATTGAAAGAATCCGTCCATGGTTTACAAAGAAACCTGAATTCAGTATTGTAGTGTAAATCAAAACTTAAAATCACGGTCCCAAATTCTAATTTTATATTGGTTAATTCATTTCACCCTAATCGGGCATCATCAGACCTACAAGCGTATTACCTAATATACCTAATTACCTTATTACTATGGTACAGGGTCTTCCAACGAGGACTGAACAGGGGCTCATTTTTGAGCTTCCTTGTATTTAAAGAAAAATCCAAAATAGCCAATCGATGTACTTTGTCCTGCAGAATTCAAAAATGAAACCAAAAATTTATTTGAACCAGAAACAATAGAGTTACGCTATGGATAAGGTGTTTTTTAAATGGAACATAGCTTTTTTTATACGATTTTTGGAACGAGTGATTTTTTTTTTGTCCGTTCTGATTAAAATATTTAATATTGTGACAGCTATTTTTATTAAATTTTAATGTTTTATCCAGTATAATTTAACTTTAACCTGTTTGAAACATACACTAGGTAATAAAGGTATAACCACCTTTGAATCCTTCAAAGTCAAAAAATTTGACAAATTTACTATAATATTGTCGAAATGAAATATTCATTAGATGAGAGATTGCAGATTGTTATCTTGTTCTAAAAATGCCAAGAAAATGCAAGAGAAGCAATGAGAAGATTTATTGCAAATTTTCACAGAAATATATCCGTCAATACTATTCTAAGGATAAAGAACCTATTTGAGGAAAATAAAACATTACATGACAGAAAAAGAAATCCAGAAAGGAATAGAAATCGAGACCGTACCATTGTGAATTATTTTCGACTGAATCCAACCAAATCAATTTCGGACGCAGTTCGGGACGTTCAATACGGCGCGGCGGCGGTGTAAGACGCAGAAGAGTTACCCAAGGAACTGTTCACAGAACTTTATAAGAAATCATAAATTTAAGTCTTATCATATCCTTCCACTTCAACATCTAACACCGGCACAAAAAGAACTTCGCTTCCAATTTGTTTCCCAAATTGTGATTCGGAAAGAAAACGAAGACCCTAATTTATTCAGAAATATCTTATGGACTGACGAAGCCACATTCACAACATCGGGGGTTTTCAATAGACATAATAATCATCACTGGGCCGTTGGAAATCCAAGAAAATTTCAGACAATTAAATTTCAAGGAAGGACTTCAATCCATGTTTGGTGTGGCATAAAAAATATTAGAATTTTGTAACCAATATTTTTTAACGGGACTTTAAATGGACAGAGATACTACGAGTTCTTAGAAAACGAAATTGAGAACTTTTTGGAAGATTTACCATTGGAAGAATATCAAAATTTAATTTGGCAACATGATGGGGCCCCTCCGCATGCCGTGCGTGAGGTTACTCAATATTTAAACGGACGCCATGAAGAATGGATTGGTAGAAATGGAACCTATGCTTGGCCACCCAATAGTCCCGATTTGTCAATATTAGACACATTTCTTTGGGGCCATTTAAAGAACGTGGTATACAAGCAGCGAAACCACGATATTGAAGAGATCATGCAGAAAATTGTGAATGAAATAAATCGCCTTAACCAGGAAAATCACAGTATAACAGCAAGATTGGAAAGGCTACAAAGAGGTTGTCGCACATGTTTCGAGAACAACGGAGGTCACATTGAACAATTAAATTATTAATGTTTTTTTTTTTAAATTAGTATAGAGTTGGATTTCTTTTTCTGTCATGTAATGTTTTATTTTCCTCAAATAGGTTCTTTATCCTTAGAATATTATTGACGGATATATTTCTGTGAAAATTTGAAATAAATCTTCTCCTTGCTTCTCTTGCATTTTCTTGGCATTTGTGGAACAAGATAACAATCTGCAATCTCTCCTCTAATGAATATTTCATTTCGGCAATATTATAGTAAACTTGTCAAATTTTTTGACTTTAAAGGATTCAAAGGTGATTATACCTTTATTACCTAGTGTATGTTTCAAACAGGTTAAAGTTAAATTATACTGGATAAAACATTAAAATTTAATAAAAATAGCTGTCACAATATTAAATATTTTAATCAGAACGGACAAAAAAAAAATCACTCGTTCCAAAAATCGTATAAAAAAAGCTATGTTCCATTTAAAAAACACCTTATCCATAGCGTAACTCTTTTGTTTCTGGTTTAAATAAATTTTTGGTTTCATTTTTGAATTCTGCAGGAAAAAGTACATCGATTGGCTATTTTGGATTTTTCTTTAAATACAAGGAAGCTCAAAAATGAGCCCCTGTTCAGTCCTCGTTGGAAGACCCTGTACAGTTGAAATGTGACAATTAAAATGTTTACTCTTATACTACAGATTTATCTCATTCCTTGGACCTTCAAAGGCAATCGTTATTATTACTAAATGTTGCAATGCTATTTTGCACTTTGAAGAATTCAATATTTTCAAAATGCAAATAAAAAATTCTTATTTTTAATGCTTTAACATACATATTTTCTTGCAACTTCATTTCAATGCCCTTTGCAGCGACGCGCGACTTATCACTCGATCCGTATTGTCATTTGACATTTCAAAGTGAGGCTGGTGTTGTGAAGGTCAGGAGTAAACTTTTATTAAATGTGTAATAAAACTAAAAAATTGACGTATTTGTTGTTAAACCTTATTTCGTTCAAAATCAAGAAGTATTTAGGGTAATTCACTTTAAAATAAAAACCCCGTATATAATTATCTTCCATTTAACAATTATTGCGATATACAGGGCGTTTCAATAAAAACTCCCAGGACAATTATTTCAAAAACTATAAGTAACATGTAAATTCTGTAAACGCCAGTTTTTAGCCAACACAACTGTGTAAAAAATGTGTTTAAATAATACAAGATGTGGGTGGCGCCATGGTGCAAAGAATTTTTTCGATGACAGGAGCTTTTAAATGTTATGGCTCTTAAAGATATTTAATTTTTGATCAAATTATGTCTCATAAAAATTTTTGATAAATCCAACATGAACGGAGATATTTGGGGTTAAGTTTTTTATTAAAATAATTTTAACGAGTATTTTAATTATAAATATTTTTAATATCCTTTAGCAGATTTTAATTTAATTTTGTTAATGATAATTTTAGTGATAAAACGCTCGTGTAGCGCTAAATTATTACGTCCAGTGACGTCTCAGGGGAGGCCTTAACAAACAATATTGGCAAAAAATAAGACGCCACTGAGTTTTTGGTAATTTTTATATTTTTTTCGGATTAAGCAACTAAACATATCCTTTTATTGTCTCTTAAATCGTTTTCATATCTTGCTTCGTTTTCGAGAAATAAAATTGCATATCTCTGGAAAACAAAAATCATTAAATAATTAACAATATTAACACTCAGGTGTCAGTGTCAGAATTTGCAATTTCTACATTTTTAAAATAAAAATGGTTCACCATACAAATCAAGATAAATTGAACATGGCTTTAGTTTATGGAGAATGCCATCAAAATGCTACAGAAACTGTGCGCTGCTATCGAGCTCGTTTTCCAGATAGACCAACACCCGATCGCAAATCTTTTGTAACTTTGTGTACCAACTTAGCTACATATGGTAGCTTGGAAAAGGGAAAGGTTCCAAGATGGAAGAGGGTTACGAATGACGAAAATGTAGCTATAGTCCTAAAACAGTAGAAAATAGCACACGAACGTCATTACAAAAATTAAAAGATAAAACTAATATTACAGTAAGTTCGAGTCGCAGAATCCTAAAAGGAAATGGGTTTTTTCCATACAAGATTCATTTAGTGCATCATCTACAACCAGAAGATTACCAGCGCAGATTAAACTTTTGGCACATTTTATATTCTTTTTGAAGAAAATCCAAATTTATTAAACCAAATTATGTGGAGTGACGAATCCCGGTTTAACAATAATGGAGTAATTAACAGACATAATTGTCGCTACTGGTCCCGGGAAAATCCTAACTGGATGCGACAGACTAAATTTCAAACACGATTTGGGGTAAATGTTTGGTGTGGTATTGTAAATGGTTACATAATCGGGCCCTATTTGTACCACGAACATTTTACTTCAGTTCGTTATTTACAATTTCTGCAAAACGACCTTCCTTTGCTGTTACAAAATGTAGGAATTGACGTAAATACTATGTGGTTTCATCAAGACGGTGCCCCAGCACACAATAGCAATATCGTTATGAATCATCTAAATGTGACGTTTCCAGGAAAAGTGATCAGCACAAATGGGGATCTTAGATGACCCCTGATCTCACCCCGATGGACTTTTATTTATGGGGCTACTTACAAAATGAAATCTAGAAGGAACCAATAGAAGACATGGCTGACCTGTACAACAAAATTTACGCTACTATAGCCGCTATTAATCAAAATACACTATTGAGAGTTTGCAGAACCGAATTATTATATTGCTATGTGTGTGTATGAAAACGGCAATAATTTCAAACACCTAATTCGACCCCATTAGTTAGTTTTTTGTATTGTTCTAATTTTCATTAATAATTTTGTATAATTTCACATCAGTTCTTTCATAAAATTTAAAACATCTTTTAATTTCATTTCATTATGCTTTAATGTTTTAACTTTGCTTTTAAACAACAAAAAATACAACGTATTGATAATTTAAGGTTTTGTTTCTTAATGCATATGCAATAAAATTGTTTTTATTTGTATTTCTCGAAAACGAAGCAAGATATGAAAACAATTTAACAGACAATAAAAGGATATTTTTAGTTGCTTAATCCGAAAAAAATATAAAAATTACCAAAAACTCAGTGGCGTCTTATTTTTTGCCAATATTGTTTGTTAATGCGTCCCCTGAGACGTCACTGGACGTAATAATTTAGCGCTACACGAGCGTTTTATCACTAAAATTATCATTACCAAAATTAAATTAAAATCTGCTAAAGGATATTAAAAATATTTATAATTAAAATACTTGTTAAAATTATTTTAATAAGAAACTTAACCCCAAATATCTCCGTTCATGTTGGATTTATCAAAAACTTTTATGAGACATAATTTGATCAAAAATTAATTATCTTTAAGAACCACAACAGTTAAAAGTTCCTGTCATCGCAAACATTCTTTGCACCATGGCGCCACCAACATTTTCTATTATTTAAACACATTTTTTACACAGTTGTGAAGTCAATCATAGAGGCTAAAAACTGGCGTTAACAGAATTTACATGTTACTTATAGTTTTCGAAATAATTGGCCTGGGAGTTTTTATTGAAACACCCTGTATACATTTTCGATAAAGTGCAACCCTGTTCGATTTTAACGCCTATGACGTCGACATTTTTAGAAAATAATTTGGCTACATATTTATAACTATTTTCTTGTTGACAAATAAAAGATTTAACATGATATGCAGTATGTGAAAAAACTCGTTTCTACTAAATGGATCACTTACCCTAGAGACGCAATCGATTTCTCGCTCGACAGGTTAAGAAACAATTTCAGTCTGCTCGGCTATTTTGGTCCCGAAATAAAAACGCTAGCAGGTACTCCCACAGGCATAACCTTTAATTAGTCCGGCTTGATAAACAAGCGAAAGTAATTCAAATCGAATGAAATAACATTCGTGATTATCCAAATGACTTGAAATTTACTGTTTAGCATTTTATGTATGGGCGGTTACCGTGCACAGAAAAATAATCCTAAAATAAGGCCCATAACTTTGTTTAAGGTCGTTTTCCACGGGTATTAATGTTTAATGGACGACTTTGTTCCGTAACAAACCATGCATTTTACGAAGCACGCCCACCTGTATGAGATGACGAATATAGGTGAAGAATTAAAAAACACAAACTTAAAATAAGGTTGTGTCAGTTGTCCCTTATCCTTTCCGTCAGACCCAATCCTTGGACGCGTTTCGCCGTTTACGGCTCCTCAGCAAGGCTCCGGGTCTGACGAAAAGGTAAGGGACCTCAAAGTGTTTTCACACAGAAATGCAAATAACCAACTGAGAGTTGCAGCACGTGGCTACATCTCGTGGCAACCACACGTATCAACCCAACCAGGACAGCGAGAATCCATATAGGTTCAAACGCTGGCAAGGCGGCCCATTGCGGGCAAACTACGTTGGGTGTCGCTGGAAGCCAGTGTATCGGTTGAGCCTACCGAAAGCATGTTTAAATTAAAAAACACAAACTTAAAATAAGGTTGTGTCTAGTTGTCCCTTATCCTTTCCGTCAGACCCAATCCTTGGACGCGTTTACGGCTCCTCAGCAAGGCTCCGGGTCTGACGAAAAGGTAAGGGACCTCAAAGTGTTTTCACACAGAAATGCAAATAACCAACTGAGAGTTGCAGCACGTGGCTACGGCGAAACGCGTCCAAGGATTGGGTCTGACGGAAAGGATAAGGGACAACTAGACACAACCTTATTTTAAGTTTGTGTTTTTTAATTTAAACATGCTTTCGGTAGGCTCAACCGATACACTGGCTTCCAGCGACACCCAACGTAGTTTGCCCGCAATGGGCCGCCTTGCCAGCGTTTGAACCTATATGGATTCTCGCTGTCCTGGTTGGGTTGATACGTGTGGTTGCCACGAGATGTAGCCACGTGCTGCAACTCTCAGTTGGTTATAGGTGAAGAAGGTGAGCTGTTTGTTGAGATGTCGATGTCAGAAAATAATCGAATTGACAGAGATTTTTAGAATTTTATTAATTTACAAATTTTTTATTTATTTTTTTTATATTTTTTTCCTTCAAAGTAGTGGACTGTATCTTCTTCTATTAAAACACCATACTTCAACAATAAGACTTATCTATTTTACTTTGAAAATGGTGTTACATTTTTTAATACTTAAAAATCTCTCTCAATTCGATTCTTCTCTGACATCGACATCTCAACAAACAGCTCACCTTCTTCACCTATATTCGTCATCTCATACAGGTGGGCGTGCTTCGGAAAATGTATGGTTTGTTACGGAACATGCCGCCCGCCTTGAAATACTTATTTCAATAAACAAAGACAAACAACATATTAACTACAAACATATTAAAAACGTTTTAAACATCATGTCTCATTAGGTTCGACTGGTAACACGCACAATTTTGTAACAGCGCGTTTACAGATGGAACGATCACCGCACTGTAAACTCACCACATGAGTTACTTTATCGGAACCGGGATGCAATTCAATAACACGTCCAGTCTTCCATTTACAAACTGGCACATTGTCTTCTTTTATAAGTATCAAACTGCCAACCTTTAGCAAATTTGGAAAATTCTTCTTCCATTTTATTCTCGATTGTAACTCGGAAATATATTCCTTATTCCAGCGTTTCCAGAACTGTTGAACCATGCGTTGTAAGTGTTGAAACGTACGAAGTCGATTTTCAGGTACATTGGTATACTCAGTCTCTGGTAGCGAAGTTTACGGTTTTCCCACCAAAAAATGTGCTGGTGTGAGCGGTGTCATATCTTGTGGGACCGATGATAGAGGAGTCAATGGTCTAGAGTTCAGTACTCCTTCTATTTGAGTTAAAATAGTGCTCAGATCTTCGAAAGTAAGACTAGTGTCACCGACAACACGATTCAAATGAAATTTAATACTTTTAACACCAGCCTCCCATAAACCTCCGAAATTGGATGCTATAGGTGGCATAATTTCCTCAGACGATAACTCGGAAACTATTTTTGAAGTGTTGAGTTAGCGCCCACAAAATTAGTTCCATTATCAGAGTAGATATGCAGAGGCTTACCTCTTCTTGCAACAAATCGTTTAAGAACTGCAAGAAAAACCTCACTAGTCAAGTCACTGACAACTTCTAAATGAACACACTTGGTGTTCATGCATATAAAAATACATATATACCCCTTAAGTATCTTAGGATTTCTTGTTTTTCGATCCCTCACCGAGATGGGACCCGCGTAATCAACTCCAGTATAAGTAAAGACTGGTTGAAATGCAGAAACGCGATATTCCGGAAGATTTCCCATAGAATAATTTATTGCAGTTGGATCTGCTTTAAAACATTTAACACAACGCCTAACTACTGTTCTAGCTATTCTGCGTCCAGAAATGGGCCAAAATCTTTCGCGAATTGTATACAATAACTGTTGCTGACCGCAATGTAACAAGGAGATGTGTAAATTATTCATAATTAGTGTTGTTGGGTAATGTTTGTTATGTAATATAATTGGGTGTTTTTGATCATTAGATACTCGAGCATTTCGAATTCTGCCCCCGACTCTAATTAATCCCATTTCATCGCAATAAGGCTTTACACATCTGACAGCCAAAAATGGTGACGACGCACAACCATATGTTACAGTATTTAGTTCATAACATTCAATCTCACCATGAGGAATATCTGGATTCTTCCACAAAATCCTCTGATAGCTTCGCTCACTAGGATCTATGAGAACTTGCCTATACATTTTCGAGATATCCGCGGTTAATCACGTACGAGTAACTAGGAAAACGTAATAAAATCGAAAGAAGATCCTGTTGAATAGTGGGTCCAACATGTTGTATTTCATTTAAAGATAAACCAGTGTCGCTTTTAGCTGAAGCATCATAAACCACTCGAACCTTCGTCGTTAAACTAGAATCCTTAATCACCGGATGATGTGGTAAGTAATAACATGGTTTGATATCACCTTTATCAATAGAAAAATCCCGCACCCTTGACATTTGATCCAAATATTTATACTTCGTTAGAAAGTTCACATAATCATTCTTTAAACTTGGATTTTTGTTTAAACGTTTTTCAAGAAAACCTAAACGTTTAAGTACTATATCCTTTGATATACCTAAATCGTTTTTATTGTCCTTAAAAGGATATTTTACAATGAATCGCCCGTCGAGAGTTCGACTATGGGTTTTTATAAAATGATCTTCACAAAATTGTTCAGATTTCGAAAAACAAGGTTGGTTGTCATGACATTCCTCCAATTCCCAAAAACGTGTAAGTTTTTCATCAATTGTCTGATCCAGTAAAAAACAAGTTATTACCTGGTTATTATTAGCGACATTAGAACTATCAAAATATCCCCCAACAACCCAACCAAATCTCGTTTTTTGAAGAGTAGGAATTCCTTGTTAACGAATTAGTTTCATCAACAATATTTTATAAAATATATCAACTCCCAACAAAATATCAATATCACTCTGGAGATTAAAAGACTCGTCCGCTAATTTCAAATTCTCTGAAATACCCCAATTTGAAATATCAAAGGAGACTGTTGGAATCGATTGCGTTATTTTTGTTAGAACTAAACAAGAAATACGTTCGCTATAATCATTAATATTTGACATAAGCATAAGATTAACCTTAGAATTGGATGTAGTCGATAAAGCTTCCCCGATTCCCATAATTTGAAAATCAACAGACGACCTCTGTAAACCCAGTTTTTCCACTAAACTTTCAGTAATAAAATTGCTTTGCGACCCAGGGTCAAGTAATGCTCTAACAACGTGAGGCTTTCCCTGGTCATCCAAAACCTTAACATTCGCAGTTGACAATACTAACAACGTCGCCGAACTGTTCAACGAGTGACCCGTAGTCGAGATATTTGCTGCCGGCCCTGCCGGCGATTCCGCGCCATTTTCAGGAACATTTGGCGGTGGCCTATAATGGTTCTTCTCGACGGTGGTATTGCTTACATGTAAAAGTGTGTTATGTTTGCCTCCACAAACACGACAAGAAAAATTATTTGAACAATTGCTTGTGTGTTTAAATTTAAAACAATTTGTACATACTTTTAATTTATTAATAGCAGCGATTCTATCCCGAATATTCATGTTTTTAAAAGCAAAACATTTATAAATTGAATGATTCCTTTTACAATAGTAGCAAGAAAATGTACCTTCTGTAGGTATAGAATGAAATCCTCTTAAATTTCCTTTATCCGGTTTAATATGTACGTCCTTTTTTGTTGATTCTAATCTTTCTAATAACTGACATTTAGATTTTAAAAACGCGTTAATGTCAAGTAATTTTGGTAATTCCCCACTCGATATAGGATATGACTCCCATTCTCTACGAGTGGTTACGTCAAATTAACTTGTTAATAAATGCACAATCAAGGTATCCCAGTTGTCAGTGTCTTGACCCAAACTTTGCAGAGACCTTAGATTTTTCTGAAATAAATCATACAGGTTTCTAAGATCATTATGTGATTCTTTGACTACAATCGGACAATCAAACAATGCCTTGACAAAATTGTGTATAATGAGTCTTTTATTTTCATAACGATCAGAGTGAAGCGCCCAAGCTACAGAATAATTATCATTCGTAACTTATAAATTTGCAACAACTTGAAGCGGTTCTCCCTCCAGATATGATTTTAGATAATAGAATTTTTCTACACGACTTAAACATGAACAATGGCCTGAAATGCATCTTTAAATTCGAGCCAATTTTCATAAGACCCATTAAAGGTTGGTAACTTTAAGGTACGCAATTTGATTGATTGTCTAGTAGGTTGCACAGACATGGTAAGCCCCGTAGCACTACCACGAATTAACCCTTGCCTGTCATTTGAAACTGAGTCGCCATTGTCTGAGTCAGTATTATTATATCTAGCAATTAGCACCTTAATTTTACTAATCACTTCAAAATATTGCAATTCAAATTCATCACGTTCTTTACTTTCAACCTCTAATAGATTTTCGTTCTCATTTTGAGACTCACTCAATAATGGCTCAATATCACCTTGAACATTTTCGAAGTGTAATAAAAGTGGTTCCGCCCTATCTAGCCTAACTTCTAACTGACCCACATCCAAATCCGTGAGGTTATTTGGATCGACTGAGTTATAATAACGGCTAATTCTAGTGAGTTGGCCTTTTATATTACCGCGTTTTATTTTTAATTTGTTTAGCTCAGACACTGTTAAATATTAAAAACACTAGACAAACTTACCAAGATCACGCACCGTAATAAAACAAATAAGTAGACCAAATCTAATAAGGAACGGACTTACTTTGACAAATAGCTCATTGAACTTCACCTACCCATTAAGCGATCGGTATCTTGTTCATAAAACTACTGTCTTCCGGAGATCCGGACTGGAATATAGCTGACTGCTAACAGGTATAGGTAATAGGTATCATCTGCCGACAAGCCAAGATGCAAATAAGCTGACTGCTTACAGGTATTATAGGTAATAGGTATCGTCTGCCGACAAGCCAAGACGCAATTATACTAAAACATAAATACGGATTATTCACTTCATCCGTCTCGATTGGACCAAAATGTTCCTTCAAAGTAGTGGACTGTATCTTCTTCTATTAAAACACCATCCTTCAACAATAAGACTTATCTATTTTACTTTGAAAATGGTGTTACATTTTTTAATACTTAAAAATCTCTGTCAATTCGATTCTTCTCTGACATCGACATCTCAACAAACAGCTCACCTTCTTCACCTATATTCGTCATCTCATACAGGTGGGCGTGCTTCGTAAAATGTATGGTTTGTTACGGAACAACTTTCTTTGGAATACATTTACCAGCAATGCTAGAGTCTCTCAAGGCTTATATTAGGGCGGATCGAAAACATCAATTTTGAGAAATTTAAAACTCCCGTATGCGAAAAAGTGACCCGCTGGTAAGCTATTTAACATGGTAGAGTAGTAGTGCAATCAATTAATGTTTAGCGGTGTCCCCACGACTTTAATAAAGTTGAATGACGCGGGGCTGACAGCGCTAGGCGTCTTGATTTGTTTCAGTGGCGAGCTTCAGTCCTCTTCGTGACTAACCTGAATGAAGTTTATCAAGTCCTTTTGTTAACAAATCCCTGCAGGAATTTGAAACTTGGCTGATCGATGTTGAGGTTCATGTTAACTCCAATGAAATCAAATAAGATTTCGTTACTGCTGGTAACCTATTAAAATGCCATCCTGCTCTGAAAAATGTCACTATCCAGCACACGAACAATTGCGATCAAATTTATGAAGCAGCTGAATAGTTTGTTATGAGCGGGAACTTCATGGCTGATGAAATAAAGAAAATTATGAGGCAATTAGTACAAGGCTCCATCAGTTGAAAGAACCCCTGCAGATTCGCCGACACCTCTTGGAGTCTTCCACTATGCTACTTCAATTTACTAAAGACGTAGATGATGAACTTCAGTGGCTCGCCGAAAGGGAAGTCATATGTTCTTCAACTGAATTAGATGACACTTTATTGGTAGTTGAAATAATTCACTAAATTAGCATCCAGAGAACCTATTGTGTCAAGTCTAGTGTCTAGAGCTGATAATTTGACGAGATCTATTCACCCGTTGGCGGATTTCATTTCAATCAACCAGAAACCAAACCATGTAAAGCTGCAGTTAACTCAAGTTCAGGATGTTTAAAATTGAAGCAAAACTCATTGTGACTTCCAAGATTTCCTTAGATGATTAAGGACATCTTAGATTATGATATGAGAAAATAAAAAATATGTCATACCATTTAAAAAAATCTGTAAACTATTGTTGCAGTTAAGAGTTTTTTAAAACAAAAAAATCGATATTTTTAAGAACTGAACTAATAGAGCGCCATTGAGGATGTTTCCTGGAGGGCTGTACCTGATCATCAAATGAAAAAGCCAAGGCAGCCTCGTAGATACTTCTGGTACTTTTTCGATTCCTAGAGATTACCAGCCAGCATAAATAACTTCCAGAACCCTTAAAGAATTTTTTGAAGAGAATTGCGCACTTCTTAAGTTTAATATGATTATTTTTTGACTAATGTTTATCTAATGTATTTTCAGCCAGTAAACCTGCAAGATGGCGGCGGGCAAATCATGTCAGTGCTCTCAAATCACGTTTAAACGAAGATAAAAAGTTACTAGGATTTCACACCAGAAATTATTAAAATTAAATTCCAAACATAAACAAAAGCAACTTTTATTAGGTACCTAGATCGTATATCTATCATGTTTCCTAGTGTTGAGTTAAATACATGCAAGAGAGAGACACACACCGGTGCTAACTAACACGAACCATTAAACGATCATAGGCCAGGTCAGGCTTTGCCTCTTCGCTGCTGTAGTTGTAATAGTACGGGCAAATCAATTAAAAATTTAAATAAATTTTTAGGATAAACGCTTACCCACTACGAAAAACTTCGTTTTTAAAAACGCTAATACCGACCTCCATGTTTATGATTGTTCGCTAAGATAATGCAAGTCAAAACAACTCTTTCTCCATATTTATATTTTAATGAGCTTTCGATTTTTAAGTAAGTCGGAAAGGCTTCCGATAAAAAGTTGGACAAAGGAAAATATGAAGAATTGGTTAAATGCAAAACAAATTAATTTTCCTAATACTGCCAAAAAAGTTGACCTATGGACATTGATATCACAAGTGCCAAAACATAAATCCTATGCAGTAGAGAATTTAATAAATGAAGCAGGTCATCAAGTCTTAAGGTTACCGCCATAATATCACTGCAAGTACAATGCCATTGAGATGGTGTGAAGCCAAGCAAAGCGGTTCTATGACAAACACATCATCGAGACAAAAAATATTTTAGGTACATGGGAAGTGGTTCTTGCAAATGTTTCACAAGAAAACTGGTCGAATTATGTTTGTCACACTGATAAAATTATTAAAGAAGCGTGGGACAAAGAACAGAATATTATTGCTTCCAATAATCCTATTGTGATAAATGTTGATAGCGATTGCGATTTTTCCGACTCAACAGATGATGACGAGTAGAGCTAATTTTATGTTGCCATTTTTTTACTAGCTGTATTTTGATCCTTTTTGTGTACCATTTTTTGCTCTCAGTTCTTGTGTATCTACTAGACAAGTTCAACAAAATGTTTTTACCTTTTATTAATAATAATACGTTTACTTTTCTTACAAGAGAGAAATTCCAATAATTTAATCAATGATAAACATCATGACAAGTTTAGGACAGTTGACAAATTTCACTCCTACTTTACACGGGATTCAGTATTCACATTCCTGGCTTTCGGCTTAGAGCATTCAAAAAGTTTTTAATCACTGGCTCCTGTTCAAAAAAATAGTAAATATAAACAGATTCAAATGTGAAATTAAATCCTACCTCACATGCAATTGCTTTTATTCCATTTATAAGTATTTCGGTCCTTCATGAATCTTGCGACTCATATGTTTGTTATGTATGTCTGATGTAACATACACTAAAGTGTATGTTCTTTCCATTTTTATATATTATGTATTTATATAGGGTAAGTCCGGGAGAGTTGGCTCACCTTTTTTAAAAATGGAATAAAATTGAAATCCAGAAGGATAAATGAACGCAAAATATTTATTTAACATAAGAAATAGTATAGTAGTAGGTTATAAATATTATATAAGAAAAAACTCAAACAAGTAGCTTAAAAAACATTTTTTTTCAAAATAGCTATCTGGGCCAACTCTCCCACATACTGTGGGTTAGTTGGCCCAGGCATGTAGGGTGAGATGACCCATGGTAAATTTTATCATTCAACACCTTTTTTTTATAATGTTTTGCCACACAGGTCGCAAAGGTTTAAATACTTTGAACAGCTTTCGTGGAACCACCTCTGGCAGTGTATGCATTGAATCCAATCATCGTTTTTCGTGATAGCATTATATTTTTCACCACACCCAAGGCATTCGGTCGCGTCTTCTTCATCTGGGCTATCGTCAGAGTGAGTCTCTAACTCATCTGACACATCTTCATCCGTAGATGATTCTATTTTATTCATTTTTTGTATTTTTTCTAATTCTAAAATTAAAAATATACAGTAATCACAAGAATTGTAGTTTAGCTATTACAGTCCGGGATATATGGCCCGTGAGCCAACTAACCCGAATAGACGTTGGGCCGTCTCTCCCAAAAGTCGGGGAGAGATGGCCCACTCAATATATCCACTGTTCTATGTAATTTTAAAACTTTCGAGTTATTAACATAACCTCAAAGAACTATATAATAAAGATTAGCAACAATTACGAGCAAAAAATACAATGGTGAAACAAAAAAGTAATTTTATTATAGACCTTAAATATTTTCCTTGCCTATAAAATAATAGTTTCAACATAACTTGCCCAAAATTGCAAAAAAATCAACCAAAAATGGTGTACGATATACACTTCACGTTTAAAACAGGTGGCTAAAGTTACACTAACCTGGATCTAAAATTTCGGTAAATATTGAACTGGGCCATCTCAACCGTTGGGTCATCTCTCCCGGAATTACCCTAGACTAGTTTTCAAAT
Source organism: Polydrusus tereticollis (assembly GCA_963920685.1). NCBI lineage: Eukaryota > Metazoa > Arthropoda > Insecta > Coleoptera > Curculionidae > Polydrusus > Polydrusus tereticollis. The sequence continues at coordinate 30,229,022 of OY987332.1, read as the reverse complement.
TTTAATAACAGTTTGACAATGTTAATATTTACTTTGTAAATCTGTGTAACAATATATAAATGCATAAACTAAAAAAAAAAGTTGACTCAAAGTGCTATTTCACCTAATGACAAGAAAAAATACGCTTACGAAAAAATGACAGCAGTGCACCAATTGCTTTATAAAAAATTATCAGAAGACATATTTGCAAGCCACTTGGTGGAGCACTCTCACTTTTCTAAACAAAGTATGTGGTTTTATATCCTATTAACACATACTAAAATTGAAAATAATCTTAAGTACTTTCAGAGATAGTATAAAATAAAAACAACAGCAAAAAAATGTGGCCGTTGCGGGCATACGTTCAGATAAACTTTTCTCCTAAAAATATCATGAGAAGTCACCTCGAAATATTACTAGGTGATTAAGGAATACCCTGTATATTTAAAAAAAAATGTTTTCATTATTATGGAAATTAACATATTTTATTACAATTTTAAGTCCGGTTCTGACCATAAACAGCTGCTCGCCATTGTATTGCTGCCAATATTATTCTTCTTACTAAAAATTAAATAGCTGAAATACGACTGTTGTCATATGACATGTCGGCCATCTTGCAGGTTTACTGGCTGACCCAAGTTTATCTGTCAGTCTATCCGTGAGTCTAATCTGTCAAATTGCCCCAACCCTTAATAAAGACTTCTTGGTACATACAGCAGTAAAATGCTTAAAATGCATTCCAAAAGTTATTTATAATTTCTTTTACCATTACAAAGGCACAAGCTCAGAAATTCAACTTTATCCCAAACTTGCGACAAAAGCGACAATATCCGTTTTACGGAAAAGTTAAACAAGTTTCAAATTTAAAGTTTGATTCAAAGCAACGCGGACTCGAAAGTTTCTAACTAAAAATATTTAAATTACAGAATTTATTAAAAGGAATTGCTGGCCAGTTCAAAACTTGCTACGCTTTTATTTGCCCAAAGATAAAAAAAAAGAATTTAATTTTAGTGAATATTAGCAAGAAAAGAAAAAGTAATTACTGCCAACGAAGTTCAGCCGAGGGTGAGAGGCCTTGAGAGAGCGAGCAAATGCCCTAGCTCAAATGCCGAAGAGTAGGGGGGGTAATAAGGGGCGCCACCGTTTTGCAGCCAGGCCAAAACGGAAGCCTCCGCGATCTCGGTGGGACCTCACTCTCCACTGAACTTAATAATAAAAAAAAATTATAACAAAAGAAAAGCAAATTACGAAGGGGTGTTGTGGGACGTCTCAAATAAAACTAGAAAATTTTACAAACACACTAGTTACATTTATTTTTCGAAGAGAGCAATGTTGGGGTTTGACGCCCAGGAAAAATTAATTCAGATAGATTTACAGTTCATATCAAAACCCACAAATATGTACATAAGCCCTGCGGCGGTGACAACAATTATTGTATCTTTATAAATGGGTCAATGACCAAAAAAAAAACTTTAAAAACCCTACGGCCAATTTACACTTAACGCCTCTGCCGGTACGTTACCAATCCTTAGGTTCTATGCCTGTCGGGCGACCATGGGTACACCCCAGGACGGCAAGCTAGTGGTCGGTTCTAGCGGTAGGCACCTCTGGGTACACCCCAGATTAGAGCAGTAGCGCCCAAGTAAAAGAGCTAGGTCGAAGCGCTCAGGTAGAAGGAGCTAGGTAGAAGCGCCCCGGTATAAGGACCCCGATGACGATGGGGTCTCACACGTTTTTACGTTTCCTGACTTGCACTCCGTCGCTTTAAAATCCGGCTATGCCGTAAAAAAGCTTTCAATCCAACACTATACTAAACCAAAGCAATTTAAAAGCTTTAATAAGAAAACGGTGTCCAAAATCCACTCACGTGTAAAAAAAAATTGGCTGGACACACGCTTTCACGACGGAGACAAGTCAGTAAGTAACTAAGGAAGGCCGTAACAATCGCGCACGACCTCCCGGAAGAGCTGCAATCCTACCAACAAAATAGAAAGCTTCCTGTCAATAAAAAGGGCGCTAGAATTCAAAACCTCGTACCTACACAAAAACCTAATGAACTAACCTAGCCGAAGCGAACCCGTACAAATAATAAAATAACCAAAGAGCGGAGACAATAGAATCCTGGGTTACCCTTGTACCCCTCCTGCGCGACAGTAAAACTAAAGAAATTCGTTTTTAATTAACTAATAAATGGGCAATATAAATTATTACCAAACACGGTCACCCGTATACAACCAACGGTACATCAGATAAATATTTCCCACATCTAAGGAATAAGCTATATAATCGATCTCGCAAAGGTCGATAGATGTCAACCTAGAAACTAAATGATTTTACACCAATTACCAGCTTTAAATAAACACCCAAGTGGCTCCTACATTACATAACGATAAACAGATTTCAATACAATGCAATTGGCTGGTAAAAATCACCCGATGGCGGTCAATATAATATCAATAAGTTAGGTCGATCGAAGAGATTAAAATCGATAGTGACGCCCACTTCTATTTATATAAATTAAAGGAACAGGGTTTATTTATAACCAACACAGTGAAATGTCCCTAACGATCAGATTGTCACACCATTCTAGAACCAAACAAAGGAAAATATAATACGGAAAATCCACTGTATTTCCCACGAAAATGTATTTGACACGACCATAGCGGTAAGTCCTATAACTTACTCTATTTACACCGTCTGTAGCTGACTGTTTTTAGGCTACTAACTTAGGACACGGTCTGCCATTTAACAAGGGAGAAAAATCGACTTTCAACCCCTAAGCCAAGGGAGATATGGAATCGAGATGAAAGATAAGGTAAGGATCTGCTTTATTAACCAGGCATTCGCAGCCAGAGACCGTTTTAACAACTCTTACATACCTATATAACCTTACGTACCATCGAAGGCAAAATTACCTAAGATCTCAGTCTGCAGTCATAGAATTCAAATAGTTATCTTTATTTTAGGTACAACACAAGCTGGATCAGCCACTCGAGGTAACGGCATTGCAAAAAAATAAAGGAGGAACCAGGTAATCAACAAATGTCATAAGAAAGGAAAGCAACCTCTAAACACCGAGAGAGAGAGTTATGTAACAGTACAATGATACGAGTAATATATATATATATGTATAGCCTTATTTTTACTAGTAAAATGTTTTATAAATATCTATGTACATTTAATAAACAGCAAAACAAATATGTTGAAAGGTTCTTGACAAAAAGGTGAAGGCGACATAATAATAAACTTTAAATAAAATTTTGGTTTGTTTCAATTCATCACATACTAATGGTTTTTCATAGAGCACATTGTACTACCTTAATGATTATTTCTCACACCTTAGCAAAAATAGGCTTTAACCCCTAGTACTAAAAATAAACCGTTACAACTCCCCTCTTCTTCGGCAGGAGGAAAACTTCCACTAAGAAGTTTTACGACGATAATTCAACTAAGTAATAACCAAACAAAAAAAAAAAATTTATACTCGCGCCAGCACAAGAGAACACAAGGTACCCAGTTATGTATAATCCAATGAAGTTAACAGAAATATTCAGATAGGTAAGCTAACTCTAAATACGGAATCATCTATCAGTTATATGTACAAAATAATCACACGAGTTATCAATCAACTCCTAGACAAAAAAAAAAATTTGACGCTACCGACGTAGCCATTAAAATATAGCAGTCAATCACTAAAAGCAATAAAATAAAAATAATAGAAACCTAAAATCATTTCAAGCACTGTTGCACAGCCGACGACCCATGGAGACTCCGAGAGAGGAAAGGATGCAACCCCGAGCTGTTTGTATGGTATAGAGGTCAAAAAAGCGAACTTGATGGATATCGGACTTAAGTTAGCATTGCGTTGCAACCAAATGTGACTTGGCGAACCTCGTGTACTAACCTCATACAAACAAACTCGCGGTACAACCCCGCACCCACAAGAAAGACCCAAGGAAAGCAAATACACAGCAGTACTTGAAAGGTGGAAAACTAAAGATAATCAATATCAACAAAAAAAAATAACAGTTGTAACCCAGATGTTCCACCAATCAAAGGGAGTATGTTTTAGTACACACTAAACTAAAAGATACAAACGTGTCGATGACAACTAAATGTACCACAGCCTTCAACGGAAAATTTAATTAGGGTGTTCCGAAAGGCGGCTCTGCTCCTGGCCTGGCGTATCACACGAGACCTGCGGACGAGGTCATACGCAGTAGTTTCGCCCTCCCCTGTGCTGCAGCGATGTACAGACTGAATCAGGGGTCAGACAGCCACCCCCCACAATACAACTCTGCCCGCAAATCTGCCTTCAGCAGAACGAACATTCCACAAAAGACGGCAAAGCGCCATCTAGGATCACCAAACGCCCCTCGGCCTTTTCTATAGCAAAAAAAAAGAAGGCTGTATATAAATAGGACAAAATCGGTAAATATAAAGTCGGGCTATACCCGAACCAAGACAAAATCGGTAAGTATAAAGCGTCTAAATGACGAAGTCAAAATCAATCAATAATCAATAAATCGCATCTGAGCGACATCAATAACAAAATTACTCCGTTACTTGCAATTCAGTTCCAACAGCGGCTTAAATCCCCAAATGGGTTATCTCACTCTATCTAGAAAGCAACGTACATCAATCAAAAATAACTCAAAGTCCAACAAAGTAAATCGAGCAAATATAACAACAACGCAAATCAAGCAAAAACAGAGAGAGAAATTACGTTCTCGTTGCAAATATCCCGTACTTAACACGGTTTACAAAAAAAAATTACAACGAAAACCTACCACTAAAACTGAAAGGAAGGACGAAGCAAAAAAAAAGTCATCATGAATAAATAACGTCTTCAAGACGAGCGACAGCAAAGATCAACCGGCGTTAGCCAATCCATCCAAACTAACCAAATAACTAAGGCGACAAATCAAGGTAAAAGTAAAATACTAAGTCCAAATCAGGGTAATCACTAAAGAAAATCCGGCAAAGCCAAATTTCCAAGGAATCAAGTCACAATCGGTAGGTACTGAAATCGTTCCCCAAAGTAAAGATAGAATGAAAAGAAGGAAAATAACGAAAAGTAAAACCAAAAAAAAAAAACGTAAAGAAAGTCAACTCCTAGAGAAAATAAAGTCGTACCCACTCCTGTCTTGTTTCACGCCAAGACAACAGCGTACACAACCACAGACTGAATTGAGTGACCTTCAATTAAGTAATAAAGTAAATAAAAACATTGGGGAAGAAACAAGCATAAGCAAGAATAAAGGTTCTACTAAATGAGCGCCATAAAACTAATACTATAAAATGTTAAATGCTGGAGTGGCAACCTAAAGACATAATCGATAAGCACGAAACTATTGTACCAAAAAAAAAAAAAAAAAAAAAAAAATCTACAAAAAAGCTAATAATACACCGAAGATACTGAAGGCGAAGACTCATATAACAGGTTTGCCACAACATTTACAAGTGAAGCGAGAAGCCAACTGAAGGTTAACTCCTCAGATACCCACTGTAGTAAACCGCTGAGGGCCTGATTCACTACCAACGACACAAACCGGCTGAAGGCGATTGGTCTGTCTCCGTACTCTTGATATGATTTCTACTATCACGGGTACGCCGTGCGGAGTATTTCTAACCAACTACATTCGGCCTGTCAAGTTTCACGCCGAGACAAAAACCGAACTTCATCAGAACTCCACGTCCGCTGGAGGTGATGTAAAAATATTTAGAACAGAAAAAAAAAGAAAGAAGCGAACCTTTATTCGTTACTCACACAACTCACATAAGTCATCATAAATCAAAATTCAATTCCAAAGGGTAAGGTAGTCACATCCAAAAGGTAAGGTAATCAAAGACCAAAATTAAGGTAATCAAAAACTAATTACTGACGTAAATCGAATTACTCACAGTAAAGATAACTTACTCATCACAACGAAAACAAAGGTAACCCATCCCACTAATAATTTAAAGGTAAGCAAAGATAACCAAAAAGGCAAATTAAATTAAGTTAAAGGTATCGAAAAGAGAAAGATCACTGCTAAATACAGGAAAAACTAATGTTTATCCACCGAAGTATGTACACCCATCACGTCTCGCGCAACGCGGTAAGTACCCACACAACAATGGCTAAACTAGTATACTACTTAAAAACCCAAAGCAAGGATAAAGTGCAGTGACCGGCAAATAAAGGTAAGATAGCTGAAGGCAGGACTTACCCACAAGTAAAATAGTAAGACAGCTGAAGGCCCCCCTTACTAAGAACAGTAGGAGTAAGAATACTGAAGGCTAATCTCACAACAACAACAGAAGTAAGGCCGCTTAGGGCTAATCTTACCACGACTCTCGGTGGACTTCTACCACCACTGCGATCCAGTGCAGATAAATTCTACTATGATAGTGTTCAAATCTCGCGATCCAAATTAGAAATGAATACTACCAAGCCCACAACTGCAGGGCGACCATGGGTACACCCCAGGACGGCAAGCTAGTGGTCGGTTCTAGCGGTAGGCACCTCTGGGTACACCCCAGATTAGAGCAGTAGCGCCCAAGTAAAAGAGCTAGGTCGAAGCGCTCAGGTAGAAGGAGCTAGGTAGAAGCGCCCCGGTATAAGGACCCCGATGACGATGGGGTCTCACACGTTTTTACGTTTCCTGACTTGCACTCCGTCGCTTTAAAATCCGGCTATGCCGTAAAAAAGCTTTCAATCCAACACTATACTAAACCAAAGCAATTTAAAAGCTTTAATAAGAAAACGGTGTCCAAAATCCACTCACGTGTAAAAAAAAATTGGCTGGACACACGCTTTCACGACGGAGACAAGTCAGTAAGTAACTAAGGAAGGCCGTAACAATCGCGCACGACCTCCCGGAAGAGCTGCAATCCTACCAACTTCTTGTTGTACACGTTGGGCGCCAAAATTTGCTACGCTTTTATTTGCCCAAAGATAAAAAAAAAGAATTTAATTTTAGTGAATATTAGCAAGAAAAGAAAAAGTAATTACTGCCAACGAAGTTCAGCCGAGGGTGAGAGGCCTTGAGAGAGCGAGCAAATGCCCTAGCTCAAATGCCGAAGAGTAGGGCGGGTAATAAGGGGCGCCACCGTTTTGCAGCCAGGCCAAAACGGAAGCCTCCGCGATCTCGGTGGGACCTCACTCTCCACTGAACTTAATAATAAAAAAAAATTATAACAAAAGAAAAGCAAATTACGAAGGGGTGTTGTGGGACGTCTCAAATAAAACTAGAAAATTTTACAAACACACTAGTTACATTTATTTTTCGAAGAGAGCAATGTTGGGGTTTGACGCCCAGGAAAAATTAATTCAGATAGATTTACAGTTCATATCAAAACCCACAAATATGTACATAAGCCCTGCGGCGGTGACAACAATTATTGTATCTTTATAAATGGGTCAATGACCAAAAAAAAAACTTTAAAAACCCTACGGCCAATTTACACTTAACGCCTCTGCCGGTACGTTACCAATCCTTAGGTTCTATGCCTGTCGGGCGACCATGGGTACACCCCAGGACGGCAAGCTAGTGGTCGGTTCTAGCGGTAGGCACCTCTGGGTACACCCCAGATTAGAGCAGTAGCGCCCAAGTAAAAGAGCTAGGTCGAAGCGCTCAGGTAGAAGGAGCTAGGTAGAAGCGCCCCGGTATAAGGACCCCGATGACGATGGGGTCTCACACGTTTTTACGTTTCCTGACTTGCACTCCGTCGCTTTAAAATCCGGCTATGCCGTAAAAAAGCTTTCAATCCAACACTATACTAAACCAAAGCAATTTAAAAGCTTTAATAAGAAAACGGTGTCCAAAATCCACTCACGTGTAAAAAAAAATTGGCTGGACACACGCTTTCACGACGGAGACAAGTCAGTAAGTAACTAAGGAAGGCCGTAACAATCGCGCACGACCTCCCGGAAGAGCTGCAATCCTACCAACAAAATAGAAAGCTTCATGTCAATAAAAAGGGCGCTAGAATTCAAAACCTCGTACCTACACAAAAACCTAATGAACTAACCTAGCCGAAGCGAACCCGTACAAATAATAAAATAACCAAAGAGCGGAGACAATAGAATCCTGGGTTACCCTTGTACCCCTCCTGCGCGACGGTAAAACTAAAGAAATTCGTTTTTAATTAACTAATAAATGGGCAATATAAATTATTACCAAACACGGTCACCCGTATACAACCAACGGTACATCAGATAAATATTTCCCACATCTAAGGAATAAGCTATATAATCGATCTCGCAAAGGTCGATAGATGTCAACCTAGAAACTAAATGATTTTACACCAATTACCAGCTTTAAATAAACACCCAAGTGGCTCCTACATTACATAACGATAAACAGATTTCAATACAATGCAATTGGCTGGTAAAAATCACCCGATGGCGGTCAATATAATATCAATAAGTTAGGTCGATCGAAGAGATTAAAATCGATAGTGACGCCCACTTCTATTTATATAAATTAAAGGAACAGGGTTTATTTATAACCAACACAGTGAAATGTCCCTAACGATCAGATTGTCACACCATTCTAGAACCAAACAAAGGAAAATATAATACGGAAAATCCACTGTATTTCCCACGAAAATGTATTTGACACGACCATAGCGGTAAGTCCTATAACTTACTCTATTTACACCGTCTGTAGCTGACTGTTTTTAGGCTACTAACTTAGGACACGGTCTGCCATTTAACAAGGGAGAAAAATCGACTTTCAACCCCTAAGCCAAGGGAGATATGGAATCGAGATGAAAGATAAGGTAAGGATCTGCTTTATTAACCAGGCATTCGCAGCCAGAGACCGTTTTAACAACTCTTACATACCTATATAACCTTACGTACCATCGAAGGCAAAATTACCTAAGATCTCAGTCTGCAGTCATAGAATTCAAATAGTTATCTTTATTTTAGGTACAACACAAGCTGGATCAGCCACTCGAGGTAACGGCATTGCAAAAAAATAAAGGAGGAACCAGGTAATCAACAAATGTCATAAGAAAGGAAAGCAACCTCTAAACACCGAGAGAGAGAGTTATGTAACAGTACAATGATACGAGTAATATATATATATATGTATAGCCTTATTTTTACTAGTAAAATGTTTTATAAATATCTATGTACATTTAATAAACAGCAAAACAAATATGTTGAAAGGTTCTTGACAAAAAGGTGAAGGCGACATAATAATAAACTTTAAATAAAATTTTGGTTTGTTTCAATTCATCACATACTAATGGTTTTTCATAGAGCACATTGAACTACCTTAATGATTATTTCTCACACCTTAGCAAAAATAGGCTTTAACCCCTAGTACTAAAAATAAACCGTTACAAACTTTACAGTAACTAGAATTCATTGTTTGCAACAAAGCTTTATACATAATAGATATTTATTTGTAAAGGGTGATTAAATCTGAATTTTCACATAAAGATAATGAATGCAACACAGAAGGTTGTGAGAAAATATAAATTTAATATCCCTCGATCGTCACTCATCTTTTGCCTCGAAAACACTAACAATTTACCGTTTTTCCCAATCTCAAACCGAGTTATCCCGAGAGAACCGTAAAATAGGGTAGTTTTTGCCAATGGGGATTGGGTGGGGGTGTTCGACTAGCCCTTCTTCCGCACTTATCTAGTGCTTCGAAAACACTTTCAATTTATCATTGTTCGCCGTCTCATCCAAATTATTCCCAGAAAGGGAGTTACGCTTTTTTGACTACGCTATAGGGACTGGCTGTTACCTAGACCCTAATGAAATGGATGTACGTCTCATTCAACGAACAAACATTATCCTAAAACAGGTTGTTTGTGGGCTTTTCTTCTACGACTGATTTTGCTTATATTTCTAGGTTCTTGTTTCAAAACCAGTGGGGTACAAAATGTGCAAACTCAATTCTGATCCTGATTTAAAAGCAGTACCGCGGGACAGGAGAAGGTCTACTTTCCTTGCCCTCAGTTGCTTGTTTACTGTTTCCTTTGTATATGAATTACTTTCATCGCAGAATAATATTTGTTTTTACTATGTGCTGTAAACTGAGAACATGGCTTAGCAACAATTCCATAAAAACTGAAGAAGACGGGCATCAACTAGCTAATCACGTTAGATGATCAGCCAGATATCAATATTTTATATTTAAAGCTAAAGTTGTAGCAATTGTGATTGTTATTTCGACAAACTCCAGGTGGCTTAGGTTAAAAAAAAAACGCTGGATGGCCTCGGGCTAAAAAATTCAGAAGTGGGATATGAAGCGGATCTGAATATCAGCCTGAAATACCGATGACAGAGGTAAGAAGAAGTAGACGAATAAATAGAGTTCGAAATATAGCACAACACCTTCCTGATTGTGAGCTTAGCTAATTTTTGGAGGCCAAAAATCTTCCGGGAAGGCTGATCACTGTAAACTGGGAACATGGCTTAGCAACATTTTTAAAAAACTCAAGGTATTTGTTGAGATGTGAGACCTCTTGCCGCTTATAGAGATGTGCATTGGCAGTCGATGTTCGAGCATCCAAAGTAAAAAATTAAACAAGTGTGCTGTCATCAGGAAAGGTATATATAGGATTTTTCGTTTTTTCCAAAAGAAAGAAAGCTCGACAGCCATAAACAAAACTGAACCGGTATTCCATAGGCCTTGGCAATGTCCAGTGCTACCGCCCGGGACTCCCCGTGATGTTCTATTACGGTGTTCCAAACGTGAGTAATATAAGCGAGAAGGTCTTCTGGTTGATCTAGACTTACGAAATTCATACTGGCGGCCACTGATAATGTTGAAGCCTTCCAGGTACTTTAATAATTTTTCATTGATAGCCTTCTCCATAGTTCTTGATATAACCGAAAGTAATGCGACTGTATGGTAGTTCCTTGGAAGGTCTTCTTGCCTTTTATGGGTATGAACCGGCAGCGAAATTAAAAAATTCAAACGACAGACTCTGACAGTATTCAAATAACTAGTTGTCATGGATTATTTTACAGGTGGAAAAACCTTATTTTATCATTATAATTTGAATAAAATCAAAGTTTATTACTTAATAATATATTGATCAGAGAACAGTAGTAGAAAAAATTTAATACACCACACGATGCGAAAGCCTTCTTTGATGTTCGGAGGTATTGAATCACCTCGGCTTCGCCTCGGCTATTCAAAATTCTCCTCACACCGAAAAATTAATTTTCGCATCTAGTAATGTAAATAACTATTTTAAGAAATATTTTTGACGCAGCGATAAACTAACCTAAATTTTAAACGCTAAACTTTTCCTCCTGCAAGTTTAACAACTGGAATTATTGTTATGACCCTGATTTAAAAAAAACGTACAGTTTGATGTGTAACAAATGGTAAAAACAGACCCATCTGACTTTATGTTTTTTTCAGGTAAGCAAATTATTCAGGATCATAAAAAAGGTAAGGGAAAATATCTCCCTGTAAAATTTAATACTTAAATTACAAATTTAAATTTTCTCTCTATAATTCAGCCTATATTCAATATATGAGGCTCAACCATTTAGGAACTAGTAAAAAAAACGTAAAATTTGTAATCCTAACTAGGGTTTTATTGACCTTTAACGGTGGCTATAACTTTTGATACCCTTCGGGTTCACGACTTTTTATGGGAGGCATAAAAGATTTACGCCGTGCTTGAACATATTCATTGGGACACGCCACCCAAGCAATAAGATGCTTTATTGGGCAAGTCATCACTATACGTATAACGTTTTGTAAATTGCGAAAGTTCTAATAAGCTCGTTTACTAGGACAGGGTTCGGCAAAAAGTGCGCATTTAACGTATTGCTGGCATAGTCACGTTGCGGTCATGACTGGACTATTTTCCGAACGAAGAAATAAAAGACAAGACAAAATAATATAACCTATGGTAACGCTACTGCATTGGCTCTCTATTGTACAGGCTCTCATATTACCCACCATCACCATTAATTTAATTCCCCCAGTGTAACACAGTGACACAACCACTCCCCTACAAATTACAAATTTGCTTGTTGGCATACAACTATTAAGGCTATCTCCGGCGAACCGAATGTTTGTTTTTGTTGCAAAATTTGCCCCGTAGTTTGTTAGCTTTGTGCCAGTTAAATGCCGAAGTTTTGAAAGATTAATTAAATCATTTTAAAGAACTCATTCCGGTTTTAAATGTTAATATTTGGAGAGAATCATGGTAACTTCTAGAGATTCTAACCTTAAAAAACAAAACTGAACTTAATGCTGACGATAACGATTGCCGGTGATGTTTGGAATTTTGCGAGTTAATGAGTGAATGATTTATGCGCGACCCACGACTTGTTTTTAAGATTTGCCCAAAGGAATTCTCCTTTTTTTTTGTAGGACTTGTAGGTGTTCGAATCCTAGAATCTATAGAAGATTCAAGGATTCAATATATAGGTACATGCCATGCCTACTCATCTTCTCGAGAAATGAAATGCGTGGGCCAAAATTTTTGGGTAGATACCGTTTTACCTATCTGGAAATTTAACTGACATAACGTGCCTAGAATTACTAGAAACCAGTATTAGGCAAGATAAAGTAGCTACGCACAATTTATTAATTTATCAGTTTTATTGGGCAATTAAACGTAATTAGCGATATTAGTGATAACGAACTTACTACAGCCACTAAAGCATATCTACCAGACACCGCAGACGAAAAGGAGATAGTCGTAGACGAAGATATCAAAAATGAGACTATGTCCACAGAAGAAAGAGCTCTGGAGTGCAGATGGGAGCGACATATGCTTGAAAGAGAAACCCAATTTGAAACAACAACATCTAATGATCACATAAGACCAATATCCTGGAACAAGAAGCCATTTTTGCCTACACAAACCAAATGCTAGTGCTAGTACTTTTATTTCCAATGCACAAATCACACCAAACAATAACACTCGTTTATCATTAGGGTTTTCTTAAGTATAGTCAATGACTTTAACTTCTTTTCATTTTTATTACTGCTTCATCAGCGGATCTTTCATGGGGGGTTTTTTATTGAACATTTCGTTCTTATTGAGTTGAGCAGGTACAATGTAGTCGGGAAGTATTAACTTTTTCGAGTCATTTAATTCTGTTTATTCGGAAGCAAGTTAAGGTGCTGGTGGGGGGAGGAGACGAGGAGTGAGCCACCCTTTTGGTAATCTGTAAACAATAACACTAATTCACTTCCAGCTAATAACATACAAGATACACACAATTTGCTTTGAGACGACCAAATGCATACCGACGATGACGACACTATGGAGTTCCTACCCGTTAAAATACATATAAGGAGGTTAAGCAACACCAGCAATAATACGCCTGAGGAGTAGTTATTGGATGAAGATTTTCCAGGCGGATGGACTGGAAGAAAGCGCTCTATTGAATGGCCTGCAAGATCTCATGATGTGTCTCCTAGTGTCTCTAGCAACGCGAAGAAGATCATAAGTTTATTCTTCTATACAGGGTTTCCGGTAAGTACCTCCAAATTTCTCGGAAGCATATAGAGAAATTCAAAATGACCCCAATTTGTAATAAAAAAAGATTCCTAAAGTGCCCCCTAACGGAGATACGAAGCCCCAAAAGGATACCCAGCGATTACTACTTTCTTGGCTGGAGCTTTTGAACCAACTTGTATAATTTAATGAAATTTTAATATTTTATAGAGGCTATGAAGATTCATTAAACCATACTACAGTAAATGTTTACATCGTCAGGGAATGCAGCAGCGAAGTTGACACCACACTCGGTTTTTATACGGTTTTTGAGATAAATTGGTTTTTATGCGTAACACTGAAAAGTTACTAATGCTAAAGACAAACAGGTAAAAATATAATCCGCAGGGTATGCTGATGTGCATTTCATTTTTGGGAAGTGCTTCCCAACTCTTCGAAGGCAAGAATACTTTATGCATAAATATTTTCAGCTCAGACATTGTCAAGTCCAAAAACCTTTCAAAGGGTTGATCGGAGCTTAATTAATTAACAGTGTCATGAAAACATGTAAATGTTATTTTGGCAATTGTTCAATATAGGATACAGGTACTTCAATACATTTTCTTAGTCTTTGAATATTTTCCCGATGCACTGCAAATCATACTCCGGCATTCTTTTGGACTTCGTTAGAATGCTTTAATATATTCGCTAGTAGTTCTTCTCTAGTATTTACTGGCGCTGAATCAACTAGTTCTTTTAGATGTCCCCAGCAGTAATAGTTTAAGGGATTAAAGTCTGGAGGCCTTGGTGGCCATAAAACAGACCCACCTCGATCTATCCATCGAGGGCCAAAAACGCTTGTTAAGTGTTGACGTACTATACGGTTCTAATGGGGTGGAGCACCATCATGCCTGTATCACATTTGCATTATTCTTTCGAGAGGCACGTCTTCCAATGAATTATTCAAATTTTGCTGCAATAAATAAATCTCACCATTGAGTTTTTCTTACAAGACGAATGTACCTATAAGGTTATTTTCGATAATGCCAGCCCATATATTTACCATAAACCTTTGTTGGTGTTTGATTTAAATTATGGAGTGTCGATTTTCATCAGCCCAAAAATGTAAATTGTGTGAGTTCATTATGCCATCTCTTGTAAAACCGGCTACATCGGCAAACAAAATAAGGTTAGAAAAATTTAGATTTATGTTATGTTGCTGCATAAACCAGATGGAGTATTGAAATCTTGCTGGATAACCATCCGGTGACAAAGCGTGTACTTTTTGAACATGTTACAGGTGAAGTAACTGCGCTTATAGACAGGTGAGAGTTGCAGCACGTGGCTACATCTCGTGGCAACCACACGTATCAACCCAAGTTAGTGTTTTTCAATATTAAGCTTTCGGTAGGCTGAACCGATACATTGGCTTCCAGCGACACCCAACGTAGTTTGCTCGCGTTTGAACCTATATGGATTCTCGCTGTCCTGGTTGGGTTAATACGTGTGGTTGCCACGAGATGTAGCCACGTACTGCAACTCTTATCTGTATAGTTGCATTTCTGTGTTAAAGCACTTTGAGGTCCCTCACCTTTTCGTCAGACCCGGAGCCTTGCTGATGAGCCGTAAACGGCGAAACGCGTCCAAGGATTGGGTCTGACGGAAAGGATAAGGGACAATTCTGTACACGAACTGATTTTTTAACATTGCTTTGTGTCGCGAACTTTCTAATGCTGTTCGAAGGTTTGTCAGCAATATCCTGCAAAATTTGTTTCTGTAAGTAAGGGTCTCGTGCTTTCCTGAGTGATCACTCACCGCCACGTCGCTGCAAAAATGACCTTGAATAAAAAATTTTAAAGAATAATTCGTTAGCTCTAGTAATTATTTTCTAATAATCTTTTATCCGTTCCCCTTGGGCTCCGATTAACCCTTAGAAAGATTTTTCACTTGACAATGTTCGGACTAGAAACGTTTCAGAATAAAGTCTTTGTGTCTTCAAAGAGTTGGACAGCGCTTCACCATAAATTAAATGAATACCAGCATGTACCAGAAGGGCTATTGGTGTGGATTAGTTGATTTCAGGGAATTTTACAAGGGTTGAAATTGTTGAGTACCGAGCCTCTTTTAATAAACAGACCAAATGAGAATTTCGTCCTGTGCTCGATGCATTTTTATAAGTGTCAGCTAAATTTGCCGTTTTTTGTAAGTACTGGTTTTTTTTTGCGTGATGGTTCCTTATCTGCCGGCATGACCCAGAACGCAGAATTTTATTTTATTTTATCTCCTCGTATCTTAAGTGGGTAAAAGAATTGAAACGTCCGGTGATAAAAATTGCGTCTTTAACATGGTTGTGATTGCGTCTGGTATTTAGTATAGTTGATGCAAAACAATAACCGATGCACGTCATACCCTTTAAGTGACGTCAGTTATCGACAGTTTTGCCAGCTTGCAACCAAAATATCCGAGTGAGGATATTACAGTTTTTTTTTTCATAAAAACAAGATAAATATACAAAAATTTCCCATAGTTTATATATTTTTTTAATGCATAATTTACCATCAACTTTAGTAGATTCAACACGTCTTTTATTTTCATCTTGCCAAGATCGACCAATGGTACCATTCTGAAAAATCCATGTTTCATCCAAGAAAACGAATTGGTATAATAATGCTTCTTTTTCTTTAATATATTCTTTCAAAAATACCAGTCGTTTGAAAGCTACATGGGAAAGTTCCATAAGCCCTCGCCTCAGTTTATTTTTTTTACCATCCAAACCCTATTTTTTCGAAGAGGCTTTTTAAAGAGCTAAGACAATCATCAAACAGTTCTCTGTCTTTTAATGTCTAACTTAAAGTTGTCAAAGTTACATGATGTTCTAAAAAAAGTTACATCTTATGAATAACTCATGTAAAATATTATAATTTTTAAATAATACAACTTACTTGTTAATAAATAGTGTCACGGATAGAACTTATATCCAATCTTTACACATTTACAACTCTCTTTGAATTAGAATGTTTGTTTTAAGGTGATTCTAATAATTTATTTCCCTCAACTGTTGTTGAAATTGCGCTTACGGTGGAGATATTGAAATTTAGGGCAGCTGCTACACGCTAAAAATTAGTAAACCAGAAATAAAATATCTAGACCTTAACATACTCTTTAAATTTACTTCTTCGTACTGCTCTCAAGGGTAACAATAGGACATTATTGTTAAGCTCTTTCTGAAAATAGCTTCTTAGAGAAGGTCTTAGCTCTTTGCACCGACTATTTAAATGCTTCGGCATTTTTCACAAATACTAAACAACGCAATCGACAGAGATATGTATGTGCACCTTTGTTTCTCTTAATTGAACACTTCTTTATTGCTATTTCTGAAAAAATTTGAAGTTTTTGTTAAAAAATAGACGGACAGAAACACGGAACTACGAACCACCAGTTAAGGTTAGTTTTGCATGCAACGTTAAACCAAACCAACGAACGAGCTGGCGCCACCGCACCGTTTACAGTTGTGTTGCCAACTATCGGCCAATAAAATTCAAATTATATTAATTTTTACAAGCTTAAATAAACAAAGTATTTGCTATAGTCGGATTCACGGCTCGTCTCGTCGTTCGACATTTGACAACAGACAAATGACAGTAACTAGCTGGACCAGTAACTTTGAAATATCCCCAATCCATCATAGAGCCGTAATTAGCCCAAAGCCCACTGACACTGACATCAGTGACATCGCCACGTGCTTTTTTTCTCGTTAAGTGTTTTGCTGTGTTCTTATTTGTTCTCGTGTGTTTCGTATTTAAATAAGTTTATTAAAGACTTCTATTTTGGACGTACCTACCACCTACGTTTTTTGGTGTTTATTTGTTACGGAACGGTAAGTTAAATACAATAACCGCAAACTACTTTTATACGGTATTTATCTTTTTTAGGCGTAAAATGATAATGGATCATAATTATTGTCTTCCAAATACCTCAATGGATAATATTCCAAAAGAAAACAGGGTAACGTTTATGCCCTCCAACTTTTTGACTCTTCCAAGGGCGTTATCTTTTACCCCATTATTTATTAATAAATAAAAATAAAAAAAATGATGATGTAAAATGATGTATAATTATTATTATAGTTTTTAGAAAAAGGCGTTTTCTGTTTTACATGGCAATGAGTTGGCCCAAAAATTTGTGCAAAACGTTTATAATTATTTTAAAGACGTACATCCTCAAATAAGCCCCACTCAAGTAAGTATTTTTTCCAATTTTTTTTTCCACATTTTATTTCTTAGTCCATTTATTTGCAAAAATGATATATATCTGCGCATACCATTAAGTACTAAGCAAAATTGGTGTATCTATTTCTACCAGTGTGTCATGCGTCTGGATGAAACACGTGTATTTTTCTGTAATTTTAATATTTAATATAACGCCATATTGTTTGTAGGAAAACCAGTTACAATAAAGAAACTGCAAAACCAACTACATCGCAAGGAAATGTATCTTGGAAGCATAAGCAGTCTCCTAAGGTTGGTAAAAAGCTTAGGCATTTTCTATGGAAAAGCCATGTATTGCGGATAAACGGCGAAGATTTCTGTCTACGTACATGGAAAACGCTGAGCTTGGTCCCGATAGAAAACCATGTATTTTTCTGGACGAGACTTGGATTTTTTCTAATGGAACATTAAGAAAATCTTGGCAGGATGATAACATTAAATCTGTCAGGAAAGAATCTGGAGAAGGGTACAGGTCAATATACGAATTAATAAATATAAGTTAACCTAAGTAAAGGTACAAAAAACCATAGTCTTTACTCTACAAGACCAAAATGAAGGCCCCCCTTCTGGAAATAAATTCTCTTAGTGAACACTAATCGTCAATTAATTTATATTTTTAGATACATTGTTTTGCATGCAGGAGGCGAATGTGGATTTATCGAAAATGCCAGGCTTATTTTTAAATCCAAATGCAAAACTGGTGACTACCATGGAGAGATGAACTCTGACAATTTTGAAAAATGGCTGTGCAAAACCCTGCCAAACTTGGAAGAGCCCTCCATGATAATTTTAGATAGTGCTAGTTATCATAGCAGGCAAACGGCGAAGTGGCCCACAAAAAAATGGTTAAAGGCGGATTTACAAAGATGGTTAGAAGAGAAAAATATTTTATTTTCACCGTATGATACCGTCCAGGTTTTATGGCAACTCATCAATACAGTACAGTAATAATGTATAGTAACATTGCATAACATTTTTGCATTGGGCTTAACTCACTGAAGTTCTTTTCTCGCCTTTTTCAAAAAATGCCGACAAAAAGTATAAATCGATTTTATGTTCCAAGAAAAACAATATAGAATGAACTAATATTATTTCCTTATATAAATGAATAGTAATATACTATACTGAAAATATATATCAGCTCTTAAAATATAACAATTTCTATGCCATTGCAGCCTATATTAATTTAATTTATAAAATTACAAAATAGCCTTGGTAGTACTAGTATCTTTTACTTGTAGATTGTAGATTTTTTATAATTAGAAATAAAAAAGTACTACATACACCTTTTTTCTTTCCCTTTGCTCCTACGCTGATTTCACCAACTACATATTCCAATCCTCCAAAAAAAATTGCACATTTAATGTGGTTTACGTGCTTAACAAATCTAGCTTAGTCCAATCCTGATAAATCTGAAATATAGTACAAGTAACCTACCAACCTACAAAAACAAAATAGACTAGAAGTCGACAGGGTGCCATTAGTGACACGTGACTCGTCCACCATCTTGCGAGACGGTTCAAGAATCCGACTATATAAGTGGGTTGATATCAAAGAAGAATACTTTAGGTTTGTAGTAAATTCAATGTCGCATAAAGTTTTAATACGTTTTGCCCAATTTTAATTTCCTCGTGTTTTCTTACGGATTTACAATTTTCAGCTGATTGATGATGTGCATCGGTTCTTGTTTTGCATCAACTGTAAGTTAAGTTATTCGACTAAATGTTTGTTGAACCTCAGTTGCTTTTTTTTTGCTATAAATATGTTCATTGCAAATTTGGAATTACTTCACAACAGTTCAGTAAGTCTCCTAATGAATTGTAAATTTTTTTTTAAAGTTATTGTAAAGGCATGCCGTGTTAGCTCTGACTTAGCAATTTCACTTTCTTTAAGGTAGTTTATTTTCAGCCATGTATGTAATATTGACATTCCTGTCTTTTTAGAAATTTGAAGATGTCACATTTCTGTCTTCTTACTTCCGATCCACATTTTCCATCCTAGGACGGAAAATGCGTTTCCATCCTAATACATTTCAATCCCCATTTTCTTGCCCGGTATTTTTGAGTATATGTCTTATAAAAACGGGGTAAAATAAGAACACAGGAACTATCCGATTCTTTATTTATTCATATTTTTATTTATACACGTTAATTGTTAAATTGGCATTGTTATTTATTACAGAAACTTTCAAACCCTCTTGAAGTTGAGTTTGATTTGAAATTCGTATTTCTTGCGATGCAGCTTCACTGGAATTACTTGGTAAATCAACAGTTTTAGAGGAAGATGATAACATTTTAGCAGTCTTTTGTTTGTTCTCTAGTGAGGATTCTACATATCCCTCCGCAACTGCACTCGATTTCCATCCGCCGAGTATTTTTAGCTGCAAAACATCAGCTCCATTATCAACCAAAAAAGTAGCGGATGTTCGTGGAAAAGCATGACCCGTGAAAGACCCTACATTTGGAAGTTTCAAGAAAGTAGCTATCTTTTGGGGAAAACTCGCGATTGAATGATATCCAATAGCCTGATTATGCAATTTTCCATTTCTCCATTGGACGAAAAACCTGTAATTTTGAATGTTGTTTCGCAAAGTCACATATTTCTGAAAGACGTCAATCCAATTTGGGTCACTTATGATGAAGGATCTATTTATATATGTCTTCGTATCAGGGATTTCGATGACGACCTTTTCTTGCAAAACATTAACATGAGAAATTTTCATCTTTACTAGTTCATCACTCCAGCATGCTCCCGAGACTCCAACAATAAGCGCAATCTTCATACACAAAAATTCTTCAGGTGCTTTAACCAAAAAATCTCTGATGTTTCCTCTTGAAAAAACACTTGACTTTTTAGGCCAAAAGCCTACACTTTTTCGCTTCAAAAAAGCCACAAGTTTTGAATGCTTGGAAATGTCGACCTTTTCTCTAAGTTTCAGTATACTTTTTATCATACTGTAGGTAGCCCATAAAGTGGAAGATTTTTTTTTCTTTAGAGATCTCACCAAAATAGACCAACAAAACGGTCTCTGATGTAACATTGGTTGTTCCTCTGCTGCTGCGCCACGCCTGGAATGTATTAAAAGCTTTCTCATAACGTAGCTTACTATTTGTAGGTAGCAGGCTTTCTTCAATCTTATCCGCTGCCTCTTTCAAATCAGGCGGAGTACAGCTAATTAACTCGTCGTCACTATCGGAGAACATCTTTAATCTGTATTCTTTTTCTTAAAAAAACGCTGACTTTCAAAAAATTTTAAGCGACAACTGCTGTCAACTGGTGACAACGACTAACAATGGAAATGAAAGGTGCGACAAAATTTATTATTTCAAAAAAGTCTATTGTGCAAAATCATGAATATTACTATAAATATTACTTGAATCATAAATTCATGGCTGAAATGCTGAAAATAAAATAGTATACAATCCTCGACGGAAAATTTCATTGCGGTCTCGAGATTATAGTTTATCTCTCAACCAGCAATGAAACATTTTCCGTCTCGTATTGTAATATACTATTTTTGTTCCTTATTTGAAGAGGAATGACCAGATTATTTAAAAAATCAGTTTTCAGTTCTGCCAAATGACACCGGTCAAAATTTTGGACCAACGAGTGGGGCGGCACGTCCGATCCTGATTTCTCTGACGATGTAAAACATCTACTGTAGTATGAATGGTTTTGTGACTCTTTATGGCCCACAATAAAATATTAAAATTTCATTAAATTATACAAGTCGATTCAAAAGTTAAAGCCAGAAAATCAAATCGCTTGGTACCCCTTCGAGGTCCTGTATCTCCGTTAAGGGGCAGTTCAGGAATTTTTTTCTATGACAAACTAGGGTTATTTTGTTTGTATGCTCCCCAGAAATTAGGAGATACTTATCGGACACCCTGTATAATTTTGTCTGACTGTAAAGACAAAAAAATTGCTCACCACTAGTATTTCTTGTGTTTGGTTGGTTCATCTGTCAGTAGTTAGTGCCAATGGTTTGCTTTAAAACCTCCAAACGAAAAACCAAGGATATTTTATATACTAGAAGCATTTTAATAAATTAGTAGCCGCTTTACCCTCATAGTTGAAGAAAATCAATTTTAGTTTCTCAAACTAAGTGAGATTGAAGTTTTTATACTATGGTATTTCGGATGACCTTGCTGTTTTTATAACGTCATAAAGTGAAATCGTTTTTGTTGTCTCAAAATTGATCCAGACAGATAACCTAGACAGATTTATGCGTTTCGTCAAAAGATTGTTTAAAATTTATGGTAAATATCTTGTTTATTGCGGCGCGACGGAATTTTATGTATTAAAGAATGCGTATTTTAGATTCGCTTTTTTTCCACAATTTCACATAGGGTTTATTATTATACTTGGTTAATTAGATTTGCCCCGTTTAGCTTATTTATCCGTTACTGCTTGCTAATCAAAAATTTGCATTCTATATGTTTTGTCTAGAATCTCAAGTTGTATCAAAATTTGTCAAAAAAATGCTATATTTCCATTTTTGAAAATAAAGTTTTTTGAAATAGTGCCCAGTCTCGTTTATCCTTTATACATATTTTTCTTGGTTGGACTTATTCCTAAAACTTGGCTTTAGGAACTATGGGCTTATCTCTTCAAAGCAAAAAGTTGGGTTATGTCAAAAAACAACCCTCTAGAATCAGGTTTTAGCGGTTAATGAAACAAACTTAAATCATAAAGAAATATATGAAAATGTCTTCATCGCGCTGTTGCCAGCTGCTTAGTTTGTCTGGAAATTTAAACGAATTTTAAGTTTCTTATGTAACACCCTGTATATTTTTTCAGTTGGAGATTTTACGTTACATTTATTACACTTTCGATGAAACATACTTTGTTCCTAATATCAGTTCATTTCGAAATAACGACGTGTTTCAAGAATTATTAACAAATTGTGTTTTATTTATTAATAAATAAAACATCAGTTCACTTTTGATGTTAAGTCATAAAACCTGTCATTTTCACATGCAGAAATATCTTTAGCTAAAAGCAGATTTGCTAAGAATTTCACTTCTTATGATTACAGGATAATATGGCGATAGGATCAGTTCTTACGAAGAGGTTAAAAATGTATTTAATGACGCATTTCCAGACCGAAATCCAATTTCAAAAGCCACTACTCTAAAAACTGTCCGACGGTTCGAAGAAACTGGAAATTGTAGAGATAAACGACCGTCAGGACGATCAGCAATAGTAGATGAAAAGAAAATTTGGAAATTTTACAACATTTTGTTTGTTTCTGGATACTCATTGGGAAAGTTTTCTCAAGTAAGTTACGTCTGCTTTAAAATCAATATCACCACTACATTACATGTAGTTCAAGAGTTATCAGAAAATTATTATGAGCTAAGAATGAAATATTGTGATATTGTGATGTCAAGGTGGGACCAAAATATCCAGTTTCTCAACTTTGTAGTATTTTCGGATAAAGCAACATTTCTGTTAAATGGTAAAATCAGTAGACACAACTCTAGGTTTTAGGCCAATGAGAATCCCCACTGGATGAAAGAAGGTTATACAAAACGCCCAAAAAAATTTGTGTGTGTGGGTTTGTGGGTAACCAGAAGATCGGTCCATTTTTTATTGATGGAAATTTGATATCACAACTTTACCTTGAGCTCTTGGAAATGCAAATGTGCCTACTATACGAAATGTGATGGGTCCAAATTATGCAAGTACATTCTTCCAACAGGACGGAGCTCCTCCTCACTTTGGCCGAAACGTGCGCTCGGGTACAATCGAGTAGCCACCTAGGTCCCCTGACTTGTAGCCTAATAACTATAAATTTGCATAAATTCAATATTAGGTAAGCAGGGGGTTTACCCAAAACCGAAAAACATGGCAATTGGTCTACGAAACAAAAAAGGTTGGGAACCACTAATTTATAGCTTCCATTATACCGTACCTTGCCGACGTTAGTGGGATACCCTGTACAATTTGTAAATCTTAGTTTTCAGTTATTTATTCACACTGCAAATAGAATGCTTACCTCGTTACTTTCCACGCTGTCCATCCGTTCTTCCGGTCCTGTCGAGTTCAAAGGCGTCCGTCGCCCGCCATTATCAACATTCCTCTCGTCCTCGTGATCTTCCGTTTCCTCTTCGTCTGCCAGACCGTTAATTAGCGACTCTGCGTGACGATTGTGGCGTTTCTCGCTGAACGTCACGTGACCGCTTTGTTTCGCCGGTGAATTGAGGTTGGGGCTTTTGTTTTCCGCGTCTGAAAAGTGGAAATAGAAATTTAACATTTCGGGCGTGGATTGCCGAGAAATATTAATTAGAGGCGTATAAATTACGCTGATATATTGCTTTAGTTTATAAACTTTTAGCGCCATTGCGTTAGCGTTGGCTGGGTAAATTTCAACGACTTAACGCACAGCTGGGCACAGTTTGTTTACATTTGGCATGTCGCCAACAACAATTCAAAATCATATGTACTATGAAAAATGTAATAAACGAATGGTGATAATTATTTTTTAAAATACTGTATGCGCCGTCCACATGGGCAAGGTCGTGCAGCGCATGACGGCGCCAAGGCCTTCAACACAAATTAACATTAAACTAAAAAAAAATTATCTATGAGTACCAGTGGTGAAAATGCATTATCCACCAACACCGACCGTCGGTCGGCGACCAGTACTAGTGGTAAAATTTTACTACTCCTCTTCCTGTGAGGGCGCGAAAATCCGCGTGCGTTCGGCACGCTGGTTTAAACTTGCAAAATTTTGCGTGTTCGTAATACGATGTAGCCGGTTAATTTTTCACTCTTGTCTTGATAAGACGTATAGGGTGCCTAATTCGCTACTACGTATCTACCGCAATTGTAAAAAATAATTACAGATAAGGTAAGTAAGTGATTAAATAAATTAATTAATATGGATGCAAATAATTGTTTTTCTTTCTAATAACTTTTGTTTATAAAACAAATAAGGCTTAGTGTTTAATATTTTTTATTTATTTTATTTAGATGGCCGGAGAAGAAAAAAATAAATTGTCTGGTTACCAAAACTGACTTAACAAGCGAAAACGGAAGGAAGACTTGGAGAAAAGCAATTTCAAAATTAGTAACTTTTTTCGAAAGACCACACAAGACACTACCTCTGATAACAGTGATTTTCTACATTCAACAATATCAAACTTGCCATCAGAATTAGAAAAGCAAGCTAATGAGGATGAAGATGCAAAATAATTAGATCCTGACACGTTTCAGTCAGTGTCGGTACCATCATGTTCGAGTAAGCAAGACGAATTATCCGAAGTAGCGCCCCTTTCTAACGATCCAGGTCTTTGGCCGAGTGTATTGTCTCCAATCCAGTTTTCTGCTTCTGCTGTAAAATATTCAATGACTGAAACGTTTGTTTGGAATTTAAAGCAGTTTCATAACATAATAATTGTATAAAACACACAATTTTTTGTTTATTATTACTTATCTTTGTTTTTTATTGAAGGTGGCACTATTACTGGGACTTTTCGATGTTACCTCAGGAACGGTTGCTATAAACATCATCATAATATCATAGCAAATATTAGCGGGCGATAAAGTTCATAACGCCCGGTAATTTTCGTAATGCCCCGTAATTATTATTAAAGAAAATATTGAATATTTATTTTTAACAATTTTTTACATAATATTATTCTATTTCTCCTATGTTAAATGTACCATTAATGAATTTTCCTGAGAAAGAAGCTGGACAAACTATGAGATTTTGCTACTAGATTGCTGAGTTTCTCGATGTGCATGCGGATTCCT
Organism: Polydrusus tereticollis; assembly: GCA_963920685.1. Lineage (NCBI taxonomy): Eukaryota > Metazoa > Arthropoda > Insecta > Coleoptera > Curculionidae > Polydrusus > Polydrusus tereticollis. The sequence goes on along the minus strand of OY987332.1, from coordinate 30,203,589 downwards.
GCTCCATTTCAACATTAATTAATTTATTTTCTTTTTCGGTAACAGAGCTAGCTATCATTTTTGCTATTCGGTTTTTCGACGTGATGCTTTCCTCTACATAACCCTCCGCTACACTGATACTCTCCACTTTCCGTGTATCTTAAGGGTTGCAAGGGAAGCACCACCCTCGATAAGAAGTGTGGACGAGGTCCGACGCAGGCAATTTTCTGTATATTCCTTGGCGTTTCCTAAATTAAGAAATTTTGCTATGATTGAAGGAACACGTCCTAGTGTATTTTTATCCAGAGGCATAGCTACGCATTTACCATTTCGGTATGTAAGGAAAAATCTGCGTTCCTTAATTCCTTTTGGCCTTAATGCAAGGTACTGTCTAACCAATTTTAAGGCATCTGTTTGGTCTCCTTCGATTATAGGAAAACTTTTTGACGTAGCAGTTTTAGTTTCTGGTACCTTGACAAGCATAACAGGACCCTTATCCTCAATATCATCAATGGTCATTTTTACCATCTCATCCCGTCTTAGGCCGCCAAAAACTCCCATTACAAGTACCACTTTACGCAGCAGGAAGGTATAATTCGACGCATTTTTTATAAAAGTTGAGACATGTTCACCTTCCAAAACTTTTGACTTTTTAGGAAGATATCCCTTTGACTTAACTTTTAAAAATGCTATTAATTAACAATATCTTGAAATATTAATGTTTTCCTTTATTATAAGTTCAGACTTCACCTGGGAATATTTTGTCCAAAGGCTATATTTGAGATATATTTTTCCGACTAAAATGAAGTAGAAATAATTAAAAATTGTTATTACCAATGTGCAAAAGGGTTACATACCAATTCCTGAAAGTACCCAACAAACATTTTAAGTTAAATTTACCTTTATTCGACCTCTAAACGGGTCAAATATTTTGCATGACCAATTATATATAGAGATAATTTACATACATTTGTTTTTCTATTGCCCAATGTGGGGAAAGAAACTAAAGTAATTTGAAGGTCGAAAATAGGTTGATAGGGTTTTTCTGTTCAATAAGTTAAAACGAAGTACATATATAGACCTATTTTGCGTCTAAATGCAGAAAGTGAGACCAACCTTTTGACCTAAATATAACTTAAATAGGAGCAATAAGACACTAGACTAAAACACAGAGAAAACATATTATATCTGGCGTTACAAAGAAAAGACAACAATTTATGTCAACACTTCCAACAGGACAAAATGAATTATTATAAAAAGAAGTTCGACTTAAGTATATATTTGGATTGGCCGCTTATTATAACTTCAACAATAAAGTGATATAATTAAGTTTTATCATTTTTCTAGACCGAAATTTGGATGCGAAAGAAATGTGTTTGTGAATTATAGTGATGATACTTTGAAAAACAAAACGCGCCCTTAAAATATGCGTTTTCTTTGTATTATTACGATAATTTTAAATATTTTTACCATTAACCTAAAAACAGAGTGTCTTCATTATAAACATTATATGTACTTAAAGTTTAAAAAAAACTTTAGTTGACGAAAGATATCGTAGTCTAATAGATTTTCCACTCACCCTATGTAATTCTTAAAATTTTAATTATTGTTTTTTTTATAGTTGTCGATAAACAGGAGGACTAATAATTATTAATTATGGCCGTTTTTATATTTTTAACCTTAAAGTTATTTTTCCCTTTATTATTAACTTTGAGAACATGTTTTCTGGTCCGAGGTTAAATTGGCAATCATTTATCGAATTTAAAGTTAAATCGTTCCTAAATAAGACATTTCTAGTTATCAGTCAAAGTTAAATTTAGGGCAAATAAAAATCATCATAATGATAATCTAGGAATTATATTAATTATTCCTTTATTTAAATAAATTTTGTAGGATATGCGCTACCCAATACCGGAACCGATCTATTAGTTTTAAATTTCGAGTAGTGTAGTATCGTTCGGAGTAGTCTGGACCATTGCAGCCTTTGTCTGATATGAACCTGATTCGTTCTCACTGTCTCTCTCCAATAATATTTTGATTGTTAAACGATTTGATTTCGTTTTAACATTACAATTGGCACCGCGGATTTTGTTTTGGCATTGCAAATGTTACCCCTCTTCGCCCTTTAAGGTTAGAAAGAAGATACAGACACAACTGAAACTGTCGTTAAAGATATATAAAGGGAACATGTAACTTGAAGATAATTTGTAATATGTAATCTACGACCTCAATCAGGACAAGTTTTCTAACAGGTGAATTGTACAAGCAATGTTAGCCTTTGAGGTTAATCAGAAAGTTATGAAGTAGCTCAATTTTTAACCACAAAAGGTTTATAGCTTTGGGAACAATTTATATGGCAAAATTATCCAAAATATTACTTGTTTCTAAAATTACATGGTCAGTAAATTATTTGGACTTTTTTTAGGCAATAATTAGTTAATGTTTACCTAGCGTAATAGCCAAAAAATTCCTTAATTATGAATACATATATTAAGTAACAATTAAGTAAATTATGACTTAATCATATTCCTTATTACGATTAAATATTTTTAATGTCTCAAAGAGGTAATTTATTTGTAATTTTTAACTAGGTAGATTAAACTAAAAGTAGATTCCCCTATAACAAATTATTTAAGTTGTAGATATCCAAATTTTAACTTAGATTTTAGAGTTCGGATCTTTTGTGACTTTTAAGAAAACATTTAAGGCAAAAATAAGCAAATATTTGAAAATTTAGGATTATTTTCCTTCCGTTCTGGTCTACATTACTTAATATGTTTGTTGGGTAAGCCATTATTACTGTTTCAGTAATCGCCGTAATTCGGTTTTTTACTTTCCATTGTAGAAAATATTCATACTTCTGGTCGTACAGGGCTTTAGACTTTGCCAGTAGTAAGTTTTTCTTAGCTTTTTCAGAGTTTTCTAAAATATTTTGTGAAATTTCCATATTTTCGTTTATAAAACGTCAAAGAGAAAGAAAATACAGGAGTTTAACAATTTATATTTTAATATTAATGAAAAATAAAGTATTGTATTTATACACCACAGGCGGTACTAGACTATAATGATATCTGTCTAAACCTTGGTTAATAATATACTATTTTCTTATTCCTGAAGAACCAATAAAATACATAATTTTTATATTATTTTTTAAAACATTATCCTTAAAAGATTCCCTACAATTATTAAATTTTTCTGTGTTTGCCGCTGTGTTTTTAAATGATGGCTAATTTATTTAGCTGAAAATACCGCATTATTAGAAATTCGCTGTTCACTTTTATAAAGCTTTTTAGGCACAGCTTTACTTTTCTTTTGTTTGATTTAAAATGCGGGGATTTTGAGATTTGTGTGTCACCCAGTGTAGGACTTTTACACAATATTTTACATAAAATAAAAATGTAATTTACCTTTGAAAATTTAATTTAGGTACGTTTCGTCCGACCTTATTTTAACTAAGGCTTCGTTACAGGCTCCTCGAATGTTCGTTGGCCTATTTACTTTATACGTTTACCTTTACCAAAGGTTAATGAGCAAACAAAATGAAAGTTGAACTAATACACATCCTTATTGACATTTGCTACCCTAATTTTAGTTAGAATTCCAAGGTCGCATGTTGAGTCCATGAGTCAAACTGAACCTTTAACATGCTATAAATAAATTAGAGATAAAATACAATTTTTGCTGGTTGTTCTTGTTTATGTCCCAGTATACTCATTTTTTTTTGTATTGGTCTTAAAAACAATCATTTATTTTCTTGACGTAAATCGCGACTCCGAACTGAATGAATGAATACATTAATGAATGAGTTTATTTTTAGCAGCTATTACATAGCTATTTAAATAGTTATTTACATTTATATATACAGGGTGTCCAGTTTTCGTGTGTTTTCATATACCAGCTATCTTATTATAAAAGATAGAAGGATGGGGTTTGCGGCTTACTGTTCTATTATTTTATAAAGCTTTCATTGCCTTAAACGAAATTTTTATAGCTCTCTCAGATTCTGACATGCAGGGCAATATTGAAAATTTGTCATTTTTGAAGTTCCCCTGTATCTTGATTATTTGACAACATATCAATAAGGTAAGCACGGGTTGTTGTAGAGCTTTTTTATGTAGAATTGAGTGGCGTAGTTAGTTTTTTCTAAAAAGTTTTTTTTTTGAGTTTTGACCCAAACCTGTGGTTTTAAGTAGGATATCCTATACAGGGTGTCGTTCGTATATTTTAAGGGGATATTATACATATGAAAATATGAAAAAAAGTTCATATGAATGTAGGTCATTAATGTCTTATAAGGAAGCTATGGCCGTCCAAAGGTGACCTCCAAAGATTAGTTTCTCTTTTATCTTTGCAACCGCTTGAGGTACCGATATGCTTTTTGGCAAACAAACTAATATTAACAATTGCTGATTTATGATATTGAGAGTTAGTATGAAATTTAGTCAGGGACGTTCTGGCTTAGTTTAAAAAAATTTACCCAAAAATTATAATTCCAGTGATTTTTCTACACAAAAGAGGTATTCTTAAAGAAAATTATTGGGGCAATGATTTAGGAGAAAAATCGGTTTATTTAAATCATTGCATAAACTATTATCGAATTGTGTTTAAACTAAAACATCAAAGTAGTCTTATGAAAAATACAAATTTGAAGTCAAAAAAACATCAGAAGCTCATGGTTAGGGTTAAAATAAATTGACAATGACAATAACTAAGTCAAAACGTTGTTTTATTGTAATTTTTAAACAAAACAAATTAAGAGTTTTATAAGGGGTGTCCCAAAATGTACGCACATTTTAAATATCGTGGCATTTTCGTTTTCGTCATAGTAGGCTTCTGAAAATTTGATAGCTGTCATGTAATTTATTGCAATTAATAGCCATGGAACGCTACACGGTAGAACAGCGCGTTGTTATCGTGAAAACGTATTATAAATGTGGAGAATGTTATGCGGAAACAGTTCGTAGAGTGCGAGCCGATTTTGAAAGAAATAATGTTACAAAACATATGACAAAGCAAAGATTGATCAAGAAATTTGAGCAACGTGGTTCAGTTAGAAACATAAAATCAACAGGGCGGCCGCGTACTGCTCCATCTATTAAAAGTAGTGCAGCAGTGTCGGAAAGTGTTGGTAAGAATCCAGGCACGTCGATTCGCCATCGGTCACAGCGAGTGAACATTACGAAAAGCAGTATTCAGCGAATTCTTACAAAATGTTTACATTTGCATACCTATAAAATCCAATTTACCCAAGAATTAAAGCCAGCAGATTATGGGTTGCGCCGTGAATTTGTTAATTGGATTCTGGAAAACGAAGCAGAAAACGGAGGCTTTTCGACCTGTTTAGTGAGAGGCACATTTTCAATTTCAATCATTTTGGTACGACTCCACCATGATGGTCGTACCCTATTTCAATTTCCCAGTCAAATTTGGGTTTTTCAATAAATTTAAAATAAAACAAAATTCATTTTAAATTCATTTTATTTAGTTATTTTTACTTTTAATTTTCAATATGTATTAGTTACCTAATTAAAGTTACATATGTTTTCTTAAAAAATTTTTTCTGCAACATTAGTTTAAAATTTAACAATGTCATTGGTCTCTTCATAAATAACAACATCTTAATAATTACCCACTGAAGATGAAGGTTTATGCCTTTGAAACATGTATGGGATTTTAATCTGAACTTATTTATTAAATTAGTGGAGCAGACTTTGTGTTTCATTCCTCATTTATGTTATTAGATAAATTTAAACCAATAATAAAACTAATATATTATTTTATTAAATTACAAAAATTGCTCGAATTTGGCTCAGTTGTGTTCTAAACACTTTCGACGCACCGTTTCGATTCCTCGCAATGCATTGGTATTCCCTGCAAAAGCCTAAGAGTTTGATGGGTAGCTTCTCGAAATTGATCGATTATGTGGTACTGTCTCTTATATAACTGATTTGCAATATACCCCCATAAAAAATGCAACAGAGAAAGATCAGGTGATCTTGGAGGCCATCTGATAGGTCCATTGGTACCAATCCATTTATCGGGAAATGTGGTTTCAAACTATTCTCTTACTATATTAGAATTGTGACTCGAAGCGCCTCTTGCTTGTAATAAAAATTATTTAAATCGGTCGAAGGAACATCCTCTAATATTTTCATTAGTGCATCTCGCATAGGTGTCTATTTCCGGGTATAGTTTCTTTATAGATAAAATACTTAATTTTAGTGCCTGAAATAAAGCATGACACCCTAAATTCAAGCCGATCTTGACGTTCTCCTGAAAATATTACGTGTTGGTTCCCTTGGGACCTAAAATTCTAAACGGATTTTATATAACATATATTGTACTTTAACTCAGCCGTTTTCTCAAATATTGTCAACAATTTGAAATGCACCAATTAAAATTTACTTGCGCTTTAAGTAAACCGATTTATATTAAATGAATTTAAAAACGATATAAGGGTCAAATGATGATTCAAAATATAAAATTTCAAATTTCAAACTTCTAAGGTTTGGTGTAAATTTTTCCAACCACTCCTATCTAAACTATTACCCGGGAAATTTTTCTCGACCACAAATATTTAACTACCCACAAAACTCGAAAAAATTTACGGATATAATTTGGCCATTAGTGGCATTACAAAAGAAGATTTCTCCGACAACTTTTGTTACATGCTTTGCCAATACAATTTGATGTAATAACGAGAGCTGGCTTTTTCAAATGACATTAGGATCCCATTGACACAAGTTTACTCACAGATTTATGAAAGCAACGTAAGAAAATAGTTAAATTTTTTAGTTAATTAAATTAAAGACATAAAAAAAAGCTAATAAAAGAAATTTTCAAACAATTTATGAGAACGAAAAATATCGGGATATAATTAGGACACTAGTAATATGCCTTTGAATATTTTTTTTTTCTATGAGATTACATTTTGGTGCCTTAGGTTTCATGCCTTTATCTGCGGATAGCGCTATATTCGTCGAATAATGTCTATGGAAACATAATAATATATTATAAAATATTCTGAGAATAAAGATATTTGGACGTAAAAGTACAGGGCCTAAGAACGATTACTTTCATTTGCGGATATTGTCCATGGATACAATAGGAAACTTGCACACATTTTTTTTATGGCCTTAATATGCTTTTTAGAAATAAAGCAGAAATCAAGAAAACAAGCATCTAATTACCTTAGGACCCGCTAAAATGCATAGTCCAGCGCGGACCGCGTGACAGATGATGTCACGGTGCGGTTTCGATCGCGTGGCGTATTTTTAATTTCGGAGCAATATCAATTGCTTAATATATCTTAGAGTCGGAATTAAATAACATAGTTTCTGTGAAATCTACGTTTAGTTAAATATTTATTTTGTGTTTCGTTGTGTTATTTTCCAATTTCATTTTTTATGCAAGTTCCCTATTCTCGACATAGTTGAAACTAAAGCAATTATTTTGAGAATAAAGATATTCGGACGTGAAAGTACCGGGCCTTACAATGAATCAAGCTAGAATAATGAGATGGCATCAATAATTTCCTTATCTTTCATGGGTAATTTAATTTTTCTTGAAAAATTTATAATCTGTTTAATGCCCTAAAGAATATAAAACAATGAATATTATACCGTCTCTATAGTCTGAAAAATGAGGTCTCTTTTACTTTTAATGGTGTTTGTAAAAAATATATTATAAGACATGGCGTATCATAAAATACTAAATTGTGTATTCAGTTTGTTCCAAAAATACGTGTATATCATATAGATGCAAATTGTAAATAACAAATTGCAAGTTCTGTTATTTTGCTCGATTTTCATTTTCTAATTTAAAATACATTAAAATTAATATGAGGTTTGAATTTTGAAGCTTGATGCGTCTATTCATAACCACTAGCTTATGCATATTTTAAGAGTTCACATTACCGAGCCGTATGATATGCCATTCATTCATTACTGAAGAGCGGATATTTTTGTAATCTCTGGCACATTTGCAGAGCCTACTTTATTATTTTTGACGAATAATACACCTCAAACTTTTTATAATATGAATTTCACAACATAACATAAACATCTGAGGGAGATTTTGATGATTGATACTTCGTTCACTAAATTGTCACTAAAGTTTAATTATTGAGCGCTCTTCTCAAGTGTCTAATTAGGACATGTATTGTAGAAATATTATGTAATTTTAATAAACAACACAGAGATATTAAGCCATTAAAATTTTTAGAACTTAACATTGCAGTTAGCAGTTAGAGGGGATATACGGGACCAGCAATCTAGCCAATTTATGTAAGTTGTACACAGACATTAGATAATCGCAAGCAATTTGGCATACGAACTAGCATGATCCTATCTGTAATGTAGGCAACCTATTATGGATATATACGTGATCTTGTTGCGAGCCCATCCTTACCACAATAGGCTTGTTACCGAGTTTTTTTTTTTTTTGGTAATTTTATGGTATTCAATAGAATTTAATAATTTAGATAAGCTGTTAAAATTTCAGCTCCCTAAGCATATCCAATCCTTAGATATTCAATGTTAAAGATTCGGTTTTAGTAAAAAGCGCTTGACAGAATTGAAGAGCTTGACAGAACTCGTAAGTTCGTTCCAACTTGAACTCGATATGTCAATTGGTTTGCAAAATATCGCGATTTGAATGTGCAAGAAAAAAAATTCAATTAATTATTTCTCGGAAGGGAGTGGAGTTGGGGCCTCGATTTTTTATGAATAAAAGGGTAATATCAAGCACTTTGATGGGTCGGAGGGGGGACAATTGGGAGGGGAGTTATGGGCGGGAAACAAGGGTTATTCAAGCGCTTGTTACGCGTGTTCTGATTAAGATAGCGCAAGCAGCCAGGGTTCAATTAACGCGTATTTTTATTACCTAAAAGATTTTTCTTTTTGCAAATGAGCGCTTGGCGCGCAACATAAAAAATGTCAATTTTTTCACTTGCGTTTTTAGGCATGAAGAAGGGGGGTGGGGGACAAAATTTTTTTGCCACGGGACGGCATTTTTTTTGGGACAATCGTCTGTCCTTCCGTTCCCGACACGCAATAACATTTTCTTTGCTTTCTAGAGATACAACCAAAACCGATTGAGCAGATTTCGGGCAGAAGAGAACATTGATCTCGTAATAATTGAATCAGCGTTATTTTACGGAGGTTCAAAGAATTCCAGTACTACCGATCTACTTTTCCTATCGGTAAACCGTACAATTTTTTGTCATCTAACTTTAAGGATAGTTTGTGAGGTCAAATGTTAGTAAAACATTATATCAATTTTAATATAATATATTTTCGAAGATGAAATAAATAAACGTTGTATCATATCTGCTCCCGAAACTTTCTTCCCTTCCCTTGGCCATTCCTATAGCAGCACGTGCGCTGCAAGGTCGCTTGACCATAATGAAGAGATCGGAATGCAGCCTCTTGTATAGCGCTTATCGTTATTGTTTACCTGCCCATTATTTCCGTGGACCCGCGTCGGCTGGCGCGTCATCCCGGAAAAACAATGGGAGGCTGCTGAGGTGCAAGAGCGCGACTGAGGAAGAAATACCAGGCCACCGATGACCCGAATATAAAAAAATTCGATGAAAAAAACCGGAACCCGATGCCTCTTTCAGTTCCCGATCGTTCAACGATCGAAAGCAGTCAAGATCTTTCAAAATCGCATCATAATTGAGCGAGATACGAGAGATCAGCCATTCGAAAATAATTTACGAGCGCGCGCTCGCGGCCGGTAGTGAGTGTGTCCGGAGTATAGAGAAGCGGAGATGATAAGATTCGCCCCCGGCGGCTTGGAGGTCTTTCTCGTCTGCTTGCGTTACGTTTCTCAACTTGTAACTTGCGCGGGCGGGCAAGATATGGACTTGAAAAAATTGCAAAATAACTAAACAAATAGAAAATTTCCTGCTCTTTCCTTTGAGTCTGGCTAGAACCCCCTACCCCTCTCCGTTCTCTCGCTATGCAGCAAAGACTTTGCCGGAACTTAGCTCCTTTTATAATTGTCGAATCGAGCTCTTGCAGGGCTTAAATTAAAGCCAAAAAAAATGCAGTCCCGTGGCAAAAAAAAATTCCCCCCACCCACCTTCTTCATGCCTAAAAACGCAAGTGAAAAAATTGACATTTTTTATTTTGCGATTTAACGCAGATAGATTATTTAACTTAGAAATAAAAAAAAAACTTGTTAGTTCTGTGATCAACTAGCGTTGGAAAATTAAGGCTAGAGAGTGGCCAATCTGGTTTTTCAAACCTAATTGTCCTCGGTCATATTATTACTCATTATTATAAGTTTACCTCAGTTGTATCGTTTAATCCTATCTAATTTTTTTGAAAAAAAAGTAGCCAAGGCGCATGTCATTTTCGCAGATAGTTAACCTAAGCATACACGAATTAACTCTGTAGTTTTAATAAGCCTACAAAACGATCCAAGATATACGTATTAATTAGAAATTATGTTATCCCATCAATATCTCTAATAAGATTACATTTACCACATCGAATTTCCTCCGAGATTACCAAAAACTTTGTCCAACTTGTAACTGGAACTGCAACGATCCACCCTTAAAATACTTTTCCAATTTCCTAACTTACACACTTCGTGTCAAAGTTCAACATCGGTGTATCTTTTAATTGTGACCGCTCAATCCGTGCTACTTTGAGAGGCAGTGCAAAAAATTAGATTTATCAACATATACAGGGTGATTGGCTGCTTGATTTTATTATGTCTTGTACATTTTGTATCATTTTTCCCAGCATTCTTTCATGAGCATTACATATCACTATATCTTGGTAATGTCAAGGAAGTCCCGCTAGTCCGATGTCCGAGTTGTGTGTGGCCCTATACTAAGTAAACAAACTCAGTAACTGGACTTGCTATAAAATAAATTAAGGTTAGTACCAAGCTCGGTATTGAGTGGTTCTGTATTGATACGGGTTTACCTAAAATACAAGTTTAAAGAACTGTTGTTAGCTATAGTATTACGAACATTACTCAAAGATTGGACGGAATCAACTATTAATGATATTATAAATGATCTCCGCGGTGATTTAATTTTTTCCAGAGAAGAAAAGAAAGCAGTGAAAATGTCAAGCATCATGTACTCGGGTTCTTGAATGTATTTTTACGTCAGGATTTTATCCTTTTACATCTGTTATTCATTGTATACTGTTTAGGTATTGTCGCCTATAGAAATTTTGATATCGGCTCTTGCCTTAATTAATTTTGGGTCGTGCGTTTCCTTTTAAAAGTTTTTGTCTGCAAAGTTTTGGCGCCTTTTTCTATTATATATCATATAATGCCTCTCTACTATGGATTTGGATTTGGACCAATAGGGAGTCAGTCTTTTGGTAGTTTGTATGTCGTGTCTTGTCTGGATCTCGTATGTGAGTCTGCGATTGGTGGGTTTGTCGATACGTCTGTGCGTCGGTAACAATCTTTAATAATTTTCAAGAAAAACTTGTTTATCATCTGCATTTGAAAGTCACGTTGAAGTACTCTGTTGGATGTATATCTAGGTACGTCCGCGATAGTTTTTAACGCCCTGTTGTGAATTGTCTGGAACTTATTAAGCTCCGTTCTGCTTATGTTGCACCACGAAGGTGCACCATAAGTGAGAACCGGCCTGACCAATACCTAGTAGAGGTTGACCTTAGTCCTATTTGAAAGTCTACTTCGCCTGTGGAGCAGGGGGTAGATAGAGCCTAATTGACGCAATACCAGCTTTACTCTATTAATTGAATTGAGCATCCAGTTAAGCCTTTGGTCAAATATAAGTCCCAGGTATTTCACCTCCTGACACCATATCACTTGGACTTCATTAACCCGAAGCCTTGTGTCAGGCCTGCGCGCGGTGCTTTTTGAAAAGAAGATAACTTTTGTCTTGGCGAAATTTAGGCGAATCTTCCAAGCCGAAAGCTATTTTTCCAGCTCGATTACGTGACGCTGCATCCGACTGATGACAATGCGCGGTGATTTGGAAGTCGAAGTAATTACTGTATCGTCAGCGAAAAGATAGAGCTGCATTAATCTACCTTGCGGAATATCATGAGTGTAAATATTATACAACATCGGAGAGAGGTGAGCCTTGCGGCACTCTTGCCCTGATGCGTTTATTCGAAGAAAATGCGTCTCTGACGAGACCGCAAAACTTCTATCCCTCAAAAAAGAAGCTACCACCTTGATTAAGTAGTTCGGAGTTCCAAGCCTTATCAGTTTTAACAATCGTTCATTGTGCCAGACCTAGTCGAATGCTTTTCTCACGTCAAAGAAAACCGCTCACGTGTGCGCTCTTTTATTAAAACCTTTGACTATATTCGATGTCAATCGCGTCGTCTGCCTGACTGTGCAATGTTCGTGCCAGAACTCAAACTGTTCGGCAGGCAAGACGTTCGTGTAAGTACAAAGTCATTGATTCTACTTAAAATTAGCTTTTCAGCAATCTTCCCTAGGCTCGACAGCAGATTAATCGGTCTATAGCAGCTAGCTGGCGCCGTAGGGTCCTGACCTTTCTATAAATCAGAATAACCTTTGCGTGTTTTCATGCAGTCGGGAAGTGGCCTTCTTTGATTATAGCCTAGGATATGCTCCCCAAAGCTTTGTCAGGTAGATTTCGCAACGCCGCATTTTTAAAACCGTCAAAACCAGAGGCTTTTTAATATTCAAAACGCTTATTCGGGACTTAACATCGTTTAAGGCGACTTGGGGAAGGGCCTGAAACGGGTAATTGATTGTTTCATAAATATGTATCGTTCTTGAGACCCTCTCATCTCATAACGCGTCACTGGTCGGATTTTTGCTGAACTGATCCCAACGACCAAATCAGCTTTATCTTTGGAATCCATTAAAACCAAACCCATCTCCTGATTTTTCAGGTGGGACATAGGTGCTCGTGCGCCTCTGATCAATGTCTTGGTCATTCTATAGATGGAGTTATCCGCCATAGAAAGACTTTGGACCCTGTCATCCCACATGTTCGATTGCCGTTCAGTCAATAAATCCCTGACTGCCTGGGCTTCCCGATTAGCCTTCGCCTTGATGCGAGGATCTCCAGTACGATACGCCCTATTCTTCAACCGATTTTTAATTCTTATATGATTTTTAATTTTATCAGATTAAGTCCCGTATTTTGAATATCCGGACACTTTTGTAATAGAAGTTTAGGCCAACGCTGCGTTGATGTCATCTGTGATCTTATTTACTGCATTGTCAATGTCCGGTGGACTATATAGAGGTTCTAACACCTCCACATTTTTCATTATGTTATTATACCTTGGCCAGTTCGTTGAGGTGCGGGTAACAAAACCTCTACCATTTTCGAGCGGAATACCTACTTCTATAACGACCGATACATGGTCTGAGGTCAGATCACAGATGACCGATGGCTGAGACATTTGAACAGCATTCGTCAAGCATCATGTCTGACTTAAAAGACTTATCTGATAATGCCATTCAAAACACTGTGGAAAAGGCTTTACATGATGCGCTACAGCTTACTAAAGGTTTGGGCATGCAAGTTCCAGAAGAGAATTGGAATTATGTTGCTGTACCATTACCAATTTCTATAGTAGAAGACGAAAAAAAAAACAGCATTAACTGCGACTTGGTTGTTAGCGAAGATCATAACTGTAAGATTTTTAAGGCGTTACCACCGATTCAACGTCAAGATAACGAAAATTCTAACCTTCCAAATACTCTCGCTAATCCACAATCCGAAATACACACTGATATGTGCAATTTAAGTGTGGCAGGAATTGGTCAATATCTCTTATTAAAATATTTTTCTCTAAAGCTGATGCCAGAGGAGAGAAAAATGCTGTTTATGAAAAGAGACCACTAATACGAGTAACAGTAGCAGATGGAGAGTCGACTGTCGTGAAGAAATCTTCATTATGCTTGTTGTTAAAGGAAAGAATACGGGGAGTCAGTACTTATAGGTTGCGATGAGTTTTTACAAGCAAATCAAGAACATCCAGTCACAGTTCTGTTACAAGAAAAAAAAAGATTTTACGTCGGATTTAATCATAGAGTAAGAAGATTGCACCATCATTTAAATTGCAAAAAATTTAATTGATTTAATTAATCAATCAAAAAATTCTTTGCAAAATTTTAGATAAAGAAATTTTATTAAAAGAGAAAACATTAAGCTTCCGGCCAATGCCAAATTAATCTCATTTAATATAAGCAATTTATTCCCTAGCATGCCTGCTTCTGAGACTATTGATCTAGTCAAAAAACTCCTTTCTTCAAAAAATGTAAACTTAATCAAAAATCATGAAATATTAGATATGTTGAACATATGTTTAAAACAAAACTGTTTTATATTCATTGGAACAATCTATTCCAGCAGTGAAGGACTGATTACGGGAAATCCACTTAGCCCTTTATTGGCTGAGATATTTATGGATTCGTTAGAAGGTAAGATAAGTAATCTCCCCCTCTTCAACAAATTTACTTATTGGTATAGATACGTAGACGATTTGTTGGCTTGCTTCTATTCAACGGCACTGATAGACAATTAACACTTTTTTTTTGATTATACAAATAATATTCACCCCAATATAAAATTTACCATAGAAAAAGAAATAGACAATGCTATCAACTTTCTAAATCTAATAATATCACGAAAAAATAATAAACATGTTTTCTCTATTTTTCGCAAACCAACACACACAGAAACTATTATAGACAAATCATCTTGTCATCCTACACAGCATTACTACGCAGCATTTTACAGCATGATACATAGATTAATTACAATTCCTATGAATAAAATTAGCTTTCAACAAGAACTAAACATAATTAAGCAAATAGCTATAAACAACGGATACGCTTCCCATATAATAGATACAATTTTAATTAAAAACTTAACCCTTAACCAAAGAAGGTGCAAACAACTTTAAAGTAATTACTTATATCGGCCAAGCAAGTGAAAGAATCGCTAAATTTCTTAGAAAAGTCAATTTTAACATCGCTTTTAAAACTAATAATTAAGCAAGCACTTTAATAAAAAAAAATTACCAAACCAGATTAGACAAAGATAATAAATCAGGAATTTATCAATTAACATGTAAGGATTGCCATTAAACATATACACAGTGGCAAAAAAGTCGCACATAATGCCTGTAACTTTTGAATTACCTCGTATAAGAAAAAGTTACCTTTATGAAAGTTGTTCAGGTTAGTGGTGAATTATTCCCCACATTTCTACCTGCATGAATTTTTTTGTCAGTTCTGGTTTGGTTGCCATAGAGACTAATTTACTTTTTTAAATGGAACACCCTGCATATGATTGCATATTTGGATTCTACTCGGAAAACTCTGACTTTTTTGTATTTCAAGTTTTTATTTATTTAAAATTGTAACAAACTTTATTTATTATAACAAAATAAATAGCCCAGAAAATTAAACAACTTTTTTGCCACTCTGTATAGGTTAATCTAGCAGAAGTTTTTTAAAATAATAAAAGAACATTTTTTAAACTACACTAAGGAAGAAAATAACTCCAATTATTGCAATAACTTATTAGAATGCAATCATAAATTTAACCATAATTACCAGATTCTCCAAACTAAAAATAAAGGCCCTGTTGGAATCCCTACAAATTAATAAACCTAAAAAATACCAACCGCTTATTAAATTGTCAAACAGCTTTGGATAAACCTCTTTTGTTAAATCTGTGTTAATACCTGCCCTAACTATATAGATAATTGTTAGAAAAACCAGAATGTATGCATTTTATACACCTTCACTTTTATATCATTCATTTTTGATAAAGCTACAGTGACAACATAACTAGTCGAATTTTATAAATAATTCTTAAAACTTCAAACACAGTGGAGTTAAAGTAAAAAGTATGTTCACTTCCTCATATAATATGATATCTATGACTAATTTTAGGCAAAAATGATTCTATTCACTTTCCCCGAATTCATAACGGTTGTTGGTGGTGGTCCCATTGTTTGGCGATCCCCGGATCTGAACCCACTAGACTTTTTTATGTGGGAACATGTGAAGACACTTACCTATTCCGTGTGAAAGCCTAATAACAGGGACAAACTCATCCAGAATATTCATTTGGCGCTATATAAGGTGAATAACATCATGAAGAACTAGAACTGCTAACGAGAACTACGATGGAGGATTAAGTTATTCATTGCATAAGGTGGTAGCCACATCGAGCAGTTTCAATATTTGCAATAATATTACGCTTCTATTAAAGTAAATTCTAAGCCTTGTAGTAATTTAGTTCGACTTTAAATCCCAATATTTCAAAAAGCGTTAGGAATTCGGGAAAAATAAATAGATTAACTCTTGCTTGAAATCAATCACGGAATTCATATACGAAGTATCTCGCATACCTCGGCGGGCACTCTGTATAATATAATTACCTTATGCTAAGGAAGTTTGATTCAAAAAATAATAATTCAATAGGATACATTTCTGGCCTTAACAAAAGTGTTTTAATATTTTTTAGCTATTGTTAAAGGGCTTAGATAGCAATAATGGTAATAGTATAAAGTGCACGATGTTTCATAACATTTTCAATATCGGAAAATCCCCCATGCCCCCTTCATACCAACGAAGGCATTATTTATTTTAAAACGTAGGAAGTTATTAAACAGCTGCTTTAAATTATTTTAAAATATTTGCGAAAAGTTTATGGGAAATACGGTTTGTTAGCTCTCAAAGTTATGCAGCCCGAACGGCCAGAAATTGGAAACTTACCCGTCGACGCCACCGTTGAACTTTGGGCATTGCTAAAGCCCAGAAATCGGAGAAATCGTCTAAAGCGGAACGCTACATTTCCGCAATTAGTTAAACAAAGTTTTAGGCAAACTCGGCGAAAATATGAAGATTTCGATTTGGTTGGTTGGCAGATAATCCAAGTGGAAATATTGTTGCGAATGGGTTTGGGTAGTTAATATTATCAAAAACAGATAGGTATAGTTATATTATTTATAACCTAAAAACCCTAGCAACGTAATAAACGTAATATACGCACCGTAATAACCAATGTTGTGTTGTTGCCCCCCCCCCCCCTATTTTTCGTAATTTTATACATAAAAATTTAATTTCAGGAGATCTTAGTGCATATTAAGTCAGTTTTTAGTAAAATCAGTCCTGGTTTAACCGTTTTATTTTAAATAGACACTTATAATTTGTATTCAGTATTTTAATTATGGAAGATCCCCTTAATATTAACGTATCATACATTCTCATTTCTTTTTCCAGGTTAAGTCTATAAAGAAATCCTAAGATACAAAGAATTCGTTAATATAAAATGACTCTTTAATGATAGTTGATCATGTAAGTTTTTGAGTGGTCTATTTTTACGTGTTTAATAATATCTATGGTTGATGCAAAACAAAAACCGATGCGCGTCATCAATCAGCTGATAATTGTAAATACGTCAGATAATACGAGGAAATTTGGGCAAAAAGTATTAAAACTATGCGATATTGAATTTACTACAAACTTAAAGTATTCTTCGTGTATTTAAGCTTAAAAAAATTAACATAATTTAAATTTTATTGACCGATAGTTGGCAACACAACTGTATGTACATGGTACTACTGGTCGGTCTTGGCGAGATGAAAATAAAGGAAGTGTTAGATCTACTAAAGTTGATGGTATTATGCAGTAAACAAATATATAAACTATGGAAAGTTTATATAGGTAAAACATATTTTTCTAGGTACATTATACTTCATGGTGGTAGTGAAGATGGTTTTGTTGAGGGTTTTTATGAAAAAAAAACTGTGTAATTCCCTTACTCGGATATTTTGGTTACAAGCTGGCAACACTGTCGGTAACTGACGTCGCTAGAAGGGTATGACGTGCATCGATTCTTGTTTTGCAGCAAGTATAGTAAACTTGTTTCGGTATGATGTTTCTCTCAATATTTTTAAATGCGAATATGCAATTTTATTGCCAAAAAATAGCTTATTAAATTGTCCTCCGAATTATGTATTACAACAGGTCGTATTACATTTATTTCTATTTCATTTACGAAACTTTATTAAAATAAAATATATCTATTATTTAACCTTCATTTAAAGTAATAAATAAAGGTGGATATTTGCCGGTGCGTCATTACTTGCACTTGACTAAAACTACCTATATAAATCTTGTGCGGACTCACGTTTGTAACAATGAGGTACACAAAACTTTAACCTGTATCCCCACAAGTCGACTGGTTCAAACTTGTTGAAAAATTGGAAAATAAAATCCTTTTTGAATTTTACTGCATTATTTCTTTATTAAACGACTAATAACATTCCTCCTCTCTTCACCCTAGCATGGGCTACAACATTACTAACAAGACGTGTTAGGTGAACCACTTTTGTAAACACTTAACAACTTTTAACAACTTTTTAACGTGATGGCTTTATCCACTTACGGAGCGACGATCTAATCTCTTTAGATTGCCACCTGACACTTTGCTAACAAGACATGTTAGTTAGAACACTTTTGACTACAAATAACAACTTTTTAACGTGAAGGCTTTTCTCCTACACGAAGCGACGATTTAATCTCTTTAGATTCCCGCCTGACACCCTTTAACACAACTAATAACTACTTTTTAACGTTAAGGCTTTCTCCCTTCACGGAGCGGCGATTCACTCTCTTTAGATTCTCGCATGACACTCTTTAATACAACTAATAGCTTTAACGTGAAGGCTTTCTCCCTTCACGGAGCGGCGATTCACTCTTTTTGGATTCTCGCATGACAGTTTAACACTTTTAACTACTTTTTAACGTGATGGCTTTATCCACTCACGGAGAGGCGTGTAATGGCTAAATGGCGCCACCAAGTTCACTAGGCAATTGACCGTCAGTGAGTCAATGCCGGAGGTGCCATTGATCCATTTATGTTTAGATTAGGAATGTGTTGTTTAATGTATAGTATTATATTATTGATAACATGAACGGTAATTGACCGAGGACAACTAGTTGAAAGGTTGTTCCGCGTACATTGTAACATTGTATATATATGAGAATGGAAGACTGATTAAATATAGGATTTATTATGTAGAACTAGATACTGTCGTTTTCTTATCGTATCCTGACTACATTGTTACACAACGAACCAAGAACATTACAGGCGACTTGTCTTTCTAGATGTTTGCCTGACACTTTACTAACAAGACATGTTAGTTAGAACACTTTTGAATACAAATAACAACTTTTTAACGTTAAGGCTTTTCTCCTACACGGAGCGACGATTTAATCTCTTAAGATTCCCGCCTGATACTTTAACACAATAACTACTTTTTAACGTGAAGGCTTTCTCCCTTCACGGAGCGGCGATTCAATCTCTTTAGATTCTCGCATGACACTGCTTTGTTTACATTTCAGAACATATATTAACCCTATCTAAATACCTTGACCAATCAAATATTAATACGTCAAAACTAAAATGGCAACGTCCATCCACCAGGCCACTATCGATCGGCCATTCAGAATCTTTGCTTGTTACTACGCACGTGGGTGCTAATATTATGTGATAGTTTTAGAGAATATTATGTAGATTTTAAATAGCAGACAGTCTTTGTTTACATTATAGAATTTAATTTGAACGTATATTATTTGTACGAAGATGCCACCACTTTGATATGCGGTGTTGTCATTTATATTGCCTTTAAATTAATGTATATTTTTCTATTTATTGCATTTAGTGGTTGAAGAAAAACATAGTACTTTAGCATGAATGCGACGTTGCCGCTTGGCTTAGTAATACATTACATTATATCCCCTAAGATTGATTTCAACCTTGTTACTTTATTTTCCTACTGGCTCACGACAGAAATATGAAGTGTGTCCAAAACAAATCTAATTAAAATTATAAGATTCAAAAAGTCAAATAAAGCCCTAATTTATGAACGTCCAAATTTTTGTGGCTAGCGTTCGATATGAATAAATAATAACAAATACCCATAAATACTTACCGCCAACATAAAACTACGATAAAAAAAAAGCTCTAAAAGAAAAGTTTTTAGGATTAAATTGAATTTCAAGGCACAAAAAAGTTTAAAAACAGATTGTAGTTGACAGACGCTAAAGCACTGTGGAGGTGGAGTGATGTTATGGGGCTATATGTCGTCTGCTGGAGTCGGTAACATACATTTTATTGAAGGGAATATGGACCAATACATCTATTTGAATATACTGAGGCAGCATCTTGGAGCTAGTGCTGAAAAATTGGGTATTAATGGCAATTACCGCTTTTATCATGACAACGATCACAATCCACGGCATACCGGGTCCGTAGTTGGCTGCTTTATAACTGCCCACAAGTGGTTAAAACACCACCCCAGTCACCAGATCTAAATGTTATTGAAAATTTGTGGTTAATATTAAAAAAGAAAGTCAACAGTGTCCCCATATCTAACAAAAATGAATTAAAAGTCAAAATTTCGGAAGAATGGAACACAATGTCCCTGGAACATACAAGAAAATTAGTCGAATCAATGCCTAGACGCCTACAATATGTAATTGAAAATAAAGGAGGACCAACAAAATACTAGCAGTTGATTTTCAATAAATAAAATCGTTTTGTTCTTATTAATTTTGTTACTTTCATACTCTGCATCATTTAAGATGTGACATAATATTCATCCATATTTTATATTGTAACACTTAGGGCGAATTCCATTGGTAAAAAAAGTGCTGCACGAGTGTAAAATTTGAAAACCTTTGGACATTTCAGTGCAAGTATTTAAAAACCATTGCGAAACCGGTGCAACAAGTGTTGCACCGAGTGCAATCGGTTCCGCACGTGCTCTTGGAGACCGTGCTGCACCGAAACTGGATGAAAATGTCAAAAAATACAGTGTCTTGATTTTTTTATTTAAAAAATGCACTCAAGGTCTAATCTGAAAACCATTGGTACTCAAATAGTGCAACACTTTTTGTGCACTGGTGCAGTTTTACTGGCATACCAGTGTTGCACTTCTTTTACCAATGGAACTCGCTATTAATTACGTTATGTGTTTAACTTTTAGTCAAAATAAAGTAATATTATTTCAAGAAGCTCCCAAATACATATTTGAGATACTTAAAATTCGCTAAAAGGTTTCTTTTTTGTCTCAGGCAGGAAAAAATTAGTTTTTATTGCAACTGCATCATTTAAGCTGTGAGTCACTGTATGTATATTTTTTATGACAAGGCACAGCACTGCAGGATTAATTCTTCATGGCGCTCTGTGAGCGGTGCGTATGCCATGAAAATAGACTCAAGTCGCCAACCGGGCTTCGATGTTCAAGGCTTTCCAGGTTCTTTGTCAGATCATGGTCACCGATCAAGTGAATGGCTCTTCTTTGAGTAGAATCTAGCAATCTCGGGGTATGTTTAGGAACAGAGCTCCAAATATGTAAGCAGTACTCCAGCGATGCGCGATGGTTGAGTTTGGGCGTTATAGAGCATTAAAAGTTGTTGGGGTGTATACAGGTTCTTAGTTCGGAAAAGCATTCCAAGCGTCTGCGAGGCTGCCTCAGCAATGGCCGCAACGCAACGTGACTATGCCAAGACATATTACTATCCAATTTTGTCTATCTCTTATTGTTGTCGCTCTAGATATAGGGTATAAATTAAATATGAACGAAAACCCTGTACGCATTGCATGAACGGTTGCAAAATACAGAGATAGAGCAAAGTCTAAACTTATCTTTTAATAAAGTTTGAAAATTGAAAAAGTTGATTAAAGTAAAACGCTAATCAGAATCCCCTTATTAGTTCGACAAAGTTCTCGGCAATCTCGACGAAAATCACTGGCCTGTTTGTAAAATTAGGTGACCTATAATCTGATTGAAAATAATGTGGTTAATGGGTACTTTTTATGTTGGTATATAATATTCAATGAGTAGATGAACTACGCTACCTAAAAAAATATAATATTTTTGCCGATTTTTTTAAAAAATAAATACCTTCATTATTGTCATTGTCTACTGCGTCTATGCTTTGGGGGCGGAACTCGTGTACTGATATCTGAGGTGGATTTAATAATTCTGAGTCTGCATCACTAATATTATGGTGATGATCATGGATAACGCCTACAGCTTCCACTGATCTTGATTTTTCTGGAAACAAACACTATATAAAGTCATTTGGTCTACTCATGGCAACAAGAGTCATGCTAAACTATTTAATTTAAAGAAATAGTCCATTCTCGAAGTGGAGTTGAAATATAGAGAAAGGGGAAAAAAAGTCAACTATTTAAAATGTAGACTTATTCTTCCCTGCATAGACAAAATGATCTTATTTGCAAAAATGTGAAACAATTTATGTCTGCCAAATGAAATATTTTTTGCATTGCAAGTGTATTAAATTTCATTAAGAAATATTACAGCGACTTTTATTAAACTTTCTAGCTATCAAAGATGATGACGTTTTACCTATTTCATAATGTATGCATTGTTTTGTCGTAGTTAGTTAACAATTCATGCAAGGGATTCGAAATTGAATTTATTTCCATTTAAAAGAATTTACTTTTATGTGTTAATGCTTTAGCCCAACAAAAATTAATTTTGGAAATACCCTGTATAAAACATATCCAACATTTCTCATGAAATAAAAAGGGCCATATCTTCGCTAATTTATGTCAAAATTTATAATGTTTAACTGTCCTAGTTCCAAAGTTATTCGACTTTATTTTTGACGTATTTTCTTATACAAAATCCATTTAATAATTTTAATCTCAGGCTATAGATGGGTACAGTTCTTGCAACACAATTTCCGTGCACGTCATCACACAATCAGCTAAGAATTGTATATCCGTAAGAAAACATGAGGAAATTACATTTTGGGCAAAAATATTAAAATTTTGTGCGATATTGAATGTACTACAAACTTAAAGTATTCTTCTTTGATACGGACCCAATTGAAGCAAATATTTTGTTTATTAAACCTTGGTAAATTTAATATAATTTGAATTTTATTAGCCGACAGTTGGCAACAGAACCGTCAACGGTGCGGTGGCGCCAGCTTGGTCGTTGGCCTGTTTTAACGTTTCGTTTACGTATCGTGAAAAAGTAACCTCAATTGTGGTTTCGTGTTGTTGTGTGTCTATTTTTTTTTTAACAAAAACTCTAGTTCGTTTCATAAATAGCATTAAAAAAACGTTATGTTAAAAACAATAAAAGTGCACATACATATCTCTGTCGATTATATTATTTACTATTTGTGAAAAATGCCGAAGCATTTAAATAGCCGTGCAAAGAGCTAATAGCTTCTCTAATAAGCTATTTTCAGGAAGAACTTAACAACAATGATCTCTTATTACCCTTTACGTTAGAGAAGTAACTTTAAAGAGTATGTTAAGTTCTATATATTTTATTTCTACTTTACTAATTTTTAGCGTGTAGCAACTGCCCTAAATTTGAATATCTTCACTGTAAGCGCAGTTTCAACAACAATTAAAAAAAATAAATTATTAGAATCACCTAAAAAGAAACGTTCTCATTCAAAGAATGTTGTAAATTTTATGGAATGTACAAAACAAGAAAGTTGTATTATTCAAAAGCTATAATATTTTGAATTGGTTAAGCTTAAGCTGTAACTTTTTTTTAGAACATCATGTAACTTTAACAACTTCAAGTAAGAAATTAAATGACAGGCAACTGCTTGATGGTTGTCTTAACTCTTTAAAAAGCTTCTTAAATGATATAGGCTTCGGATGGACAAAAGATAGACCGAGGCGAGGGCTTATGAAACTTTCCCATGTAGCTTTTAAACGACTGGAATTTTTGAAAAATTTAAATGAAAGAAAAAGAAGCATCCTTTTACCAATTCGTTTTCTTGGATAAAACATGGATTTTTCAGAATCGCACCATTGGTCGATCTCGGCAAGATGAAAACAAAAGAAGTGTTAGATCTACTTAAGTTGATGGTAAAAGGTAAGTAAACAAATATATAAAGTAGGGGAATTTTACCTTGGTAAAACATATTTTCTAGGTACATGATACTTGATGCTGGTAGTGAAGATGGTTTTGTTGAGGGTAATTTTTTTTTCTTCTAAAACTAAGCTGAGTCACTACTATGGAAAAATGAATCAGCAAAATTTTCCACACTGGTTCGAAAACCAATTATTGAAAAATTTAGCAAAGACATCTGAGATTGTAATAGATAACGCCCCATAACATAGCATGTTGTTAACAAAAATACCTAACACATCATAAAATAAAGCTGCAACTCAAGAATGGTTAACTACTAATAAAATTGAATTTAATTATACAATGCTTAAAGCCGAACTTTTACAAATAATTAAAAGATTACCAAAAGAAATTTTTTATGCCCTTTTTTTAACATTTTCTGAAATATTAACCTGGCTGAGAAATATGGACATAAAGTAGTACGGCTTCATCCATACCACTGTATATTCAATCCGATTGAACATATTTGGGGGATTACCAAAAATTATTATAACAGAGATATTAGTCGTCAAACATCTATAGTTTGAAAAAATTCAATTCGGCACACAGAAAGCGATATATTAAAATTGTATGAGAGAAAACATGTATTAGACAGACTGAACATTCAACCCATTATTATTGAAGTAAATGACTGATTGAAGTGGTTTGGAGGATGATTGATGATACATCTTTGTATTATTATGTTTATTATTCTTAATATTGAAACACAAAAACTAAAAAAATTAAAGTCTTTAAATAATGATTAAATAATAATACGGAATAATAAAATAGATTAATAGTGAAAGCATATGTAAAAAAAGTAACAATGAAATTATATGAAGATTCTTATACAATTTAGGTATACAGTGTGTCTGTTTAAGTTGTCTACATATGAGAAACTTTTTTATTATTAATTTTACGAAAAAAAGTTATTCTTCATAAAAAGTTCTGCATGGTCCAAAATCTAAAATGCAATCATCAGATATTAAATTTTTCCAAGTGTATACGAGGGGTATAAAAAAATGTGAATTTTGCTCAAGAGTAAAGTACCTTTATTTTTTACGATATCGAAAACTGTAATTAAGAAAAGTTGTTCGGAATGAAAAACTATATTTTAATATGAAATTAAATCTTTCTACTTAAGATTTTTTTTATTTTTACAAAATTTCTCAAATTACCGATACAGAACATTCATCTTTTTTGTTTATTAAAAACATGATAACCTTTCCGTTTCGTTCAGAAAGTAATAAGTAAATTTAATTAATTAATCAATACACCATTGAAATTAAATGACACATTTAATCTAGGATGCACTGACAATAATTGTTTGTCAGTAACTTCAAAAAATCAATTGTATTTATAAAATTTAGTAGAAATGCCAGCAGCGTTAAGTACTCAAGATAAAATTGAAATTGTGTTAATTGTGGGTGACAATTATAAAACAAATCGAGAAGCTGCAGACATTTTTAATACCCGACACCCAGAGAAAAATCTTTCTATACCACAGTAAGGAAATTATTAAACAAATTTAAGACTTCTGGAGATGTAAGAGATAAGTTTAGCAACAAACGCCAAAAACGGGTAGCCAGTGATGACATGGAATTTGATATAATGCTCTCAGCAATTGAACATCCTAAAAATTCCTTGCGAACATTCTATAAGCAAAGATACGGTTTCAAAAATTTTAAAAATACGTTAAGACAACGAGATTATGATAGACGCTTTGAATTCTGTTGTGATGTCCAAGGAATGTTAGAAGGTAATCCATTTATGGGAAGACATATTATCTTTTCGGGTGAAGCAACACTTACATCAAATCGAACAATCTCTACCCAAAATTGCCGTTGGTGGAGTGATACCAATCCAAATTTTGCCATAAAACTCGGGACCAGTATGCATTTAAAACAAATGTGTGGTGTGGAATTTATGGAAATACAATAATTGGACCTTTTTTTTTCGAATGCAGACCGTTATTTACATTTTTTAGAGAATGAATTAGACAATTTTCTTGATAACGTTCCCCTCCTTCAACGTAAACAGATATGGTTCCAACAGGATGGTGCCCCTTGCCACAGTAGGTTAGATGTAAGGTAATACTTTGAAAATCGTTTTAATGAAAGAGTTATACATCGTTTTTCGGAAATTTCTTGGCCACCTCGGTCTCCAGATTTGACCCCACTCGACTTTTTCTTGTGGGGTTACCTAAAACAAAAGTGTATCTTCAAAGGCCATTTACAAATGTTGCCCATTTGAAAAGAGTCATTGCAGGATCGGTTCAGAGTATTACTCCGGCTATGGTTAGAAGAGTATTTGAAAAGATTTTGCGATAGAACAATAACCTGTATTGACAGAGAAGGCGGATATGTTGAGGCGTTTGTGAATTGAGGAAGTTAATAATGTTCGTTAAAATTATTACAACAAAATGAATTATTATGGTATTATTCATTTAAATGCATCGCTAAAATTTTACAAGACAGTCATTAAGTAATTAAAAAGTTATCAAGTGTTCAAAAAAAAAAAATAAGAGATTACTGTTTATTATTACTTATTGAGAGAATTTCGGAAAATTTTTTAAAAATGTTTAATTTTTAGTATGTAAACTTAGTCATCAATTAATTATAAGTTTGGAAAGAGTAAAAATAAGTTGAGGTAGATGGATCTGATTACATTGGACTTGAACGAATTTTTATTTTAATGGTGTATTAATTAAATTTTTAGAAATAAATTTTGTTTTGTTAGAATTTACTTATTATTTTCTGAACGACACGGAAGGTTATCATATTTTTAATAAATAAAAAAGATAAATGTTCTGTATCGGTAATTTGAGAAATTCTGTAAAAATAAAAAAAAATCTTAAGTAGAAAGATGTAATTTTATATCAAAATATAGTTTTTCATTCCGAACAACTTTTCATAATTACAGTTTTCGATACCGTCAAAAATAAAGGTACTTTACTCTGGAGCAAAATTCATATTTTTTTACACTCCTCGTATACACTTGGAAAAATCTAATTTCTGATGATTGCATTTTAGGTTTTGGACCATGCAGAACTTTTTATGAAGAATAACTTTTTTTCGTAAAATTAATAACAAAAAAGGTTCCCATTAGTAGCCAACTTAACCCATTAACGCCCAAATTATTTTTTTCTTTCAAAATTAAAAAATTTTCTTAAGAGTAACTCGTATGGCATTTGAGTTAAGGTATAAGTGGATAGATATATTTTTTTTAACCCAGTTGGGTTTTTAAGGGCCGTCCTCATATGAGGACGCTGGGCGTTTTAGGTTGTAAATTTGGTAAACTAAGGAGCCTCAAGAAAAACATTTGTTTATGATTTTAATAGTATAAAAAGTACTTTATTATGAATACTTAACAAAACATAGGTAAAAATTTTAAAAATCAAACTAAAAATATCAAAAATACTACCATGCCAACATTTATTTGGGATACAAAGACTTGTTATGGAATTTTGGAAAGCATGAAATGCACAGGGTCGCATTACATTTTGTGCAAAAAGTACGCGGTTTTCCTTTACACGACACGAACTGGCATCGACGTTGATGGTCTCTTTTACCCATAATATGATTCTTCTCATCAAACCTAACATCATCAAAAATATTCGCTCTGGATGTTGAAGGCAAACTCAGTGGTCTGCCCCTTTGTACTCGTCGACCATGTCCTAGTTTTAGGTATAGAACAACAATATTCCTGCGAAAATCTTTTATTGAACTACGGTCTTGGGTATGTAGCAAGTTATATAAAATGAAACTGTTTACTAACGCCATATCCACTATACGAGTGATCAAACACCAATACCATTTTTTTCCTCTGATAGCAATTGAATGTTTCTCAAGTAGCCAATCATGGTGATCCACACCGCCCATGTATTTGTTATAGTTGTTTATAAGTTTAGGCTGTGGAACTGCAGCATGCTGTTTTATTTCTTTATTCCATCTTCGAAATGCACACATTGGCTCAATCGGTTTGAAATTAGTTCCCACTGTAACGCTTTTATTGTCGTTCCATCTTACCATTAAAATATTATATTTTTTTTTCAAATTGGTAGTCAAACACTCCCCTGTTTGATTTTTCCACTTGTTGTACAGACATCAAGGGGCATTTCTCTGTCCTATTGTCTCGTATGGTGCCACTGGCACGAAATCCTTTTTCCTTTAAGATTTTAAACAAATTATAGCTACTGAAGTAGTTATCAAAATGAACTGTGTATCTGTAAGGATCGTCTACTACGTGTAGCATATTCGTAATAACTCGAGTTCCTAAAGGGTCGTTCGATTGAATTGGTTCTTTTCCACAATAAAGGGAAAAATTAAAGCAGTATCCACTGTCGCCACATAAAGCCCATAGTTTGTAGCCAAATCTTATTGGCTTACCCTTGATAAATTGCTTCAAGCCATGCTGGCCGTAATACCTTACCATCATCTCGTCAACAGATAAGTGTTTTTGAAATATTCCCCACTGTCGAAAGTTCTTGTTTATTTCATCAAGAAGCGGTCTAATCTTAAAAGCTCGATCATGTTTATTTTCATTTGCGTTTTTATTATCTTGCAAATGTAAAAAGTCGCACTTCAACCTTCGAAGTGTGCAGTCGCTGACAGTGACAGTAAATCGCTCCTGTCAGTATTTCGATTTTCAAGAAATTTGTCAAAAAATAATTTTCATCTGTCAAAGTCAAAAAATAATAAAATTGTATTAAATTTCCATACAAATGGAAGCGCAAGGCGGGGGGGATGCCCCCCGGCCAGAGGACGTGTCCATACCCATGTCGGATGATGAAATTATGCCGCAGACGACTTTATCAGTAGAGCAGAGAATTGAAGCTTGCGAGAAGAGGATGGAAGCGAAATGGAAGAAATTACTGGACGAAAACAACGTTAAATGGATAAATAAAATGAGGCAGATGCAGGAGGATAGTTTCACGAGAGCAACGGAGGTTAGAGACTTAAATAAAACGATAGGGGAGTTGAAACACGAATTAAGTAGGTATCGCACTAATCCAGACACAGACGAGCCAAACTTTAATGTAAATTCACAAATAGACGCTATATTTAACAAACAACAAACAAAACCAATATTAAATGATACTGAAAAGGCCTCTGCTAGCAAACTTAATAATAAACAACTCGACATAAATGCGATAGTCATAGACAAGGCCGGCTCAGGCATGGAATGCGATTCAGAGGTTGATTCGGACAGTAGCGAGCAGTGGTCTAGTCAGGTATCTAGAAAGACAAGAAAGAGACAAAATGTTAACCCTGATAACGCTATTACAAATAGCAAGAAAGTAGCCGGTAGTTCTGCTTGGCCTAATTTACCAAAATCGAGCAACAAAGCCTTACAAAATCACTTGACACAGAAAACGTCACAATCTGTCAATACCCAAGCAGAGCTGCCAGCACGAGCAACGAACACGCTTAAACACGTCAAACCGGTCGTCAATGATGTACTGGAGACCAGCCCTCCCAAGTTGAGAGTTCCTCCAATTGTCATTAGAGATAAAAGCAAATACAATGATATTTCGGGATATTTGCGATCAGTCAAAATTGACTACGGTCGCGCTGTCACTGTGCCAGAGGGTGTAAAAATACATCCACCCACGCCGGTGGATTACCACAAAATTATTAAATACTTAACATTGAAAAATCTGTATCATTACTCGTTCAGATTTCAGGACGAAAAAGAGTTACATGTTGTACCTACTCAGAGGGGTCCTGGAAACCTGGACAGAAGATAAAATAAAGGATGACTTAAAAGAATTAGGTTTCAATCTCACAAGGGTAATACGCTGGCACAGTCGCAGCGGCGCTCCACTGCCTCTGGTGTTGGTTTTCTTACCGAGATCAGAAAAATCAATTTATGAACTAAGGTTTTTAGACCAAATGTGTGTTAAAGTCGAATCGCAACGTGCGCGCGCTACCATTTCCCAGTGCCATCGTTGTCAGCTGTATGGACACTCTCAATTTCGATGCACAGCTCCCATCAAGTGCCTAAAGTGTGCATTGAGTCATTTTTCTTACGAGTGCCCAAAGCCTCGCGAAGAAAAGGCCAAATGCGCAAACTGTGAGGGTCAACACCCTGCTAATTACATGGGCTGTCCTCGTCACCCGAACAATTTGCGCAAAAATGCGCCAACTAACAACAACAGCGCGCCAAGGCGGAACAATACTTTTAAATGGGGTCAGCAAGACAATAGTAAACTGGCCAATGATGGCAGTGGGAATAGAGCAGACCTCCCCTCACAGGGATCGAAAGCAATGCCAAACGCACTGGAGTCAGCGTTACAAACCACAATGCAAAGCTTCCTTGCACAGTTTTCGAAAATAATGGAGACTCAATTGAAAAATATCGTGAATACTTTTCAGAAAACCGCTGGTTAAATGGCGGCGCAACCGGAGACGGCATATTTGAAAATCGCAACTTTTAACGTCAACAGTATAAAGCAACGGAGACTCGAACTTATAGATTTTGTTGAGAGAAACGAGATAGATGTGTTTCTTATCCAGGAGACTTGGCTAAAGGGAGAAAGGTTTTCGTTTCCGAATTATACGGTGTTCCGAAACGATCGCCTAAATAGACGCGGGGGCGGAACCATGATTCTGGTCAAGAAACACATTTATGCTCAAGTTGTGCCAGGACCTGACAATTGCGCCCACATCGAAGGGACATTCATTTCAATAAAATTTAAAAATAACCAACGCGTTCACCTGGGATCGGTTTACTGTAGCCCGTCGGTAGGTTTCACAGGCAATTGTTTGCAAAAGATTTTTAATAATAATAATATAACGATTATAGGGGGCGACCTCAATGCCAAACATACGGTTTGGGGTTGTAGGTATACTAATCCAAGAGGCCGCACCTTATACAATTTTTCAGACCATCTAAATTACCATATTCTACCGCCGGAGGACCCCACTCACTACTTTGGGCGTGGTCTTCCGGATATCTTGGACATTTTTGTAACAAAGAACGCACTGCAGATGTCACAGCCAGCGGTTGTTTGTGATCTAAGTTCTGACCATATACCGGTGATAGTCGAAGTGGGTAATCCGTTTGAGAGAGGCCGAGGTTTTGTTACTCACACCTCAACAAACTGGTTAAGATATAACAACATTATGAATAATATTGAGCAGCTGCAACCATTGCGTGGCTCAATAGATATAGATAATGCCGTAAACAAGATTACAAACCAGATAAACGAGGCGTTGGTACAATCATCTGTTACAAAAGTGTCCGGATATTCAAAATACGGGGCTTTAACAGACGATATTAGAAATCGCATTAGAGTTAAAAATAGATTGAAAAATAGGGCGTATCGAACTGGAGATCCTCGCATCAAGGCGGAAGCCAACAGAGAGGCAAATTTAATCAAGCAAATGCTGGTAGAAAGGCAGTCGAATCTATAAGACGACAAAATCGAAAGTTTATCTATAGAAGACAATTCTGTCTACAAAATGACAAGAACTTTGATTAGAGGCGCACGCGCTCCCATGTCATACCTGAAGAACCAGGACTCAGGCGAAGTTCTGATTGATGCTATGGATAAAGCTGAATTGCTCGCAGAAAGCCTCTTCGAGCAATTCAGCGAAAATCCAACCAACGATGCGACTCGTGATGAGAGGATCTTCAGAACAATACAAATTTTTAGAACGATAAATTATCCGCTGCAGGACTTTCCTCGAGTCACTGTAGACGAAGTAAAGTCCCTAGTTAGTGTCTTGAATATTAAAAAAGCCCCGGGTTTTGACGGTTTAAGGAATGCGGCGTTGCGAAACCTACCAGACCGAGCTTTGGGGAATATAGCAAACATATCCCAGGCTATAATCGAGGAAGGCCATTTTCCGCGCTCCTGGAAGCACGCCAAAGTCATATTAATACATAAAAAAGGCGAGGACCCAACGATGCCATCGAGTTACAGACCGATTAGTCTGGTATCCAGCCTAGGGAAAATTGCCGAGAAAATCATTTTAAGTCGTCTAAATGACTTTGTGTTTGCACGCAACGTTTTGCCTAACGAACAGTTCGGTTTTCGGGCCGAACATTGCACAGTTAGGCAAACGACGCGTTTAACATCTAATATTGTAAAAGGCTTTAACAGGAGAGCGCACACGGGAGCGGTTTTCTTCGACGTAAGTAAAGCTTTCGATAAGGTATGGCATAACGGTCTGTTACTAAAGTTGATAAGGCTCGGAGCTCCGAACTACCTCGTCAAGGTAGTTGGCTCGTTTCTTGAGAATAGAAGTTTTGCGGTCTCGTCAGAAAACGCACTTTCATTGACAAAACGCATCAGGGCGGGAGTGCCGCAAGGCTCACCTCTCTCTCCGGTGTTGTATAACATTTACACTCATGATATTCCGCGAGATAGATTCACGCAGCTCTATCTTTTGGCTGACGATACAGCAATTACTTCAACTGCCAAATCACCGCGCATTGTCGTCAGCCGGATGCAGCGTCACGTAATCGAGTTGGAAAAATGGCTTTCGGCTTGGAAGATCCGCCTGAATCCTACTAAGACGAAGGCCATATTTTTCTCGAAAAGCCGCGTACGTCGGCCTGAAACAAGGCTCAAAGTCAACAGAGTCCAAGTAAATTGGTGCCAGGAAGTGAAGTACCTGGGACTTATCTTTGACCAAAGACTGAACTGGAGGCTCAATTCAATAAATAGAGTGAAGCTTGCAATGCGACAGTTAGGCTCTATCTACCCCCTGCTTCACAGGCGGAGTAGACTTGCAAATAGGACAAAGGTCAACCTCTACAAGGCATTGGTCAGGCCAGTTCTCACCTATGGTGCACCTTCGTGGTGCAACATAAGCAGAGCGGAACTAAATAAGTTCCAGGTAATTCAGAATAGGGCGCTGAAAATTATCGCAGATGTCCCGAGGTACACTATGAATCGCGTGTTGCACCAGGACTTTCGCATACCAACTATTAATGAGTTCTTTTTAAAAATCATTACGAACTATTACGGACGTACGGACGTTTCGACAAACCCACTGATCACTGACTCACATACGAGAGCGAGACAAAATGCGACCTACAAATTACCTAAAGACTGGCTCCCCGTCGGTATATAGTAGAGAAGCACTAATAGTAGAGAGGCACTATCACATTCCTAGATAACGGATAGAGGCGCCAAGAATATGCAAACTAAAATCTTCAGTTACAACACACACAGCGCAGCATACTTAATAAAGGCAACAGCCGATAGCAATAGTTTCATTATGCGAAAGTACCTAAAAAGTAGCCGAGGAATCAAAAGATGTCAAAGGGATGCCCTGACGTAAAACCCCATTCATGAACCAATGTAGCAAATGTAAAAACGACTTGATTTCTAAATATCGAGTTCGGCTCATGGCATCCTTTACTAATTGTTCACCCAGATCTACAGCGTCAGACCAATAGTCTCGTTCACTTGGTAGCGTATGATATCCGGAATAAATTAAAAAATCCAATAAATATTTTTATATCTTCAATTGTAACAGTAAATGCCGGTTTATTTTTTTGTTCAGTTGCATACCGAATTGTTTCATCGACAATTTTCTGATATAGTTCTTCTGTAAAAAAATGTTCAAAAAGTTCTAACATACTTCCGTCAGATAAGGTATGAAGAATATTTGCAAATAAGTTATCCGGCGTATCACTATTATTGTCCCATATATTATTATCTTGTGTATAAGCTTTTTCCCATTTTGGTATATCCCTTTTCGTTTTTGTAGTTTTCCTTCGTTTTTTAGCGGATTCTTCTTTCCTATTGTGTAATAAATGGGGCGTGCTTGATAAAACTTGATAAGGGGATGTTATCATCAGAGTCGTCATCGGACGGCAAACTTAGTTCCATTTGTTCTGCAACAGGTACATCCGGGTCTTTATTATTGATAGCATCTTTATGTGCAACTTCCTTATCGCCCAAGGAATATGACGAGCTCTGTCGATGCGAAGTTGACGGTCCTAGCCTGGCAAAGTTTGACAAGGGAATGTTGTCATTAGAATCATCATCGGATGGCAAGTCTAGTTCCAATTCTCCTGCCACATCTAACACAACTGGTGCATCCAGATCTTCGTCATTAGTGACTTCCTCATCTGTGAGATCATCCACTTCGGGTGGTAAAGCTATTAAATCAACGTCTATTTATTCCGAATACAGGTATTCAGCAGCTTCTTCAAGCGTTTTAAAAACTTGTCTTGACTTACTCATGTTGGGCTGGTCCTGAAAAAAATATCCCAATCAGCCCAGCGTCCTCATTTGAGGACGATATAATTTATCACTGATTTTCAAAAATTTTGAAGCAAATTATAAAAGCATAATATAACACCACAAAAGATGTGTGTTTTGAGATTATAAAAATAAAAAAAAAATTGCTTACCAAACATCACTCCTAGACAGAACACTAAAAATCGAAGATTTTTAAAAAATATTATCACTGACTTCTATAGCACTTACGGTGTAACTAAACCTTTTCAGGCAAAGCCAAAACGATTCACGTGCACTCAGGCTAAAAATAGATTCGATTTATAGTTTATCGGAAACACAACAAAAAATAATTTGATATGTCCTCAAACGAGGACGCTGGGCGTTAATGGGTTTTAAGTAGACACACTGTATATTGTCATCCTAGAAGATTTTAAAAATAAAGCTAATAAATTTGTTTTGTTTGCTTTTGTAAATTGATCTTGTTTTTATGGAAAAAAACTCACTCGGTTATTTTGGTTACAAGCTGGCAACACTGCCGATAACTGACGTCACTCGAAGGGTATGACGTGCAACGGAAACTGTTTTGCAAAGAGTATATGTATGTGCAATAAATAGCTTGCTCATGTTCTTTGCCTACCTGGATCAATTAGAAACCTGTTTTCCAGAGGGGCGCTCTGGCAGCCAAACAGAAGCGCTTTCCTGTTTAATTTTGCTTGTTCTTTTGACGTTTTACCTCCACCAGGAACGTAATGATGAGGGGATGGGGGTGCAAAAGCTCTTTGTACCACTCGGATACCCATTCGGACGGTCGTGCGCTTGTGAAGTTTCTCGTCTATTCGTTCGGCTGAAACAAAAACACTTTTTAAATTTTGGTTATTAAGTTAGGGTTATTTTTAACCTAAAATTTCTTTAAAAGCTATTTTTAGTTCATGGGCGCATGTCGCTTAAAATTTCTAATAATCCACACAGAAATATCTCTGATATATGTCTTAAAAACATAACCTTTCATATCAATATTTCCAAAATATTTCAGATTCATTACACCCAAAATGACAGTTGACACACCCTGCCTTTGACACTTGACGGACCAGATGCAGAAAAATCCCCCCACGGGTTCCCCTTATTTTATGTTTCGTCTGTCTAATGTTCAATTAACAATAATTATTAATAGGCATTGCTATTTGTGAGAGAACTGTGGTACTATCAAATAATTATAATGTGGATAATAAAACTGAGGTAAGTCTTTATTTTAATAATAGGTATATTGATAGTTTTAGGTTAGATTCGTTTTATGATTTCCCCGCTTTAGTTTATTTATTATTGTTTTGAATTAGAATGCCTTTCATACAATTTCAGGTTAAAGAATTGTTTACTTTTATTTTTCTTTGTTTTTTTTGCATTTTTTTTTAAATAAACATCTTTTCAGAACCCAGTGTATTTATTTACTCTATTTTACTATAATAAATTAGGAAATATTGCATACCAGTATGCATATTTGGTCAATAAAATGCACATAACTGCAAGTTTTAAAGGCAAAAAAGGCATATATACAGTGTGTGTATAAAGTCCGGACACGGCTTAATAACATCACAATTTATTGGCCGATTTAAATCAAACTTGGTACAGTTGTATAAGAGGATATGACGCACCGAATAACGACATTGGCGTTGTTGCCAGCTTTTTAGTTTGTCTGGAATTTGAACGAGTTTTATAATTTTAAATGTAACACCCTAGATATTTTCTCATTTTATAGTTTTTACTTTAAGTTAGTTACGCTTTTGGTATAACATACTTTGTTCCTAATATCAGTAGTATTCGAAATAACGACGTGTTTTAAAAATATCGACAAATTGTGTTTTATTTATTAATAAATAAAACACCAGTTGATGTAAAGTCATTAAAGCTGTAATTTTTACATGCAGAAACGTCTTTAACTGAAAGTGAAAAAATTACAATTCTTATGACGAGAGGATATGATAGGGTCAGGTCTTACGAAGAGGTTAAAAATCTATTTAATGGCGCATTTCCAAACCGAAATCCGATTTCAAAAGCAACTGTTCTAAAAACTGTCCGACGGTTCGAAGAAACTGGAAATTGTAGAGATAGGTGACGATCAGGACCACCAGCAGTAGTAGATGAAGAGAAAAGTTTAGAAATTTTACAACATGTTGTTGAAACCCCTGCTTCCAACAGGACGGAGGTCCTCCCCATTTTGGTCGAAACGTGCGCGAATTTTTGAACAACACTTTTTCGAATAGGTGGATCGGTAGAGGGGTACAATCGAGTGGCCACCTAGGTCCCCTGATTTGTAGCCTAACGATTAGTTTTTATGGGGGCACTTAAAGAACAAGGTTTATACTACAAAACCTTAGGATTTGGCCGATTTGCAGCGTCGAATTTTGGACGAATTTGAATTAATAACGCCAGTAATGATTTATAACACAATTAAAAAGTTTTATTTTCAATTAGCACACTGTCAAGCTGTACAGGGAAAACAATTTGAACATTTAATATAAAAAATACATTTTTTCTAAATTGTACTCGTTATTTCGAAAACTACCGGTATTAGGAACAAAGTATGTTATACCAAAAGTGTAACAAGTTTGAAGTAAAAATTTTAAATGAAAAAATATATAGGTTGTTATATTTAAAAATAAAAAATTCGTTCAAATTCCAGACAGACTAAAAAACTGGCAACAACGCCAATATCGTCATTCGGTGCGTCAGATCCTCTTATAGTATTTGTAGAATTATATCGTTGATCTTTAGACTGCAATAAAACTCTCATTATCCCTTTGACCATAAAATAAATAAGGAAATCCCTAATTTTAAAACCTTTTCGAGTAGAGCCGGACCAGGTACAAATTCAATTTATATCTATGCCTGATGCATATATAAATACAAACTGATTTTTAATAATTTTAGTCTTTAGTGGTTTTCCGGCGAGTAATTTTTATTTGAGCTTATTAGTGGTAGAATGTGGCGTCCTTGGAATTGTGCTGATAGGGGGGCATCTTCAAGGGTCATCTTTAAAAGAAAGCATTTATCTACCGATGCTAAACTAATAATTAAAAATGTGTATCAATTTTTGTTAAGTAGAAATTTTAATTCGATGGATGCTTTAGCAGAGACGTCTACTTTGACAAAAACTCCTTTATCTTCGGTAAGAGACATAGTACTTAAACCTGTTAATCCTAGAAAAAATCGGAGTGATTTTGGCACATTTAGAAGCATTGACGAAAATGACATGGCATTTATTAAGAAGAAAGATTTACCAAATGTATGAACAAACTGTACCCACTTTGATTTCCCCCAAAGAGTGGCTGATTAAAGACGAAACAAATATCTCTTGTAGCCTTTCAAGTCTTAGGAAAATATTGCATAAAATGGGTTTTAAATAACGAAGCATTAATAAAAGACAAACATTAATGGAATCTCAACGTTTACGGGAATGGAGACTTAAATATTTAACAGCTGTTAAACAATTTAGAAAAAAAAATCGTTCAATTATGTAACTTGACGAAACATGGTTCGATACCCATGACACTCCAAGAAAAGGTTGGGATGATTCTTCCAAAAATTGTCAAACCAAGGCACCATCAAATAAAGGCAAAAGAATCACAATATTACATGCTGGTTCAGAGAACGGGTTTGTTCCAAATTGTCTGTTGCTTTCAGCTAAAAACATAGCAGATTCTTCTTTAGATTACCATCAAGATACCGACGCACAACTTTTTGAAGATTGGTTTAAACATAAACTCCTTAAAAATATACCTGAAAATAGCGTCATTGTAATGGACAATGCTAGTTATCATAGTCGGCGAGCAAAAATCATTCCCAATTCTAATAAACAAAAGAAAATTTATGATTGAAAATTATTTATATTTTGAAGAAATTTACAAAAAACGAGAACTGCTAGAAGTATTAAAAGCTTTTAAAATAAATAAGGAATACGAGTGTGACAATCTTGCAGCAGAAAATGGACATACAGTGTTACGTCTTCCTCCATACTATTATTTATATTCAATCCTATTGAGCTAATATGGCACCAATTAAAATCCAATATTAGGAGAAATAATATTTCTCCTACATTAAATGCATCTGTAGTAGAATTAATTAAAAACGAAGTAAGAAAAATTTCTGCAGACAGCTGGAAAAACTGTGTACAGCATGTTCTTAAGGTGGAAAATTCTTACAATTGTATGATTACAAATGTTCAACCCTTAATTATAAGTTTAGGCTTAGATGAAGATAGTGATAATGATACAGAGTTAAATTTTGAATAAATTGTCAATAGGTTTTAAGAATTTAATTAATTTTTATTGTACTTGTTATCCTAATAGTTATACTTTGAAATTATATTATTTTCAATTATCATTAATTGTTATCATTATTTTACATTTATTATAGGTACCTAAAACTAAAAATACCTGTCTATTTATTTTAAATTATAAAAATAAATCATGTGGTGTAGGTACATTTTCAAGCCGACCCTGATCCCATTTATTCAGCTTTGAAGAGGTTGAGGCGTATACAATAGGATTTAATCGGGTAGATTATTTATGGCAGTAAGAGTCAACGGTATAATTCTGCAAATATTATACACAACTGTATTAAATTTGGTTTAAATCGACCAATAAATTGTGATATTATTTAGCCAAACTTTATACACACACTCTATATATGCGCATATTTTTGATGAATTTAAGTGCATATATTCCGCCCTTTAGTGATAACTTATCACTTATGTCATCGTTTACCATGGAGCAAAAAATTATTGACACTTCTGTAATTGTTATAATTTAAAGAATCATTAAATTTTCTCACCTAACCCTAATCCCTCGAGTATTTATAAATAACTCAATCACGTTACTTTCTGACAACAGCCCTCTACTTACGACAACGTGCTTTCGGAATCAGTAATAACATTATCTTGTATTTTTCAATGCTTTTGGGATATAATGGATAAAAACAAAAACTCGGAACTTGACAGTTCTATTTTTCATTTACCTTTACCTTTTAGCTACGTTACTTCTCAAGAGTAATAATTCCAGACATGTGTGATCGATTTCACGACATACTTTGGGGATGTTTGTTTTACTTTATTTTACGTTATGTCACTTTACCTTTCGATATTAGAGTGTATTGATTCACAGGCCTGCATGAAATTTGTGATGACGTGATTGTTGTTTGTTATTCTCAGTTTTTATATAGAAATAACTAATTAAAATACAAATCACCCACAGAATTTTTTTTTGCAAAAAAAAGAAGAAATATAAAAAAATCTTATAATAGGGACATTCTTTTATAAATCGAACACCTTTTTTGACTTTACAATTTTGATTGGTCCCAAAAAATTTTTTTAGAGTCTATACTGAAAATAAGCAGACACGTATACGAGGTTTTTGTTCAAAAAAATTTTTTCTCGAAAATATGACCATTGTGAATTTCAATGCTTTACCCAATTCTGTTACATGTTAAATTCATTATCTCTGGTTCTACAAATGCTATCGGTACAATTTTTTTTTTATTTAAAAGGTAATAATATCAGCTTTCAGTCACGTGAATGCTGTACCTTCAACTTGAGTACCTTATAATTTAATAACAATTTAATTGTTTAAATAATAATATCATAATGTTAACCACAACGAAATCGATTGAAAAAACTACTATCGTATTTGTTATGTTTTTAGCTATAAAAGCCTTTTTTCAGAAAGATGGGGCCGTTACTAGTTTAAGCGTGAGAAAATAATTTTAACTGCGCTTCACGTAGCGCGCGACGAGTTGAAACGTGTTGGAGCGTGTCTGAACATTCAGTCTCGAACTGCTTACGCAGTTCACTTCGGAAAAGCGTAGCACGAGCACACATCTTCCTTTTCGGCTTTTTTATTTTTAAACGTGAGTAAGAAAAATCAAGTTAGGGAAATTTGCACGTAAGAAAATGTCACAACCACCACGATCATCGGTACTACCAAAAATTCGAAAGGATAGGTGTTTTAATCCCTTTGGTTTATCTCCTCATCCGAAAATTCAAAACATAAAAAGTCTCAGGAAAGTACGAAGAGAATATTTAATTTTATTGGCATTAAATAAGCCCGTAACAGAAGAGTCTCTTGAGCAGAGAATTTGTGACACGTGCCGTAAGAAATTTTCGGAATTGCGTCAGAACACTGAAATCAAAAATGAAGCCAAAACAGACGATCAGGTACTTATCACTACATTTAATTTCAGTAAACGAAATTCATGAATTAATTATATTATTTATTTGTATTTAAATTCTAAAAAATTTCAATATATATTTTTTTGCTTGAATTTATTCATTTTTTGTTGAAGGACAGATAAATTATATTATTATATCTTGTGATTTATACTGTCGCGAATATGTAAAATTGTTTTGCAATGTAAATAAATATATTTCGTAGGACCAAGAAGTTGATGATGTTGACCCTAAAGCTTCGACTGACGATGAAGTGGAAAATCCCTTAGCCCAACAAGTCCTGCGCCGTATGAAGAGGAAAAAGAAACAATTTCCGAAGCAATTTCCATGAGGAGATAAACCAAAGGGATTAAAACATCTATCCTTTCGAATTTTTGGTAGTACCGATGATAGTGGTGATTGTGACATTTTCTTACATGTAAATTTCTCTTACTTGATTTTTCTTACTCACTTTTAAAAATAAAAAAGCCGAAAAGGAAGATGTGTGCTCGTAATACGCCTTTCCGAAGTAAACTGCGTAAGCAGTTCGAGACTGAATGTTCAGACACGCTCCAACACGTTTCAACTCGTCGCGCGCTACGTGAAGCGCAGTTGAAATTATTTTCTCACGCTTAAACTAGTAACGGCCCCATCTTTCTGAAAAAAGGCTTTTGTAGCTAAAAACATTACGAATACGATAGTAATTTTTTCAATCGATTTCGTTGTGGTTAACATTATAATAATATTATTTAAACAATTAAATTGTTATTATTTTAAAGGTACTTAAGTTGAAGGTACAACATTCACGTGACTGAAAGCTAATATTATTACCTTTAAAATAAAAAAAAATTATAACGATATCATCAGTAGAACCAGAGATAATGAATTTAACATGCAACAGAATGGGATAAAGCATTAAAATTCACAATGGACGTATTTCCGAAAAAAATTTTTTTGAACAAAAACCTCGTACGTGTCTGTTTATATACAATAAGAACTGAATGTAGTACTTGAAATTCTAGGTATTAACCCAAAAATGATTTTTTGTGGTGCTTTTCAAGAAACTTATTAAGTAGGCGCTCATTACCTGAGGTAAATCTTTTATTATATGTATTAATTGCTAAGTTTATGGCAGTTTGGACAAGATTTTCGGGAATTTTGACCTGCTAAATCCTATTTATTATGCAATAAATAGTAAGAGAATACTACTTGGCAAGTGGTAATCATAATATGACATATAAATATGTATATATACATATTTATATGTCATACTATTTATTATGCATTAACTTTATCAGTACTGCGAAGAAGAAGGGTTTTAAATTGATCACTCCAAACAAAATTTATATTTTATTTGGATTTATATTTTAATGTTATTTGGTTCAATCGAACTCTGAGTTTTAATCAGTAAACAAGTAAAATTTATTTTTTGTTTAGTTTTGTGCGTGGTATTTGATATACATTGCTTAAAAACATGTCTAGCCCATAGACATATAAAATCCTTTATTATATGTCTATGGTCTAGCCGGTGTTGCAAAAATAAACCAAATGATTTTTGTTATATTTGTGGATATTTTGTCTTGAAAAATTTAAGAGACAAATTGGTGAATTTGTGAAAAATGCATATTATACTTATTTCAAAATCAAATTAGGAGATGAAGATAAAGATTGGGCACTGCACGTTGTTTCTTGTGGAATACCGATGGTTTGGAGAGAACCGCCAAATCATCATGATGATTACTACTTTTGTCTTTGTGATATTAACCCATTTAATCTTAAGGGTAGATATAATGAAAAAAAAGATATTTTTTTGTCAATATTATTTATTTTTAGACCCAACAAGTACATTTTTGCTAAATTTAAAAATCAAAGTCGTTACACAACAAAAAAAATTGGTGGTGCGCTAACGAACCACTAGTATGAAAGATATTAAAAAATTTTTTTAACATACATATTTCAAGGAAACTCGAAAAAGACTACAAAAAAAAAAAGAGTAATATGGTACATACTAAAGAATAAGCCTATACAAATATTATTACATTCAAAGATTTCAAATATAACCAATTTTTTTTTGGTGCGCAAACGAACCACTGGTAAGAACCACTATAAATATTTTTACTGCTGGTGGTACATTTCAAAACACGAGACATGTAAATGTACATTACATCGTTCACACATAAAAGTAATATGACTGTGGCATACTCTGCCTCTCCTTCGTGCCCTAGCTTCATGGGAAATAATGGTGTGTGGCTGATGATCAAGCCTTATTTCTTCCAAACTCATTGGAACATTTCTAATAATTTGTATTCTTTCAGTTTTAATTAGACGCAAGGCTATAAATGATTTTAACTCAAACTGAGACATTTTTGTGTCATTAGCAATGTTATACAGTTTCCAGGCATTCACTACCATACTATCTAGAGAATTACAAAATAAAGGCACCACCATTTTTTCCCATAAATGATTTTGAGCTTTCTAGTGGACACTTATTAGTTCTGTTTTCACGTATGGTCCCTGTGGCAAAAAACCCTTTCCTCTTCAAACGAACAAAATCTTATACGATGAAAAATAATTATCAAAAAAGACTTGATGGGAAAATGGTTTTTCTATCACAGACAACAAACCAATGACAACGTCACCACCAAGTCCTAGATCGGAATATTTTTTGCCTTGCGCGCCTGCATAGGGAGCAGAAGAAAATAAATAGCCATTCGATGAACAAAGGCACCAAATTTTAAAGCCCAAACGTACCGGTTTTCCATTGATAAACATTTTGCATGAATGTCTACCAAAGTACGGCACTATTTGTTCATCTATAGATAAATTGAAAGAAAAAATACCCCACTGTAGATTTTTTTTGTTGATAATATAAAAAAAGGTCTTACTTTTGAAAATGTATCATCTTTATCCAATTTGTCATTGTCCGATAAATGTATATTTTGTTTTATAGCTTGAAATCGATTTCTACTTATGCACTTTTTTATGTAATCTATACCTTTGTCTTCATCAGTTGACCAATAACATGGAATGTTTGGTAACGTGTGATAACCAGAAAATAAAAGTATGCCAATAAAATTTAAGAGATCTTCTTTTGATAATTGAAAATGGTGTCGGTTGTTATCCGCGGCATATTTTATTGTGAAACCTAAGACGAGATTGACGACCTCATCATCAAAAAAGAGTAAAAATATTTCTAATGGCGTCTTACCAAAAAGCTCATTCTTTATTTTTTCCTTGTCGTGTAACTCATTTGAAACAGCGAAATGTGTATATTCGATCTGTCCTTGAACCCATTTAGGTGGGTAAAACATCACAAGATGATGACGGGGTCATCAATCGGCTTTTTTTAGCAGCTAGGGTTTCTTCATCTGATGAGTCCCAGTGATACTCTCTTTCATTTTTATTTCTATCAGGCGATGTATGTATCTCCATTTCAAAACTTCCCACAGTATCCGTGGGATTGGACATCTCTGGAAAACTAGTTTCCTCATTTATATCTTCTTCATCCGTTAATGTGTCGACATTAGGGGGTATATACACCGCATCTATTACCCCTGAAATTTTAAAATAAACATAAATATATTATATAATATATATTCTAATAATCATACTGTATAATTTTTACTTACCGTTTTCGTCATTTTCAAGTTCATCCACAACTTTTTCCAGCTCAGCTTCTAACTGCTGTTGAGTTAAAAACTTTTTAGAAAACATGCTTAACCATCAAACTTAAAACGTAGATCTAACTAGCATAAATAGCGAAAAAAGACTGTCCGCCTGTTAGCCTGGCCCGTCAGCAAAATATAATAAAGCACGTTAAAGCTTGCAAATATTTGTCACATTTTACTTCCATATAATACCAGTGGTACGTTTTCGCACCAATGGTTTTTCTTAACATAGAAAACTCCGATTTATTTTCGATTACTGATTACAATTGCGTTTATCAAAATCTACACTCAAATAAATTATGATAAATGTAAACTAGTTTACTTTTTATTATTTTAAATATTTT
This sequence comes from Polydrusus tereticollis, assembly GCA_963920685.1. Classification (NCBI taxonomy): domain Eukaryota; kingdom Metazoa; phylum Arthropoda; class Insecta; order Coleoptera; family Curculionidae; genus Polydrusus; species Polydrusus tereticollis. The sequence continues at coordinate 30,159,289 of OY987332.1, read as the reverse complement.
TTTTAGCGATCAAAAAAATTAAGAATTACCAACAATTTTTTATAATATTTTGAATATATATTAAACCAGTTTATAAAAGCCATAAAGCTGTTTTATATTTTTTTTATTTTACAGTGGCAAGTCAAATACTTGTTTTATGCATAACTGACGATAAAAAAAAATTCTAAATAATTTGTACCATGGTGCGTTTATGCACCACTGGGACGAAATGGGTTAAGGGGCATAATAGAAAAATTTCGAAACATATCTTTAAGGGCCTAGCGACACCTAAAGCACCGGCTCCCGTCAGCTCACCGAAGTTAAACGGTGTCGAGCGCGGTTAGTACTTGGATGGGTGACCGCTTGGGAAACACCGCGTGCTCTTGTCTTAGAGAAGAGTGTAAAATGAATCGACATCAAAACCATCCTATTCACGCCGGACAGGCCGGATGAGATCGGACATCTCGTAGGATGAAGGCGCCGTTTCACACTCCCCAGTCGGTAGATCGCACGACTAAAAACCGTACGGTCGATGACCGGTTCAAGATGGCCTCAGATACGCCGACGAACCGTAAAATAGTAAAATAAAAAAAAAGAATGAAGGATCTGAAGATATCCCAGATATAACATTGGATGAGCTCAAAGCAGCCCTGCGAGAAATGAAAAACAATAAGGCAGCTGGCGACGATCAGATAAGATAAGAAAAAAATAGCTATCAGATCAGTTCTTTACAGTGATTATGTACCTATACCTATACCTCCCAAAGTTCTAAAAGAAGATATTGAAAACTCCTCCACTTCCGGCTCCCTACAGGCTATGGATAGTGATTTTGAACCATCAACCTAGGGTCAAAACCAACCTCAACTATTTTCACAAGCCGAACTGAATAATTTAGTAAGAGATTTGGGACTTTCAAAAGACCTTTCTGAAGTACTGAGGTCTAGGTTGAAACAAAAAAAATTACTTTCCCCAGAATCTACCATCTCTTGGTATAAAAATCGTGAGGCTGAATTTGTAAAATATTTTGCACAAAGCGGACCACTTGTGTACTGTCAAGCAATTGCTGATCTAGTTACTTGCCTTGGAGCTCCTGAGTACATACCTTCTAACTAAAGACATTTCATCGACTCTTTAAAAAGGAGTCTTAAAGCTGTTCTGTTACATAATGGCAAGTTTTTGCCTTCGTTCCGGTCGGCCATTCAGTTCATTTAAAGAAAAACTATGAAAATTTAGAGGAATTACTTTTAGGAATACAATATGAAAATCACAACTGGAAAGTATGTCGAGATCTAAACATTTTAGGCCTTCTCTTGGGTCAGCAATATGGATTTACCAAATTTCCATGTTTCCTGTGTGAGTGGGATAGCAGGAATCGAGAACAGCATTAGATGAAATAAGACTGTCCCCAAAGAGAGACTTTAACACCTAGAACCACAATTGTAATTCGCAAAAGTTAAAGGAGGGAATCTTTGTAGGGCCGCAGATTAGGAGCTTGATAAAAGATATAGAATTTGGAAATGTAATGGAATATAAGGAAAAACATGCATGGAATGCTTTTAGAGAAGTTACAGTAAGTACATAAATTTCTAGGGAATTATAAAGACTCAAACTCTCAAACTCTGTTGAGATCGTTGAAAATATGCTGGAAAAATTTAGGATTCTTGGTTACAATATGAGCATAAAAATTCACTGTCTACATTCCCATTTAGACTATTTTCCGGAAAATTTTGGAGATATGAGTGAAGAATAAGGTGAAAGATTTCTTCAAGATATTAAAGAAGAGATAGAAAAAAAAGATACCAGAGGCGCTGGGACACAAAAATGATGGCCGATTACTGTTGGACATTGAGAAGAGATCTTCCTTTAGCTGAATATGACAGAAAGACAACCAAAAGAAGCTTTTTTGAAAAAAGGGAACATTTTTTAAAAAGCGTAAGAAATAAATAACTATTTCTTATATTTTCTATGTGTATATTTTTTATATTTTTGTATTTTTTTCTTTAATATATTTATAAATGGAATAAATCGTTTTTTTTTATATTTTTGGATTTTACTGGTTTCAAAAATAACCGTACGTGATACAAAGAAATTAGAAGGAGATTTGAAATCAGCGCTACCCAATTACTAGAAAACAGTTAAAGTTTTTAAATCAACTTTCAAACTGTAAAAAATGCAGGCCTGTTATATTTTTTTGTACGTGATTTTTTTCCTATACTCATTGAAATTGGGACAATGGACAGTAGGTTGTCACTTAGTGCATACGGTAGCTCTTATTGTAGAGGCACGAGGTTAGTTACATACTTACACCTTGCCTTCGTCGTTGGTTTGCCTTGGGCGCCACCTGGTTTGGTAGAAATTCAAACCAGGAAAATATGCTGAACCTTAGTACCTTTGGAAAGCTATGCAATAAATCCAAAATTTTATCACACAAACAATAAGGTTTTTTTTTTTAAATAAAAAGGAACTGAAAAGAAAAGAATAGGGGGTTATGCCAGCTTGTTATGAGAAAAATATTTTAATTTATGATTGACTTTATATTACTTAAATTAAAGAATAAAGTATCAGAGAAAGAAAAGTACGTGTATAACCTCTGAAGAAGAAACTACCCTTTTTATCTTCACACTAGTCATGTTTATCTATTGTAAAAAGCAGTCTCAAGTTCGTAGATATGATTAATTCTCGAAGGTTTAAGAATACAATAGTGTATCCCGATATTATTGTTTGTTTAGTGATGTAATGTTGGTGATGTAAAATTGTATAGCTGTTTTAATGCAGTAAGTAGTTACTATACTAAGTTGTAAAAGTAAAAAGCAGTTGCTGCTACCCAGAACGGATATGAACATGAGTAAATGAAAAACCAGAAGTAAATAGATATATTTTGTGTAAGGAAAGTCTTTTATTTCAACTGACATATTTTGAACCAAGCAATCTTTATGGAGAGATACAGTAAACAATTTATGTTTGACGCAAGCATATAAAGGCGGTTTCAACAATAACCTCTAAACCCAAATCAATCGAGTAAACCAAACCCCTATAAATATACCAAAAGAAAATCGCCCACTGAATTCGCCAACAAAAACAACAGACTGAAAAAAGAACTGAACTAACCTCGTGGTCTTTTTTTTTTAAATGGACGGCAGGTAGTTTGACCTTTCTCTCTGAAGGACTTTAACCAAAACCCACAGAAATTCCCAGAACCATTTTTCCCAAAACATCCAGCTGACACAAAAGTGTTGCCAACTTAACATAATCCCAAAAAAGGAAGCGAACAGGAGATACCCTAAAAACGATTAGAACGATATGAGAGTCTGGGCGTTTACCAGAACATAAAATAAATAATGAAATAAAGAAAATAGTTCTAAACAACTTTGTTATTACATAAAATTGCCAAGAGTAAAAAGTGGGGGTCTGCGACTGGTCGGAGTCCCGAACGAAATTACATGATCAACCCTACTTGTAACGCCTTGCACAATTAATTTCGCAATTTCGACTGATTTTCTGTAAGCAAAAGATAACACAATTTAATAAACAAATTTTGAACAGAATGTAAGATGTACTTTGTGAAAGAATGAAAGGTAAATATACATATGCAAGATGTTGTACGTGGCGACATCTCGTGCCAATCAAGCCATCCACACAACCAAACCAGCGAGGATAATTGGCTTTCAGCGCCACCTGACATTTTCTACCTTCTTATGCGGGTTCTATTCCAGCGTTTGATCTTCTCTGAGACCTCGCTGGTCTGCTTGGGTGGATAGCTCGATTGCTACGAGATGTCGCCACGTGTAATATCTCACATATATATCTTTACATTATGTATTGAAAAGCACTGTAAGATCCCTTTCGTTTTCACCCGACTCTATAGCCTTGCCGAAGAGCCGTAATACGGCGAAATGCGTTCAAGGATTAGGTCTGACAGAAAAAAAATTGACAAACATCTTTCTTTTAATGAAAGGTAAGTCTAACATTCTCCACAAAATCAATTCTAAAATTGCTACAAATGTTGTCCGATGCTTACCAGATGTTTAGAGCCCTCCGCTTCTGATATTATAATGCAGTCCAGCATTCCTAAAATTAAACTGTTCCCGGTGTTAAAAAACATACAAGCATTATTCAAAAATGTATGCATCTTTAGATGTCTATAAGCATGACGACAAGTTGTAATCTTTTCAACCCGGCAATTATTCTCGGTTACGCCTGTCCATCTTCAACTACGCATCCTTCTTCAATTCGATCTACGTTAGTAAACCATGGAATGAGTGTTTACATTGTCGAAACATGTAGGGATATACCTAGTGTTATTTCTGTTATTATTAGGGTTGTTAGCATAGAGTCTACCGGATGAATATAGCATGTAGACCCCAGGATGCATTGTTAAGTCTTACTACTGGTTGATTGTATTTGACACCCCAGGGACTGATGGTTGAAAAAGACCTAATATTAATGTTTTTATTTAACTGCATAGAATAAAATACATTTTGTGCAGGAAGACGATGTCTGCTTTACATAACAAAAATAATTATCTTAGGAAAATTGGGGTTCTTAAAAGGGCCTGCCATTTAATCCGTTTGATCCTACCCCCCTTTAACAAAATCCTGGCTATGACCACGATGAGGGACCTGTTTTAAGTGTTTGAGATTTTAAATACACAGTATCGTCCTCTGATTTACCTTAAATTCTAATTTTAAAAAATTACACATGATGCAGTAGGTCCTTCACATCTACCAGTTACTGTATACTTTTAGCAAAAACGTATATCGAAAATTTTATCTAATCCCAAAGACACAAAATTCTTAAATATTTTACCTTCTCAATTTTATTAATATAACATAATTAATGGAACTTTATTGAAATTGATAAATACCTCAAAGCCTGTTTAACATTCCGGATGTTTAAAACTGAGCCAAATTACGACCACAGCTTTATCTTCCAAAATACCTTGGTGACACAATGTTCGTTAATTAATTACACTATTTTAGCAGCCATTTGTTTGTGCACTAAATACCTTAAATACCTTCCGTGATAACCCTGGAACGGTTTTAACGTAAAATATTTGTTTCCTAAGCCTTTCAAAATACTCTGCTCTGAACCTCTTCCTTTGTTCAAGTAATATAGCAATTTAAATATTAGATTTATTTCATGTGTGCTAGAGGACAACCGAAAATGAATACGCATTAATGGTAAATATTTAATCAGAACCAAACAAATCCTTGTTGAGAGAATTATCAACACTAAATCGGAATTGTAAGATTTATTTATAAAGCAGAAATCTCACTCTATAGATGTGGAAAAAGTGGCAGCTGTTCTCTAAAGCTCGGTTTTCCTCGAAAGCGGCCGTCAAAATACGGTGAATTACGTCACAACAAGAGCTGCTGTGTGATTTAAGTACAAGTGGTTCCCAATACCGTAACGCGCTACCGTCATATTCAAAGCGGTGGCAGTAGGCTTAATGTTTTTTGATCTAGGTGAAGGAAAATTCATATGCGTCTTCTTCTGCACGTTTTTTATATAACTCCTATTCTTCCTCTCTCCTCTTAACCTATTCCTCATCTACTTCTAAAGCGATTACAAACGCGAAATCGATGTCATCCATATTATTATAGCTTTGTTCGCGGAGACGATCCATGAAAATTTTCCGACAAGTGCGCACGCGCTTTGCAAAAATTAGCGTTCGTGGTGCGAAAAATCACGGATTTTGACAATAATTAGGCGTTCGCGGTCATACCACAACAAGTTCATGACCAATCCATAACCAGTCAAAGCGATCCGAGGACAATAGCAGGGATTATTTATCCGCGCATCTGTAATTTGAAAGTTGATTGCAAATTATGGTTTTCGTTAGATTTTATGCGGACTTTGTTTTACAATAATGTTCTACAGAATTCTATTTTAATTATATCTGCTGCAAGTTTTATAAAAGATAAATTTTAGAAGGGATATCCACCTGTAGAATTCGCTGTTTTCTTTATAACTTTCACCAATGGGAAGTATACTATATTCAAGCAGCTCTAAAAGTGCAAAAATTCTAGAAACGAATAAAAAAATAATAACGTTGCAATGGTTCCGGACGAGCACGTTTACGGAGATTTATCAATTTCTGATCGGTTCCCAATCGCACATGATTCGTGATTATTTGTCTAGTACAGGTTACGAACTAGTCAAAGATCGAGTCCGCGAACAAAGCTTATGTTTAATAAAAGAACGGCACCGTTTGACAACTTTCGTCGTTTGCCTGACTTTACAACTGACACTATCGCCTGCCGCATTTTTACACTGCTTTCGAGGAAACCGAAGCTTAATAGGCGCAGAAATCCGTCTAAATGACATCAGAATAAAAATTGTTAAGGAGCTAAAGGGTTTGGGCATTTCTTCTCTGGGAAGTGCATAATATAGCAAAAATCGTATATCCAACTTATTTATTAATTTTATTTATTTCCGACCTCAACTAATTACTCAATAAAGCATTTGAACACAGAGCATCGATTTTACGGTAAAGACAGTCGCCTTGATAGTTCTGTCCTAAAATCGTGATGCCTAAATCGTGTTTACATTATTGTAATAGTGGCTTTCTAACAATATAGCCGGCAATAAGATAAAAGGGAACCTGCCTATTTTTTTATTGCGTAAATATGCTCAATTGCATTTAAAAAAATGATATGCAAAATACCACGCTTTAAATATCATTACTTCATAATTCCAAACAAGCTTAAACGCGGGAAGCAGCGTGACGTAATGCGTTATGAAGTCGGGATTGTTTATATTGACGATTAAATGAATAACGTTAATTTGGTAGAGTCAGAAGTACGGTATGTATGTAACTTAAGAGGGTGATTCCCTATGATATTCTAAGAAAAAAAGTTCATATGAACATATGTCCGGAGTTGCTCTGTTGTTGATATACAGGGTGTTAAAGCTTAAAAAATATCGATTTTTAATAATTTCATTTTATATCCCATTTCCGATTTGATTGAAATTTAGTAGCGTTGCTTATATTAATAAGGGGCTTAATTAGCCGTACCTAGATTAAATCTATTAAGTCCAGTGGCGTCCGGGGAGAGCACCTTAACGAATATTATTCACAAGAAAATATACGCCACTGACTTTTCTCTAATTTTGATATACTTTTTTGAATTCATCAATTAATAATAAAATTTTTTGTTCCTAGAATTGTTTCCGTATCTTCCTTTGTTTCCGAGAGAAAAAATAAATACCACTTTATTGCTTATACGAACAAAATGCCTACAATTGTTGTAAAGTTGATTAAAATATTTAAATTAAAAATAAAATTATTTTTTTATATTTATATGATTATGACCAAGGCTATCAAATTTCATATATATATTTCGTATATCAAAAACGGAGCAACTCTGAACACATATTCATATAAACTTTTTCTCTTAGAATATAATAATCCTGAAACACCCTGTATATCTATATTTTAATGAGGTATTTCAAAGTTTATAACCGTTGCCAATATATATGCTTATCTATCTATCTATCTATCTGTCCATCTAAAAACATCAATTATACAAATCCTGTAGAAATCTGGACGATCTTAGAAAGAATAATTCAAGGATATGAGAGAATATGACATACTCCAGGTATTCTTGCACATGTGCAAGAAAATATGATGAAAAGGGCTGTAGCTTGTGTCACAGCTGAAGGTCCTAATTTCCAGCAATTCATTTGTTATGTAATGTGTTTCATACAATTATTGGAAATAAATGTTAATAACGAAAAACTCTTAAATTGTTATGTGCAACAAGAAAACAATACAACAGGTAGTTTTCGTAGAGAAAGGCATAAGGCTTTGATAAAAAGATAAATTCGGGAAATAATGCAGTACCAGCACATAACACTCTGCTGGTATAAACAAATTATTTGGGTGTACCATACGCACGCTACTGGGTCGTAGAGCCAGCATACCCCCTCTATTGCTCGCATGCGAGAAGAACGAGCTTTCGAGATGCGATAATAATGAAACAGATCAGGATTCTGTACCAGGACTTGGCGGTAGTGAAATCAATTAAAAACGTTTGACACAATTTATAAATACTATAAAAGAAAGAAAACAAGGTCTGACTATACCACCAAAGTAAATATATTTGTCCTTCTAGGGTAAAATAAGGGTTAAAGAGTATACATAATTTAAATTTGGCATTAGGTTGTACTGGTTTCGACTTTAGAAAAAGTCATCTTCAGCAACAAAGTAATTAAGAAGTATGTTTTTTAGGATGTACTTAAATAAACTAAAACAGATTGGAAGAAGGGAAGAGTGGTTCAACAATATACGGTCATAACGTGTACCTACCTTGTGCGGCCAATGGATTCGACAGCAGATAATTATGAACGTGATGCTACTTTAAGCAATCAAGAAAATCAAATGTTGATAGGCAATAGAGGCCAAAATTCTTAATGAGATAATTTATAGCTATGTCATGCTATATAGATGTCAACGACATGTTAAATTAAGAAAGTTCAATAAATTAATCGTTTTATGAAACAACTCAGTGATGGGACATGATTTATATTTTTTGGTGGGTCAGAATTTAATAAGAAAAGGGGGGGGGGAGGGAAATTAAAAATGGTTTAAAAAACCAGTTACGTCAATGAGTAAAAATTAGGTGTCATCAAATTGTCAATATTCATAGCATAATTCTTCAATCAATTTATATTTTTAGGATGATTGTTTAAATAAATTCACAAAAGCCTATAAGTATGGTGATTTTCTTTTTTGTTTTTTTTTGTTTTTTTTTTCCTTTTGGCAATTAAGGCACAAATTAGCAACATGACTTAAAATTGATGCTGTCTGAAGCAAATGCCGATATAAAATTTTATACATTTTAACTGGTTTTTTAAACTATTTTTAATTCCCCCCCCCCCTATTTCTTATTAAATTCTGGCTCATCAAAAAATATAAATCATGTCCCCTCACTGAGTTGTTTCATAAAACGATTAATTTATTGAACTTTCTTAATTTAACATGTTGTTGACATCTATATAGCATGACATAGCTATAAATTATCCAATTAAGAATTTTGGCCTCTATTGCTTATCCACATTTGATTTCCTTGATTGCTTAAAGTAGCATCACGTTCATAATTATCTGCTGTCGAATCCATTGGCCGCACAAGGTACACGTTATGACCGTATATTGTTGAACCACTCTTCCCTTCTTCCAATCTGTTTTAGTTTATTTAGGTACAGCCTAAAAAACATACTTCCTAATTACTGGGTTGCTAAAGATGACTTTTTCTAAAGTCGAAACTAGTACAACCTAATGTCACATTTAAATTATGTATACTCTTTAACCCTTATTTCACCCTAGAAGGACAAATATATTTACTTTGGTGGTATAGACAGACCTTGTTTTCTTACATAATCTCGCCACAGAAAATGGACTACTTCCTGAATCTTAAATACTATAAAGTTTAAATTAAAAATATGTTTCAACGCTACTTATTAATAAATTACTAATATTAACTGTATTACTACATATTTATAAAATAAAAGGTCCTATTATTTTCGGTGAGCTACCACTGCCAAAATATCACTCAAATTAAGAATAATCACGCTAGAGCAGAGGACGCAATATTTCAGTTTACCAAGAATGCAAGATAAACGACAACTTTAAGATCAATCTGAAACCTATAAGTTCCTTCATAACCACATCTTCATCATGGACAGGAATATTTATCTACGACGACGCTGTTCAAAACTCAGCAGCAGGTGAACTTAGCTAAACTGGCTTACTCGAAATTTATGTCGATTTATCTTTATTTAGTACTTAGAAAAAAAAAGCAGTTTCCAACATTTTACACAATGAAACTAAACTTTGTTAACCGATAACTACAGCCTCCAAACTAATTTTATTACCTTGTAATTAAAATTAATGCTTCTTGGCACCCGCCAAAGTTTTTTGCAACCGAAAGTTTTAGTTCGAACGTCAACTTGCTTCAGTAGCTTTATTTATTATATTGCTGTTGTGATAAAAGCAACTGCCTATAATCTTTTGTTTGTTGGAAAATAAACACAAAGGCTTGTTTATTTATAGAGAAAAAATACGTAGGTAAACCCTTAAAGCAACTGGTCGTTGTCCTTAAAAAGAGAAAACAAGTACAGGGTGTCCCACTGGCGGCTCACTAGGTAGAAAAGTGGTTAGGTTCTGCTTATGCGCTCTTTATAAATGGGGAGAAGGTAGTGCCAGCAGGATGGGATCAAGAATTCATAAAAACAAGTTAACAAAATTAATAATAAAAAAATACACAATTTTACCTTTTATTTACGCAGTTCACATTTCTTTACTAAATACAGGGTGTAATTTAATTGAGTGCCGATACTTAAGGGTGATAATCTATGAATGATTCTAAGATAAAAAGTTCATATGGACATATGTCCTAAACCTCTTCATTTTTGAGCTACAGGGTGTTAACATTTTAAGAAAAATATAACCTTTTTATATAAATCACTCTTAGATATTTTTATGAAATTTTGTACATACCTTTTAATCAATAAGGAGCATTTTTTGACCTAACAGATTTATAAAAATTTTTACCAGTGACGTCCGTACGGGGTTTGAACTGAATATTTTTAAAGAAAAAATGGATACGCCACTGCTTTTTCTAAAAACGAAACTTACTTTTGAAATTCTCATTTATTTTAAAGCAAATTTTGTTTATAGACTTACTTTTGTACGACGCACCGTTTTCGCGTAAAAAATAAAAACAAAAAAAAATAAAAAATTTTATTTCAAAAATCGCGATTAATTTAAAAGGAAAAATTCCAAACCTTAAATCGAAAGCGAAATGACAAGAGAAGATAAACAGAATAAAGAACCCACATTATTTACAGTAGTTGTTCGAAGTGTCGTCCACCCACACGTATGCAAGCATGGACTCTTCTTCCCATAGACTGACGCACATTTTCGAAGATTTCCGGGGTGTTTCTTATGGTTTGGCAGCATACTAATATACGATTTCGTAACTCTTCTTCGGTATGAATCGGCACTTGGTACACTAAGCTTTTCAGATGCCCCCAGAAAAAATAGTCTAAACTGTTAAGGTCCGGAGATCTAGGTGGCCATGGCTGCGTTCCTCCGCGACCTATCCACCGATTGCGATAGGTGTGATTTAAAAATTCACGCACTCGTAAGCTAAAATGTGGAGGCGCACCATCGTGCATTAGCCACATCTGGTTTCTTAATAATAATGGAAGGTCTTCAAGCATTGGCGGCAGATCTTCTTCAAGAAAGTGTAAATATGATTGTCCATCAAGTCTTCTTGGGAGAAAAAATGGGCCTATCAAATAATCATCAATAATGCCAGCCCAAACATTTATTGAGAACTGTTCTTGATGATTTGATTCTACAATTGCATAAGGGTTTTCATCCGCCCATAAATGGTTATTATGGAAATTTCTTATTGAGTTTCGAGAAAAATTAGCTTCGTCGGTAAAAAGAATGTGCCTGTCAAATAACGGATTTTCCATCAGGTTTTGAAGAAACCACACACAGAAATTAATGCGCATCGGGAAATCTCTAGGGAGTAATGCCTGGACTCTTTGAATGTGATATGGGTATAATAAATTTTCGATGAGAATTTTCCAAACAAGAAAATGTGAAACATTAAATGTTGCCGCGATTTTCCTCGTGCTACTTTCGGGGTTCTCCTCAATTTCGTGTAAAATTCCTTTTTCAAGTTCCGGTGTTCTTACTGTTTGATGGACTCCTTTAGCACTGTGGTCTACTCTTAAAGTTCCGGTCTCGTGGAGACGTCTATGAATCCTAGAAAATGTTCTCGGATCGGGTACTACGCGATTTGGATACCGCTCTTGGTATATCCGCCTGGCTTCGTATGCATTACCGTCTGCAAGCCCATAAATAAAATGCATGTCAGTTAATTTACTGTTTGTAAAATTTACCATTCTTTTATTATAATGTAACGTCTTACTGTAATAATAATTATTTAATAATGCAAAATCAATGCCAGGCCTTTTGTCTTTATGAAAAGAAACGTCAAAATTGATGTAGCTTTACCCAGCCTACTGATTTTTATTTGATTTGCTTTAAGAGGGCATTTAATATGGTTACCGTTTTTTTCTTTTCAAACGTTCAGTTGAATGTCACTGGTGAGTAGAAAATAAATTGTTGTCCCAAAAAAAGTGTTTCCACTCATGGTGGGTGCCAACCAAATTCAACAAAATAAATAAAAGCAGTCTCAATGAACCGAAGAAAAAAATGTTTTTTTTGTTTTTATTTTTTTACGCGAAAACGGTGCGTCGTACAAAAGTAAGTCCATAAACGAAATTTGCTTTAAAATAAATGGGAATTTCAAAAGTAAGTTTCGTTTTTAGAAAAAGCAGTGGCGTATCCATTTTTTCTTTAAAAATATTCAGTTCAAACCCCGTACGGACGTCACTGGTAAAAATTTTTATAAATCTGTTAGGTCAAAAAATGCTCCTTATTGATTAAAAGGTATGTACAAAATTTCATAAAAATATCTAAGAGTGATTTGTATAAAAAGGTTATATTTTTCTTAAAATGTTAACACCCTGTAGCTCAAAAATGAAGAGGTTTAGGACATATGTCCATATGAACTTTTTATCTTAGAATCATTCATAGATTATCACCCTTAAGTATCGGCACTCAATTAAATTACACCCTGTATATATGCATTATACATTTACGAGTGTCTGATGTTTCTCAAACAATTTGTCTCTATTGATAACGATTTGCCAACAGAAAGTGCAGAATTGACTGTATTGAAGAGATACAAGAAACGGATGAAACTACTCCCAACTCTGAGACAGAGGAAGACGAACTTGAACCTGTTCAAGTGTCAAAAATTTCGAGCCTATCTGAAGCCTGCGCAAGTTCGAAAGATTTAGAAAAGTTTTTTTTGTTCATGTTAGCAATTTTGACAGGTCTACAAATATTTCTCAATTGCTACTAAAATGTGAATCTAAATTTTATAAAAATAAAATAAAAAATATGAAGCAATTATCAATTTCTGATTATTTTAAAAAATAAGAATTTCAAAGCAAACATACAGTACATTGTATATATGCTAATACATCCAACGATAACTTAATACCTCGATTTTCCTGCTTTAAAATAAAAATATGGAAAATCACTCGGACCCGTCGATTTCTGATTCGAGCGGGAATAACTTTTCCGCTTTTTTCGTCTCTGTAACTTCAACCCCCTAACGGGGGTGAGCACAACCCTCCTGATTTTAAATAGGGATAAGGGGTGTTGCGATACCTTATTTTGAAGATCTTATCGAGTACTATCTGACCCTAAAATTTCGCTTCAAAATTTTCATCTTTAACGAAATGACAGCTAAAATAGTGGAAGACTACTTACTTTTGTGAATAGTTTATTAAATGCTGAAAATGGCCACCATTCACTTCCATGCAGTAAAATAAATTTTGCTCAAAACGTTCACGTACATTACTTAACATTTCTGGTGTAATTTGACGGCATTCATTAATGATCCGAATTCGCAAATCATCCAGTGACTCAGGCTGGGTAGAGTAAATCTTAGATCTGACGCACAGGTTGAGCGAAATGAGGTGGTGCGCCATCTTGTTGGAAAATGATCGTTACATGGTCTTCTTCATTCTCCAATACCTGAACGAGGGCTGGATAAATAGCGGTCTCTAATAGTTCTAAATAAATTTGGCCAGTGAGATTACCGGGTATAAAAAAAGGGCCGATTATGTGATTTCCATAAATACCCGCCCAAACATTTAACTGTTGGGGATGCTGGGTATGCACTTCACGAAATAATCTTGGATTTTCATCTGACCAATACCGACAGTTATGCCTGCTTACAATGCCGTTAAGGTAAAATGAACACTCATCCGAGAAACAGATATTGAACATGTAGTTAGGATTATTGTTATTAATTCCACTGACTACTTTACAGAACTGAAGTCGGCGATCGAAATCATTCTCATTCAGTTCCTGAACCAGTCGTATCTTAAAAGGATGAAACTTATGTTGTTTAAGGATTCTCATGATTGTTGTGCGTGAAACACCAGATACATCGGACAATTTTCTAGTACTAAGGGTCGGATCCATTGCTACTTGCCCTAAGACAGCCACTTCCCTCGCTTCGTCTCTTTTATACACCCTCTTTTTGTTTCCAACTAAACCAGTAGCGTCAAATTTGGCAACCAGTTGAACAACGTAAGCAGCGGATACATTTTTTTTAGGATGTCGTTCATTAAATAAAGCCGCTGTTACCCGCGCAGAGTCGTTATTTCTAAAAAGTAATTTAACATCTCCACCCTTTCTTCTACGGAATACACCATTTTAATTCTACTACAAGACTAAGGTAAATCAAAAACATGGTCCGTCTACTTTTTTGGACAAAAGAATTAACAAATAAATAAATACTTCAAATGCATCTGATAAGAGTAATATCCTCAAGGTAAATTCCACATTCTCTACTCATACACCAGCGTTCTTTACAGCATGCAAGTGAATGGTGACCATTTTCAGCATTTAATAAACTAATCACAAAAGTAAGTAGTCTTCCACTATTTTAGCTGTCACTTCGTTAAAGATGAAAATTTTGAAGCGAAATTTTAGGGTCAGATAGTACTCGATAAGATCTTCAAAATGAGATATCGCAACACCCCTTATCCCTATTCAAAATCAGGGGGTTGTGCCCACTCCCGTTAGGGGGTTGAAGTTACGGAGACGGAAAAAGCGGAAAAGTTATTCCCCCTCGAATCAGAAATCGACGGATCCGAGCGATTTTCCTCATTCATTTTGAAGCAGGAAAATCGAGGTGTTAAGTTTTCGTTGGACCACCCTGTATGCACGTGCAGTATATACATATTGGTAAATTGGTATTAACTCATTTAATCTTAGTTCTGATAAATTTAAACAAAAATATTTAAAATTATTTTCATTTATGTAAATTTTGTAGATACTTATCATTAAGCAAACACTATAAAATGCAGACCAGTTGTTTTAATTTTTCTCTATTAACTGAACACCCCTGTTAACCGACCAACATTTGATTCCCCGAGGGTGGTCGCTATTGAGATATTTTACTGTATTTCGAAAATTTAGGACAGCACTTTTACTCACCACGAAATTTACTGGTTTAGGGTTGGAATAATTTCGGTTTAACTTTTCGGTCATACAGTAAAAAACTGGGATTTTAAGTATGAATTTTAATATACGGTAAGAATAAACTTTTGATTAGGGCCATAGCTACTAATTTTTTGCTTCTAGAACACATTGTTTTAGTTATTCACAAACGTATTTGCAATCTGTAGGTTGTCAGGTCTTTTCACCAGGAGCTCTATAGAAACACGGATGGACACGTTGGCAATATTAATACACCATCAGTAATGAATGAAGGATCTGGCAAGGGCCAAGCACCTAAAGCACCTCAATACTCTATCTTAGGGAATATGTGTTACTGTGCGATTTCTTAGTTGTGTAGGGGCACTAAGCCCTAGAGTAGCTTTAAGTGCAAAGTTCGCTTTGTTAACCAATAGGAAAATATACAAGTTTAAAATGGAATGGTTCCCGTCAGATCACCGAAGTTAAGCGGTGTCGAGCGTGGTTAGTACTTGGATGGGTGTCCACTTGGGAAACACCGCGTGCTCTTGTCTTAGGGAAGAGTGTAAAATGAATCGACATCAAAACCATCCTATTCACGCCAGACAGGCCGGATGAGATCGAATATCTCGTAGGATGAAGGTGCCGTTTCACACTCCCCAGTCGGTAGACCGCACGATCAAAAACCGTACGGTCGATGCCCGCTTCAAGATGGCCTCAGATACGCCGACGAACCGTAAAATAGTAAAATAAAAAAAAAAGAATGAAGGATCTGAAGATATCCCAGATATAACATTGGATGAGCTCAAAGCAGCCCTGCGAGAAATGAAAAACAATAAGGCAGCTGGCGACGATCAGATTCAAATAGAAGCTTGCTGATCTGCAAGCTATACAACGCGTGCTTGTTAAATGGAACAACACCTTCCCAATGGGAACTAGCAGTAGTAATAATCATGCATATATAAGAAAGGGAACATAACAAACCTAAAAAACTACCGTCCCATTAGCTTGCTTTCTCATCTGTAAAAGCTCTTTATGCGAATACTTACCAAACGAATCACCAACAAATTAGACTTCTACCATCCACGAAAGCAAGCAGGTTTCAGATCAGGGTTTGGCACAAATTACCATCCCAAGGTTATTAGGGCTGTTATCGAGAAATGCATAAAATACAATAAACCCCTAGTCCTCATCTTTGTCGATTATGAAAAAGCATTCGACATGATAAATTAAAAACAGATGCTACACGCGCTAGCAGAATGCCGTATAGACTCCAGGTATATAAATGTAATTAAACACGTCTATGAAAATGCCAAAGCTTGTATAAAACTGCACAACTATACGAAGTATTTCCTCATCGAACGAGGTGTAAGACAGGGCGATGTTATATCTCCCAAATCTCCTGGAATACATGTTCAAAAAGATAGATTTTGAAGGAATGGGACTAAACATTATTGGTGAGAGACTAAAGAACCTGAAATTTGCAGACGACATCCTTCTAATAACCGACAAAATCGATGTGGCGAGAGAGATGCTTAAGAGACTGGACGAAACTTCGAGAACGGCAGGTTTAAAATTTGACCACAGTAAAACCCAATATATGACCAACCTAGTGATAAGCGAACAAATTTTCCTGGGTGCTAACCATATAGAGCAAGTAGATGCATATAAATATCTAGGTCATGAGATTCGTATAGGCAGAGACAACCAAAGCGGAGAAATAGCACGAAGAATCGGCTTAAGCTGGGCAGCCTTTGTTAGACTGAGTAACACTCTAAAATCAGATATTCCAACTTGTTTAAAGAGAAAGGTCTTTTCCCAGTGCTAACTTACGGAGCAGAAACATTAACATTGACAAAGAAGGTAATAAATAGAATTCGCGTTGCATAGAGAGCCATGGAGAGGGCATTGTTAGGTATAACGCTAAGGGATGGAGTCCCTAATGTTAGACTTAGCCAAAGGACTGGAGTGACAGATGCGATTGAACGCATAACAACGTTAAAGTGGAACTGAACTGGGCATGTGGCAAGAATGTCAGACGGAAGATGGACAAATTTGATTCTGGAGTGGAGACCCCGACAAGAAGCCTTTCGGAACAGAGGTCGCCTACCAACAAGGTGGACCGACGACATTAGGAGAGTGGAGCCAAGTTGAAAAATGAGCAGCACAGGATAGGGGACGTTGGATTAGACTACGGGAGGCCTATGTTCAGCAGTGGACGCAACCAGGCTGATTGATGATAGTGATAATGTATTTGCAACAAAACACTATCGGGTGGGTAACATATAATACTATCGTAAGTCCATAATAAGGCGCTACAAAAATAATATACGCAATGCTATCCTGTGTCTGATTGGTCGATAATAAGATGTTCCCAACGGAAGGTGATTAAGATAATACGTTAAGAATACTTTTTAAAAACTGATTTATTTAATGCTCCACTACAGCTGCCAGGGTTGCATCGCTTAAGAAACGATATGAGTTAAGATGTTATGCTAATAACTCTTTTTCAGGAAAATTTCAACGTAGCATAGTTTTATTCTCAACCCACCAAAGTAAGAAGGCATTTAGTATTTACCATACTTTTTTAACACATTGTGTAAAATTTTAATTTAAGTGCTATGCAAAAATTATCTGTATTTAAAACTATTTCATTGACTACCACTAAATAAATTCAAATTAATAGACACTCCACGTAGTTATATAAAAAATTGACGACAGTAATTAAATTACATGATGACAAGACATCGAGTTAATTATCGATGTTGACGCGATTAGAACCAACCCGCTGTGATTGGATTTTGGCGGTAATGTTGTTTGTATAGTATCTCATATCTTTGTTGTTATGGTATATAAACTGATTTATTAATAGATTTAATGTTAGTGCATTAAGTGAAATATTATCGCATGTAATAGGCTAAGTACTTTCGAATACAGGGCAAGTGAAGAGTGACGTATTTTCATTGGTAATTGGCAACACTGCTCAAGAGAAAAATCGTTCCGATATAATAAATGAATATTTTGTAATATTTGCACCTGAATTAGAATATAATAATCTTAAAATTGCTAAATTAGCCTTAAATCTCATGGAGATGCTTTATAGGCAATAAACTGGTGACTCATTTGCTACCTGCAGACAGCTGGGGCAATTTATTTGAAATTCCTTAAATATTGCTTTAGTTGTTACTGTGTCATCGTTTAGTGATCACATATTTGTATTTTTCGTATTTTGTGAAAAACGCATTTGTTTGGGAAATACGTTTTCTAATAATCGAAGTAATAAATTCACGTCTATAAAGGCAGTTAATCGGAAGCTTTGCAATAGGTTTGCGGCTTCGAAAATATGTATATTTGGTTCTGTGATGTTTTAACTGACAAAGTAAACAGACAAATATATCACGTTGAAGTATGCGGAACGCCAACTCGATTATAATCAATTCAATTTATCAAAACTCAAATATTTCACAAACGACTGAACTAAATGTTGATATTATGTTATATATTTTTAAAATCAGGAGAAAGAGAGGTGGAAAATTTATAGGGTGTTCCATTTAAAAAAATAAAACTTCATTTGTTTTTTACCTTTGTGATGCGCGTATGATTTTTTTAATAAATCTAAAAGATATAACGGGAAAAATTATGCAACTTTTGTATTAAAAGTTTTTTTCTGTCACATATATTAACCCCTGTCCGTGGGTATCCAAATATAAAAAATAACCCTGTACATGAATCAAAAGCCAAAAGATAAACAATATTTCATTCAATAAGCTAATGTTAGCTTAAAATGCTGAAACAATCCACAGGGTGTTCTAAATTTTCTGAAAATATATCTGTTTTAGGTTATAAACACCACAAAATCATAAGAAAGAAACAAAATTCAACAACAATAATCCTATTTCCAGTTGATCTTCTGGATATTGTCAAGCCGTAAATGACGCACATTTTCAACATTTAATTTGATTTGTTGTTCTGTTCTTAAATAAACAGGTCTTAGTTATTGATATGTTAAAATATAATTTTTTCGATAACTGTTTAGGTATAGGACATGGTACATGAAACATACTTAGAATTCGATGCAAAATTCAAAAATGATATGAAAAATAGATGTTTTCATTTGAAAAAATGAAGTTGATGATTGTAACTTATTTTTGGGCTAACATGTATAAGGTAATGCCGGGTAACATTGACAGGGGGTAAACATTCACACATTTTCAAATATCCCGCCCAGCACTAATACGTTATAAAAGAATGCATGTTTTGCGATGTTACAATTTAATATATTATTATAGTGTCGTCCTCTTGTGAGAATACAGAAATTGTGCAACAGTCAATTCCTAAATTTTTGCTGGACATTTAAACATTGCCTAAGTGTGGTTATAGTATTTACGCCGAGAAGAATCTTTGTTTATCTAAGCCATCCTGGTGTAATACAATATTTTTTGTAGAAGGTAGGTTGTTTTAAATTGCTTTTCATGAATTCTTGGGTTCTTGTAAAATTTACTGTTGAAAAACAGAGGTCGACTAACTTCTATCATTACATTGGAAAAATAAGATAATTTGTTTCCAAGAATCAGGAAGTAACAGTGGCATTTTTGAGACGGAAAGAAAAGCATTTCGTTTATCCAAATGTTCCTGACGAGGCCACAGTTTTGCTCAAAGACATAGTGAGGATTTTGCCACAACCTACCATTCGTCGAGGAATGCACATATTTACCACAAACTTTGCTTCTGGTAATGGCAAAGCTACGATTATTTTGTAATTTTGATTTATGTTTTTTATTCTGTCATTTCTATTTTTAACAATATAACCCACATTTCTGTTCAAATAAAAAAAAGCAGTGTTTAATTAACTTATTTTATGTCAATGATACCGCACCATTAGCAAATATAGTTTTATAAAGCAGTTTATAAGGGGTGTCAATCTTACCAACATAGGAGGGTAACATTGACATTTGCATAGTTTTTAAAAATAATTTTTAAGATCCAAGGTTTCAAGCTAAACACGAAATTGCTACTCACTATGAGCTACCAACATAGTAACTTAATTACACCCAGGTTTTCAAATTTCTAATATTAATATTAATAAAGCAAAAAAAATAATTCTAAAGATATGTCAATTTTACCCGGCGTTACCTTACATGAATTTAGACATTACTTCTGGGACTCACTGTATACTTTGTATCTGATTAAAAACAATCACTTGATGTTTCTATGACCATGAACTATGTCATTAGGTAAGCAGCAGATGAGATACTGCATGCTCAGATATGTTAAATTCCCCGAAATTTAAGATCGTTCGCGAATATTCGCGAACGTTTGTTTTTTAATTTAAATTGTGTTACAACTTTTAAAAATCTTTTATATGAACCGTCACAAGCTATAGTTTAGTGAAAATCGCCTTTTAATCTTCTTTTTATCAACTTAAACAAACAAGAATCAAATATTAACTATTACCATAAACTCTAAATTTCATCAGAAGATATTGTAGCCAATGACTCTTCTGACACGTCGTTGTCACTGCTACTAATGATACTTTTATCCAGGAGCGTGCGGTGAGTTATGAAGAAGGGAAGCACCTCCGGTAGGCCCGCCGGAGGCGAAAAATTTTTTGAGGACCACGCCCAAATATTGGCAATTTTTCGACGTTTAAATACAGGTAGAATACTGTCATGTAGGTACTGTCGAAAATGTGTATGATTTTTTAATATTTCTTCTATTTTCTAAATGGCTAGGTACCTATGTTTTTTTTTATTAATTTTTACGTAATTTGCCCGTCGAAAACCAATTCTTTAGTGACCCAACGCTGCCTAAGAGTCGTTAAAAACAAGTTAACAAAATTTCATAACAGAAACTAATACAGAAAACTATCTATACATTTTTACTTTGAATTCACAGTTTGATTTAATTTTAAACGGATTTTTTAGCCGCCTTCACTTCTGTCTTTAAATTAAAATCTGGTGTAGGCCTACCTGTTGCAATAATATTCCTTTTTTCATCAAAGAAAAGCGTTGAAAATCCTTTTTCCAATAACTTGCATACAGAACAGATACACTTTACATTTCCCGAACTCGATGGGCCGGCAATTGGTTGCTCCATGACAAAATAAATCAAAAAGTAAGATAAACAAAGTCAAGTCACAGATCCTCTACCGTGTAGCGCTTATTCCTGGCGAAAAATCGCCACAAACAATCGTAACTGCCGAGTACAAACACGTGGAAACTAAATATTTTGGCGGCTTCGTTCTGGCGTCGCATCGCGGCGAAGGAAATACCGAAGTCTAACGATTTACCCTTTACTTGGCACGGCAGGCAGACCATATTAATTATTACTCGTATACGCGTATAGAGTGTAGTATAACACGTATTGAGATCACTTCGATTCTTCGATACATTTAATATTGCGTTGGTCAGGGATGCATACAGGGCCGGATTTGGTTTGGAAATTAGATAAAAATAAATACTTGGGTATTTTAATTGTATGGATAGGTATAGATTAATATAAAATTTGTTTTGTCTTATGTCTTATGAAAGCGGTAGGGGAAGCAGTGCTTCCATCGCTTCCATGGACCGCACGCCCCTGCTTTTATCTCCACTGGAGTTGCTGCTACTGCTGCATAAGTCAACATTCACATTTGTAACTTTTTTAAGGCTTCGTGTTGAAGGTCCAATCACTTCCAAATCAATATCTAGATTATCTATGTGTTTCTCTTTGTTATTGTTATTTGTTGTTTGTTCGTTCTTTGTTGTTCTAATGATAGTAAGGCGATTTCGTTTGGAGGTATGTATTATTGAGTTTGCTTTAAATTACCTTTCTGTTATCCTTGAGGATGCTGGTAAACTTAAGATAGCTATTGCAACATATTTTAAACATGTTTTAGCACACATTCCTTGCCACCACGCCAAATATGACTTAATGCAAATATTCGCTCGAAGATTCGACCGAATTTTAGCGTATTTTCGCGAGAAATCGAATTTTTTCCTTGAAAATATTTGCGGCTCACATCTCTATGCAGGCTAAACAGGAACATTACGTAATTTTGGAAATAAATCCGCCACAAAATGTATGCCAAATTACTAATAGTACAGGACAGCTGATGACTCGCTACGCAAAAGGTGCGGGAAAGATGAAGAAATGCCCTATGCCTTCCGTGTATAAGATACAATGTTTTTATGGATTAAAAAGGTCACAAATGCACCAATAGATTATCATACAAGACCGTAAGAGAAACGTAAAATAAAGCTCTAGAAAGTGATAAATGTCTGTAATTACTGCTGAATAGCCTTCTTAAGGCCATTTTAGCTAAGAATCTCACAAAAGATGCTAATGTATTTAAATCTATTCGCCGCCTTTTACTCGGAAAGAGCAAATTAGAGCTTTTATGCTTTGAACCGTGGCATTGATTTAATTATGCAGAAGACTGATTGGCCCTTTCACTTTTATATCGACAGGCAGTGGCTGCGTGACCTGGTTTGATATCTTCGATTTTAGGCTCGGTATAGCTCGGTTTATTTTTAACAATGGAAAAATATATTATTCAAATTCGTTATATGGTTATGAACATTACGTAATTTTGGAAATAAATCCGCCACAAAATGTATGCCAAATTGCTAATAGTACAGGGTGTCCAGTTTTCGTTCGTCTCGCTCCCTTATTATAAAAGATAGAAAGATGGGGATTGCGGCTTAATGTTCTATTATTTTATGAAACTGTCATTTCCTTAAACGAAATTTCCATAGCCCTCTCAGTTTCTGACATACAGGGAGATTTTGAAAATTTGTAATTTTTGACGCTTTCCTGTATCTCGATTATTTGATATCTTATTAATAAAGTAAAAATGAGTTGTTATAGAGTTTTTTCATGTAGGATTCAGTGGAGTAGTTAGTTTTCTTCTAAAAAGTTTTATTTCTGAGTTATGACCATAACTTGTGTTTTTTTAAATGGGACACCATATATATTATTCCTATATCTTATCCCTATTATTAAGAGCTGTTCAAAAATATATAAAAGTTCATATTTGCTTCTTTTAAAAAGGGATACTTTAAAATTTTTGTAAAATCAATTATTTTTCGTATAGAAAGGCTATGCCATGGTCAATCACGGATAACCATGACAGAAAACCAAATTCTGTAAATGCGCCATTATAGATTTTTGTCAAATATTACAGGCAGGCTAGGTTAACTTAAATGGTGAAGATCGTTCCCTGTTCGTTTAGTTCTTCAACCAGACGGTGTTGGCGCTTCTGTAGGGACTTTGTTTTATAAGGTTGTTCATATCCTAACGTTGGTAGCGACAAAACATGTATTTAGAATGAGCATGGTGAACGTTCTGTATCTTTCTCTCTTTGCATTCAACCGTACCAGCTAAGGTGCGATAAAGATAAAAATATGACTTATGCGCTGATCCATAATAAAAATATCTTCCGGAGTGGGACCCAATCGACATTGACATTTTACAATTTAATTTTTAAACGAAGCGGCGTGACGTATAAGTTTATTAAGTCGATTCTGCTAAAATGGTGATTTATTGTTGCATTCCCGGATGTAAACTGAGGAGTGATTTTTCAAAAGGCCATATTTCCATTTTTACTCCGATGTCATTTTTCGACGGAATATTGAAGGTGTGGTTGAAAGACATCCTCTAACGAAAAAAATATATTCCAAAAAGGCCTATTTCCTATGAAAAAAGCCATACCAAAATAGGTATTTCTTACAAAAAGGCATAAATCCATGACTTTATAGTCATTTGATTTAGCAATACTTAATTTAAAACAGAACGCCGTATTTCGTTTATTAAATCTATATGATATAATGATGTTCTTGTACAAAAGGTCATATTTCCTAAATATATGCCAAACGCAACAATTTTATTAATAGAAACCGCGAGTTTTATCGAACACTTTGTGGAACGTAGTTCCTTGGCTACACTGAACGATCTGGCATAGAGCGCATTACAACTACATTTCCCCGTTAGTAGATAAAGCTAAGCGGTTTCTAGCTCAAAATCTCATAAGAAATAACATGGGACCTAAAACTCGTAATTTTAGTGCCATTTTAGGGGCGTGGCACTTTTCCTGGAAGTCGCCACCCTCTCTTAACCCGAGCGGAACCCAGCTACTATAGCCATCTAGTGTCTGACGTCATAACTACTCGCAGTAGATACAGGATCCGTATTAACCTAAGTGGCCCCCTGGTATTACCAGGGGGCCCCATTATTTGAAGATTCTAACCTAACAGTATTCCCCATGGAACCCAAGTACCAGCGGAGCCCCCCAAATCCCCTTTAGTACATGACTGTGAACAATTAATTGTAGAGGCGCCACCTAGCGGAGGAGAGATGACGTACCACGTTCTCAATAGTACCCTAACCCAAGTATCTAACCCGAACATCTATCTAAATAATCAATATTGAACAACATAATGAATAAATAATAACAGAAAAAAAGTTTTTGTCCTCGGCGGGAATTGAACCATAAACCTCTGGGGCCGAACCTCAAAGCCTTGCAAAATACGCTACGAGAGCATATACCTTAAAATTGCTAAACAATGTTTGACAATGTGAAACCACGGGGGCACATCTGATTAGATTGCTGGAACAAAAGGTCCTTAAGTGGGGTTATGGTGGTGTTTTCTAATGTACAAAATTAGGGCAAACCATACACATATACTTAGTAAAACAAACTAATTGATATCTGAGTACTACCTGAAGTTAGGCAACCAGTGTTTCACATAAAAATAAATATTATAAGCGTAGGAAAATATTAACAATCTTGTGCATTCACCTATCTGCTATGCAACACAAGCATCAGCTTTCAATATTATTTTACAATCATTTACCCCGAAAGGGCTGCAACGTCTCTTATAGATGGATAGTATAAACTAAAAATCAGTAATTAGTCGAAGCGTCAAGTCTTTTAGCCGATTATTAAAAACAAAGACATCAGATTTAACAAAAAAAGTATTGTAATATAAACCGTTCCGTGTGGAATCAGATTAAACGTATTATGAACCCTGTCCAACAGACCCTGTTCCCCCGGAACAGACCTGTTCCCCCTGGAACAGACCCGATGAACAGACCCTGTTCCCCCAGGAACAGACCCTGTTCCCCCTGGAACAGACCCTGTTCCCCCTGGAACAGACCCTGTTCCCCCAGGAACAGACCCTGTTCCCCCAGGAACAGACCCTGTTCCCCCAGGAACAGACCCTGTTCCCCCAGGAACAGACCCTGTTGGCCTCTCTATCACAGAAAACAGCCCCGATAAAGAAACAAAACAGTTAAGTACATCAAACAAATTTATTACCAAAAATATATAGGTATTCACCAAACAATACATACAATACATGTCATTAATGAACATTGTTAGAGACCGCGTGGCATGTAATTAGACAACCGGGGATCTAGTATGTCCTTTTGGCAAACAGTATTTTCAAGCGCCATCTATAATTACGTTCGCGCATACCCACACCATCTGGGTACTGCCTGAACTTATGCAACCAGAAGCCCCTATCATCAAATATTGCCTTCGCCAATTTATTAACAAACCTAAGTGTGGTGATGACGACAAAATGGCGGTAAACCTAGCTTTTATAATGCACTCACCATTTTATAGACAAACCAGTACTAATGGTGTTGCCAAACCAACATTTCCCCTTATTCAACATAAAAATTGTCGAAACGGCAACACCGCCGTTCCAATACTGAAAATTTAAGAAAATATGCTTAGGCCATCCTGCAATAGCCGTCCGCAACAGTAACTAGGTAAAACAAAGAACCCTAAGTGTGGTTATAGGGATATATTATTATCGATCTCAATTTATTAACAAATCTTAAACCTTCCAACAGCATTCACCCCATATCGCATTGATAAAAATACCCATATAAATACCCCATCGGAATGCCATTCAGGATTGCATAATTAAATGAAAATCAATCAATTTTAAAACTTTTTTATTTATAACATAAAAATATCACTTACTACCGCCCTGGTATATTACATTAAAGGAATAAAAAATCGGCGTAAATAAAAAGACATCTGTAATCATTTAGCAACGTTTTATTTCAGAAATATATGCAGTTTTCAAGTCAAATGCACGATTATGGTAATATATATAAAGGTCATATTGGAGAAAATAAGATCTTTTTCGAATTTTATTATGTTTAAGGATATGTTTACCGAATCGTACAATAAAAACAGAATACATAATTAATTATCTTTCAATAAAATGATCATATAAAATCGAGTCACAACGCGAGGTAGAAGTGGTTTTATATGTAAATTTTATCAACATTGTTGGTCTATTACATATGCAATTTTGCATTGAAAGTAATTTTCCTTTTAATAAATAAATAATGTATAATGTGGGCGAATAAAAGCAAGCATATATTACTACTAATGGGATCTGTATACAGGGGGTATGAAACACTTTTGACCGTTAAATTACGCCTTTAAATTATAAATTATATCTATAAACAGCCATAACATTCGACCTAAATGGTACATTTTAGTACAATGACGTAGCTGAAGACCAACTACATTTTAACTGATTGTACGTATTTGGGTGATATATTTAAAATTAATCTTGAAAGAGAACATATAATAATTATTTTTCGTTTCCCTCAAGCCCCAGCTAGGCGGATCAAAACCTCGTTAAGCTGTCTAATCCGCCATTAACCCCGTTTAAAATATCTCAACAGAGTAGTTATTACCAGCCTCGTATATGTATTTAAAATCAGTGTAAAGAATAAACAAGCCCATTATCTACATTTTCAAAATACCCTGTATATGATGATATTATATTAGTGTTTGAATTAATTAGTACGTACTCCAATCGACATATATTTATGCATCATAAAAATTAATTCTTTAATAGTAGCGTCACTCTAGAAGGGGCTTATAAATAGTGCAGAAATGGTGAGAGCACTTAATTGTTTCTGTTATAAGTTTGCAACAGGTAAGTTTTTGAATTTTATTATGGTGTTGGGGGGTTTTTAAACTGACTTGGTATTTTTATTCAAAGTGTTTGTATCTTTTGGTTTTCTTTTTGCATACGTTTAAAGCGTGACGCTCAAAATTGTCTGCCTATATGTAAAATATGTATTAAAACGCTCGAAAGTTAAGGTAATCTTTTTTATTTTGAATAAAATTTTTTATAATATTTCCCTAAAACGATATCAGTATACCTAGGTAATTTTTTAAAATGCGTCTCATATGGACACGCACCCACATAAGCCATTGTTTTTATTACGAATTCACGAACCCTTCTTCGTTATTATGTAGAATACAACTACTTTATATAGGCATTTGCACCAAGTAGTTTGGGTATTAGTTTTTCAAAACAGCCCTAAAGAAATGAAAATTGTTTTTAGTTTTTTCATACCTGTTTAATCGTTTGTTTTAACATTTTATCTACATGTGGGTTTTTATCAGTATAATATCAGACACATTTAATATTATATTGTTTTTTATATCTTTTTTAAATATTATAACTCAATTCTTGTAGCTTGAGTATGTACGTCACAATATCTGTGCAATCAAACTAGCAGTTAAATAAGGCATTATTTAATAGGGTCATAGACCAAATAATCCTGCAAATATGATTAATTTTAAAACAGCTGCTCTACGCCAGTGTGTCGTAAAAGTTAATTTAACAAGTGATAGCAAGCTAGTAAATTACAATGACCATAACACTCCGTATGCATCGAAAAAGATATAGGGAAAGTAATTTATTTTACAACTTGTATAGGACTTGGAACATAGGTCGATTAAAGAAAACGGGTTTGGCATAGGTTGATTAAAGAAAACGAGAGCTCTAATAATAATATATTTTTATTGGGTTTATAATAATATACATTCTATTTATTTTTACATAACTAAAATTTTATATTACGAGATATAATCTTATGTAATAAATCTTTAAGCTGCGCCAAAACGCCTACATTAGGGCAAGATATACCAAAAAATGAAAGATCCATTTTACCGATGCGAATTAAACTCATGGTAAATTCATTATATTCAAAAAACATGTCGTTTTGAATAAAATAAAGGCGGCCGTCGGTGTAACGAAATACACTGTCTATCTTTGCGGGAATCCCGTTAAATAATTCTGACGTTATATGATAATTGTCTGGTCTAAACATGCACTCATTTATGCCCCATACTAGAATATCATTGAAAAATAAATAGGTTTTTCCCTTGTTTGTGTTCACGACAGCTTGAACTCTGGTTTTTACATTTGTGGCAGCGAGACTATCTATTGATTCCGTTTTTATTAACGTGAACGTGCCGTACTGTACAAAGTAAATCAGATCATCGGCAAACAATACAATGTCACCATTAGGACGTTCATATATAGCAGTTATTTTCCTAAAATTTTTTGGCAAAAATTTAAAATAATCTGTTAATAGAAACGGGGTATTAGAAATTTGTTTTGTCTCTAAATTCAACATCCAAACAAATCTCTCATAAAAAATAAATAATTTGTTTTTAACGATTAAATAAGCTTTATTTGTTTTCGAGTCCAAGTCACATAGAGTCGGAAACTGTGCCGCATCGGGTACCGAGGGCGCGTCAGGGGTCGGGTGTACGCTGGGGATTGTTGTTACAGCTTTTGTCTGTCTAGTTGTGGTTCTTGTCTGTGGGGTGGTTGTAACTTTTATTGGCATAGTTGTGGTTTTTATCTGTGGAGTGGTTGTAACTTTTGTAGGTATTGTCGTGGTTTTTGTCTGTGGGGTTGTATTCGGTGACGTGGGTATTTTTGGTGTGGCCAAAGATTTTTTGCCATAAAGGTACTCGATACCATAAATATCGTCCTGAGTTATTTTCACATTTTCCGCTTTGTAATACGGGTACATGATCGCGCTCTCGTCAGCTGTGTGGGCTAAACCTAGAGTATGTCCAATCTCATGTATTAAAACGCTTAGTAAATTTGTCCCACCATTTTTGGAGGAAAGACTCCATGGCTCTTTTGAATGCATGTGAATCTCTACATTGAAACTTCCATCTGGAAAAAATGCGTGCGCTAAAGTAGGTTTATCTAATTTGTAGGGACACCAGGTGAGGTCATTTTTCATTTTATGCCGTTGGTCGGCAAACGAAATTGTAATATTATGGGTGTTTCTATCATATTTAAAGCGGAAATTAGAAACATCCTCCCATGCTTGAAAAGCCCTTTCAGCAACTGCTCTATATGGATATACTGAATAATTTGGGGGGTAGATAGACCAGGATAGCTTTAAATCTTTCCATAAGTAGTTAGAGCCTCTTCCCCAATCTGCAATATCTTTGACGCCACAGCGAGGTCTTTGCATTAGAGCAATAGTTTCGTTATTTAAGGTTCCATCTTCAGGGAGACCATAAGTTTCTTGAAATGCCCGTAACCCATCTGATATCGACACTAAGGCATTATCTGTAGCATTTTCTTCCAAGTAACCATAGTCTGTTAAATATTGGCGGGCAGCTGTTTCGTCTGTTGCCAGTACAGCTGTAGAAGTAACAGTGAGAAATAAAATGAGGTAAATCAACACACCCATTCTGCTCGAGGGGTAGATATATACTGAAATCATAAATAAGGGGTAGTGTATTTATTTTAAAAATTCGATTACACCAAGTTTTTCCAGTTCTAGTAATATAGACCATATTTTATCGTCGTTTTTATGATTAAAATTGTCGCTCTCTAACTGTTTAAACATTTCCACTAGCTTGTTAACATCATTATCGTAATCAAGTTCTAAATCATTCAAAGTAGTAGGAATAGTACTGTTCAATTTAAGGTTTTTCTTTATCATGCTCACTCTGCTTTTCTTTAAATAAGTCCTTTTTGGTGGAAAAAGCTTAGAAATAATGTTTGTATACTTCCAGCTTCTGCTAGAATTTATGTGATTTTTACTATTAAACCCCCTTCGGTGTGCGCTTGATAAAAGAAGGATTTCTTTATATTTATCCAGCTCTGTATTGGAATAGCCCATAGGGCGTTCTTTTGTCAATAAATTCAGAAGTCCTACAGTTAAAGTATATTTCTCATCATCAATCACTAGGGTGTTATTTTCAAATTCTACGGGCTTATTCCCAATAAAGCAGTCATTTTCAATCATTTTAAAACCAAAATCTAGACCGTTCGGTAAAGACAAAAGCGCTAATTTAATTTTTCGGTTCGCCATCTTATCTCGCAGAACTCTGACATTCGAATGACGTACTCATCAACGGAACGGGTGTTTAAAACACTACCTAAAACACAACACTAACATAACAATATCTTAACTGAAACAAAACAGTGTCTTAACGGAAACAAAACAAACATATAACGCTTATATATCAATCACAACGTCAACACAGAAAAAACAAAACAGGTCTTATATACCTATAATATTGTTTCAGATCATCTGAACACAAACAAAAACACTAATATAACACTGATACGTCAATCATAATGATGACGCTGTATACCCATAAACAGGGTGTAGTTCTGAGAAGCCCTAATATATTTTCTAGTAAAACACTGTTTCTTTTAGGTAAAAATGATACGTATGCAATAATATTAATACGATTGTAAATATGCATAATCTTTATTAAATACATCTAGATACACTTCTAGGAATAATTTTCCTTTAAGTTTATCTGAAGCTTTTGAAAAAGAGACTGTTTTTGTTATACATTTTTACGGCGAATAAACTTATCGCAGGTTTCACTTTCAGTCAGTAAAATATTAATGTTTTCGGCAAGTAATATATTTTAAAAATATTAACGCGTAAAACCGCTTATTGTATGTACATCTACTGCATACTAAACCTTGAATATTAATTCTGAACGCGCCTTATTTTTTTCGAAGGTATGTTACTTTTCTGAACGCACCCCAACCGAGGTTATAAATAGGGGCGCATTATAGGCAGAACGCAGGAGCTTCAGAGCCTATTCTGTCTTTGTACGTTAGAGAGAGCAGACGTATTTTGAGCCATATTTATTTTGTTACAGAGCAATCATGCCTTTTGCCAGCGATATAGTTCAAGCGCTTAGGATTCAGGTGCAGAATCCTAATTTAACTGTTGAGATGTGTAGCAATGTTTTAAGGGAGTGTACTCGTGCTCTTCGGAACTTGAATAAAGTCCTAAAACGTGCCAAGTCTGTGTCCAAAAAGACGCACATCTTAGCCTGTTTGGGGCAGATTAAGGGTTTTCAGCGATATTTAAAGAATAAAAAGGTTGGTGGAGGAAGCGGTGTACGCCAGGCTGAGAGAGCGACTCATAGGGTTAAATGGGACGACTTGGGCTCAGCATTTCAATCGAGAGTTAGAACTGGTGTTATAACCAATATACGCCATACCGATGTGCTACCGTTTCTCGAGGACTGTGCTGCTTTGTTTAAGCGTAGAATTAAAAATGCACTAAAAAAGAGTGAAGCTCTCAAGGTCAACGCGGTTCTCTGTGGGGAATTTCAAATTTCAAAAGCTGATGTGATTTTGGAGGAGACTAAATATTTAAATACTGCTAATGCTCCAATTTATCAGAACACCGATTTAGATGCATGGTTTAAAGATAAAATACTAGATATAATTCTTACCGATTTGGGGGAGTTCCAAGAAAGAGATTCCGGGTGGGCGTTAAGGAAAGTAGTAAGTCTAACGGTGAATATCAACCAATATAACCCCCTTAAAGCCGGAAGTTACATACCTCTACCAAAAGAAATTGCAGTGAAAAAGGCATGTACTAATGTTCAGAATACTGATGACATGTGTTTTGTTTGGGCCATTGTTTCCGCATTATATCCAGCGTTCAAGAATTCTGACCGAACATCATCTTATCCAAACCCGCAGGATGTTTTAAATTTAAAAGGGATACATTTTCCCATTACGCAAGGTTTAATTCAGCGATTTGAGAATCAAAATAATATCTCAATAAATGTTTATAGATTACAGAAAATGAGCAAGGGTTTTCAAATTTTACCAACATATTTAACTCAAAATAAACAAGTCATACATATAAACTTGCTTCTTTTACAGGATAGTTACGTAGTGGCCGACGAGTTAGATAATAATTTAGCACCTGTTAGGTTTCATTATGTTTGGATAAAAAGTCTCTCACGACTCTTATCTCGTCAACTGAGCAAAAACAAAAGACAAAAGTTTATCTGTGACAGATGTTTACATTATTTTAATTCTGCAGATAAGTTGGCACGTCACACTAAAGAGTGTATTAAAATTAATAATTGTGTAGTACCTGAAATACCTAGTCCCGAGTGTGCACTTATTAAATTTAAAAATTACTCGTTTAAAGAAAAAGCACCATTTGTTATCTATGCCGACACCGAGTGTCTCTTAATACCTATCGAGGACGACACTAATAAAAACACCCAAAAGTATCAGAAACATGTGCCCTTTAGCATTGGGTATTATGTCAAATGTAGCTATGATGACAGCCTCTCGTTTTATAAGTCATATACCGGTGCGGATTGCATAGAGTGGTTTATGCGTGAGCTTCAACAGTTTGCCGAAGATGTCGAAACTGTGTTCCTGTGCCCTTTGCCTATGGCACATTTATCGTCAAAAGAGTGGAATGAATTTAATCACGCTACACATTGTCATATTTGTGAGCAGCCGTTCACCGAAGAACATAAAAGAGTTCGAGACCATTGTCACTTGACTGGAAAATGGCGCGGAGCTGCCCATGAAACTTGTAATTTGAATTACCAAGATGCACGCGTTATACCTGTTATATTCCATAATCTTAGCTGCTACGATGGGCATCTGCTGATAACAGCGTTAGCTGAAATACCTGGAAATATAGATGTATTACCAGTGAACAAGGAAAAATATATTTCATTTACAAAAAAAATACCCAACAGTCTAATAGAATTCAGATTCCTTGACAGCTTTCGATTTTTGGCTGCTGGACTTGATAAATTGGCTTCTTATTTAGAGAATTATCCTATACTTAAATCAGAATTTCAGGACTTGTCAGAGGAACACTTTAATTTGTTAACTAGAAAAGGTGTTTTCCCTTATGAATATATGGACGGATGGGAGAAATTAAAGGATGAATGTTTTCCACCTAAATATACTTTTTATAGCAGTCTTGAGGATAGACATATAACTAGCAGCGATTATGAGCATGCGCAGCAGGTGTGGACTGCATTTAAGTGTAAAAATATTGGTGATTATTCAGACTTATATTTAAAAACCGATGTTTTACTATTGGCTGATGTTTTTGAGGAATTTAGATTTATTAGTCATAAAACATATGGTCTTTGTCCTACCCATGCGTATACATTACCCGGATATGCATGGCAAGTAATGCTATATAAAAATACGTATGAACTTGAACTTCTAACAGATTATGAGATGGTTTTATTTATTGAAAAGGGCATACGGGGAGGCGTAAGTCAGTGTTCTAAACGATATGCTGAAGCAAATAATAAATACATGCCTGATTATGATCCTTCCAAGGAATCGAAATATCTTTCATATCTAGATATTAATAATCAATATGGCTGGGCGATGTCGCAATATCTACCATATGGAGGTTTTAGATGGTATTCTCAAGATGAAATTACTCAGTTAAATGTTCTAGATATTTTAGATGATGCTCATGAAGGCTGTATCTTGGAGGTTGACCTCGAGATTCCGTATGAGTTACACGATAAATTTTCTGATCTTCCACCTTGTCCCGAACATAAAATCCCCGTTGGATCAAAATGTTCAAAGCTTTTGACGACTTTGTATAATAAACAAGAATATGTCACTCATTACCGCAACTTAAAACAAGCCTTAAGTTTAGGTGTGAAATTAACGAGAATACACCGGGTGCTTGCATTTAAACAAGCCCCTTGGCTTAAACAGTATATAGATCTAAATATCGAATTACGTCAAAATGCTAAAAACGATTTTGAAAAGAACTTTTTTAAATTAATGATTAATGGTGTTTTCGGTAAAACCATGCAGAATATTAGAAAGCATTCTACCGTTAAATTAATAACTAAGTGGGATGGACGATATGGCGCCGAATCGTTAATCGCTCGTCCAGAATTTCGAAGCGCTGTTATGATTAATGAAAATCTGTTGATTATAGAGCTTGCCAAAACCAATTTATATTTTAACAAGCCTATTTATGTGGGTATGTGCATTCTAGATCTTGCTAAAACAACTATATATGATTTCCACTATAACTATATGATTACCAGATTTTCTGAGTGTAAGATCTTATACACAGATACGGATTCTCTTATTTATGAAATAACTCACCCTGATATGTACGAGGTAATAAAAAACGACTGTCGTCAGTATTTTGATACTTTTGATTACCCAGAGGATAACATATATGGAATTCCGAAAGTAAATAAGAAAGTTCTTGGGCTTATGAAAGATGAGAACAGTGGGCGAATATTGACTCATTTTATTGGCCTTCGTTCAAAGATGTATGCCACTAAAGTACAATATTCACCAGAAGAGTTTGAACAAATGCGGCTAAAAATGGAACTCGAAAATAAAGAGAAAGCCGATATTGAGAGAACCTTATTAAATGTAGGTGTCACCAAAAAGATAAAGGGTGTTAAAAAGTCTGTTATTAAAAATAAAATTACTTTTGATGACTATGTTGCATGCTTGGAATCATTTATAACAAAGCCTGTTACTCAAAATCTAATTCAGTCCCGAAAGCACGAGTTACACACTATAAAACAAAATAAAATCGGTCTCAGCCCTCATGATGATAAACGCCAAATATCTCAAACTTCACCTGTCACATTACCATGGGGACATTGTTCATCTATGGATATTTATTGATTGTCGGCCTAAAAAGAACCAAAAAAAATGTAGCAAGCGATACTTATAACGTTTAAAAGAGCCGTTACACATCGTAATTAAGAGTAAGTTAAAAGAGTCAATTGCGGTCTGCTCTTATGATTTATAAAAGAACCATAATAGATCATAGAGCATAAAAAAGAGTCATATAAACGCTATACAATCTAAAAAAGAGCCATAATATTCGTATAGCAATTAACTGTTGTCTGATTTTAAAAAGAGCCATCAAATCAGATGACAGAAAAAAGATGCCAAAATTCCCCCTGTATAACTTTAAAAGAGCCCATGTTGGTTATACAGTAAAAGAAGGCAAAAATTCCCCCTGTATAACTTAAAAAGAGCCGTATATTATGTTATATATAGAACCATTTGTGGTATAATTTGGTTTTGCTTTGAAAATTCGTTTTTCCATAAAAATCGAATGGGGACAATATGGGCCACGTTCACGTCGTGTCCCTGTTTAAACCGAGTGCCCTCTGGTAAGTGTAGTATTTTTCAGGTAATTTTGCTCTTGCCCTCGTTTCAAGTTGTATGTATAAGTTAAGGATAATATTCTATCTATAAGCGAATATTGCACATTACTCCTACTCTGTTCAAATGCCCATACCCGCCAATGCCTTTTTCCATTCATTTTTTTTTGTTAGTTTTTAAGTTTGTATATAGATATGCCTTCTTGTGCGGTAATGTTCCTAATATAAATGTTGCTAGTCCTAGTTTTTTAATTGTATGTAGATATACCTATTCTTGCACGGTAAATGGTCCTAATATGAATGTTTCTAGTCCTAGTTTTTTAATTGTATGTAGATATGCCTATTCTTGCACTGTAAATGTTTCTAATCCTTAGTTTTAACTGTAAATATTTTTCGCTAAATTTTGAACTTATAATATATTGTACCTATATACAAGATTGGCGATAAGTGTCTTGTGCCAAATTTTTATTTTGTTCAGGTATTATTTTTGATGCAAGATACTTGTCTTATTTAAATATTTTTGCTAACTAGTGCTGTAATAGTGTATTTGACTTGAAAACTGCATATATTTCTGAAATAAAACGTTGCTAAATGATTACAGATGTCTTTTTATTTACGCCGATTTTTTATTCCTTTAATGTAATATACCAGGGCTGTAGTAAGTGATATTTTTATGTTGTAAATAAAAAAGTTTTAAAATTGATTGATTTTCATTTAATTATGCAATCCTGAAGCTGTTGGAAGGTTTAAGATTTGTTAATAAATTGACGTCGATAATAATATATCCCTATAACCACACTTAGGGTTCTTTGTTTTACCTAGTTACTGTTGCGGACGGCTATTGCAGGATGGCCTAAGCATATTTTCTTAAATTTTCAGTATTGGAACGGCGGTGTTGCCGTTTCGACAATTTTTATGTTGAATAAGGGGAAATATTGGTTTGGCAACACCATTAGTACTGGTTTGTCGATAAAATGGTGAGTGCATTATAAAAGCTAGGTTTACCGCCATTTTGTCGTCATCGCCACACTTAAGGTTTGTTAATAAATTGGTGAAGGCAATATTTGCTGATAGGGGCTTCTGGTTGCATAAGTTCAGGTAGTACCCAGATAGCGGGAGTGTGCGTGAACGTAATTATAGATGACGTCTGAAAATACTGTTTGCCAAAAGGACATACTAGATCCTGAGTTGTCTAATTACATGTCACGCTGCCTCTAACAATGTTCATTAATGACATGTATTGTATGTATTGTTTGGTGAATACCTATATATTTTTGGTAATAAATTTGTTTGATGTACTTAACTGTTTTGTTTCTTTATCGGGGCTGTTTTCTGTGATAGAGAGGCCAACAGGGTCTGTTCCTGGGGGAACAGGGTCTGTTCCTGGGGGGACAGGGTCTGTTCCTGGGGGAACAGGGTATGTCCCTGGGGGAACAGGGTCTGTTCCTGGGGGAACAGGGTCTGTTCCTGGGGGAACAGGGTCTGTTCCTGGGGGAACAGGGTCTGTTCCTGGGGGAACAGGGTCTGTTCCTGGGGGAACAGGGTCTGTTCCAGGGGGAACAGGTCTGTTCCGGGGGAACAGGGTCTGTTGGACAGGGTTCATAATACGTTTAATCTGATTCCACATGGAACAGTTTATATTACAATACTTTTTTTTGTTAAATCTGATGTCTTTGTTTTTAATAATCGGCTAAAAGACTTGACGCTTCGACTAATTACTGATTTTTAGTTTATACTATCCATCTATAAGAGACGTTGCAGCCCTTTCGGGGTAAATGATTGTAAAATAATATTGAAAGCTGATGCTTGTGTTGCATAGCAGATAGGTGAATGCACAAGATTGTTAATATTTTCCTACGCTTATAATATTTATTTTTATGTGAAACACTGGTTGCCTAACTTCAGGTAGTACTCAGATATCAATTAGTTTGTTTTACTAAGTATATGTGTATGGTTTGCCATAATTTTGTATATTAGAAAACACCACCATAACCCCACTTAAGGACCTTTTGTTCCAGCAATCTAATCAGATGTGCCCCCGTGGTTTCACATTGTCAAACATTGTTTAGCAATTTTAAGGTATATGCTCTCGTAGCGTATTTTGCAAGGCTTTGAGGTTCGGCCCCAGAGGTTTATGGTTCAATTCCCGCCGAGGACAAAAACTTTTTTTCTGTTATTATTTATTCATTATGTTGTTCAATATTGATTATTTAGATAGATGTTCGGGTTAGATACTTGGGTTAGGGTACTATTGAGAACGTGGTACGTCATCTCTCCTCCGCTAGGTGGCGCCTCTACAATTAATTGTTCACAGTCATGTACTAAAGGGGATTTGGGGGGCTCCGCTGGTACTTGGGTTCCATGGGGAATACTGTTAGGTTAGAATCTTCAAATAATGGGGCCCCCTGGTAATACCAGGGGGCCACTTAGGTTAATACGGATCCTGTATCTACTGCGAGTAGTTATGACGTCAGACACTAGATGGCTATAGTAGCTGGGTTCCGCTCGGGTTAAGAGAGGGTGGCGACTTCCAGGAAAAGTGCCACGCCCCTAAAATGGCACTAAAATTACGAGTTTTAGGTCCCATGTTATTTCTTATGAGATTTTGAGCTAGAAACCGCTTAGCTTTATCTACTCCCGTTAGAGGCCACAGCTTTTTACCGGCTGATAGAGTATTTGGAAGAATAGAAAAAAATTTAAGAAGGTGCGCTGTCATCACTAAAAAAGAACAATATATTGAAAAAATTAGCCAACATGGTGATGTACAGTTATTTGGTGGAAATTGTTATCTAAAAGACACAAAAAGCTTGCCACAGCATTTAAAAAAATTGGAAGGTATTCAACAAACGAAACGAATTTACATAAAAAAGAAAATAGTGAAGAAGTCCGCACAAGTTTTAAATTGTACGGTAACGTCATATGAAACTTTTAAATTTACCAGTGGAAAAGAAGTGGTTCGTTCACTATTGAAAGAAGGTAAAAGAATTGCTGTAGATATACCAGCAATAGAGAGCATTCCAATACCACTGACAGCTAAGAAAAAGAAGGATGTCGAGAACTTGCTAGCCAAACAATTCGGAGAAAATTGGAAAAGCTTGGAAGAACTTGCTCGGTATAAAACTATTTGCAATGATGAATATGTTGCACAAGATGTTCAATGTCAAGAATGTGATGAAGACTTGACATGTCTATGCAATGAGCCAGAAGTAGAAGTCCTTAAAATATAAGCATTGACCCATGTTAACAATATAATAGATATTTTTCAATATTTTCTATTTTATTTATTTATTTGCTCCTTTCAAATTGGTATTCAATACAAAAATATTATTTCCTAATTTGTGCATAGCAAAAAGGCACATTTCCAAAATGATTTTATACAAAAGGTCTTATTTTCTGTAGTATCTAACAAAAGGTCTTATTTCCAAATATTTATTA
Source organism: Polydrusus tereticollis (assembly GCA_963920685.1). Classification (NCBI taxonomy): domain Eukaryota; kingdom Metazoa; phylum Arthropoda; class Insecta; order Coleoptera; family Curculionidae; genus Polydrusus; species Polydrusus tereticollis. Next base: position 30,120,539 of record OY987332.1, on the reverse strand, counting down.
TTAATATCAATGCTATAAATGTTTAAAGTTGAACTACCAATACCCCAACAGGTTTGAAATATTATTGCCAATTGACCAGAAAAAAAATGTTTAAATGATTTATATCTCCCACCCCACTACAGGCAATATTCATTTCCTGAAAAATTGTTGCAAATGGAAATAAGGCCTTTTGAAAAATCACTCCTCCACTACAAAGAGGGAAACGTGTAAAAATGTACAGGTTTCCAAAAAGCGACCAGGTAAGTTTTTTGTTGTTTTAGCGAAGTAATAAAAAGGGTGTTTCGTGAAGAACCAAAAAGGCACCTTGCGCCTATACTGTATACAAAATATTGTTGCTATCTAAAGAAATGTATGCAGGACACCTTTTGATCCTGAATAATCATAAACATTACTTATATACTGATTTTCTTAGAGATATGACAGTTTACGATCTGAGTATAATGTCCGTGTAGTTTTAGACGGATAAACTTTGGGTAAATGCTATTCAAAATCCATTACTCTGTGGCAAAGACAAGATTTGCATTCAAAAAACTTATAGAGTTTAACACACACATTTTGGATATGACCAAAAAATTTAGCATGGCAGAAGAGGATCCTATTTAAAGCTGAACGCTGTTCCTATGTTAATTATTTACAGCACAATCCTAATTAAAACTTTGCCTTGTTATTATATTAACTTATGTAAATATCTAATATGAATAAAGCTTGTCGCCATATCAGGAACGTTGTTACAACTTCCTTTTATTCTCTCAAAATATACTGACTTTAATTTAAAAGGTTCGCGCTTTAAACTTTTCCTTCAGAGTTAGAAGCGCGAAAATTTAAATTCAAAGTTGCAAAATTTAAATTCCTATGCGTAGCGCCCCTCCTCCCCTCACCCCTTTGCTACATTTAGTTCTTCAACCAGACACGAATGGCGCTATTAGGGAACCAATTTAGTATGTTAAGTTGTCTATCTATCCCTACCATAAACGCATCTCCCTTGTCTATGATTACTGGTATTTGCTTGATTTTGTAAGTCTATTTTTTATTCCTGTGAAAAATTGTTTAACATGGCACAAAATAATAAATATGAAAATTATGAAAAACGCTGTATGTATGTTTGTTTTATCCAAGCTGTATTGTAATAGGTAAGTTTTAAAATAATTTTTTAGGTACCATTAACATTCAAAATGAAAATAAAAAGTTTTAATCATTATTGATAACGACTGATTATTAATTATTTTGCTCAAGGGCGGCTGTGACCCAGTATACATAGTGTAGCAGTAGCGCGTAGATTAAATCATAGGGCGAATTTGCAAGAAAGCAGCGTTGTCACGTTGAAAACCTAAAATAATGTTTTTTGACGGTATGTAATATAAAATCCTGAGCTATCTTACTTTGAAAGCCTACTTTATATGGCCGCCTCCTACTTCTAGACACCTTCTGATGTTTCTTCTTACCCTCAGAGACACATTAACCAATACGTTTGGAGAATTATTAATTTCGGCAATTTTTTCTGAAATCCTTCGTTTAAGATCATTTATATCCTCAATTGGTGTTCGATAAATGGAGTTTTTTATAAAAGGCCACAAGAAGAAATCGCAGGGTGTTAAATCGCAGGAACGAGGTGGCCATATTTGTTGCGTATTTCGGCTTATACTCTGTTTTCAAAAAATTCACTTAAAAAATTTAAATTTTCTCTGGTTACATGAGGTGTAGCGCCATCTTGTTGGAAGTAACCTTCCCGCAATTCATCATCGTGAAGCTCATTAATAAATGTTGTCAGAATTTCGATCCGATATCTCTCAGCTGTAATTGTGCCATCAAAGTAAATTGGGCCTACTATTCTTCTAGAACTAATTGCTGCCCACACACCAACTTTTTGAGGATGAAGAGGTCTTTCTACAAAAACATGCGGATTTTGCGTATTCCACATTCGCATATTTTGTGAATTAACATAGCCTGATAAATAAAAATAAGCCTCATCGGTAAAAAATGTTTTTTCAAAAGCACCACTATTTTCTTCTTGAAAATTGTTTAAAAACCATTCACAAAAATTAAGTCTTTGGGGAACGTCATTGGGAAAGAGTTCATGAATAGCCGTAACACGATAAGGGTATAGATGCAGATCCTTTTTCAAAAGTGTTTGACATGTACTGTAGCATAAATCCGTTTGCTGAATTTGTTGAGATAAATGCCTAATAGAAGTTGAAGGATTATTTTCTATAATTTGTCGCGCTTCTTCAATAACCTCATTCGATCGTTTCGTTGGTCTTCCAGCCCCTTTTTTATGTTGAACAGAACCAGTCTGACGAAATTTATCAATTAGGTATTGTGACCCAGTACGAAAATTATGAAAGGTCACCGCAACATCAGGAAACTCGGTTCGAAATTCATCAAAGCAGTCATGCATAGAGTAATTCCACACACCGCCTATTTTGTTTCCAATTCTAAAAAAACTTTCAACAATAAAAATTTTTTGTGCTTCACTAAACATTTTTACTGTAGAACTTTCAATCCGGCAACAAAGCTTCACCAAAACTTGATACGCTGAAAAATAAAAAATTAAATCATATCCTGCAAATAGCACTTTATAATAGTCAAAAGACGACTCCCCGGAGAAATATTAGTTAAAGCAATAGTAACCTACCTTCAAATAACTGCAAAAATTACAAAATTTCTCCAATTTTTAAACTTTACAAATACACAAATTCAAATAAGACGTAAATGTCATAAAACAATCATGTCATCTTATCTACGCAGTACGGCCATGATGCTTTTAAAATGCATGGCCTCTCTTGAGCAAAATAATTAAAAATCACTCGTTATCTATTATTAGCTTTTTGTTACAAATTTAAATTTTTCGTAGGTATCCAGAAAGACAACAACCCGATAAAAGAATATTTCAAAAAATCCTAGCCAATCTCATTGAGCACTGATCTTTTTAAAAACCAAGGCCTAATTTTTACAACAAGGAAAACAGAGAAGAAGAAGAAATAAATATTTTGGCCTTTATCACGGTACAAACAGCTTATAAACTATTTAGCTCCACAACTCCGAGCGGAATGTACCTAAGAAATTGCAGAATACCAGTCCCTTCTAAAATTAAGTTGTTATACAATGACAATCTTAGAAAATATAGCACAAATAATAAGCGGAAACATCAAGAAGTGGAATTGTAGGACATCACATTATTGGGCCATTTTTTATGGAAGGCAACCTTACATATTTGGACTTATTACAAGTTCAAATTAAACCTACACTAGAAGAAGTTGTACGCGAAAATCAGGAGATCTAGTATTAAATGGATGGTTGTCCTGCCCATAATTCTCTCATGGTTAGGGAATACTTGCAAAATATTTTTAACTGAAATATCGCTGCTTTCCGACAAGACCGTCACAACTCAGAATTTGTCATTTTTCAGTTTTCTGTACCATTAGTGATAGAAAACCGTTAAAAGTTACCAGCAAAACCGACACTTGCAAGTTTTGCGTAGTTTCCGCTAGATGGCATTGTTGCCATTTGGCACTTCTGAACACCTGCAACCTTTTTGTATGCAATACCGATATAAAACAAAAAGTGCCTGTGGTATTATCTTTCTAACCGGCAAGAGGGTAACATTTCGTTTTTTTACGTTCTTTTCTGTAAAGTAACTACTTTTTATACATATTATTATATGTGAAAACGTTACATTTCATATTGTGACTGTCTTTCTTGAAAATAACAGCAAGTTTCTTACGTTTGTTTGTTACGTTGCGATTTCTTTTTTCAGTTGTGCCACTTTTGCCTTCAATTGATACATATTTTCTAAACATAGAGCATAGCAAAAAAACTAAGAATTAGTGGACAGAGTTACTAATCCGTAAAGATAACCACTAATGAAGATAGTACCAAAGTAAAAACCCTAGTCACTCGTGATGCGAAGAAAATTCTTCCACCCTGCAATAACATTTGTCGGCTTAAATGCATACATAAATTTTCAGATGAATTATGTGAACATGTGAATGTATGTTCAAGGAATATTGGGACCTAAAAAATTTACAACGACTAAGAGACTTCATTGCCAACTCAATGACTGGCATTTCCCCAAAATATAGATATTCCAATTTGGAAACTCACAGGCGTCAAAACTACGCCTTTTATTTTCAATTTGAAGGAAAAAAGGTTCGAGTTTGTAGAAAGTTTTTTATATATACCTTAGGAATAACAACAAGAACATTGAGAACAGTAATGGAAAAGCAGGAATCAAACAAAATAAATGAAATACTTGACAAAGAACTCAGGGGAAAACACACTAATCACATTGCAATTGACACGAAAATTAAAAATGAAGTTAAAGAGCACATTGCATCTATCCCGAGAATAAAGAGCCACTACTCTCAAGCCGATACTCAAATCGAATTTTTAGAAGGGTCAAAAACGATTGCTGATCTCCATCGAGATTATTATATTTAGTGTCAAGAAAAAAATATAAACTTTGCGTCATATCGAACATACTACCAAATATTTACAAAAGAATATAACATCGAGTTATCTTTTTTAAAAAAAGATCGGTGTGATCTTTGTACCGAATTTGGAAATGCTTCGGAAGAAGGAAAACAATTAAATAAAGAAAAATATGACAGACATCTAAAGGAAAAAGAGCTAAGTCGACAAGAGAAGGAAAATGACAAACTTCCAAATAAATTAATCACATATTACGATCTTTAAGCGGCTACTAAGTAAAAGAAATGAGTCACGCTGAGTTTATAGACTTTGAAGAGTTATAAAAAAAAATAGGAATCAAAGATGCATATAAAAATTAAAACGGCGGCATTATGAAAATCACAGATATTAAAGTTATTGAAGTGAGAAAAAATGAAGCCGGGTATTTTTTTTGTATAAAAACTCCTATGAAGCTAACGAATATTTGCATCCAAGTTTTTTTCTAGGCTATCGTCGATCAACTTTAAAAATATCATTTCCAAGAAAGCATACAATCAAAAAGCCGGTATATCAGAATCAAAAAAACTAAGAATACTGGGTCTTATCGCGAAAATATTGTGCCACGTTTTTATTACGATTTTTATAATAATCTTTAGTTTTTATTGACATTGTTTTTAATGTTAAAATTTACTGCCTTTGCATTAATTATTTTAAATTAAGCTTGCTCTTAAATTGTTGCTTGTAATGTCAAGTAAGTTACCATTAAGTTCTGCACTATAATTTATATTTTATATAAGCAAAATGTTGAAAGCAATGCTACTTTTCGGTTAATGTTCAAATAAAGGACATCAAAATACGATTTATTTTAGTTATTTCTATTCATGGAAAAACGCCACTTCTATTTTTTTTTTCTAAAATATTCAACTTATAGCAATTTTTTACATTGAACATATAATTAGGAACGTCCATGTTTATGAATAAATATAATACTCTAGGTTTTTTTTTGAGAGGAACAGTTAACATAAGGTTATTATTTCTTAAAAATTTCAATGGCTTCTACTGAAAAACAGTAAATTTTTAGTTGTGACGGTTTTGTCGGAAAGCAGCGATATTACTAGCCCACGGCATCTAATCCTTTGGCCAGCCAGGTCTCCTGACCTTTCGCCAAACGACTTCTTTCTTTAAGACCTTTTAAAAAATTTTATTTATTAAGATGTAAAATTTGAAAATCTAGACCAGCCTAAAAACTGTATCTTGTTGGAATGTGACAGAATTTCTCAATATCAACTAAGTAATGTTACAATTTTATGATCCGTTAGGGTATTGTTTAGCTGTTAATTGAGAGTTGTTTGAATATTGAATTAATTAATGTTTTTGTAAAATCTCTCGTCTTAGGTATGTTGTTAAATTAAAGGCTTAGTAAGAAAAACATAATGGTGTCTTTTATTTTGGATGTGTGCCTCCTGGATTGGTAAAACAAAAATGTGTTTCAATGTGAAATAATCTTTATTCGTTATGTCCAGCTTTACGTCAATTTTTGGCAATAGCGTCATATAAATTGTTTGCTGGTGTTTGCTGTATTACCTAAACTATGAAAATTTCGTAATTTTGCCATCGCTTGCCCAAGAATCCTCGTGCTAATCATTTTATTTTCCTGCACGTGCAGTATAATATCAAGATCTCTATTATCCCTTTTTTCAGCTCTATTGACATTCTGAGTTGAGCATTTACAGTTATTTGTTGCAGTGCCTTTGGACCCAAATTTACCAATGATAAGTTTAATTAATAAAATGGAAAGGATAGGCTTATCAAGGAATTGAACTGAAAATATTTGAGACACTGCTCTTAAATTGTTTTCTGTATAATAGCACTCAATCATAGTTAAGGCCTGTCCAGAGCTATAAGAAATTTACACTTTGCCTTTGAATGGGCTTATACAAGGGTGGTCATAAACAAACAACGAATGAATGAATAAATGCAGGTAAATTATGGTCCGTACTCAAAAATGTCTTAAAGTAAACTGCAAATCCGGAAGTAGTAATTTCATTATTAAAGTAATAGTTTGGTGATATTAAACCAATTTTTACCTGATTTAAAATGAGAGGGTTAATCCCATAAAACAAATTAGGTTCTAAATACTGTATATACAGGGTGTAACTAAATAAGTGTAAAACATTTAAGGGGCTGATTCCTCATCGAAAAAAAGATAGGATCTTTCATATAAACAAACTTTATTGGAGCATCCCTTATTAAGATACAGCCCCTTAAAGGGGGTACATAAAATTTGTTTAACAATTTTTTTCACAAGCACTAAAAAAGTTACAATATTGAAATTAACCTGACATTTTCTACTACCAAAAAGACACTTAGCCAGTAATTTATTTGGTTTACCCCATGGTTGTAAGGGGTGGAAAACGCAACCCCTAAAATTTATTTCCAATTCAACTTTTTGCCTTATTATTTGGTTACCATTTAAAAATTAATTTCCGAAAGCTTGTTTCATTCTAAACAAAAAATGTCTCTTGAATTTTTTGCCCAAAATAAGCCAGTTCGCAGCAAAAAATTATTTTACGACCAAGATACATATCGCCATAAAATGAAAATACGAAACTAATTTTTCTAGTAGGCCGCTATTAGCGATAGTGACAATTAAATTAGTATCAAGCTGTCAGTTTGTACATTTTTGAGATTGAAGTAATACTAATTGTGTATTGTTGTTCTGTTCTTAATTTGTTACTTTAATAATTCACTTGTTATTAAAATGGCATACACAAATGAGGAAATGGCTGATATGCATTACGTTTACGGTCTGTCGCAGGGGAATGGGTTAGAAGCTTCTAGAAGATATGCTGAAATGTATCCTCAACGGCAGCATCCTTCACATAGAATATTTGCCCGACTTCATCAACGATTACGAAAATATGGTTCATTCGACAAAAGAACGCAGGATTGTGGTCGCCATTGAGAAGTAAGAACACCACAGCTTGAGGAGGCAGTACTTAATTTGATTGAAGAACAACCTACTACCAGTACTAGAAAGATTGCTTTCCAGCTAAATGTTGATCGTATGACGGTATTTCGAATTTTAAAGGAACAGCTCTTATACCCTTACCATGTGCAACGAGTACAGGCACTGATACCGCGAGACTTTCCGAACCGTCTTGAATTTTGCAATTGGATGCTGGAAATGATTAGAAGAAATTGTGACTTTCTGAAGACGATCGAATTCACAGACGAATGTAGTTTTTAATTATTATTAATTTTCATAATTACCACATATGGGCTGATAAAAACCCTCACGCTATTGTCGAAAGTAACCATCAAAAACAGTTTTCTCTTAACGTGTGGGTCGGAGTTATAGGGGATTATTTAATTGGGCCTCATTTTCTACCTCCTCGTGATTCATACGTTCAATTTTTAAGAGAAGTGCATCCCGTACTGCTGGAGGAAGTTCCTTTGGGCGTTAGAAGGGATATGTTTTTTATGCATGATGGGGCTCCCGCCCATTTTAGTCAAGTAGCACGTCAGCATTTAACTGAAACATATGCAAATCAGTGGATGGGTCGAGGAGGACCACAGAATTGGCCCGCTCGATCCCCGGATCTCAATCCTCTCGATTTCTCTACTTGGGGCCATTTACAGCATTTGGTTTATCGTACTCCTGTTCGCGATGTAGAGGACTTAAGAAACCGCATCATCGATGCATGCAGGGTAATAAGAGAGACTCCAGGAATATTTGAGCGAATACGAGGCTCAATGCGCCGACGTCTAGACGCATGCGTAATGTCTGAAGGTAGACATATTGAACATTTACTATGATTTCTACATGTTGTATGTTTTGTTATTAATAAATTAGTTTTGTTTGTTCCCCTTTCATCATTTAATGCAGGTAGTAACTACAAAATAACAATAAACCCAGTTCGCATTTATGAAGATGTATCTCTGTAGTTGTTCGTAAAATAATTTTTTGCTGCGGACTGGTTTATTTTGGGCAAAAAATTCAAGAGATATTTTTTGTTTAGAATGAAACAGGCTATCGGAAATTAATTTTTAAATGGTAAACAAATAATAAGGCAAAAAGTTGCATTGGAAATAAATTTTAGGGGTTGCGTTTTCCACCCCTTACAACCATGGGGTAAACCAAATAAATTACTGGCTAAGTGTCTTTTTGGTAGTAGAAAATGTCAGGTTAATTTCAATATTGTAACTTTTTTAGTACTTGTGAAAAAAATTGTTAAACAAATTTTATGTACCCCCTTTAAGGGGCTGTATCTTAATAAGGGATGCTCCAATAAAGTTTGTTTATATGAAAGATCCTATCTTTTTTTCGATGAGGAATACCACTCTAGTCAGTTTTAAGCTTAGTAATTATTATCACTTCGTGTGTAATACAGCGTTTGTTTAATCGTGTGTGAGTCATGGAAAATATGTGCGAGCCCAAGGTATCTCAGGAGATAACCCCGTCGAAAAGCAGAAAACACTTTTATGTGGAAACAAAGGAAGTTATAAACAATGTTTATTCATCTCTCATTGAACGTGCGGTCAGCAAGCAAGCAGCGTTAGAAGAAACGGCCACATTGATAAAAATTCCAACATCAACTGTATGGAAAATTATAAATAATCCCATTCTGGCGAGGAAAAAAAGAACCGATACTGGCATTTTCTCGAAGGTAGATGGAAGTAATCAAGATATAATACGGTGTAAAATTTACTAGTTAAACGAAGAACAAAGCGTGCCCACATTAGATGATTTAACCCTTCGTTAGGCGCGTGGTGTTTTGTCACTAGGTTGGTCGCGCGGGCTACAATAGTAGCCCATTTGAATTTTGACTCATTTTACTTTTAAAAATGAAAATAATACAACTTTATGTTATTAATATATGTTATATTAATACAGGGAATACAACAATAAAAAAAAATATTGATCTATGGGCTTTAGAAAACAAAATATAAAAAAATTGTTACTTCACCGCATACTTACATTAAAAAATTTAAATCTACTAAAAAAAACAACGTTATTTTATTTATAAATAAAAACATAACAAAATGTATGCTAAAATGATATAAAAAATAGATACCTAAATATAAACTGCAACAAAAAACATAACCTACACTGCACGAAAAATGAAATACAAAGTTGCAAAAAAAGGAAAAAATTTTAATCGGTCAGGCAGCCAACACAGACTTCTCTATAGTGTTCTTTGCACACCTGGCGATTACATTTGACACATGTTATTCTTGTTGATTTGTCCTTATTTCTTGGGCAAATGGAACAACGTCGAACACTGTTATTTGGCCTAACAGGCACTTCTGGTACCAGTTCTTCTAGACACAGCAATTCTGGTGCACGTCTTTTTGTTGATATCGGTAAAATTATTAAAATATAAGTACTACATTAAGTACTAGGTGTACTTACCAAAAAATATTTTTTTAAAACGAAAAAATTAAGGAAACACTAATAAAATACTTTTATAAAAAACTGTTACGACTTTGGTCGCGTGGGCTACACTCGTAGCCCAGTGATATTAATCTTCAAATATCTCGCACAGCCGTGCTTTATAGCGAGTGGGTGTTTACTGACTGTTAGATTCATGTTTAAACGACAGCTACTAAAAGGCGTGCGAACGTAGCGTCTCCCACCGTTTAATAATCTCGCTTCAAATTAGAGTGGGCTACGATCGTAGCCCACGCGACTATGGAAGGGTTAATTAAGAGGCTTGAAAAAGATAAAACCGGCGTTAGATGTGGCAGAACAACGTTATGGAAGTGTAACACACAGGTTTTAGATTTAAAAAAATTAACAAAAGACAAGTTTTAATGGAATCCAGTAGAATTCGGGAATGGCGATCCGAATATCTACAAAAAACTAGGATTTATAGAGATCAGCAAAGGCCGATTATTTACTTGGATAAAACCTGGTTCGACACATATGATAGCCCGGAAGAGGGTTGGTTTGGCTCAAGTGGCAAGTGTAAAACAAGCGCGCCATCAAAAAGAGATAAACAAATTACGATTTTGCATGCTGGGTCCAAAGACTGATGGATTCCAAATGGACTTTCTCTGTCTGTAAGAAACAATAAAGGTTCTTCTCTGGATTACTATGAGGACACCACTGCTGATTTATTTGAAGATTGGATTAAAAACAAGCTAGTTCCAAATATACCTCCGAATAGCGTAATTGTAATGGACAACGCAAGCTACCATAGTAAGCAGTTGACCAACACTACCTCCTCAAATGACACAAAAGCAACAATCCAAAACTGCATGCATGATATTGATATTTATTTTCGGGCAGATTACACCAAAATGCTATTAATTGAAGGTTTAGAAAGTTTAAAACTACAAAAGGAATACTTCTGTGATAATAATGCAAACAATCTAGGGCATACAGTTTTAAGGCTTCCACCATACCATTGTATATTTTTAATCCCATCGAACATATTTGGCACGAACTGAAATCTGCCATTCGTCGTTACAATATTTGCCCTACTATTAACTCCAGTATACTTGAGCTTATAGAAACTGAAGTTTTTAACATCCCTTCACATAGTTGGGCAAATTCGGTTATACATACAGATGATGATAGCGATAGTGATGTTGATATATTAAGTGAATAATTATTATAAGTACCGAATAATTTGTTTATTTTTGTAATCATAAATATAATTTTTAATTATAAAATAACTTGTAATTTCACATTAAAACATAAATAAATATTATTTAATCTCTTACTTATATTTATTACAAACTATGATTAAATTCTAAGCAAAATACAGACCTGCTCGGCCATATTTCAATTTTACAACTGGCCGGGGTCTTTCCTAACAGGGATCAGTTTCTTATATCTCTGAACAGACTTTAGCTTCCTTAATGAAATAGCTCATATTTAGCTATAATTAAAGCTCCTTTAACGAAAATGTTGTCACTGCCAAATAATAATTTGCTGTATTACATAAACTATGAAAATTTTGTAATTTAATCACATTTAATTGAATAAGTTAGGATTGGCTTATTAAAATTTATTCAAACTTGGCACATGGGTTTATTATATCAGTCTCTTCAAAAAATTATAATACACTTTTTCTCTCAAATGTACAGGGTTATCCAACCAAGACTAGACAAGGCGATTTTTTGACTTTTCCTGTACTTTTATAAAAAAACTGAAATAGCCATCTTAAGTCATTTTCTCCCGCGAATTCGAATATCTTCAGCAAAAAACAATTGAACATCAAACAAAAGTACTAGGGGTCACTTTGATATTTTTTTAAATGGGATGCCGTATTTTTAATGAGCTTATCCGATTTCTCATATAAATTTTGATTTAAAAATTAAAAAAAAAATAAAAAAAAAAAAAAAAAAAAAATTAAAACTGAAGAAAAAAGGCGTTTTTGAATTAAAAATCCAACATTTTAGATCAAAATTTATATGAGAAATCGGATAAGCTCATTAAAAATACGGCATTCCACTTAAAAAAATATCAAAGTGACCCCTATATAGTACTTTTGTTTGATGTTCAATTGTTTTTTGCTGAAGATATTCGAATTCGCGAGAGAAAATGACTTAAGATGGCTATTTCAGTTTTTTTATAAAAGTACAGGAAAAGTCAAAAATCGCCTTGTCCAGTCTTGGTTGGATAACCCTGTACAGGCGAGCCAACATTTAGCCACCTCAAAATTTACATGGGATTTACTATGTTTAAGTAAGCCATGTCTGTAGACGGTGCATTAATAAATTATACGCGAAATCTATTTTCCACCGCCTACTACAAATTTCAATATTCTAAGTTATCCGACTGGACTTAAATCGGGTTCATGAATATTTATAAATCTCTGGAGACCAATAACTTAGATTATATTGACAGCTAATGCGTTCCTTGGGAAACAACTACGGCGACGTCTAGCTTTGAATTTAGAAAATTTGAGTATATTCTCCGGTTAAGCTAGTAGGTGCAATGGTCGGAATATAACAAATTAAACAAATAATTGCATTATATTGGCAGGAAATAAAATATTAAGTAAAATGTTTTAAGCTGTGACTTATGACAAAACTGATTTTAAAATCTCAATATTATACATTAGGTAACTTTTATAGATTTGTTTACTTTGTTTCTGTTAAATAAATAATAAATTAAGCATTAAGAAATTCTTCGGATCTTGAATATACCTCACAAGGGACTTTTACATACCGATGGTTAAAGTACAAAACCTCGTAAGTCGAATTATGAGAATCTTTTAGTAGGAAGGAGAAACGTTGACACAAAATATTTCGGTGATTTACAAAACATTTCGGGGAACAAATTTCGCTAAATAATGCTAGTTTTTGGCAACTTAATAAAATTTGAAGTAATGGTTCTTTTTTAGAAAAATAATTGACTTATATGGTTTTGATATAAAATTTTTAAAGTTTGTTTATAAATCCGAGGTTTTGTAATGGGAAAAGAGTAAATTAAAAACAGCAATAAGAACAAAAAGTTATATTTATTTGCAAGAATTTACCCAAAGCCCTAACTAACCAGGTACTTGAACAAATTAACTAGTAGCAAATAAAAGTTCCTAGAAAACTTTGCAAAAAATGATCAAAAACTCTTAACTTAACTAGGAACTTCAACAAAATAAACTAGTGGCACAGACAAATTGCCAAGAAAATTTCAGAAAGACTGAAAACTTAATATCAATTTGTCAAAACCTTAAACTTTAACAAAAAATAAACAAACAAACACACCAATAAAATAATGGGTCAAAAAATTTTAAATCATTTCAAATTATTTGCAAAAAATCTGGTTCACATAGAGAATACAGACTTTTTAAATTTAATCATTCAAAAGATTTTCGTAAAATTGCCTGTAGTCTTCAGGTATGAAGTCTTTTAATTCCTGTAGGTGTTTGAACTTAGCAGCCTTAATCTTGAGTGGTTCCTGGTATAGCTGGGGAACGATGAGGTTATCTTGATGTTTTTTTTTTTTCGCCTTGGAAGTTTCACAAAGTTGTCATCATAAATTAATTTATAGTCAATAGGGCCATCTAACCTATAGGCCAGACACCGAATATCTGTAGCTTTTGGATCTTTGGTCGTATTGCCAGGACGAATCGAGGAATAGGTAGCTATTACAGAATATTTTTTAAAAAAATCATTGGAGATATAATGAACTTTGTATGGATCTTTTAGTTTGGCTCTTTTACAAAGTAGAACATAGCAACCTGGCACAAAAACTTCTCGGTATTTAAGTTTTCTTTCTATACATATACAAGCATGAATCGAGTCACACTCCATTGGAGTGTGACCCTCTTCAAGATAATATTGAAAGATTTCAAGTTTCTTATCCTCGGCAAGTTGTAATTAAGCATTAGATAGAATTGCGTTGCGGTTCTGGTAACCACATACGTCACTAAATATAATAATTATTACAGTCTTGGATTACAAAGTCAAATTTTTAACAATATAATCAACAATAATTGTGGTAAATTCATTGGCAGTTACTCCCCCAGCGCCTTTATGCCAAATGTAGCAGTCTGCTTTTCCAGTAACCATGTTATAGAACGTAAAACTATGGACACTCAACTTCACTTTATAGTACGACGCAGAAACTTACAATCTAGGTGCTGTCAATATTGCCTGTACGTCCATTGTGAACATTAAAGTAGAAGGATTGTCTTTAGTCAGATCTTTTTGTCTGTCTTTTTCAGCACGAGCCATATTTTTTCTCGCAATATGCTTTTGATACTCATCTCCTTTAATGGTACCTATAGAAAATGCAATGCAACTGTCACATTGGTCTTTCCTAAAAAAGCACAAATTCATACAGGGAAAGGTTTAAATTATGAAATTCTTGCCTAAATGTGGTATGATTTAGTACTTGAAGATTTGTGTACTTGCATTCTTTACTATAAAATCTGTATAAATCGTTAATATTTTGCCATTGAAAATCCAAGTAAGACTTAGCCGTGTCCTTTCGGCAGTAATGGCTATCCATCTTGGGAAGTTCAGACAGAAATCTAAGAAGAAATCCCTTATCTTTAGAGACTGGTTTAATGGTCTTTATTCTTGTTGGTGTTTTAGTGGCTGGTGGGCGAACTACTTCCAAATTATTTTAATTTATCCAACTCTGGGTACTCCATTCTCCAATAGATAGAGTCTCAACAAACATTTTTTTGCAAACTCGTTTTCGCATATTTTGTTTATTAAGATGGAAGATATAACATGCAGATCGTGCCTTTGTTATATCTGAAATAAGTCAAAGACATTACTTTAGAGAAAAACTATGTATCAGTCACAAAACTTACTAGCCCGGTGACATTTTACAGGTGCAACATCAACCAATCCTGTAATATAAAGATTTTTTCCATTCCAATCTAAGTTTTCTTCCTCGGTAAAGGTTTGTCAGAAAAACTTTTTTGATTTTTTTGACATATTACAATTACAAGCCAGTCCCATTTTTCTTGATCCCTTTTTAACTTTGTCATATTTTTGGGTTTGCTTATTTAGTTTAATTGTGGTATAATTTTCTCGTTTCATTCTTTCAAGTTTATTTTTATTGCGTTCCCAATTAGAGCTATTGACATTTTTCCTTTTGGACCTTTTTCTCACTTTAATTATAATTATTTCTTCTTGCTCATTTTCTGAAGAAATAGATTCTGCAGAGCTTTGTTCTGATTGCAAAAGTTCTGAATTGACAAACTCAGAACCGGTGTCTTGCAAGGGCTCACATTCTGGCTCACTGCTGTCATCAGGGTTCTGATTCTCTGATTCCGTCATGGTAATGTCACATTGCTCTATTTCATGAAAATCAATTGAGTTATTGCTTGTCGGTGGCTCTGCCTTAATAAAATCGTTCATGCCTGAATTATTCATCTCATCATCTCTGTTCAGAGTTTCTGATTCAGTCATGTTAATGATTGTTGTTAATTGTTTTGAATCATGAACATCATGTGAACAGTCATTTAATAAGTGATAATTATTGCATGTGCCTTGTTGTATCTCAGTAAAATCAGTAATATTAGGCTTATTGTGGTGATCTCTTTGCACACTATAAAACATAATCTCTAATATCACGAACTAGGACAATAAAGGCAATAAATAATAAAAATAAACTGACCCATTATTATTTTCGGCGGCTAGAGGACTCACAGTACATTTACCACTAGTGCCTGACATAATTATTAAAAACAACGCATAAGAACACACCAAAATACTGCCGAGACGCGACTGTTTTAACGTGTCAAAACCTATTAAGTTTTCATTTCAACATGTCAACAAATTAAACTTAAATATCAAAACCTCCTAAGTCAACTACTTTACCTATTTTATATGTTAGTTTTACGAGTTTTTGAAAGATGGAGCCACAAGTATTAAAAACTGGAAATTAACTTAGGAGCTTTTGCAGTTGAAAGAAACCCGATATTTGCAAATTTTTCCTATCAAAAACGCATAAATGGAAAAAAATCGACTTACGAGGTTTTGCACTTTAACCATCGATACATTATTAGAATTTCACATATTATTATATAACACGCCTAGTACTACTACTACTACTTGTGGACATAAGGGGCAAACTTGCACTGTTTGCGGACGATACTACCGTTCTGTGGCATAGTGACAATACTCACTCGTTGGTGGAGATGGTGTCGTCTGATTTACTAAAGGTGAAAGAATGATTCGACTGTAATGAACTCTGAATGTCAACAAAACCAACATTGTGGGTTTTGAGTATAATGTCAGTGGAATGAGCATTGGAGATTGCTCACTGCTGAACCTGTCTAGTGCATGGTTTTTGGGTCTCAACATAGACCGTGGCTTACAGTTTGGGATACACATAGCTGCATTAAACAGGAAGATTTCCTCGGGCTGCTACGCAGTGAGGAGGGTTGTGACGGAGTTGGGCGTCAACATGACTATTATGCTCTTATTGAGGCCCGCCTTCGATACGGCATTGCCTTCTGGGGAATGTGTTGTCAGGGTCTGTTTGATACTGTATCTGTATTACAAAAAAGGGCCCTTTGGTCTCTCCATCACATAGGACATCGTGAATCATTTAAGCCATTCTTCTTTTCGAAAGGGATTCTTACTCTGGTGTCTCTTTTTATATTGGAGACTGTTAGTCTGATTTTTAAATATAGGGAACGGATTGTGGACCCAAGTCCCCATTATACTATTCGACAAAGTCTGGATATTCCTCTCTCAATACCAACAATTACCGTAAAGTGGGGATACTTGCAACATTTTCAAAATTCTTTTGTCAATAAGTTTTTTATTTTTTTGTCAAATTTTACATTATTGGTACCAAAATTTTAGTCTTGTGGTCTAGTATCCGATTTTAACAAAAAACTTTGAATAAAATGAATATTTAATATATATTTTAAAAAAAAACCGGGTGTTGCAAGTTAGACACACTAAAGTGGATACTTGCAACAGGTGTCTTTTTTCAGTAGTAATCGCATTTAGGAGCGCGTATTGATTTACTTGCAACACAAAAAATATTTAAAAAAAATAATTTGGGTATTTGAATGGTAGTGGTATGATTGTAGATTAAAAAAATGCATTTATTTAGTTTTTTTTATTAAAAATACAAAAATAAACGTATAATCAACTTATAGGAACATATAATCAACTTAAATTCTTATAGGAACATCAAAAAGGAACAAAATGACCCTAAACTAAATAATAAAAAATAATTTTAAACAAAACATATTATGTAAGTTTCAAATGACCGGGAAATGTATAAACTCCACGTTTTGCTTTCGGTGCGGGTAACTTCATTTTTACTTGATTTATATCGACAATTGATAAATCATCAATTTCTGGATATTTAAAGCTATTTTTAGGCAATTTTGTACCTGCGGCCGCTCTTAGAAATTTGCAATACAGTGAATTATTATTATCATTTTCACGTAAAACTTCTTGAACATGACCAACATACATCACGGCCTGTCGTCTCTTTGTTTCAGGAATAAATTGAACCAATATGTAGTCTCCTTCATTGTATTCATTTGGTTCTAAGTTAAATTCATCCCAATTGTCGGAATCTGAATCATGGACAGACATGTGGCTATCCGAGAGCGAACTGTCGCTCTCTTTTGAAGTGGTGGCTCTCGGAAATAATTTTGTGTTAAAATCATCTTCTATAAGATCTTCAGATTCTATTACATTTGTTGCTTCGTCTTTTTCATTTGTATCAAAAGATACACTTCTTCCTGCAATTACATTTAATCTCTTTTTGCGCTTAATCTGCCTATTTTCATCTGGAAAGCGAATCTTTTGTAACAAGTCTGTAAAACTATTGTTTAAGGCGTCTTGATTTAAAGGTGCTTGTGCTTGGCACCAATCTGGCAGTCGCTTTAGCACTTCTTCTCTATTCAGCGGATATATCCCTGTGGCCCTAAATCCTGCTACCAAATTTTCAGGCTTCACTTTTTCAAGAGTTTGTCTTAATAATCTTGGAAATTGATCCTTTGGAATACAACCTTTATTTTTTTGTTTCCAATTAAGTAGAACATCCCTCCAAGCAGATTTAACTGGTCTAAAAAACGCCACGTCCAATGGCTGGCATAAATGTGTCGAGTTAGGCGGCAATAATATAAATCTAATATTATGTTCTCTACAGGTACGCATCACTCGATCTGAAAGGTGGCTCGACAAATTGTCTCCTATCATGACTTTTGGTCCATCTTTTTGCCGGAAATATTGCAAAGCAATTTTTAAAAACCAGTCTTCAAATATTGTAATGTCAAACCACCCTGACTTCGACCGATTATATTTCGCACCCTCTATACCATTTTCAGTCCATGTGTCATATAAATGTAGCGACTTATAGACGACGTATGGTGGTAATATATGCCCTGCAGCTGAACCAGCCATCATAACAGACACTGATGTCTTGGACGAATCCATATATCTTTCACTATGACGAGCACCTCGTTTAACAATGACTTTTTGACGACCAGGATCGTCACAAAAATTGGTCTCATCATAATTAATAATATTTTGAGGAGGCACATTTTCAAGACTATTCTCCAACTCAGTAAAATATTCATTAATCATATCACTGGAAACTTGAGCTCTGGCCCGCTTTATGTTTTCGCATAATCTCGCAGAAAGCTAAAATATATTTTTAAAATTAATTAAAATTTGTATAATTATTGGCTAGTTACAGCCTACCTTAGATTTGTGCCTATTTAAAAAATTTCTTGCCCATTCCAAACCTGGCATATTGTTATTTCCAAAACGATTCTCCCGAACACCTTTACGATCCAGGTATTGTTTTACTGTTAACCGTATATCATATGAGGTTAATGGAAACCCCCACTGTGCGGCCAAAAGGATATTATTAACAAATGCTTCCTCCTCTTCCTTGGGAAATACTGGTTGCCTCCCAGGGTTACGGGAAAACAAATTCCTTCTTTTCCGTGAGAGTGTTGATGGGTCAATTCCGAATCTCCGGGATGCTTCCCGAATTCCGGAACCATTTTCAATAGCCCGTAATGCAGCTTCCAAAGTTTCGTCGGAAAAATTTCGGTACGATCTACTCCCTAACTGCTTTTTGTGTTTTCGGGGCATGTTGCAAGTTACCCACTTCTGGACATGCAATTAAAAAAAAAATATATTTACAAAAATCTTTTAACTTAAATCAAAACTGGGTATTTAAGGTTTTAGACCAAGCATCTAAGCACATTATATCCAAATTTGATACAAATCCCACTGTAAATAAACTCTGAACAGGGGAAGTTATACAGAAACAATTTAGAGCACTTACCGTAGACGACGAAAAATCCCGCCAAATTTATCGTAGTAAATTTTGTGCAGCGCTATACTTGCATACAAGTCGACCTACCGATCCGTACTAAACGTAAACACGCAAGCGGTTGACGCGCGGCCTAACCTAGGGGAGGGGGAAAGCAAACATTCCACCAGGTTCATATTGTTGCAAGTTATACCACTGTTGCAAGTATGCCCACTTTACGGTACGTTTACAAAAAGATCAACTATTTATGAAAGCAAAAAATTTGTAGGAAGGAAGGAGGGTGAAATCGCTATTAGTTGGTAAGGCCTATTATTACACTCTGGCTGAATATTATAACGATACATTTTTAGTTTAGGTTGGTCTTAGCTTTTATATCTTGTAACATGGACTTCGACTTTTTGATTATGTTGTCTCACTGTTTCTGTAGTTTTATTGCTTAATTGGTTTATTAATGCTTGTTTCATATTCATTATATTTGTATCTTTTATTAGGTTAAGAAACACTTTGTCAACAAGGATTATTTTATGTTCTTGGACAATAAAGTATATTTTCGATTGATAAAGATATACAAAATCGAAGATAAAAGGTTACAATCCCTGCTGCCTCAAAGATCCTTGAAAATGTGGTTAAATGTCAAGTAGTGCACCGGGTGTCCCACTAAGAATGCCTGTCGGCCGTATCTCAGAAAGTGTTAGTCGTATGGTTTGCGGAAAAAAAATATATTAGGTAAAGTGGTCATGAGAAATTGCTGGAAATTATTTTCAAGTTTCTCAGACTGGCGCTAGAGGGCGCAACAGTAACGGTAAATATGAATCACGAAGTTTCCTCAACAGTCGCCTAGTTAAGGTATCCCGAAAATAACATTTTTGTACATTTCGAAGATTTATTAATAAAATTCACCTATAGAACGTGTTCGTCACTTTTCAAAGTAGTGGGGGAAGGTTGAACTTTATTTGTAATTTAAATTTTTAAAATTAAACAGAATGTTTAATAGCAGTTTTATGTTGCTCCAACGCCCATCCTAAATTAATATTAGAACTTTTTTTCGGAGTCTCTAATTAAAACTTGTTTGACAATTAATTATCATAAAAAAAAAGTTTTAAAGCAACTTTTATCGGCAGATTTAATCTTGGTTATAATTTATTGGAAAAGTTATTTGCCCTAGCGATCAACTTTAACATAAAGATGGCGATAGAGAGAATGTTGGAATAACTTTACCGCCATCATATATGATAAGTGACGATTTTAGCATATATATATGTTAAGTCTGTTTTAAAACTTTTAAAGTCACATGTGAAAAGACGTTACCTATCATGAAATTTGCAGTAAAATAGCTTTTACATGGTTGATCATCCTATAAACTTTATAAGGCCTATAGTTAGGTAAACATTTTATGAGAAAAGTTCAGGTTTTCAAGATATTGTAAGAAGCTGATAATAATTTAAAATATAATTGAGGTTAGTTGCGATTCTTTTAGAACCAACATTTTCTTCTGGCGACCTTTTCACCATAAACGATATTCGCAATTCCCATTATATTCTGCAAGGATCTGCAAACATTTTTAAATCATAAAAAATTATATTTAAGATGTTCTGGCAATGAAAAGCACTTCACGATTATTGACGTTAATTTATGACCTTGATGTTAGTGGTAGAAAATCTTATTTAACCCTCCGCATTAATGAACAGGTAAAGTTTATAGAAAGTCTCATGTTTACGAAAATCTTACAAAGAAAATTATACTTTTTGTTTGAATGGTAGAGGCAAAAAACAAATTACAAACTTATGAGCTCGAGAAAATATTGGAGAAACGTTTGTTAATCTAAATAACATCCAGACATAAAGTTGAATTTTTCTACAAAGTAAATTTATTCAGCTACATTAAATAAAACCTCAATAATATTTAATACAGTTGTATAAGCGACAACTAACAAAGAAATCTCCCTCGCAATAATTATATTTTTAAACTATATTGCTCCTAAATGCCTGCAAAAATAGTGTAACGGCTTCAGACGACCGTTAGAATTCAATAATATTAACAAATAAAACACAGACCAGACACAGGTCTACCTTCACAATATATATTTAAAAGTTATCAACACTTCATTATTTCCAACATGTTTCGAACATATAAATGTTCATCGTCAGGGGATGCAGTGATCGATCAGATAAGTTTCGCTAATTAAAATTAATATATAAGTAGGTAGAAGTTTATTTTATTTATTTTTTTATTATTTATATATTTTATTTATTCCATTCTATAAAATATCACTTACCATATTACAACTAATAAACAAAACATTGTTTCATAAATAATAATTAAATACATACTTAAGGCTTACTCTACACTATGTTAATAATAACCTACCAAATATTACCTATCAGTATCCTAAATACCCAAATAACAAAACTTGTCTTGTTTACATTATAATTATAATTTTCCCTATTTCCCAAAATTTACTATTACCTTATAAGACTCTGTCAGTCGGTTGTTGTGAATTATTGGACAAAGGTAAGTTAAATACTAATATTTTTGGCTAGTTCTACAAACTAAGGAATTTTCGGCGGCTCAGCTAAAATATCATGAAAAATTTGTTGGAAACTGATTTATTTGTATACCATTTAATTATTTTTAAAATCATTTTCTTGACGAAATTACTATTCAAAGTGCCAAACTCTCAGGAACCTGCAGCGTCCCTCAAACAAAATCTAATCAAAATTATAGTAATGCGATTTATCTAGTACGACTTTGAGGCCAAAAATTAAACCAAAATAAAGAAGTACTTATTATATTTTATTGCCTGGGAGAGGTATTATTATTTTATTGTCGCAAAAATGTTATAAAATCATTCTCCAGAATTTGTCCCAACGGTTTTATATCAGGATTTTGTTCAAGGTAAAATAAGCGAATATTCAGCTTAGTCAATCGTACCACAGTATAACGGAACTATACAGTAGCGACACGAGCTGTCGGTCCCTTTGATCTCCAGGGGTTAGTTTCAGCGACAGAAGGATGACGCGGATGACGGTATTGTCCTCTATTACACTGAGAAAACATATGAAATTTTATGTTGAAATCGCTTTTACACTGAAAGAAAGTCAATTTAAAGCACATCTGCTCCTTATTTTTTCTTGGGAATCCATCGAAACTCAGCAAAAGTTCGGCACAAACACTTCAAAGCACCCTCAAACACTTAAACGCACGATAAAAACCAATAAATTTACAAAACTAAACAAACTACAATCCACACAAGCTTTGTTTACCTTTCTAACTGACTTATTTGTCACTAAAAAGATGGCCGCTACGCGCATTGCGCAGAGAAATTTGGGTCTGTCTAAATCGCCTCGTGTCGCTACTGTGTAGTTCCGTTAAACTGTGATCGTACCTACGAAAGAGACAAAGAATATCACCTATCTTTTTGCACCTAGCGTGTTGTTTAGTCAGCCCGGCATGGTCAGCAGAGGAAGTCGTGTCATAATCAGTTGAGTTTACAGAATCCTGGTAAGATATTTACTTACGAGATAAATATATAATAAGGTAATTTTAGCGTTTTGATATGTAAGTTGCTTACGACAAGGCTTAGTTGTGTTTAATTTTGGTTGAACATTTCTAATGATGGAACTACGAATCCAGCGATTGTGATGTTTCAGAAGAAGAATATTAACCTAGAAAATTCATCAGCCAATCTGACAGGTTAATATAAGAACTAAAAACAAAGCAATATATTTCAATTACATAATGAAACACTAGTATAGCTCTCGGATAGTGTATTCCAGGGAGATATGTGATTTAAAATAGAAGGATAATGTAGCCCTGGTTTGTCAAAGACAACGAAAACAGAGGCCGTTGACCTAAGGTACGTACTTACTTTATACAGGGGACCAAACATCGTTTTTTTAAAAAAGCAAAACACAGACACAATACAAGTCAGACATGTGATATGAGGCATTAGATTTAAATAGTTCATTTGTGACAAAATCGGATTGTCACAACTCCCCCTCTCCTAGGAAAGGAGGGGAATTTCCTAAAGGAAATTGACCGACGATAATCAAGCACAAAAAGCCTCATTAGCTAAGTAAAGTAAATCAAACAATAATAATTTAAGTATTCATACACAAAAAAGAAATAAGCAGGGACCGAAACACTCCCGGAGTGTTTATTACATATAGTTACAAATAACGAAAGAATAAGTAATAAAGTAAGTAATAAAAATAATTAATAATAATTTCAAGCACTGTTCCACAGCTGACAACCCATGGAGACTCCGAGAGAGGAAAGGACGTGACCCCGAGCTGTTTGTACGGTATAGAGGTCTAAAAAAGCGAACGCGATGGATATCGGACTTAAGTTAGCATTGCGTACAACCAAATGTGTCTTGGCGAACCTCGTGTACTAACCTCATACAAACAAACTCGCGGTACAACCCCGCACCCACAAGAAAGACCCAAGGAAGGCAAATAATACACAGCAGTACTTGAAAGGTGGAAAAATAACGATAATCAATATCAGCAAAAAAAAAAAAAAATAGTTGTAACCCAGATGATCTACCAGTCAAAAGGAGTGTATTTTAGTACACCCCAAACTAAAAGATACAAACGTGTCGATGACAACTAAATGTACCACAGCCTTCAACAGGAAAATTTAATTAGGGTGTTCCGAAAGGCGGCACTGCTCCTGGCCTGGCGTATCACACGGGACCTGCGGACGAGGTCATAAGCAGTAGTTTCGCCCTCCCCTGTGCTGCATTGATGTGCAGACTGAATCAGGGGTCAGACAGGCACCCCCCACAATATAACTCTGCCCGCAAATCTGCCTTCAGCAGAATGAATATTCCAACAAAAGACGGCAAAACGCCACCCAGGGGCACCCACGGCCCCTCAGCCTCTTATGTAACAGAAAAAAGGAAGGCTGTATATCAATAGGACAAAATCGTTAAATATAAAGTAGCTAACATTAAGCTATTAGTTGCCATAAGGAAAAAAAAATTAAGGGAGGCAGAAGAAAGGTACAAAGTAAAAAAAGGAAAAAGGTAAGTCAAGGTAAGTAGGTAAGTATTTGGACAGTAGGTACAAATCCGGTAGCAACCGTATTGACTAAAGACATGGAGACCTGCCAAATGACCTATGCAAAAACAGACCTACGAGTGAGATAAAAGAATAATGAAAAGATAATGACGTAAGCAAAGGTAAGGTAAGGTAAGATTTGAGTCCAGGTACAAATCCTGTAACAACTGTAAAGGCCAAAGACAGGGCCATAATATACGGCAGCCAAACTTGTTTCAGAAGAAGAATATTAACCTAGAAAATTCATCAGCCAATCTGACAGGTTAACATAAGAATTAAAAACAAAGCAATATATTTCAATTACATAATGAAACACTAGTATAGCTCTCGGATAGTGTATTCCAGGGAGATATGTGATTTAAAATAGAAGGATAATGTAGCCCTGGTTTGTCAAAGACAACGAAAACAGATGCCGTTGACCTAAGGTACGTACTCACTTAATATAGGGGACCAAACATCGTTTTTTTAAAAAAGCAAAATACAGACACAATACAAGTCAGACATGTGATATGAGGCATTAGATTTAAATAGTTCATTTGTGAAAAAATCGGATTGTCACAGTAAGTGCCTTATTATTTGTGGTGTTTCTCTATAGCAAAGATACAACAGGAAATGACTGGGTTCAGTGTCTTGTATGTAATAATTAGGTTTACAGGATAACTGCATTGAAGGTCAATCTACATCATTTATATGCCCTAACTGCTCCGCTGACTGAGATTATAAAAAATAGGTTAAAAGGCAATGCAACGAGACCGCCAAAAGTTATTATTTTTTAAAACACTAGAATTAAGTGTCGTTTAAACTGAGATTTCGTACATTCGTTTTGTTAACTTATCAATACAAGAGATTTTACATAATGTGTCTTACAATAATAAAAAAATAATTAATGCTCAAGAATAATTTAATGATTAAAGTTTCTGTTCAAATTAGAACAATTAAAAAAAAATGCAAACAAAAAGCAAATATAATGAGACTGCTAAAAGTTATTGATTTCTATTATACTAGATTTAAACGCCGTTCAAATTCAGATTGCTAACAATAATTTTGTTAATTTATTATAAAAATGGCCTTTTTATCATGTACCTTAGAATTATTACTCAAACCTCAAAGATAATATAATGATTAAAGTTCCTGTTCAAGACTGGTTTAGGTATAGATTTAGTATAAACCAAAAATAGACCAAATTTTCGTTATTGTTCAAGATACTTGGACTATTATTACAAACAAATGGTTAGAAGCATATATTTTATTTGTGAAATAAATAATTAATAAACGTTGATTTCGGTTGATTTTCATGTTCTTCCTCAGTTTCCAGGTTACACTTTCAGTTTCCTGCCGCTTGATTTTCTTGAAATGGCCATAAATGTAAAATTTTGACTGTTCCACTCACTTAACAACTTAACAAAACTAAAAGACGTTGTATTCTTGATAATAGACTCAATTTCGCAACTAAAATGTACAAAAAATGTCGAAACTGACCCTGATTTCGGCCTCAGTTTGTAGAACAACCCTTTTACATAAAGAATTTGTACTGTTTCCTTGTAACACTAATTTGCAAATATCCTGTATACACAGTATTACACAGGGTTTAAGGGGCGAAATTTTAATACCGAGATGCCAACCAGTTGACAATTTACTTCCTAAAAAAGCCCGTATATAATAATTAATCAACATAAAAATTGACTAAGCGCGGCGGTAGATATGGGAAACAAAGACTAGGCTGCTGATAAACTTATAACGAATTTCCATTTACTAAAAATGAATCTTTTATACTAATTTTTACAAATTAATATTTTTCCTCAAATCTGTTTCAAACTTTCCAGCCATTAACTTGCCATTTCTCGCGCCCTTTTTAATTTTATGGGTGTGCGTGTCGTCTCCCTTATCTGTCATTATTTATTTCTTTCTTCGCAATATTTCTTATTTATGGTTTTATAAGTAAATAAATATTAAACGGCACTTTAAAAATTCCTGGTGAAAGTAAATATTTTATCGCCCCATTTATTTTATGTGGGACAATCCTCGCAACTTGGAAAATTTAAAACAGTTGCTTTTGATGTAATGGACTTTTTCTTTACAAAAAATAAAAGTAATATATGGCTAAAATAGTAGCGTAATCTTTGACCTTCAGGCTCGTATACTCTGTTGCTTAATGCGAGAGAGCAATAAAATGTAAATTTGCAATGACAGAACCCATTAAACAGGGTGAACAACTTATAGGCTGCATTGTAAATTTTAGGTAAATTGCAATAATGGTTTTCGAAAATTCCGTATTTCAGATCTACACACCCCCAATCGGTCCTAAATTAGGGTCACCCTAATTTGCATACAAAAGAAAGACGAGTTTGGAGAATGAAAGGAAGGTTACAACGGAGTTACTACAGGTAGTTTATTAGATTAATTAGTATAATAATAATTATACTTGATTATAAAATTATAGAGATAGGTAGATAATTGAGATATTAATTATCCTACTATTAAGTAGAAAAACTTATATAGAAGTAAGAATAATATGAAAATAAATAAATTGAAATAAATATTAAAATATATTAAAAAAGTCTACTGTGTATCGGGTGAGTCAACGATTGCGCGGAGTAATTTAATGCCTTGAAGATAAGATTTCCCGATAATAAGCTTCCGTATTAAGGTATGGTTGGATATCTGCCACATTTTTAAAATATTTTGAATTATATAGGGTGTGCTCAAAAAGTAGGGTGTCATAAAGTTACAATATTTTAAATGGGACACCCTATATTTGAATACATTTAATAATTCTTCGTATTATTTTATAAATTTTTGTGAATGATTTAATATACAAAAGTTATAGTTTTTAAGATAATTCGACTTATAATGAATATTCCACTCACGTATAAAAAATCCCATAAGGCCAGTGGTATTTTCGAAAACTTACAGCGGATATACAAAATCGAAAACACCAAAACGAAAATACCACTTGTCCGTGTCACTTTGTTGACAAATTTCTATTTATTATTTCAAAGTTGACAAAATGAATGTTTTTGGATTCGTGAAATATTCCTTTAAATACCACGAGTGCTTTAAAACTAACCGGATAATTTTTCACTTATACGTGTTTTCTTTACAAATTTCACTCGTCCTTCGGACTCGTGAAATTAAAGAAATTCGCATTCGTAAAAAATCATCGGTAATTTTAAAGCACTCGTGGTATTACACCCGAAAATTTTGCATTTGCAAACATCTCGTTGTTATGAAAATGCTACTTAAATTTTGACTCTAAGCGATTTATAATTTTTATACTTACTAAATAAAGTCAAAAAACATACCTAATAATATTCACTATAAAACATTTGACATCTCATTTACAGGGTGTTTTCCTTCTAGGACCAAAGTCAGAAAATTTCTAATTGAAAAATATCACTTTTATTAAATGGAACACCCTATATATTTCTCTGTCATCTTATAGCTCGTCATGAACTCTTCAACTTTCGTGTAGAACTTCCTTTCCCTATCTCTAATAGTTTTTGAAATATTTTGATATTTTGAGATTTAATGTTCTCGTTATAGCATCTTTTGTAAATGGATCATAGTAGCAATGGAGAACAAACGAAAATAATGGCAGTAGATGACATTAAGAATTAGATCAATGTAAAAATTAAGCCTTTTTACTGTTAAGTTTATTGTCCAGTCATTTTATAAATTGGTACTTAAAATGAATTTTTCAAAAAATGAATTAATCGATATGATTTATGTTTTGGGCGAGGCAGATAAAAATTGTCTTTTTGCTGAACGACTATACAGGATGAAATATCCCGAGCGGCGAACACCTAGTCCTCGAATTTTTCAACAATTAATGGAAGGGTTTGATTCAACAGGTAGTGTGGAACATTCAAAACGTAAAATTGTTATTAGAATAGCTACAAATGGTGAAAAAGAACTCGAAATACTATTACACGTCCAGGAGAATCCTCTAGTTAGTAGCTGTAAATTAGCTTCGCTCGGTGATACGTCACAGTCAACGGCAAACCGAACAACATGCAAGTATAAATATCATCCGTACCATATTGAGTTACATCAGGAACTTAACGATGAAGATTTTTAAAGGCGTGTAACTTACTGCCAATGGTTACGTATCCAAATTGAGGTTATCCGAAATTTTTTAAGTTTTATTATGTATTCAGATGAGGCTACATTTAGAAGTAATGGTGCTGTTAATGGGCACAATATGCATTATTATGCAACGGAGAATCCACTCTGGGTCCGAGAACTTCAATACCAAAACCATTAATTGGTTAATGTGTGGTGCGGCATACTCCACAACAGAATTATAGGGCCATATTTCTTTAATGAACATTTAAACGGACGTAATTATTTACGAAAAATTACTAAGATTATTGGCAGAAGTCGTCTATGATGAACGTCAAAATATGTGGCTGCAACAAGATGGTGCCCCTCCCCACTTTTATTGTGAAGCAAGAGAATATTTGGATCAGCACTATGATGGACTGACCGCGGAGGTTTGGTTGCATGACCACCAAGGTCTTGTGATCTTACCCCGTCAGATTTTTTCCTGTGGGGCTACATAAAAGATAGGGTGTATGTTACACCACCTACGACAAGGCAGGACATACAAAATAGGATTAGGGATATCTCTCAAACAATAACTTCAGGCATGTTATCCAATGTCCGGGGAAATATCATCAAAAGGATTGACAAGTGAATTGAACAAGAAGGACATTTATTTGAACATTTATTAAGAAGAAACTAATTTGGGAAAGGGACATTTATAACAAAATTTATATTATCGTTTATTTTCCATGGCTACTGTGATCCATTGACAAGACTACTGTGATCCATAGACAAAATATTTCAAAAACTATTAGAGATAGGGAAATGACGTTCTTCACAAAAGTTGAAGAGTTTATGACGAGCTATAAGATGACAGCAAAATATATAGGGTGTTCCATTTAATAAAAGTGATATTTTTCAATTAGAAGTTTTCTGACTTTGGTCCTAGAAAGAAAACACCAAATAAAAGTAAATGAGATGTCAAATATTTCATAGTGAATATGTTTTTTTGACTTTATTTAGTAAGTATAAAAGTTATGAATTGCTTAGAGTCAAAATTTAGGTAGCATTTTCACAACGAGATGCTTTGAAATGCAAAATTTTCATTATAAGTCGAATTATCTTAAAAACTATAACTTTTTCGTATATTAAACCATTAACAAAAATTTATGAAATAATACCTAGAATTAATAAATGAATTTAAAAAAATGAACTTTATGACACCCCACTTTTTGGGCGCAACCTGTATAATTCAAAATATTTTTAAAATGTGGCAAATATCCAACCATACCTTAATACAGAAACTTATTATCGGCAAATCTTATATTCAAGGCATAAAATTACTCCGCGCAATCGTTGACTCACCCGGTACAATACAACAACTTAACTTTTA
Organism: Polydrusus tereticollis; assembly: GCA_963920685.1. NCBI lineage: Eukaryota > Metazoa > Arthropoda > Insecta > Coleoptera > Curculionidae > Polydrusus > Polydrusus tereticollis. The sequence goes on along the minus strand of OY987332.1, from coordinate 30,090,898 downwards.
AATTTTAGGCATCATGTTCCGAGTAGTCCAATGAACTATAGTCGTTGGGGTTCAGAGAAATAATTAGGGGCTTACAGTGTTTTCTAGCATGTTTCTAGCATGTTATCAGCTTCTTTATTCTATTTCAATCACATGTTCGACGCACTTACTCCATTTTATATGTCATTTTGAAGCGATTACAGTAAGCAAATGAATGTCACTTTTTTCCAAGAAGACGTTGGGATTTTTTCGAATTCTCTTGACTGGTAGCTGGCATTATCCATGACTATAACAGACCCAGGAGGAATAAGATCTAGCATTTGCTGGAAGTAGTCTTCAATGATAGTCTTCAGTCCGTTTTGTGTTAAATGCTAGTAAGCCGCCATCGATAAATCCATTTTGCTACCAATGTAAGTTGGTGGTGAAAAGCGTTGAAGACATTGAGAATAATAGTTTTCTCATTTTTAGAAAGCGCAGTTTTACTAATCCGTTTCCCAGCAATAAATTTAGAAAGACTAGCCATTTTTAGGAATGAAATTTTCCAATAACTGCCGGATAGTAACTAAACATTTTAAATTTTTGAAATAGGGAGGCATAGGTAGGTAAACTACCCATGCCTCTAACTACCCGATCTTGGGACCCCTGATAATAAACATAGTAAAATAATAATTGGACTACACCTACGGAATACAGCGAAGATCACTGGGTTTTACAGTTCAATAATGATTTATTACTCTCTCCCATTAAGCAACAGACTATAGTAGAAATATAATAGGTCTCTCTGTCGTACACTGATTTTCCTTTTCTATTATATACGTATCTCGGAGCTCGGACTAGAATGCACGACCCGTACCTATATTACTTTTATGATAACTATAACTTACAGGGATGAAGTTTGCAACCGAACGGAGGGCGGATCTCGTAATCATCTGAATGAGTTATGGCTATTACTTTCGAGATAAATGTTATGCCTTTTATACGATCATTATACAGGGTTCAATAGAAATATAACACGACATTTATATATACAATTATAATAAATGTGTTTGCTTTTAAAAGTAAAATTACTTTAAAAATGGAGGGGTTATTCTCTGCATCCAGCATTAATCCGATCTTAAATCTACTACTAGTATAAACTAATGACTTTAGAAGACCCCACAGGAAGTAATCCAGGGGGTTTAAGTCCGGGGATCGAGCAGGCCATAAATGAGGACCACCTCGACCAATCCAGCGATATCCGTGTAACTGTTAATAACTCCCGAGTAACCACACTAAAATGCGCTGGTGCACCACCGTGCATAAACCTTATTGCATTTGTTGTCGCCAATGGTATATCCTCCAGAAACTGAGGTAGCGTTTGTTCTAAAAAGTTGGCGGTGGACGGATTTCTTTCAGACATATTTACAGTGCGTTTAGCATAGCAACTCTTTTCACAATTTTCATACTTTTTGCTTGAACGCCGTTCGGCATAGGACGGTGGTGTTAAAAGTGCCAGCTCTTATCCGTTTGTTATTAGCCGGGGTAGCTCAAATGGAGTCAACTCTAAAAGCCCCAGGTCGGCAGGTGGTACTTGAAGTGCGGGCATGCGCACTCCGTTAATTTGCAAAGGAAGGTTATGTCGATGCTTTTGACAGGTTAGATTTAAATAACCCTAATTCGCATTTCCTATTGAGAAATAAATATTTAAGTAACAACAATAGTAATTTTATTATTTGACCTTGCTGAATAACAAGTAAGTAATTCATTTTTCCAGTTCTATTTATATGAGGTAATATACTCAACTCATATCCTCGTCGGAAACCTAAAATCAAAATGGCCCAATGATTAGTTTTCCAGGTAATAGTTTGTACCGCGGTTGGTATATATCATTTTTTAATAAAACGAATGTAATTTTAACTTTTTTTCATTCACCTGCTCACTTACCATTACATGAATTTCTTCAAAATTCGTTGTATTCAATGTTGAATAAGAAATAGAAGTATTAAATTCAAAAGTTCAAAGCACAGCCAAACCAGAAAAAGAAAAATTTAAGTAAGGTTAAGTTAATGAAAAGTCTAGAAATTTAAGACAGGACAACCGATCCATGGGATATGTAAAATATTTTCGTACGAATACCTAATTGTTCTCGGATGTCGGACGTCGCTCATCGCTTTATTTTAGCTGCTTTAGTTTGTTGTGTTGTCTATGAGTGTTTGACTAGGTAGGTTTTAATACTTGAATAAAACATAAACATGTTACCATTTTGTTTTATTAACAGACTAAAACTTTGTGTTATTTATTGTCTTGTGTACCTTTGTGCTTTAATTAATAAAAAGTGAAGAAATTGATACATTTTTAGGGCCACAATGTCCAGAATTAATGAAACGTCATATTATTTTTATTTTGGTATTGGACATCGATGTATTGGGGAAACGTGTATCAACACGTCAAGGAGAATGGGTTGGTAAATGCTGTGTGCGTGCGATTTAAATCTCTGTTTTTTTTGTATGTAAATTACTTAATAGTTATTTATGGTACTAGTGTGTTATGTTGAAAATAAGTCACGCGAGAAAGATTTATACCACGAGGCCGTCAGGCCGAGTGGTATAAATTCTCAAGACACTTAACACATTCTCATTCATTCTCAATACACTTAACACACGAGTGGCATACAATCCAATTTATCCAACAAGAGGAAGAAATCGTTTTTTTATGAGATAATAATTAATACGTCTCGTGATCAAATCAAAGCAACTTGCATCTCAGTACCCTATAAATGTCAGAATGACTTGACAGTGACTTTTTTACATTTTGGTCAAAGTTGGTTGATAGTTTGGTTGCCACGGGCATGATACATTGTTAGCAAATGTTTAAATAAATTTTGACACTTGTCAGTTTTCCCTGCAGAAAATTGAAGCTTTTTTGAAGAAACAAACCTATAGAAAATGGAGAAAACCGATGAAAATGACGTTCCTGAGGATATCCTTATGGAAGCGGAAGAAGCAGCGATGCAGAGTTTGCCAGAATAGTCCCGAGATGCTTACGACAAGGAGTTCAAAATGTTTGAGTCTTGGATGAATTCACGGAAGATAAAAGGTATCGATGAAAATGTTCTATTGGCTTATTTTTTAGGTTTGCAAAAAAAATTAGCCCCATCGTCGCTATGGACCAAATAATCGATGCTTCGCTCGACTATTCATCTGTATACAAAAAAAAGACATTTCAAAATATAGCAAACTAACGAGCTTTTTGAAAAGCAAATCACAGGGATACAAACCAAAGAAGTACAAGACATTAGAACGACCTGAAATAGAGAAGTTTTTGAACGAAGCTCCCGAAGACGAGTACTTGTTGATGAAAGTGGCTTTGATAATGGGGATTAGCGGTGCTTGTAGATGCGATGAATTGGTTAATTTAAAAATAGAAAATATTCAAGACAAAGGAAAATATATTCACGTAGTTTTGCTAGACACTAAAACCAAGAAATCGAGAAGTTTCACCATACTTGAAGAAGGATTTCCAGTCAACCCGATCAATTTGTGTAAAAAATACATGTCTTTGAGACCAAAGAATACTAGTTCTAGCCGCTTTTTTGCTTTTTACAAAAATGGTAGGTGTACCAGCCAGTGTGTGGGAATAAATACGTTGTCGAACATACCTTCAAGAATTGCAATATTTTTGAAATAGGAGAAACCAGCGCTCTACACCGGTCACTGCCTGAGAAGGTCTTTGGCGACCCTTTTTGGCCAATGCAGGGGCTAACATGACTACTTTGAAGCGTCACGGAGGATGGAAGTCCTCGACGGTAGCAGAAGGATACTTAGAGGGATCGGTGCATAACAAAACACAAATTGCAGAAAAAATACAAGTTTCTAATGTGTCGGCGTCTTCTAGCACTATCAGCAGCTGTACCGATATTGGAGCGTCTGGTTCCAATGAACCAACGAATTTTACAATGACTTCAAATTCGAATAAACCGTTAACGTTTTCCTTTAATTTCAATATCAATGTGAATTCTGCTTGTAATAGTAATAAATAAATAGAATACTACTTTAAATATGAACGTGAGTTATAATTCATAACTCACTAGTAAGTTATGGGTTATAACTCACTAGTGTGTTATTTAATAGTTTACTTGTCTAAAATGACATTGATAATGACAGTCATAACTGTCATGTGTTGGATAAAGGCTATTATTTGTTCATGCAGTTATGACGTCATTATTGGGACGCTAGCTTCCTGTTGGGCGAAATATGTAGTCAGATCGCATAGCAGCAGCAGAGAATGAATGAACCAGTGAGCAACCCTATAGGCCTCGCAGTAAAAATTAAAGGAGCATTTACACGTAGTCTCACTGGCCTGCCTATTCTTGGCTGGCAAGGCGCTGAACCCAAGTCGTTTACACGGGTTCAGTCAATCGTGTGTTTTCACTGTCGCATCAGCATTCCTTTTTAAATGAATTCGAGAAAAATTCGAATTTAAAAAGAAATATTGTAAAAAACATGTGTTTGTTATTAAAAAAAGAGATGGGTAACATGTTAGATGAAGAAAATGGAAAGAAAAAGCGACTTTGGGTGAGGAAATGGATCAGTGATAGAGCTATAACAGGGGGGTCGGCTTTGCTCTTGAATCAACTTCGTAATCGTAAGGCCTTTTATACCCATCTCTTTCTGAATTTATTGTAGGGCCGATATACGAATTTCTCTGTTTTTATAGGCGTCGCATCGGATATTCCATAAACATCCCTGCTCTCTGTACAGTTCAACAAGTTTAAACGTTTCATTTTCACTATATTTACGGGCCATTTTATATGAAAAACACAAAAATATACAATCCAATAATGACAGCGACTGACGCCAACGTGTTTAGACGTTTCCTGTAACACTGGCGCGGGTGTTACGGGGTAGGGGGTGGCAGCTACTGGCAAGGAAAATAGACGCGATCTCTATTCGCTCCAGTGCTAGCGCGCCAGTGAGACTGTCGCCAGCTACTGGATACGTGTAAATGCTCCTTAATGTAACCACTGGGGAATTAACTTAGTGCGCCATCGCGATATAAATGTCCAATATCAGTGAAGCATCTTGTTATTTTGGTTTTAGTATTGGGGATCGTTCATCTTTATTGTCCATTAACTTTAGCTTCAATTTTTGCTTCAATCGCTTCTTTGTTATTCCTTTTATTTAAATCGTTTTCTGAAATTAGTCTTCAATTAGCTGGATACTGAACTTAGGCCATTGCCTGTCTCTCGGTCTATCTGTTAGCTACATCATGTCTTATTATATTGTTTAGGATAGAGAGTTGTAACACATCTTAGATATATTAACCCAATCGCAAATGTAAATTACAAACACTGAGTTGATTCCAGATTTGTTATGGCCAATTCAGATAATTGCTTTTAATAATTATTTATTTTAAATCCGGTCCGCAACGTTTCTGATTTGGGGAGAATATCCCAATTCCTCCTTCTTGCTCCATCATCTTTAGTGGATAATAAGGTCATAAAAGGTTATGGGTGAAATTACTGAAATTTATTCGATATTCGACAAACGTTTTAAATTTCTTTATATAGAGGTTGTAGGAATCAAAATTTATTATCTATAGACGTGTAAATTCAATTTGGTTACACTAAGGGAACGTAATTTCACGGCAGTAGGTTTGAGGACTGATTTAGGGTAGGGTATAAAACTGCTGAATACGAATATATTGTCAGATTCGCTTAATTATTGGCTCTTATTTGACATTGTAATTATCACGAGGTAGGTCTTCCTCGTGATAGTTACAAAAAATTTAAAAAATAAAGTAAAATGTAATAACATTAATGATGACGCACTTGGTTAATTTTCTAGTGGTAACATTAATTTTTACTGTATTGCCTATAAGGTTGCTCACTAGTTTGTTAATTTTTTGCTACCTTTGATTAAAACAATTGTTTACTTAAACGCTTGCGTTTTTATTCCTTAATGCAGGTTAGCATATTACAAGGATTTACGACAAAGACACTGATCGATACTTAACGTTCACATTACCAACTACTTTTTTACATTTTTTCCCTAACTATCACTTGAAGGTACATTACAAGAAACGCCCCGGTATCGTAGGGAGTTTAATTTCTTACGTCAGATAACGCGGAATCACTAGCTGCTTAGTTCTACTTAAAAAGAAACCATTAATTCCCCAAAAGGTATTAAAATCATGAAGCTTACGTAAGAGTACTTGCTTAACGGAGCCATCTTGGAATCTCTCTTTTTTGACCATTGCGCTGTGCTTCCTGTCTCTCTCTCTCGATCGGCGCGCGATACAACTCAACCTATCTTTTGCCCAATAGGGAGCTAGCGTCCCAATATTGACGTTCTACAAGTACCGTCGCACCGCGCTTTTGACAAATGGCAAATTATAACCCTTGCGTAGTTTACAAACAAAAATAGCAGAGGTTAAAATCGCACGCACACACCATGTACCAATCTATTCTCTTTGACGTGTTGATACACGTTTCCTCAATAAATAATTTTAAGGAGCACAACATTTAGTGTGCCGGTGGACAATATCTCGCTAACAGTCGACTTAAGGAAAACAACTTTTATGCAAAAGTTGTACAGGTTAACGCCGCGCACATTTTCAATATAATTTTAAATATACAGGTTGGCTCAAAAATCCAGGGTGGGCCAAACATATGTTTTTTAAATGGAACACCATATATTTTTTTTATTATATTAAAGCCTTTGGTACTCCTCTATTCTACTTTAAAATATTTTGATCATCTAATGATCATCTAATGCGATGTTGTCAAGATATCAAATTTTCAATGGATTTTTGGATGAAAACGATTTTACATAAAAATCGTTGGATTTTAACTATCTTTACAATTTTTTTTACTAAAATTTAGGAAAGAATAGTTATAACATGTAAAATCACTTAACTGTTATTAAAATTGGTATAAGTACTACAGAGTGTTCAACATTTTGGTTCAAACTTAATGAATTTAAAACCAAGTTTTCGTTTTTTTTTAAATGAAACACCCTGTACTTTACATTTTTTTCGGAAAGAGACTTTAATTCCCATTAATTTGATACAAATATCTGATACCTTATTTCAAAAAGTTGTTGAAGGAAACATGATTTCAAAAAATTGTGTCTTAAAAAACCCTAATATTATGAACTATTTTGATGTTTGCTTATTGATTTTTAAATTTACTTCCAAAAAGATTAAGAACTTAATAAATTAGTGTGTAATTCATTTCTAAGTAGTTATAAACAATTTTGCAGAAGAAACTTAAATTATTACTTATAGAAAAGTGTGCAAATCTCCAATTTTGAAAATATCTTTCACCAATTTAAAACGAATACATATTAACGCAATTAGTGTTCAAAGTGTCTACCATTTTGCAGAATGCAAGCGTCAATTCGTTTGAAGAACGAGCCTTTCACATTTCTCAACATTAATGGGGTAATTCTACCAAATGATTGTCGGATTCGTTCCATCATGTCCTCCCTTGTTGCTGCTGGTGTGCTGTGAACATCGACCTTGGCGGTGCCCCACAAAAAAAAATCCGTGGCCGTTAGGTCAGGTGACCTTGCTGGTCAACTGATCGGACCTTAAAATAGTAAAAATATTAGGTAAAAAAGAAATTTCATATTATTGAGTTTTCAACAACCATTCCTCCCTATCCACCGCTCTAGCGGAAACTGTGCATTTAAATGTTCCCGAACATATCTGCTGTAGTGAAGGGGTGTCCCATCGAGCTGAACTCATTATCAGTCAGCCTAACAAAGTCATGTTGCAAAAATTCCAAAAACAAACGACCATTCAAATGATCTTCAAAGAAATAAGGTCCAATAACATAATCGTGGATAACACCACCCCAAACGTTTAAGCTCCACTGATGTTGAAAATTATTTACTATCAGGGCATGTGGATTTTGGGATAGATTGGATAATAGTGAAAATTATGGCTATTAACGAACCTATTTCTAATAGCAAATTTCATTGGTAAAAGAAGTGCGGCACCGGTATGCCAGTAAAACTGCATCAGTGCACAAAAAGTGTTGCACTTTTTGAGTACCAATGGTTTTCAGATTAGACCTTGAGTGCATTTTTCCAACAAAGTTAATACTCCTCAATCATCAATGATTTTACTTACCACTGGACAAAATAGTATTTTAAAGATCGATAAAATCAAAACACTGTATTTTTTGACATTTTCATCCAGTTTCGGTGCAGCACGGTCTCCAAGAGCACGTGCGGAACTGATTGCACTCGGTGCAATACTTGTTACACCGGATTCCCAATGGTGTACAAATACTTGCACTGAAATGTTCAATGGTTTTCAAATTTTGCACTCCTGCCGCACTTTTTTTACCAATGGAATTCGCTATAAGACATGTCGATTCGTCGGTGAACATGACATATTTAAAAAAATCTTCATCTTCAGCAGTGGCATTTTGGGCCCATTGACAAAATAATATTCTTCTTTCAAAATCATTGTCGCTTAATTCTTTATGTAATTGTACTTATAGGGATAAAATTTGTTTGCCAATAAATAATTATTCACTGAATATTTTTTTATTTCCAAATTATAACTAATTTTTCTGACCCTTATTTCGGGATTCTCCACCGCCGCCAGTGCAATGCCTAGCTGGTTATCTTCATAAAGCACTGTTTTTATCCTAGATGTTTCTTCATACTCTACGCTCCCCGTTCTCTCAAATCGATCTTTTAGTTTAATTATTGATCTTTCGTCCGGACACCGAGCTGGAAACTTCTGAGCATATAAACGTGATGCCATAAAACAATTTCCATCACTTTCTCCAATTGCGTAAATCATATTTATTAATTCTACTCGACTGTAATTAAAATTCATTTTGAAAACTAACGTAGACAAGACCACTGTAAAACGTCAAATAATTAATAATTATTATGTCTGCCATTTGCAGAAAAGTTGAATTTGATAGAAATGCATGGCCAACTAGTTATTAAATTTAAAGCATCACGCTTGCTTTTAAGACACAATTTTTTGAAATCATATTTCTTTCAACAACTTTTGAAATAAGGTTTCAGATATTGGTATCAAATTAAAGGGAATTAAAATATGTTTTCGAAAAAAAATGTAAAGCACAGGGTGTTTCATTTAAAAAAAAAAAACAAAAACTTGGTTTTAAATTCGTTAAGTTTGGACCACAATGTTGAACATTCTGTAGTACTTATACCAATTCTGATAACAGTTAGGTGATTTTACATGTTATAAATTTTCTTTCCTAAATTTTAGTAAAAAAATTTGTAAAGATAGTTAAATTCCAATGATTTTTATGTAAAATCGTTTTTAGCCAAAAATCCATTGAAAATTTTATATCTTGAGAATGTCGCATTTCATGATCAAAATGTTTGAATGTAGAATAGAGGACTACTAAAAGCTTCAATATAATGAAAAAAATATATGGTGTTCCATTTATAAAAAATATGCTTGGCCCACCCTGGATTCTTGAGCAAACCTGTATATTTAAAATTATCTTCAAAAGGTGCGCGGTGTCAACCTGTATAACTTTTGTATAAAAGTTTTTTCCCTTAAGTCGACCGTTAACGAGATATCGTCAACCGGCGCACTAAATGGACACGTACACGGAAAAAACAGTATTGTAAATTTAGTTTAGTAAGAATTTTTTAGTATATTTCTCTATAAAACCTCTTAATAACTATAAATCTCTATATCAGTCTTTTTCAAAATAAAATTGTAAACTGAATTTATAAAAAAATATGGTTAGCTTTTTTATATAACATAGTATAATTATGCCACTACTAAGGTATATATTACATTTTACAAATGCGTTTGAGTTAAATTGAATAACCATTTCTTTTAGTTAAAAGTAACAAACTGTATTGTGAATTTTACTAAATCCTTTTGTGCCTTTTATAATCTTTTATTACATTAAGAGACAAGCATAAAAAATGGTTATAAAGGAAACTTAGTAAACATTACTATATTTCTTTACTATAATTTTTAATAGAATTTAGAAGGATGTAGTTATAGTAAGACTGTTTAACAATAAACTATTTGAATTTATATAACACTATATTTGCAAAATATCAAAAAATATAGTAGCGTTTATAAAATTTTCGTAGGAAAATTCGTATTTTACTAAATGAATATAGTAGAAACCCTAAATAGTTTACAGGAATAGTCAAAGCCGCGTCGTCCGTCGCCGCCGTCGCATTTACAGTTATACCATCAAAGAGGTCGTACCTCTAACTCTTTTTGTCTCTGATTTTGTGTTTATGGTATTATGGTGCTGTTATGTGGAGTTTGGAGGATTTATTAGCAGAATGGAATCTGGAAGACTTAGTTTCGACCACCAAGAAAGAAAGACCAGATATATTTCATTATACCATGTGTAAAAGTAAATAAAAAATGTTACAAAAATATTTAAATAAATCTACAAAAAGAGTTTTAAATATTTACTAAAATATTTAATTAGTATAACAAAAGTTAGTGGTAGAAATTCAACTAAAATTAATAGAATTTACGAAAAAATATTACAAATTTTACAATATTCATTAGTAGAATGTGCAAAACTGCTTGGTAGTTTTTACAAATAATTATTGCAACCGTAACAACAGAAGCTAGAAAAAAACAACAACATATTTTTATATTATTTGCACTCCTGTAAAATAGTTTTTACTCTAACGAATTTTTTTATTCCTATATATTTTTGTAGTAACTATTTTTGATATTAACTCGTTTTTACTATAATTTTATAGTCTTCCTTAATATACCATATGGCTGTCCTATATAGAACTATAAAATATAGTTACTTCTATTATATTTTTGGATATTCTTATAAATTTTTTTTTTTCGTGTATAATTAATATAAATCTTCCTCCTTAAGTCAACATCTGTTAATAGTCTAACTGTTAGTAGTCAATTAGCATTAACTTTCACCATCTTTTTCCCCATAATCCTGATGTTCAGGTAATGCTATTCCCCCAATTCTTTAATAAACCAGCTTCTCCATCTTTTTGGGCCCTTTTCATCCTTTTTGAGTCTTAGATCGTAGTAATTTTACACAGGTCGATATGTGCTGAAAAAACTACCCGAGGGATTTACCTCTACAGCTTACCGGAATTGGACCGAATAAATAGAGAATCTAGTTTTTATTAGAGCGCATAAGTAATTTTCTTGTCCCGTTAACTCGCTTTATCAAAGTGTAACATGACAGCAGGATAATAATTAACTAGACTTGCTCTATAGTTTCGGTGGGCACTTCGTAATAAACGTGCTGGGTCCCGTGGTACTGACTGATTTCCTTCCTCATACCCGTTTATAGTGCAGTACAGGCAAATAAGGATAATACAGGGCATGGAAAATGGTGATAGGTTCACCGAGTATTGATAAATTAAAGTAAAAAGGAGTTATCGAAGATGAGAGACTTTAAATGCCAGTATGAAGAAAATTTAAGGATACTTAATTTGAGAAATATTTAAAGGAACGCATAATACTAGTAAAAACTGAAATAATTTGTATAATATAGATAGGTAACATTTTATTAACTTTAAGTTAAAATGGATAATATGTAATCATAAAATTCCTAAAATATTTAAAGCTTTAGATATTATTATCTTAAATTTGGACATTGAGTTAGATCTTTATCTTTAACTCCTCTTTTTTATCGTACTTCGGTTCAGAACAACTTCTTGGGTGGGTTTGGGTGCTGAATATTTTATTGCTTTGGCTGCTTTGTTGATTGTATGCTAATATGTAATGCTTTTCCTATTTTCCTAGTAATATTTTTATAATTTTCTAGTGCAGCTTGTTTTTCTTAAGGTCGGAGCCAGTCGCGTGGAAGTAGTAGCTTGGTGTGGTGCGTGGGGGTGTGACTCATTGATAAATACATTGTTCGAAACGTTCGTTTGTGCGTAATATTTTGTCAAGCAATTCGTCTAATGTGTCCGTGTGCATGTCATTGTGTAGTACTCTTGTAGGTGTATGCCTAGGTGCATTTGTAATAATTTGTAGTATTTTGTTTTAAAAGATTTGAAGTTTTTTGTACTTTGTCTTATTTATGGTACACCATGTTGGTATACCATAAGTCAGTACTGGCTGTAATAATATTTTGTGTACATTCGTCTTTGTCCCATTGTCTAACGTACTTTGGAGGTTAATAAGTAAGTAAAGCGCGAAAAGTTGTCTTTGTGCGCACGCCAAACGGTAGGCCATATTTTTATCAAAGACAAGCCCCAAGTATTTAACCGTGTTTTTCCACGGTATCTGTTTGTTATTGACTTCAAATCCGCTTTTCGGTAGTCTTACTCTTGAATTTGAGAAAAAAATGGTCCCACTTAGGCGAATTTTCTAGTCACTAAGCCATTTTTAAAGAAGATTTATATGGCGTTGCAAACGTGAAATCACTAACCACGGCTGTCTCGAGATGGCAGTTATCGCGGTATCATCAGCAAACAAATATAATTTCGTTTGAAGGTGTTTAGGTATATCACTCGTATAGACATTATATAGTACCGGCGCAAGGGGGACCCCTGCGGTACTCCGGCCCTGATATTGCTAACACTTGATGTGGCGTTATCTGACGACACCGCCAATGTCCTGTCCTCGAGAAAATATATGATGAGCTTGATCATGTAATTTGGCATACCTAATCTTATTAACTTTATTATAAGTCCGTTGTGCCAGACTTTGTCGAAAGCTTTTGAAACATCGAAAAAGATCGCCCCCATTGAGAAGCGGCCATTAAAGTCCTTCAGGACATTAGATGCCAGTCTAAGGAACGCATAATACAAGTGAAAACTGGAATAATTTGTAAAGGTTTTCAACGGTCATTACCATTACATAATATTTTACCATAAATTAGTAATAGTTCATATTTTTGATCGGCCTTAGTTTCCACAGCCTCTTTCACCATTTCATTGCAGATATTTGTTCCAGAGTCCAAAAATAATATTTTACCACAAAGAATATTGTCTCCAGAGACAATCAATAATCCTAGAAAATTCGATTGTAGCCTTCAGATCAAAATATGTAGTATTACCACAGTAGAATAAATAAACAGTAGATCGACTATCCCCACATTTCCAATTTCGCCGACACTGCTCGAATTCGCAGCGAAACCAGTTATAACTGGTTAGTGGCTAGCACAAGTACTAATCTAGGACTTTTCGCTTAACGAGGTGCAGTGTGAAATACTTAAATAAAAGCTCAAATAAATCAATCGGGGATAATTTATTAAACTCTGAATTATCCGATTTTTAAAAATTTTAGGTTTCACCGTCTATCCATGTCCTGTTATTATATTTTTTTCCTTGAGGGTTTTCAAAAAATCGCTATTTCTAATGTCTGCATTCTCTTCGCCTTTAGTTGCTTGGGCCTCATCTACATAGCAAACATCATCTATTGGTGGCAAGCGTTCACTGTTTGGTAAACAAAGCTCTGCAGCAGCTAACAGTTGTCTTCTGGACAAATTGTCCACTAATCCACCTTCATCTTTGTCGGCCGAATCTTCATCGGTCAAAACATTCGGGTAATGTTCTATTAGTCACCCGTGTCCAAATGTGGTCCAATAGGCCGAGGAGGAACCATACACTGGCCAAACCGTTCACCGGACCTAAATCCCTTAGACTTTTTCTTATAGGGGTACTTTAAATAATTGGCTTTTTCCAAAAGACGTCAAAATGTACAAGATCTTTGTCAAACCATTCAATTGATGGCAAAATGATTTAGAAATAATGAACGTGCCTTCACACGAATGAAGCAAGATTTTCTTCGAAGATGTAGATTATGTATTAAATTTCTTCTTTGGAAATATTCGAATATATTTGGATGTGCAGAGATCTAGAGATGAGCATAACAAGTATATTTCAATAGAGTCAGCAACATATGATGGAAATACAATCAGTCACTATGTGTTTAAGCAGCCATTTCCGTTTCCAGTCCAGCTTACTTTCACCCGATTTACACAGGCATGCTGTGTGGTTAATAAACACTTTTCATTGCATAAACAGGAATGTTGGATATACCCTTCATTATTTTCTACTATTATTGAGGAGTTGATCAAGGATGTAGAGTTATTTTATGTTAACGGAAGTGAAAAGGTTGACTATATTAAAAAATACTGTACCAAGCCAATAGTAAAATGAAATGAATGACCAAGAATTAATAAAATAAATCAAATTTTATTTATTGTTTTATTTCGTCATATTTCATTTTTATTACATTTACATCTTCATATAACTCTAACCTCTTAATTTATCCCTTTAACGCTCAAGAAAATTTTAGTAAGTTTTGCAGAAATGCTCTCTGGTTACATATGTAACCACTTTTCATAAGGTCGATAATTCTTTACTACTTCAATGTACTGTGATCCTTACGATCAATATCAGTTGCGATAAATGCTCTCTGGCTATGTATGTGACCACCTTTTCGATGCAGGCTTTCCCGCCAAATATGCATACGCATATCCTATAAGTGTGTAAGTGTAATAGTTGTACATTCAAAGCAGAAGGTTACCTACCACGTGCTCTAAAAATTATTGTTTTTTAGAGAAAAAAAAATTAATTAAATATTTTGATTAAATATTGTTTGGTTGATAGGGTACCAGGTAAGTAATTATTAAATAATAACTCTTAAGTTCGTTCCAGTTCACATTAAAAAAATATTTTTAATATAAAATATACAAAAATTACAATTAGCAATAAGGTTAGCTGAGACATCTTAGCCAAATCACTTATATCTTGTTTTTTATTAAAAATAAAATCTTTTAATACTATAAAATAAGTAGTCCCTTACAAAAAATGTGTAGGTATTTTTATAAAAAGTATATGATTTTTTCTTTTTATTAAATATTTGACAAGAAATGATAGAGGTCACAAAAACATTTACCTATATTAATTTTATGTTAGATAAGTTTCAAAATGATGAAAGATAATTATACTTTTAATGAATGGGAAAATATAGGTCCTGATCAATTTGACCAAATTTTTGGAGATCTAGATGATAATCAAGCTATAAATTCGGATATTGGTGGAGATAGTGATGCTGAGGATGAAAAAATTGTCCTACAAAATGCAAATCATTTGAGTCGAAATAAACGAACAGCCCAGCCCTCTACAAGTAGTAATGTAATTGAGGATGAAAATGAGGAGGACATGGCTGATAGTGATGATTCAATTGGAGATCCAAGTTTTGTCCCTGATGCGCCAAAAAAGAGGACTCTGGTAAATGATGTATCCAGCAATTCATCTTTCGAGAATGAGGATCAAAAAGATGATTTTACGTTTTCTAAAACTGGGCGGCCACCGCAATTATTTTCAAATTTTATTTTTACTCGGCCATTCGGTTTGAAAGGCGAGGTAGATGTTTCATCACCAATAAAAGTCAGTAAAAGAATTTAATGTTTTTCTGGGAATACTTATTATAATGGGGTTTCATGTTTTGCCAGCAATTCGTTTGTACTGGTCAACTAATAATATTTTTTTTGTTCCTAGAGTGGCCAATGTAATGACTCTGAAGAGATTTCTTCAAATACTAAGATATTTACATATTAATGATAACAGTAAAATGCCTAAAAAGGGAGAAAAATACTTTGATAAACTCTACAAGGTTAGACCACTGTTAGATTCGTTGAACAAAATATATAAAGATGTTTTTTCAGCCTAGCCGAAATTTGTCTGTCGATGAAACCATGATTAGTACTACTCTTCCACTATTACGGAAACTATTATCAGTAGGACTCTTTGGATGTGGTACTTTACAATCAAATAGAAAATTTTATCCGAAAAATAAACTAGTTGATGAGAACCGAATGAAACTTGGAGATTATGATTCTGCTTCTGCTGGTGATATTTCTGTCTGTAAATGGAAAGACAAAGGTAAGAAATCTGTAATTGTTGCATCTAATATGCATAATATCGATGATGTGACGTACGTAAAACGCAGAAATAAGAAAAGAGAGAGGGAAAATGTTTTATGTCCTAACACTATCTCTGAGTACAACAAACATATGGGAGGGGTTGATCAGTTTGATCAAATGATGGTATTTTACTCTATTTCGTGGAAATCGCGTGGATGGTGGCTACATATGTAACCACTAATCACTAATTTTACTAAATTCTTTGTTTTTGAGAAGTTCAAGCAAGCCTTGGCAACTTTCTTACACAAGGCAACTTGCTCCATATAGTCTACGTACCATGGAACATTTTGTGCTTCAGCATCATCATTGTCCACTAAAGCATAATAACGCGAATAAGATTGTGATAGTTTCATACATTTCAGTAACTATTGTCTCCATGTTTAATATGTTTACTTCACTAACCACATGAAACGAAATAA
Source organism: Polydrusus tereticollis (assembly GCA_963920685.1). Classification (NCBI taxonomy): domain Eukaryota; kingdom Metazoa; phylum Arthropoda; class Insecta; order Coleoptera; family Curculionidae; genus Polydrusus; species Polydrusus tereticollis. Next base: position 30,074,614 of record OY987332.1, on the reverse strand, counting down.
CGGGCTGGGACCTATCTTAGCAAGGTGCACCTGTTCCACAATACTTAATAATAGTCCATATGCAGCTGTATCATATGGTGACCCAAATCCTTTGAACTCGAAAAACTCGTCAATAAAACCATTCGTCCTACAATCCTCAGCGAGCTTGAACACATCTTGTGTTTTATAGTAGTTCTGTATCATTTCCATACCACGTCTAAAATAATCGGCATTACTTTCTTACACATCCCAGGACTCTGGATTGCTCTGCATAGCATTTTCTACACATTCATTAACTAGATCATAAAAATCTTGTTCAATTTTTTTAAGGTTTTCAAATAACATCTCTCTTAAAAGATCAGTCATAATTTTAAACTGACCCGAAAGATTTGCAATATCTTTTATACAGGGTGAGGATTTTAAAGTGTTACAACGCAATATCTGAAAAACGGCTATAAATATTTTAGTCAAATTTTGGGACGTGGATAGGGAGGTTGGGGGACAAATTTTAAAATATTTTTGATATTTACCCCCCCTCCAGATTTGATGTGGCTAGTGACAAATTTGAAATGTCAAATGGAAAGGTATTTTTTTTTTTTTGATAATTCGATTCCTCGTCAATAACTACGTAAGTGAGCAGAAAATTGTTACATTTGCTCTACTAGTTGCTTAGTTACGAATTTTTCAATAAATAAAATAGGAATACTTAAAACTACACATTTTAAATCATGACACCTATGATTATTGTTTATCCAAACCTTTAATTATGTTGTATCCTAGGAAACCACTTTTGACTTTGACAAGTAGTGATAATCTGATAAAGTTCATTATTCAGTGCAATTATGGAACAATCTTATGACATTGAAATAGACATGTTGTTAATTCTGGGAGAATGTAGAAAAAACTACCGGGAAGCGGCGCAATTGTGGACTGTTAGGTTTCCCGCCATTCAAAAATCTCATATGGCATTTAAGCGATTAGAAGATCGAGGCCGCAGCACGGGAATCCTAAAAAATAAGAACAGAGTTAGAAGACAAACAAAAACTAATGACGATATGGCCGTTGGAGTGTTGGGTGTAATAGCTGTAAATCCTCATGTTGGTTCAAGGGAACTTGCTCGTGATTCAGGAATGTGCCAAAAATCGGTACTGGCTATTTTACACAAGCACAATTTTCACCCTTACCACATAACTATTCATCAGGAATTGTATGGCCAAGACTTTCAAAATAGGATTACATTTTGTACGTGGTTACAAACTTTAATTCACGAAAACAATGCATTTTTAAGAAAGATAGTATTTTCTGACGAAGCTACATTTACCAATTGTGGTCAGGTAATTATTTAAATCAATATGGATTAATGTAACTTTTAATAATCAAAAATATGTAATCCACTACTTGATGGGTGTACATAAATAAATACATATCTAAACACCCGTTAACGGGTGTTTAGAGAATATTCACATACATTTAGATTTATTTTTAATTTTATACTGATTCAATCAATTTTGCTTTTCTTAATTTAAGGTCAACCGGCACAATTTACACTATTGGGCACCTCAAAATCCTCACTGGATGAGATTTCTGCCAAACCAACATCCTTGGTCGGTTAATACCTGGTGTGGCATAGTCGGAGATAGAGTCATTGGACCACATTTTTTTGACCGTCACCTAAATGGAGAAATGTATAATAATTTTTTACAAACCGATTTGCCACAACTTCTGAATAATAATGGAAATCAACAAGAACTATGGTTTCAGCAAGATGGTGCTCCGCCACATTTTGCCCGACAAGCTCGAGATACACTAAATGAAATGTTTGGAAACAGATGGATTGGTCGTGGTGGTCCTGTAAATTGGCCTGCAAGGTCACCAGATTTAACCCCATTAGATTTTTTCTTGTGGAGATTTATAAAAGAGAAAGTTATGGCTACACCACCGACCACACCAGAAAACATGAAAGATCGTATTCAACAAGCATGTAATTTAGTAACGCCTCAAATGTTAACTCGCGTGCGCAACTCATGTCAAAAAAGAATTGCAAAATGTTTAGAAATGGATGGGGGTCATTTCGAACACCTTTTGAAGCATGATCGTCGTTAGATTTTTTAAGGAATTATCATTTTTAAGTATTCCTATTTTATTTATTGAAAAATTCGTAACTAAGCAACTAGTAGAGCAAATGTAACAATTTTCTGCTCACTTACGTAGTTATTGACGAGGAATCGAATTATCAAAAAAAAAAATACCTTTCCATTTGACATTTCAAATTTGTCACTAGCCACATCAAATCTGGAGGGGGGTAAATATCAAAAATATTTTAAAATTTGTCCCCCAACCTCCCTATCCACGTCCCAAAATTTGACTAAAATATTTATAGCCGTTTTTCAGATATTGCGTTGTAACACTTTAAAATCCTCACCCTGTATATTATTACCACTGTCTGGTGGGAATTTCTGACCTTGTTAATTGAGTAGAGTTGCTGTGTGTTCTTGTCGTGCTTTTTAAAGACGGATTTCGCTATAATTTTAAAATGAGACTGAGGAGGATTTTGCCCCCTCCTATTTGAAGGTCCTCATTGTGTTCCCCGTGCAATATTTTAGTCCGCATTCACTTCTCTTTTCCCAATAATATACTACTGTAATACACTTTCAGCATTTGATAATTTTGTTGTTTTTAGTGTAAATAGATGTAATAAGATATCCATTATTGCTTATACACTATTGGACAGAAGTAGAGCAACAAAGTGCTTTTATTTCTTTGAATTTAAAAAATTAATTATATGATTGTGATCCCCAGCTAATTTTAATGGGATATTATCCCCACAATATTAGTAATATTTCACAATATTTTGGTAAACTTTAAACAAAGTGAAGGTAGAGAAATATTTATAATTATAAAAATCGACGAAATGAAGTGCGACAAAAGTAAAGCAACAAATTGTGTCAACAGTATTTTATTTTACATATTACGATAAAAAAACATTAAACACATTTAACAATTACAATAGCTAGAAGTATTATGTTAATAGTTAATAAAATATCTATTATTTTTTATTACTTGGCGACAACGTCGCGGCATTGAGGCAATCAGTTTTTGAACAGTATTTTCGGGAAGGTTTGTCCAAACTTTATTGATTTTATTTACCTATGATTGTTTATTTGGAAATAAGTGTGTACGAATTCCACGCTCAACTTCTTCCCATAGATTTTCAATGTGGTTAAGGTCTGGGAATTGTGCCGGCCACTGCAAAACCCGAACGTTATTTTCTTGAAACCCCTCTTGAACAATTTGTGAAGAGTGTTTTGGATCGTTATCCTGTTGGAAAATAAAACACAACGGCATTTCCCACTCTGCATAAGGTAACATTACATTTTGCATTATATCTCCATAGAGAAATCGATTCATGGTGTCATTAATGAAGAATAAAGGACCCACCTCATTCCATGAGAAACAACCGCATAGGAAAATACTGCCTTTGCCATGTTTAACTGTGGGTGTAACATATTTATGATTATACCTTGTGTTGATTGGCCGTCTTACACGGTTCATTCTATCAGAATTGAAAATTTTATAACGCGTTTCATCGCTAAATAAAACTTTTTTCCACTCGTCTACTGTCCAATTTAAATGTCGACGTGCAAGTTCAAGCCTATCCACTCTATTTCTTGCCAACCTTCTTCGAACTGTCCGTGGACTAATTATAATTTCGGGAATTTCAGCAATAATTCTAGGTGCGGACATCCAAGGATCGTTTTGACAAATTCTTTTAATGCGTCTGTCTGTCCCAATTGTGGTTTTTCTCGGCCTTCCCGATTTCGGTAGATTCTTTAAATGTCCTCTTTAAATGTAACTTGAAATTATTTTGTATACGCTGTATCTTGGTAAAACAAATCATCTTGAATTTGTGACTTGTATTGTACCTTCCAAGTGTGCATTCACTACTCTCTGCTTTAATTCTTTCAAAATTGGAATACCTCTTGTCATGATTAATCCAGCACAGAAATATTAATTAAACATAAAATAAGCTATGCAAAAATGTTTTAACCTTTACTTTCACTAAAACCTTTTTTTTTAGGAAAATATTAAAATGTTGCTTTACTTTTGACGCATTACAATACTGTATTTGAAAGTTCACTTGTTTTGATTGTTGGAAAAAGCTGTTGCCGCCCATAACAGCAGCCTATTTTGATACTTAAGACACGAGGTATTTAAATACAATATCATGCATTTAATATTATAAAATCGAGATTTCTTTTATTTTCCGATAGTGTTGCTCTACTTTTGTCCGATAGTGTATGTCTAAAGTGTATTTTTGTATAAAAATTGGGCATGCTGTATTACTCTATTCAAAATAAGAAAATCTTTGTAATAATTCAACCCATCATGCTAAGCTGTATTTTTTGAAAAAGCAAACATAGGGAAAAAAAGACATATAACATTTCGAAAATGCAAAAATTCGTTTACAGTATGAAAACGACATTTAGTGCCGTCATAACTCTGTGACAGTTTACCTTTAAAAAATAATTCTGGTTTTCAAAATACCTTTTTCATTCCAGAGTTCCAAGTTTTACAACCCAACCTAAAAATTCCTTTAACTCGAAAACCGTAACGAATTCTACTCTGTATAGAACTTTTTTTTGTTGCAAACCTATTTTCGTTTATTCCATGACTCATGAGACACTCTGTACATATTCTAGTCTCACAAACAAACACTAGCTTTTACTAGAAAATAGGGGTTTTAACTAAGTTCAGGAGTCAACGGTAACATTAGTTATTACTACTTTTGTTAAAATATAAATATTCCCCACCTTTAATGCCTTCTTTTTTCATTAAGTATTTATTTAACTTACATAATCTCTGCTTAGTTTCTTTCAAGGCATCGGCTTAACGCAAAAACGGCCGCAAATAGATTAAAAAACGTGAAAAAAAAACAACACCAAGACGAAAAGTACGACGCGAAGCAGAGTGCGAAATAAGAAAGAAAGTAAAAAGATAATGGGGAAAGCCTCGTTCGTGTAAATTTCAATGTAACATTTTGTTGCCAGAATATTCGAATATATATACGTGTTAGGAAAACACGTTTTCTAATAACCAACGTAATAAACTAGTATTTTATCCCGCAGTATTCTAATTCTCGAAAAACATCAAGTCTTCTGTGAACATAAAAACGTTTTATATTCTAAACTAAATAATGTTAAATTTACGTCTGCGAAAGCCGTTAATCGGTAGCTTTGCATTAGGTTTGCGGCTTCCAAACTATGTAAATTAGGTTCTGTGATGTTTCAACCGACAGAAGGCAATATCATTTAATGCATCAATGGGTTCTTCAATTTTCTTTTTGGCAGTAAACAAGTATGGCCGCGAAACTGGGCGGACGCACCTCCGTTGGTTGGTCAAGAGTATCCATGTGACTATTAGATTCTTTTTTGATTCACCAGTTCAGGAATAATTTAAGGAATTGATGAATCCTTTTCGTTCACTTACCCGAAACTCAAAAAGGCGATTTACTAGTTCAGTAGAGTTGTCCTTAGATCATTAGTTGGCTCGTCGGCCGTCGCTCGGCAGGTGCAATGTGGACTTTAGAGTAGCCCATCGAAAACGTACCGCAAGGTATTACAGGCTGGGAAAGGACTTTTCGAAAAAAGCCAAAATCACGTCAAGTTAGTTTGTCCCTAAGTGGGGGTGTCATCCCTCAAATTTTTTTAAATGAGAATGGGAATCAAGTGATACCTCATTCAAAAGAGCTCCTAATTCCCTACACATCGCTGCTTACATTTTGAAAATCGATAAATTCGTTCAGAAAATATGGACCTTTGAAATACCAACAATACGTTTGACGCAAAATGCAAAAATCGATTTAAAACTTACCGTATTATTGAAAATTCAAAAATAATTCGCTGTCTTGTGACTTGTGGTTAAAGTATTTTCAAATTATTGAACCTTTTAAATTTATCAATTATGGTATACTCAATTGCAGAAAGAGTAGAAATTATTGAGTTTTTTTTCAAACACAATGAAATCGGGTCGCGGAGCTGTTTAACCAACGGCATCATGACAAACATGTTTCTGAAAAAATTTTTCGGGAATTGGTGGCCAAATTTCGCAAAACAGATTCCGTTCATAACAAAAAGAGGCAGCTTGAAAATCTGGTACTAAACTAACCTACGGAGATAGTACGTCAAGTACAAGACAATTGGCTGTTGCGACGGGCATGAGTCGTGCACGTGTCCAACGAGTATTAAAAAAATACCAAGTTCCATCCTTATAAGATTCGGTTAATGCAAGAACTAAATGAAGACGCCTTCGATCGTCGCTCTCAATTTTGCGAAATTATGACTGAACGAGCGATAATAATGGTAATTTCCTATTTAATGTATGTTTTTTGGACGAGTGTACCTTCTTCTTAAATGGTTTAGTGAAAATCCAAGGATTTTTCACGAGACACACACACAACACCCCCAGAAGTTAAATGTATCGGCTGGTAGTTTTGGAAATTCCATTGTAGGCCCTTTTTCCTTCCTGGAAATTTAACAGGCGATATGCACCTGGATTTACTAGAAAATGCCATCGACCCAGCTCTAAAAAATATCATAGAGAACGACTCTGCACACAATGAACAGGAACTGATTTTTCAACAAGACGGAGCTCCTCCGCATTACTCGCTAGATGTGCGCAGTTATTTGAATGACACGTTTCCAGGACGCTGGATAGGCCGAAGGGATGCAATTGAGTGACCCCCTCGGTCACCCGACTTAAGTTCTTTACATATTTTCTTGTGGGGGCACATAAAAAGCAAAATTTACAGTACTCCACCTGACAGATTGGAAGATCTGCGAGGACGAATCATTGACGTATGTCGCGAAGTGACACCACAAATGCTACAGAATGTACGGCAACGGTTTGAAGTTAACCTGTATCACCGTATGCACGTTGGCCGATAACAGGATGCCACTTCCACTTAGGGGGTTGAAGGTTTTGCTATGATTTTTGCGTCAAAAGTTGTCCCCCTGACAAACAAACTTGACGTGGTTTTGGCTTTTGTCGAAAAGTCCTTTCCCAGCCTGTAATACTTTGCGTTACGTTTTCGATGGGCCATCGAGAAAGTTGCCTTATTACCGATTTTCTTTACATATTGAACCCAAGGCTAAATGTCAAAGAGGAGACTAGAGTAAAGGGACACCGAAACTGTTGAAAACTTTAAAATCTGCGGTCTTGCAAACACCTTCAGGTATGAAAATATTTTAGAAATAGTACTGTGCCTCACATAGCCTGTGAGATTTACTTCCAATAAATTTTGGGTAAGCCACTGACAGTAATTCCTGCGATTATTTACCTCATCCATTATAAAAGCGGGTTGATTTTCACCTGATTATTCAGCGATAATCTCCCGCTCTCCGGTGAAAATCACCCTTGTCAAAAGTGAAAATCTCACCCGTCAGAAATCGTTAGTTTTTTATTTGGTAAATAATCTTCAAAATACATTTCGGGATTGGGAAATAATCAGAAAATCATTCTCAGATTTTTTGCCATTAGGAAAACGCTCTCGGGCAAGCCCTCGAGCGATTTCCACGGCAAAAAATCTTCGGAATGATTTTCGATAATTTCCCTATCCCTTAATATATTACTACAGAAAATCGTTCATGCACAAACGCTGACTGTGTTGCCACTAACTATTTACTCCAACCCCATTTAGTAAAATTCATTGCGTAAATTATTCAAGGAATTAGATAAATTAGCGATGAGTTAAATTACTTGTAACGACTATTAAAGATGACTAATTGATATAAATTTAAAAGAATTATTTGTTTTGTCTGAACGATTTTAAACGAAAATTGGAAAAATATTAGAAAAAAAAATTAATTTTATATGTACCATTTATTTCTCTACTCAGGATATTAAATACGCATCTTTGATTCTAATTAAGGCAATTCCTTTTTCGGTTGTGGTTCTTTAACTGAAATACTTTCTAGCAAAGCTGCTTTTCCACGCACCGGCTTAACTCAAAAACGGCCGCCAACACCATAAAGAACATAAAAACAGCCGCATGTCGAAAAGTACGTCGCGAAGCCGACTGTGAAATGGAAAGGAAATACAAAGATAATGGAGAAAGTTTCCATTCGTGTAAATGTTAATGAAAAGTTTTTTATGTAAGAGGTTTAAACGAATATTAAATTCTTGCTGTAAAATTCGAATGGAGGCCTGGGGCAAGGGGGTTGAATTATTAGGAAAGTTAGATGAAGCTGAAATGAGTTAACATTAAGCGTGTCACAATACATTATAGAACGCAAAACCGTAGTTAGAAGGCGCCTAATTTGTTACAATCGGGGTTTCACCCAAGTCTATGCATTTCATACACTACAGTAGAACCTCTGTTTGAGACCGCCTCTATAAAATGACCGCCTGCGTTAAACGACCAGGAAATTCCATTATTTTATAATCCTCTTTACCGACCCATCTGTTAAACGACCGCGGGCACTCATCATCAGAATTTTTAGCAAACATTAATGCTAAAAACTTTTCATTAGGGGCAGTAAAACTCGACCCTACAAGTCTTAGGAAATATAGGTACAGCAGACAAAAAAGTCAATGTCAACGAATGTTTTCCTTTCATTTTGTCAAGAATTGTTAATAAGCATTTTAATTTTATTGTTATTATTTTCTGTTAAATAAAATATTCAAATTTACTTGATTCGAGTTCTTAATTAATTTGGGAAATATTCAAATAAATTACACTCGTGCATAAAAATAACCAGATAATTTTTTTATTCAATGTGTTTTTTTTACAAATTGCAATCGTTTGTTTTCATATTTTACGAAAATGCGAAATATGAAAACAAACTCTTGCAATTATAAAAAAACACATTTCATTCAAAAATTATCGGTAATTTTGATGCACTTGTGCACTTACCCCCGAATATTCCACTCACGTATAAAAAATCCCATAAGGACAGTGGTATTTTCGAAAACTTACAGCGGATATACAAAATCGAAAACACCAAAACGAAAATACCACTTGTCAGTGTCACTTTGTTGCGAAAATACCACTTGTCAGTGTCACTTTGTTGACAAATTTCTATTTATTATTTCAAAGTTGACAAAATGAATGTTTTTGGATTCGTGAAATATTCCTTTAAATACCATGCGTGCTTTTAAACTAACCGGATAATACACTACACTAATTACTTTTTTCTACTACTGTATAAATAAATTACCCTTCGGGCCCCAGCAACACGATAGATCGCGAAAGTAAACATTAGAGTTATCTGAATATTATACGTTGCCAGCTACCAAAGTAGTATGTTTCTAGCTACGAAAGTACTACTTTCGGTGCCAGGACAAAAAAGCACGAATACTCATAGAAAATTTTTATTGTATTCATTCAAGCGAATTTTGGAAAAAAAACTTAATAGCAAAATGCTTATATTAATTGAAAAACAAGTGGTATAACCGACCAACATTTGATTCCCCGAGGGTGGTCGCTATTAAGGGATTTTACTGTATAATAATATCATGTAATAAAAAATGTGTTGCTTGGCAGTTTTTTAAAAATAAAAACCACGGCGAGATATAATCTTAATTTTAATTAAAAATGGTATTAAACTTTATACAGCTTAAAGTCATTTTAATATTTTATCAATTATTTATAATTATTCAAATCTACTTTTCATTAATTTAGAATCTGAGCTAAGCGCGATTTATACTTTGACGCTTGACGTTCAACATTTTCGTGTCATAACCTCATTATTTTGTTGTGTTCAGCAGCAGAATTACTTAAAAAGAAACAAAAGCGAAAAAGGCAGTATAAAATTAGACCCATAAACAGAACACGACATAATAAAGTACAAATATTATACAAATATGAAAGAGCAGTATTGACAGTTAGCTATCACGTGCAAATACTGTCGCGTCCTATTGGCTGTTACGTCATATTCTACGAAATTTCTACGAGCAGTGAGCGTCAAAAGTTAAAATTGGTTTATCTGGAACGTCACGTCAAGCGTCAAAGTATAAATGGGTGTATATATTTCCTATTCTTTAATCTTCAACCAACCACGTCAACGTGATCGTCAAGCGTCAAGCGTCAAGCGTCAAAGTATAAATCGCGCTTAAAGCTGGATTTATAAACTCGAAGCCGGCGTCGGCGCTCGCGCTGGCGTGGGCGCTGGAAGTTAAACAAGTGAATCGTAATGGAGCGATTTATAAACTTCGCCGGCGCTGGCGCTGGCGCTGGCTGGCGTTCGACATAAACCATCTTTATATTGCCAGCGCCGGCGTTCGTAGGAAATCCGTAGCGCCGCGTCATAACCAATGGGATTTTAGCATTTCTATCAAGTCATCGTTGGCATCTGCCAAAGTGTCAACGGCCAAGCGTCATTTTAATTTTTGTGTTGATGTCAGCTTGGTATTTCTAGATTATTTGTTTTTGTGGTTCTTATATTGATCTCGTTTGTGAAAAGAATTGCTCCTAAATACTGTTAAATATGAGTGAAATGGAGAGTGAGGCCCTTGGTAAGTACAAACATACTTTAAAGTTAGTTTTATTTGCTAATTTTATTTGCATCTGATTTTAGGTGAATCTGAAGTTCTCCAAGGAAAAGAAATTGATTTGGGACTCCTGATAGATACGATCCAAAACTACGAGTTTTTATACAACCTTAGCAATAGATATTACAAAGATGCTAAAAAAATAATCTTGCGTGGGAAGAAATTTCAGTTATTCTAAGTACAACTGGTTAGTAAAAAATTATACCAAAATAGAAAATGCATAAAAATATAAGTAAAAAAGTTAGGTGCTTTAATTACAATAAGGTATCTGAAGTACTATGTTTACCAATTCGTATATTTCGTTTTTAGTTGAAACATGCCAAAAGCATTGGAAGGCCCTTCGTGACAAGTTTGTTAAGGAGAAGAAGAGCAAATCTGGGTCTAGCGCCCCAGAATCTGAGTGATTATATTTTAAAAACATGTTGTTTTATACAAAGTATACAAAACCCAGAAAGTAGGTTTTTCATTTAAAATATAACTGTTTAGTTTCAAAAATATTTCATATTTTATCCATGTTGTTGAGCATTAATATAATTTTTTAATGAATCAGAAATATTTTTTGATAATATAATTTCAAAAATTTTTGCTATGGACGACAATATGTTGTTAGGTCGATAATTATTGACAGTTGATTTTTTCCATTTTTAAATATAGGTGTTATGGCTGTATATTTAGTAAATAATAAATAAATAAAATAAATAATACCATTTTTTATTATAATATACTCATTACATAAAAAACATGAACTATCTGATAATTGTTACAAATTAACAAGAACAAAAATATACAAATAAAATAGTGCAAATAAACAACACACAACACAAGACTGCCTAAAATAACTAATCCTAAAATTACTGTTGGAAAAAAGTACAAATTATGAAAAATAATATGAAAACTATACCAACATTCGTAAGGCCAACATGAAAGTTCCATGCTAGGGCTTGCATACTGCTCCCTTGAGAAAAATATCTAAAATAAAAAATTATATATATTAGAATATTAGGTATAAATATACAAAAGAACTGTAGCAGTCTTCTACTGCTAACTGCACTGCGTTTACTAAAAAATATACATACTGTACATGTTATTATCACTCTTTCCTCGGGCGATATTCCATCGGATTTCATGCCTCTTTGGATTCGTAGAGAAACAAAGTTTACTAACTTATCAAAGGTAGGAACAAGTCATTCGTGTATAATTAAAAAACTGCTGCTTATCCATCGCCTTAATCTTTTGAAAATATTTAAATCCACCTTCACTGCGTCTGGCTCTATTTATGGGTCTCGTTTTGAAGCGACGAGTGCGTTTCCTGAGTAATGCTACATATAAACATAAAACTACCCCCAAGACACCGAGAAACTTCTTCCTTGCTAAATCCATTTATTTACCTCTTTTTTTTGTTCTAATAACTGCACTAAAAAAAACACCACCAACAGTACAAACTAAAATGTCAGAAGTGTCAGATTATGTTTTTATTTGTCATTGTCAATACTGCGAACGCGAACGCCAAGTTTATAAATGCCTACCATGCACGTCTACGACGAGCGCTGGCGCCGACGCCAGCGCCGACGCCGGCGAGAGTTTATAAATCCAGCTTAAAAGCTGGAGTTTGCCGTGACTTTACCCGGTGAGAACACTTTTAAAGTCTGATGCGTTAAAACTTTGAATCAAATTTTTTTGGAAAAAGATATCTATTGCAAGTTGCAATATTTCTAAATTTATGTCTTATAAAAATAGCTCAAGAGTCTTTATAGTTATTTATGTATTAAGAGCATTATGAAGATGTTTATGCCTCTGAGGGTTTGTAAGTTGCCCGAGGGTATAGACATCAAGGAATGCCCGTGGTACACACAATATTTTATGTCCTACTTCAGATAATTCCAAGTTAAATTAAAAGAAAATTCAAAATCACGAAAGATTTTCTACCTATATAGTTGCTAAATAAACAAAGGTAATAAGTGTTCATTGTTGTGCTGTGTCAAAGTCAAAACTGAAATTTATATAAAATAATGGATTTTCCGTTGATTCCAGATAGAATTGCTGTGAATGCTGCCAAAGCTTTGGATAATCTTGTCCCAAAGAAGTCTAAAGACGCCTATGATAAGGAATATCAAAGGTTTGGGGAATGATGTAAAAATTATCAACGAGACGGTGCTACTCGGATATTTCCAGGAATTGGTATGTTAAAATTGCTGTTGTAAATTATATTAAAATACTAATTATGTATATCGATTATAGTCTGGACCATTCACTCCTAATTCGTATGTTAAAGAATACATTAATAGTTAGTAAAAATACAGCCATTGCAAAATATTGCAAGTTAGACCAGTATCTAAAGCAAGCATCCAAAGGATATGAAGCAAAGAAATCGAAAATTTTGACTCGAGAAAATGTGCTGAAATTCATCCGTGAAGCTCCCAATGAAACTTTTTTGATGTACAAAGTGGCTGCTCTGTTATTTGATGTATTTGGTGGGTACCGCCGCCAAGAGCTAGTTAATATGTTGGTTGAACATATAGAGGATAGAGGATCCGTAGTAATAGTTAATATTCCCGATACAAAGACCGATAAAAAGCGTGTCTTAACAATTATTGATGAGAAGGAGATGGGTTGTTTAAAGCTACTGAGAACCTATTGGTCTTTACGCCCGACGAACTGCAACATCAATAGATTCTTTTTGTGTTACCGCAACGGTCGTTGTTTTTCACAGCCAGTTGTGAAGAACACCACAGGCAAGATTCTTTCCATTATTGCAAAATACCTGGGTCTAAGCGATGCGGACAAATATACTGGTCATTGTTTGCGCAGAACCTCTGCAACTTTGTTGGCGGACGCGGGTGCAAACATGACCACATTGAAAAGACATGGCGGTTGGAAAAGTTCAGCTGTGGTTGAAGGATATTTGGAAGACAGTATGTCTTCTAAAAACAAAATTCCGAAATTGATAGCTGGAGTACCATCAACGAGACCATCAACATCAAAAAACGTTCAATCATCGTCAATTTCTGTTAGTAAAAGTCACGAAATGATAAAAAACTTTGACTTATCATAAGCCGATAAGTTCGTTTTTACTGAGACTTTTCATAACTGTTCATTTATTATAAACGATAAATAAGTTTCTTTGTTAATAAAAAGTTGTTACTATTTTTCCTATTTATTTCCCTTAATGCCCGAGGGCATTAGAAACTTCCTTAATGCCCTAGGGTATTATATACCATTTGAAGTTTCTGGTAACTATGGTATTATGAAACAATAATATTCGAGTAGAACATACTATATAATAAATATTTTACGTCTACAAGCTAAATAATGACTAGTTAGTAGGAGGCGTTTTGTTTATCTTCCCAGTTCTGAACTTAATTTGTTGGTTCAATGGAACTTATTTAAAAAACAAATTAAATTAAAATATTATTTTTTATTGAATTACGGTTTTTGACGCATTAAGCTGAAATTTAAAAATTGACCTTATAGCAGTAAAATTATTGACTAATAAAAAGCATAGTTTTTTGGTGCGATAAACCCAGAGTCTGGATTAAACAAAATGTTTAAATTAGTGTGTCTCTTACTAAAGAAATAAGCAGAAAGTGATTTAATTCCAATATAAAGTATTCCCTTTAAATTGTACCATAAATTTTAAATCGTATTTAAATCAAATATTTCTATACTCTCTTATCTTCTTTATGCCCCAAATATTTTAAATAAATGTTACTGGCAAATAAAAATTTTTAATTAAAAGTAATTAAATTGCAATATCATTTGTTTATAATTGAAACGAGATTTTTATCTTCTTATTGTCAATCTGATCGATAATAATTAAATTTAAAGTATAACAAAAATATTCATTATATATTTTAAAGCTCTTTAACATGGGTAAATTTCTAAATGGCAAATTATTTGATTATTTATAATAATAATAAGTTTATTTCAAATATTTATTATATAATAATCATAATAAAATGTTATTCTTCAATAAACTTATTCGTAAATTCCCTGAAGACGTGCTTGTTATTGGTAGATCCTATTTAATTGAAATTATAATTATTTATACGCAAGTAGTATGCAAAAAACGCTAATTTCTTAATGTTACAAATATTAATATTCTGAAAAAGATTAATTATATAGTTTATTCACAATAATATTAAATGACATTAATTGGTTAGAGCATTTCCAAAGATATTTTTAAATCGTTTGTTTCCAATTTAATTTTTTTATTCCAATTTTATATTGTGTTAATAAAATAACTTTTTTATTATTTGCTGATAAATAATCATTAAAACAAAAGCATAAATATTTAAAAGATTTTTTCGAACGGACTTATACAGGGTGACGCGGATCTAAATGAACATACTTCAACACAAGACAAAGAATACCTTGGGGGTTCTTAATCACCCATCTTTGATAGTTCAATTGTCGATAGTTAATAAGATACAGGGTCTTTTATGAACTTCAGCAATTTTTTGTTCTTGTCATATTTTTTAATGCACTCCGTATAAAATTTTCATATTGGGTCAACATCTGTAACCTATCTGTCGCTTAAAATTGCAGTATCAGAAAATTTTAAATTCCAGGCCCGTATTAAAAAAAGTTGACATTTTCAATTTTTACATTTTTAACACCCTGTAGATCAATTTTTTCAAAATATTATTTTTTTATTGGAAAGAGCATAAAGAATTGACCCTAACGGCATAATTTTCAAAGTTCCCGCACCCATCACTTGATTAGAATAAATGGTTGTTTTGTAAAACATTTCAAAATGGTGCATATTTGGAAATTAGAAATTAAGAAAATAACAATAAAAAAGCAAAAACTGCTTCCGAAGTAAAAAAATAAATGTACTAAACGTTTAATAGTTTTAACGAGACTAAATTTTAGGGAACAACACAACAACAAATAACAAAGTAATAATAATAATAACAAAACTGCAAGATAATGATTGCTTTTTAGACATCGACAAAAAATCGTAAATTACAGTCAGAAATTTCAAACTTTGTAAAGTAGGCTTTGCCTCATTTAAAAACAAACCAAAGACTATCGAGTTACTGTTCCATAGCAACAATTCAAGTCACTATCAGATATGTGACAGTTGTCTGACCTTTGTTAGTATTCGGTTAACAATTATTGCAATTTTCTGTTGAAGATGCCTTACCAATTTTCAAATGCCGAATATGCCGACATTATTTTTGTATACGGTTTTTGTAACGGTAATGGAAGAGCTGCTGCTCGGGAATATCGTAGGCGATTTCCGGGTAGAAGATGTCCATATCACAAAACATTTGCAAATGTATTTTTATTTGCTGGAGAACATGGACATTTTCCCACCGACAATAATATTGATCAACCAATACGACATCCAGTTCAGGAGGAAGAAGATATCTTAAATCTTGTTGAAGATAATCCCAAAACATCTACTCGAAAAATTGCGACACGTCTAGGAATCCCGCAAAAAAGAGTTAATGTAACACTGCAAAAGGAAGGCTTGCATCCGTTTCATGTTCAAGAAGTTCAAAGATTGGAACCTGGCGATTATGCAAACCGGTTACTCTTTTGCCAGTGGCTCAGTAGACAACAAAGGAGTCTTTATCGAATCCTCTGGACCGATGAAGCACAATTTACCAGAGATGGTGTAAATAATTCAAGGAATTCCCATGTATGGTCGTTAGAAAATCCACATGCCATCAGACAATCGCATTCGCAGCACAAATTTTCCATAAACGTTTGGGCAGGTATAATAAATAATAAATTAATTGGGCCGCACTTTTTTGCTGAAAGATTAGATGGAAATCAATATTTAAATTTTTTACAAAACATTTTGCCAGGACTTATGCAGAATGAAAATGCTAACGTAAGAGGGCTCTTTTTTCAACATGATGGGGCCCCACCACATTTTGCAAGGGTTGTATCTGAATTTTTAAATATTACGTTTCCTAACAGATGGATAGGCCGTGGAGGGCCTCATTTATGGCCAGCCAGGTCGCCGGACTTTAATCCTTTGGATTTTTTTTTCTGGGGGAATATGAAAAATTTGGTTTATTCAGAAGAAATCAACACGCGGGAGCAGCTTTTGCAACGAATTATTAATACTTTTCAGGAAATAAAAAATAACCCAGACGCAATTAGAAAAGCAGTGTCAAATTTAAACATCAGAAGACGAAGATGTGAACAAGCCAATGGAGGGCATTTTGAACAGCTTCTTAAATAACAGTGTTCTGCTAAAGTGCTCTTAAAATTAATTCTTGCTAAAACTTTTTCTATGTATTAGATTTTAAGCAGTCGATTTTAACTTGCAGTTTTGTTATTATTATTATTACTTTGTTATTTGTTGTTGTGTTGTTCCCTAAAATTTAGTCTCGTTAAAACTATTAAACGTTTAGTACATTTATTTTTTTACTTCGGAAGCAGTTTTTGCTTTTTTATTGTTATTTTCTTAATTTCTAATTTCCAAATATGCACCATTTTAAAATTTTTTACAAAACAACCATTTATTCTAATCAAGTGATGGGTGCGGGAACATTGAAAATTATGCCGTTAGGGTCAATTCTTTATGCTCTTTCCAATAAAAAAATAATATTTTGAAAAAACTGATCTACAGGGTGTTAAAAATGTAAAAATTGAAAATGTCAACTTTTTTTAATACGTGCCTGGAATTTAAAATTTTCTGATACTGCAATTTTAAGCGACAGATAGGTTACAGATATTGACCCAATATGAAAATTTTATACGGAGTGCATTAAAAAATATGACAGGAACAAAAAATTGCTGAAGTTCATAAAAGACCCTGTATCTTATTAACTATCGACAATTGAACTATCAAAGATGGGTGATTAAGAACCCCCAAGCTATTCTTTGTCTTGTGTTGAAGTATGTTCATTTAGATCCGCGTCACCCTGTATATTATATTAGATTTTATGGATATTTCATTTTCAAAACGTGTATTGTGGTATTTTAAATATATTATAATGTATTACGATATTATAATTTGTCTAACGTTCATCTTTTTCGTTTCTAAATATAATTCTTTTGAGGGACAGATTAAATTATTAAATATAATTCTCAAAAATCTTTTTATGCTTTTAAAAATCGGTAGTAAACTTCTTAATTTTTTAATGAAATTTTCTACTCTAAATTTAATTTACTGTCAAAAATTATTCCTAAATATTTTACATGATTAACTTTTAAAATAAGAATGTCTTCCCTCGAATTGATACTATCCATGTTTTGCGGTTAATTATTTAGGTTTAAAGTAAAAGGAAGATAATTTGTTTTATTAAAATTAATTATTAATAAATGATTATCAAACCAATGTTCTATAATTTTAAAATTTTCTTATTTAATTTCTCCCAATTTGTATAGCTATAAAAGATAGTAATATCACCTACAAAACTATAAATTTTCCCATGGCAATTTATACTATATAAATCATGAATATAAATATTAAACAATAATGCTCTTAAAAAAAGTTTTGAACAGGGTCAGTTTCCGGATTTACTGAAAATGAATAAAATCATCCCTATCCTTAAAAGAGGTGACGATGATTTAGTTGAGAATTATCGTCCTGTTGCATTGATCTCCACATTTTCGAAGGTTCTTGAATACTGCTTTTTGAGCCGCCTCGAGTCTTTTTTTACAAGGAATCAAGTTTCAACACCATTTCAGTTCGGCTTTCGCCGAAATTGCTCAACAATGAATGCTGTTCAGCATTTTTATGAACAACTGATCGGCCACATGGAGCGCGGAGAGTGTCCTGCTGGGATCTTCTGTGACCTCAGCAGGGCATTCGACTGTGTGGACCACCAGATTGCGCTTTTATGGTTGACAAGTTTTATGGTTGACAGAAGGCAGTATGTTCCTGTGCCATATAATAACTCGACAGGGCTTAGAGGATCCTGCGATTCGAACGTGGCCACTCTTCACCTGGGGGTCCCACAGGATTCCGTATTGGCCCCTATTTTGTTTATTTCCTACATAAACGATCTTGTTGCCGCTATGGATCCAAATTGGACTGTGTCTCTTTTTGCGGATGACTCGTCCTTTATAGTCTCATCTTGGAATGTTGCAGGTATTGAAAACATTTGTAATAGTGGCCTGGGACTCCTGCTGGAGTGGTTCAATGAAAACTCTTTATAATTGAACAGCTCAAAAACCACTTATATGAGGTTTTATGCACCCCATAATAAACAGAATATGGAACTAGATCTAAAGGTGGGCTGTGAGAGTATTTCTTGCTCAGCATCTACAAAGTTTTTGGGTCTGGCAATAGACGAAAACCTAAGCTAGAAGGAACACTGCAAGCTGTTATCGTCTAAGCTGAACAACCTCTGTTACATGATAAGAAACCTCAGGACGGTTCTACCTTTTAGACAACTGCTGTCCATCTATAATGCTTACATAGGATCGCGCCTTCATTATGGGGTCTGTTTCTGGGGTGTTTCCTCTGCAGCACGGAGGATGCTTGTGACACAGAAGAGAGTGTTGCGGTGCATTCTTGGCGTTGCGGGTATTACATCTTGCAGGACATAATTTTTATGGCTGAGAATACTTACCCTCACTGGGATTTTCATATACGAGCAAGGAAAATATGTTTATTTGAACAAGTCTATATAACTTTGTAAAAAACCGTGATTTGCATGAGCATTTCACTCGTGGTAGAGACAATCTACAGGTACCGATGAGTAGATTGAACGTAAATAAGAACGCTCCACATACCTTAGGACGAGTTGTCTTCAACAAGATACCTCAACACATAAAAAATGCATCAAATTTCAATTAATTTAGAAAACAACTAAAGTATTTCTTGGTAGAAAGCGAATTCTACAGCATTAATGGTTACTGGTCTCAAACGTAATGATATTGGTGTATGTTATCATGTTATCAACGAACATTAACAAGAGACAAGAAGGATCACTCCAAGCTCCTCCCCTCGTTATGCCTATCTCGCTCGAATATCGGATGCTACTGTATCTAGAGCACCGTAAGCCCCCGATGCGCGATATACATAAACAGGTTGTCCGTCGTAGAGATATGTACCAGTTGTCTTTATGTGTCGGCGTGAGTGAATTCCTTTAAAAATAAAATAAACATTTACGTAGGTAGTGTTTTGTGTTTGGTTCCGCAATAAAATCTAAAAATCTGTTGCGTGGATGGATGTTGTACTCAAGAATAAGGGTCACAAATATCACTATTTCATTGCCCCAAAGACGAAAGTAGGTAAGTTAAGTATTTTGAATGCCCATTTTGATTTAAAATGTAAATATTATTATTAAATTATAATAAATAATAATAAAAAGTTGTGTTATCTTTTGAATTTTATGTGACTTTTCTGTTCATATGACGATCTAGAGGTATTCGCGATAAAGTTGTTACTAATATTTTTAGATGTCATCGTTGGAAGCAGGTCTTGGGATCCTTGAAATCCAACCCCAATTCAATTTTGTAGGGCATTCAAGAAATTATTTTCTCTAAAATATTTTAATGAGGTTGAAGGTTCCAATTGTATCAAATATATTAATACAGTTTTGCTTAATGTAACTCGTGATATTCTAGAAGAATATAAAAATATCGATGTACCAGAATGTACCTATATTGACAAATAATAGTTCTTTAAAAGTTTTTACATGCGACTATAGAAATCTTTCTAGTACGGACGGAAATGCTATAGTTTACATTACAGGGTATCTATTAAGGAAATGCTTGCTGCAACACTCTTGTAGTGCTTGCACAAAGTATAATGATGAAAGGACATTACCAAAAGAAGCTGCTGTATTTCTAGAGCATAAAGCATATTCGACTTCTAAAAACTATGGAGGTCTAAATGTACCTCCTAGTAATATTGTAGAATATGTCAACCAGCTAGAAATAAT
This sequence comes from Polydrusus tereticollis, assembly GCA_963920685.1. Classification (NCBI taxonomy): domain Eukaryota; kingdom Metazoa; phylum Arthropoda; class Insecta; order Coleoptera; family Curculionidae; genus Polydrusus; species Polydrusus tereticollis. Next base: position 30,054,230 of record OY987332.1, on the reverse strand, counting down.
TTTTGTTGAAAATTTTAATAAAATTAGTTGCCACGAGAACGTTGGAGCAACCCTTAAGATATTATATGAAAATGTACTATTTACACATCCTTGTAACGAGTTTCCTCATAAATATTTTTTAAACTTATATATTAGGGTGCGTATTTCTTTTACAATTAAATTTGCTAACCGGGATATAAAAAAAAGATATTCTTTGAAACAATCAATAAAACCTAACATAAAATTAAATATCTTAAAACATCTTTAAAAAGCGGCCGGTAAATTTTATTTCAGAACATTTAAATGCATTATTTAATTTAGTTATTAACGGGCTACTACATTTGTAAAAGGCATCGAACAGCAATTCAGAGGTTTTAACTCATTTGGTTAAACGCCTTTGGCTTAGAATGGTTCGTTTATCGATTTTCACAATTTTCCATACAAATCGCGATAATTCGTTTTCCCAGAGTATAACTACTCCTACCCGTATTTTACTGTTAAGTAAGTAGGTACTCTTTTATGGCCTCGAATTTGAAGCAACCTGTATATATTTTATGTAATAATAAGGTAATTAGAATAAGTACCTATTTCAGTTAGCATTTGCAAATATTTGATTGTTAATTTTTATACCTACTAATCTCGTTTGTAGCTTACTACATTGTTACTTTTGGAAGAAACTTTCCTTTTTTCCTTAATTTTTACTACCAGTACTTTTTATAATTATGTTAAGATCTACCAATTAAATAACCTGACGATTTCCCCATTTTTCTTTTAATTCACACAAAGCAGAATAGGACACAATAAAAATAAAATTATTACTAGATGTTTTTAAGTCACCCTCGTTTATTCGTTTTAATCGCTAGCCGTTTGCATCAACCTCGTATAAGCACGAACAGGGACACTGCCTCAGGAATTTATCGAAATCGTCGGCGCGCTTGTGTAAGCAGGACATCAAAGTTCCGACACAGTGTGACCCTTCTTGTCTTGTTAATGTTCGTTGATGTTATTTACATGTGTTATATGTTGAGTCTTGATATCTTCTTACTTTAGGTTTAGGAGAAATATTTTGTGAATTATTTTGTTAGTGGTTTACGTTTATCATGGTGATTTCGGTCGCCTCTGTATGTTACACATGTACTATATTATGTTAACTTTTTCTTTCTTTTATAAGAGAATAATTTTATAAATATTTTGATATTTGTCTAACGTTTATCGTTACTTATAATTGAGTGTTTCTCTTTTTATTGACGGATTCCATACATTGTAAAATGTCATATTGGAAATAAAGATATTTATTTATTTATTTAAAATGGAGGAGTGGAGTCTTTTCATTCTGTATTTATCTCTCTTCAAAATGTCAATATTTCCGATCGATTTTTAGATAACATATTCTTGAGAGACTCGTACATTTTTTTATATTTTATAGGGAATTTGCATCTGTTTTTAAAAGCCGTTCTTCAACAAAATTTTAAATTTGCTTTAGTATAAAATATCAATGGCTTATTTAAAAATTTTATGATGCATAGGTCCTTAAAAAATGAGGTATTTATTATATTATTAACTTTTTAGTTTAAAAATTTTGATAATATGAACATGTGGTATTTAATGTCTTTGGGACGATATTTTTCTATTTTATATAAAAGACTTTAATACTTTGACTATTGATTTTACTCCATTCAGGGCATAAACGCCGGCTAACCTTTTTGTCATAGAATGCGATGGATATAGAGTAAGTTGTAAGTAAAGTAAAATATAATATGTTGCTTCTTGCACTTCTGTCAATATTATTTATATTATCTGCTCACTTTACGACGGGCCTAGAGAAAACACATCGTCAGGGAAGAGAGAAGAAATTAGTTTTCGTCGGTTCATATATTTGAAGGTTAATAATAAATTATGATTATGCAGCCACAATGTGCATTAGTGGAAATACAATGGAAAATTGAGAGAAAATACGAGCAAATCCGCATCAGTTAGGCAAGAAAGCCTAAGAACTAGATTTAATCTCAATATTTGATTTAATTCAGCAGAACAAGAATGTGATTCTCAAAGGTAAAGAGCACAGTTTGCTCAAATGCTCAAAAAGCCTAAGGTTGTATACTTTTTCCAAAGGGTTTGGAATCATAATCGGGGTAGTACGAACTTTTTTTAAAAATTCTTTAAGTTTTTATTATTAAAAGTGTTCTTTTATATCAGTATTTAATTGATAGTCAGTAACTCTCTTTGAAAGCTAGTTTGTAAATGTACTTTGAACCAAGAAATTTTCAATGCCAAAGAAAGAGCCATTCATAAATATTATAATAATGTTAGGTACTTCAGAAATATTATTTATACAAAAATAATTTAATTCAAACTAAAAATGAATTTCACTGTTGTTAAACAAAAAAAAAGAAACAATTAACAAGGCCTTATGTTCCCCCTACACTTACGAAACTCTATAGAACTGGCAACACCTCGGCGATAGACCATTCAGACAGCACTGCCAATTTGAAGTGCGAACTATTTTTTCCGAGTGGAAAAATTCATAGAACAGTATATAAATATAAATGTATGTGCTGTAGATAAGAATAGCAAATAGTTGAAGGATTTGCCAATTGGGTGATCCTTTATCACCTTTAAAATCAGTTGATGTTTGAGGTATGCGATATTAGAAATCGGACAGCGACGTGACTGGTTGAAACGATTTACTTTAATTTACATATTTCATTTTCTGCTATAACTGTGTGGGTTTTAGACAAGTAAGTTTTTACTTGGTACCTAAATTTTATTATATCAGCATGGCTTTTTGGAGACAATTTGAAACAGAAGGTCAAGGTGAATTATCGCAGGAATATAATGAGTCGGTGCCAGAGTCGGCCATCGAAAGCGAAATAGGTCCGGAATTAGGAAACAAAAATTTACATGTTAAATGTCAACGCATTATTTCAAATATGTGCGTGTGTTTAGAAAAAGAAAATCCGGGAAGAACTGAAAATACGCTTTGAACAAGAATGTACTTGTAATGAATTAACACAACTTGGGTTCTATAAGAATTTATAACGTAATTAATTTGAGGATTGTAACCGGTCATTCCATAAAGCGCAAACCAATAAATCAAGAATTCAAAACGGCTGACAATACTACATGGGATTTTATTCTGCGAACTATTTACAACTTTTACGAGGATAATATAGTGCCAACTTTAGAACTGGTTCGTGCTAAATTGCGAGGTTACCCTGATTATAGGTAACAATCTTTAGAATCATTGCGTGGTGTTAAATGTGGCTTTAAACATAAAAAATTTAGATAATCTAACGGTAATAATGAAATTCCCGCGTATCAATGAACTACAACAGGACTATTTGCGCAAAATAAAAGAGTACCATGAATCCGATAAAAGTATAATTTATTTATACGAAACTTGGTTTGACACTCATTATGTTATTAAGTACGGTTGGGTAGACAGTATAATTGTGAATTATGAATTTTAAATTAATTATGTTCTTTTAACACGTATCTTAAAAACTTGTTATATTGTCACAACTTGGGGGTTGTTTCCCTAACGGGGGTGAATGAAAACCACTCGGCTAAAAAACAATACAGGTTTTTATTAATTCTTCGTTACAAAATTTACCAGGAGGCTCGGGGAAAACCCAGCATGTCTCCGGGGGGTGCGGACCAGTTCGGCACTGTCGATGGGGGCTCTCGGGGAGTACTTATAGTACGATCAGGAGAGGGGCCTCGAGTCTATGTTGACACTGGGGGAACTCCTGTCGCAGGGTAGTTGACCAGTCGTTGAGACGAAGGTACCGTGTCCATCCAATGTTCGGGTATTTATACACCGAAAGTGCTGAGTCTTGTTTAATTGAACTTGACATTGGATGGCACAGTGGTCCGCGATCTTAACGCACAGTGGTCTAGAAGTGTGAAAATTATAATTAAAAATGTAGCCCGCCATTTTGTTGACACTATTACAGAACGTTTACTATGATTCTGCTAATGCGATTAATAATTTATTGTTAAAATATATATTGTGAATTCTAACTACTACCTGTATATTTTAAATAACAAAGTACCTGTCCCTATCCTTTCTTGGCAAGGAAAATGGGCATTTTCTTTTATCGAAAGACCACTTTAATTATTAATTTATTTTTTAATTAAAAATTTACAACAATCCGCATTTAATTATTTGGTAGAAGCGACGCCTATGGTCAGGAGTTGAATGCTTTTCTATGTCATCAAATTAAGCCTGTAACAACTATACCAGGCTTGAGCTCTGCCGAGATTTCAAAACTATAATCTTCCTTCTCGCACTTCGTTGACTTTTGTTGATTTAACTTTATTGTTGATGTTGTTTTTGGAAGTTTTATAAACAAGATGCCAACAATAACCGCTTTGGATCTTTCAATCAGACTATAGGCACACTACCTAGGTTACCTGTCAAGAGTAATAATTCAAGACAGGTGTGATTTATTTTCCAGCATACTTTAAGGATTCTTTTCTTCATACGTTATTTTCCATTGAAGTTGGAAAATATTTGCCTAAATTATGAGTAGGTAGATAATATTTATTTGTCGTGAACTTTTAATTCCGGTTCAAATTTGTTTTTAAATATAAAAGGAATAACTTAATTTGGAAATCATGATTTTGTTCCCTTTATCCAAATTATACTCGTTAAAAAATTTCTCGAATAAAACTTTCTTCGTTATCTCCGCGTGTCTAATTTTCCGCTTCGGTATCTTTAAAATGTATCTTGTTTTTTATCTTTCTGATTAGTCTGTTTTCTTTTAAGATGTTTCCATGGAAACATGTTATCTAATTATCTAAATACACTGCGTCCATAAAGTCTTGCACAAATTCATTTAAAATTCAGGGGCTTACTTTTTTTAAAAACGCTCGGACACGTCAATTAGTACTTTTGTTTGCGCATTTTTTAACGTAAAATGTTTTTATACAGGGTGTCGCACGTATGAGGTATGAGGTCATCAAGGATTTTTTTTAATGGAACACCCTGTATATTATATCAATTTTGAATTCTATGATAAACACTTAACACCTCTGGAAATCACGGTTTCCGAAATATTGACGTTTGAAAATTTATTTTAAACACATTTATTGATGACCTCATACCTCATACGTGCGACACCCTGTATAAAAACATTTTACGTTAAAAAATGCGCAAACAAAAGTACTAATTGACGTGTCCGAGCGTTTTTAAAAAGTAAATACCTGAATTTTAAATGAATTTGTGCAAGACTTTATGGACGCACTGTATATACAATATTGGCACTGAATAAGTGCAAATTTGTTTGCATTAATTAAAATTAATCTTGCCTCTTGATCAAATCCTCTTAAAGAACCGGAATGCAAAATATTGAAACTTTTTTGCACGCTACGTCATTTTTTCCATTTAGCGCTTTTTAGATTCATGTTGACGAGATTTTCCATTGCACATACCCACGTGTCGATTCCAAAATGTTTCGATTTTTTGCAGACTCCTTTAAAACTACAAGGTTCACATTATTTGTATTTAGTCTATACAGGGTGAGGTTTTCAAAGTTTCCAGAACGGTTTTACACATTTTCATGAAATTATGGAGATATGGAGAGGGGGGGGGGGCATATTAGACCATATTTTTTACATTTGACCCCTTTCTTCATTTTGAGGGGTGGGGGCCAAGTTTGAAGTTTTATTTGAGATGATGTATTTTTGCTGCTGAAAGGTGAAATTACGTGAAAAACTTTTCATGTAAATAGAAATTTTAGCAACAAAAATAAGTCATCTCAAATAAAATTCCACACTTGTCCTCGCCTCTTAAAATTGAGAAAGGGATAAAATATAAAAACTCAACCTGAATAAATCATAAATCACATTTCGTATATCCATTTTCACTGTTTCGTGCTAATCTTAAGTATTTGGCTTTATTATTTCTTCAATATTGTTATGGTGTGTTGCATAAACATACAATAGCTTGAAATCATAGCTTGGAATAGCCTTAAATAGTCACTAATACTTAATTTTGACACACATTACAGCATGCCCAAAATACACCTGGGGCTAAGTGTGACCCTGTCACCTCGTGATTGATTGACCACTCATATTACTTTAAAGGCAATCTTCAGCCAGGTGTTTTTGTTTACCCGAGGCTTATTCGGCTTTAGTATAATAATAGGCCTATAATTCAAACACGTGAATAAGTTAGTATGTCTGTCATAGGCATAAACATTAAATGAGGTACGGTAAGAAATATACAGTAAAATCTCTTAATAGCGACCACCCTCGGGGATTCAAATGTTGGTCGGTGAACAGGGGTGGTCGTTTAATAAAGAAAAATTAAAAGAACTGGTCTACATTTAACAGTATTTGTTTATTATATACGGGATCTTCCATGTGTTCGTAAGCTAGGTTAGACCTGTGACTTCTTTTCTTTCCTCGTTTACTTTGTCGGTATTGTTCATACAGGGTGATCAGTTAAGGGTAGAGAGCGGCTATATCTCGAAAACTATTCATGTTACAATTTAAAGGTAAAAAAATTATTAACAAATATTGCCAAAAGGATTTGAACAAAAATATTTTTAAAAGTTCCTAATTTTACCGCTAGGGATCGTATTTGCTATGGTGTCACAAAAAGTCGTTAAAATCTCCTAACATTTCATATTCGATGTGGGTAAGAAATTTACTTTTTACATTCCATGTTCTAGTATCTACAAATTTTATTGACAATTTTTCTCTTATTACCTTGGCAACGGCAGGGTGACCGATAATAATTTAGATACTTTAAACTGATGTAACTTAGGTTTGCGGTAACCGAATATAACAAACTAGGGCTTATTTTAAAGGTCTTTTTAACTTGATTAAACATGGCTTTAAAAAAAAATCTATTTATTTTAATGCTAAGCGGTAGGTGGAACCCTACAGATTGTTTTACTTCGTTTGGTAGGTTATTAGTAAAGAAAACGAAATCTGAAAGCCGGGGATCGATATCTCTTGTCGTTTTAAAATTAGTGCGAAGATAGTAGATGAGTGTCGAGACTGCTTTCTTTTAATTATTGAAAAAATAAATAAAGTGCTCTAGTTAACTACTGTCTGTTAAAAATTTGATAGAGGCTAGAGGTCTCCATAGAAATGACTATTTTGTAGTCACTTTATTTTTATATATAACGATCACGTTTCATATATATTTTTCTTAATTTAAAAAATGCATCATAATATTTATTACCCTTAAATGCTATATTTATAGCGAGGCAGGCCATGATTTAATAAAATAAGACAAAAGAATAAAAATTCACTTACACCAAATGATACAATGACAGTTTCACTGCTGTTCGCAATATTTATAGCAACTGCTCAATAAAAATATTTTTATTTATATAATAACATCATATCTTCTTGGGTGGTTGGTCTAGTTTTATATGCTAAATCTTTTATTCTGCCCCATAAATAAAAATATAAACACATCAAATCGGGGGACCTGGGTGGCCAGGGATACAAACTACCTCTACCTATCCACCGGTTGGGATATTGTTCATTTAAAAAGTTTTGTACGATACGAGAAAAATGGGCTGGACACCCATCGTGCTGTAACCACATAACTCTTCTTGTTTCCAACGGTACGTTTTCCAGTAAATGCGGTAATTGAAATATTAAAAAGTTCAAATACATTACACTTGTTAAATTACCTGGAAAAATATGCGGCCCAATAATCATACCATTGACAATACCACACCAGACATTAACACTCCAGCGGTGATGGTTATCAACCTAACGCATCCAGTGTGGATTGGTATCTGACCAATAGTGCATATTATGAAGGTTAACCCGTCCATTATTGCCAAACGAGGCTTCATCTGTCCACAGTATTTGAGACGGGATATGGGGGTTTTCGTGAGACATATTTTTAAGCCAGTGACAATAATTCAATTTTTGATCAAAATCGGTCTCTTTGAGAGCCTGGTGTAATACTACGTGATATGGATGCATTTTATTATCAGCAAGAATAGTCTGTACTGGGCCAAAAGAAATTTGCAAATCCATGAAAATTTGTCTAATACTTATATGAGGATCTGCATGTACATTGTACATACGCCAGAACATTAATTATATTTTCTTCTGTCCTTGAACAACGATATCTTCTCATAGAAGAAAATGGTTGCACTCTGCTTGTTTGTTTTAAGCGTCGGACTAAACGCTGAAATACCTCTCTTGAGTGGTGTGTTCTTAATGGATAACGAAAAACATACTCTCTCGAAGCTATAACTGCATTTTCAAAACATTGAAAAAAGATAGCTAATATATCATAAGCTTCTTTATTTGTAAAAGGCATTTTTTAGAAATAATACTTTTTATTTCTGACCGGTATATTATTACCTTATAACGTCTTAGTTACGCGGGAATTATAAGGGTCATAACTCCCTTGGGATATTAAGAAAAATTTGACATAAAATCAAACGATTGACATCTAATGTCAATTTGATTGTCATCTATTGAAACATTTATTCCACTTTAAAAATGAACAAAATGTTACTAAAATCGGTCAGAAATAAAATTATCTATGTATCACTGGAATTATAAGGGTCTCAATTACCTCGGGCAATTGCTGTCCCTCGGGCCAAAGGCCCTCGGGACGTAAACTTTGCCCTCGGTAATTAAGACCATTATAATTCCCTAGATACATAAATAACTATATCAAGAAGATGTTACTAGCAATGGCAACGACAGTGAAACTGTCATTGTATCATTGGCGTAAGTGAATTTCTATTCTTTTGTCTTATTTTATTAAATCATGGCCTGCCTCGCTATAAATACAGCATTTAAGGGTAATAAATATTATGATGCATTTTTTAAATTAAAAAAATATATAAAACGTAATCGTCATAAATAAAAATAAAGTGACTACTAAATAGTAATTTCTATGGAGACCTCTAGCCTCTATCAAATTTTTAACAGACAATAGTTAGCTAGAGCACTATATTTATTTTTTCAATAATTAACTGAAAGCGGTCTCGACACTCATCTACTATCTTCGCAATAATTTTAAAACGACAAGAGATATCGATCCCCGGTTTTCAGATTTCGTTTTCTTAACTAATAACCTACCAAACGAATTGAAAAAATCTGTCGGGTACCATTTGCATTTGGGAAGTAATCGGAACTGGTATAGCATTTTTTCAACAGCGCCACCTACCGCTTAGCATTAAAATAAATAGAATTTTTAAAAGCCATGTTTAATCAAATTTAAAAGACCTTTAAAATAAGGCCTAGTTTGTTATATTCGGTTACCGCACACCTAAGTTACAACAGTTTAAAGTATCTAAATTATTATCGGTCACCCTGCCGTTGCAATGGTAATAAGAGAAAAATTGTCATAAAATTTGTAGATATTTGAAGAAGAATGTAAAAAGTAAATTTCTTATCTACATTAAATATGAAATGTTAGGAGATTTTAACGACTTTTTGTGACACCATAGCAAATACGACCCATAGCGGTAAAATTAGGAACTTAAAAGTATTTTTATTCAAATCCTTTTGGCACTATTTGTTAACAATTTTTTTACCTTTAAATCGTAACATGAATAGTTTTCGAGATATAGCCGCTCCGTACCCTTTACTGATCACCCTGTATATATTTTTTATTTTTATTCGGCAGGAGCTTTATTCCTTGGTGAGTTGTGGGGTGGTTATCTGGGATTTTTATGGTGCTTGTTTTTGGCGCCTTTTTTTACCCTCCTTAAAACGATGCTGTGTTGATAGTGCTTCTCCACTATTTCTAGTGCCTCACTACTACTGTTAAATGGGCTCGCCAATAGGAAGCCAATCATTAAGTAGTTTGTATGTCGAGTCAGGTCTTGCTCTTGTATGTGACTGTGTTATGAGTTCGTTGGTCGAAATGTCCGTACGTTTGTAGTAGTCGGCTATGATTTTTAAAAGAACTCCTTTGTGGTCTGTATTTTAAAGCCATTGTGTAGAACTCGGTTCATAGCATGTCTCGGTATATTTGCTATTAACTTTAGTGCTTTATTCTGAACTACCTGGAACTTGCTTATGTTACACCACGAGGGCGCACCATAAGTTCAAACCGGCCTGATCAAGACCTTGTAGAGGTTGACCTTTGTCCTGTTGCCAATTCTACTCCTAAAAATAATAATAAGTATCTACATATGTAAATAATTTTAAATATTTTTGTTTAAATTTATCAGAACGAAGATTAAATGACATGAAACCAATTTACCAACATGTATATACTGCACATTATACATCCTAACATTTGCGCCGATTCCTAGGTGCTCTGGGTGCGCAAGCACCCAAACTAGATTTGTAATAGAAGCAAAGCACCCATATAAATATTTATTTAAGTAGATATCAGAACCTAAAATTTGCGAATTGTCGTTTATTTTTTGTCTATTTATGTCCTTTTTATGTGCTACTTAATTATATTTTTATATTATGTTTTGTTGTCATTGCCTAAGTTCCCATTAGAATAATTTTCGATTTAAAATGTTCAAGTACGCCGTTTGATCGATTTTCTTCAAACCCCCACCCCATTGCATAATTGTTTTAATATGATTATCATCTATGTCCTTGGCTAGAGCACCCATACATAATTCTAAAAACCGGCACCTATTCATACTAACATATTTATTATACAATGCACTGCATGTTTGCTTTGAACTTCTTATTTTTTAGAATAATCAGAGAGCATTAGTATTGGGGGGAAGAAAAATAAGTTTGACATTATCCAGTGTAATTTTGGGATGAGACGTTGCATTATCCAGAAACAATACGACTCGTCTATTCTGCTTCTTCATCTTAGTGGTATTAAATCTGTGAAGCTATGTTGGCATTATGTGTGATGTCATCCACGCATCATGACAGCACACCCACACTGGTCTTATCGATATATGCGCGCTTCGAGGATCTTTGCTTTTGCCTATTATAAGTGGTTCTTCCTTCCCACCTTCCATATTTGCACAGAACAAAATTGTAAATCGTCGTTTTGCTGTTTTTTTCCGGTACACTTATCATCTTTCAATGCATATGTTTTTGTTGACAATGCACGATACAGGGGCGCGCCGACGAAATTTGCCGCCCGGGTGCAAGTCTTATTTGCCGCCCCTATGTATATCGACAATGAAACACAATAAAATTTTATATTATGTATTTAAATATAATCTCATATTTTTAAATCCATTTGAAAATTAATATTTGACTGCAAACATTTTTTTAAAAAGCACGTTTTAATTAAATGTATTTTATTAAATTGTGCTAATACTGAATATAATAATTATGTATATTATAATATAATACTGTAAACTGTAATATTACCTACTACCTCTGACCGCTGTACATTTGTACAAACCTAACATCTACTTACTTATTTTAATCTTGATCTTTTCACTGCAAATTGATCGACAATATCAGAAATATTTAATTCGTCAACACACTGACTTTCAATACTTATTATGCTTAAATTAGAAAGTCTTTCTTGAGACATGTTTGATCTTAAATAATTTTTGATAAGTCTTAATTTGGAGAACGACCTTTCTCCAGAGGCTACAGTTACAGGCATGGACAAAAATATTCTTAATGCTACCGTAATATTTGGAAAAAGATTTTGGAGGTCATGTAAAAATAAATAATCCAGAACAGTTGATGCATCCATATTTTTTGTTTCTGTAATATATGGTGTAAGATTTTCAATTTCATCGCACAAATCTAATGCATTGATATCGTTTTCTTTTTTTGTAGGATCAGAGAGTTTAGTTTGTAAATCTGCACAATATTTCATTTTGGTCTCTCGATCAACCGACATTAAAGAATAAATCATTTAAAAAACCAAAACTTTCGTTATTTGCGTTCAAAACCTGAAAACGTTCTTCTATTTTGGAAATTGTTGTATCTAAAATTGTAAAATAAAAATTGATTTTGTAATGACGTTCCGGTTCATCAATTATTTCATCAGTATTTTCGAAAAGAAATAATGCCTTTTTTTTGCGCGGTCTAATAGTACTAACTTTTGGAAATGTTGTTTCGCAATCTATTTTCTTTGCAATTGTTGCTGCCTCAGCCAAAATGGTTTTAAAACAATTGTCTGATCTGTACTCTTTCAAATAATTGTTAACTTGTTTAAGCATTTCGCTTATTGTTGGAAGAACCATGTCAGATTTTTGCATTGCCTTATTTACAATATTAATTTTTGTTAATATATTGTACCAAATCACTATTGAACAAATAAATTTGAACGATTTTATTTTAGATAACAATGACTTTGCTAAATTTCTTGTGTTAGCATCTCGAGATGCATCATCGAATAAGTTGTATAAAGCGTCATACACTATCTCTAAATAATTATAACGCAGAACTTTTATGGCATCAATCCTGCTTTCCCATCTTGTATCTGAAAGTGGTTTTACAGTTAAAGAGGGGCATTCGTTTTTCAAAATGTGCCAACAGTAGGTTGAAGCAGAAAAAAATACATAAATTTCCTGAACAACACTGAAAAAATTTTCGATTTCAAGTGAAGATTTGGCCGCGTCATTTATATTAATTATTAATTAAATTAATTTAAACTGTGCGCGGCACAAGGCACAAAGAAAGCTCTTGGATTTAAGTCAAGAATCCTTTTTTGAAGTCCATTGTGTTAGCCCTTCATATTACTCCCATTATCATAACCCTGACCGCGCATATCATGGATATCAATGTTTTCGCGGTTCAAAAAGTTAAAAACAAATGTTGTTAAGCCTTCCCCGAGTGTATCTAAAATTGGACAAAAGCCTAAAAAATGTTCCCGTATTTCAACTTTTTTGAAGTATTGTTTAGATACACAAAGCGAACAATTATTGTTATTTGTTCCACGTGACTTATGTCGGGAATGCAATCCAATATGATAGAATAATACTTCGAATATTTTAATAAACTGATAATATTGGCTTTAATTTTTTCACCAATTAAGGAAATCATTTCAGTTTGGATCTTATCACCCAAGTAGTGTGGCATTCTAACGGAATCATGTTGAATACGACTAATATGTTCAGCTATAATGTTATCAAATTGAGCAATTGTTTCCATTAATTTTAAACAGTTTCCGTTATTGCTTTCATATAATTTATTTTGCCTCTCCACTTAAACAAAAATATTTTTTACAATCCACAATTATTTGATTAACAGGGTAAACGTTTTTTTATGATTAATTATTATTAATAATTTTTTATTATTATTATTATGAAAAACGAGGCGGCTTTTTGCCGCCCCTGAAATTTGCCGCCCGGGTGCGGTGCACCCCTTGCACCCTCGAGTTGGCGCGCCCCTGGCACGATAGTAGAGACCTGTCTGATCTGCATTAAATACGTCCCTTGGAACATAATCCATTAGAATAGTCAATAGCCTTTTTTCCAAGCAGTTTCGTCTTCGATATTGATAGTGGTTGATTCGCTACATATTCTCTTGGAGGTAATATCGTGCCGACGACAGAATTTTTTGATTTTTTGATGTCTTGAAGTTATCTAGTCCTAGACATTGAGCAGATTCAAGGGCTTTTGGTTGAATTACGGGCCCGGATATTGGTAAGTACTTGTTTAAATATGGAAAATTCATAACTGATCGTTTACCGCCGGTGGTCACTTTATAGAGGCGATCGCAAACAGAGGTTCTACTGTAGTTGAAAAAATTTAAGACAAACGTGAATTGCTTTCTCGTAAATCTCTGATTGTCCACCCAATAAACACACATCGTCCCGGGAACGTTCTATTTAAGTCCCATTAAGTCCGGAACGTTCCAGCCCTTAACGGTACGTCTCCCGAACGTTCCCAAGCGTCTGTTTAAGGAACGTTCCAGGAGTGCGTTCCGGGAACGGCTTTACAACGTTTTTTTTTAATTTTGTCTACGTCATGGAATAAAAAAAGACTAAGTATGTATTATATTGTTTTTTTATTATAAATACCCGTACAAGTGTATTAGTAAAGCGCATGCAAGATCCACCCAATTTTACATTAATAATTATTATTATAATTTACATCAAATTATTACTGGCGGATCTTAGTGAAAATTAATACTAAAACCGAGAGACAGATAACACAGGTTCAACTAAGCACACAAAGCAGTCATTTGAACCTCATAATATAACAACACCGACAGGTGGTGCTAACCTATCTCTAATGTATGGGGCTATGTTTGTTCTTTGCTTTTACATGCTAGTAGACGAAGACACACACACATTGGTGTGAATTGGTCTTGTAATGAAATAAACATGACGAATTAAACCTGCGTTTAGGATCCACTCTTTTTACTCCACACGTACGGTTATCACTCTAAAAATATAATCACGTGACGCGGCTCCCTCTGGTAGCCAATAGGTTTTGTGCGAACTTAACTTCACTTTGAAAGAAATCCGCCATTTTACCCTACGCTCTCTCGCAAAAAAAATACTAACCTTACTTTCTTGTGTCTGCTGCTGCCTCGTTCACTGGTTCTCGTTTCCTGTTTGTGTTTTTTATTAAGATTAGTGTTTCTTGGTTTTTATGTTTATAATAATTAACTAGTTCTTAACTAATTTCGATATCGACCATATCGTACCGTATTGGTAAGTATCAAAGAATAATTGAGAAATTAAAATTAGCGTACTAGTTTTTTGTGCTTATGCATGGGGAAGAGCATTTAAAGAAAAAATATTCGGTTGTTTTTCAAGCTTTTCAAGTCATTAGTTCAGGTTTTTGTGTTTCTTATATTGTTTGGTGCTTGAAATGTGTACAAATATATCTTGCTGCATTTAATACCTATTTTTATTTTTAACTTAACCTAACTTAGGGTAGAACCAGGTCGTTGCGTTTTATTTTATAGATTTTACTATTCCAAAGTTTACCTAATGGACCAAGAGTCCAAAAGAAAATTACTAAATAAGGTTTCTGTAAGATACAAGCGCCAAAAAAATTCCTTCCCTTTGGGCTTATCGCATGATGAGCAGCTTGATAATGAGCTTCCCTCTTGTTCTCACAGTAGTTGTAATGTGGCACTTTAGTTCACCACCACTAACTTTCAACAAGCTTCTAAAATTACAAAGGAAATTGCCTATTTTTCATCTTCGAACTCTGCATCTAAGCCTGATGACAGCTCTAGTTATCAGTCGAGTTCATCTGAGCCTACAACTGTAAATTTTACTTTTCAGATCAGCCATGTAACTGCAAAAATGTCGAGAAAACGCTTTTTGTTATTAGGAATCTATTACTAGAATTAAATGGAAAAGTAGATCAGCTGCTAACTCAACCAGGGGAGGCTAAGAAGAGTGAGACGAGTGATATTTTAGCAAAAACGGATATCAACTACCCTATAAATAGTATCGACGATTTAAACAAATTAAACCAGTTTTTGGAAACAACTGAACATTATGTGCAAATGGTAATATATTTTGCAAACTCTTATTTTATGCGACAGAATAATATTTAGGTATACTAGAGTATAATAATACCCAGGTGGAAACAACAAGGTTTAATGATTGTTTATTTTAGGTTAACTTTTTGGCGAAACAAGGGGGGTACAATTTGTCAGAAGTTATAAGAAGGTGCTTGGCCCTCTTAATTACGGACGATATTGCTTTGCATTATATATATATAAATATATACTTTTACTTTTTACATTATAGGATGACCATTACGTTTTAGTTCAAAATTTTCTTCTTTAATTTTATACTTTCGTGTGTTATTGGATACCTGGAAATTTCTTCATGTACATATTTATGTTATAATATGAATACCATCATTTAAAAATGCTCAAGGGGTAAAATTAATCCTCGCCCCTAAAACCCCCATATATTATGAAGTGTCTGGAACGTCAATGATGCATGGGCGTTCCAAACATGTTTATGAACGGAAACGTTCAGGTAACTAAAAATATTTCCAAACCGTTCCTGGAACGTTACAAAACCGTTCCGGGAAAGCTCTATAGGGACGTTGAGGGAACGTTCCATTTGTAGACACCGCCTCTACAGGGAACGTTTCATGAACGTGTTGTAACGTTACGGTACGTTTAAGGAACGTCCAGTAAGTCGCAAAGAGACGTTCCAAGTACGTTTTTAAAACCAACTTGTGTTTACTGGGCAGTGGCTCTATAGAGGTTATAGAGGTTTTTCAGCACATCGATATTCATAACCATGTGGTTGGCATCGAGT
The DNA here is from genome assembly GCA_963920685.1 of Polydrusus tereticollis. Taxonomy (NCBI): domain Eukaryota; kingdom Metazoa; phylum Arthropoda; class Insecta; order Coleoptera; family Curculionidae; genus Polydrusus; species Polydrusus tereticollis. The sequence continues at coordinate 30,038,116 of OY987332.1, read as the reverse complement.
ATAGCGTAGTTGATTAAAGGTAAGCAAGAAAGAAAAAATATTTTGAATTAGAAAAGAATAAGTATCAGGGTAGCATTGGTCGCTTTACATGCTCGTTATGTTGATTAAAATATTACCATCATTAGGGTGGCATTTTTTGTTCTTTTCCGTTAAACTCTTTGAACGATTAAAATTTAGTATTTTTTTTTCTCTCACCCCTGTTGATTCCGATTTTAAGCTTTATATCCCAGGTAAAGGTCACACTTATAAATTTCCCAACATTTATAATTTTACAGTAAAAACTGTCCATTTACAGTGTTAGGTTAGTGAACACAAAGAGATGTTTATAATTTACCAGGTATTTAAAAAAAAACATCACTTGGTATAAAACGAAAAAAAATATTGGGATCCGATAGAAGTAGAAAATGTTTGTTTAATGCTTGCAGGAAGCTTAACCTTTAATAGGCTTTACCCTCGGTTTTAGGCATAGACTGGAAATATTACAATTTTGCGTCGTTCCATTAAAAACTGGTTTAGAGGTAATCGGATTACCAGGGGTCTTTTATTTTCGATGTGGGAGAAACCAAGAGCGAGAACAAAAACGTTATAAGATTGCTTGTCACGTGTGGTTTGACCTACTTAAATACAAACTTAATTTTCAAATATAACGACGCATCGAATATGAAATCTGGGCATCCATAAACATAGTACAACAAAATGATCAAAAGGTAAAAGTTATTAAATCAGAATTTGGTGTCTTTTCGGTGCTAACTTTAAAAGCAAGGTCCTTTTTTTAAAACTTGCCAGATGAAGTAATAACAAAAATATTTTTTTTAAATCGACTCTTAAGAAAATGAAATGGAACTTCGGGAAGCGAGATTAAACAATAAACTGAAACTTTCGGAGATCCCTTGCTGACATTCTTTACCCGAATGATATAAAGACCAGGTAATTCAGCGGGTTACATTGGTAGAAGTACCTAAAGAAACTATTACTAATTTCAGTGCCAGAAAAGCTCCTGAATTTTACCTTATTACAGGTACAAATCTGACGCAGCTGCCGAAGAAACGCTTTGTTAGGATCACCTACTTAGTCAATGCAGAATTGAGGCTAAAGCATGTTCCTAGCACCCAGAAAGTAGCTGGAATTATTATACTACCAAAGTAGGTCACCAAAATTCTATTATATGAAAATTATTTAAAGAACTTCTGTGGAAACGATTACAAGGGGTCTTGATTGGGTTTTTACGTCAAGATATTCCTCTGACATCTGTCGTTTCGTCGAAAACATTTTGGGTCTTATCACTTAGTTTTGAATTTTAATTTGGCTTTTGCTTTAAGTATTTATGTCGTGTGTCGTTTATGAAGGCTGGAAAGCTGCACAGTTCTTGGTGCCTGTTACCTGTCTATCAAACGATCATGGTAGTGCTTCTCTACTGTATACTCATAGTGTTTCTCTACTGTTAGAGATTTGGACCAACGGGGAGCCAATACGTCCATACGTCTGTAATAGTCTGTGATTATTTTTAAAAAGAATTCGGTGATTGTCGGTATTTGAAAGTCCTGATGCAAAACACGGTTCTTGAATATCTTGGAGAATTTGCGATGAGTTTCAGCGCCTTGTTTTGAATCACCTGAAACTTATTCAGCTCGGACTTACTTATATTGCACCAAGATGGTGCGCCATAAGTAAGTACCGGCCTGACTAGGACTTTATAGAGGTTAACTTTGCAGCAGGGGGTAGATTGAGCTTAATTGACGCAATGCTGTTTTGATTCTATTAATTGTATTTAACATCCAATTCAGTATTTGATCGAAGATAAGTCCCAGGTACTTCACTTTCTGGCACCAATTCACTTGAACACTACCGACTCTGAGCCTTATTTCGGGCCGTCTAGCGCGACTTTCGTCTTGGAAGGATTCAAACGAATCTTCTAATTAAAAAGCAATTTTTCTAATTGGTTTACATTGCGTTGCTTACGTGGGACGAACAACTAGCAGCGGTTGCTTAAAAGTTGAAGTTATTGCAGTGTCGTCAGCGAAAATATGTCTGACGTCAAAAAAAAACCGCCCCCGTGTGCTCCCTTCTATCGAAACCCTTCACACACAATTGTTTATTTGAGCTGAAATCAGCTTTTCTTCAATTTTTCCCAGGCTTGACAATAGACTGATAGGCCTTTCGCTTGAGGGCACAGTAGGGTCTTAGCCCTTTTTGTGAATTAGGATCACCTTTGCCCTTTTTGAGACGCTCGGGAAATATCTTTCTTTAATGATTGCCTGGGATAGGTTTACTATATTCCTCAAAGCTCTGTTTGGTAGATTTCGCAACGCCGCATTTTTCAGACCGTCAAAACCCGGGGCTTTCCTGATATAAACGTATATAATAAAACAGGAAAATAAATATGACCGAATACCTGATCCCCAATTTCCACTTTGGTTTTACGTTATTAGACAAAGTTTATCGAATAACTGACATTATGGGAAAAGGAATGGAAGAAAAGCTAATCTCATCAACCATATGTCTGGACGTAGTAAAAGCGTTCGATAAAGTTTGACCTAAATCCACAAACTAATCAGTATTCTATCCTAAGAATACTTAGACCTTCGAACATCCTACTTCTTCAAACTTATAGTTCAGAATTAAGCGAATCGAAATGAAGATGAATACTCCAACTTAAAAGAGGTAGAAATAGGTGCACCTCGAGAAAGCTTCCTGGATCCTATACTATACCTACTTTATATACATGTTCTGTCTCTAATAGAAGTTGTATAGCAACCTTTGCTCGTTGCACCATTGTTATCAGTAGGGTCATATCCAGATGTATCCACATATCGACTTCAACAAGCTGTAGACGAGACCTACAGAAGGATCGCGAGACTGGAAAATCAAACTTAATCGACAAGAATTTATACATATTAATTTTAAAATTTAAGAAGTCACAAAAGGTGGTTTTTGTAGAGGAAGACATAGACATCGTAACTATTAGACCGAACAATAACAAATAAACGTGATGTCATCATTGTATTCCAGTGTAAAGTAAATCAACATACAAGCTACTCCCCTCCACTTGGTTTGCCAGACTTACGCCACAGAAAACGTAGTTTTCTGGGCTTACTCTGTTAAAAGTATTAACTTCTATGAATAACTAGATTAACATGATGTGGGAAATATATAACATTACCTAAAACCTTGTGAAAAATCTGTAGTATGGCAACTCAGCAATAACGGATCCGCCCAGATTTCATCATTGTCGTGGCCATCCGCAGCGACTCGACAATACTCGGCATAGCGGATGTTGTTTTCCTGGAGTTTTGTCGCATGCATATGTAAAGTCAGCGTAATCCCGACTCTCGGCCTCACAGCGTCTCGTCACCAAACGATTTTGGCATCACAATTTTATAGCATTTATGAATGGCGTGTCGGATCTATAGTTACGATGCCTATGGAGAAAGACATAAGGCATTGATAAAAAAAAAAAGATTCTGGAAATAATGCAGTGACGCACCATTTTGTTTAGATAAGCAAGTTATCTGGTATACCATACGCACGCCACTGGAGATCCGAGAGATGCTTAGTGTAATGTAATTGATGACTTTTAGGATCCCATGTATGCATTCTAAATTTAACTCATTGGCTTAAGAATATACCCTTATATTTTTTGAACTTACCTAGGAAACACCCTGTATTGTATTTACGTTAGTTAGTCACTATCACAATCGTTTTTGCTATCTATAGCTATTCCTTACTCACTGGGGCATTCCTTTGCGTAACTACTATAAAGACGTACACAATGCTGCAGATGCTGCAAAGCTAATTTTTTAAATACTACTTATCGGGTAAGCTTTGCACAAAATTAGATGAATAAGTGTGTTTGCTTAGTAAAATCATGGCCAGTCTTACTTATAAAACTCTAAGAAAATTTTCTAACCGCTGGATTCCTGATAAAATGGATTATTCCATATGGTTCAAGAAAAAGCTCATATTGATACAATAATATTAGATGTAACTAGGCTTTTGTGTTTTGCAGGCGAACATTATTTTTCTTCTAAAAAGTTTATTTTTACCAAAATCGTAAATAAGAAAAGGTAGCAAGAGTAGACCGTTAGGACACGCAAAGAATTAGAAATAATGACACAGTTATTTCGCCCACGAGTATGCTAAGAAAACTAAACGGAAACTTGAGTTTCTCGACTTTATCTAACATTTTCTCGTTAGATAATAAAGGCGCCCCTAATAACACATGAATTTTAAGCACCCTGATCAAGGAGAGGGCCTTTCGTGGTAATGTACACAGTATTTTGTTATGGTTCGTTTATAAGTATAGTTCATGCAAAATAATTTCCGTTGCACGTCATTAATTAGCTGATAATTGTAAATCCGTTAGAAAACTTGAGGAATTTAAATTTGAGCAAAAAATATTAAAATCTCATGCGACATTGAATGAACTAAAAACTTAAAGTATTCTTCTTTGATACAAACCCACTTGCACTCTTTAAAGAAGGCAGTGACGGCTTTACCCCTCTTCAATTTTCTTGTTTTTGGAACAGATATAAGCATTGCAGGAAATCTCCTTTATGGTGCCCTGCGAGTGGTGCGTGTACGAATAAAGCGATTCACGTTAGTGTTGAATATTTTAAGAATATATTCGTTGGGCAACACGACCTAAGGAAGGTCCCTTCAGAGGGTTCTTCAGTTGAAGACAGTTTTTAAAAGTGTCCTTTGAGGGATACTAAGCTTCATCTCTACTATGTACCAATCTGGATGGAATCAAATAGGTAAATATTAGACAAAACAAATCTACCTGACAAAGAGGCTTAAATCAATGATGTGCGTTCAGCAAATAAATAATTTTATTATCCCCATACTTTAGGCCGACATCCTTCCTGACGATATAAAAGTTATTGGTATCTTGATACTTCTTGTTGATTTCTAGAGGAAGTAATTATTGTTAGTCCCGTTGTCTGTAGACGAATTTTATAAATTAAAGCTGACGGTTTTTTGTTTAAGCTTTTGACATTCCTATTCCCAGTTTCTGAGTATTATGATTCAAAGTAATCCAGCAGTATACGAAATACTATTACCATCTTCTTTTACCTTTTCTCTCTTCGTTGATTAATTTTAAGTGGATAATTTACTTTATTGAATATAACGAGTGATTTTTAATTATTTTGCTCAAGGGAGGCCATGCATTTTAAAAGCATCATGGCCGTACTGCGTAGATAAGATGACATGATTGTTTTATGACATTTACGTCTTATTTGAATTTGTGTATTTGTGAAGTTTAAAAATTGGAGAAATTTTGTAATTTTTGCAGTTATTTGAAGGTAGGTTACTATTGCTTTAACTAATATTTCTCCGGGGAGTCGTCTTTTGACTATTATAAAGTGCTATTTGCAGGATATGATTTAATTCTTTTTTTTTTTTTTTATTCAGCGTATCAAGTTTTGGTGAAGCTTTGTTGCCGGATTGAAAGTTCTACAGTAAAAATGTTTAGTGAAGCACAAAAAATTTTTATTGTTGAAAGTTTTTTTAGAAATGGAAACAAAATAGGCGGTGTGTGGAATTACTCTATGCATGACTGCTTTGATGAATTTCGAACCGAGTTTCCTGATGTTGCGGTGACCTTTCATAATTTTCGTACTGGGTCACAATACCTAATTGATAAATTTCGTCAGACTGGTTCTGTTCAACATAAAAAAGGGGCTGGAAGACCAACGAAACGATCGAATGAGGTTATTGAAGAAGCGCGACAAATTATGGAAAATAATCCTTCAACTTCTATTAGGCATTTATCTCAACAAATTCAGCAAACGGATTTATGCTACAGTACATGTCAAACACTTTTGAAAAAGGATCTGCATCTATACCCTTATCGTGTTACGGCTATTCATGAACTCCTTCCCAATGACGTTCCCCACAGACTTAATTTTTGTGAATGGTTTTTAAACAATTTTCAAGAAGAAAATAGTGGTGCTTTTGAAAAAACATTTTTTACCGATGAGGCTTATTTTTATTTATCAGGCTATGTTAATTCACAAAATATGCGAATGTGGAATACGCAAAATCCGCATGTTTTTGTAGAAAGACCTCTTCATCCTCAAAAAGTTGGTGTGTGGGCAGCAATTAGTTCTAGAAGAATAGTAGGCCCAATTTACTTTGATGGCACAATTACAGCTGAGAGATATCGGATCGAAATTCTGACAACATTTATTAATGAGCCTCATGATGATAAATTGCGGGAAGGTTACTTCCAACAAGATGGGGCTACACCTCATGTAACCAGAGAAAATTTAAATTTTTTAAGTGAATTTTTTGACAACAGAGTTATAAGCCGAAATACGCAACAAATATGGCCACCTCGTTCCTGCGATTTAACACCCTGCGATTTCTTCTTGTGGCCTTTTATAAAAAACTCCATTTATCGAACACCAATTGAGGATATAAATGATCTTAAACGAAGGATTTCAGAAAAAATTGCCGAAATTAATAATTCTCCAAACGTATTGGTTAATGTGTCTCTGAGGGTAAGAAGAAACATCAGAAGGTGTCTAGAAGTAGGAGGCGGCCATATAAAGTAGGCTTTCAAAGTAAGATAGCTCAGGATTTTATATTACATACCGTCAAAAAACATTATTTTAGGTTTTCAACGTGACAACGCTGCTTTCTTGCAAATTCGCCCTATGATTTAATCTACGCGCTACTGCTACACTATGTATGCTGGGTCACAGCCGCCCTTGAGCAAAATAATTACTAATCACTCGTTATGTATAACTTCGATGGTATTATTAAAATGCATCGCGATGGTAAGAAAAAAATACAAATACTAAAGAGTAAAGCATTTAAAACGTAAAACATACTAAAAAAATCGAAACAAATAACTTAGAATATTACATAATAAATACAAATACACAATAAGTAATAATATTATAATATTGACATGTCTGGTAAAGTTTTCAATCTCTTTTCCAGTTAATCTGTTTTGCAAGATATGTATAGATACATTAAAATATATTCCATCATTTTCATACCCTGTAGGTTTTCACTAGATGAATGCACAATGTACAGATTATAAACGGTCGCATGATCATTCACTTGAGGCGATCCGCAAACAATACGAACGAACAAAATATGTAGCATGTAATATTCTGTATAAACTGTGCACAGCAAACACAATCTGACCTTTACCGCTTAAGCTAATTTAAGCTACAAAGCAAGTTTGGAAATTGCCACATAATGTATAATTTAATATTGTTTTCACTCTCCTTGTTAGTTTTTGCTTTGATGGATATGGATTGGATATTGTACAACTTCTTTGTTTCGCAATTAAGAAAATACTGTTAAATACAAAAGTCGTAGGATTTAATATAAACTTTTTGCAAGATATATTTTTATAGGTACAGGTGTTGCATAAAAGCGTGACAGATGAAACTTATATTTTTTTTAATAGAACACCCTACATATTGTTGCATAATTGGATTTTACGGACAATTCTAAACATAATTTATTTATAACACTATATATCTAAATTGATCCGTTTTTAACTTATTGATGTTTGCAAATTACTATACTATATAAGAAATAAGGTCATGCAAGTCAAGATGTATCGTTTCCATGGATAACAACATTAACAATGTTAACTTTGTAAATTTCGTAACATGCATTGTCAATTTTGATAAACAGTAAGAATTTCTATTCAAAAATGCCTTGTTCTATTGAAGAAAAACAGACTATTTTAATTGCTTATATTAAAAATAATAATAATGTGAAAATGACACAGCAAGAACTACAAAGAACTAATGCGCGTATGCACGTTCCCTGTAAACAGACAATTAGAAAAATATTTATTGAATTTCAAGAGGATTCAAACTTAAATAAAAAGAAAAGACGTATTCCACAAGACGAGGATACTGAACTGAACATTTTACTCGCTATTCAAGAAAATCCGAATAAATCAATTAGAACCATTTCAACCGACTTAAGACAAATGCAGGATAACCTGAGAAATACATCATATGGAAAAATTTAAAAAACACTTAAATTAGCTGGCCACAAACCTTTCAAAATTAGACCCACACCAAAATTAACTGTCCGGCAAAGAGAAAAAATCATTGGGCCACATTTATTTGAAGGCATGTTAAATGGAAATATATATTTGCGATTTATTCAAAATGAATAAGAAGACTTTCTGGATGATTTGCCACTAGCACGTTTAAACCAACTTACGTTTCAGCAAGACGGCGCCCCGCCGCACAACGTAATTGGAGTAACCAACTATCTCACTCAAATATTTGGAAACTGGATTGGACGGAATGGTCCTATTAAATGGCCGCCTAATAGTCCGGACCTCACACCCTTAGATGCTTTCTTGTGGGGCACACTAAAAGATAGAATTAATGCGAATAATACAGAGAATCTTAAACACCTTAAACCACTCATAAGAAATTACGAAGATCCTTAATAAAGCGCATTGAAGCTAATGGAGGTCCGGTCGAACAACTCTATATTTAAAATACCTATATTTCTGCTCTATAGTCTGTAATAAAAGTTTTGCTTTGTCTTATTTAGTTTGTTTAATTACACATGTTCATCATTTTGTGCTTGATTTAAGCTAAGATCTAATACTATTTGGGATTTTTTTCTAATAGCGGGCAAAATATTCAGTTCAGTATCGTCATCCTGTTGATCAATTTAGATATATACAGGGTGTCCGGATAAGGATACGGAGCGGCCATATCTCGGAAACGATACGTCCCACAGATCTGAAAAAAAAGCTCTCATTATAAAAACTGCCAAGAGAAATTCATTCAAAATAATTTTAAGTTTCGGAAATTGCCGCAAGAGGGCGTAACGGCTTATTTATTTTTTAAGGTTCATTTTACGGCAAAAAATGCCACTTAACCGTAGAAAAGCAAATAAATAATTAAAATCAGTAGATTGTTTACTACAACTTTTGTTATTGTTATTTTTTTGAATCTCGCCTAATAAAGGAGTGGGGGAAGCCTTTAAGACATTTTTCAAAAACTGTAATTATGTCGTTATCCTTCAACGGATTTTCTATAACTTGGACTTGTTTGAAGGGAATTCCTTGGAGTTTAAATAAATCATCTAACTTATTTTTTTATTTTTCTCGGTATTTGCAAATTGGATGGTATAATTTTTTTCGGTAGTAATAGGAGACAATTTGCATAGGGAACGATTTGTCCAAACCGCAAATCGATATCACCAGGGGTTTAAAAGTTATTTTGATTTTTCTTTAAAAAATGATACACTTTCCATTTACCGGTACCTGGTATACCCCTAATAAGCAAGATAACAACTAATTTCATGGCCTACTGTTTAATAAACTATAAAATTTATAATAAAAGTTTAACGAGTCAAAGAAACATCAATAACACTGAATAAAATATGAATATTATGATATGAGATTATGAAAAAGTGCACAAATCTTAAATCTAGAAACAATTAGCAATTTAGCAAGACAACAATAATTACAAATGTTTAAAATATTTTCCGTCACATCCTAAGCTCTTAGTTATTCTTCTTTCAGTGAAAAACACACTTGCCTCTTGCCTCAATTTCAGCCGTGGATAAGCTTTGAACGGCATTTCATATCCTTTCCATCATGTTTCGCCTAAATTACAAGTTCCAAGTTGGCCATGGAAAAAAAAAATTAATAATTTATTGTGACAAGCTGTTGATGAGTTTTAAACGTCAAGCATCTTATAATATTAAGCATTGTTTTTTACATTTATATTGCATTTTTCTACAAACAGTATGCCGTTTACTAACGCAGAAGCGTATGATATGTTGAATATGTATTTTCAATCTCTTGAAAATGCTGTAATAGCGTCGCGACAGTATGCAATGCGATTTCCACAAAGAAGACACTATTCTCGAGAAGTATTCTCAAGATTAGCTCGACGATTAAGAGAAACTGGTAATGTGCAGCTCATTCAACGACCCTTACGCATTCGTAGGACACGTAATGAGGCAAATATTATCAACGTTTTGGCTTACGTTCAATACGATCCCACTTTAAGCACCAGAAAAATTTCCCTTGACTTGGGGGTTCCAAAAACAAATGTCCACGAGATTTTACAAACTAATAGTATGCACCCTTACCACATCGTTTTACACCAGGCATTGAACGATACTGATTATGATCGTCGATTGGATTTCTGTCACTGGCTATGAAATATGATTAGGGAAAATCCAAATTTTCTTTCACGGATATTATGGACAGACGAGGCCACTTTCACTAACGCTGGGGGTGTGAATTTGCATAATATGCACTATTGGTCTGAGCAAAACCCTCATTGGATGAGGCAAGTAGATTTTCAAAACCGCTGGAGTTTAAATGTTTGGTGCGGGATCTTGGAAGGAAAAATTATCGGTCCCCATTTTTTTGACCAAACCCTTAATGGAGCAAGATTTTTAGATTTCTTGGCCACTTTCCCTCCACCTCTTTTGGAAGAAGTCTCCTTACAAATGAGAACAAACATGTGGATCCAACTTGATGGTTGTCCGGCGCATTACTATCGTAACGTACGCCAATACCTAGAAGAGCAATTTGCGCATCGTGTAATTGGAAGAGGAAGCTTGTTTCCCTGGCCGGCTCGTTCACCGTATCTTACTTGTCTTGATTTTTACCTATGGGGTAGGTTAAAAGATCTGGTTTTTGAAGAGAGACCAACAACAAGGGAAAACATGATGGTAAGGATAACAAATGCCGTTAGAAACTTATCCACGGCTGAAATTGAGGCAGCCGTATTATCAACTAACAGAAGAATAATTAAGTGCTTACAAAATGACGGAAAACATTTTGAACATTTGTAATTATTATTGTTGTCTCGCTAAATTGCTAATAAAATTGTTTCTAGTTCTAAGATTTGTGCACTTTTTCATAGTCTAAGTCTCATAATATGATATTATCATAATATTCATATTTTATTCAGTGTTATTGATGTTTCTTTGACTCGTTAAACTTTTATTATAAATTTTATAGTTTATTAAACAGTAGGCCATGAAATTAGTTGTTATCTTGCTTATTAGGGGTATACCGGGTACCGGTAAATGGAAAGTGTATCATTTTTTAAAGAAAAATCAAAATAACGTTTAAACCCCTGGTTATATCGATTTGCGGTTTGGACTAATTGTTCCCTATGCAAATTGTCTCCTATTACTACCGAAAAAAATTATACCATCCAATTTGCAAATACCGAGAAAAATAAAAAAATAAGTTAGATTGAATAACAGCGCCATCTTAAAATTGTATCAGGAAACTTGTGACAATTCCTGAATAATTTATTTAAACTCCAAGGAATTCCCTTTCAAACAAGTCCAAGTTATAGAAAATCCGTTGAAGGATAACGACATAATGACAGTTTTTGAAAAATGTCTTAAAGGCTTCCCCCACTCCTTTATTAGGCGAGATTCAAAAAAATAACAATAACAAAAGTTGTAGTAAACAATCTACTGATTTTAACTGTTTATTTGCTTTTCTACGATTAAGTGGCATTTTTTGCCGTAAAATGAACTTTAAAAAATAAATAAGCCGTTACGCCCTCTTGCGGCAATTTCCGAAACTTAAAATTATTTTGAATGAATTTCTCTTGCCAGTTTTTATAATGAGAGCTTTTTTTTCAGATCTGTGGGACTTATCGTTTCCGAGATATGGCCGCTCCGTATCCTTATCTGGACACCCTGTAGTGTTATATATAAATTATGTTTAGAATTGTCCGTAGAATCCAATAATGCAACAATATACAGCGTATTATATTTAAAAAAATATAACTTTGATCTGTCACGCTTTTATACAACCCTGTATCTACGAAAATATATTTTGCAAAAAGTTTACATTAAATCCTACGACATTTGTATTTAACAGTTTTTTCTTAATTGCGAAACAAAGAAGTTAAAGGGGGTAACATTATACGCGATCACCCTGTACATTAATTATAAGACATTAATTTAATCTTTAACAAATCAGAGGGAAATTTTATGAGGCAAAGAAGTAATTGTAAAATGTTTTGAGTACGTAAGTTCTATTGAGGGCTCATAAGGGTGGACTAAAAAAAAATTTACAAAGAACAATATTTAGCAAACAACAACTACAAACTACCGAAAGGCTGCGCAATTGAATGCTATTAGGTTTCCCGCCAATCAAAAATCTTATATGATATTTAAGCCATTTAAAGTTCGGGGATGCAGTACCGGAAACCTTCGAAATAAGAACACAGAAGACAAACAATGCTGCAATGCTGCAACTCTCATCCGTCTGTTTGTTTGCATTTTTGTGTTAAAAGCACTTTGAGGTCCCTTACCTTTTCGTTAGATCCGGAGCCTTGCTGATAAGCCGTAAACGGCGAAACTCATTCAAGGATTGGCTTGACGAAAATGATAGTACACGAACTTATTTTAAGTTTGTTTTTCGCTATTAATCATTATGTTGGTTCAAAGGAATTTGCTCCTGATTCAGGAATGTGCCAAAAATCGGTACTGGCTGTTTCACATAAGCACAATTTTCACCAATACCACATAACTCCTCATCAGAAATTGTATGGCCGAGATTTTCAAAATAGGATCACATTTTGTAACCCGTTAGGACTTGCAATTTACGAAAACAATATATTTTTTTCTTACAAAGCAACATTTACCAATTTTGGTCAGGTAATTATTAAAATTAATCAAGATTGTTTTTAGTCTGAATTTTGTACTGTATATTTCGGATGTTGCTTTGCAACACTTTAAAAGCTTTACTCTGTATAATAAATGACTACGAAATTAATATGGTCACCAGCAGGTAAATCTGATTAATAATTAACTTAAACTGATTCTTGTAAGCTAATAAACACCAAGCATGACATGCATAATGTGACATTTTAAGTGATTTTTAAATTATTATCCAATTTACCCTAGAGTGAGAATTTATTATTTAGCACATAAAAAGTATTTTATAAAGAATTTATTTTGGAGTAAAATGTCGATGGCATTGTAAACTTAAATAATAGTTATTAGTGCTGAGCTAAAAATCAATTTAATACTTTAAAAGCAAATGGATTACCTATAAAGAGGCGGTAGGAATTGGAGACCTATTAACAGTGGCGTAGCTGGCGCTGATATGTTTAATGTAAATTTTACATGTCCAGTACTATGTCGCATCTAAGAGGTGGAGAAATCAAGATAACTACTTTGGAATAATAACACTGGGGAACAGCAAAAATGTTTCCGAGACCAAAATGGCAAAATCTTACTTATTTTATTATACTAACTAACAATCTGTCTTGCAAAAGTCTCAGTTGGCTCCGGTTTTATAGATCCATGCTAATTATTATAACTACCTACCTGCCCGTAATGTATGGTAAAATTCGACTATTAAATGAGAAGTACCTGGATTTATTATAGCAGGTGTACTTTATAAGGGGTTTAAATACATATAACATAAATCCTAAATTGTTAATTAGTTGTATTTCAACCACCAGTTGATTGAGAGCTGTTCGTATTTGAGAAATTAGATAGTATTGAGCAGCATGTCGCGAGTTTGTTTAAATAAGCCGGATCATTTTTGTTATATATGTGGTGAAGTGACTATTGTGAAACAAGAACGTACACTTAGCCCTTTAACACAGAAGTCTTACCACTTGTATTTTGGCTGTAAAATTGGAGACCAGGATAAAAATTGGGCTCCCTATATCTGCTGCTATAAATGTGCATCCAACATTCGCGGCTGGCTAAGTGGAAAAAGCGTAAGATGCCCTTTGCTGTTCCTATGATCTGGCGAGAACCGAAAGACCACGTTACTGACTGTTACTTTTGTTTGACACCTCCCATCAAAAAATGCTTTCTGGAGAAAAAAAGGTCTACGATACAGTATCCAAATTTACAATCCGCCATACGCCCTGTGCCTCATAGTGACGAGTTGCCTGTACCTAATCCACCTCAGGAATATAGCCTTGATTCTGATGATGATCCAATGGATTAAGACGGTAGTGTACTGGAAAATGTCGCCGGCCCATCAACCTCGCAAGACTCCGATTTTGTCTGTGAACTTCCCAGTAAAGAGCCTCACAAAATAAGTCAATATTAATTAAGTGACCTTGTAAGGGATTTGAAATTGATTAAGAAAAAATCCGAACAATTGGCCTCTCGATTGCGACAATGGAACTTACTTCAAGATGAAGTAAAAGTTTCTGTGAACCGAAGCCGTCAGAAAAACCTAACACCATTTTTTAACATGGAAAACAATTTGGTAGCCTGTAGGGACATTAAGGGATTAATGGCAGCTTTAAATCTCGACTATGATCCAAAAGACTGAAGACTTTTCCTTGATTCCTGAAAAGTAAGTCTTAAAGCTGTGTTACTCCATAATGGAAACAAGTTGCCTTCAGTCCCAATTGATCATGCAGCCCACATGAAAGAAAGGTATAGCAATTTTAAATTGTTACTGGAGATCATTAATATGAAAGATATAATTCGGAGATGCGCAATTCGATTCCATACTTGAAGGCAAGGAAAAGGACAATTGAAGTGCCTTTAAAATTGTTGCAACAAATTTTTTGGGAAACATCAAAGCAGAAAACTATAAAGACCTGGTTGCTCAACTTCTTTTATGTCACCAAAACCCATTAGAGAGGTAACTTTGTGCCGTAGAATTACCTTTATAAGGCAACTTTACTTACCATGGTGCGAACGGCAGCTCTTGTGTCGGAGGCTCGGAGTTCTTGCCTTTAGCAGTTGCACACTCTTTTGATGTATTGGACGCCACCTATTTTAAATGGTTAAAAAACTTAATACTTACAAAGCGTTTTAAAATAGGAAAACCGCTTGCTTCTAAAGATGGTAATAGTTCGTCTTGCAGTACAGTGAGTAACAATAAAACACAGATATGTAAAACAACAATGGGAATTAATTTATTAGGATCACTAAACTGGATTCCACCAATTAGATTAAATATTGAAATCAATAACTAAATTAAATATTGAAGTTAAAAAAGATTATACACTTAAGGGAAGACCTGAAGGGTTTTTACTCGCCTGGTAACTGGTTATCACCTATAGTTTATGAAAAGGGGAAAAGAGAATGTTCTAGAACCTTCATACTTGTATGGTCATAATACCTAGATTCTTTCTAAATGTTACCAAGGTGGTATTACAAATTAAAGTTAATTTTAGAGTAAAATTTATGGTGTTAAGGTTATAAAGAAATTTAAAAATTAAATTATCACAATACACCGGCCTTATTTCCCAGATGTTCCAAATCACATGAGGTTTTTGTTTCAAATTAATAGGCACCCTGCCTCCAGTCTGGTGGACCCGAACAGTACAAGACAGCACATATTTACAGGTTACATGCCATGTGGTCTTCAAACGAAGATTCAATCCGAACACGTAGTCAGAAAGAATATGAATATATAACGTCTGTTACGTATTCAACAATAATAAACGCTTCGATAGAAGCAAAAGCAAAATTTCAACTAAAATGTTAAAACCCTAAAATCGAAACAGCGAATTAGATATCTGGTTAAATTAAATCGAAAATATACCCTACCTCATTGTTTGTCCAGTGCTACCATCTCAAAAAAAATACAAAGAAATGAGGCCTCATGTGCAAATCTAAAAATTAAATTGCACATGTTGCAGAAAATTGGAGGTTATCAATAAAAACAAGTTAAGGAGACACAAAAAAATTAAAGAAATCTTACCATCAAAGACATGGGGACGCTCTACTACCCCTAAGGTGCCAACTAAAGTTGGGCGGCGGGCCTGTTCAAATCACATAATAGTGGGCCCCTTTTAAAAACCGCCGACTTCCACCGTCACGGGTGATCTTAAATGAAGTGAAGTAAAGTCAAAACCTCTTCGAAAAAGGTAAAGATCGAATGGCAGGTGTCCCTTAACTGTCATATCAAAAAAATTGGTGCGTTCAGACAATTGATGAAAGTGATCTCAGTCCGATAGAATGACAAAACCAAACCAACTTGACACACTATTAGCAGTTTACCCTGCATAATATGCAATTTAATAGTATATTACAATACAAGTAGGATCATGTTCGTTTCTTGAATCGGTCCTCGACCTTTATTCCAATTTTTAAACAGAGTTGCTTTTGGGCGGATCTTGAACAGAGGGGTTGATTTAAAATTTCTAAATTCACACTTTATTGAGGTAGTGGAGGAGAGGGGGGCAGCGAGGAATAGGTTACTTTTAAATCGTTAGTCTGGCCATTGGTGGATAAAAACTATGGTGGCGGAGGCCGGAGCTGTCTCTCGGTAATAAGTATAAGTTTCTCAACAACCTTGCCAAGACACGACAATAGGCTGATGGGCCTGTAACTGACTACCAAGGTTTGATCTTGTTTAGGTTTTGGAATTAAAACCACTTTGGCTTTCTTCCAAACCTGGGGGAAATGACCTTTTTCGATAATAGTCTGTGCAATGTTTACTACATCCGATATCACGTTGTCGGGCAAGCCCGGAGCCTTTTTAGGTTTAGTGAATTTAATAACGTTTCTTACTTCATCCATATGAATATTGCGGATATTCTGTATGGGGTGCTCGATAGACTTATAAATTCGCATTGTTCTGGAGACCCGTGCATCCCTCTCAGGATCCGTAGTCGGGTTGTCATTAAACTGTTCGCAGAGGCTATCTGCGAACAGTTCAACTTTTTTCCTCCTAGGATCGGAGAATAGAGCGTTGTTAATAGGGTTACAATACAAGTACGGTAGGTACGTCTTTACCGCATGTGCATGATGTTTAACAAAACGAGCCGAAGGCGAGTTTGGTAAATAATAATAATAATAATAATAATAATGTTTTTATTTCTATACTAAATACATAGTATAAGAAAAGGCGAAGTCCAGATGTAAATGCCACCTACGTGGAATCTACCCTGATCAACTTAACCTAAGTAATTATTACAATAATGCTGATTTAATATGACGACTAATAAATAAACCATAAATATACCTAGTTTTGTTAATGATATATATACAGAGTGCAAATAAGAGAGGAAAAAGAAAAGGAAAGAAAAGGCCTAACACGTCTTTGTTTATAAGTTGGCTTGTCTAGAAGAGAGATGTTTCAGAATATTTTGTTTAAAAGTGGCTGGTGGGAGAGTCCTGAAGAAGTCGGGAAGAGAGTTGTATAATCTAGCCGCGTTAAATGTAAAACAGCGTTCAAACATAGAGGACCTGTGCAGGGGCGGAGTTATCATACCCCGAAATCGAATATTTATGTTATGTATATGAGACCTGAAGATAATTTTTTTGTAAAGATATTGGGGACTTTTATAGTACAATATTTTGTGATAGAAACAAGCCTCGTGAAACCTCCTCCTACTCTCCATATTCAGCCATTTTGCCTCTATTAGTTTGTGAGATATTCTATCGCGCTTACGAATTCCATATATGAGCCGTAAGCAGGAATTTTGAACTTGTTGAATTCTTTTTTTCTGAATGGTGGTCAAGCAGTTTCCATACACAACATCTCCATGATTAAATATGGAAAGGACGAGGGAGTCGCACTCGTGTCGATAACTGTAAAGAAATTTTAATCTAATATAAGCCCTCTGAATACAATGGGATACATGCCGATCAAATCGTAATGCACCATCAAAGGCGACACCAAAGTTTTTGACATTGTCCTTAATTGGTAAAACTGAGTTTTCGATTTTTATGTTTATTAAGTTTTTTACGCTGTCCACATCATTCCTTCTCCCAAATATCATTATACAGCATTTCTTTGGATTAAGATATAGCGAGTGTTTTAAAGAAAGCAATTGAAGACTCTGGAGGTCAGCGTTAATAGCTTCACAACCAGAATCGACATCGTCTCTCTTAAAGGAGAAGTATACCTGGGTGTCGTCAGCATAATGGTGAGACTTACATTTTTTTATGACGTTTGGGAGGAAAGAAGAGTATACAGCATACAGCAGTGGACTGATAATAGATCCCTGGGGTACACCTGTAGTAATGATTAATTCGTTAGATATTTTGTCCTCCAGTTTGACATACTGCTTCCGACCGTCAAAGAAACACTTAAAGAAATTAATAGCGTGATCACTGAGACCAATGTAATGAAAAATAGCTAACAGCAAACGGTGGTCGAGAGTATCAAATGCTTTGGAAAAGTCTAGCAGTGCCAAAACTGTTATCTCTCCAAAATCAGAAGCTCGAAAAATATCGTCACACACCCTAGCCAAAGCGGTAGAACAGCCGTGATTTTTTCTAAAACCAGACTGAGTTTCAGGCAAAATACGGCTTCTTTCCACATGCTCCATTAGTTGATCGTTAATTATCTTTTCAAGAATTTTTGAGAGGCAAGAATACTAATTGGACGCAGATCTTTAAGTTCATGTGGATCATTAGTTTTTGGTAGTGGCACCAACAAGGCTTTCTTCCAGCATTCAGGAAACACGGAGTTGGAAATACAAGTGTTTATGACGTGAGACAAGAAAGGTAAAATGTGCGGACAGCAAAGGTCAATCAAATCAATACTAAGGTCATCATGTCCTTTAGCTTTGGATTTTATTTTAGAAATTATTTTCCATATCTCTACCTCTGATACACTTTTGAATTTAAAACCGTGATTTATATTACATTTTACATTATTATGGTAAAAATTAAAAAGTTCATCATTGTTTTGAGAGGGGGTATGGATGTCCTAAAGAAATTATTTATTGAATTAGGGTCTTTTAAGTGTTCAGGGATATCTACTTTACTCTTATTTACACCCACCCTATATTTTTTTAAATCATGCCATATATTTTGGGACAGTTGAAACCTTGTGTCAAAAAATGCTTTTTTTTTCTCTACGAATAGTTAGAGTAGTTAAATTACGAACTGATTTATAGTATTCCCAATGTACCACATTGATTTTTTAAACTTACTTAGTGCTTGATTTCTAAGGTTAATTAAATTCTTAACATTATCAGTAATCCACGGGTAGTTGTCTTTAGTAAACCTAGCTTGTCTTATCGGAGCATGAAGGTCCAGTAAAGTGATAATGTTGTTATTGATAAATTCCACCTTACTATTGATATTATTGAGGTCAAAAATATTTCTCCAGGGAATTGATTGAAGATCTGCCAGAAACTGTGGGAGGTTAATGTTTTTAATATCTCTGTATTCCTTGCAAGTCACTATTTTTATCTTGTTAGGCAAAGTAACTTCACAAACAATACATTCGTGATCTGACATCGCTGGACCGGGCAAAGTGTCACAGTGTTTTACTAAATCGGAATTGGAGATTAAATAGAGATCAATCAATGAGGCAGAAGTAGAAGAGATTCTAGTAGGACTAATAATTAATTGAGTCAGGCCTACAGACTCTAGTAGAGAATTGAGTTGTGTTACATCAGAGGAGAGAACATCCAAAACGTTTATATTGAAGTCTCCTGTACATAACATTTCATTACTGAGTGGCACCAGTGAAGCCAGTGTACTTTCAAAATTAGACAAAAAATCGGAAGCTTTATACGAAGGCGGCCTGTATACGCACCCAAAAATCAAAGTAAAGGTGTTTATCGTAATCTTAATCCAGATTTGCTCGTAATTGTCATTTTTTGTAAATTCATTGTCTAATATAGAGAATTTAAGATTATTTTTTATATAGAGCCCGACACCACCACCCCTACTCACCCTGTCCTGTCTCACAAATCGGTATCCTAGAATTTCGAAGTCCTTAGATTTTATTTTTTTTGTTAACCATGTCTCGGTAACACCGACCACATCAAAACCCTCACCAAGCACAAATTGTTTAAAAATTGCAAAACTCGACGATAACGACCTAATGTTTATTTGAGCAGTTTTTAAGGCTTGATTCTTCATGATTTTAATAAAAGGCAGATAATTTATTTTAGTTTAGATGAAAAAAAAAACAAAGAAAAAATACAAACCAAACCCAACAAACATATATCTCTTCAGTTTCCCTTTATTGCAATAACCATCCTTTAACTAATTTTAGACTAATATTAGGAAGAGAACAAAAATTACAATACTTTATTCCTTTGTGTTCACTGACTGTGCAATTCCCATTACAGTAAGATTATATTTTAGCGATTTTTTTAAAGTCTTGTATGTCTTTGACAAAGGGTTTTTTTATTATTATTTAATACATAATGACGCAAATGCGGTAAAGACACCTACCGTAAGTGTATTGTACGATATTTTATCTACAAGCATGTTTTAGGGCACCAATATTAAAAGCTCTAAAAGAGCACTGTTTTAATTTACCCCGTAGGTGCCTCGTAAGTCGTTATCAACAATGCATTAACATCAGGTTGCTAGGGAAATAAATTATACAAATTTAATAGTTGGCTTTTATATGACAGATGTAAAACTTGACAACGGAATAAACGATAATTATTTTGTAACAATTTCGTGAAAGTGTGTTTTACGTCCTTTAAATGGAAGTCAGTAGCAGCTGTGATAATGAAATTCCGAAGAAAGTTCTGGACATTGCTAAAGCAGGTACCTTTAATTTATTGCCGGATAAATCACGGCATAGATATGAGAAGGAATATGGGCTCTTCATGGACTGGTGTTCATCAAAGAAAGTTAAAGCAATTAGTGAAGATGTGATGCTTGCCTATTTTGTGGATAAATTTAAGGACAGTAAAGCTGGATTTATAAACTCGAAAAGTTGGTGAGGTTGAAGTTATGATCAAGTTTGTGAGGTTAGATATTCCCAACTCCGAGCATAAAAATTGGTTATCTCGAACTACCCGGGAAGTTTTCGAACTTTACATGAGCTTTACATGAACAACATGAACGAGTGTATAAATGGAACTGAGTGTTCCCTTTAGTTTAAATCGAACTCCTATTTCCAACACCAACTGAACCTCAACCTCGGCAACTTTTCGAGTTTATAAATCCAGCTTAAATCATCCTCTTTATGAAGTTATTACTCAATGCTCAGATCTACTATAAGTATCAAAAATAATGTCGACATAAGCAGGTATGCAAAACTGATGGCATATTTAAAAAGGAAGTCTGTGGGATACAAAGCTAAGAAATCAAAGGCATTCTCCAAGAATGAGGTTGTAAAATTCCTTGTTACGGCACCAGATGAGGAGTTTTTATTAATGAAGGTACCTACTTAATTACGATTTTTTTTAAATCTACTTTTAAATAACAACTTATTTGCTTGTTTCAGGTGGTACTCATTGTGGGCATCGCTGGGGCATGTCGCCGAGTGGAGTTATGTAAAATGAAAATTGAAGATATTAAGGAATTTGAAACCCACTTTGTTGTAACTGTCCCGGATACAAAGACACATGTAGATAGACAGTTCTTGGTTTACGTGGAAGGATTTTCATCAGAAATTAATAATATTTCAATTTTCAAGAAGTATAGAGCCCTTGCACCCGATCATACTGCCCATACACGGTTATTTATTGCATATAAAAAAGGAAGATGCACTATCCAACCACTGGGTATAAATACTTTTGGAAAAATACCTTTTCAAATTGCATCATATTTAAAGTTGTCCAGTCCCAAAGAATATACGGGACATTGTTATCGAAGGACGTCAGCTACATTATTAGTAGATGCTGGCGGGGATATCATGAGTTTAAAAAGACATGGTAAATGGAAGTCCTCCAGTGTTGCGAGAGATATATTGAAAATTCGGTGCAAAATAAAATAGGAATTGCAAAGCAAATAAACGGTGTAGAAGAATATGCTGAGAGAACCTCATGTTTTAGTAAATCTCTAAATTTCAATTCTTGTGTCTCATCGGATAGTAAAACACTTCCTTCATCGATATCGTTTGGAAATGTTACAAATTCTACAATTAATATTAATATTTCTTAATTTATAAGTTTGGATTAGTTTAGAAATTTAAATAAGTAAGAATTTGTTATACATAATATAATGTTTAATAGGGTTTCTTTTAAAAATAAAAAATACACTTGAATAATATAAAAACTTGTTTTTATAGTATGTAATTACTCACAGCACTAGTGCGGTAAAGTGATACTTACCGCACTTAAATCAGTGCGGTAAGTAGTTACTTACCGCAAGCTTGTAGATAAAAACAAAAAAATTGCATACCAATTTATCGAATGGTGAAAAGTGCAATATCTTCAATGTTCTAGAGTGAACTAACCAAGGTTCAAATGGAACAACTCAACGAACATACTATAAGCCAAATGAACTACTGACCGGTTATCATAAATAAACATAACCCCAAATTTTGACAAAAAAAATATTTAAATATTCAGATATCTAGTTCGTTTGAGTTAATTAAAAGGAAAAGGAATGAAGGATGTACAAAAAATAATATTCATGATAGGACCGTGGCCTGTAAAACATGAACATCTGTACCAAAGCACTAAACTTAAAATCTACAGAAAACATGGAAAGGTAATGTAAACAAATATCTTACACAAAACCATGTAGCATCCTATAAACATACATCTATAGCAAAAATGAATGCTACACTATTATAAGTGGTTCTTCCTTCTCACCTTCCATATTTGCAAAGAACAGAATTGTAAATCGTTCTTCTGCTGTTTTTCTTCCAGTACACATGTCATCTTTCGATGCATATATTTTTGTTGCCAATGCACGATAGTAGAGACCTGTCTCATTTGCATTAAATACGTATCTTGGGGCATAAACCTTTAATCTGGTCATTAGCCTTTCCTTTCAAGCAGCTACGTCTTCCATATTGATATCGGCTGACTCGAGCCGACTTTTTTAAAGGTATATTACCTTGGCGTGGCGTGCAGACGACGGAATTTTTCTAACCATCCATTTGATGCCCTGAATTTGTCTTAGTCGAGACATTAAGCAGATTCCAGGGCTTTGGTGAATTGTGAGTACGGATATTGGTAGGTGTTTGTTTCGCGTCTTACAAAACTAGTTAAAAACAACCTGGTCCACTCCCAGTTCTTCGATTTTGGGAAATTCTCTTTTTTGTCACCTTCTTGAAACAAATTTCTAACTTCTGCTTTATTTTGAAGCAACATAGCCACTTGGGTCTTACCCACTTTAAATCTCTTAGCCAATTTCCTGATACTTAAACCAGTTTTTTCATTTTCTTCGATTATTTCAATTTTTTTAAAATATATGTTTTAACCTTCCTGTTAAAACAAAGTGCCAACTATTATATATTTTTGACGAGCTCTCCGTAAGCAAAATGCAACTTTGATAAATAATATACAGGGCTGTTTGGGACACACTTCATATTTCTGTCGTGACCCAGTAGGAAAGCAAAGTAAAACGTTGAAATCAATCTTAGGGGATATAATGCAATGTAATACTAAACCAAGCGGCAACGTCGCATTCGTGCTAAATTACTATGTTTTCTTCAACAACTAAATGCTAAAAAATAGAGACAAATACATTAAATTCACATGCAATATAAATGGCAACACCGCATATTAAAGTGATGGCAACGTTGTACAAATCCATAAAAATATATGTTCAAGTTAAATCCTAATGTAAAAAACTGTCTGCTACTTTATAGTATTCTCTAAAACGCAATTCTAAGACGACATACGCCACGTGCGTAGTAACAAGGAGACGCTATTCTGATTGGCCGAACGACAGTGGCCTAATGTAACACGTTGCCATCTTCGTTTCGACGTGTTAGGATCTGATTGGTCGGAGTGTTTGAGTATGGTTATATTATATTATATTGTTTGTAAACAAGTCAGTGTGTCTGGCAGAGATCGAACGATATAAGTCGCCACTCCGTGAAGGGAGAAAGCCCTCATGTAAAAGTTTGTTATTGTTTACAAAGTGTCAGGTGGAAAGTATAGAAAGTTAAGTCACCGCTAAGTGAGTGGACAAAGCCATCACATTGAAAGTTGTTATATGTTGTAGCCCATGCTAGGGTGAACAGAGGAGGAATGTTATTAATCGTTTAATAAAGAAGTAATGCAGTAAAATTCAAAAAGGATTTTATTTTCCAATTTTTCAACAAATTTGAACCAGTCGACTTGTGGAGATACAGGTTAAAGTTTTGTGTAGCTCATTGTTACAAACGTGAGTCCGCACAAGGGCGTTTCATTAAAAAAACTATGATACATCCGTTTAGGGCATCGTTTGTTTCACAAAAAAGTGACACAGGTTTGCGAAAGAAAAAAAATTATTATTAAAAGGAATTATTGTGAATCACCCGGTATATTAAAATAATTCAAGATTTATATTAAACTGCACATTTAAAAAGCCCTTTAACATAAAAACAAGATATTTTACGAGAGAAAATAAATTCTTGCTGACTAAAGTTATGCCGTTGCTATATCAGCTTGTTATCGCCGATACGTAACACAGTATAAATACTAGCTTCAAGCGAAACATAAAATTGGTTACTTTCCGATACAAAATACGAATATAGAAGGCGGTAACTACATCTCTCGAAAACAAGTAAGCGACATTTTACTTCCAATACATTATGATTGTATATTTTAGTTTTAAAGGTTAACACGAACAAGTGCCTTGTTATTTAGTCATTTTAGTGCAAATTGCACTGGAGAAGCAGTTAAATTTATTTTACAACTTCTAAACTGGAACACTTGAAAGGTAATGTTCGAGTTTAGACTAACAAACCAAGACATTTATTGCAATGCAATAATGTTTCCGCTAATATAGGGTGAATTTACAATGCAAGTTATGACAATGCTACTTTAGTGCAACTGGTGCTATCCCATAACTCATTTTTTGAATATAATGCTCAGGATTATTAGATTAAAATTGACCAAATACATAAAATCTTTCAAAACTAGCTGAAATTTGGTATTCTGGCACTGTATTTGATTCTTAACAACTAGTAAAAACTCCCCAAGTATCCGCCTCTTGCGTCATGAGATATACAGGATGTTAAAAAATAATAATAATTTTTACATATTTTTTTGGAAATCTTCAAAAAAGGAACTTCAAATAGTAAAAAAAATGTAAAATAGATCTGTAAATATTTATTAGAAAGGAAAAATACAATTTTTCGATTATTTAAATCACATCATCATCATGTATTGAGTCCGGTGAATTTTCACACGATTGGCCAATACAATGGCGACACATTGCCGAACACATCAAACCCGCTTTTCTACACTCGCACCAACGTTCACATCCCTTTTTACAACCACAGGTGATGAGATTCAGTAAACTATCAGGCGCAGGGGGAAGCTCTGTAGTGATTGGAACAAGTGTTTGGCCACGCTTTGTCCAGCCCCATTCGCACGGCGGAAGACAGTTTCCCAACCATCGCTGAACTTGTAAATATACACGACACGAATGTTGTCGAGTTGCATCTTTAGTAGGGGGCAAAGATGAAAGTTGAAAAGTATCCTTTATGGTTTGCTTGGCAACTGTCTGTTTAAACAAAAAGTACCTTAGCTGATCTAAATCCATTTCGAGGTCAAATTTATTATATATGTGCAAAACAAATGCTTCCCCAGCTTTCGCAATGTCGTTATGTTCAGTTCGAGGGTCGTTAAATACGGAAACGGTCGTCCGCAACTCTGCATTTTTTAAGCATTGGAAGGTCTTTACTTTACCTTTTCTGAAGAATGCCGATGTCGTATCACAGCCTGACATAGCGTGTGCAAATAGTAAGACATCTTTCAAAGGACCTATATTTTTTTGGATTTCTGCAATGTCATAGTATTTACTCTCCTTTTTAAGACTTCCAGTTTTTAGCATCTTCAGTTTCGGAGCATTACCCTCGTCTGATCTTGCTATCAATACTGTTAAAATATCAGTATCTGTCGCGACTACAGTAACTGACGGATTATTGGAACATAAACCAATCGCTGTTTCTGAGATCAGTGTGTCCGCATCTGCTTCAGCTTGATGAACGACCATTTCCTTTTCCCCTAGCTTTTGCATCAATAAGTCTATAAGTTGAGCCTTGTTGTTTGGATTACAAAGAAATTCATCTTTCCCAGATACAATCGGTAAGTTTAATTCTACTTTTAAATTTGCACACGATTTACCTGCGGATCGGCGCTTCTGTTCTTCAATTTTTATACTTGTGTCTCCTCTGTAACCGTCAAATACTGTGATGCAAGATATTCCGAATTTCCGTTGGATGTATGATACATAAGAATTACATACATCTTCATAAGTTGCAGGACGTGGTGGCCAGTTTACTGTGTGTATAAGATATCCCCCATCAAGGACATAAAACGTATCCGACGTTGAAGTAGATGAGCACGGGAAGTAAGATTCAAGTTTCTTTGCGAGTTCTGCCTTGTTTGTTTTCCTCAATGAAACATCATCAAATAGACAGGGGGGTTTTGGCGCGAGTTCATATTTAAAAGCTTCCTTAAGACAATCTTCGCTATTCATTACACACAATATTCTGTTGAATAATTGTTGTGGATTCACTTCTACGCAAGCATTGCGCACAGTTATGCAGCGATTCATTGCAGACAAAGGTTTAACTCTGTCCTTCCTCTTAAGTTTTATATCTTCAAAATTGCCATTAACATTTTTCATAGATTCCTGGCCAATCTGCAGAGCCCTATCACAATTTATGGCTTCATCACCGAGTAATCCAGTGGCCAAACACACCAGTTCATTATTTCCCCTTGATACAAATGGATTGTGATGTGATAACCAGTCACGTAAAATTTTGAGATCTTGATGGTCTCTGGTTTTTCTTGCATCTCGCTGATCTACATGTTGGTCTGAGGTTTCTGACTTTACACCTGTGAATTCTTCAATAGCTTCACACATTTTTATGCAGCGTGGCAAGGCCGCTATCCATGTACTCAGCGTGCTGTCTGTTATACCTCTGCCTGTAAACAAGAACATTTTCGATGTAAGCATTACATAAAGAAAAACGACACAACAGGTAATGCTTGGTTAATCTCTTGCAGCAGACCTACACTCTGTTCCTTTAAGCAAGATAAGTTTACCTGTAGTTAGTCCGCCTTTAGTTTTCATAGAGTTGTTTACTCGAGGCGCTGGCGGGACGGAAGGAGGAGGGGGGTGTATCTAGGAACGCAAGCGGCGGACGAGTGGGGAGTTTTTGGACATTGTTTATCTAAGTATTGTGAGTACGTATGCAATGTTTTAGCTAGTTTTGAAGGATTTTATGTTTAAAACCTAATACTCCTGAGCTAATATTACATTTAATATAAAATATTCCTGTTCTGTATCTTATAAAGCGTCAGGCTAGTAAACTCATATTGCTAAATCAGGATTTCCACACTGACTGCCTGGAGGGTACAGGATATAGTTTGCATTATCCGGTTGAACGGAGCCGATTTCGCCGCAAAAACGCATAGTCTTATCATGAAAAGAGGCCTTTTCCAAATTAATGTTCAATCCTGTATATTAAAATCATTAATTTAAGTTTCTTGGCCTGGTGACCCATAAATGTATTTAATATTTTACTAAATTAATTATAGCACAACGCCGAGTTTGCTATTTATTGATGGTAAACAAACATACATAATTACCAAATGATAAGGATGACAGCCCGCAATTGATATAAATAGCATGCTTGGTGATACAGAATGCAGGATCAGAAAGAGAGCTGACAGCAAGCTAGCAGAAAGTACGATAAACATGGGTCGCTCGGTCACCATAGTTTGCCCAGTCATTGCATCTCTGCGCCTCTGATAGTATAGAATTTACAATGTAGGTTTTGTGTAGAGGGAAATGTTTCGCTCCATAACGGTGGTCCCCTGCAGACATATGAAATTAGAATCTTGAGTAATGGTCTTATTGTGGCAAAAATAAAGAGCTTTGTTTTTTAGACCTGTGTCCTTTTATTCAAGGCACCCCTTTTGTCTAATATTAATGTTTAAACGTGACAGTATAATAGCGTGCTAAAGATGTTACTGCCATCCTCGTTTTGTTGGCGGACCCGGTATATAGGTAAAGTAACTATAAGATTTATAATTTCAGTATCGAATTTAATGTGCTTGTAGCGAAACGGGCAGACCAAAATGAACACCGCTAAAATACATTATAATCAACATTATATTCGTAAATTCGAAGTAAAATTGGATCAGCATTGTTTAGTAGTAAAGGGTGATTTTGAATGTAAATCCTTCTCCAGGGGTTTAGTAATGTAAATTTATTAGACGTAAGAGACTAGTGAGATGGTTAGTTGGTTAAGGTAAAAGGTGAAATGATTGGATTGCGTTTACTCGGTAAGCTTAGGACTATATTTTTACTGAATGATATATTTTCGAAGTAACTACTTTAGGCACTTTACTTATTTAGACGAATATACACCTAAGAACTACTATCGTAGAGTGGGGGTTGTTGGAACATATTATGGGGAACGTATAAGTATATACAGTTGCTTTATTATTAAATCTAGGGGCAAAAAACTGGGCTTGGGTACACTGCATAGGCCAACCGACTCAAACCTCCTTCAAAGCTTGGGAGATCTGAATAATTCCCTGGTGACTTTACTTCCTGAGCATGACATTGTTGTTTTCGGAGGGGATTTTAATGTAGATTTCCTATCTGTTAACAAACATTGGTCCTGAACCAGCCCTAGGGGTGCCTAAATGTACAGTACAAGAAGCTATTAAGTGATGGACCAAAAATGAAAACAAAGTCTACTGGAACAGCAGACAGGGACTCAATTATAAGAAGAGAGTTATGGGAAGTATTGGTCCTAAATTCTTAAAATAGTTACCTAACCTTAGCAGGAATCAACTAAGATTAACAACGGGAATCCTAACAGGACAAATGGCTGTTAGGGATCATATGAACAAAATGAAGATATACAATGAAAATTTTAGCTGTAGGCTCTGCGGCAAGGATCTACTGTCTATCATGTAGTCTGTCAGTGCGAATCTCTAGATCGCAGGCGCTATGTCATATTCGGGAGAGTAAAACTGGAACTGAATGAAATAACCACTAAATCAGCAGTTGACGTCTATAAACCAATACACGGAACCAAGATTACCGCATGGATACAATAAAACGAAGGTTTGCACAATAGGCCTACTTATGGCAGCAATTCTCCGGTTAAGGACGGGCCTAAGGTAAAAAAAAACCTTTTGAAGTTTGGTTTGAATACAAAAATACCCAAAGATAGCGATATTGTAATGGACAATGTCATAGTCGTCAAGTAAAAATGTTTCCTAGTTCTAGTAGTACAAAGCAGAAAGCTAAAATTTTATGACAAATAGTAATATATATTTTGAAGAAAGTTACAAAAAATGGGGTCATTTAGAAGGATTACAGGCCTTTAAAATTAATAAAGAATGCATTTGTGATAAACTTATTGCAATAGAAAGTGGACATACAGTGTTGCGTCTTCCCCCCCTACTATTTTGCATTTAATCCAATCGAACTAATATGGCACCAAGTGAAATCAAATATTAAAAGGCATAGTACTTCTTCAACATTAAAAATTTCGGTAGTGGTAAACTTAAATTATCTGTTTTATACCTATCTTTAGAAATGAGACATATTTTATAAAAAATTTCAATTACAAGAAATTAAATAAATTATTTAAATTGAAGTGATGTTTTACTAGTTGTATAATAGAGAATATACGTAGGTATATCTTTACTAGGATCATGCTCACGCTGCTTTACATCCATCCACAAACAACATAACCTAGAAAATATGCGACTGTGGTTTACGTATATTTATTTATTTCAAGCACAAAACACTATAATATTAGACTATTTAAATAACAGTGAGACAAAAGGTAAATAGTGCTTATTTAGTTTATTTAGTTACAATTATAAATACTGTGGTATTTTCTTCAATTTTATTTCTCCAAAGAAACAGACTTGGGAAGAGATGAGTGATTATTGTAAATATTTACTGTTACTGTTGAATCTTCGGTGGCGTTAATGGTTATCCGTGGAATATTCTGGGTGGACACAATAGTTTGTGTGAGACCTTGCTCATTTATAATTAATCTAGTCGTTCCACTTGACGTTACAGATGCTGTAGCTGTGGTATTTTGGGATGTACGTGATAAGCAAGGTGGAGATACACCGTGTGAAGATCATGTGGAGACAAAATATTTGCAACTTCAACCTTGCTTTTCATCGAAGTTTCAATGTAACCTTCGGCCACTGCTGAAGACTTCCAGCCACCATGCTTCTTAATAGTGTTTAAGTCACCCCGACTTTTTGCTAAGTGTGTAACACTGGACCGTCTAAAACAATGGCCTGTAAATAACTTGGGATTTGGTAATTTTAAGTAAGAAGCAATAACAAAAGGAGCTTTGCCAATTGTGTTAAGACCAATAGGAGTGTTCATGCACTATCCATTTCGATAAGTCAAGAAAAATCTGCGACTTGTCACGTAATTTGGTCTGAGACTAAAATACTGTGTTACCATTTGTACCCAGTCACTATTTTTCATTATAAACTGCCTGGTTATGTAATTTTTAGTTTTGGGTACATGAAGAATGATTATATCGTCTCTAAATTCAATATCATCTACTGACATATTTGTAATTTCTTTTCTGCGGCAGGCACCATTATAGCCGATTTTAAGAATAACCTAAAATTTATATTCAACATCAACTACATTTAATATGGGAAAGTTTTTTTTGTCGATACTTATTGTATTTTTATTTGAGATAAACGTATATCGTTGCTAATGCTGAGAAAGTTATTTTGAAGCAAAAATTTTAAGAATCATTTCAATCTTGTTAACTACATTCTTATTTAATGCAATACTTACTTTGATTGCTAGATAATATGTTTTATCATCAGCTTGTCCAATAATGCGATTAATTTGCTCATCTCTAAAATTTTTGATTTTTTTGGCGTGTAACCCTCCGAAAGCCTTTTTAAATATGCCTGTAATTTCTTATATTTCGGTATATCAATATTTCTTTATATATTTAAACAACTTTGAGTATTGGGACCACATCGATAAAGCATTTTTAATTTTACTTCCTTTTTTAAAAAATGCTATCAGGACATTTTCTGAAATATCTTTTACACTATTTTGCTCACACCATAGCTCAAAATCTGCATATTTTTTTTGATAGATATTGCGAAATTTCTTCGGTAATAGATTATTTAATATGTATTACTTTTCAAATAATGGCGGCTGGAGTGCCCAATTATTTTCTCTGTAACATACTGGTGCCTTCCTCAAAAAAAAAAATAAAAATTTTGACTGGAAATTATTAACTATATTTTTTTTTAAATTTCCTTAAAAATTACCCAAATAGAAAAACTATTATAAAATACCTATTCGTTTCATAAGACATTTTAGAGCACTCGTCTCATTAGGACAACAGACGCGTGATCTAAAATTGTGTCTTATAAATCTTATGTTTTAATATACTATTAAGTAACCCCATTCTATGGTATTTAAGATATTAAGGTGTATAACAAAATTGCAGTTCTTTAAACATATGAACGAAAGACATAAAGGGAGTGGTTACTTTTTCTAGTTTCTAAATCAAATCGGGCCTTAACCCCTGACCTGACTGCCAACGTTAGGAAAGTTATCGTTTTTAAAGACTGGACAAACTTTGTGAAACATTTCCAGATGTTTGGCATTTTACACAAGCGAAGGCACTTGTCCCTGCACGACATACCGGGTGATGCATGGCTTAGTTGAACATAGGAAATCCTATGTAAATTTTGAAGTAGCTAAATATTGACTTCCCTGTGTATTTAATAGGCCGATATAATAAACCCATGTGCCAAGTTAGAATAAATTTTAATGGGGCAATCCTAACTTATTCAATTAAATGGGACGGCGAAATTACGAAATTTTCATGGTTTAGGTAATACAGCAGATACCAGCAAATTATTATTTGACATTGACAAAACGAAAAATAGCGTCAGTGACCACATTTTTATTGAAGGTGCTTTAATTTAGCTAAAAATGAGCTATTCTATTAAGGAAAAAGTAACTATGATTAGGTGGTATTTATTCAGGAAACAGTTTAAGAGCAGAGCCTGAAATGTTTTTAGTTCAATTCCCTGATAAGCTTATCCCTTCCATTTCATTAATTAAACTTATCATTAGTAAATTTGACTTCAAGTGCACTGTAATAAGTAAATGTAAATGCTCAACTCAGAATGTCAATAGAGCTGAAGAGAGGAATTACAGAGATCTTAATATTCTACTGCACGTGGAGGAAAATAAAAGATTAGCACGAGGATTCTTAAGCAAGCCGTAGGAAAACATCAAACCACATATTTTTCTTTCAAGTATGAAAAACATCAAGAGCTACGGCCAGGTAATGAAGAACGGAGAATGGTATTCTGTTTCGAGGTAGTGGAAAGAGTAAATAATAATAGGGATTTTTTGAGCAATATTTATTGTATCGATGACTGTTTACTCACCCTCAACAACGAACCAACCACAAAAAAATAAATGTTTGGGGGGAATTGTAGGACATCACATTATTGGGAACGCAACCTAACAGCAGTAATCTACTTGGACTTACTACAAAATCGAACTGAACCCGCACTAGAAGAAGTTGAACGCGAAAATCAGGAGATCTGGTATCAAAAGAATGGTTGTTCTGCCCATAATTCTCTCATGGTTAGAGAATACTTGCAAAATACTTTTAAAGGAAATATTATTGGCCCATAGCATCTAATCCTTTAGCCAGTCAGATCTTCTGATCTTTCGCCAGTGGGGTCTGTGGGGTCACTTAAAAAAATTTATTTATAAAGAGATAAAATTTAAAAATCTAGATCAGCTAAATAACTATATTTCGTTAGAATAAGACAGAATTTCTCAGTATCAACTCAGTAATGTTAGGAATGAATTTTATGACCGGTTAGGATATTGTTTAGCTGTTAATGGAGGGTTGTTTGAACATTTAATTAATTCATATTTTTGTGAAAATCTGTAGCCTTAGGTATGTTATGTTAAAATAAAGGCTTAGTAAGAAAATCATAATGGTGTCTTTTATTTTGAATGTGTGATTGCCGGATTGGTGAAACGAAAATGTATCTCTAATGTGAAAAAATATTTATTCGTTAAGTCCAGCTTTACGTCTATTCTTGACAATAGCGTCATAGAAATTATTTGCTGTTGTTGGACTGTATTACCTAAACTATGAAAATTTCGTTATTTTGCCATCACATTTAATTAAATAAGTTAGGATTGGCTTATTAAAATTTGTTCAAACTTGGCACCTGGGTTCATTATATGGGCCTCTTCAAAAAGTTATAATTCAATTTTTCTCTAAAATTTACTGTGGAGCCAATATTTAGCCACCTCAAAATTTACATGGTTCTTCCTATGTTTAACTAACCCATGCATCACCCGGTATGATGACATACGCAAGTATTTTATCCGGACCAGTAGTAAGCTTGTGTTTAATGTGCCTAATTGCGTTAAAAACTAAAATTTTGTTAAAACTGGTGTTATATATACCAGATGGGGATGAATTCCACTCAACATCTAGGGACGGCTCAGAGGGCATTAGAGTGCTAAACGAAGGGACCAATCGTACATTTCGAAAATGTTATCTCTGATTATAAGAATTTTAAATAAAGTTTAGAGATATTCTTTAGTTCATTAAAAAAAATATTTTGAAAATACAAGGTGTTTTACTTCTCAACTATATTGCTTTAGTAGAGCGAACTCTTACATAGAGTTGCAAGTTTAACATAATGTGTTTAACTCGAATACCTTTTTTGGATATTAGATTACACAAGCATCCGCCATTTTCCCGAATTGTCCACTTGAATTCATTTATACGGTTTTTCTTTTGATACTTAACCCGAGAAAAAGGGTCAGCGTCCGTTTATACGTATTAGCAAGGGACGAGATGAGCATCCAAAAAAACATTCTGCCCATTTAAAATATGTATAGCGAATATATCAGTGTCCTATTATTGTACGAGTTAGATCCGACATAAGGCGTATCCCAAAAGCCTGCTTATTATGCTTTGTCTTTCTATTTTAAGGAAAAAATGAAAAAGACGTCTATCGGTGGGAGCATTTTGAGTTGCTCCAAGTATCTAGATGAGCTCACCTATTACAGATAATATATACGTATGAGAAATTACGGTCAAGCGTTGTAAATTTTTGTTAGCTGTAATGGAACTGCTTTAAGTTAGAGTGATATCGCGTTTAAATTATCACGTTTGCACGCACACGTTAAATAAACGTACTTACAAAATGTACCTTAAACAGTATCTTTAATTAAGATCAAACCAAGATCTGAATGCAAGAACGATATACTGATTTGATCTTGGATGACTGCTTAATTTCCCGAAAAGGCCTTAAATTCGTGAAGCGCCCGTTAACACACTTGCTTCACCGAGCCCTCTTGGAAGATTGCTGGCTTCACCCTTGCGCCGTGCTTCTTGTCTCTCTCAGCCGGCGCGCGATGCGACTTAATTTATTTTTCGTCCAATAGGAAGTTCGCATCCCAATGACGTTTCACAAGTACCGTCGAGGCGCGCTTTTTACTAGCTACGTGACTGAATTCCAATAGCTGCGTTAATTTACAAACAAAAATAGCAGATATTGAAATCGCACGCACAAATCATTTACCAACCTATTCTCTTTGACGTGTTGATCCACGTTTCCCCAACACTGTGTTTTATTTTAAAATTGTGTTTGGGTCTTACTTATTCACAACCAGATAACTTATTAAGCTAGTTGGAATTTAATAATTAATACCTTGGAAATGGTGACAGATCGGTATAGAAGAATGATAGAGAAAGTTATAAAGAAAGTACTATCTATATCATATTCAAATTTATGTTGCATATAAATTTAGCAAATCAATGGCACACTTATGTCACAGCTTCAAAACATTGTGCAGGGCCGAAGTAAATATAAAGTATTTATAACTATTTTATATATTATTTATGTCGCCAGGATTGTGAAAATACTGTCTGTAAAAGGTCTTTACAGAAACCTACCACATATTCTTCAGACCAAAATTAGCCGATTTAAGTAAACTTACCTTAGTACAAAGTTGCTTAGTTTGGGCGCTAGACAGCGCTAAAGTGACACTTTTTAAATCGTTTTTCTGGATTAATTCAAAAACTGCTCATACTATTTTGCCGAATTTGGTACGTTGGCATAGCTTTATGGGGCAAAAAAACCCATGCCACAATTCTGATTAATATTAGTTCATGGGCGTAGAACCTGGGTTTTTTACTAATTGCTTGTTTCAGATTTCTATGCCAATGGAACAAGAGGGGTTTGGGCACAAAATTCAGATAAACCAACTCATTTGCTACAAAAAAGGTACTCTTAATAAGACTCGATTCCTCTGACGGTTTTCGAGAAATTTGCATTTTATTACGTATTAGTTTTTACAAAAAAAAAATAAAATAACTAAATCATAAACAGAAATAAATAGAAATATCATAAAAATTGCTCAAAATGTTCACCATTTTCATGAATACAAAGATTTATACGTCGAAGAAAATTAAAACATACTCAATGCAGAACTTGTTTATCGCCCATAAGAATATTTATTGCATCTTGAATACGTTGCCATAGTTGTTCTGCGTTATCTGGAGTTGTCCTGCAAACCACGGTCTTAAGATGCCTCCATACGAAATTATCCAATGGATTTAAGCCCGGAGATCGTTGTGACCAATTTACAAGGGCATAACCTCTACCAATCCATTTATTTAGGTACCGCTGATTCAAAAAGTTTCTAACATTTAATGCAAAATGTGGTAGAGCGCTATTGTGCATAAACCACATATCTGTCCGAAGTTGTAAAGGTAAATCTTCTAGCAAATCTGACAGCATATTTTGTGGATGTTGCAAATAAATTTCTCCGGTTAACCTTTGTGGAATAATGACAGGATCAACAATGTGATTACCAATTATTCCAGCCCACACATTAATTCTAAACTCATTTTGAAAATGTTTTACTTTGATAACATGTGGATTATCATCCGCATAAACAGGTTCATTATGAAAATTTGTAATTCCTCTTCTTGTGAAACATGCTTCATCGGTAAACAAAATATTGTTGGCAAAATTGGGATTCTCTTCTCTCTGCCTATGAACAAGCCGACTAAAAACCAGGCGCATTTCAGGATCATTAGGTAAAAGATCTTGAACTGGCATCTTATGGTATGGATTTAGCAACTGTTCTTGAAGTACTTCATGAACAATATCTTTGTATACTCCTATTTCCCTACCTAGCCTCCTGGTGCTAATTTCTGGATCTTCTGCAACACGTTCTAAAATGTCTTCCTCGACTTCAGGAACCCTTACAAAACGCTGTCTTCTATTATCAATGGCTTTAGGAGTAAATTGGCCGTTGCCCCGCAGGCGTCTTTCATCAGCAGCAAACGTCGGGTGGCTTTGTATACGACGATTTGGAAACCTTTCGGAGTAGAGTCTGACACATTCTCGACCATTTCCTTGGCAATACCCAAATACCAATATCATATCGGCATATTCTGCATTAGTGTATTGCACCGCCATGATAATCCACGACAATTAAAGTTTTCTAATAATTAGTGCAAGCAGATAAAATGATTGAACGTTAGCAACAATATTAAATGTTACAAATTTGACAATAATCTTATGTTGTCAGATGAAACTAATAATAACCAACAATAACAATCGTTTATGAGGTGTAAGGTCGTGTTGTACATACCTGAATAAGACCGTGCGAACAAAAAGCAGATAATAAAAAAACTGCGCCATATCAAAAGTACTCAGGTTAGTTCTTCCGTTGGACATATCAGGGGGTAAAGCGTCGAATGAAAATCATTATACAGAGCGGTGTCTTCCGAAATTAATTGATTTAATTAATGCACATCACGACAATTATGAAATCATATTTAATCAACCTGCTGTGACTACACTAGAACAACCAGAAATTTGTTAGCTGCTCATAACATCCCATTTATACCAAAGAATAGCAATCCACCAAATTTTCGTCAGGCAAGGCTTGTGGAAGATTTTTGAGCAACATTAAGCAGAAAGGCTTATGACAGTGGTTGGGAAGCCGAAAATGAACATTAGGGAGACAGAATAAATTATGGCTTTTTCTCAAATTAGCAGTAGAAAATAGTACATTACATGGTCAACATGGTGTATCCCAAATTCGATGCTCACCATTGGGATCTCGGTTATTATTGAAGTAAAAGATATGGTTAAATTAGGAAAATGTTAGAGAATTATATGCCCATTTTAAATAATTATCCAAAATGGGCTAAACATATTTATATGAGTAGTTAGTAAAGTTTACCAGCCTCAAAGCTCTAATATAAAATTATATTCTGTGCAATATTAGCATTCTAAGTTCTCGTAAATATAGGGTTGTAAATATTACGAGAACGAATTAGAGAACAAGTAATAGGATTGAAGCCTAATCTCCCTACGCATAACAATTTCGTAATAATTAAGATGATAATATTTTGCTGAATATGTCTTCATAATTTCACATACTTAATATACAGCATAGCTTAGGGCTAAACTATTTAGACTACAGTAAGGGGCAAAAGTCGTCCCCGTAAACTAATTCACTTCTGAGATTAAAAAAGGATGCCGCGGAATTAGTCACGCATGTCTTCAATTATTACTCTTGAAGGGTAACTTAGGTAAAAGGTAAAGGTGAATGAAAAATAGAACTGTCAAGCCCTGAGTTTTTATTTATAAGAGAATTAAATATTACAAATATTTTCAAGACTGTAAAAAGATAAATCAAAACATGTAAGAAGTAGAAGGTGGACACGTCTCTAATTTAGTTTAAAATTATTGTTTTTGGGTTCGTTGTTGTGTATGTTTTTTTTTTTTTTAATTCCGTATAAAAATGATAATAATGTAATATGATAACAAAACCTTAAAAAACATAACAAAACGTATACTTCACAAAAGAAACCGTTATTTAATTCCGTCTCTATAAGATAAGAACGTAAGATATAAGCAATTGAAATTGACCAAGAACGCCCCGTGACGTCATCTGTCACGAATTCTTACCGCCGTTGATGCTGGACTATGTACTTTAGTGGGTTCGAAGGTGATTAGATGCTTGTTTCCAGGATTTCTGGTTTATTTTGAATAAAAATATTGTTTTACCTGCTTCACTACGCCTGAAAAAGATAGTCTGATAATTTACTAAATGTAGGTAGATATGTTCCAAGCAAATGTGGTAAACGGCATCTTAAAAATATTATAACTATATAAAACTCGGGAAAACTTTTCGTCGTTATAGAAATATAAAATTTGTTTTTATTTTCAGTCATATTAAAAAGAAAAAAATAATAATTTTATTAAATTTATATTAACACGAGTAGTTTTTCAGACAAGTATTATATTTTTTTTAATAGGTTTTGGGAAAAAATATTGCGAATTAAAATAATTTTAAATAAAATAAGAAACCTTTTTGAAATTTTTTAAAGTGGAATTGGAATTATCAGAAGAACTTAAAATAAAATAAAAAGAATAAAAATATTTCAAGTTTTTTCGGATAAAATTAAATAAATAAAGTTTGTAAGTTAATTAAGAGCATAAGTGGTATTAGAATTCAGCCAACTTTAAAATATTTTTATATTTTTATTAAAATAAAGAAAATATAAAATGAGTTAAAAATATATTTGGAAAACTCACGTTTATAAAATAAAATAATCCAACAAGGGGTTTATTAACAGAACACATCACAAATAAGCAAAAATATTTTAAAACAGAATAAATTAAAATTAAACAAAATTTTAATTTATTTTTCACTTCACTTTTCTTTTCAGACTGTTTATTTAACCGAGCAAAAGGTACCGTACGAGAGAAACTGATTGAACTAGGCGCTGCTAAAGTTTAAATAATCTCTCTTCCACCTCGGAGAAGACGCGCTAGTACGATTCCTGATTGGTCGAAACTCTAACTCAAACTAGTTTTACCTAATTAGATCGTGGAATGGGGTGTCAACGAGTTTTCTAATAACTGTCAAATAAACTAAGATAATTGCCTTTGTCAAAAAGTCGAAATATTTTGTTTTTCTGATACCGAGAAAGGGACTCCAGAAACTGGAACACTTGTGTTAACATCTGCGAGCACTTGCAGGTGTTGTTTTGGTAAATTTACCCCTATAAATAGGTGGAATTGCTAGAGGAAAAGTTAGTTCATTTTGAACCGTCGCGTCGTAATGTTCAAATACCCATAAAGTTAGTACCGTCGTCCGTTCAAAGTTGCCGTGCCGTTATAGTCAAGTGTGGTCGCGAATAGCTTAGTTCGAAAATTGAAAGTGTGTTGACCCGAAGTCACACGGAGATAGTAAGGGATCGTCGCGGTTTCAGAAACCTTTACTTATTGACTTGGCGCGGTAACGCGAAAAGTTTTGTTGAACAAAGCGTAAAGTGAGCGCATTGCTAAAAGCCAGTGTCGACGTTAGGATTATTTGTAATTTTAATAAGTAAGTGAAGAGATTTGTTTGTGGATTTAAGTTTATTATTGGTGACTTCGATTGAAATTTAATAATATAATAAATAAGTGAAATTGTTAGTGACTTTGTCGTTTTACTGCTAGAAATTAGAAGTAAACTTATTTAATTTACAATTAAATATTGCTCCCTTTAAAATAAAAATAAAAACTAATCAATTCAACAACAATTTGGATGTATTTGGTGTAACTGGTACTGCGAACCCCGTTGAGGATTAAAGTAGCCGCCTTAAAGGGATGAGGTCGTAAAACAGTAAGTACCCATTTGAAGATACAAGGTGAGCACTATACAGTTACAACGGAAGATTTTTTAATTGGAGCAAGTTCGCCAAATAAAGGCAGATAAATTACGGGTAAACAGAAAAACAGGAGTTTTACTGGTAAATTTGAACTGTATTACATCAAATAACTTGAAATGTTTCGCTGCACAGTAGCTTCTTCAGAACTACTAAGGCAGGTAAGTATGTGTATCTTATTATTTTAAATAGTATTAGGAGTAGTTGCAGTACCCAGCAGTAGTCGTAATTAATTAATATTGGTCTGTAAGTATTGGGTAGGAAGTAGAAAATAAAGTCAATTATGCGTAAAATAAAAAAAAGGGGCGGATGTTAGTTAAATTTCATAAAATAATGTGATACAATTTGGGTTTTGAGAAATTTTTTTGCAATCGAATCAGTTTTGATCGTAGTTATCAATTTATATCAATTTCCTTACAAATTTTTTTTATCGACGATGTGACAGGTTTCGCCGGTCACATGACAGGCATCTCCAGACTTCCAATATGGGAAACTGCAGCCAACTCTTGTTGCTGTTTGTCATTTCGCTTTAAATTGTTACACAGAAAAGCTTGCGATAAGCTTAAATTATTTTATACGCACAGAGGGTATGGAATTCCTATATTATATCTCATTTCATCTCGTATACTGTGACGTAGTCTATTGGCCCGCTTTACTTCAGGTAGACAAGAATAGCCTTCAAAAGCTTCAGAATGCATGCCTGAGATTTAGTTATGGTGTTCATAAGTATGATCATAAAACGCCAGCACTTTGTGACTCTGGTTAGTTTAAGACTATCAGAGAGATTTTTACTAGATATGGCCATATGCCAGTTTGTTGGTATCTATAAAAGGTAACAAGTTGCCTGAATCTTTGTATATTGAAGTTGTTATAGGGGCCGATATAATTGATCGACAAGCACGGTACAGGGACCTGTACGTACAGCGTGCCAAGGCATAGGTCAGCCCTTTTCAGCGCTCTTTCTCCTATAATGCCGCTGATATTTTTAATTCGCTTCCCAAAGATGTCAGGACAGTCTCGGATTCAGTTGCATTCCGATATCGAATAAAAAATTACATTTAATTTAATTACATTAATTTATTTTTAATTATTCGATTTTTTTTTTAGATATACATAGTTTTCTTCTCTGTGTAACATCTTCGAGTAATAGACAAATAGTTATGAAATCAAAATTATATATTAATATTTCTACAATTATATTTTTTGTCTTACATAGTAGGTAGTGTAAAGTATTTTCTTTTTAAATATTTGCTTTATCAACATATAATATTATAAACAACTTTATTAAATGTTTACTAAATAATGGTGGCTACATGAGCAGCTTAGCTGGATTACGCCACCACCTTTTCGAGCTAATTGCTTTGTGATAATTTGTTTAATTATTAAATAAAGGGTTTTGTTACACTATTCATTCACAAGAATCACTTACATTTTTGGATTGGTATTTGTTTAATATTGTAATATTAATATTCTTAAATACAGTTAGATGCGGAAAACACATATTATTTATCTATTAAAATTATCTTTAAATGTAAAAAATATTTATACAAGGTATGGTTGCCAGCGAATTTTAAACAAAAAGGTGGATTGGAAGCTGGTTAGCGTTAACGCTAAGTATTTACATTTTTGCGTTTGTTTTTGTTTAATATTAATATACAATTACATTCGGAAAACACATATTAATCTATAAAAATTGTGTTTAAATGTAAAAAATGATTTCGTTCCTAAAATTTACGTCTGGACATGTATGTTTGCACAATGACAGATTTTAACAGTGTTGCCAGTTGTCACAAAAAAAGGTGTGCTGTAATTTTACATTCGTAAGATTGTTTTTATTTTCTTATGTTGATATAATATTTGTATTTTTGAATTTGATTGCCAATGTTGTTATATTATCTGGACCAAGTGATGACTACTTTTTAACCCGCGGCT
The DNA here is from genome assembly GCA_963920685.1 of Polydrusus tereticollis. Lineage (NCBI taxonomy): Eukaryota > Metazoa > Arthropoda > Insecta > Coleoptera > Curculionidae > Polydrusus > Polydrusus tereticollis. The sequence continues at coordinate 29,996,616 of OY987332.1, read as the reverse complement.
GTACGTTGATTGGTCACGAGTTTGGCCATGGATTTTTGCATGACCAATCCCGTTACAGAAACTATAGAGGCGCGTAGTCGTTTTGAAAATATTAAATACTTGGACGGTGTTCACGTTAGTATTATTTTTCCTTAATTTTGTAGTCTCTTTGGAAAAAATATAGGCGAATTGTAGACAAAAAGGTGGATTGGATGCTCCTTAGTGCTAATTCAGCCAATGTAAGGCTAATAATTTTAAGGTATTCTTAGAGAATACTTTTTTCTTTAAATATAGGCAAGTTGCAAAGAAAAAGGTGGATTGGAAGCGGGTTAGCGCTAATTTAGCAAATATATGGCTACTATTCTTACTACTTTTTTTTACTTACTTACTTACTACTTTTACTTACTTACTTTTATATTTTATTAAAAACCCTAGATGTTGTTTTACTTTTTTTCTGTTACAAGATCGAAAATCTGGCAACATCGCAAAAATTTTTCTTGTCATAAAATCGCTACTTTTATTAATTAATTTCCTAAAAGCTACTGTGTATCCTGCAAATTTTTTGGTTGAAAGCGACTACTAAAAATGTGTGCTTTCAGAAAAAAAAAACTAAAACTTTCAAATTCTTGTGTATGTATAGTGTCATGGACCTTTACAGAAATAACAAACACTTATTAAGAACCGAACTATTAAAACACATACACCTACGATGTTTTAGTCTGAAGATGAAAAAGACTGGAAGGTGTAAACGTACTACGGAACCTCCTGAGAGACCTGCAACATTAACCATGACTGAGTCAGAAGAGGTTATATTTCGAGAGATGATCCTTCAACTAGTGCCAGGTAGGTAGCAGTGCAACTTCCAATAAGTGCATCAACTGTTTGGAGGGTTTTGCATCTTCATCAACCATACCCATACCATATTCAACGTGCGCAAGCTCTGCTTCGCCTTGATTTTAATCAAAGTTTGATTTTAGTAGGTGATTGCTGCATAGAGTAGCATATAACAATATTTTTTGCCAAACGATTTATTTACTGATAATGCCTCGTTTTTAAGAGAAGCCATTATAAATTTTTATTGCAAACATTTTTGGGCGGACGATAATTCTAATAAAATTAGAGAAGGTCGCTTTCAGCGACTATTTCCCTCATATACTGTAACTACAATGCGCTTTTCACTTGATTTTCGGTGAAAATCAGCCCTCGGTCGCGATTGAGCTGAAAATTGCACTCTTCTGGTTTTTCATTGTTGGTTACCTACGAGAATAACCGTCACTGTCACAACAAGTTGAAATTTCTGCTTTGACAATTTCGCGTCAATTTATCAAAATGATTCAGGAAATAGTCTAAAAAATATATTTCGTGCATGTAAAATGGCTTGATAATCATGCACTCAGATTTGTTGCCCTAAAGAAAGAGCTTTCATGCATAGTAACAATAAAAATGCATTCAAGCTGTTTCTAGGGCAACAAACCTTCATGCATGATTTTCAGCAATTTTACATGCACTTAACATATTACTATTGACAATTTTCGGTGAATTGGGCAGGGATCATTGGCGACTATCTTATTGGACCATACTTTTTACCACCTCGATTGTATGGAAACTCCTATACGCAGCTTCTGTCTGAAGAACTTAATGTTCTGTTAGAAGATGTACCTCTACAAATAAGAACTAATATCTGGTTCACGCACGACGGCGCCCCAGCTCATTTTAGTCTAGTTGCTCGTCAATACCTCGACAACACGTTTACTAACTGCTGGATTGAACCCGCAGGTCCACAAGGTTGACCAGCTCGCAGTCCATTTTTGAATCCTCTAGACTATTATTTATGGGGTCACCTAAAGTCTCTTGTTTACAAGACGCCTGTACTGGATGAAAACGACTTGAGAATTCGGATTATTGAAAGTTGTAATGGGATACGAAATTATGCAAGCATTTTTGAACGTGTAAGAGAATCAATGGCGAAACGAGTGCAATCGTGCTTTCCATCAGAAAGTGGCCATTTTCAACATTTGCTTTGGTTAACTGTTGTATTTTTTTTGTATCATTATTTAAAAAAATAATTTAATTTTCAATTTAAATATTTTAATTAACTTTGATATACATAGGTATATTTTTTGTACCTGCAATAAAGTAGTTTTTATTTTTCCTCTCGAGAACGAAGCAATATACAGAATTAATTCAAGGAACTTTAAAAGTTGTATTATTAGTTGGTAAATTCGAAAAGAAATACCAAAATTAGAGAAAAGTCAGTAGCGCACATTTTTTGGTCAATAATATTCGTTAAGGTGCTCCCCAGGACGCCACTGGACTAAATAAATTTAATCTAGTTAGGGATAATTAAGCCCCTTATCATTATGAATAATGTTACCAAATTTCAATAAAGTCGGTAAAAGGATGTTTAACAAAATTATGAAAAACGATTACTTTTAAAAAACTTTAACACCGTGTATATCAAAAACGGGGCAACTCCGGACACACGTTCATGTGAACTTTTTGTCTTAGAATATTATTAGAAATCACCTCTTGTTACGTATCGTACTTCTGAAACACCCTGTATATACATTATTTTATGAATTAGCTGTTATAAATGAAATAGATGATTAACTTACAGTTTAGGAGAGTCCGATCATGTAGCCCTCTCTTGAATTTTATCGACTTTATGACAACCCAGTGGTATTTAATCAGGTAGTTGATTTATGGCACTAAAAGGCAACGGAACAATATTGGACAAACTATACCTGCAGGTAATTTGCAAGAAAATCACAATTTTTGTGTCTTCCTATTTTACTTATTATTCTTATCGCGTAGTAAATTAAAACCCAAAATTGACAGAGAAAGACACGAGGTTGTGTTTGCCACATCCTATATCCGAAAATTTGTAAACAAAGAGTGATTCATATTTTATATACTATTTATAAGATAATATGGTTTCACCGAAAATTAAATTGATTTTATCGTAGACGTTACTTTTCAAAATACTCAACACCTCCCTATTTCAAAGTTATGATATGAATGTGAAATAGAGTTTCCCATCGCTTTTTGTGTATTTTCTTCGAGTGAAGTTGGCCATTCGCCGGAAAATGAGACTTCCTTTCTGGTGACATTTCATTCTTTTGATTAGAGGAAGAAAACTCCATATGCCTTTAAAAAAGTAATGGAAAACTCAGCAGCGGAGACATATCGATTTATATTTTAAACATATTTTATGTAGATGCATATGTTTTTAACAAAAGCGCCATTGCATGATCCGTTAACCATGTTAACCTTGCTGATTTGACTACAATGTCCGATTCTGTTACACTGGGTTGGCAAATTACTACTTGATATTGTTGGTAGAAAAAGTAGATATTTATAGAGTTGTTGTTCTCGTCAGTGGAGATGGACTAGAAAAACAACTGGCAGTTCCGAAATTTAAAAAAGGTACGGGCCAAGAGCAAGCCAGAGCTAATATCTTCTCTAATAAGCTATTTTTTTTAGGGAGTAACAAAAATGATCTATCTAATCTATCTAAAAACAGTCGCCTTGATAGACCCCACTGGCGTGAAACGTGTGTCTCAATTTATACCATAAACAAAAATTTGCTTCACTATTTTCTTCTACTGTGAGACTGGCTGTATTGCCTTTTATAGTCTATCCTTAAATGATGCTAGTAATTAATCAATCGAAATCGTCTTCTCCATAGACGTGCAAAATTTTCGGCTTGTATAGATTTAAATATGCCTATATTTTTAAATTTGTGCAGAATCAGTACAAGTATCGACATTAAATTCAAGTTTTATCTTCAAATATATATTTTAATACTAAATTTTTTAGCTTAAAATTATGTGCAGCCGTACCATTTACCTAGAATTTTAGAAAGCAATTTTATCAAAACTAATTAGAGTTTAGGTACTTATTCCGTCTTGGTCCTAGAGTCGGCCCATGTACAGTAAATGAGAAAAAAATTAATTCTTAAGTATTACGATTCTATTAAATGTTAGAATGCGGATTTGAATGTTGACAATGCATTGCAATTTACAGCAGATATGATTAACGTTGGGAAAACAACATTATATAAACTTTTAAAGGAACAAAAAAGTGTTGGCGTCAAGCCTCCAAAAACTTCTCCAGGACGACCAAAACTTGAGCTGGATAACGTTTTAATGCAGAGAATAGGGCGAAAAGTTCGTAGTCCTTTTTAAAAAGAGAAATTCCCACGCTGTACAAAATTTTGTCCTCAATCCGAGAAGACCAGGACTACCCATTTATGTGTAGAAATACGCTTTGGAAATTAATAAAAAAAATGGGTTTTCGGTGAAAAAAATATAATAGGCAATCGATTTTAATAGACAGAAGCGATATCGTCTGTTGGAGAAGAAATTACCTAAGAAGCATCCGAAGAGTCAGAGAAGAAAACAAAAAAATATTTTACCTAGACGAAACAAGGCTAAATAAAGGCCACATGTGACTAAATTTTGGCAGGATGAAAATATTAAAATTTCAAGGCAAGCTTTTTGGAAGGATTGTCCACAGGATTAAAACCGCCACCTGGAAAAGGACATCGACTTATACCTATATTGGAAGTTCTGAAGGCTTCTTTAAAGGTGGTCTTCTGATGTTCCTGGTTTCAAGTACTTTGTGAATCACTGGTAGCTGATGGTTTTGACACCTTTGATATCGGAATTATTACACTTGTTTTCAATTTATTAGAGAACTTGCCGGTACTTGAAAATGTATTATTTAAATATAGTAGAGGGTAACTCACAACACAGAAGAGACCTTTCAGAAGCTTAATGTTTAGTAAACTATCACTTGTGGTTTTATTTTTCAGGCCATGCACCACTTTTCTATGCTCCGATATACTTAATGTTTTAAAATAGGTCAGACCGCAGTCTTTTTGCCTCACACCAACATCCCACTGTCTTTTTTTAGCTTTGCTACCTGATATTTCAGCTAAACTATCAGCATAAAAGTTGTTCATGTTTTTCTGTACACCCTGATCAAATTCTCCAAAATCGATATTTGTGAAATCTGCCTTATGTTTTAATCAGCCCTATGATCAAATGCTCACTTTAACTTTTAACGTGAGTGTTTCCATGACAACAACCGAAAACAGCCTACTTGTTGGTTTTTCACTGTGGTGGAGAAACAGCTGAGCCGTTAAAGTTATCGGATGTGATTGTCAGATTTAAGTGTCAGAATTCTTAACCTAAAAATAGTATAGATTTTAGAGAGAAAGTTTTATAGTGTGCGTTCGAGATACGTTATTTTATGTCGTAAGTACCTATTTATATATTTCAATTGAATGCTTGTTTACATATTTACAGCCGTTTTTTTTAGAATATGGATTGGAATCAAAGTATTAACCAGTAAAGAACACAGACACGAGACAAAGTTTATTTCAATTGGTAACTGTGACAAGTTTTCACCAAGAAAATGGTAAAAGAAAATATTTGATACCTAAAGAGGCTAGTTATTAAACAATTATATGTATTTACCTACTACTTCATATAAATATACTTTTAATTACTTTAGGGCTCCTAGTGGGAATAAAGATTATTAGTATTTGTATTTGTAGTCCGGCTTACACTTATGTATTAACATCAGTAGAATGTGATTGCTGCATGAAAATTAAATTAGGTACTCAATAATTTATCTGCTTAACAGAAATTGAGAACAACTTGTGTCAGAAAACTCACTTAGAAAAAAAGAGATTATGGTATGAGATGCTTTTCAACTAGACAGATAACTCGAGAGATTATTCGCAGTGACAGCAAAGTATGTATTGTATAATTTTAGTTTTTTTTTTAATTTTAGCCTTTTTCTCAGTGATATAATGTGATGTTATAGGATATGACCAACCTAAAATTACCAGCACATATCAGGACTGAAGAAGATTCCAATGTGATTAAACTCGATTCAATTTTATTCACTATAAAAGGATCATTATCTAATAATGTGAAGGTAGGTCCCGAGGTAGGTCCTGTCTTAAAATATAGTACCTACCTAATTTTTTATTAGTATTGCTCAAACTTCTCTACTAGCACAGCTGCTTACGATCTCTTGGAATATATTTATAAAACAATAGATTCTAATTACTATACTATAGCTCTATTTTTCGATTAAATACAATACAATACAATAGTATTTATTTGTTCAATAATAAGATGCTTACATTTACTATAAACATAATAAAAAAAAAACCAATAGGGGCTGTTGAACAATGTCTGGAGAGATTTTTGTAAATAACCATTTTAAATTTGTAATTACATTACATTTAGACAATGACAATTTTGATAAAATTACACATGCTTAAAATTGTAACAAACATTTAAAATTTAACACTGAATTATTCCTTTATCAGGATCATCAAAGAATTTTTTAAGGTTGTAGAAGGCCTTACTGACTAGATATTTTGTTAAGGTATATTTAAGTTTATTCTTTGGCAGGTTTCTAATTTCGTCTGAGAAACAATTAAAAATTTTTATGATGCAGTATTTTACATTTTTTTTGGAGGTATGTAAGTATAGTTATAATTTTCTGGTACTAAATTACTTTTATGGCGAGTATCATAATCAATGTTTCACATTAAAATCGAGAAAAAGATCCCTATTATCACATACAAATATTACAGAGTCCAAAATGTACATTCCTATTACCGTCAGAATATTTTTTCTACAAAAACAGACCTACAACTTTCCTGCTGCTTCATCCTAAAAATATTTCGGATGCACCTTTTTTGCATGACTATAATTCTGTGTATTGCCGTTGAACTACCCCAAAATATCACTCCATATCTTAGCCCAGCGTTTGACTGCGTCGACACTGCCATCTTGCTCAGAAAGTTGCATGCTATGGGAATACGTGGTAATATTTCTGACTGGCTGGAATCATTTTTCTCTAATCGCCAAATAAGAGTAAAACTTTGGGGCTCCTATTCGGAGAAACTAAATATCAGAGGGCGTTCCCTAAAGAGCCGTAATCTCTCCCTTGCTTTTTGCATTATTTATAAACGATTTGAAAAAATGATGCAACATTAGTCATACCTGCTTCTACACTTAATCAACTACTTGAAATAACTTATACAATTCTGCTTAGATTTTCTGTTTGGTGCCAAACAAATCATCTAGTTGTTAACACAAATAAAACCCATTACATGGCATTCTATAAAAAGCAGCAGGTTCCTGATTTATACTTAAAATTGAATAATAATTTTATTACAAGAGTAGAACAATGCTAGTTTCTGGGTCTTCACCTAGACTTACAATTAAAGTAAACAGCCCTTATTATGCCTTTGTCAACTTAAAAACCTTTATGAACCCCAAACAATTGTTAAATATATATTATTCTTTGGCCTACAGCCACTTAACTCTTCTTGTGCTTTACTGAGGACAAACTACTCAGAACTTCAAAGATTATTTATTCTTAAAAAAAAAATTATTCGTAAAATCTACTCCTTAAGCCCACTTGAGTCATGCAAAGAAACCTTTCGGCAGCATTAGATTCTCACACTTCCAGGTATTCTGATTCTTAGTGCACTGATGTTTGTTAAAAAACACTTGTACAAGTTTTAATATACTTCAGATATAACACTAGAAACTCAAATAAAATCTATATTTCAGGCTACAAAAGATCATCATATCCGAAAAGCCCTTTCTGCTGTTGCAGTTCTAAACTGTTCGTATTTGGATGTCTATTTGTGTCCTTTAGCAGGCAGCATTTGACAATATTATTTTGCAGTCATTTAGAAATAGGTAAAATCTTGAAGATTATTTTAAAGACGAAATGACAAAGGTCGAAATTTGTCGAATCCTTATGCGTTTTATTTTGATTTGAACACAACGTTTCGGTTTACTAACCTGACCTAATCGTTTGCTAGTGTAAACTTAAAATTGATAAAAAAAAGTGCTAAGGCTTATCATTAATAATTGGCTGTAGTCAACCCGACATAAAAAGTCTCGCTTTCATCTACTATAAACTACATAGTATATTATTCGACGTTAGTAATGTGTAGACATTTTAGTTTTTGCTTTCTGCCATGGGGATAATTACTATACAATTTAAAAATATGTTAAAATAAACTTGATTTATTTTTGAATTTCATTCCAAAATTCTCATTCAACAAACCTTTTTTGAGCAATCATAAAAGTAGGTTTGTCAAATGGGAAACTTCAGGAGTGACATTCCAGGATGCCCTGTAGCTAGGTAAAAAATTAATTTGTAAAAAGCTGTTAACAATTTTAGGTTTTTGGAATATCTAGTTGCAGTAGATAGAGAAAACCCCACCACATGAAACACAAAGCCATGAGACATGACACTAGTTTGCTGCTTCCAGTTGTAATTTTAAGTTATAAAATGTAAATTTGGTTTAACAATTAAGTTACTCCTGTAATTTTAGATATTAATTTAGTAAAACCATTATATAAACTATTTTCGTTGTTACTTATTTATTTATTAGCGAGCAAAATCACATTTACAATTTTTACAAAATCTGGTAGGTAGGTACTGCTAATAATATTCAACACGATTGTCAAGACTAAAATAATATCGTATCAAGAACTTGCTAAATTTTTTTTGTATTTTGGTTTCACGATAAAGCTATAATATTTTTCAGTTTAAAAAGAAGTTAGTTAACGTTAGAATTTTATATGTGTCACTTTCTGCTTACTAAAAAAAGTAACACAAAACTCAAAAGAAACTTGTTCAAAGCAAAATCGTATTCGAGGGTATTTTATTTATTATTTGATAATTATTATAAAACTGTAACCTTGATTGTTTAATCCTTTTGGTGATGTTTTGAGACAGCTTCTTTATGTAATATTAAAATTAGTGTGAAAACTAGAAAATTTTCGATTAGGAAATCATAAGTATACTGTTCCCTGTACCTCCGGAAAAACGTGGTAATTTAACCAATTAATATTTTAAAACCCCTTAACATGTCTTTAATAATTTAGAGTTGACCTTGTTCGTTACTGACCTCGTCGTATTTTAATTAATATAAAAAAAATATATATTAAATCCGGTCCTAAATCAACATATATCTCCACCTAAAATAAAAGTAACTAGAATGTGATACATGCCATAAAAATGTAAACTCAACTACTTTCTAAACCGAAAGATACTATACCTACTGTTTTTGCGATAAAATTTTAGGGAAGTCTCAGAGATACCTTCATACAGGAAATATAAAAAGAGTCATGTTTTTAAACAATGCTGTTACGTTAAGCGATTCTTTTAGAATTTTAGTATACCTACCTAAAGTTATCTAAAAGTAATTTCTATAATTTAATATTTTTATTATAAATATGGCTGTACCCTGTTCCTGTCGCGACTTTACTGCAGTCTAAAGTTTATCCATTGTCCATGTTTCTGACACTAATTGCTTTAATAATTTTTGCACCTCAGAATATTTGAGGTATTTTTAAATCCAACTTTATTGGCATTCTTTCCTTCTACATCTCAATTTCTAATCTTGCCCATTCTATACTAGTTCTTCGTATTGCATCCAGCTGCTTCTGCCTCATTTGCCTACGTACCTACAAAAAATAGTAAAATAACATTCGAACTTATTTAAATATTTTTAGTATTAACTTTGCTCTAGGCAACCATTCCTCGATAGTAATATTTTAGTTTCTGAATTTTACAGGTGGATATGTTCTTTGTTAGGATACTGGTAGGTATAAAAATAGGACTGAATGTTTTTTTTTTAAATACTAGTAGACATCATCTCGATCTAATCAGACTATTAATAAAATGCGAGATAAAATGGTAAAAAAAAGGTTTAATAAGATAGAATACTGAAATTTTTATTAAAAATAAACAAAGGAATACTCTGCATAGGATAGATATACCTGAATCCTTACCTTACGAGATATTTTTACAAGCATTTAGGTAAGTAAGCAACAAAAATATCTACTATCTATTCTATCTCTAACTTTATAACTGTTGTAAATGTTTTAGAAAAATTAATCAAAGCCCAACGAATACCAAGAGGCAAAGCCTAATTTTCTAGTATCTAGCTACATAGTTTAAAAACGTACCTCTATTAAGTATAAATTGTTGCCAAAGATGAATTAAACTGTAACATCATGTATTTTTCAGCTTGTAAATTCTAGGAAACTATTTGAAGGCTTCAACAAATATTAGAAAATGGTATAATTCTTATATTTTATTCACTTCTGTACGTGTAATTCAGTAGCTGGTATGGATTTAGGTAAATAGAAGGAAATCTCCTCAAAATTCTCTCCTCTCATGTTTTGTTATGATCTAAAAGGTATAAAAGTCACTATAAAGGAGTCGTAAATCAAATCAAATCAACTTTGTTCAGTAATTTCAAGATTTTTACACTAAAATAATCTGAAAGTAAAATCCTTTGTAAAAATCTATACCAACAATGTACTTAAAATTGTGCTTTTAACTTACCGTTATATAAATATATTTCCATTTCTTTATAAAAAACGAGCTAATACATCGAACAAACGTTGGATTTTTCACCAAAAACTATTCGATTACTAATTTTTGAAGCAAAAATCGCCCAAAATATGTGAATAAAACCCAGCTGTGGCCGTCAACCGCTGCAAAAGTTCATTGACCGCTCGACATTTCCAAACAATCTTCAAAATTTCCGCGATTGACAACCGAACTCGTCCCTGATTGGTTCAAATATGGTAAAGTACTCACTTTAAGGATTGCGTCACTCCTGTTTAGGATGACGAGATCGAGAATTAACACGACCGTTAACTGTAGTTACATCATACCAAAATGGAAAATAGCATTGGATTTTAACCCACTCACTTTAATTTTGAAATTAACGGCTCGTGTTAACTTGTGAGTTTGATCATAGGTCTGAATGTCTCCTATTATTTTTTTCCATCCCCCTTTAGTTATTAATGTTTTTGTCATAGTATATTCCTTTTCACTCCTAATTATTGAGATCGCTTATTTCTTTATCTTGTAGTCATTCCAGTCATGCTCGCTTTTTGTCAAGAATTTTTTTGTATGCAGCCTGTCTCTTATACAAATCAGAATTTTCAATATTTACATCGGTTCACGAATAATTCCAGTTTTGCCCAATTAAAGCAACTACAATATTTTCTATATTTTGTTGGTTGAGGTTTCTGGTACAAGTCTTATCATTTCTTGGTTCCACCAAAGATACCCAAATTTATGCCGATAATGTCCTGATCACTAATCATAGGAAATACTCTAGGCACTTCAACTGCATTAAAGTTATTTTTGTTAAGTTTTTCGGTTACTAAACCGACGCCCAGCTTGGGTATAGCGCTGCCTAGCGAGGACTCTTGCAATTGTGACTTAATGTCTTTGCAGGAGATCCTCTGATATTTGTGGCTTTGTAAGTCCATGTCAGAGGGCGCAGGTATGCTTAAGAATTGGTGTTCTTTACCAGCACCCTGAGATGGAGCCATCTGGCTTCATTCTCCGTCTCATCCCGTTTTTTCTGTTTTAAAACAGACACCTATGCTTTTTCCTTTTGTCAGAACCTATAGTCTCACTGACGAGCTGTAATACAGCGAAACGCGTCTGAGGATGGTTCTGGCAGAAGGAAAAAGCAAACCCTTGATTTTTGTTAAGTTTTTCGGTTACTAAACCGACGCCCAGCTTGGGTATAGCGCTGCCTAGCGAGGACTCTTGCAATTGTGACTTAATGTCTTTGCAGGAGATCCTCTGATATTTGTGGCTTTGTAAGTCCATGTCAGAGGGCGCAGGTATGCTTAAGAATTGGTGTTCTTTACCAGCACCCTGAGATGGAGCCATCTGGCTTCATTCTCCGTCTCATCCCGTTTTTTCTGTTTTAAAACAGACACCTATGCTTTTTCCTTTTGTCAGAACCTATAGTCTCACTGACGAGCTGTAATACAGCGAAACGCGTCTGAGGATGGTTCTGGCAGAAGGAAAAAGCAAACCCTTGATTTTTGTTAAGTTTTTCGGTTACTAAACCGACGCCCAGCTTGGGTATAGCGCTGCCTAGCGAGGACTCTTGCAATTGTGACTTAATGTCTTTGCAGGAGATCCTCTGATATTTGTGGCTTTGTAAGTCCATGTCAGAGGGCGCAGGTATGCTTAAGAATTGGTGTTTTTTACCAGCACCCTGAGATGGAGCCATCTGGCTTCATTCTCCGTCTCATCCCGTTTTTTCTGTTTTAAAACAGACACCTATGCTTTTTCCTTTTGTCAGAACCTATAGTCTCACTGACGAGCTGTAATACAGCGAAACGCATCTGAGGATGGTTCTGGCAGAAGGAAAAAGCAAACCCTTGATTTTTGTTAAGTTTTTCGGTTACTAAACCGACGCCCAGCTTGGGTATTATAGCGCTGCCTAGCGAGGACTCTTGCAATTGTGACTTAATGTCTTTGCAGGAGATCCTCTGATATTTGTGGCTTTGTAAGTCCATGTCAGAGGGCGCAGGTATGCTTAAGAATTGGTGTTCTTTACCAGCACCCTGAGATGGAGCCATCTGGCTTCATTCTCCGTCTCATCCCGTTTTTTCTGTTTTAAAACAGACACCTATGCTTTTTCCTTTTGTCAGAACCTATAGTCTCACTGACGAACTGTAATACAGCGAAACGCGTCTGAGAGTTCTGGCAGAAGGAAAAAGCAAACCCTTGATTTTTGTTAAGTTTTTCGGTTACCAAACCGACGCCCAGCTTGGGTATAGCGCTGCCTAGCGAGGACTCTTGCAATAGTGACTTAATGTCTTTGCAGGAGATCCTCTGATATTTGTGGCTTTGTAAGTCCATGTCAGAGGGCGCAGGTATGCTTAAGAATTGGTGTTCTTTACCAGCACCCTGAGATGGAGCCATCTGGCTTCATTCTCCGTCTCTTAAAGTTATTTGTTATTATGTGATCAATTAGTGACTCTGATCTGTCAGTGACTCGTGTTGGCTCGGTAACTATTTACTTAAATCCTGATGAATCTATACATCTCTTTATGGTACGAGTATCCCAATCCTAGCACAGGTAGTCTATATTTTAAGTCTCCCATAAAAATTATTCTCTGTTGATGCATCGTCTTCCAATATTTTTTCTAAATAAATCAACAATTCCCGAGCCGAACCAATTGGTGATCTAGAAGTGAATCCTATCAGAATGGTTTCTTTTTTGAAGTGTTGCTCCCACTGCCCAGTAATTATAGTCTACTGAGTCCTTATAAGTTTCTTTAAATGGCAGCCCATTTTTTATATACATTACGCTGCCGCCAGTATGTCTACTATCAGAAAATGCCAGAATGGCATTATTCCTTTGAACGTCAAATTCAGACTGTTAAATGTCATTGGTAACATGTGACTCACTGATGCACACCACGACTGGATCAATATCGTGTGCTTTTTATCAGATTTCATCAATATAAGAGGTTATACGTTGTATATTTATTTGTATTACCAATACTGTTCTTATTTCAGCGTACCTCTTAGCAGATATCTGTGGTTGCTATATAAATTGTAGCCAAAAAAGTAAATCGTTGGGTAAAGTGTGTTCACAAATATAAGAAACCGACCTAAATGACTGATATTATTAGGGTATTTAAAATATAATAAACAACAATAAACCAGTTCTGTGAAATGATATGGGCGTAATAAATTTTAAGTACCGTACTCAGGTAAATAAAAATGCGGATAAACCAGGGTCCTTTTTGATTTTAGTCTGTCAACGTACACTGTTGAGTTTAGTTTGCTTTTTGAAAATGTTTCGTCCTTGGTGTTCTAGTGAGATTTGTGAAAGCAATGAAACTGAAGTAAATAACAGAGTGCATTTATCAACAGATGCCAAACAGATTATAAAGACTGTGTTTTTGACATTAATGTCGCCCGAAAATTTGTGCCCTAAAGAAGTTGTAAAGGAAACGGCTTTACTTACAAAAAAATCCTTTTACACAGTTTGGAAAATTACACAAGGGCCAATCTTGGAACGCAGAAAAAAAGTGATATTGGAAAATCAAGAACGTTGGGCAAAAGGAACGAGGAACTTATACGACGAAACATTTATAAAATGTATGAAGAGCAAAGTGTATCAACGTTGGACAATTTAATGAAAAGGCTGACAACAGATGAAACAGAAACTAAATACTTAAGAACGACATTGTGGAAGCGCCTTCAACACATGGGCTTTAAACTCAAAAGGATTAATAAAAAGCAGGTTTTGATGGAGTGCAAGCGTCTTCAAGAATGGCGGTGGGAATATCTGACAAAAGTAAATGAATACAGAACTGAAGGTAGGCCGATCATTTATTTAGATGAAACGTGGTTTGACACCCACGACACCCCGTCAAGTGGTTGGGTCGATTCTAGCGGCAAATGTGTGACACGTGCCCCGTCAAACCGTGGAAAAAGAATAACAACCTTACATGCTGGTTCTAAAGATGGAACGGTCTATCTCTCTCGGCAATAAATATTAGTGAATCATTTGTGTTAACTATCATAAAGACACAACAGCGGAGTTATTTGAAAATTGGTTTGAAACTAAATTATTGCAGAACATTCCACCAAATAGTGTCATTGTTATGGATGACGCTAGTTATCATAGTAGACAATTAAGCAAAGCTTCTTCTTCAAAAGACACTAAAGCGAAAATTCAAGAATATATGTTTGATAATGATATATATTTTCATGAAAACTATAGGAAGAAAGATTTATTAGAAGTGCTTAGAAGTATGTCTATTTAAAAATGATATTACTGCGATGAACTTGCGAAAAGCATGGGGCACATAGGATTGCGGCTACCGCCTTACCACTATATATTTAACCCTATTGAACAAATATGGCACGAACTTAAAGCTCGAATTTGTCGCAATAATATTTCACCCACACTTAATTTTAGTGTATTAACTCTAATTCATGATGAAACTATAAAAATTTCTGGGGTGAACTGGAAAAGCTGCGTACAACATGTAAAGAAAGTAGAAGAAAGTTACATTTGTATAGAAATGCAACAGAAAGGTTTCTTATTACTTTAGATGTTGATAGCGATAGTGAAGTAGATTTAGTTGGGTATTTTATTACTTAATATAATAATTTAGCATTATAAGTGTAAGTGTAACACCATAATTCTATTTTTATATTTTGGATTTAATAAACTTAAATAAATATCAGTTTCATATTTATTTGCTGCTAAATTAAATATTTCAATACTATGTATTTTCTAAGACGGTCCTAGCTCAGTCGGCATTCTGTCAATACCCCTATTTAGGTAGAAATAAATAAGAGTCATTTGGTTTGTTTCTTATATTTCTGAATACACTTTACCGCTTAGGGTTTCTGTATCTCCGTTAAGGGACACTTTACTTGGTTATTATGATGCTAGCAACCTGGCTGTTTAACTGACGTCACTCTAACGTGCAACGGATATTGTTTTCGTTGCCGTTCATTTTTAATAACTGCTGGTAAAAACTTATTGAATCCACAAAGAAATATACACTTTTGTTTATAATTATTAGAACTTAAAAACAAAAAATCATTTAAATTCAACACTAATCGCTTTGTTCGCAACAAACTTTACCTGCAAAGTGCTAGTCATTAATCATTAAAAAAATCATAAATATAAATTTTCCACGCGTCAATAATTCATTGAACAAATTGGTCAAATTTTAACAACCCTCTGTTTGGCTCATGGGTGAAGAACTCGCCTGCCAAGAAAATATATGGTTTTAATAAACACCTGAAATTTGCAAGCGCGGTGCTCGTTTGTAAACTTTTCCCATTATTGGCAATTATTTTGATTGATGTCGACTGCGCACGGTAGGCGGTTAGTTCATCTCGTTCATTAAATCTAGCAATTTAACTGAAATATTTTCTCGAACAACTGGGCAAGAATATTAAAAATAACAGTTATCGCAGCAAATGATTTGAAGCGAAAGTTTGGTGTTAGGATAGCTGCCATCCAGTGGGTAGTAACTAAAGTGACTAACTGATCCCTATTAGGAAAGATCCGGGCTAGTTGTAGAATTGAAATATGGCCGAGCAGGTCCGAATTTTGCTTAGAATGTAATTACGGTTTGTAATAAAAAAGGTAAGACATTTAATAAAATTTTATTTATGTTTAAATGTAAAATTACAAGTTATTTTATTATTAAACATTATATTTATGATTACAAAAATATACAAATTATTCGGTACTTATATAATTATTATTCACTTAATTTATTAATATTACTATCGCTATCATCATCTGTTCTAATTATTATTTGTTCTATATTGTTTATATGGATATAGGATTTTTCCACTTTTTCAACATGTGTAACAGAATTTGTCCAACTTTGTGAAGGGATGTTAAAAACTTCAGTTTCTATAAGCTTAAGTGCACTGGAGTTAATAGTAGGGCACATATTGTTACGATTGGCAGATTTCAGTTGGTGCCAAACATGTTTGATGGGATTAAATATACAATGGTATGGTGGAAGCCTTAAAACTGTATGCCCTAGATTGTTTGCATAATTATCACAGAAGTATTCCTTTTGTAGTTTTAAATTTTGTAAAACCTCAATTAATTTCCTTTTGGTGTAATCTTCCTGAAAATAAATGTCATTATCATACATGTAGTTTTCGATTGTTGCTTTTGTGTCATTTGAGGAGGGAGTCTTGGTCAACTGCCTACTATGGTAGCTTGCATTGTCCATCACAATTACGCTATTCGGAGGTATATTTCGAATTAGCTTGTTTTTAAACCAATCCTCAAATAAATCAGCAGTGGTGTCCTCATGGTAATCCAGAGAAGAATCTTTATTGTTTTTGCAGACAGAGAAAGTCCATTTGGAATCTATCCGTCTTTAGATCCAGCATGCAAAATCGTAATTCGTTTACCTCTTTTTGATGGCGCGCTTGTTTCACACTTGCCGCTTGAATTAACCCAACCCTTTTCCGGGGTATCATATAGGTCGAACCAGGTTTCATTCAAGTAAATAATCGGCTTTTGCTGATCCCTGTAAATCCTAATTTTTTGTAGATATTCGGATCGCCATTCCCGAATTCTACTGGATTCCATTAAAACTTGTCGTTTGGTAATTTTTTTAAATCTAAAACCCATGTGTTGGATACACTTCCATAACGTTGTTCTGCGACATTTAACGCCGGTTTCATCTTTTCTCTTAATTGAATTATCTAATGTAGGTCCGCTAGGTTCCTCGTATAACTTGTGAATTTCATAATAATAATAATAGTAATAAACGTCTTTTATTGTTAATTCACTCCATAAGTAATAGCATATTTCAGAATAAGGAAAACAGAACACTGACAATAAAGGCGAAGTTTATCCATTGGCTATTCTTACACTTAACCTCTAAGCGAGTGAAAAAGATTTATATATAATATATCACCTTCTACAATAAATCTTGTATACATGGCACACTTTGTTCCTCGTATAACTTGTAAATTTAACGCCGTATTATATCTTGATCACTTCCATCTACCTTCTAGAAAATGCCAGAATCGGTTTTTTTTTTCCGGTTAAAATGGGATTATTCACAATTTTCCATACAGTTGATGTTGGAATTTTTGTTAATGTGGCCGTTTCTTCTAACGCTGCTTGCTTGCTGACCGCACGTTCAATAAGAGTTGAATAAACATTGTTTATAACTTCCTTACTTTCAACAGAAAAGTGTTTTCTGCTTTTCGACGGGGTTATCTCCTGAGATACATACATTGGGCTCGCACATATTTTCCATGGCTCACACACGATTGAACAAACGCTGTATTAAACACTTACACACGAAGTAAGAATAATTACTAAGCTTAAACACACACACACACACGCGGAGAGATGAGCCCACCTGGCGGAAGTCCTTGTGGCCCTGAGCTCATTTGCTCAGAGTCTCAATGACTCCTTCCAGACTTCCTTCCACGCCCCCCTGCGGTCCAGTTCCGCAGGGTCTCACCAAAAAGTACTAAAGGTACTTTTACTCTGGAATCTAAGACAGGGGTGTATTATTGGTTATGGGAGGTGTATCGGGGGAGGGCTTTGGTGGGTGGGTGGTGCTGCTTGGCGCACCTAGAGAAGTTGGTGACGGGGACGTTTATGACGGTACGGGGCATCGATGTAATAATTGGAAGCTTGTCTGATAAGGGGGTTTGGGTGTTCTGGGGCCGAAGTTAGAATCTTCGTGTTTCTCTCGCGGAGAAACTGGGAAAGGGGTGTGTGTTTGATGTGTGGTGTAGGTCTACGTTACGGATGAACCATGGGATATTCATGGCGGTGCGAATGTAACGATTTTCAGGGCCTTGGAGGCGGTTTATGTGGGAGGGGGCTGCGTAACCACACGCCACTGACCCGTATGTGAGGGCGGGTCTGATGATGGCTTTGATGAGGTGGATTTTATTTTTGTGGCTTAGGGTGCTATGGCGGTTGAGGAGGGAGTATAGAAGAGAGTATGTCATTCTGGCTTTATTGAGGTTGCCTTGGATTTGAGGCTGCCAGCGGAGGGTTTTGTCTAGGGTGATACCGAGATATTTCACTGAGTCTGACCAGGGAACATCGCGGCCATCCAGGTTGACCGCATCGAAGGGTGGTTGCCTTCTGCGGCCAAATTGGATGGTTTGGGTTTTGTCGGGATTGAGGCGAAGTTTCCAATTTAAGCAGTAATTGGAAAATTCGTTAGCTGCTGTTTGCAGCTCTCTGGTTACTAGTCGGGGACTCAGTGACCTTACGATGAAGGCAGTATCATCAGCGTAAAGGGCTAGGGTGCTGTCGGGGGGTACGAAGCTTAAAGCTAACTAGAGTGGCTATATATACAGTTTTTAGAACATAATTTGTTTTATGGGATTAATCCTCTCTTTTTATATCAGGTATACAAATCGGTTTAAAATCACCAAACTATTACTTTATTAATGAAATTACGTCTTCCAGATTTGCAGTTTACTTTAAGACATTTTTAAGTACGGACCATAATTTACCTGCATTTATTCATTCATTTATTGTTTGTTTATGGCCACCCTTGAATAATCCCATTCAAAGGCAAAGTGTAACTTTTTTATATCTCTGGACAGGCTTAAGGCATAGCAAATTTACTTTTATTAACTATTGCTCCAATTGGTTTTTCCACGAGTGAATTTTGTTATATTATACTGTTTCTTAATGCCATAGAGTAATAAAATGTAAATTTGCAATGACAGGACCCAATAAGCAGGGTGAACAACTTAAAGGTTGCATTGTCAATTTCAGGTAAATTGCAATGATAGTTTTTAAAAATTCCGAATTTCAGGCCTACATCCCGAATCGGCCCTAAATTTGCATACAAAAGAAAGACGAATTTGGTCAATACAATTAAAGTGACAGCGCCGTTACTTCAGGTACCTAGTTCATCAGAATAAAAAGTATAATAACAATTATACTTGATTATAATTATGAGATATTAATTATTCTAATATTAAGCAGATAAAAACTTATATAGAAGTAAGTATAATATGAAAATAGATAAATTGGAATAAATATTAATATTTATAAAAAAAAATCTACTATGTACAATACAACTTAAATTTTAAATTTTAGTCATCATGTTCCGAGTAGTCCGATGGACTATCGTCGTTGGGTCCAGAGAAATAATAAGGGGCTCTACAGTGTTTTCTAGCATGTTATCAGCTTCCAACATTCTTTCTTCTATTTCAGTCACATATTCGACGCACTTACTCCATTTTTAACAATCCACTGTCGTTATTCCCTCTTGTGCTACAAACCCTTTTACTTGCGCCACACCAATTCTATGGGGTTTAATTCACAGTGATATGGCGGGAGGCGTTTGAACATCGAACTTTTTGAATATTGGTTTAAACATCGACTTAAAAGTATATCCAAAAATAGCGTTATTGCAATGGACAATGCTAGTTATCATAGTGAAGTAAAAATGTTTCCTAGTTCAAACAGTACGAAAGAAAAAATCCAAAATGTTGTGATAAATAGTAATATATATTTTGAAGAAACTTACAAAATACGGGATCTTTTAGAAGGGTTACAGATGTTTAAAATTAATAAAAAATTCGTGTGTGATATACTTTCAACAGAAAATTGTGTTGCGTCTTCCCCCTATTATTGTGTATTTAATCCAATCGAACCTACATATTTACCAATCTATTGCTAGAATACAGCCAATCATAATCTCCTTACCTTGACAACGCCACTTAAAGGAACGCTTCGCATTCGCTTTGAAGTTCAACATTGCAGACAAAAATCTCCCATAAAATGTACTAGTTATGCGGAAAGAATTATTGATTTCAATCAAACTTTTATGTCCCTGCCACTTTGTAAACATATTGCTTTCTAGCGCAGGAAGCTATACTTTCTTTATTCGACTTAAGCCATTTGTTTTTATTAAAAACGATCAGTGAGATGAAAAATAACGCATTACCTGACGTAATCTGACAAGAACTAATGTACATTCAGAAGTTATAGAGAAGAAATCCTGAAAAGATGAGCAATTATAATTGCAGGATTCACCGCCAAGTAGCATCAAAAGCCTATCGTCGGTTGGAAAACCGAAAATAATAGTTAAGAAATGTTCCTATATTTGACTTTACAAAAAGAAAAATTACATACTTCCTTGTTATTATGTTGTTATTATTACAATGGCTTTGTAAATATATTTTATTTTGCATTTAATCTAATGCTGCCTATTTTTGATTGTGTCATGTCCCTACCTTAGGCAGTATGGTCTTTTGGAAAGCTGTTAGAGAAATGGCTGCATCAGTGCGTGGAGGATACACCTAAACGATTCCAAAACTCAGGTCATCTTCTTTTCGAAGTCGAGAATAAGGTACTCAGAGAGTGGAATTAAAGCAAATAATATAATCATTAATTGAAGCCATAAGATAAAATACCTGGGTCTCTACAATAACAAAAGCCACAATACAATTAATTATTATTTGCCATCCATTCGCTCATAAAACGAAGAAACAGAATTAACATAAAGCTTAGGCAAATTTATACTCTATCTATGGTATACCATAGTACCATAAACGGAAAAAACTATACCAAAATAAAGCTTTACGAATTATAACTAACTCACAATAACCTATAAATACAGATATTGCTAGACCATTTAAACAAACTAATAACAGACGTTTTCGAAAATAAACTTATTAAACAATGGCATAGACGCTCACCCCAAAACAGCACCTAATCATTCCACGTCCCTAGCTTCCACCCTGACCATCACCAATGGAGATTACTTAATCGAATTTTTTTTCTACCACACATATTAAATGAACATAATTGTCGCCGGTTTCTTAAAGGTAATTTGTCCGTTCTGTTGGATGTTGGAAGATTTTTCTATTTTAATAAGAACTGGTATGTGACACGCCAATTTTTACACCAACACATTATAACCGCTGGATAGGTATACGAAGAACACAGCCATGGCGAGCTAGATTCCCAGACCTAAACAGCCTGGATTATTTTTGTGGGGACACCTTAAGACCTTGATACTACCTAATAGTTTCCTGTGAAGCTATAAGAAATGCTCCAGGAATTCTCCAAAGAGTACGTGAGTCGCAGAGAAGGAGGACTGAAGCATGCAAACTTGCAGGAAGTAGACATTTTCAATATTTAATTTAATTTCGGTATAGTTCTGTTCAACATAGTTATAAATTTTTAAAAATTAAAAATGTATTTTTATGCCTACTTATAACCAAAACTAAATAATAGTTACTATAAAATATCCAAATCTAGCATAGATGCGTTGTTTGCCACAAATTGTTAAATTGAGACTAGAGGAAAATATCGCAAGGCACAAGCAAATTAATGCTTTTTTTTATCGAAAATCGCCCGCCGGACGCCGGACAAAAAAAAAGCCAAGGGACCATTTTATGAAAAAACAAATTATAAAAATAATATTAAAAAAGGAGTGCTGAACCTTGTTTTTATTAAATATATTGCAGGACATATTAACAAGGACACTATTGATGAAAATTAAAAAAATTCCTATATCCTGACAAAAATCTATTTTATGGGTACTTTGCATTTACTAAAATAAAAGAGAACGATTTTAGAGATATTGGGGAAAAACCGATTTTTCTAAACGTTTTAATACCTTGGTTGATATAAATTTTTTTCCATCTAAGGATTATTGTCCTTTAGGATCAGCATTTAATTATCAAACATCTTGTACATATTGCTTTATTCCAATATTAGGTTGAGTATATCATAATTAATGTGCATGGAAAGAAATATGAGATGAAATCTAGAGATGCATCCAGACTTGTAACAAAACCCCGTGTCGTGACCACGTCGCGACGTGTCCTCGTCGCGTGTCATCGTAGCGTATCATCGTTGCGAACTTATATACGTTCCGCTCATTTTAATAAAAGTAGTCAATATGCAATTATAAATCACAACGCTATAATAATACCCGGTAAATGCGGTGATGTCACGCATTGCTGTTACGGAATACCGTCCAAAGTGCACGCAATAAGCCTGGAGGTACCTTTATGTTTATATTATTCACACGCACGTTAAAAGAAAAAATTTAAATAAAAGAATTTCTCGCATAAATATTTAACAGTTTTTTATGGCCAAAATGAAACCTTCCATTACAATTATTGCTTAGCTGTTGGTGACAATTTAATTTAACTTGACAACTTATTTAAATTAAGGTCTCTTTGAGAGTAAATCAAATATTTTAATTTGAGAAATACGACGCCCTATAAACAAAATTAGTAATTTCTGCCGTAACTTAAATTTAAATTAAAATTGATAAGTTGGGCGTAATAGCGAAATTTAAAATAATTATTATGGTAAATGGCTAGAAACTTTGGCAAGCTAAAACGGCATACAGGCGGGAAGATATTTAACGCCTGCAATAACTGACGTTTCCCGGATACTTTTTAAATTGTTGTCTACCACATTCCAACATCGTTTGAGCATCTGGCGGCAAAAGATCAAAAATGAACGAACAAGGGTTTACTAGCTTGCCGTCATTTGTACACTATTCGCCATAGTGTAGGCCTGATTGGTTTATACCTGCATAGATTTTAATTAAAATTTCTTTTAATAAAAATAACATACTTTGTACTTCATTTAAATTAACACTTCCTGACAGGATTTTACTGAACACTTTTAACGTTATTATTGGGGATATACTGCACTTGATTAATAAGAATCTTCTAACGTTAGACGCACTGCACTTCCACCTCTGTGGAGTTTATTTATTTATCACGACGAAAAACAGTAAAACAGATCTGGTGTTACACTACAAGAGTAATTGCCGTAAGCCGACGGAAAAATAGTACTTTACTTTTTTAAGGAAGTCTTAAGAATACACAACACGTCTTTCCGTTACACACACATACTTTTGACCATAGACATCGTAACTATTAGACCGAACAATAACAAATAAACGTGTTGTCATCAACGTATTCCAGTGTAAAGTAAATCAACATGCAACCTGCTCCCCTCCACTTGGATTACCAGACTTAAGCCACAGAAAACGTAGTTTTCTGAGCTTACTCTGTTAAAAGTACTAACTTCTGTGATTAATATGATGTGGGAAATATATAACATTGCCTAAAACCTTATAAAAATCTGTAGTATGGCAACGCAGCAATAAAGGATCCGCCCAGATTTCATCATTTTCGTGGCCACCCGCATCGACTCGACAATACTCGGCATAGCGGATCTTGTTTTCCTGGAGTTTTGTCGCATGCATATGTAAAGTCGCGTAATCCCCACTCCCGGCCCCACCTAGCTCCTCACACCGTCTCGCCACCAAACGATTTTGGCATAACAATTTTATAGCATTTATGAATGGCGTGTCGGATCTATAGTTACGATACCTATGCTTTTGACACTACTTGGCAGGAGGGAAACAGCTTACTGGCTGAATACCACTAAGAGAATTTTTATTACAAAGCGGAGAAACAACACATTTATTGTGCCATCAATCAGTCCTGTGGAACTCAATCGCGAGGCGAACTTCTCTCGGTCAAGATGGTGTTAGCTCACGTAGTCCGTCGTCGTGATTACCATTGCCGCCATGTTTATACACAACCAATCGGAAAATTGGACAATTTTGTCCAGCAAAGCACCACAAGGAAGTATGAGTTTTCTTTGCTAGGAAAGGACAGGGTCAGGTATGTTAGGGAGAGCGCCCACCAGAGCAGTGAATTGCTTGTGGTGAAGTGTCCGTGAAGCACACCTGGTACGCACGTCATGTGTGCTTGAAATAGGCGCATATCAAAACAGTGTACGAACTGCACAGAGTGCGTAGAGGAGCAAAGGTTAATTGCCATTGTCAAAATGTCATCGTCCGATCATAAAGATCTTTCAGCATTTTACATGATTCTACATGCTGACGAATTCAATATTAAATTGTTGATCATCACGCATTTTTATAAAAATTGTAAAGACTAAAATAATTATCAAGGGGTAAACCGCTTTGGAAATGTCTATGTCAGTAAATACGTAACACTGCAAGATATAACCTGAAAAGCTATAATTCGGCGCGCGTCAAGTGAAAATACAACAGGTCCTATTTTTCAGCACGCATGCTGTGCGGCATTGCATAGTGAGGCAACTCACTTCTTTCTCAGGATCGCCGCGCGGCTTCTGTATGCGTCACTGCATATAAAAGCATGGTACGCTGCACTTCATACCAACCTCATGCGCACCTTATATCTCTTTACTTGAAGTGCGCATCTTTCGTTGGCGCTCTCCCTTAGTTGGAATATACAGTTAGAAATTAGAATTCACTATATAATTTTTTGACAACAAATTGATCACAGCAGAATCACAGTATACGTTCTGTAGCACAACAAGTTTTTAAGGTGCCTGTTACCTATATGAACATAATTAATTTAAAATTCATAAACAATTTAATGACTGGAATCGTCAGGACTTTTAGAAGTAGAATCTCTTCCAGACTGGATTACTACTGGCGCTCTAGGCGATAAAACAGAATATCTATTTTCTGTTTTTATAACATGAGCTATGCAATTTTTTTATACATCATTACTCATCTCGCTAATTACTTGCCGAATATTATCAAGGACAACTGTGCTTAAAGTTGGTCATATTTTCGTAAACGTGTTTTTATAGTACCCCAAACCATTTAGATAGAATTAAAGATACAATAATATGAGAATTATCGCAAAAGGGTAGGGCCGCGCCCAGTGCAAAGAGCATCAATCACGGATTAATTTTTAAAGTTTCAACTTTTAGTATTAATTAATTCCTTCTTTACTGAAGTTCTTTCAGGAATATTCATATTTTTACTTGTCCTAAATGTTAGAATATCTTCATTGTTAGTGTTGATGTTAGGTATTTTATTTAATATTCGCGAATGATACGACGCATTGTCCATAACAATTACCGAATTCGGCGGAACCTTTACTTCCGGCATGAAGAATAATAACGCGTTTTCCTCCCGAACACGGTATATTTAAAGAACAATTTTTTGTACTGTCTACCCAACCATACGTAACAACATCATGAGTACCAAACCAAGTTTCGTCTAAATAAATTATACTTTCATCGGATTCATGGTACTATTTTACGCAAATAGTCCTGTTGTAGTTCGATGATACGACGAGCTGAAGGATTTTTACTGTTCGATTGCTTTAGATCTTTCTAAAGATATTGATCCATGCATTGATCCACTTTCGTACATAAAGAATTTTAAAATTAAGGATACATTTTTCTTTAGTCCAACCGATGTTCAAGAAATAAAATTAATCATTTTGGAAATAAAAAATAAAAATTCTACTGGATGGGATAATTTAACAATAAAAATTTTTTCACAATCGTCTATTCCTGATTTAGAAGCTTTAGCGAAGGCAATAAATGTTTCTTTTGAAAATGGAATATTTCCACAACGCCTTAAATCAGCTATTGTTATTCCAATTCATAAAGCAGGTGAGTGTGAATCTGCTTTTAATTTTCGACCAATTTCTTTACTTCCAACACTTTCTAAAATTATTGAAAAACTTGTTAGAAATAGAACGATTTATTTTTTAAATAAAAACAATATTTTAAATACAAACCAATTTGTATTTCAAAAAAATAAAAATACTAGTGATGCTATTTTTTCATTTCTTGAACATCTTTATTTTAAATTAAATGAAGGAGATTTTGCTGCAGCAATATTTTGTGATATTTCTAAAGCTTTTGATTGTGTTAACCATAATATCATATTATTAAAGAAGCTTGAGCTTTATGGCTTTAGAGGTATATCGTTTAAATGGTTTAAATCATATTTATCTGAAAGATCTCAAGTAGTATTGTTAAATGGTAAGAAATCAAAAAGTAATAAAATTGATTGTGGAGTACCTCAAGGTTCAGTTCTTGGTCCATTACTATTTTTAATATATATAAATGACCTTGCCTCAATTTTAATAAATGGTAAATTTACCATATTTGCTGATGATACAACAATTCTTTGGCATAGTAAATATTGTAATGAATTAATTAAAATAATTAATGAAGATTTAATAAATGTTAAAAAGTGGTGTGACTCTAATCTACTCTCATTTAATATCACTAAAACAAATATATTAACTTTTAAGTGTTCACTTAATAATATAATTTTTGACAATCTAATAATTAATAACCCCAAATTTATAAAATTTTTAGGAATCTATATTACTCAAAATCTTTCTTTTAATGAACATATCAAAAAGTTATGTAGAAAATTAGCTTCAGGATGTTATGCCCTGAGAGTACTTTCTTATGAAATGAATATGGTGGTTCTTCGAAATGTTTATTTTGCTTTAATAGAATCTCTTTTGAGATATGGAATTTGTTTCTGGGGAAATTCAAGCCAATATCTTCTAAATTCAATTTTTATTTTACAAAAAAGAGCTATCAGATATTTGTGCAAAGCTAGTTCTAGAGATTCTTGTAAAACTCTATTTATCTCACAAAAAAATTTAACACTAACTTCAATTTTTATATTGGAAACAGTTTGTTTAACTCATAAAAAGCATAGAAATAGTATTAATTCACATACTTATAATACAAGAGAAACCTTTAATATATGTTTACCTATTCCTTCTTCAAGTCTTGTAAAAAAATCCATAATTTATGATTGTAAAAAAATTTTTAATTTCCTTCCAGTTTTTATTAAGAAAATGTCAAATTTTAAAATGTTTAAAAAAAAATGTTAAAAATATATTATTGGAAAAAGCTTATTATACTCTAGGTGAATATTTTGGTGATACTCTGTTATAATTATTTGCATTTTTTTGTTTATTCCGATATTTTAAGTTTTACTATATTATTATATTTTATTGTTAATTTAATTTTAAAAAAGGCTTTGTCGATAAAAATAATACTTTATGACATTAAAGCATATTTTGATTTGATTTGATTTGATATTATAACCATTCGATTATCTAATGTTTTATGTTTAAAGCCACAACTGAACAAAACACCACGCCATGTTTCTAAAGATTGGTAATAATAATATAAGTGGAAAAAAATTATTATTCAATCCAAAATAGCCTAACTGGAGATTTGAGGGCGTATGTAGGTTTAAATAAAATCTGTGAACTATTAATGCTCTTAAAAAAAAATTTATTTGCCGAAGTAACTTAGAAAATAATATTTTTCCATCTTAATGGAGACTAAATCAAGCCTATATGCCACAAATGTTGTAAATCGACTTACTATACTGTAAATAGGTTTCTGTCGATTTGTTGAGCCATTAGACGCTTAAAAAAAATGTATGCACCCAAATGAGTTCAGGGTAGCCTCGCAATTTATCACGAAGCAGTTCAAAAGTTCGCACTATATTATCCTTGTTAAAGTTGTAAATAGTTCGCCGAATAAAATCATTTGTAGTATTGTCAACCGTTCTGAATGTTTGATTTATTCGTTTGCTTTATGGAATAATTGGTTATAGTCCCAATTACGTTATAACTTCTTGTAAACCCAAGTTTAGTTAATTCATTAATTCTTGTACAAAGCGCATTTTCAGTTTTTCTCGGATTTTCCTTTTTTAAACACGCGAGCATATTTCAGATAATGGGTTGACATTGAACATATAAATCTTTATTTCTTAATTCCGGACTTGTTTTAATTCGACTCTGACACCGACTTATTATATTCCTGTGATAATTCACCTTGACCTTCTGTTTCAAATGGTAGCCACAAAGCAATATTGGTATAATAAAATATTGATATACCAACTAAAAACGTACTTGTCTAAAACACACGGTTATAGCACAAAATAATATAATATGCAAACTTCAAAAATCAAGTAATTTTAAAGCTGATAAGTGATAACTCAATTGCCAGAACCCTAAACTATTTTCTGTTCTTGTCTAGAGCATATATATTTGCATAAATATGTTTCTATATATTAATTGTCCCACTCAAACAAAATAGTTCGCTCTTTATGGTGGGAGCGGGCTTCGACGGTCTGTCCCCAGGGTGTTGCCAGTTCTACAAAGTTTTTGGAAGTGTGGAAGGAACATAAGAGTTTGTTAATTTTTAATTTTTTTTTGGTTTAACAGTGATATCCCTATTATTTTGATATCAATTATTTTTGTATAAATAATATTCCTTAAGTACTAAAAAAATTATTATTTGCAAATTAGCTTTCAATAGAGTTACTGACTATCAATTGAATACTGATATAAAAAAACATATTTGCTAATAAAAACTTAAAATAATTTTTAAAAAAAGATGTGACAACCCCGATTAAGAGGCCGGCCCCTTTAAAGCCCGTTAGAAGCTTTTTAATGTCATCAGACTGATTTTGGATAAAGTATGCTTAAAAATATTGCACCTTTTTTACCTACCTTTATTGCTGATTTATTTTTTGAACTATACCGGTTTTAACGGTCTTCTAAAACCTTTATCCTGGTTTTATTGATTTACAAACAAAGAATATTCTTAAAATAGAGTTTATCAGAGGCGAATGTCTTAATAACAGCGGCAATAATACCTTCAGCTTAAGTATCCGAATATCGTCGAAATCTGGCTGGTACAAATTTTAGTTGGGACCCGCAATATCGGTGGGAACTGTCAAAAGTCGCCGGGAAACACCACTTGTTGTTGTGTGGTGGAGATTATCGTCCAGTCTGAATACTACTCTACTGCCTGTCAAAGATGCTGCTCAGCGATGTTTCCTTGTCTGTTCACAAACTATATTACATTGTTTACTACGAACTTACCAACATAGGCTCTAACATCATAACTGGTTCCAATAGGGGCCCCATTATATTCTTTGGCTGGCACCAACTGTACACTAGGTGGAGCCACCGGAGTTATCTCCATGGTAAAGGGGTAGGCATTGGCTCCCAGTCGCTTAAGTAGGGCTTCCTAAAACAAATATAAATAACCAGTTAGGTAAATAATTTGTAGAGAGGGATTTGGACGATTAAGGAAAGACTTTTATACTTACTTAACTAAGTATTATACGCAAAGAAAGAAGAAATGGTGCGGTTGATGTTACGACATTGTGAACGTCTATCATTAATTCTAAATATCTTATACGGCAATTCAGGTGTTTAGCACCTTTGTGGTTATTTATAATATTTAACGCGGAAGGTATGCTGCGTGTTATTTTGTTAGTTGAAACTCTGTACAAATATTTTAAATAGATGTAATTTGAACCGTTCGCAGTGATACATTAATCCAAGAAGTGTATCATTCAATATATTATGGTCCTTCGAGCCGGATTGAATACATAGCATTCTTTGAGAACGTTTATTTTTTTGTTTCATTTTAGGATACGTATCTCCTCCAATTTATGAAGGGTGGGAACTTTAGAAATGATGGATGTTGGTGTATATTTTTTTAAAATTAAGATCTTCTTACTAACTAAACTAACTACTACTAAACTGCGTACCTATTTAGTTACCTACAATTTGACTTATCTAAGAGTTGCAATGCATATGTTTAGTTCGGATTAGCTAGAAAGTTCAAAAGTAGCTTCCCTTATTCTTGTTCTATTTAATTTTTTACACATCAAACAAATTATTTTTATCTGTATTCGGAGGTGGCGTGAAAGCAATAATTGCTGTAGGTGTTTATGACAGATCAACTGCGAGAAACCAAAAAGGAAAAATAACGCAGGAAAATAAAACTCGAAAGATAAATAGGTCAAGCAAGGCGCCTCAGGATTTTTTCCGTTTTGCTTTAATTTAGTTTGTCGGTTAAGACACTTTTCGATAGCAGGATTTATTGTAACGTTAAAAAGTTTATAAGTTAATGTTGTTTTAAAAATAATGTATCGACTAAACGACGATACAGCAGTTCATCTCGAAAGAGACGATACATATTAGAAGTTTGGGTTTGAGGAAAAGCATGAATACATTCCATTTCACTTACATTTTGGCCTTTCATTCATTGATTGCTTTTGCTGGCAAAAGGTCTGTTGGAAAAACCTGTGTTAGTTACTTCGAGAGTAAATTGAGACATAAAATTATTATTATAATTAAATTAAATAAAACCTTAACAATACTCACTACGCAAGAGAAATGCACATCGGAATAATTCTATTTGTGAACTATATTGGAAGTCTCATCAGAGAGTGTTTAATCTACAGTTACAGTATCTTATCAGTTGACCAACCATCATCCTTATCGAGTTTCGTCCGTGGGTTAGTAGATAATCTGTTAGTTTTGTTGAAGGTTTGATTATGAATTCCTTGACCTGTTTTTGTCTTGGTATGTTACTCCACCATTGTTGGGATGTATCTTTCACCCAGTTTGTTATGGTTACCCTAGTTATAGATCTAGTCACTTCGCACACCTTTAATTGTTGTACAAATTTCTAGTGCCGGTGAGAACTAAATGTTTCCTCCCTTTGCATATAAAAATTCAATGTCCATCTTATTAATTGATCTTACCGATATTTATTAGAACATATTATTATATATTAAATAGAAATTCACTAGAAGAAGAACGTTTGTCGAACTGTTTTTTTACGCATGATATCAGCGAGTATGCGTTTACACAAACCTTCGACTTTAGTGACGTGTGCGACCAGGTAAGGATCAATGAAGGCGTCGCCAATTTTACCCAAATTTAATAATTTACTTTTACGCCATCTTAACTGCTATGCAAAAAATCGAACTGCATTGTGTTTTTATGGAAATTATTTCGTAAGAAAAATATATATTAATTTTATTTTTTATACCCTCATTTACTTCGACAATGAACCATGTAAAACGGAAAGACAAAGAAACAAAAAATCGATCGTCTGTTGGTTCGTGTAACATCTCTTTGTTCTTTGGATACCATGTTTTCCTTTGTTTAATGAAATGTATCCTTAATAATATGTTTACTTTACGAACTTCGCTTTATTTATCAACAGTGTGTTTTAGCGAGATAAGCGTTTTTTTCGTGTAATTAAGGTTTTGTGGGACAGGCTTAAAGCAATTTTAAAGCAAAGAAAAGAATCGAATCACAAATACATTTATTTAATAAAGTATATAGATCCTTTCAAATACGTGATAACTTATGCACAAACTAAAATAGAAGATATTTTGAACATTTACTGTTGTTTACCATTAGCGTAGCACCAATGTTTAATTTTAATAATAAAAGCTGTTTTCAAACAACATAATTCATGAACTTTGCAATAATTTTAAAAACGGCCGGCAATAACTTATTCGCTTGTAGTACAAAAAAAAATGTATATGAATTCTACGTCATTCCAAAGACAATTATGCGTAGCTCTAACTTTCCTTGGTCATACTAATTAAAAATATACAGGGTGTTCAATTCAAAACTTTATTTTGAATACCCTCTATAAAGTGAATAAATACTGTTAGATTCATAGTATCTCTAGACCCTTAGCCATAAATCTCACACAATGCAGTGGTTAAAAAAATGCAACGTCATTCGCTTTATTTACATACTAACCGCAAAGAGTCATAAAGGATTTTTCCAAGTGCTTTTGCATGATCATAGAAAGAAAAAAAAAAAAGTTTTATTTTTCAACATAATTCATGAACTTTGCAATAATTTTAAAAACGGCCGGCAATAACTTATTCGCTTGTAGTACAAAAAAAAATGTATATGAATTCTACGTCATTCCAAAGACAATTATGCGTAGCTCTAACTTTCCTTGGTCATACTAATTAAAAATATACAGGGTGTTCAATTCAAAACTTTATTTTGAATACCCTCTATAAAGTGAATAAATACTGTTAGATTCATAGTATCTCTAGACCCTTAGCCATAAATCTCACACAATGCAGTGGTTAAAAAAATGCAACGTCATTCGCTTTATTTACATACTAACCGCAAAGAGTCATAAAGGATTTTTCCAAGTGCTTTTGCATGATCATAGAAAGAAAAAAAAAAGTTTTATTTTTCAGGTATAACATTCCCAAATTTTATACATTCACCAGTTCAATTTCTATAAAATATTCATAGGAGCATCAGGTAAAAGTCGGCAACCTGACACTGTAATGCTGCATCGATCGAATTTGTTGCAAGGCCTTCGAAAATCAAATATAAGAAGTGGAAATAGAAATTCTAAGGAAGAGCTTATTTACAACCGATTTAGCCAGAATAAAAATTGAGGAAAATTTAAATCTTAACATCAAAGCAACCCAGTAAAGTAAATAAAGTCAATTTTTAATGCCTTCTTCGTTCTGCAATGATCTTGAATTTTTTAATGACGCTAACTAAATATTAGTAATATTTTTTAAATATGTGCACCAATGTTTACTTTGATAAATTCACTCCTACAAAAAAAGGTGCATCCTATTTTATCGCGTTAAAACCCTCTCCAGCTAAAAATTAAATGGTAAAAACTAGTGATCGGCCGATACGGACTTTTTTTGCCGATACCGATATTTTACTTATATCGGTATCGGCACCACATTTTTAAAAGATCTGTTACTATTCAACATATGTGGATTAAGTAAAAATTGTCAATAGTGGCAACATTGTAAAGCATCTTTAAGTCAAATACTGGCATAAACGCGGGCGTAACGTGGACAAATTTCGATAATTCCCCGACCGCCCGATTCCAAATACCAGTGGTGATTACCCATTTTACGGAAAGTGTAGTGCTCCAGCTTTGCTGCAATCCTTGTTTTTGGATCAAATTAGTACATTGTATATTGCTACTTCGGATATCGATCGTCTCGTGCAATATTTTGATTCTTTGCAATACCTAGTGATTTTAATGTCATTTTAAGTTAACTACAACTTGTGCTTGTTGTTTAGTTTGGTTAAAAAAGTGTTGTTTTCATTGACCAACATATGCCTTATTTAATTTTGTCATATGCCTAATATTATGTAAATAACCTAAAATTAATAAAATTAATGTTAGAAATAATTTAGTTGTTTTATTAAAGAAAAATGTTAAAAATGGGTTTTTACTTACAATTAATAAAATAGTTAATCTTAGATATGCCGATATTTATCGGCAAAATATTGCCGATACCGATTATCGGCAAAATTTGCCGATATGCCGATGCACCGATATTTATATCGGTATCGGCCAATCACTAGCAAAAACCTCTCCAGCTCAAAATCGAGTAGCTTTTCTTTTTCACTGCTCGGCAAGCTGACATATTGTTACAAATTAATTTGATGCTGTCAAATATTTTTTAAGTGAGGTATAATTTTTTTTTAGTATCTATTCATGTCAAAATTCGTGAATTTCTCTAGCTAAAAATCATTCGATATTTTTTTTAAGATCGGATAAATGTTTATTTTTTAAACTCAAACTAGATCACTTTTCAGCAATTTAAACTCGCGGTTACCGTTTGTTCTCGTTAAATTTCTAAGCAATCTAGTTTTCGTGAAAAATAAAAGTTTATCCGATAAAAAAAAGCTCTTGTGGTTTTACGTATGATAAATTCACTCCTACAATAAAATGTCCATTTGATATTTATTTGCATTTTTATCACTTTGACATCGATAAAAAGGTGCATCCTTTTTTATTGCGATGAAACCCTTTTCAGCTAAAAATTAAATGATAAAAACCTCTCCAGCTCAAAATCGAGTAGCTTTTCTTTTTCACTGCTCGGCAACCTGACATATTGTTACAAATTAATTTGATGCTGTCAAATATTTTTTAAGTGAGGTATTATTTTTTTTTTAGTATCTATTCATGTCAACATTCGTGTATTTCTCTAGCTAAAAATCATTCGATATTTTTTTTTAAGATCGGATAAATGTTTATTTTTTAAACTCAAACTAGACCACTTTTCAGCAATTTAAACTCGCGGTTACCGTTTGTTCTCGTTAAATTTCTAAGCAATCTAGTTTTCGTGAAAAATAAAAGTTTATCCGATAAAAAAAAGCTCTTGTGGTTTTACGTATGATAAATTCACTCCTACAATAAAATGTCCATTTGATATTTATTTGCATTTTTATCACTTTGACATCGATAAAAAGGTGCATCCTTTTTTATTGCGATGAAACCCTTTTCAGCTAAAAATTAAATGATAAAAACCTCTCCAGCTCAAAATCGAGTAGCTTTTCTTTTTCATTACTCGGCAACTTGACATATTGTTACAAATTAATTTGATGCTGGTAAACATTTTTTAGTGAAGTATTATTTTCTTTTAGGATATATTCATGCCAAAAATCGTGAATTTCTCTAGCTAAAAATCACTCGATTTTTTTTTTAATATCGGATAAATTTTTTGGTTTTATTATATTATATTTAAATATTTTTGTATTTTACATAAAATTACAATTATTTTTTAATAAGTGCATTATAAGTCTAAACATAATAATTCTTGAGATATCGGCATTTGAAAAATGACATTTTTGAAATTTGACAGCTTGTAGCTTTTTAACGGTAGAGCAAAACAGCTTAGGTGTCCCTATTTTAAATTTTTATTGTTTTCCCAAAATATCAATTTCCGGTTGAACCGGAAGTACTATATGTCCTGCAATCGAGTTAAATCCGGTTTAACCGGAAGTTGACAGTTTTGCGAAGATAATTAAAAAGTAAGATAAGGACATAAGCCGTTTTGCTCTAAGACGTACCGTTGGAAAATCTGTCAAATTTCAAAAATGGCATTTTTCAAAGGTCGATATCTCGAAAACCATTAAGTTTGGGCTTATAATGCGAATATTAAAAAATAATTGTAATTTTATGTAGAATCTAAAAATATTATAAGATATAGGGTGTTTCATTTAAAAAAAATTATAACTTTAATGTGCATCTTCTTGTTGGGACATCCGGTTTGTTTTAAAAAAATTTGATATTGTGCCCATAAACATCCTGCATTTACCCAAATAAAAGGAATATTTTCAATTTTAGCCGTTTTCAAACTGCCGGATCATATATAGTGCGCCACCCTATAAGCACACTTTTCCACAAGCCCACAACACACACACCAAAGTTCACCATTGCCAAAAAATTAAAATTTTATCGACAACAAACATGTACAATACATGGCTTCTTTCCAATAAATTCATACCGTGACGGTTGAATGGAGATTAACTTCACCCGCTTTAAGCCGCCTGCTATGGCGAACATATACATCTGTACTTGAACAAATTAAATGGGTATTTTTCACGGTTATCCTCAAATGTCCAACCGTATAACAGTTTATGAATAAATATTCTTCACACAGTAAGTTAAGTGCGGTCTTATCCACAGCGTCACCAGCCCCCGGAGCTTCGGCTTCGGAGGTAGCCTGTTCTGTTTGCTCCTAGTTTTAAGTTTAACTTATGATAAGATAATATAGAATAATTTAAAACGCATGAATAGATTAAGGATGCCAATGTAAATACCTTATTTGAACAATAAGGAGATTTTAAAATGGAATTTTATTATTTAGTCTAAGGTTCAACTATGCTCAACATAATCTTTATCCGCTCATACTCAGCCAGTTGTGTGTGATCAGCAACAATCTTCTTTCTTAGATGTTCATTTAGGTGTTCCACATGGCAGCATTTTGGGTCCCTTGTTTTACACAATTGTTACCAAATCAAAAACCTAATCATAAAACCCCTCTACTATATGGATTACCCAAAGTACATAAAGCTAATATGCCCATAAGACCAGTGGTATCCTTTGTTGACTCTCCATGCTACAAGATTTCTTCATGGCTTAATGATATTCTCAGAAAGACAAATATAGAACTTTCACCAGATGCGAGATTGATATCACTTGATGTGAAGAATTTATTTCCCAGCATTCCTCCAGCGGATTGCATCAATTTAGTTGATAGATTGCTAAGAAAGAAGGGTTTGCCCAACTTATTAATTTCAGACCTTATCTTGTTATTATCTACAGTTCTGGAACAAAACTTCTTTCAATTTAATCAAAAAATATTTAAGCAAAGGTCAGGATTGGCAATGGGTTCTTGTCTTTCCCCATTTTTGAGCGAGGTGTTTATGAACGAATTAGAGAGCAAAATCATGAATAGTAGATTCGCTGAGTTTCTGCTTGCATGCAAAAGATATGTTGATGATGTATGTATAGTTTGGAATGGCAGTGATTCAGATTTAAGAGATTTCCTCAATTTCGTTAACGATTTACACCAGAACATTCAATTTACACTTGAGATCGAAAATAATGGGCAATTACCTTTTAAGATTTCCTGTTGATAAGAAATAATAACAGAATAATTCTGAAGTCTATAGAAAACCTACGTTTACACATAACATTATTCAGTACGATTCAAATTCTCCCTTTTCTCATAAGTTTGACACCTTCAATTCTCTTTTCTACCGACTTTTCAAGCTACCTTTTTCTAGAAATGCGTTCACTAAGGAATTTAATATAATAAAACTGATTTCCAGAAATAATGGATACCCTTTAAGATTAGACAATAAACTTTATCATAAGTTTCTAAATAAATATAAACTAACCTATAATATCGTACACGCTAATACACAGGATCACAAAAATTATAGAGCTCTAACTTATTTCGGCAACATTTACTCACAACTAGCAAACTTTTTTAAACCTCACAACATCGCAGTAGCTTTCAGGACCAGTGACACTCTTAAGCGTCATTTAATCACACTAAAGATAAAGTGCACCCTCTTTAAAAATCAGGAGTTTATTCGCTATATTGTGGAGATTGTCCGGCGGTGTATGTCGGACAATCGGCCAGGAGAATCGCCAGCAGAGTTCATAAACATCTTAGCTTATTTAATAAATTCCAGAACACTGATATAAACAACACTAAGTCTGCTTTTGCGAACCATCTACTTGAATCAAAACACCAGTTCTCGCCATCTAAAAATGTTAATGTTTTGCATGAATGTCACAAGAGTAAAAAACTAGATCTATTAGAAAAACTAGAAATAATGAAAGCTAAAAAGTGCCCTATCCTTACCTGCGTTAATGAGGTCTTTAATTTCGAGCCTTATATTATTTTTAACAACTTAAATTACTAACAACGGACTGCTAGTGACCAACATTTAACCTATAAATTATCCCCGGTCAGGCAAATTTTTTCGATTGACAACATTGACGTTTTTGATGCCGATACTTTGGTCCGTTCGTACTTTGTGTTGATGGCTGTTACATTTTGGGCTGAGTTTGCTCTCTAGGTGCATCTTCCACCCGTTCACTATACCTTGGACTTATTTAACGAACCTTATACTTTTAGTTTTTTGTTATACCTTTTTTGTTTACATACAATTCTTAGTTTAAGTTCTGACTATTATGTAATGATGTATTTGTAACGTTTATCTATTTTTTTGTTTTTTATTTTCACATTTTATTCTTTTTTAAATTTTTTTAAACGTTTTTTTTTTGTGTATCAGGTAGGTTTACTAGGAGACTTGCTCACTTTTATGCGTGATAATTGACTTCCTTTTAGGTATGATGATGCCTTAAAGGCGAAACATGTTACCGATTAGTTTTTTTAAATATTAAATTTATTGAGACCGGGACTTTGTCTTGGTTCTTTTGTACCCTATGTACCCTAGCCTGTTCAAATTCATATAAAAGCTTGGGTCTGACAATTGACTCAAAAATGCATTTTAAAGAGTATGTCACAGCAAAATTAAGAGTAGCATATGTAAACTTAAAGGTAATATATAGTCATAGATACAGTATCTCTAAAGAGACTCGGAGACTACTCTGTGATGCTTTGGTTTTGCCCCTTGTTGTATACTAGGTTAAACTACATGCCTTTACTTAGAACACTTTTTTAATAATGTTAACAATTTTGACAAGTCTACAAATATTTCTTAATTGCAATTTAAATGTGAATCTGAATCTTATCAAAATAAAATAAAAAATATGAAGCAATCATTAATTTCTGATTACTTTAAAAAATAAGATTTTTGAAGCAAACACATTGATATTTCATCAAAATGCGCCTCGCCGAAGATAGGCGCATTGAAATTTTGATTATGTTGGGTTGTGGAGATAAAAGTAGAAGTCATAGGGAAGTCCGTGATATGTTTAATGAAAAATACCCAAATCGCCCGCCTATTGGCCAATCAACAGTATCTAGGGTAGCAAGTAAGTGGAGAACGTTCCGCACTATTAAAGATAGTATTAAAAGTGGTGATCCTGGTATATCCGAGGAGAAACAATAAACTTATTATTATCACTACAGGAAGATTATCATAGCTCAAGTACACAACTTGGACGGGACTACGATATTTACCAAACCACTGTATCTAAATTTTTACAAAAAGAGAAGTTTCATCCATGCAAACCAGTATTTGTACAGGAGTTATTGGACGATGATCCTGATAGGCGAGACCAATTTTGTGAAATAATGGATGAGCTAACAGACAATAACGCAAGATTTGTCCAAAGAATTTGTTTTTCAGATGAAGCTACGTTCTGTTTAAATGGTCAGGTTAATAGATAAAACTACAGATACTGGGCACAGGAAAATCCTCACTGGTTCATAGAAAATCACACCTACTATATTGAAAAGGTTAATGTTTGGGCGGGCATTGTTGAAAATAGGATAATTGGACCATTTTTCTTTGATGAGAGTCTCACTGGAGAGAGATATCTAAATTTCCTTCAAAACGATCTGGTCCCAGCTCTTGCCACTCTGTTTCCAGATGATAATGATCCTGATTTACCAAGTTTAACCTTATGGTTTCAACAGGATGGTGCTCCCCCGCTTTATGCTATTAATGTAAGGGAGTACTTAAATACAATTTTTCCGGGGCAGTGGATAGGTAGACGGGGGTCAATAGAGTGGCCACCCAGATCGCATGATCTTAATCCACTGGACTTTTTTTTTTAGGGCTACGTGAAAAATGTAGTTTATAAATCTGAACCCATCTCGGTAGATACACTGAAGGAGTCTATTCGACGAGTGATAAGAGAAATATCTCCACAAGTAGTAATATGTACAACAGGAATTTCTAGATCGATTGATCCACTGCAGAACAGTTGGTGGAGGACATTTTCAACTTATAAAATAGTTTATTTTCATTCTTTGTTGTTTGTTTATTTTGTTTTAAAATTGCTAAAAAATTTAAAATTGTTAATATTTCGTGAACGGCTGAAGATAAGTAAAGGGCATGATTAATGAAAAATGTCCAGAATTAATTGTAGAATATAAAAATGTAAAGATATACAATAGAATTCATTAAAAAAATTAAAGTTGACACATGTAGCACTTTTAAAATCTACTCTGTACATCTTTAAAAAAAAAAATAAATTTCACGGGTCCGAGCGATTTTTGATTAATATTCCATATAAAAAGCTGATCCGTTTCTTTAACATAACCCTGTATGTTAGTATGCACGTGCAGAATATACATATTGGTAAATTGGCTTCATCTCATTTAATTTTAGTTTTGATAAATTAAAACAAAAATATTTAACATTATTTACATATTATATGTAGATACTTATTAATAAACAAACACTGTAAAATGCTCTATAAACCGACGATCCCTGTTAACCGACCAACCTTTGATTCCCCGAGGGTGGTCTCTATTAAGAAATTTTACTGTATTATTATTATGTCTCATTTAACACGCGTTTTGATTTACAGATACTAGTTGCTGTAAAATCAAATTTTTAATAGACAGAACTCAAAATTTGTTTTTGGAATTTGTTTCCAGGGCTCCACTGTCAATTGTAGGAGTGTCTACCTTTTTTGCTTGACTTATGTGGAATAATTTGTTTATTTAGATCCATTTTCGCATTCACAAAAGAAGAAATCGGCGGAACAGCGAATGTTTGTCAGAATCGAGGTATCACAATTTCGCAATCAATAAAAAATATTCTTTAAAACATTATAAGGTCCCATATTATAGTGAAAATACAGTTTTCCAATTTCTGTATTTTGGTACTCAAAAAGGAGTACAAGAAAAGGAAACAAGTATTAAATATTTATGTACCAACTTAATGTCGTATCAAAGAAGAAAAATATCTGAATTATACATTGGGGTTGGACCCAAATGTCTTTTTCTCAAAGTTTAAGGTCTATTATTATTTGTTTTGGGTAAAGCATACCGTTTACCGAATACAAGATACATAAATACGTTCACTTGACAGCCTTTGAAGCCAAAGCCGAACTTGAATACAAATCTACTTTAGAAATATCAGTAAATTAAAATAAGTTGACTTTGAAATGCCTGTTTAGCTCAATATGTTCTCTCGGTTTAATGCAAGAGAATTTTCCATATAAAAATCAGATTTCAAATGTATTTCAATGCAACCTAAAAAAAAACACGTATTTCCTCCTTTTCAGTTGCTTTATAGAACTTGCTCCTAGGTTTGTTTAAAACATCAGCACGATGAGCAAAACTAGTTGATGGATTCTTTTCAATGGTCAAGCATACGTGAATACAAGCCACCAGTTATTTACCACAATCTATCGAGATCTTTCACTTAAATGTTAAAATCCATTAGATTGATAAAAGACCCTACGTCTTTAAGCATTAAATGTTATTCCGCCCTTGTCGCTCCATTTTACCCTTTAATTCAGTTACATTTTTATTCAAGGCACCGGCCTAGCCGTCCGAAATATTGACTTTAAAAATTCGATAGGTGTTGCCGTAAAAAATTCAAACGTTCGTTGGTTCGAAGGAAACCTGTCGCTTCAAAATTGGAGAGTTATTTATATGTTTCTCGGAAATAAAAATAGGGTCAAAGAGGATGTACGCAGTGGAATACAATTTATGGACTATTTTCTCTTAGAATTTTAAAATATTTACCACAAAATTTACTCGCCATTCTCCTTGGACTTCTTGCCATAAAAATACCCTTACTAGATACGATAATTGAAGGACGATTTACAGTTTTTGGTCCGCTGATTTTTCATTTTTCATTTTTCATTTTTCCATCCCAGGTCTGGAGAACAGCTCGAACGTTTCCAAATGATTTTAATTGATTGTTTTAACCGCGCATTTCCATTACAAAATTTTAAAATTAAAAATAAAAAACCTTGGCTCACCCCGGATATTAAGATTCATTCAAGGAATCTTAGATCTTTGAACACAATTCAAAGGTTTTACTGCAATCAAAAATATTTAATTGACTATTTTAACAATTGGGCTGATTAAAGCGAACAGGAATAATTGCTATAAAGAAAAATTTGCAAAGGCGAATAACAAAACAAGAAAAAATTACAAGCATATACGCAGGGACGCGCCAAGTATTTTCGGCGCCGTCGTGCGAAATAATGATAGGCGCCTTTAGCCTATATTATAATATTGAGCTAAAATTACCACCCTTTTCTCATAGTTGATCGTTGAAATTCTTGAAGAAAACTCTATACTTTTCAGTACTAATGTCTATATTTATTTGTGACAAACAGAAAGTACACAAGAAATATTAATAGAATACGATACAACAGTAATAAAACAAAAACAGTATTAAAGTTACAAAACATTATTTCAAAATATTAAAAAAAAATGAAAAAATAAAATAGCGACTGTTTTGAAATAGATAATACATGACCATGATACATGATGGAGAGGCCTTACAAAGAATGGACTTTTCTAGCTTTACTTTTCGCAAATTCATTAACAAGATTTTCCATTTCAAGTTGCTTTAAAAAGTCAGACTCTATGGAAATGATAGCAAGATTTTCTAACCGCTCTTGGCCCATTCTAGATCGTAAATAATTTTTAATCAACTTTAATTTAGAGAATGACCTCTCGGCTGTAGCTACAGAAACTGGAATGGTTAGTATTATGCGCAATGTAATCGTAATGTTTGGAACTGAGCGGGTTAGGTTATTTATTGCAATGTAGTTAAGTGTTTGTACTATAGACGTCGCGTTTTTGTCGCCATTTTGCAGAAATTGTAATTCATCTAAAAGTTCTGTTCCTTCGATATCTTTCTCGTTTCGATCTTTGTCAGTTAAGGTTTCTTACAGTTTCTTCAGTTTTTTACAAAAATTAAATTGATCTTGGTCAAAATATTTGCCCAAATCCTCAACATTCCATAAAAAATTAAAAACATCAGAGTGACACGATAATAGTTTAAATCTTTCATGTACGGATTAAAGAGTAATGTCTAGCATTTCGAAAAAGAAATTTACTTTAAATTTCATTTCTTGATTTTCAATTAGCTGGTGGTCACTTTCGTAAGAAATTGTTTTTTAATCTTTCGTGGCCTTAAAATTTCTGCTGATATAAATTTTGCATCAACTTCTAAGCAAGAAGCTAGTTCTTTGGCATCTACTAATAAGTCACTGACGCCTTTGTCAGATCGATATTGTATTACAAAGTCATTGAAGTTATTTAAACTTTCGCAAGCCTGGGAAATATTAAATTTTTTTGATTGCAGAATCTTAGTAACATCCACTTTACTTAGAATCTTGTACAACAAGACTACCATACACACAAACTCCCGTATAAAATTTCATAAAGAACATCGTAAATTTCGCCCAACTAAAATCTTAGAGGGTTTATTGCATCAATTCTGCTAGAGCATCCAGTATCTCAAAAAGGCTTTAGTCTCAGACTTAAAATGTTACTTTTCAAAACAGACCACCGATTGGTTGAGGCAGAAAAAAAACTATATAATTCTTGAACAGTTGAAAAAAAATGCATACTAGAAATATTGGATTTCATGGCATCGTTTAAGCTGTGGCTACAACAAGGTACAAATATTGCTCGTGCATTAATGTCTAAAATTCTTTTTTGTACACCTTGATGTTTACCCTTCATATTTGAACCATTATCATAACCTTGGCCGCGCATATTATAAGCGTCTAAACCATAATTTTACAACTTTTTTAGTAAAATGTGGGTTAGTCCTTCACCTGTTGTATCACTCATAGGACAAAATGTTAAAAAATGTTCTTCGGCACTAGATTTATTGTTTTTTAAATTAACGTATCTTAAACAAACAGAAATCTGCTCCTGGCGGCTCACATCAGGAGTAAAATCAAGTAATATGGAAAAATACTTCGCTTCTTTAACTTCGTTTAAAATATTATATCTTATATTGTCACCTATTAATTTAATGGTTTTGTTTTGAATTTTATCTCCAAGATAAAGTGGAATTTTTTTTGAGATCTATTAATATGTGCAGACATGACTGGATCAAATTTTGCTATAATTTCTATACATTTTAAAAAATTTTCATTATTTCTTTCAAATAATTTGTTACTAGGATCACGAAAATTGAATAGCATAATTATTCTTTCAATGACACTACGCAAATGTTTAGTTTCATTTTTTAATAAATTTTACATTTCTGAACCTTTCTAGTAAATCTGACCAGACACGTAAATTTTGAAAAGGAGATTTACTTTTTTTGTGAATTTTCAAATGTTCGCTTAAATGATGTGGATTGAAACCGCCTTGGTTACTTAATTTAGTGTTTTTAAAAGTCAAGGGATTGTTGGGGTTGGGGTCATTGAATATTTTACAGCAGAAGCAGAAAACTGCATTTTTTTTTCAATAGAATATAGCAACCCATGACGCTGAACCTTTTCACCATTTAACAAAATTCGAGTAAAATATATATCGGAAAACTTACGTACACTTTTATCTTTAGGATAAATAGTTTTATTTTAATAATGCATTGGACCTTTTTTGACAAGTTCTTGCACCTGGATTGGAGACAATACACTTGGCCAAAGACCTGGATCGTTAGAAAGAGGTGCTTCTTCGAATAATTTGTCTTGTTTACTCGAACATGATGGTACCGACACTGACTGAAACGTATTAGGATCTAATTCTTTTGAATCTTAATCCTCATTAGCTTGCTTTTCTAATTCTGAGAGCAAGTTTGATTTTGTTGAATGTAGAAAATCACTGTTATCAGAAGTAGTGTCTAGTGCGGTCTTTCGAAAAACGTTACTAATTTTAAAATTGGTTTTCTTCAAGTCTTCCTCCCGTTTTCGCTTGTTAAGCAAGTTTTGGTAACCAGACAATTTCTTTTTTTTTTCTCTGGCATCTAAATAAAATATAGAAAAAATATTAAACATTAAGCCTCATTTGTTTCATAAACAAAAATTGTTAAAAGAAAAACAATTATTTGCATCCCTGTTAATTAATTTACTTAATCACTTACTTACCTTATTTGTAATTATTTTTTACAATTGCGG
Source organism: Polydrusus tereticollis (assembly GCA_963920685.1). NCBI lineage: Eukaryota > Metazoa > Arthropoda > Insecta > Coleoptera > Curculionidae > Polydrusus > Polydrusus tereticollis. The sequence continues at coordinate 29,952,278 of OY987332.1, read as the reverse complement.
TAGATACGTAATAGCAAATAAGGCACTCTATACGTCGTATGCTCTTATCAAGACATAAATAAAAAATTAACCTGCTACATCGAATACGAACACGCAAAATTTTGCAAGTTTAAACCAGCGCGCCGAACGCACGCGGATTTTCGTGCCCACACAGGAAGTGTGTAGTAAAATTTCACCACTGGTACTGGATGATGGAGGTTCACAGCTAGTACCCCCAAAAAACAAAAATATAGTGTGGAATATTGCGCGAAAGAGTAATTGGCCCATTTTTCTTTGAACAGTCTTTGACTGGACAAGTATATCTCGAATTTCTCCAACTTTAATTAATTTATTTCCGAATCCTTCCGAATCCATTGGACCCAGACTCCCCTGACGAAGAACTGATGTTCCAGCAAGATGGTGCTTCTCCGCACTATGCTGCCACTGTGCGGACATTTTTTAATGAAACCTTTCCTAATCGGTGGATTGGAAGGACGGGACCTATTAAATGAGCGACAAATTGAAATCCTAATGAAAAATCAAATACAGATATGCCCGAAATAAACAGTACTGAAACTAAGTTGGCGGTGTTTTTATGCGTGCGCTGTCACACTCAAGTTAGCTAGTATAGACCTGTCAAGTAAACCTCAAAGAAGTAATTAGTAGGGCCTAATTGTTAAAAATGGTGTTAAGTACAGAGGAGAAAGTGTTTCTGGTAGAGCATTATTTTCGCTCATACGGAATGGGCCGACATAATGGTGAAAGTTTGCTATACGTGTCTGATCAATTCACACAACGCGAACGGTTTAATAAACGTTCTCCAAGTAATGCTGTAATTTTGAAGGTTATTGAAAAGTTCAGAAATACGGGTAGTGGATTGTGCCAACGAAAAGGAAACTCGGGACGTCCCAGGACAGTTAACAACAACAATAACCATGAACGTGTTTTTGAGCAAATCTTACAAAATCCGAAAGCCAGCCAGGCAAGGACAGCGTTACAACTTGATTTAAAAAGAACTTCCTTTCAAATAATCCTGAAGGAGCTGGGTGCATTTTTGTATGTGATTCAGGTACATCAACAACTACATCCTCGGGATTATCGCAGTAGAGTGGAATATTGCGCCAGAATTCTCGCGTTACAGTATGAAAATCCTGAATTTTTGAAAAATGTTTGGTTTTCAGACGAAGCACACTTTCACTTGTCAGGCTATGTGAATCGTCGCACAAATCGATTTCTGGGCTTTGCCAGACCCGATGAGGTTCAAGAGGTTCCTTTACATAGTTCAAAAGTGAGTGTCTGGTGTGCTGTGTCCGGACACGGAATCATTGGTCCGTACTTCATCGAAGAGAATGGTAGGCAAGTCACACTTAATCAACAGAGGTACAGACACATTTTAACACGATTTATCCCTGATCTACGTCAATTCTGTCGTGCACGTAACTTGGCATTTCGAAATCAATTTTTTCAGCAGGACGGGGCAACTTGCCATACTGCTGCCGCAATTCGTCATTTTCTTCAAGAACATTTTCCAAGCAAATTCATTTCACGATTTACTGACTTCCCTTATCCTTCACATTCTCCAGACCTTACACCTCCAGACGCATACATTTGGGGCATGGCTAAAAATGCCGTTTTCAAACGGGCACCACAAACCATCGATGAATTAAAGGATGCCGTTAGAGTCTTCTTCGCAGCTCTGAGACAACCCTTATTCAATAACATGACCAGAAACTTAGAACATCGTTATGAAGTCTGTCTTGAACGAGGAGGTGCACACTTAGAACATATAATAAAGTGTCAATAATATGTATTTTTTAAATATATAATACGATTACAAGTTCAGTACTATTTTTTTCGGGCAATACTGTATATGTGACGACATCAGTGATTAAAAGCTTTAATTCAACTATACAAAAATTAGCAATAAAAAAAAAAACTTTTAACGAAAACATACAAAACATTCAAAGCGCAATAATTAACATTTCGGAGGACTTAGCTTTCTATGACGCCAAAATAGACGTTCTTAACCTATGCGAATCCCTGATGGAAAGTTACTCGTTCATAGAAAACTTTCCTAATGATATCTTAAATGCTATAACGTTTGCTCGCCTCAAAATATTACATAGCTCTGTTATCACTCCACTAGATCTGATCGAGTCACTCAAGCAAACCTCTCAATCTCTGCATAAAAATAACTTACCACTTTCGGTCTACTCTTCCAGTATTGCCTAATACATTAATATCATTGAACAAGACGCATACCAATCAGACTATAAAGTAGTGTTCGTTCCTAAAATCCCTCTGGTTGAGCCCGAAACTTACTCGATCCCAATATCAAGCAACCGAACAGGGTTTCACCACATCATCTCTACTACCCAAAAATATATTGCGGGAAACGATGAATCAATGCTACTACTTCAAAGTCTTGAGAGCTATAAATCTCTTGGTTTGAGCCAAAAAATCTATTCTGAGATACTCCCACATCCAATCGACAGTGACTCCATCTGCGAAGCGCAGCTCCTTAAGCAGTCAACCCAATACATGTGAATCAAATCTGCTAAATACAACGTCCAACAAATTGACCTCAACTTCTGGTTGATTACTGTATCAGATCCACTCCCTATCACAGGCAAATGCGATGGAAGACAAATTATCACGAAGATAGTGCAAGTTAACACCCTCCTACGACTCCAGCCAGCATAAGCGAGATTATAAATAAACTAAGCGATAAGACAAATACATTACAGAGAAACGTTGATATTGTAACATTCTTAATGAACTCTACTGTACACTCGAGAAAAAATTAATTTCAAATCTACAATGGCAAAGAGACGCTCTTGACTATTTAGAGAGTATGCATGCTGCTTGAAGTCTTTAGTATTACAGCGACTGACTAAAATGAAATAAAACTTTAAGGACATTAAAAATAGAAACAGATTTCTTTAAAAATAGTGGAAAGCCTACTCATATATTCCTTTGTTCAAGAAAGGCGATTCCTGCGACCCTTCTAGTTTTCGTCCTTTTGTCGGCGCTAAAAAAAACCTCTTAGTTAGAGATTGATGGTGTTTCTTAAGAGCCAGAAGATACTTAATCCTGTCAATTTTGGTTTTCTCCCTGGCAGGAGTACGGACGACGCTGTTTTTTCCATGATGCGTGATGCCTATTTAAACATAAATAGTGGTGAGGTCATTGCGGTAATGTTCTACGACTTCTCGAAAGCCTTAGATTATGTGGACCATGGAGTATTGTTGCGAAAACTAAAGCACTATAGCTTTGGAGAGCTGGCCTTCATGTGATTCACTTCTTATCTCTGTGAAATGGCTCAGGTAGTGAAAACTGGTTTAACTTACTCTAGCGCTTCCGTTGTAGGCGTACCACAGAGATCGGTATTGCGACCTATTTTGGTAAGTTTAAATAATTAGGGTAGGTTTATACTATTTGCTAATGGCACTAGCCTGCTGTGGCATAGTGGGGATGGTGATTTGTATAATTTAATGTTATGTTCAGAGCCTTATTGAAATAATTTCAAATAAGGAAATTTATTATTAGTGATACACTAATAAGAAAGGTATAGGTATTACATAGGTTGAGAACCTAGGTGCCAATATGTTAAAAAACCTTTTTACTTTAATAAAAGTGTAAGACGTTGAATTCGGCTTTAAAATCTTTTATAAGTAAAATAATTTCGCTTTCACAAAATGGTAAAATAAGGGACCAATATTCTCTAGCTGGCTAGTACGAGCTGAAGTGAGGCTCTGACTCGTCTACAAATTACCCGACTCGCGTGAGTTCGTTGGCGCCACGGACTCTTAGCAGTTAAGAGGCCGAAAAGTACTCCACGGTGTTAGGGTGGCTCACTTAAACCAGCACTAGTAGCTTCGAGATATTCCAAAGGAATAAATGAAATTCGAATTCATAACAAGTACTTGAAACATTTATTTCCAGTTATAAAAAAAAACAAAGCTCAATTGCTCCAAGAAATCAAATGAAAGTTAGCCTCCTTGGCTATTGAAAGCATACGTAGTAAATAAATAAAACAATAAAAATAAGTACAATAGTGTAGCACAGGTCGTAAAATTTTAATCATTAACTAACCCTATGCAGTAGGAAAATGATATGGCGATCATTTGCAACTACTGTCGATCGACATAGACTGACTACTTTAAATTTAAAAATAATAAAATCAAATATTTTATACGCCTGCGCAAACCTTGTTACCAAAAATCAATAATATTTACAGTTGTTCTAGTACAGACGAAACCATTCCTTTGTAATACCAAAACAATTGTGTATAAGTGACCATGGCAACTTACGAAGAACTTATTTGCAAAATGATTGAAATTTAAAGCTCGAAAATATAAAATCAGCGAGAGCTGAGGGCTTTATTTGGTTTAGCCTGTAATGGTTTGTGGATTAAATTGAAGGTTACCAAAGGAATGATTTGCCTGACAAAATGATGGAGGCGACAAAATTCATATAACAGAAATATTATTTAAAGGTATACCGTAAAAATGTCAATACTATTAGCGACTCAACATATAAAGCTATAATTAACCAGGCTACAATTTAACATTTCAGCTTTGTGATCACTCCGCTATATAAAGTTTAAATCTATACTAAATAAAAATAATCCCGTCAAGGAATTCATGGCTAATTGCCTGATATTAATAATTAAAACTGAAGCAGGTTAAAATATATGCGAATAAACTATTATGATTGAGAAATAAATTATCAATAATTATTATTGTTCAATAAGTAAGTTCGGGAGGTATTAACGAGTTGATCAAAGTGACATTAAAAAGTTAATAAAAGCTTATCTGAAATCCCTCGCTGTGAGCCGGTAGCAGCTACAACCCTTGTGTCGTTCTATAGGACACAGAAGGCTAACATGGCAGATTTACGGTAAGTGAAAGCAAATGGTCTTCAACTGGTAAGATCGACAACCGATAATAGTGACCAGTCCATGAAACCCTATAATAATGGAACAAAATGCCGCATTAAAAATCAACCAAAACACTGGTATCTAGATACAACCCGTATAGTTGCAACATAAAATTAGACAAAGATAAAATTTACTTGGCTACTACTGTTAAAAATTTAGTCAAACACGACTACAAAAAAAAATTATCAAAAATAGAAATTCATTCACTTAGCACAAGAGCTACGGCTCATAAACTAAACGAACCCCGTGTAACTAGTACAAACTTCAAAAATAAGATAGATTTAAATTCGTTTGATCGATAATTTCAACATTACGAAACCCAAATTCATAAAAGTAAGACATAGTCACATTTACTGATAACTTAAGACAAATCAATACCCTCTATCCACTCAACCCATAAGTATCTCACATTCCTCGTCAGGGAACTTTGGTGACTAAATTTAAGAGTTAATTAGTTATTAAGAGTTAATTAGTCAATTAACACACTATACTCAAGCCTAACGATACTTCCATCCCCAGAATTCATCCCGTAATACCTTAATTTAGAGTAATAATTATAGCAAGCCACGGTTAAACGCATGTGTTACAAAAATTAAGCAATATAGAGAAAATGCATTAGTTACCTATTGTTCTTAAGGGTCAAAATCCTCTGTCTTATGCTAAGGCAGCATGAAAATGCAGTGGGCTTCCATCAACGAACTGAAATAAGCAGAAAGAAAACGACTTAGCCCCAAAAACGGTTTTAACATAACACGTGTCGATAGCAATTGACAAAAAGTTTTCCACATAGAAGTGCAAGAAAAACTTACCGAGTCTGGTTTTTACAATCCCAACTTCATTGGTTCTAGGGTGGCAATCAATTAAGGCAAATTAACAATCAAAACACAACAGACCACCACTAAATCATTGCCGTTTCTTGAATTATCCCATTAAATAATGGCGGTGTAACACCTGCTCAAGAAACGGGGCCCAGCTCGAAAGTTCACTGCACGAGGTATTCGTCAAAAAAGCCTCGAAGCCACGTCGAAATCCCAATTTATAATAAAGGTGCAAACAAGATGGTTGCCCGGAAATACGTCACAACCATAGACTATAGTTCTGGGAGATGAAAATCATCGATATGTATCGACTGTCAACATGCACTGCAACGTCAGATTCTGACCGCTACCAGCAAAATCAAGGATAAAAACATAGGCATTGCTTAGCCATGACCCAAACATAAGAAACTCCAATCAAAATAAGTCGGTAATTAAGCCCCAAAACAAAGCCAACAAAACATTATCGACGACTAAGTGAAACCGAAAGTACACCATCCCTAATAAAGAAGTTAATGCCTAAACTACAAAGAGAAGACGAGCGAGTGAACTTAAACCTACGACAAGTTCATATGACAATTGTCATCCAAACGTCAGATAATTTTAAAATGGAAATATAACCCATAATAATTTAAATTAAAAACTAATATCCAGCCCAGAAAACAAGCATAAAACTAGCAATAAATATTCAGAACTCCATCCTCAGATACAGGCTTCAATCCGAGATGCATCAGAATCCAAAACAACAAGTTATTTAATCGGTTGTTTACCGGTGATTCAGCCTGGCAGAGTGAAATCCTATAGTCAAGCTACAAGGTAACCTTGACAAATGAATAACAGGACTGGTAAAAGTGTTACAGTAACTTCTACATGCATGATTTTTAGGGCTTCAGTAGTACTTCAATAATTCAGTCAAACCTAAGTTAAGGAACCCTACAGATTCACAGGCCCGATAGGAAGTGAATTCTAGTACAGAAAACCTAGAATGGTCTTGATACCTAAAAATCTAGCGAATAAAATGCTAGGCAAGCTTAGGGCTCGACAAACAAAAGGTATAGTCTGAACAAAACATCAATAAATGATATTCTACAGCGTTAGACTGTAACTCCCAACTATTTATAGGTATGCAGTGTCTGTTACCAAAGAAGCCTTAAGTCGATCAAACTAAAAATTACAAGGCAACAGGGCATTGACAAGGAAATAGGTTAAAATCTATAGAACCATATGAACAAGCAATACTGAGGGTCACTGGTAAGTGTGCAATTAATAAATTATCAGGCAAAATAACTTGTGGTGTAAATACTTATAAGCCAGTATGTAGGTAGTCACTAAAATGGCAAGTTTTATTGGCGAAAATTGAACGTTACAACTCCCCCTCTCCTTCGGAAGGAGGGAAACCTGCGAGAAGAGGTTTCACGACGATAATTTAAAAAAAAAAGAAAAAGTGGAGATAAAGGTAAGTTTCAAGAGGTATTTTATGTAGCCAAGTCAAATAATAACTCATCAAGATAATCAATTTACAAAACTAAAGCTAACTAGTCCCAGCAAGGACCGGAAGGAAATAAAGAAATCATAACTATAATATACAAGCATATACATAGGTAATTCTAGTGAGTATTTTGCCCGCAAGAGTCCAAGAGAACCCCGAACGCGAGAAGAAGCAACTCCGGATAGTTGGTGTGGTAGAAGTAACCTAAAGGAAATAATAAAAAAAAAAAAAAAAAAATGAGAGGCATAACCTCAAAAATAAAAATAAACAGTAGATCGAAAACGGCCTTCAGTCTGTATTGCGTCTCATCCAAATGTGGCTTGGAGGACCTCGTGTACGACCTCAGACCAACTAAACAAAGAAACCACAACTCACGCTCAAAAATAATCTCAAAAACCTACAAACCCTACACTCACTAGAAAGTGGAAAACTAAAAATAATCAATATCAACACAAAAAAAAAAGAATAATTGTAACCCAGATGTTCCACCAGTCAAAGGGAGTGTATTGTAGTACACACTAAACTTAAAGATACAAATGTGTCGAGGACAACTAAATGTACCACAGCCTTCAACGTAAAATTTAATTAGGGTGTTCCGAAAGGCGGCTCTGCTCCTGGCCTGGCGTATCACACGAGACCTGCGGACGAGGTCATACGCAGTAGTTTCGCCCTCCCCTGTGCTGCATCGATGTACAGACTGAATCAGGGGTCAGACAGCCACCCCCCACAATACAACTCTGCCCGCAAATCTGCCCTTAGCAGAACGAAAATTCCACAAAAGACGGCAAAGCGCCACCCAGGGGCACCAACGGCCCCTCAGCCTTTTATATAGCAAAAAAAAAAGAAGGCTGTAAATAAATAGGACAAAATCGGTAACTATAAAGTTGGGCTATACCCGAACCAGGACAAAATCGGTAAGTATAAAGCGTCTAAAAGACGAAGTCAAAATCAATCAATAATCAACAAATCGCATCTGAGCGACATCAATAACGAAATTACTCCGTTACTTGCAATTCAGTTCCAACAGCGGCTTAAATCCCCAAATGGGTTATCTCACTCTATCTATAAAGCAACGTAAGTCAATCAAAAATAACTCAAAGTCCAACAAAGTAAATCAAGCAAATATAACAACAACGCAAATCAAGCAAAAAAACAGAGAGAGAAATTACGTTCTCGTTGCAAATATCCCGTACTCAACACGGTTTACAAAAAAAAAAATTACAACGAAAACCTACCACTAAAACTGAAAGGAAGGACGAAGCAAAAAAAAAAAAAAAAAAAAAGTCATCACGAATAAATAACGTCTTCAAGACGAGCGACAGCAAAGATCAACCGGCGTTAGCCAATCCATCCAAACTAACCAAATAACTAAGGCGACAAATCAAGGTAAAAGTAAAATACTAAGTCCAAATCAGGGTAATCACTAAAGAAAATCCGGCAAAGCCAAATTTCCAAGGAATCAAGTCAAAATCGGTAGGTACTGAAATCGTTCCCCAAAGTAAAGATAGAATGAAAAGAAGGAAAATAACGAAAAGTAAAACCAAAAAAAAAAACGTAAAGAAAGTCAACTCCTAGAGAAAATAAAGTCGTACCCACTCCTGTCTTGTTTCACGCCAAGACAACAGCGTACACAACCACAGACTGAATTGAGTGACTTTCAGTAATAAAGTAAATAAAAACATTAGGGAAGAAACAAGCAAGAATAAAGGTTCTACTAAATGAACGTCATAAAACTAATACTATAAAATGTTAAATGCTGAAGTGGCAACCTAAAGACATAATCGATAAGCACGAAACTATTGTACCAAAAAAAAAAAAATCTACAAAAAAGCTAATAATACACCGAAGATACTGAACGCGAAGATTCATATGACAGGTTTGCCACAACATTTACAAGTGAAGCGAGAAGCCAACTGAAGGTTAACTCCTCAGATACCCACTGTAGTAAACCGCTGAGGGCCTGATTCACTACTAACGACACAAACCGGCTGAAGGCGATTGGTCTGTCTCCGTACTCTTGATATGATTTCTACTATCACGGGTACGCCGTGCGGAGTATTTCTAACCAACTACATTCGGCCTGTCAAGTTTCACGCCGAGACAGAAACCGAACTTCGTTAGAACTCCACATCCGCTGGAGGTGATGTAAAAATATTTAGAACAGAAAAAAAAAGAAAGAAGCGAACCTTTATTCGTTACTCACACAACTCACATAAGTCATCATAAATCAAAATTCAATTCCAAAGGGTAAGGTAGTCACATCCAAAAGGTAAGGTAATCAAAGACCAAAATTAAGGTAATCAAAAACTAATTACTGACGTAAATCGAATTACTCACAGTAAAGATAACTTACTCATCACAACGAAAACAAAGGTAACCCATCCCACTAATAATTTAAAGGTAAGCAAAGATAACCAAAAAGGCAAATTAAATTAAGTTAAAGGTATCGAAAAGAGAAAGATCACTGCTAAATACAGGAAAAACTAATGTTTATCCACCGAAGTATGTACACCCATCACGTCTCGCGCAACGCGGTAAGTACCCACACAACAATGGCTAAACTAGTATACTACTTAAAAACCCAAAGCAAGGATAAAGTGCAGTGACCGGCAAATAAAGGTAAGATAGCTGAAGGCAGGACTTACCCACAAGTAAAATAGTAAGACAGCTGAAGGCCCCCCTTACTAAGAACAGTAGGAGTAAGAATACTGAAGGCTAATCTCACAACAACAACAGAAGTAAGGCCGCTTAGGGCTAATCTTACCACGACTCTCGGTGGACTTCTACCACCACTGCGATCCAGTGCAGATAAATTCTACTATGATAGTGTTCAAATCTAAGGGATCTCGCGATCCAAATTAGAAATGAATACTACCAAGCCCACAACTGCAGGGCGAATAAACCCCAAACTAAAAGAAGTAAGTAAGTAAAAATTACAAGATACCTGAAAGATAAAAGTGATGAGTAAGACTATCCACTATCTGAACTATCTACTAAAGTTGATGGATTATACGGTTTGAGATTTTGAACGTGCCAAACTCCTTTACTTTCTCCTGCGCGATCTTGAAGTTCGTAAGTGCAGGTACCAGTTTTCCGTTTAATAATAAACGGGCCTAAATAGAGTGGAGCTAATTTAGCACTATAATAATTCACGGCATCGGAGATACTTTTGTTTTTACGCCAAACCTCCTGTCCAGGAACATACTCCACAGGTCGTCGTCGTAAGTTATACCTTCGTTGATTTCTGGCACGAGAGGTTTTAATTTTCTCCTGAACTTCCTGATACAACTTCACAAATGCGGCTTGTCTCTTCTTGACATAGTCGCCAGGATCTAAGTTGTCGTTAGGAATTTCTTCGGCATAATCCTGTCCGTATAATTTGTGTTCTCGTCCAAAATTGAGGAAATATGGAGTGAATCCGGTTGTTTCGTGTCGAGACGTTCGTATCGCGCATCCAATAGCAGCCAAGTTCTCATCCCATGTTCGATGATTGCTGTTTTGTATATAGGAACGCATCATAGTTTTAACAACTCTGTTAGCGCGTTCTGTGGGATCGGCTTGAGGATGGTAAGATGCAGTATAAAATAGTTTCGACCTGTATCGTTCACACATACCTTGAAATTCCTTAGATTTCATTTGAGTTCCATTGTCACACATTAAAAACTGTGGTGTTCCGTAAGTTAGAAAAATGCTTTCTTCGACTTGTTTCGTAAGCGATTTCGCTGTCGCTGCTCTAGATGGAAATAGCATAGCGTATTTAGTGAAATAGTCGTTAACCACGAGAACGTAAGTATTGCCTGATTTCGAGCGTGGAAAGGGGCCAATAAAATCTAAACTAATACATTGCCAAGGTTGGTTAATGTTAGGTCGATCACCCATTAAACCGGCAGGCGGTTTCTGTTCCACTTTTTGCTGAGCACAGACTTTACACGATTTAATGTATCTTGAAACGTCGCTCCTCATCTTGGGCCAATAATATCGCTGGCAAACTTTCCAATAAGTCTTGAAAGTGCCTACATGACCTGATGCTGGTATATCATGGCAACGATGAAGTATTTCGCGCCTTTTATCTTTGGGAACAACCATTTTCCAGGAACTGGATGGAGTAGCAAGGTCGGGACAAGTAGATTTAATATATTTATACAGGATGTTATTTTCGACACGCCAAGACGAAAATTTATTTGGTTGTTGTTCAAGTTTAACAAACATGTTGTTGTACCATTTGTCGGTACTGGGAGATAATGAAATGTCGTTCTCTTCTACAGCTTCTATAGATACAGGGACTGATCTAGAAAGAAAATCTGCCACAACATGGTCTTTTCCAGGTCGATGAACTAAGGTAAAATCATAGGGTTGAAGACGCAGCGCCCAGCGCGCTAATCGACCTTGAGGGTCTTTTAACCTATGTAACCATAGTAATGAATGATGGTCAGTTATTACTGTGAAGTGTACCCCCTCCAAATAATGACGTAATTTTTCAACACTCCAAATGACGGCTAGGCATTCTTTTTCCGTCACAGTCAGCTTCATTTCCTGTCTAGTAAGTGATCTTGATAAGAAGCATATTACTTTCTCGCCCTCTTCAAAGGTTTGCGTGAGGCAAGCGCCAAGTCCAAAAGAACTGGCGTCCGTCTGAAGGACGAAAGGTCGACTGAAATCAGGACAGGTAAGTATTGGTGCTGAAATTAAGGCTTCCTTGATAGCTTTGAAAGCTCTGTCACAATCGGGTGTCCATGTCCATTTGACACTTTTCTTCGTTAGGTTAGTCAAGGGAGCTATGGTAGATGAAAAATTAGGAACGAAACGTCGGTACCATGATGCTGTACCTATAAAACGGCGAATTTCGCTAACGTTCTGAGGAGGTGGGATCCTAACAATAGCTTCTACTTTTTCCGAATCTGGTCGGAGACCTTGACGATCCACTACATAACCTAAATATTTCAACTCTGGCCTGCAAAACTGGCACTTATCTAGAGATACTATGAGACCTGCTGCTTCTAAGCGGTCAAAAACTAAGCCCAAAAGTCGTAGATGTTCGTTGAAATCCTGGGAAATAAGAATTATGTCGTCCAAGTAGACCATAACTGATGGTTCGAGATCTGCGCCTAAGACTGTGTCGACGACGCGTTGCCAAGTGGCTGGACTGTTTGTTAGCCCAAACGGCATACGACAGAACTGATATAGTCCTCTTCCTGGGACGGTGAATGCAGTGTATTCACGTGAAGATTCACTCAAAGGAACAGTCCAAAAAGCTGATTTTATATCTATCGAACTAAGATATTTTGCGTTTCTTAGCCTATCCAAGATGGCGGAGATATAGGGAATGGGATATGCGTCTTTTTTGGTCTTTGCGTTAAGTAAACGATAATCTACACAGAAGCGGTAGGAATCGTCCTTTTTGCGCACCAGGCAGATAGGGGAACTCCATCCACTTTTTGAAATTTCCACGACACCATCAGATATCATTTTTTGTAGCTCCTCGTCTATGATCTTCTGTTTAAAAGGAGACACTGGATAGTACCTTTGTTTGATGGGTTTAGTATCAGGTTCCAACTCAATCGTATGTTCGGCTACTTTACAAAGTCCAAGTCCGGTTCCCATTGATGACATTTTTTCCTTAACCAAGTCGTCTAGTGCTATTCGTTGATCTTTAGTAAGTGTAGATTCATCCTGAATGCTACATACCTGAGTGCAACTAGAATTCTCTGCAAAATGCCAAATATCTTGATTAAGATCAGGGACAATTTCCATGCTTTTCCAAAAATCTACTCCTAGAATCAGTGTATGTGAAAGTTCAGGTATGACTAGTACGTCGATGACTCGTGTCTTTCCCATTAAACAGAAAGGAACTTGCATAAAACCAATGCTAGAACAGCTCTGTCCATTGGCGACTGTACATCTTGATTCTGTACTAACAAGTTTTAATCCTAAGCGCTGAAAAAGTTGATAGCCGGGAAGGCCTGTAATCGTGCGCGTAGCACCGGAATCCAGTAGACCTTTAATAGGAGTACCTACAACTGAAACTTCCAAATAAGGGCGTTGATCTCCTTGCGCATGACTAATAATGAAATCTAAGAGAATTTTGGCTGGAAAGTCTGAATCACTGGTCGAAACAATATTTATACTGGGAGGTATCTCACGACCTTCTATTGATTCCCCCGGGATCCGTTTCCCGAATTCGAACATTTCTGACATGATCTTACAGTAACGTTGGGTGTCCCACAACGATAACAATGAATCTTGCGTGGAATAGGGCAGTCTCTATTCAAATGACCTGTTTTCTGGCAGTTCCAACAAGTCACCTCTCTAGGAGCTCTGTTGTTATTAAAAGGTGTGTTCGTATTGTGCCTAATTTCTTGAACACTAGGTGTACTAAAGCGATTGTCGCTAGGGACCTCTTCTGGCGAATCGGACACAAACGCAAAGTCGGGTTCAACAATATTCTGACGTCTCCGAGAAGGTGGTACGTAATGTTCGGCTCTATATTTCTTGCCTTCCAAAATCAGACATTGATCTTCTAGTTCTTCTAGTGAATTTACGACAGGTAATTGAGTGGTATAGAATGGAGCTAAATTTCTGGAAATAATATCCAATTTAACGTCTTCACTCATGAAGCCATATCGACGAAATAGAGCGTGCATACTCGATAGGTAATCCACAATCTTCTCAGAAGGATCTTGTGTTCGATCCAAAATTTCCTTGAACAATCTTGATCTATAATCTGGAGGTTCGAAGTGCTTGCACAATAATGATGAAAGTCCTTTCCAATCATTAAATCTGGAGCGATTGGATCTAAACCAGTTTAAAGCCTTGCCTTCAAAAAGGTCAATGGCAGAATCAAACAAGTCTCTTTCAGTGAGGTTACGAGCTACTCTGAGTTCTGAGACTCTCTCGAGGAAGCTGTGTACGGACATGTACTTTTGATCTCCAGTAAACTTGATTCCCCATTTTTCTACTCGTTGAGATTTGAAGTTTACAGAATGTTGCCGTTGAGGAGTAGATCCATGTGTTTGAGTTGCCCCTGCAACTGACGAAGTATCGGTATCAGATTCGTCTAAATGTGTTTTGTCCATTAATAGGCTTAAGTTCGGATCTTGACGAGATACTTGTTCCAAGTTGTCTAATGTCGTTAAGATGTCAACGAATAGTGCTGCTTTAATATCAGCATCTTCTGCTGACAGACTTTCTGTAGGAACCCGATCAATCCTATTTAGCAGATGTACCAAATGAGTCTGGCATCTCTCAAACTTAGGTTTAGCACTCTCTCCTGCTACAGTTTTTAAAGAAGATTTAATTTTCTTCAATGCATCCCGCACGTAAACTTTCTCCTCATCAAAATTGAGGTTATATGGAGGATAACTTAAAGATTTCTTCCGTTTCTCCAGTTGGATAATAGGACGTAAGGATGATCGAAGCCAATCAACGGTTTTCGAATCATCAGCAGGAATGCCACGAATCTTTAGCTCATGAATAAGCATGTCCTTCTTAAGGTACTCGATTCTCATGACGTAATCCATCGTAAATACGTAGAGTCACAAGTCAGTATAATAATAAAATCAAAGTGAGGAATAATAATTACTCAATAAAAATAAATGAATAATAGTAAAATATTTCACACTAATGCACTAAACTTTGCACTAGTAACACTGTGTCGTAGAACCACTTTCACTAAATCAATAAACAGAAAGTGATGCGACACCAAAACAAAATTTTGAAGCAGTAAAAGTACACTACTAAGTTCACTTGCACAATGCTATATAAAAATAATAAAAGAAATATTTGATAATAATCAAAGGTAAGTATCTGGGGATTTTTCAATAGACCAGAAAAAATCAAGCAATGAGAATAAAATAATAATCAATGTCAAAGAAGGGCAAAATCAATAAATCAAGGTAAATAATCAAAGT
This sequence comes from Polydrusus tereticollis, assembly GCA_963920685.1. Taxonomy (NCBI): domain Eukaryota; kingdom Metazoa; phylum Arthropoda; class Insecta; order Coleoptera; family Curculionidae; genus Polydrusus; species Polydrusus tereticollis. The sequence continues at coordinate 29,937,146 of OY987332.1, read as the reverse complement.
CAATAATCAAAGTAAGTAATCAAATAAATGCAGGTATAAATCATATAGCAAAGCAAAGGTAATAAAATAAACCATAAGTCACAGTACCTATAAGTCAAATCGGGAAAATAAAGGCGCAAAAGTTAAAGTCAGTAAGGCTAGTCAACACTGTGCTACTCTAATGTCAATATCAAAAAAAACAAAGGCCACACACGTTGGGCGTCAATTTGTAAGACGTTGAATTCGGCTTTAAAATCTTTTATAAGTAAAATAATTTCGCTTTCACAAAATGGTAAAATAAGGGACCAATATTCTCTAGCTGGCTAGTACGAGCTGAAGTGAGGCTCTGACTCGTCTACAAATTACCCGACTCGCGTGAGTTCGTTGGCGCCACGGACTCTTAGCAGTTAAGAGGCCGAAAAGTACTCCACGGTGTTAGGGTGGCTCACTTAAACCAGCACTAGTAGCTTCGAGATATTCCAAAGGAATAAATGAAATTCGAATTCATAACAAGTACTTGAAACATTTATTTCCAGTTATAAAAAAAAACAAAGCTCAATTGCTCCAAGAAATCAAATGAAAGTTAGCCTCCTTGGCTATTGAAAGCATACGTAGTAAATAAATAAAACAATAAAAATAAGTACAATAGTGTAGCACAGGTCGTAAAATTTTAATCATTAACTAACCCTATGCAGTAGGAAAATGATATGGCGATCATTTGCAACTACTGTCGATCGACATAGACTGACTACTTTAAATTTAAAAATAATAAAATCAAATATTTTATACGCCTGCGCAAACCTTGTTACCAAAAATCAATAATATTTACAGTTGTTCTAGTACAGACGAAACCATTCCTTTGTAATACCAAAACAATTGTGTATAAGTGACCATGGCAACTTACGAAGAACTTATTTGCAAAATGATTGAAATTTAAAGCTCGAAAATATAAAATCAGCGAGAGCTGAGGGCTTTATTTGGTTTAGCCTGTAATGGTTTGTGGATTAAATTGAAGGTTACCAAAGGAATGATTTGCCTGACAAAATGATGGAGGCGACAAAATTCATATAACAGAAATATTATTTAAAGGTATACCGTAAAAATGTCAATACTATTAGCGACTCAACATATAAAGCTATAATTAACCAGGCTACAATTTAACATTTCAGCTTTGTGATCACTCCGCTATATAAAGTTTAAATCTATACTAAATAAAAATAATCCCGTCAAGGAATTCATGGCTAATTGCCTGATATTAATAATTAAAACTGAAGCAGGTTAAAATATATGCGAATAAACTATTATGATTGAGAAATAAATTATCAATAATTATTATTGTTCAATAAGTAAGTTCGGGAGGTATTAACGAGTTGATCAAAGTGACATTAAAAAGTTAATAAAAGCTTATCTGAAATCCCTCGCTGTGAGCCGGTAGCAGCTACAACCCTTGTGTCGTTCTATAGGACACAGAAGGCTAACATGGCAGATTTACGGTAAGTGAAAGCAAATGGTCTTCAACTGGTAAGATCGACAACCGATAATAGTGACCAGTCCATGAAACCCTATAATAATGGAACAAAATGCCGCATTAAAAATCAACCAAAACACTGGTATCTAGATACAACCCGTATAGTTGCAACATAAAATTAGACAAAGATAAAATTTACTTGGCTACTACTGTTAAAAATTTAGTCAAACACGACTACAAAAAAAAATTATCAAAAATAGAAATTCATTCACTTAGCACAAGAGCTACGGCTCATAAACTAAACGAACCCCGTGTAACTAGTACAAACTTCAAAAATAAGATAGATTTAAATTCGTTTGATCGATAATTTCAACATTACGAAACCCAAATTCATAAAAGTAAGACATAGTCACATTTACTGATAACTTAAGACAAATCAATACCCTCTATCCACTCAACCCATAAGTATCTCACATTCCTCGTCAGGGAACTTTGGTGACTAAATTTAAGAGTTAATTAGTTATTAAGAGTTAATTAGTCAATTAACACACTATACTCAAGCCTAACGATACTTCCATCCCCAGAATTCATCCCGTAATACCTTAATTTAGAGTAATAATTATAGCAAGCCACGGTTAAACGCATGTGTTACAAAAATTAAGCAATATAGAGAAAATGCATTAGTTACCTATTGTTCTTAAGGGTCAAAATCCTCTGTCTTATGCTAAGGCAGCATGAAAATGCAGTGGGCTTCCATCAACGAACTGAAATAAGCAGAAAGAAAACGACTTAGCCCCAAAAACGGTTTTAACATAACACGTGTCGATAGCAATTGACAAAAAGTTTTCCACATAGAAGTGCAAGAAAAACTTACCGAGTCTGGTTTTTACAATCCCAACTTCATTGGTTCTAGGGTGGCAATCAATTAAGGCAAATTAACAATCAAAACACAACAGACCACCACTAAATCATTGCCGTTTCTTGAATTATCCCATTAAATAATGGCGGTGTAACACCTGCTCAAGAAACGGGGCCCAGCTCGAAAGTTCACTGCACGAGGTATTCGTCAAAAAAGCCTCGAAGCCACGTCGAAATCCCAATTTATAATAAAGGTGCAAACAAGATGGTTGCCCGGAAATACGTCACAACCATAGACTATAGTTCTGGGAGATGAAAATCATCGATATGTATCGACTGTCAACATGCACTGCAACGTCAGATTCTGACCGCTACCAGCAAAATCAAGGATAAAAACATAGGCATTGCTTAGCCATGACCCAAACATAAGAAACTCCAATCAAAATAAGTCGGTAATTAAGCCCCAAAACAAAGCCAACAAAACATTATCGACGACTAAGTGAAACCGAAAGTACACCATCCCTAATAAAGAAGTTAATGCCTAAACTACAAAGAGAAGACGAGCGAGTGAACTTAAACCTACGACAAGTTCATATGACAATTGTCATCCAAACGTCAGATAATTTTAAAATGGAAATATAACCCATAATAATTTAAATTAAAAACTAATATCCAGCCCAGAAAACAAGCATAAAACTAGCAATAAATATTCAGAACTCCATCCTCAGATACAGGCTTCAATCCGAGATGCATCAGAATCCAAAACAACAAGTTATTTAATCGGTTGTTTACCGGTGATTCAGCCTGGCAGAGTGAAATCCTATAGTCAAGCTACAAGGTAACCTTGACAAATGAATAACAGGACTGGTAAAAGTGTTACAGTAACTTCTACATGCATGATTTTTAGGGCTTCAGTAGTACTTCAATAATTCAGTCAAACCTAAGTTAAGGAACCCTACAGATTCACAGGCCCGATAGGAAGTGAATTCTAGTACAGAAAACCTAGAATGGTCTTGATACCTAAAAATCTAGCGAATAAAATGCTAGGCAAGCTTAGGGCTCGACAAACAAAAGGTATAGTCTGAACAAAACATCAATAAATGATATTCTACAGCGTTAGACTGTAACTCCCAACTATTTATAGGTATGCAGTGTCTGTTACCAAAGAAGCCTTAAGTCGATCAAACTAAAAATTACAAGGCAACAGGGCATTGACAAGGAAATAGGTTAAAATCTATAGAACCATATGAACAAGCAATACTGAGGGTCACTGGTAAGTGTGCAATTAATAAATTATCAGGCAAAATAACTTGTGGTGTAAATACTTATAAGCCAGTATGTAGGTAGTCACTAAAATGGCAAGTTTTATTGGCGAAAATTGAACGTTACAAAAGTCTCATTTCACAAAGTATTTGCTCCCCTAGCAAACTTTTATTTCATCCATTTACGTTCCAAAAACCAGTTTAGTGGCCTTAAATATTGACTCTGAAAATTCGATACGGTCTCCGGTTTACTTTTCGTTAAATATTCAGAAGAGCAACAAATACGGAAGGACATTTTATGCTTTGGAATATTTACTATTTGACTGGATACTTAGAATTATATATTAATATATTAATCTTTAAAGAAGGTTAAATGTATAAGGCATATTAAATATTTATGTACTTAGTACTTATATATTGGATTTCGAGAATTCATCGATATCAGAGAAGCCATGTTATGTTTAATAACAAGTAGTATAAAAACAACAACAATAATTATCAAACTCAATATTTGGTCATATGATCAATTTAATTCCAATTCAATTCAATTTCTCAATTGTATTTAAGAAATATTACAGTAATTTCCTATTACAAGGGTACGGTTGAACTTACATATTTAATTTTTGTTGTCACTTAAAGTAAGAATAATATAACCATATTGTTATGATAAAGTTTAATAAGAGGAAACTATAGAATAAAAGAAAACTTTCAGGTATCATGACGACAGTTTAAGGATATTTACTAATACAAGAATAAAAATAAAATGCAATAAACTAACCCGAACCAAAGAAGTTGATTTATAAAAGAAAGACGTGTCCTCTTTTCTGGAGAAAAATATTACTCGTTTAAAAGAACAGATCGCACTCTCAACGCAGCAGTGACGAAATCACCGATTAAGGAGTGCGCCTCGTAAGAGTCTGAGTCCGGAGCATCCGGAAGGTCATGCAAGGAGTTAACTATAGGTATGTGGTTTAGTAGTAGTAGTAGTAATAGTAGTAGTAGTAGTAGTAGGTGAGGGGAGGCACACGGACCTGGCAAGAAGACTAAAGGAGATCCTTTTTACCTACCCCTGGGTCTTTCTCCATCCACTTAACCACCCAGGCCTATCCGACCTTCTCATGAAAGTCAGGATGCTGCTCCAAGCAATGGTTGTGACTTCCTCCTGTTGGATCATCACTTTTCCAAAGACTTGCCATCTGAGTCTTTCCAGGGCTTCACAAGCGTACAGAAAGTGGTGGACAGTGGTGTCTCCTCGTCCTTCAAACATTCCGTACACATGGGGTCCTTCTTCACAGCCCTCGTATGCAGGTGCTTTTTAAACTTGCAATGTCCTGTTAGAAGTCCTACCAGAGGATTCAAGATACGCCTACTCCTGTTAAGAATCCATTCTAACTTAGCCCTATCAGGCCAAGTTATGAAATCTTTGGTCTGTCTACAGCCCGGCGTCTGCCGCCACTCCTCCGTAGAGAGTTTGGTGGCTCATTCCCTCAGGGCTGGCCCAAGCTGCTACTTTGATATGTGGTTTTAACAAAGGTGGCTGTAGAAGGGACATTGAAAAACAAGTAATTTAGCCTTGAAGAAGTAGTCCATTACAGTGGAGTTGATATAATCAAATAAAACAACGGCAGTCTACCTCTACAATATGTATTTAAATGTTTATGTTTATATCCTACATGTTTCGGACATAGAAATGTCCATCATCAGGGATACAGTAGTCGATTACGATAGCAGTTTCCTGCACGCCAGCACGGGGAAGTGAAGTATCTTTGAGCTGTAATATCCTCTAATTAGCTAATACAATGTAATTTTAACATAAATATCCAGTTTTAATTTTCTTAATCTTCTTTTTCAATCATAAAATTATGTTCATTTTCTACCCCCCTTTAACCTAAAAAATTTGTTAGCCAATACTCCAGGCATGGTTGGATGAAGCATCTTTGAGCACCTATCTACATTATTTTCCTCTAATTAGCTACAAACCTACATAATTGCTTCACCACCTGCTCATTGGCTACAAATTAATAAATTCCAACCTTAAAAGTAGTATAATTCTCATTTCATTTATTGTTTATCTCCTAAGAATGTGTTTTCAAATCTAACCTAGTATTTTGTTGTCCACACCCTAGACATGGTGAGATGAAGCATCTTTGAGCACTTCACTTAAATTAATCTCCTCTAAATAGCTACAAATGACATAATTGCTTCACCACCTGTCTCAGTGGCTACAGACTGGGAACCCCCTTCTTCAAAGATACCTTGACCAAAATTTCAAATATCACATCTCATTCAGTCTTGAACATTCATTAAAACCTACAATTTTAATGTTAACATAACTTTTGATCGTCGCTTATGCAAGATAGAGCTATCGTAATCGACTACTGTATCCCTGATGATGGACATTTCTATGTCCGAAACATGTAGGATATAAACATACATTTAAATACATATTGTGGAGGTAGACTGCCGTTGTTTTATTTCAAGTAATTTAGCGTTTCGGGTCGATAAAGATTACAATGTTTTGTTTATCTGAAAGTTGTATACAGTTGTTTGTGTAATGACGCAACCATGCAACTATTCTTACAAGGTATTTGTTAAGCAAGTCAAGTCTTTTTATTTAACTTATGTCAAAAGTTCATGAGGCTTTTATGTTCCTCGATTGTAGGTTAATTTCACTGATTCTTTTATTCACTGAGTAAAAGAACGAGCTTTTCACTGTGGTAATTTGGAATTTATTTCTCCAAATCACACAAAACTTCTGACTTTACAAACACATAACTAGTCACTACATTTATTTAGTACATTTGCTGGGTGCCTTTTTTTAGGCAATGCTATTTGTTTCAATCCGACGGAAAGAAACCACGTGCGTTTGTTGATATACAACCTTGCTTTATCGAAGCCAAAATTGTAGTAGTATACAAAATGGAAAACTATATTATCTGACAGCAAGGTTACGCCCCTGTTGTCACGACGACCAACCAACAACGCACTCTGATAGGCTACACAGTCGTCATGTTTTCCTTTAACCAATCGGACGGCAATCAACAAATGTACCCCGCTGTGTCACCTATTTACTGAGCGCCAAAACACCGTCAAAGGGTTTTCGGATGTACAAGATTCTAAAAAATATACTCTTAACATCTAAATATAGAAAATTGCTTTTTCCTGGAATAACGGTTGACTAGCCGCTTATAAATATTATATATATTTTAAAAGATGATATTTGCAAATTTTATGTTTATCCCGGCGATAACACTATTCGTTCCGTAAAAATTGATTCATTTTGCTCCTTTATTAAAATAATATTGAAATCAGATATTTAACAGTACCTAATATTGATTCTAAAAACATTCGTTGCATTTAATTATATTATTTTTAATGCATTTGGATGATCGTTTCCCCAACAGTATGCGGGACATTTAAGCATTAGATAGTAAGGCAGTTTTTCGTAAGAGAAACTGGTGGCCAATAGTAAAGAAGACGAATGAGATAAAATTTAAGTCTTGTTCTAATGATACAGAACAAGATGCCATAGATTAATATAGATTGCACGTTAGACATGTAAAACAACATTATGGTGTGCAAAGACAGTTGGTCTTTAAGTCTTCAGATCAACCCACAAAGGCTTTCTGCCTTCTAAAGTACCTAAATGTTTCTCCCACGTAAGGCATGAATCAAGGTGAACCCCTAGGAATTTAATGTATTTCAGAACAGAAACAGATTTTTTGTTTAAAGTTACTTAAATAGACTCATCAACTGCAGGCAGCTTACTAAAAGTTAACACTCCCGTTTTTCCGACATTCAGTTTCAACTAATTATTGCCCCACCCGTGGTGGGAATATAGGATGGTGTGCTCACGCGCATCCTCTTGACCGGCTGGCAGCTGTCTGTGACGTCACCCACGAGTATTCCCCGCAGCATTGAATGATCGAGCATAGACCCTGATTAATTAATTTGAATTTATAAGCGATTGATTGGATTGAATTTTTGTAAACCGTTCTTTGATGGTCAAAGCTTGGGATATTCTTGACCTACAATTATTATTCCTATTTGGGAAAAAAAGAAAAGAAAATTTGATTGTTTAAACAATTTATTATAGTTGGTGAAATTTAACATATTCTAGTAAAGATTGCTAATACTAACAAATAGAGGTACACCACATATTACAAATATTTATATATAATACTATTTTGAATATTTTATAATAATTATACAGTGTAAAAAAAATTGCAATGCAATATTACAGCAAAATAATTATTTTGTATTTGTGAATTTGGACATCTTTCGTTGCAGCTTTCGTCTAGAATTTTCAACGCTGACTTTTTTATTAATGTGTCTAAATCTGATGTAAGTTCTGGTTCTAATTAAACTTAATGTGATTTCATCTGGAAACTTAGCATAGGTATCACCAGAGGCAGCCTATACTAGATCTAGCACTTTATTAAAAATGTGATTTTCATTGGAAAATAACTGTTCACAAAATTTTTGAAATTCAACTTCAATTAAAGGTGCCAAGTCGATCAGGCTTTCACTTGGATGAAGAGGATCTCCTCTTCATAAAAATTCAATCAAATCTGGAGCTCTATTTGTTGCATATAACTTAGTCTTTATTCCCAAATTTAAATTTGGATACTTATCCTTAAACCTGTACACATCCAGCTATAAACTTTAGTCCTTCATTAGTAATAGTGTCGGCCATATTTCTCTCTTCTAATTTTTTTAACAGGCGGTTGTGATCTCTGGATAGAAATTCTGAAATATCGTCTGGTTCTTGAAACATATCATTAGGAAAATCAATGCCCACTTCAAAATTCAAAGTTTTTTCTAAATTATCGTGTGAAAGAACATTGTTAAAAACATTTTGCGACAAACATGGTTCAAAATTCGTGTCTGTTTCTTTTAATGGCTCAAGCAGACAATCTTTAGTACTCTTTTCAGTATTTTTATTCATGGAGAAAATTGCAATTGAGTGTTTTCCAAGAATATACCACCTCAATCTATATTTTACGTCCAGAGGCGTTGGATGGTCACTTGTGACACCCATGCCACGAATGTATGAAAAAAAGTTCTCTAAAACATCTTGATTTAATCTGTATGTCAAAATATACTCCAAATTATAGTTGCTTTGTAAGTAGTGGTATATTTCAGTCAAAGAATCACTGTCGAGTAAAATACCTTTCTGAAAAGGTATAAGAGTTGTCTGCTCTCCAGCAGATATCTTAGAAATCATTTTATCATTTAATAAAATGACGTTTACGCCCTACCAATGCCACCCTGAATTTTACAAATGATGGTAGTTAAAAATGAATAAAAAGTTGAAACTGGCTTAATTAATAACATAATTTATAAATATTATATAAATACAATAAATTACACCTACATCTCTATTGAACAAGCCTGAACTTTTTCCGTCTCATGCTCTGCTTGTGCAAGTGATGATTGAGATCCGGATGCCTTCTCCATTATGGTATCGCCACTATTATCAATGCTGGGATTTGACAAGATCTCAGCAATAATGCCTTGTCGTCTCTCAAAAGCATCCTTCGTTTGCATTCTTTGCGATCTCTTAGTACCGATATTGCTGATTGATACTGCTCTGCCTACTGCATTATCTTTTGGTAAAAACAAAGTTGGAATTGCGTCATCGTGTAAATTTCTAAATGATTTTGGCGGCATTTCGTTCAGAAGTTTATACTTCATAGGTACAAAAAAATATTTACCCTCGAAATGTTTGGAACAAATGGCAGCTAAAACTACTTTCATTTTGTTGTGGATTTTGCAGCCCACAACAGCACAGTTTGGCATTGCCTATTATTTTATATTATGTACAATTATATTCTAAGCTAGTCCAGAAAGGAAACAAATAAAAATATTATTTAAAACAGACCAAAAAACTACGTTTTACACCAATTAAACCGATAAGCGCACAAGGAACGAATGCAAGAGTATACAGCCGTAAGTAGAAATACCTCGTAGGTGACGTCACTGCGCGGCCGAGACGTAAACTCGTCTGCCTCGTGAGCACACCATCCTATATTCCCACCACGGCCCCACCATTGCCTCACCTGTTCCGCAATAAACGAAGACTTAACTGACAAATCCTCCAGGGAAGACCTAGATATCATTACCGAGGTATGGTCCGCATATTGGCAGATATCACCTGCCGTCACGTAGTCACCAAGGCCATTTACGTATAGCAAGGACAGGATTGCTCCTAAAATAGACCCTTTTGAAACACCCTGTGTCAGTGCAGTGGCTTCCGAGTGGTAATGTCTTTCTTCATGTGTGATGAAGACTGTTTGTTCCCTTCCGGTCAGATAAGACTTTATCAGTGCAGCATTCGCACCACGATTACCATATCTCTCAATTCGCTGCATTAGTGTATTATGATTGATCGTGTCAAAGGCCTTCGAGTAATCGAAGTACAGCCCAGTAACCTTTTAATCCCCATCGATCTGATCCACTAGCCTTATAAATTTGCTCAGTAAGTTTGTTTGGTCTAAAATCATACTAATTATTTGTGAAAAGATTGTAAGTCTCGATGAAGTTCATCAGCCATCAGTTGTAGATCGATCTCTCGAATACCTTAGACACTGATGGTAGTAATGACACCGGCAGTTATTTATATTTTGAGACTCGCCCTTTTTAAACACAGGAATCACCCTTGCTTTCTTGAATGCACATGGGAAAGTATCTGTTTGGAAAGAGAGATTTATAATACGGTTGAGAGGCCAGCTTATTGGGGAGGCTACGTACTTTAAAATATATACAGGTATTTCATCAAGCCCTGATGAGAATTTATTCGGAAGATAAGGGTTAAGAAATATGCTTACATGGCAAATTTTATAAGTAATACGGTGAGAGTTATTAATTTGTGTAGCAGTAGTTAGTCCAAACCGTTTGGAGAAAGCCCTAGCAGTTGCAATAGGATCGCTAATAGTTTGACCATTCCCCTATTTTAGCGTAACGAATTGAGAATATTTATTTTTGTTTGTTTGCGAATTTAATAGAGTCCAAATTGACTTTGCTTTATTTTTTGAGTTAGCTATTTAATTATCATTTTGACTTTTTGTAGTTAGATCTTTTAAATTGATTCTATTGAAAACTGTAATACACCAGATTATCATTTAAAATATTTTCTTGAAATTTTAACATATTTTTATCATATACCCCCAGTCTCCATTTTGAGGGGTGGGGGGGTAACTTTGAAATTTTGAATGGGATTATGTACTTTTGTTTATTTATTTCGAACGTAAAAAACTACGGATGTGTACAAAAGAAAATTTTATTTGCTCCACTGGTTACGGAATTATGATTTATTAGGTTATAAAAATTAAAAAATATTATTTACCATTTATCGCAACAAACGGTAATAGATAAAAATGCTCCAGCTTCGCTGCCGCGTTTTTATCATTTCGTTTGTTCTTGTTAAATTTCTAAGCAATCTAGTTTTCATAAAGAATAAAAGTTAAAAAGCTCTTGTGGTTTTACGTATGATAAAAAACTAGTCCAGGACTGCTGGTTGAAACAAGCCTATGATAACAAATTTAGTGCACCCATTTTCAATGAATCCTAAACTGTACCTGACATTAAGTAACACTATATAATATTATAATAGTAATTATTGCCGTATGATTTCTTCTACTAGTAAAAATTATTTGGTCACCACAGTTGTTTATTTCGTCTGTTATTAATGAAACAAAATAGACAATAAAAACTAAAAGACCCTGAATAATATTAACAATATTATTTGCAAAAAGACTTCTCTTTTTCAGGTTAGTGTTCATCAGAGGAGCAATAAAAAGGTGAACTGCCTTTAATACACGAATTAATGGAGCGGGCTGGGCTTCCATGCCTCTAAAGATAATATTTCAGGGCTTTAATTTGCGTGATGAGCTTCGCCTCCCTTAATTGCGCTTTTTATTAGTGTAGTAACGCTAAAGGGTAATTGCACACTCGATCCTTGGGTCGTAGCAGCGTATATCTTAAAAGAATAATTGGGAATTATAAAATATTGTCCACTAAAGTCTGCGTCGTTTGATTCCTGATGTCGTTTTAAACGATTAGCCCCTTTAGTAAAATATATTAGAAAATAAAATTATAAATAGTCCCTTTTCAAGTGAAGTTCTTGCCTACAAAAGATATATGGACGATATTTGCGGTTTGTGGAATGAAGGCGATGAACGTTTAAAGAAATTCTTAAGTTTGTTAATTTACTGCACTTTCAGACTAAATTTACGCTCGAGTTAGAAATAGGAAGGAGGTTGCCATTACTAGACTTGCTCCTTATAAGGAAAGTTACGAAAATAAAATTTGAAATTTACACCAAGCCCACAGCAACAGATAATCAGCCCTATGCAGTAAGTACCTTGACTTGATGTCAAGGTTGAAATTACGACATTTGACAGAAATTTCAATAAAAATGCCAGTATGGTATGCAGGAAGGCACTCTAATCAATAAATTGAAATAATAGTTTCAAGAAATTGGAATTGAGTCAAGTAACCTCCTAAATTTCAATAATAGGTATGCACTAAGGAAAAAATTGAAATAAATTTCATGTCAAAACTGAAAAAAGTCAAGAATTTTAACGTAAACGCAAACTTGCTCGGTACCGAACTTGAAATGATGTCAATATTGGAAACATAACATAAAAATTTTTAAAATACGAATATTCATGAAAATGGATTTAGTTTTGTTTATCGGATTGCTATAAATTGAAATTCAAAGGTATTATAAAAAAATTAAAGTTTGAACTTTCGTTTCTTAAACTCGTTAAAAACAACTAATCTACATTTGGTTTTATGAGATAGCAAAAATCCGTTTAGCTTTTAAAAATATTATAAGCATATCGCGTGGGAAGAGCTTGTTACGTTAATTGGCGCTCACATCTTTAAAGTTACAAAGAAAATTACGTTTTTAGGTGCGTCGTTTAGAAGAAAAAGGCAGAAAGTTAAAAAAAAAGTCGAGCATTTAACTCATCAACTCATTTGAATCGCCCATATTATGCTTCCCACTTTTGGATCTTTCTACGAATACAAGATTACAAGCAACAATTGTCCAGTGTGAACACTTGGTTGAGCAAGCAATACAAGAAAAGAAAAACATTACCGAACGCCCGCTATACGCACCTTGAGGATAACAAAATTTTGTTGTTAATTTTTAATGTTTAATATAAATTAAAAAATATACCTTAATGTTTTGTGTGTGTGACTTTTTTTATTGTGCTGTTTTGCATAACTTTTTTCTTTATAGACAGTATTAAGTATATTCTTTTATAAAATACTGTACCTAATAAAAGAAAACCGTATTTGTTATAGGCATGATTTAAATTTACAAAAACGACAGCTAACAGATATAAGTGATCCTTTATTATTACAAGAAGCTAGTTCTAAAGGACTTTTTAATCCAGAGAATTGGGTCACTGCTGACAAATCATAAAGTGAAAATTAACTGAATTTTTAGGTTATAAAGACAAATATTCTTCTGTTTTATCTAATGGCCTTTGAAAAACGATGTTGCCAAATGTAAACTTGACATTAATTTCAATAAATTTTAATTTCAATAACTTTTAATCAAGTGTCGATTACTGCATGCCAATTTTTTCCAATTTTAAAATGAAAGTCAATGTTACTTGAAATTATTTCAATATTGACTTTAAAGTCAATGTTCTTACTGCATAGGGCTGAATGTCATCCAACGTAACTGTAACTCTCTCCATTTGTTTAAGTCTGCAGCATTTAATTCTCTGCAAGTAACGATGGACGGATTTCTTTCAGACACATTTAACATTAATGCTGGAGTCATTCAAGGTTCTATATTGCTACCGACCCTCTTTTTACTATACATTAACGATCTTTTGGAAAATACTAAAAATCCTATATACAGCTTCGCCAATAATAGCAGACTTGTTTTATGTTCTACTTTTATTGATCAGATATCGGCTGCCAATGCACATCTCTATAGGCATCAAGAGATCTCACATCTCAACAAGGACCTGGAAGAAATTGGAGTGACAGTAATCATGTAGAGTTTAATGCCAAACAACCCAGCCGGCAGTTTATTCTAAATAAGTTAGTGTTTAAGAATCGGATAGAGTCATAGCAGGACACTCGATTTCTTTGGCTTTATCAATTCATTTATTGGGCGTCAATTTGAATAGTCACATGTCTTGGCATAGTCACATTGGGGCTATTGCTACGGCAGCCTCGCAGACGCTTGGAAAACTTTTCCGAACTAAGAACCTCTATACCCCTCAACAACGTTTGATGCTTCATAAAACCCAAATTAGCTAGAGTACTGTTAGTATATTTGGAGCTCTGTTCCTAAACATACCCTAAAATTGTTGGATTCCATTTAAAGAAGAGCCATTCGCTTGATCGGTGACCACGATCTGACAAACATCCTGAAAAGCCTTGAATATCAAAGGCAGATTGGCGACAACACATATTTTCATAGCGAGTGCTCAACTAAGGCTGCCCGATTGATTCCACCCAGAGCGGTGCATGGTAGATATACACGACAAGCCACTATAACCTACCCGTACGTGGTTCAGCTTAGTGTCCCTCGAACGACACTGTTTAAAAATAACAAGTAGGAAATGCATTCCATACGAGTTCTAGACCATACTTTCTCTAACACTATTTTAGAAAATAAGGAAAAGAAATTATTATTTTATTTTTTCTCTCCTGTCTCCATTTTAAGTTAAAAAGTTCATATAAACTTATAATATCCTAAAATGCTTAGTTTTCGAGGTATCTACATAGTGTTAAAGTTTTTAATTTCTTTTTTCGGTTTTTATCAAAAAAACTCGGAAACGGCTTGAGGTATCACAAAATTTTGGTACAGACTAGTATGACATAAAACGTGAACGTAAATGAAACTAATCAGGTGATCCCGGTGGCCATGATTATGGTCCTCCATGACTCATTCAACGATATTGATACACTGTAGTTAAACACTCACGAGCTAATATGCTAAAATGGGCCGGAGCACCATCATGCATAAATCACATCGAATTATGCTGTCTAGTGATATCAGAAAATCATCTTGAAATTGCGGTACGAATTTCCGTCACCGCACCCTGCTAGAAAAAATGGTGATATTAAATAATCGCTAATTGTACCGACTGATACGTTCACTAAAAATTGCTGTTGTAAATGGTGACTCTATGATCGCATGAGAGTTTCCCTCCGCCAAAAGTGTCAAATATGGTTATTATGGCAATTTCTTATTGCGTTTCTGAAGAAATTCGCTTCATCCGCGAAGAAAATGTGTGCTTCAAGTGTAAGATTCTCCGAAATCTTTGGGCAATTGTTCGGTACGTAGAATTTTGTGTCGCCATAAGCAAGACAATTTACTAGGAATTCGTTTTATTTACGCCGGTGGCAGATGACCGCATCGATCGATACCCCCTCGACGTCTCCACCCCGCAAGGGTTGTTAAAATTTCAACTACGGCAGTGCTATTCAAGACTTTGTACCGACAAGTACCGATGTCGCGTTAATGACAAAGATTATATTTACGATCGAACGCAGTTTCCTTGATAAATTTTAAAGTTTTTTTTTAATTTGTTAATTTAAAATTTATGGTGTTTTTCTGTTGTCAAATAAAGTGTGTAAAATTGACACAAAGTACTTTTAATTCAACACGCGTGCTGTGCGTTCCTTTAGTTTTAAACTGAGGGCATGGCGAAGTGGAGGTATTTATATAGAAGGTCCTCCATATAATTTTGGTCCTTCGAGCCGGATACCTGTACAAACAAGACTTTCATGTGAAAAATACCTGCAAACCTGAAGTTCAAGCAACAACCAGTTTCTGTCAGTCTACAAGGAACAGGATACGCGAATAAACTACTTGATGGCGCTACAGTGAGCACTGGAGGAAACAAAGGTCGGTTCCATCCTTTTTATTCCTTTTATTTTGCATATTTAACCTATTTAACTCTTTAAACCCCAATCAAACAGTGCGTACACTTGAAAGGGTAACGCCAATCGTTATTATTTTCTTTAACCTATATTATAGCAGATTTTACCTGATCACCCAACCTATATTTGCTATTAAACCTTCAACTAAACGTAAATCTTATATCCTTGAACCCAAATTGTTGAATTTTTGCATCAAACCCATAACTTTTTAAGCATAAAATTCTACAATATTTTTGCATCAAAAAATAAGAAATAAGCTTATTATTAAAACCAAATTCTCGCATTTTTGCATTAAATCTATTACATATTATTATAAAAAAAAAAAAACCTAAAACCTAATAACCAAACTGGTATTTTTTTAACCTAAAATTTGATTACAATCTATTACATATAAAAACAAAACGCTGTTAAAAATAAATATAAATTCTCAATATGGCCGAAAATGATGATAATGCCAATAATACTGATCCAGATGAGAAAAGGGACAGACGTCGGGAAGATTATAGATTTCTAGTAGCCCGTTGCGGTATTGTAAAATCTCAACTAACCCGATTTGATACATTTTTAAATAAATGCACACCAGTTGTTTTACAGCAAAAAAAATCTGTGATTGATTTACAAACTCGTCTGGAATATATAAAAAATTCAGTATTTGACTTTGATCATGTACAGGGGCAAATCGAAAAGTTATGTATAGATTTTAATCTAGCAGAACTTAATCAACAAGATGACGAGCGTAAATAGTTTGAAACCAAATATTATGATTTATTTGCTAGGGCAAAATTAGCACTAGATCAGGTTACAAAAGACTTGCCTCCAGCTCCTTCTAATCGAAATACTCCTCCCGTTTCATTTGGCGTCCAATCCGGTCCTCGTCTGCCTCCAATACCTTTACCACAATTTTCAGGATCTTATGAAACATGGGTAAATTTTCGGGACACTTTTGATTCTTTAATAGATAAAAATCCCTACATCGAAAATGTAGAAAAATTTTATTATTTGCAATCTAGCTTAAAGGGCGAAGCGGCACAAATAATAAGTTCATTAGCAGCAACAGATAACAGCTATTCAACCGCTTGGTCTCTTTTACAGGATAGGTATGAAAACAAAAAGGCCATTGCGCATACTCATGTAAAAGGTATTTTTGAAATAACCCCGGTAAAAGACGAATCTCACCAAAACTTAAGAAAATTCTTGGACTCATTTCAGAGGCACTATAAATCATTAGAAAATCTTGGTGAGAATGTCGCGGATTGGAGTACGATTTTACTATATTTGTTAACCTCAAAACTGGACTTGTCTACTCGCAAGGAATGGGAAAATTTCTCTAAAGATAAATCTCATCCATCTACTAAAGATTTTTTAACATTTTTATCCGAAAGATGTCGCTTTTTAGAATCCCTTGATTTTAAACTTAATCCTAAAAAGTATGAAAGGAAAATCGATAAACCTATTGAACAAAAAACTCTTATACATTTAGCTCAAACAGTAAATTCGTGTCCTTTGTGTAAGGAAGGACATTTAATTTATGCATGTAAGAAATTTATCGATTCTCCAGTACATCTTCGATTTTCCGAGGCGAAACGAGCAAATCTCTGCACAAATTGCCTGCGTCCTGGCCATCGCAACGCAGACTGTAAATCCTTTCACACCTGCAGAACTTGCAGGGGCAGGCATCATACTTTGCTTCATATCCAACCCAATAATCAAACACAATTAATTAGCTCGCCTGCGAGAAATAATCAATCAAATACAACAGCTCATACAAATTCAAGCATTATACGTGCCAGTTTACCAAATCCTCAAATAATTCCTCCAAATCTACAAATAAATTCTTCAGATCCTCAAACAAATCTTTCAAATAATGCATGTATCTCATGCACCAACCAAAACCCAGTGAGTTCTGTTCTATTATCCACAGCTTTAATACATGTTTTTAACCAAAATCGTGAACTAATTTTATGTCGAGCAATTCTCGATAATGGCAGTCAATCTAACTTCATAACCCAAGATTTATTAGATAAACTAAACTTATCATATGAATCCATAAATGTACCAATTTTTGGTATCAGTCAAAAAACTACAAATATTTCCAAGCGTGTGAAACTTGAGATAAAATCTATTCACAAAAATTTCATATTCAATATCCCTGCTCTTGTTATAGACAAAATTACTGACTATGTACCTCAGCAACCGCTTGACTGTCGTAACCTAAATATACCAAATGATATATCCCTAGCTGATGACGAATTTTATAAACCTGCGCCTATAGATATGCTTCTTGGCGCTGGGCTATTCTATGAAATTATAGGTTCGAATCAAATTAAACTAGGCAAAAACAAACCTATTTTGCAAGAAACTAAATTCGGCTGGGTAGTCGGTGGACCATTGACGTTTCTAACAACTGCAAACCCACCTTCATTCTATTCATTTACTTGTACAAATGACGTACAAAATACTTTAGAGCGATTTTGGAGCTTGGAAGAACCACCTGAATCTAAATCAAAACCATATTCAAACGAAGAGCTAGATTGCGAAGCTCATTTCCAATCTAACACAATAAGAGACGACCACGGTCGTTTCCAAGTAAGTTTGCCGCTAAAATCAAATGTAAATACACTCGGAGATTCCTTTGATATTGCTTTGAAGCGTTTCTATACTGTCGAAAGAAAATTAAACAAAAATCCTATTCTCAAAGAATACTATTCTAATTTCATGACTGAATATGCTGATCTTGGTCATATGTCAGAAATTGATCCAAATTTAAATTTATCCTTCAAATACCCTATAAACTATTTGCCTCATCATGGCGTTGAAAAACAAGACAGTCTAACTACACGTCTACGTGTTGTCTTCGACGGTTCCGCTGCAACTTCTTCTGGAATTTCAATTAATGACACTCTAATGGTCGGTCCTACTATTCAAAATGACATTTTCTCCATTTTAATCCGATTTCGTCAACATAATTTTGTGCTTACTGGTGACATAGCCAAAATGTATCGACAAGTGCTCATTGATCCAGAACAGCGTAACTTACAGCGCATATTATGGCGTGATAACTCTAGTAAAAAGCTTCAACACTACTGTCTGAATACAATAACTTATGGCCTTTCTAGTTCAGCATATCTTGCAACCAGATGCTTAAAACAAATATCATTAAACCACCAAGTCGATTTTCCAGACGAAAGTCGTATTATTTCACTCGATTGCTATGTAGATGATGTTCTTACAGGTGCCTCTAGTGAAGAAAAATTAATAAACATAAGAAAAAATCTAACCTCAATTTTTAAGTCATATGGATTTGACCTACGAAAATTTAATTCAAATGAGCCAAAAGTATTATCTGATTTAACCACGAATAATGAAAAGTGTATAGATTATGTCATTACCGATTCTCAGAACACCAAAACCTTAGGAATATCTTGGAATTCGTTGTCCGATTTATTTATTTATTATTCCAATATAAAGCATTCATGTGCTATAATTACCAAGAGAATTATACTCTCTGCTATTTCAAAGATATTCGATCCCCATTGGTCTCTTGGGTCCTATGATCATACAAATAAAAATACTTCTACAAAAACTTTGGCTACAAAAGATTGATTGGGATGCACCCATTCCGCCTGAACTTTATATAATCTGGATCAATTTTGAACAACATGTAAATCTAGTGGACTGTTTTAATATTCCTCGTCAAATGTCCTTAAAAAATCCAATTCGGCAAGAAATCCATGGCTTTTCCGATGCATCTAACAATGCTTATGGGGCATGCATATTTATAAGATCCATGAACTATGAAGGTGATATTTCGTGTAACTTGTTATGCGCTAAATCTCGTGTAGCGCCATTAAAAGCCATTTCACTACCACGCCTAGAATTATGCGGTGCCTTAATATTATCAAAATTGATGAAAAAGGTTTTAGATACGTTAGATATTCGCTTTGACAAAATATTTTATTATACTGACTCTACCATTGTACTTTGTTGGCTATCCTTAGATCCTCGTCAATTAAAAACTTTTGTTTGCAACCGAATTTCTGAAATTCAAGAAATATCCAACACTGACAATTGGTATCACGTCACTTCCTCTAATAATCCAGCAGATATAATATCTAGAGGAATTACTCCTAATAACCTTAAAAACTGCAATTTATGGTGGCACGGACCTCCTTTTCTATCCGAAAACGCCGAAAACTGGCCAAATGACAAGCATATATCAAATTTCTCTCTTAAAAGTCCTAATTCAGAAATCCCCGAATTCAACTCAAAAATTATGGCGCTGACGGCACAAGAAACCTGCTCGATATTTGATAGCTATTCAAGCTATTCCAAACTTATAAATGTTGTAGCATATTGTTTGCGTTTTGTGGCAAATGCAAAATCTTCCAATGTGAGAACCTCTGGACCCCTAACCCCTGAAGAACGCAATCTAAGCTTGAATCTGTTAGTTAAATTAGTGCAAAGGGAATGTTTTCTAGAAGAGTTACAGAAATTAATTTTAAATATACCTATAAAATCTAATAGTAAACTGAGCTCTTTAAATCCATTTATTGATGAGCATAGCATTATTAGAGTTGGTGGCAGGCTTAGACATGCTAATATTGATTTTGATTCGAAACACCCTATAGTACTTCCCTCTAAACATCCATTCACTAAATTAGTTATAACTGACACTCATACTCGACATCTGCATCCTGGTACTCAGACTACGCTGTCCTTCGTTCGTCAACATTTTTGGCCGCTAAATGGCAAAAACAATGTTCGAAGCATTATTAGAAAATGCATACCATGCTTTAAGGCTAATCCAAAACCTCTCTCAAATATCATGGGTGACTTACCCACACCGCGTGTAACACCTTCGCGTCCGTTTTTGAATGTCGGCATGGATTATGCTGGTCCTTTTTTATTAAGAGATTCTAAATTTCGTAATAAGCGCATTTTAAAGTGTTATATTTGCATTTTTGTTTGCTTAGCTACAAAGGCGATCCACCTTGAACTTGCTAGTGAACTTACTACTGAATGTTTTATAAGTGCCTTTCGTAGGTTTGTTTCCAGACGTGGTTTGTGTCAAAATGCTTACAGCGATAACGCCTCTAATTTTGTTGGGGCAAAAAACGTGCTACAGAATATTTATGATACTTTGAAATCCGATTCTTTTCAGCTATATATTAATGACCAAAAAATTAAGTGGCATTTTATACCCTCTAGATCTCCACATTTTGGCGGCATTTGGGAAGGAGCAGTAAAATCTGTCAAACATCATTTGCGTCGCGTTTTAAACGATAATCCTTTAAATTACGAAGAGTTTTATACGTTGCTCGTTCAAGTGGAAGCAATCCTTAATTCACGTCCCTTGATACCCTTATCCAACGACCCCAACGACTTTGAAATTTTAACCCCCGGTCATTTCATTATTGGACATCCAGTGAATATGGTCCCAGATCATGACCTAAAACATGAAAAGATAAATCGACTGACACGATACCAGCATCTTCAACACATGTTTCAAAGCTTTTGGTCTCGATGGTCCAGCAAATACTTACATACGCTCCATCAAAGATCCAAGTGGAAGTTTCAATCCAACCATGAAGCCCTCATCGGATGCCTGGTTCTCCTTAAAGAAGACAACGTTCCTCCTTGCCGATGGCCTAGAGGCCGAATTTCGTCAGTACACCCTCGGAGTGACAATGTTGTGCGTGTTGTAAGTGTAACTACTTCTAAAGGAACTGTGAGGCGTAGTATAGTAAAAATATGTTTACTTCCTATTAGTGACAATTTTGACAATTGATCCTTTTTCAATAATTAATCATCTAGATCCGCATTAACAAAACTATTGTGTTATCTCCTACTTTTATTGAAAACGATCTTATCCGGGATGTTTTCAAGGGCGGCGGTATGTTCGGTACGTAGAATTTTGTGTCGCCATAAGCAAGACAATTTACTAGGAATTCGTTTTATTTACGCCGGTGGCAGATGACCGCATCGATCGATACCCCCTCGACGTCTCCACCCCGCAAGGGTTGTTAAAATTTCAACTACGGCAGTGCTATTCAAGACTTTGTACCGACAAGTACCGATGTCGCGTTAATGACAAAGATTATATTTACGATCGAACGCAGTTTCCTTGATAGATTTTAAAGTTTTTTTTTAATTTGTTAATTTAAAATTTATGGTGTTTTTCTGTTGTCAAATAAAGTGTGTAAAATTGACACAAAGTACTTTTAATTCAACACGCGTGCTGTGCGTTCCTTTAGTTTTAAACTGAGGGCATGGCGAAGTGGAGGTATTTATATAGAAGATCCTCCAGCAATACCACCAACCAAATTCAATGCGCAGTGGAAAATTTCGCGGAAGAAGAGTATGTTATAGGAATTCAACAAAGAAGTTCTTAAAATTTGTCGCACAATTTAATGTTTAATTTGAAGAAATAGTCCATACTTAAAGTGGATTTGAAAATATAGGAAAAAAGACGATTAAAAAGTATTTCTCCGCTAGCTTAATGAAGTGTTACTGAATTGTTTAAGTATACGTACAAAAAAATTATACTATTAACTATAAGGAAATATGCATCTAGGTAAACATTGAAGAAACATTGTAATGTATTTCTTTCCTAAAATCGTATATTGTATCTACTTGTCCAGTAACTACAAAATATTTAATAATTTAAAATAAAAATTTAATAAAACCTTTTACCTGCAAATGAATACAGAAACGAGATTAAACTTTATTGATTTTGAATTTGTACCTTTTGTACGCCTGCTCGTTTCATTGTCATTAAAACGACACGAGATGAATAGGACATCATCAAATGAAATCTACTCATTTTTGAACTCATTGAAATGAAAAAACAAAGCATGTACTATTTAGTCCTAAAATTTAAAATGTCCATTGGCAAGTTTTTTTTTCAAATGAGGCCAAATTACAGGATATTTCAAGAACTATAGTTCTAATTCGTTAATTTTCATAGTATACTATTTTTTAAATCTTTTAAGGTTGTGATACAATAAGAACTAAACTAAAAATCTTGAAAATTGACATATTTATTTGAAATCACTACATAGATTTAGTTTAATTATTTCCGCGTGCTTTCCAATTGTTTTAAAGTATTTAAAATGACTCACAAAAGCTCTAGAGAAGGAACTAACCTGAGAACTTTTATTTTTAAAGTGAAACAGGTATATTCACTAACATATTAATTTTCTTTCCTGTAAAGTGGTAAGATATGATAAATGCATGTATTTTTTAAGTCCACTATAAACATTCAAAACCTCCATTCTGACTTACTTTTAAACTGATTTAAAGAAAAAAAAACAGCAATTTTTGTGCAACTTTCGTCGCACAGAAAGTGATAGAAAGAACCCATGTGACAACATCTGTTATGGTGTTAAGAACAACCATTATTGCTTAGGAAGCTATGCCACAAACTAAACTTTTATTCCAAATTTCAATTTCCAAAATACGCAAGTCCTGAAATTTTCATAATTCTTGATGGTTTATTAATTCTTCACGCAAATTAATGCTTTACATTTTCTTATATTTCATGTTATATCAAGATTTACTATAATTGCTTTTTCGTGTGAATCAATACCTGTTTAAACAAATTAAGTTGAATAAGTTTAAAGCCGGACCTGACGTAGGTTCACGCGAATTGCGCAGACGCAAAGCTTCCGCAAAACTCCGCTTACTGGGAATATTCTTATAATACGGTATTAGTAATATATTGGCTATATATAATAAGTATATATCATATGACTAATATTCAAAATAAATATTATTTAAAACGTTCCAGTTTCCACTAGGTAAAACTAGTTGTAAAACTGTATTAAATCAAATCTACTTGTCACTAAGAGAAACCGGACTTTAAACGAATTCAAATTTTCACTGTAACATTATGTCATACATTCTTTAAGACGTCACCGTCGTCCCAAATTTTAGGATATTTTAACATCAAAAAAACTCTCCATAATCGTAAAATTCAAATACAGAATTATTCTGCCTTTTAAGTTTTTTGAAGTCTCACCAAGTTCGCAGCATTTTAATCAAACGTAAATTATAATGGAGACACTCCCTTTGTACTGTCGAAAAACACAACATAAATTTACATTTTTTGTTCTTGAGTTTCAGTCGTCATTGGTTTAGAATTTAAACACATTGCTTTTGTAAAAAAACGGCAAAGGAGAAAAAAATTGAGATATACAAAGAAAAATATTTTCAACTTTTGGAGAACCTAAAAAATATCTAAATTATTAGCGAAAGACAACCAGGTCTTAGCCACGTACATGTACAGTGACGGAAATAAAATTTCATACACTTATTTTTTCCTGATGTGATGTCGGCTTTTGTATAACTAGATCACCTGGAAATGCACTTTTTGACAAATTGTTATCGGTGTAATCAGATTTGAAAAGTATATTATTTCATTTTAACAAATTTTGTGAACATGAATCAACTCGAGAAGGCGAGATTAATTGCTTTATTCGAAGACGGTGTTTCTCTACGAAGAATAGCTGAGCAATTTGGGAAACCAAGAAGCACTATACAAAGCCTTAGAACTAACTGGGAAAATACAGGATCATTGGAAAGAAGGGCTGGAAGTGGAAGAAGAAAAATTTCTAAGGAAAATCAAGATAATGATCTAATCGATTTTTTGCGAAACAATCCAGTTCAGATGGCTGTAGAAGCACACAACCAAACTAATTTTCCTGGGACAGTAAGAACGGCGAGAAATCGTATAAGGAAAAAATACGGAATTGAGAAATAAGGTAGAAGATTTTCAGTTAATGTATGGGGGTACATGACTTCCAGAGGGCTAGGAATATGCCACCGAATTCGAGGAAGATTTAATACTCAAGCTTATATACACATCCTTCAAAAAACAATATATTTCAACAGGAATGTTTTAATACCAGCATGACAACTAAACTATAATAATAATAAATAAATAAAAATAACATTTCACTGTTACCTTGGCCCCTAAGAAGCCCTGATATCAATCCAATCGAAAACGTTTGGGGTATATGGTGAAAGAAATTAACAAGGACAATGATTTCCATCCTCAAAACAAATGATTTGTGGAATTAAATTAAAGAAACCTTGAATACCTAGAATTTTCAGCACACCCAAATACTGGTGGCATCAATGCCCAGACGTTTAAACTTGTTAGTGGAAAAAAATTATGCCTCTTTAAAATATTAAACCAATGTTTTTTTTTTTTATTTTTGAATAATCTGTTTTATATTTAATTTTGAAGTCATGTATTATATATTATTATCTTGATTTTCATTTGAAATTTTTCTTCTGCCACTTCCAGCCCTTCTGTCCACTGATCCTGTATTTTCGCATTTAGATCTGAGGCTTTGTATAGTACTTCTTGCTTTCCCAACTTGCGCAACTATCTAGGAATACTTTCTTCGAATTAATGATTTTATATATAGCCTCTGTGCCTGAGACAACCTCCTGACGCGTGCTCACATTTTATCGTGGCGTTTTGGGTTTCCTGTACCCCTGTAGGTCTCCTTATACTCCCAAGAGGCTAACGCAGTTGTGTTTTGTGATGGATCAAAAGCATTTGACAGTGTGGACCACGAACTATTGCTGTGGACATTCGCAGCATGTTGATCTAGTATAAGCTTTAAGTGGTTTCGATCGTGTCTAGATCGTTGCATACAACAGAACCTCTGACTAACTTAAGGAATTTTAAAGAGATTTGTATCTAAACTGGCGCAACAAACAGCGCAAAATGTTAGCGAACGTTACAGAACATGTCAGTTTAAATGGTGGTGCGCGCAGCGCAGTATTATGTATTTTGATCGGTGTCAGACCATCAAGCGAAATCTGCTTTTTGGTGCGCGTTACTTTAGACGCCTCCATCTATTTTAAAGCGTGCGCTGTAGGGTTTTCGTTAATTAAGCACTTATTAGTGGCGCAGCCTAGAAAAGGTTCTGGAGGGGATGTTGACAATAAGGAGAATAGAAAGGGAGTAAAAGAAACATTGTAAAAGTAAAAATAGGAAAACATCTTCTCTGCAAAGTTATTTATCCAACACCACAACAAAAATTTTAGGCCTCCCTTAATAAGGCGTCTACCCCAATGTTCCTCGGGGAGACGTAATAAATTCACGATGAAAGCTCGCGACCGTTGGTCTCGTCGAGAAGAACGCCTAATACACCAAAATATTCGTAATTTATTAACAATCCTTATTCTGAATAAAAACACTGGAAACCATACTGTGCTATAAATTGTTGAATTTTTAATAGGAGATGCTATCTAACACAGGGTGCACTTTTTACGGGCCGTATGAAAAAAAATAAAGTAGAAGATGGTTAGAAACGAAACGTTGTACTGAAATTTGTAGCGGTTGCCTTATAGATGTAAAAAATTGCAATAAGAAACTGCCTTTTGTTTTTTTTATACCTTGTCAAATAACTTCAGAAAAAAATAGCAACGACATCGCATTATTCCGGATTTTTCCGAATATCTCCGGAAGTAAGCGGAATTTTCTGGTTTTCTCAACAAAATATTATTGACCACTAAATTAAGCAATTTTTTTTTATTATTTAACCGCCTTTATAACTTTTACGGTTTCCGATATCCACATGCTGTAAATCCTTACCTTGGACACCTTGTATATATATTCTGTGACCAAATATTTAAATTCTGTATTCAGAATTTTCTTTTTCAGCTGGTGTAAATCGATTGTTTTTGACGATATTTATTTATTTCATTTATTTATTAACAAAATATTCTTTCAATTTGTTAAAGAAAGCTGTTAAGATACTAATAGTTAATTTTTACTTATCAGATATGAACGCAATTAAAGAAAATTAATATCTAGTATAATAACCTGTCTGCATTCTTCTTTTAAACTGCATAACATAATATTGATATATTTCCTATACTGTGGAAACATCTTTGGGTAATGGAACTTGCAGACTTGAAAATATATTGTTTTAATAAGCTTGCTTTTAGAGATATGTTGAATGAAAATGCATATATATTGGTTCATTTATATTACTAGACAAGAAAACACGCAAGCAAATGCCAAGTGCATTTTTGGTTGCGACAGCTGTGTTTACAATTTCTAGAGGGTATTAAAACTATCGCAGGTAAAGTAAAGTGTATCTATAATAAATAAAACGAGGGTTATACTTACATTACTCGTATATAGTGTAATAAGAAATATACATTTGTTTTAAACAGATCAATAATAAAAAATTTAGCATACGCATAAGTCCTTTAACGACTCCAGAGGATTTCTTTCTTTATTTCCAGAAACTGTTGCAGTGATGTGTAGATTACGAATATATTTGTTTGTAAATTTAACTATAAAAAGTAAATAAATACAAATACTTTAAAATTACTCCTAAAATCAAATTCTCCTGCTCGAAAATCAAATTCTGGTCGGAAAATAGGGTTGGTGCAAAACCAACGATGATAAGAGCTTTCGACAGAAGCACAAAAGTAAATATATTCAGGCGCGAATCTACTGGGGGGCTACAGCGGCTATACCCCCCCCCCCCTATGGTCTAAGAAAT
Source organism: Polydrusus tereticollis (assembly GCA_963920685.1). Lineage (NCBI taxonomy): Eukaryota > Metazoa > Arthropoda > Insecta > Coleoptera > Curculionidae > Polydrusus > Polydrusus tereticollis. The sequence goes on along the minus strand of OY987332.1, from coordinate 29,910,123 downwards.
AATAAATAACATTTATTTAAAATCGATACATTAATAAAGTAGCAGGACTTTTTGCAAAACGAAGCCTCGTCGTATAAAAACTTCAAAATGGGATTAGATATGTTTTATCCCTCTACCCTTTAATTATCATTAGTATTGTGTATTTTAATGAATAAAATGTAAAAGATGTATTTTATTTTAACCTATTTTATTACTAAATTTTCCAAAATAACAAAAACTTATTTGAAACAGCCCCATTTTTTCAACTGAACTTTGCACTAAGATGATTTCTAACTTTCCTTGGACGTCGTTCATCCATCAAGATTAAAGCCCTCCCTTGACTCTTAACTCCAGGCTAGATCCACCACTTTTTGCTTGAATAGCAAAAACCATAAAAAAAAATTTGCGATCAGCAGTACTATAATCTACTTGAAAAGCAAGCACTATCAATGAAAAAAGGGCGTGGCACCCAAAAATTTGTCACCTGCGCCGCTATTTTTTTTTGCGCCTGCGGCGCTCTTGCTACTTTTCAGCTCCCCCCTGGACCAAATCCTGAATCCGCCACTGAATATAATAATAATGATAATAATAATAATAATAATAAATATCTTTATTTCAGATCATGATCATAATGAACAAAAAATGAAATGACGTCAAATTACAGTTTAACACAATTTTACCCTATTTCAGATCAAGAAAGACACCTAGACTATAAGGTTTCATATTAATTAACATTTTCTTAACTTCCGATTTCAACATGTTTTGTGAGTTAATTTCTTTAATTCTATTTGGCAAAGCATTGAACAATTTTAAACACATGCATTTTTCAATCAATGTTAGACGATGTATTGGATATGAAACATCCTTTGTACTTGTCATATAATCGTGATTTACTCTTAGATTAAAAAGTTCCCTGTGTTTGAAGAAAAACATCAGATATTCATAAATATACACTCCATATACAGTCATTACATTTAGATTTTTAAATATACCTCTGCAGCTTTCCCTGTATTCCATCTTTCTCAAGATTCTAACTGTTCGCTCTTGTGCCACAAAAATGTTCTGTATTAATCTGTGTCCTCCCCAAAAAACAATTCCGTACCTTAACACCGCTTCAAAATTAGCATGATACAACATTTTAAGGGTCTTCTCCCCCACATACCTACCATATCCCATAAGACACAGAGTTAAGTTTTTTTTCCAAAGAATTTATGTAGTACGTCCAATCAAAGTATTCATTATCATAAATACCTACAAATTTTACATCTTCCGAAAAGCTTAATTCTTTCTTATCTATTTCTAAACCTGGTGGTTTTTCTAAGTTTAACTGTTTTGTTCTAAATAACATCATATTTGTCTTTGTTTAGTAATTTGTCTTTTGAGACAAGATCTCCTAAATCTTTACTACTAACAATTAAATTGGTATCGTCCGCATATTTGACAATGTGTTCATACGTTCTATAAGTTATACAAGCCAGGTCGTTGATAAATAATATGAAAAGAATTGGGCCCAAAATACTTCCCAGCGCTATCCCTACGTTGTTATATAAAAAATCTGACTTGCACATTTTCCCACTGTTTGTAATTGGCACCGCCTGTTTTCTGTCATTTATGTACGATACGAGCCATTTTTTAGCATTCCCCCTGATTCCATACCTTTCAAGTTTTTTACTTAGAATTCCCTATCTAGACAGTCATATGCCTTTGGTAAATCTAAAAACATTCCAAGCCTTAATTCCCCTTCTTCAAAATGCTCTACAATAAATTGCGTAAATTGAAAAATAGCAGTCTGTGTGGACTTTCCCGGAATAAAACCATGTTGGAATTTTGTAAATGAGTTACATTCTTTTAAAAAATTGATTATTCTTGTACTCATGGCTAATTCGAAAATTTTTGAAAACCCGGGCAACAAACTTATAGGTCTATAGTTGTCTAGTTTTTCTGGGTCTCCCTTCTTATATAACGGCTTAATTAGTACAGTTTTTTAATTATCAGGGAAAATGCCAGACTCAAAGGAATTATTTATCATGTAACACAATACCTTCTGCATTTCAAAAGCGGACAGTTTTACAATGCTTGTTGGAACATCGTCTATGCCACTACTATGTTTATTATTTAATTTGCCTGCTATTTAAGCGATTTCTTTTGTCGTTACAGGCGTTAAAAACATAGATCTATCATTCTTATCAATATCACAGTTAAAAGGTATATTATTCAAATTTTCTAAAAGTTTAAGGACCACAGATATTAAATTTTCATTAAAATTATTTGCTATAACATCGGGGTCTCCCTCTAACTCAATGTCTGTTGAGTTTCCGTCTTTTCCACAAATTTCCTTACAGATTGTCCACATACATTTTGCTTTATTGGCCGAGTTTTTTACTCTGTCCTCATAGCTTTTTACACGCGATTTAATTAAGATTTGATCATATACCTTTTTTTTGTTACTATACAGTTCTTTATACCCTTGATTATGTCGTGATAAAGTTAAGAGAATATCCAATCTACGGTTGCATGCTAAGAGCTCAGGGTTTTCCGGGGTAACACATGTTTGATTTTTACCTATAAGTTTTAAAGGGAAATGCTGATTGAATATTAACTTAAAATTATTCATGAAAATATTCCACTGTTTATTTACATCATACTTATTAACTCTATATACTTCCAACTAGTCTTGATCTCGCAAAGAGGTCAGAATTTTTTTTTTATTTTCTTTCGAAAAGGTTCTCTTGTATTGCAATTCGTCCTTTTTTTGGTGTTCTATGTAAAAAATAATTTTTGTGCAGTATGATCTGATAGAAAACTTTCAAATGTAAACGCGTCTGCATATTCAGAGTTTGTAAAGATGGTATCTATACAACTGATGCTACTGTTGGTTATGCGCGTATATTCAAAAATGGTTGGCTTTAAATTAAAAGAGTTCATTATGGCAAATAGCTGAGTTTTTAGTTTATTTGGTTTACCATTTCAATGTTGAAGTCCCCTAGTACAACAATTAGTTTATTTTCACTAAAAGCATTTATAAGAAATTCTTCAATTTTGTCCATAAAAACGTATATATCTCCAGAAGGCGGTCTATATATAGATGCAATTATCATTTGTACCCTATTAACTTCACATTCTGCTACTGCACATTCTAGCACGCCCTCCATTGAGATCTTGTTTAGTTTTGCTCGCACTTGAAACTTAGCATTATTTTTAATATATACAGCTGAACCCCCATGTCTCTCCTCATCACGGCGAAAGATTGATGCTAACTGAAAATCCTGTTTAGCGAAATGTCTCAATTGTGTTTCTGATTTCCAGTGTTGAGTAATGCACAGTATTTAGCAATCTTGATGAGTATGCAACATATTACTTATTCTGTCGACAGAATTTCCTATTGACTGGATATTTTGATGAATTATGTTAATTCTGTTTTTGCGTTTTTATTTTGGCTTTCATTTACATTACTAACCTAAATATATTAACTTGCAGGATTTTTTTGATGACCGCATCGCGGACAGCCGTTGAGCCTAACAGATTTGTAATTTGTTGTAATTTTGTGACAGTATTGCCATGGAAGGAGAGAAAGGAAAAGCAGGACACGTTTAAAAATTAAAATTATAACATATAGGACGGTTATTAATTAAAACAAAATATACATATACCTACAAAAAAGTACCGTGTAAGAAAAATAATTATTACATTTTAACCCAAGTCAGTTTCACTGTCACTGTCGTCATCCAAGTTCACAATAATTCTTTCTCTGGGCAACAGATCTATATTTAGGTGTAATTTCTCTACTTTTTGAACATGCGTTACACAATTTTCCCAGCTTTTGTTTGGAATATTTTGCATCTCTGACTGTACTAAAGCTGTTTCAAAAGAATTTAAGGTTGGCGAAACATTATTCCTCCTTACCGATGCTTTTAGCTGATGACATATATGTTCAATTTGGTTGAACATGCAATAATAAGGAGGAAATCTTAACACGGTAGTGTTGAGTCTGAAGTGTCACAATAATATTGCTTTTTTATTAAAAGTATTTTAAAATTTCGAGCAATTGCTTTTTGTGTAATTTTCCTTACCATACATATTATTTTCCATCATATAGTCCTGGATGGCAACTTTTGTGTCATTGGAACACGGAACTTTATTTACCCTACGACAGTGGTAGCTCGAATTATCCATCACTATCGCACTATTTGGTGGTATATTTGATAATAATTTGTTTTTAAACCAGGCTTCAAATAGTTCTGCCGTAGTATCATCGTGATAATCAACAAGAGAGTCCTTTATATTTTTGGCTGATAAGACCAAAGCGTTTGGTATAAATCCGTTTTTTGTCCCAGCGTGAATTATTGTTATAGGCTTACCTTTATTTGATGGAGCTTTAGTTCTGCATTGACCCCATAAATCTACCCAACCTTTATCTGGAACTTCGTGTGTGTCATACCACGTCTCGTCCAAATAAATAATATCCCTTCCATCCTGTCTATATCCATGGAGTGCAATGGCCGATTCCACAATTACTTGTCGTCGTTTGTTAATTTTTTTCATTTTAAAACCGTTTCTTAAAATATATTTCCTTAGAGTCTCACGACAACACTCTATTCCTGGATAATTTTTTTTAATCCTTGCAATAGGGTTTTTAAAGTAGGGATCATTTGTTCCCTGTACATGGCATATATTTTTCTACGAATTATATCGACATTCGTTGCGTCCAGTTTCTTAAAAGTAAAGGAGTCTTTTCTATTTCTTATCTCCACTGTAGGTTTATTTACAATAAACCACACCGTACTCACTTGCTTACGTGTCGAAGCTGGAGCCTCCTTCACTGCACCAAATTTTAAAAAACCACATTCAAGAAGGGTGGTGTAAACGTCGAAGATTACTTTTCTTGTGTCAACTAATAAAATATAACGCTTTAATTGGTTTTTATCACGACCTGTAGATCCACTTGGAGTACTGTATTTTTCCCACGGACGAAACATTCTTAGATATATATTATATATTATAATTGGCAACAAATAACTTCTTGTCTAAACCAATACAAGCATCTAACTGAATTTTAAAACGAAAAATCGGCATTTTTAAATAACTAAAATAGACCTATTTCATTTTACTCTAATTATTTTAAGAGGATTACTGGGAAAATATAATAATGTAATAGTCTTTAAATAGATCCGTACCTGGAGTCCCTCGATCAGGTGGCTGAATTTTACACCTCACAAAATAGGTTATTATGACGGTAAGGAATTGGCATTTATAATAAGTTTGTAAGATAGATAGACGGAGTATAACAAGACATTAATAATATAGGTACTAGTGTAAAACTTAACTAAAGTTTCAATGCTAATCATTCATTACACCTATTTATTATTTGCTGGACTTAAGTCACAATTTCTTCATAACATAAATGACCTATCGATGTAACTAGCTTCTCATAAAGAAAGAAAAAACATTTTGATGAAGCCATTTTTAATGGCCTGTACCCACACACCACACCTCGTTTCAGAATTATATCTGATATAACTTAAATGTATCAAAAACATAACATTTTATATCAATATTTGTGAAATGTTTCACGAAATAATTATGAAATAATTATACATGCAATATTTCATCAAGAATATTTATAAAATATTTCAGATTTGTTAATCCCAAAATCCTAGCTACATTATTATTTTCTGGGATGGTAATTATTTTAATTTCTTTTTGTAAAAAAACGGTCCAGAATTTTAATACACTTGTAATACAAGAAAATATTTGTATTTAAATTCCTGCCTTAGATAGTAAAACACAGGGCCCTTTATTTAAAAATCTTAAGAAGAACTAGTTTGAAAATTGTCATTTTTGGACATCCTGTATAAAATAAAATAAAACTATTTAATGTCAGATTATCGTTAGACATCCTGTATTCAAGTTCACACTACGTGACTCGGACAAAACAGATCTAAGGCCGTTATTTTGATAATCATTTGAAGGTGTGAAAAACGATTTTTTATTGTTTTTAACTTATTGCTCGCAAACGACTAAAGTAAATCAAATAAAATTTTGGAGAATAAGAGAGAACACCAAAAAGAACAAAAATATGCAAAAAAATACAGTGTGTACCATTTAAACATTTTTTTGTCGTCATCATTTTTAATTTACTCGATCATTCGCAACAAAACAGCGATGAATACAAGGAACATACAATGAAAACCATTTAAAACGTTACCGCCAAAGGACAATGGAAAAATTCCATGATGAATTATATAAAGCAAAAAATTCACAACGAATACAACTTCAGAAGTAGCTCGAAGATAGGAAAGAAAGTTCAGTTGCTTTAAAATACAATGAATTTAAAATGCTGGTAAGTGAAGAGACTAAAAAAAAGTGCAGTAGAAAAGTATATGCCTTCTGGTCTTCTAGCAAATTTAATGATTTTAACAGTCAACTGAAAATTTTGCGCCATTCTTTTCAGTACTGACTATAATATTGTAAAAAATGTATAAAGTGACCCTATTCGAAAACACCCCTGGGTATTATCTAAGGGTTAAATGTAACAGGCACTTTTTTACTGTGTAAATGAAAAAGCTATTTTAGGTTAAGCCTTATATCCTAATGATTAATCATCCTAAAACCTGATCCACATCGTAAACCGCTAGGGTTTTTCGATTTTTTAACAATACATTTTGGGCTTTATTTTCATATCTTTAGGAAATCGCTTTTCAGCTTTATAACAATAAATTCGTCCTCGACATTTCAATTTTCTGTTTTCAGTGACAAAGCCTGATTTTTCTTGAAGCTTTTTAGAGACTTATTTTCGATGTCAAAAGCAAATAAAAATAAACAGTTTTAAAATAAAGTGAAGGGCACATTAAGCGTTATTGTATATTTGATATTTACCCGAGAAACTAAATAATTGGATAGACAATTGGACAATCATGTTCAATATAAGTTCTTAGGGCAGCCATTAAAATAACAAAAAAAAAATGTTGTTAAATTATTTGAATACCAAACAGCATATTGCTTATGTACCTACGAAACAAATTAATTAGATATACAGGGTGATTCAGAAGTAAATAATACATAAGTAAATAAATAAATTCCTTTACTGGCCAACAACATCTATAAAAAGACATAGCAACGTCAACACTGAGCCATATTGATGCTCAAACTATAGTTATATAAAAAAAAATTTATAGAAATAACATAATACAAAGTGATGTTATTAATATTAGGTTCCTTAAAAAATTGATTCAATTGATAATATCAGATACAAACAGAAATAAAAATAAAAATAAAAAATGTTAAAATGTTTTAAAATGTATGGACATATAGCAATGATAAAATTTCGTTAAAAGAAAATAAGAGAAAACAGCACTAGTGAGAACACAAGAATTCCGCCTCATAATCGAAAGAATACAAATATTTTTGCAGTAGAAAGCCTGTGGTTTCCTTTTTAAATTTTGTTAACCTATTTATTGACTTTATGTGGGCTGGAAGAAGATTAAAATCTCTAATCCCCATATAATGGGGCCCCTTCTAAAATATGTCGAGCTGTGTGTTGGTATACTAAGGTGGTCTCTGCCTCTGGTAACAATCGACATACTATCAAAATAATAAGTAGAGTTTGGTAGGAAAATCTCTGGATGCTGTTTTGCAAAAACTACAAGAGAGAGGAAGTACAGTGAGGGGACCGTTAAAAATCCAAGTTCTCTGTAAGAAGCTCTAGGTTTTAGTCTCAACATGCATCTTACAATCCGCTTCTGCGCTACAAATATGTCAAGTTCTCCCTGCGATTTACCCCAAGACAAAACTCTGTAATTTATTAGGGATTGAACACTAGCAAAGTGAAATTGTCGTATTGTATTAGTGGTAAGTAGAGCTTGGACTGTATCTTTTGGAGGTGAACGTTCCAACTAAAGGTAGGGTCAGGTTGAACTCCTAAAAAATGTATGCTTTCGACCAATGGCACAGATGCATTGTTGAAATTTACGTGAAGTGATTGATATCGGTTTGATACTTTGCTAAATGATATGAGGCCGGTCTAATCAGAATTTATAACATACTAATTTAGGAAAATAATTCCCAGCCATCTGATTTAAAAACCTTATACTATAAGGCCGTATTTGGCTAAAACAGTTAGCGCTACAATACTAAATTGATTGCTTAAAACTACCAAGAAAGGAAAGCTAGGAAATATTTTCCTAAATTAGTATGTTATATTTATCTACTCCATCTGATAAGTAAAGGATTTTTTAAAGATTTTTAGTTTTTAATTAAGGTACCTAATGGTATAGTCCTCTCTTCTGATTGCTTAAAACTTCTAAGAGATGGCGCCACTTATCGTTCACTGCCTGAGCAGGACGATGAATCTTGTTATAAAGACTTGAGGCCTTTTTGTTGTTAGGTATGTCTGCGCTTACCCTATGCTGACGAGAACCAATAAGTTCGAAACCGGTCCATAGGTAGCAGCATCCTACCAACAGAAAGGTCTTCCTTTTTTGGTAGTTTTAAGTTTTTAAGCAATCAATTTAGTATTGTAGCGCTAACTGTGTTAGCCAAATACGGCCTTATAGTATAAGGTTTTTAAATGAGATGGCTAGGAAATATTTTCCTAAATTAGTATGTTATATTTATCTACTCCATCTGACAAGTAAAGGATTTTTTAAAGATTTTTAGTTATCAGAATTTAGTTTAAGGTAATTTTTATCGCACCACTGCTGCATTTGTCTCGCCGCAGTGGTACACGCCCCAGACAGCCCCGGCAGGCCCAGGGCTGACAGCACCACCGATGTATCGTCGGCATACTGACAGACCAGAGCCCCCGGAAACCCATCACATAGCACATTAATATAGAGCAAGAACAGCACTGACCCACGTATGGAACCTTGGGGCACTCCCTGTTTAACCTCTGAAGCTTCCGAGATATATTGATTACCACTATTTGTTATAAATACAAGCTGACGTCTTTCAGTGAGAAAGGATTTGAATAAGGAAGCACAGTTGCCCCTTATTCCATACCCTTGCAACCTCTGGAACAGCAGTTGGTGGTCAATTGTGTCAAAAGCCTTCGATAGATTAAGTACAATCCAGCTACTTTTTCATTATTATCAATTTTTTCTACGATATGAGTAATGACTTTAAAGATTGCAAGCTGAGTAGATCTATTCGGTCTAAAACCATATTACTGATCAGCAAAAATGTTATATTGAGTGATGCAGCACATGAGTCTGGTGTATATAGCTCTCTCGAAAATTTTGGACACAGATGGCAACAGCGATATGGGTCTGTATTTTCCCAGATTGTGCGCGTTACCTTTTTTTGGGACAGGCACTCTTTTTGCTTGTTATAGCTGCAGCGGAAAACTGCCCGAAATAAAACATTCATTGATGATATTCGTAAGGGGTATACAAATCCATTGCGAAACATGTTTTAGGATAATAACTGGAATTTCATCTAGTCCTGCTGAAAATTTGTTAGGAACGTTCAAGTATGGTATGTAACTTAAGGGGATGATTTCTTATGATATTTTAAGAGTAAAAGTTCATATGAACATGTGTCTGGAGTTGCCCCGTCCTTGATATACAGGATGTTAAAATGTTTTAGAAATAATAGTTTTTTGTAATTCTCTTAAATATTCTTTTCCCGATTTTATTGAAATGGTACTGTTAGTCATAATGATAAAGGGCTTAATTAGCTCCAATGAGACTAAATTTATTAAATACAATGGCGTCCCGAGGATCACCTTAACGAATATTATTGACAAAAAATATGTACGCCACTGAATTTTTTCTAATTTTAATATTTCTTTCGGATTTACCAACTAATAGTACAAATTTTTTGTTTCCTGAATGTTTTTGTATCTCGCTTTCTTTTTGGAGAGAAAAAATAAAACCTACTTTATTGCATGTACAGGGATATCTTTTTGAGTGTCTCACTAGACTGGCGATTTTCCAGCTGACTATAATAAAAAACAAGTTACATATTTCATTTTCAATAAGGAAGCCAAACTGTAGATTCACAAATTTGACAGATACGACGCAATTTTGAATTTTTTTAAATGGCAACCCTCATAAATAACCACACAACTGAATTACATTTCGCGACCCCATTTCAAAAACATATGGTTGTTGAAATTTATTTTCAGCCGTTTCGGAAATACGGGGATTCCTAAATTACCGTCATCGATATTGTCTTTTAATTGTCTCACCCCTTTAAGGCTGAGGACCCAAATTCTTTTCACATTAACATAATTGCCCTACAAGAAAAATACCTATATATTTCAAAGTTAATTAAAATATGAGGTAAAGGTGAGTTTTGATACCTAATTTACCTGTTTCGTCAATCACAAGTCAAGAATGGATAACTTTACTAACGCTGAAATGGCCCAGATGCATTTCAATTATGGCATAGCAAATGGAAATGCTGAAGAAGCTCAGCGAATTTATCAGAAACGTTATCCAAACAGAGTACTGCCATGCGCCAGAATATTTAGACAGCTCGATGCAAGATTAAGTGAGGCAACTAACGTAGTAGAAATCTTCCTGGCAGACCTGCAAACACCTGAGTCAGAAGAGGCTATACTTTGAGAGATAGAAGATGATTCTTCAACTAGTGCCAGGAGGGTAGCAGTGCAACTTTAAACAAGTTCATCAAGTATTTGAAGGGTTATTATATTATTAACTATGCCCATACCATATTCAACGTGTGCGAGCTCTGTTTTTTCGTGATTTACAGCCAAGGTTTTATTTTGGTAGGTGGCTGACGCAGTAGCATATACAAACCATTTTTTACCGAAAATTTTATTTACTGATGAGGCCTCTTTTTCAAGAGAAGCTATTATGAATTTTTATAACAAACATTGTTGGGTGGACGATGATCCTCATACAAATGCAATTAGAGTACGTTGTCTTCAGCAACAATTTTTGGTGAATGTATGGGCAGTGATCATTGGCGACTGTCTTATTGAACCATACTTTTTACCACGTCGATTAAAGGGAAACTCCTATATCCAGTAATCATCTAAAGAAATTGACGTTCTGTTAGAAGACCTACCTCTACAGCTAAGGACCAATATGTGGTTCATGTACGACGACGCTCCAGCTCATTTTATAGTTGCTCGCCAATACCTCGAGACCACTAACTGAACTAACCTAACTGCTGGATTGGACGCGCAGGTCCCCTAGGTTGGCCAGCTCGCAGTCCCGACTTGAGTTCTCTAGACTATTATTTATGGAGTCACCTAAAGTCTCTTTTATACAAGACTCCTATACTAGATGAAAACGACTTAAGAATTTGAATTATTGAAGGTTATGCGATACGAAATAATGCAGGCATTTTTGAACGTGTAAAAGAATCAATGTTTGTGTTCATGTGAACTTTTTCTCTTAGAATATCATGAGGAATCACCCCCTTAAGTTACGTACTGTACTTCTAAAATACAAAAGGGGTACACTTTTTAATTGTGAATATGTTTTTTCATTTTCACTGATTTAATTTATTTTTGGAGTGATAATGCACTGAAATCGTCTTAGTAGAATGTGTAATTTTCATCAAAATATTTTGGACAGGGCCGGATTGATGATTTTTCCAACAAGCGTGCGCTTATGTTCGCTGCAAACGGAAACTGATTTATTTAAATTTCAGATGATACGTTTATTTGGTAGTATAACTATCGAAAATTCTCCAGTATAGGTCTTATTGTGAAAGATTTTAAAATTTAAGAAATACAATTTATTTTGTTCATTGATGTACTAAAACATTAAGGTTATCATTTTGGGACTTTAAAGTCGTTTGAACCATGATCACCGCATCCATGACCGTTATTAAAAATCAGAGTATCCATGACTGTTGTTAAAATATTAAACTGGTTATTTTTGATGTTTTGTACGCTTCGTGACAGCCAATCCGTACACCATGGCAGTCTTAAGTGAAGAGGATCGAATTCTTATCAAATATTTTCGACGAAAACATAATAACGGTGCAAGAAAAATTGTAAAGGAGCTTCCTGAAAAAAATTGGTATGTTGAAACAGTTGGAGTTTCTTTTTTATCTTAGGGAAAATAATGGATCTATAAAAACAAAAGTTGGAAGGGGAAGAAAGAAAACTTCAAGAACTCAAGGAAATATTACCATGGTAAGAAATATTATAGAAAATGTACGACCTGAAGAATCTAAAGGTACCAAAAAAATAGCGAAATGAACAAGAATTTACCGTTCTATAGTTCAAGAATTATAAAAAATGATTGCCAACTTAAAGTCTTTAAAAAAGTTTACTGTCAAAAACTTAATGCCCATGTGAAGGAGAAACGATTAGAAAGATGTAATCTATTACTACGAAGATTCCGTTCCCGGGAAAATATCGCAAAGATATGTTTTTTTTTCAGATGAGTAGATGTTTTGCTTGAGGCCGCCAAAGAATACACAAAATAATCGGGTATACGCAAATGTGCGAGTAAAGAGCAAAATCCCTTTGGAAAATCTTTTAATCGAGAGAAATCACTTTTCACCTAGCGTAATGGCCTCTGTGGCAGTTTCCAAATTGCTTCCTGAATTTGAACCAATCTGCGACGATTACGTGTTCCAACAAGACGGTGCTTCTTCCCATACCATTCGGAGTACAAGAATGTTTTTGTTTGAGCAATGCCCCGATTACATCGAACCGGAGATGTGGCCACCCATTAGTCCAGACTTAAGCCCTGTTGACTATTCCATATGGGGAATTTTAGAGGCAAATGTTCACAATGGTGAAAGGTTTAACACCATTGAAGAGCTAAAGGAAAGGTTACAGTTCTGTTCGAATAATTTTAATCAGGACATAATCAATGCAGCTATTGACCTATGGCGAAGGCGACTGCAATCGGTGATAAAAAATCATGGTGGTCATATTCATAATGTTATCCTATAAATATTTAGACTACTTTCGATTTTAAGTGATAGTTAGTCTTGATACATTAATAATTATTGTTAATATTATTAAATTTGTTAAGTAAGATTGAACGAAATAAATTGTATTAATTTTAAAAACTTTCGCAATGAAACCTATACTGAAGAATTTTCGATAGTTAAACTACCAAAAAAAACGTATCATCTGAAATTTAAATAAATCAGTTTCCGTTTGCAACGAACATAAGTGCACGTTTGTTGAAAAAATATGTTAATTCGGCCCTGTTCAAAATATTTTGATACTGATACTGAGACGAATTCAGTTCATCATCACTCCAAAAATAAATTAAATCAGTGCAAAATGAAAAAAAACATTCACAATTAAAAAGCGTACTCCTTTAATTTGAGCCACAGTGTAGCTTAGCATTTGCAACACCCGCCGACGCTTGCTTTTCTAATTACAGTGGATTATGGAGATGTCCTCCAAAATCATATAAAGATAGATGGTTTCATGACAAATAAAAGAATTTTCTTGTAAAAATAAATAACTCATCAATCTCAATAAGAGAAAAGCCTTCACAAACAAGAAAATACGAGCCTAGAGGATAGAAAGATTGTTAAATAGTCTTTTATTTTGCGATGGATATAAAGTAATATAAAATTATAACCCAAATACTGTACCTCAATTTAGAAAATTTTTAAACTTCTGAGGCATAGATGTATTATCGATCTGTCTGACCGCGGGATATGTTTAAAGCTAGTGAACCGTAGACTTATTTAAAAAGTCTTAACCAGTACTGACCTATGAAATCGAATCGGTCCTATTTTGATTAGAATAGAAAGACAAGTTTGGTGAATGAAAGTGAGGTGACAGCGGTGTTAGTACAGGTAGTTTATTAGAATAATAAGTATAATAACAAATATAATTGATTATAATCATAGAGATAATTGAGATATTAATTATTTTAATACTAAGTAGATAAAAACTTATATAGAAGTAAGAATAATATTAAAATAGATAAATTGAAATAAATATTAATATTTATTTGTACAATACAACAACCTAATTTTTAAATTTTAGTTATCATGTTCCGAGTAGTCCGATGAACTATCGTCGTTGGGGTCCAGAGAAATATTAAGGGGCTCTACAGTGTTTTCTGGCATATTATCAGCTTCCCACATTATTTCTTCTATTTTGACGCACTTACTTCATTTTCGCAATACACTGTCTTCATTCCCTCTTTCAAGAGGTTTCCAACGTCTCTCACGTTAAAGGTGGTGTTATGCCCTGCTACAAACCCTTTTACTTGCGCCCACACCAATTATATGGAGTTTAATTCACAGTGATATAGCGGAAGGTGAAGTAGCGTTATATTTCGTTTTGGAGCGATTTCGTCGACAACAGATTTCGTACAAAGCTCCAGTAGCTCCTTTTTCAGTAAATCTTAATGAAATGGCTTCTAATTTACAGTAAGCCAATGAATGATTTCATATTTCTTTCAAGAAGACGTTGGAATTTTTTCGGATTTTCTCGGGTGGTAGCTGGCATTATCCATGACTATAACAGATCCAGGAGGAATGAGACAGGAGGAATAAGATCTAGCATTTGCTGGAAGTATTCTTTAAAGACATCAGCGTTTATGTCTTCATGATAGTATCCAGTCCGTTTTGGTAGTAAGCCGCCATCGACAAATCCATATTTGCTACAAATGTTAGTTATTATAACCTTTTACCTTTTCCCGAAGGTGCTTTTACTCCAGTGGACCATCCTGTCATAAAAGCTTACCTTGAGGAAAAGGCGATCAAGACCGCGCAGTACAAGCCAACAACATGGTTCCGGTACGTGGATGACACATTCGTGATTTGGGGGCATGGTATGGACAAGCTAATCGTGTTTCTGCAGCACCTTAACAGTCAGCATCCCAGCATCCAGTTTACCATGGAAACTGAGAAGGACCAACAACTGGCACTCTTGGATGTGCTAGTGAAAAGGCGAGGAGACAATCTGGGCCATACAGTGTACAGGAAACCAACACACACGGACAGATACCTACACGCTCTTTCCAACCATCACCCGAGTCAGAAGTATGGAGTCATCAGAATCCTGACGGAACGAGCTCGAAGGATTTGCGAACCTGAGAACCTCCAGGCGGAACTCGACACCTAAAATCTGCGTTCGCGGCAAATGACTACAGCAAGAGAGACATCGAGAGATCAATGGGCTTGAGATCATCTAGGCCACGGGGAACCGAACGGCGATCCACCACTTCTCGGGCATATCTGCCATATGTTCCGAAAGTCACGGACAGGACCGGCAAAGTTTTAAAGAGACATGACATCGGGGCAATATTTAGGCCAACAAAGAAGATCCAGCAGACCACTAGATCAGCCAAGGACAAGAGGGACCCACTTTCAGCTGCAGGAGTCTACCGCATACCCTGTTCCTGCGGAAAGGTCTACATTGGAACCACTAAAAGATCAATGGGAACGAGACTCAAGGAGCATAAAGCAAGCTGTCGACTAGGACAAACTGAGAAGTCTGCAGTAGCTGAACACACACTGAGCAACGGGGATCACAGGATACACTTTGAGAACTGTAGGTTGCTAGCATCAGTAAATGGCTATCACAACAGGCTCGTCAGAGAAGCCATCGAGATCCACAAACATCCTCATAATTTCAACAGAAAAGAGGAGACCCTCAGGCACAATCAGATCTGGAATCCTATCCTCAGACACAGTAATGTCGATCGATATTCCGAAGTCAACCGAAGCGGAACAAGCTCCGCCCCCTACCAACCAGTATAAATACAACCTGCGCCCGAGAATTGGTCAGTCTATTCCAGCACCGGAAATGGAAGGACCTCTAAAGAAGCTCGCCACTCGTGCTAGCGAAACGTTAGGAAGCAATTCTAACCGACGACGGCCTTTAGACCCGAATCAGGACTACACAAGTTTGCCTAACTGTTCTCAAAGGTCGTCATCGCCAGCAGATAATTTCGTCCTTTTCTATTAAAAGTAATTTTCTGTTTTGAATTTTTTCATAATAAAAATTTATTTCCTTCTTTGTACCCATGTGTGGAATGAAATCATCATTTTTCATGTTAGCCATTATTTTGTCCAAGGTAGGTATTTATTTTTTTAAGTAAAACGAGTGTATGATTCTTCTGATGACAGTTTTTTCATCCTCATTTATTACAGTTTCCTTTCTTCCTGTACTTCTCTTTGGTGACCTGATGGGGCCGCATTAATCCTCGTGCAGAAGTCGGTATGTTGGTGACTTTCGCATTCGAGCACATTTCAACTATTTTTGCAACTCCGAATTGGACGCATTGAGAATAATAATTTTCTCATTTTCAGGAAGCGCAGTGTTACTAATCCGTTTCTCGGCAACTACCTGTGCCTCTACCTACCCGATCTCGGAACCTCTGACAATAAACATAATTACATAATAATAATTGGACTACACCTATGAAATGCGGCAAAGATCACTGGGTTTTCTAGTTCAAAAATGATTCATTACTCTCTTGCATTAAGCAATAGACTATAAAGATCATCGCGACCTACAAGTATCGACTTGATAGACCGTTTTGATAAATTCTCGTCTCTTCCAAACCAAATCCTCCTAAAAAAGGTCTGCTTAAGATGTTAGCACTGAGAAAAATAGAAGTAATAGACGTGCGTTTCGTTTAAAGAACAAACATGATCCTAAGTTCTATGGACAGTCTGAACTCAAATTGGTATAACAATAAAAGACACAGCACATTCTTAAAATACCAGCAAACTTGTTTTAAATAATATGTATATAATATTATTAAGGGCCTTACGTTACTATTAACTATGTTATAGGAATCTTCGACTTGGATCACGTGTCTCACAGAACTTTTCCAACTTTCTACTGGGATATTATTTACACATTTTTTAATTAATTCTATAACAGAACTACTTAGTGTAGGGGATGTGTTTTCTCTTCTAATCATCGCCTTTAACTGGCTTCATATATGTTCTATTGAATTAAAAATACAGTAATACAAAGGGAGGCGTAAAACTGTGTGAGGAAGCTTTAGTTTGACATTTGATTGTTGAATCGCTCCAACCTTTTTTAGGAATATCGTGGGTATGAAACCAAGTTTCGGCCAGGTATATAATTGAACAATTTTCTTCCCTATTGTCTGATAAGATTCAAATAATCCCTACGCCATACTTGTAAACGCTGCGATTCCATTAGTACTTGTCGTTTGTCAATGGTACGATATTTAAAACCCATTGCTTTTACTATTCTCCAAAGGCTTCTCCTGCCACATTAAATGTCGGTTTCGTCTGCTGTAAGTACCTTTTTTAGCGTATCTATTGTTGGGACTATTTGTTTACTGTACATGTCTTAAATTTTCCTCCGAATCAAGTCTTTATCAGCTTCTTCGATGCTTCTCAATTTTCCGCTGTCATACCGTTTTTCCTTGGCTGGATGGGTTTGGTCACTATATCTTTTACTGTCGTTAATGCAACTTTGGTCAAAATACTCGTTTCACTAAAACTTGCACTCCGGTCATACCCTTTTTCTAAAAGGGTACAGTAAACGTTCTTTATGATGTTTTTGGCATCAAGTGATAAATGTTTTTTCTTCGTTACACCATAACTTCCGAAAGCAATATTATCTGAAGTTTCACACAAATCTGACATATTTTGGATGCTCGATAACACACACGAAAATACCTTTAACGCACAGCTTGAAAAACACCAAACGACTGATGAACTTAGATGAAAAGACTCTGCTTTATATTGAACACCTGCAATTTGCCATTAACCTACCTAATATACCAATATAATAACATAATTAATAGTAACGTAAGGCCCTTAAAAATTAGTTTAGGCATAGATGATATTATAATATTGTAGATTAGTATTTTTGTATAAATATTAATACCTATTTAATTACATGATTAAAATAAAGATACTTACCTATTATTTTATATTTGTTGTTTTGTTCAAAATAGCTAACCTAAACTACTGAAATTAGTAGGTAATCAGGACCTATACCCTTTCAAAAGACACTTATATATGGCTGGGTTTAAATTTTATTGCTGTCGGGAAATCAACGAATTATTGTGGAATGGAGCATACAGTCTGCCACTGGTCGACATCTTGCATGACTTTAGTGCTTATTATCGCGACATAGCAAGTGATATAATAAAAGTTGTAAGTCGTAAAAATATTATTAAAAGACATTTTACTTGTCCTAGTTTCCAAGCATGTTTATTTTTGTTTCTGCTCTTTCCGCTGTACTCTAGGGATTGTGTCATATTTCAGTAGCTTGTATTGTTAAAAACTCGGTCAAAACCGATTTCTCGAGTGAGACATGTTCTCCCCTTCTTTTGAATATTTCTGGCAACGTGAACTAAAAAGCGTATTATCGAATATTTGAGGAGGATATTTTAAGCCACCAAGGCGAAATGTTTTTGAGATGTATATATGTACCTACCTATACAGGGTTGTTGGTATGTATTAAAACGGTCGATTATTTCATAAAGTAAAACAGTTTGCTAAAAATACTTTATACAAAAGTTTTAGATTATTTTAAGGTCTATTAGAATTAAAAAAAAATAAGTATACAGGATTAGTCAGAAAACCGTAGAGAAGCAAAGTTACTTAGTTTTAAATAGCACATTCTATATCTTAGAATATTTTTGAATTTTTCGTCAAACATCAATTATTTTTTAATAAGTGCATTACAAGTCTAAACCTAATAGTTTCCGAGATATCGACTTTTGAAAAATGACATTTTTGAACTTTGACAGCTTCTAGCTTTCTAACGGTACATCTTAGAGTAAAATGGTTTACATGTCCCTGCTTTACTTTTTCAATATCTTCCCAAGAACATCAACTTCTGGTTAAACCGGAAGTGACACTTTTAGAAAGATAATAAGAAACTAAGATAGGGACATGTAAGCCGTTTCACTCTAAGATGTACCGTTAGAAAGCTAGAAGCTGTCAAAGTTCAAAAATGTCATTTTTTTCAAAAGTCTATATCTCGGAAACTATTAGGTTTAGACATATAATGCACTTATTAAATAATAATTGATGTTCCACGTAAAACTCAAAAATATTCTAGGATATAGGATGTTCTATTTAAAAAAAAAGTAACATGCTTTCTCTAGGGATTTCTGACTCATCCTGTATACTTATTTCTTTTTTATTCTAATAGATCTTTAAAAACCCTAAAACTTTTATCTAAAATATTTTTTGCTGACTGTTTTACTTTAAGAAATAATCGACCGTTTCCATACATACCAACGACCCTGTATAAAATACAATTCTTCGCTTAGCTTAAAAGAAATATATGTTTTCTTCAGTCGTCAATAAACCTGACATTTTTCTACCATTTTATTGGAAGTAAATGTACTTTCCTATCGCTAAGGGCTTAGGTAAAAGTATGACCGTGTACTCATAAATAAATACCGGGTGATGAATGGCTTAGTTAAACATGAGAAATCCCACGAAAATTTTGAGGTGGCTAAATATTGGCTCCCCTGTACATTTTAGAGCAAGATTTAATTATAATTTCTTGAAGACGCCGATATAATAAACCCATGTGCTAAGGTTGAAATAATTTTAATATACCAATTTTACCCTATTCAATTATTAAATATAATGGCAAAATTACGAAATTTTCATAGTTTAGGTAGCACAGCAAGCACTAGCAAATTATTATTCGACATTGACAAAACGAAAAGTAGCATCAGTGACAACATTTTCATTGAAGGTACTTTAATTATAGTTGAATATGAGCTATTCCATTAAGGAAAAAGTAACTATGATTAAGTGGTATTATACAGAAAACAGTTGAAGAGCAGTGTCTAAACTGTTTCCAGTTTAATTCCCTAATAAGCCTATCCCCACCATTTCAGTAACTAAACTTATCATTAGTAAATTTGAGTCCACAGATACTGTAATAAATGACTGTAAATACTCCACTCAGAATGTGAATATAGAGCTGAAGAAAGGGATAATAGAGATCTTAATATGTTACTGCACGCGAAGGAAAATAAAATGATTGGCTCGAGGATTCTTGGGCAAGCCTTAGGAAAATAACAAACCACAGTTCCGCACTTTAAGAAAAAAACATGAATAATTTCCTTACAAGTATGAAAAACATCAAGAGCTACGGCAAGGTGATAAAGAACGAAGAATGGTATTCTGTTTTGAAGTAATGGACAGGGCCAATAATAATAGGGATTTTTTGAGAAATATTTGTTTTACCGATGAATTTATGAAATTTACCCTCAACAACGAACTAAATGCTCAAAATTGCCGGTATTGGAGTCAAGAAAATGAACATCGTCTTATTCGTACTCGGACGCAATATCCACAAAAAAGAAATGTTTGGGCGGGAATTGTACGACATTACATTATTGGATAATTTTTTATGGAAGGCAACCTTACAGCAGTAGCCTATATGGACTTACTACGAAATCGAATAATTAAACCCGCACTAGACAAATTTGTACGCGAAAATCAGGAGATCAGATTTTACCAATGTTTAATCCTGGTTTTCATTAAAATTGGGAGATCTTTTAAGATTTTAATGGATGGTTGTCCTGTCCATATTTCTCTAATGGTTAAAGAAAATTTGCAAAATATTTTTAACGGAAATATTATTGGCAAACGGCATCTAATCCTTTGGTCGGCCAGGTCTCCGGAGCTATGGCCAAACGACTTCTTTCTGTGGGGTCACTTAAAAGATTTTGTTTAAAAAGATGTAAAATTTGAAAATCTAGACCAGTTAAAAATCTGTATTCCATTAGAATGTGACAGAATTTCTCAATATCCACTCAGTACAGTAATGTTACAAATGAATTTTATCATCGGTTAGGTTATTGTTTAGCTGTTAATGGAATGGTTTGAACATGTAATTAATTAATGTTTTTGTCTAAACCTACAGTCTGTAATGGTGTCTTTTATTTTGGATATACGATTGGTGAAACAAAAATGTGTTTTTAATGTGAAATAATCTTTATTCGTTATATCCAGCTTTGCGTAAATTTTTGACAATAGCGTCAAAGAAATTATTTGCTGGCAAAAAATGATAATACAATTTTATTTTTCTCTAGAATGTACAGGGGAGCCAATATTTAGCCACCTTAAAATGCATCACCCGGTATATATAAACATAATTTATTAACTTAAGTAAATAATACAACAAGTGAGTTACTTAACTATTTCAACATTAAACTAAAAATATAACAATTAATAACGGGTCTAAAAAAGTTAAGACTAGTTATTGCGATGGTTGCATGTTGATCTGTTTTGTTTCTTAGTGTTAAACGCTCGGTAAACCCACATGCTGTCGAATTTATATCAATCTCAACTGTCAACGTTATTAGAAATTGGTTCAGTAAAAGAAGTTGTAATTTCTTCTTCCAATTTTTTTCTTATTGGTCATCATTATTCAATGTACCCTTCAACTACACTGCTGGATTTCCACTGCCCATGGCGCTTCAAACACGTAATATCTGCCTCTGCATCTACATGAAGTTCTCCTTCAATAATGACCGGTGTATTCTATTGCACCTGATAATTTGAAAGAAACCGCCGCTTCGATAGGAACAGTAATTACCTTATGAATTTCCATTACCATGCGACAACACCGACCACTTACAAGTTTAAGAAAAATTGTTTTTTTTCATTCACACCATCTGGGCGCAATAATGCTCATTTTTATATTATATGCTTAAATATTGTTCTCCAACCCACGGTTTTCTAGTTCTATTATCAGGAATTCTTATGTGAATGGCAGATCCCAAGTCTTGTATGTCATCAGCGGTCATTTTTACCATTTCTTCACATCGGCATGCACCAGAAATACCAGTACCCAAAACAATCTAAAAATAATATACATTTCATAAAAAACTTGTATACTTTGACGTAATATTTATCTATCTATCTATTTACCTTTTTTAGGAATACAGCCATTGTTTTGCTTCTTTAAATAAGCACGTAGCTTCAAATACAGTAAAATCTCTTAATAGCGACCATCCTCGGGGAATCAAATGATGGCCGGTTAACAAGGTTGGCAATGTGAGGTAGTATTGGATTGTTTTACTTTTGGACAAACACAGGCATCCATTAATTAAAATGAAAATATCTTGAAAACGGCTGCTTGTAGTGAGTTTTAACAAGCATATACCATTTTCACTCCCGAAAAGAGAAAAATACTTGTGGGTGGCGCCCCCTAGGATTAAGGGTCTAACTAGGACCAAATAAGAATTTTTCATATTAAGAAAGTCTCCAAACACCAATTTTCGTCCAAATATAGACATTATTTCAAAAATTATTTACGAAAAACAAGAATAAAAATACATTTTTAACGCCCTGTATCTCAAAAATGTAGGGCTTGCGGACTCATGCTTATATGAACTTTTCACCTTACAAATAACCGAGGAATCGTTCTGTAAAATATCGGACACATATTAAATAACACCCTGTGTAGGCCTGTCCTGTCAGTCGTCATTAAAAAGCGGAATCAAAAATACGGACCAACAATATTTATTGGCTATATCTTATTCGAACAACCTACATACTTCAACTATTCTTCTTATTTTAAATACTGGCCATTATTTATATTAATTGTTACTTCGCAAGTAGTAAGATGCTCGTTGGAAGTCGTAAAGATGTAAGAAAATTTGTACGCTCCACATTTTGGCCTTTAACGTTCTATTTTAGCATCTTTTACTGTTGTCTTGGGATTTCATGATTTTTATGTTTTTGAGCTAAAAGAACTCGGTCAATATGGTATTTTAAAGTGGGAAGTTTTCGCTCTTTATTTGATTTTCTTTTAAACATTTCACGAAGACGAAAGACAAACCCCACTGAATTCTTAGAATAAATATTTAAAGCCAATAAGATGGATCTAGAAATGTATGTGTAACCAATTTATGCTTAGATTTATAGGATACTAAATAAATTGAAACTGTAGTCTACTCCTGTTAAAATATTGACAATGATTCATTTTACAATGAGCAAATATGTAGGTATACCGGGAAATTTGTACTGTATATAATATAATATACATTTAGAAAAATATATTTTAGTTACATATTATAATTTATAGCTAAATACAGGGTTTTCGGAAAATGCGTTAGGAAATTTTAAGGGGTGATTCTACATGCAAAAATAATGTTAGTAGATCATTTGGCGAAATGTCGAAATCTCCATGGTTACCAAGGTACAGGGCAGGGGTTTGAATTTGATTTTTTAATTTTAGTTGTTTGTCATACTACATATATTTTCGAACCAATCCATTTGATATTCGGCATACATACTAAACTCCAGCGACTATACAATTTGAAGATAAAAGTGCTTCTTTTCAATACCTTTTGATATGCCCACGTATTTAAATGTAATCGCGGCAAATCAAGCGGCCTGGTTTCAAATTATGCGAAATCTGACAAGTAAGTAATTTATTTTATAGGTTAATTAATACATTTTTCAACAAGCAAAACTTATTAGGCACTACTTTGAAATCTAGAATCTATGACAGTAATTAATAAGATACTTTAAAAAAATTATAGAAAATTTTCAGAATGTTCTCCATTCATTTCTATACATTTTCTTACACTTTTTAAAAGATGCCTTCCAACACGAAAAAAGATACCAACTCTATTGTTAATAACATCGCATCCATTTATTATTCTTTGACGCAAATCATTTATGTCGTTTACCGGCGTCTCATACACCAAAGCCTTTAAATAGCCCCAGAAAAAGAAATCCATAGGATTAAGATCTAGCGGACGGGGCGTTCAAGGTAAAGGCCCGTTTCGTCCGATCCACCTATTAGGAAATGTTTCATTCAGGTATCTTCGTACTACTAAACTAAAATGGGGTGGAGCGCCATCCTGAAGAAGCCACATGTTTAGTCACGTTTGTATGTCAACATTTTCCAACAAAGGTGGTAGTACATTTTGAAGGAAATGTAAATAAACTTCTCCGTTTAAAGGCTCGTCAAAGAAATGGGGACCTATTAGGTAATCTCCTGTGATTCCGGCCCACACATTTAAAGAAAACCGGCGTTGATGTCGGCTTTCTACGATGCAGTGTGGGTTATCATAAGCCCATCGACGATTATTATAAAAAATTATAATAGCGTCTCGCGTGAATCCTGCTTCGTCGGTAAACAATATAGTTTCGATAAAGTGGTTGTTTCCTTCACATTTTTCTAAAATAGAATTGCACATATCTACTCGTAATCGTGAACCACCCTCATAAAGCGCTTGAACTTTCTGTACATGAAAGGGGTACAGTAGCTCTTCATGAAGTGTTTCCCAAACTGTAGAACTAGCAATCCCTTCTTGCAACGCCATTTTTCTTGTACCTGGATTTTCCTTTACTCTTTCGAGAATCCTTTCTTCCCTGTCGACAGTTCTAACATGCCTTGGTCTGCCTCTATCACCCAAACTATTTTTAAAAGAACCTACCTCGCCAAGCCGTCTGTGAATACTGATAAAAGGTCGGGCACATGGAGCATTTCTATCAGGATAAGCTGCGATATAAAGCCGTCTAGCCTCGTCCGCATTCCCTTTTGATTGCCCGTAACAGAAATGGATATCACGGTACTCAACATTTGAATATTCTCGTTCCATTTTAACTTAATTTTTTTATGACTAAAAAGACTACCTATCTAAACTTGACAGTAAAATAAATTATTTAGTTGTCAAATTTTGCATAATTTGAAGCCACTTGATTTGCCGCGATTACAGTTAAATACGTGGGCATTTGGTTTAGCGCGATGAAAACTTTGATGTCGATTAGTGACTAAACGGTGGGGTTTATTGACCTTGATTGAGAGTAACTTATTTTTTATGTTTTTAATTGCCATTAAAACGGCACCTGCGGTTTTGCTCTTACTATCAAAAGAAAGAAGTTATGACGAAAATAATATTTATGTTTCAGGTAAAGTGCCCTCTCGCGGTATTGAAAAGAAGCACTTTTATCTTCAAATTGTATAGTCGCTCGAGTTTAGTGTGTGTGCAAATGGATCGGTTCGAAAATATATGTAGTATGACGAAAAGTTAAAATTAAAAAATTAAATTCAAACCCCTGTACGTTGGTAACCATGGATATTTCGACATTTCGCCAAATGATCTACTAACATTATTTTTGCATGTAGAATCACCCCTCAAAATTTCCTAACGCATTTTCCGAACACCCTGTATATGACACTGTGCTTAAAAGTACAAAAAAAAATATTAAGCCTTTCTCCTTGTGATATGTTTTAAACTAATATTCAGCATGTGTTTATTTCGTATACTATATTTTAAATGGCGCCAGTGTTAACATAGGTACATACACTTATTACTTGATTGCATGTAGATCCATTAAATTCGCTTTAAAGGCTGATAACTCGGTTGCTAACATTAGTTTTGTTTTGAACAGTTTTTGTGTGTTTTGGGACTAACGGCGGGAAAAAGAAAATGTATTTTTTTAAGCGAGGAAATTTAAATAATGGAGGAAAGTGAAAAAACTAAATCATAGATATCTCCGGGGTGAAGATTACTCATATTAAACAGGAAAGAAAAATCCAAAATTCTTCACAAATATTTAATAATTCGCTCTACGCGTTTCGGTTTCTTAAACCATTTTCAAGAGCTATCTAAAAAGTTTATTCATATAATAATCTCAGGTATAAATCAAAATAATTTTGTGTTACTTACATAATATAGACAAAACTTTACATTAAGGACACAAACAAGCTCACAATGGCGAGCACAGGTTTACTAACTATATAAAACGGGATAAACCCAAAAAACATTTAAAAATAAAACACTTAAAAAATAAAACAAAATACACCGAACCATAGCGACATCTAGATTGTACAAAGAGAGGTTCCATTATTTAAACAATAATTCACTACTTAAATTCGTTTATAATTCTCGCCGCTTCCCTATAGTGGGCGTTGACAGGATCGTTCAAACACTCAATTTGATTATTTATCTCTAATTTCGCTATTTCAATATTTTCTAAAAAATTCAACTTTAGGCCTTTATTCGCATTATGTAGCATTTTAAAGTTGTCTTTAGTATTAAAACTATGTAAATTTTCTCTTAAATGTAGGCCAAAAGCTGATCTCTTGTCATTAGGCGATTTCTGAGAGTTTAAATGTTCTTTTATTCTAACATTAAAACTACGTCCTGTCTGACCAGCATATTTAGCCGTGCAAGAGTTACAGGACAACAAATACACCCCACTCTTGTCAAGCACGGTAATTGAATCCTTTACTCTCGAGAATAAGCTACGTAAATTGTTTACCGATTTGTAAGCTATTTTAAAATTGTTGTTTAAAGACTTCAATACATTACCCACTCTCAGAGAAACAGTGCCCAAAAAAGTAAGCCTTATATACCTAGGAGGTTGAAAAGATGTTATGGTCTTATCCAAGGGGTCAGTCAACACCCTCTTAAGCATGCCATTAAATTTTTTTCTTATTAAATTATTGATTAGTGATATCTTGTATCCGTTGTTATAAGCAATTTGAAAGATGATGTTCTTTTCCTTCTCAAATTCTAAAGGTAAGAGTGGGATAGTGAACAAACGATGGATCAAAGAGTTAAAAGCTGCCATTTTATGAGCTAAACAATGATTTGAGTCAGCAGGTATAACATTCAAGATTTAAAAAGTATTAACTTGCCAAATGATTGCCTTTTGGTTTCTTTTGATGTGGTCAATCTGTTTCCAAGTATCCCCCGACAACAGGTGGTGAATATCGTGGAACGTTTGCTTGGAGAGAACTTATCTCTGTCTGATAATGTACGGAGGGGTATAACGTCCCTTTTGAATAAATGTCTAGGTTTAGATTTTTTTAGATTTAATGACAAGTTCTTTAAAATGACGGATGGTTTACCCATGGGTTCAGGTCTTTCCCCCTTTTTAGCTGAAATTTTTATGGGTGATTTTGAAAATAAATTGTTTAATTCAAATTTTTACCTTCTAGATAAAATTTTATTATGGCGCAGATATGTTGATGATACTTTTATTGTTTGGACAGGAACAGGGAATGAGTTGGAAATTTTTTTCAAGTTTTTAAGTTCTTTAAACAACCACATCAAATTTACAAAAGAAATAGAATCTGATTGTTGTCTGAATTTTTTAGATTTGACAATAAAGAGGGTGAATAACGTTTTTGAGTATGCTATTTATCGGAAAAACACACATACAGACAATGTTATACCTGCTGACTCAAATCATTGTTTAGCTCATAAAATGGCAGCTTTTAACTCTTTGATCCATCGTTTGTTCACTATCCCACTCTTACCTTTAGAATTTGAGAAGGAAAAGAACATCATCTTTCAAATTGCTTATAACAACGGATACAAGATATCACTAATCAATAATTTAATAAGAAAAAAATTTAATGGCATGCTTAAGAGGGTGTTGACTGACCCCTTGGATAAGACCATAACATCTTTTCAACCTCCTAGGTATATAAGGCTTACTTTTTTGGGCACTGTTTCTCTGAGAGTGGGTAATGTATTGAAGTCTTTAAACAACAATTTTAAAATAGCTTACAAATCGGTAAACAATTTACGTAGCTTATTCTCGAGAGTAAAGGATTCAATTAACGTGCTTGACAAGAGTGGGGTGTATTTGTTGTCCTGTAACTCTTGCACGGCTAAATATGCTGGTCAGACAGGACGTAGTTTTAATGTTAGAATAAAAGAACATTTAATCTCTCAGAAATCGCCTAATGACAAGAGATCAGCTTTTGGCCTACATTTAAGAGAAAATTTACATAGTTTTAATACTAAAGACAACTTTAAAATGCTACATAATGCGAATAAAGGCCTAAAGTTGAATTTTTTAGAAAATATTGAAATAGCGAAATTAGAGATAAATAATCAAATTGAGTGTTTGAACGATCCTGTCAACGCCCACTATAGGGAAGCGGCGAGAATTATAAACGAATTTAAGTAGTGAATTATTGTTTAAATAATGGAACCTCTCTTTGTACAATCTAGATGTCGCTATGGTTCGGTGTATTTTGTTTTATTTTTTAAGTGTTTTATTTTTAAATGTTTTTTGGGTTTATCCCGTTTTATATAGTTAGTAAACCTGTGCTCGCCATTGTGAGCTTGTTTGTGTCCTTAATGTAAAGTTTTGTCTATATTATGTAAGTAACACCAAATTATTTTGATTTATACCTGAGATTATTATATGAATAAACTTTTTAGATAGCTCTTGAAAATGGTTTAAGAAACCGAAACGCGTAGAGCGAATTATTAAATATTTGTGAAGAATTTTGGATTTTTCTTTCCTGTTTAATGTGAAAAAACTGGTTTAAGTACCAGGAAATTGGCTGAAAGATTTAAAGTGGGTAAGACTCAAGTGATTATGTTGCTGCAAAATAAAGCAGAAGTTAGAAATGTGTTTTAAGAAGGTGGCAACGGTGAACAAAAAACAAAATTTCCCTAAACCGAAGGACTGGCAGTGGACCAAGTTGTTTTTCACTGGTTTTGTAAGGCGCGAAACAAACACTTACCAATATTCAGGCCCATAATTCAAGCAATAGCCCTCGAATCCGCTCAAGGTCTAGTACTAGATAACTTCAAGGCATCAAATGGGTGGTTAGAAAGATTTCATCGTCGGCACGATATTATTTTCAAGAAAATATGTGCCGAATCAACCAATATCAATATCGAAGACGTAACTGCTTGGAAAGGAAGGCTATTGACCATTTTAAAGGATTATGCCTCAAGGGACGTATTTAGTACAGGTGAGATAGGTCTCTACTATCGTGCATTGCAGATAAAAACATTTGCATTGAAAGATGACAAACCTGTGGTCGGCGCTTAAAAGGTTTTATGTAGGGCTGGGCGATTATGAATTTTTACAATCGATTGTTGATTGTTAAAAATAATCGATTAAATCTATTAATCGAAAAACAATCGATTAATCGATTACTTTGCCCACCCCAATATATTACTGTTTTTCCTTCAAGAAAAGAAAGCATAATATTATATTATGTTTATATGTAGATATATTAGATAGTTTATTCCTACAGGAAAAGTCGCTTAGCAGGCTGCTCACTAGGATTATAAAAGTTCGTAATCGATTAATCGAAAAATAATCGATAAATCGACTTTTAACATTTTCACGATCATTTAATCGATTAATAATCTATCAATAGATTATTTTGCCCACCCATCATATGTCGATTTTTAACAATTCGGGTAAATCAAGATTAAATATTTTAGGTTTTTTTAGCACTTGCCTTGGGTTGAGTTTTATGACTTACATCAAGTTATTTCCTTTTGATAAACGAAAGCCATAATATCTTACTTAACGTTTTTGATTTCCAGAACTGCTTTTAAAGACTATTTTTTTAAATATTTGGAGGAAAAACATATAAAAAATGGATATACCAGGTTAAAGATTTTCGATTCTTTGGTTCATTTAGCTAAAAATGTCAATTTACCAAAAAATTCTGTGCAAATGTGGAAGGTGAGAAGGAAGAACCACTTATAATAGGCAAAAGCAAAAATCCTCGATGTTTTAAGGGCGCACATATCGATAAGTTACCTCTCCAATGGGTCTCGAACAAAAAAGCGTGGATAACAGCAGATATCATGACAACATGACCTCACAGATTTGAGACCAATATGAAAAAGCAGAATAGAAGAGTGGTATTGTTTCCAGATAATGCAACGTCTCATCCCAAAATTACATTGGATAATGTCAAACTTATTTTTCTTCCAACCAATACTACCTCACATTGCCAACCTTTTGACCAAGATATTATTCAAAATTTTAAAATGCTCTACAGAAGCTACCTTATTAAGAGGCTTGATAGATAGTCTAAATTCTGAATTGAAGTTGGTATCAAACTGGCTAAAAGTAAATAAATTAAAATTAAATATTTCTAAAACGAAATTTATGGCAATATGAAATAATATAAATTATGAAAATATAAATATTTTTATAGATGACCAAAAATTAGAAATAGTTCAGTCTTTTAAATATTTACGGATAATAATGGATTCTAAATTAAAATTTGATGCTCATTTTGAAAACACCATATCTAAAATTGAAAAAAAAATTAATTATTTCAAAAGAGTAAGTAAAAATTTAAGTTTATTTTCAAGAAAAACAATATATAACACAATAATTTTACCTTATTATTTGTATTGCTCTACAATTTTATATACTGCAAATGAAGGAATTTTTAGTAGACTTCAAATTTAACAAAATAAGGCGATGAGAATAATATTAAATGTTGATAAATACACCAAGATAAATTATATGTTAAATAAACTTAAATGGTCGAATATAAGAAATTTAATATTTTTCCTAGTTTGTAATTTTATTTATAAAGTTCAAAATAATTTATTACCATCTCATTTAAAAGACTTTATAACGCAAAACTTTGAAAATCATAACTATCAAACCAAAAACAATCAAAATTTTTGTTTAGGGAAAGTGACAAAAAATTTGACATATAAATCAATCTTTTTTAAAGGACTTCACGAATATAATAATTTAGATTTTTTTATTAAGAAACAAAATTCCTTAAGTAAATTTAAAAAATCCTTAAAAATATCATTACTTAGAAAGCAAAATATCTGATAAAATTTATTTAAAAATATTTTTGGTGCATAAAATTGTAATTTTAAATGTTTTAATTATTGTTAAAAAACTAGAATTTATAATATTGTAGCAGTATTGCTAAAATAAATCTTGTTACTACTACTACTACTTTTAACATGTATTAGTACAGGAGAATTGTACTTGTCCTGGGAACTAATACCGAGCTAGCTGAAATATTGCAGGTTTATAGGGTATCATAAGGAGAGCTTACATCTAAATTTGCAACCTTCTCACCCCCTTAGGTTCGGCGCCATTTTGAATTTAAGAGTTGAATTGGTTTCTCGCTCATAACTCCTGTAAATTTCATTTCTCAAAAAACACCAGTATATCGTTTTGTAGGAAAAAGCACCAGCTTGAAAATGACATATCACACAATATCATAAACTTATTTTTTCCTTGCCAAAAATCGATTGTTTATTAAAAAAATTGTAAAAATATCAGTTATAGTGGAATTTCTAATTTCCGGTCGATCGAATTCGAAAATTTCCTTTACAAGAAATGTAGAGCGTTGATTTATCCTTATTTTTTAATTAACATATTTTCCCGTCAGACAAATATTTTTTGTACTACAATGCGCCTCAGTGCAAAATGTTCAATGAACCTCTATCATTCTGTAGTCGCTCTTAATTACCTGCAGATCATTCTAGTTTCCTCAACGTTGCAAACGCTTTCAAATTTTTGTAGCCCTTCGTTTTGTGCATGAATTTATTAAACATTTTATAATTGATTTTATAACAAATGAAATTATTATTTACAGAGTATAAATGTTTTATTGTATTAGATTATATTATATAGTTTACTTACTGAACAAAGCTGCAAACGCCGATTGTTGAGGTGAAGAATGAATGATCATGGAGCAATTTTTAATTTTAATTCCGCACTCTACTGATAATTTTATATAAGTAAATCTTAGCATCCAAACTTTAATTTCAATTTTTTGTTATAAGCCTCTCAAATAAGATATCATTTTTTTAAAAAAGTAGAACGTTTTTATACTTCAAAGCAATTTTTTTACTTTTGCGGTCAAATATATATCAGTTGTGGGCTTCATGGGAAAAAATATTCACACTCATATAGGTATATCTAGAAAATCATTTTATTACAAAGTCTTTACAATTTAAGAAAGGACAATCCTAATGTATAATTGGAATAATACTTTGAAACTTTCAACATTTTATTTGCCATACTTAATAAAAATCCAAAATTAGCCTGACAATTTCGTTTTTCAAAATTTTCGAATAACACGGTTCTCATTAATGCACGTAAAAAAAATTAGTACATCACATTACAGAAACATTGTACTTATTAGGAATGTGCTACAAACAAAATATATTAAAATTACTAGCAATGAAATATGAACAGAATGTAATTTTAACACTTTTTTCCAGAATTCTTTAACGTGAATTGTTTTTTCAAAATGTTTAGAAAAGAAAAAATTAATAACAAAATTGTATAAATGTAATCATGTATGTGATTGGAAACTCCTCGAGATTCACAACACAATAAGGCTATTTTAAATTCCCCAAAAAATTGCTTTTATATAGAACGGTTTATCATGTTCAATAGAAACGCATACAATTATCTTTTGATTTGACATGATCGATACCTTCATTCAGTTCTGTACTGAAAAAAAAACATTTTTCACTTTCTTCGTTTTCGTTAATAATATCCATTTCTTTAGCCCAAGCATACCGAGTAGCAGTGAGTCCTCGGAAAAACTGTGAGTCCTTTCCCAAAAATATATAGAGTCCTCTTAAACACGTTATAGACACATTCCTCAGCTTCAAATCTCTTAAATCTTATCTGGATTGCGTGAATTGGCGTCAAAAAATGGGCTAGAGAAAAAAAATCTATGAATACAATACTCAATCCCAAGGGCATTTTTCAAGTTATGCAGTATGACTGCGGAATGATAGAGGTTCATTAAACATTTTGCACTGAGGCGCGTTGTAGAAGAGAAAATATGTGTCGGACGGAAAAATACGTCAATTAAAAAATGATAATGAATCAATGCTCTACATTTTTTGTACAGAAAATTTTTTAATTCGATCGACCGGAAATTAGAAATTCCACTATAACTGATATTCTTACAATTTTTGTTAATAAACAATCGATTTTTGGCAAGGAAAAAATAAGTTTATAATATTGTATGATATGTCATTTTGAAGCTAGTGTTTTTTTCTACAAAATGATATACTGTTGTTGTTTGAGAAATGAAATTCACAGGAGTTATGAGCGAAAAACCAATTATGGTACCCTATAACCATGCAAAAATCCAGCTTGCTCGGAATTAGTTCCCAGAAAAGCATTATTAAAAGTACAATTCTCCTGTACTATACAGGGTGAGGATTTTAAAGTGTTACAACGCAATATCTGAAAAACGGCTATAAATATTTTAGTCAAATTTTGGGACGTGGATAGGGAGGTTGGGGGACAAATTTTAAAATATTTTTGATATTTACCCCCCCTCCAGATTTGATGTGGCTAGTGACAAATTTGAAATGTCAAATGGAAAGGTATTTTTTTTTTTTGATAATTCGATTCCTCGTCAATAACTACGTAAGTGAGCAGAAAATTGTTACATTTGCTCTACTAGTTGCTTAGTTACGAATTTTTCAATAAATAAAATAGGAATACTTAAAAATGATAATTCCTTAAAAAATCTAACGACGATCATGCTTCAAAAGGTGTTCGAAATGACCCCCATCCATTTCTAAACATTTTGCAATTCTTTTTTGACATGAGTTGCGCACGCGAGTTAACATTTGAGGCGTTACTAAATTACATGCTTGTTGAATACGATCTTTCATGTTTTCTGGTGTGGTCGGTGGTGTAGCCATAACTTTCTCTTTTATAAATCCCCACAAGAAAAAATCTAATGGGGTTAAATCTGGTGACCTTGCAGGCCAATTTACAGGACCACCACGACCAATCCATCTGTTTCCAAACATTTCATTTAGTGTATCTCGAGCTTGTCGGGCAAAATGTGGCGGAGCACCATCTTGCTGAAACCATAGTTCTTGTTGATTTCCATTATTATTCAGAAGTTGTGGCAAATCGGTTTGTAAAAAATTATTATACATTTCTCCATTTAGGTGACGGTCAAAAAAATGTGGTCCAATGACTCTATCTCCGACTATGCCACACCAGGTATTAACCGACCAAGGATGTTGGTTTGGCAGAAATCTCATCCAGTGAGGATTTTGAGGTGCCCAATAGTGTAAATTGTGCCGGTTGACCTTAAATTAAGAAAAGCAAAATTGATTGAATCAGTATAAAATTAAAAATAAATCTAAATGTATGTGAATATTCTCTAAACACCCGTTAACGGGTGTTTAGATATGTATTTATTTATGTACACCCATCAAGTAGTGGATTACATATTTTTGATTATTAAAAGTTACATTAATCCATATTGATTTAAATAATTACCTGACCACAATTGGTAAATGTAGCTTCGTCAGAAAATACTATCTTTCTTAAAAATGCATTGTTTTCGTGAATTAAAGTTTGTAACCACGTACAAAATGTAATCCTATTTTGAAAGTCTTGGCCATACAATTCCTGATGAATAGTTATGTGGTAAGGGTGAAAATTGTGCTTGTGTAAAATAGCCAGTACCGATTTTTGGCACATTCCTGAATCACGAGCAAGTTCCCTTGAACCAACATGAGGATTTACAGCTATTACACCCAACACTCCAACGGCCATATCGTCATTAGTTTTTGTTTGTCTTCTAACTCTGTTCTTATTTTTTAGGATTCCCGTGCTGCGGCCTCGATCTTCTAATCGCTTAAATGCCATATGAGATTTTTGAATGGCGGGAAACCTAACAGTCCACAATTGCGCCGCTTCCCGGTAGTTTTTTCTACATTCTCCCAGAATTAACAACATGTCTATTTCAATGTCATAAGATTGTTCCATAATTGCACTGAATAATGAACTTTATCAGATTATCACTACTTGTCAAAGTCAAAAGTGGTTTCCTAGGATACAACATAATTAAAGGTTTGGATAAACAATAATCATAGGTGTCATGATTTAAAATGTGTAGTTTTAAGTATTCCTATTTTATTTATTGAAAAATTCGTAACTAAGCAACTAGTAGAGCAAATGTAACAATTTTCTGCTCACTTACGTAGTTATTGACGAGGAATCGAATTATCAAAAAAAAAAAATACCTTTCCATTTGACATTTCAAATTTGTCACTAGCCACATCAAATCTGGAGGGGGGGGTAAATATCAAAAATATTTTAAAATTTGTCCCCCAACCTCCCTATCCACGTCCCAAAATTTGACTAAAATATTTATAGCCGTTTTTCAGATATTGCGTTGTAACACTTTAAAATCCTCACCCTGTATAAGCAGTTAAGTAGTTGTCCTCTTCAAGAAATCGAAAATAGTATTACCATAACCAACGCCTTGATATGGGTTGCGGTGGCTTGGGGCAATTTGTCCCCAGTGACAATAAAACAAATAAAACAATGCTTTATGTAAGCCGGATTGATGTGTTGGTTGTTGTTGTTTCTTTTAACATTAAGGACGCACTTGCTTCTATTGATAACGATTTGGCAACAGAAAGTGTAGAATTGACTATCATCGAGAGTATTGAAGAGATCCAAGAAACGGATGAAACTACTCCAAACTCTGAGACAGAGGCAGAGAAACCTCAACGTGCTCCAGTGTCGAAAATATCAAGCCTATCAGAAGCCTGCACAAGTTTGGGGGACTTTAACATTTTAATATACAAGATCTTAAACTTAGGAATACTTGATATAAAATATTTATATTGTTATTTTAAATATATAATATGGCTGTCCCAAATGGGCACATAAAAATTTCTATATTAAATATAATCATTTCTAAATATACGATATATTTTTCTCAGTGTAGTCCGATGTAATAGGAAAAGTGAACTGATTATAATAATGGACGTATGATTTTGACTATAGGTTAGTGTAAGGTTTAAGAACAGGACATATTCATAAAATAATTCACGTATTCGATAGAGTGGTCCATTAAAAAATACTCAAATGTTGCATAATAAAATTAGTTTAATTGATAAATGCATAACAACAAAAAAATAATTAGGAATATAATGTACTTAAGTATTTTAGACTAACTATGAAATTTTTATTAATTCCAAACATCTTTTGTAAATTTTGGTAGGAATATGCTTGTTGGGGTACTTTCCGTATTAATTACTATTTGTACACTACTTAATTCGTATAATAAAGATTTAGAATATAACATTTTGTACTAAAATGTGTCAGGATTTTATGCAGAATCCAAAAATTAATTTCAATGCAGGAAGTTTCATGTTATAAACAGGTTATATTCGCCACTACTGGGTTACCTGGTATGGTATGGTGGAAATTTAGAATATGTACTTTAACGATCTTTGTAACTTTTGTATCTAACATTATTATCTAGTTCTTAGAATAAAGCAAAAAGTGTACTTTATTCTACCATTGACTCTTCCTATATATATAAAAAAATTTTTAGTTTATAGATTTTTGTCAACCTTACAACTTTGCTAAATATTATTTTTTATATCTCTTGCCGCTTAGGCAGTATCGTAGCCGTAGACCTTGCTGACACACCCTGTACAATAATTTAGTTCGATTCTAGTTGACCAACTAAAATTGAACCGTGAAGTAATTAAGACAAATGCGACTTGACATGACGCCATAATGAATGATAATATTGAAGCATATTAGAAAAAATGTTAAAATAAAAAGATAACAAATAAATATTGAATGAAATAAACTATTGTTAGAGAACTACTTTAGAAGTTTATGAACCAGATAAATATCTATTCTGTGCTAATTATCCATTAAAACTATTTTTATTACATCCTGAAAATAGGTCATACTGAAGATAACATCATATATTTGCAATCAATACCTTTATCTGGTAGGTATCAAATTTAAGTCATCTTTCCCAAAACCAATGTTGTTGTGTGTGGTTAAATATTTATCTGCAATTCAATAAATAACCCACCATCTGCACTATTCTGCAGTGTTGAAATATTCCATTCACGAATCTAATCTTATGAAATTTGTATTGGTCTTACAGTAAGTATTTGTATTCCATTCTCCCTATTCCTATAACCTACATACAAGATGTATATTTTTCTGTCTCTAGACTTCTTGCTATTTCCTTGAGATCCCCCTTCTTGCGTTCTAAAAAAAAACTTATTTTGAAGTGAGAAGGTTTTGTCGGCTCTTTGCTGCTCTTTTGAATATTTCACGCCAAGTGAGCGGAAAAACGTATCGAACATTTACAGTCAATATTTAAGACCACTAAGCCAAAAGCGGCTTTATAGCGTAAGTGGATAAAATACCATTAGGCTTTAAAGGAAATGGAAGACGCCTTCTGTACTAACACAAATTTATTATACAGTGCCTCTGTTACCCCAGAGTTCAAATTCTCGAGCGTCAGAGAACGGGGATGTTCATGTCACACCTAGAATCATTCACTTCCCCGGTTTGTTCCCTGCAAATCAGTTGCAAAAGCGAGTTCCCTCATTAGTCAGTGATAGGAATCGTCCCGTAGTGCAGTGTATCTAAAACCTTTTTAACCCACGTTATTATAGGGTGTCCATTTAATGTGCCGGTGGACGATATCTCGTTAATTGTCGACTTAAGAAAAAAAACTTTTACACAAAAGTTGTACAGGTTACGCCGCGCACCTTCTAAAAATAATTTTAAATATACAGGTTGGCTCAAAAATCCAGGGTGGGCCAAACATATCTTTTTCTAACCGGAACACCATATATTTTTTTTATTATAAGAGTGATTTTTAATTATTTTGCTCAAGGGAGGCCATGCATTTTAAAGCATCATGGCCGTACTGCGTAGATAAGATGACATGATTGTTTTATGACATTTACGTCTTATTTGAATTTGTGTATTTGTAAAGTTTAAAAATTGGAGAAATTTTGTAATTTTTGCAGTTATTTGAAGGTAGGTTACTATTGCTTTAAGTAATATTTCTCCGGGGAGTCGTCTTTTGACTATTATAAAGTGCTATTTGCAGGATATGATTTAATTTTTTATTTTTTTTTTTATTTTTCAGCGTATCAAGTTTTGGTGAAGCTTTGTTGCTGGATTGAAAGTTCTATAGTAAAAATGTTTAGTGAAGCACAAAAAATTTTTATTGTTGAAAGTTTTTTTATAAATGGAAACAAAATAGGCGGTGTGTGGAATTACTCTATGCATGACTGCTTTGATGAATTTCGAACCGAGTGTCCTGATGTTGCGGTGACCTTTCATAATTTTCGTACTGGGTCACAATACCTAATTGATAAATTTCGTCAGACTGGTTCTGTTCAACATAAAAAAGGGGCTGGAAGACCAACGAAACGATCGAATGAGGTTATTGAAGAAGCGCGACAAATTATGGAAAATAATCCTTCAACTTCTATTAGGCATTTATCTCAACAAATTCAGCAAACGGATTTATGCTACAGTACATGTCAAACACTTTTGAAAAAGGATCTGCATCTATACCCTTATCGTGTTACGGCTATTCATGAACTCCTTCCCAATGACGTTCCCCAAAGACTTAATTTTTGTGAATGGTTTTTAAACAATTTTCAAGAAGAAAATAGTGGTGCTTTTGAAAAAACATTTTTTACCGATGAGGCTTATTTCTATTTATCAGGCTGTTAATTCACAAAATATTCGAATGTGGAATACGCAAAATCCGCATGTTTTTGTAGAAAGACCTCTTCATCCTCAAAAAGTTGGTGTGTGGGCAGCAATTAGTTCTAGAAGAATAGTAGGCCCAATTTACTTTGATGGCACAATTACAGCTGAGAGATATCGGATCGAAATTCTGACAACATATTTATTAATGAGCTTCACGATGATGAATTGCGGGAAGGTTACTTCCAACAAGATGGCGCTACACCTCATGTAACCAGAGAAAATTTAAATTTTTTAAGTGAATTTTTTGAAAACAGAGTTATAAGCCGAAATACGCAACAAATATGGCCACCTCGTTCCTGCGATTTAACACCCTGCGATTTCTTCTTGTGGCCTTTTATAAAAAACTCCATTTATCGAACACCAATTGAGGATATAAATGATCTTAAACGAAGGATTTCAGAAAAAATTGCCGAAATTAATAATTCTCCAAACGTATTGGTTAATGTGTCTCTGAGGGTAAGAAGAAACATCAGAAGGTGTCTAGAAGTAGGAGGCGGCCATATAAAGTAGGCTTTCAAAGTAAGATAGCTCAGGATTTTATATTACATACCGTCAAAAAACATTATTTTAGGTTTTCAACGTGACAACGCTGCTTTCTTGCAAATTCGCCCTATGATTTAATCTACGCGCTACTGCTACACTATGTATACTGGGTCACAGCCGCCCTTGAGCAAAATAATTAATAATCACTCGTTATTTAAGCCTTTAGTACTCCTCTATTCTGCTTTAAAAAATTTTGATGATCAAATGCGACGTTGTTAAGATATGAATTTTTTTATAAAGGTAGTTAAAATCCAACGATTTTTATGTAAAATCGTTTTTAGCCAAAAATCCATTGAAAAATTCATATCTTAACAACGTCGCATTTGATGATCAAAATTTTTTAAAGTAGAATAGAGGAGTACTAAAGGCTTAAATATAACAAAAAAGTATATGGTGTCTAAGAATATTTTGTCCCTTGATGATTTTTAAAAAGTCGCTGTCGAATATACAGGGCGAGAAAAATTTTCGACCAAACCAATTTTGATATTTGTCAAATTTTTAATGTAGACGAAATAAAAATATGGCCTACAACATTGGGCTTACCGAGTATATATTTTCTTAAAAATGCATCGCTATCTTTTGAGCAAATCAGTTTAAATGTGGATTTCATTTGAACACGTCTTGTAATTGATCATTTTGTATGTGTCGAATTTGTTGAGACTGATTGACGCTTTGTTGTTTGGCGTGTATCTAATTATTATTATTTATTAGTTAAGCTATTATTAGTAAAGTAATACATCATGACTCGCTATACGAACGCCAATATGACTGGCATGCATTTCATTTACACACTTATTGTTGGCAATTTATTACAAGCTAGGCGGGTTGTACTTTGAACGATTTCCTGACCGTAATGTTCCTGATAGAAAAATCATTCAAAGTATTCATCAACGTCATCATGAAACAGGTATATTGAAACGAGATGGGAGATCAGGAAGGCCAATGACAGTAGGAATGGTAGAAGTGGAAGAGGATGTGATGGACATGATACACGGAAAATTGCAAATACTTTAAATGTAAGTAATGGGACTGTTTGGAAAGTCCTCAATGACTATTTGTTGTATCCATACGACATACAACGCGGTCAGGCACTTCTTTCTGCTGATTCTCGTCCACTAAATGCATTCTGTCAAGGGATTTTGCACACATTTGTTCAAATCCCCCAACCACTGACGCTGATTCTTTTTACAGATGAATCGAATTTCTTAAGATATGCAAGAAGGAATTTTCCCAACAACCATGTGTGGGCTGAAGAAAATCTACATGAGGTACTTGAAGATTGTTTTCAACATAAGTTCTCTTTAAACGTTTGGATTGTAATTTCTATCAGGAAGACTTAGCGGCGAGGTGTATCGCAACCTTAGTTTCTAAAGGATATACCATTGGCAATAAAAAATGCAGTGTGGTTTATGTACGATTATGTACCAGCATTTTAGTGTGGTTGCTTGTCAGCTTTTAACAGTAACATACGAAGATCGCTGGATTGCTCGGGGTGGACCTTACTTATGGCTTGCCCGATCCCCAGACTTAAACCCCTTGAATTATTTCCTATTGGGCTATCTAAAATCATTGGTTTATACTACAAAAGTGGAGAATGTGGAAGATTTTGAGGGTGTATCTCACTAAGAAACGACCCTGGTTTTTTTGAAAGAGTTCGCCAGTCAATGAGGAGAATATTGGATTCTTGCCTCCTAGCTGGATGTAGTCATTTTCAACAGTTCTTGTAGATTAAGAAACTTTATTTGTAATGTTTGGTAATAAAATGTTGTTACTGTCGAAAAATTTTCTCGCTCTGTATCTTCGAAATGAAGCTGCTTTTCAAAAATTATCAAAGGACAAGCTATTCTTAGAATAGTGCAAGGAATAACCCCATCAATTTTTGCCGTATGTTTTACAAACACCCCGTATATAATTAAAAGTGACTATAGTACGGAGAGGCTCAGACTATATATTTTAAAAAAGTAATACGGAAAATATTTTATAAAGACTTCATATTAATAACATAGTAATAAGTTATTATTATATATATATGCCTTGTTTGCCTTTAAAATATGCAGTTATATTCATTTTCTTGACCAAATATGCATACTGGTATACAATATTTCTTAATTTGTTATAGTATAATAGGGTAAAGAAATACACTGGGTTCTAAAATAGACGTTTATTAAAAAAAAATGCAAAAAAAAAACGAAGAAAAATGAAAGTAAACAATTTTTTAACTCGAAAGGCATTTATAACTAAATATTTTTTAAAATGTTCAACTAAAAAGGATTGTCTCCTATCAGTAAAAATACGTTTATACAAAGAGAAGCTCCTTTTAACATCTACTGATGTAATCGGACAATCCTGCAACTTAGGTAGTAAATTATAAGGCCAAGATACAACTTCGTTGGATGGTTTACCTTCATAAATGCTTTTTACTGCAGTATTCAAATCAATCAAAATCAAAAATATTTTTCAACTCCAAGTATATAAAACGCATACAGTTAAGCACAACAAAGGTAATGATGCTTTATTGGGTTGCTTTTCCTGTGGGGTAGTTGGTCCTCTCCATTTTGGCCACACGAATGGAGCACTTCAATTTTTATTCCACTTCATAAAAAGGGATCGCTGACAGACCCAGATAACTATCGGCTACTCTCATTGATCTCTCATTCAAGGAAGGTGCTACTATATATTTTGAAATCACGTTCGGAGGGTTTTATTGACTGGCAAATATCTCCAGAGCAGGCAGGTTTCGTTAAGGGACGTGGTACGCGCGAACAGATCTTGAACTTGAGACAGATTATTGAGAAAGCCAGAGAACATTATTTCCCAGTCTATATCTGCTTCGTGGACTACTCTAAGGCCTTTGACAACGTAAAGTGGCATAAGCTTTGGGATATTCTTTTATCCATGGGAGTTCCTTATCACTTGATATTTCTCATAAAACAGCTCTATGAATCCAACACAGCCCGAGTAAGAGTTGACAACAACATGTCTGGTCAAACCACAACAAAAAAAGGAGTTCGCCAAGGATGTGTATTGTCGCCGATGTTGTTTAACATCTATTCCGAGTTTGTGATGCGGGGGGTGCTGGACGGATGGCAGGGTGGTGTGACTATTGGTGGTGTCAGGATATCCAATTTAAGGTTTGCTGACGATACAACCCTTATTGCTGCTTCTCAAGGCGAACTGTTAACTCTACTTAACATCTTGGAACAACAGAGTGAAGCATATGGTCTTAGTATCAACTACAAAAAGACCAAAGTTATGATCGTGGACAGAGAACATGATAATCACCCTGCAATAACATCAGTAGGCCGCTGTCAGGTAGTCCAAAGTTTTGTATACCTTGGTTCTTCGATCGATAACTCGGGAGGTTGTGAGGTTGAAATCCGACGGCGCATTCAACAAGCACGGTCAGCTATGACTAAACTGACTAGAATATGACGTGATAATAATGTCACCAAAGCCACCAAAATGTCGCTGGTTCAGTCTCTTGTCTTTTCCATATTTATGTATGGCTCTGAAACTTGGACTGTGAGAAAGGCAGACCGCCACCGCATAGATGCTTTCGAAATGTGGGCTTGGAGAAGAATGCTAAGAGTTCCTTATACAGCCCACCGAACTAATGTTTCTATATTGAGTGAACTCGGAAATCCAAAGCGACTATCTTCCATTGTCTTGACGCGTATCCTGACGTTCTTCGGCCATATCCATAGAAGTGATAATATGGAAAAACTTGTTGTCCAGGGTCATGCTCCGGGAGGACGGCGTCGTGGCCGTTCTCCTACACGCTGGGTGGATGCGACAAAACAATTGCTAAATACTAGCGTCACAAGAGCGACCGAATTGACAAATAATCGTGAAAGATGGCGAAATACAATTTCTAGAGCAATTGACAACCTTCGTTTCGGCAACCCTCCAGCTCTGACTTAGAACATTTCATTTTACGAGTTCACAACATGTCTGCTAAGACATTGTGACTATGATGAGTTGGTCCTCTACACTTTTTCGATAGTATAATGTGCAAGCTCATCTACGCAAATATTATGGATAATGGTATTCATCTTTTTGGCAGAATGTGAAATGCTCATCAATCAAGTGCAAGCTTGGTTCAGGTAGAACATAATTAAGGCTTTAGACTGACCTGTATAAACTCCCTACCTCAACCCCATAGAAAATCTATGGGAAGAGGCAGAAAGACGAATATGAAAGGAATTCTTTCCCAACAAATAAGCTCTAATGAAACAAATTATAAAGGTTAGGACAAACATGTCACTTTGTATCTTATACAATTTAATCAATTCCATGAAAAGAAGATGTGCCAAAGCTATAGACAATAATGAACATGCTATCGTATATTTAACTCGTTAATAGTTTGAAATGCTATTTCATATTAGTATTTTTAATACTTTGCTTATTTAATCAATTGACTTTAATACGGAAATATTGCAATAACTTTGTCGCTACCATTTCTTAATAAATAATTTCTAGAATTTTTTACTCGACATGTTGTTACAATTTCTGCTTCAAAACATTTATTGTGAGATGATGTATCAGTCATTGTTCAAAAATCTGACTTTTTACTTATTGAGAATAGTTTGATCTGTTGCAATACTTATGTCCGATAGTGTATCTAAGTTTGCGAAATTTTCAGAATCCAGAATAAAGACGTAACAAGTGTGCTAGTGCTAGAATCAAAATATATCGTATTTATATTCCCACATAGACGGAATCGGTGCTTTCTTTACTTTTCGTTGAGATTTAACTATTTTCCCTTTTTTATGTTTTTAAAAAACTGCAAAAATCGTATTTTAAAGTTGAAAGCTTTAGAGCCCTATTTCACGATTTTACGCTCTTTTAAATATTTTACTGGAAGTGAACGAGAAACCGAATCAAATTTTTACGGATATCGTTTAAGTCCATCATGCCAAGACTTTTGAAGCGTAAATGGATAAAATGAAATTTTACACCCAGTCTTAAAGAAAATCGCTTGGATATACAGAGTGTCACGAACTAAAACGTTGGTTAACGCAGGCCCGACACATGTTCAAGATTGTT
This sequence comes from Polydrusus tereticollis, assembly GCA_963920685.1. Taxonomy (NCBI): domain Eukaryota; kingdom Metazoa; phylum Arthropoda; class Insecta; order Coleoptera; family Curculionidae; genus Polydrusus; species Polydrusus tereticollis. Next base: position 29,866,347 of record OY987332.1, on the reverse strand, counting down.
AGATAGATCTTGCGTGTGGTAAGTTGTTAATTATATATTATTATGGAATTGGTCACTGAACTCACACCAGTAACAAACAAAGCAAAGCTAATCGCCGAGCAATCTAAAAATGTCCCCGGCATGTACCTTAATAATTCGTTTCGTGGAAGTGTAATTCATGCGCAGTACGCCGGTCGTCTCTATATTCTTTATTTACACAGTGTGTGGCATGTGTTTTGAGAGATTTGAAAGCATTACTTTCAATGATTTTTAGTGGCACTGTCGTTAAAAACGTATTAATAGATTAGATTTTTATAAATAGTTTAGGTTTATTAAGTTTATAGTACAGTGCCTTTTAGTGTTATGTGTAAGTTCGTAATGAGAAAGAAGTGTATGGTGTTGTCTTGTAACAATTGTTTGCCAACGATCCAAATTCAGTTCTTCAGGTAAGTACCTAGCTACTTAAAATAATTTTAAAAGTGTATCCCAGCATAGCATTTACCTTGCTTTTTGCTTTCAACGCAAGTATGTGTTTATTTAGGTAAGTGTTTTTTTTTGGAATGTTATGAGCTCTCGGTTATTTTGATAGGTATACCTACTGAAACGTTGAATTACTTCACAATAACTTACCCAATTTGAAACTCGACGAAGAGTTTAAAAGGGATAATAAAATAACAATAATAATAATATTAATGTCTTTATATCTGTACTAAATACATAATACAAGAAAGGGCGAAGTCCAGATGTAGGTGCTACCTGTGTGGAATCTACCCTGATCAACTTATCCTAATTTTATTACAATAATAGCTAATTTAATATGACGACTAATAAATAAACTATAAATATATTATATACCTAGTTTTGTTAATCATATATGTAAACAGTGCTTTGTAAATAAGAGAGGATAAAAATAGGGAAGGAGGAAAAAGGAAAAAAAGAAAAGGAAAGAAAGGCCTAACAAGTCTTTGTTTATAAGTTAGCGTGTCTAGAAGAGAGATGTTTGAAAATATTTTGTTTAAAAGTAGCTGAAGTGAGAGTCTTGAAGAAGTCGGGAAGAGAGTTGTATAATCTAGTCGCGTTAAAGGTAAAACAGTGTTCAAACATGGAAGACTTGTGCAGGGGCGGAGTTATCATACCCCGAAATCGTATATTTACGTATTTACGTTATGTACATGAGACCTGAAGATAATTTTTTTGTAAAGGTATTGGGGACATTTATAGTACAATATCTTGTAATAGAAACAAGCCTCGTGTAACCTCCTCCTACTCTCCATATCCGGCCATTTCGCCTCCACTCGTTTGTGAGATAATCTATCGCGCTTACGAATTCCATATATGAGCCGTAAGCAGGAATTCTGAACTTTTTGAATTTGTTTTTTCTGAATGATTATCAAGCAGTTTCCATACACAACATCTCCATGACTAAATATGGAAAGGACGAGGGAGTCGCATACCAGAATTTTCAGGTTAGTTAACGGCTCGTGTCGATAACTGTAAAGAAATTTTAATCTAATTTAAGCCCTCTGGATACAAAGGGATACATGCCGATCAAATCGTAATGCACCATCGAAGGCGACACCCAAGTTTTTGACATTGTCCTTAATTGGTAAAACTGAGTCTTCAATTTTTATGTAAACTCCCGGACAAAAAAAACCGGCACCCAGAATTTTTTGCTAACTTTGATCCTTTATAACTTCTTTATTTTGAATCCGATTTTTACAGTTTTTTTGCCATTTAATAGATAATTTAATTAGAAATGCGCTGAACTTTTTTATTTATGGGTCATGTTCGATAGGGCGATATTATACCGAGTGACCCAATGTGAGTTTTTTCGTCCTAAGTTTTAAACACTCTGTGAAGTTATTGAGGATATTATTTTTCATACTGTCAATTTCAGAATAAAGCTACATGTATTCCTAACATTTTCTTTTTTTGACTCATTACGATATCTCTCTTTTTAAAAGAGATACGATTTTTTAAATAAAACTCTGTAAATTACATTATTTTATTAGACCACCAGTCATTGTTAAATTGAGCCAACGTATGTAATTGTTATAAGTATTTGACAGTGACAGCCTTCATAATAGTTACAATAATTATTGGTGTCAGCATGGTGTTAACTACAACAGACGTAGCAAAAATAGTTGCGCTAATAGAAGCGGGTCATAATAAAAGTTATGTGGCTCGTACGTTGGGATTTCCAAGGGCCACAGTTCAAGATGCTTGGAATAGGTACTTGGAAACAGGGAATTTTACTAGACGACAAGGATCTGGAAGAAAGAGAAAAACAATTGCAGCTGACGATCGTTTCCTTGTGGTAAGATCCTTAAGGGAACGAAGAGCCACTTCCGTGGTTTTAAAAAATGAGTTGCGAACGACACGTGGAGTTAATATTAGTGACAAAACGGTTAGGAGGAGGTTAAACGAAGTTGAGCTCCGTTCACGTAGACCGGCAAAAAAACCACGACTACTTCGGCATCATCGACGAGAGCGGCTACGATTTGCCAGAGAACATTTAAACTGGACTGTCGAGCAGTGGAGTAATGTTCTCTTCACAGATGAGTCGAGGGTTTGTCTTCGGTCATCGGATGGTCGTGAGCGTGTTTATAGGAGAGCAAACGAAAGATTTGCTGAATGCACCATAACAGAGATAATATCTTATCATGGTGGTTCCGTTATGGTGTGGGCGGGTATTTCAGCTGATTCGCGAACTGAAATAATATTTGTGAATAATGGAGCACTAAATGCACATCGGTACATTGAAGATATTCTTCAAGAGGCAGTAGTTCCATTTGCTCCATTAATCGGTGAACAATTTATACTAATGCATGATAATGCTAGGCCACATGTTGCACGGATAGTAAATGAATATTTGGATGAGGTTGGTATTCGACGGTTAGATTGGCCTGCATGTAGTCCGGATTTGAACCCAATTGAACATTTTTGGGATCAGTTGAAAAGAGCTGTTCGTCGTCGCCCTATGCAACCAGGTACTTTACAGGAGCTGAGGATAGCACTTTCCCAAGAATACAATGTAATCCCTCAAGAAAGAATCGTGACACTTATTCAGTCATTACCTAGCAGAATGCGTTCTGTTATTGAAGCTAGAGGAGGACATACACGTTACTAATTTGGTTTAAACTTTAACATTGTTTTAATAAAAAAGGTTTTATAAATAGAGTTTTATTTAAAAAATCGTATCTCTTTTAAAAAGAGATATATCGTAATGAGTCAAAAAAAGAAAATGTTAGGAATATATGTAACTTTATTCTGAAATTGACAGTATGAAAAATAATATCCTTAATAACTCTACAGAGTGTTTAAAACTGAGGACGAAAAAACACACATTGGGTCACTCGGTATAATATCGCCCTATCGAACATGACCCATAAATAAAAAAGTTCAGCACATTCCTACTTAAATTATCTATAAAATTGCAAAAAAACTGTAAAAATCGGATTCAAAATAAAGAAGTTATAAAGGATCAAAGTTAGCAAAAAATTCAGGGTGCCGGTTTTTTTTGTCCGGGAGTTTATATTGGCTTTTTTACGTTATCCACATCACTTTTTTTTCTAAAGATCATTATACAGCGGATTAAGATATAGTGAGTGTTTTAGGGAAAGTGATTGGAGACTCTGGAGGTCAGCGTTAATAGCTTCACAACCAGACAACTACAATCGACATACTCTCTCTTAAAGGAGAAGTATATCTGGGTGTCGTCAGCATAGTAGTGAGACTTACATTTTTTTATGACGTTTTGGAAGAAAGAAGTGTATACAGAATACAGCAGTGGACTAATAATAGATCCCTGAGGTACACCCGTAGTAATAATTAATTCGTTAGGTACTTCGTTTGCCAGTTTGACATACTGCTTTTGACCATCAAAGAAACACTGAAAGAAATTTATAGCGTGATCATTAAGACCAATATAATGAATATTAGCTAACAACGAACAGTGGTCGACAGTTGAAACGCTTTGGAAAAGTCTAGTACCGCCAAAACCGATATCTCTTCAGAATCAGAAGCTCGAAAAATATCATCACACACAGTAGCCAAAGCAGTAGAACAGCCGTGATTTTTTCTAAAACCAGACTGAGTTTCAGGCAAAATGTGGTTTCTTTTCACATGCTTCATAAGTTGATCGTTAATTATCTTTTCAAGAATTTTTGAAAGGCAAGATAGAATACTAATTGGACGCAGATCTTTAAGTTCATGTGGATCATTAACTTTTGGTAGAGGCACCAACAAGACTTGCTTCCAGCATTCAGGAAACACAGAGTTGGAAATACAAGTGTTTATGACGTGAAACAAGAAAGGTAAAATGTGCTGGCAGCAAAGTGCAATCAAATCTATATTAAGGCCATCATGTCCTTCAGTTTTGGATGTTATTTTAGAAATTGTTTTCCATACCTCTACTTCTGATACAATTTTGAATTTAAAACCGTGATTTATATTACATTTTAAATTATTATGGTAAAAATTAAAAAGTTCATCATTATTTGTTGTATGTAATGTAAATCTTAATTCCGGACTTGTTTCGCTTTCGACTCTGACACCGAATCATTATATTCCTGCGATAATTATTCACCTTGACCTTCTGTTTCAAATGGTCGCCGAAAAGCCATACTGATATAATAAAATATAGATATACCAAGTACTTACACAAACTTACTTGTCTAAAATGCATGGTTACAGCACAAAATGAATTAATATGTAAATTATGCAAATCGCTTCAACCAGTCCCGCTACTCTCCGATTCCCAATATCGCACACCTCAAAAATCAAGTAACTTTAAAGCTAATAAGTGATAACTTAATTGACAGAACCTTAGACTATTTTCTGTTCTTCTCTACAGCATATAAATTTGCATAAAAATGCTGCCATATTAATTGTCCCACTCAAATAGCTCGCTCTTTAAGCTGCGAGCGGGGCTCGACGGTCTGTCCCCAGGGTGCTAGCAGTTCTACAAAGTTTTTGTTAGTATGGGAGGAACATTATGCCGTAAAATTACCTTTACAAGGCAACTTTACGTACCATGGTGCGAACGGCAGCCCTTGTGTCGGAGGCTCGGAGTCCTTGCTTTAAGCAGTTGTACACTTTTTTTTGATGTCTTGGACGCCACCTATTTTAAATGGTTAAAAAACTTAATACTTACAAAGCGTTTTAAAATAGGAAAACCGCTTGCTTCTAAAGATGGTAATAAATCGTCTTGCAGTACAATGAGTAACAATAAAACACAGATATGTAAAACAACAATTGGGATTAATTTATTAGGATCACTAAACTAGATTCCACCAATGAGATTAAATATTGAAATCAATAACTAAATTAAATATTAAAGTAAAAAATTATACACTCATGGGAAGACCTGAAGGGTTTTTACTCGCCTGGTAACTGGTTATCACCTATAGTTTATAAAAAGGGGAAAAGAGAATGTTCTAGACCCTTCATACTTGTATGGTCATAATACCTAGATTCGTTCTAAATGTTACCAAGGTGGTATTACAAATTAAAGTTATATTTAAAGTGAAATTTACGGTGTTAAGGTTATAAAGAAATTTAAAATTATTACAATACACTGGCCTTATTTCCCAGATGTTCCAAATCCCATGTGGTTTCTGCTTCAAATTAATAGGCACCCTGCCTCCAGTCTGGTGGACCCGAACAGTACAAGACAGCACATAAACTGCTGGCCACTCGAACTTACCGATAGAGATTTTTAGGCAAAATTTAAAGTTTAATATTTTCAACAGGAATGTAAATTTTTCAACGCCGATTGCAGATTTTGAAAGCTGGTTTTTTTCGGATTAAGCTGCATGACGTATATTTATTGTAGGACCATAGGTTTATTATATACGGGGTGATCAATAATGTCATGCAAAAAATCAAAAAGTTTGTATGAGTGAAATATCCAAAATAAATTTTTTTGGTCGTTGCAATAGGGTCCGTTACTTAGGTAACATCAATATCTCTAGACGTTTTTGTCAGTTTTTGGATTAAGGACGTTAGGTCTTGTACACACTACTAAACATAAAATGTGGGTAGCAAAATTTTTAAAATGCTATAACTTGACATTGGATGGACGGTTCTTGATGATTTTTGCGGATTTGGAATCCTTATTTCACGTAGATTTTCTACGATCTAAATATTTTATTTGAGGGTGGAAATTTACACATTATACCGGGTCGATAATAGACAAAAACATAGCGACAAGAACAAGTTTATTACATTATATTCTACAATATACAAGATTGGTTAACAACGGCCCAAAGTCAATCCTTACAAAATTTCTAATTCTAAGCCTAATTTAAAGGTTACTGCAATCCCTAAAAAAATCTGATATACTGTAATAACAAAGATCAGGTATGTATGGAAAAGGATACCTAGTGATAATTGATATTGGTAATTTTTAGTTAATAAAAAAAAATGGCCTGAAAAACATAAATTGTTTGTCCATTAATTTTTGTTTTCAACCCACTGCGTCAAAGATGGGAATTACAACCTTGCATTTTTGGAGTTTAAAATGAAATTGGGTATTTGTTGGCAATAGCGTGTTAAAAGGACGAGGTCATTAAAAGCAACCGGCAAATATCAATGGAAAAATGCCAAGTGTCCTATCTTTAAATACCTAATCTTTGGTAATAATTTACCCGAAATTAAGTAGGTGCATTATAAAAAAAAGGAACTAATATTTTGTTGGTCCTCCTGCTCGACGTATTACTTCCCGACATCTGTTTGGTAGAGTATCCACAAGATTATTTATAAAATCTTGTGGAATATTCTCCCATTCTTCACGAATGGCCTCATTAAGCGTTGCAAAGGTTGCAGGGGGTACATCACGCGATCTTACTTTAAGTTTTAAATAAGACCAAACGTGTTCGATGACATTAAGATCCGGAGACTTTGCAGGCCAGTCCATCCTATTGATGTTCTGTGCCTGCAAAAACTCTGTGATCCTTCGCGCTCTATGAGGTGGAGCGTTGTCATCCACCAATAGAAATTCTGGACCGTAATTTCGAGCAAAAGGAACAACAATAGGTTGCAAAATTTCCTCCTGATAAACATTAGCGTTAACAGTTTGGTTGGTAATGAATAGCTCGGTTTTACCATTTCTTATGATACCTCCCCATACTGTTACACCTCCGCCACCAAATGCCTCTTGAGGGGCCATGTTTTCCTCCAAATACCGCTGATTTGGCCCTCTCCAAACTAATATTCGGCCATCGGAGTGAATCAAATTAAATCTTGTTTCGTCAGAAAATAAACAATGGCTCCACTCTGCATTACCCCAATTCGCATGCCGATTTGCCCATGCCCGCCTATTCGCTCTATGGTGTCGTAATAACAACACACATTTTGCTCTGCGACGGGCTCTAAAATTTAAAATGTTTGGCATTATGTTGTTTTTGTAAAAATAAATTCTCACCTTAAGTTGTTTTTATTCAATGTTCTTCTTACTGTTCTGTTCGAAACTCTCACCCCAGTTTGTTGCCTTAAAGAGTCATTTAGTTTCCTAGAGTTCTTTGTTCTATTCACCATAGCTTCTCGAATTAAAATTCTTTGGGTTCTTTGGTTTATTTTTTTTGTATGTCCACCCCCATGCGCATAATTATGATCACCAGTAGTTTCGACGCGACGGTTTAAATTATAAATTGTCTTTTGGCTGACATTGTAAATGCGCGCAATTTGCTTTTTTAGCATTCCTTCGTTGAGAAGTCGAATGCAATTTTCTCTTTCTGTCGTGGTTAAACGCCTCATATTAATTAAAATTTACAAAATTATAACATTGAAATGTGTCAGGTTATTTTTAAAATAATGTTAACCATTTTTAATTCCATAGCAACAAATTTGTTTTTGCAATGCCTACTTTGAAATTGACGCGTCGCGTAGAAATTACAGTCGATCATAAATATGGGCATCGGGGTACATATTTTCGACCCGGTATAATGTGTAAATTTTCACCCTCAAATAAAATATTTAGATCGCAGAAAATCTACGTGAAATAAGGATTCCAAATCCGCAAAAATCATCAAGAACCGTCCATCCAATGTCAAGTTATAGCATTTTAAAAATTTTGCTACCCACATTTTATGTTTAGTAGTGTGTACAAGACCTAACGTCCTTAATCCAAAAACTGACAAAAACGTCTAGAGATATTGATGTTACCTAAGTAACGGACCCTATTGCAACGACCAAAAAAATTTATTTTGGAAATTTCACTCATACAAACTTTTTGATTTTTTGCATGACATTATTGATCACCCCGTATATAATAAACCTATGGTCCTACAATAAATATACGTCATGCAGCTTAATCCGAAAAAAACCAGCTTTCAAAATCTGCAATCGGCGTTGAAAAATTTACATTCCTGTTGAAAATATTAAACTTTAAATTTTGCCTAAAAATCTCTATCGGTAAGTTCGAGTGGCCAGCAGTTTATATACAGGTTACAGGCCATGTGGTCTTTGAACCAACATTCAATTTCAACACGTGGTCAAAATGAATATGAATATGTAACGCCTGTTACATATTCAACAATAAACGCTTCGATAGAAGCAAAAGGATTATTGCAACTAAAATCTAAAAAAACCCTAAAATCGAAACAGCGAATCAGATAACTGGTTAAATTAAATCGAAAATATATCCTACCTCATTGGTTGTCTGGTGCTACCATCTCAAATAAAATACAAAGAAATGAGGCCTCATGTGCAAATCTAAAATTAAATTACACATGTTGGAGAAAATTTGGAGGTTATAAAAATATTTAGGAAGACACAAAGAAAAGAATTAAAGAAATCTTACCATCAAAGAGTTGAGGACACTCTACTATCCTTGAGGTGCCAACTATAGTTGGGCGGCGGACCTTTTCAAATCACATAATAGTGGGCCCCTTTTAAACCGCGACTTCCACCTTCAAGGATGATCTTAAATGAAGTGACGTAAAGTCAAAATCTCCTCGAAAAAGGTAAAGCTCAAATGACAGGTGTCCCTTAACTGTCATGTCAAAAAAATAGGTACGTTCAGACAATTGATGAAAGTGGTCTCAGTTCGATAAAATGACAAAACCAAACCAACTTGACATTTGGAAAACTAATAGCAGTTTACCCTGCATAATATGCAATTTAAAAACAAATAATGGCATACCAATTTATCGAATGGTGAAAAGTGCAATATCATCAATGTTCTAGAGTGAACTAACCAAGGTTCAAATGGAGCAACTCAACGAACATACTATAAGCCAGATGAACTACTGGCCGGTTATCATAAATGAACATAACCCCAAATTTTGACAATAAAAATATTAAAATATTCAGATATCTACTTCGTTCGAGGTAATTAATAATAAAAGGAATGAAGAATGTACAAAAAAGATATTCATGATAGGACCGTGGCCTGTAAAACATGAACCTCTGCACCAAAGCACTAAACTTAAAATCCACAGAAAATATAGAAAGGTAATGTAATCAAATATCTTACACAAAACCACGTAGCATCCTATAAATATACATCTATAGCAAAAATGAATGCTACAACATAAGGGTTTGTTAAATTTTTATTTTTTTTGTTTAACAACAGTAAAAATCCCTTTTATTTTGATGTCAATTATCTTTGTATAAATAATGTTTCTTGAGTACTAAAAATATTATTATAATATTCATGAATGGTTTGTTACTTTTTCATTGACATTTTAAATTTCTTGATTTAAAGTACATTTGCAAACTAGCTTTCAAGAGAGTTACTGACTACCAATTGAATACTGATATACAAGAACATTTATTTTTAATTTAATAATAAAAACTTAATGTAACCTAAAAAAAAAAGATCTGACAACCCTGATTATGCCGGTTCCTTTGAAGCCTATTAGAAGCTTTTTTATGTCATCAGACGGACTTTGTATAAAGTAAACCTGCAGTGTTTTAAAGTTCTCACACACGTTTTGTTTTTTTTTTGTGTTTGTCATGAAAAATAAATAAATAATAAATAATAAAAAATTAATAAATTGTTTCAGACATAATGTTTTTTTTTTTTGTGCTACATACATCCTACCTCTGCAATAGAGGTAACAATATTTACAAAGGCTGCTTTATATAAATGTTCCATTATTATAGGTGATTTTAACATTAACGGGCCCAAACTCAAACAAATAAAAACATGTTTGGACAACTCTACTTTTCAAAAAGCAACAACTCCGCCTACATTCAATATGAATAATAATCCAGATATAATTCTCTATACAACAAATATTAGAAGCAACATTGTAAGAATACAGACTGTTCCTGACATTGGATCTGATCACCTAGGATTTGAAATTATTGTAAACACAAAAAAAAATCCTAGAAGAGGAACACTTCAGAATAAATACTTCTAAATGCAACATGGCAAATTTAAACCAGAAAATTAACACGTTCCTACACATCAATAGAAATACACCAAAGTCAGAAAATTTTATAACAGATTTCAATGGCACAGTTTCAAAAACTATAGTAGAAGAGTCACCCAAAATAAAAATTAGACATTACCTCCATGAGTTACCTCAATACATCGTACGGCTAATAAAGAACAAAAGAAAAATGTATAGAGAATACCTAATCGACAAAAACCCTCAATTTAAAAGATGCCTAAATGAACATAATAAATGCATTCAAACAATGATACAACAATACCGAGAAAATAAGTGGATTACAACCTGTAACAATATAAACAAACAAAAGGGTAAAAATTATTGATATGAAATAAAAAAGGTAACAAAATACAAAACAAAGACAACTATTCCTACATTATTAATCAATGAAGGACACATCAACGATGATTATTTTTACCAAGCATACTCTATAGACAATGATCCACAGTATAATACCGAAAACATGGACAGTGTAACAAGATGGAGCGAACAGATTTTTACCACCACTATTGAGGAAGAAATAGAAGATATAGAGGAGGCTACATACTTTAATATAATCAATTCTGGTAAATCGATATCACCAGGCTACGATTTCGTCACAAAAAATATAATAAAAAATCTGGACTAAGGCGTACACCAGAAAATTATACAAATCTATAATTTTTGTATAAAACAACAAAATTTCCCAACATCTGGAAAAAGGTCAAATAATAACCATCCCTAAACCCAACGCAGATCATTCCCAAATAAATACGTTTCGGACAATCACGCTCTTGCCGGTACTAGGAAAGACTTTAGAAATTATACTTAAAAATAGATTACAACACTACTTAGAAGAACACATCCCTGTCTATCAGTTCGGATTCAAAGAAAAAAGTTCCACTAGTCTTCCAGCTACAAAATTATAACTTCTAATACACAGACCGCTAAACTCAAGGGCCAACGTAGTGCGGCTATATTTTTGGACATAAACAAAGCATTTGATAGTGTGTGGCATGGTGGATTGCTTTATAAACTTAACTGTCCTAAGTATTTGATAATATTAATTATAGATTATTTACAACACATGCCTTCAAATTAAATTACACAAACATCTATCAAAGTGCTTCACTCCACACCAAGGTGTACCCCAGGGTTCCCCGTTATCTCCTTTACTTTACAACATCTAGAAACTATACATCCTTCAATTTGCTAATGACACTGCCCTGATTAGTCACAACACAAATATCAGATCCACAATAGATTCACTGCAAGTTTTAATGAATAATACTATGGCTTGGTTCAACTTATGGAGACTAAAACCCAACCCTCTCAAATCTCAACTTATAATATTCAATCACACCATAAACCAGAACTCTCCTACAATTACGATCAACAATCTTGCTGTAAAACCACAACCTACAGCCAAATATCTAGGCATCACAATGGACCACAAGCTAAATTTTAATCAGCACACAAAGAGTGTTAGAAAAAAATGTGTGAGAAGAAGTAAACACTTTCGAAGTCTAACCTACAAAAATCAGGGCATCTCACTTAAGACTGCAGCCCACATATTATATCAGTCAATCAACCGACCACTCCTAGAATATTGTCACCCGCTGTATCTGAACTGTCGAAGTCCAGCACTGAAGAACCTACAAATAGCAGAAACAACAACCCTACGTTCCATCATCAGGATGCGTCACCCAAACAACCCTCTACACAACCCATCCAACAATCGACTTTATGATGTAACCAAAGTTACACCTATTCCAACAAGACTCACTACGTTAAGCACCAAATTTATGGAGAATAATCACAATATGTCCATTTTGCTTGCAATGTGAGAAGAGTATTTCCTGAAAGATCATTATACCAAGCCATGTTACATCTGATACAACACTAAATTTATAACCTAACCTATCAACCTATTGAGATGTACCAACTTCATTTTTGTTCTATATTTTTTTCTTCGTTTTCCTTCTTTTTTTTGTACAAATGTGTTGCAGTAGTACAGTAGTATCGTATAGTTTAGACATTCCTCAGAAATTTGTTATATTCAGGGCTAAAGGACTTCGGTCAATGGCCAGTTGATATGAGTTGTATAAAAAATATGATTTGTATTAATAAAGAACATTATAAATAAAAATGTTTTTTTTTTAAATTGTCCATAATTGAATATACCTATTACTAAATCAATTCTTCAAATAAATTATGTATGTATATAAATACCCCTTTTTAATTAACTTAATTAGTGCCTATCCGTAGCCCTAAACACCAGGTCGTTGTCCTTTCTACTATGCCTCGTGTACCGGTTTTGTTGTAAATTTACCTAAATATTGCGGTTCAAAGGAAAGCGTACAATTTTAGCCTTTGAAGATAATATTTATTAATTACTTATGCTTAAAACGCAAAATCAATAAGTACTTTATCGGCTTAAAAAGTAATTTTGTACCTAAATAAAAAAATTGATGAATTTTTTTTGGGGCACGATAAAGTTACGAAATATTGGACAAAATAATTTATAAAATTCGGTTTGGAGGATTTGAGAAAACTAATAAAGAATGTTTTAAATTTCTAAAACATTTACTGTTCCTAAATATAAAACAAAAAATATATTTTAGCAATAAGAGAAGCACGCTTTTGATATTTTAAGCAAATTTTATTGCAGACAGCAATTTTATTCAGCCTCGCTGGTTTATCATGAATTATTTAAGTAATTTCAATATTTTTTGATATGCATGAATAATTTTTATACTAAACTACCGACATATAAAAAATTATGTTGGTCAAAGGTAAGCTAGGATATTGAAATTTTTGATTTGGGGCAATATATATACAGTGTGTTTATAAAGTCTGGGAACGGCTTAATAAGATTACAATTTATTGGCCGATTTAAACCAAATTTGATACAGTTGAGTAACAGGATCTGACGCACCGAATGACGATATTGGCGTTATTGCCAGCTTTCTAGTTTGTCTCGAATTCGAACGAATTTTATATTTTTAAATTTAACACCCTGTATATTTTTTCATTTATAGTTCTTTCTTTAAATTTGTTACACTTTTGGTATAACATACTTTCTTCCTAATATTAGTAGTTTTCGAAATAACGAGTACAATTTAGAAAAAATATATTTTTTATATTAAATGTTCAAACTGTTTTCCCTGTACAGCTTGACAGTCTGCTAATTAAAAATAGAATTTTTCAATTGTGTTGTAGATCATTTCTGGCGTTATTAATTCAAATTCGTCCAAAATTCGACGCTGCAAATCGACCAAATATTGAGGTTATGTGGTATAAATTCTGTTCTTCAAGTGTCCCCATAAAAAGTAGTCGTTAGGCGACAAATCAGGGGAACTGGGTGGCCACTCTACCGATCCACCTATCCGGAAAAGTGTTGTTCAAAAATTCATGCACGTTTCGACCAAAATGGGGAGGAGCTCCATCCTGTTGGAAGAATGTACTTGCATAATTTGGACCCATCATATTTCGTATAGTAGGCACTATTTGCGTTTTCAAGAGCTCAAGGTAAAGTTGTGATGTCAAATTTCCATCAATAAGAAATGGACCGATCTTGTGGTTACCCAGAAGCCCAGCCGACACATTTAATTTTCCAGGGCGTTGTGTATGACCTTCTCTTATCCAGTGAGGATTTTCATTTGCCCAAAACCTACAGTTGTATCTATTGACTTTACCATTTAACATAAATGTTGCTTCGTCCGAAAATACTATAAATTTGAAAAACTGGTTATTTTGGTCAAACCTTGACATCATAATATCACAAAATTCAATTCTTCGCTCATAATCATCTTCTGATAACTCTTGAACTACATGTATTTTGATTTTTTGTTTTATTAAAACATTATGGACGGATTTAAAGCAGACCTCACTTACTTAAGAAATTTTTCTTAATGAAGAAACAGGGGTTTTAACAACATGTTGTAAAATTTCTAAATTTTCTCTTCATCTACTACTGCTGGTCGTCCTGATCATCGCCTATCTCTACAATTTCCAGTTTCTTCGAACCGTCGGACAGTTTTTAGAACAGTTGCTTTTGAAATTGGATTTCGGTTTGGAAATGCGTCATTAAATAGACTTTTAATCTCTTCGTAAGACCTGACCCTATCGCCATATCCTCTCATTATTAAAATTGTAATTCTTTTACTTTCAGTTAAAGACATTTTTGCATGTAAAAATGACAGCTTTTTTGACTTTGCATCAAAACTGAACTGGTGTTTTATTTATTAATAAATAAATCATTTATTAATAAATAAAACACAATTTGTTGATATTTTCGAAACACGTCGTTATTTCGAAAACTACTGATATTAGGAACAAAGTATGTTATACCAAAAGTGTAACAAATTTAAAGTAAAAACTATAAATGAAAAAATATACAAAGTGTTACATTTAAAAATATGAAATTTGCTCGAATACCAGACAAACTAAAAAGCTGGCAACAACGCCAATATCGTCATTCGGTTAATACGATATGGGACGATAATAATCTCCTCTCAAGAATAGTATGGACTGATAAAGCCACATTTTATAGTAATAAAGGTTTAAACTGCCACATGCATTATTGGTCCCGGGATAATCCTCATTGGATGCAGGTGGTCAAGCATCAAGGAAGATGGAGTATAAGTGTCTGGTGCTGTAGAAGAATAATTGGACGTTTTGTATTCAATGGGTCGTTTACCGGGCAAAATTATTGTAATATTTAAATCACAAACTTCTAATTCTTCTCGAGGATGGGATATTCGTAGAAATATAATTTTTCAACACGATGGATGTTCTTCAGATTTTACGACAAATGTGCGTCGATTTCATGACGAGACATTTCGTGTAAGGTGAATAAGAAGAGGGAGTATATTTAAGTGGGCTGTGAGAAATTATTAATATGCATAGGTAATAATGTGAAAATTCTAATAAATCATCTGACTTAACATGCCTAAATTTGAATCTATGGGGGCGGTTGAAAGACCTTGTTTTAGTCACTAGGCCCACCAGGAGGAAAAAAATTATAAAGGATAATGGACAGCAGCCGCTGTATCTCTATCTATGGCAAAGATGGAAATTACTGTATTGTCAACCAGGGAGAGATTGAAATCGTAAATCGAGAATGATGGATGACAATTTGAGCATCTAGGGGGTCACTAAATATTTAGCATATTTATTTTTCCGTATTTATGATTGTTCTTGTAACATCTCCGATTTGAAAAAAGATACCAACTTGCGGTTTTCGCCGACTTTTTCGGCTTATAATCATCCTCGTAAAGTAAGCGCCACAAATATACCATTACTGTTTACATTTATGTCTCCTTTAAAAACTCCAGCAAGAAATGCCGCCTATACGCGGCATGCATTGCGACTTAAAATGTGAGGTTTTGGCTTGTATATTACTTGGAACTTAAAAGCCAGATGTCGCCGAGTACGATTTGGTGCAGACGCACAGTCCTTCCGCATCTATCTATTTTTAACGTAGTATAGATAAGAACAGAGCGAAGCCGTATCGGCGCTTCACTACTAGCGATTAAAAATACTGGCAATAGGTCAAGTTTTACATCGTGATATCAATTTCAAACTGATTCGGCCAATGAGAAGCGGAAAATGGGCTTTAAAGGCCAATAGAATATTCATAAGAGGAAGTTAGATAGAACTTCCTTAGCGTCGACGTTGACTCTTAAAGTTTAACCGGGGGTATTCTCGATTCCTTTGATACTGGAAATTTTATACAGATATTTAAATGTAAAGGCTAATGTTATATTTGTTGCGTTTACTTTAATAAGGTGAAATTGAATATAGTATTATTTTTTCAATTTTTTGAAAAAACGCGCAATGTAAAGACAGCGCGCCCTCTAGCGCATACTGTATTATTACATATTGCCATAATAGAATACAGAATAAGGAAAGCTCTTTAAAACAAAACTGTATTCTTTTGAGCCAAACAGGAGTTATCGCCATTTATTACAGATAATGTTCAACCTGTCCCCGCCACTTTATTTGAAAAGTTACGAAAACGTTTGATTTGATGAAGTTAACAACAATTGTACCATCTTTGTATTCGCCCTGTATTATACCACCTGCGCAAACCAAAACTACGCCTTTACCCCTGTTTATTAGTCCATAATCACATCTACTCAAATCTAGCTCGCTTCAAAAAATCAATCCAACACTTCAAATTTCACGACTTCCAAATTAATGCAACATTTCGTATAGGGCGTTTTAGTTATGTATATAAATAATAAAAACGTGCATATCATACTTTACAAAATTATGCATTTAGAAAATTTAAGAGTAGGTGTATTGGAGATCCTAAGAAACAGTTAAGACCTTTAAAAAATATGTTAATATCTTTGTACCCCCTCGACTATATAGAATTTTACAATCCGCGCTTGTACATAAATCCCTAAACTACACTCATGTGTGCAGAAAACGGTCATTCCAAAATTTGTATTAAGTTTTAGGCTTGATAACTTTTTTATTTTTAGTCCGATTTTAGTGATTCTTTTATGGAATTGTAGATACAACTATCGACTTTAACGTATCTTAAGTAACGTTTGTTATTCCGCATATAAGACAAGGATAATCGAAATGTTGTTTTCTTCTCTAATTTCAAAACACCCTGTGGAATAACCAAGTAGCCAAATTTTTTTAAAACACCAGTTTTTATTTAGCGTCATCTATTCTTTATATTTCGTTTTTTTGGTTCATGTCAACACATGAATTCAGTCTCACACAAATGCAAAATGATCTTGGTTATCAATAATCTAAATTTTTACATAATTTCTAATGCGATATAAATTCAGAATTTTTTTTTACAAGGTTGAGATGGAGAAAATAAACTGGCCAGCATGTTCCCCAGATTTAAACCCCATAAAGCATGTGTGGGACATGCTCGGAAGACGCGTTAGAAGTCGAGTAGTGGTACCAGCGACATTAAACGAGCTCCGTGCGGCACCTCAGGAATATGCCGCAAGGCGACATTCGCGGGCTCATCGATGGTATGAACCAGACGTGTTCAGGCAGTAATTAGGGCTAGAGGAGGCAATAGAAAGTACTGACGCATATTTAAGTTCAAATTAATTGGTAGGTATTAAGCTTGTTTTCCGAGAATCATCATGTATTTTTTTAATCTTATACAAGCTTGTTCCTAAATTAATTTCTAATTAAATCTTGGTTGTTGCAATAGTTTTTTCTGCGTTCTGATAATCTTTTGTTTATATTGGCAAATCAAACATTTTATTTGATTGATAACAAAGATCATTTGGCATTTGTGTGAGACTGAATGCATGTATTGACATGAACCAAAAACAAAATAATATAAAGAATAGATGACCCTTAATGAAAACTGGTATTTCAAAATAATTTTGTTACTTGGTTATTCCACAGGGTGTTTTGAAATTAGAGAAAAAAACAACATTTCGATTATCTTTGTATAATATGCGGAATAACCAATGTTACTTAAGATTGGTAAAAGACACGTTAAAGTCGATAGCTATAATACAATACTATAAATAATTCACTTAAATCGGACTAAAAATAAAAAAGTTATCAAGCCTAAAACTTAATCAAAGTTTTGAAATGACCGTTTTCTTTGCACATGAGTGTATAATAATATGTGTTTAAAATTTTAACTTTAAATGCCCCCTAAGAGGTGTTTAAGAGGAGGTTGAAAATTTACCATGTAAAACCATATAGCTTGCCTTAAAAGAAATTCATTGTTGAAATATATATAGCAACAGAGGAAACGGATTGTGATTAAATTGGGTCAATCAATCTATGCTGTCTTCAAGTGCGAGAATACTATTTGTCTAGCTCTCAACTTTGGGAAAACTCATCTATTAGTTTAATGCTGAGAGGAAACAACTAAACACACTTTTTAGGCTTAAGATGATAATTTATTAAAATTAAAGGTGTCCTAAAACACAATGAGGCAATCATAATGAAACATTTAGGTCATTACATAAAATATTACGATCCAGACACAAATTTTCTTTACAGCCAGAATCATGTAAGAAATTTAGATTAACTTTGGAGTGTTAACATTTAAAAGGGGTTCTTAGATAAATTAAGCTGAAACAACGAGATATTTACTTTACGGCTATTCTCGTCTTCAAACATTAAAACAAAGTAACTCTTCCTAATAAAGATGCTGGAGAAAGCAGAATTATGAATGACTCTTGAATGAAACATACGGTAGGTAAAAGATCTTTTAAAGGGTGATCAAGTATATTCAAATACAAAAGTTGTATGGGCGCATCTAAATTTTAAAGCCCATTTTAAGATTAAAAACGTTTTATACAGGGTGTCTCAAAAGTAATGGGACACAGTGCAACATCATACTTCTTAAGGCGAAATAATGCGATTTATTCAAACTTGCCTTATCTCAAAATTTAATTGATAATAACGAAGATACAGGGTGTCAAAGTTTTAATTTTTAATTTTGTTTTCGTTTTTTTGCGATTATTTCTTAACGAAACGACATAGCAGCACAAAATTAAGGGTTTTGGGGTTTCTTAAGGTGAGGAATTCAAAATTATCCATAGTTTTTGTGTAACCAGTAGGAGGCGCTAGCTACGGCATGCCCCACTCATTTTAGCTGGCATAACTTTGTTTAGGCTTCTTATATCGATCCGACTAATAAAAAAATAAGTTACTTTACTTCTTTTACATCAAAAACATATAACTTATTGAAGTCGCTAGGAGCAACCATTTTCAAGATAATGGCATTAAATATTTTTAATGCAAGAACGCTAAAATATTTAAAATAATTGTGTATTTGTATTAGTGTTATTTATCACAGCTGGCCTTGATTAAAACAACGACGTTTCTAGGGCAACAACATGTTACACAAAGTATCATCTGTCAAAGTTATTAATTTTTTAAGTACAATACGCAGATATTATTTAATTTTTTAGTAATGCCTCGACATAATTTGTTTTCCAATGCGGAAATGCGTGATATGCTTTGTATTTACGCACAAGAAAATTTTAACGATCGGAGTGCAGGGCGCAGGTACCAAAAAATGTTCCCGAATAGTAGGCAACCAAACCGCAAAATATTTCAAAATATTTATTACCGACCAGGAGAGACTGGTTCGTTTCGACAAAAAAAAAATAGGTTTCGGGCCGTCCAAAAAATAAACACCAGAACAGGAAGAACAGATTTTAGTTCGTGTAGCAGAAAATCCAGAAGTGAGTCCCAGGAGATTGAATGCAGCTACAGATGTAAGTAAATCTTTAATTGTTAGAATATTTTACGATGAAGGCCTATACCCATACCACTTTACACCCGTACAGTGTTTACTGCCGTCTGATCTTCCAGCCAGACTTCAGTTTTCTCATTTCTTTCGAAATCTGCAAAATACAGATCCAATGTTCTTAGATCGTGTATTGTTCATGGACGAGGCGACATTTACTCGACGGGGTGTATTCAATTACCGAGACAGACATGCGTGGGAAAATAAGAACCCACATCAAGTTGTTGAACGTCACTTCCAACACGAGTTTAAGATCAACATTTGGTGTGGAATTATCGGAAATCATCTTATAGGCCCCTTTAAATTACCGCCAACTCTAACCGGAGATTCATATTTGAATTCTTTACAAAATGAACTTGGAGGGCTTTTAGAAGATGTACCACTAAACGTCCAGCGAAATATGTATTTCATGCAAGACGGGCGCTGGCACACTTCTCCAGACAAGTGCGAAATTATTTAAATGAACAGTTCCCTGAACGTTGGATAGGCCGTGGTGGCCTCTTGACTTGGCCGGCGCGAAGTCCGGATTTTAATCCAATGGACTTCTGCATTTGGGGTTATTTGAAAACCATTGTTTATAACAGTTCAATAGAAAACCGTTATGAGTTAAATCAAAAAATGATAAATTCTGTTAATCTGCTCAGAAATGATGAAGATCTCTTGTTTAAAGCCCGACAACCTTTTGTAAAACGTATGAGGTAATGTATTGAGGTCAATGGTGGCCATATTGAACAATTGCTATCAATGCGTTACAATTTTTATTTCGATCTATTTTGTTACTTTTAAATGTTATTAAACTAAGTATTAAAAAAAATTTTTGATTAGAATAAAATTAGTCATTCCGTATATGAAAAAGCGTGTTTATTAGAAAAAAATAGTCAACCTTAAGTATCTACATTAACTTTGACACTTAGCAAATGTAGCTGATTTGCAATAATTTAAAGTCAGAAATTCACCGTTGTTCGATTTTGGACCGCGTACTTAGTTTAATTGGACCTATAAAATGCCATTATCTCGAAAATGGTTGCTCCTAGCGACTTTAATAAGTTATACGTTTTTGATCTAAAAAAAAAGTAAAGTAACCAATTTTTTTATTAGTCGGATCGATATAAGAAGCCTAAACAAAGTTATGCCAGCTAAAATGAGTGTGGCATACCGTAGATAGCGCCCTCTACTAGTTACACAAAAACTATGGATAATTTTAAATTCCTCACCTCAAGAAACCCCAAAACCTTTAATTTTGTGCTGCTATGTCGTTTGGTTAAGAAATAATCGCAAAAAAACGAAAACAAGATTAAAACTTTGACACCCTGTATCTTGGTTGTTATCGATTTTGGGATATGGCAAGTTTGAATAAATCGCATTATTTCGCCTTTAGGAGCTGTTGCTGTGTGCCCCATTACTTTTGGGACACTCTGTTAAAAACACTGATATTACCTGATGACTGATATAATGCTATCATCAACGACTAACATTTGGATTTAGAATGATATCATAATTATGTATTTAATAACCCTTAAGTACATAAATGCCGTCTCTCAGATTTTGGTAACGCGGATTCTTTTAACGCATTTTTAATAGATAATATAGTCTCTCATAATGGCAATGATAGAAGTAATCTCATTGGCGATTTATACAAGAACAAAACTTTCTCATCTATATAAAATATATTATCACTTTCCGAGGTTGCAAAGGAGGTTATATCTCAAATAAAAACTCGTGCAAGGTATTACATTAAAAAGGTATGTTTGATAAACCAAAAGTGTTTGGGATATATAATAATAATTGTTGTTGTATAATTCAAAATAATTTTAAATTGTAGACTTAATGCCTCTATATAACTCTTTTTTTGGAAAATATCATAAAGTTGAGTGGTTTAGTTGCTATTTGGAATCGTATTTTTAAATATTTTTATTATATTTTAAATACATACTTTTATTGTAAATCCTTCTTGGTGGTTAGAAAGAACAGCTGTGCCGGATCTCACTACGATTTTATATTAATATTTTTGCAAATTATTGGATGAAGAAAAAGACCTTTATCATCATTATTATCAAAATTTACGGATCGAAGACAATTCAGTCTATAAATTTACTAAATCATTGACAAGGGGTGCCAGAAAACCCATGTCATATGTTAAAGATTTAACAAATAACAAAATTTTAACCGATCCTGAAGAAAAAGTTGAACTGTTTGCTGACAGCTTAACCGAGCAATTCAGTGAGTTTCCAACTACGAACCCTACAAGGGATGCGCGGGTCACTAGAACTATTCAAATATATAGAAATATGAGACATGATGCTGAAATAATACCAAGGGTGACTCTGGAGGAAGTTCGCTCTATTATGCATGTCATTAATGCAAAGAAAGCGCCTGGTTTTGACGGTATCAAAAACAAAGCCATCAAAAATCTGCCGGAAAAAACAACAATGGACGTAGTAAATATAGCCCAGGCTATATTCGAAAGAGGTTGCTTTCCCAATGACTGGAAAAAAGCTAAAGTGGTGTTGATACCGAAGACTGGAAAGGATTTAACATTGGCGGTCAATTATAGGCCGATAAGTCTGTTCTCATGCCTTGGCAAAGTGGTTGAAAAACTTATACTAAATCGGGTAACCGATTTTGTGTTAGACAACGACATTTTACCACCGGAGCAGTTCGGATTTCGAGCTGCTCAATGCACGGTGCGCCAGACGACACGATTGGCAACCAATATACTAAGAGGTTATAACCACCGGATGTCAACGGGCGCAGTATTTTTTGATGTGTCGAAAGCGTTTGACAAGGTCTGGCACGATGGACTAACCCTAAAGTTAATAAGGTTAGGTATGCCAAACTGGCTTGTAAAAATTTTGATTTCATACCTTGAGGACAGAACGTTCGCGGTGTCATCAGAAAGCATCACATCTACGACAAGAGCAGTTAGAGCGGGGGTGCCGCAAGGTTCTCCAATCTCTTCTATGCTTTATAATATTTACACGGCGGATATTCCACGTCACGCACAGACGCAATTATACTTGTTTGCTGATGACACTGCGATCACTGCCACCTCGGGGGCACCTGGGAGCGTAGTCTCACGTCTGCAACGTCATATTGTTATCCTTCAGAAGTGGCTGGATACGTGGAAACTAAAACTGAGTGAAGACAAAACGCAAGCCATCTTTTTCTCCAAGGCCAGAGTAAAATTACCAAGAACGCGAATTAAAGTAAATAATAAGTTAATTTCATGGAGCAATAAAATTAAATACCTTGGCCTCACCTTTGATAAAAAGATGGCTTGGAATGCATGCGTTGACGAACGAATTGCCAAGGCACAGAAGCAGCTGGGTGCTGTATACCCACTGCTTTGTGCCAGAAACAAGATAAATTTCAAAACCAAGACAGCAATTTACAAAACTATCATAAGACCAGTTCTAACTTACGGTGTACCGACCTGGTGCACCGTAAACAATACGAGACGTCTAAAAGTTCAGAAATTTCAAAATAGAGTACTCAGGATAATTACAAATGCACCAAGATTTATGTCTATAGACGTACTACATACAGACATGCACATGGACAAAATAGATGACTATTTCACAAAATTAATAATAAAGTATTTTCAAAGAACGGACGTTTCACTCAACCCGTTAATAACAAATTCACACGTTCACTCCACTGAAGATCAAAGACATAAATACCCAAAAGACTGGCTCCCACCTTAACTGTACAGAAATAGATAAAGAGCAGTAACAGTAGCCTGCACAATAAAAATCAAAAATGAACTAACAAATACGAAATAAGGAGAAAAAAAAAATATGTATAAGCAAAATCCAAAAACCTTCCAATATGTAACCGCAAAGGAAAAATACAATTAAATAATAGGAGTTAAAGTCTTAATTTGACTAACTCAATAAACTAACCATTCAACGGAACTTTGACACTTAGCAAATGTGGCTGATTTGCAATAATTTTAAGTCAGAAATTCACCGTTGTTCGATTTTGGACCACGTACTTAGTTTAATTGGATATATAAAATGCCATTATCTCGAAAATGGTTGCTCCTAGCGACTTTAATAAGTTATACGTTTTTGATTAAAAAAAAAGTGAAGTAACTTATTTTTTTATTAGTCAGATCGATATAAAAAGCCTAAACAAAGTTATACCAGCTAAAATGAGTGGGACATGCCGTAGATAGCGCCCTTTACTAGTTACACAAAAACCATGGATAATTTTGAATTCCTCACCTCCGAAAACTCTTAATGTTGTGTTGCTATGTCGTTCTGTTAAGAAATAATCGCAAAAAAACTAAAACAAAATTAAAACGTTGACACCCTGTATTTTGGTTGTTATCGATTTTGGGATAAGGCAAGTTTGAATAAATCGCATTATTTCGCCTTTAGGAGTCAGCTGTTGCTGTGTGCCCCATTACTTTTGGGACACTCTGTTAAAAACACTGATATTACCTGATGACTGATATAATGCTATCATCAACGACTAACATTTGGATTTAGAATGATATCATAATTATGTATTTAATAACCCTTAAGTACATAAATGCCGTCTCTCAGATTTTGGTAACGCGGATTCTTTTAACGCATTTTTAATAGATAATATAGTCTCTCGTAATGGCAATGATAGAAGTAATCTCATTGGCGATTTATACAAGAACAAAACTTTCTCATCTATATAAAATATATTATCACTTTCCGAGGTTGCAAAGGACGTGTTATCTCAAATAAAAGCTCGTGCAAGGTATTACATTAAAAAGGTATGTTTGATAAACCAAAAGTGTTTGGGATATATAATAATAATTGTTGTTGTATAATTCAAAATAATTTTAAATTGTAGACTTAATGCCTCCATATAACTCTTTTTTTGGAAAATATCACAAAGTTGAGTGGTTTAGTTGCTATTTGCAATCGTATTTTTAAATATTTTTATTATATTTGAAATACATACTTTTATTGTAAATCCTTCTTGGTGGTTAGAAAGAACAGCTGTGCTGGATCTCACTACGATTTTATATTATTATTTTTGCAAATTATTGGATGAGGAAAAAGACCTTTATCATTATTATTATCAATATTATTTCTTTTATTAATAAAACCACTAACTTGTTAGCCTTTTCTCCCAACTATACAGGACTTTCATTTTAAAACGAATCACTCTAAATATCTATTGATTTTGAGGGCAATAAGATTTGACAAAAACAGTTCAATTTTAATATCGACGGGAAGTTTAATTACATATTTGGTAGTATTTTACTATTGTAATTGTAATTTCTTTAATTGGAATCCTTTTCCTTTACTTTCTTTCAGTCGTAGGGATTTATTTTCGATTACTTGGTTCGATGTTCTTGTTTGAATTATTTTATTTGTTTGTGTTTATTTTATTGCTGTCTTCAAGATTTTTGACTTTTGTATTTTTATGAATTTTGAGAAGATTTTATTTGAATAAATTCCGAAATCGAGTTGCGTTCAAATCTGTTAAGGAGGGAGCCAATCTCTTGGGTATTTGTATTTTGCGTTTTCATGTGAGTGTATGTCAGATTTTGTAATTAGCGTATTTTGTGAACTGTCTGTTTTCCTGTAGCATTTTGTTATTATTTTATCTGTAAATTGTTTCAGTATGTTAGTTTATATTCCGACGTGTCATAATGACATTATTATGGATTTCATTTTCAGTGTCAAAATGACATACTTTATAGGACTGAGAACTATAATGAAAAATAGACGCAAAAATGAAAAAATTTATTTAAAACAAAATGGAACAAAATTTAATGATTAAAATTAAAAGTAACATTATTACAATTCGTTAAATTGATGTTGGACATAGGAGTTGAAATTATTGCATTGTTGTGATTTTTAATTTCTATGGTTTCTGTTTCTTCTGAGGGAACGACAGTCGATGAAACACTCGATGATAATTTCTTCCCAAGAATGGCTGCTGAAATAATTTTCTTGTTTTCGCAAGAGTTGTCTATATATCCTTCAGCAACTGTGTCACTTTTCCAGCCACCATGGCGTTTAATAGTGTGAAGATCGACTCCTGAATCAGCCAGCAGTGAAGCTGAAGACCTTCGGAAACACTGACCTGTGTATTCGGCGGAATGGGGTAACTTTAAAAAAGCAGCGATCGTTTTGCACATATTTCCGAAAGTATGGATACCCACTGGTTGCTTTGTACATTTGTTGTTTCTAAATGATAGAAAAAAACGAGAAACTTCGGCATCGGGGGGTCTCATTGCTACATAGATCCGAACAAGCTGCGCCATATTTATTCCTTCGACATCGCCAGGCGTTACGTAAAATTTTCGGGGAACGTTGGTTTTTGTACTAGGTATGAAAATTCGAAAAACAACCCCCTCATCGTGTACATCTTTTATCCTTAAGTTTTTTAACTCAACTCTTCGACATGCTCCACTTATACCTATTATCATTGACACTTTTAATAGCAAGTATGTTTCGTTGTCTGCCTCTTGTAAAAACTTGGCAATATTTTCTTTAGTAAAAATCCTGGATTTTTTTGGTGTGTAAGAATCAGATTTTCGTTTTAAAAAAGCTATCAATTGATTGAACTTACTTATGTCGACGTTTTTCTTAAGTAATAGTGTACTCCTTAACATAGAGTAATAACTCCATAAACTCGAGACTTTTTTTTCATTGATTCTTCCTTGAAATATGCCAAAAGTACCTTTTCGTGTACGATATTGACAACCTTTTTCTGGGAACACCAAGTTTTGTAGTTGGCATACGTTTTTTCATATATGCCTTTAGACTTTTCGGGCAACAAACCAACAACTGCTTTATTGGCCAATTCTTCGATTTCTGATGGCAAATTATCCATATTATATTATATTAAACGTTAAAATTAAAAATTCAATTCTGACAATGACAATACAAACAAATATTTTTATAGTTACCTGGTTTTATTAAAATCAAGCTATTAGTTTACTGACGAAAACTTAAAATTCATAAAAAAAAACACAAAAATCGTCGGAATATAAAATATTGTATGAAATTCGGATCATAAACAATCATTATGGTACACGCCGTGTTATTAGACTCGGCTGACGCCTCGTCCAATAATACTCACGGCTAGTACCATAATGATCGTTATAATCCTTATAACATAAATATCTATTTTAGGTCTAAATGCAATACATTGTTAATTATAGGGTGAGTTTTTTTAAAGTATTACAAGGCGATATCTCGCAAACGGTTTAGAATATTTTCTTGAAATTTTAGCGAGGCAATAGTGGATGAAGGGACATATTTAAACATATTTTTATCATATACCCCATGTCCCCATTTTGAGGGGTGGGGGGTAACTTTGAAATTTTAAATAGGATTATGTACTTTTGTTTATTAATTTTGAATCTACGTAAGAAACTACGTATGTGTATAAAAAAAAAATGATTTGCTCCACTGCTTACGGAATTATGATTTATTAGGTTACAAAAATTAAAAAATATTATTTACCATTTAATTTCTACTTATTTATTAAATTTCTATTGGATTTAAAAAATAAGTACATTTCACCAATAAATCAAGTTCACTTATTTTAGAATTATTTTTCGTTTACATGGAAATGCGTTGTTTTGACTTCTGTCAGTTGAGAATTTTTACGTATCAGCGATTATTTCTCAGTTTGATGATTTAAACATGGAAGTGAATTTTAGTGTGCAAGTTGATATGTTGTTAATGTTGGGGAAGTGCAGAAGAAACTACAGACAAGCTTCACTAATGTGGACCGATAGGTTTCCTAATAACCCGAAATCTTACATGGCATTTAAAAGGCTGGAAACAAAAAGTCGTACTACTGGCAGCCTGAAGTCAAAACCACAATTTCGAAAGCGAACTAAAACGGATGAAGATAGGGCAGTTGGAGTTTTAGGAATGGTAGCTATTAACCGGCATGTAGGTTCCAGGTGGCTTGCTGCAGATGCTGAAATGAGCCAAAAGTCGGTTGTGACCATATTGCACAATATGTACAAATTTCATCCATACCACATTACACTCCATCAAGAGCTTTATGGGCAAGACTTTGAAAATCGCGTTACATTTTGCAATTGGGTACAAAGGCAAATGCAAGGAAATAACAGGTTCCTAAAGAATGTTAGTTTTTTTTTTAAAAAGCTACTTTCCATAATTGTGGCCAGGTAGGATTTTAAGTTATCCCTTGCGAGTAAAAAATAATTGTTTTTTTTTTGTTTATTTTCTTAAAGGTAAGTAGACACAATATGCACTACTGGACATCGGAAAATCCCCACTGGATGAGAACTGTGCCAAATCAACATCCTTGGTCAGTTAATGTCTGGTGTAGTATAATTGGAGATAGAGTTATTGGTCCGCATTTCTTTGAACGCTATTTAAATGGAGAAATGTATACAGATTTTTTAAGGAACCAATTACGCCAATTATTAAACCAAAACATAAATCCTGAGATGTGGTTTCAACATGACGGAGCTCCACCGCATAATGCAATACAGGCCCGTAACCAATTGAACGAATTGTTTGAAAACAGGTGGATTGGCCTGCTAGGTCCCCGAATTTGACCCCTCTTGACTTTTTCTTCTGGGGATTTATAGAAGACAAAGTGATGGCGACTGCACCTACAACTGTAAACGATATGAAAGACCGAATCCGCTTTGCCTGCTTATTAGTGGCACCTGAAGTGTTAGAGCGGGTACGAAATTCATTTAAAAAAAGAGTGAGAAAATGTTTGAAAGTTGAACGGAGACATTTCGAATCTCCTAAAACATGACAGGCGATTAATGGTAAATAATATTTTTTAATTTTTATAACCTAATAAATCATAATTCCGTAACCAGTGGAGCAAATCAAATTTTTTTGTATACATACGTAGTTTTTACGTAGATTCGAAATTAATAAACAAAAGTATACAGTATGTCCACGGATGGAGTTTACAAGAGGACAAATGGACTAAAAATTGAAAGATACGAAAAAAAGTCACTCTTAATAAACGTTTTTGCTTGTCTAGACAATACGATTCGTCATAAGAAACTTTAATTTTTTTATACAGGGTGGGTAAAAACTGCAAAAATGTTATTTTGCTTAAGAGTAAACATACTTTATTTTGAAAGATACGAAAAAAATCCATTCTTAATGAATGTGTTTTCTACACAACGAACCGAATTAGAACAATTCATTAAATACCTACCTATGTAAAAATTATTTCCCAAAAATTATTCGCTGGCACATCTCTGACTGGTGAACCTAGTTAAAATAATAATGACACTTAAGGTGATAGGTACTTGTTGTGAATGTCTTTATTTAATGAAGTTATTATTTAAGTGGAAATGCTATCTACTGAACAAAGAGTTTTTATAATACAATGTTATTAGGATGGTCAAGTTTCATACCGCTACGTCATGGAACAATTTACCGAGAAATTTGTAGGAATCCCAATAACTAGGATGACAATCTGCAAGTTAATAAAAAAGTTCCAGAGAACTGGTTCGGTTTTGGATCTCAAAAAAAAAAAGAAGAAATACGACCATGATGATGCTGCTACAGTCTTAGTTGTTCAATCTGGTGAAGAAAATCCTATGACGTCCCTTAGAAATCGTGTTACTCAGTTGAAAGTTGTGAAAACAAGTCAAATTCAGAAGATCCTTAAAGCAAATGAATTGTATCTGTATAAACCGCACTTTAATCAAAGATTGCAAGAGGGAGATGACGCGAAACGACTTGATTTTTGCTTGTGGATAGGAGACAAAATTATAAGTGGAAATGTTGATTTTTATAAATGTATCATGTTTTCTGATGAAAGTACATTTTCTACCAATGGAACCGTTGCAACTCAGCACGTTAGGTACTGGTCTTTAGAAAATCCCGAATTCAGAATTATGACGAGAAGACAATATTTCACAAAAGTGAACGTGTGGTGCGCGATATCCATCCATGGCATCATAGGGCCATATTTTTTGATAACACGTGCAATACATTATCACATTTAGAAATGCTGGATACATTTTTCAATGATGAACTCGAAAATCTACCATTAAATTTTTGACAAAATATGTATTTTCACAAGATGGTTGTCCAGCCCATTTCTCTCGTGAGGTTAGAGAATGGCTTGACCGCAGATTTGGTCCAAGGTGGATTGCCAGGAATGGCCTAGCTTTGTGGCCCCCAAGAAGTCCCGACTTAACCTTGGCAGATATGTTTTTATGGGGCCGTTTAAAACAAATTGTTTTTGCTACCACAGTACCAAATGATATTGAAGTGCTGAAGGGCAGAATTATCCAGGCTGTCCAATCGATATCTCAGGAAGAAATCATTTCACTTAATTGAGAAAGCAATTAGAAAAATGTGTCGAGTATGGGGTTGGAGCTTTTGAATTATGAAATCGTTATCGTATTCTTTTCATGTTAATAAAAATGTTCGTATTATTATTATTATTATAATTACTTCATTAAATAAAGACATTGACAACAAGTATCACCTATTCATTATTCAAGTAAAAACGTTCATTAAGAGTGCCTTTTTTTCGTATCTTTTGATTTTTAGTCTATTTGTCCTTTTAGTCCATTTGTCCTCTTGTAAACCCCATCCGTGGACATACTGAGTAATCTTATTCAAAATTTCAAAGTTACCCCCACTTCTTAAAATGGGGACGGGGGGTATATGATAAAAATATGTTTAAATATGTCCCCCCATCTTACTATTGCCTCGTAAAAATTTCAAGAAAATATTTTAAACCGTTTGCGAGATATCGCCTTGTAATACTTTAAAAAACTTACCCTATTGGTGCCTCCACCATTATTTTTAGGATTTAGTTTTGAACTCTTTGAACTTTTAACATTTTGGTCTTATTTACGGTGCACGACTATCGAGCGTGCTAGTGTTTTGTACAACGTTATTTTTACTTTCATGTTTAGTTTACTATTTTAATTTACCACAGGATGTATAGCGTGAAACTGTTTTTAGGCTCTTGCCTGTCGCTCATCTACATTGTATCCCATGCCATCCTTTTAACAAAAGTCAATCCAAGATATTTTATCTTGTTTTACCATTCTATTGAATGAATGATGTCATTTTTTTTTCAAAAAGACGTTGATATTTTTTCGGATTTTCTTAGAGTGGTAGCTGGCATTATCCATGACTATAACAGATCCAGGAGGAAGAAGATCTAGCATTTACTGGAAGTATTCTTCAAACACATCAGCGTTCGTGTCTTCATGGTAGTCTCCAGTTCGTTTTGATTTAAATGCTAGTAAGCCGCCATCGACAAATCCATTTTTGTTACCAATGTGAGTAATTATTAATATCTAACCTTTTTCCGAGGGTGCTTTTATTCCAGTGAACCATTCTTCCATGAAAGCTTGCCTCGCGCTTTTTATATGTTTATCTTGCCATATTTTACCAACGGTAAATCCTTCATTTAACCAAGTATCAAAACTGTCTAACTGCCCTCACATATCGTCGTCGCCAGCAGATGATTTCGTCTTTCTCTATTAAAGGTAATTTTCTGTTTTGAATTTTTTCATAACAAAAATTCATTTCTTTCAAAGTGTCCCATAGTTTCTTCTTACCCATGGGTGGAATGAAATCATTCTTTTTAATGTCAGACATTATTTTAACCAAGGTAGGTATTTCTTTTTTTAAGTAAAACGACTTGTATGATTCTTCTGATGGCAGTCTTTTCATCCTCATTTATTACAATGTCTTTTCTTCCTGTACTTCTCTTTGGTGACCTGATGGTGCCGCGTTTATCCTCGTGCACAAGTCGATATGTTGTTGACCGTTCGACTCCAGTCATATTCGAACACATTTCAACTATTTTTGCAACTCAGAATGTTGAATTTTGGTGGCAAGTAGCGTTGAACACATTGAGAATAATAATTTTCTCATTTTTAGAAAGCGCAGTTTAACTAATCCATTTCTCAGCAACAAATTCAGAAACACTAGCCATTTTCAAGAACGAAGTTTTCCAACAACTGCCGGAAAGTAACTAAATATTTCAAATTTTTAAAATACTGGTAGTAGTAGGTAAACTACTTGTGATCTACCTACCCGATCTCGGGACCTCTGACAATAATCATAGGTACAATAATAGTAATTGGACTACACCTATGGAATACGGCGAAGACCATTGGGTTTTATAGTTCAATAGTGATTTATTACTTTCTCGCACTTAGCAACATACTATAGAAGACAATTTATCTGGTCAATTGCATTTTGGAAAATGTGATTACTTGAAGAACGGGCCATTAAGAGCACACGACAGACTTCAATGAAGACATATTATAACAGTGGTTGATAATGGTAATGATGAATAAAATTCATTTTGAAAGCAATTGAATTCCGCGGCCACGGTCACGTGTTTTCAGATTTATTGCAAAAAATAACAACACAATAAAAAACTAATATTATTAATAATAATAATAATAATCTTTACTTTATATCACTGTTACAAGTGCAACACAAAAATAAAATGACGTCATACATACAAATACATGGGGTACAGGTACCTACACTACATTAAGTTATAAGTTTCTACAAAATTCTTTTAAATTATAGGGTTTCCAGCTCAACTAAAAATTTCTTAATTTCTTTTTTGAATACTTTTTGTGATTGTATTTTCTTCATATTGTCTGGCAGAGCATTAAATAATTTTAAGCACATATACTGAGGACATTTTGCTGTCAATGTAAGCCTATGTGATTTCCAAGGTTCGTGTGTTGTAGCTACCTTGTCTTCGAATATTAAAACTATTTTTGCATTTGAAAAATAACATTAGACATTCATAAATATAGATTCCATATACAATCATTATTCCTAGTTCTTTAAATTTTGTTTTGCAACTCTCTAAATACCCATTGTTAGTGATTACTCTTATCAACCTTTTCTGAACTACAAAAACGCTTTGCATTAGACCATCCCGTCCCCAAAACATAATATCATACTTTAAAACAGATTCAAAATTTGCAAGGTACAGCATTCTGAGTGTCTTCTCGTTGAAATATTTGCCAATGACCCTTATCCCATAGCAGATTGAGTTCAGTTTTTTTATTAGAATATTGATATGGCATGACGAATTCAAATTCTCGTTAATATAAATACCTAAGAACTTTGCATTATTTGATAGTTCCATTTGTAAATTATTTAGTTCTATAGTTTGTGGCTTTGGTGCTGTCGATTGTTTTGTTCTAAACATTAAAATATGTGTTTTTTCTTTATTTAATATTAATCTGTTTTTATTGAACCATTCTGTAACTACATCAAAAAAATGTTGTGACTCAGTTAGCAAGTCTTGCATTTTTTTTCTGCCAATAAGTAGGTTAGTGTCGTCTGCATATTTCACAATATGTTTATAAGGTTTGTTTATTAAAAGGGATAGGTCATTTACAAAGATTATGAACAGAATTGGATCCAACACACTGCCCTGAGCTATGCCTATTTTATTATCTAACATTTTTGACTGAGTTGTTTTCCCATCTTTTAATATGCAGACACATTGTTTTCTGTTATTCAAATATGAACTCACCCACTCTTTTGCCTTACCTCTGACTCCATACATTTCTAATTTCTTAATTAATATTTTCCTATCCAGACAGTCATATGCCTTTGATAGGTCAAGTAATATACCAAGGGCCAACTCTCCCTTTTCAATGTGATGTAAAATCTGTTTAATGAATTCAAATATTGCTGTTTGTGTTGATTTTTTTTTCAAAAAACCGTGCTGGCATTGGTTAAAAATGTTACATTCCCTTAAGAAATTTATTAATCTATTAGTCATTGCCATTTCAAAGATTTTTGAAAAACTGGGCAGCAAACTTATTGGCCTATAACTGTCTAGATTTTTTGGGTTTCCTTTTTTCTATAACGGCTTGATAAGAGCAATCTTAAGATTATCAGGGAATATTCCAAATTTGAATGAATTATTTATTATATATGACATTACATTCCTAATGTAGGAGCAACCAGTTTTACAATGCTGATCGGTATCTCGTCTATTCCACTACTGTGTTCATTTTTTAATTTGTTTGCTATTTCAATAATTTCCTTAGGTAACACTGGCCTTAAAAAGATGGATTTAACATTATCCTCTATATTACAACTAAACGGAATATCTGGTAATTTCTTTAAAAGCTCTGGAATGACTGATATTAGGTACTTATTATATTCATTGGCAATCCATTCAGAGTTTCCCTCGATTTTTATTTTTGAATCAGTTGTCTCTTTTCCCGATACTTCTTTGCAA
Source organism: Polydrusus tereticollis (assembly GCA_963920685.1). Classification (NCBI taxonomy): domain Eukaryota; kingdom Metazoa; phylum Arthropoda; class Insecta; order Coleoptera; family Curculionidae; genus Polydrusus; species Polydrusus tereticollis. The sequence continues at coordinate 29,832,507 of OY987332.1, read as the reverse complement.
ATAGCCCACATACATTTCATTTTATTATCTGACTGTCTGACCTTATTTTCAAATTCTTTTGTTTGTAATGATGTAAGCATTTTTTCATATATTTTTTTCTGTTCATTATATAAGTGTTTATGTTGTTGGTTATTTCTGGAAAGCGTTAATAAAATGTCTAGCCGACGTTTACATTCTGTGATCTCTACATCATTATGTGATTTTATCAGACTTTTTCTTGTTTTTTTTTTGTTTTTTTTTTACTAATTTTCGAGGGAAGCTCTGATTGAAAAGGCTTTTTACAATATTCATAAAAAGATTCCACTGTTGATTCACATCCTCTCTCTCACTGTTATATATATATATCTAACCAATCTTGTTTTTTTTAGACTACTTTCAAAACTCTGTTTATTTTCTGTATTAAAACATCTTGTGTATCTTGGATAGAATTTTGTAATTTTATTAATTTCAAAGACAATCTTCTGAGCCGTGTGATCAGAGATATGATTTTCAAATACCCGTGCACATAATATATATTCGGAATTTGTGAATATATTGTCAATGCAGCTAGCGCTCCTATTTGATATTCGTGTATTTTCCCAGGTGGTTAAATTTACATTAAAATATTTCATTACTTTCAGTTCTTAATCTACTTTCTTGCAAAAGTTCAATATTAAAATCGCCCGATATGAATACCAACTTGTTTTCTTTAAATACCTCACTTAGTAAAGATTCAGTTTTGTCCAGAAAAACGTTAATGTCTCCCAGTGGAGGTGTGTATATGGAAATAAATATTGCCTTAATCTTACCCAAACTACACTCTGCCGCAGAACACTCAAAAACGCCACTTACAGAGGTTTTATTAATTTTTGTTCTTTCGGTACATTTTAGTCCATTTCTGCAGTATATAGCTGAACCCCCATGTTTTCCCTCATCTCGACAAAACATTGACACTAAGTTAAAATCCCGAATTTTATGACTCGGTAGTTGTTCTTGTAGTATACCTTGCACTCTGGATGCTCCTTTAACATATTATTGATTTGTTCCACTGAGTTGCAGATTGATTGCACATTTTGATGAATTATACTTATGATGATCTTGTCTTTCTGTGCGCTTTTAGCCTTGTCCGGTGCACTATTTGGTGTATCAGTACTTGCTTCACATTTCATAAAAAAACATCGGGACCCGAGTAGTTGACATGGTTTCGATATTGTGCCAGTCTCTTTGGAGAACTGGACAACCACTATCTCTCGCTGAATGAAGGCATTCTTCTGGTGAGTATTTCATTTTTTTTGCAGTTTGGTCATTTCCATTGTGTTTCGGTGCAGTCTTTACCAGCGTGTTCCTCCCCACATATATGACGGCATAGGTTTTCTCTGCAGTACTTAGCAACATGTAAAAATCCGGAGCACCTGAAACACATTGCAAGGTTTACATGTTCTTGGATAATAATAAGTTATACTGTTTATTTCTTGATAATGTAAAAAACAAAACAAAACATTAGTGTAGGAGATGTTGAAAATGCTCGCCGCGAACGTCTTGGCAACATCCTAATCTTAAATAGAAATTTCTTCTAACGTTACTGAACATTTCAGGCGTGACCGATCTAATCGCAAGCATTATTTGTCTTCTTAAGTCAGCTAAGTCGAGGGGTTTAGATTTGTATACAATATTCTTGACATAACCCCATAAGAAGAAGTCTAATGGCGTCAGATCAGGGGATCGTGCTGGCCATTCCATCGATCCACGCGTCCCTATTCACCGATTTGGAAATACTCGGTTGAGGTGCTGCTGGACATTGATTTGGTAATGGGGCGGTGCTCCATCTTGCAGAAACCATATCATATTCGCTGGAAGTTGTGGGTTTGCTGGATCAGGATATAAGTTTGTCAAAGTTGGCAAGACATTATTTTGGAGCAGTGCTAAATAATTATCGCCATTTAAATTGCCATTAATGAAAAAGGGACCTATTATATGATCGCCAACAATTTCTGCCCAGACATTAACCTTTTCAGGGTATTGCGTATGTTCTTCTCTCATCCAGTGAGGGTTTTCCCTAGACCACTACCGGCAACTCTGACGATTAGCATGACCGTGAAGTCTAAAGGTGCACTCATCAGAAAACAAAACATGTTCTAATTGGATCACATTGTTATCTAACATTGCCATAATTTGTTCACAAAAATACGTTCTCCTATCAAAATCGTCTTCCATGAGCTCATGAGAAGGTATCATTTTATAGGGATACATTTTATTTTCTTGTAATATTTAAATAATCGAACATTGGGACTGTTTTCGACTAGAAGTATGTGGGTTTTCCTGAAATTCAAGCATAATATGTAATTTGGTATCATCACTTATTGCATTGACAGCTACTTTTTTACGAATTACATGTCCGAGCTGGCGAAACTGCTTTTCTATTTTACTAATTATCCCTTGAGTTATAGGTGGCAAATTAGGAAATTCTTCATGAAATAAGCGGGCAACTTCCATTTGTGTCCGTGTTTTATCTCCATTACCAATAATCTGTAGAATTGTTATTTTGTGCAATTCTGTTAAATAAACCATTTTTCTGATATGTAGTTAACGAAATCCAAACGACTAAAACACTGACAACTACTGTCATGCAGACATAAAACAATTTGCTAAGGTCAGGCGTTTTAAACAAAAGTAAGCAATAATATATTATTAACCAAGGTTTAGACAGCCATCATTATTGCCCGAGCGGCGAGTTTAAATCACGAGGAGCGAAGCGACGAGGGATTTAAGACGCGAGGGCTATAATAAGCTGTCTAAACCGTGGTTAATATATTATTTTTTCCACTACTACAAACTTTTATATGACATTTATCTTTATAGTATTAATAATAATTATAAAAAATTATAGGTAGATATAAGTATATTTTTTAATCAAGTTACCTGCGCTTTGGAATTGGCAAAATATTTTGTTGTTTTGTCAGGTGGCTTTGTCAATGTCAATTTGTGTTCATTTGTGTCATCAGATTTCACGAGTTTTGCGTTTTTTTTAAAAATGAGCGAAGAAAATGTTAGTGATAATATTATGTGTACACCTCCCGAATTAAGGATGGAAGCAGAAAAAATGTTGGTTGTATCGATATTTTACAATATCAAGTAATCTAATATGTATTGATAATTATCTGGTTGCCTAACCACAATGAATTGATGTTGTAGAATTAAAAAATCAAGTTACCTGCGTTCAAACAAAATTCGGTAAAGGTCAAAGATCGGTCAATAATGGATTTCAATGGCTTATTATTGACCATGGTCAATAATGACTTATAAGGTAGAGAAAAACGATTTCTAGCGTTAATAATCGGTCAATAATGGCGATGTTATAGGTTAGTAGTGGAAAAAACTATTTATATCTTTTTTTTTATTTCATATCAGTAAAAACATCTCCTAAATTAAGGTTTTTTTTGTTTTTTACATTATCAAAAAATAAACAGTATTACTTATTAGTTTTTTAGTGTGTTTTTAATTTTTGCAATAAATCTGAAAACACTTAATATTTCCGGAACAGTTAAAGATAGGTATAGGATATTGTACATGAAATATGTCTGAAATTTTCTGAAGAATTAAAAAATTGAATATTATACAGGGTATTATATTTAAAATAAGAAGTTAGTATTTGCCACTGCTACATGACACACCCTGTATAAAATTTTTTTATTAAAAAAGATGCGCAACTATAAATACCAATCGACGTGTCCAAGCGTTTTTTCGGTCATACCCCATGTATTTATTATCGAATTTATTCCGTTTGGCTGATACACACTGTAGATTTGAAGGATGTATGTGTGTTTTTTTTTATTTTAGATAAAAGTACAACCCCTATAAAAAAAAAACAGTAAGAAAAACACTTCAGATAAAAAAAAACACACAGAAAGTTTCCTTACTAAAAGCCACGTCAATAACGTTGAATTCACTTCAGAGTTAAACCAAAAAAGGGACCCGTTGGATAAATAGGGCGTTTCGTTTCAAGTTGTCCGCGTTTACCAACCTTAAAATGAAATGACTCGTATAATAAAGCCGGCGCTTGAGTAAACAGTTCTGTAAAATATTAATTCGCTTTGACTGAAAACCATAAGGTGTGAAATAGTTATTAGGCCTACTGTAAAGTTTCGTTTGTAGGTATATAAAAACTTTTCAGTCATTTTGGCGGAGCGGTTTCGAAAGTACAAGATTTCGCATAACGTACGAAAAATAGTACTATTTTTATAAAGGGTATTCCAATAAGAGTTATTATATAATTATACCTCTGGCCACAAAATGCCACAAAGTACCTGCATCCCTAAATGCTATACCATTCTTAGTTAGTATAAATGTCTATCTTTAAAAGACGCGAAGTAATAAATGCTCAGTAAATATGCAAAAAGCATACCGAGGTATCAAGAACAATTAAAATAAATAATAAGCGTTCTTTAGGTAGGTCCACCCTGAATTTATCGCATGCTACTATTATATTTGAGGATTTACCATTGTTATTGGAAAAATTCCTTAGCCAAGAGCATGTATCGGGGAAGTTTTTAAATTAAAAATCTTAAACATGCCTATTTTCCTAAAGTTGTATTATATTATATTCGTAGGTATAAATAACATATGAAAACATTTAAAAAATCGTATTAACTAATAAATAGCATTGGGTGGAACTATTTTACATAATATAATTACAAGAACCAGATATAATATAGAATCTTACAAACAAGGCGTTTTCACAAATCGAATAATACTTTGTCGTTATGGCTTAATCATAGTCCGATTTGGAAGATGAACTTTTATTAGCATCGTTTATAATAAGCGCTTCAACCATTTCTTCGATCATAATATCTACCTGCCACATTTTGGCTTCTTCTTCTATCACATGATCGATACACTTTTTCCACTTTTCCGCACTGATTTTACCCATAGCTTCATTAAAGAGTCTTTTTAAATACACGATTTTGTAAGTCGTGTTTTTTTTCGGGAGTAACAACAACCTGTAACGTTCAATTTTCGCCAATAAAACTTGCCATTTTAGTGACTACCTACATACTGGCTTATAAGTATTTACACCACAAGTTATTATGCCTGATGATTTATTAATTGCACACTTACCAGTGATCCTCAGTATCGCTTGTTCATGACCCTTAAATATGGTTCTATAGATTTTATCTTATTTCCTTGTCAATGCCCTGTTGCCTTGTAATTTTTAGTTTGATCGACTTAAGGCTTCTTTGGTAACAGACACTGCATACCTATAAATAGTTGGGAGTTACAGTCTTACGCTGTAGAATATCATTTATTGATGTTTTGTTCAGACTATACCTTTTGTTTGACGAGCTTTAAGCTTGCCTAGCATTTTATTCGCTGGATTCAAGGCCATTCTAGGTTCTAAATCTATAGAACCATATTTAAGGGTCATGAACAAGCGATACTGAGGATCACTGGTAAGTGTGCAATTAATAAATCATCAGGCATAATAACTTGTGATGTAAATACTTATAAGCCAGTATGTAGGTAGTCACTAAAATGGCAAGTTTTATTGGCGAAAATTGAACGTTACAAACCCGGCGATAAAAACGAAATCCGCAAATATCTGTTTACAAGAAAATATAATATACCCATGATTCTCGAGTAGAATTAAATTATTTAATCTCCATGCATGTGAATGGCACAGAAGACTGAACTTGAATTAGAGTGATTATTCCTGGTTTAGAGGGATCATATGTAGGATTAGGCATCCGCCTGTATGCGTTTGTACGTGCGTTGTGTAAATGCCGGTACAGGGAATGATTAAAGACACGTTCTGGGTTGACAATTACAGAAAATCACATTCGTACTAGACGTGTTTTATTAACATGCGTCTATTAAGGCATTTTTACATTACCAAGGATTATTACTAACACAAACTAGCATGCATGTGTTGTTGTTTTTGGCCCCCGATTTCGAAAAGAAGATGGCGTCTGTTTTAGCATCATTTAAATCAACCATCGCTGCTTAGAAGTAGCAGCTATCTCCTTGTCGTCGGCAAATATATATACTTAGTAGGTTAGTATATATAGTAGGGTTTGTCCATGTGTAGATATATCAGTTAGTAGCAGCTTTTCAGCCAGTACCGACCCAGTGTCAAACAGACGACAGACAGTATATACTGGGTCTCCCAAAAGTCCCGTATAAAATTAATATCAATTGAAGGAAAACGATCTAGGAAAAATGCTCGGACCCGTAAATTATTATTTTTAATTGTGCATTCTTTGACATAAAAAAATATTATACAGGGTATTTTATGTAGGACTTGCTATCCCGATTTTCAGCTGTTTCCAAGATATGGACATTTAATTTTTTTTTATTAAAGATAATACTTTTAGTACATATTGTATTTTATATTAGAACATGTTAAATAAATCAGGTATCTTACTGTTATCAACTGTCCTTAATTATGTCAATATTGACTTTGACTTAAGTAATTTGTCAATTACCTAAAAATGTTAACGGAAAAGCAGCGCATCGAAATTTTAATTATGTTGGGTGTGGGGACAAAATAAGAAGTCAAGCTGAGGTTTGTACTTTGTTTAACGAAAAGTATCCAGAAAACCAAATTACTCAGTCAACTGTAAGTAGGGTATTCCATAAATTTGAGGAGCATGGTACAGTTAGAGATTTACCTAGAAGCGGTCGACCACTCGTTCTAACCGAGGATAAAAAAATCGGTTTAATGTTATCGCTTACTGAGAACCCCCACTCTTCAGTAGTTACTTGGGCGCTAGATAATGAAGCTACTTGTAGTACAATACATCGATTTTTTAAGAGCGAAAAATTCTATCCTTATAAATCTCTTCTTGTACAGGAACTACTAGAAGATGATTATGATAGACGGCTTGAATTTTGCGAAGAAATGATGATAAGGATTGATACTAACAATGCCTTTTCAAGTAATATTTTATTTTCTGACGAAGCTACATTTTGCCTGAACGGGCAAGTTAATAGACAAAATTATCGATCCTGGTCTCATGATATTCCAAGATGGTTACTTGAGACGCACACTCAATATGCTGGTAAGGTTAATGTCTGGGCAGGCATAATAAATAATAGAATTTTGGGACCTTAGTTTTTTCAAGAGAACCTTACCGCTGAACGTTGTTTGGATTTTTTAACATTTGATTTAATTCCGGCATTAGCAGTTCTTTTTCCTAACCAGATGGATCCAGATATTCCAAATAAGATGATGGTTTCAACAAGATGGTGCCCATCCACGCCAAAGTGTGGAGGTCCGAAGGTACCTAGATGAAACCTTTACAAACCGTTAGATTGGTCGTAGGGTTACTATTGAGTGGCCACCTAGGTCGCCGGATTTAACACCGCTGGATTATTTTCTTTGGAGTTATTTAAAGGAAAGAGTTTACCGAAACAAACCTAACAACATTGAAGATCTCAAAGAAAGATTAACGACAGAAACAAATAGAATACCTCCTGATTTTATAAGGAATGCAGTAAACGGATTTTACCATCGCCTAGGGGCGTGCCAGGTAGAAGGCGGTGGACATTTCCAGCATTTGTTGTTAGAATTTTCATTTTAGTAATACATAACAAATTTTTATGGATAACCTTTTTGTTTCAATTTTCAAATTAAATATCAATATCTTGGAAACAGCTGAAAATCGGGATAGCAAGTCCTACATAAAAAATATTTAGAATATTTCGCAGAATTTGAAAACCTAATAAAAAATTAAGCATTTCATTATTTAAAAAAATTGTCAAAGACGTGACAACTGTTCTATGAGACAACCTGTATAATATTTTTTTATGTCAAGAAATGCCCAATTAAAAATAATAATTTACGGGTCCGAGCATTTTTCCTAGATCGTTTTCCTTTAATTGATATTAATTTTATGCGGGACTTTTGGGAGACCCAGTATTACTTACCTGCGCCAATTTAATGACTTGTAAACTGCCAGCGAATAATCGTTCAACTTTTTAAAACGCCCTTGTAACCTTGGACATCATTACTTGTAAACTAGACCTTCATCAAATTATTGGTTTTACTTTTCAAGTCACCTTTGAAACCAGAACCAGGTCCGACAAGTCGTTTAACTCGTGCACAACTTTATCTTGAAGGAATGCAACTCCTGTTAAACAAATTTTTCACTGACTAATGGTACACATTAAAATCCATTGCCATTGGCCTGGATGATTGTATTGGATTTTCATGTATTGTGAGCATGATATCCAAAGCTTCGTCTCCCGCGGTTGCTGTTTTAGGTCGACCTGATCTAGCGACTTCCCTAACAATGCCTCTTTCGCGAAATTTCTTTACCACTCGACACACCGTTTACTGATATAATTGTGGCCTATTTGGATATAATTCATTGAATAACTTACAAACCTGATCTTGCGATTTCTTCATATTTCCGTAACCGCTCATTAATAAAATTTCAACTCGTTGTTTCTCATTCAGATGAACCATTGTGTAAACAAATTAGAAATCAGACAACAGAAAACATGTCATGAAAACACCTTGACTCAACTGGTGGGTATTAGGTAAGAATAATTAAAATTAGTAGGTGAAAATTTGAAATTCAAAAAGTTCAGAGTTTCCCCACTAGAATCCAAATATGAAATCATATTTTGCAGGGCGTTCCATTTAAAAAAAAGTAGGTTAGTCTCTATGGCAACCAAACCAGAAATGACAGAAAAAATTCATGCAGGTAAAAATGTGGGGAATAATTTACTGAACAACTTTCATGAAGGTCACTTTTTCGTATACGAAGTAATTCAAAAGTTACAAGCATTATGCGATTTTTTTGCCACTCTGTATATTATTATTGATGGAATTCACTGCCCGTAGGTTGGTTTTTAAACACACAAGTTTTCTTCCAGAATAACAATGTTTTTTACACACGATACATTATATTAGTTGGCGATAATCATAAAATGTGGAAATTCCAGCATAAAAACCTTCTGACACGATGAACAACCAGGTGCACACAACAAACAAAGATAGGGAAAAACTGGCATACTTGTAAACTATACCACTCTCAAATAGTAAGTGCACTGTGCCAATGGAAATGTATCCCAATTGCTTGGTTATTCCTGCCATTTACCCATATTTCTTTTACAATCTCCATTATTTTCCCTACTTTAAATTACAAGATTCGTAAATATTGGAGTAGAAATCGTATTGGCCCATAAAAACCTTCCATTTCCCTGTAAATTTATTTACTTTCGGGCCATGTTTTCTAAATTATGAACCTATAGCTGCCAAGGGAAGCCGCGTTGAGATTCCTTGAAATTTTGCTAAGCACGCGGCGGTTATAATGTTCATGGGCGTTAGGTTTCAGTATAGTATTCGCTTGTTTTTAAGACATTATACTGGGTGGTGTATGGCTTAGTTGAACATAGGAAAACACATGTAAATTTTGAGGTGGCTATACAGGGTGCTGATAAAGTCTGGAATAATCGATTTTTCTTGAAAACGCAAAAGTTATTCGAAAAACGCTCGGACCCGTCGATTTTATTTTATTCTTTAAAATTTTTTGACGTTCTTCAGTATTATACCGGATGCGCCAAAAACGCTAGGCAAGTGTCAACTTCACTTTTTCAAATAGAATACCCCTTTTTTCTCCAATATTCAGATTCCTCTCTAAACTCTAGACAAGTTTCATATAACATGTTGTATGGCTAAAGTCAACAGGAATTGAAATACAGGGCCCCCAATAAAAATCAAGGTATAATTTTAAAGCTTGTTTTCCATGACAAATACTTAGGCTAGGAAAAAAACTTTAACAGAAAATTGGTAATACAGTGAACAATCTAAAATATTATTTGAGTAAGTGTTGAAAATGGTGTCCATTTACGGCTCTACAATGTCCCAATCTCTCAACAAATTCTAACTGTACATTATGTACAATTTCTGGGGTAATTTGTCTTATGGTTGTTGTTATACGGGTTTTGAGAACATCAATATCTTCTGGTATTTTGGTAAACCCTTTCCTTAATATAATAGAAAGAAGTCCAATGGCGTTAAGTCGGGGGACCTCGCAGGCCACTCTATTTGACCCCGTCGACCTATCCATTGATGATGAAACAACTCATTCAATTTTGATGGCAAGATTACGAAATTTTCATATCTTATTAGTCTTTTTTGAAAGACAAAAGGTACCTAGTTACAGTATTAATGAACAAGTTGTTAGTTTTAACTAAATTACATGTTGCTAGAATGTACTTTAGTCCCTTGGGATTAAATGACCCGCTTTAGTCCTCGCTTGGCGGGACAAAAGTACCTACTTTAGTCCCGCAGGAAAAAAATATGGGTGATCTTATAACGTAATGCAATATTCACTCCTTTTTTTTCATCCCTCTGTTGTGGTGCGAATTTAAAATCAATTTTTCTCTAAAGTAGTGTATCCGAGCGATATCAATTAAGAGCACCCTTTTGTAATTTAAAAACCTTAAGGTTTGTTTCATAATTTTAGTTAAAAAAAATTAAAATGTATACGCAACAAGAGTAGGAACGATTTATCCCCTTTATGTCGCCAAATATCGATCGCTAACTTCTTTTTTTTTTCTTCCAAGGGTCCGTCCAAGTGCCGGATGCACTTTGGCCAGGTTTGGCCCATTGTGCTCACCCTAGTTTGTTCTTACGCCCACTTATTGATTCCAGTTCCTTGCACTAGTTTGTGTAGGCCAACTGGGGAAAGTATCGGAATATCCTTTGGTTCTAGTCTTGGTTGCCCGAGCATTTTGTTGCCCTGTTGCAAATACTATGCTATATCGTTTCACTGTCTCGCCCGCATAACCTGCAGCTTAGGTCTTCTCAGCTGATATCTGCTCATCAGAAGTAGCTGTTTTGTTATTTTCGGGTCTGGGTCCCCAATGAAAGATTTGCTATGGTTTAATCCCTCTCTGTTGTTCCAGTCGATTTTGTGTTGATTCCTTGTCCATCGTTTTATGACATCTCGTACTGTGCACGTTGGGACTCCGAGTGCCGGTTCTGGACGAATGAATGTTTTTCCGACCCCTTTCTTGCAAGTTTGCCGGCCTTTTCATTTTCTGTAATACCTTCATGTCCTGGTACCCATTGTAGTATTACTTTGTTGGCTTTGTCCTCTTGGCATTCCCATACCAGTCTTGATGTCACCTTATTGCATGCTAGCGCTCTAAGGGCTGCTTGGCTATCGGAGTATATGTGAATCCACTTATTAAGATAAGTCCTCCTATTGGCTTCATATGCACACTGTAGGATGGCGTAGATTTCCGCTTGGAACACCGTGGGAGACTTACCGAGGAAGAAATAAGCATCTCTCTTCGGTCTTACTCCGTATATCCCTGCTCCGGTACCGTCTTTCGTTTTTGAGCCGTCTCTGTACCCAGGGGCGTATATACGGGGGGGGGGGGTGTAATGGGGGTAATTACCCCCCCCCCCCCCCCAGGAATTTCATAGACCTAACCTTTCACTGAAATTATAATATTCCAAAAAGTATTATCAGATCAACTGCAGCAACTTTTTTGTTCGATCTAACAGCAGCGCTTTTTTACTTTCGTCGACAGAGCATCGCGCCAGGACGTGCCACGTGCCACTAACATGAAGACAAGCCGCCAAGCGTCAGAGACAAACGCATCGCCCCAATATATCTGCAGAAAATGACGAATCTTATTTTAGAATTAACATATATATTCCTCTGTTAGATAATATATTACAAGATCTCCAATTTCGTTTTAACGAGGAATCTTTAAATACCTATGAGTTTAATATATTTTTTCTTTCCATTTTCATTTCAAAAACGGAGACTGAAATTACTCAGTCGATTGAAATAGTTGCGGAGTATATAAGCAAACTTGAAAATACCCAAAATAAGGACTTAATACTTTTAAAATTAAAATCGGAATTTAGTATTTGGAAAAACATAAAAAAAGCATTACAGATGGTTTAGGTTTATATTCGTCCTGCGATGAAGATATTTTTCCAATAATAAAAAAATGCTTACAAGTTTTGGTCACTCTACCCGTTAGTGTAGCCTCAGCTGAAAGAAGTTTCTCCTCTCTGCGGCGCCTTAAAACGTGGCTTCGTTCAACAATGGGACAGGATAGATTAGTTGGGCTATCACTTCTGTTTATGCACAGAGACATCCAAGTAAATGTAGACCACGTCATAAAAAGATTTGCTAATAATAAAAATAGACGACTTGATTTTACATTATAATTTTTTTTTTAATTTCATGTTTTCTAGCCTTGCGAGTAGGTACCTATGTTTTGCTCAAGGGAATATTTTCTTGTTTTTTGCTTTAACATGTTTTTATTAAATTTATCATTTTTTATAAAAATATATTTTTTGATAACTGTGTTAAGTATTTGCTATTTCTTTCATATGTATTTATATCTATTTTATATTAATAAGAAAATTAAATTATATCTTGTCTGCATTTCTGTTACCTATACACTTGTTCAATGCAAATATTAGAATTGTGGACAAAAACGAAATTTGGGCGTGGCTCCTAAAATTTTTCGCCTGCGGCGCTATTTTAACCCTACCACGATTTTTCCCTCGATCCGTGCCACTACCCCCCCCCCCCCAAACTGAAACTCTGGATGCGCCACTGTCTGTACCAGATTATTGCCCCAGTATTACAATCTGGTGTTTTATTGTTCCACGCATCCCGTTTGCCGATTACGGTCTTGAATGGTATGTAAAAGCGATATGCAAAGTTTGTGTGGTCTGATCTCATTTCTAACTAACCTACTACTACTAACGTGACTAAATTTTAACAAATTTGACTTTGTAAGTTCATAAAGTTTTCTATTTCAAATACAAATTCAAGTTTCTGTCTTGCATACTTTCGACTAAAAAATTAAAGAACCCATCTTTTGGATACCCACCCTGAGGGGTTGTAGCTTCCTTGGAAATCATTTCTCGATATACCGGGTGTTTCTCAAAAGACGCTCACCCCTAGTCTGCATTTATTGGCATACTTTTTGATTTACCGGAAGTGCCTTGACTTTGGTATTTTAAATGGAATACCCTGTATATTTTTACTTATTTGGATTCAGCATGATATTCTGAGTAAAATGACATCCCACTTGTCATTTTTTGTCGTGTTATATCATTTTTATTCTCATTTTTTGTATTGAATCTAGAGGGCCATGAATTAATTAAATAGGTTAATTTATAGTCAAGTAGTTTACGAAAAATAAAATTATGTCATATTAATTGACTTTTCAAGTTTCACAAGCGTTTAAAAAATGAAATGACGTTTACTCCATTTGTCCAAATGGAACGATAGTGGTTCAATAGGATATTTCAAACGAGCATTTTTTTCCCAACAATTTGATACCATACACTCCTATGCTATTTTAAAACTTACGCAGGTGTTAAGAAATTGATCCAGGCAACTAGGCTTAATTAAAACTAAACTAAAAGAACTAAACAGTTAACTAATTTATTCTCAACAAACAACTAATAGTAGATAGTAATTGTTTATCATTATTAATAAATCAATCTAGGGCTTTAATTATAATACCAATTATCATCGCTCTAAATGTTTGAAATGTCCTCCCTGTTGATGAAAACAATTTTCCACTTTTTCGACAGTTGCCCTCATTACATTTCTCAACTGGTTTACATTAATTTCTTGAATTGCTGCTCTCACTTTATTTTCAAGTTCTGCACGGGGACTGGTGGAACGTAGTAGACTTTGTTTTTGAGGGTTCCCCATGCAAAAAAGTACGACGGAGTTAGATCGGGGGATCTAATTTAGAAAATAAAAATGTTAAAGGATGAAGACATACCTACCAAAAAGCTTAATACCTTGCTGGCCATCTTATCGGTGCGTTAGTGCCAATCCAATTTTCGCCATACGTGTTATGAAGGTATTCCCTAACAGCACGAGAATTATGTGGTGAAGCCCCTTCTTGTTAAAAAATAATAGCCATTTGTTCAACTACAGGCAAACTTTCAAGAAATTGTTCTATTTCTTCTTGCAAGAAACCTAAATATCTTTCGCCGGTAAGGTGACCATAAAAAATAATTGGTCCCACAATTCTATCTCCAATGATACCTAACCAGCAATTAAATCCAAATCGCTCTTAAAAATTGCCTTCTTCCATTAAATGCAGGTTATCTTGTGACCAATAACGCTTGTTGTTTCTATTAAACATGCCCAAATTTGTGAATCGACTCTCATCCGAACAAAGAATTTTCGACGGAAATGTTGGATCTTGTTGATGTGTTTGTAAAAACCAGTTACAGTATTCAAGCCTTCTGGCATGGTGATTTTGATAGAGATGTTGATGAATCTGGTATTTGTATGCATGATATTTGTATTTATGTAAGATCCTTTATACTGACGAGCTACTAATATCACATTCAACAGCAATTTCTCTGACTGAGGCAGTAATATTTATGTTAACTAATGATAGTACGTCAATTTCTTTTTCTTCACTTACAACATAGTTATTGACCGCATCCTCATTGGGTTCTGTACGCATTTTTTGATCCAGTTTTAAAAAATAATTTTTTCATTTCATTTCATTTTTTAAACGCTTGTGAAACTTGATTGGCGATTTTCCTGCTAACTATAATAAAAAACAAATTACATATTTCTCAATGATTTTCGATAAGGAAGCCCAATTTAATGTCAAAAAATACATAGTTTTACAAATTTGACAGATGAGACGCCATTTTCAATTTTTTTAAATGGCAACCCTCATACATAACTAGACGATTGAATTGCATTTGGCGATCCGTTTCTGAAACTATATAGTCATTTTTTGACATCTGTCGGATTTGACTATAGCGTAGATCGCTTGCTCACGGGAAATTATGTCACTGTGTTAATTAAGGTGTTCAGCTTAAAAGGTCTATTTATTAAAGGGGTGAGACACTTAAAAGACAAAATCGATGGAGGCAAATTAGGAACCCTCGTATTTCCGAAACGGCTGAAAATAAGTATCAACAACCATATAGTTTTAGAATCGGATCGCCAAATGCAATTCAATCGTGTGGTTATTTATGGGGGTTGCCATTTAAGGAAATTCAAAATGGCGTCTCATCTGTCAAATTTGTAAATCTATGTATTTTTTGACAATAAATTCGGCTTTCTTATCGAAAATCATTGAGAAATATGTAATAATTTGTTTCTTATTATAGTCAGCAGGAAAATCGCCAATCGGGTGAGACACTTAAAAAAATTTCCCTGTACAGGGTTTTCAGAGATATTTTCGGTCCTATCTACAGGGTTCCCTATAAGAGATACAAAAAAACTTTAAATGTAGAAGTTGTGGGGTTTCATCTGAACCGCCAGAAAATTTCAAAAAAATAGACAAGTGACGTTCTGAAAGCTAAGAAAAATTAAAAAAAAATTTTTTTTTATGAAACACCCTGTATATTTTCTATTTTTCTGAAAGATCTTTCATTCCTGATTCCAAAAATATATAGTTTGTCTATATTTGCATGAACCGTCATTAAATTATTGTCGATTCGTTATTGTAAGCGGCACCATACAGTAATAAAAATTATGAGTAGAGTGCTTTGGAAAACAATAATTATTCACCGACAGTGTTTAGTTTTTAATAGGGAACAGTCGATTTAAAAATAAGATTAAAGAGGTTATAAACATTCTATATTAAACATATAAATGAACCATTGTAGTCTTTCAAACAAAATACAAACAAATAAATAAATAAACTAAATTAACTAATAGCTGTAATATACGGGTGTATTCTTGGTCCATTTATTAGCATGCTTATAGAATAAATGGATCATAATATCTGATTTTTCTTCAGTGGAATAACCCATTTTAAAAAATATGCGAATGTTTTTTCCTCTATACTATAGATTCTTACATTGACAGTAGTTCCTTATTGAAAACTAAATTGTGCCATACAATTGTTTTCCAAGGCACTCTACTCATAATAATTTTTATCGTATGGTGCCGCTTACAATAACGAATCGAATGTAATTTAATGACGGTTCATGCAAATATAGACAAACTATATATTTTTGGAATCAGGAAAGAAAGATCTTTCACAAAAATAGAAAATATACAGGGTGTTTCATTAAAAAAAAAACAATTTTTAAATTTTTCTTAGCTTTTAGAACGTCACTTGTCTATTTTTTTGAAATTTTCTGGCGGTTCAGATGAAACCCCACAACTTCTACATTTAAAAATTGTTTGCATCTCTTATAGGAAACCCTGTAGATAGGACCGAAAATATCTCTGAAAACCCTGTACATGCAATAAAGTGGTTTTTAGTTTTTCTCTCGAAAACGAGGCAATTAGTTGGTAAATCCGAAAAAAATATGAAAATTAGAAAAAAGTCAGTCGCGTACAGGGTTTTCGTTTATATTTAGACCCCTATCTAGAGCGAAAACAATAAGAGATAGAAAAAAACTTTAAATACGAAAGTTTTAGGATTTTTACTGAATCATCAGAATTAGCAAAAAATTTTCAATAGATGATTACAATGCCGAAAAAAATAAGCTACTTATGTTTTTTTAAATAGAACACCCTGTATCTACTTTAATAAAATTATAGATATTTATTTCCTGATTCCAAAAATATATAGTTTGTCTATATTAGCTCAAACCGTTTTTAAGATATAAGCAATCAAAATTATAAGAAGTTGTATTTATTTTCGCTTATGAATCTAGAATGCCTTGAAAATCAAAAGGCCTACATTGATGATGCTCCTCTTACTATTAAAATAACATTTAGGAGGCGTTGAAAAATAAATGCAACAAGTTTAGATCCATTTGATATCAATTAATTTGTAGTTTGCTACCAAATTTTTAGTTAATCATTAAGTATTAATATTTTAGTAACAATAATTAATTAAAATAAAAAAATAGTAGATTATACCACGAGTCAATAATGATAGCTATTATTCCCGAGGAATACTTACGAACCGAGCCGCGTAAGCGGCGAGGGAGTAAATATTCTGAGGTAATAATAGCCATTATTGTGAGTAGTATACTCTACTTTATCTACGACTAATTTATTAATTTGAGATTTTTAATGAACAACTTTATTTGTCAATAACATTAAAATTAGTAATAGTACAATTAATAAACTGTATTGGTCGAGAACTATGAATAAGTATGGAAGAGTTTTCAATACAAATATTTGGAATGTCGGTTGCTGCAAAGGAAGAAGATGCTTCATTACTATTTATTTGTTTAGTAATAGTATCTGCTGTAGTTGTCTTGTTTCTCATAGACTGATCAATGTAACATTCAGCTACTTGTGTAGATTTCCAGCCCCCATGATGCTTTAATCCAGTTATATCGCCTCCTCCATCAATGTACAGAGTGGCAGATGATCTGCGATAACAATGGCGGGTATAAGTTTGAGGATTTGGCAAGTTTAAATATTTGGCAATTTGTCTACCAATGTCTGCAAATTTGTTTTTTCCTATACGTTGTATTGTACATTTGGATTTTTGATAATTTAGAAAGAATGAATTGATTTTTACATGTGACGGGCGGAGATCGATGTACTTCTTTATAATGTTGTAAAACGTACTGTTTATGGCGAATGTTCGTACAATTTTGGCTTTAGTCTTGGGTATTGTTATTAAGAAGTTTGTTTGAAGATCCTTTACGTCTTCTATATTCACTTCATAAAGCTCCTTTGACCGGCATGCGCCCATAATTCCAATAATTAATATAACCTGAAGCAAATAAGAATATGAGTTTTTTAATAGATTAGATTAAATACATATGTATATTTACCTTATGTAAAAGAAAAACTTCATCCGGAGCTTTGTCAATAAATGTTTTAATTTCTTTCGAGGTCAGAGTGGAAGATTTCTTTGCTTGAAATCCTTCAGATTTTCTTTTTAAAAACGCTCGTAGTTTTCCATATTTTTCCAGATCAACGTCATGGTTTATTCTCAATATAGATTTAATTATTGAATAAAATTACCATAATGAAGATGGTTTGTATTTTGCACTTAGTTCAGCGAAATAGGCTAGTAGAACATTTTCGGAAAATGAATTTGTGTTATTTCGAAGACGCCATTCGTTGAAGGTTGCGTATGTTTTATTATAAATAGATTTCGGTGTTTCCGGTATTAAGGTAGATGTTGTTGCTGTAGCTAGTTGTACAATTTCTGGAGGTGTACAAGTAAAAGCCTCTTCATTTTCATCCATCCCAATACGAATACATAAACACTACGCGTTTGACAGTGACACTTTTGACTTGGTGTATTTTGTTTCCATGGTATTATTTGATTTGAGAAATTTTGTGATTGGAGCGGGAATAAGGACTATTAATCCCTTGTCATTATTCCCTAAGGGATTAATAGATGGCATTATATTGCGAAAACCACAACTATAATACTTCCATTATACATTAGTCGTAGATAAATACTTTTATGATTGTTATTTAAATTTTAAAAGAAAGTTAATACAATGTTAAAAAGAAAAATAATCAAACATAAACAAAAAATTACTGATTTTCAACTCCCTTGATTTATTATACATTTCTAAGTATTTCCTAATAATTTATGATTTATTGAGTTCATAATGGACCCTCGATAGTCTCTATTTAGCACCAAAATTTCTTCTAGAATTCTTTGTTCCAAAACTTAAATGTTCTCTGGCCTATTGTAATAAACTTTGTTTTCTAAATAGCCCCAAAGAAAAATATCCAGCACCATCAAATCGGGGCTATTTGCCGGCCACATTATTTGCCCGTTTCTTCCAATCCACAAATTATATTTTCCATTGAACTACCTTGTAACAGGGGCAACATTATGGGCTGGCACACCGTCCTGCTGCCAGATAAGAGTAGCGTGTTGGTTGAGAGGAAGCTATTCTAGAAAGTTTGCAATCACATTCTCAAGAAGTTCCAAATATCTTAGGCCAGTTAAAGTCCTATTATAAATTATTGGACCAATAACTTTATTTTTCTATAATGCCGCACCAAACAAAATTTTAACTGCTGTCTCTTGTGATCTTCTGTTAATTTCTGGACTGGTTAAAGTTTATACGGATAATAACAGTATTTTTTTAAAATTTCGTGAATTTTTGATAAAAATTTGTTAAAATGGCTTGCCGCAGAAATAATGTGTTTCAATTCGTCGGTATAATATTGAAACACCTTGTATAACTTCATGAGACAAGTACTAAATTTGTTATATTAAATTTGTGTCCTTTGTTCAAATTAATTAATTATTTAATTAACTTATAATAGCAAGTAGGTGCTTTAATAAATGTAATGCACAATTTTTAGGGCGAATGGCAATTAATTTAATGAACGAAGAAGCTTTTAATAATTACTAATTTATTAGTTAAAATTAACGCTTCACTGGATGTTTGATTAAAATGTTTAATGTTTATTAAACGGCTTAGAAATTTTTAGAAAAATGTAATAATTATTTGTTCTCTGAAAATAACCGCATATTTGTATCCTTTTGTCAACAAAATGCCAGAACCCTTTTTTAAGCTCAAAAATGCTTAAATTGTAAAGACATGCCTAAATTTGCTCGAAAATCCTCCACAAAAGGCATAAAGGTAAAACTTGGGAGTCAGCGAGGGAGAAAGAGCACCCAAGCTTAAAGTACGATTTTAGGCGGTCCAGAGATTTTGAACGCATTGCGAGCGAGTTTGGAGAGAATTTGCATCCTTTGCTTTGGCCGTTAAGCCTATTAATGTACTGTTTTTTATTAAGGAACCTTTAATAAAACACTTCTTCAGTACAACAAACAGATTAGTTTGGATATGTGTTATGTACATTTTGTGACACTCATTTCTCAAAGTTTATTTTTCCACATTGGGCCGCAAATTGAAATACTACTTTATTACCGCTGTTTTGTTTATTTATTCATTATTTTCAGTGCCGCTAAACATTAATTTTTTTAGTTTAATAATATACAGAATGACCTCGTATACGAAAAAGTGACCTTTATAAAAGTTGTTCAGTAAATTATTCCCCACATTTCTACCTGCATAAATTTTTACTGTCATTTCTGGTTTGGTTGCCATAGAGACTAACTTACTTTTTTTAAATAGAACACTCTGCGTATGATTGCATATTTGGATTCTATTGGGAAAACTCTGAATTTTTTTGTATTTCAAATTTTCACCTATCTGCAAGCGTTTCCGAGATATTGACAACTCAAAAATGAAAAACTTCCTAGTTATAATTATCCCTACCTAATACCCCCAGTTGGGTCAAGGTGTTTTCATAACAGCGACCTAAGAGGTGTCGATTTTAAGTTCCTCTTTAATTCTCTGTTGTCTGATTTCTAATTTGTTTACAGTATGGTTCATCTGAATGAGAAACAACGAGTTGCAATTTTAATAATGATCGGTTAAGGAAATATGAAAATCAGGTTTGTCAACTTTTCAATGAATTGTATAAAAATAGGCCTCCAACCAGTCAACGGTGTGCCGAGTGGTAAAGAAATTTCGAGAAACAGGTAGTCTTAGGGGAGCCGCTAGACAAAGCTTTGGATATCATGCTCTCAATACATGAAAATTCAACACGATCATCCAGGCCAATGGCAATGGATTTTAATATGTTTCATCAGTCAGTGAAAAATTTGTTTAAGCAGGAGAAGTTGCATCCCTACAAGATAAAGTGATAAAGTGGGTGCACGATTTAAACACGGACGATGTTGATAGAAAAGCTGAATTTTGTGAGCTGATGATGAAAATATGCAATAACGATAATAACTTCGCAACAAATATGATTTTCTCGGATGAAGCTACTTTCCATTTAAATGACATTATTAATACACACAATTATCGTTATTGGTCTGCTGAGAATACTCACTGGTTCCAGGAAGTTCTTACTCAGAAGCCCGAAAAAGTTAATGTTGGGGAAGGCATAGTTGGTAGATATTATTATATTGTGAGACCTTTTTTCATAGATGGTAATTTGAATGGCGAAAAATATCTGGACCTCCTCAGGAATCATATAATTTATATGGTTCCAGTAAGATACGGCACCAAAATGTTAGTTTTAGTTACAAGAAAGTTTAGTGAAAATACCGATAAAAAGAAATTTAGTTTTGAATGACAAATTTTATTGCTGCAATCATTCTGGCTATGGCAACGAATCAGTCTTCTTAACTAAATATTAATAATTAGTTATGGGAAATAACATGATTTGTTGCTTGAATTAATCTACTAAATAAGTATGACCTCTATATTTAACTAAAATATACATAAACATTATTTTTTTAAGATTAGCTTAGTAAGATAAAAGACACTACATTCTTAGCTTTTTCTTGGGTACAAAGTCCATTCTTTTTAAAAATTCTTGATGAGTAGACTTTTTTTTTCTTTTTGGAGTAATTAATTTGCGCAGCAACTGTAAAGTTTAGAAAAATTTCTCATATCTACAATATAGGTAGTTTTCAAAAAATATATTAATATTCACTCTAGAACGTATCCATAATTTTAGTTTTTTAAAAGAAATATTTTTCAAATTTTTCAAATAATTTTCGCTTCCTTGCAGGTAAATCCCACATTATACAGGGTGGCGCATCGAAAACGAAACAGAGACATTTACTGGTAGCTCAGTTCTTTTTTGGATAAACGGTCAGACCCGTCGAACTTGTTTTCGAGGGGAACACAAAATTGGCAAAAAATTACGTTAAGACGTGCAGCCCCCTGGACGGGGGTGGCACCACCCCTAAAATCTTAAATGGAAATGGAGGTCGAGTGATACTTTATTTTAAAGGTCATTCAATTCCCTTTATAATGATGTAAAATTCATGTACTTCAGTTCAGTATTTTGGAGATTTATTGATTTAAAGCTTAAAGTAGACTTTAATAAGTACATCAGATTAGTTTGTAATACTTTTAGAAGAAATTTGAGTAAAAGCATTTATCTACTTTCATTTAGTAATATGAATTTTACAGTTCTGTAAATCGTTTTGTAATGGCATCTATTACAGCACTAGTGCTGTAATAGATGCCATTACAAAACGATTTTTAATAGCAGGTGCATTTTTATTTTTAAAAATGCCTTTTGCCAAATATTTTTATTCATAGATGAAAGTAGATAAAATTTTGTACAATATTCTTGTTGTAAATTCATATAACTACACTCGATGTTTGATTAAACTCGGCTGACGCCTCGTTTAACAACTTTAACATCTCGTGTTGTAATATGAATCTTTACAACACTTATATCGTAAATAACTATTACTTAATAAGTAAATGCTTTTCTTCACTATGCCCATGGTTTTTTTATCATGTTGGTGTTGAAAATAGCGATTGGAGCGTTATTTGTGGCAAAAAAAGTTGTTTCTTGAAAAAAGATAAGAAGGGAATATCTCGTACTTATTTTAAATAAGAATTTAGTACATAGTTTGTGATTGATTCGACCAAACTTTGTTGTTGAAATACCTTTTAACGCTTTATATATAAATTAACCATGGTATATTCCACGACATTGAAATTATCGAAAAACAGCCCAAATATTTAATGACCGACATGAGAACAGTAACTTGCATCAAAAATATGTTCTAAGGAACAAAGCAATGGAAGTAGCGGATTTAGGGCACGTTTATGTAGATCCTACGTTACCGCAAATTGGATACTGTGTGTGGTGTTAGTCGACGTAGTCTCCAACGGATTTTAAAGGCCCATAGTTTTTATCCGTATAAAATTCACCTTGTACAAGAACTTAGTGAAGACGATTTTGATCGGCGATTACAATTTTGTTAAGATATGAGTGAACGAATTATAAACGATGAACATTTTCTATTCAACACTTGCTTTTCCGACGAATGTTCCTTTTTCTTAAATGGCGTAGTAAATCGTCATAACTGCCGATATTGGTCCGATTCTAATCCTAGAATTTATCGTGAGGTACACACACAGCAGCCACAAAAATTAAATGTTTGGGCCGGTATTTTTGGCGATCATTTAGTTGGTTTTTCTTACCTGGAAATTTGACCGGTGAAATGTATTTGGAATTACTGCAAGACACCATAGATCCTGCATTAACAGCAATAATTGAAAATCAGAATGATCGGCGGTACATTGCGAATAGGTTGATGTTCCAACAGGATGGTGTCCCACCACATTACGCATTACGTGTTCGACAATATTTAGATCAGACGTTTCCAGGTCGATGAATTGGTAGAAGAGGTACCATTGAATGGCCCCCAAGATCGCCAGATTTATCACCTTTGGATTTATTTCTGTGGGGTCACTTAAAAAGCAAAATCTATGCTACTCAGTCAACATCGTTAGAAGATTTGCGATAAAGAATTGTGAATAAGTGGCTTCAAATTACTCCTCAAATATTGCAAAATGTGCGGCAACGTTTTGAGCAAAATCTTTATTACTGCATGGAGTGTAGAGTCATGGTGGTCATTTCCAACATTTAGTTGGTTGACGGGTCAGTTGATTTTTCATTTTTACACTACTTTGCTGCCAAATGTATTGATCTCCACTAATAATGATGTATTAGAGTTTTATTTAAGCTTTAAATCAATAAATCTCCAAAACTACTGAACTGAAGTACATAAATTTTACATCATTATAAAGGGAATTACAGGACCTTTAAAATAAGGTATCACTCGACCCCCTTTCCATTTAAGATTTTAGGGGTGGTGCCACCCCCGCACAGGGGGCTCCACGTGTTAACGTGATTTTTTGCCAATTTTGTGTCCCCCTCGAAAACAAAATTGATGGGTCTAAGCGTTTTTCCAAAAAAGAACTGAGCTGCCAGTAAAAGACTCTGTTTCGTTTTCGATGCGCCACCCTGTATATAACCAATTTATTGCTAATACCGTCTTACAGAAATGCCCCCAGCATGCGGCGTTTTCCGAAAGCGTTGCTTCTGCGCAGTTTGCGTACGGCAGTTCCGGCTTTAAGCTTATTTAACTTAATTTGTTCGAATAGGTATTGATTAATAAAAGAAGCAATTATAGTAAATCTTGGTATAATATGAAATATATAAGAAGATGTAAGACCATAATTTTCTCAAAGAAGCAATACACCGCAAAAAACTATGCAAATTTCAGGACTTGCGTACTTTGGGGTGTAGATAATATCGCTGCTTTCCGACAAAACCGTCACAACTAAAAATTTACTGTTTTTCAGTAGAAGCCATTGAAATTTTTAAGAAATAATAACCTTATGATAACTGTTCCTTTCAGTAAAAAAAAACCTAGAGTATTATATTTAATCATAAACATGGACGTTCCTAATTATATGTTCAATGTAAAATATTGTTATAAGTTAAATATTTTTGAAAAAAAAAGGGACGTTTTTCCATGAAAACAAATAACTGAAATAAATCGTATTTTGATGTCCTTTATTTGAACATTATACAATGCTTTCAACATTTTGCTTATATAAAATAAATATTATAGTGCAGAACTTAATGGTAACTTACTTGACATTACAAGCAACAAATTAACAGCAAGCTCAATTTAAAATAATGAATGCAAAGGCAGTAAATTTGAACATTAAAAAACAATGCCAATAAAAACTAAAGATTATTATAAAAATCGTAATAAAAACGTGGCACAATGTTTTCGCGATAAGACCCAGTATTCCTAGTTTTTTTTTATTCTGATATACCAGCTTTTTGATTGTATGCTTTCTTGGAAATGATATTTTTAAAGTTGATCGACGATGCAATATTCATTAGCTTCATAGGAGTTTTTGTACAAAAAAAATACCCGGCTTCATTTTTTCTCACCTCAATAACTTTAATATCTGTGATTTTCACAATGTCACCGTTTTAATTTTTATATGCATCTTTGATTCCCCTTTTTTTTATAACTCTTCAAAGTCTATAAACTCAGCGTGACTCATTTCTTTTACTTAGTAGCCGCTTAAAGATCGTAATATGTGATTAATTTATTTGGAAGTTTGTCATTTTCCTTCTCTTGACGACTTAGCTCTTTTTCCTTTAGATGTCTGTCATATTTTTCTTAATTTAATTGTTTTCCTTCTTCTGAAGCGTTTCCAAATTCGGTACAAAGATCACACCGATTTAAAAAAAAAAAAATAACTCGATGTTATATTCTTTTGTAAATATTTGGTAGTATGTTCGATATGACGCAAAGTTTATATTTTTTTCTTGACACTAAATATAATAATCTCGATGGAGATCAGCAATCGTTTTTGACCCTTCTAAAAATTCGCTTTGAGTATCGGCTTGAGAGTAGTGGCTCTTTATTGTCGGGATAGATGCAATGTGCTCTGTAACTTCATTTTTAATTTCTGTGTCAATTGCAATGTGATTAGTGTGTTTTCCCCTGAGTTCTTCGTCAAGTATTTCATTCATTTTGTTTAATTCCTGCTTTTCCATTACTGTTCTCAATGTTCTTGTTATTATTCCTAAGGTAGGTCGTTGTAAATTTTTTAGGTCCCAATATTCCTTGAACATACATTCACATGTTCACATAATTCATCTGAAAATTTATGTATGCATTTAAGCCGACAAATGTTATTGCAGGGTGGAAGAATTTTCTTCGCATCACAAGTGACTAGGGTTTTTACTTTGGTACTATCTTCATTAGTGGTTATCTTTACGGATTGGTAACTTTGTCCACTAATTCTTAGTCTTTTTGCTATGCTCTATGTTTAGAAAATATGTATCAATTGAAGGCAAAAGTGGCACAACTGAAAAAAGAAATCGCAACGTAACAAACAAACGTAAGAAACTGTTATTTTCAAGAAAGACAGTCACAATATGAAATGTAACGTTTTCACATATAATAATATGTATAAGAAGTAGTTACTTTACAGAAAAGAACGTAAAAGAACGAAATGTTACCCTCTTGCCGGTTAGAAAGATACAATACCACTGGCACTTTTTGTTTTATATCGGTCTTGCATACAAAAAGGTTGCTGGTGTTCAGAAGTGCCAAGACAACTGAAAACTGAAAAATGACAAATTTTGAGTTGTGACGGTCTTGTCGGAAAGCAGCGATATGGAAAATAAAATTTCGACTTACAATTTAGTTTCTGGCATAGTTCCGTAAGTAATAGTGGTTATTGTTAGCACCGTAACAGGTGCCCTTTGTGGCGCCTGGTCTCTTTCTTTTCTATTATTTTCTGTACAACATAAGATGAAAGTTACTGTTTTTTTTTACCAGATTAAAACAAGTCAAAATGGAGGTTTTAAATGTTTATAGTAGACTTAAGAAACATGTGCAGTTGTCTTGCCGTGGCACTTTACAGGAAAGAAAATGAATGTTTGTTAGAGCCTCATTGCAGGGAATTATAAAAACTGTAAAACAATACTTACTTTTACAATATTCTAACTTAAAATATAAAGAAAAACATAGGCATTCTTCTACATTTTGTACGAAATTCAAAAATAATAACAATATTTTGTAAGGTAGGTTAATATTTTTTTAAGGATTATCGTAAAATCGGTTACCGTATCCTCTGCAAAAATCGAATACTTTATTTAAGGACCTTTGGAGGATGAATTAATTATGGAAGACCACTCCTTATTTTATGTCGAAGTGGGCTGCCAAAGACGCTTGAGGATTATATCCACTTGCCCTGAGAGAACATTTTATTTGATGATTTGGCAAATCCTACCGAAACAAGGTAGGTTGATTTTTCTTTGTTATCAAAGACAAAGTAAAGTTTCCATAAGCACAAGGTGTAATAGGATTTTAGTTTGTTAATATTGTTGAGTTTAAAATGTTTAGAACACTGATGCCAATAAAGTTATTCTGAGAATATTTTACATACACTAAGGTTTAATCCTTTCATCTGCGGATAGCGCTATTCATCGAATAATACACTCACCGATATAAAATTCGGGACAACCAAAATTTAGATAAAATTTAATGTATGATAACTTTTTCTTCCATAGTCCGATTTCAACCTTTTTTTTTAATGTAGATAATTGTGTCGATTTTAATTAATTTTATTCAATTTTCAAAGATACAGAGTTTACATGTTGAAATATGCAGGAAAATAAAAAGTATATTTTTTCTCTTCAGTTTGTAACACTCTGTAGAGTAATTTTGCAATGTAAACTACACTGGATATGCTTTTCTGAATAGTTTAATTAATTTTCAACATTTTGCTGTTTTATTCTTCTCGGTATCGTCATCGGTTTAAGAGATATGAATTTTTAAAATAAACATTACACTTTTTGCAACAATTATTGAAAACACTGTTGATTTTTTTGGAATGTTTAGGTTTCCTCGGAAACGTATTCTGCATTTGTCAAACAGTTTTGTCAGACATTTCGAGCATTTAAAACGTTTCGTGAGTGAATTCCGAATATATTTTTTATTTTACGATGTCTTTGACATTCGAAGATTCAGCTAGAGCCATTGCTCTTCATGATGTTGGTTATTCCTATAAAGAAGTGGTGGATATGCTAGGTTTTACAAAATCTAGCGTGCAAAGAGCTGTTGCAAGGTTTCGTGAGACTGGAAGTTATTGTAGAAGACCTGGATCTGGAAGAAATCGTGCTACTTCTGCCCTTGATGATCGGTTCATTAGAATCTCAGTTTTAAGAGATCGGTATACCAGTGCAGTAGTGATAAAAAAATGAGCTCCAAGGAGTTTGTCAAGTTGCTGTCAAGGACATAACAGTAAGAGGAAGACTTAATGTAGTCAATTTACGGGCCAGAAGACCGACAACTAGACCAGAGTTAACTGGAAAAGTGGAGGCAAAATCTATTTTTAGACGAGTCCAGATTTTGCCTGAGATCTCCTGACAGACGAGAAAGAGTATAGAGACGACAAGGGGAGAGATTCGCCCAATGTAGTTTTAGCGAAAGGGTTAGCTTTGGTGGTGAATTCATTATGGTGTGAGAAAGTATTTCATTTGAAGCTCGAACAGAACTTGTTTCTTTTGACAAAGAAACTGTAACTGCCCGAAGGTACATTGAAGAAATTCTGGAAGGAGCTGTTGTTGTTTTTGCACAATTTATCGTTAACGAATTCGTTTTCATGCATGACAACGCCCGTCCACATACTGCCAGAATAGTGGCCCATTATTTAGACGAGGTTGGAATAAATGTTATGCGCTGGCCCGCTCGTAGTCCTGACATTAATCCGATAGAACATGTAAGGGGCATGTTAGTAGGTAGACGAATCAGGAAACGACGAGGACAGTTTTCACTCTTCAACAGCTCCGAAATGCTCTGGAAGAAGAATGGGGTGCTATTCCACAAGAGGATATCCATAACCTAATTAGGGAAATGAATCGACGTTTAGTAACTGTTATAAGAGCTAGAGGAGGTAACACAATGTACTAACTTTTAAAACCCCTAATTTTATGTTTCAATTAACAATAGACTTGATAAAAAAGTGTAATGTTTATTTTCAAAATTCATATCTCTTAAACCGATAACGATACCGAGAAGAATAAAACGGCAAAATGTTAAAAATGAATCAAACTCTGCCGAAAAGTATATCCAGTGTAGTTTGCATTACAAAATTACTCTACAGAGTGTTACAAACTTAAGAGAAAAAATATATTTTTTATTTTCCTGCATAATATTTCAACATGTAAACTGTATTTTTCAAATAAAATTAATTAAAGCCAAAACAATTATCTACATTTTGAAAAAAAAAATAGAAATCGGACTATGGAAGAAAAGTTATTATACATTAAATTTGATCTAAATTTTGGTTGTCTCGAATTTTATCTCGGTGAGTGTATTGATGGAAACAATTGTCGACACAATTGAAACTATAGCAATTATTCTAAGTATACAGATATTCGGACCTGAAAGTACCGGGCCTAAATAGATATAGTTTTATTTAAAATACGTAGCTACCTCGTGACTTTAAATAGGTAAAACCAAACGGTTTATCTCATTTAAATAAATCTACTCCAGGATTTTAAATTAATCATAAACTTCATAAAAGTAACTTGGCGATTAGACCAGTATTCTCTTACTTACCTGCCCCTGCAGTTACTTGATCTAATAAACTTCAAATCAATACAAAAACTTTTCACCCAAATTTATTATAAAACAGTTATCAACTAGTGAGTAAAATTATAGGGCTTGTACTTCCAAATATTGCTAAGTTAAATATAATTTGACGTGCGTTCCCTGGTATACGTCCATCAGATGTATTGATTCCAGTTAAAGATCTTTTGATAAAAAAATAATGTAGACCCAATATAGGGGGTCATTAAAAATTCACTACAAAGATTTTACAGACGTATTTTTCAGGTTAAAATAAAACCCTGTAGCAAATGAATACTACCTGATAAGTGAAAATCGTAATGTGACATACAAATAAATTTTTTAAAGTATTAAGGCAATATCTCGAGAACGGTTTCAAATATTTTCATGAAATTTTGGTGAGGTATTAGGAATAGGGAGAGACATATTTAACTATATTTTTAACATTTTACCCCTCTCTCAATTTTGAGGATTGGGGAGCAAGCTTGGCTTATAATATGAGATGATGTATTTTTGGTGCTAAATTTCGAATTGCGGTGAAAAACTACGTAAATTTTGGAAAAAGTTTTTGACTTGCTGATCTGGTTACGAAATTGATGATTAACCAAAATTTGATTGATTTAAGAAAAGAAATAAATTTTACTAATACTTAAGTCGGTTGAAAATATTGAAGTTTTAATAATTGTTTCTCAGTTTATTGCAAAACATAGAAGCGAATTTTAATAATATGCAAGTTGATACGTTGTTTATTCATGACGAGTGCAGAAAAAACTATAATAGGCATAAAGCATAAGCATAGCATAAAGAAACTACATTAGTGTAGACAGAGAGGTTTCCCAACACCCTCAAATCTGACATGGCATTTAAACGGCTAGAAACTAGGTGTCGCACTACTAGCAGTTTTGAAGGCCATACCATCAGTTCGGAATAGAAAGAATGAAAATATAGCAGTTGGTGTTTTAATAGCGGTACCTATTGACCCTCATGTAGGTTCCAGGTGGCTTACTGAAATGGGTCTGAAATAACAGCTGTTATAACCATATTGCACTGGTATAAGTTGTATCCATACCACATTGCACTTCACCAAGAGCTGTTGTTTTTTTTATGTGCACAACACTGCAGGATTAATCCTTTATGCCACTCTACGAGCGGTGCGTGTGCGCAGAAGATGATTCACGTTAGTCTTGAATCTTTGGAGAATATACTCGTTGGGGAACACGGCTTCAGGGAGGTCGTTCCAGAGTAATGACGTTCTCCAGATGAAACAATTTTTAAGCAGTGTTGTTCGAGGCACACTAAGCTGAACCACTTACGCTGCAGTGGCTCGTCGTGTATTTTTACCATGCACTGCTCTGAGTGGAATCAAGCGGGCACCCTGCCTTCGATGTTCAAGGCTTTCCAGGTTGTTTGTCAGATCGTCGTCACCGACCAGGCAAATGGCTCTTCTTTAAATGAAATCTCGCAATCTGGGAGTATGTTTAGGAGCAGAGCCCCAAATATGCAATCAGTATATCAGCGATGGTCGAATTTGGGCTTTATAGAGCATAAACAGTTGTTGAGGTGTGTAGAGGTTCTTAGTTCAGAAAAGTATTCCAAGCTTCTGCTCAGCTGCTTTAGCAATAGCCGCAATGTGACAATGTCAAGACATATGACTATCCAAATTGACGCCCTATAAATGAATTGATGCCAAGAGAATTTTAGGAAAAAACTGCCGCCTGGGTTTTTTACCGTTAAATTCTACTTGGTTACTGTCGCCCCAAGACAGAATTTCTTCCAGGTCTTTGTTGAGATGGGAGACTTCTTGCTACCTACAGAGATGTACATTGGCAGCCGATGTCCGAGCATCCAAAGTAAAAGATTAAACTAGTGTACTGTCATCAGCGAAGCTATATATAGGATTTTTAGATTTTCCAGAAGATCGTTAATATATAGTAAAAAGAGGGTGGGCGACAATATAGAACCTTGACGGATTCCGGAGTTGATGTTAAATGTGTCTGAAAGAAATCCGTCCATCGCCACTCGCAGAGAACGGTTTTTAAGAAAGCTTGACAGCCATGCACAAAATTGAACCGGCATTCCGTATGCTCTCACTTCAGTTAGGAGCCCCTCATGCCATACTCGGTCAAAGGCCTTGGAAATGTCCAGTGCCACCGCTTGGGACTCTCCATGATGTTCTATTGCGTTGTTCCAAACGCAAGTAACATAAGCGAAAAGTCTCCTGTTGATCTAGACTTACTGCCATATTGGCAGTCACTAATAATGTTGAAGTCTTCCAGGTGTTTTAATAATTTTTCGTTGATAGCCTTGTCCATAACTTTTGATATAACCGAAAGCAATGCGACTGGACGATAGTTGTTTGGCAAGGTCTTCTTGCCTTTTTTAGGTATGGGCTGGACTCGCGCAGTTTTCCAGCAAGAAGGAAACATTCCTTTTTTTGTAAGATAAGTTAAAAAGTCTACAAAATACCAGTATCAATTTGTCAGCGCATGTCTTAATTACTTATTCTCAGGACAGAATTGTTTCTGATGTCAAGACTCCTCGAGATTCGTTTCGTTCGGAAAACAATTTTCACAGTTCAAAATAATCATATTTCTTCGCGCAACTTACGATGACTGTAGCTTGGAGGGGGCATTTTCGGACACATGTTTATGGAGAAAAAATGTTTTAGCTTGATCTCAAAAATATGCCCTTAAAATATTTACAGCAAATTTTGAAACACCCTGTATTTTATAAACAAGACATTTGCTCTTTATTTAGACCAGAACTATTTCGAATTTAATGACGATATTTACTTAAGTAGGGGGAACCCCTTAAGTCCTATATTAGCTGAAATATGTATGGATAATCTAAAGAGAAAAATTCAAGAAACCTGTAATTTTAAAAATTTCGTTTACTGAGTTACTGACACAGATATTATGTCAGTGATATTTTGGCGAATGTTTTTGGATCCAATAGACAAATAAAAAACTTCTTTAGATTTTGTAAATAATTTACATCAGAACATAAAATTCACTAAGAACTCATTAGGATAAGATCATGCTATTAATTTCTTAGACCTCACTATAATATCTGTCAAAACCAATAAACACGACTTTTTGACAATTTTTAACAAACGATCCTACATGGGTAAACGAATACATAATTATTCTTCTTATCGTCCATATTCCCACAAACTTTCGGCATACTAACAACATAAACTAATGGATTTAAGGGAAAGTCTCAATAAATATCAAAATATTAATAAAGAAATCTAAGTTAATAATGGATATAATAAATTTTTGATTGACCAATAAGTAGAGAAAAAAACGATATAAACGTGCAATAGAATTAGTATTAACAAATCTAACAAAAACAATTTCCAAACTTTGACATTACTAAAAAAAACATAATTTTGATAATACTTTTAAAACTTTGTAATTAGATAACAAAGATAAAATATTAGATTTCCTAGAATGAATGGAAATAAACAAATACAAAAATACAAAATAATACTAAATGATGAATTGAATGGACATAGATAATTCATCGCTATATCTTTATCATTAACATAATCAATTTTAGTATAATTATTTGTAATTACTTATTTGTAGGTAATATAATTTCGTATAATACATTTAATTGTGTTCAGGTTACGTCTACAGAAGCCATTGTGTTGGCGAAACAATTGTTATTTTTAAATAATACATTTTTGTTAAAATTTACAAACTAGTTGTTTCAGTCTACAGGTATAAATGGGTATGTGATGTAAAAATAGTTGCCTTAAATAAATAGTTATTTATTATACAAGGAAAAAAGTATTTCGGTTTTTTGTCACACAACACAACCTCGAGTTAAAATCTAATATTTTTCCCGTGTATGATACACTATTTTTTTCTGTGACGGGAAAAACAACGATTTAATATTGAAAAAACATATTATTACAATATATTAAAGTCAGAAAAGTATCGATATAAAATTTGAATTTTTAAACTAGTAGGCTGTTTTACTTATAGCGACAATTAGACCTGCGTTGCTAAGAAACCCTTTAAAATAATCAAATATCTGAAAATTTAATTCCGTGATTTAATTTAAAAATTAAGAACTTAGTGGCTGTTTAGTAGTTATTTTGAATAATATAAAGTTAAAAATGTCTAATTCCGAGATTTCTGTGACTCCACCGAAATTAGTAGAAGCAGAGAAAGTAGCGTCACAAAAATTATTGCCAGCTAAATCGCGCAAAATTTACGAAACCACGTATTCAAGATTTATGGAATGGAAGATGGAAAAGACATGCAGTTCTTTGTCGGAGACGGTATTATTGGCCTATTTTTCGGAACTGGCACAACAACAAAAGCCATCAACAGTGTAGTTGAATTCTTCAATGACTAGAAGTATGTTACAATCCAATAATAATGTAGACATTTCAAAATATGTCAAACTAATTACAATGGCCAAGGTCGTTGTTTTATTTGCGATTGCAGGAGCTTGTCGTATTTGTGAAATCAGCCAGGTAACATTAGATAATATTGAAGATTCGAGAACGTTATTAATTGTGAAAATTAAGCAAACAAGGAATAATGTAAACAGGAGATTTGTAGTTACTAGAAAATATATTAAATTTTACCGAATGTACATAACCCTTCGTCCAACAGCAGCAAAGGATCGTCGCCTATTTTATGCATATCACAATGGAAAATGTATCAATCAGGTTGTGGGTAAAATTATAAAGTACCTCAAACAGTACCTAATTTTCTTCAACTTGAAAATGTTAACTTATTTACGGGTAATTCATTTCGAAGATCGTCTGCTACATTTTTAGTTTAATCTGGGGGAGACTTGACGACACTAAAGAAACATAGCGGTTGGAAGTCATTAACGGTCGCTGAAGGGTATGTTGATGAATCGGTAGCACACAGGACAGAAATAGCTTACTAAGTGTTTAGAACGTATGGCAGTGCTGAAATAATACCTGATTTGCCACCAGGTACATCAACGGCAGTTGTGTCCATGGCAGAAAAAAAATATAATTTCAACACCAGAAAATTTGACTATTGTACCGAATAGTAAAAGGAACATGTCACTCATGCAATGTACATTTAATAATTGTACTTGTGATATAAAGAAAGTGTAACTTTTTGTATAATAAAAATATTCTAAAATTAAATATCTACCTTTACTTATGTGTATACAGGGTCGTTGGTATGTATGGAAACGGTCTATTATTTCTTAAAGTACAACAACTAGCAAAAAATATTCTAGATAAAAGTTTAAGGGGTTTTTATAGTCTATTAGAATTTTAACAAATTAAGTATACAGGATGAGTCAGAAAGCCATAGAGAAATAAAGTTACTTTTTTTTTTAATGGAATCTTAGAATATTTTTGAATTTTACATAAAATTACAATTATTTTTTATTAAGCGTGAAATTCGTACGGTTAGAGTGTGCAATGGTGGGTCTGCTCTCAAGCGAATAATAAGGGAAAGGGGAATATCTGTTTTGAACTCTCAAGCATATTGAGTGAAATGTGGTGGTTGAGCTCTCAAGCGAATATTAAGGGAAAGGGGAGTGACTGTTTTGAACTCTCAAGCATATTGAGTGGAATGTGGTGGTTGTGCTCTCACAAATATAATACTAGTATGTTTTTACAATCTTGTATATTAAAATACCCTTTGACGTTTTTGACGCTCTAGGAGGGAGACACGGCATGGTACTGTTTGTTTACACCGTCCGATTGGTTGTGAGAAAACTTGGCGGTTGTGTGGCCTATCAGAATGCATTGTTGGTTAAGCGTCGTGACAGCGGGGGCGTAACCTTCCTGTCAGATGATGCAGTTTTCTTCTTACACTACACTAGTCCCCCCCCCCCACTGGCCAACGGCATGTGTATCGACCGTGTGGGTGTTGATGTGTAAAAGAAAATGTATTTATTCTGTCTTAGAGAAGACCAAACGCTTTAATGGAACCTGCATAAGCAGGTATCTAATGTCAGGTGGCGCTGAAAGCCAATTGTCGGTTTCTGCACACCGAAAACGTGATATAAAATAAAGAAGTTTATCGCTTTCCTACAGCCTTGCCGAGGAGCTGCAATACGGCGAAACGCGTCCAAGAATTGAGTCTGATGGAAGAAAAGGGACACATTTCCTTCTTTTAATGTTTAAAGGTTAATAGTCGCTTTGGGTTAATTGATTAGCTCTTAACTTGTGTCTTCAATTACAAACCATAAAAGAGAGACTTAATTTTTGCTGTGTCTGATGAATAACTATATGAAAGTTTTAAGTTTTAAGCATAAATTAAAACAAATTTGAATTTATTTATGGTGATGCTAATCGGATTCCACGTCGATGATTGGATTCAAAAGGGTATCTAACTATATCAATTCTGTGCTAGTTCTTTCATAGTCAATTGTTAGGAAATCCTTCTTCTTTAAACAATTTAATAACAAGATAATGTAATCTTTTTCGTCTTTTAAAATGCTCTATATATGATGATACGAGTTACAATTAAAAAAAATCACAATATTAAAACTTAATAAAACTATACATTAAAAGCTAAATTAAAATTAAAATTAAAAAAGCATAAATGTTTAAAAACCATCTGTGTCTAGGAACTCATCTAAGCCGTAGTGGGCCCTTTCAGCAAGGTGCTCTTTTATAGGCGGCGAATGAAAATCCTTTCTGGTAGGTTTTTCATTTCATTTGATATTTTATTATAAAAAAATGGACTATAATAATTGACCGAAATTCTGGTTCGTTGTATTCTATGAAAGCCTATCCTGATATTCTCAGCCGTCCTAGTTAGATAATTATGGTATGCAGCGTTTGTGGTGTACGGTGAGTATTTTTATAACAATAAATAATACATTCATATATTATATATCTACCCGGAATTGTTAGGATTTTTAAATTTTTAAATGTTTGTTTGCCATCGTCCCTATATTCCAGACCCGCCACAATACGCACGGCCCTTCTCTGGAGTGCAATGATTCGCCTCGCATGAGCCGAGTGCCCCCATGCCATAATGGCGTAGACAGCCACCGACTGGAACACCGCATGAAAAGTCTGCAACAGTGCACCACCTGGAAGTATACGAGACACGTTTTTTAAGAGGTAAATATTTCTGGTTAGACGCCCAGCCATATTGTTTACATGCCTTTCAAATCTAAGTGTGGGGTCCAAGTAGACACCAAGAAACTTTACCTCTTCTATATTCTCCTCTATTTCCCTCATTCCAAATGTCATATTTACTGTCTTTGCCTCATTTAGATTAAGCTTATTAGAAACAAACCACATTCTCAGGTCATCAACCACCGCCTCCATATCACCCCATAGCTCATTAAGGTCATCACCATCCTGAATCACAGATGTATCATCTGCAAATAGCAGAATTTTCGCACCCGGGGATGCGTTATTTACATCGTTTACATACAGGGTGACAATTTATAAACTTGAAATGACCATATCTTAGGAACGAAAAACTGAAGAAAAAAACGCAAAAAACAGTTTCTATAAAACGAAGGGGGAACAAAAACAAGCGTATTATCCCACCCTTATCTGCAACCCCTTGGACAGGGTGAGATACACCCTAAAATCTTAAATAGAAAGGGGGGTCGAGCGATACATCATTTTGAAGCTCTTGAAAAATGCTTTCCAATGGTACCATAGAAAGCTATATTTCAGGAAATTCTTCTCTGTTTATTAAGGAAAACAACAAATGAAAACACAATTTTAAAATTTTTTATTATTATTTAATTAAATGTTCAAAATGATTGCTACCAATATCCTGGCATATTAAGAGATATCTCTTAAGAATTCTAAACATTTTAGCCTAGGTATTTTGTTTTGGTTTATTTGGTATGGTTTTTTTGTCGGAAAAAAAAAATTTGTCTATAAATATTCGCATTTTATTATCACAGAATTTACTTTAAAAGTAACTTGTACTAGTATTATTATTTTAAGAACAGTTGACTTTCGGTTCAGTTTAAACGAAAGGCAGCACCTCTTATCTTTAACAATGGTGTACAGCACAGCTGAACGTGTAGAAATTATTTTCATTTATGGTTCCCAGGATCAATGTTTCTTAAGGACAGCTCAACGTTTTAACGAAAGGCATCCAGGCCAAAATGTAAGCCCTGAGAAATCACCCGAGACTAGCCGACGAAGCAGCGCAAATTGAAATTCTGGGGCAGTTTGCAATGAATTCAACTTTATCAACTCGTGAAGCAGCTGTAGCAACTGGATTATCTCGTGAATCTCTAAGAAAGGTACTTAAATTTCATAAATTTTATCCCTATAATCTGCACATACTGCAAGAATTTTGTGACGACGACCCGGACAGAAGAATTCAGTTTTGTGAAATAATGACAGATAGAATTACGGCAGAACCTCGACTAGTTAAAAATATTTGCTTCAGTGATGAGTGTACCTTTTATTTAGATAGGCATGTTAATAAGCAAAACTGTCGTTACTGGAATGACGAGAACCCCCACGTATTAAGAGAAGGGCATACCCAGTACCCCCAGAAAATTAATGTTTGGGCTGGTATATCGGGAGATGGTATTATCGGCCCAATATTTATACAAGGAAATTTAAATGGCGGCAGGTATGCTGAAATGCTACAGAGGTCTATCGAACCACTAATAGTGCGAGAATTAGAAAATCAGAGGGACATAGTCGGAAATTTATCTTTAGAAGAACGCTTACTAGATTTCCAACAGGATGGAGCACCTCCGCATTATGTAGTTCCCGTTAGGCAGTGGTTGGATGATAATTATCCCAACCAGTGGATTGGAAGAAGAGGTCCTGTTGAATGGCCACCTAGATCCCCGGACCTAACACCTCTTGACTTCTTTTTGTGGGGTCACCTAAAATCTGTGGTTTTTAAAACGCAACCTGAGTCACTAGAGCAACTTCAGCATAGAATAGTTCAGGAATGCCGTGCTATATCCAGAGAAACATTTGCAAATGTACGTGAAGAATTTGAAAGTAGGCTTTATTATTGTCTTCAAAACAACGGAAATCATTTTGAACATTTAATTAAATAATAATAAAAAATTTCAAAATTGTGTTTTTATTTATTATTTTCCTTAATTAACAGAGAAGAATTTCCTGAAATGTAGCTTTCCATGGTACCATTGGAAAGCATTTTTCAAGAGCTTCATGTTTCAGTCAACCCCCCTTTCTATTTCAGATTTTAGGGTGTATCTCACCCTGTCCAAGGGGTTGCAGATAAGGGTGGGATCATACGCTTGTTTTTGTTCCCCGTTCGTTTTATAGAAACAGTTTTTTGCGTTTTTTTCTTCAGTTTTTCGTTCCTAAGATATGGCCATTTCAAATTTTTAAATTGTCACCCTGTATATCAGGAAAAGTAGAGGCCCGAGGATTGAGCCCTGGGGCACACCATGTTTTATTTTTTCCCACTTTGTAGATGTCATCCCGTTATAAACTGTCTTCTGCTGTCTGCCTTCCAGATAACTCCCCATCAGGGGGGATTACAAAAGCCTCGCGTTTTTGGAAGAATAGAAGTTTGATTAGTCCGATAAACTCGCTCTTTCTGAACTCTAAATATCATATTATACAAGAATTTCCAAGGCCTGGACATTTTTATACATGAGAAATATTCAGAAAAATAAATATTCAAGTTCAACACGCTATATTTCATTAACCAGCCACATTTTATTAGCCCTATTAATGAAACACACTGTATAACAAACATTGATGGCGCCCTAGGTTAATTTCCTAGTGGTTACTTTAATTTTTACCGCGTGGCCAACAAGGTTGCTAACTGGTTCGTTAATTTTTTGCTACCTTTGATTAAAACAAATTTTTACTTAAACACCTGTGTTTCTATTCCTTGATGCAGGTTATTGTGGAATGTTATGAGGATTCACGACAAATACACTGGTCGCTACTTAACGTTAACATTACTAACTGCTTTTGTACATTGTTTTCCTAACTATCACTTGAAAGAACATCACAAAAACACCCCGGTATCGTAGAGAGTTCAACTTCGTACGTTAGATAACGCGGAATCACTGCTGCTTAGTTCTACTTAAAAAGAAACCATTGATTGCCCAAGAAGGCGTTAAAAGTAAGCGTACGTAAGAGCACCTGCTTCACCGAGCCATCATGGAAAACTGCTGTCCTGCGCCGGGTTTCTTGTCTCTCTATCGACAGGCGCGCGATGCGACCCAACCAATTTTTTGCTTAATCGGGAACTCGCGTCCCAATGTTGACGTTTTACAAGTACCATCTCGACGCGCATTTGACTAGCTGCGTGACTGAATGCAAATAGCTGCGTTAACAATTTATAACCCTTTTATAATTTATAACCCAAGAATAGCAGAGATTGAAATCGCACGCACACAGCAATTACCAACCCACTCTCTTTGACGTATTGATACATGTTTCCCCAACAAACATTATTTATTGCCGTTGCTAAAACCCTATTTATTGCCTTGGGGATACTCACGTAATGGTAAATTAATAATTACTGCCGCTCGAACGGGACATCCGAAAGTTCTCTAGAGATTGCACTTTTGTTGGCAAGTGGCTTGATGTGATTTAAAACAACATCTAAACTCATTTTTACAACTTCGTTAAAAAATAGCATATTATCGATAAATAAAAATCTTACTTTACTGTATCATTTATTGACATAGTATTGAACAATTTGCTAGAATATGATTACGCTACTTCTATTGTATTCTTCTATTACGCTTAAGCATCTTTCATTCATTCATTCTTTTCGAAGATGTGATAGAAAAAAATGAATTATAGACGGACCTTGGAAATTGACGGCATACCGATAGCCACCCTGTGCAACAAATTGAAGAAAAATTATCCATTGCCAGCAGGTAGGCAAACAGCTTTAACAGAAGAAGAAGAGGACAGTCTGTCATCGGCAATTCAAAAGTTGCAGAGTGGGGCTTTCCTCTAACTAGGTTGGATATTTAGTTATTGGTTAAGCAGTTTCTTGATGTCCAAGAAAAGGCCAATAAAACTTTTTTCTACTCCCATCTGCAATTTAGCTATTTCTTGCACAATCTACAGAATGGATAAGTAGGCCATTCCAGTTAACTGAACGGATATAATTTCATATCCATCCTAGTTAGGATATGAAATCGACCAATCACAGTAAAGCATCAGGTACCCAGGTAACTATTCGATTTTAAAATAAGTATTGTATGTCAATGTCCAATTATTGTTAGACGTAAATTCTTGCAAATTTTAAACTTAAAAATATGAGCGATTCCGACGAAGAAACGATAAACAGCACGCCGCCAAATATTCGTTTAGAAGCCAATCAAACCTACGAAGCCCTATTACCTGAAAAGTCCAAAAGTAAATACGAACTATCTTACAAAAAGACCTAAGACCGTCCACTCTATGGACAACGTATTCTATGTTAAGAACAATGTTAAATATAAAAAAAAACGTTGATATCTCTACATATTGTAAATTGAAGTCATTTTTGAAGTTAAAGAGTAGTGGCTATAAACCAAAAAAGGCAAAAATTTTGACATCCGAAGAAATGAAAACGTTCCTTCTGGAAGCACCAGATGAAGAATATTTGTTTACAAAGGTAAGTTTCAGTAAAGTACCCTTTATATTAATATTATATCAAAAATATCTCATTTTGTACGAAATCCTATCGAATAATTAAATAAACCGTTCTTATATGCGCTAGACATTCTCTCAAGTAAGCGCTGGTTCAGTCTAGTGGTAAAGTCGCCGTACCTAGAAAGGGTCGGATAAAGGCTCCTTGGTTCGAATCCCATAGGGGGATAAATACTTTTTATTTTTTTATCTGATACCTATTTGATTTGTTGTCTTAATAATATAATAATTATTAGGATATTGATTTGATATTTCTAATTTATTTTAGGTGGTATTGATTTTTGGTATTTCTGGCGGATGCCGTAGACAAGAACTAAAAAATTTAAAAATCGATCATATTCGATACTTGGGAAATGAATTTCAGGTTAGATTAATCGACACCAAAACAAAAACAGATCGTTTATTTGTAATCCCTGGTCTGTTTTACAAGGTTTCAAAAAAATACATGGAGCTTAGACCACTAAACATGGAGCAATTTTTTTTAAATTACCAAAAGGGTAAATGTACCAAGCAAGTAGTTGGCATCAACAAAATTGGTAATCAGCCGAAAATAATTGCTGAATTTTTAAATTTACCGAACTCAGAATTATATACCGGACACTGTTTCCGTCGCTCGGGGGCCACTCTCCTAGCAGATGCAGGTGGCAACACCTTAACCATCAAGAACTACGGTGGCTGGAAATCAACTCCAGTGATGGAAACTTACATCGAAAATTCTTTAAATAAAAAAAAGAAGATTGGTAATACTATTGTTAAATCAGTTCACAATCCGCAAATAGAGAATATTGCATCGACTTCTAAAGAAAATCTTGCTTCAAATATGTTAGCATCTACCTCGTATAATAGTGTTACAGAGAATAACGTTGCAAATTGCAATTTAAAAAAAGAAGCTATTGCATATAACAACTGTACATTTAACAGTTGCACATTTATTGTAGAAAATAAACA
This sequence comes from Polydrusus tereticollis, assembly GCA_963920685.1. NCBI lineage: Eukaryota > Metazoa > Arthropoda > Insecta > Coleoptera > Curculionidae > Polydrusus > Polydrusus tereticollis. Next base: position 29,791,118 of record OY987332.1, on the reverse strand, counting down.
GTAATCGTATATTATTATTATATAGATCTAATAGGTTAATAATTATTGTTAAATAAATTTCGTTGTTTATTGTAAATTTAATTTTTTTTTAAGTGTAAAGTTTCTTTAGTCGTAGAAAAAATACACTATACAACTCGAGTGGATTGTCCATATCGCACTCTAACGATTGAGCACTCCGCCTACGGCGTCGTGCTCAAGTTACGTCATCGTGCGATATGGACATCATATCCACTCTTGTTGTACAAACTACTATTTTTATCCGATTGTGTCAAAAAATGACGTTTTATGGATCAGATATTTGGACGAAAAGGTAACCTTTTCAATAAGGTATTGATTATTGCGCTGGTAGCTAGGCAACCTTTGTCGTCCTAGTCCGAAAAACATTTTGTCGGACGCTAAAATATTTTCAACAGTTTATTTTATTCAATTATTTACAATATTTATATTAAATGTGCAATTAGAACAATTTTGAACAAGAACGGGGTGATGTAAATTTGATTTTGAGGATGTGTTATTATTTTTGGTCTCCGTTATGATATTATTCTCCAATGTTGAACTCGATTGGGAGACGGATTGCGAGACCTGAGTCGAGACTGACTGCAGGTCAGATTGTGGAATGTTGAATATTTTGTTGGTCAGCTCTAACTTATTACTTAAGGAATCATCTATGTAGCCCTCGGCTACTCCCGAAGACTTCCAGCCTCCATGCCGTTTTAGAGATGTTATGTCTGCTCCCGCATCTACAAGTAATGTGGCCGATGTTCTTCTGAAACAATGTCCCGTGAATTCCTTGGCATTCGGCAGTTTTAAGTAAGATGCTATTTCCTGAGGTATAGAGCCAAATTTGTGTATACCGACAACTTGCTTATGGCATTTTCCATTGCGATAAGACACAAAAAATCGCCCATCACTCATATTTGTTGGACGTAAAGCCAGATAATTTCTATAATACTTTAGATATTCTCCAGTCACCGTAAATGATCTCGGTTTGTTTGTTTTATTATAGGGAATTTTTATTAACAAAGCCGTTCCCAAATCTTGTATGTCATCAATTTTCATATGAGCCAGTTCTTCTCGACGACATGCGCCCGCGATTCCAAAAATAAAAGCAACCTGTAATTAAGAAAATTGTAAGTCAGAAATTTAAAATACTATTATATAGTTACATTTACCTTCAACATTAAGTATTTGTCATCTGGAGCATGGCAAAGGAATTTGTGAACCTCTTCTCTAGTTAGGATCCTTGATTTCTTTGGACAATATCCAATACTTTTTTGTTTCAACAATGCTCGTAATTTCATGTATTTAGATATATCAATATTCTGTTTTACATTTACCACTGCACGTAGCATAGAATACTGCGACCACAGAGTAGATGACTTCATAGTTTTCGATAATTCCGCCATATAGACCAAGAAGACGTTTTCGGAGAACGACTGTATATTTTTTTCTTGCCGGTAATCCATAAATTTTTTATAAGCTCTCATATATTTTCGTAGATTTTTGTGGCAACAAATGTAACATTACTTCCTTGGCAGTTTCTTGAATGTCAGGTGGTGTACCTTCTATAAGATCATCGTCTATTTCCATTTTTAATTGTGTTTTGCAGGTTTTAAAACTAGCAGAACACGAAAGATTAGTTAAAACTATCGCCTGATTGATAAAACGTCAGTTGATAATATTAATTTAATTATTTGTTAGATCCATGTATACGCATATTACAGGTTTCATTGTTCAAACATTCAAGGGACAAAAAATTACAATGCAAGATGAAATATATTGGTTTTCTTAATTTTTACATTATTTTATAATCCGAGCAAAAACACAATCGGATAAAAAATAACGTATGTTATACGGACGAAAAATGTATTTCGGACTATGCGGGTTACTGGCCTCGGCTTTGCCTCGTCCAGTAATCTCCCGCAATACGACCGAAATACTGCATTTTTCGTCCTTGTAACATAATATACTATTATGTCCTACTAAAAATTATTGTTTCATAATACCATAGTTACCAGACACTTTAAATGGTATATAATACCCTGTAACAACTTTGCATTAACGAGAAAACTTATTTATCATTTATATTAAATGAGCAGTTATGAAAAGACCAGTAAAAACGAATTTACCGGCTTTTGATAAGTCAATGTTTTCTATTATTTCGTGATGTTCACTAGCAGAAATTGGCGATGATTGAACGTTTCTTGATGTTGATGGTCTGGTTGATGATACTCCAGCTATCAATTTCAAAATGTTGGTTTTAGAAGACATACTGTCTTTCAAATATCCCTCAACCACAGCTGAACTTTTCCAACCGTCATGTCTTTTCAATGTGGCCATGTTTGCCCCCGCATCCGCCAACAAAGTTGCAGAGGTTCTGCGCAAACAATGACCAATATATTTGTCCGCATCGCTTAGACCCAGGTATTTTGCAATAATGGAAGGAATCTAGTGTTCTCCCAACTGGCTGTGAAAAACAACAACCGTTACGGTAACACAAAAAGAATCTATTGATGTTGCAGTTCATCGGGCGTAAAGACCAATAAGTTCTCAGTAACCCATCTCCTTCTCATCAATAATTGTGAAGACACGCTTTTTATCGGTCTTTGTATCGGGAATATAAACTATTACTACGGACCCTTTATCCTCTATATGTTCAACCAACATATTAACTAGCTCTTGGCGGCGGAACCCACCAAATATACCAAATAACAGAGCCACTTTGTATATCAAAAAAGTTTCATTGGAAGCTTCACGGATGAATTTCAGCACATCTTCTCGAGTCAAAATTTTCGATTTCTTGGTTTCATATCCTTTAGATGCTTGCTTTAGATACTGGCCTAACTTGCAATATTTTGCAATGTCTATATTTTTATTAACTATTAATGCCTTCTTTGTGTGAATGTTCCAGACTATAATCGATATACATAATTAGTATTTTAATATAATTTACAACAGCAATTTTAACATACCAATTCCTGGAAATATCCGAGTAGCACCGTCTCGTTGATAACTTTTACATCATTATCCAATCCCCAAAATCTTTGATATTCCTTATCATAAGCGTCTTTAGAATTATTTGGGACAAGATTATCCAAAGCTTTGGCAGCATTCACAGCAATTCTATCCGGAATCAACGGAAAATCCATTATTTCATATGAATTTCAGTTTTGACTTTGACACAGCACAACAATAAACACTTATTACCTTTGTTTATTTAGCAAGTATATAGGTAAAAAACCTTTCGTGATTTTAAATTTTCTTTAAATTTAACTTGGAATTATCTGAAGTAGGACATAATAGTATATTATTAACCAAGGTTTAGACAGCAATCATTATTGCCCGAGCGGCAAGTTTAAATCACGAGGAGCGGAGCGACGAGGGATTTAAGACGTGAGGGCTATAAGCTGTCTAAACCGTGGTTAATATAATATTTTTTCCACTACTACAAACTTTTATAAGACATTTATCTTTATAGTATTAATAATTATAAAAAATTATGGGTAGGTATAAGTATATTTTTTAATCAAGTTACCTGCGGGGTTAAGGGGTATTGAAGAGGTAGCACCTTTGATCTGGGTTGACTGGATACTGGTCCTCACAATCCTCAGCACTGGATGATGCGATGTTAGCTTACCTAAGGAAGCCTTAGCCTCTCTTCAGTGAAGATCGTACTGCGTGGTGATGAGCCACATCCTACTAGAGGTAGCCCTGTTAACGCGGAACAGTACGGATCTAGACTAGAAAGTCGATAAATATTCCTGATGTTGGTCAGCAGCAACATCAGTACTGGCGTAAGGCTGAAGATGAATTACATTGGCAAGGCTTACGATATCAGAGACTCACAGGCGTCAATCACATATTGATTCAAACGGCTGAGACACTGCGATGGGGAAGGCAACGGGAAACCACCCCATTACTACTCCCCAGGATAATCATCAACATGACTGAAAAACACAAAGCGACGGCCCCCAGTCCCCGGCAGACCTTAGATGGTCAGGGGGTGCTAAGAATCTCCGGGCCAGTCTTGATGAGAATCTCAACTTGGAATGTAAGGAGTATGTACGAACCAGGAAAAATACACAACGCCATCAAGGAAATGAAACGTCTTCACATAAACATATTAGGTATTAGTGAAATGAGATGGCCTGGCACTGGAAAGTGTAATATAGATGACTACTATGTCTATCACTCGGGAAATGAGGAGAGACATCATCGAAATGGAGTTGCCATAATTATGACCAAAACAATTGAAAGTACAGTCAAGGGCTCTATACCCATATCAGATCGGGTAATCTTAATTCGATTCAGCTCACACCCGGTTAACATGAACATTATTCAAGTTTATGCTCCCACATGTAACGCCACTGATGAACAAATAGAGCAGTTTTATGCAGATGTTCAAAGAGCTACTGGACTGTGCAAGGCATCGGATATAACGATAATAATGGGCGATTTTAATGCGAAGATCGGACAGGGTCGATGCGATGACGTGGCTGGAGATTATGGTTTGGGCTTGCGGAATGAGCGTGGGGACAGGCTGGTTCAGTTTTGCCAGGAAGAAAATCTCACCGCTATGAACACCTTCTTTAAACTTCCCCGTAGAAGATTATACACTTGGAAGTCAAACGCAGACAATGCAGATAATATCGTCAGAAACCAAATTGACTATTTTCTAGTAAAGACCCGTTTTAGAAACTGCGTAAAATCAGTTAAAACCTATCCTGGAGCAGATATTTCCTCAGACCACAATCCCTTGGTGGCATGTATCCAGATAAAACTGAAGAAAATTCAAGTAAAACCTAAGCAACCCAAAATGGACCTCTCGCGATTTCAGGACAGGAATATTAAAGATCAAACACGAAGATATCTTAACGAACGTCTTTCTGAGGATATTGGCACAGATGTAGAACAAGCTTGGAATAACATTAAGGAAACACTAACAGATGTTCGGCAGGATGTTATTGGGAACGACACTACAACTAAAAAGAAAGCTTGGATGACAAATGAAATATTGGGCCTAATGGAGGAACGACGAAAAACTAAAAACGTTAATCCGCAGAGATACAGGCAGATCCAGAGAATAATCCGTGGAAAGATAAAACAAGCAAAGATAAACTGGTTTACCGAAGAATGTCAAGAAATTGAGGAGTTGCAGGAGAAGTACGATTCATTCAATATGCACAAGAAAGTAAAGGAGGCTGCAGGTTTATTTAAAAATAGACCACTAAGCATACTATGCAAACAGAATGGAGACATGCTTCTGGATGTTGAGGAAAAGCTGATTGAATGGACACGATATATATCAGATCTCTTCAATGACAACAGGAGTCCGGACCTTCAGATGGCGGATCGTGAAGACGGCCCCCCGATAACAAGAGACGAAGTCGAGTATGCCATTAGGAACGCAAAAAACCGTAAAGCATTAGGACCTGACAATATACCATCAGAGATCCTAAAAATAATAGTGGAAGACCGATGCTTGAATAGGCTTGTGGATTTCTTTAATTTAATATATAATAGTGGCAAAATACCCTCAGACTGGTTAACATCCACTTTTATAGCTATCCCAAAAAAGCAAAACTCAAAATTCTGTGGTGACTATAGGATGATAAGCCTAATGAGCCACGTCTTGAAAATATTTTTAAAGATTATTCATCGGCGAATCTATAGTAAATGTGAAGAACATCTAAGCAATACACAATTTGGTTTCCGTAATGGATTCGGCACGAGAGAGGCCCTATTCAGTATGCAGGTATTAATCCAACGTTGCCGGGATATATCAGTCGACGTGTATGCCTGCTTCATCGACTATGAGAAGGCTTTTGATTGTGTCAATCATGAACGGCTTGTTAGATTGCTACAGAAGATTGGTCTGGATGGAAAAGACATTCGAGTTATTGCAAATCTGTATTGGGGACAAACAGCATCAGTAACTGTGGAGAATAGTAAGACCGAACAGATCAAAATCAAGCGAGGAGTTAGACAGGGGTGTGTTCTTTCGCCTATACTTTTCAATCTGTACTCGGAGGAGGTGTTTGCGGAAGCACTGAGAGATAGGAGACAAGGAATAATCCTAAACGGAGAAACGATAAACAACTTACGCTATGCAGACGATACAGTTTTATTGGCAACGAGTGCCGATGATCTGCAAATGCTATTGGAATGCGTAAATGAAAAGAGTCAGGAAGCAGGCCTAAAATTGAATATCAGAAAGACCAAAGTGATGACAATTAGTAAACGGGGCAATGTAAACGCGGCGATAAGAATAAACGGGGAACTAATCGAGCAGGTTTCAAGCTTTAAATACCTGGGTACTTGCGTAAATGACCGATGGGAATCTTCCACGGAAATTAGGGCTCGAATTGAACAGAGTCGAGCTGCTTTCAATAAAATGAAGAAAGTTTTATGCTGCAGAGACCTGCCCTTGATGCTAAGAGTGCGACTGCTTCGTTGCTATGTCTTCTCAGTTCTCCTGTATGGCATGGAGCTTGGACATTAACAAAAAGTTCTAGCGATCGGATCCAAGCTTTTGAAATGTGGTGCTACAGGAGAATACTCCGAATATCTTGGGTGGACAGGGTAAGGAACATGGACGTTCTTCAATATCTCAACAAGGATTTGGAAGTGATGATCACCATTAAGGAGAGGAAATTGCAATACTTTGGTCACATAATGCGTAGCGAAAGGTACAAACTACTACACAACATTATGCAGGGCAAGATAGAAGGCAGACGGGGTCCTGGTCGCAGGCGTACCTCTTGGCTCAAGAACCTTAGGGAGTGGTTTGGAGTCAATACAACCACTTTATTTAGACGGGCCGTTAACAGGGCTCAAATTGTGTTGATGATAGCTAACATCCGCCGAGGATAAAGCACCGGAAGAAGAAGAAGTTACCTGCGCTTTGGAATTGGCAAACTATTTTGTTGTTTTGTCAGGTGGCTTTGTTAATGTCAATTTTTGTTCATTTATGTCATCAGATTTCACGACTTTTCCCTTTTTTTTTAAATGAGCGAATAAAATGTTAGTGATATTATTATGTAGACACCTCCAGAATTAAAGATGGAAGCAGAAAAAATGTTGATTGTATCGATATTTTAGAATATCAAGAATCTCTAATAATCTAATATGTATTGATAATTATCTGGTTGCCTAACCACAATGAATTCATGTTGTAGAATCAAAAAATCAAGTTACGTGCGTTCAAATAGATTCTTGAAGATCGGTCAATAATGGATTTCAATGCCTTATTATTGACCATGGTCAATAATAACTTACAAGGTAGAGAAAAACGATTTCTAACGTTAATAATATGGTCAATAATGGCAATATTATAGGTTAGTAGTGGAAAAAAAATTATATGTACCACGGGCATTACTTGATGTCTATACCCTCGGGCAACTTACAAACTCTTGGGTCAAAGACCCTCGGCTTTGTAAGATTGTTGCCCTCGAAGGCATAAACATCTTTATAATGCCCTTAATACATAAATAACTATAAGAACAAGATGTCTGGCGTAGACTGGTTTTATAATTTTGTAAAAAGGAACCCAATTTTAACTGAATGTTTGTGTCAGAATATTAAACGCTGTCGAGCTGAATTGAATCCCGACGTTATTAACGACTATTTTGAAAATTTGTCACAAAATCTACAGGTTGCGCAAGCATGTAACATCATGAACTATGATGAAACAAATTTATGTGATGATGCTGCTAGGGTAAAGGTCGCTTGCAAGAAAGGTACAAAATATACAGATTTTAGATTCCAGCACCTTTGTAATGATTTCAGTTACTGAGTTTGGGAAATTATTACCCCCCTATGTAGTTTATAGAGCACAACATCTTTACCCTACTTGGACAGAAAATGGTCCCGATAAAGCAGTGTACAATCGTACCAAAAGGGGTTGGTTTGAAGGCGCCGTCTTCAAAGACTGGTTTGAGAGAGTTGCTCTACCATACTTCAGAAGAATTATGCGAAGAGAAAAATATCGAGTTTGTACTTTTGCCACCCAATGCAACTCATTTACTCCAACCATTGGATGTAACTTTTTTCGTTACATTCAAAAAAGCCTGGAGGCACATTTTGGCGAAGTGAAAACAAAAAAAACAGAGACGTTCTTCCAAAGTCCGAGTTTCCAAAAATGATGAAAAAATTGTTCCACACTGCTGGACTTAATGCTGTCAACAATATCCTTTCTGGTTTCAGAGCCTGTGGAATAATTCCTCCCGACGAAAATGTTGTTTCGAACAAACTTCCTTTTAAATAAAATATAAGATGGCCAGTCGGTTAAATCCAGAGCCAAATAAACGTATCACACACACACACACACACACCATCACAAACTTTCTAAACTCACACCTAATCAACTGGAAGATAAGATCAGCAAAAACAGATTGAAACTGACCGGCGCTGGTCCGAAACTTTCGCTGATTTTATACAAAAATCAAGAACCTTGGAAGGCAGAAAAAATATAAAACGAGGAAAAAAAATTGATGTAGTTCTAGGAAAAGTAGTTAGGGCATCTGATTTAGGACAGCCTTCTACTTACTCTGGCAAAGAAATTGATGATGGTGCCAACACAGAACAAAACAATGAATTGCTTTCGGACAAAATTTTTGAATCAGATCAAGACTTTATTGTAAATAATTATGTTTTAGTCACCTTTAAATGTCAAGAAAATTCTGAGAGATTTTTTGTCGCCAAAATTACTAAAGTTTTTCCTGACAAAAACCTGAGCTTTTATTGATAAATTTTTTAAGGCAAAAATCATGGCAAACTACAGAATTATTTTCATTACCCAGATATTAAAGATGAGTCGTTGGTAAACCAAAATCACATTTTGCAGAAACTTCAAGAGCCAAAAGATTTAAGGAGAAATCGATACACATTTATGGATTTACCGGCAGAATGTTCTATCGAATAAACTTTGGTTTAAGTTTTTATCTTGTTTATTCGTATTAATTTTTAGGAAGTTCTGTATTTGCTGATTATTTTATTGGAATATTTTTTTTTTACTTTGCATTGGCATAAAAATTTAGTTTTAAATTTATTTGGCTCAGGACCTTTAGACTAATGTTCATTTAAAGATAGACTATAACTCGGCCTCGCCTCGTCGCAGGATAATTTTAATGCTGTGTACCATAAACACTTACTTTTTACACTAGATACATAAATAGCCATTATAACGGAAAGTTCTACTACTTTTAAATTTTTGACCTTTGTTTGAAGATGAAGACACTGACAATGTAATCTCATCAGTCATCACCTATTACAAAATCTTTCGAACATATTTATCCCAACATCTTAACATAAAATATCAAATTTCAGTTTAGACAAAACAATTTAGAGGCATACTACTAATGAAAGACCTCTTCCAATTTAATTTTAAAAAAGTTACCAGCACCATAAAGCGTAAAATTACTCTGTAACGTTACACTTGCCATTATACGTTCCAGTATTATACCGTCTATATAGCCTACAGTATGGCAATGTAACTTAATTACAAGGGTTTTCATCGTCCATGAGCGGGATTTCACCCCCGCAACGGTTATATTATCTACGCGACAGTAAAGACCGACTAACCCAAATGAATTTTTAGGCGTCGCGTCGGCGTCTGTTAAATATACAGATTTTTTGACTAAATATTTGATGACAGGAATGCCTAAATGCAATTAGTTTTGTTGTGTGTTGAAAGTATGTGGGAATAAAATACAAACTCGTCACTCTCAATTATCAAAAACCGAGAGAAAAAGTTTAACAAAGATAGAGAATTGTGTCCAAACAATCTGGAATAAAATAAAATAATTTAAATGACAATTACTTGATTTGTTATCAAAATTAATAAACTGTTCTAATTAAGGTTTTCTAGAAACAATTTAATTAATAGGATATTTCTCAAAACTTTTTAGTTACAGGTACCTGTTTATATAGGTTATATAAATAGTGAACATAGTTATCGAAATAGATTAGTGCCTATCTATTTTACCTTGAAACAGTGTGCAACAAGTTAATATTAAAAGCATGTGGAGACCTTGGGAATCTTCATCTAATGCGATATCTATCTACCCTAAACATTCCAGAAAGCGTTTATCTTCTGACGCCAAAGTGATCGTGAAAAATGTATGTGAACCATTATTAAAGAGCGACTACCCTAAAGTAAATGCCATTAAAAAGACAAGTGAAATGACGAAAGTTCCATTATCGACGGTACAAAATATTATGCTAAAAGGATATCCAAAAAAAAAGTTCGCAAAGATACCGGAAAAATGAAGTGCGTGGATGATTGTGACAAAGATGTTATTCGCAGGAAAATATACCAAATGTATCGAGAAAATGTTGTGCCCACGTTAGATTCTTGAAAAACACGGTAACACGGTTAACAACTGACGATACAACGATATCATGTAGCAGGACAAGTCTTCACCGCGTTTTGCATGAGATGGGATTTAAGTATAAGACAATAAACAAGAGACAAATTATTATGGAGTCCGAAAGATTAAGAAAAATGAGATTTCTGTACTTTAAGGAAATAAAAAAGTTTAGATCCGACAAACTTTCAATGGTTTATCTGGATGAAACGTGGTTTGACACTCATGAGACTGTCAAAAAGGATGGGTTGATTTAACTGAAAAATGCCAAAATAAAGCACCTTCAAATAAGGGAAAACGAATAACAATAATTCATGGAGGTTGGGAGAATGGATGGATCCCTAATTGTTTATTACTGTCGGCAAAAAATATAAATGCCAATAATAATGCAAGTTACCACAGCCGGCAACTGGAAAAATACCGAATGCATCGAGTACAAAATCCACAATAAAGGAGTCCATGTTAAAAAATGACTTGTACCTCGAGGAAACGTATAGTAAAAAACAGCTATTAGAAGTGTTATAGGCATTAAGTATTAAAAAAAAGTATGCGTGTGATAAAATGGCGGAAGAACTGGGGCACACTGTGTTGCGACTGCCACCCTATTATTGCATTTTTAACCTTAATGAACACATGTGGCATCAAATTAAATCGAAAATGAGAACTGATAATAGCACACCTACTCTTACTAGCAATGTCATAGAGCTAATAAAGGAAGTTTTCGGTGAAATTCTAGATGAAAGTTGGAGAAATTCGGTTAACCATGTCTGAAAAATTGACGACTCTTACATAACTACACAAAAAAACGAAATACATCCTCTTATTTTAAATGTGGATGATAGTAATAGCGAGACTAAATTAGGAATATACTAAAACGTTTTATAATTACAATTAAACCTTCTGTGTCTACATGTTAATATATTTTTTTTAAGTAGGTATATTAATTGTTATTATTACTTTTACCTACATGCGTGAGAAACGTTGCCCTTTTCCACACGCAAGCTTTTCACACTTGTTTTGTACTTATAATAAATTAATATACATATATATATAATACAAGTAATGGTAAAAATAAACATAATAAACATTGCTACTATAAGGCATTACTATGGCTTCCATTTAACTACAAAATCCGTTCCTGTGCAAAGCAGAACCCCCTATTTCATTTCATTTCAGTAATATAAACAGTGATGCCAGCTGGGGCCAGGTAGACTTCAATGGTTGGCACGCTCATCGACAGTTTTATATGGGTGATTTTACCAAGAAATTCTTTAAAAACGTAGGTTTGGCAATCAAACAGGTAACGGGGTTTCTTTGGGTGTTTACAATATAATAAAACTATTATTATTGCAGTTATTAGGTCAAACGAAATATGTTCGGATGGACTTTACCGTAGTACATTTTTTCAGCAGAAATTTACCGTTATACAGCGAAACGCATCTGTGGATGTTTCTGGCAGAAGGAAAAAGCAACCCCTTGTCATACTTACTTTTGCTATATACAGATAAGTAAAATGAATCTATAACAAACTAAACTAACCCATTTTCCATACCTCAAGGTAGCCCTGTAATTTATTTTGCAAGTACATTAATCACAAACTCTCGAAGTAAAGGCCTACTATTTAACTTTAATCCAAACTAGTTTAATAAATAAATTAACAAGTTTATCCAGACCCTTGTTCGCTCTCAATCACATCCAGATATTTCCATTTAAATGCGTTCAAAACTAACTTTCAGGCATATCTAAAATTCATTTATTTACAGAGTTTAACTAACTCATCAAACTCCCCGTAATATATTGTTTTTATTTAAAACGAGTGAAACTTTTGGGATAAAGTTTATTTGTAACATGGACGGAAATATTAATAAATTTGTTATAGGATCGCGGTTACTATATACGTTATATTGAAATTAATGCGTGGCCTCAAATTAAGTAAGTAGAGATTTAATTGTGATTGTTTTAGCATTTACAAGCACTGTAGAAAAAATCCTGTAAGCAGTAAACGTGCTATGGAAACGATTTACCATGGTCTTGAATTTTGTACCATGGAGAAGCTTTTTTGGTGTCAGGGAGAACGCTGCCGAAAAACAATTTTCGGAACTCTTGAGTTAACAGACTAAATTTTATGACGAATATTTACAGGAGATTACAGGCTAGTCAGTAGACTAGCTTATTCTACAGCTGTGGTCGCAATAGTACCATCGCAGCCATTGAGGTGGACTAGTCTGCCTGCTAAAGTTCTAGGTTGATCCACAAGCCTAACTAGCTAGACACAATCGAGTTTTCTCTGCGACCACACATGGGGTGCATTAAAAAAAACCTTCATATTAAAAAATCTTCATCACATACCTAATTTCTTATGAAGCAAATCTTATTTTAAACAATCCTGAATTTTAATACCTATTTAATAATACCTAACCAGAAAAACATGAATGCTAGGCTCATAACGACAGCTTACAATAGATTGGGATAAAATACCGTTTTTTTTCATTGCCTTTTGGCATAAAAAATCAAGTTCGCTATTAAACAACATTTGCTACACAGCTTCCAAAAATTAGTATTCAAAATTTTTCTTTCATTTTTAGAATTTTCCTTGGGTGTCCCGAAATTAAGGGGCAATACCACCATATTCTTCTAAATAATAGAATTTTTTCATATGGACATAAATAAGTGCAGAAATGCTTGTTAAGGGATCTACCCCCCCCCCCCCCCCTCGAATGGGGAAATAACCTGAAATCGTTTTTTTTTTATGTTTTCGAATCCGTTCATAATTAAATTTTACAATGATAAATCAGTTTCTGAATTCAGAATTTCAAAAATTTAGTCGTAGGCGTCAAATACCGGAATGGCTAAGGGTTAATAATCCCCCATTTTTTCAACCAGTCGTTTTTTTTATTATTTTCTTAATAATTATGAAATTTCAAAGTATTCTGCGTAAAGAAGGTACCCTTAGTTCACCTAGATAGGACTTACAGTTTTTGAGTAAAATCGTTTTAAAGAAAATCACGCCCATAAACGAGTTAGCTAATAAAATTATTCTTAAAGCATTTATATCAAAAATGAACTAAAAACTACAAAATTAATGAAAATAAATGCTTTTAGAATATACGCAGTCAGCTTTTACGCCTCTTACGAAAGTAAATAAATTGAAAACGAAATAAATATGACAAATTATTTGGAGAGTAATAATGCGACATGAAATAGGGTTGTTTGACCAAAATTTTTTGAAGAATAAAATTTAAATTTAAAGCAGGAACTACTCCTTCAGAAGGTGTTCAAATAGACCCCCATTTTCTCTGATACGAAGTCCAGCTCTACGGCGAATGTTGTGAGATACCCAAGGAATCTGAAAAGGATTTCTTCTTATTTCATTTCCAGCTTGAAAAATTCGCTGAAGAAGATCCTCACGGGTGTCCACCTCCGTTGCATAAACTATGTTGCACATATGACCGCAAAAATAATTATCGAGTTGATTTAAGACCGGCGATCTCCCTGGCCAGGATACTGGTCCACCTCTACCTATCCACCTTTCAGGATAATTCTCGTCTAACCAGTTACGAACAGGCCGTTCAAAATGGGCAGGGGCACCGTCGTGTTGGAATAACATCCCGAACCTGGACCTTAAGGGTACTTCGTCCAGCAATCCTGCTAACTGATTTTGAAGAAAGCCCACATATTATCTCTCGCTGAGAGAACCTATATTGACAATTAGGCTCTTGGATTTTCATCATGCCAAAAATGAGTGTTACGAGTATTAAACACTTTAGTTCTACTAAATGTTGCCTCATTAGACCACAAAATTTTGATTAGCAAATTTTGATGTCCTAAAATAAACCGACATAATCTCTAGGCAACAGCTCTTGAACCCTCTGGTAATGATATGGGTGAGCACCTTGCATCTGAGTCATTCTTCCTATCTAAAGTAAATATTCGTTATAATTATGGATAGCAATATGGTACAGTAAAACGCATTACAATTTATTTCGAAATGTTTACTTCTGTAGTCAATGGTCTGAATCCAACTTGAGGATTATCTACTATTTGTTGAAGTGAATTATCCAAATCATAGTCCCCCCTAGGTCGTCCTTGCCCACGAAGGCATTCAAACGAACCATTCTCAATTAAATTTCTATGAACCCTCTTAAATACTTTGCGTCCAGGAAGTCACCGTTGCAAAAAACGTCTGCGATATTCCTGTACTGCAGCAAAGAAACGTCCATTACAATATCCGTATACAAAATGGATATCGGTAAGATCGTGATTTGAAAAATTTTGCATTTTCTTATTTATTATGTCTAATTTTAAAACAGTAATAACAGCAGACAATATCTGAACCAGAAATGTCAAAGGGAACAAATATCAATTTTAATCCATGGTCTTCTGTTCACAAGTTTCTCTTTGATTATTATTCTTATTAATTATCCACTTTATGGACGTGATTTTCTTTAAAACGATTTTACTCAAAAACCGTAAGTCATATCAAGGTGAACTAAGGATACCTTTTTTACGCAGAATACTTTGAAATTCCATAATTAATGACAAAATAACAAAAACAAAATGATTTAAGGGTTCCTCATTCGAGGGGGGGTAACTCGCTTAACACGCATTTTTGCACTTATGTCAATATGAAAAAATATTATTAAATTTAGCCGGAGAATATGGTGGTAAAGTATTGCCCCTTAATTTCGGGATACCCTGTATGAAGAAGATTTTGAATACTAATTTTGGAACCTGTGTAACAAATAATGTTGTTTGATAGCGAATTGGATTTTTTATGCCAAAAGATTTTTTTCGAATCCATTGATTTGGATCTAGAGGTTTTCCAAAAACAAAAAAAGACGCTATTCTAAAAGATCTTGGTGGCATTATGCCGAAGAATCGAAAAAACTTCTGGGTTAGTTTGCCAGAAGTTGATGACTAGAATAATAATACAATATTTAAACAAACATTTAATGTTTATTCATTAGCATTTAGCCTTAGGATTTAATACCGCTTTGTTATTAATTAATATGCTTAGTAACACCTTTATGAACATGCGGCAATTTTGTTTAGTATAAACAAGTTATAAAGGAAGTTTTAAATGCCGTATCCAGTTTTTTTAATTAAAATTGATGTTTTTTTTTTACTTTCTTTTTAAATTAATATTTCTTTAAAACGAAAATAATTAAGAAATTACATTTACTTTTTTTTTAATATTATAAATACGCGCAGGCCATTAAGGAAACTTTAAACTTCATTTTTTCCGTTTGGCGCTCTCTGTAGATACGGCATCTGATTGTGGTTATTTATGAAACACCCTGTATACGAGGTGAGAACCGCATTCTAGTTTCTTTAATACTATGCAAAACACACTGCATACTGAAGACATTCTACACACTCAAGTTTTTCATAGTTGTGGACTTCATCTTACTTTTTACAAAACACCCTATAGCAGTACCTCTTAAAAAATTAGCATATCGAAAATACAACATTCTAAATGCATTCAATTTTTTTCTTCAGATTTATCTCTACTCTTCTTCCCACGTTCCTTCGTTCCAACGGTATAAATTTTGATTCAAACCCTAAATTACTATCTAGTGACGAGTTCCCCTGGAGAATTTTATTGGAATTACGATAGAAAAGGGTCTATCCTTTTATGGAAATTGATCGCTTAGAATAATATTTACTTTTAAATTTTTAGTTAGTGTATATGGGGACTGCGTAGAATTGCAACCTGAATTACAGTTAACAGTCTGGTGGTTTTACCCTCAGAAAGCGGCCGGATTCGACATAATGTCAACATCTCCCCAAGAAAACATCTGTAGTCCTCATATCCATAACATCTCTGTTACAGTACAATGGAAATATGCACAGGTATAATCATGATCGATAAGCCTGGAAAGCCTCCAATCGAAAGCACATCCTACCGACTAGTAAGCCTCTTGCCCCTAATAACAAAAATATCTGGAGGAATCCTCGTAATAGCGGAAACATTGGACCTAAATGAAATTATTCCGAACCACCAATTTGGATTCAGACGAAACCATTCGACTGTCCAAGAAACTCATCGAATAGGCAATGAGATCAAAGAAAGCTTGTAAGAAAAAAACATATGTGCCTTTTACCACGCAGTAAAAGTGTTATTTTACCTTAAAAGAATTTACGGATGCGAATTTTTTATTTCCCATGCGTTAAGACACAAATAAAAATTTCGTATTCCCCCACCCCCCTAGCATGCTGCAGCCATTTGAAAGAAACTTTAATATCGATTAATTTTATTTCCTTATGACTGTTGGCAAAATACCTTTTAGACAAAAAATGTTGGAATTAAGATATTACAGGGTAGTCAATATTTCGCAAGGTAGAGGGTGCCGAAGTTATTACACCGGGGTTTTCCCATTCCCTCCCTTGGGAGTCACTTTTCGGATTACTGTAGATACTGTTTTAATTGCAGAACTTGATAAAGTGTACAAAAATTCGTTTCAGTCGTTTGATTACTGCAAATAGTATTCGGGTTATAGGCGCCAGTGTAACGTTTTCCCTAAAACATTCTTGGGGTGTCAGGCTAACCTAAAATATACTGGAATAAGGCAACCTATCCACCCTCACTCTGGCAACCCTACGCCCTTCAGACAACAGTCCCTTAAAATGATCAATGTTGTGCTGCCTTAAAACTTACCCCTTAGCTAACTTAACTCAGGGTAGTTTCGCTCCTCTTACTTTGGTGGACAATAGGTACTTAAAGTTAAAGATAAATAAGTGAAATGTAATAAAAAAGTGGTAGTATTAGTTTTGACATAAAAATTCTAAAGGTTTAAATTACAAAGTTATCATCAGAAGAATAAGTAAAAGTCAAACTCTGTTTGACGGGGTCTTGCACAAGCCGGCAACTGTCAGACCTATACCATAAAAAAAAGACTGTTTAGTCTGGTCTGGCAGCCACATCAACATCTAGGACATTGCCTCAGACTTGGAATTTCCGCAAGGTCTGTGCAAGAACCTCTCACAACTAACTAAATTTACCATATGAGCACTGTTAAATAACAATACAAAATTTTGCGAGTACCTGTGGTTACTCGATAAGTGTACTAGCCACTCGGGCGTAGATAAGTTAAATGTTAGAGTTACAAGCGTTAAAGTTTAAAGAAACAAATGACATTTAGCCGGGAAACAAAAATATTTACTTTATAATAATAAGTTGTAACTATATTTACAACAAAATTAGCTGTAACAAACCACCTACTAGAGACTCTTGTGACGTCTTAATGCTATGTCGACATACGCTACACGTTTACAATGCACAAGCTCTGTACATAACCTGGGTGCAAAACTTTACCAAAACACTGTATATCGAATAATATTCAAATGCAAAATATTAAGATTTTAAGTTGTTACTATGTTACAACATACTTAAGAAAAATGGTACTTAGCTGAGACTTTACGTGCTACCCATATTTCCTGAAGACTCGGTTTCAGTAAACCACACATGGTTTCTCAAACAGCTAACGTGGATACTGCTACATTGCTACTCTCCAAGAATTCCAAAAGTACCCGGCAAGTGGCACGACCCCGTCCAGGCGACTCCAATAAGTAAATACTGGTACTTCAGTTTAAGTATGGACTTCTAGCCACTCAAATAACTAACGAGGGTTCCAATCTACCAAATGACGTCTAGGACTGCTTGTTGAAATTCATGTCATAGCATTTTAAATCGGCATTCCGCCCAAAGATTAGGCAAACTACAAAGCCATACCCTTTTTCAATACATTTGTGGATGTTTTATCGGCACCGCATGGCCTTCCCTGCCCAAGAAAACTAAAACTCGGGAGCTACATCCGCAAACATGTTTTCCTTCAAGCCTCTATTGTCGAAAGGGCCGATAACATTCCCTCTTCAACCTACATAGATACCAAAACAAAACGTCGACAAAAATATGTCAACCCTATCTATGAAAACTAACCTCTTTTAATAACAAAACCTTTAGAAACCGCGTCAACCACTAAAATATTCCTAAATTAACCCAAGATCTTTAAATTAACCAGACATGGTCGTAAAAATGCACAGAACTGTCAGTCTGACACTGACCTGCGTAACAAATTATCGATTTTCTTAAAAACAGCTGATTTGCAACAGCCGAGACATTTAACCTACATCTCAAATACAAGGTTAAGATTAAAAAGTTCACGAATTACTAATTAACTAAAACAAGGATTTGAAACATGACCTGTCCACAAGTAGTATGAAACAAAGAACAGAAGAAATCAATTCACTTGGCTCTGTCTTACAAGATACAAAACATTCCTGGAATATAAACATAATCAAGAAAGGTTTTCAACTGGACATAGTGAAAATGTTGGCTATTACAAGTAATTAATGTTTAAGGTGAGAGTCTACCTAGGTACTTTAACAAAATTAAAACAAGAAACTTAACATAGATAAGCAAACTATGAAAATGCAATTTTCAACCGTAATAGGGAGACCGGTGGTAATTGTAACAAAAAGCCTACGTGATTTTCTACAAGATTAACTGTGGGTTCTAATTTATTGTTTGTGTTTCTAATGCCGCTGAACTTTGTAAGTGACCTATTACCGAGTAACTAAGAAATATCTATTAAAGATTTTAGTTAGGTAGCTCGCAAAAAAAATCTGAATTATTTGTTACAATATTTTAATTTATAGGCATATACAATGAACATTTTAGTTTATAGGCATTTACA
Organism: Polydrusus tereticollis; assembly: GCA_963920685.1. Classification (NCBI taxonomy): domain Eukaryota; kingdom Metazoa; phylum Arthropoda; class Insecta; order Coleoptera; family Curculionidae; genus Polydrusus; species Polydrusus tereticollis. Next base: position 29,772,055 of record OY987332.1, on the reverse strand, counting down.
ATGAACATACGAACAATATGTTGATTCAACATTAGCAATTAAACTACATCTCACAGTTCCATTTTTGCTGATACTTTTTTTCCATGTTTGGAATATCCTGGTGGAACCTCTCACCGTGCTCGTCACTTAAAGCACCTCAATTTTCCGGAAAGTAATCCAGATAAGAATCCAGGAAATGAATTTTCAACGACATATTACACCCTAGGTTTTGGTAACATAAAAGAAGTTGGGCAACCAGGTCTTTATAGTTTTCTGCTTTTATGTTTCCCAAAAACTTTGTTGCAACCATTTTAATGGCGTTCCAGGCTTCCTTTTCCTTTCCTTCAAGTATTGAATCGAATTGCGCATCTCCGAAAAGTTTCCTAATCTGGGGACCCACAAATATCCCCTCTTTAATTTTAGTGTCACTGATTCTAGGGAACTTTTCTTTCAAATAACTAAAAACACGGTCTTCTTTGTCCATGGCCTTCACAAAATTTTTCATAAGTCCCAATTTTATATGAAGTGGCGGTAGTAAAATCTGTTCTGGGGGAACTAATGGCGCGCTGGCTACATGTTTTTTTCCTGGCTCAAAAGACACTCTCGGTGGCCAAATTTTCTTTATGTAGTGATTCGATCGTGCTCGATTGTCCCATTCGCAGAGAAAGCAGTAGTATTTCGTATAACCTAGCTGCATTCCAAGCAAAATCGTCAGAACTTTTAGATACCCACAAATTTGCCAATTATATCTTTCATATTGTATAGTCTCCAGTAACAATTTTTAAATTGCTATACGTTTCTTTCATGTGAACTGCATGACCAATTGGGACTGAAGGCAACTTGTTTCCATTATGGAGTAACACAGCTTTAAGACTTACATTTGAGAAATCAGTTAAAAGTCGCCAGTCGTTTGGATCATAGTCGAGATTTAAAGCTGCCATTAATCCCTCAATGTCCCCACAGGCTACCAAATTGTTTTCCATGCTAAAAAATGCTGTAAGGCTTTTCTGACGGCTTCGGTGCACAGAAAATTTTACTTCATTTCGAAGTAAGTTCCATTGTCGCATTCGAGAGGCCAATAGTTCGGATTTTTTCTTAGGCAATTCCAAATCCCTTATAAGGTCACTTAATTCACTTTGACTTATTTTGTGAGGCTTTTCACTGGGAAGTTCACAGACAAAATCGGAATCTTGCGAGGTTGATGGGCTGGCGACTTATCTAGTACATTACCGTTTGAATCCATTAGCTCATCATCAGAATGTACGGACCTATTACACTGGTGTGTGTAGGAACAGAACACAATATATTTATTTTTTATTCGAATAACAAAATTAAATAATCAAGAAATGAAGAGGAAGGTTGGTCTAAAAGGAATATTTTAGAAAAGCTTAACATCCCAAAGGGCACGGGTCATTTTATTAAAACAAAGTGGCAAGAAGCGCATTCCTTGGAAGGAAGACCTGCAAGTGGTAATCCCAAACAATCAAATGAAGATCAGGATAATAATTTAGTAAACGTGTTAAGAGACCGACCTTTTAAATCCATTGTAGGTACTGAAATGAAGATAAATTTCCAGGAATCTTTGGGAACAGCTCGACGAAGTGTTAAGGTAAATTTATAGTTTGACGGTGGCAGGTAGAGATAAAGAAATTGCTCTACTGTTTTCCGATTTATAGATTTCTGTTCCCGTTAACTTTTGCTGGTCGCTGTTAGAAATATAACCAATCACGTCGTAGAATGCTGTCACGTGGCTCAACGGCTGGACCTACGTCATATTAGGATACTTTTTTGGACTAGTATTTGTGGTTTGAACAGTTAGCGATTTCTCATCCATAATCCATGTTAATTTAACTTGTAAAATCTTTTAACATTGCAGTTGGAATAAAAAAACACATTTCTCTCTATTTTGTAACAAGGAAATTGCAAAAACGATGGAGTCTTATGATCCCCTCGTTCGACATACGCAGCAAACCTCCTACATGCGTTCTATATGACCTGTAGCCTGCGTGAGACTTGGGGTTGCAGACAGGGACCATAAACTATATTACAATAGTCACAGAGTGTCCCAAAATGTACGCACATTTTAAATAACATGGCATTTTCGTTTTTGTCATAGCAGGCTTCTAAAAATTTGATAGCTGTCATGTAATTTATTGCAATTGATAGCCATGGAACGCTGCGCGTTGTTATCGTGAAAACGTATTATAAATGTTAAGAATGTTATGCGGAGACAGTTCGTAGAGTGCGAGCCGTTTTTGGAATAAATAATGCACCAAAGCATACGACAGCGCAAAGATTGTTCAAGAAACTTGAGCAAAGTGTTGTCAGTTGGACACATAAAATCAACAGGGCGGCCGCGAACTGCTCGATCTATTGAAAATATTGCGGAAGTGTCGGAAAGTGTTGGTGAGAATCCAGGGACGTCGATTCGCCGTCGGTCACAGCAAGTGAACATTACCAAAAGCAGTATGCAGCGAATTCTTACAAAAGATTTGCATGCCTATAAAATCCAATTGACCCAAGAATTGAAGCCAGCAGATCATGGGTTGCGCCGTGAATTTGTTAATTGGATTCTGGAAAACGAGGCAAATGACGGAGATTTTTCGAAGAAAATACTGTTTAGTGATGAGGCACATTTTTAATTAAATGGATACGTCAATAAGCAGAATTGTCGAATTTGGGAGGAAGAGAATCCTCGTGTTATTCACGAAAAACCAATGCATCCTCTACGAGTCACCGTTTGGTGCGGTTTCTGGTTCGGCGAAATAATTGGGCCATACTTCTTTGAAGACGAGGCTGGAAATGCACTAACAGTGAATGGCCGACGTTATCGTGCAATGTTAGAGGAGTTTCTGTGGGCTGAATTAGACCGAATTAATGTGAAAAACTTATGGTTTTTACAGGATGGAGCGGCCTGTCATACTGCGCGTCAAACAATGGACTCGTTACGACTGAAAATTCCTGGCCGTGTCATATCTCGCAATGGTGATCAGAAATGGCCACCACGATCCTGCGATGTAACACAGTGCGACTTCTTTCTCTGAGGTTTTCTTAAATCTCGTGTTTATGCTAATAAACCAGCTGCAAATCCTGCATTGAAGAACGAAATTCAACGCGTCATTGATGAAATTCGTCTACAAATATGTGAAAATGTTATCAATACTTTTGTCAAAAGGGCAAAGGCCTGCCAGCAAAGCCGCGGTGGATATTTGTCGGATATTGTGTTTCACACTTAATCGTGATATGTATTCTTTCTAATCCCAGTAAAGTTTTGACATATTTCAAGAAATAAATGTGTTTTGTTAACAAATAAAAATGTGCGTTCATTTTGAGACACCCTGTACAACATTTAAAAATTAATTGGAATTATATCTAACAAAACCGAATCATTTAACAGAACTTTGGCACGTTGTCTACCTGTACTAATAAGCATAGCTGGGGTTTTCGTAAGATTCAGCTGAAACCATTGTTTTTAGACCATACATGTATTACTTTCAAACACTTCGGATTAATTTAAGTAAAGGAGAAATATTGATTGTTAGGTGAAAATAACACGTAAGTTTAACAATCATCAGCATATAAATGGTAAGAGGCAGAAATTTCAGTAAATCAAATAATCAAGAGTGGTCCCAAGATTGAACTTTGTAGTTATTTTTCGGCTTCCAAGGAATAAGGTATTAAGAGGGACAGACAGGCGGAAAATTAAGTGATGCCTTAGGGGTTCCGTAATTTACTTTTGAGGTAACGGAACTGTAAAAAAAGGGAGCGGTATTACAGATGAGACATTAAGCAATAATATTTCGCAGTGCAAATTTTGATGATTATTTTTAACCACATTGTTAATAGAAAAAACTTCATTTTACAACTGTCTATGCCTAACTCAGTAAACCGCTTCACAATGAAAAATGTATTTACTTGTTTTTAATTTAAGGTATATATTTATACAAAAATAAATTAAACATAATATGGGTCAAGTTTTGATATACGCAGAAGAGAAGACGTTAACAAACAACTTAAGGAAAAAATTGTCGTCTTTTTTGATTAAAGTTTTACTACTCTTCGGTTCGAAAATAAATTCGTTTAATTTTGTTAAAAGCGCGCAGCTCATATACTTGATGATGATGATATATCTTGCACCGAATAAGAATGTTTTTGTCGATTTCGTACAAATGTAAGACATCATTTTAAAACACGCAAATTCTCTTCATCTTTCAATACGTTTTTTGCTACTTTTAGCTAATCATTTTAAAAATACTAGATAACTTGTATGATAAATTATCAGCAGTTTAAGAAGTAACGAAAAATTGAATTATTTATTTGCATCTAAGAGATAAGTACATCAATTGACCTTGCTTGGAAAACACGTTTTCTAATAATCAAAGTAATAAACTAGTGTTTTATTCCGCAGTATTCTAATTTTCGGAAAACATCTTCACAGTCTTCTGTAAACATAAAATGTGCTATATTCTAAACTCAATAATATTAAATTCACATCTACGAAAACCGTTAACCGGTAGCTTGCAATAGATTTGCCACTTCAAGAATATGTAAATTTGGTTCTGTGATGTTTTAACCGACTTACGCAAATATCACTTGAATGCTTTAACGGTCGCTTCTCGTTGGTTGGTCAAGAGGGTCCACGCCACCACATGTGATTGGTGGACCTCCCAGACTAGAGCGTTTTAGTACCATAAACAAATCCATGTCCTGTTAAACTGAATTGCAAGTAGGTGCTCCACATGGCTAAGACAATAATAGCACGTGACATGTGAGTCAGACAAAGTGATTTTCTAATTTTTTTCATATTTATTATTGTTTTTACTATTTATTGTATTATTATTTTGATTTTCTAATGTTAAAGTAATTGATATTGTCACAACCTGGGGGTTGTTTCCCTAACGGGGTGTGAATGAAGGGATTTACGTGGCTCTGCCTCCAGAGGACGGGAGTCGGAGTGGCCTGGAGCTTAGGAGACTCTTGGGGAGTACTTATAGATCGATCAGGAGAGGGGCCTCGAGTCTATGTGACACTTTGGGCACTTTTGTCGCAGGGTAGTTGACCAGTCGTTGAGACGAAGGTACCGGGTCCACCCAATGTTCGTGTATTGATATACCGAAAGTGCTGACTCTTCTTTAATTGAACTTGACATTGGGTGGCACAGTGGTGTGAAAGTTTATAATTATAAATGTAGAGCCCGCCATTTTGTTGACAATATTTTGGGGACGCTTGCCCGGTCTGTTACCCAGAAGGTACTATCCTTTAAACTTGTAGTAAAAGTACCGTGGATTTCGCAGTTAAATAGACTACATGAAATAAAATTTCTATTTGAAAATCAGCTTTTTATTCATAGTGTTTCAGTGACATAGCAGTGAAGCTAAAAGTAATTTTCTTTTAATATTAAACAAAAAAATAGAATCAACAAAAACTCAACATATTTTAAGCTTTCCTTTTGGATTATACTCAGTCTTTCTACTTAAAATTAGACTTGAGCATTTCTGTAATTATCAATAAAGCTCATAAAAAAGAATATATTAATGAGCTTTTGGAAACTTAATCATCGTTGTCGCTGTTGCAATTAATACAAATGAAAGTAAGACCAGCAACTGGCGCATGGCATCTATGTTTCCCCTGGTAAACTTTCAGGATAGGCTTCGCAACAAACCAGGCAGGAATAGTCATCATCGTTGCTTTCCTCACTTGACTATTTTAGAAACACTCTTCTTTCTTTTTTTATCAATGTTCTTCTTCGGCTTCTTAACTTATTTAATGGTTGTATTTTCTTTGTCTTGCAATGCGTTCTTTTAGGAATGTCTGTTAGAACATTTTCTTTGTTGCTTGTACCAGGTTCGGATTCAGTTTGGCTGGTGGAGATAGATGGAGTAGAATCAGGTTCAGTGTTGGACATTATCGCTTGCCCTGGACCATCTTTTTCCTGCTTAACAGTTTCTGGATCTGGACGGTCCGTCACGTCAACCAACGTCATCACTCTGAAACGACCTCCCTGAGGCCTTGCTTCCCAATAAGTATAATCTCCAATGATTCAAGACCAACGTGAATTGTTTCATGCGCACACGCACCGCTCACAGAGCGACATAAAGTATTAATTGGGTAATGCAGGATGGTGCACCACCACATTTGAGTTTGGTGGTAAGAGAGCTTTTAAATCTACACTATTGTTGGATTGGTCAAGATGGACCTTAGCAATGGCCCCCTAGGTCCCCCGATTTAAAGTGTCTAGATTATTTTTTCTTGGAACATTTAAAATATTTGTTGTATCAGGCTTCTATCCAGACAGAGGATGATTTAAGGAATAGCTCGCAATATTCGTGGGGTAATCGAAAAAAGCAATAAAGTTTTGACACCTGTATATCAAAAATGAAGCCTTTTTCAGCACATGTATATAAGTGCTTTTTTTCTATTTTGACGAGCACTATCACTTCCTTAAATATCTACGTGCCATTTAGTAACACCCTGTATGTTAAGAACAGAATTGGATCCAGGTAAATAAAAATGCGGATAAGCCAGGGCTCTTTTTGATTTTAGTCTGTCAACGTACACTGTTGAGTTTAGTTTGTTTTTTGAAAATGTTTCATCCTTGGTGTTCTAGTGAGATTTGTGAAAGCAATGAAACTAAAGTAAATAACAGAGTGCATTTATCAACAGATGCCAAACAGATTATAAAGAATGTGTTTTTGACAATAATGTCGCGCGGAAATTTGTGCCCTAAAGAAGTTGTAAAGGAAACGGCTTTACTTATAAAAAAATCCTTTTCCACAGTTTGGAAAATTACACAAGGGCCAATTTTGGAACGCAGAAAAACAAGTGATGTTGGAAAATCAAGAACGTTGGACCAAGGGGACCAGGAACTTATACGACGAAAAATTTATAAAATGTATGAAGAGCAAAGTGTACCAACGTTGGACAATTTAATGAAAAGGTTGACAACAGATAAAAAATTCAAAAGGATTAATAAAAAGCAGGTTTTGATGGAGTCTAAGCGTCTGCAAGAATGGCGGTGGGAATATCTGATAAAAGTAAATGAATACGGAACTGAAGGTAGGTCGATCATTTATTAAGATGAAACTTGGTTTGACATCCACGACACCCCGTCAAGTGGTTGGGTCGATTTTAGCGGCAAATGTGTGACACGTCAAACCGTGGAAAAGAACAACAATCTTACATGCTGGTCCTGAACATGGGTAGGTGCCTAATGGTCTCTCGGCAAAAAATATTAGAGAATCATGTGTTGACTATCATGAAGACGCAACGGCGGAGTTATTTGAAAATTGGTTTCAAACTAAATTATTGCAGAGCATTCCACCTAATAGTGTCATTATTATGAATAACGCTAGTTGTCATAGTAGACAATTAAACAAAAAGACACTAAAGGCAAAATTCAAGAATATAATATGTTTGATAATGATGTATATTTACATGAAAACTATAAAAAGAAAGACTTAATAGAAGTATTTAGAAGTATGTCTATTCAAAAGAATATTACTGCGATGAACTTGCGAAAAGCATGGGGCACATAGTATTGCGGCTATCGCCTTACCACTGTATATTTAACCCTATTGAACAAATATGGCACCAACTTAAAGCTGGAATTCGTCGCAATAATATTTCACCCACACTTAATTTTAGTGCATTAACTCTAATTCATGATGAAACTAAAAAAAACTCTGAGGTGAACTGGAAAAACTGCGTACAACATGTAAAGAAAGTAGAACAAAGTTACATTTTTATGGAAGTAGAAAATAAAACTAAATTCATTTAAATTATGTTTATTCTTTTAATTTTACTTTAATTTAGGATATATTTTTACCGAATTAAAGTTACATATGGTTTCATAAAAATTTTTCTGCAACATTAGGTAAGTCTCTAACTTGACTTTATTTTACTATGTTCGCGGTTTTATGTTAATCACCACATTTTACTAAATATCTTTTCCTAATCATATTAAACTTTTATTGATGATACCTTTGCGGTTTTTAAATTGTCTAATTTTGTGTTTTTTTCCTTCCCTTTTCAGTTTATAAAAAAAAACGTAACAATGTCATTGGTCTCTTCATAAATATCAACATCTTAATAATTACCCACTGAAGATGAAGGTTTATGCCTTTGAAACATGTTTGGGATGTAATCTGAACCTATTTATTAAATTAGTGGAGCAGACTTTGTGTTTCATTCCTCACTTAAAGTTACATTTGTATCAGGAATGCAACAGAAAGGTTAATTATTACCTACTTTAGATGATGATAGCGATAGGGAAGTAGATTTAGTTGGGTAATTTATTAATTAATATAATAATTTAGCATTATAAGTGCAAGTGTAAGACCATAATTCTATTTTTATATTTTGAATTTAATAAACCTAAATAAACATCAGTTTTATATTTATTTTTTATATTTTATAAGACGGTCCTAGCTCAGTCGGTATTGTATCAATAACCCTATTTGGGCAGAAATAAATAAAAGTCATTTGGTCACTTTCTTATATTATTTGTGAATACACTTTACCTGATGACTAAGGTTTTTGTCATCAGATATTTACGCCTGTTAGTTTTTTAATGAAAACAAAACAATTTAAACCCAGATCAATAAAACATTTACTGAAGCTAATAACGGAACCATTACCCCTGAGAAAGCACATACCTAATGGACATTTAATCTAAAAAACCCCCGACAAATGTAGTTTATGGGCCATGAAATTGTTCTCACGACTTTCGCTGTTACATTTTCGACCCAGTTCAGCTCTACGAAATCCTTCTAAAGCCAATTCGAGTTTTTCTCAAAGTGTGTCAACCCTTATTTCGCATCGACCTTCTTTAATCTCTTAAAGACTGCATGCTTGGCAGTGGCCAAGAAAAAAAAACACTAAGCGGTTTTTTATGCTAATAGAAAGCTTTCAGCGGTTTATTATTGCTTGTGCTTTTATAGGTAACCATTTCCCCTCTTATTAAACATGACGAACCGTTAAAGTGGTTTTCAAGGTTTTGGCAGGTGCAATAAAACACTAATTTTTACTCTCTGGTATTTACACATTATAACAAAGGGTGTTTTTTAAATACCGTTTGAAAATTAAGGGAATAATTTACATCACTGAAGGGTTTTCGAAAACATTTTAAACAAGGTAATATGCTCATGGATTTTGATGCCCCTGGGCAACTTATGGTCTCTATAGTTATTTTTATTTTTAGATAAATATGCAGACTTTTGTGTGATCTACCTACAGGGTGTCAATTTGAAAATGAATAGCATTTAATATTTCTTCGAATGATGAGACTCTGAAAATTTTGTCAATTTAATTCTGGTTCATTTTGTTGTATTACATTAAGTTTCCTGGGTCTGCTCCTAAAATCTTAAATGGCAACCCGCACTTCTTTGGTCATTTTTGAATTCCTTATGTAATTTTAGACAAGAATCATCTTTCTGATTATTTTTTGTCAAACAGTTGAGCACCTTACCGTACATTTTCAAGAAAATTTAAAGTTAAGTTTCGAAATTCTTACCTGTGTGTTATCTTATGAATTGTTCAAAATGGTTATCATTGTTTCTTAACCCCAATTACAGCCTATATTTAAGCTGTTCGCGGACTCCTTGAAGTGTTTCAGGTGAAATAGCCCTACCTTCTTAAATAATCCTTTGCTGGAGTTGTTCATTTGAATCTGGTTGTATTTTGAATCCAATAGATTTCAATTGACCCCACAGAGAGAAATCCAGTGGTGTCAGATTTGGTGACCTAGGTGGCCATTCAATAGGTCCTCTTCTACCAATCCAATAATGATTATCCAACCAACCCTGTACTCGACGTATGTAATGGGGAGGTGCTCCGTCTTGCTGGAAATGCAGCAGATATTAATGTAAAGCAAGATCTTCATTATCGTTTCTTTGATTTTCTATCGTATAAACTACAAGAGGCTCTGCAGTCGTATCTAACATTTGTGCATAAATTTCATTAGTTAAATTTCCGGGTATGAAGAAAGGATCAATGATGGTTTCGCCTAATATACCTGTCCAAACATGTGAGGATAGATCAAGCTCCAGTAACGGCAGTTTCGTTTGTTGGCCTTGTTTTTTAGGTAGAAAGTACACGGTTATTTTCTTTATTTGTGTACCCACCACAGGAATTATTATAGTGACAGAAAAATACTTTAAATACAAAAGTTGCATAATTGTTCCCGTGTTTTCTGTTGGACTTGTTTCTTGTGGGGATTTCTGAAAAATTGAATTTATATGACAGACCTCCAAATATACAGGTATTAAAAAAAAAGGATTAAACAGGAAATATTTATGCTCAATACAGACCAAATATTAGAAAATGTGTCGCAAGTCATAGCGGATATACAGCAACCATAATATAGTCATTTACTTCACTTAATATCATAAAATATAAAGCTTTTTATATATACAGGGCTGCCCAGAAGTCCGGAATAAAATTAATATAGCCTTAACCTGTAACTTTTGGGGAAAATGCTCGGACACGTCAATTTAGTTTTATATATGCTCACGTTTTGACGTTATTCGTTTGTTTTTTTATAGAGATTTGTCAAAGATATGACGACATCGATGTTTTTTTTTTAAATGGAAACATACAGCTTGTGATACATCATTTGAAAGCTAATATCTCGTACAGTATGCTCATAAATTTTGGCGCGATTCTTTCAAGGTATTTCAAAATGGCGACTGTTAAATTTAAAAAAAAATCCCTATTTAAAATACGCGGAAATGATAAATTATTGATGTTTTTTTTACCTTTCAAGGTAAGAATTCTTCATTGTTTCACGTTCTGATATTTTGTGACACTGTGAACTTGTAAAATTAATTTAGGTATTTCCGAAGTATTATTTTACAATTTTCTAAACAAAAATATATTTGTCGGAAAGGCAGCGCATCGAAGTCTTGATATTGTTAGGACGTGGAGACAAAATAAGAAGTCAAAGTAAAGTGTGAACTTTATTTAAAGCTAAATATCCGGAAAATCAAATTTCACAGGGCACTGTTAGTAAAATATTCCACAAATTTGATGAACATGGCACACTAAAGGACTTGCCTAGGAATGGACGGCCACGTGTTTTAGGCGACGATAAAAAATTGGCTATTGCATTATCTCTGTAGGATAATCCGCTTGTTTCAACAGTTTCATTGGCTCAAAATCATGATATATCTAGGGGTACTATTGGAAGATTTTTGAAAGCAGAAAAATACCACACTTATAAAGTATGTCTTATCCAAGAGCTTTTAGAGGATGACTATGATAGGCGTTTGCAATTTTGCGAAGAAATGATGAGACGGTGTGATGAGAATAATAGGTTTCCACAGAACATATTATTTTCGGATGAAGCTACTTTCTATTTAAACGGGGTGGTTAACAGACATGATTATCGTTTCTGGAGTCAAGAATCCACGATGGATATTTGAAGCCCATACTTAGCGGCCCCAGAAAGTAATTGTATGAGCAGATATAATTAATAACCATTCTTTTTGGAAGGAAGCCTCACAGCTGAACGATACTTGGATTTCTTAACCTTCGAGTTGAGGTCAGCTCTAGCTGTAATTTTTCCCAACGAGCCAGATATACCTAATGAAACAATTTGGTTTCAGTAGGATGGCGCTGCCCCGCATTTTGGTGTCAATGTGAGAAGATATTTAGATCAGATATTTCCAGGTTGCTGGATTGGACGACGTGGTACAATTGAATGACCACCGAGGTCTCCAGACTTAACGCCTCTAGACTATTTTCTTTGGGGATATTTAAAAGAAAAAGTTTACCAAAATAGGCCAAATAATATTGAAAATTTGAAAAACAAAATTAGATTGGAGACACATATCATACCGGCTAAAGCCATTCGAAATTCCGTCGACGGATTTTATTATCGTCTGGGAGCATGCCAAGTACAAGATGGAGGACATTTCCAGCATTTGCCACGTTAAACCACCTTTTTGTTGTGTTTTGTTTTGCTTCGTTACATTTTTATTTTTTTTTGACAAAATAAATAACAAATATACCATAACTATTGTTAAGTCACAATGTCACAAAATGTCAGAACGTGAAACAATGAAGATTTCTTACCTTGAAAGGTAAAAAAAACATCAATGATTTATTATTTCCGCTTATTTAAATAGAATTTTTTTTAAACTTTCAACAGTCGTCATTTTGAAATAGCTTGACAGAATCGCGCCAAAATTTATGAGAATACTGTACGAGATGTTAGCTTTCAAATGATGTGTCACTAGCTGTATGTTTCTATTTAAAAAAAAGATCGATGTCGTCATATCTTTGACAAATAATGTCCATAAAAAAACAAACGAATAACGTCAAAATGTGAGCATATATAAAACTAAATTGACGTGTCCGAGCATTTTCCCCAAAAGTTACAGGTTAAGGCTATATTAATTTTATTCCGGACTTCTGGGCAGCCCTGTATATTTTTTATATACAGGGTGTCCGCTAATTAATGGCACATAAAAAAACCATAGACTCCTAATGTAAAAATATTAGGATTTAATTATACTTACCTATATCCGAAAATTGATATTAACTGAGATACAGGGTGTTAAAGTTAAAACTTCATTTTTATTTTCCTCTAATAACTTTACGAAAAACTAACGTTTTTCACAAAATTTTGTAATTAGGGTTCTTTTAGGACGAGAAATTGATTTTTTTGTGAAATTTTAATGTACAATGTAGGGGGCGCTGTCTGCGGTATTTTTCGCACATTTATTAGGTTATAATTTACTTGTGCTTCAGTGTATTTAAGTTTTTAATGAAAGTAATACTTTTTTCATATTTATTACGTAAAAAAGGTATATTAAGTTCACCCAGAGTTACCGTTTCGGAGATATTTGCATTTCAATTATTTAGTGCGCTAGCTCAGGCAAGCAAATAATGTTTTGTTACTTACCAATTAACTTTTACATTATAAATAATGTTCTAGTACTGGTAATTGGGAATAATTCATACAAAAATTGGATTGTTCTTCAACTTACATTATTTAAAATAACTTTGACACAATGAAAACAAACTTAACTAAATGATTAGTAACTTGTAATATTTTATTTTAATATCATTAAGAGATTTAATAAAAAAAAGAGATCTGCTTTTGATAAAAAAACTGTTTAAAATGTGTCCCATTCACTTCAATACACTTAAGAGTCCTTTTACTGAAATACCTCCTAATTTTAAAAAATAACTGTTCATTTCGTAGGTTTTGTGCAGCATCTACAATTCTCTGACATAGTTCTTCTCTGGTATTCACTATTTCTTTGTAAACTAGCGACTTCATGTAACCCCATACACAAAAAACCAGCGGGTTGAAATCGGGACTTCGCGCCGGCCATGGCCTCTGGCTCCCACGACCTATCCAGCGATCAGGAAAATGGCTATTTAGGTAGTGTCTGAGGGGTCTATAGTAGTGTGCCGGCGCTCCATCCTATATGAACGACATATTTTGCCGTATGCCCAGAGGAAGGTCTTCGAAAAAATCCGGTACTTGTCTTTCTAGAATATCAAGGTAGAGTTCGCCGTTTAAATTGTGTGGTAGTTTGAAAGGGCCCAATAACTTGTTGTCATATATACCACACCAAACGTTAATTTTATTTAGGTTGGAAATGGCGTTCGTGTACTAAATGTCAATTTTCTAATTCCTATGCATGTCTGTTCCTAAAATTAAATATGCCTCTACATGTAAACGTTGCCTCACCAGTAAATAGTATTTTATTTAAAAACATTGGGTCGGCATTTATTCGGATACGGCAGAAACGGGCAAATTCTAGCCCGGCTGCAAAATCTCTTTCTAATAAATTTTGCACAGGGGTGAAGTGATACGGATGAAGATTCTCTTCGTGAAAAATTTTGCGAACAGATGACTTGCCTATTCCAGTGGCGGCAGCAACATGTCTTGTGCTTATTTCGGAATTTTCAGCTACGCGGACCAGAATTTTTTCTTCTTGTTCCGGAGTTAAAGCCTTCGGGCGCCCTCTGGAATCCCGTTTAGGACGAAAAGTACCTGTTTCTCCTAATCCGTCGTAAACATTTTTGAATATCTTAAAATTAAGTTTTCTTTGATTTAGATAGAGTACCGAATATCGTCTCTGGGCTCCTCGTCCATTAAAATTTTCCTTCGCATATACACACAACATATTCCGCATTTCTGCGTTTGAAAACAAATTGTGTCTCGCCATTGTTACTTAACTTACGATAAACTCAAAAATTAAACATTTTCTGACAAAGCTATCTTACAATATTCAACAAACAAATAACAACCTGGAGGTTTCATAGCAACTGCATCATTTAATTTGTTTTCTCATAGCTTACTTTAAGAAAAAAATTTTGTTTGAAAATTATAATAATTGGGCAGGGTGCACTGAATAACTTAAATGCATATATCTCCGAAACGGTAACTCTGGGCGACCTGAACTTAGTATACCCTTTTAACGTAATAAATACGAAAAAAGTATTATTTTTATTAAAAACTTAAATACACTGAGGCACAAAGAAGTTATGACCTAATAAATGTTATACATTCTTGAAATCAGGAAAAAAAGATCTTTCGTCCTTGTAGAAAATATATAGGGTATCCCATTTGGTATTTGAGTTGGTGAGAATTGAGTACTTTTCTAACTAGTTCCTACCATAGTTCGTTTACCGTTTTAATTACAGGAAGCGACGCAGTGGAACCCATTGCAAACTGGCTAAAAACTTCAATCTGAGTGGCTTCATCAAGTACCTAAGTGAGAGTTGCCATTTAAGATTTTAGGGGTTGGTGCCCTGGGGGGTCAGGTTAGTTCAGGTTAAAGTTTTCCCCATTTAGATCTAAGTTGACGTGTGTCACCAAATGTTCAGAGTGTCATTTGGTGAAGAAATATTATATGATATTCGTTTTCAAGTTTACACCCTGTATATAAAATTTCGTGGCGTACTCGATTTTAAAAAGATAAAAAATAGGCAAGAAAAATGTAATCTAAGGTTTTTTTTTAATTGCAGAAATGGAAAAGCATTCGCTCTTATATTATACCAAAGTAATTTACTTACCCATAGCAAAAAGTATAATGGTACGTACCTGCAAAATAAAAGGAATATATTAGAAAATTGTTTAAAATAACTAATGGGCGAAAACTAGAGGAATCGTATTTATACTTCTATTTTATTGTTCAGCGATGCCAATAATTTTAAGTATAAATGTTAAAACGATTTACACACAAGAATTTAAAAAAATCTCTATTTCGTCAATGTGTATTTATATAAAAAATGTAAAATTAGTATGTTGTATTCTAAGTGATATGTATTCAAGGTGGAATACTATACGAAAACTAAAACTTTGGCGAAAATATATATATACCGGGTCCTCCAACGAAGCGGGGACGAGAGATTACATCCTTATCGAAAAACTTATCAAAAACTGTAAAGCAGCATGAAGTCTGAAATTAAAAGTGGCATATTTCAAAAATAGTTAACATTTGCAATAAAGTGAGGCAAACAAAACTTGTTTCTTTTTAAATAGAACACCCTATATCTTACACTTTTTATGGATTCTTCATTAAATGACATTTATTTTATAATAAGTGCATTATAAGTATAAATTTAATAGTTTCGGAGATATCGACTTTTAAAAAATTAATTTTTTGAACTTTGACAGCTTCTAGCTCTTTAACGGTACGTCTCAGAGCAAAACGGCTTACATGTCCCTATCTCACTCTTTTATCATCTCTCCAAAAGTAAACTATTGTTAAACCGGAGATAACTCAAAAGCCGGAAATATTGTACTTTCGGTTAACCGGAAATTTGTATTTTTAGGAAGACAATAAAAAAGCAAGTTAGGGAGATGTAGGCCATTTTGCTCTAAGACGTACCGTTAAAAAGCTGAAAGCTGTTAAAGTTTAAAAATATAATTTTTTAAAAGTTGATATCTCGGAAACTATTATGTTTAGACTCACAATGCACTTATTAAAAAATAATTGCTATTTTATGTGTTGTATGTATGTGTATGTTAAATAGTGTAAGATATGTAAGGTGTTCCATTAAAAAAAAAATAAAAGTTTTGTTCGCAAGAAGTTTTTATGAAAGAAAATTATGTTTTTATGGAACACCCTATATTTTATGACTTTAAAGTATAGTCTTCATAGACGTGATCACTTTAATATAAGGTTATAAGGGTAAGAAGTTAGTAATTTGTGAAAAAAATCATATTTTTTGCGATTTTTGAGCGGATATTCGATGACATTTCTGGAAGACGTAAAAACAAACGAATAACAGACGTGCTTGCAAAAGTTTGCTTTGTATGTTGTAATTTACAGTGATACTAGTTTTGTTTTCAAATATTTTACTTCTATATAGGATGTTCAAGGAAACGCAAAATATACGTTTTCTCATTTTTGTTTAAATATATCATTTTATAAAAAGCACATTTTAATCATCTTTCATTTTATAGAACACTTAATACGGCTAAAATTATCCGCTTTTTTGGAATATTAATTTAAACTTGCTAAATGCCATCATTTACGGTATTCAGCCATAATTGCACGGATTTTATTAAAGATTTGACAGTAAAAATTTTTTTATTATCTTTAAAAAACCAATTTTGTAATACTCGACCAGTTTTAATAACTTTTCATTAACTCAAACATTAATTTTTGGCGAACATTGCCTTATATTTTTACTGTATTTTAAGGGAGTAATAACAATAATTATAATCATAATGATATTAATAATAACCACTATATTTTAAAATTAAATTATATCACATAAAATGAAATAGTGTCAGATATTGTAGGCAAAATGTACTTCCGCCAAACGGGGATTATAGTGGGTCATTTAATTCCAAGGGACTAAAGTGCATTCTAGCAACATGTAATAATTTATAAAAAAGCGACAAATTGTATTCACTTATTTATATTCAGATGGATGTTCAATGATAGTCATAGCAATAGTCAAGTATACTTTATTATCCGAGAAAATTACATTTCTATTGACAAAGCGATTTAGTAAACCAATCTTTCAAGTCAACCAACAATAATTTAAAACAACAAAATAACTAAACCAATATCAATAAGATTATAAAATTCTGTGGAAGTAAAACACCTAAAACATTTACATATAAACAAGTAAAATAGATTTATACAAATATCAAGACTATGCACATGCATTTGTTAAAAGCAATTGAACCTAAAAAAAAATTAAAAATAGCACGCAAAAAAGAGGTAAAAGAAAAGAAACTTTACAGTCAAAAAACATCACCGTAACATTCCACTAAACTGTAATAAGCCCTTTGTATTAAGATATTTTTAAAGCTACGACTAAACTGCCTATATGAAATAGATTTTAAGATAGTACCAAGATAGTTATACAGGGTGTAACTAAATAAGTGTAAAACATTTAAGGGGCTGATTCCTCATCAAAAAAAAGATAGGATCTTTCATATGAACAAACTTTATTGGAGCATCCCTTATTAAGATACAGCCCCTTAAAGGGGGTACATAAAATTTGTTTAACAATTTTTTTTACAAGCACTAAAAAAGTTACAATATTGAAATTAACCTGACATTTTCTACTACCAAAAAGACACTTAGCCAGTAATTTATTTGATCAGGTAGGGCTGTGTACACTTTTTGAAAAGATAAGGAAGGAGAGTCGTTTTTTTGTATTAAGTGTATAATTTTGAAATATATAAAATTTGCATGAAGTCCTCCTGTATTTTTCAGCCAAATCTGCCATACTGCAGTGAAATTGATCAGGTAGGGCTGTGTACACTTTTTGAAAAGATAAGGAAGGAGAGTCGTTTTTTTTGTATTAAGTGTATAATTTTGAAATATATAAAATTTGCATGAAGTCCTCCTGTATTTTTCAGCCAAATCTGCCATACTGCAGTGAAATTGATCAGGTAGGGCTGTGTACACTTTTTGAAAAGATAAGGAAGGAGAGTCGTTTTTTTGTATTAAGTGTATAATTTTGAAATATATAAAATTTGCATGAAGTCCTCCTGTATTTTTCAGCCAAATCTGCCATACTGCAGTGAAATTGATCAGGTAGGGCTGTGTACACTTTTTGAAAAGATAAGGAAGGAGAGTCGTTTTTTTGTATTAAGTGTATAATTTTGAAATATATAAAATTTGCATGAAGTCCTCCTGTATTTTTCAGCCAAATCTGCCATACTGCAGTGAAATTGATCAGGTAGGGCTGTGTACACTTTTTGAAAAGATAAGGAAGGAGAGTCGTTTTTTTGTATTAAGTGTATAATTTTGAAATATATAAAATTTGCATGAAGTCCTCCTGTATTTTTCAGCCAAATCTGCCATACTGCAGTGAAATTGATCAGGTAGGGCTGTGTACACTTTTTGAAAAGATAAGGAAGGAGAGTCGTTTTTTTGTATTAAGTGTATAATTTTGAAATATATAAAATTTGCATGAAGTCCTCCTGTATTTTTCAGCCAAATCTGCCATACTGCAGTGAAATTGATCAGGTAGGGCTGTGTACACTTTTTGAAAAGATAAGGAAGGAGAGTCGTTTTTTTGTATTAAGTGTATAATTTTGAAATATATAAAATTTGCATGAAGTCCTCCTGTATTTTTCAGCCAAATCTGCCATACTGCAGTGAAATTGATCAAGTAGGGCTGTGTACACTTTTTGAAAAAGTGTACACAGCCCTACCTGATCAATTTCACTGCAGTATGGCAGATTTGGCTGAAAAATACAGGAGGACTTCATGCAAATTTTATATATTTCAAAATTATACACTTAATACAAAAAAACGACTCTCCAGTAATTTATTTGGTTTACCCCATGGTTGTAAGGGGTGGAAAACGCAACCCCTAAAATTTATTTCCAATGCAACTTTTTGTCTTATTATTTGTTTACCATTTAAAAATTTCGGATAGCCTGTTTCATTCTAAACAAAAAATGTCTCTTGAATTTTTTGCCCAAAATAAACCAGTTCGCAGCAAAAAATTATTTTACGACCAAGATACATATCGCCATAAAACGAAAATACGAAACTAATTTATCTAGTAGGCCGCTATTAGCGATAGTGACAATTAAATTGGTATGAAGCTATCAGTTTGTAAATTTTTGAGATTGAAGTAATACTAATTGTGTATTGTTGTTCTGTTCTTAATTTGTTACTTAAATAATTCACTTGTTATTAAAATGGCATACACAAATGAGGAAATGGCTGATATGCATTAAGTTTACGGTCTGTCGCAGGGGAATGGGTTAGAAGCTTCTAGAAGATATGCTGAAATGTATCCTCAACGGCAGCATCCTTCACATAGAATATTTGCCCGACTTCATCAACGATTACGAGAATATGGTTCATTCGACAAAAGAACGCAGGTTTGTGGTCGCCATCGAGAAGTAAGAACACCACAGCTTGAGGAGGCAGTACTTAATTTGATTGAAGAACAACCTACTACCAGTACTAGAAAGATTGCTTTCCAGCTAAATGTTGATCATATGACGGTATTTCGAATTTTAAGGGAACAGCTCTTATACCCTTACCATCTGCAACGAGTACAGGCACTGTTACCGCGAGACTTTCCGAACCGTCTTTAATTTTGCAATTGGATGCTGGAAATGATTAGAAGAAATCGTGACTTTCTGAAGACGATCGAATTCACAGACGAATGTAGTTTTTCTCGGGTCAAGAATATTAATTTTCATAATTACCACATATGGGCTGATGAAAACCCTCACGCTATTGTCGAAAGTAACCATCAAGAACAGTTTTCTCTTAACGTGTGGGTCGGAGTTATTGGGGATTATTTAATTGGGCCTCATTTTCTACCTCCTCGATTAAATGGTGATTCATATGTTCAATTTTTAAGAGAAGTGCATTCCGTACTGCTGGAGGAAGTTCCTTTGGGCGTTAGAAGGGATATGTTTTTTATGCATGATGGGGCTCCCGCCCATTTTAGTCAAGTAGCACGTCAGCATTTAACTGAAACATATGCAAATCAGTGGATAGGTCGAGGAGGACCACAGAATTGGCCCGCTCGATTTCCGGATCTCAATCCTCTCGATTTCTCTACTTGGGGCCATTTACAGCATTTGATTTATCGTACTCCTGTTCGCGATGTAGAGGACTTAAGAAACCGCATTATCGATGCATGCAGGGTAATAAGAGAGACTCCCGGAATATTTGAGCGAATACGTGGCTCAATGCGCCGACGTCTAGACGCATGCGTAATGTCTGAAGGTAGACAAGTAGACATATTGAACATTTACTATGATTTCTACATGTTGTATGTTTTGTTATTAATAAATTAGTTTTGTTTGTTCCCCTTTCATCATTTAATGCAGGTAGTACTACAAAATAACAATAAACCCAGTTCGCATTTATGACGATGTATCTCTGTAGTTGTTCGTAAAATAATTTTTTGCTGCGAACTGGTTTATTTTGGGCAAAAAATTCAAGAGACATTTTTTGTTTAGAATGAAACAGGATATCGGAAATTAATTTTTAAATGGTAAACAAATAATAAGACAAAAAGTTGCATTGGAAATAAATTTTAGGGGTTGCGTTTTCCAACCCTTACAACCATGGGGTAAACCAAATAAATTACTGGCTAAGTGTCTTTTTGGTAGTAGAAAATGTCAGGTTAATTTCAATATTGTAACTTTTTTATTGTTTGTGAAAAAAATTGTTAAACAAATTTTATGTACCCCCTTTAAGGGGCTGTATCTTAATAAGGGATGCTCCAATAAAGTTTGTTTATATGAAAGATCCTATCTTTCTTTCGATGAGGAATCACCCCCTTAAATGTTTTACACTTATTTAGTTACACCCTGTATATTTTCTTACTTTCATACAATATTGAATTCTTAGCCAGAGCAGTTTTAGGTATATGAATTATTAGGTAATGATTTTCATTTGCTCTAGTATTGTATCTAACCTGATCGGATTGCATCCCGAAGTTCTTTTAATGCACGAGGCAAACGGATTCTGAAACAAACATACTGTAAACTGTGGTGAATCGATGTGTCGCATGTCGTCTATAAAATAAATAAATATTTTTAAGACTGACAACATTGGATATTCAAAACCCACAGTTAGCAATCCGTTACAGGCAAGTGAATAGTGAGCGCCCTTTCATAAATATAAAAAACAGTTGTGTGAAACTCTACGAAGAGTTATATATTATCAGGAAATCGTTGATCTGGAAACACCCTGCTATACTAAGGTATGTAGTATTGATATTACACCGAATATAAACTTCATTTTCAATTATGTATATTGTGTGGCTTTTTAAGGTTATAACTGATAGAAGGCAGTCTTGCCAAGGTTACAGATAGTATTTTAATTTGTGGTGGCAAAGTTACCCCATATTTTTCGCCACTTATCGAAATGTAATAAATTATGTTTTTCCAAGGTTATAATGCCAAGAAATTACAAAAGATCCATCGGATCCCGGAGTTACAGGGATTACACGAATGAAACTCTTAAAGAAGCCATATACAAAGTAAGGAGAGGTAATCTGAAGCTTCGGATATTTATAATATTCCTAGAAGAACTCTGATTAACAAAGTCAAAAATCGACATGAACAAAATGTGGGGTTACCTACATCACTATCAGCGGCTTTTGAAAGAAGTATTGTAAACGTGATTGTAACATGCGCAGAATTTGGAAGTCCCTTGACGTTGCTAGATCTTAGATTTGTTGTTAAAGGTCATTTAGACAAAGATGGAATAAGGGTAAAAAAATTCAAAAATAACTTGCCAGGTATAATAAAATGGAGTTACAGTTTTTTAAAACGGCACGAACAAACCCTAACACAAAGGCAGTGTCAGAATAGTAAAAAGGTGAGGACTGAAAAAAACAAGAATTTAGTGCCTATTTCAAAAATTTAAAAAAGAGTCTCCAAAATATTCCCCCGTGCCAAATTCTAAATTGCGACGAGACTAACCTCACAGACGACTCGGGTTCAATAAGGTGTATTTTCCGAAGGGAAACAAAGTACCAAGAACAAATAATTAATTCTACATAAACGGCCATTTCAATAATGTTTGCAGCAGTAGCATTTAAACAAGTTTTACCTCCTTACACGGTCTATAAAGCAGAACGGATTTACGACCAATGGTGCATAGGTGGACCCCCAGGGGCAAGATATAACCGGACTAAGTTCGGGTGGTTCGATACTGCTACTTTTGAGGATTAATTTTTTAAATTATTCGTACCTTGGGCAAAGAATTTGAAGGATCCTAAAGTGCTAATTGGGGACAATTTGTCCTCACATATTAACGTTGAAGTTTTAAGAGAATACCAAAGAGCGAATATCAGATTTGTATTTCTTCCATCAAACTCGACGCATTTAACACAGCCCTTGGACGTTAGTTTTTTTAGATCACTTAAAACTGCGTGGATAGGGATTTGACCCTGAACAAAAGTATTTTTCCAACTCTGCTTAGAACTTTATTGGACAGAATTCAAATTAATCAGGAAGATATTATTAAAAACGGTTTCCCAAAAACTGGAATTTTTGCCTTTGATAAAAATTCAGTTCTTAAATCACTGTCAACAAAGAAAACTGAAGGCACTTCTAAACAAGTAGGCGACACAGTTGTCAATTACCTTAAATATATAAGAAATCCGTCGGAATTCAAAGACAAAAAAGAAAAGAAAATGGTTCGTGTTAAACCAGGAAAATCAGTATCCTACCAGGATGAAACTCATATCGCTGATAATATACAGATGTTAGATTCTTTAAAAGATTATCAAGACGTTGAAGCCGAAACTGAGGAGACTTAATTGCCCTGTTTTACAAAACTGAATCTTCAAAAAACTAAAGAAAAATGTGAGCAGTTTCTAACACAAGACAGCAGCACTTTAGAAAATAACGAAGAACCTAAAGGAGAAGATTTCGTAATTGTCGTTTTTACGACTCAAAAAGGTGTTGTCCATTTTATTGGGAAAATCGTTAAAGAGGACAAAGACAATTTTTATAAAGAAAAATTTCTACGACAAAAAAAGAAAGCATTTATATTCCCTGACCAAGATGGTTTTTCACATGTTAAGAGAAATGAAATTGTCAAAATTTTGCGACAACTACAGTGCCCTTCTTCGTGAAGAGAATTATTTTACTTTTCTGAAAATTTGTCAGAATTTAAACTTAATTAGGCTTAGTTTCAGTGTTGTTATTTTTTAAGATAAGGTTTTCATGTTTGTTAATAATTACAACAGTTTACGTTTGAAAACAAATATTTTTTTTGACTTTATAACTTTTCTACTTATTAATGTAGTATTTTGAATTTTTTTTACAAAACTGTAGAATATTTTATGCTTAATCAAAATTTGACAAGAAATAGGCCTAACTTTGCCTACATGAGTTATTTATATAGCATGGCAATGTCACCGCACTCTTGGGGTAACTTTGCCAAGCTTTTGGCGTTTTAAAAAAAATACAAATCTTCATCACGAAGAATTAAAATTTTAATACATATAGAAAACATATTAAAATTTGACACACATACCATGAATAAATATCCAAAACCGCGCAAAGTCACCTCCTTTTACGGTAAAATAAAAAAAGAAGTTAACGGTTTTCGCAGACGTGAATTTAATATTATTCAGTTTCCGATAATTGAAATACTGCGTGTTTCCCAAACAACTGTATGTATGTCGATGATATTTGAATTTGTTTTCGTTTTAATCATAAGGACTATGTAAATGCATCTAGCTTACTTAATAAGGACCAAGGGTGACCATAAACAAACAACTCAAGTCAAGTCAAGTCAAATATACTTTATTTTCTGAGAAAACAACATTTCTATTGACAACGCGATCTAGCAAACTAATCTACACATCTATCCAGTCAACTTAAAATAAACAACAAAATAATAAAAGAATATCAATAACATTCTGTATAAGTAAAACACGTTTAAACATTTACATATAAATAAAGTAAAATAAAAGTAAGGTAGGTTTATACAAATGTCAAGACTGCAAGACCTGCATTTGTCAAAAACAATTGAATTTTAAAGCAAATTTACAAATAGCATTAGTGAGCCAAGCACGCAAACAAGAGAAGAAAGAAAATAAACTCCACAATCAAAAAACATCACCGTAATATTCCTCCAAACTGTAATAGGTCCTTTGTATTAAGATGTTTTTTACACTACGACGAAACTGCCTATGGCATGAAATAGAGTTCAGGGCAGTATCAAGATGGTTATACATTTTCTTACTCTCATACAATATTGAATTCTTAGCGAGCGAAGTTCTACGTATAGGCATTCTAAGGTTATGAACAACGAATGGATGAATAAATGCAGGTAAATTACGGCCCGTACTTAAAAATGTCTTAAAGTAAACGGCAAATCCGGAAGACGTAATTTCATTATTAAAGTAATAGTTTGGTGATTTTAAACCGATTTGCACCTGATTCAAAATGAGAGGGTTAATCCCATAAAACAAATTATGTTTTAAAGACTGTATCTATAGCAACTCTAGTTAGTTTTAAGCTTAGCAATTATTCTTACTTCGTGTGTAATACAGCTTTTGTTTAATCATGTGTGAGTCATGGAAAATATGTGCGACTCCAATGTATCTGAGGAGATAACCCCGTCGAAAAGCAGAAAACACTTTTCTGTGGAAACTATGGAAGTTATAAACAATGTTTATTCAATTCTCATTGACCGTGCGGTCAGCAAGCAAGCAGCGTTAGAAGAAACGGCCACATTAACAAAAATTCCAACATCAACTGTATGGAAAATTGTGAATAATTCCATTTTAGCGAGGAAAAAAAGAACCGATACTGGCATCTTCTCGAAGGTAGATGGAAGTGATCAAGATATAATACGGCGTAAAATTTACAAGTTATACGAGGAACAAAGTGTGCCTACATTAGATAATTTAATTAAGGGGCCTAAAAAATACGAAACCGGCGTTAAATGTGGCAGAACAACTGTGACAATGGCAATCTGTTGTCTTGGACAACAGGTTGTCACTATCTGCTGACGGTAGCTCTTTATGTGGAGGCACTAGGTCGTGGTCCAATACTTACACCTTCCCTTCGTCTTTGGTTTGTCTTGGGTGCCACCTGGTTTGATCGAAGTCCAAACCAGGAAAAATATACAGTATATCAGTTCTATTGAGAAATCTATGCAACAAATAAAACTAAAGCTTTCCCACACAAATAATGAAGTTTTTATTGAATAAAAGGTTACTTAACCAAAAAAAGGGGTTTGTGCTAGGTTAATTTTATGATGTCAAATTGTTTAAAATTTAGACAAGTTTAAATTATGAAATGAAAAGATAGCCTTTCCTGACGCAAGGATTTAAGATAAAAAAGTTGAGTGTAACCTCAGGGAAGATTCTAGAACCTTGTACCTAAATCTTTCAATAGTGTGTGGTTAAAAAAAATGTTACCTCTTGCCAAGATAGCCTTACATAAAATATTGAATTTGAAATTACTAAATTGTAAAAAGGTAAATTGATGTGAATTGTTGAGAATTTAAATTGGAAACAATAAGCTGTGGTGCATTATAAACGTTAAACCATTAAAAAAAATGCGCAGATGACTCTATACTGACCAAAGATTCCTCTAGCCTCAGCTGCTGCAGCTACTTCCGCTGGGCCTTAGGTTGGTCCAAAAACCATGAGTCTTGTGCTCGTGGCTTGAGAGTCTACTGACTAGAGCTCATGTGATGGGTGTTTTTTTTTAACCTACTCACATGCCGAACAGCAGGACAAATGGCAAAATCGGCCTAAACCAACAAAACCCCTAAAAATAATAAAAAGAAAAATTACCCACTGAATACCCACAAAACGATGACCAAGAACAAAAGAAAAGAAAATAGCTTACCTCTAAAAGGGGGGTGAGACCTCGTGGTATTTTTTTAACAAAATGGCCCAACGGCGACCTTCTTCTCTGAAGGTATTTTCAGAAAGTGAAATGGAGGCCGCAAGGACTCTCAAGTAAGACAAGCCCCCTTCTCTAGCAAAATCGGCTGACTCAATGCTGACAACTGAACATAAACCCCAACAAAGGAAAATAAGAAGAAAAAGAAGAAGAAGAAGAGAACAGAACACAACTTAAAGGATCCAAACGATCAGAACGAACCAGAGTCTGGGCTTTTACCAGAACCTAAATTACATAAGGAAATAAATCTAATAATTCCAAACAACTTTGTTTACGCATAAGGCTGCCAAAAGTACAACTGGGCGTTCTGCGCTTTCACGGGAACCGGAAACGAAGATGTGTGATTCGACTTTACGCGGCGGTGGCTAGCGCCATCAACCCACAGAACAGCAAAAGTAGTACGATCGCCCCATATTTTGGCTAACGTTATGCAACCAAAGATGATACCAATGGACAATTTTTAACAGTAAATAAAAAGGAATGCACTTGGTGAAAATATATCTGTATAAATCCACACAAAATAAATAGTGGCAATTTTAAAATTGCTACACAACGTTATGGAAGTGTATCCAACACATGGGGTTTAGATTTAAAAAAATTTAAAAAAGACAAGTTTTAATGGAATCCAGTAGAATTCGGGAATGGCGATCCGAATATCTACAAAAAATTAGGATTTGCAGAGATCAGGAAAGGCCGATTATTTACTTGGATGAAACCTGGTTCGACACATATGATATCTCGGAAAACCGTTGGGTTGACTCAAGCGGCAAGTGTAACAAGCGCGCCATCAAAACAGGGTACACGAATTACGATTTTGCATGCTGGATCTAAAGACGGATAAATTCCAAATGGACTTTCTCTGTCTGAAAAAAACATTAAAGATTCTTCTCTGGATTACCATGAGGGCACCACTGCCGATTTATTAGAAAATTGGTTTAAAAACAAGCTAGTTCTAAATATACCTCAGAATAGCGTAATTGTAATGGGCAATGCAAGCTAACATAGTAGGCAGTTGACCAAGACTCCCTCCTCAAATGACACAAAAGCAACAAACCAAAACTACATGTACCTATGGTAATGATATTTATTTTCAGGAAGATTACACCAAAAGGCAATTAATTGTGGTTTTACAAAATTTAAAACTACAAAAGCAATTCTTCTGTGATAATTATGCAAAAGATCTAGGGCATACAGTTTTAAGGCTTCCACCATACCATTATATATTTAATCCCATCGAACATATTTGGCACCAACTAAAGTCTGCCGTTCGTCGTAACAATATTTGTCCTACAATTAACTCCAGTGAACTTGAGCTTATAGAAACTGAAGTTTTTAACATCCCTTTACAAAGTTGGGCAAATTCTGTTACACATGTTGAAAAAGTGGAAAAGTCCTATATCCATATAAACAATGTAGCACAAATAATAATTAGAACAGATAATGATAGCGATAGTGATATTGATATATTAAGTGCATAATTATTATAAGTACCGAATAATTTGTATATTTTTGTAATCATAAATATAATTTTTAATGATAAAGTGACTTGTAATTAATTAATGATTAAATTCTAGGCAAAATACGGGCCTTTTCGGCCATATTTCAATTTGACAGCTGGCGGGGTCTTTCCTAATAGGGATTAGTTAGTACTTTCTTACTCCACTTCGAGAATGGACTATTTCTTTAAATTACTTTCTTATATCTCTAAACAGACTTTATATAGACTTTTAAGATACCACAACCACCTATAAAGCTAGCAATAGTCCCAAAATTGTTTTAAGTTACTACCAAGCGGGCACTTATCCACAACTCTAATTTTTTGGCGTTAATTTTTTTTATTTTAGCCCAAGTTTTATAAAAGTTCATTAGTAAACAGCTGGTGTGCGCGCCAGAATAAAAAAGTGTTCGCCATAATGAACAAAATCCGGTTACAAATCAAGTTAAGTAAAGAGTTGAACTTCGAAATTTAATACTACAAATTGAAATATAAAGAGCCCTTTTTTGTACTGGTTTCGATTTCCAATTAATCAACGTCGAATTAGGCTTTTTAGATATTGTTGCCATTGGAAGATAAATAGAAAGATATTCGAAGTAGTTACATTAATTAACATAGGTCTGCAAAATTTTCCTTTTTAAATTTGTATGCATGAACATTATTATTATTTCTTGTAATTTTGACTAGTTAATTTCAGATTTTTTATCATTACTTAAGGTTTTTAGTTATAGAGATTTTGTGACCGTGGATTTGCCTTGTTGTCAAGAAAAAATTTCACTATGCTTATAAGACACACGATAATAATTAAAGGTATCTGGTAACATCGCAAACCGTGGAATGTTCTTCGTTCCAATTCTTTTGATAGCTATAGATAAATGTGTCGAGCTATACCGATTTCTTTAAGAAATTTAATCTTTATTTTCTTCTGAACTCAATGTGATTCCAAAACCTTTACGTTGTATTAACCTTCGAATGTTAGGACCGACAAGAATTCCCCCGTTCAGCTTGGTGATAAACATTTTTTATAAAGATATTTTAATTACTCTCTTTGCTGTTGCAGTATTTTCACAAAATGTTCTTATTTTATTAACTAAGTATACTCAACTTAAAAAGAAAACTAGTCAATTGTTGGGCCATGTTTCTTTTATCGAAATAAAATTGTTAGGAATATTT
This sequence comes from Polydrusus tereticollis, assembly GCA_963920685.1. Taxonomy (NCBI): domain Eukaryota; kingdom Metazoa; phylum Arthropoda; class Insecta; order Coleoptera; family Curculionidae; genus Polydrusus; species Polydrusus tereticollis. Next base: position 29,743,556 of record OY987332.1, on the reverse strand, counting down.
AATAATTAAAAATTTTCCCATGGATGGACATTGTTTACCACAGACGTTTTCGACTAAGTTGGTTATTCCATTAAACTTTTTACATAAAAAATTGTCTCTGTTTTAAAAGCCTTCATTTATTTTAAAGTGAGTTATAAAGAAGGACATTTCCAACACCGAAATTGTGACGAACTGAATAAAAAAATCATTTAAACATAATTTTTACTTTCTTAAATTGAGTTTATAGAGCTGAAATCATAAATAATGCTATTCCTAAAAAGAAATTACTTAGAATTGTGAGTAACTTACATAATTTACTGTATCTATAGGTAGAGTGACTGAAAATATTTAAGTTACTGGAAACTAAGTTACTCTTTTGCAGACCCACAAATGTAAATTATGTTTTTTCTAAAAGAGTTAATGTTGAAGAACCCGATAAAGCCATGGCGGTACAATCGATTCCCTTGGCTTTATCAATTAATATTTTGAGCGTCAATTTGGATAGTCACAAGTCTTGGCATAGTCACGTTGGCGCCATTGCTAAGGCAGCCTCGCAGAAGCTTAGAATACTTCTCCGAACTAAGAACCTCTATACTAACCCAACAACTTTTGATGCTCTATAAAGGCCAAATTCGATCATCGCTGGAGTACTGTTCACATATTTGGGGCTCTGCTCCTAAACATACCCACACACTGTTTAAAAATTCTCTCATCTGGGGAACGTCATCACTCTGGAACGACCTCTCTGAGGCCGTGACGAGTATAATCTTCAAACATTCAAGACCAACGTGAATAATGTCCTGCGCACACGCGCTGCTCGCAGAGCACCACTAAAGGTCAATCCTGCAGCGCTGTGGCTTATCATAAAAAAATATGCATACAGTGCGCGTCTGAAGTCCCCCCCCCCTGTTAACTTTTGATTAACAAGTGTGAGAATAATGAAGTTTTGGGACGTTTAATAATAACTAAAATACTACCATTTTAGCATAAATTGCGGACTCAGTTTTTTAAGATGGCGGCAGGGTGCCATTTTGAATAAAATTCTTAAATGGCAGATAGGGTAAAAAGGTATTTTGAATCTATGAATGATCCCTAACTTTGACAAGATCTTATCGATTAATTTCAAAATGGCGGCCACTTTTGCTAATGTGGGTTAATTCGATTTCTAAGCGAACTAAAGGAAGTAGGAACCTACGGGCGGCTAGGCGATATTATTAGTATTTTATAACAATAAAAAAACTACCAAAATTACACCACTTCTTAAGATGCTGAAAATATTCACCATTCACTTCTTGGCACATGTATAGCCTATCGTTAAATTCTTCGCGAACATTATGAAAAATTTCTTGACTAATTGATGCGCACACTTGAATTATTCTCTGGTGCAAATCATCTAATGACTGCGGCTGGGTTATGAATACTTTCGATTTAATAAGTCCTCACAAAAAAAGTTCATAACAGTTAAGTCCGGTGTGCGAGCAGGCCATTCGACAGCACCACGACAACCAATCCAACGCCCGGGATAGTACTGATCAAGGTAGTTCCTAACATCTCTACTATAATGCGGCGGAGCTCCATCTTGTTGAAATATTATAGGCATATCACCAAATTCATCAGGATTTTCCTCAACACACTCCAGAATCAAATGTTCTACGGTATTTTCAATTATATCCAGATACACCGGTCCAGAAAAATTTCCCTGGATAAAAAGTGGCCCCGCAATAATATGGTTTCCCAAAATTCCTGCCCAAACGTTAAGTTTCTGAGGGAACTGGGTATTACATTCCCCATAAATATGAGGATTTACATCGCTCCAATACCGAATATTTTGACGGTTAACTTTTCCATTTAGAAAGAAAGTACACTCATCACTTAAACAAGTTCATTTAAGGTAATTTGGGTAACGGTTCAATCTTGCACCTATTAATTCACAAAACTCTAGTCTACGATCCGGATCATTTTCTGTTATTTCGTGTAACATTTTCAATTTGTAAGGATTAAATTTAGAACGTCTCAATAATTTCTGAACACTTTTAGTACTTACTTCGCATTCAGCTACTACAAGCGATGTCGGCTGCATAGGAGATTAACAATCATTTCAGCAACTGTCTGAATCCGTTTTTCCTATTCTAAAGAGGGTCGTCCACTTCTTTGAGCATTTCCAACACTTCCAGTTGTTTGGAACTTTTGAATTAATTCCCGCAAATATTTGAGCGATCAGGGAAACGTTCAATAAAAATGCGCTCAGCAGCATGATAGCTACGTTGCGCCTCCCCAAAAATCAAAACTGCCTCTATTTTATCTTCCATTGGACGAAACATTTTAAATCAATTAAATAATTGACAAATACTTATTTGACAGGTAAAAAAAAAAGTAACCATTCTTTTTACCCCCGCAAACGGGCAAAAACCACCCTGTTGCCCAGCTTTCTATTGGATATGAGTGTTTGGAGAAGAATGATTGGGACTGTTAAGCGGGTTTAGAGACATGGAAAGGGTTATGAGAGGTTAGTTTCTTTGACCATTGGCCCAAGGGTTGTTATAGTCCTAACCCTATCATTGCCCTTTCGTTGTCTCAAATCTCTCATGAAAATCTCTATTATTCCCTCCAAACACGCATTACCACGAAGAAATTGCGAAAAAAGGTGGTTTCGATGGTAAAAAGGGTTTTGACTATTTTTTTGGTTTTCTCCACCCTCGAAAACAAGGGAGGGAGGAAGTAGGTTTCATAACTGCAGCTAATATTCATCAAAATGCTTCAAGATCTCAACTCAACGTACCAAAATTTCATTATTGTCACATTTGTGAATCAATAGTTAACAGGGAGGGGGCTTTAGACGCGCACTGTATATGCACTTTAGTTACTTTTAATATTACTTTATTTCATACTGTATTGTAAAACACACCTTTACATATTTGAATTTAGTCCAGAAAATAAGGGTTTACAGCAATAAGTCCGGTAAATTTTTTTTACCGGACTAGTCCTGTAAAATTTCTTTACCGGACTGAAATTTGTAAGTTTTAGTTTAATCAATGTCAAACACACACTGTTTCCACCAGTAAATATAAGCACTTTTCAAATATACGACGCAGAATAAAACTTCATTATAATTTCAAAACATAATAATTATAATTTTTAACAGAACAGTATGAAATAAAATATTGTACATCATTCGTCCGGTAAATCCTTTACAGTATTCGTTTTAAAATTCCAGACTCCTTCGTCGCCTCGTCTCGAAACGGACTTATAACGTAAATATCTATTATATTAGATAACTTTAAGCAAAAACTATACATGGTGTCCAAAAATTACGATAATAAGTTATAAGAGGTATAATTCTACATAAAAAATATAAAAACAATTCATATAATTATAAGTCCGCAAATATTAAAAATTTAGTTTTGTGATTATTTATAAATATTTTTATAATTAGTTACTATTATGCAATAAGCTAATAGAATCTTTCTTCTTATTATCATAAATATTAATATCCATTTATTTATTTTCCATTAACGCCCCAAAGTCCATTGCCCAAATTTAACCACAGTTTAATATTTGAACGCAGAAAATAATTAATTCTAAATCGCTGGTGTCGTAAAGAAAAGCATCTTGATTTTCAAATAAGGGTATAATTTAATCTGTAGCTTTTTAATTCCATTTTCGCAATAGGGGCTAGAATTAATATATTATACAAAAAACTACAAGGCTTGTGTTTGCGCCACAGAAACCAGAAATGTATTTAAGATAGTTTTTCGATCCATAGAAACTGTGATACGTCATAACCTGGGTCTCTCCACTTTAGAGCAAGTGAGGTTGATTAATTTTGACAAAATGATTGTAATAGTTATTTACTTAACTTGTAGGAAATGTATATTATTACCACACGTGACAATTTGCGCTATGAGGCCTTATAACTATAACTATTATTATTATTATAATGATTAGTTAAGTCCAAATAATCATTATACAGTGCGTTTATTTTAACGCGGGACATAGGATTTACATGGTAAATGGCACATTTGTATTAAACAATTATTACTAAAACTTGAGAATAGACAAAATAAGTTATAGTACAATCTGTGCAACAAAACTTTAAAAGATACCCAAAAAAGACATTTTCATTTTGGTAAAATTACACTTTTTAACCCCCCTAGTAATTTATGTAATTAACTACCTTAGATAAAGAAAAATATTATGACACCGCTGTCAGTATTTTCGTGACTTTCATGAAATTGGTTTTGTAATTTATCATGTCTATCTACACCGTAAAAGAACGAATTGAAATGGTTTCAAACTGCATAAGAGGAATGTCATATCGGGATTTTTTGATTGATTGATTACGTCCTGACACCGCAGCCTTTTACAGACTTATTGTATCCTCTAGTTATTCGTTGCTAGCCCGCCCACGGTAATTTTACGTCTGGGTAATATCAGCCAGACGGGACCTACTGTTTATCGTGGGATCCGAACCACGCGCAGTCGCTTTCCAACCAACCACCATCCCGATCCCCTCACAGAATCCCACTCCTACAACAGCCCGCCCACACAGCCCGCAACCGAGGCAAGTCTCGGGTTAAAGATCCGCTGCTATAGGAGCATGACCCTGCGGTTTCGATTCCGATAAATCGTTAGTCAGAAGTACCTGCACTCACACATACAACAAACAAACCCAGTACTTTTTTTATTTGAGCGTACTGTAGCGGGATTCGAACCCGCTCGACTCAAGCAGCGCGAAAGCAGGCTCACGCCGTTTCCGGCGCTTTACCCGCTTCGGCCACCGAGGCGGCGTCATATCGGGAAGTTACTGATAAGTTTGCCGCTGTCTATCAAAACCGTCCCTTTCCCAACAAGTCGACCGAACAACGTTGGCATGTAAAGTGCATGACTAGTGGATGTCTTGATCGACGGGATCGCATGGCGATAGAAAAAAAAACCATGATCCAATCTGACACACCTTGCTGATCGCTTCAACAAATCTAGAAGCAGTTGTTACAACGCATTAAAGGAAGAAAAAAACAAATCTTTTAAAATTCACAACGTACAGGAAGTTTTACCGCATGATTATTTTGAACGGATGCAGTTTTATGAAGAATGGATGGATCGAATTAATAATAACCCAGGTTTTGCTGATAACATACTGTTCACAGATGAAAGCTCCTTTAATATTAATGGAACAGTGAACAAGCAAAATGTTAGAATCTGTTCGCGAGAAAATCCCTACGTGGTGCACCAAACGCATACCCAGTGGCGACAAAATATAAATGTATCGGCAGGTATTCTAGGAAATATGATTATTGGTTCATTTTTTATAGACGGTACACTTACCAAAGAAAAATACATCGATCTGTTACATATAGCAGTAGGTCCTGCGCTAACCCACAGAAGGGAGGAAATTATATTTCAACATGACGGAGCTCCAGCTCATAGCGCAATAATTGTAACGGAGTATTTAAATAATGTGTTTCCTGGCAGCTGGATAGGACGATTTGGACCTTCTTAATGGCCCGCTCGAAGCCCGGATATCACGCCTTTGGACTTCTTCTATTGGGGATACCTTACATCAAACGTTTCTGATAACGTAAGAGGAAGACCAAATGATGCAGATGAATTAAAAAACAGAATAATGAAGGCTTCACGCAGCATCACAGCGCGACAGTTGTCGAATGTTAGAAAGCATTTTTATGATTGTTTGGGGCACTGTCTGGCTGTAAATTGAGGGCGCTTCGAACACTTTATATGAATTTTAAGTTTATTGTTGTAGATTAAATTTAGGAAAATTATTAAACTTAATTGAAATAAAAATCCTAAATAATCATCAAAATTGTATAATTTACAATTGTCTAATATTATAATAATACTACATACCAGCTTATGTCAAAAATACCTAAGTAAACTAAATATACAGGGCTAGGCAAAACAGCGTGATATTATAACTTTAAATGATATTTTTAAATATTTTGCGTTAGTAAAGTAATACAGACATGATCCTATCTTGGGTATGATACCACAAGTAATATTTGCGTAAACTTTTAACTTGTATTTAAGAAGTAGTCCATATTCTGTGGCGAGATTGTAAATAGAAATAAAGGTCTGTCTTTACCACCAAATAACTTTATTTGCCCCTCTAGGGTAGAAAACAAGGGTTATAAAAATACATAAAATGACGATGAATTAAATTAAATTTCTTAATGCATGTGTTGTACTAGTTTCGACTTTAGAGAAAGTCATCCTCAGCAACTAACCATTTAAGAAATTTTTTTATATGAAAAGAAGTTAAAACAGTTGGGGGAGCAGAGAGGTGATTCAATAATACAATACAATATAATGCAGATTATGCAACCTTTGGAATCGACAGGAGTTTAGTATAAGAACGATGTATCTCCATGTGAAGGTAGGGGTTGATTTATACGCAAGTAGAATTAAGGACCGTAATCATAGTCGAGTGATTTAAGCAATGTTGAAAAAGAAGAATTGTAACATATCAATTCATTCTCTTTTCAGTGAAACTAAATTAGCGAGGGGACATGCTTAATGTTATGGTGGATTGAATATTTGTTAATGAAATTAAATGAACTTGTTATTCTAAAAAAGGGGGGTTGTCAAAATGAGACTATGTCATTTCAAATAAAATGGGAATGCATCTGAAAAGAGAAAAATTTTCAACACATGCATTAAGAAATTTAATTTAATTCATCGTCATTTTATGTATTTTTATAACCCTTGTTTTCTACCCTAGAGGGGCAAATAAAGTTATTTGGTGGTAAAGACAGACCTTTATTTCTATTTTTAACTTGTAGTTCTCAATGGAAATGTGCCTAACATAGGCTCTAAGATTTACCATGTAAATCCCAATGTCCCGCGTTAAAATAAACGCATGTCTAATAATAATTAGTTTACAAATTAAATAAAGAAAACAGGTAATAAGAATTTGTATTACCTTTACAACAGGGATTGGTACGATTGTTATTGCTTCTGTCAATCATCGCACAGTTGTGTCTGAAAATTACACATTTTAAAATGAGTTCAAGCGTTAACCTGCCATATGATATTGAGAACGAAGCTTTCAATGTTGTTTCGAATCTTCTGCCAGATAGATTTATAAAAATATATGGTGGCTGGAAATGAATTTCGGTCGCTGAAGGTTACATCGAAACTTCTAGTGAATATAATAAGCGACCGACAATGACAATTCTAGGTGCAAGCGAGGATGTTTTCCCGGAAGCGGAAAATATTACCCCAACATCTAAAGATACTCTATCAATATCCAGAAACTACGTTCACACTCGAAATACTTTCAGCAAATTTTTAGGCATATCTGCATCTAGGGTTAATTTATCTAACTGTAAAATTTTATTGTTAATATTTACAAATCAAAATATGCTTTATTGTCATAAAGTATTATTTTTATCGACAAAGCCTTTTTTTAAAATTAAATTACCAATGAAATATAATAATATAGTAAAACTTAAAATAATTAAAAAATTTTTTAGAATCATAAATTATGGATTTTTTTACAAGACTTGAAGAAGGAATAGGCAAACATATATTAAAGGTTTGTCTTGTATTATAAATATGTGAATTTATACTATTTCTATGCTTTTTATAAATCAAACAAACTGTTTCCAATATAAAAATGGAAGTTAGTGTTTTTTGTGAGATAAATAGAGTTTTACAAAAATCTCTAGATCTAGCTTTGCACAAATATCTGATAGTTTTTGTAAAATAAAAATTGAATTTAGAAGATATTGGCTTGAATTTCCCCAGAAACAAATTCCATATCTCAAAAGAGATTCTATTAAAGCAAAATAAACATTTCGGAGAACCGCCATATTCATTTCATGAGAAAGTACTCTCAGGGCATAACATCCTGAAGCTAATTTTCTACATAACTTTTTGATATGTTCATTAAAAGAAAGATTTTGAGTAATATAGATTCCTAAAAATTTTATAAATTTGGGGTTATTAATTATGAGATTGTCAAAAATTATATTATTAAGTGAACATTTAAAAGTTATTATATTTGTTTAGTGATATTAAATGAGAGTAGATTAGAGTCACACCACTTTTTAACATTTATTAAATCTTCATTAATTATTTTAATTAATTCATTACAATATTTACTATGCCAAAGTATTGTTGTATCATCAGCAAATATGGTAAATTCACCATTTATAAAAATTGACGCAAGGTCATTTATATATATTAAAAATAGTAATGGACCGAGAACTGAACCTTGAGGTACTCCACAATTAATTTTATTACTTTTTGATTTCTTACTATTTAACAATACTAGTTGAGATCTTTCAGATAAATATGATTTAAACCATTTAAATGATATACCTCTAAAGCCATAAAGCCCAAGCTTCTTTAATAATATATTATGGTTAACACAATCAAAAGCTTTAGAAATATCACAAAATATTACTGCAGCAAAATCTCCTTCATTTAATTTAAAATAAAGATGTCCAGGAAATGAAAATAGCATCACTAGTATTTTTATTTTTTTGAAATGCAAATTGGTTTGTATTTAAAATATTGTTTTTATTTAAAAAATAAATCATTCTATTTTTAACAAGTTTTTCAATAATTTTAAAAAGTGTTGGAAGTAAAGAAATTGGTCGAAAATTAGAAGCAGATTCACAATCACCTCCTTTATGAATTGGAATGACAATAGCTGATTTAAGGCATTGTAGAAATATTCCATTTTCAAAAGAAACATTTATTGCCTTTGCTAAAGCTTCTAAAGCAGGAATAGATAGTTGTGAAAAAATGTTTATTGATAAATTATCCCATCCAGCAGAATTTTTATTTTTTATCTCCAAAATGATTAATTTTGTTTCTTGAACATCGGTTGGACTAAAGAAAAATGTATCCTTAATTTTAAAACTCTTCATGTACGAAAGTGGATCAATGCATGGATGAATATTTTCAGAAAGATTTAAAGCAATCGAACAGTAAAAATCGTCAGTCGATTTTGGAGCATCCAAAGTAAGATTAACCGTCATTTAAACAAAGCAAGTAAATCATTTGCTAGAACTGCAAAAATGTCTTTAATAAAATGTATTACTCTTAGTTTAAAAGATGTTGAAAATGTTTGGGAATCGCACTATTTATGATTTTTTTGGTATTGTATTGGTAAACGATTTAAACGTCGGTTTCCACATGCTGATCTGAACAATCGAAGTTAAAGTTATGTGGAGTGTTCTTGAAAGAGCTTTAAAGATTTTGAGGTAAACCTGACTGAGAAATACCTATTTCAATATTTTCGAGAAAGTCAAGTATTTTACCCTTATTTAGGTGGTATAAAACTTTGAAGTTATTGTTCGAATCGAAATAATGATTATTGGTTTTTAGGTGGGTTCCTAAGAGTTACTTATTGTCGTATAACGTATTACTTAACGTTTACCAACACAAAAGCAATTAAAAAAACATTACTGGTATTCCCAAAATCCTTCGCTCACTGTAGAAGGCTTTTAACTTGTTCTGTAATTGCGTGTTTTGTTTCGTGATTTTTATTTTGTGATTTGTAAATGAAGGGGTTAGAAGCAAATGGGTACAAGTGCACTTTTTTCTGAAATGGAGTTAAGTGCATTTTTACTTAGTATAATAGATCAACTTTTGAGTGGTAAAAGGATATAAGTGAAATTCGATGTATTAGGCGCCATCTGTACTCGAGTAGAATAAGCTTGTTAAAAGAATAGAAAATTTCATGGACGCAAATGGATACAAGCGCACCTGTACCCTTTTACTACCAAATTTTAAGAAGTAGTGATAGCAGTTGTATTTATAAGTACTATTGACAGATAGAGGTTTTTTCGTGTTAAAGACTATGAATAGTAAAGAAAAGTACAATGTGAGGGCTGCAAAAGGTACGTGTAACTTAATTTAATAAAATCATAAGATTAATGTTCGAAAATATAGTAAAATCGAAAATCGGAACATAACCTTACACTGCGATTTAATTATAGCAGGTCCTAGTTATAAAGACGATACTGGCAGTGAGTCAGACCCTTTCAGCACTGATGAGGACAGTGATTACGTTCCCGATGACCCACTACAGGTTACAGGTGTCCTTAATGTTGATAATCAAGAAAATGACGATACACCTCAGGAAATCCCAAATGAAGAAACCGCAGATAATCAGGGTATGTACCACTAAAAAACTTCTACCCTTTCTATATAAAATTAATGTTTCAGTATATTATTCTAAATGAAAATATTCATATCTATTTTAGGCAAGCGTAAGAGAACGAGAAAAAGACATAAAAATATGAAAGAGTGGAAAAGACTAAAGGCCAAAGCTGCAAGACTTAGTGGCGAAACTTACAAAACCGCTAAAGGACAGAAAATTGAAAAAAAAGAGTTGAAAGCTTTCGAACACACATGCAGATACAATTGCAACAAAATTTCTGAGCAAGAGAGTCAGGCCATTTTTACAAAATTTTATCAATTGGGTAATTATGACTTACAATCAAATTTTATTGCATCCTGCATTAAAAAGAACAATCCAAGCCGAGTAAAAATTAATGCTTCCTCAAAAAAGAACTACGTTACAATAATAACACTATTAAATCTCAGGGTTTGTAAGCAGTATTTTTTGAATACTCTAGCAATATCGAACAAAAGATTTACCACAGTATGCCAAAAAATATCTGCTGAAGGCTTTGTACAGACTGATCAAAGAGGAAAACATACTCCATGTAACAAGGTTAATGATTCTACACGAAGTGACGTGATTCGGCACATAAAACAATTTCCCCGTTATCGCAGCCATTACTCCAGATCTCAAAATAATAATACCAAGTACCTGTCACACAGTTTAAACATTAAAAAAATGTACGAACTTTACTGCCAATGGTGTAATGAGAATGAAAAAGTTGCCGTAAAAGAGTCATATTACAGATTCATTTTCTGCACTGAATTTAATCTTAAATTTCATAAACCGCATTCTGACACGTGTAATACGTGCGATCGTTTAAACAATTTAATTAAGAATACCACAGATGACCAAGCAAGAAATAGTTACACGTTGGAGCTGGACCTGCATCACAGAAAAGTGCAAGGTGCAACCACTGCCAAGAGTAGAGATTTAGAGTACTGCAAACAAAATTCAGAAACAGCAAGACTTATTTGCTTTGACTTACAAAAAACTCTTGCAACGCCGCTTCTTACAACTAATAAAGTGTATTACCTAAGACAGCTTTGGACCTACAATCTATGTATACACGATATTGTTTCTGGGAAATCCTTCATGTACGTATGGGATGAAAGTGAAGCTTCCAGGGGATCTCAGGAGATTGGTTCCTGCCTGCTGAAGGTAATATTCAATATCACTTGTTGTTTATGTGTTACTACTGTACTTATAATGTTGTTTATGTTTTAGTACATTCAAGAATTGCCAGAACAAATTACTCATATTATCTGTTATTCAGATTCATGCGGTGGTCAGAACAAAAATAAGAATATAACCAAACTCCTTATGTTTCTTGTCGAGTCTACTAATCTTCAAACGATTGACCACAAGTTTTTTGAGTCTGGTCATTCCTACATGGAATGTGACAGGTCTTTTGGTTTAATTGAAAGAAATGCTAAGAAAAACCCTCAAGTATTCATTCCTGAACACTGGATTAACCTTATACAAAAGACAACAAAAAATTTCGTAGTAACAAGGATGAATAAAAGTGATTTTGTTTCCTTTAGATATTTACATGACATTTTAAAAGACCCAAAAAAAGATAACCTAGGCTTCCCCTTGAAATGGCGTGAAATTGTTTGGTTTAGTTACAACAAAGGATCTAGTATGAGCTTTTATTTTAAAAAGACCAGAAACATTGAATATCCTTTTCAAATTTCTGAAAATTTATCCACAAGGAAACGTGCCATTTTTATTACTGACTGTCTGAATACTGCGTTGTACCAATCCTCTAAAAAAATACCGTACCTAAAGTGGGAAAATCTAATGACAATATTGGAGTTTATACCACCTATATACCACACTTTTTATAATAATTTGCCACATGAAGAAAAGGCAGCAACAACAAAAAAGAAAAATAAGTCAAATAACCAGAAAACTACGAAAGTAATGACTGAAGTCGAAACTGAAACTGAGACAATACCAGAGTCAAATGAAAATTTAGAAGAATACCATGAAGACAACAATATTCTTGAATCAGATTACGAAGACGATTAAGTTAAGCTGATATTTTGAATGAAACTTGTTGTAAACTAACGTTTATTAATAAAAAGTACTGGTACAACTGCATTTTTTCAAATTTTTATTTAGAAGCAAAAGGGTACAAGTGACATTTTTTCAAAAAATGACGGCTCTTTACTTTTTCTCTTATTGCCTATCTAAAAGTAAGGTAGCGTTTTGTTAATATTTTTGTTTGTTTAAAACAGAAAGTAATGTTTAGCTTTCTTAAAAGGTCATGAAATCTGGCATATTTTTTAAACGTTATTTCCTCTAAATTTTAAAAATTGCACTTGTACCCATTTGCTTCTAACCCCTTCAAATGTAATTGATAAGTTTAAATAATAACTAATACTTATGTGTGCCCATCATTGTGTAGACTGACGTGTATATTTTTTCGTGCTAACCTGTAGGTTCTTCTACATAAATTGTACTATTTACCCTTATGTCTTTTATATTTTTATTTACAGACCACTCGCCCTGATAATGATCTTTTGATTGAAACGCGTGTTTTTTTTTTTTTTTTACAGGGCGTTCCGAAATTGAGGATGGGCATAAGTGCAGAAATGCTTGTTAAGGGAGCTATCGCCCCTCGAATGGGGAACCCTAAAATCGTTTTTTTTTATATCTTCGAACACGTTCATAATTAAATTTTGAAAATAGGTATGGTTATAAACTTTTAATTGAATAAAATAAATCAGTCTCTGATTTCAGAATTTCAACAATTTAGTGATATGCGTCAAATACCGGGGAGGTTAAGGGTTAAAATAATCCCATTTTTTCAACCAGTCATTTTTTTATTATTTTCTTAATAACTATGAAATTTCAAAGTATTCTTCGTAAAAAAGATACCCTTAATTCACCTTGATACACCTCCATTTTCTCTGATGCAAAGTCCAGCTCTACGGCGAATGTTGTGAGATGCCCGAAGAATCTGAAAAGGATTTCTTCTTATTTAATTTCCAGCTTGAAAAATTCGCTAAATGAGATCCTCACGGGTATCCACCTCTGTTGCATAAACTATATTGCACATATGACCCCAAAAATAATAATCGAGTGGATTTAAGTCCGGCGATCTCGCTGGCCAGGATCCTGACTCTGCCTATCCACCTTTCAGGATAATTCTCATCTAACCAGTTACGAGCAGGCCGTCCAAAATGGGCAGGGGCACCGTCGAGTTGGAAATACATCCCCAACCCCGGACCTTAAGAGTACTTCATCCAACAGTCCTACTAACTAATTTTAAAGAAAGGCCAAATATAGAGAATAATAAAAAAAACTACCCTCAACCCCCCCGGTATATGACGCCTATGACTATATTTTTGAAATTCTGAACTCAGAAATTGATTTATCATTAAAAGTTTGTAACCATACCTAATTAAAATATTTAATTATTAACCTATTTGAAAATAATAAAAAAAAAAAAACAGTTTAAGCTTCTTTATTCGAGGGGGGTAGCTCCCTTAACAAGCATTTCTGCACTTATGTCCATATAAAAAAAATCTAATATTTTTAGCCGGAGCATATAGCGGTAAAATATTGCCCCTTAATTTCGGGACATCCTGTATAACGTAAGAGGACTTCTGCGACTCTTATTTAACACTGTGTCTTCTGGAGAGCAGGTACGACTTTATTATACCTAAAAGTTATCAGTGTATTGCAACTAGATCCTAATAAATTAAAAACAAAAACACTTTGATAACAACATCTAGAAAGATTGTAAATTTTCGATACTTTTTTAGAATCATATCTTAAAATTTGTCATTGTCAGTAAGCGATCACAGAAACTGGTGAATCGAACTTGAACTGAAAGCGAACTATAGTCTGTTGTTTAGTGCAAGAGAGTAATAAATTATTATTGAACTATAAAACCCAGTGGTCGTCGCCGTATTCCATAAGTGTAGTATAATTATTATTATAATCCGACGTGTCATAATGACATTATTATGGATTTCATTTTCAGTGACAAAATGACATACTTTATAGGACTAAGTACTATAATGATTTCATTATAGGACTGAGTACTATAATGAAAAATAGACGCAAAATGAACAAATTTATTTAAAACAAAATGGAACAAAATTTAATGATTAAAATTAAAAGTAACATTATTACAATTCGTTAAATTGATGTTGGACATAGGAGTTCAAATTATTGCATTGTTGTGATTTTTAATTTCTATAATTTCTGTTTCTTCTGAGGGAACGACAGTCGATGAAACACTCGATGATGATTTCTTCCCGAGAATGGCTGCTGAAATTATTTTCTTGTTTTCGCAAGAGTTCTCTATATATCCTTCAGCAACTGTGTCACTTTTCCAGCCACCATGGCGTTTAATAGTGTGAAGATCGACTCCTGAATCAGCCAGCAGTGAAGCTGAAGACCTCCGGAAACAGTGACCTGTGTATTCGGCGGAATGGGGAAACTTTAAAAAAGCAGCGATCGTTTTGCACATATTTCCGAAAGCGTGGATACCCACTGGTTGCTTTGTACATTTGTTGTTTCTAAATAATAAAAAAAAAAACGAGAAACTTCGGCATCGGGGTGTCTCATTGCTACATAGGTCCGAACAAGCTGCACCATATTTATTCCTTCGACATCGCCAGGCGTTACGTAAAATTCTCGGGGAACGTTGGTTTTTGTACTAGGTATGAAAATTCGAAAAACAACCCCCCCTCATCGTGTACATCTTCTATCCTTAAATTTTTTAACTTAACTCTTCGACATGCTCCACTTATACCTATTATCATTGACACTTTTAATAGCAAGTATGTTTCGTTGTCTGCCTCTTGTAAAGACGTTGCAATATTTTCTTTAGTCAAAATCCTGGATTTTTTGGGTGTGTAAGAATCAGATTTTTGTTTTAAAAAGCTATCAATTGATTGAACTTACTTATGTCGACGTTTTTCTTAAGTAATAGTGTACTCCTTAACATAGAGTAATAACTCCATAAACTCGAAGACTTTTTCTTTATTGATTCTTCCTTGAAATATGCCAAAAGTACCTTTTCGTGTACGTTATTGACAACCTTTTTCTGGGAACACCAAGTTTTGTAGTTGGCATAAGTTTTTTCATATATGCCTTTAGACTTTTCGGACAACAAACCAACAACTGCTTTATTGGCCAATTCTTCGATTTCTGATGGCAAATTATCCATATTATATTATATAAACGTTAAAATTAAAAATTAAATTCTGACAATGACAATACGAACAAATATTTCTATAGTTACCTGGTTTTATTAAAATCAAGCTATTAGTTTACTGACGAAAACTTAAAATTCATCAAAAAAACACAAAAATCGTCGGAATATAAAATATTGTATGAAATTCGGATCATAAACAATCATTATGGTACACGCCGTGTTATTAGGCTCGGTTGACGCCTCGTCCAATAATACTCACGGCTAGTATCATAATGATCGTTATTTTGATCCTTATAACATAAATATCTATTTTAGTACCTATAATTATTGTCAGGGCTCCCAAGATCGGGAAGGTAGAGGCACAGGTAGTTTATCTATCTGTGCCTGACTGTTTCAAAAATTTGAAATGTTTAGTTATTTTCCGGAAGTTGTTGGAAAACTTCGTTCTTGAAAATGACTAGTGTTTCTGAATTTGTTGCTGAGAAACGGATTAGTAAATCTGCGCTTTCTAAAAATGACAAAATTATTATTCTCAATGTGTTCAACCAATGGCGGCTCGTCAATAAGTGCGCCCGTGCGCGCGCACTGCCTAAGAAAGCCAAGCACCAAGCAAAAATAAAATTTATATAAAAAAAATATCAAGAAAACTTGTATATAAGAATTGCGAATGCGAAAGACTTCAAGCGCGACTACAGCGTGCACTTACATCTACTGATTGAAATGGTCTGCCGTGTGTATTCGTTCGGCGCTCTCGTTAAATGGATTTTCCCTGTGTGGATTGATCGGGAATATTCGGTTAATCGCCCGATGAAAGGGCGTCGCCGTGCGCTATCTGAATACACACTTCAATAATTTAATATGATTGTTTTAGAGTTTTTTTACGCGATTAGAGAAGTTTGAAGTTTATTGACGGTGTTGTCGGTGTTTTTTGTTGTTGTAATTTAATAATGGCTAGTAGTTCGGATTGTTTCACACGAAGTGTTATAGTTATGGACCAAAATTCTGTTGAGAACATTCTAAATAACTTTTCGACAATCGATTTCCAAGGGAAAATTGAAATAAAAATGCCATTTAAAAACCGCGTTTTTTTTTTAATATTCTTCTGGGATAAAAAGCACAAAGAAAATCGATACAAAGGTAAAAAGGGGCGTGGCACCTCGAAAACTTTTCGCCTGCGGCGCATTTTTGCCTGCGCCGCACACCCTAAAATAAATGTCACGAGCCGCCACTGTGTTCAACGCTTCTCGCCAGCAAAATTCAACATTCGGAGTTGCAAAAATAGTTCAGATTTGTTCGAATATGACTGGAGTCGGACAGTCAATAATATACCGACTTGTGCACGAGGATAAACGCGGCCGCATCAGGTCACCAAAGAGAAGTACAGGAAGAAAAGCAAATGTAATAAATAAGGATAAAAAGACTGCTATCAGAAGAATCATACACTCGTTTTACTTAAACAAGAAAATACCTACCTTGGAAAAAATAATGTCTAAAATGAAAAAGGATGATTTCATTCCACCCGTGGGTAAGAAGAAACTATGGAACACTTTGAAGAAAATTAATTTTTGTTATGAAAAAATTCAAAACAGAAAATCACTTTTAATATAGAAAGATGAAATCATCTGATGACGACGACAATATTTAAGGGCAGTTAGACAGTTTCGAAGGGAAAACATGAATATCTATTTTATGGACGAAACTTGGTTAAATGAAGGATATACCATTGGTAAAATATGGCATGATAAACACATAAAAAGCGCGAAGCAAGCTTCCATGGAAGGATGGTCCACTGAAATAAAAGCACCATCGGGAATAGGTAAAAGATTAATAATTACTCACATTGTTAGCAAAAATCGATTTGTCGATGGCTGCTTACTATCATTTAAATCAAAACGGACTGGAGACGATCACGAAGACATGAACGCTAATATTTTTAAAGAATACTTCTAGCAAATGCTAGATCTTATTCCTCCTGGGTCCATTATAGTCATGATATATTATATATATTAGGGATCTTCCTTGTCTTCTAAGTCAGGCTTAATGCCTTTAACTTCTATTCAATGATCTGTAGCGTTATGGGCCGAACTTCACATAAAAATTTGGTTTGGGCAATGCCCTAAGTATTGTTGTTTGAGAGTGCGTTAATTTTGCTTAATGTTATCACACTATTTCTTCTGGAAATTGGTTTCCTATTATAGTCATGAATAATGCCAGCTACAACTCAAGAAACTCCAAAAAAATACCAACGTCTTTCATTGGCTTACTGTAAATAAGAAGCCATTTCATAAAGATATGCTGAAAAAGCAGCTACTGGAGATTGTAAAGTTGAATAAGCTCTCTTTGTACGAAATTTGTTGTCGACGAAATCGCTTCAAAACGAAATATAACGATAATTCGCCTTCCGCCATATCACTGTGAATTAAACCTCATAAAATTGGTGGTGTTGGCGCAAGTAAAAGGGTTTGTAGCAAGGCATAACACCACTTTTAAAATGAGAGACGTTGGAAACCTGTTGCAAGAGGGAATAAAGACAGTGGATTGTGAAAAATGGAGTAAGTGCGTCGAATATCTGACTGAAATAAAAGAAAGAATGTGGGAGGCTGATAACATGGTAGAAAACACTGTAGAGCCCCATATTACCTGTTTTCATGTACCAGATTGAAATCGAACGTAGTCCTTGTAAAAACGTGGTAACAGTAAAAGAGGTTCCAACATAGGGTTGAAAATTTAGTACCTAAATCCCATATGTGAATAAAGTTTCTGCATTACCATGCTTTTAAATTGCATAAAATTTTAATTAAATGTGCAAAAACTCCTTTAACGATCGCGCCAAGGGCAATTAACAACCCTTTCACGTCGACAGAACAACCGTCATAAATATACATATTTACATTGCCAAAGAAATTTAACCTGGAAAGGGGTGCCTTATTTATTTTTTTGAACAAACATGGAGGGGTTTAAATTTTTAATTACATTGCTGTTCATAACGTTTCTTTTACTTTAATTCTCAGGGGAGCGTCAAAAATAGTGACTCAGGAAGAAAACATATTAATATTATTCTGCCGTCCTACGCAAAACCACTGCAAGTGCGTTTATTGCAAATACATTAGAACTAATAGATCAAATTATTTACATTTTTATGTGGCAAATCATCATTCCCTCTTTATTATCCATCTTTGTCGCTCAAAATTGGATCTTAGTCGGCTTATCTGTGTGTTAGAAATATTAGGGAAAACTGTTTTAAAAATATTAAATTAGTAATTGCAGTAACGTCCAGAACCTAATATACAAAAAAGTTAAGGTGTGCGTATCAAATTATGAATTCATGCTTGTAGGGTTATGCGGATATTTTATTAAAAACTGTTAAAACTTTAAAAAGTATTAACATTATTATTTAATATCAGGCACTACGGCAACATTGTAAGACGATTTTACAACCGGAGAGATTCTTTGAATGACGGTAGCGATTGCGACGTTGGCAGTGTGCCCTAACAGCTAGCTTGTGTTTTTGTGCCCTTATTGCAGTTTATTTTTGATTTCCTTGTGTATTTGTCTAAACATTAGTGTAGAAATAAACAATCATGGTTCATGCCTGTGTAGTGTGTAAAAAAGTGGATAATTTTAATTCAAATTTATTTCATCGGTATGTATGGTTAGGCTATTGTTTTACAGAAAGCATTGGTGTAACGTATGGGTTCGTTTAGTAATGCTGTTGTAGCACCATTTACATTAAAACTTTTATACACAATAAAAAAAAGTTTTGTTATACTTAGAAACAATTAAGAGTAGATATTGATAAATAACTCATGGTAGCTAGTTAACAGTAAACGAGTACAAAGATGTCGACTAGTAAAATACTGTAAAATTAAAATCCCATTCCTAAATTTAAGTAGGTACCTATTTACTAAGATGTTTTATATACAGGTTGTCCCGAAATTAAGGGGAAATACTTTACCACCATATTCTCCGGCTAAAAATAATAGAATTTTTTCATATGGACATAAGTGCAGAAATGCTTGTTAAAGGGTTAAGGGAGCTACCCCCCTTCAAATAAGGAACCATAAAATCGTTTTTTTTAATATTTCGAATCCGTTTCTAAATTCAGAATTTCAAAAATTTAGTCATAGGCGTCACATTACGGGGTGGTTAAGGCTAGTTAAGGTTAGAAGGCCATGGAGTAAAATTGATATTTGTTTCCTTTGACATTTCTGTGTCAGATATTGTCTGCTGTTATTACTGTTGTGAAATTAAACATAATAAATAAGAAAATGCAAACTTTTTCAAACCACGAGCTTACCGATATCCATTTTGTATACGGATATTGTAATGGACGTTCCTTTGCTGCGGTACAGAAATATCACAGACGTTTTCCGCAAGGGAGACTTCCTGAACGCAAAGTATTTCAGAGGGTTAATAGAAATCTGATCGAGAATGGTTCGTTTACTATATATAATTATAACGAATATTTATTATGTGTATGTATAAATGGTCTAAAACATTGAAAATCTCTGTTAAAAAATGCTTGTTAACTTAGAACCATATTCTTTAAGGGATTTAATTTTCTATGATTAAGTAGTTATTTTTTCGGATAACATTATTCTGTTTTTGACGCCATCTTCTTTTGTTTTTTCTAATCATTATTGCAAATAAAGATTATTATTAATATTATACATACATCTCAGTTTGTCGTTGTATATCTAAAAATATCTTTTATCATACCTTCCAACTTTTAACAGGAAGTAACATAATCTGACATCTGGTTACACCAGAGGTTGATATTTATTGACTTTAACAACCGTAATTTTTCAAATAACAATGTCTCAAAAACCATTGAGTATATATTACGAAGTGTACTTTTGGGACAACCTGTATATTTAATTATATGACTACTAAAGTTTTTGAGATAAGAAATGTTTGTATTAACTGTTTTTTTTTATATACAGAAGCTAAGATATTTCATGTCCAAATAGAATTGGGACACTCGTATAATGTGCTAATTACAATTTTTATAAAGGTTTTTATAATGTTTTCAATTCTAATAATGAACCAAAGTATCGCAACTTTTTTGCAATAGTAGCAGTGTTTTGTTTTGCATTTACGTACCTATTCATATTTTATGATAAATTTCCAGCTGAAACTAATTCAAAATAGGAATTTTCCAAATAACCTTTTTCTTTCGTACTGGGATTCACAAATTTCGGAATCTTATATTAAAGGTGAATTTGTGATTCAGAATTAATCCAACATATTAAAAGGATTTCAGACGAAATACAATGAAATCAAACAAGCAATGTGATTATTTTTTTTTATTCTAGCATATTTTTTGTAGCCTATTATTTCCATTTCTAAGAAAAAGTTCTGGTTCAAAAAAAATATTGTATTATTTTCATACATTTTGGTTACGTTTTAACCTCTACACCACTGGTGATGAAAACCAAGGGACGGTTTACAATGTTGCCGATCGGGTCTAAGAGATCTGCCTTTCTCTCTCGCACTCGCCAATTATTTCAAAACAATAATAATCGATACTTTTATGGGAATTATGAATGAATCGTTTCGTCTATTAGTTTATTACTTTGGAATAATAAATCATGTTAAAATGATAATACCCTGTTGCTTAATGCCAGAGAATAATAAAACGTAAATTTGCAATGACAGGACCCATTAAGCAAGGTGGACAACTTAAAGGTTGCGTTGGAAATTTCAGGTAAATTGCAATGAAGTTTCTAAATATTCCGTATTTTAGATAAATATGTAAGAGCTACACACTCCGACTAAATTAGGTCATCCTAATTTGCATGCAATAGAAAGACGAGTTTGGTGAATGAAAGTAATGTGACAGCGGCGTTACTGCAGGTAGTTTATTAGAATATTTAATAATAATAATAATAATAAATAATTTTGCAACTGCGAATGTTAAATTTTGGTGGCGAAGAGCGTTAAACAACATTGAGAATAATAATTTTCTCATTTTTAGAAAGCGCAGTTTTAATTAAATGTAATAGTTCAATAATGATTTATTACTCTCCCGCATTAAGCAACATACTATAAACACTCGCGAAATAGTTTCCATTTTATTTACCTGTTTAAAAAGTTATTAATCATTGACCAATTGCATCGCCTATTTTAATTCAAAAACTTAGCGAAAGTTCAGTTAAGTATAAGGTTCGGTATACATTTAAATATGTTGCACCGCACAGAGAGAAACGTTTAATTCCCAGTGCCTGAATATATTTCAGTCAATGAAATAATTTGACATTAAAAATTGTTGGTTAGGATTTTTTTTTTCTTTCTAAATATACAGGGACCGGCAGAAAGTGCGCAGCATATGGAAACATTTTTTACTAATGAATTGAATAAATTTATTTTATTTCAGAAAAGTTCTGCATATTCTCAAATCAAAATAACACCCATCAAATCCGTTAAAAGTCTTATGGTATACAAGGGAGAGTCAATAATTGGATATTCCGCTAAGGGTAAACACCTCCATTTTTCATTTTACAAACAAATTTTATTAGGAAATATTTTATTTCAAAGATATTCTAAAAAAACCCAAGTTTCGCTTAGTTTGGACAAAAAATAGGATTTAATCGTTTTTTCTGAATTACCCTGTATAAAAAGTATATCGCAACCATATAGTACGCAAATTGTATTTTCTGTGCACTTTGCTATTTTAGAGATAATAACCGTAAGTAGCATGTCAGATTAGTTCGTTTTAACAATATTGTGTCATTTTCAAATTAAAACATAAAAATATTAAATATTCTTGCTGCACGCCGTATTTTATTTTATGAGGAAACAAAATAATTTAATCTAACTGGTATCTTGTTATGCACTTTAACTTAAAGCACCTTCCAAATGATATATTTCGACATAAAAGTGCAAAGTTTCTTCTTTATATAGATTTTTTAGTGATCGTCATAAGAAAAACTTAAAAATTGAAAATATTTTTTGTACGGATTTCATTTGCCACGCAATATAAGAATCAATATATGTAGTTTTTATTTGTCAAATAAATTTTGAGGATAATCCAAATCTTTAAAACTCAAAAATAGAAAACAAAAGTATTAATAAATAAGACCATTTACGGTTTGTGTACGAGATGTTGCACGTTGCGCACGAGGCAAGCACCAACTGCACCATACGTGGGTCATGAACCAGCCCTAGGAGTGCCTAAATGCACAGTACGAAAAGGTATTAAGCGATCGGCCAAAAGTGAAAACAAGGTCCACTGGAACAGCCGACAGGGTCTTAATTATAGCAGGTTATGGGGAGTATTGTGCCTTAATTCACAAAACATTTTGTTACAGTTCGAAAATTGCATTTCATAACTTTGGTTATCTATGTTAAGTTTTCGGTTTTAAATTGTTAAAGTACCTATGTAGACTCTCACCTTAAACATTAATTACCTGTTAATAGTCAATACTTTCACTATGTTCAGTTTGAAACCTTTGTTGATGTTTATATTCCAGGAATGCTTTGTATCTCGTAGGACATAGCCAAGTGGATTGATTTCTGTTCTTTTGTTTCATACTACTTGTAGATGAAATTGTAGGTCTTATTTCAAATCCTTGTTTTAATTGATTAGTAATTAGTCAACTTTTTGAGTTATCAATAGAAAGAACTTTTTAGCCTTGTAGGTAAGATATAGGTCAAATGCTTTAGCTGTTGTGAATCAGCTGTTTAAGAAAATCGATGAGTTAAGACAGGTCAGTGTCATTCGATAAGATTGACAGTTTTGTGTATTTTCACGCCCAAGTCTGGCTAATTAAGGCATATTTTTGCGGTTGCGATTGGTTGACATAGGTTGTCAAGTTTTTGTTATGGTGTTAAAGAGGTTATAGTTCTCATGGATTGGTATGACTAATTTGGCGACGATTGTTTTGGTATCTATGTATGTTGAACAGGGAATGTTATCGGCCCTTTCGAAAATGGATGCTTGAAGTGAAAGCACGTTTGTGGAAGTAGCTCCCGAAGTTTAGTTCTCTTGGGCAGGGAAGGCCATGTGGTGCCAATAAAACTTTCATAAATACATTAAAAGGGATATGGCATTGTAGTTTCTCTATTCTTTGGGCGGAATGCCGATTTAAAATGCTTTGCCAACAACTTTAACAAGCGATCCTAGACGCCATTTTGTAGATTGGAACCCTCGTTAGTTATTTGAGGTAGGTTTAAACTTTAGCATCTAATTACCTTCGGTGGGTTTTACGATAGTTTTCTCTTTCATTTTGTACATCTAAAATTCGATTTTAAGGTTTTTTTGGTAGGGGCTAAAAGTCCGAGTTTAAACTGGAGTACTAGTTTTCTTATTGGAGTCGCCTGGATGCGGGACGTGCCGGTTGCCAGATACTATTTGATTTTTTGGAGACTAGCAGTGTAGCAGTATCCACGTTGACTGTTTGAGAGACCATGTGTGTGTGTTTTACTGAAGATCGAGTCTTCATGAACTATGGGTAGCACATAAAATTGCAGCTAAGTAACATTCTTCTTAAATAGTACGGAACATTGGAAGTACCCCGTAGGTGACAGGAAAGCGTGAAATCAACCTTTGCTATATTATTTCTCGAGGTATCTATGCTATTATCAAGATAAGCCTTTTCTGTGAACGTCTGAGTACTGTGGTGCATTCAGGGTAACGAACCTTACTACAAATTATTATATCATATACACTGTGATCATTTCTCTTTAAAAACTTATTCAACTTCAAATCTTAATATTTTGCATTTGCATATTGCTCAATATACAGTGTTTTGATAAAGTTTTGCGCCCATGTCATGTACAGAACTTATGCATTGTAAACGTATAGCGTATGTCGACATAGCGTTAAGACGTCATAAGAGTCTCTAGTAGTTTAAAACGTTAGGTGGTCTATTACAGCTAATTTCGTTATAAAATATAGTTACAATTTGTTATTATAAAGAAAATATTTTTGAATTTTGGCAAAAGGCCATTTGTTTCTTTAAACTTTAACGCTTGTAACTTGTTGTGAGAGGTTCTCGCACAGACCTTGCGGAAATTCCAAGTCTGAGGCAATGTCCTGGATGTAGGTCTATGTGGCTGCCAGATCAGACTAAACAGTCGTTTTTACGGTGTAGGTCTGGCAGTTGTCGTCTTGTGCAATGCCCTGTCAAGCAGGGTTTGACTTTTACTTATTCTTTTAATGATAACTTTCAAATTTAAACCTACCAAACTTTTGTGTCAAACCTAATACTACCATTTTGTTGATACATTTCACTTATTTGTCTTTTAACTTTATGTACCTATTGTTCACCATTGTATTGGCTTCTGCTAAATTTGGCTTTTATTTGAAAGATAACGACTTTGAGAGACTTGAGTGAATGAGAGCTCGTAAGAAGCTATTTTACACCGATTGTGACATAACTCTTTTTCTTTTCTAGTTTATTTTTCTCTGAGGCCAAACACTAGAATATTTAGAGGCTTTTAAGTAAAATAAAGCTAAGGTGGCGCCTTCAGGATTTGACTTTAACTCAGTTATATAAGAGTATTAAACCTTCCAGTCTAGAAGCAAAATAAAAAAAGTGTCCATATTTTTCTAAGAGACCTGAATATAATATTCAAGCAAGAGAACCAACACAAAGTCCCGGTCTCAATAAATTTAATATTTAAAACAGTTGTTTTAAATATTAAATTTATTGAGATGGGTAACATGTTTCGCCTTTAAGGCATCATCAGACCTAAAAAGAAGTCAATAATCACGCATAAAAGTAAACAAATCTCCTAGTAAACCTACCTGATACACAAAAAAAAAACATATAAAAAATTTGAAAAGGATAAAAATGTCAAAATATTAAACAAGAAATTAGATAAACAATTACATCATTACATGACAGTCAGAACTTAAACTAAGAATTGTATATAAACAAAAACGGTATAACAAAAAACTAAAAGTATAAGGTTCGTTAAATAGGTCCAAGGTATATTGAACGGAGGGAAGATGCAGTCACCTAGAGAGCAAACTCAGCCCAAAATGTAACAGCCATCAACACAAAGTACGAGCGCACCAAAGTGCCGGCATCAAAAACATCAATGTTGTCAATCGAAAGAATTTGGCGGACCGGGGAAAATTTATAGGTTAAATGTTGGTCATTAGCAGTCCCTAGTGTTAATGTTCTTTCTTTTATAGGGTTTGTAATTTTAGATGGTAGGTTTAGGGATGAGGTAGAGTCATTTGGAGAAATAACATTCCGTAGATTGAGTAATACACTTTAAAATTTAAAGGTTTAACAAAGAATCAATCTGTCCAATGCCAGTGACACTGAATTAAGGTTAGAGGTAGGCCAGTCTAATTTTGAATTTCATAAAAGGTTCATAAACCTAACTAATATCCACTTTAATAAGCAGGAAGAAAATATCCTTTCTTTAAACCTTAAGTTTAATTTTCCTCACAAAACTGATTCTCATGTTAAAGAAATGTTGGCTGTGGAAGCAGAAAATATAATCCAAAACACGGATATCTCTAATAAAAATATCTTGAGAGCTAAGATCATCAGCTTCTTGAATTCCAATAAAATAATTAATAATAAATTCAATCATCCCAATAAAATACATTTAAAGTCGCTGAACGATAAAGTAAGGAAACACGATTTGATTTTGACCAAGGAGGATAAGGGCTCTTGTTTAGTAATTATGACGAGAACAGATTATACGGGTAGGGTTATGGATTTTCTGAATTCGGGGGACATTTGTGCCATTAATAGGGATCCTACTAGTGCTTAGTTTACCAAAGTTAAAAATATTCTAGATAAAACTCTAACAACCCTGGAATACTTTGGTACAAATAAATACAAACTGTACCCAATAAATCCTAAAACCGCTCTACTAAATGGATAACACAAAGCACATAAAGCTAATATGCCCATAAGACTAGTGGAATTCTTTGTTGACTCTCCATGCTACAAAATTTCTTCTTGGCCTAATGATATTCTCAGAAAGACCACAAATTTTAAAACATCTATTCAACTAAAAACTCCCTTGAGGTCCCAAATTACTTAGAAAATAAAGAACTTCCACCAGACGCGAGATTGATATCACTTGATGTGAAGAATTTATTTCCCAGCATTCCTCCAGCTGATTACATTAGAGAGCAAAATCATGAAAAGTAGATTCGCTGGGTTTCTGCTTGCATATAAAAGAGACGTTGATGACGTATGTATAGTTTGGAATGGCAGTAATTCAGATTTAAGGGATTTCCTCAGTTTTGTTAACAATCTACACTAGAATATTTAATTTACATATAAGATCGAAAATAATGGGCAATTACCTTTTTTCAATTTATTGTGGATAAGCAATAACAACAGAATTAACTTTGAAGTCTATAGAAAACCTACATTTACAGATAACATTATTCAGTACGATTCAAATTCTCCCTTTTCTCATAAGTTTGCCACCTTCAATTCTCTTTCCTACCGACTTTTCAAGCTACCTTTGTCTAGAGATGCGTTCACTAAGGAATTTAATATAATAAAACTGATTGCCAGAAATAATGAATACCCTTTGAGATTAATCAATAAACTCTATTATAAGTTTGTAAACAAATATAAACTAACCTATAATATCATACATGCTAATACACAGGATCACAAAAAATATAGAGCTTTAACTTATTTCGGCAACATTTCCTCACAACTAGCAAAATTTTTTAAACCTCACAACATTGCAGTAGCTTTCAGAAACAGTGACACTCTTAAGCGACATTTAATCAACACTAAACATAAAGTGGACCCTCTTTCAAAATCAGGAGTTTATTCGCTTCATTGTGGAGATTGTCCGGCGGTGTATGTCGGACAACCGGGCAGGAGAATCGCCAGCAGAGTTCATGAACATTTAGCTTATTTAATAAATACCAGAACACTGATATAACCAACACTAAGTCTACTTTTGCGAACTATCTACTTGAATCAAAACACCAGTTCTCTGAAAATGTTAATGTTTTGCATGAATGTCACAAGAGTAAATAACTAGATCTATTAGAAAAACTAGAAATAACGAAAGCTAAAAAGAGCCCTATCCTTACCTGCGTTAACGAGGTCTTTAATTTCGAGCCTTATTTTATTTTTAACAACTTAAATTACTAACAACGGACGGCTAGTGACCAACATTTAATCTATAAATTTTCCCCGGTCCGCCAAATTCTTTCGATTGACAACATTGATGTTTTTGATGCCGGTACTTTGGTGCGCACGTACTTTGTGTTAATGGCTATTAGATTTTGTGCTGAGTTTGCTCTCTAGGTGACTGCATCCTCCCCCCGTTCAACATACCATACCTATTTACTATTTAACGAACCTTAAACTTTTGGTTTTTTGTTATACCGTTTTTGTTTATATGCAATTCTTAGTTTAAGTTCTGACTGTCATGTAATGATGTAATAATTCTAACGTTTATCTATTTTTTTGTTTTATATTTTGACATTTTTATCCTGTTTAAATTTTTTGAATGTTTTTTTTTGTGTATCAGGTAGGGTTTACTAGGAGATTTGTTTACTTTTATGCGTAATTATTGACTTCTTTTTAGGTCTGATGATGTCTTAAAGGCGAAACATGTTACCCATTAGTTGTTTTAAATATTAAATTTATTGAGACCGGGACTTTGTGTTGGTTCTTTTGCTTAAATAGAAACAAAATAGCAAACCCACCCTGAGTTGAGATAGCTAAGGGGTGAGTTTTCAGGGACAGCACAACATAGGTCATTTTTAGGGACTGTTGTCTGAAGTACATCCTTCAGAGCATAGGATTGTCAAGGTAAGGGTGGATAGGTTGCCTTGTCGCAGTATATTTTAGGTTATCTTAAGGTGAATGCTGGCACCCAAGAATTATAGTGATAATTCACCTCACTTTTATTGAACCAATCAAAACGCTCATTTTCATAGCAACCACCTTGGTAACGGTCGTCTTACCCGATAAGACTACCGCTAGCTCGAAAAGACGCTTTCGAAAAGACGCTTGTAGCTTTTTTACTTAAATAAAAAATTAGTAACACCTCTAACTTGTATATTTACCTTTATCAGACGGCCTTCATTTTTATGTTCAGTAAATTATCCAATAAAATACACCTCTAGAGGTGGTTTCTTATCTTCATACCTTCGTTTTTCACTCGAAACTCGATTTTCCAAGAAAATTTTCACTCAATGTAATTTTTACTTATAATCAAAGATAAGACCCTCGAGCTAAAGCTCTCGGGATCATATCAGATTATAAGTAAAAATTACATTTCGTAAAAATTTGTCAGAAAATCGATTTCTTGTTAAAAACATCGGTATTACCGATAAGACGCCTCCTCTATCGGTATATTACTGTTGATAATATAGCACCGGCGGATTTTTGATGGAAACATTACCCAGGCGCCTAGGTTGAGAAGGATAACAATTTGCTTAAACTTAGCAGGAATCAACTAAGAATAACAACGGGAATCCTAACACGAGATATGGCTGTCAAGGATCACCTGAACAAAATGAAGATATAAAATGGAGATCTTAGCTGTAGGCTCTGCGGCAAGGATAGGGAAACTGTCTATCATGTAGTCTGTCAATGCAGATACCTGAATCGCAGGCGGTATCTCATACTCGGGAGTGGAAAACTGGATCTGAATGAAATAACCACTAAATCAGCAGTTGATGTGTATAAGCTAATACACGCAACCAAGATACCCGAGGGGATACAATGAAACAAGGGTTTGCAGAATATGCCTACTTATGGCCGCAGTGCTCCGGTTAAGAGTCGGCCATTACCATAGAAATAGTATCGGCGGAACAATATATTATTTAGAGAGTAAATATTTATAGTAAATTTAAAGATTAAATATGTTCCTGTATTAATATTTCACATAACATTTAAAATGAAAAAGTTTGGAACAGCAAAAGCTTCCCCTCTTTTTTATTACACTTCATTGAAGGGAATCATCCATAAAATTAATTGACGCCTTGTTAAGCAAATCAAGCAAAAAAGAGAGAATTTGTGTCATCAATTTGTCACAATGGATTTAATTTTAACAAGCCCTTGTCGTTTTCAGCAAAAGGGCGTCAATATAAAAAAATGGAAACGAAATAAAACAGGAGCTTTTCAAACAATTCAACAAAACTGTTACAGTCTGTCATTTTATTACCCAATAATAATTATTGTGTATGAGGGTTTCCATTTAAAATTACCCTATGGTAAAAAATTGTTTTCGTTCGAGTTCACTTGAATTGTTATTAATATAAAATGAATAGACACGTGATTTTTCTTTTATATTAAATCCGAAAAGATTTTGATTATACTTAAGTTAACAATTGTTAAAAAAGATAAATTTTTCTGTTAATTTTGTTTTTCCAATCCGAGTCCCTAGTTTTTTTTTAAATCCATATTTTATTACGCTTTTTATTTATACAATACAAAAGAAAGTACTGAGCTTTGGATTTATGTAAGCAATGGGACTGGGACTATTCGCCGTCGCCGTTTCGCCGGCGCCATTTCGCCGTCAAGTAGAAATTAATAAAATACGTAATAAAGGTTGCTTATAATATAATATATTTAAGTTGAATTCCAAAAACCCTAATTACAAATTTTATTACGCTAGTATATTATAGAATAGGGTAAAATTAAAAATATATTTAAGTTAAATTCCAATAGCCCTAATAAAAATTTGTATTACACTCTAATAGGGTACAATTAAACAGAAGGGTATTAAGGTATTCATCATCATCATCATCAATCAGCCCTCTGTGTCCACTGTTGGACATAGGCCTCCCTAATCATTTTCCATTCCAATCGATCTTGTGCTGTTTGTATCCAGTTGTTGCGGGTCCTCTTGATATCGTCCGACCAACGCGTAGGCGGTCTTCCTCTACTTTGCTTGTCCGTTCTGGGTCTCCATTCAAGAATCCTCTTTTCCCATCGGTCATCTCGCATCCGTGCAACGTGGCCAGCCCAGTTCCACTTAAGCTTCGCAATAGTTCCAACGACATCGCTGACGCCGGTTCTTCCGCGCAAATCCTCGTTTCTTAGGTGGTCCTTCAAGGTCACACCAAGCATGGATCTCTCCATCTTCCTCTGTCTAACTCTAAGTTTCTTAGCTGTTGCTGCTGTTAGTGTTAGGGTTTCTGAGCCATATGTCATTACTGGCAGCACGCACTGATCGAAACCCCTTCTTTTTAGGTTGACGGGAATGTCACTCTTGAAAACGCCCTTAAGTCTTCCAAAAGCTGCCCATGAGAAAGTGAGCCTTCTTTTTAGTTTGCATGTCTGATTATCCTTTGAGATGCTGACCTCATGGCCAAGGTACACATATCTATCCACCATTTGAATCTCAGCTCCGTCAATCTTTAAGCCACAGCTGGGAACAAGGTTTGTCACGAATTTTGTTTTTGACATGTTAATATTAAGACCGACCTTTCCACACACTTCCTGCAGGTCCTGCAGCATCAGTCGCATTTCTTCCAGATTGTCTGTCAGACAATCTGGATTGAGGTATTACTGATGGAATAATTAAAGGTACTTGGTGCCTCCGTAAAAAATCTTTTCTCTCACTATATAAATACCCACATTTTTGATAAAGGCTTTAGTAGCCCTTTTCGACATTGAAAAAGGCTTTAATACCGTCTGGGACGATAGGCTGATTTACAAGATGACAGCCCTGGTTATCCCTCCAATCTCGTCCATCTAATACAATCCTACTTAAGCCGGCGCATGGGCCACTGCCTCTTAACTCTTCGAACTCTATAATCCGGCATCCCTCAAGGCGCAGTCCTTCCCACATTTCTTA
Organism: Polydrusus tereticollis; assembly: GCA_963920685.1. Classification (NCBI taxonomy): domain Eukaryota; kingdom Metazoa; phylum Arthropoda; class Insecta; order Coleoptera; family Curculionidae; genus Polydrusus; species Polydrusus tereticollis. The sequence continues at coordinate 29,712,483 of OY987332.1, read as the reverse complement.
AACATACATATCCATGACATCCCCAAAGTCCCCGACAACACCCTAGCCCTCTATGCTGATGATACCGCCTTCGTCGTAAGGTCACTGGGTCCACGCATAGTCACGCGAAAACTGCAAGATGCAGCAAACGAATTTTCCAGTTACTATGTAAACTGGAAACTTCGTCTAAACCACGATAAAACCCAAACCATCTAGTTTGCTCGTAGAAGGCAGCCACCCTTCGACGTGATCAACCTGAATGGACGCGACGTCTCCTGGCGCGACACAGTGAAATACCTCGGTATCACCCTCGACAAAACCTTTCATTGGCGCCTCCATGTCCAGAACACCGTCAACAAAGCCAGGCTCTTCTACAGCCAATTATACTCACTGCTTAATCGACGCAGCGCCCTCAGTAATAAAAACAAGCTCCTTCTCATCAACTCAAGCATCCGCCCTACCCTTACATACGGTCCAGCAGCGTGGGGATAGGTAGCCCCAACCAACCTCAACCGTCTCCAGTCCCTTCAACATCGGTGCATTCGCATAGCCATGGACATCCCATGGTTCATCTGTAACGTAGATCTACACCGTGATATCAAACATATCCCCCTCACCCAATACCGCCGTTAAGTGATAATGGACGCTAAACTTGAAGAAAACAGTAAGGAGTAAACGTAATGAGATCCATGCTGCACCCACATATCCTACAAATCTCGAAGAACTTATCATCCCAGAATCTTACCGACTGTACCAACCTTAACCTGGCATTGAAGAAAAGTTTTTATTGGTAGACCGCGAGGAGGGGCCCAGTAGAATTTTAATTTTCGGCAGGCAAAGTTGGTTGCAAGATTTGCAGGCTACAGCTTTATATGCTGATGGTACATTTTTAATAGCACCACCATTATCTACTCAAGTTTACACTGTGATGGCAGTAAAAAATAATGGCGTCCATCTCATATATTACGCCCTGCTACCCAACAAACAACGAGTTACATACAACCAGATGTTTAGAATGATTAGAGAACTGATACCAGGCTTGGCACCTACGGAAATTCACTGTTATTTTGAATGGGCCGCTTTCGCTGCGACGAAGGAGTGCTTCCCAGATATCAAGATAAATGGATGTTTTTCTGTTTGGCGCACAATATAAAAAAGAATAATCCCCAATTCGCGTTACAGACAATGATGATCACTTCCCTGGTGTTGTACCTATTCAAAATTCGGATGAAGCTATTGACATTTTTGCTGAAAATATACCTGCAGAACTGCAACTACTTCTCAACTGGTTTGAAGATAATTAAGTTAGGTGCTTGAACAGGCGAGGCAATGGTAGGCGCCCACCACTTTTTCCTCACGAAATATGGAACCTGTATCACAGGACGTTCAGTGGCCAAGATCGAATGAACAACCATGCAAGTGTGGCCCACAGAAGATTACAGTTGGAATTAGGAATGGATCATCCAACGATATGGAAATTCATTAAAGGCATCAAGAGAGTTCAAAGGTGAAGAGATGTAAGGATGTTGTCCTTAGTAAATAATTTTAGAAACGATAATATAACAGAATATCTCAGAGGTTTAGCCCACAATTGTAAAATAAAATAAAATAAATAATTTTGTTGCATATAATTATAGTGTAAAAGCTTAGAAGTATATTATTGACTAGCCTATGTATATTTCTTTGAAACAATTTAGCAAAATATATTATAAGCAACCTTTATTACGTATCTTATTAATTTCTACTTGACGACGAAGTGACCCATGGCGAATTATCATGTCAGCGAAATGACACCGGCGAAACTTTAATTCGTTACGTTTGTTTATAAGAAAAAGTGAGCTTAAGTCAAGATCGCCTTGCATTGTTAAAAACAAGATCAATTTAAATTGATTATAAAAAAAATGGTAAAAGGAAATTATAAACCCGAAACGTTAAAGAAAAAACTATGATGATCTTTTAAATAAGCTCCCTCGGATCCAAACACTTTGCAGTCTCTCCAGTAACGCTCCTAGTTACTGGTGGGCAACAGGGGCGCAATAAAATGGCGGTGAACTGGACAACACTGTCAAAATAAAATGGCCGTGGCTCCCATCAAAACGGCTTCACACCAAAAACTCCATGCCCACCGTCCACTGCCAACAATCCACCGAAGCACGTTGCAACTACGCGGATCAGGCATTCAAACAAGGATAACAAGCGAGATTTGCTTGTTGTAAAAGAGAATTTGTGGAATTTAATGTTTCAATGAACATAGAGTGGAATTAAATGAAATAAGGTAGAATAAAATAGATTTAGATAGAACTGGATAATATAAAATGAGATAAAATAGAATACATGAAACAAATGTAAGAGAAGATAAACTAGAATAAAGTTAGGAAAAATTTGATTAAAAGAAAGGCAAAATAAAGAAACTTGATAGATAATAAAAGATCCAAAATAAAAAATAAAAAAGGATCCACAGTAAAAAAGATCCAAAGTAAAAAACCTGAAACAAACACAATGATGGAGGTCAAAACTATGCCACGATCGAACTGCATCACTATTTTAGCTGTTGGACTGGTTTCTTCCATGATTTGGCTAGGAAACAAATCCCCCAATAGGTTTAACGCTTCACTACTTGGTAATAATTAATCCAGAAATGTCTGCGACACACTCGGTGCCTTTTATTAATCAATGTGCTCACGCCATTTAAACCTGGCTTCAAGGGACTACTACGTGCAAAAGGGCTAGTACCGACCGCGATCGACAGTTTTGTTTCCTCTCTCTGACGTCAGATCACCTGGCATGCCTAGAAATCTCACCCGAGAAGTGGCGCGCGAACCAATGCGTCGATATTATCGATTTTCGGCACCTACTTTGACACGAAACAGACGGGCCAGTAGATTTTTAATATTTAATTGAATTATTAAGGATAATGGGTGCTCAAATTGGTTCATTCCAATAAATTAAGTTGAAACAATCAAAGATTGTTACAATAGGACGGATTTCGTCTAGTCATATTGTAAAACAATCATGGTTTATGTTGACAATAAGATAGCCGGTTTATTATAATACGCCCAAAATTACTAGTCTTATTGTATAATTGTTAATGTTTTGTATCGTATTACAATATGCCTAGTCATACCGAAAAAGGGTACGACATATATACATGAAGCCATACGCAATAACGGCGCGTATTTGTAGTCCACCGGTACATCTGAAAGGCCGATGTAAAGGTCATTTTTTAACGGCCACTATGTCTCCCTCCCGAAAAAACCTTTAATAAAATATGGAAAGCTGTCAGCTGAAAATGCATGAATAAATTAAAATGCTTTGTCATGATTCGATAATATCATATTATGATGTAGGTACATTGCAAGAAGGAAATAATAATTCATCTTTAAGCTTTTTTGACGCTCGCTGAGATTGGATTCACAGCTTATTTTAACTCAATTTCCACTTTATATGCAGGTTGCATTTAAATAAGGATCTTGATAATCCTACAGCGTTAAAATCTTAGGTGCACCGCACCGGTGGAGCAAATTCAATTATTACCATTGGACTATTGTTGGTCATTACTTGATGCCTTTCAATCAGCCTTTTGTAGTAACAACGTACAGATGTTATAAATATTTCAGCAAACATGTCTATCGAATTATCCGTGCATGCTAAAACATGTTTCACAAATGTTATACCTGAGTTAGTAAACGAATCAAATTACTTGAGATAAGGAATCACGATTAAATCATCCAAAATGTATTATTATTTCTCTCCTCCTGATTGGTAAGTAACCACGTACCGATCAGATACAGTAAAGCCTCCCAATAGCGACCACCCTCGGGGAATTAAATGTTGGTCGGTTTGTTACGATAAATCTCACATTATTTACCGTAACATCCTTAAATTTAAATATAAATTTCAAATTCAGTAATACTACCGCCACCTGTTGAGACGGGATTGAATTTCAATTAGTGTATCTGCAACCTGGCCACGGCAGATATGGCTGTACCGGTTTTATTTATTTTAATTAAGATTGCACTGGTCAACCAGGGTGATCTCATTTTTAGTCCGGGTCATGACTGTCTCTTTCTAACATTAAAAGTGTTTGTGTTTAGCATTTTTCGTCTCTTTCTTTCGCACTGGTTAAATTTATACAGTTTATCGTCCCTTTAATGGCTTTTATAGCCACGTTTATACTTACATAACCTGTTTTAATTTAATGAAATGTCATTCTAGTGCGAATATTGAATTTTCATTATTTTTGTTTAATAAATTAATAATTAAAATGGATGTTTTACCCACGAGCGAATCGAACAAGGTGTAGACTTTTTTTGTGATAGTTCATGACCTAAATAGTGATCTCTAATTGGTCCACGTGAGGTGGCAGGGATATGTAGAGGGGATTTTCCTTTAGCAGGAGGACAGAAAGGTAATTTTTCTTGCTCTCTAGTGTTGGGACTTTTGCGCAGGCAAGTACTAAAGTTCTTCTCTCTTAATTTTTTATTTATTTTTTTTAGTTTCATTATGGAACCCCGAGCTCAGTTGTTTTATTTACTTTAAAATTATCTTTTAATTTTACCCTAAAGATTGATTAATCATTTTACCTACTTATCTTGTCTTATAGGACATAAATTGTTTCTTTAAAGACTTAGCTGGTCGCCATTTCGTGCATATGAACATGGTCATTCCTATCTTTGGTTTTGAATTTTAGAGGTTCATTACCTATTTCATATTTTGGACGACTTTAAAAAAGCTTCACTGCCCTGGTTTTATTTTTTTATGGACTTTAGAAAAGAGACTAATTCCTCTTAATATAGAGTCAGCTTATGCCATTTTTGTAGTTTCTTTCCAACGAGTCTAATTTAGAGAACCAAGCATAAGTTTTAAGTTGCCATTATACATTACGCTATCTTTGGAGATTGATCACTGGGTACTCAGTTTTTCTTTGTTTTAATATCTGATGATTTGTCTCGGGGGTTCTATGATGAAATCTCACTGCATATCTCTTTAAATTTTCATTTATCTCTTGCTAATCTAGTACCTAGTACCTGCCTTGCCTGTGCAATGGTTTCCACTAAAGCACAATTTCATTTTATTCTCTTATAACTACTATTTTTTATAAAATTACCATTGATTATTTGAAAAGGAGTATCACTGCAATTTGACAATTCATTATTTTATTTAGTTTATTATTTCATTAATTAATTAATTAAAATTAAAATATATTTTTTTTTTTGGTTCTGTAAATATTCCTTTTCAAGCAGAGCAAAGGAAACTGTAAGGTTTTATGTGGTGAGTCTAACACCTTGTCTTTTCTCGGTACCCAACTTCGGAACTTCATTATTGGAGCCGGACAACGTAGCTGACGTGACGTCACGACAGTGGCCCGAAGTCTGTTGAGCTCTACTCGCCTATACCTGTAGAGAGTCGATTCCTAAGCTTCACCCGAACCTCTGACATAAACTGGTTATATCTCTACAGGAATCCGAAAACCACCATTGAAGAAAGGGTAAAGGTAACTGACGCCTTGTGTGTGGGTCAGCAGAAAAAAACCTGTCAATAATCTTTGTTTCACTTTTGTTATTTTTTTGTCTGATTGGATATATCATCATTGAAACTATTATTTTAATTTTCTTTCGTAAATATAATTGTTAATTTGAAAAGAAAGTCATTCAAACTATTTTTAAATTTTCCTTTAAAAAAAAAATTTGTCAAACTACACTTATGTAAATAGACTATCATTCAAACTATTTTTAAATTTTCCTTTGTAAAAAAAAAAAAATTTGTGAAACTATACTTATGTAAATAGACTAATTGTTAAGTTGAGTTGAGAGTGTTTTTATTTCATACGGAAAAGGACTGTTAGAATTTAAATCGAATTTACCACGCCCTGCCTGAGCTAGCAAAGCAACAAAAGGTAAGGAATTGGCACTCAACGACCAAAATTTTCATTACAATTGAGCAACGCCACATTTTCATCCACATATATGTAAATAATTTTAAATACTTTTGTTTAAATTTATTAGAACTAAAATTAAATGAGATGAAGCCAATTTACCAAAATGTATATACTGCACGTGCATACTAACATATACCTATTTTATATGCGCTTCAAAAACGTGCCTGACTTTGACCATTAATAACCCGGTGTCATATGGCGATATTACAACACCTAAAATTGCAGCATAATCAGTATCTTCATATTGCAATTATCACGCCATGAATGAATATACTGACTAAGCAAGTCGATTATTTATAACTACATGTAAACAACAACAAAAAGGGAGTCTTAGATAAGCCGTTATCGTGTCAGTTTGAATTGTAAAATATTAAAAAGAGATTTATGAGTGTTGTGATTTGACATATAATAATATATTATACAATGTACTCTATATTCTTTGCTTTGAAATTCTTATTTTTTAAAATAATCAGAAATTAATGATTGCCTCATATTTTTTATTTTATTTTTATTAAATTCAGATCCATATTTTAATTGCAATTATTAAGAAATATTTGTAGACTTGAACTCAAAATTGTTAACATTATTAAAAAAGTGCGGGCTTCAGATAGGCTTGATATATTTGACACTGGAGCAAGTTCAGGTTCCCCTTTCTCTGTCTCAGAGTTGGGAGTAGTTTCATTCGTTTCTTAAATCTCTTCAATACACTCGATGATAGTCAATTCTGTATTTTTGTTGGCAAATCGTTATCAATAGATCAATAATTGTTTAGGTTAGTTAGGTAGTAGGAATATTATCTTCGAAATCGTCAATATTATCTGTATTACACATAAATCCAATTTTCATGACGCATTTTTTTATTGCCACTTGGGAAAAATTGCGCCAGGCCACCGAAACCCATATCAGCGTTGGTTATGGTAATACTATTTTCGATTTCTTGAAAAGGACAGCCACTGTCTATACATGCCTCTTAATAAGATAGCATTTTAATGTGAGGTAGTATTGGGTGGAAGAAAAATGAGTTTGACATTATCCAGTGTAATTTTGGGATGAGACGTAGCATTATCCAGAAACAGTACCACTTTTTTATTCTGCTTCTTCATCTTGGTATTAAATCTGTGAAGCCATGTTGTCATGATGTCCGCTGTCATCCACGCTTTTTTTTCGAGGTCCAGTGGAGAGGTAACTCATTGATATGTGCGCCCTTAGAACATCGAGGATGTTTGCTTTTGATTATAAGCTTATAAGCTAACCCGCTAAATCCATTGATGCCAAATGTTGGTAAATCACCAAGAACTGATTTTACGTATTCGTGTCTTTCTTCCAGTCGTGTACCATTACATCACTACCCAATTTAAAAATAGTTCCATGGATCTGAAAAATTTCCACAGACTTTTTCGATACGAGCAAAACCCCTATCTTGAGGAGTAAATTAATGCCCAGCTCCGGGAAATATAATTTCTAAGTTTTTAACAGCTGGGGGCGAAAATAATAGAAACATTACCATTTGCTCAAACTATTAAAATATCAACGACACCGTTAGCTATAAACGACTATCTTGTCCAAATTAAATAGATGCGTGCTGTAGAGCCATATGACCTTACACGACTGCTGTGATTAGCCGATGAGGAATTGCCGGAATTTTATTCTAACGTTGCTCGGATTTGGAGACTTTTGAATCTAACCTTATATTTTAAATATAAATAGCTTATGGAGGTGCTGGGTTTTGCATATCAAACAATTTACTAAATTGTAGAGGACAAGAAAAAGAAGCCATTGCCGTATTATTAGTACATTGTTTTATTAGGAGTAAAAGAAATACTTTTCAGACGTGTCATAACAAGTTGCTTTAGCTACGAATAAAACATACTATTTTTTCTTCAAACGTCGCGTCGTTAAAATATAGAAAGATAAAAATATAAATTTAAAATTTTTCTCGTTTAAAAATGTCACGTTTCGAATTTTACCTGCTAGCGTTGCTATGGATTTATTTTATTATTGTATTGTTTGATACCGACGCATAATTAGATTTGACAAGTGTCAGTAAATCTTATTACAAGCAATTTCCAAGCTTTACTTTTCTGTTATGAAAATAACATTTTTTCTACTGACGTTTTATAATAACCCCTTTTTGATTGTCGTTTTGATTTCTAAAAAACCTCCTTTTAGGCACAGCGTGCTTAAAAGTTTTTTAAGTTGCTGTCGTGGCAACCTCACGAGTGCTGTAATGAGCCTTACCGTACGTGTGATATACAACATTTTATATAAGACCCAGAATTTTGGTTTTTTTATGTATTCAAAATGATTTTCATATTATGAAAGTGACATTACACAAAAAATGACAGTGACTGACGGAACAAAAAAATAATAGTTCGATTAAAAATGAGAAATGTAATAAGTTCATTACATCACTCAGTACGATAATATAGTATATTACATAACGCAAACAGGCTAAAATGGGTTATGTAATAACCCGTAGATTTCCTTTTCAAAAATGCGATTAAAGTTTAACAATGTCGACACCTTATTCTACGATAATGTCAATGCTAAATATCAGGCAAGGGATAAAAGCAAGTTTTTGGAGCTACGTGCTTACTCAAAGAAGCAAAATGAAGGCTACACTCCCAAAAAAGCTAAAGTATTTACCAGGGAACAATTTGAAAATTTTCTATCTGAAGCTCCTAATCAGAAGTATTTGGGAATTAAATAAATTTAGACATTACGTCAAAGAAAACAAGTTTTTTTATGAAATATATTATGGTATTTTTAGCTTGTATTTTTGATCGGTATTTCTGGTGCATGCCGATGTAAAGAAATTGTAAAAATGACCGTTGATGACATACAAGACTTAGGATCTGCCATTCACATAAGAATTCCTGATAGTAAACCTAGAAAACCGCGATCGTTTACCGTTGTTGGGAAACAATATTTAAGCGTATATAAAAAAGATGCATTACTACGCCCAGAAGGCATGAATGAATAAAGATTCTTTTTAAAATTTGTAAATGGTCGCTGTTCTCGCATCGTAATGGGAATTCATACAATAAGTACTGTTCCTAAGAAAGCTGCAGTTTTTTTAAAATTACCTGATGCCACAGAATATACCGGTCACTGTTTAAGGAGAACTTCAGCTACACTGCTTGTAGATGCAGGTGCAGACATTACGTGTTTAAAGCGCCACGGGGGATGGAAATCCAGTAGCGTAGCTGAAGGGTACATTAAGGAATCGATGACCAACAAGAAAGATTTTGCAAAAGAAATTTTACAACCTTATTTTACTGAACTAGTTCCTATTAAGATTGACATAAATTCAACAGCAAGTAGTTTTACGGAGGGTTTAACGCTAGAAAATACAAAAACAAGTCAGCAACATCGCAATACCTTGTGTTAATTTTTCTGGGCCACAATAAATAACTGTACTTTTAATTTGATGTTTAATAAATAGTTCATTATTGTATGTTTTAAAAATAAATAAAGTATACAAATATCCAATATTTCTTCAATTTTTCAATATTATTTATTTATGACACACATACTTTTTCTTCCGTTCTCAGCGAAAGAAAAAGTACTTTTACTTCCGCTGCCTATAGCAACCGTCTACTGTAAAAAAAGCAAAACTTTAACGTCAAAAAATTAGCAGAAAAATGTCCAGTTTATTGACGTTTGAAGAAAAGCTAATTTTTTGCCAAAAATGGATTTGTCGGGTTTTGAAACTAGTGGAATGAAGTGCTTCTTTCTCCTCACCTTCCATATTTGCACAGAACAGAATTGTAAATTGTTGTTTTGCTGTTTTTTTTTTAGTATACTTGTGATGGTGATGGTGTGTGTGTGTGTGTGTATCTGAGTTTTTTGGCACTGCTTTAAACCAACTGGCCAGCTTTTGTTATCTTTTAATGCATATGTCTTTGTCGGCAATGCACGATAGTAGAAACCTGTCTCATTTGCATTAAATACGTCTCTTGGGGCATAATATCCTTTAAAATTGTCAATAGCCTTTCCTTCCAACCAGTTACGTCTTTGATATTGATATATGTTCAGTCGTCACATATTTTTGTTTTTGAAAACTTCCAGTTTCACTAAGACGTTGATAGCGATGGATAAACATCGTATGATGCGGAATAACACGATTAGGGTATTTTTCTTCATAAATACGTCTGACTACTTATAAATTACCGTTGACCAGGCCATAAACGAAATGCATATCGCACATTTCACTACTTGTATAACTCATTGTGAAAATCTTGACACAATCAAAGACCTTACTAAGTAACGTCGGTATGCGATACCTTTTCACCTTCTTCTGTTTTCTGCTCCCAAAAATGTTACTATTCTTTTCTTGAGAACGGGTGCTCCTAGCGACTTCTACCAAGTATGCCTTTGTCGCGTAAAAATGATAAACAAATCTATTTTTTTGCTTAAAAAATACATATATTAAAAAGTTGTGACTCCTCAAATAAGTAAAATGGCAAGTAGGTCGCGCCCTCTACAAGTGGGAGCCATACTAATATTAAATTCGAATTTCGCATTTTAAAAAACTCCTACACTTTTAGTTCAAGTATCGATGATGACGCACTGCTTCTTATCTCTCTCTCGACCGCCGCGCGATACGACCCAACCCATCCTTCGCCCAATAGGGAGCTAGCGTCCCAATTCTGATGTTTTACAAGTACCGTCGCGAAGCGCTTTTGACTAGCTACGTGACTGAATGCAAATACCTGCGTGAACATATGAGGGGTATAGAAGCAAAACCTGCAATCTCCACTTTTTTGTAAATTTGTATTAATTGTAGAATATGGATCCTTATGGACAAGCCTACAACCTCACAAAATATTTTATAGGAAAACCAGCATTATCCAGCCCAAACTCAATGGTAAAAATTAGATGTAGTTGCAGAACTGGCAATCTCCATTACTCCGAATGTAGGAAAATCGGCGATCTCCATTTCGGCCAATTACATGCGTCGCAACCTGTTTTAACCTTGGAGGCACGGAATCCACAAGTTTCTGCAGTATTGCAGCGTGATTAGAAGCACTTTGGTGTATTTTGTTTATTGCCTATAATTTCCTTTTTATTTTATGTTTTTTACCATTGTTTGGCAACAAGCTATAGTTAGAGTGGATAATGGAAAATCAAGCATCCCTTGTAACACCCACAAAAGCTCGTAAGCGAATCCAACTGGAACAAAAATGGAAAAGAAATATTGCAAAGCAACAACGGTAAGTTTATATTTTTTAACAGATATCTTATGTTTATGTTTATGATGTATGTATGTATTATTATTAATGATTGTAGAAGATTTAGTTGCTTTTGGGCATAAATTTTGACCAGGTGGACAGGCAAGGCTTTTTCTCTATTTTGGATTTTCCATTTTTGCAGATATGCGCCTTCAGAACCTCCAGATTTTCCTAAACGCAACCATAATACCAAATGATATCGTTGCGCAATTTTGAAAATGGCAGATATTGCTGAATTTCATCGTCATTTCTATGCTTTCCGAGACAAGCAGATTCAGAATTCGTTTCCTATTTGGTTGTCCATAAAGTTATAACTTCCGCAACTCCTCAGTACCTTAATGACAAACTTGTCACTCATAGTCAAATTCATGGGCTTAATACCCGAAACAGGGGTTTATTTTGTATTCCACGGCACTCTACGGCCATGTTTAGGAAGTGCTTTTCATACCAGGCCGTGCACCTGTACAACAAGGTTCCACGGGAGGACAAAAAATTAAATGTTCATATGTTTAAGAATTTATATAGAAGGTATCTTACTCAGGGATAAAACGAAGGATGACTGGGTATTGTTGATTTGTTTTGATATCTTTCATTTATTTTATTTTTGTTACTGTAATGATTTTTCATGTGTATAATATTGTATAACATGTTTTTCTCTACAACCGCAGTACGTATTTTGTCTAAGCAAGCACAAGGCTATATGTAAGAATAGCTACTTTAGCTAAATAGCGCCTTGTTCTTGATTAGCGGAATATATTTATATATATGTTTTTTTTTTCTTTAATGGATATATATTATTGGAACATATTTAAATAAAGTCGTTAATTATTATTATTATTATTATTATTATTAGATTTTGCAAAGCCATGCCTTGTAAAAGGAGGCGCCCGAAGAATGAAACCCATGCTTCAAAAGTAGCCACCGTTAAATGTTTTGTGAGAGTGAGAGACGGTACTTTGCTTTCAGTTTGTCAAACCACATTTTTAAATATATTGCACATAGAAAAAGCTAGGCTACAGTGCGTTATGAATAAGTATGCCATGACAGGTAAATCTCCATGTGAAAAAAGAGGAGGAGACCGAACTAGTTACAAGTTTAGAGGCAAGAAAGGATCCGTGATAAATTAAAAAAAAAAAATTGAAATGTGTGGAAGCTCATTACACGAGATCTTCAACCAATATCAGGCGATATCTTCCCTCTGATTTGAATATTAGAAAAATTACAAGAATTTATAATAGCGAGGTGGAAAATAACCTGAAAGTAAAAGATTTCTTCTTTCGAAGCACTTTTATCCTAACACTATGGAGATCAATGGCAAAAGTTGGAAACGCTTCAGTTTTTCAACAATATTTTGCAAAAAAAATAGTTATAGCAAATATCAAGCCGTCCCTGAAGGAGAAGCAGACGCTTGTACAGAAATAGCCGACTTAGTTATTTAAAAAAAAAATATATTTTTTTGTAAAAAAGAATAAGCTGAGTTAAAATCCCACTTACCCTAGAACCGCCCTTATTAAACACAGTGTATTTCAATTTGAAATAAAAAGTTTTGCTTAGAAAAATATGTTTTATTTGTTTGAAATTTCTACATTCTTTATTGTTTTTTATCAAAAGCGGCAATATCCAATTGTTTTAAGCAAAACCGGCAATCTCCAAATTTTAATTTCTAATAACTTTAGCAATAAAAAAATATTTTGTGGTTTCTTATTACAAAAGTAATTTGGACAGCCAAATCTATATAAATTATAAAAAGCTTTAAGGTATCAATGATTTTTTAACGCTTTATGAGAAAATTGTGTCTCCTGAAAAAATAGACAAAGTGGAGATTGCAGGTTTTGCTTCTATACCCCTCATATATAGCCCTTATGTAATTTGCAAACAAAAATAGTAGATATTGAAATCGCACGCACACAGCATTTACCAATATATTCTCTTTGATGTGTTGATACACGTTTCTCCAACAATCGAAATTATTTTAAAAATTATTTAGGAGAAACAAAAATAAAACTTGAACACCCTGTATCGCCGAAACGAAGCATTTCCAGGCATATGTTTATAGGAACCTTTTTTAAGCAGGGAACCTCATCCTTAATTATTTCGCAATATTGATAAAAACACCCTGTATAAAATACCAGTTCCAATAACACTGGATTCATAGTTACCTTTTCAAATACAAAATTGTTATTGAAATGCTTAAAACTCTTTTTGGTTGATTCTAATACCATAAATTAGAGTATATTATAGTATTTTTTTTCTTTTTCTTTTTTTTCTTTTCTTTCTTTTTCTTTTTTCTTTTCTTTTTTTTTCTCTTTTTTTATTTTATTAATTTTTTTGTTATTGTTCCCCAGATTGACTAGTTTATTAAGATTAAGTCATCCAATTAGAAATGCTGACAAGTTTATTATACACTGTTGTAACCACTAAATTTATTTCGCCCTGTATATTAACTTTAAGGAAACGTAAAGAAAGTACAAGACCAATAATAAGTAATTCCGTCTTCTCTGTTTTTTGTTAAATTTAATGGGAACAATTCCCAATGGTTTTCCTCTACCTTCTTTTAGCTCGAAATCATTAAAAGCTTTTGTTTGTATAAGTGAATGGGTCTGTTCTTTCAAAAGTCATCTGCACTTGACAGGCTATGATTATTACACTATGTTCTAGAGACATAAAATCAATTTATTTTATTTAATATCATAAAGCTTGTCTCAATTTAAGCTAGAAGCTGTCGATTCTTAAGGAGATAACGTAGTATTAAAATATGTAATATTTACCAAGAAAATTATAGGATTTCTTCAAATTCGGTATATATATTTATTTGTTTATGCTAATAAACAATTCCATTTTTCATTCCCTGCTTACTGAAACATTAAAATTTATCGCTAATCTGCATACTCAAACGGTAACACATTCTATCAATTCGAAATTAGATAGCATCTGATTTATTTCCCGAATAATCGTTACATTTTATTGGAAACGGTATTTACGGCACTTCAGCCAACGTTAATAATCAAATTTATGAGTTTAACATTGACCCAAATTATTTTAATAGCAAATTTGAAACGATTAAAAACGTACTAATAAAGAGTAATACAACAGAACCTCGTATTTTTATCGCTTAGATTATTTAGTAGTTATAGAAGAATTTGGGCATGTGTATTAGGGTGGCCCATCTTTATAAAGTTTTTTTTTGTTTCTAAATTTCTGCGTTCTCATCCTTTAAAAGTCTTTGGTTACACGAAATAATATTCTGTAAACAGAATTTATGTAAAATAAAAATAAGGGCGACCGCCAACAACCGAAAGTATGATGATAAAAAAAATTATCTTAGCTAATAAGCTAATTTGATCACGCTTTATGTTGTTTTGTTTTTTAACAATACGGGCCTAAAGTAGATAATTAGTCTTATTCTTAAAAGTGTACCCCTAATTTAAACTATTTTATTATACACATAATTTGAAAGCAAGGTTTAGTTTTAATCTATCTGTGCTTTTCTCTTCCGTCATGTCCACTACTCGAAGTTTAAGAAAAGATACTTGGGTGTACCTGATTGGCAATTACACTTCCTTCCAATAAAGATGTATTTAGTGTACTGTTCTTTAACTTACGTTAAGTAAAGTTAAATCTTTATTAAAGTGCTAAATTAGTAATTGAGGAAGCACTTGTTTTCTGGAACAAGGCCCATATTCCAACTTGAGACCTACAGCATTGTATAAAAAAATTACAACACTTATATGAAGAACTTAGAGGCGTGCAAAAAAGTTCTAATAAAGCAACGGATGCCTCAAAGAAAAAAGAAACAACGTTTGCCGATAAATTAAACGATTTGTTTGATATCGCCTACGCAAACGCATTTAAAATGTCAAAAGTTGAATAAGATATACAGTTTTTGGTCGGTCAACGAAGAAAAGATCGTCCGGGATTTATGTATTGTTGTAGACAACAAGCTGACTGAAAAAGAGCAGAGGTGCGAAGAGAGAGAACAAGTGACAAGCTGCCTGTCCCTAATCCACCTCAGGAATACAGCCTTGATCCTGATGATGATCCAATGGATTCAAACGGTAGTGTACTGGAAAATGTCGCCGGCACATCAACCTCGCAAGTCTCCGATTTTGTCTGTGAACTTCCCAGTAAAAAGCCTCACAAATTAAGTCAAAGTGAATTACGTCACCCTATAAGGGATTTGGAATTGCCTAAGAAGAAATCCGAACTATTGGCCTCTCCATTGCGACAATGGAACTTACTTCAAGATGAAGTTAAAGTTTGTGTGTACCGAAGCCGTCAGAAAAACCTAACACCATTTTTTAACACGGAAAACCATTTGGTAGCCTGTGGGGACATTGAGATATTAATGGCAACTTTAAATCTCGATCCAAAAGACTGGAGACTTTTCATTGATATCTCAAAAGTAAGTCTTAAAGCTGTGTTACTCCATAATGGAAACAAGTTGCCTTCTTCAGTCCCAGTTGGTCATGCAGTCCACATGAAAGGAACGTATAGCAATTTCAAATTGTTACTAGAGACCATACAATATGAAAGATATAATTGACAAATTTGTGGGGATTTAAAAGTTGTGGCGATATTGCTTGGAATGCAGCTAGGTTATACGAAATACTCCTCTGCGAATGGAAGAGTCGCAAACGACCGGATCACATCAGATCAAAAAAAATTTGGCCACCGAGAGAGTCTTTTGAGTCAGGAAAGGAAAGTGTAGCCAGCGCGCCATTAGTTCCCCACAAAAAAGATTTTACTACAGCCACTTAATATAAAATTGGGACTTACGAAAAATTTTGTGAGGCCATGGACAAAGAAGGCCGTGTTTTTAGTTATTTAAAAGAAAAGTTCCCTAGAATCAGTGACACTAAAATTAAAGAAGGAATATTTGGGTGGGTCCTCAGATTAGGAAACTTTTCGGGGATGCGCAATTGGATTCCATAATTGAAGGCAAGAAGAAGGATGCTTGGAATGCCTTTAATATGGTTGCAACAAATTTTTTGGGAAACACAAAAGCAGACAACTATAGAGACCTGGTTGCCCAACTTCTTTTATGTTCCCAAAACCTAGGGTGTAATATGTCGTAGAAAATTAATTTCCTGGCTTCTCATCTGGATTACTTTCCGGAAAATTGTGGTGCTGTAAGTGACGTTACATATCCACCAGGATATTTCGAATATGGAAAGAAGGTATCAAGGAAAATGGAACTGTGAGATGTTAGCCGACTACTGTTGGCGTATTACGAGAGATGCCTTAGGGGTGCTTTCAAAAGACAGGCTTAGAAGCGTAAAATGAGTGTCTAAACTTCACCCCAGAAGCTGCTTTCAAAAGACAGGCTAAGAAGTTTATAATGAGTTAAGAAGTAGTCCATGGTCTGTGGTTATGTATTTTAAAGGGAAATGAAAGTCTGTCTTTACCACCAAAATTTTTTATATATTAACTACAATACACCCTAGATTTGGGTATCGAGGGCATATATATGGGAATGATTCACCATATGAGTTAGATGTTCAATATAAGTTTGAAAATTGAGTCGGACTAGTTTCGACCTTAGAAAAGATCATCATCAGCAACTCTATATAATTGTAATATAAACAAGTTAAAACACAGTAGTGGATGGTTCAATGAATGTGTATGCCTGCCCATGGACTTGACTGGGAACGTCCCTTTGGCTACACAGATGGTTAAGAATAAGGGGTTAATTGATACACTTGTTGAGTATCGAGTGTAGAGGTTTTATATTTATTTGACGTAAGCCAATAACTGTAAACAGTAGGAGAAGTAGGTCTTAAACAAGTTTGTTTTTACTCTTGACACATGCTAGTAGAGAAATGATTTTATTTATTTTCATTACATATATTATTGAGAGAAAAGGATTATGATTTTGAATTTGTGGTGGTATTCTTTGTGGAATAGACTTTTTAATTAAGGTGGGTTAATTTTTAATTTTTAATGTAACATTTTTAGATGTAAAATAGTACTAAAGGTTTGTTTTATGTTATATTTAGGTTTTAGTTCGTTTTTTTAATTTTGTCCTTATTTCTCAGTCACTCAACAAAGGTGAGGCTTTTCTCTTTTTTCTCTTGAGAAGGTAGAACATATTAATTTGGTAATATTTGATCATCAGTTAAAAACTGTAAACAGTAAGACACTCTAAGTACTAGCAGAGTAATTTAGAAAATGGAGATACCGGAAAGATGGCACTACGATTCAAAGTTCAATCAAATCAAAAGTCTATTCCACAAAGAATACCACCACAAATTCAAAATCATAATCCTTTTCTCTCAATAATATATGTAATGAAAATAAATAAAATCATTTCTCTACTAGCATGTGTCAAGAGTAGAAACAAACTTGTTTAAGACCTACTTCTCCTACTGTTTACAGTTATTGGCTTACGTCAAATAAATATAAAACCTCTACACTCGATACTCAACAAGTGTATCAATTAACCCCTTATTCTTAACCATCTGTGTAGCCAAAGGGACGTTCCCAGTCAAGTCCATGGGCAGGCATACACATTCATTGAACCATCCACTACTGTGTTTTAACTTGTTTATATTACAATTATATAGAGTTGCTGATGATGATCTTTTCTAAGGTCGAAACTAGTCCGACTCAATTTTCAAACTTATATTGAACATCTAACTCATATGGTGAATCCCTCCCATATATATGCCCTCGATACCCAAATCTAGGGTGTATTGTAGTTAATATATAAAAAATTTTGGTGGTAAAGACAGACTTTCATTTCCCTTTATAATGAGGGTTTAAAGTTAAGACTCACTGATAAAAATGTGCTATTTAATTGCTATTGTTGAATCAACAATATATTGTTTGTATGTCCATTGTAAATGCCTATAAATTGAAATGTTAATTGTGTATGCCTATAAATTAAAATTTTGTAACAAATAAATGTTTTATTAAAAGTGTTATCAGTCAGAATAAAATCTTCCCGAAACCAATAATATTTTATTTTATACAATATTTTTTAATAAAACTTAGTCACAATAATACCATGGACTATGCCTACCGGGGACACCACGTCAAAAACATGCATCGAGTACACTACCTCACAGGTAGTTCGGAAATATGTGCATATTATGTAGAATACGACTTCTTCAACTTTTAAAATTGCAACATCTCAGGAATGCCGATTCTTAAAAAAAATAGTATAACAATTTTTGTAAATAATTTCATGATCTACAACTCTTGTTTAATCTATTTTTATCATAAAACTTACTGTTACCGGAAAAATTGGAAAAACCATTTTATTTACCTTTGATCTTGAATAACCTTCTTTGCAGATGTGGGATCGGTGGGGACTTTTAGTATTTTATTTATAATAATGTCCCCAAGGTCTGTACTAGTTTTTACCTCTATGCGAATTATTGGTAACCTACCACTATTTTTGCGACTGCTTTGACCGGATATTAAAAATAAATTATTCTTTAAAATTTCGTCACAAATGTAAAAGATGAAAAATAATAATGGGATCCCGAGAAACTAGAGCAAATATATAGATGGGTTGCCCCCAATTTTGCACAATTCTGCGAAATCTTCTGAGAAAAAATATACCCTATTTAAGATACAATTTTTATTATATCTTGTTCTTACAATTTTGCATATTTTTTTTTAATACATTGCAAACGTAAATGTTTATTAGGAACCAAATTATAATTTACCCAACTGTTGTTCCTTACAGTCTGTCGACCTATTTACGAATAATCGGCAATGACTTAAGGCCTAATGTGAGCTCCTGCAATACAGAGGACTTAAACACTTTTCTC
Organism: Polydrusus tereticollis; assembly: GCA_963920685.1. Classification (NCBI taxonomy): domain Eukaryota; kingdom Metazoa; phylum Arthropoda; class Insecta; order Coleoptera; family Curculionidae; genus Polydrusus; species Polydrusus tereticollis. Next base: position 29,693,554 of record OY987332.1, on the reverse strand, counting down.
CGAAAGTTCTCTTTAGGTATAGGACTAAATCTCATCTTACAAAAAGTCGCTGCCCTTAACTGAGGAAATAAAAAATCGTCAACATCGCACTAATTCTAGGTCAAGGTCGCAGGCTTGCATACTCATAAAACGCAGACCGAAAGGCAGACTAGGTTTTTACAAAGCAAAAGCTGGCACTCCTCCAAGATTTGAGTTGTAGTTGTTGATACTGAAGGGTCGTTATTATTTCTGGCTTCAATGCCGGTCATAATGACTAACACTAGCAATAAAAGAAAGATTTAAAATGAAACATCGGGCGGAGAGTGGACGTTCCAATTTATTTTGTTCTTTATTTGAATTTCTTATTTACTAATAAAGAGAAATTCAGATTTAATTTAAATCTTTATTATCGGAAAAAAAAAATAAACACAGAAGGCAGTGACAGCTCGTGTCTTAGAAATGCGGGGGTTATACACAATGGCATAATATTATATGAAAAATCATGGTTTACATCTTTTAAAGAATTTTGTTGTTGTTGATCTAGACTTACGGAATTGGCGGTCACTAACAATGTTGAAGCCTTCCAGGCAATTTAATAATTTTTCGTTGATAGCCTCCATAACTTTTCATATAACCAAAAGCAATGCGACTGGACGATAGTTGTTTGGCAAGGTTTTCTTGCTCTGGGTATGAGCTGGACTGGAGCTCAGTTTTTCAGCAAGAAAGAAATATTCCGTTTTTGTAAGATAAGTTAAAAAGCCTACAAAATACCGTCGTCAATTCGTCAGCGCATGTCATAATTAGGATGACTGAAATTGAAATAGAAAAATTTCGTCAGGACCAGAAGCCATTTTGATGTCAAGTCTCCTCAAGATTTGTTTAACATGGCGCTGCCGGAAAACGATCTTAGACATTCTCGATTCTACACGGGGTGTAATGAGGTTAGTGTTAAAAGTGTAATTTAAGGTAAGGGATAACGAGCGTAGCGACTAATAAATTAAAAATATTTTTAGTACGTGCATTATATAATATTTTATCTGGAAACACTATTAAACCAGGCACTAAATAAATAAAATTAATAGACATTATTCCAAATTTAAAAGCGAAGCTATTCAAATCGTATATTCTTGTTAGCTACGGAAGAACTCGCTATCAAAAGCGTTTTATTTTGAATTAGTGTGATTATTGATGGATAATCTGGAAGAAAACGATCCAAATGTGGAAATAAATGAAGCAGCCAGTAGAGCTACCTTTGAGTTCTTACCGAGAAAGGTGAATAAACAAGTACGAAATTGTAAATGGAAGATTTCGCAGTGGCGCGATTTAAATGACCTCTCGAAAATGCAATGAAAATATATTGCTCGCATATTTCAAAGACAAATCTGAGGTATGGAAGGCTTCATCTCTTTGGCCGCACTACTCAATGATTAAAGCCATGCGACATCGTCGAATTTTTATCAAATATATTAATAATAAATCTGTTAAATATCCTGTTAATATCAAAAGTTTCTGTAAAATGCCTTCCGTTATATTAGCATTCTTGAAGCTCCTTGTAGAGAAAGATCCTTAACAGTGGCGGCAGGGGAATTATTAAAAACTCAATGGAAAATAAGAATACATGTCCAAAGCCTTCTTACGATGTAAGCGTCCAGTACTGTTTCCATTCCCTCCATAAGCTTGCAAAATGACAAGAAACCCCTTATCAGTGAAACTGCGGAATGAATTCATATGCCTTGTTGCTATTATCTTAAATTGTAGGTAAATAAATTTAGGTGAATTAAAGTAAGGTAATATATTTAAAAAATACGAAAAAGTACACAAACTTGGTAAAAGCATTTCAAGCGACCACCTAAACGCTCCAAGCCCGCTAACGTCATAGCGTATGACCTATCGTCGCCATACTTCTAGATCGCGACCGGTGCCGATTTTATGGCTTGCGTTTGGATTTTGGATTGTCCAATATTGTTTTTGTGTTTTTATTGTTTTGCGACGTAATGTAAATTCAGAGCTTTTATTTTATTACAGAAGATAATATCAAAAAATGCTTTAAGTTTTTCAAAAGTACGACAATAAAAGGGCATAATAAAATATTCATTGGGCCGCCACTTGGTCGCGATAGCCGAACAAAATGGCTTAAAAAGCCTGTAATAGGGGTATACCTGATATTTCGCTAATCTCTAGTGCCCTTTACGTGGTGTGATAATAATAAATACCTGGGTCTCTGCTTCGACAAGCGGATGGCTTGGAATAAAAATGCTGACTAGCGCTTAAAAAAAGCAAACGGCTAACTCGGTGCCATTTTCTCCCTCCTCAACAAACGAAGCAGAAACTAACCTAAACTAACCTGGTGTAATCTTAGCAAAACACACTTCAAGAAACTACAGACAATTCAAAACAAAATACTTAAAATTATCGCGGATACATCACGGTACACGATGACTCATGTTTTACACAACGACCTACAAATGCCCACTCTGACAGAACATTTTGACAAACTCATTATAGCCTAGTACAGATGGACGGACGTCCCGCAGAACGAACTCATTATATAATCACATATACATGCAATTCCGAACAAACCATATAAACTACCTAGGACCCGTCTGTTACCATGACCTTAGATATTAGATATTATAATCACACAATTCAATAATTAAAAGTAGCTACTTATCACGGACTTCTTCAGTTAAATAAGAATTACTTCTAAATCAAACCCTTCTAAAGAAGATCTACTTAAGACATAGCACTGAGAAAAATAGAAGTAATAGACGTATGTCTCACTTAAAGAATAAACATGATCAAAGAAAAGGAAACTGAAATAATTGACACAAAAGTTTAGTTTTTTTTTAAATGCACACGTCCCAGCTTATAATATCATTTATAAGAAAGACACTTTCAGCATTTATTAAATAAATAGGTCCCTAATAGTTTTTCTTTTTTATCAGTTAGTTATAGAAAACCATATATGAAATTCAAACAGGATAAAGCAAGGAGTTGTACCTCATTGAGTATCAACCAGGCAAAAAAGAGCATCTGCTCCGCCTACTAGGGTCGCAGCTCTTAAAAGAGTAAAGAGAGAGCTGCTTCAGAAAGATGTCGCTTTTTACTTTAGTCTTCACCTAACCTTTAGAGAACCAGAACAACTCAAGGGGGGGGGGCCAAACTATGAAGGTGTTAGTCATAAAAAGGAAGTGTCCACGCAAACCTCTAAACAACCTGCCCTAAAATAAGAAGTAGAGGTGTACCGTGCAAGCTCTAAAGTGGTGTGTGTTAGTCCTCGTATATTATATAAACAAATCAGAACTTCACCAGGATTTAAGGAAGTACCTATTTTACAGAGACCTAATAGTGAATCCCGCTCAAGTAGTACTTTAACTGAAAGACGTAGGTAGTGAACATTCGAGTGAACATTACGAAGAAGATGAATATATTAGTGAGAGTGGTTCTTTTTGATCGGTTAGTGAAAAACAAAAGGGAGAAACAGATAATGAATCTAAAAGCTTAGCACTAAAGTCTAGTGTTATGAAAATTGAAAAAAGACCTCGAATATATTTGGGTTGCATTGCATACTCCATCGTTACTACAATGTTATTGTGAGTTACAAAATATATTATATATTTTTTCTGTTTACGGCGGAACGCGTCTAAGGATGTATCTATTGAAAGCAACTAGCCTTGATATGACTTTTTATAATTTACTAAAGTATGATTCTCAATATTCTTGAGAGAACATAACTTAGAGTGTAATGATTCTCAATATTCTTGCAAGAACATAATTTAGAGTGTAATGCTTCTCAATATTCTTGCAAGAACATAATTTATAGTGTAATGATTCTCAATATTCTTGCAAGAACATAATTTATAGTATAATGATGTGCACTTCTTTGCGACTTACTTGTTTAGACCTCTTACAGACACATACAATATTTTTGTTTATCCCAATCAATGGTCTATATTTTAAACAACAGTCTAACGACCTTGCTAAATTTGATTTCGAACTTGGAGTCGTTTTTGAGTGTTTTATATAATAACTGCTTTACTATTTAAATACAGGTTCAGTGAGTACAGGGCAATATTTCTTTAGCGTTCAGGGGAGGTTAAAATAATACTAGTAGTTCATATAATCATTTTTCTTAATGTCCCTCCTCTCCTCCCTCCTTGTGATTAGAAAATAATAAGAACAACGACAATATATTTTTGGTTGGCACTGTTCTGTCTATGCAGTAAAGTAGCACTTAAAAGAAATGTCACCGAAACGTTGTTGGCGCCACAGTGCCCCTACATGAAATCTCCCCGGCGTCAAAATAATCTAGATCTTATTAAGCAATTTTATTAATATAGTTTCTTTATTGGAAGAAGTCATCAGTTTTTATAGGATATTATATTTCTATTTATAAATCCGGTACCGAATCCAAATCGAGAATTCGTCCTTTTTCCCCTTCATTAAGCCGACATTTCGGAAACATTTATTGGTTTGCTTAGACTACAATAAAGCGGTAGGTATTCCGAAATTGATTCGTCACAAATATTTGCTTATTTCGAATGTATTTTCGTCAAACCACAAAGCTTACAATTTATTTGAGTTCGGCAACTGAACGTAAATAATGCCAAATTGAAAAACTTTATGCCGACCGCGGCTTATTCTAATTGTCTACGAGGTTTTTTGAAGAGGTTGTTATTTTTTAGCAGTACGATATACTCGTTAAGCTTTTCTCTGATGAAAAGTAAAATAAACCACAAGGTTAACTTATCGAAAAAATACAAAGATTTGTTAGGGAGTTTTTAGAACAACTGAGGAGCAAACGTGCAAATAACGATAAATTAACTTTTTACATTTTTAGAGTACCAGTTCTTACTAATTATGGTGCACTCTTTTGCCCTAACACAGCAGATTTAGACACAAACTGATAAATCTCCTATTAAATGTTATTCGAAAGTGGTCCATTCATGCAAATACCGATAAATCCAAACTTCAAGCAAAAAGCGATGAAAGTTTTAAATATGTGTTATATTAAACAGACAAGAGTGGCTACATGTCGTGGAAATCACAGGCATTCCTTTTCGGAATCTTGCTGATGAGCCATCAAATGGCGAGGCGCGTCTAGGGATTGGGTCTGACGCAAAGAATCTCTCTCTACACGAACTTATCTAATTTCGTTTTTAATTTGTTATACTACTTCTATTCTCGCGGATTATTTAAGCGCCTATATGCCAGCAAATTGCAGATACCCATTTTAACAAATAGTTTATATAGCTTGCTGACAGGAACTAAAAGATGAAGATGGCACTGATATCGGTATTATTATTACTATTCACATGGTCGGGAGACCATGTTTTTATAGGAGCAGTTGCAGTGCCGTGAACGTTTTGACCTTGTTCTTTGTTCTCGAGCATTTTCTTGTTCCTTTCTTTATATTTTACTTACTTTCGTAACTTCTCTTGAGTTTCTATAATGAAGAAAGGAGAAGAAGCCAGTGCATTAGATATTAGCACAGGGAGTAGAAAACGGGAAAAAAAATCAGACGAAGCAGAAAAAGCAGAGGTAATTAAAATTATTTTGTTTTTCAGATTTGTTGACGACAAACCTAATTTGATTAAGTTTAAAAGGGCTTGTAATCATAATGAGTCTACATATAGGTGTGAAAATATTGCAGTCAGTGACGTGCAAATCTTGAGAGGCGGAATTTTTGAAAATAATACTAAAATGGGCCAGGATGATAAATTGTGCCACTACATGTCTTTAGTACCAATTAATAGATAAAGATCTGCAAAAGGGGGACACTTCAGGAACCGCAATTTTTCGGTACATTATTTTCTGCCCAAACTGAAAAAAAAATCAGGTATGTCAGGCGTTCTTTATGAGATGTGCTAATATGAAGTATTTACTAAATTAGCAGTTTGGTTTGAATTGGGGTAGAAGTGGAGATCTGCAATGGTATCGGACGTTACTTCATGGAACTACATTAACTGTTGATGATTAGGATTTTGTTTGCTGTTGTGTGTTGTAAAAGTAATTACAACATCTTCTTTATTGATTTTTTCTATTCATTTTGACCATCTTTATACTATAAAAGAATAGATAAAGTAGCTGTCATTACAAAATGTAAAAAGGCCCCTAATAAAATTCTAATTTCACGCAAAAACCGTTAAATCAAGAAAACATCAATAATAACAAAGCAAAAAAAAATAATATGACCATAAAATTCTAAAATTATTAGAGACAAACCAAAAAAAGCAACGTCCCCTTTTAATAGTTTTAAATATTTGAGGGATTCTGCTGTACACATTTTTGGTCAATATCTCAGAATCAGTAAAAGTGGATTTATCGTATTTTGCGTGTTTGCTCCTCAACTGATATATTTTGAGAATTGGTAGATTAAAATAGGACCGTATTCAATACATTATTGTTTGTACACGGTGGTAGTCGGGGACGAGAAGCTCTGAGAACGTTATAAGTTTCAAAATAATTTTATTAATTTATTTAAAGTAAGGTATATCATTCACACGATAGTTATGTGCAATTTTTATTTCTTTAAAGTAAATAATATGCCCATCTTTCTCTGTACGCACTCGTGAATCCGATCGGTGAAATCTTGCATAACACAACATATGAAGGTTTGTTGGTTCTAAACCTTAAACTATCTTGATTTTAGACGCCATTGTGGCCATAAGTAATTCCATGAACATCTTGCTGCCCTCAAATATCAACTGCCTTATAAATTTTACGTCAAAATTGTATTAGACTTTTTTGAAGGTCCTTGTATGGACTCGCCAATTAAAAGTTATTTAATTATTTTATTTTAAGTACTTGAGTTTTTTTATAATTAATTTTCTTGAGTCAGACATCGGTCCTTGGCTCTTGTTTTTTGCTGTAGATATATTGTTAAATGATCTTGAAAAGTTTTCATTTTTTATTTTAAATTTGATTTTCCTCTCATCTTGTTCTGTTTTGGTCTGACGTACTTTTCTTATTCTCTATAATACATATTTGCGTTATTTATCATTGGGGTAGCCAATCTTTAAGGAAAGACTTACATATCCCAAATAATGCAAAATTAATATCATTTGATGTGAAAAAACTTTTTTCTAGCATTTCAGCCATGGAGGTTATAGATATCAATCAATTAAGAACAAGTCAACAAGACAAGAAGTTAACACTACCATCAAACAAGATAGAGTTAATACCCTTGTCGTTTGCTAGACCAAGACTACTTTGAATTCAACGACAATATTTATAATGCAACAGAGGGATTATTTTGGGTAACCCTTTGAGCCCTTCAGAAGCAGATATTTTTACGGATGACTTAGAATCACAAAATAAGTAATAATTTTTTATTTCTAGTTTAGGTTTGTCGATGATATTTGTGCTTAATTTACTGAATATTTTCTTCATTTTTATTATTTTCTTTATGTCTTTGGTTTGAGAAAAAAACAATTAAAAAATATTAAACTTGTTTAAAATTACATAAGGAATTCAAAAATGATCAAATAAGTTGCCATTTAGAGTTCTAGGAGTAAGTGTCCTGAGGGTCAGTGGGCTGAATTTAATACAACAACAAATACTTCTAAAGTTACCTTCTTTTAGATCTAAATTGAGTTGTTTCAACCGCAGAAATCTAACAAGCTGTTCGTTTTTAAATTGACATTTTGTATATAAAATTTGGTGTTGTCCTCAATTTTAAAAAGATAAAAACAGGCAAGGTGATCTAAAGAATTTTTAATATTTGAGGCTTATGTCGTTTTCGTTTTTTATTTATTTTGATTGCAAATAAAATGGAAAAGCTTAAATTATATCAAAATAATTTACTTACCAATGGAAAAGTACAATAGTACATACCTGCAAAATAAATGGTATATATTAGAAAATTGTTTAAAATAATTGTGCAAACTGATCGGCGAAAACTAAGAATTATATTTATACTTTTTTAATTGTTGAGCGATGACATCTACAATTAAAATATGCATATAATATTTATTATTCAAATAAATATAAAATTGGTAAACAGCCTGCTAGGACTCAAAACGAACGTAAGTGACTACCTTCTTACACGCACCGCTTGCTGACTACCTTGTCTTATTTTACAATGCATGTGTCGGATCAAAAAAAAATAGATTAACCATTGCGCATAATTTCCTTTTCCTACGATCACTAATTAAAGTAGGCCTTTGCGCTTCGAAAAGTCATCAGAAAGTTGGCGTTTTCCCCAATTTGTCATATTTTGACATCATTGGCGCTCTAAAGCGCCAAAGTAACTTTGGCGCTCGCCTAACTTTATTTGCAAATAAAATAAAGGCAGTCGTTACTTTAAAAGAAACTATAGCCTAAGAATAAATATTTTAATAAATTTTAAATATGTCAAACCATCCAAACAGCAGTTTTCAAATAATTAAACGATGACAGCCTTCAATAATATATAAACTTGCCGAGAAATGTGATGATAAGTCGGCAACACAACATACACAAGAGGTTCTAATGGCTATTTAATTTCTATAATCAAGGAGGCACATGTCAAACAAAGCGGTAAGTTCTAATGGCTATTTAATTTCTATAATCAAGGAGGCACATGTCAAACAAAGCGGTAAATATTGTAGTAAAATTTAAATATTTGATCATTTATTTAAGTATTCTCTAATTAGTTTATAGTTAAATTAAATAATGGATGTCGTATCAAGTGATAGTGAATTTTCTAATACACTTCCGGATATCGTCGAAGCTGCAAAAAACGTATCGTTAAATCTACTGCCCGAAAAATCCAAAACAAAGTATGAAAATGAATACATTATTTTCATAAATTGGTGTCAATCGCAAAAAATCAAGAAATATTCTGAAAATGTACTGTTGACCTATTTTGGACAAAAAGCACAAACTTTAAAGTCATCAACTCTATGGTCAAAGTATTCAATGCTCAGACAAACTTTGAAAATTAAAAATGATATTGACATTAGTCATTATGCGAAATTAATTGCATTTCTGAAGAAGAAGTCAGTGGGATACAAAGCAAAAAAATCATTAACATTATCCAAGGATCATATAGAAAACTTTATTCGCAATGCACCTGATGATGAATATTTATGCAAAAAGGTATGCTTTTTAATATTATTTAAAATGTATAATATATCACGATCAGTATTTACATTGGTTTTTGGTTTATAGGTTGTCTTGATTATGGGCATCGCTGGAGCGTGTAGAAGAGACGAGATAGTAAAAATGAAAATAGATGATATAGAATGTAAAGAATCCCTTTTAATAGTGTGCATTCCAGATTCAAAAACGAATCAAAGTCGGAAATTTACTATTATAAATGACACCGCAGAAAATGCCATTGATTACGTTGGATATTATAAAAAGTACATCCATTTGAGAGAACAGTGCAAGAATAATTTAGGACGCCGCTTGTTTTTCCGATATTCCAAGGGGCGTTGCACAAACCAGGTTATAGGAATGAATACCATTGGTAAAATACCCAGTGATATTGCCAAATATTTAAACTTATCGAATCCTAACTAATATGCTGGGCATTGTTTTCGACGTACTTCTGCTACGTTATTGGTACATGGGGGTGGTGATTTGATACAGCTTAAAAAGCATGGAGGTTGGAAAAGTAGCAACGTTGCCGAAGGGTATATTGATGATTCAATGACCAATAAAATACAAACTTTTCAAAGAATATCTGGCCAATCTCAAACCCAAAAAAAATCAGATTTAACATTTCCTGAGATTTGCAACACTTCTGATCCATCAACATCAGGAATAAACATTAAAAGTTGTAAAAACTGCACTTTTAATTTTAATATAGTAAATAATAAAAAATAAGTCAATTTTATTGTATATTATAAATAAGTATAATATTGTATTTATATTTTCAATGTTCTTTCTGTATTCTGTTCCAATAAAAGTTAAATAAAAAATACATAATATAGGTACCTACAAATATTTATTAAAAAATTTTAAATGATAATACAGGGTGTAATTTAATTGAGTGCCGATACTTAAGGGTGATAATCTATGAATGATTCTAAGATAAAAAGTTCATATGGACATATGTCCTAAACCTCTTCATTTTTGAGCTACAGGGTGTTAACATTTTAAGAAAAATATAACCTTTTTATATAAATCACTCTTAGATATTTTTATGAAATTTTGTACATACCTTTTAATCAATAAGGAGCATTTTTTGACCTAACAGATTTATAAAAATTTTTACCAGTGACGTCCGTACGGGGTTTGAACTGAATATTTTTAAAGAAAAAATGGATACGCCACTGCTTTTTCTAAAAACGAAACTTACTTTTGAAATTCTCATTTATTTTAAAGCAAATTTCGTTTATAGACTTACTTTTGTACGACGCACCGTTTTCGCGTAAAAAAATAAAAACAAAAAAAACATTTTTTTCTTCGGTTCATTGAGACTGCTTTTATTTATTTTGTTGAATTTTGACGTTTCTTTTCATAAAGACAAAAGGCCTGGCATTGATTTTGCATTATTAAATAATTATTATTACAGTAAGACGTTAAATTATAATAAAAGAATGGTAAATTTTACAAACAGTGAATTAACTGACATGCATTTTATTTATGGGCTTGCAGACGGTAATGCATACGAAGCCAGGCGGATATACCAAGAGCGGTATCCAAATCGCGTACTACCCGATCCGAGAACATTTTCTAGGATTCATAGACGTCTCCACGAGACCGGAACTTTAAAAGTAGACCACAGTGCTAAAGGAGTCCATCAAACAGTAAGAACACCGGAACTTGAAGAAGGAATTTTACACGAAATTGAGGAGAACCCCGAAAGTAGCACGAGGAAAATCGCGGCAACATTTAATGTTTCACATTTTCTTGTTTGGAAAATTCTCATCGAAAATTTATTATACCCATATCACATTCAAAGAGTCCAGGCATTACTCCCTAGAGATTTCCCGATGCGCATTAATTTCTGTGTGTGGTTTCTTCAAAACCTGATGGAAAATCCGTTATTTGACAGGCACATTCTTTTTACCGACGAAGCTAATTTTTCTCGAAACTCAATAAGAAATTTCCATAATAACCATTTATGGGCGGATGAAAACCCTTATGCAATTGTAGAATCAAATCATCAAGAACAGTTCTCAATAAATGTTTGGGCTGGCATTATTGATGATTATTTGATAGGCCCATTTTTTCTCCCAAGAAGACTTGATGGACAATCATATTTACACTTTCTTGAAGAAGATCTGCCGCCAATGCTTGAAGACCTTCCATTATTATTAAGAAACCAGATGTGGCTAATGCACGATGGTGCGCCTCCACATTTTAGCTTACGAGTGCGTGAATTTTTAAATCACACCTATCGCAATCGGTGGATAGGTCGCGGAGGAACGCAGCCATGGCCACCTAGATCTCCGGACCTTAACAGTTTAGACTATTTTTTCTGGGGGCATCTGAAAAGCTTAGTGTACCAAGTGCCGATTCATACCGAAGAAGAGTTACGAAATCGTATATTAGTATGCTGCCAAACCATAAGAAACACCCCGGAAATCTTCGAAAATGTGCGTCAGTCTATGGGAAGAAGAGTCCATGCTTGCATACGTGTGGGTGGACGACACTTCGAACAACTACTGTAAATAATGTGGGTTCTTTATTCTGTTTATCTTCTCTTGTCATTTCGCTTTCGATTTAAGGTTTGGAATTTTTCCTTTTAAATTAATCGCGATTTTTGAAATAAAATTTTTTATTTTTTTTTGTTTTTATTTTTTACGCGAAAACGGTGCGTCGTACAAAAGTAAGTCTATAAACGAAATTTGCTTTAAAATAAATGAGAATTTCAAAAGTAAGTTTCGTTTTTAGAAAAAGCAGTGGCGTATCCATTTTTTCTTTAAAAATATTCAGTTCAAACCCCGTACGGACGTCACTGGTAAAAATTTTTATAAATCTGTTAGGTCAAAAAATGCTCCTTATTGATTAAAAGGTATGTACAAAATTTCATAAAAATATCTAAGAGTGATTTATATAAAAAGGTTATATTTTTCTTAAAATGTTAACACCCTGTAGCTCAAAAATGAAGAGGTTTAGGACATATGTCCATATGAACTTTTTATCTTAGAATCATTCATAGATTATCACCCTTAAGTATCGGCACTCAATTAAATTACACCCTGTATAAGGAAAACTTGGTTTTTGGTATTTTATTGTGTATAACATTTATCAATTTTTTAATAAAGCTGTGTGTTTTGTTTGCTTAGTTTTGTTAAGAATTTACGACAAACTTGGTAATAATACAAGTATTTTACTTAATTTTTTCAACAAAATAATTGTATTCTCTATTTTTGTTAGTGTAAGTAATTTTTGCTTAAATAACTACCTAACTCTTTAAATAAAAAAGTTGGCCCATGTCAGGTTTTAAAAAAAAAATTAAACTAGTATATACTATTTTTCATATATATCGTGATCGTAGAAAAAATCTAGTGTGTAATTCGAGCGGAAAGTTCTTGGCCGTTTTCGACAGATTGCCGAGCTCCGCTGACGCGTCGCGCGGCAACTTTCTGTCTCAATCGGCAAAGTATCACTTTCCGCTCTTAATACACAAATAGCTATTGCTCCATTTCAATTGTTGCTTGGTTAATAATAGTATTCCTTTCCATACTGCTACTACTTTCCATAATATGATTTATTAATATTACTTGTTTTAACCCAGAATAATATCAAGCTTATCGATATTGATTCTAAATATTTTATGTAAAAAATATCAATTTTACCTAAGGGTATTTCCATTACACCGTAGTTAATTTTTAATGAAAAAAGTTTCGATACCTTTATTATTGCTCAATGTCAAATCGACCAGGTAATTTTCATGAAACGGTTTACATTAGCTAGGTCCTCTTCTTCAGCTGAATAAATAGATTATATTCAGGGTTTTTAAATTAGATTGACTTAATATCTGTTCTATGCGATTTTTTGATTTAAAAAAAATATATTTCAATACACCCTGTGATGTACGATGTACAGGGTGGGCCAAATTAAACACTTTTGAAGGGAAATTCCTATTGCTAAAAGATATAGAAAAATACTGATGTTGGTGTCTCTGGCTTAATTTTAATGGCAAAGCTAATGGTGAAAACCACATATCGATATCTATTAATGTTACGGAGATAGAGGGTATTTTTCGAAATGGTGCATTTTCGGAAAGTCCCTGCAACTTTTTTCCACTTCAAATCCTTTTATTTCTATGAAAACGTTTCCGGTGAACTTTTTTACGCAGAATTCCATAGTGTAAGTACAATTTTTAACCAGTATTTGAATAGTTATCAGTAGACAACAACTTTTTAATTGGGGCACTCTCAATATTTTTACATATTTGAATAGAGCCTCAAATTACCATTCCAAATATATAGCGCACTTGATGTTTTCTTTAAAACCAAAGGTTTAAAGATTTTTAACTGTTGAATTTGAAGTGTGCATTTCGGACGACATGGGGGTAAATACGGTGCAAATGTTTACTGCCAGGTGTCAGATTCTCGTCTAGACAGTTCTTATTTCTTAATTTTAGTTCTATTTTTGAAATAAATTTGCAATGAAGTTGGAAAATTATGAAAGAAGGGATATAATTTTCTATTTATACAAACCGGAGAGAGCAGAAGGCAAGAAATTTTTACCAAGAGCGGTATCTAGACATTTAGCAGATATTTTTGCAAAATTGCAACACAATTTAATTATTAGTGGTCAGTTTTAAAAAAAAAAACTAAAAATGTATGCATGAAATAGGAAGAGACAGTTAGAAGAAATAGAAATTCTTGGGAACTGTTGAAAATAATCCTAAAACGTCAACGCGAGAGTTAAAAATATCAAGCAAAGACTAGCGTTAAGCGAACTTTAGAAAAGTAAAAGTTTAAGCCATACAGGACCAGCAAAGCTTATCACCTTCTACCTGGAGCTTTTAAACGCCGAATGAATTGTTGCCAATGGCTCACGGAAAACTGTAACCAAGTGCGCGGTTTTCCGTTAAATTGCATTTAAACAGATAAAGCTTATGTAAGCAGTACCGGTACTTCCGACCCCTTCAACTTATAGGTAAACTTGGTCAGAACAAAATCCATATTCAATTGTGGGACAAAGAAGACAAGAAAGATTTGTATTTAGAGTTTGGGCAAAATGTTTTTAGGTGCAAGATTACTGGTCTGTTTATTTATGACTGGCTCTAAGATTGGTAAATTTTTTGGAACAAAACAACTGCTTCACAGAGAGCCAATTTGGCTTTCGCAGTAAGAGAAACACCACTATGGGTATTTTAAACTTGGTCTCAGATATCTTGGATTCCTTTGATGGCCTTCAGTATAATGCAGTGCTTTTCTGTGACTTAAGTAAAGCTTTTTATTGTGTCCCCCACGATCTTCTGCTTAATAAGCTTAAGTATTACAATTTCAGTTCTAACAGCATTGACCTTGTCAATTCTTATTTGCAAGGTAGATCCCAAATTGTCAGGGTGAATGGGGTGTACTCCGGGGAAAGGTTTGTGAATATAAGCGTACCCCAGGGCTCCGTCCTGGCGCCGATTCTCTTTTTGATATATGTAAACGACCTTCCATTAAATCATGGCACAAAAAATACACCCTTTTCGCGGATGATACCACAGTGTCCCTGACTGCGGGGTCTCTTGATCAGGCCGCCCAACGGCTTGGTGAGGTACAGATGGAAATCAAGGACTGGTTTGACGCAAACAAGCTCCTTTTGAACCAGGAAAAGACGGAGAGGGTAGTGTTCTCACTCAGGGACTCCGGAAATGGAAATGAAAGTAAATCAAGTGTTCGATTCCTTGGAGTATATCTTGATCCCGCCCTTAAATGTGATGCTCATGTTGACCAGAACTCAGCAAAGCTGGGCAAGGCTCTTTTCGTACTTAGGAATCTTTCAGAGTGTGTATCGGAAAGGGTATTAAAAACATCCTAGCATGCAATTTTTCACTTGACTATGACATATGCTATCCTGATTTGAGGGCATTCAGCCCATGCTGCTAGACTCTTTGGGCTTCACAAAAAGGCTATTAGAATTATGGCAGGTCTAAAATTTAGAGAAGATTGCAGAGCGGCGTTTAGGAAATATAACATCCTTACCTTGCCGTCTCAATTTCTACTTGAAAACCTCTTGTATGTGATAAACCATAGGGACTTATTCGGGGTGCATAGTGTTGTCCACAACTATGAGACCCGACAGAAAAACATGTTGATCACAGCATATTATAGACTTAAAAGGTGTCAGGATGGCTCGGGGTACCTCTCGATAAGCTTTTTTAATGCTCTCCCACATAGACTGCAATGCTTGGAGGGTGATAGATTTAAGAAAGCAATACGACAAATTTTAATATCTTAATGTTTTTGTTCGATCAACGAATTCTTTACATGTGAATTTTAGCTAAATTGTAGCATGTCCAACATTTTTTTATAGACCTTAGTATATAATTTTTAAATTTTTAACTTTTTAATGTTTTTTAACTTTCTAAACTTTTAACATTGTTTTCCTCTATATTGACGTATGTGAATACTGTTATACGTATATTAGCATGAATAAATTGAGTATTGAGTATTGAGTATTGAGTATGATGTCGCTATCATATCTCAAACATATTCTAAGGCAAAATCTATAGAAAACCCACACAAACAGACAATATGATACCATGGGATTCTTGCCATCATTTATCTCATAAATTAGCCGCTTTAAATACTCCCTTCCCTCGACTTTTTTTAATTCCACTGAAATCAGAAAACTTTGAACGTGAGAAAAATATTATTTATCAGATTGCTCTGAAAAACGGCCTCCCAATAGAGATAACGGAAAAAACTTTTAGAAAAAAGAAACGGAAATTATTATATGAAAATTCTTATACCGGGTGTTGCATCGTCGAGCGGGACATAGGAAATCCCATGTAATTTTAAATGGGGTCAATTATTGGCTTCTCTAATTATTTTAGAGAAAAATTCTATTTAGGTTTATTAAAGAGCACTAAAACCCACATTCAAAAGAATAACTTTAGATATTTTTGATGAGCCCGTTTACGGGTTATCGCCGATTTCTTTTTAACTATTTCTCCTTTTTATGGCCCCGTATTTGCGGGCACCAGTCAAGGTAAAAGATGACTGTCAAATAAAGTTGTCATTTTGAAATGTGTGCTTTATTGTTATAAAAACTCGTACATCGAAAATATTAAAGGTGTATTTATGAGTACAAATTTATCTGAATAAAACTAAAATAAAGTATCCAATTACAAGGTTAATTATGACATTTTACATGTTTCAATATTTTACTAATTAATAGGTAGGTACTATTAAATTGTTAGAACTTTAGGATTTAAGAAGATGTTCAAATATTCCTCCATTGACTGCTAGACAATAACCGAGGCGATCATAAAATTCTCTTCTTACATTCGCTAGTTGGTAAACTGAAATTCTATTGCATTCGGCAGAAATAGCATTTTTTAACTCGTCTAGATTTGGGTATTTTTTATCTTTGTATATCCTGTTTTTTAAATGGCCCCAGAGAAAGAAATCATTTGGCGATAAATCAGGAGACCTGGCTGGCCAATTTACTGTATGATTCCAAAAAATATTCTGCAACGAAAACCAACACAGGTTTGTGGAAACAAGGACGCAATATCCACAAAAAGTTAATGTATGGGCTGGGATTTTCGGAGAAAATATTATCGGGCCATTATTTCTTACACAAAATTTAAATGCAGAATATTTTTTGGAACAACTTGAAGATCATATTTTACCTACTTTACATGATGCCGCCAGGGAAAATCAGGAAGTTTGGTACCAAATGGATGGCTGCCCGGCACATAGTACCCTGGCTGTCCGGGAATATTTAAACCGTGCTTTTAATGGAAATGTCATTGGCTTAAATCATACAGTAAATTGGCCAGCCAGGTCTCCTGATTTATCGCCAAATGATTTCTTTCTCTGGGGCCATTTAAAAAACAGGGTATACAAAGATAAAAAATACCCAAATCTAGACGAGTTAAAAAATGCTATTTCTGCCGAATGCAATAGAATTTCAGTTTACCAACTAGCGAATGTAAGAAGAGAATTTTATGATCGCCTCGGTTATTGTCTAGCAGTCAATGGAGGAGTATTTGAACATCTTCTTAAATCCTAAAGTTCTAACAATTTAATAGTACCTACCTATTAATTAGTAAAATAGTGAAACATGTAAAATGTCATAATTAACCTTGTAATTGGATACTTTATTTTAGTTATATTCAGATTAATTTGTACTCATAAATACACCTTTAATATTTTCGATGTTTGAGTTTTTATAACAATAAAGCACACATTTCAAAATGACAACTTTATTTGACAGTCATCTTTTACCTTGACTGGTGCCCGCATATACGGGGCCATAAAAAGGAGAAATAGTTAAAAATAAATCGGCGATAACCCGTAAACGGGCTCATCAAAAATATCTAAAGTTATTCTTTTGAATGTGGGTTTTAGTGCTCTTTAATAAACCTAAATAGAATTTTTCTCTAAAATAATTAGGGAAGCCAATAATTGACCCCATTTAAAATTACATGGGATTTCCTATGTCCCGCTCGACGATGCAACACCCGGTATAAGGCTTGTTCGTAAAAAAAAGTTGGCCACCAAACGTTTCGTCATACTACCCTTTCTAGGTAAAATATCAACCATTATAGGGAGACAACTTAAGAAACTGAATGAAAACATTTTAATCTGTTACAGATCAGTTGACACTGTGGCCCAACTTTTTTCATCTCTTAAAGATAAAATACAAAACTTAGACAAAAGTGGAGTCTATTTACTGTCATGTGATTCTTGCCCTGCTGAATATGTTGACCAAACTAGCAGATCTTTCCATACAAAGATAAAGGAACATCTCAGACCCAAGAAACTTCAACACGACAATAAGTCACTCTTTGGAACCCACCTTAAAACCACCAGCCATGATTTCGATCCAGAAAAGAACTTCAAAGTTTAACACCACCTAAATAATGGTTTAAAGCTGGATATACCAATATATAAGTATATGTGCGGTGTGTTATATATTACTTATGTATTATATACGTAATATATAAATAAGCGTTAAAGTGAACTTAATAAAACAAATGAAAACGAGAGTTTCGAAAATTTCACATCCATCTTTCCTAAATAAGAATCTTAAAATCCTCCTCCAACTATTCATCAATAACTCATACCCTGCCACACTGGTAAAAAAGATACTGTTCAGCACGTCTTCCACTATAACACAAGCACCCAACATGAATGATATCCAAAATGCAAACAGGAATATAACTGAAGCAACTTTTAACTTTAAATTCACTTCATTGCCTTACATAAAGGAAGTCACCCCAAAATTATCTAGACTATTCAGAGAAATCAATGATATAAAGATTGCATACAAACCTGTACTTACAATAAACTCTATTCACTCAAAAATCAAAGACAAAACACAGTCTAATCAATTATCAGATGTTGTCTACAAAATCCCTTGTGCAGACTGCAATAAAGTATACATAGGTCAAACTACTAGACCCTTGTCTAGTAGGATCACGAACCACAAGAGTGACTGTAGACACCATCCAGAGAGATGTGCCCTTGCAGAACATGCAAATAATTTGGACCATAACATTAATTTCAATTCAGCTGAGATTTTAACCTCACAAACTAACTATAAAAAAAGATTGTTTTTGGAAATGACATTTATTGCACAGGAACCTAATAGTATGAACAAAAGAACGGATATCCAACATTTAAGTATAATCTACTCATACCTGCTTCATTTAGACAAAAATTTACTCACAATCAATACCAATATCAATAATAACATTTCGAACCTCGTATAATACAGTACAACGATTTTTCAAGTATGCTGCATGATAACACGTAAATCCGAATCTTCTCAATTCAATATTATTTTTATACAAACCGCATTAAAAATAATTCTGACAAATTTCAATGACATATAAAAACGATAGTATTTACTAACCTATTCAGTCACTTAAGATGGTGACACGCAAGTCATGTTTTCCCGCTTAATATTTCCATAATTTCAAATAATTAACGAATTTTTTGAAAATGTGAACAACTAAGTTTGATTTTATTTTAAATTGTGTGTTTCTTCGTCCATATACAATGTTTTTAATAGTATCTCCGAACTATATTTGTATTTATGATTGACTTGGATTTTCAACACGTTTTTCTGCTCGAATGTCTTTTATTAATAATTATTATATTAACATCTATATGAACAATCTCACCAAAGTTGTAAGTAAAAAACATTTAATTATTAATTTGAACAAATCTCCTAATATCATTTTATGTAAATTTGTAGTCTCCCTGAAGATGGAAATAAAATATACGATTTCCGAAAGCTTGGAATAACTTTAAAGAGTACTCTTTCATTTGCTGCAGTCCCCAATATTTACTAGTGTATTTCTCAACTAGTCAGCAACGACTACCCTCTCTCTTAAATAAGTATATCTCAATCACGTTCACCCCAAAATCTCAACGATCATTCAAACCAAACCTATCGTCGATATGTCTCAGCTGTTGGATTATTTAATGACCACTCCACATAATTTGAACTTCGATGGCCCAGAAAAAATGTTTAATAAAGAAGGTGATAGGACTTTCTCATTCTCATTTATCCCCTATTAAGCATGTCTTTTCTGGAGAGCAGTTTCGGCTTTATTAAATAGAATCCCTTGTTAATAAATTGCCACTAATGGAGCTCAGGAACGTATTTTTTTAGTAAGGCGGGGCACCGCCTCACAACGCCGGAATTATCAACAACTTTGTGGCGGTCAATTTTAATAATAATTGGACACCGCACCAAGGTCCCAACTGTTGATCGCTGAGGTCACCGGATCTAACGCCAATGGATTCTTATCTTTGGGGAAGGTTAAAAGACCTTATTCTTAAATTACCAACGAACATAGACAATAATTATGAGTCGCGGTGATGCAAGGTTTTGCATCTCTCACCCCAATTAAACTGATTAACTCGACAACAAATGTGCAGAGGAAACCGGTCAAGATTTCCAGCACCACCTATAGGGAAACATCGTTCTTGTTTACTGTACCTTACTACTGTTGTTTCGTTTTTAATCATTTAATTTTATGTTAAATACAGTTTAAATTTATATTATAATTATACAATTTATAAAGTTATAATGTTCTGGCGTTTTTATTGTAAGCATAAGTTTTTAATTACTGCTGTGAACCGCTTAATTAAAATATGACACCAGGCAGTGAACCTTTGCACCCTTGTTCAAAGTGCGCGCTTCATAGTCAACACGTAAAATCTTCTGTGTTCAAAGAAAATTTAAGCAAACCACTAAGTGTGCTATATTTTTGGAATGGCAATTTCAAGCTCTATTCAAATTTGCAAAAATATATACGGTGGCCCCTTTAAAAAGTTGTTTTCTTTCCATTAGTTTAAAAAATGTTTACTTACTGTTGAGGAAAGGTTTAGTTATCTAGTTGCATAATTTAATATACTTACACAAGTATTAAATCAAAGAATAGGAAGTACGGCAATGCCGCTGTCTATAATCTTTAATTTATCTCCGGTGCATAAAAACTACAAATCCGCATGGAAACAAGACAAGACAGTTGAGTTTTAAAATATAACCAATAACATTTTCCTGGAATATCCGCCGTTTACGATACCCAGATTAAATTCCCAGAAAGCAAACATCTAGCGTCACTGAAGGCGATATAAGCCTACGTGGTTGAGGCAGAGGTTGAAACAGCATGACAAAATTTTAATGGGTGCGAGAAAGAGGATGATATATCGCAAGTAGTTGGAAAATTCGCGAATTTCTATTCGGAAGGTGTATTAATGTGATTAATACATTCCAACTCTAGTTCCGTTTATCTGTTGTAATAACTCAGTCAATTTGCGGTGTTAGTGTCCAAAGGTGTATTAACGTAGTTCTTATACCACGACGCGAGTCTAGTTCAACTGTTGTAAAACAACAGTCTCAAGTTCGTAGATGCGATAAAGTCTCGATAGTTTAAGACTATAGTATTGTATCCCAATAGTATTGTTTGTTTAGTGACGTAATGTTAGTGACGTAAAAGCGTATAGCTGTTGTAATGCAGTAAGTAGTTACCATACTAAGTTGTAAAAGTAAAAAACATTTGCCGTTACGCAAAACGGATGTGAAGATGAGTAAATGACATACCAGAAGTAAATAGATATATTTTGTGTGAGAAAAAAGCCTTTTATTTCAACTGACTTATTTTAAACCAAGCAACCTATGGAGAAATACAGTAAAAAATGTATGTTTTCCGCAAGCAAATAAAGGCGACGTCAACACTTACATCATACGTAAAATAGTGTTTTGGACATGACTTTGGGAAAATGCACATTTTCTAAAATCTATATCTATATATCTATATATATCTGTATCTCCGGAACGGTGTTAGATATCGATATTCGGATTGTATTATTAAGTTTGTCATTAAAATTAGATCGCATTTAGAAATAGGAGTTTCCCTTTAAAAGTGCAAAATTTGACCCACCGTATACATGGTGAGTCAACGAGCTGATAAAGTAGTTCTATGCATGTTTTAATACAGTTTTTTAAAAATTTGTTAATTGTTCAGTAAAATGGTGCACAAAAAGGGCTTAAAGTGGAAAGTTCGGGTGTAATTATTTTTAGTGGTTTATTGTTGTTTTTTGAGGTGCTAAACATGAATCTAAAGTTGTCCAACAAAAATTCTGCCCGCAAATATAAGAAATCAATACAAAAACACGAAAAAACAAGTTTTTTAGCGATTTGCAGCATATAACTTTCAAAGCAAGCTACATTTACGCAGAAAGTGATCTTATAGTAAATAAAGAGGAAAAAATACCTACAATTAATGTCTCTTTACATTTGTTTGTTCTTTACAGCAAAAAAAAATAATTATACCCATATGGTTTTTCAAAATTAAACTTTGTGCGAAAAAGCACTATTTTACGCAGTGCTTCTTTGTGTTGCGTAAAAACATTAAGAACTTTTCCAACGTTTGACAACCCTGTAAATACCGTTTGGTTCGACTCGCTAAGGTTATTCCCCGGTTGCATATTGTAACTTCGGCGGTCGTGTCATCTATCTTTCTCTGCAACGGCGCGTCGGTCGTCCAGTTAATGCCGATTCATAAAACTTTTCGTCGCTGTTCCCGCTCGTCGCCGCCGTTCCCGTCGCAATTTAACCTAAGGGGAAACAGCGTATACGTTCAGAAAAGCCGCCACCGCTCCCGTTGGTAGTTCTGAATTGGCCAATTTTTAAATCGCGTCGTTCCCACTGACCTTGGTCGTTCGTCGTCCCCACTTCTGGCCAATGAGAAGAAAGAAATTTTCGTTTGAAGTTTTGAAAGAAGTGATTTTAGGGTTAGAGTACTTAGAGTGTTTTGCTGTTTTGTGGATTTTACTACAAAAAAAAACATTAATAACATATAATAAGGTACTAACATCACGCTTTTCAAAATAAAATACAATTCTTAACTTTGTTTTCCCAACCTCAAACCTTCTTTTGTTATTGCGGCGCAGTTCGTAGTTCGACTTTTTTATAAATACCTATCCAACGGCGGCGACGAGCGGGAGCAGTGACAACGAACGGGAACAGCGACGAAAAGTTTTATAAATCGACCTTTATTCTAATTTGTTTTCGTTAAGATACTCGGTCACAATGTCCAGTGATAAGAGAGTCCAGAGAAAATTTGTGAAAAATATTTGAGTGAGGGTGCAGTAAAAGTGGTCAAGGAAAAAGGAATAGAAACATTACGTGATGCCAGTAAAAAAAGAAACGATAGAAAGGGAGCTGTTTTGACGGGTAAAGCATCTGTTAGCGTACACGTATCATGTCAGAAAAGCTACTTAAATGAAAAAATGCTCGCTGCTCACCTGAAAAAAGCTGCTCAAGCAAGCACATCAACGGGGAAACTAAGATCACCCTCCTAGTTTTATTTAAAAACACATTGTTTTGTGTGTGGAACAGGTATTCCTGAAGATTACGCAAGGTCACAACAACGATTGCCTTCTCATAAACGTAATTTGGTACATCAGGTGACAAAACTAGAGATGAAAGATACAGTTATTAAACAGGCTCAACTACGTGGAGATGATTTTGGTGCAGCAGTTATTAACAGGATCCAACCTATAACAGACATGGTGGCTGCTGATTGTAGTACCATGATAAATGTTTAAAAAAATTGTACATTAGTAGGCCCAAGGTTGATGAAAAAAAAAGGTTGGCCCTCATGCTGAAGAGATTGAAAGGGCTATGAACGACATTTTCACTTTTATGGAAAGCAATGACGAGGAATGCCAGTTTTCATTAGACCAGCTAATGTCTCAAATACAGGGAAGCTACGTTCCTGAAAGAAAAACTGTAACACAACATTTATTGGAGAGATACGGGGATGATGTTATTATATCAAAAATTAAACAGAACACAATTGTATATATGTTTTAAAAATACTGGCCATAAGATATTAACAGACGCCTGGTACCTTGAAAAAAATTCTTTAGAACGGGAAGAACGTCTTCGAATAGTTGAGGCAGTGGCTGATGTGATTATTTAAGAGATACGATCAGTACCGTATGCAATGGATGACTATCCTCCTCCAGATTCTTTCTTGGATAAAAAAATGAAAGCCTTGTTGCGGAGGTTCTAAAAGTTTTTATGGAACGACTAATACTCAAGCAAAAGCGAGGGAACATAGATAATTATAAAAAAAAAGTTTTGGCCATTTCACATAGTGTTATTACTGCTGTTAGCCCAGATTCTTTCCTTTCCCCCTTACAAATTGGCCTATCTGCTTTTTTTTATAAGAAGTATGGGTCACGAAAACTAATTGATTTTGTGTCTTCCTTAGGATTTTGCGCCTCTTATTCCGAAACTGTTCGTCTTGAAGTATCAGCAATTAAGAGACCATCACTACAAATAGACAAGACAGTTTTTCATCAATTTGTTCATGACAACGCAGATTTTAACACTCGTACACTGGCTGGATATAACACCTTCCATGCAATGGGGGGAATACATTTAATCACTCCTAAAGATGCTATAGCTCCAGATCAAAAAATTGTCCGAGTAAAGAAAACAATACCAGCTCAAGTGGTCGGTGAGATTGGAGCTGTCTCTTTAAAACATTTTAAGAAAGCAGGTGCTGTGGGCTTAAAGAATGTCGTTATTGAGGATCTCAAACAGCTAGTTTCTTCACCTAATACCGTCACACCCTCTTTGTCAGACCTGATTTGGCTTTATGGTAAGTGGAAAGATATATCCGAGATTCCAGGATGGAGTGGTTTCATGGAGCAAATACCAAGTGGTCTATCCTTTGACATAACGTATGTTGCTTGTCTGCCATTTATAAATGCTTCACCATCTGATCACAATACAGTTTATACAGCATTACTAAATTCGGTAGAACACAGCAAGTCGATGAATCAACAGGTAACTGTTAACACCTTCGACCAGCCACTATATCTAAAGGCAAGATTTATAGTAGCTTGCCAACAAGGAGATTCCGATTTTGATAATGTAATCATTAGACTAGGTGGTTTTCACTTGCTGATGTCGTTCTTAAAGGCTACAGGCTACATAATGGATGGTAGTGGGTTGAAAGAGTTGTTCAATTCAATATATGCACTGCACTCAACAGAGAAGATCCTAACAGGACACGCCTATTCGAGAGCCATTAGAGCACATAAGTTAGCTCATGCCACTCTGGCGAAAATTATCTTTAGGGCTATAGATTTAACCCCAGACATTGAAGAGAAACTGGCAGAATGCTTAAATGATAAAGATAGGACACATATTTTGTCAGCATACGAAAAAGAGTGTGTAGAGGAACTAAAAACCAAGTTTTCTGCACAGCTCCAAGCCATAGCCAACCGTGGTGCTACTTCAAAGCTCTGGATTCAATACTTTGAAATGGTTACCCTTGTCAAGCTATTCATTGAAGCTGAAAGAGCAGGGAACTGGAACCTCCATCTACAAGTTGTTCACCAAATGATTCCGTACTTTCACGCTATCGGACATTTTTTGTATGCCAAATGTAGCCACCTCTACTGAATTAAGTCAATGGCGTAGAGGAACTGAAGAACTGCCCTGGAGAAACCATGTAATCTGTGTCTAAGAGGGGTCGCAATATTCGTATTAGTGCGTGAATACTAATCAATTCTAAAGAAATTCGTGTCTTTTATTAGCCTGTAAATAATGTTTGTCCACATGAAATAAAAACTATAAATTAGTTGATTTTTTTCTTTTTTTTTTCCAAAAATTCACTAAACTTCAACACTCTTTTGCGTGAAAACCATATAACATACAAAAAAGTTTTAAGAGATATAAATTTTGGATAAATTCCCCCTCTTAATTTTACTACTGGGTCACTTTTTGTGTATACAGCTTCCTTTGTAAGTTGAAAGTTGCAAACCACTAAAAAACATATTTTTAGTGGGTTTTTGATGATTTCAGATATTTGCCGGTAAAATTTTTGTTGGACAACTTTAGATTCATGTTCAGCACACCAAAAAACATAAAATAAACTATTAAAAACAATTGCACCAGAACTTTCCACCTGAAACTACCGTTCGACTAGGCTATATTGACTGGCTAAGTTATTTTATGAAGACAAATTCATATGAACATAATATGCCAGCAACGGCTTAAATTTTTTCTAACCGACATTTTGCAGTATCTTCGAGAGTACTTTAGATATTATTTCCAACTTTGGTATGTGTTAATGGGATATAAAACCACATATTTTAGGAAAGATATTTTATTGCTCCACCAGTGGCGTTCCTCGAAAGGCGCCGGGTTCTGACGGCATTAACCTCCAAGCACTAAAGAACTTGCCTGGCAATGTCACGGACGTAATAAACATAGCCCAGGCTATAGTCGAAGAGGGTCGCATCCCAAAAGTGTGAAAAAAAACTTGTTTTAATTCCTAAGCCAGGACACGACTTTAGAGTGGTTGTCAGTTAAAGACCAATCAATCTACTGTAGTATCTTGGCAAGGTCGTTGAAAAAATATATCCATACGTCGTCTGATATTTCTTACAAAAAAAAATGGTACACCCCTGACATTTTTCCATGTGGATATTTTTTCTAATTAGCCTGGTTAATTCTGCATAAAAACGGTCTCTTGCGCCCCGTCAGCCACACCGTTCTTGATTAAAATAATTAAATTAAAATTGAAACTCATTACAATTAGGTTAGGTAGAATAGCTAGATCTCGCCAACCCCTTTTTTGTAGTTTCATTATTGTAGTTAAAAAAATACCTGTTTATTTATTAATCTATTAAAATTAACATTTTTAAATGATTAATGTGTGAAATGGTCACCTTTACTAATTGGGCATGATTTCACCCGTCCTCGCATCATTCAAATATTATTGGCGTATTCTGTTCCTAAGTCTAGAAGATCTTTAGCAACGTTAACCAGCTGTTGCCTATACCTTACACCAGAAACCTAGTTGGGTGGATTGCTTGATTCTCGCGAGATGCCGCCACGTACAAAATCTCGCATCTGTACCTTCATATTATGTATTGAAATGCACTGTGAGGTCCCTATCCTTTTTTCAGGTCTTATAGACTTGCCGATGAGCTGTGATATGGCGAAACGCATCCAAGGATTAAGTCCGTCAGAATGGAAAAGAGAAACTTTGTTATTTATTAAAATACTGAAATTAGGGAATTGAAATTTGTATAACTGTTGGATAAATTACAAGAACTTAAGAGGAAAGGTAACAAAAATATCTGAGGTGTCACTCGACCCCAATGTAGATTTTTGAGGTTGTTCCAGGGGCTGAACTACTTCATATTATCACTTACGTAAATTTCGTCCCCCTTACTATAGGGTTTTACGTGTTTTAGCGATTTTCTCTCAAACGCATGTGGGCTTAGATAAAGAGGTTGTATATTTTCAAATGAACCTTTGTTTGCAGATGGCTATCTAACTTTAACATTAATTTTCTTTGACATGTTTATGGCGATTTCGTGAATTTCTTGATGTCAAGGAAATGAATAAATAATATTGTTTGTTAAGTTTCCTTTTTTACGGTCTATTACAATTTATAAAATATGCATGTACATAAATATGCCTACGCTATCTACTTAACATCAAATATTTAGGACAAGTATTGACTTCTACGCAGGTTATGGCGTTTCATTGTTTTTAACAACGCAAGGTTAAATTCGATATTTTAGTCGGACACTTTTCCAGCCGATTTTATTTTACTACAGTAGTAATCCCACAGAAAAACTCGTGTTTAAATAATAATGGAAGATGTATAGTTGTCTTTATTGAAAATTAGTACACTAAATTTGTTATAATGAACTTTTCAGCTATAATATTCTCAGGACATTGATAATGTACGTGATAATTTTAGGTCAATGGAAAGCACGCTGCCGGATGAAAGTCAATGTGAATATTAGTTCAGAAATTTTTTTGATAAAAAAATAAAATAACTCGCAACAAAACTATTTATTAAGAGTACAAGTGGATATTAAAATTTAACGTAGCCTTAACTTGGCTATTTCTTAATGGACAGAAAGTTTGCATTGCCAAAATGTGACATTTTGAAGTTTATTTCGTATACGAAGCTGTCAAAGCCTTGATGTCATAATAATTGAAGTATTGATGTTATAGTGATTGAAAACTACCCTAAGTATTGTTATCAGCTAAATGTTGATATGGTTTGGTGATTTGTGTGACATGACAAAGAATAACAAAATTTAATTGGCTATTGGAACTGTCAAAAATTTTCGAGCAAATAATTGCCAATAAACTCGCGGGTGTTTTCTGATGATATAAGTTGCGTGTAAAGGTCCAACGCAATTGTTGGAAAGTTTGAAGGGGTATCATGACCACCACCTTTGTGAAGTGGGATAACTATACTCTTATTTAGACACGACGAAAAAATGCCTGCGAGAAAGGAGAACTTTATTCCTTCAGCCAGAATCTGTAAGACTCTTAATGATAAGGCAGAAAATATCTTCAGATAGAGCCCATCCCAACTCAAAGCATATGTATTTTTTATTTGACCAAACATCGCCCTAATCTCCATAGCAGAGGTCGATCTTAAGACCGATAGAAAAATGCATTAGACACAGACACTTGACCCAAGTAACTCCTAGAATCATTTACTGCTGCTAGTTCTTTTGCCAACGAGCTAGCAATACTACAATAAAAATGGTTCAGATCGTCAGCGTTAAGATTGCTTAAAGAAGGGGCCCTGTTATATTTCCCTCTCTACAATCCTCTGCGATTCCCTTGACTTGTTATGAGACCTATCCATCCTTATATCCTTTTAGCAGCTCTGATAGTTCTTCTATTGATGCTGCAATATTTGTTAAAATAATTTACAAAACGAACATTATTATTTGCAAATTTTCTCATATAGTGAAGACAGCGCATATTTTTCCAGAAACTTTCAATGCCTCTGTATACCAAGCTTGCCAGCCTTTGGGTACCTTCTTATCAATGCAAACCGAATAATATGCAACCACTGCCTCGTGGCCAGACATTCCGGCACTAACTATTGAACAGTTTATTTCTTCTTTACTAAAATTTCTACACGAATAATCCAAGATGGACGATGACGCAGCTGAGAATCGAGTTGGTTCCTTACCATGCATTGTAAGATTGAAAGAGACCAAGAGACTTATAAGTGATCCAATATTTTTATCAAATTTATCCAAGAAAGGTCTAGGTCCCCAGTCAAAGTTGAAGAGGCTTAACAGATATCTCCGACAATATTATTTGTAATTTGGAGGAGGGTGAACGATAAATCCACAAAATATATGTATTTAATTTGAAACAGAATGCACCTCCGACCAAGTTTTAACTATCCAAGGTAAAGTAGCAGTTACCGCACTAAAAGTAGTGTGTAATATCTTAAATTACTAAAATGGAATTAAGTGTTCTGCGACCTCTTAATATTAAACAAGTGTTTATTTTAAGTTGACTTTCGAAAGAAATAAAGACCAGCATCTCATGAATAAAGTATACAACTTTTAGAGTTGGGAATGTAAAATATGAAAAGTGGCATCTAGTTAAGCTTTGCGGAGTTTCGCCCTGAAATGCAAAATAAATATTTACCGAGAATAAAGAGGACCAAAGCGCTTTAGTTATTTTTCGACTTTTGTATTTTCAACTGTAAGAAAACCATCAAATATACCATTAGGTGCCTGTATTGTTGTTTTGGATAAAACTGTATTACCTTTTTGAAATAAGTAAGTTTATATATAAATATTGTACAACTTATACATAGTATCTACAAGATCTTATATCATTAGACGTGCTAAAATCAAAAATTGTAAAATATAGACAGAAATATAACACACCACTATATTCGGAAAAAGCGTACCGACTCCTTTCGGGAACTTGGAAGTAGTAATTACAGTTTGGTACAAACGACAAATTAACTTCTATCAATAAACCAAAGAAACAAAAACCAGTAATTTCTCGAGCATTTCAAGATCTAGATTTTTTAATTATATTATTCTTTATACTTTGCATAGTATTAAGAAATAGTTAGTTAAATAATTCCCAATAATGACTCTCAATCATATATATACATTATGTCCACGGATGGGGTTTACAAGAGGACAAATGGACTAAAAATTGAAAGATACGAAAAAAAGTCACTCTTAATAAACGTTTTTGCTTGTATAGAAGATACGATTCATCATAAGAAACTTCAATTTTTTTATACAGGGTGGGTAAAAACTGCAAAAATGTTATTTTGCTTAAGAGTAAACATACTTTATTTTGAAAGATACGAAAAAAAATCACTCTTAATAAACGTTTTTACTTGAATAATGAATAGGTGATACTTGTTGTCAATGTCTTTATTTAATGAAGTAATTATAATAATAATAATAATACGAACATTTTTATTAACATGAAAAGAATACGATAACGATTTTATAATTGAAAAGCTCTCATACTCGACACATTTTTCTAATTGCTTTCTCAAATAAGTGAAAGAATTTCTGATTTCTTCCTGAGATATAGATTGGACAGCCTGGATAATTCTGCCCTTAGCACTTCAATATCATTTGGTACTGCGGTACATAGCAAAAACAAATTGTTTTAAACGGCCCCATAAAAACATATCCGCAAAGGTTAAGTCGGGGCTTCTTGGGGGCCACAAAACTGGGCCATTCCTGCCAATCCACCTTGGAACAAATCTGCGGTCAAGCCATTCTCTAACCTCACCAGCGAAATGGGCTGGACAACCATCTTGCTGAAAATACATATTTTGTCGAAAATTTAATGGTAGATTTTCGAGTTCATCATTAAAAAATGTATCCAGCATTTCTAAATATGATAATCTATTGCACGTGTTATCAAAAAAATATGGCCCTATGATGCCATGGATGGATATCGCGCACCACACGTTCACTTTTGTGAAATATTGTCTTCTCGTCATAATTCTGAATTCGCGATTTTCTAAAGACCAGTACCTAACGTGCTGGGTTGCAACGGTTCCATTGGTAGAAAATGTACTTTCATCAGAAAACATGATACATTTATAAAAATCAACATTTTCACTTAAAATTTTGTCTCCTATCCACAAGCAAAAATCAAGTCGTTTCGCGTCATCTCCCTCTTCCAATCTTTGAATAAAGTGCGGTTTTTACGGATACAATTTATTTGCTTTAAGGATCTTCTGAATTTGACTTTTTTTCACAACTTTCAACTGAGTAACACGATTTCTAAGGGACTTTTTTTTTGAGATCCAAAACCGAACCAGTTCTCTGGAACTTTTTTATTAACTTGCAGATTGTTATCCTAGTTATTGGGATTCCTACAAATTTCTCGGTAAATTGTTCCATGACGTAGCGGTATGAAACTTGGCCATCCCCATAACATTGCATTATAAAAACTCTTTGTTCAGTAGATAGCATTTCTACTTAAATAATAACTTCATTAAATAAAGACATTGACAACAAGTACCTATCACCCTAAGTGTCATTATTATTTTAACTAGGTTCACCAGTCAGAGGTGTGACAGCGAATACTTTTTGGGAAATAATTTTTACATAGGTAAACCTATTAATGAATTGTTCTACTTCGGTTTGTTGTGTAGAAAACACATTCATTAAGTGACTTCTTTTCGTATCTCTCACAAATAAAGTATGTTTACTCTTAAGCAAAATAACATTTTTGCAGTTTTTACCCACCCTGTATAAAAAAATTAAAGTTTCTTATGATGAATCGTATTTGCTAGACAAGCAAAAACGTTTATTAAGAGTGACTTTTTTTCGTATCATTCAAAATAAAGTATGTTTACTCTTAAGCAAAATAACATTTTTGCAGTTTTTACCCACCCTGTATAAAAAAATTGAAGTTTCTTATGGTGAATCGTATTTTCTAGACAAGCAAAAACGTTTATTAAGAGTGACTTTTTTTCGCATCTTTCAATTTTTAGTCCATTTGTCCTCTTATAAACTCCATCCGTGGACATACTGTATATAAATATATTAAATAAATATAATATAAATATTAATAAATAAAAAATAAATAAAATATAGCAGGATAAACATATAAAAAGCGCGAGGCAAGCTTTCATAGAAGGATGGTCCACTGGAATAAAAGCACCCTCGGGAAAAAGGTAAAAGATTAATAATTAGTCACATTGGTAGCAAAAATGGATTTGTCGATGGCGGCTTACTAGCATTTAAATCAAAATGAACTGGAAACTATCATGAAGACATGAACGCTGATGGATTTGAAGAATACTACCAGCTAGTGCTAGATCTAATTCCTCCTGGGTCTGTTATGGTCATGGATAATGTCAGCTACCTCTCAAGAAAATCCGAAAAAATAACAACGTCTTCTTGGAAAAAAAAGTGACATCATTCATTGGCTTACTGTAAATAAAAAGTCGTTTCATAAAAATATGCTGAAGAAGAAGCTTCTGGAGATTGTAAAGTTGAATAAACCTCTTTGAATAGAATTGGTGTGGGCGCAAGTAAAAGGGTTTGTAGCAAGGCATAACACAACAAGTGCGACTTGGTTTCACTCAGTATCTAATAGAAATTTCGTGCGAACTATTTGTAGACTCAGAACATCACATGTTTGGGTTCCTTCCTACTTATGTAAAATAGGGAAAAAGATCAATAGTAACTGTGAGTGTGGAGAGATGAGGAGTCCACAACATTGTATACTTGAATGTGAGATGTTTCAACAACAAAATACTGAACTATTTAGTAAACTTAAGGAATATAGCCCACTCCCGACAAACTTAACAAACCTTCTGGCTTCCGAGAATATCGCTATTTATAAGATATTATATGATCATATAAATAAAATTAATTTGAAGCTTTGATTTTTATTATTGTAATCATAACATAGTACCTAGTCATTATTTGTTAAAAAAAAAAAAAAAAAAAAAAGAGAAAAAAAAAAAAAAATATAAGTATCTAAGTATCTAAGTATAATAAAAAAAAAAAAGAAAAAAAAAAGAAAAAAAGAAATATTAATAATAATTAGAGGTTAAAATTAGTTAGAGAGTGTTTCAGCACTCAAATTGCCTATAAATAGCCGACTTTCGTGCTATTGATTCAGTCATTCACGGGGGTTCAAACAGTAAAGATCAAATTAGCTGCAGTCATCATATGACGTCATATCTCGAGTTGATGAGATATTTTCACAGTAATTAAAAAGTTGTTTTTGTATTTAAATAAAAGTTACCTAAAGCATAATCTGGGACTTTTCTGGCAGTAATAAAGCATCGTAGATCGGATGAATAAAAGTTTTGTAAAAGTTATAAAGTTGTTTATTTTGTGTTTATAAGTTAAAAGAAATACTTAGACATAAAATAGTGTTAAGGAATAAAATATTATACAGAGTTAGAATAAAACTTTGATATTTTAACTACGTCTCAACTAAGCTGTTGGAAGTCAGACACATGGCCTTAAATTTCGCAACAGTCTTAGACCGAATGCAAGACGTGCTGCTACCGTCTTCGCCGAGCGGCTTCCTGGAGGCCTGGATCATCGATGCCATGGGTTCTTGTTCGCCCAATGGACAATCAGAACTCCAGGGAGTTAGCTATGACTCATCCGTCGACTCTGCGGAGGTGGCAAAGGGCCCAGACCGAGATGCCAACCGCCTGCGTGGTGTCCAGGACCTGTTAGGGCCTTCTAAACTTCCGTCCTGCTGCCGGCCGAGTGGCATAGAAGTGGCAAGCGACCCAAACCCCGTGGGTGGCTCAAAAAGGGCATTAACATCGAAGCCTGAAGAAGAGGATCTCTGGTCGTGGAGTAAAGATGTGCAGCCGTGGGGAATGCTGGGTGAAAATAACGAAGAAGACGTTTACGTCGAACTAGCTGATCGTCAGCATATAAGAAATTGTGGCGAACGCACGTCGGAGCTACCTGGGAACGTAGACGTAGCGTATTGCTTCATGGCGCCCGAGCAACAGACCGTGAAAGGCAAGGAAGACTTAAAGCCCTTCGATGCGCCTAGGTCAAAGACCCAAATTAATGTTAAGGAGGAAGTTTTGAAGAAATTTAATGAAAACGAAGAGATTTTGAAGAAATATGACGTGCCTGAAGTGGTGTCCCATCAAGAAGAAGTAGATAGGGAAACAGTCTTGTGGCTACATGGCAAATTGGAGAAGGAGGCCCCAGGTGATGGGCGGTGGATAACCGCACTCCTAGGGATCGTTGGAGCGCAAGCAATGGACCCGGCTGCCAGGGACCTGCGTGAAAGTATCCGAAGAGGAGCTGAGGTGCCGCTGGTAGACCGCTTTGGAGTTGTGGGGCGTCAGGAGGAAGATGGAGTGGCGGTGTGGTGTCCGAGGACCCACAGGAAGAATATACTCAATTTGGCACATGGAATACGCCACAACACTCGTGAAGGGATGAAAGATATTATCAAGAAGTGGTTATGGTGGCCGATGATAGATAAGGATGTGGACACGCACTTCAGCCAATGTTTGTTATGTCAACATTTCAAAGAAGATGCCCTGTGCCACGGAATGTTAAAACCGTGGGGCACAGTTTTAATTACAGTTATAGAGGAGTTACCAAGGACCAGACACAGTAGATATACAGCAATATACTGTGCTGTTGACGTATACAGTGGATTTATAGAAGCAAGACCACACAGAAGTATTCACCCAGCTTCCTTGATAGAATTTGTACAAGCCGAGGTGATTAGCCGATGGGGAACACCCAGTTTATTGATGCTAATGCCAGAAGTGGCGAAGTACCGAGAGAAGATTGCCCACGCAACCAACATTACAACAGTTGGCACGGCAGAGAAATTAATAACTTCCACGATGATACCATTTGAGCAAATGAAGACAAGAATTTTAACGATGTCAAGAGAGGAGTGGCCTCTACAGTTGCAGTCCTTGCTGAATCAAGCCAGGAGCCGCAGAGATGACCACAATGGAGCTACGGCCAGAGAGATGGTGACCAACACCAGGACAATCCTCCAGAACAGAAGGAAGTAAAGTGTAAATAGTTAAGTAAGGATGTAAATGTAAATATTTTGTTGTTGTTGTTCATTCGACAACAGCTAAATTGATCTCTTAAGTGGGGGGGTGTTTCAGCACTCAAATTTCCTATAAATAGCCGACTTTCGTGCTATTGATTCAGTCATTCACGGGGGTTCAAACAGTAAAGATCAAATTAGCTGCAGTCATCATATGACGTCATATCTCGAGTTGATGAGATATTTTCACAGTAATTAAAAAGTTGTTTTTGTATTTAAATAAAAGTTACCTAAAGCATAATCTGGGACTTTTCTGGCAGTAATAAAGCATCGTAGATCGGATGAATAAAAGTTTTGTAAAAGTTATAAAGTTGTTTATTTTGTGTTTATAAGTTAGAAGAAATACTTAGACATAAAATAGTGTTAAGGAATAAAATATTATACAGAGTTAGAATAAAACTTTGATATTTTAACTACGTCTCAACTAAGCTGTTGGAAGTCAGACACATGGCCTTAAATTTCGCAACAGTCTTAGACCAAATGCAAGACGTGCTGCTACCGTCTTCGCCGAGCGGCTTCCTGGAGGCCTGGATCATCGATGCCATGGGTTCTTGTTCGCCCAATGGACAATCAGAACTCCAGGGAGTTAGCTATGACTCATCCGTCGACTCTGCGGAGGTGGCAAAGGGCCCAGACCGAGATGCCAACCGCCTGCTTGGTGTCCAGGACCTGTTAGGGCCTTCTAAACTTCCGTCCTGCTGCCGGCCGAGTGGCATAGAAGTGGCAAGCGACCCAAACCCCGTGGGTGGCTCAAAAAGGGCATTAACATCGAAGCCTGAAGAAGAGGATCTCTGGTCGTGGAGTAAAGATGTGCAGCCGTGGGGAATGCTGGGTGAAAATAACGAAGAAGACGTTTACGTCGAACTAGCTGATCGTCAGCATATAAGAAATTGTGGCGAACGCACGTCGGAGCTACCTGGGAACGTAGACGTAGCATATCGCTTCAAGAGTAGTGTTAACGGTAGATCAATGGGTGAATAATTTATCAGAATTGTTTTGGGTTAAGTATTGAAGAAAAGTCCAAATAACTGTAACTCCATCATAGGAAAGATAAAGCTGGCCATTTGGTTTAAACCAGTGCCAAAAACGTACATACACACACATACACACACATACTTGTTCTCATATTTAAAGTGGCATCCAGGCTATAACCCCAATTGTGGTCACATGCGAATATCGGCAACACCCGGTCTGCAAAAAAAATTGACAACACTGCGCACCGACGTGCATTGCGATACACTCCATTTTAACCAAGATAGGAACCATTAATTATCCTAAATAGTGGCATCGATGCCACAAGAAATCGGAAGTGTATAGGTGATGTTACAATAAATACAACGAGTGTGTGTGTATGCGTTGCTACAGCAAATACGCTGCATGACGATGTGTAAACCAAATACCTATACTTTTATGTATTGCTTAAAAACTTCGAGCTCTATAGCATTTTCCAAATAAATAATTTTTGAGAATAGAGTCTTTTTGGTTTTTTCCCTTTTAAATCCATTTTGAAATTTATGCAATTTTGGCCATTGTATGAATAGTCAACCGCTATATTTAGATTCCCTTTCTCAAATTTTATATTTTTAATTTAACTGATTTTTATAAGTTTCCCGTTATTACATTTGAAATTACTCGCTTTTAGTACATCATCAGCTATCTTTTTTCATTCTAAGAAGTCGCTAAAGTCCATTTTTATTGTTTCAAATGGTTTCGGTATGGTGCGAGAGTTCGCTATCAATGTACACCATTCTGATAGAGCCCATACTATCCGTTTCTTGATAAACCGCTCTATTGTTGCGTGAACGGAGTCGACAGGCATATAAGTATGACCTGGTAGTAAGTATCGCACACTGATTGACGTTAAATGAACCAAGTCCTTAAGAAGTCGAGATCATTACCAACATTGCTTTGTTTTTATTCTGACCATAACAACTATCACAATTTAGTGATAGGTGTTTGACGGTTTGTCGTCCATCAATTTCTTGCAAATATTTGTACATTATGGTGCATATTTCGTTACTGCCACGTCCTCCGTCACATTCTCCCCATAAATAACAAAAGCCATTTTGAGTTCCACTTTCGCAAACACTAAAGTTGTAATAAGCATACTTCCTGGCATAATACAAGAGCAACTTGTCCCTATGGGGTATGTTTAACACCTTCTGCAGGTCGAAACTGGCACATAAAAATTCTGAATCTAAAACAGCTTTCTTCTGATCACCTAGAAATAAATCCTTACAAATATTTTTGCTTTCCAGATGTTTTTCATATAATTGCTTTGTTTCTACTGTTTCCTCAAAGTCTTTGTCCTTTCTCACTTCACAAACTTTGCACTTATCTTTCTTCGGCAAGTCAAATTCGATATTAAATTCCGTCTTAAAAATCTTCCGGAAAACTTGTAGGGAAACGATATTGTTTTTAGTTGTTATGCCATTTTCTAACTGATTTTTCTTAAAATGTCCGTATAAGGATGATAAGTTGCGAAATTCTGTGGGTAAGTATTTTCTCGATGTTTTATTCCTGCAATAATGAGATGGGACTGCGGGGAGTGCTATACCCCGCAGCTTGATGGTAAAACAGGCAATGAAAGGGAGCGGTTTGCAAGCGTGGTATACGGTAAAGTAGTTTGAGGCCTACGGAGGCGCGGTGCTTAAGGTTATTCCGGTTCCTTAGTGATAAGAAAAACTCTACAAAGGGGTGTTCAAAAATATTATATTTCCAATCTAAGTTAAACGCAATTATGGTAACAGCAAATCACAATGTTAAATATGGCAGATTTCAGCAATTATTCACTGACAAAATACATTTAGTAAATATGGTTCAATACGAAATATGCATAAAATAAATGGGTTAATTCAACTTTTACTTACAACAGTAAATCACAATTATGTAACCTAGCATTTCTCTCTCACACTCGATGGTTCTAGGTTTATTCGCTCTGTACAGCTCGGTTATTAACCCACACCTGAACGTTTGGGCTGAAATATAGGTCGTTGACTCTACTTTCACGTAAGGAATCCCTTTTTCTGAGAATTGGCCAGAGATTTAGAAAAGTTTCGCTTGCGAATATTTTAAGTCTATTTTTCACTGTAAAGTTTGTAGGTTTATGAGAAAAGCTTCACTGTAAATATTAATCTCGAACTGAGTAGGTTTTTGGTAATTAAACTGATTTTTAAAATACTGCAATTCTAATTTTAATTTATTTAGTTAAACCGGGGTCTTAAAAGAATATTTATAATGGTTCTCTCAGAGACTTGGTTACTAAACTTTTGCAAGAAGCGGTGTATGTTTTGACTAATTTTTGACTTAGGTCGCGGCACTATACTTGGATGGCGTAGATAGGTTTTCTTTGTTTTAAATTATTTTGTATGGAACTGAACTGCACTGTACTGAACTTTTTACTTTGAACTGCACTGACTTCTTCTGGACTGTTGTGAACTGTAGTAAACTGACTGAACTGTTGGGAACTTTTGTGAGCTCTGGGGAACTGACTTTTTCTAGGCGAGTTAGCGTTTTTATAGCCTCTCTAAATTTGCGTAGGTGCAAAATGGGAATCTTGACCATCCCATCCGAGTAAGTAAGGGAAATTTTTAAGTCAAACTCCGCCTTCAAGAGGTGGATTGAAAAGTCCCTTCTACTTGACTTAGGTGGTATGCGGTCATCAGTTACGAATTCTTTTCTAAGAATTTAATGTGAAATGTAATAAAATTTTATGTAAAACGATTAATTTTTATGACCGCCTTCCGTTTTAAGCTTCTATTTCGGAGTTGAGTAACCTTGGTTCGAGATGATCTCATTTTTTGTGGGAAGGCATTAGAATACTTGAAATTTTTGGTGGTTTGATGTATCCAATGAGAATATAATATATTTTGAAATAGTAGGACGCTGGGCTGTCTTTAGCTGTTAGAAATATTTTGTGGGCGTGGAGAGATATGCGCACTGATATGGTAATTGTCATTTTTTCTGGACGCTTGTGGCAAGCGAATAAAGTGATGCTAATAACTTTTTGAAAAGATGAAATTGTATTAATTTACTTTGATAATATAGATTCTTTTTCATTGATTTAGGTATCTTATGTGAAACATTTTTATTTAGAAATACACCAGGACTTCGCAGTCCGTCACAGGAGCATCGTGATAAAATCTAGAACATTCTGCTTCTGCTCGTTCCCAGTCTTGTTATGGGGGGCATGCTTACCTCTCTGATCTCTTTTGGAACATACGCCTGACATAGAATTTTTTTTCGTATATCTCAAAGTCATTTGTGATATATCCAAAGTTTTCAATAAGAATTGTTGGCATACGTCGTGTTCCACATCATTCCACCTAATGATATATTTGAAGGAAGATTGTCTTCTGCTTTGTTCAGCCTCTTGTTTTCGACGTTTTATTTCAACATCTTTTGCGCACGAAAGCAGCCAGTCTCGTTGCCTTTGCGGGTTTCCTAATCCCCAATAAAAATCGAAAACA
Organism: Polydrusus tereticollis; assembly: GCA_963920685.1. NCBI lineage: Eukaryota > Metazoa > Arthropoda > Insecta > Coleoptera > Curculionidae > Polydrusus > Polydrusus tereticollis. Next base: position 29,654,603 of record OY987332.1, on the reverse strand, counting down.
TGTTCCCTTACTGTCTCTGGAAATTTGAAAATACACTGGTTTGGGCAATTATCACTAAAGTCTGTGCGTTTTAAGAAGTCCGATATCGGATTAAATCACCAAGGGATGTTATCGCTTTTAAAACAGTAAGTCGGTTAAGTTACAATATCTTCGAACCTTCGCTATACTTGATCACACCGAACATCCCACTGGTTTACTGTATTCTATTACTGGGCGAAATCAGAGGTTTCAAAACAAAATTATCTTAGAATTACGCGTTGAGCATAAATAATAATTAAATAGATAATTAAATTATTTTGCTATTATTATAGTTAAATCTATATAATAATCGCTATTTTCCAAGAACCAATTAAAATTTGCTCAAGTGCGGGATGGTTAAATATGTTAAAGATTTTGTCAGGTATATACTTTTCCGATAATGACATTATTTTGGGATTATTATAATTAAATCTTCATAATAATTACTATTTTCCAAGAAATAATTAAAATTTGCTGAAGTGCGGGATGGTGTGTTCTACTTTATTTTAAATAAGTAGTTGTGCTTTTCACTTTTAGTTTGTTTCTCATTGTGTGTGAATTAAAATTAGTTATATTAAGCAAAGTTATGGAAAATGTTCAGCAAGGTGGCACATCGCCTAGAAGGCATTTATCTCCAGGTGAACGCCGTTTGGTATTACAAGTGGAACGTTATTTTACTTTAGAAAAAGATAACTCGGGCCCGTTAGAGTCTGTTTTGGCAGTGCAAAAACGAACGTCTGATGCTTGCGGCATTTCAGAGAAGACCTTAAGAAGACTTCGAAAAAAGAGTGAAGAGGATTTGGACAGACCATATAAAAGGGTTCGACTCCATTCAAAAACCTTGGATTTATCCCAAGGGATAAAACTCTCTATTAGGAATATTGTTTATGATATGTATAAAGCCAAGGAATATGTTACCCTCAAAGCTATTCTTGAAAAGATAAAGCAGAAAAAACTTTGCGATATTGGAACTAACAGTTTGTCCATCATCTTAAAACATATGGGTTTCAAATATAAAAAAACGAACAACAGAAAACTGCTTTGCGAGCTGGCCAATGTTGTTTCGAAAAGATGGCAATTTTTAAGGGATTATTTAAACAACAAAAAATCGGAATTGTCAAGACAAGTTGTTTTTCTTGACGAAACATGGGTATTTGCAAACGGAACTTCAACAAAAACGTCTTGGCAGGATGACTCAAAGCATTGTTATTCAAGTACCCGTGCAAGTAATGGAAAAAGGTATATTATATTACATGCTGGTAATGAAGAAGGTTTTGTTTTAAATGCCAGTTTGATATTTTCATCAACAAAAAAAACTGATGATTATCATAAACATAAATCATGAAAATTTATATTTAAAAAGTGAACTTTTAAGCAAGTGTAAAGAGCAGTCATTTAAAAAAAAGTATGTTGTTGACGAATTAGCCCTCAAGTATGGACATCAAGTTTTGAGATTGCCGCCCTACCATTGTCATTACAACGCAATTGAATTGGTATGGGGTATTAGCAAGAACTATTATGACAAACATGCCTGTAAAAATATCGGTAAGTCTAGCGTTATAAAGTTATGGGAGGAGGCGCTTAGCCAAGCGGGCAAATAAGAATGGCGGAAATGCATTGAACACACAGAAAAAATTATTTTTGAATCTTATGAGACAGAACAGGTTATAGACGAAGTAAGACCGTTAATTATTACGAATGATGACGATGATGTTGATTCTGATGAATCTGAAAGCATGGGTGAAATTTCAAATGCAGAGGAAGACTACTTTTAGTAGTACCTATCTACAAGTAGGTACGTTCTGTCGCAAGACTACAAAATCGGTTCTTTTTAGAACCAAAACTTTATAAAAAAGAATTCGTAAAACTAATTTGTCTGAATACTACAAAAGCTAAAAAATTATTATTTTTCTTTACCTAAGCTAATTTTTTATTTACTTTAAATTATTTTATTTAGAAAATGTAATTCATCAACATCCAAAATTACCTTCAATATAATTTATTGTTTGAGAGCCACCGACATAATGCTCAAGAGGTTTTATGGCTTCGCGGACTTCTTAAAACGCACAGACTTTACAAGGATTTTCCCCAACAGACTTATTGGCACCGAACTTGTTATAACTTTTTCTTATAGCCTTTTTGCATGTTTTTTTCTGTTTTCTTAAACTATTTTTTCCCATTGTGTCTTCTTCCGCGTCAGTCGAGCTGCTGTAGTCACTATTAGCGATATTTTCTTCAAAGGAATATTCTGAAGAGTGACGACGTAGACGTTTAGCTGTAATACAGGTACGAGTATTTTGATCATCCTCGCTACTGGAATAGTCATAATCAACGAGTTTCACAAAGGGCCGTGTTGAATCTACCGGGTTGTTTTGGTAAAGGTCAGTATTAACTGAAGAACTTGGCACATTAAACTCTGAGATTATTTCTGTTCCATCGGCAATGATATTATTCACAAAGGGCCGTGTTAAAACTACTGGGTCGTTTGCGTGAAGGTCAGTATGAATTGAAGAACTTGGCACATTAAACTCTGAGAATATTTCTGTTCCATCGGCAATGATATTATTCACAAAGGGCCGTGTTGAAACTACTGGGTTGTTTTGGTAAAAGTCAGTATGAATTGAAGAACTTGCCACATTAAACTCTGAGAATATTTCTGTTCCATCGGCAATGATATTATTCACAAAGGGCCGTGTTGAAACTACTGGGTTGTTTTGGTGAAGGTCAATATGAATTGAAGAACTGGGCACATTAAACTCTGGGATTAGTTCTGTTCCATCGGCAATGATATTATTCACAAAGGGCCGTGTTGAAACTACTGGGTTGTTTTGGTGAAGGTCAATATGAATTGAAGAACTGGGCACATTAAACTCGGAGACTATTTCTGTTCCACAGGCAGTGATATTATGATAATATAATATAGGTTCAACTAGACTAATTACAACCGTATCTGAAGATTGTAAATAATCATTTAAGTTCGAAATTTGACCGACTTCTGAGGAAATACTGATACTAGTGCATGTACTTGAGTCTATAATGGCGTTTAGGGCTTCCTGTGATACCAGTTCAGAGTACTCGCTACCATTAACAGCTAATGGGTGACTCAAATTTTTGTGGAGACCCAGAAAAAGTTAATACTAAACGCGGTACGGCATTGGGTTCCTTTGTTCCTTGAGAACATAGAGCTAATGCCACTAGACGTTTTGATCTAGTAGTCATGGTGATAATCTAAAATAAAAATATCATGTTGTCTTTCCAATAGAAACAAAAGTGTTTTCGGTTAGAGTCCTCCGTATGAACGGTTAGGGCTGGAAGTTTTTAAATCCTCATAATACATTACTTACTTACTTACTTATTTTCTTTATTTCAGATCATGTTACATAATTTACATAAAAATTATAAACACAAAATGGAATGACGTCATATAAAAGAAAAATCCTAAAGAATTACATATCTAAAAAGTCATTCATAGTATAGGGCTCCAACTTTACTAAAGTCTTTTTAATTTCTTTCTTAAATTGTTTTTCATTGCTTATTCTTTTTATTCTCTCTGGTAGTTTGTTGAATAGTTTTAAGCACATATAATTGGGTGACTTTTCAGTAAGGGCTAGCCTGTGTATGGGGTAATTGATATTTAAAGTTCTCGTTTGGTGTTGATGACTAGCTGGTGCTTGAAAACAGTTTTTGTTTTTAAAGAGGAACATTAAACACTCATAAATGTACAATGCATATACCGTCAATATTCCCAATTTTTTAAAAACAGACCGACACGATACATTGAAATCTAATTTTTCAACTATTCTAACTAATCGCTTCTGAATTACAAATATACTTTGAATTTGACTATCCCTTCCCCAAAACATTATCCCATATTTCAAACAGGATTCGAAATTAGCAAAATATAACATTTTCAAAGTTTTTTTATTCATGTATTTACCAGTAACACGAATACCATAGCAAATAGCATTTAGTTTCTGTGAAAGACATTTGATATGAAACGACCAATCTAGAAATTCATTAATCTGTACTCCCAAAAATTTTGTGGACTCCGAAAAAATAATTTTGTCTTTATCATTACTAAAGTTGGTTGGTTTTTCCACCTTTGACGCTTTTGTTCTGAATAGAATTATATTTGTTTTACTTTTATTTAGGATAAGTTTATTTTCTGTAAACCACTGTGTGACCCTGTTAAGAAAGTTTCTGCACTCAGTGACAAGTTGATTAATACTCTTGCCCCCCAAAAGTAAATTAGTATCGTCAGCGTAATTAACCATATCTTGATTAGCTTGAATTAGATTACTCAAATCATTGATGAAAATAATAAATAGAATAGGCCCCAATACACTACCCTGTGCTACACCTACACTGTTATATAATGTTTTGGAGTTGTAAGATTTTCCATTCTTCAGAATGCAGACTTTTTGTCTTCTGTTACTAAGGTATCCCTTTATCCACTTATGAGCGTTCCCTCTTATCCCATACTTTACAAGCTTCCCAATCAATATATCTCTATCCAAGCAGTCATATGCTTTAGATAAATCCAAAAACATTCCTACAGCTACATTACCATCTTCAAGGTGTTTCAGAACTGTTTGAATAAATTGAAAAATTGCAGTTTGGGTGGATCGTCCATTTAAATAACCATGTTGACTTTTACTAAATATATTACAGCTTGTCAGAAAATTTGTTAATCTTGAACACATTGCCATCTCAAACAATTTTGAAAAACCTGTTAATAAACTAATAGGCCTGTAATTATCCATTAGTTCTGGATCACCCTTTTTTAAAAGTGGTTTTATTAGTGCTATTTTTAAATTTTCAGGAAATATACCGTATTTAAAGGAGTTGTTTATTATATAACATAGAACATCTTTACATACCCTAATAGAAATTTTAACAATACTAATAGGAATTTCGTCGAAACCGGAACTATGTTTATTTTTTATGTTATTCGCTATTTCGCATAGTTCATTAGTTGTCACTGGCCTTAAAAACATAGACTGATCGTTTCTGGCAATGTTACAGTTAAAGGGAACACTAGACAGATTTTTAATTAGATCGGGTATTACAGATATTAGATACTCGTTAAATTTATTTGCTATTGTTTCAGGCTTTCCTTCGATTTCTATGTCCGAGTTGTTGTTGGCGTTTCCTGTAATTTCTTTACAAATCGTCCACATGCATTTCATCTTATTATCCGAATTATTTACTCTTTCGGAATAATGGTTTTTACGAGATTCGTTTAAAAGTATATCATATTCTTTTTTCTTTTCTTTATATTGATCATTAAAATTTTGATGCTGTCTTGATAATGTTAATAACAAGTCCAACTCACGTTTACAATCAGTAATTTCCTTATTCTGAAATATTTTTGGAATTTTTGCTCTCGAACATAGCTTTAGAGGGAAAATCTGTTGGAATATATTTATAAAATTATTCATAAATGCACACCACTGCTCATCAACATTCTTTCTTTCAACCGCATAAACATTCAACCAATCTTGCTCACTCAAACAGTGCAGAAATTCATTCTTGTTCTCGTCTCGAAAGAAACGTCTGTAGATCTGGGCATCTACCTTTTGATATTCCGTTTCAAAAATAACTTTCTGCGCTGTATGGTCTGATATAAAATTTTCAAATACTAATGTAAGAAATGCGAAAAAAATACTTAATACAATAGTGGTCCAGACGTGAACTGTACCTACATTTTAAAAATATTTTTGATTATAAGGTGTTCTTATAGTTTGCCCTGTACCGCATCTAACTTTCTCATTTTAAATTGAGCACTCTATATCATTGCATTTTTTAATTACTCGTCAGATTCGAGACTAATTTCATGTATACAGGACATGACACATTAAATCACTTTAGAATCTTACTAGGAATTAAAAATGCAATGATATACAGAGTGTTCTATTTAAAATAATCAAGTTGAATACAGTACGTGGTAAACCATCAACCCCGTATATTCGAAACATTTTAAAATTCACAGTTGTGCAAGTTTGGACAACTTTTCTATTAAACAGTTTTTCGTATTTCTTTCGGTATTGGATTTATTGAAAAATACACTAGCGTGAGACACACTGTAGATTAAAAATGTGTCAACGTACTGTAACCCACCCTGTACAAAATAAATTGTAGTAAAATAGTAACAAAAGAGCAAACCAAAAACAGTTCTCAAATATTCGGTTGGACACAAGACGGTCGCGCCAGTTGTGTTCTTTACTGCCATCAAGGTCAAACCTTATTGTTGATGTTTACAGCTAAAATTTTTTCTTACATCAAATAAAATCCAATGCTAGGCCAACCCTCACCGTAAAGGGTACAACTGTCTTGACCGTCTAATAAGTTGTTTAGTTTAGCACAATCGTTATCACACGAATAAAATCATTATCTACTTAGAACTCCATAAAACTAATTGAAAACTTCGTTGTGCTAAGATGATTTTGAATTAGAACTACCTAGTTTAACACAATTTTTTTACGAATCTCAACGGAAACAACCAAAAACCGTTATTAATTACAGAAAGAAAATAATTGTGGTACTTACGTTCTAACTCCGCAGCGATACACAATGAACTAAAAGGTCATAACGCACTTCGCTGCGTCGTAAGTCGCATTTTTTGTACCACGTGACTTGCACCTTACGATGTTTTGGAGATCATGCGATGTTTTCGCAAATACAAATGAGATTTGTTTACATTTTTGTGTGACTTACGTTACACCTAATTCGGCTTTTTCTCTAAAGACTATGCTTCTCTACCTTACGATAATTTGCTGGAAGGTGTCTGACGGTTTGGTAGTTACGATAGTTCAATAATCCCTTTTTCCTAAATTTGTCACTTACGATGTTATGGCAAAAAGGTATCGATATAGAAACTCATACTAAAGTTTATCCAGTCAAAGCGTGTACAAAATTACCTAGTAAGAATTAGTGCCTTGAAAATCGCGCCTGCGGCGCATGTAGTTGTGGAATGGTTAAAAGTTATTTAAAAAAAAATATGTAAAAAACTTTTAATACGGGGTAGTTTTCATCCTTTTGCATTACCTGCTGAAACATAGAAAAAAAAATTACATTTGGCCTTGAACGAAAATTCGTAAACTTGCCCCATATACGAATATAACCCCTTCCAATGTTAAAATGTTTTAAAATCGTACATTTTACAAATTTTTTTGAAACTAATATTTCCCTAAATTTTACTTTAAAGTGTTTGACTGAATATTGAGATAACTTATACGAAGGCGGGAAATAGGTATATCCAAATTTAAATTCAAACTACCGTACGTCGGTATATTCCATATTTTGTTCTCGTATCCGAGTGTATGGTGCCACAAGTAGAGCGGGCGACATAGTGCAGGCCTATTCACACACAAGATGCCACAGTAAATGTAAAATAAACACTTTCCTAACATGGCATGTCGTCAAAAGATGTCGGTGTAAGATACCAAAAGAACACACAAGATTATTAATTATTAACTATGCAGGAAAAACGGCAAACGAGTCACTTACATGTGTTTAGAATGTGAGAAACGTTCGTTAGTAATTTTAAGGTTTTCTTCTGATACTACAAATTTTAATCAAAAAATCTTTAGGCTATTCTTCTTAAAAAGTGCAGCTTTACACTAAAAACAGCGCTAACAGTGGCCGCCGCATGGCATTGCAAATCGTACATTTTTACAAATTTTTTGAAACTAATATTTCTAAATTTTACCTTCAAGTGTTTGACCAAATATTGAGATAACTTGCATGAAGGCGGGAAATAGGTATATCCAAATTTAAATTCCAATTACCGTACGTTGGTATAATCTATGTTTTGTTGTCGTATCCGAATGTATAGTGCCACAAGTAGAGCGGGCGACATAGTGCAGGCCTATTCACACACAACATTATTTCAATTATTCAACTCTTATTTGCGCGCTATATCGAGTAAATACATGGTTGAAGTGTGTATTGTAGAGGGCGCCACCGTATAGCGGTTACTACAATTTAGGTTAAAGTAAGATGTGAATTAGCATCAACAGTGGCATATCATACACAATTGGCGGGAAACGTTATAGAATTACCAGCGCTAATTGGTCAGTACCGAATGTTGAGATAGGTTGCATGAAGGCGGGAAATATATCCAAATTTAAATTCAAACTACCATACGTCGGTATATTCCATATTTTGTTGTCGTATCCGAGTGTATGGTGCCACAAGTAGAACGGGCGACATAGTGCAGGTCTATTCACACACAAGATGCCACAGTAAATGTAAAACAAACACACACACACACACACACAAGTGCGTTAAACATATGACTGAAATAGAAGAAATAATGTGGGAAGCTGATAACATGCTAGAAAACACTGTAGAGCCCCTTAATATTTCTCTGGACCCCAGTGACGTTAGTTCAGATTATCACTTACTCCTTGGTAGTACATTAGTATTCCTTAATGTTGTCAGTATGCTTCTGTGGCGCTGGACTTAATAATTTTTTTTTTAATAATTTACCATTGTTGTTTTAAAATACGCTTTATTCCCTTAAACCCACAATTGTTTTAATTGCTTTTCGTGATAATAGAGGAAATTGTCCAGCATACATTGTGGCAGATTCAACAATTGAAAATTGCTAAAATCTGGAAATGAAAACACACACGTAATTATCTGATTAACCTCCTGTGTAGGCATGTAATTTGCATTTTATTAAACCGTGACCGATACAAAACTGCCGAAACAATGTTAGTATTCCAATAAAAGTGATTATATGAGTTATGCAAAAGCACAAAAGAGTTGAAAAAATAAATTTTTTGAATAATTGAAAATTATTTACCATTAAATAACCAAGGTAACGCTAAAAAATGTAATTCTTTAGTTATACTCATACAGGGTGTTACTTTATGTCATATTTCTAAAGCTTTTGATTGTGTTATCAACGACATATTATTCTATCTATCTATCTATCTCTCAGTGGATTAAGGTTCTTCCCTCACTGAAGCTCATGGCTTATTGTACTCCTTGAACATCTACTCCAACAAACGACTGTCCCTAATGAATTTCAGGACAATGTTGATGGGGGCGTCGGCTACTTCTTCGGGTTCCGGATAGGCTTCCTCGAAGAGCCGTAATCTTTTCCCACTTACTGCCGGACAATGACATAGAATGTGGTGAGGGGTTTCCTCCTCTTCTTCGCAGGCTCTACAAAAAGGTTCTCCTTCTAGTCCCATGTTGCTATGGTGTTTTTTCATTTGACAGTGTCCCGTGAGGAGACCTGTTATTGTTGTTATGTTTTTCCTGTTAAGCTGCAGTAGTGATTCGAGTTTGTTTTTGTTCGTCTCCCAGATGAACAATTTTGCATGCAGGCTCCGGCCCGATTAGGTTATCTCTCGCCCCTTTTTTGGCGAGTTCATCTGCCTCTTCATTTCCCTCTATACCGGGTACCCATTCCAGGTTAATCCTGTTACGTTGTGCCAGGCCTTTTAGCGTTGTGAGACACTCCTCAACTACTGAGGAATTTATAGTTGGTTTTTTCGAGCGCTTTGAGCGCTGCCTGGCTATCGGTTAAGATGTGGATCTGTTTGTCTCCGACTCCTTTCCTCGTCATAATTTGTGCACAGGTCGTAATTGCTATTACCTCTGCTTGGAAGACGGTTGTGTGCACTCCCAGGTTTATGGGTGTACCTTCCCAAGTAGTGGCTTCATACACACCCGCCCCCGTGCTGTTTTCGGGGGTAAGTGCACAAGTGCATCAAAATTACCGATAATTTTTGAATGAAATGTGCTTTTTTATAATTGCAAGAGTTTGTTTTCATATTTTCGCGAAAAAGCCCGACTCCGCAGGAGGAGGGCATTTTTGTAAAATATGAAAACAAACGATTGCAATTTGTAAAAAAAACACATTGAATAAAAACATTAAGTATCTGGTTATTTTTATGCACGAGTGTAATTTATTTGAATATTTCCCAAATTATTAATTAAGAACTCGAATCAAGTAAATTTAAATATTTTATTTAACAGAAAATACTAACAATAAAATTAAAATGCTTAAAAATTACAAGAATTGCAATGAAAAGTACAATTATTGTAATTAACAATATTTTGCTTTGAATTTGTAGACATGGTGGTTGATGCAGTCAACGAGCGAGAGCTTATTTCGGCGGGGGACTCTATAAGATGACGTTAATTGTCAATAGTAATATGTTAAGTGCATGTAAAATTGCTGAAAATCATGCATGAAGGTTTGTTGCCCTAGAAACAGCTTGAATGCATTTTTATCGTTATTTACCAAAAAGTGCCCGACCGAAGGGAGGGCACTTTTTAAGGTAAATAACAATAAAAATGCATGAAAGCTGTTTCTTTAGGGTAACAAATCTGAGTGCATGATTATCAAGCCATTTTACATGCACGAAATATATTTTTTAGACTATTTCCTGAATCATTTTGATAAATTGACGCGAAATTGTCAAAGCAGAAATTTCAACTTGTTGTGACAGTGACGGTTATTCTCGTAGGTAACCAACAATGAAAAACCAGAAGAGTGCAATTTTTAACGGTAATATACCGATAGAGGAGGCGTCTTATCGGTAATACCGATGTTTTTAACAAGAAATCGATTTTCTGACAAATTTTTACGAAATGTAATTTTTACTTATAATCTGATATGATCCCGAGAGCTTTAGCTCGAGGGTCTTATCTTTGATTATAAGTAAAAATTACATTGAGTGAAAATTTTCTTGGAAAATCGAGTTTCGAGTGAAAAACGAAGGTATGAAGATAAGAAACCGCCTCTAGAGGTGTATTTTATTGGATAATTTACTGAACATAAAAATGAAGGCCGTCTGATAAAGGTAAATAATAATATACAAGTTAGAGGTGTTACTAATTTTTTATTTAAGTAAAAAAGCTACAAGCGTCTTTTCGAAAGCGTCTTTTCGAGCTAGCGGTAGTCTTATCGGGTAAGACGACCGTTACCAAGGTGGTTGCTATGAAAATGAGCGTTTTGATTTGTTCAATAAAAGTGAGGTGAATTATCAGCGCAATCGCGACCGAGGGCTGATTTTCACCGAAAATCAAGTGAAAAGCGCATTGTAGTTACAGTATATGAGGGAAATAGTCAGAATATTACATTTTTTGACGTTTGTTAACAATAAAATCCCGCTTTGACGTTTCGTCAACAATATAAACTTGCGATGCAATTTTCGATTTCTGGCAGTGCTGTTTTCAACAGTAATATACCGATAGAGGAGGCGTCTTATCGGTATTACCGATGTTTTTAACAAGAAATCGATTTTCTGACAAATTTTTACTTATAATCTGATATGATCCCGAGAGCTTTAGCTCGAGGGTCTTATCTTTGATTATAAGTAAAAATTACATTGAGTGAAAATTTTCTTGGAAAATCGAGTTTCGAGTGAAAAACGAAGGTATGAAGATAAGAAACCGCCTCTAGAGGTGTATTTTATTGGATAATTTACTGAACATAAAAATGAAGGCCGTCTGATAAAGGTAAATATACAAGTTAGAGGTGTTACTAATTTTTTATTTAGGTAAAAAAGCTAAAAGCGTCTTTTCGAAAGCGTCTTTTTGAGCTAGCGGTAGTCTTATCGGGTAAGACGACCGTTACCAAGGTGGTTGCTATGAAAATGAGCGTTTTGATTGGTTCAATAAAAGTGAGGTGAATTATCAGCTCAATCGCGACCGAGGGCTGATTTTCACCGAAAATCAAGTGAAAAGCGCATTGTAGTTACAGTATATGAGGGAAATAGTCAGAATATTACATTTTTTGACGTTTGTTAACAATAAAATCCCGCTTTGACGTTTCGTCAACAATATAAACTTGCGATGCAATTTTCAATTTCTGGCAGTGCTGTTTTCAACAGTAATATACCGATAGAGGAGGCGTCTTATCGGTAATACCGATGTTTTTAACAAGAAATCGGTTTTCTGACAAATTTTTACTTATAATCTGATATGATCCCGAGAGCTTTAGCTCGAGGGTCTTATCTTTGATTATAAGTAAAAATTACATTGAGTGAAAATTTTCTTGGAAAATCGAGTTTCGAGTGAAAAACGAAGGTATGAAGATAAGAAACCGCCTCTAGAGGTGTATTTTATTGGATAATTTACTGAACATAAAAATGAAGGCCGTCTGATAAAGGTAAATATACAAGTTAGAGGTGTTACTAATTTTTTATTTAAGTAAAAAAGCTACAAGCGTCTTTTCGAAAGCGTCTTTTCGAGCTAGCGGTAGTCTTATCGGGTAAGACGACCGTTACCAAGGTGGTTGCTATGAAAATGAGCGTTTTGATTGGTTCAATAAAAGTGAGGTGAATTATCAGCTCAATCGCGACCGAGGGCTGATTTTCACCGAAAATCAAGTGAAAAGCGCATTGTAGTTACAGTATATGAGGGAAATAGTCAGAATATTACATTTTTTGACGTTTGTTAACAATAAAATCCCGCTTTGACGTTTCGTCAACAATATAAACTTGCGATGCAATTTTCGATTTCTGGCAGTGCTGTTTTCAACAGTAATATACCGATAGAGGAGGCGTCTTATCGGTAATACCGATGTTTTTAACAAGACATCGATTTTCTGACAAATTTTTACTTATAATCTGATATGATCCCGAGAGCTTTAGCTCGAGGGTCTTATCTTTGATTATAAGTAAAAATTACATTGAGTGAAAATTTTCTTGGAAAATCGAGTTTCGAGTGAAAAACGAAGGTATGAAGATAAGAAACCGCCTCTAGAGGTGTATTTTATTGGATAATTTACTGAACATAAAAATGAAGGCCGTCTGATAAAGGTAAATATACAAGTTAGAGGTGTTACTAATTTTTTATTTAAGTAAAAAAGCTACAAGCGTCTTTTTGAAAGCGTCTTTTCGAGCTAGCGGTAGTCTTATCGGGTAAGACGACCGTTACCAAGGTGGTTGCTATGAAAATGAGCGTTTTGATTGGTTCAATAAAAGTGAGGTGAATTATCGCTGTAATTTTGCGAAAATTGCATTTCTCTTATGGGAACTTTAACATATGAGGGAAATATTCTGTCTTAGAGCTGTCTGTATACCAGACTAAACCCTTACGGTTTTTAAGTTCCTCCTTTTTCTCTTCACCTCCCCAATCTGGAAATTTTATTTTAAAGGGTTTGTCGAAGTCGAAGGTGGTTTTTGTCCGATCCGAATAAATGTTCGTTATATATTCCCTATCTCTTATCTGAAAAATTTCGGTATGTGCTTTGATGTTGTTAAACTTCCCACTTTTGTTGTTTATTTTCATTCTGTACGCTGCTATAAGGGCCTTCGTTTCCACTACAAGATGCAGTGGTGGGAGCCCCAGAAGCATCTCCATGGCTGCAGTAGGCGTTGTTCGCATTGCCCCTGTTATACCTATACATGCCAGTCTTTGTATTTTACTTAGTTTATTTCTAGCTTTTATTGTTCTGGCTTTATGCCACCATAGCAAGAATGCATAAGTTACTGTGGGTATCACAACGGTGGTGTATAGCCAGTGCATCGTCCCAGGTTTTAATCCTCACGTCTTACCTATCATGCGCTTGCATGTCCAGAGAGCTCTTATTGCTTTGGTTTTTACCTTCTCGATGTGTTGTGCATACGTGAGTTTGTGGTCAATAATAACCCCCAAATATTTAACTTCTGTGCTTCTCTGTATTTCCTGTCCATACATTATAGGATTCCTCAGTTCCCGAAGATATATAAATTAAAGAAGCGTGAACTAACCATTATACTTTGGTGATAATATAAACATCGTTTGAATATTTGATGAAACAAGCAATTAGAACAAAACTTATTTTACGACAAATTTTTATACTGACTTTCAAATTGTTATTAAAAAAAAATGCTTCACATTGTTATTATTTTTTAATTTTTCTAATCTAGTCTAAGCTACCTTACATCCTTTCAAAAGTTTTTCTATCCGGTAAATTTCGATTTGGAAATCTCTCAGCATAAATTTTTCTGGCTTCCAAAGAATTGCATTGTGGTTGTCCATAAACTGAAGGCATGTTGGCGTTACTCTATATTAAACTCTTAAGTTTATTTATTTAAAATAATAACTAGTAACAATGAGTAAAAATAATAGGTTAGTTATTGTTGTGTTTTTATAAATTAACGGCAAATATATACTTTGAAAATTTTGTAATAAATTACTGCTGATATTAGATTGCATACGATTTTCATTATCTCGAAAATGGTTAATTTTTTTAAACAAATGAAAAGTACCTTTTTTAAAGAGAAATGCACAAAGTATTTAAAAATCTGTTTTTAGTTTTCCTGACTTCCCTGGCTACGTACAAGAATGATTCTAGCATGTGTTTCTTAGTCCATATAAAGCTACAAAATTTCATTAAAACATACTGGGTTCCTTAAAAGTTGTAGTCGAAGATGTAAATTTTGAGGTGCGTTTTTGGGACCTGACATCTTTCTTAGGAGTGACATTAGGAAACATGATTATATACTATTGTAGTATTCTTTTGACCTCCCCTGTACGCTGGCGATATATTTTCCTGTACTAACCGGGCACCCTGTATATCGTCCGCAAATAAATAAAATTATAAACTGTTCCCTTAAGTGAACTAAAACTACTTTATTCGTGGCCTACTATTCGGTTCCTTTAAAGGAAATATCCTTTTGCAGCATTAACCCGATTAAGCTCCCTAGGGCATTATGGTCTATTACAGCATCGTAAATGAGGGATTTTGTAACGCAATAACATTTTTAATTGAATTTTCATTTTAAAAGGAAGTAGATTTACAGGGAGCACGTAATAAATAGCGATAGTATTATATTTTTTTTAGATTTGATATTAGGTGAACTAACCTAAACTTTAAAATACCCTACGCAAAAAAAAATAAAATGTACGGACATATCAAAAATTATCTTAGTCAAAGGTGGTCATAAGGTCAAAAAACTGGTTTTCAAAGCAGATTCCTAAAAATCATTAATGGACACAATATTTTTAAAATTACCCAAGACTTGGATGTTTGTTCCATGTTTAGTAAATACCCAGTATACAGTGCGCGTCTAATGTTAACTTTTGATTAACAAATGTGAGAATAATGAAACTTTGGTACGTTTAATAATAACTAAAATACTACCATTTTAGTATAAATTCTGGACTCAGTTTTTTAAGATGGCGGCAGGGCGCCATTTTGAATAATATTTTTAAATGGCAGATGGGGTCGAGTGATACTTCGTTGGAAAGGTATTTTCAATCTATGAACGATCCCCAAGTTTAAAAAGATTTTATCGATTCATTTCAAAATGGCGGCCACTTTTGTTAATGTGGGTTAATTTAATTTTTAAGCAATTGTAAAGGAACTTATGGGCGGCTAGGCGATATTTTTAGTATTTTATAACAATAAAAAAACTGCCAAAATTACAAGCACTACTTAATATACTCAATGGGTTCACCATTCACTTCTTGGCACATGTATAGCCTATCGTGAAATTCTTCGCGAACATTATCAAAAATTTCTACTAATTGATGCGCACACTTGAATTATTCTCTGGCGCAAATCATCTAATGACTGCGGCTGGGTTATGAATACTTTGGACTTATTAAATCCCCACAATAAAAGTCCGTAAAGTGCCGTTCACTTCTTTTAGCATTTCCAACACTTCCAGTTGTTTGGAACTTTTGAATAAATTTCCGCAAATATTTCCTTGAAATTGTTCGATCAGAAAAACGTTCATTAAAAATGCGCTTAGCAGCATAATAGCTACGTTGCGCCTCCCCAAAAATTAAAACTGCCTCTATTTTATCTTCCATTGGACGAAACATTTTAAATCATTTAAATAATTGACTTTAACGACCACAGTAATATATGCTACACAACTTACTGACAAATACTTATTTGACAGGTCAAAACAAAACAGTTTTTTGTGAAGAAACACAGCCTACTTTGCCTTCCAAATTAAGAAAAAAATGTGATCTATTGTAATGAAATGGCAACTACGAAACCTACCTACTTCTTCTCCTGTCTTCGAGGGTGTGGAACACAAAAAAGTCACCATTCTCTATACCCCCCACAACCCCCGCAAGCGGGCAATAACCAGCGTTTAGCCCCTCTTTCTAGTGGATATGAGTGTTTGGAGGGGTATGATTGGGATTGTTAAGAGGGTTTAGAGACATAGAAAGGGTTATGAGAGGTTAGTTTCCTTGGCCCTTGGCCAAGGGGTTGTTATAGCCCTTACCCTATCGTTGCCATTTCCTTGTCTCTAAACTCTCCTGAAAATATCTATTATTCCCTCCAAACACGCATTACCACACGAAAAAAGTGCGAAAAAGGTTTCGGGGGTTAAAAGGTTTTGACTATTTTTTTGGTTTTCTCCACCCTCGAAAACAAGGAAGGGGGAAAGTAGGTTTTATTGCTAATATTCATAAAAATGCGACAAGATCCCAAATCATCCACAGTTTTGGCATTGTCATGTTGCGGCCGTTGCTAAGGCTTTTAATACTTTTCCGAACTAAGAACCTCTATACACCCCAACAACTCTTGATGCTCTATAAAGCCCAAATTAGACCATCGCTGGACTACTGTTCGCTTATTTGGGACACTGCTCCTAAACATACCATGAGATTGCTAGATTCCATTCAAAGAAGAGCCATTCGCTTGATCGGTGACCATGATTCGATCAACAACCTCGAAAGTCTTGAAGTCGAGTGTATGGAAGATCATAAAGGAATAGATTGAACTGTAACATCGGGATATGGAAGCCGAAGAACAGGCAGGATTCCGAGCGGGAAGATCCACCACAGACCACCTATTTTGCGTCACCGAACTGAAAAGCTCGCATTTAATAAGGAAGTGCACCTATTATATGTGGACCTTCAAAAAGCCAATGAGAGTATACCTCAAGGCCAGTTATGGAAGGCCCTCAAATAAACAAATATTAGCGCAACTCTTATAAAAGCCATAAAAACCTTTACGAGAAAAACAGGGCACAGGTTAAAATCGGAATACAAACTTCGAGAAGTTTTAAAACAGATAAAGGACTTAAACAAGGGTGTTGCATTTCACCCACATTATTTATAATACACCTGGAACAAGCACTTAAAGCCTAGAAAAGAAAATGTAGTACAATGGGCATCCCACTAAACGAGACCACATTGTATACCCTATGCTTCGCAGACGACCAGATAGAGGTGGCTCAAGAGTACGACGATCTAGAGTATATGACAACAAAGCTAATAGAAGAATATAAAAAGTGGGGCTTGGAAGTAAATATGAATAAAACTGAGTACATATGTATTGGAGGCGTGCAGCAAGACCTTATGCAAGAAGATGGACAATGTATAAAAAAATGCCAAAACTATTCATACTTAGGAACAAAAATCACAAACGATGGTACACTGGACAGAACAATCAAGGAAAGGAACATGCAGGGAAGGAGAGCTACAGCTATGATGAATGGAACACTGTAGAACCAGTAGGCATCAGAACGAAAAAAAAACAAAAAATATCTGATTCAATCATAAAGAGTATTGTCACACATAGTAGTGAAGTATGGCAAATCAAAGAAAGAGCCGAAGGACAATTATTAAGGGCTACGGAGATGGACTACTGGAGACGAGCAGCGAGCAGATCAAGGATGAATAGATATACTAACGAGAGCATTAGAGATATTATGGGAGTCACACACGACATAATGGATGGTATTAGGGTCAAACAACTGAAGTGGTATGTACAACGGATGAACGAGGAACGACTCTCAAAACAGACACTGAAATGGACCCCACAAGGAAGACGAAAACGGGGGAGACCCAGGTAAAGAGGGAATAGTCAGAGAGGTCAGGTTGAGAGAGCTGGGGGAAGAACTCTGGCAAGACCTAAATCAATGGAGACTAAAAATCGGAAGACGTCGGAGAACGTTGTAAACTGAATTATATATATGTTGAAAATATTTACCTCACATTCGCGTACCTAGCCTTGGCTCAGTTGCTTCTTCAAGATGTAAATCACGGTTAACTGCTGACAATGCAATGGCGACTTACTTGTAACGATTATTAACCCACTTTCCGGCATTCGAGCTTTGAATTATTAAGGACAAATATTTTTTTTTATGCCAAACAAGTGTTTTGAACTTGTTACAAACGAATAGATACTTATTTTGCAGAACTAATTTAGAATTAAACAAATGGCGAATTAAAGACAATCCATTCAGAAAAAACATATTTCGTATGAATACATTATTGCCAAACAAACCAATTATTCTCTTATTATTATTTTTTAAAAAAATTCTTATCAGTGTGCTGCTGTTGACATAATTATTAACATAACAGGATGTTTCAGAAGAAGAATATGTAACTCAAGGGGATGATTCCGATTTTTTTTTAAAACTTTAACACCTCTTAAATCATTATAAAGAATAACTTCCTTAAGTTACGTACTGTCCTTCTGTAACACCCTGTATAAATTGCCTACCTATTTTTATCGAAAATTGCATGTATTTGAAAGAATCCTACAAAAACCTATATTTTACGTGTTGAACTCAAGAAATAATTGTCAAAAATCTAATAAAAGTTTCATTTCATACCTGCGTTTTTTTCTTTTCTTAATCGAAATATACAAAATCTTAAACATACCAAGAACTTTAATGCTTGTTTACAAATCCCTGTCCTGTTGTCAAAGTAAAATATGACTAAAAAGCATCATAGCCTTATTTTTCCCCGTAAAGAAGAGAAAGAGTCTACTTATTTTTTTTTCGCGCATGGGCACTGTGCGAAATGACTCTGACCAGACAAGGAACCTCGGCTCCACTACGTTTACATTGGTTAAATGGGTAAGGCGCAATATAGTACTGATACATACATGTCGAAAATGAAATGAAAATATATTTCTCGCATATGTCGAATAGAAATCTAAGGTATGGAAGTCTTCATCTCTTTGGTCTATCTACTACTAATGATTAGAGCCATGTTGAAATTATACTGCAATATGGTTAATACTAAATAGTTCAAACTTGTCGCTTCTTTGAAAAGAAAAGGAGAAGGTTATCAACCTAAAAAGTATATGATTTTGATGAGAGACCAAATTGAGCAGTTCTTAAGAAACTCATCAGACGATAATTACGTCATGATGAAAGCAGAAGGATATATTGAAAACTCATTAGAAAATAAGAAGATAATTGCCAAAAGCCATCTTACGACATCGTCGTCCAGTACTATTGTTTCCGCTCACAAGTATACAAAATGACACACTGATCAGTGGAACTGCAGAAGACATTCATATTTCTAGTGGTTCAAATTTTTCAATAAATGTTAATGTTAATAATGAAAGTTAAAAATATCCCTGTATTTTTTTTTACATAAGTGTTACAAGCAATCCATTTTTAACACTCAGTTTCATAAAATGGTATTCAAGTAGTAATAGTTCTTTAACGTTTATGTTTGTTTTCTAATGAACTTTTGTAGGAAAATATTCCAGATCTTAATTAATTTTTCTAAGACTTTCATTACTATTCTGCTTTAATCTGAGAGACCAAAACTATTCAAATCAATACAAGGATAGTAGGTTTATTTGAATCTATAGGATTACCTTAAGCATATCTGAATATTGAAAGCTTTGGATAGGGAATTACGAGATTTATGTGGGAAATACACTTCGGAACTCAAGCTGCATTGTTAAACAAATTAATCCCGTATTAGAATTGCAATATGATATTCCAGTTGATTATTATAGATTAAACCATCAATATACAGTGCGTATCATAACAGATGATGGTTGAAGAGGATATACATTTTCCTAAACTAGAGAAGCATCCACAAGAAGACATAAGACTTACTTGACATTTTTAATACGGTGTACTTAATTGATAATGATAAACTAGAAGAAAAATTCATTCTCAGGTTTGGAACAACGCAATAAAACATCTTGGGGAGTCCCGGGCGGTAGCACTGGACATTTCCAAAGTCTTTGACCAAGTATGGTATGAGGGGCTCCTAACTAAAGTGAGAGCATACGGAATGCCGGTTCAATTTTGTTCATAGCTCTGCGAGTGGCGATGGACAGATTTTTTTAAGACACAATTAACATCAACGCCGGAGTCCCTCGTCAATTTTTGATTATAGGGGGAAACATTTTTTTGGAATTTTTGTCCCCTGAAAGTCAAGCCTCTAGCGGGGGCAACAACTACGCCCAAAAACTTTGATGGAATAGAGAGAGTGATGCTTTGTTTTAAGAATATTTTTATGTAAAGTATAATCCCAGGATATAACATCGCTACTATCTATCTATAGTTGAGGGTCTGGAGCGTTCAGAATACTGTGTTGTTACGCTGTGTGATCTTTCTAAGGCCTTCGACTGTGTCTCCCACGAGATACTTTTAAACAAACTTCAATTTTACGGCATTCGGGGTACTGCTCTTAGTCTTTTTAAATCTTACCTTTCGGACAGATCCCAACATGTCTTGTTTTGTGGTGAAATGTCACAGAAGAAAAATAACGGTTTTGGGGTGCCCCAGGGATCCATCCTTGGCCCATTATTATTTATCATTTATATAAACGATCTATGTCATTTTATGCGACCAACCACATGTATGCTATATGCTGATGATACTACCATTGTCTCTTTTGATAGTAACGCAGACGCGTTAGATACAATCTCAATCAATTGCATCGAAAAAGCCCAGGAGTGGTTTCAGGCTAATAAGTTTAAACTTAATACCGAAAAAACACAGTCATTAAAAATTTCAACAAGTAACGGTGTAGGTCAGGGCAGGTGTGTGAATTTGTTGGGTATTAAAATAGATGATAAATTGAATTGGTCGTGCCATGTGGAAATGATCCGTGGCAAGCTTTCCGGTATTAACTTTTTGTTGCGCAGACTCAGAGCGCTCGTACATTTTGATGTGTTGAGGATGAGCTATTTTGCCTTGTTTCATTCTCAACTTTGTTATGGAGTAGCTTTGTGGGGAAATAGTTCCGCAGCCCAAATTGTATTTAGAACTCAAAAAAAAGCCATTCGAACTATTACTGGTTCTCATTATCGAGCACATTGTCGACCCATATTTCAAAGACTTGAAATAATGCCGTTGCCATGCATTTTTATATTTTATTCGTTGGTGGAAATTCACCAGAAAAAATCAAGTTACCAGTCATCCAGTACGATTCATAAGTATAAGTTAAGAAAGGATACTCTCCTGATACCAAGATTAAGATTGGCAAAGTCTGTTAAAAACTTATTAAACCTCCAACTTTATAATAAATTGCCCAGCGAAATGCAGAGTTTGGGCGAGAAAAGGTTTAAGATGGAAATAAAAAATTATCTTTTAAAACACTGTTTTTATTCTGTTCAGGAATTCCTTGCCTCAAATCTTTTTCTGTGAGGCAGTGCGTACCATTCGTTGACCACGTAATATTTTATTTTAGCCATGTATCGACTTTGTACTATGTTTATGTCTAGTTATATTATTTTATTTTAGTTTGTAATATTTTCTTTTGTATGTTACTTTTTTTCATTGTCATATTATTTACTATGTATTTTAAACATTGTTTTTTTTTTGACCTGCTATAATGTATATTTTTTGTACAACCATAGTTAAATAAAATTCTATTCTATTCTATTCTATTCTATTCTATTCTACCTGAAGTGGAAAATCCAGTAGTAAATGAAGCTACAGAGGTGGCTATTTCAGGGCATGTTGTTCAAGATCTCCCAATGAATATAATCTCCAAAGATTTAAGACCAACGTGAATGAACAGTTGCTGCTTGGTTATCGGGCTATTACAAGTGTGTAAATCAGATATAAGACACTACGTCACAACATCCCATTTAATTGATTATTTCCTAACTCTACTGGCCTCGGTATATTGTACGTTTTAAATTTTAAACTGTAACTTATAATAGAAGTATTAACTTTAACTTCAGATATTTTGTACTTTTGTTTATTTAACAGTGCACGCTTGTTCGCCGGAAATGTGCATCCATCCCATTGCTGGAAACGTATTAGTAAAATAAACATTTTTCCGGTCAAATATTGATGCTGCACTTAATTAATTTTAATGCGCATCATATTATATTATTTGCTTTTATACTGGTGTGAAAAATATTTTAATGGTGTTATAAAAAGAACCCAACGTATTAATGTATTATATTTTATTTCAATTTGGATTCCCTTGGGCTTATTAACTATTAATTGATTGAACGTTCATTTGGATTGTTAAAAGTGTGTTGCCATTGAACTTTTCAAGAGTCGTCTGGATAACCAAATGGAGGTTGCTTTAACAGAATCCAGAAAATTTTTAAACGACTATTTACTTTAGTATGAAATATTAAAATTTCCAACGACTATACCTAAAAACAAAACAATTTTATCGAATATGAAAGTCAATATCAAAATTTATATTATTTATATTTCATTCAATTCGATGCGGACAAAATCCAATATTAACGTTTTATAACATAATTATTGTTGGCATGACAATGGATCCACAAAATTTCAGCCGAGTTGATTGCAAAATAAATGGTATTTCCAATTTAATTTCTCGTAAAATATAAACCAAGTAATTATATTATTGTGTTTTTATCGACGTTTATAAATACGATGTTTTGAAAATAGATGTTTATATTATTAATTATTAAAGAAGAGTGTATTTAAAGAATTGTTTGTAGGTCGGCAATAGAGTGAATTCTCTAAAACGAATATTATTCTTATACAGGGTGGACATTTGAAAACGAAACAAAGCCAATTTTGGGCACCCCAGGTTATTAGGAAGGTCCCATACTAAGCACAAGAAAGCTGACGACATCATCTGGTATTAAAAGAAGCAGCATTCAAACGATATTAAAAAAACACAAGTTTCATCCTTACAAAATACACCTGGTACAAGAACTTAACAAAGACGATTTTGATAAGGGATTGCAATTTTGTGAAATTATAAGTCAACGGGCAATAAATGATCAGAACTTTCTTTTCAACGTATGTTTTTCTGACGACTGCTCTTTTTTTCCTAAACGGTACGGTGAATTGTCAGAACTGTTGTTATTGGCTGATTTAAATCCCACAATATTTCCTGAGGTGCATACGCAACATCCGGAAAAACTGAATGTTTGGGCTGTCATTTTTTGATAACCGTATTTTTACATGGCAATTTAACCGGCGAAATATATCTAAAATTATTACAAAACGCAATTTATCTAGCGTTAGTAAAACTGACTGAGAATGACGATCAGTACATGGAAAACCACTTAATATTCCAGCAAGACGGTGCGCGACCCCACTTTGCACTCACTGTGCGTCACTATTTGGACCAAACGTTGCCAAGAGTGGATTGGAAGGAGAGGAAGTATTGAGTGGCCCCCACATTTTCCGGATCTAAGCCCGTTAGACTTATTTTTATGGAGACACTTATGACCGTATTCTCCGCAATGTTTTAAGCTGGCTTAAAAAGAAAGCCGCTTTAAGATTCCGTTTTCTTAAGCACCGTTAACCTTAAGAACCGTAAGCTTACTTAATTTTAAGCCCACAATAGTGGAGGCTTAATATCGGGCTTAAGGTCTGCATCTGCGCATTTATAAAATTAAAAAGACAAACAGTAAAATCCAAAACTTCTAACAATTATTTTCAAGCACAGCACAAAGTGTAATAATATACCTTTGCTTTTGTAGGCTTTAATTAGCAGAACTTGGCTAAAGCTATACTGACATGACAGTGACTTATAAACTAATAAATAGATTACAAACAGGTTACAATATATAACACGTAAAGAAGGTATCAGGTAATATACATATACAAGTAATGCATACAGCAATTATATTACACAAAGCACATGAAACGAAAAATAAGGTTACAATGTTACAAATTTCTTTCTCTGTACTCTACCACTTGACGGCCTCAGTCTCTGAGCAAAAAAGAAGAGAAAAATGCGACGTTTCCAAATCTTAAGGAGGCTTAATTAAAACCCGACAATAATTGTTTCGGTGCTTACCTTAAATTAGTTAAGTGAGTTTAAGAAATTAAGTCAACTTTAGTTAAGTCAGCTTTTCTACATAACGGAGAATACGGGCAATAAAAACTAAAATTTATGCCACCCAGCCAACATCATTGGAACACCTACAACAACGGATAACTAAGGAATGTCGTCAAGTCACCCCACAGATGCTTCAAAATGTACGAGGGCGTTATGTATAAAATCTCTACTATTGCTTGAGGTTATACTCTATATTAAAATACCTTTAAAACAAAGTATTGCTCGACCCCCCCCCCATTCTATTTAAAATTTTAGGGATAGTTGTTTGACTTTCAGGGTGCAAAAATGCCAAAAAAATGTTTCCCCCTATAATCAAAATTCGACGGGTTCGAACGTTTTTTTTTTTTAAACCTGGAGTGCCCAAAATTTGCATTGTTTCGTTTTCAAATTACCACCCTGTATATAAATGCTAGGACCGGAGAAAATAATTACAGTTTAAATTATTTTCTTAGCCGATAAAGTTATTCAACTTCTACAGTGTCAGTTTTTTAAACTATTACAAAGTAATATCTCAAAAACTGTTTTAATTATTTTCATGTCAATTTACACCTCAATAGAATCCTATATTTAGGCCCGGTTTAATAATGTGCTGGGAAAGTCTCTGACTGTTACCAAGAGCATAAATTTTATCTCTCTGGTAAACCTCTAGACAACTTCTGATCAGTTTATCAATACAATTTTAACCTAATGACAGATAACCACAGCTCTAAAATTTGGCAACGTGAGGTTGCAAAATCCACTAAACTAAAGAAGATATTATAGGGTTATGTTACAAGTTTTAGCATAGACCATTTTGGTCATAACATGACGTATTCTTTTAGGTTTTGGTTTATATTGATTAATCCAAGTGTATTGGGAGTTCAAGTTACTTCAGGAATATGAAGAGAGAAAACGAAAAAGTAAAAAAAAGGGTCTGGAAATTTTTCAAACGCTGAATTGTTGCAAAGGGCTTAGAGCACAGTCCTATAAAATAAAGAAAAACCGGTCAAGATCAAAGTATCTATTGTAACATTAAAACTTTTATGACTGCATCCAGCAGAATACTTGAGCATAATAAATAATAATTTCAACTAAAAGCCTACATACTTACCGTTGTGTAGGATAGCGAATCATATTTTCTATTCCATGTAAAAAAGGGTGCACGGTATCCTTAGACAATCTAAAACGATTGACAAAGTCCGTAACATCTCAGTAATTAATGTGATTTGGGCAGTGGTGAAAAATCCTTGGTCTTCTCAATACTATATTAACATAATCTTCCAAATCATCATAAAAAAAACGCATTCATTTTTTTTCTCAAATTGCCAAAATTTACTAAATTTGAGGTTATAGCATTTTTGTTTCAACTTTTAATCCACTGGCAAATCGTTAACAGCCAAGTTTTCTGCTGGGTAAATTATCCTACTGGCAAGGATTCTTTACCTTGCTGTTAATGCTATCAGAAGATTAATAAACAGATTTTTTGATTGACAGCAGAATAACTATGCCAGAGACTTTGCCAGCACATTACTAAACTGGGCCTTAATCGTTTAAATTAAAAATTCAAATTATTTAAAAAATTGCCCCATTATGGCGCTGTCTTAATAATGTGAATGGAAAGCTTATTTACTTTTGCGGTAGTTTGGTCATCTGTTAACCTTAACATTAAAAGTGCTGTACCTTTTACACCTTGGCATGGAGCATTAGCAGTAAATAATGCAATATTTGGATTATTGTTACGATTTTTAGATAAATCGCTAAGTAAAAAAACAAAATATCAAAATTCAATCCAAGAAGGAAAACTTAAAATGAAGGAATAGTAGCCAAAAAAGCTATTTACTTGGGATTTAAAAGTTGTAATAAAAAAAAATAGCAAAACTTCCGTAAAAGCTAATATGAGATTTGTTTTTTTGGGAAAATAGTGTTAGGTATTTGCAAATAACTTATGACATTATTAGGTAGTAACAAAATACAAACGATGGAAATTTAATATAAAGCGAGTCTAGGGGTACCACCTGCCTCAGCTAGCTCAAACTCGTGGCAATTGTAAACTGGAGTGGTTCTTTCAAGTAAGGTCCTTGCCAGTAAAACTATAATGTGTACGCGTATGGTCACCAAGGGATGCTGCTGAGCAAGCCAAGATATTGAGCGCCACTCACAGATACTTTTAGCTCTAACTTGATACAACAACACCAAATTCCTGTGAGTAAAACAATGGGATCCACACACAAACAAAACAAAACACAAAAAATTAATCAAAGTAATTTAATTTAAAAATATTTAGGTGATTTTAAGTTACACATAAATGCTTAATTCAACTTCTGTTAAATAACTAGTCAGTTGATTTACCACATCAGATGAAATAGTAAAGGACATGAGTTTGTCTAGGTTGAAAAATAGTAGCGCTAAGGTTACAACTCTTTAACAATTCCCTTTATACATCTGACTAACTTAGATTAATTTGGTAAATTCATTAAAATATTGAAATATGCTATTAAATTGCGTTATAAATAGAGCAGAAGAGCTGATGGCTTTGATTACAACAAAGAAAGGAGAAACTACATAATTTTAGGTCTAGATTAGAAGTTACAATCGGATGTCTTCAGTACTGAAGAGTCAAAATATCGTGAATATTTGCAGATAAATAGGTACTTATCAGCAGGGTCGTCCTGGCAGTGGCTGGTTTTCTTAAAGTATAGCCCCTTGCTGCTTAGTAAGGTTGGCAAATAGGCCTCACAAATGCCTGAATGGTAATTAAGTCCAAAACCCCTCGGGGCTCATCTTAGTTGACCAGAAAAGCCGAGTTATCGGAAACCCGGGAAAGGGTAGTAACAGTAAATCAAAACCGTTAACGTAAAGGAAACTCAGTGTGGTAGAAGAAGAATAATTCTGATCTAAACAATAATTTATGGATGGAGTTTTAGGTTATGTGGAAAAAATCTCTTAAAAATATCGATATTCCATGAAAATATACGTTGTGAACTTATCCTTAATTAAGAATTTATTATGGAAAACACAGAGATGGGGAAGAATTTGCCGAATTTGTCTACAAGGGCTAAGTGTCTGACTAGTCGTCAGAATTTTGTTTGACCAAATGACACCGATGACAGTATTCCGTCAAACCCAAGAACCCAAACTATCAATCAAACTATCTAGAACCCGAACCAGCAATAGACATATTAAAATAGCAGGTAGGGACAGCCCTGGGGAACGTGCCCCGAACCTCTCCAAGGAGTAATGGCGGCAGACGCCAGGCTGTAGGCAGGCCAAAGATTTCAAAACTTGGCATGATAGGGCCAAGTTAGAATGGATTCTTAATAAGAGTAGGCGTGCCCTGAATTCTTTGGTAGGACTTCTAATAGGACAATGCAAGTTACGAAAGTACCTGCATACGATGGGTGTCGAGAAGGGTCCGATATGTACGGGATGTTTGGAGGATAAGGAGACACCACTGCACTTCTTGTGCGCCTGCAAAGCCCTGGGAAGACTCAAACAGTAAGTCTTTGGGATAGTGGTGATCCAACAGGAAGAAGTCAGGACCCTTGACTTGGAGTAACGTTCTGACTTTCACGAGAAAGTCGGGTAGGTTCGGCGAGGGTCTGAGTGGTTAAGTGGATGGAAGACCCAGAGGTAGGTAAAATGGATCGCATTTGGTTTACTTGCTAGGTCCGTATGCCTCCCTTCACCTACTACTACTTACTACTGGGCCAAACATTAACTTTGTTTATGTTGTTGTTTATGTAAGTTGAGAGTTAAGTATAAACTGGTTTAAACCCAAAATTATCATAAATGCATAAAAAAATTTTTCCACTACTAACCTATAACATCGCCATTATTGACCAATTATTAACGCTAGAAATCGTTTTTCTCTACCTTATAAGTCATTATTGACCATGGTCAATAATAAGCCATTGAAATCCATTATTGACCGATCTTTGACCTTAACCGAATTTTGTTTGAACGCAGGTAACTTGATTTTTTAATTCTACAACATCAATTCATTGCGGTTAGGCAACCAGATAATTATCAATACATATTAGATTACTTGATATTGTAAAATATCGATACAATCAACATTTTTTCTGCTTCCATCCTTAATTCGGGAGGTGTACACATAATATTATCACTAACATTTTCTTCGCTCATTTTTAAAAAAAACGCAAAACTCGTGAAATCTGATGACACAAATAAACACAAATTGACATTGACAAAGCCACCTGACAAAACAACAAAATATTTTGCCAATTCCAAAGCGCAGGTAACTTGATTAAAAAATATACTTATACCTACCTATAATTTTTTATAATTATTATTAATACTATAAAGATAAATGTCATATAAAAGTTTGTAGTAGTGGAAAAAATAATATATTAACCACGGTTTAGACAGCTTATTATAGCCCTCGCGTCTTAAATCCCTCGTCGCTTCGCTCCTCGTGATTTAAACTCGCCGCTCGGGCAATAATGATGGCTGTCTAAACCTTGGTTAATAATATACTATTATTTTAATTTTAAACCCATTGCAATCCGAAACCACTATATATGACAAGTAGGTATAATAATATTATTTTGTAGGTTTTTAAATTGATTAAACTTCCCAAAAACGATATACTTACCATATTGTAAATAAACAACAAAAAGTGTTATTTTATATCAGATAATTTATAGCAAGTGTACATATTTAATAAAATTTCGTTTTTATTAATGTTGCCCTGGCTGTCAGACCAACTCGTACAAAAATGACGATTTATGGGTTATTGAGCGTACTCAAAACGCTCCGTAACATCCATCATACTAAATATTACATCGTTTTGTTGCAGCTGGATTATCTCGTATCAATTCTCAACAATACAGATTTCTGAATGAAAATCTGGAAATAACTCAATTTTAATTGTGCAAGAAACTGCTTTAATCGGCGTAAGAATTAAGTTTTTACACTGCGTCAATTAAATTAAAACCAAAATTACTGACAACAAAAACAATTTTTTTTATAACACTTTCACAACTCCCTCTTAAAATATACCTTCAATAGTAATTAATTCTAAACTCAAAAAAATAAAATTGGTTTCAGAGATCTAGAAACAAATCTCAAAAATGTATTTTAAATGTGAATAATAAGTGTTGAAATAAATTCTAAATTTAGCACCTTGTGATACAATAAAATGGTTCTTGCTTGTCAACGAGTTTTATAAAAGTATTATAGTACGATATAAAACCTTTTAACCAATATACAGTGCTTAGCGGTAGACTTTAATACCTGTTGGGTGTCAGTGCCGATGGCAAAATGATAATAGTTCAATAACTTTTCTAAGAAACAAGAAGTAGTCCATTTTCTGTGGCGAGTTTATGAATAGAAATAAAGGTCTGTCTTTACCACCAAAATACGTTTATTAACCCCTCTAGGGTAGAAGTTAAGGGTTAGGGAAAATACATGAGAGTAAATGTTAAATTAAATTTCTTAACGTAGACGTTGTACTAGTTTCGACTTTAGTGAAAGTCATCATCAGCAACTCAGTAATAAGAAATTTCTTTTTAGACTATGATCAAGACAAGTGGGTAAGAAAGTGGTTCAACAATATAAAATCTTAACCTGTCATTAGCCAATGGATTCGACAGCAGTTTATCGTGCTAATTCATACAAGAGGGGAAATATTTTTGGAAATATTTTTGGAGTAATTGGTATTAAATCGGAAAGTCATACTAGACTATTAACAGTTGTGCAGTACAATATTAATGTGAAAGACATTAAGTGAAATATATTACTGATACACGTGCTACTCAGATATTATAGGATTAATCAATCAATTTTATGAAATTTCAATTAAGTTATGTGGAGACATAATTTGGTGGTTTTTAGAAAAATCAATGGAAATAAAATAAATTATTATTCTCAAAAACAAAAAACTTAAAGCAAACTGGAGTTATGACGTGAAATTTGGAATTTGTCTGAAAAGGAAGAAAATTTACAATTCAGTATTGAAGATTAAGATTTAAAACATAAGGTATCACTATAAGTTAGTTTGTTTTTTTCTCTGTATAGCAAATTTATTAAAACTGTACTCACCACATTGTCAACACTCCATTTTAAATTTCAACTTCCGTGAAAAAGGAATAAAATTACGAAAATAAAATTAAAAATTAAGAATTAGCAGGTACCAACAGAGGCACTTTTCTTTTCTTTTTCTTTTTTGGTGATGACTTCATTAAATCAAATATATTAAACATCTAGGAACAACGCGTGCTAGTCAAAGCAAATGTCGTTGTAAAATGGAGAGTACCAAGATTATCAGTATTGCAAATTTCGTTTTTCAATATATTTGATTACCGGAAACCCTACCCTATTCGAATATATATTGAAAAACGAAATTTGCAATACTGATAATCTTGGTACTCTCCATTTTACAACGACATTTGCTTTGACTAGCACGCGTTGTTCCTAGATGTTTAATATATTTGATTTAATGAAGTCATCACCAAAAAAGAAAAAGAAAAGAAAAGTGCCTCTGTTGGTACCTGCTAATTCTTAATTTTTAATTTTATTTTCGTAATTTTATTCCTTTTTCACGGAAGTTGAAATTTAAAATGGAGTGTTGACAATGTGGTGAGTACAGTTTTAATAAATTTGCTATACAGAGAAAAAACAAACTAACTTATAGTGATACCTTATGTTTTAAATCTTAATCTTCAATACTGAATTGTAAATTTTCTTCCTTTTCAGACAAATTCCAAATTTCACGTCATAACTCCAGTATGCTTTAAGTTTTTTGTTTTTGAGAATAATAATTTATTTTATTTCCATTGATTTTTCTAAAAACCACCAAATTATGTCTCCACATAACTTAATTGAAATTTCATAAAATTGATTGATTAATCCTATAATATCTGAGTAGCACGTGTATCAGTAATATATTTCACTTAATGTCTTTCACATTAATATTGTACTGCACAACTGTTAATAGTCTAGTATGACTTTCGGATTTAATACCAATTACTCCAAAAATATTTCCAAAAATATTTCCCCTCTTGTATGAATTAGCACGATAAACTGCTGTCGAATCCATTGGCTAATGACAGGTTAAGATTTTATATTGTTGAACCACTTTCTTACCCACTTGTCTTGATCATAGTCTAAAAAGAAATTTCTTATTACTGAGTTGCTGATGATGACTTTCACTAAAGTCGAAACTAGTACAACGTCTACGTTAAGAAATTTAATTTAACATTTACTCTCATGTATTTTCCCTAACCCTTAACTTCTACCCTAGAGGGGTTAATAAACGTATTTTGGTGGTAAAGACAGACCTTTATTTCTATTTTCTAAGAAACTTTTTCAAATAAGTCAGAAAGTTGACTATAGTCCGCCTTACGGGTCTGTAGCTTAAACGGCTGAGGAGACAGGGGGGTGAAAGGCGTAAAAAAGTCAGCTTTAACTGTAGCGGCATAAGGATTACGGCTTCAAGTACAAAAAATTGAACAAAAAAATAGTTATAATGAAATCGTCTCGTGTCGTAGCATGGCGGCAAGAATATTTACCTAAAATTAAATTTCGCCAATTAAAATTTGGTTCGACACACACGATCTTGTTAAGTATGGTTGGGTGGATGATAGTAATAACTTATTACTATGTTGTAAATGTTCTGCATAGAATATTGCTGCTTCAATCCATGTTTCCCACCGGGTAATTACAGGTTCTGGAGGTAAACTAACTCCTGGTAATCTCTCCTTATACATCTGCACTCTTAGAGGTGCTTTTAGAAACACTTCTGCGACTCGGTTTATTCCATGTGAAAGACGTGGCTTACGTGTACCATATTGGAGTAAAAGGTTCTTAAGTTTTGGCCCACTTTTACCATATACGGTGTTGCATCAGAAAAAAGCACTAAGTACTTCTCATCTGGGCCTGGATTTGGTAGGAAAAAGCTCGATAGGGACTACTGAATAAATCGGGTTACGGTCACATTATTAGTTATGTCTAGCTGCGTAGAAGCTATTTATTATGGGTTTATTGTTTATATGTCTTCTTGAAGTGCTACAATCATAAGATGTGCCATGTATCTGCTACAAGTATCAGTGCTTTTATCAACAATAAGGTAAACATTTTTATCACCCAGTGAAGTCTAATTTCTCTTAAAGCGGTTTTATATACTGAATAGACATTTTTCTTTCTAAGTATGGATTCGTCAGGAATGGTTTGTTGACAATATTTTTGCAAAAAATCTCTAAATCTCGACAAATTTCCTTGCCAGATTTCGATTTTTTGTAACTTTGATTTATGCAGCGGTGTTTTCAAATGTTGATCGATTTAGAACTTCCTTTTACAAACAATAATTTTTGCACAAGCTTCACAGAAGACTTTCTCTCCACTAAACTCTAACTCTGGAAAATTTTTATTCCACGAAGATGTTTTCGCCACTTTAGACATTTTGAACACAAATTTGAAATCACCAGTTTCGCACTGAGAATACTGAAATATTTCGATAAACTAAAACAGAACTACGTATTACAACCCGATATAAATACCGTTTGTTAAGCAGATAATAATAAGTCATTATTAAATGACAATTAATAACCCTCAACAATATACCTACCTGCAAACCCCGGAAACCCCCAATAAATAATAAATATCTGCAGATTGGAAAATCCCTGAAACAAGTGCCGGACTAACGCCGAAAAGATAAAAATATGCTTATAAAATAATAATTTGGGAAAAATATGCATTTTATTATAAAATTGACAAAATATGCAGAAAATGCATAGATATGCACTCGGCATATATTCCGCCCTTTAGTTATAAGTATACACTTAATAAACCTTATTCTAGCGGCAAACGAGTATAAAAATATTTTATGACGACATTAGATGTATCAAATAACACAGTGTCTTTTTGCAAATCGATGATACGGGATGCGTGGAAGGGAAAAGAAAAGGAATGCATGAACGTTATGTAAATAAAACAAGTGAACTGCAGATCCAAGATATTATGCTTCATATCAATTCTTTCCCCGAATGGAATCCCATTATTGTCGTGCCCAGGCCAAAATAGTAATTTACGTTACAAATCGGAAAGTAGTGTTTTCCAGGTCGAGACAAGCATAGGCGAGTTCTGGAAGCTTGGAGAGACCTGCAAAACACTAATTTTTGGTTGCGTGACGTACAATATTTTTTTTAAGACCGACACTTCGATATACATTTAATTCTTTAATTTTATATTATTTTATATAAAAAAGCGATTAACAATACTAAAACAAGATAAAAAATAAAGATACTGGATACAACTGCATAAACTGATTAACAGACCTATGATCAAACTCACAAGTTAACGCGAGCCGTTAATTTCAAAATTAAAGTGAGTGGGTTAAAATCCAATGCTATTTTCCATTTTGGTATGATGCAACTACAGTTAACGGTCGTGTTAATTCTCGATCTCGTCATCCTAAACAGGAGTGACGCAATCCCTAAAGTGAGTACTTTAGCATATTTGAGCCAATCAGGGACGAGTTCGGTTATCAATCGCGGAAATTTTGAAGATTGTTTGGAAATGTCAAGTTGTCAAGCGGTCAATGAACTTTTGCGAGCGGATGACGGCCACAGCTGGGTTTTATTCGCATATTTGTTGATTTTAGGCGATTTTTGCTTCAAAAATTAGTAATTGAATAGTTTTTGGTGAAAAATGCAACGTTTGTTAGATGTATTAGCTCGTTTTTTATAAAGAAATGGAAATATATTAATAACGGTAAGTTAAAACACAATTGTAAGTACATTGTTGGTATAGATTTTTACAAAGGATTTTACTTTCAGATTATTTTACTTTAAAAATCTTGAAATTACTGAACAAAGTTGATTTGATTTGATTTACAACTCCCTTATAGTGACTTTTATACCTTTTAGATCATAACAAAACATGAGAGGAGAGAATTTCGAGGAGATTTCCTTCTATTTACCTAAATCCGTACCAGCTACTGAATTACACGTAGAAGTGAATAAAATATAAGAATTATACCATTTTCTAATATTTATTGAAGCCTTCAAATAGTTTCCTATAATTTACAAGCTGAAAAATACATGATGTTAAAGTTAAATTCAGCTTTGGCAACAATTTAT
Organism: Polydrusus tereticollis; assembly: GCA_963920685.1. Taxonomy (NCBI): domain Eukaryota; kingdom Metazoa; phylum Arthropoda; class Insecta; order Coleoptera; family Curculionidae; genus Polydrusus; species Polydrusus tereticollis. Next base: position 29,620,533 of record OY987332.1, on the reverse strand, counting down.
ACCTAATAGAGGTAAGTTTTTAAACTAGGTAGCTAGATACTAGATAATTATTAAAACCTGGATCAACCAAGTATTGTTTCGTACAAATTACACAACTTGTGTTGTATTTATAGATCTTATAGTAGGTACCTAATGTTTATAAAAAATTGAACCACTAGGGTCACAATTCAAAAGCCCAGGTAGGAATACAAAAGTGAGAGTAAGGGCTTTGTCCCTTGGTATTCGTTGGGCTTTGATCCATTTTTCTAAAATATTTACAACAGTTTTAAAGTTAGAAATAGAATAGAGAGTAGATATTTTTGTTGTTTACTTACCTAAGTGCTTGTAAAAATATCTCATAAGGTAAGGATTCAGGTTAGTTATCCTATCTATCCTATGCAGAGCATTCCTTTGTTTATTTTTAATAAAAATATCAACATTCTATCTTATTAAACCTTTTTTTTACCATTTTATTAATAATTTGATTAGATCGAGATGATGTCTACTAGTATTAAAAAAACATTCAGTCCTATTTTTATACCTACCAGTATCTTAACAAAGAACATATGCACCTGTAAAATTCAGAAACTAAAATATTACTATCGAGGAATGGTAGCCTAGAGCAAAGTTAATACTAAAAATATTTAAATAAGTTCGAATGTTATTTTACTATTTTTTGTTTGTAGGCAAATGAGGCAGAAGCAGCTGGATGCAATACGAAGAACTAGTATAGAATGGGCAAGATTAGAAATTGAGATGTAGAAGGAAAGAATGCCAATGAAGTCGAGTTGTTGAGTTTAAAAATACCTGAAATGTTCTGAGGTGCAAAAATTATTAAAGCAATTAGTGTCAGAAACATGGACAATGGATAAACTTTAGACTGCAGTAAAGTCGCGACAGGAACAGGGTACAGCCCCATATTTATAATAAAAATATTAAATTATAGAAATTACTTTTAGATAACTTTAGGTATACTAAAATTCTAAAAGAATCGCTTAACATAACAGCATTGTTTAAAAACATGACCCTTTTTATATTTCCTGTATGAAGGTATCTCTGAGACTTCCTTAAAATTTTATCGCAAAAACAGTAGGTATAGTATCTTTCGGTTTAGAAAGAAGTCAGTTGAGGTTACATTTTTATGGCATGTATCACATTCTAGTTACTTTTATTTTAGGTGGAGATATATGTTGATTTAGGACCGGATTTAATATATATTTTTTTTATATTAATTAAAATGCGACGAGGTCAGTAACGAACAAGGTCAACTCTAAATTATTAAAGACATGTTAAGGGGTTTTAAAATATTAATTGGTTAAATTACCACGTTTTTCCGGAGGTACAGGGAACAGTATACTTATGATTTCCTGATCGAAAATTTTCTAGTTTTCACACTAATTTTAATATTACATAAAGAAGCTGTCTCAAAACATCACCAAAAGGATTAAACAATCAAGGTTACAGTTTTATAATAATTATCAAATAATAAATAAAATACTCCCGAATACGATTTTGTTTTGAACAAGTTTCTTTTGAGTTTTGGGTTACTTTTTTTAGTAAGCAGAAAGTGACACATATAAAATTCTAACGTTAACTAACTTCTTTTTAAACTGAAAAATATTATAGCTTTGTCGTGAAACCAAAATACAAAAAAAATTTAGCAAGTTCTTGATAAGATATTATTTTAGTCTTGACAATCGTGTTGAATATTATTAGCAGGACCTACCTACCTACCAGATTTTGTAAAAATTGTAAATGTGATTTTGCTCGCTAATAAATAAATAAGTAACAACGAAAATAGTTTATATAATGGTTTTACTAAATTAATATCTAAAATTACAGGAGTAACTTAATTGTTAAACCAAATTTACATTTTATAACGTAAAATTACAACTGGAAGCAGCAAACTAGTGTCATGTCTCATGGCTTTGTGTTTCATGTGGTGGGGTTTTCTCTATCTACTGCAACTAGATATTCCAAAAACCTAAAATTGTTAACAGCATTTTACAAATTAATTTTTTACCTAGCTACAGGGCATCCTGGAATGTCACTCCTGAAGTTTCCCATTTGACAAACCTACTTTTATGATTGCTCAAAAAAGGTTTGCTGAATGAGAATTTTGGAATGAAATTCAAAAATAAATCAAGTTTATTTTAACATATTTTTAAATTGTATAGTAATTATCCCCATGGCAGAAAGCAAAAACTAAAATGTCTACACATTACTAACGTCGAATAATATACTATGTAGTTTATAGTAGATGAAAGCGAGACCTTTTATGTAGGGTTGTAACAGGCACTTTAATATGTACTGAGATAGAAAAGTGGGAATTTTTAGCTGTATAAATGCCTATCTACAGTTTTTTCTCCAGCCTAGTCCTAGAGTTATTCAAACTACTATCCTCTGCAGACCAAAAACTTGCCCTGACTGGCTTGCACAGCCTCATGTCAGGACTGCATAGGACATCACTGAGTGGAAGATGGCAAATATATACCATCCTCATTGTAACCTCTGACACACAATTTTTGGCCATGGCTTTTATATATAAGTTATTAAATGGTCTTCTCCCATCTTACCTTGGTGGATTTATTGCCCATAACAGTGATGTACATAATTACCCTACTCGAAATAGAAATGATTTTTATATCAAGAGGACTAATTCCAGGAGAGCTATGAATTCTTTATTTTTCAAAGGTCTTAAAGAGTACAATGATCTACCGAGATATGTCAAGGAGTGTTCATCGATTAATAGTTTTAAAAGAGAGCTTAGGACATTTTTTAGAAGTTAAGATAGGCTTTTCCGATATGATGATGTTTTGTAGCCTGAAATATAGATTTTATTTGAGTTTCTAGTGTTATATCTGAAGTATATTAAAACTTGTAGGAGTGTTTTTTAACAAACATCAGTGCAATAAGAATCAGAATACCTGGAAGTGTGAGAATCTAATGCTACCGAAAGATTTCTTTGCATGACTCAAGTGGGCTTAAGGAGTAGATTTTACGAATAATTTTTTTTTGAAGAATAAATAATCTTTGAAGTTCTGAGTAGTTTGTCCTCAGTAAAGCACAAAAAGAGTTAAGTGGCTGTGGGCCAAAAAATAATATATATTTAACAATTGTTTGGGGTTCATAAAGGTTTTGAGGTTGACAAAGGCATAATAAGCAGTTCAGTTTTGCAGCAACATTGTCTACATGGGCTGTTTACTTTAATTGTGAGTCTAGGTGAAGACCCCGAAACTTGCATTGTTCTACTCTTGTAATAAAATTATTATTCAATTTTAAGTATAAATCAGGAATCTGCTGCTTTTTATAGAATGCCATGTAATGGGTTTTATTTGTGTTAACAACTAGATGATTTGTTTGGCACCAAACAGAAAATCTAAGCAGAATTGTATAAGTTATTTCAAGTAGTTGATTAAGTGTAGAAGCAGGTATGACTACTGTTGCATCATTTTTTCAAATCGTTTATAAATAATGCAAAAAGCAAGGGAGAGATTACGCCATTACGCCTCTTTAGGGAACGCCCTGATCTGATATTTAGTTTCTCCGAATAGGAGCCCTAAAGTTTTACTCTTCTTTAGCGATTAGAGAAAAATGATTCCAGCCAGTCAGAAATATTACCACGTATTCCCATAGCATGCAACTTTCTGAGCAAGATGTCAGTGTCGACGCAGTCAAACGCTGTGCTAAGATATGGAGTGATATTTTGGGGTAGTTCAACGGAAATACACAGAATTATAGTCATGCAAAAAAGGTGCATCCGAAATATTTTTAGGATGAAACAGCAGGAAAGTTGTAGGTCTGTTTTTGTAGAAAAAAATATTCTGACGGTAATAGGAATGTACATTTTGGACTCTGTAATATTTGTATGTGATAATAGGGATCTTTTCCTCGATTTTAATGTGAAACATGATTATGACACTCGCCATAAAAGTAATTTAGTACCAGAAAATTATAACTATACTTACATACCTCCAAAAAAATGTAAAATACTGCATCATAAAAATTTTTAATTGTTTCTCAGACGAAATTAGAAACCTGCCAAAGAATAAACTAAAATATACCTTAACAAAATATCTAGTCAGTAAGGCCTTCTACAACCTTAATGAATTCTTTGATGATCCTGATAAAGGAATAATTCAGTGTTAAATTTTAAATGTTTGTTACAATTTTAAGCATGTGTAATTTTATCAAAATTGTCATTGTCTAAATGTAATGTAATTACAAATTTAAAATGGTTATTTACAAAAATCTCTCCAGACATTGTTCAACAGCCCCTATTGGTTTTTTTTTTATTATGTTTATAGTAAATGTAAGCATCTTATTATTGAACAAATAAATACTATTGTATTGTATTGTATTAAATCGAAAAATAGAGCTATAGTATAGTAAATAGAATCTATTGTTTTATAAATATATTCCAAGAGATCGTAAGCAGCTGTGCTAGTAGAGAAGTTTGAGCAATACTAATAAAAAATTAGGTAGGTACTATATTTTAAGACGGGACCTACCTTCACATTATTAGATAATGATCCTTTTATTAGTGAATAAAATTGAATCGAGTTTAATCACATTGGAATCTTCGTGAGTCCTGATATGTGCTGGTAATTTTAGGTTGGTCATATCCTATAACATCACATTATATCACTGGGAAAAAGGCTAAAATAAAAAAAAAAACTAAAATTATACAATACATACTTTGCTTTCACTGCGAATAATCTCTTAGTTAGTTATCTGTCTAGTTGGAAAGCATCTCATACCATAATCTCTCTTTTTCTAAGTGAGTTTTCTGACACAAGTTGTTCTCAATTTCTGTTAAGCAGATAAATTATTGAGTACCTTTTAACTTTCATGCAGCAACCACATTCTACTGATGTTAATACATAAGTGTAAGCCGGACTACAAATACAAATACTAATAATCTTTATTCCCACTAGGAGCCCTAAAGTAATTAAAAGTACATTTAATATGAAGTACCTAGTAGGTAAATACATATAATTGTTTAGTAACTAACCTCTTTACGTATCAAATATTTTCTTTTACCATTTTCTTGGTGAAAACTTGTCACAGTTACCAATTGAAATAAACTTTGCCTTGTGTCTGTGTTCTTTACTGGTTAATACTTTGATTCCAATCCATATTCTAAAAAAAACAGCTGTAATAATGTAAATATGTAAACAAGCATTCAATTGAAATATATAAATAGGTACTTACGACATAAAATAATGTATCTCGAACGCACACTATAAAACTTTCTCTCTAAAATCTAAAATCTATACTATATTTAGGTTAAGAATTCTGACACTTAAATCTGACAATCACATCCGATAACTTTAACCGCTCAGCTGTTTCTCCACCACAGTGAAAAATCAAGAAGTAGGCTGTTTTCGGTTGTTGTCATGGAAACACTCACGTTAAAAGTTAAAGTGAGCATTTGATCATAGGGCTGAAAATACGTTATTTTTGAATATTTGTGTTAAATGTACAATTGTGAACGTTAAATATCTGAATGAAAGATGTGTCTGAAATGCTGGGAATTGTTATATTTTTTGTAGTGGTAGTAACAAAATTAGTTTCCTGTATATTGTCTTTAGAATATCCCGCATGGATTTTGTTTGCTATATCAATTTTGTTTTTTATTGAATCTTCTAGGTAGCCTTCTGCTACAGTGGAGGATTTCCATCCTCCTTGCCGTTTTAAATTTATAATGTCACCTCCTCCATCCACTAGTAGAGTTGCTGAACTTCGACGAAAGCAGTGGCCGGTAACAGACCAGATACATGTCTATGATACAGACTTATACTTTGTGATTGGTTATATAAATAGTAACCGTCAGGTGATAAAGAGAAATAAGCAAGTAATCAATCAAAAAAAAAAATGTCTCTGTAGTACTTTAACTAAAAAGAAACTGTTCGTCCATTTATTATCAAAAATGCTTCTTTAAAATTATAAAGAAATACATTCACTAGCTTCAAGTTATCATTTCTAAAAAATATATTATTTATAACTGCATAACTGCGTCTAGCAACTCGCAGAGGGAAGGTTGGAGGGTTGTGAATGAGATGAGAGGCGTTGATGGCGGGTCGCGTTTCAATGTTCCAGAAATGTCCCCGGACATCTTAAATAACTACTACTGTTCTATGGCAGGTGCACTCACGTCGAAGTTGAACACAACCAATGGACTACATGGGGCGGTTTCGGATCGGCTCATCATTTTTCTTTCAGCCAACGCACACAACGGAGATTACGCGAGCCAGAAATCAATTAAGAATAAGAGCTCGTGTGGTGAGGATGGCATCTCAGCAAAAATCTTTCTATCTCTTCCTGCTCCTGCTTTGAATGCTCTCTCTGGTGCTATTAATCATTCCTGGGTGACTGGTAGGTTTCCGTTGTGTCTGAAGCGGGCTATGGTTATTCCCCTTTATAAGGGTGGTAACCTTGATGACCCCTGCAATTTTCGGCCGATCTCGTTGTCGTCGACCCTTTCAAAGGTCCTCGAAAAACTTGTTAAAGAACAGATTGTGACGTTCCTCAAGCAACAATAAATTTTACACCCTAGTCAATTTGGCTTTCAGTCCGGTAGGTGTACTGAGGATGCGGTGTTTCAATTCTTGGAGAAGGTGTATTTTGGTTTTAACGGCGGAGAGGCTGTTGCGGCGGTGTTCTGTGACTTATCAAAAGCATTTGATTGTGTGAGTCACAGAATACTGCTGCAGAAGCTTAATGCATATGGGCTTAGGAGAACAATACTGGAGTGGTTCCGGTCCTACCTGGAGGGGCGAGTGCAGAGGGTCATCATCGGCTCAAAAACATCTGATGCGGGTGCGATCAGTTGTGGGGTTCCCCAGGGTTCAGTTCTGGGTCCACTACTTTTTCTGTTGTACATTAACGACCTTGCTTTTCTGGACGTTAAGGGACAACTTACACTATTTGCCGATGATACCACCATAATCTGGCATAATCCTAGCCCTGTCGCATTGAGGGATGGAATTGCAACTGATCTCCCGAGGATTGTACAGTGGTTTGACGCTAACTTGCTGACCCTGAATGTTGATAAGACCAATATCTTGGGTTTTAGGTGTGACGTGGGTGGCTTGTTGCTTGGGGATATTCCACTTGCTTTGAAAACAAAAACTAAATTCTTGGGCATTCATCTCGATAACCAATTAAAATTTGATTGGCATATTATGGGGCTGACAAAGAGGGTGGCTTCAGGATGCTATGCTGTACGTATGGTATCTAGAGAAATTGGTGTTACTCTTGCTAGGAAAGTGTACCACTCTTTGGTGGAGTCACATTTAAGGTATGGAATTGGGTTTTGGGGGAATACACATAATTGTCTGCTGCACTCACTGTTTGTTTTACAGAAAAGAGCAGTAAGATACATATACCAAGTAAACGGCAGGGAATCCTGTAGGCCCTTATTTAAATCCAAAAAGATTCTAACGTTGTCATCGTTGTTTGTTCTGGAGACGGCGGCATGTATGATGTATAAACGTAGAGATATCTTGCCCGGGCCTAGTCACTCTTATGCTACGAGGCAAACACAAGACCTTCACTTGCCCATACCTACTTCGGCCCTAGTGAAAAATTCAATCATATATGAAAGCCGTAAAATATATAATCACCTTCCTGATAATTTAACGGCTTGCCCTGCACTTTGCCTATTCAAACGGTCTGTAAAGAAATTACTGGTGGAGAGAGCCTATAACGATTTGGGTGAATACTTTGACGACCACTTTTAATCTATATCTGGGTATATGTGTATGTATTTTGAGGAACCTTTTTCTGTTTTGTCTGTTTACTTTGATTTGATTTTGATTTTAATTATTTACTGTTTATTTACCATGTTTTAGGCTGCTTTTATTTAATTTTACTTAGAATTATTTTATTTAATTTTATTTTGTTTTATTTTATTCCACTCTATTTGATTATACTTTATTTTATTTTTATTTTAGTGTACTCTATTGTATTTTACTGTATTTATAAAATTACTTGCATACATCTGAAAAGCTTTGTTAACAAGATTTATCTTACTAACAATAAAGCATAATTGATTTGATTTGATTTGATTTGATTTAGAGAAAACCAGCATAGCAGAGACATAGGTAGAACTTAGTCTAATTAGCGTACACTCATCATTTAACTAAATCTCGTGCATTTTCGCTTATCTCGGCTACGATTCAGTATTAGTGCTTGCTTTGATACTAATTGCGTTAACAAAAGACAAATAACAAGTGAAACTAAATACACGAGTTAAATGATACATATACACAGTGTGTAAAAAGTCCCGGACCGGTCAATTATTTAGAAAATGGCGCACAATATAAAATAATTTCCGGTATAAAAATTGTAGGCCTTCTATAATAATCTATAAAACTAGGACACCTGTAATTATGTGCCTCAAACAGCCATGGTAAACAAAACTTTGGTTTATTTAAACGGAATGACCCATTTTTAATCACGTTTTCTGATGCCTCTAAACATTCTAAACAACAATTATCAAACATGTCATATGGCTAAACCCATTAGTATAAGAAATAATTTGAGTTAAAAGACATAAATACAACTGGTAAGATATTACATACATTTTCCATTTTTACAAGCTGGTACCAGAATGTTTCGCGTCACTGTCATATTAATTTCTGAAAATGTCTCTCAACGAACGGGAACGTATAACTTCACTAATAATCAGAGGTTTTGGAGACCGACAAAGATCATTTACCGAAACAAAGCAATTTTTCAATATAACTTTTTCAAACCGACAGCCTATATCAAAATCTACAATTGTGAGAACAGTTCAAAGATTCGAGGAAACCGGGTTGCAGAGATAAAGTTCGTTCCGGAAGACCAAAATCGGCAACTAGTGATGAAAAAAAATTAGAGACTTTACTTCATTTTGTTTAGGATTCACATTTGTCCTTAAGAAAAGCTGCTACCCAAGTTGATGTATGTTTTAAATCAGTTGAAATTATTTTAAAAAAACAGTAACAGTAAACTTTAGTCCGGGAAGAAGACGATTTCGAACGTAGAATGGAATTTTGCGAATTAATGATGCAAGAACAGGAAGAAAATAACATAATTGTCGTTACTGGGCTGATCAGAACCCACATTGGATGAGAGAAACACACCCTCAACAGCCCCAGAAAGTAAATGTGTGGGCCGGTATTATTGACAATAGATCAGTGGGACCTTTCTTTATAGAGGGGAATTTGAATGCAGAATATTATCTCCACATGCTGCAAAATCAAATTGTGCTAGCAATAACCAATACAGTGGGGCCCCTATTACAATATACGTGGTTTCAGCAGGACGGAGCTCCTCCTCATTTTGGGCGAGCTGTAAGAGTTTACTTAAATAACACTTTTCCTAACCACTTAACCACAGGATAGGGCGCAGGGTCCCCATAGAATGGCCCGCTAGGTCGCCAGGCTTAACGCCCCTTGATTATTTTCTCTGGGGACAACTAAAAAATAAAGTGTTTGTGAGAAAACCTGCAGATCTGAATGAATTGAGTAGAAAAATTATTGAAGAATGTGAATCTATTAATCAAGAAATGTTACGATACGCCATCGACAAACTGTGGGAGGGGAACATTTTCAACATTTAATTAAATAACGACTTACTTAAATTTATTTTTGTTCTTATATATTTGTTATTAATTTTACTGCTTGTATTTAATTTAATTGTTATTAAATTTTTGACAAAACTTGCGTGGGTACATTTAGTACAATTTTTATGTTTTTTTTTTACAGTTTTAACGCAAAGCATTCTGGTACCAGCTTGTAAAAATGCAAAATGTAGGTAATATCTTACATGTTGCATTTATAACCTTTAACTCAAATTATTTCTTAAACTAATGGGTTTAGCCATATGACATGTTTCATAATTGTTGTTTAGAATGTTTAAAGGAATCAGAAAACGTAATTAAAAAGGGGCCATTCCATTTAATTAAACCAAAGTTGTGTTTACCATGACTGTTTGAGGCACCCTGTATAATTACAGTTGTCCTAGTTTTATAAATTTTTTTAGGGCCTACAACTTTTATACCGGAAGTTTTTTTATATTGTGAGCCATTTTCTAAATAATTGACCGGTCTGGGACTTTTTACACAGTGTATAATCATCTTTCAGACAACTGATTTAAATTAGGTACAAATTAATTCAACTTCTCTCTGTCCATGTTTCTACTTAGCTGGCTACTCTGAAATTGAAACCACGACGTCGTGCAAGTAGTTGTTGTTTTTCATGCATAATATTTTTACTGATTTAGAAAACCAATTTTCGCCGAACTTCAAATTTTTAGATTTATTCAGTATTAAATCCGAATTTAAATTTCAGAAGCATACTAACCAAATTAATAACTTTAAATTGAAAGCAATTTATAAAAGTCAATCAAAAATTTAAATCATGTTCTAATTAATTGATTTGCTTTAAAAACGAATTGGTTAAACGAATGTAAATTTAAATTGAAATTGTCGAGATTTTACTATTGTTGTGTTTTATCGAGTATGTAGTTATCCAAATGATTTTCATATTATGCGATTAAACTTTTTTTAATAGTAAAATAACAGTGATGTAACCCGAGAGCGGCTCTAATAAAACTCGATCAAATCATATACAGTGTGGCAAAAAATACCTGTAACTTTTGATTTACCTCGTATACGAAAAAGTGACCTTCATGAAAGTTGTTCAGTGAATTATTCCCTACATTTCGACCTGCATGAATTTTTTCTGTCATTTCTGGTTTGGTTGCCATAGAGACTAAGTTACTTTCCTCAAATGGAACACCTTGCATGTGATTGCATATTTGGATTCTATTGGGAAAACTCTGAATTTTTGGTATTTCAAATTTTTACTTATTTAAAATTGTATCAAACTTTGTAATAATAAAATAAATAGCCTAGAAAATTGAACAACTTAACATCGGAATAATAAACAAGTCAAACCTTTTCAGTGGATCAGATGTTCAAAGGGACCACCACCTTCTGCTAAGCAGAGCGCCAATCGACCCCTGAATCCATCTACAACATTTAAAATTGAGTTCTCTGGAATAGCTAGAATTTCAGCACTAATTATGACTTTTAAAGATTCTAAGTCATTTGGACGGTTAATGTAGACTTTGTTCTTTAAGTGTCCCCACAAAAAGAAGTCGAGCGGGGTTAAGTCCGGGGATCACGCTGGCCAGTCAATAGCACCTCTTCTGCCCATCCAACGTCCTGGAAATTATTCGCTTATGTATTGACTAATATTTGCCGTATAATGCGCAGGTGCTCCATATTGCTGGAACCATTCCTGTTCCTTTATGCCATTATTTACACCCAGTAAAACGAAATGTGATTCCTGAGAAGGTTCAGATATTTTTCGTTATTCAAATGACCGTCTATGAAAAAAGGTCCCACTATATGTCTAGTTGACAAACCTGATCCTGCGATCTCTTCATATTTCCGTAACCGCTCATTATTAAAATTTCAACTTGTTGTTTCTCATCCAGATGAACCATAGTGTAAACAAATTAGAAATCAGGCAACAGAAAATTAAACAGGAGTTCAAAATTGACACCTCTTAGGTCGCTGTCATGAAAACACCTTGACTCAAATGGTGGGCATTAGGTAGGAATAATGGTAAGTAAGAAGTTTCTCATTTTTGAGCCGTCATTATCTCGGAAACGCTTTCAGATAGGTGAAAATTTGAAATACAAAAAATTCAGAATTTTCCCAGTAGAATGCAAATATGCAATCATATGCAGGGTGTTTCATTTAAAGAAAGTAGAAATGTGGGGAATAATTTGCTGAACAACTTTCCTGAACAACTTTCACAGAGGTCACTTTTTCGTATACGAGGTAATTCAAAAGTTACCTGCATTGTGCGCGACTTTTTTGCCACTCTGTATTTATTGCGAATCTACAAAACTTAGTGAAACCTGGGTTTAAAATTACCTATAAAAAAGAATCACGAAAGTCTCATATTTCAAATTAATTTCCTGGCTTTTTATCGATTTATTCATAAATATAGAATTATTCTTCCTTGTCTCAAAATTGCAAGATAATAATAAATAATAGCATTTGTTTTACATTATATTCCTGTGTTCTCTAAAAAAAAATTCAAAAATTAACCTTAAGGTTAGGCATCATTTTGTGTATCTACGAAAATATAAGGGAACATGACGCTATAAATTACTTTACCTAATCTGCTTTAACGCCGCAATATACTGCTTTTTTTCTGAACTGAGATACGAAAGTCTGAAAGCTTTTCCTCATAACAACGGAAAACGTACTTAGTGTACCTACTAGGTGAATGCACTTCAAAGCAAAAAAGCTTATTATTATAAACAAACCGTTTCTACTAGGATTAGAGAGACTTCATGTTAGTGGATGTTTAGCTTTTTTCAAAAAGTTCTTAATGTAGAAGTCGTATCAAAATAATTTGGAATTCTACAAATATTCTAAAAACTACGGAATATATTTTTTAGAAATTGGCAAGCCGATAAATTTAAAAACAGCATACTTTAAAAGAATAAAACAGAACTATACAATGTTGGTCAGAAAGAAAAGAAAGTTTCTAATTTTAAATCGAACCTTCTATATACTTTTAACTCAGATATACCAACCGACCTTCTATACTAAGACATGAGTAATAAAGATTTTTAAAAGTGTTAATACGAACAACTCGAATATCGTAAATTGCAGATAACACTCAAATTACAACAACACATTCACTGCATACAAAGATCGACTCCACTGAGACTGGTTGAAACTGAACGAGACGCAGCAATAATACACGCCAGGCAGGCGTTCTAGAATGTTCGAGATAAATCGGAACTTCTTGGATGTAAGACGGAGATCAACAGAGGGGCATCGGCTTTATCAATGCGGTAGATCGGTGTTGCCGAATATAAATAAATTTACCTATTTGTGGTAATTTTTAATGTTTGATATCAAGTTCGTCGTGTAGCTTTAGCAATTAAATTAATTATTATCAGGTTAGATCAGGTTAGTTACTATTTAGATAAGTTTCACCTATTTTAAATAAAAATTACTAAATTCATCTGCTGCCTTTACCGGCCGCCAAGCGATACCCATTATAGAGACTTGTTCTCCTTACTTGCTAATAGTATCGACTTTGTAAGCCCAACTTACTGCGCATCCCATTGCTCTGAGTTAATTTCTTGGCACTAAGTCAGTATCACTGAGCCTCCAGTAATAACCAATATGGAAATTTCCATTTGCCCCTTTTATGCTTCTAGTTTTTGCAGTGTGCTTTGTTAAGGGGTATACAGATACGCGTACAAGTATTAATACATAAACACACGGTGATGTACGCGCGTCAATATCTGTGGATCACTTTACTCTAAGCACATAGGTACTTGTGTGCGAACTTGTGCGTCACAGTCTTCTACGCGTTGCGGTTGTTTTTTGTCAACATGTCAAGTGAAGACGAATTAAATTTATCAGGAGTGGCGTGCACTTGTGTTATAAAAAAAGGCAACACCAACTAAATAAAAGGTTTCAACTACGAAGGGAATGGGTGAATGAATGGCTTTTAAAGCGGAATCGATATTCTTATATTAATCTATTTGAAGAGCTACAAAGCTTTGCAAACCCACCATCTCAATTCTGAAGTTATCATCCCTGGCGACTCTAATGTTCATAATGTCAACTGGCACAAATACTCAAATACAACCGACGAGCAAGGTCGCGAAACCGAATCCCTTGCCATCAGCTCTGGCCTCACCCAACTCGTGTGTGAACTAACTCGGATTCCAGACCGAGATGGTGATTATGTTAGTTTGCTGGATCTTTTTTTAACTTCAAACCCCAACTTGTACAGTCTCACCCTGAAGCCTCGATTAGGAATGTCTGACCACGACCTTATTTCGGCAGTGAACAAACTACCAATTAGTGCCGAACAGCCTCATAAACCACGCAAGATCTGGCATTATACATCAGCTAAACGGGGATGACCTAAAGAACCATTTTTCAACAGTTGCTTGGCGGGACGTTTGTTTCACCTCTGACGATCTATCCATCTGTGCTATCTGGAGAACGTCATCACTCTGGAACAACCTCCCTAAAGCCGTGTTCTCCAAAGATTCAAGACCATTTCCTGCGCACACGCGCCATAAAGGATTAATCCTGCGGTGCTGTGCCTTATCATAAAAGAGAAAAACACTGAATATGCTTCTATTTTCGTCTATCTTTTGATTGAGTGAGATGAATTTTTATGTAATTACATCCAGTATTAAATTCTATTATTTCTTCTCCGCTACTAGGAATTAAAAGACATATCCAGCGAAACAATTAAAACTATCCGCTGACATTTTCCATACCAAACTTTGACAAAACTGCGATGCAGTTTGCTCTGAATTATTATTATTATTATTCAGGCCTTAATTTTCATTAATGCAAAAAAGGGTTTATAGGCTTATCGGTAAAATTTTAGAAAGAAAGAATTTCTCATTTTTGTGGAATAAGCTTAAAGCCCATAACTGGAATTTCTTCAGTATCTGAAGCTTTTGGGATCATAATAATTTTGAATTGGGTTGACAGGGCGCAGTGTGAATGATTTTATAAGAAAAGTACTCTTCTCATTCGAATATTATTATTGACATTTCATTTGTAATTTATTTTTGTTTACTTATGAAATCAACAAGGAAGGAAGATTTAAAGCATCCACCTTGAAAAGTCCATAAATAAAACATTATCTATCCATCACAGTTAATAACGAAAACAATTTTATCATTTAAGAGCCGCGTGTTCGTCGATAAGCCCATTTTTCTTTTGGACGCCTATTTTGTCTTCTTTTGTTTATCATGGGAAAAGAAAAGGGAGTAAATGAAAGAAAATATACATTTACATCTCTTTCGATAAGGAAGGCCATTTATCATTATAAAAGAGACATTTAAATTGAACGAGAAAAGATTCTTCTGAAGTCACGTAAAGAAGGGTTATTGTAAATAAAAGGGCAAATAAAACAAAAAAAGCGCTCGCAACTGGTGTCGTTTTAGGGGCAGCAACGCCTTTTATTAACAGGTTGTTTTAGAGAAAAATGTCACTGGCGGAACACGCAAAGCAATCGTACTTATGCACCTATACAAACGAAAACCGTATTAAGGGAAATGCCCCAGTGACCGAAAAATAAACATTTAAGGTTTCAGTTCTTAGGTGACCGTAAATTAGTAACGAACAGAAACTTTGTTTGTTACTGACAGTTACATATTTAGTCAACATAACATTTTTTCTTGGTTGAAAATGTTTTACTCAGAAAGGGAAAACCAATTAGTTTTGCAAACATATATTAAAACAATTAATAGTTTTAAATTGGCTCAAAGTCCAAATATTTCTATAAGAACAATATCGAATAACTTAAAAGAAGAGCATGATGTTGAAGATTCAAAAAAGGAGTCTAGGACTTTCAGCTATCGCCGTTTCGCCGGCGTCATTTCGCCGACAGGACTTAATAAAATACGTAATAAAGGTTGCATATAATATATTGTTTGAAAAAATATACAAAGGCAAGTTAATAACAAACCTCTAAGATATTATATTATTATTATATGCAACAAAACTATTACATTTCAGAAACTTGATAGGAAAAATACAAAATGTATAAATCTTCACTTATATTATTTATTTCCACACTAAAACAATTCAGTTTCTACTATCTGACGAAGACACTGTGTGTCGAAACAATTGTTATAGTGTGGAATAAATAATATAAGTGAAGATTTATACATTTTGTATTTTTCCTATCAAGTTTCTATAATGGATCTTCATCAAGTAACGGCTACATCCATTGAATATTTATTACATTTCATAATTATGGGCTAAACCACTGAGATATTTTGTTATATTATCGCTTCTAAAATTACTAACTAATGACAAAATTCTTTCATCAGTTAGTATATACTCTTTTTACCTTAAGGGCGGAAGACTACCAGCAACAAGTTGGTCTTTATAGAGATCTCTTCCCCTTTGAACTCTCTTGATACCTTCAATGAATTTCCATATCGTTAGATGATCCATTCCTAATTCCCACTGTAATCTTCTGTGGGCCGCCTCTGCAGGATTGTTTATCCGATCTTGGTCACTTAGCGTCCTGTAATATAGGTTCCATATTTCATGAGGAAAAAGTGGTGAACGCCTACCATTGCTTCTCCTGTTCAAGCGTCCAACATAGTTATCTTTAAATCAGTTGAGAAGTGGTTGCAGTTCTACAGGTAAATTTACAGCGAGAATGTCAACAGCTTCATCCGGATTTTAAATAGGTATAAATGCCAGTAACGCGAATTGGGGATTATTATTGTAACCCCAATAAAACCTATTACACCCAAACGCTTTTTCATATTTTGCGCCAAATGAAAAAACATCCATTCAAGAATTCAAAACACTCTTGAAAAGTCTGGATATAAAGCTTTCAAAATTAGGCCTGCAACAAAATTAAAGCAAAAAAAAATGAAAAAAGAGGGTTGAATTTTGCCGAACTATGATGGAAAAAATTAGCTTAAATACTAGTTTTTTGAAAAATATATTTCGGACCGACGAGTCATGGCATGATAAATAGGAAATATACCAGACAGTGGGTCACAGTAAGTCCCCACTGCTACAGGGAATTTTAGTTCCAAGGTCGCCGACCTGTCACTGCGGTGTGCTATTTTAAACAACAAAATAGTAGGTTCCCATTTCTTTAACGTTACTTTAAACGGAGTTGGTTATTTGAATTTTTGAAATTTGAAGAACTAGACAACTATCTTGATGAGTTTCCGCTGGAAGAAAAGAGAAACATCGTAGCAAGATGGCGCTCAATCTCACAGCGTACTAGCTGTTAAAAATCTTAATGAAAGGTTCAATGAATGGATTGGAAGGGATGCAGCAATAAAATGGCCACCTAATAGTCCTGACTTGATGCCGATTGATGCTTAAAGATTGAAAAACTGAACGTTTAAAAGAACTGAAATTCAAATTCTGAATGAAGATTGTTCCCAATCTATCACCGCCGGATTAGGAAGGTTACGAAGAACGTATATCAAATGTGTTGAAGAAAACGGTGGCCCAGTTGAGCAATTTCAGTTGTAATGTACTCCAAGTGTGTCTGTATCGTTGTTGTAGATATTAAATTTAAAAACTATTTTGTATTTTGTATCTCACTCTAAAATAAAATCATTAATATATTCTTTTTCATAGGGAAGATAGATAAACAGTGTTCTCGTATTGTAGCTGGCTAATTCCCGGCCACCAAGGATGGAAACATAGAATATTTATTTTTGAATTCAACCGCTTAGTTTAAATGCGAATATTTCGAAAACTACTACATTAAGGTATAGGACAAGTTATACGAAAGATATTCAGAATTTTTAGGAGATTTTAAAAAACTACCAATATATAGGGTGTTCTATTTAAAAAAATTTAACTTTAACCTGTCACGCATTTCTGCAATACACTGTATATATGCATACTATTTTACAAATAGCTAACATTATTCTATACAACTTTTGTATTTAATATTTTTATCTCATGCGAAAAAACAAAAAAGTTAAAAGGGGGAAATTAAAAATGATCACCATGTACAAAATTTACAACACTTTAACATAGAAAAAACTGACTTTGAAGAATTGTGAAAGAATCCTATAGGTAGACAAGTCGGATTACCGTCCTATATACCTCGAATCTATTGACGGGGGACCAATTAGGCTTGGTAACGTGTGTCACCTACATCGTCCTATGATATGTCGTCATGAAAACCTTCAGCTACATTTTTAACATTACCAATATAAAGATAACACAAATATTGCGAGGGAATACTTTTCTCTCGATGTTTCGGAGCCCCTCAAAGAAACCTAACTTGCATATTGATATTTTCCAACCTTATCTTTCGGCTTACGATAAAGACTGTTAATCTATAAATAGACATGTTGTTGAATATTTTAAGACTGTTTTACGGTATTTTGGGAGTAGAATATTTTTAAAATAGGAAGTTGTATTAAATTAGCACAAAATTTACAATTCACGCTAACCTGAACTAACCCAGATATACAAAGTACGTAAAGCATCAACGTGAAATACATTTAGCTGCAGTTATGCCAGGCGACGTGTTTACATTTGCATCAATGGCATCACTTTAAGTCTCTATTAAAATTTGATTAGCCGTTTTAGAGATATTAGACACCAAAAAAAAAATTGTCACCTGCCAAATTTCAAATTTGACAACTGGAAAAAAATGTCTTCGCCGATGTCGGGAATTTTGAAAACTTTTGTCCCTGTAGACTATGTTCCTTCTCTCACCACATTACGATTTTGCACTAGTTTTAATAAAAGAATAAGGGACAACTCTATACACAAACTTATTCTAAGTTTGTTTTTAATATTCAGTTTGCTAAATCAATACTTTGGTTTTCAGCGCCACCCAACGTAGGCTTCCCGCAATGGGCCGCCTTGCCAGCATTTGAAACTATATGGATTCTCGCTGTCCTGGTTGGATTAATGCGTGTGATCGCCACCAGATGTAGCAACGTGCTGCAACTCTCATCTCATTATTCACGTTTCTGTGTTGTTATATCACTTTGAGGTCCCTCTCCTATTCGTCATACCCGAAGCCTTGTTGATGAGCCGTCAAACGGTGAAACGCGTCCAATGATTTGATGGAAATGGTAAGGGACAACCCTATGCATGAACTTGTTTTAAGTTGTTTTTGAGGTTAAACACCAAATATGTGTCATTAAAACCAAAACAAAAAAAAAACGATATAATTTCCTGTAACTGTATTGGCGTTGGTGACCTTTTTAAGCTTTTGCCATGAAGGCTTTAGAGCCTATTGAATACAGCAATAAAATAAGAATTTTATAGGAGTTAGTTTTAAATTTTATTCCCACTAGAATTGCGCTATATATGGTACTGTAAATAAAAGAGAACGACATTATAACACTTAAAAAGGTCTTTGAGTTTATGCTTAAAGCAGCAATAAATTGTATTATATATTTTCACATAAAATGCATGATATAAAAATAAGGTTATGAGCCGTGTATTTTTAAGGTAAATCAAATTTTTAACATACTGTTTTTTCAACTGCAACTAAAACTTTGGTAATTTCTACCGACTCTATGTTTCGGCAAAGGAATCAACTTCTTATAGCTTTTTGTACCTACCACACTTACAGCATATCTCTTTTTAAAAATATCTCTAATATATTTCAAATGGCTCAAAAACATAACGCTTCATATCATTACTGTTAAAAATTTCATGAAATAATAATAAAATTTTTCGTGTAGTATTTCATTGAGAATCTTAATGAAACATTTTATATTCATAAAATCCAATCTTAGCTATATTATTATTGGGTGTGATAGTAATTATTTTAAATTACTTTTAGCCAAAACTTATTATTGTTTAAAATGACACGCCTCTGGAATTGGCGTTCCCCTTACGTCTTGCACATCCGGGTAAAAATGAGTCCCTGCCAATTATTTTGGTACCGAAGTATAGTTGCATTACTATTACATTTTTCCATCTAACTCGCAAGCCGATTATACGATTTCACTTTTCTTGATATATAAGCAGTTTTATGCCCTTTGATATTTGAAAGTGAGGTTTGCTAAAAGTGTGGAGGTCCATAGTAAAACTATATCAAAGGTGTAATTAAAATTCCCTCTAGATATTAAAATTTAAGTGTTTTTGTCAAATCGCATTTTTTTCAAAATTAAGAGATATTTAGGGTGGCTCGTTTTAAAATAAAATCCCCATATGAACTCTGGATCTTAGAACCTATTAAGGACTCGTTCTGTGAAATATCTCATACTTATTAAAAATCACCCACCAAACAGTTCAAGTAACAATTTCTTGCTACCTATCTGTAACCGTTTCAGAGATTAAATTGATTTATGTCTAATAAACAGTCATCTAATTTCTTAGACAACCAAGGCAAATTAGTTTGGATTGTTATAGCAAAAGGCACCTTCATAAATCCGTCCAATATCCTTGAGTTTTACGATGGACTCCCCTTTGTTCCACTTTAATAACTGAACACAAAATAAAGCAAGAAATATTTTTTATGGCTACGAAAAAATGAGTCCGCGTCATAAAGAGGGAAAATAAAAAAGGCGGAAAAAGAACAAAAATTAACATTACGAATCTCAACAGTCATGAAAGCAAAGCTGGCAACGGATTTACTTCAAGTACATATTTCAACGGTCATAAAAGTGAGTAGAGAGACCCTCATAAAATGAACAAGGAGTGGAAATTAAGGTTACCCTACGTGCTGGTGGATTTAGCTGGCCCTAGTCAAAGTTCACAGAATTTTTTTTATTTTTACCATATGTCAATGACCTTGCATCCTTCAATATTCAAGGGCAATTTACTATGTTCGTTAATTTCGATAAGGTCTGGCACAATGACTTGATAATCAAATTAATAAGGTTATGTATGCCAAACGTTTTAGTCAATGTAATTATCTCTTACCTTGAAGATAGAACATTCGTGGTATTATCCGAGAACACAGTATCTGAGAAAACTCAGACCGCCATTGGCTGCTCTTTTGTACAATATATCCACAAGTGACATCCCTAAACTTCCACATACATAACTTTGTCTCTGATGATACTACAACCTCAAGGGCGCCCTGGTTAGTAGTTTCACGCCTGCAATATCATATCTAGCTCCTTCAGATTGGGCAGCTGCAAGCTTCATTTGAACGCAGACAAAACCTATGAAATCTTTTTTCCAAAAGCAATAATCAATTTACCTGACACTAGGGTAAAGGTTAACAATAAATTAATATATTGGCCAAATAAGATAAAAGATCTTGGATTGACTTTTGATAAAAAGATGACATGGGAAGACAATGCAGATGAGTGAGTGGCAAAAGCCCAAAAACAGTTTCACGCTATATATCCTCTAGTAAGTAAATAAAAATAGTAAATTTAACTTAAAAGTAAAAACCACGTTGTACAAAACACTAGTACGCGCGTTACTTACTTACGGTATACTACGTGGTGTACCGTAAATAAAACAAAAAATGTTAAAAGTACCAAGAGTTCAAAATAAAGTTCTAAAAGTAATGGTGTTGGAATCGCACCTAGACCTAAAAATTGACACACTTAAACAATCTACAGATGAAATAATAACAAAATACTGTAGCAAAACAGACAATTCACCAAATAGACGAATTAAAGAATCTCACATACACTCACACGAAACCGCAAAACACAAATATCCAAGAGATTGGCTCCCGCCTTAACAGATTTAAACGCAACTCAATTTCTGAATTTATTTAAACAAAATCTTTTCAAAATTCATAAATATTACAAAAAACAAAAATCTTGAAGACAGCAATAAAATAAACACAAAAGAATTCAAACAAAAACTTCCAATCAAGTAATCGAAAAGCAATCCCTACAACTAAAAAGAAGTAAAGGATAAGGATTCCAACTTAAGAAACTACCATTTTTCTAAATTGTATCATATTGTATAATATGTCGTACAACCGCAAGTCTGGTCTGTGATACTGCGTCTTTGTGCGAAGCAGCTCTTCATTTTAGGCTGTGTTGGCCCTAATTTTGATTATTATATTTACCGTGGGTTGGATTTATAAATTGACGGTGGCTGGTACTGGTCAACGTTTCACGGTCTGTTGTCAGTGGCCGGTGAAAAATAGGATTTATAATTTGACGGTCCAAACACTGTTGGGCATAGGAGGTTAAAGAGGTTTGTTTTAAAAGTCAACTATGGTTCAGCCTTTAAACTCATGTTATTATTACTGTGTATCCGTAGGCTGAATAGCTGGCTCGTGTGTAGATCTGTTGATTTAATAAAACACTGTATTTAATTCCAACAGGATTTTATTCGTAAGGTAGCACTAACGTTTTATTTACAATATTCACTTTATAACTTCCCACTATCTGAGAATATACTACATCAAATTACTAGTTACACTTCAAATTGCATTCACACATACGTTTCCATAACACTCAATACTTTCACATTGTATTAACTTATTGAACTTTGTTTTTGTTAACTTTAACTACATAGTACAAGACATGTGAACAATTTCCACTCGGTGACGTGCTTTACTTTTTAAAAGCAGTCGTGTGACATGCATCGCCGAACTTTCGGGGAACAGTCCTTGATAAACTTATATTTTATGCGTTTAGCCAAACTCTGCTTGGCGACCGTCTGGAGGCTGCGTTGCCTCATGCCTTCTCGCGTCTGTCTCCCTTCCTCACGCAGCTTGGTAGGTGATTATTTTTGGTGAAGCGCCTGATTACATATGACAACAATGCCACGCTGTTACTATGTGGGTTTTATGATGCATCTTGGATATTTACGTACACGTGAGGAAAAGAGATGAACTAATAAAAACGCAGACAGCACAGCGTTTGTTATTGCATCGTGCGATAGCTACATAAGCATTATATATACACTATATACATCAATTAGACTTCCAAGAATGCCATCAGTGGCGTACTTTGCTTTAACACTCAGCGTGTTCTCAACAAGGTTAAGGATGACCATCCCGACCTACCAAGTCAAACAGTACCGGAACAGAAATCTATGGTAGAGTTATTTGTTTACCTCTACTTGCCACCATCAAACGTCGACCAGTACCAGCCACCGTCAAACTATAAATCTGGCTTTAAGCATTTGTGTGAAAAATTGGAAATTATTTTTCCATTTCTACAATTATCGTTATTGTTGAGATTTTCACCACAGGACCTCTGAAACTCCATATGTATTTTTGAGGGCCAGTCTTCCGATTTTCTGTTGTTTTCTGCTGATTTCAGCATTGGAAAGTCGATATACCCTCTAGCCATAATATTGTTCTGCCTAGGCAGTACAATATAGGTAGCGCCATCTTCCAGAATTTTCTAGCAATCTGAAGTAAAAATCCCGTATGGTACTATAAACACAATAAATAGCAAAAGAATACTACTGGGCAAGTGGTAATATTCCATAATATGTATATATGTGAGAACTTTGTTCTCTAGCCACTTGCTGAGACCTTATAAAATAAGGATTAACCAAATTATGCTAAAACAGCTATTCTCTGGGCTACATGCCCCAAAATCCCGTATGGTACTATAAACACAATAAATAGCAAAAGAATACTACTGGGCAAGTGGTAATATTCCATAATATGTATATATGTGAGAACTTTGTTCTCTAGCCACTTGCTGAGACCTTATAAAATAAGGATTAACCAAATTATGCTAAAACAGCTATTCTCTGGGCTACATGCCCCAACAAGCGCAAGATGGCGCTACCTATATTGCACTGCCTAGGCAGAACAATATTATGGCTATAGGGTTTTTCGACTTTCCAATGGTAGGTATGCTCGCTTGTCATGCTTGCCGTGTACTGACGAGAACCAAAGAGTTCGAAACCGTTCTACAGGTAGCAGCAGTGTAGCATCCTATCATTGGAAATAAAGATTCATTCCTTTCTTTTCCGGTAGTTTCTGCAATCTGAGTTTGTATTTTAGTACTAACAGTGTTAGTCAAAATACGCCAAATTTTGCTATATAATTATAATTCAGCGCTCGTTGGGGAATGTAGCCCAGAGAATAACTTATTCTCTGTGATCTTGCCGTAGATTTTTTGAGATTGACGGTAAACTATCACCATTAGGTCAAATTACCCTCTGCAGACTGGTCAGACTTAAGCTGGATTTATAAACTCGAAAAGTTGGCAAGGTTGAAGTTAGGTTCAAGTTGGTGTGGTTCGATATTCGACAGTCCAGAATGCGGCATTTATAAAAACCAATAGCGAAATTCGAAAAGTTGTTGTTTGATTGGTTAAAATGTTTGTCCAACAGAATACTGACATTAAATTAGACTTTGAAAATTTTGACAGATTTTAAATTATTAGGTTCTTAGTTTTTAATTTTGTTCGATTCTAAATAAAAATTAAATAGTTTTTGAGTTTCATACTGTGGTAAAAATGTTATATTATAACACCCTGTTTACTGCGACATTTTTGTTTTACGCAGCTTATAGGAGAAGACGTAGCAATCGCCGCTTTAAAACGCGACCAATAAATGTGAGGAGAATAGGGGCAGGTGGATATGACTATTTTAAAAATATGAGGTCTTAGGATACACCACAGTTTTCTAAATATACAAGAATGACTGCTCCAGTTTTTAATAAATTATATTATTATATTATATTATATTATATATTACTTTTATAATTTCTATGGCCTAAGTTGTAGATAAATTCATAATTTTGGATTAACTCGAGTAACATTAAATTAGTGTCATCATTCTCTATACTATCCATTTCTGGTTGTCCAATTTCTGGCGCAAAACACAATACTAAGCTTACAACAAACAGGAAATCCAAATACAAATGACGGAAAGGCAACGTAAACAACGAAGAGACCAAACGCGACAAATAAAAGACATTTGACATTTCGCTGAAACCTCATGACTTTAAAATAGCGTCTCGAACTTCCAACATAAAATGGTTATCTCGAACTACACGGGAACTTTTCGAAACTTACGAACTTTGCACGAACTGAGTTTATAAATTGAACTGAGTGTTCCCTTTAGTTTAAATCGAAACTCTTATTTACAACGCCAACTGAACCACAACCTCGCCAACTTTTCGAGTTTATAAATCCAGCTTTAAGCTTTTGTGAAACAATTAGGGAAATCCTTGCTCATCTTTGGATTTTCCACCCTTAATCCTAATTGCGGCACCTGTTGGGTAAGTTTACAACGTATATTTTTATAGATGCTCGATATTTTGAGAGATTTTGGCCATATAACCTGAAACTTCATACCTGTTTTCAGATCATTCTCTTTACCACACGTTTTGCCTTATTTACGTTGCCATTGTCAGCCGTTTTGAATTTTTGATTTATTTGTTTGCGCTTTATGGAATGATCGGTTACAGTCCCCAAATTAATTATGTTATAAATTCTTATAAAACCCAACTTGTGTTGGTTCATTACAAGTACATTCTTGTACAAAGCCCATTTTAAGTTTTTCCCGAATTTTCTTTTTTTTTTAACACGCGTACATATTTAAAATAATGCGTTGACATTGAACATGTAAATCTTTGTTTCTTAATTCCGGACTTATTTCGCTTTCGATGGCCGACTCTGGACCGTCTAATTATATTCCTGCGATAATTCACCTTCACCTTCTGTTTTAAGTTGTCGCCAAAAAGCCGTACTGTTATATCAGAAAATCCCAAGTAGCATTTATAGACACAAATTGGACACAAATTCTTTGCTGAGAAACGTTTCGAAACATTTTCGATTAAAAGGATTTTGTGGAGACACATGTGTTTCGAAATTTTTGCGACACATTTTCGAATTCATTTACTAGAAACAATTAAGAACTGTTAGTTTCGAAATATTTTCCAGACTACAGTGTCGATACATTTGCGACACGCACAGAAGGAATTTTTCGAAACATTTTTGGATAAAATTATGAAATTGTGTTAAGACACATGTGCTCCCAAATTGTAGCGACACATTTTCGAATTAAGCTAATCAAAGCAAATTGGTATTCTTCTGTTTCGAAATATTTGCCAAACATTGATATCTATTTAATTACGAACCTTGTGAAGAAAACAATTTTCGAAACTGCCAGAAACATTTAAATCCCGGAACAATTAATTATTATTACCTATAATTTCTACAGTGAAGTTATTTTAGTTTATGATAATATTTTAAATCTTCTTGAATCATTTTACGTTTTTTATTTGTTATAATATGGGGAGAAAACAACACTTTAAACATTCCTCGCGGTTTTACAAAACACTAAAAAGGAAAAAGAAAGAATTTGAAATTCAAAAGAAAAAAACTAAGCCTCAACCTGATTTTTCAATTAGTGATGTCCCATTGACATCTCGATCCACGGCAACCACGGCATGTAAGTTCTTTAAAAATAGGTAGTACATTTTTTAAACTATTCACTTTTACCGTAGTGCAAGAAATAAAGATGTAGGTTATGTATAAGTATACTCAATGAAGACTAAGGTTAGAGTACACTATTTGACAAGTGGCAGTGTATAACGTGACGGTATACAGAAGTTTTATGCTTCTGAGCTTAGCCTTCCGCTTGACGGGACCGTAATATTTTTACTTTAGCGACGCTTGTTCGCGTAGTTTCGATATAATATGGAAACATCCTTTATGTTTCGACACATTTTCTATTAATTATAGCTACATGATTTTCGAAACATTATAGAAACCAAATACTAGAAATTGTGTGTCGACTCCATTTTGGACCAGAATAATTCTCGCTTTCTGGCGGCCATTTTAACAAATGCATTTTTATATTATTAAAATGGACTTAAATTAACTTCCTGCTTCATTTGAAGTGTAAAAAAGTGGTTATATTAGTTTTATTTCGCTAGCTTAATCAATTGAAAAAAGAATTAAGTAAAATTTTAAAAATATTTAATATTTTATTTCTTGACAAAGTATTTATTTTATGTGTAGATGTCAATAAACTGGGAGAGTCTTAAGAATACAAAGCTAAATTACTAAATTGCACGATAAAATTTATTTCGTCATTGATTTTTGGATCTCCTTTGCAATAAACTATCCAAAATAAATCTATCACTTATAGAAAATACTCTTTGGTGACAAATTCATTATGGCGAAATTATGCTGTCTTCATTTATTGTTTACTTTGTTTTATTTTATTACAACCTACAGGTATTATATCTAATTATTTGTTTCCCTAATGTTTCCATTTTGACACTTTACATTTCCAACACTCAGCGCCCTCTTTATAAAATGAACTGTCACTCTAGACATATTTATAGAAAAATGTTCGAAACTTTCCGAAACATTTTCGATAAAAGTTTCGATTTTGCGTCGAAAACACGTGCTAATGCGCCATTTAAAATGTATACGTTTCGAAAATATTTCCATACTTGTTGCCAACAATTTCCAATTTGTTTCGGAAACAGAAACAATAGTTTACATGTATTTACCATAATGTGTCTAAAAATGCTACTTGAGATGAAATATGTAAATTACAGTAAATCGTTTCAACCTGTCACGCCGCTGTCCGATTCCCAATATCGCATACCTCAAACATCAACTGGTTTTAAAGCTGATAAGGGATCACCCAATTGGCAGAACCTTTAACTATTTACTGTTTTTGTCTACAGCATATAAATTTGTGTTTATATGCCGCTCTATTAATTGTCCCCCTCGAAAAAAATAGTACGCACTTTAAATTGCCATTGGGCCGCGACGGTCTATCGCCAGGGTGTTGCCAGTTCTACAAAGCTTTCATAAGGAGGAATATATGGGTTTGTTAATTGTTTATTTTTTTTGTTTAACAACAGTAAAATTCCTTTTCAGTTTGATTTAAATTATTTTTGTATAAATAATATTTCTAAAGAATTAGATGAATTAGAAGAATTTTCATGAATGGCTTGTTCCTTCTGTCTTTGACATTAAAAATTTCATAGTTCAAGGTACATTTGCAAAAACTAGCTTTCTAATAAAGTTACTGACTATCAATTAAATACTGATATAAAGGAATACTTTTAATAATAAAATCTTAAAAAATGAACAAAAAAATTATCACCTATAATACCGAAAACAAAACTAGAGCTATAAAAATCTAAAATATGTTGACTTAAAGTATTTTCTTTGTTGTTAATTATGGAAAGGCTCGCTGTCAATATCTTGTAAAAAGCGCTTATTTTTGAATTTGGGCGATTTTCGATGGATAATCTGGAAGAAAACGATCCAAATGTGGAAATAAATGAAGCAGCTAGTAGAGCTATCTTGGAGTTGTTGACGAAAAAGTCACAGAAACGAAATTGCTTATGGGAAATTTCTTCAGTGAAGCGAATTAAAAGGCGTCTCTCGAAAATACAATGAAAATTTATGTCTTGCATATTTCGAATAGAAATCTAAGGTATGGAATGGTCTTCATCTCTATTCAATGATTAAATGTTGAAAGTAAATTGCAATATAGATATCAATAAGTATTATAAGAAGGCCGTCAACCTAAAGAGTTCATTATTTTGACGTGAGACCAAATTGAACAGTTCCTGAGAAATTCATGAGACGATAGGTACCTCATGATAAAAGAAGTCACTATATTGGGTATATTTCGTACTTGTCGCAGAGAGGAGCTGTGCCATTTGACAATTGACAACATCGAAGATTCGAATACTAGTGGTAAACATTCCAAATACAAAAACTAAGGTTTCGCGAGCCGTCACTGTAATTGAGCCATTTTATTTGAATTTGTACGGAAAATACAGAGCTCTTCGGCCAGCAGATATAGGTCATGGTCGAATTTTGATCAAATATATGAATAACAAATTAATGTGCTAAAAATCCAGTTGGTATCAATAGTTTGGGTAAAATGTCTGCTGTTGTAGCAGAATTCTTGAAGTTCCTAGATCAGAAGCTTTACACTGGTCACTGTTTCCGTTGATCTTCGGCCACTTTACTCTAATGCGAGTTTGAGAACTATCAAAAGACACGGTGGATGGAAGTCCTCAAGAGAGGCAGAAGGATATATTGAAATCTCGCTGAAAAATATGAAGAGAAATGCCAAAAGCCCTTTTACGACGTCATCGTCCAGTATTTGATCTCATTCCTCCACAAGCATACAAAATGACAACAAACCCTGATCGGAGGAACTGCAAAAGGAATTTATATTTCTGGTTGTTCAAATTGTATAATAAATATGTTAGTGTTAATAATACAAGTTAAAGAGATCCTTGTATTCATGTAATTCACTTTTATTATTAGTGTCATAAAATGACATTTTAGACACTAACAATATGCGTTATAAAACCTACTTTTACGAGTGTTGGTAGTTAAAATATATTTTTCTACTGACGTTTTATAATAACCCCTTTTTGACGGTCGTTTTGATTTTTAAATAACCTCCTTTTAGGCACAGCGTGCTTAAAAGTTTTTTAAGTACGCTGTGCCTAAAAGTAATTATTTACACTTAAAAACTAAACACAGACTATAATTTTACCTATTTATTATAAATATTGAAAGTACAGTTACTTATATTTGATAGTTGAGATATTTCTCTTTATAAAATAGATGAGGAATTTGAACTAGAAATAAAAATGAATCTGCAACAGCAATATCAATTAAACCCATGCTACTGGTAGAGCTGGTTGAACATTCTGATTCATTAGATTTAGCACGTTGGTTGTTAGCGTCCAAAGATATTTCACCAAGAATTTTTTCGGAAATTTTTCTTTTGTTTTCTAAAGAATCGACCCCTCAGCGACGGTATTTGACCGCCAACCTCCATGTCGCTTTAGCATTAATATATCCGCTCCAGAGTTCGTTAAAAAAGTTCCTGAATATCTTCGAAAGTAGTGGCCTGTATATTCATTTGTCTTTGGAAGCCCCAAGAACTAGCAATTTTCTTTGGTGTTGCTCCAATGGTATTAATGCCCACTGGAAGTCTGGAACATTTAGAGTTTCTGTACGTGATAA
Organism: Polydrusus tereticollis; assembly: GCA_963920685.1. Taxonomy (NCBI): domain Eukaryota; kingdom Metazoa; phylum Arthropoda; class Insecta; order Coleoptera; family Curculionidae; genus Polydrusus; species Polydrusus tereticollis. The sequence continues at coordinate 29,591,115 of OY987332.1, read as the reverse complement.
AAAAAATCTTTCATGGGTTATGTGCGCTGGACTTAATTGGGCGGACTTTCGGGCAAAATTCAAGAAGTTGATGTCGTTAATAGGGCCTTCGCTAATTACAAAGCTTCTTACATTATGTCATCAAGCTGACTTTGAAAGAAGTATACAACATTTACATTTCACCTAGGTTACCATTCAATTTAAGATATGCGTGACTGATTTCAAAGCATACTTTAAGAACTTTTTTTATCTTACGTTATTTTAGATTCTCTTATGTTACATTTAAATATCGCCTTGTTCGATTTATGGAGAACATATCTTGATATTACATATTTTGTTGGAATATTGACATTTAATATTCAGGTCTTTGAGTATTTACCTTTTATATTTTCGAAGGTAATATAACAGAAGACAGATATATCTGACGGCATTACTTCTACGAGAAATTGCGAGAAATATAAAAATTTCGGTTCTTATTGGTTATGTAAAATGCGCCCAAAAGCGTGCTTGGTAAAGTACTTCCCAACATATTTCGTTTGGCTTAATGACTGCAATAAAACCCTTCATAAACTCGGCTTTCGCTTTCGCAGAGACGTGTTAACACACATTTATTTTTAATGCCAGTTTATAATAACAATAGATAGGTACATTACTTGATTTGCTATCAAAATTAACAAACTGTCTAATTAAGGTTTTCTAGAAACAATTTAATTATTACGATATTTCTAGATTATCATATTTCTAGATTAGTACCTATCTATTTTACTTTGAAACAGTGTGCAACGAGTTAATATTAAAAGTATGTGGAGACCTTGGGAATCTTCAACTAATGCGATATCAAGCTACCCTAAACATTCCAGGAAGCATTTATCTTCTGACGCCAAAGTGATCGTGAAAAATGTATGTGAATCGTTATTAAAGAGCGGCCACCCTAAAGTAATAGCCATTAAGAATACCAGTGAAATGACGAAAGTTCCATTATCGACGGTACGAGATATTATGCTAAATGCACATTTTAAAAGAAAAGTTCTCAAAGATACTGGAAAAATGAAGTGCGTAGATGATGGTGACAAAGTGGTTTTTTAACGTTTTTTAACGTATTAATAATTAAGTGACAAAGATGTTATTAAATGTATCGAGAAAACGTTGTGCCCATGTTAGATTCTTTAAAAAACACAGTTAACAACTGACGATACAACGGTATCATGTAGCAGGACAAGTCTTTGACCGCGCTTTGCAAGAGATGGAATTTAAGTATAAGACAATGAACAAGCGACAAATCATTATCGAGTAGATGAAGAAAAATGAGATTTCTGTACCTTAGAAGAATAAAAACGTTTAGATCCGAAAAACGTCCAATAGTTTCTCTGGATGAAACGTGGTTTGACTCTCATGAGACTGTCAAAAAGGATGGGTTGATTTAACTGAAAAACGCCAAAACAAAGCCCTTTCAAATAAAGGAAAACGAATAACAATAATTCATGCAGGTTGGGAGAATGGATGGATCCCTAATTGTTTATAACTGTCGGCAAAAAATATAGAGAACTCAAGTCTGGACTATCATGTCACTATCACACACAACTATCATCTTTTTGGAAGTCGGTTTAAAGATATATTGCGTTCAAATGTACCAGAACACAGTGTTATTGTGATGGACAATGCAAGCTATCACAGCCGGCAACTGGAAAAAGTACCGAATGCATCGAGCACAAAATCCGCAATAAAGGAGTTCATGTTAAAAAATTACTTGTACTTCGAGGAAACGTATAGTAAAAAACATTCCTGTGGAAAGTATCCTTGCTTAAGACAGAAGTTATAAATTTCCATGATACATCTGTGGATATCAGGGCGTCGATTCCGGGGGCAGTATTTTTTTCTTTTTCAATTATCTCAAGATATTCGTTTTCATCAATGTTTATATCTACTGTTGGTGGATTTTGGGTAAAAATGTCTGAGCCCAATTTTGAACAACCCGGTTATGATGTGCATCAAAATTGATATTTTCCTCTGGTATAAAGGCCCCTTTGAAATGGGCGGCAAATAAATTTGTCTTCTCTATATCAGTCTCGTAGCTTCTTCCTCTATTTTCTAGTGTTGGTGGTGCGCGATTCGCGATTTTATATCTAGAGAGCTTTTTAATTTCAGTCCAATAGTTTCGGCCTCTTTTGCCATTAACTTTCTCGCATGTTGGTGATTTTTAAATTGCTGAATTAGAAATTGGATATTTTTGTTAAAATTATTTATCTCTCTCCTGGCTCCAGGATTGCGGCTCTGTAAGTTTTCTCTATACATACGTCTTTTTTTCTTTATTAGATGAATGATAAATGGAGGCAGCTCATGCGTATGACGTTAAGTACTGTACTTTGGCGTGGTTTTCTCTACAACTTCACTCAATGTTGCGCTGAATGTTGATATAATCTGCTGTACTACAACAACTAATTGGAATCTTCAGTATTGTTTATAAAATTAATCATTTCCTGATTAACCTGCTCAATGTTTTTATGGTAGTTTGGTTTTAGAATCGTAGGCTTGAATAATGGATTAGTAAGTTGAATGGAAAATTTGAAAGCCAAATGGCCTGAGCCCAAATCTGGAGTTAACTCAACATGCACTATGCTCTGTTCAATGTTGTCCGTGGATAATAACAGATCAGGCGTCGAATCTTCGTTTTGGGGCATTAGAAATATTGGTGGGGTTATGTGTTTTTGAAAGTTCATGGAGTTTAGAAAATTGTGTACTTGCCTTTTTTTATTTCCTCTGGTTGCGTTGAAGTCACCAATGATTAGAGAGTACCGGGTGTTCTACCTAAGGAGGTAATCGGCTATATCTCAGAAAGTAATAACACTAGGACTTTGGGAAATAATATATATCGATAAAAGCGGCCAAGAGAAATTGTTGGAAATTATTTTCAAGTTCGAAAATGACCGCTAGGGGGCGTAAGAGAACTTTTAAAATAGAAATGACGATTTTCTCTTGATTTTTCTTAATAAAAATATGTTAAATATATAAGCGTTGTATTCCTCCTAAATTATGCAACTTTATGTTAGGAATCGTTTATTTCTATTTTCAATAATAAAATGGTGGGAGAAGGTCAAACTTTTTTTCTTTCAAACGCTAATATCTCTGCTTTGGATAAACCGATTTTATTTAACTTGGTCTTAAAAAAAAGACCATCTTTTCCTCTACACGTTGATCTGTTAGCCATACCATATTGATTCTGATGGTGGCCACTAGATGGCTTTTTCCGTAATTCCTCAATAAATAAGGATTTTCTCAAAAAAATCAAATGTTATGATATGACTTTTTATCACATTTTATTTTAGGCTTATAAAGGCTATTAAATAGTGGAATAAAAAATCCAGGTCCGCATTTAAAATAAAAAAGTTGATGATGGTCGCTCGAATCCGAAACGTCGGATTAAAAAACCAACCCCATCAGCTTGTAGAGGAGGAAAAGTTACTATAAGAATCTGAAAACCGCAACGTGATATCTTTTGTTAAACTAGAGAAATTAGGGATAATAATAATCAATATGGAAAAATAGGCCATTTTTTCAAACATTAATAATTATCCCTAATTCCTCTTGTTTAACAAAAGATATCACGTTGCGGTTTTCAGTTCCTTATAGTAACTTTTCCTCCTCTACAAGCTGATGGGGTTAGTTTTTTTAATCCGACGTTTCGGATTCGAGCGACCATCATCAACTTTTTTATTTTAAATACGGACCTGAATTTTTTATTTCACTATTTAATAGCCTTTATAAGCCTAAAATAAAATATGATGAAAAAGTCATATCTTAACATTTGATTTTTTTGAGAAAATCCTTATTCATTGAGGAATTACGGAAAAAGCCATCTAGTGGTCACCATCAGAATCAATATGGTATAGTTAATAGATCTACGTGTAGAGGAAAAGAAGTGCTTTTTTCAAGACTAAGTTGAATAAAATCGGTTTATCCAAAGCAGAGATATCAGCGTTTGAAAGAAAAAAAGTTTGACCTTCTCCCACCACTTTATTATTGGAAATAGGAAAAAACGATTCCTAACTTAAAGTTGCATAATTTTATGAAGAATACAATGCTTATATTTTTAACATATTTTTATTAAGAAAAATCAAGAGAAAGTCGGCATTTCTATTTTAAAAGTTCTCTTACGCCCCCCTAGCGGTCATTTTCCGAACTTGAAAATAATTTGCAGCAATTTCTCCTGGCCGCTTTTATCGATATATATTTTTTCCCAAAGTCCTAGTGTTATTACTTTCTGAGATATAGCCGATTACCTCCTTAGGTGGAATACCCGGTACTTGTAAAGTAAAAATGTTATTTTCTATTTGACTATTTGGGTGAATATATACCAAGAATATCTGAAGCCTGTCATCCAAGGCGGGAATAGAGAAATGAAGGCATTCGTTGAGGCTATTATTATTAATATTATAAAATAATAATTTGGGAAAAATATGCATTTTATCTACATAAATATAAATTTTTAAACGACTATTGAAATATAATAAATTTAACCGGCATTAAAATTTGTGCCGCCTCTGACGGCTCGAAACGTATCAATGCGCGGCATTCTTTCCAACGCGCTAGTCTAGTTACTTTTCTGGGGAATAAACGCTTTAATATGGATATTATATGGATATTAAAAATGTGAGCTTAAAATAAATTATATTTTAATAGAACCATAATCTTAGCCACGGTTTCAAATTTCGAAATTAAATTTAATAAAGATTTTAAATCTGTAAGCTTTAAAGTTTAATGGGTTTGGGATAAAAATAAAATATACACTACGTAATGACTTTTAAATTCAATTACAAGTTCTTTTAATCTAAATATAGACGGGAGATTGATTTTGTTCCGCAATGTTTATCGGGACTTAATAAGAAAAATCCAAGAAAAATTACAGTTGTTCGTTACAAGAACCGCCAGCTGCGCTATTAAGCTTTCCAATTTTCTTTCCGCTTTCATAACATACAGAATTTCTTGATTTTTCTCCGAACATGATTACAGTTTTCCTATGTATGACGTTAAAATTCACAAACATTTTATTTGTATTTGTTCATAATTGAACTAACTTAGTAAGTTATAGCAGCCCGCAAATTATAAATAAAATTAATTATGTTGTTCTAAACGAAAAAAAAAAGAGGTTCTTACGCATTTTATCAAATTTAAGCAATATTTGTAAACTAAAAAACAAATAGCTATTTCGCTAGGTTACCAAAACACATTAACAAACTCTAAAGGCGCGTCCAGACTTGTGACCAAATCCCGACTCAACGTGCATTTATAAATCTGTAGTATGGCAACGCAGCAATAAAGGATCCGCCCAGATTCCATCATTTTCGTGGCCAGCCGCATCGACTCGGCAATACTCGGCATAGCGGATGTTCCATTCATTTATGACAGCGTTTTTCTGTGGGGTTTCCTGGAGTTTTGTTGCGTGCATATGTAAAGGCAGCGTAATCCCCCACTCTCGGCCCCACCTAGCTCTTCACAGCGTCTCGCCATCAAACGATTTTGGCATCACAATTTTATAGCATTTATGAATGGCGTGTCGGATCTATAGTTACGATGCCTATGGCGAGAACGCAGGCGAGTTAGTGCATTTTCGAGACGTCAACATGAGTGGTGAAAAATGGAGCCGGGATGACGAGATGTTATTAATTGAATAAGTATCATTTCACAAATGTCTTTATGATGCCTCGAGTGAAAAATATAAAGATCTAATTGTGAAAAATAATGTCTGATTGATGAATGAACACTGATTTTGCAAAATCTTCTTTGGCTTGATTTCTGTTATATGGTTTCAATATATTTTTTGTGAAGACGAAATGCTTCGTCCCCAATTATGACGTATGGCATGCGCTTCTGAGAACCTGGCAGTTCAGTGTTTGAAGGAAAACAATATTTTCCACCACAAATTTGTTTTCCCATTACAGATTTACTAAATATACCACTGTATCCCAGTTTGCCATAAGATCCAATATCCACGGCCTCAAACTTGTATTTGCCATCAGCAATAGCCAACATTACTGTTAAAAAATAGTTTTTATAGTTAAAGTAGAGGGAGCCAGATTTTTTAGGGCATAATGTGCGGATGTGTTTCCCATCTATTGCTCCGGCACAGTTTGGGAAATTCTATATTTCCCAGAACTCTCTTGATATTTGCTTAATTTTTTGTTCGTCCGGTGGAGCCAACAAAACAGGACCCAGCCTTTTGCAAATCGATGCCATAACATGTTTGATAATTTGAGAAATTTCGCTGTGTGACACGCGGAAACCAAACGCCAACAATCTGAATGATTCCCATGTAGCAAGATATCTGAAACAAAAAAGTTCAAAAATGAGTATACATTTATTTATGTATAGATGAAGATTGTAAAAGAAGGTGGCGATCAATAAGAGACACTTACAAAAAATTAAAAAGAGAGGGAAAATTAGGAACAGGTTCAACTGCCATAGGGAAAGATAAGTGGCTTCTTTAAAGTACCTCTCGTTTTTAAAAAATGTTTCAGAAGAAAGAAGGTAACAAAACTTGATAAAATCATGTTCTACTAAAATACTTTTTAACAGTTTGATTTGTTTTCTAGAACCATAACCAATATTTTTGTGGATTCAGAGGAAAGCACTGCGCCAGACAACATAAGCCAGGATGGAGATAGTCAGAATGATGAAAGTCAGAATATCGAGAATGTTCGAGGAGTTGAAAATGATGATTCGGTTCTATCGGCTGCCAGTATCGCAAGTACTCTTTCTACCTTAAGAGTTGGAACTGAAAGAAAAGTTGCATCAACCAATGAAATTACTGAGTTACTGGAAAAAATAGAAAATGGAAAAAAAACTTATTAATAATTTTTTGGAAAAAAAAATCATCTGAGAATGACGATGACGTTAACACATTTTACAAAAGTATAGAGATGACAAAAAAAAACTTCCACCTCATCTTATCCGTAAAGCCAAACTCAAGCATCTAGAAGTTGTTATTGAATTGGAAATAGAAGCCATACAACAAAAAAAATATAATTATAGTAAATCAGCTGTCTATAGATTGTAGCTCGAACATTCAGGGATATCAGTCCCAGTCCAGCTCTCATAATCAGGGATATAATTTTCCAGTAGGACAAAACTCTGTTATTGAAAATTTAAACTTTACAACAGAAGAAGAAGAGGTCGAAGAACGTCAAGAATTATAAATAAGTAACAACAGTTTTCTATATTTTTTTGTTTATCTTTTTACTTTGACTAATTATTTATAGCAAAGTTATTTTTCTATTGAATTTCTATTTTTAGCTGTTTGCTTTTCTCTGAGAAACATTTATCTTTAGAAAAATCAAATGTCTTTGCAGGAGATCCTCTGATATTTGTGGCTTTGTAAGTCCATGTCAGAGGGTGCAGGTATGCTAAAGAATTGGTGTTCTTTACCAGCACCACGAGATGGAGCTTCATTCTCCGTCTCATTTATCTTTAGGTTCTTAAATAAACTTACTACTTAAACAAATAAGAAAGCTCTTACCTTAGTGATATTCCTAATATTTCTTCTGGAGATATTGGGTTCTTAACCGAGTGGGTCGGGGCTTTTCTAACATCTGCCTTTATAGCAGTTAACACAAAATCAAATTGATTTCTGGTTAAGCGAAAATAGGCGTGGAATTTGGTTTCATTATCTACGAGATCTTGAAATTAAATTGCTGAAAGTCCCTTCTGCATTTCTATGCTTGTACATGATATGATGGGGTTTTCTTTGAATTAACAACGGAATGATTACTTCATCATCTTCTTCTTCAAATAGGAGGGCCAACACAAGCTCCATGATGCTTTCACGAACTGAACTGCCGACTGTTGCATCCATCGCACGTGCAAAACCAGGCCTTTACAAGTTTGGACGCGCCTTTAGAAGAGACTAAGAAGAATTCGTATTTAATTTTTTTCGCGAAACAGTAGTACTATAGTAGTTGAAGGTAGGTACATTGATCTGGATGGTAAGCCAAAGGCGAACCTTTTTTTTCCACCCCTGGGTCTTCTCCCACTCACTGAATTACCCAGGCCCTCGATAAATATACCTGACTTTCCTATGAAGGTCAGGACATCATTTCAGGTAAGAGTTTTGACTTCCTCAGTAACCAATGCCCCACAGAATTGAGTTCTTGAGAAGCCTAAGGCTTTACACGCAAGCAGGCACATCGGTGTTTCTCAGTCCTCTAAGTTTCTCGGACAAATCGGGTCCCCTTTCACACCCAATTCAGGTCTTCTCCTATTAAGAATCCACTCAAGCTTAGCCTTAGGCCGTGATGAAATCTTTGACCTGCCCACAACCCGGAGCTTGGGGTGCCACTCCTCCTTTGAGAGGTTGAAAGCCCACTTCCTGAGGACCACCCCAGCCTCCTATTTATATTACCTTATTGATGGTTCAGGTTCTAGGTAAGGGGCCCCGGCTGCAACTCTAGCGAGCTCATCGGCCATTTCAACTCCAACTCAAACCAAGGAAACCGGTTTACGTACAGCAAGCTTTCCTAGTGCGTCCGCACACTTGTAGATGAGGGTGGAACTACTTTTAGGTTGGCAGAGAATGCCTTGAGGGTGGCTTGACTATCAGAGCAAATATATAATATAGTCCGCTTTCGACTTCTGCTTGGAAGATCGCTGTGAGCCCTTGTCAGTGGGTAGCTCCTTCGTAAGTAAATATTTTCCAAGTATCCTCCTGCCCCTGATGAATCAGTGGCCCATCGGTGTAATACACCAGTGCATCTTCAGGGAACACCTCCCTTGTTTTCTCTCCCACTGCTTCTTGTTAGGGATTGTGAGAACTTCCTGTTCACCTAAAATTCTTCTTCGACTGGCATTGCTCTGAACGACCGTATAAGGGATTTCTCTTTCGACCCTCGGAGCAATCCTTGCTTGCCCTAAATCACCCGCTCCTTTCCAGCCTTCGGTGGCCTATATTCTTAGGTATGCCGTCATAACCTTCTGCTATATCAAGGCAAGCAGGCTCGGGAGTCCTAGCAAAACCTCTAATGCAGCCGTGGGCGTGATTCTTATACCTTCAGTTATATCTGGGCAAGCAAGTTTTTGTACTTTTGCCAGTTTTGTCCGCAGTTTTTAAAACAATATGTTTTGGAACTTGTATTATATTATATAATATTACCATTAGCTAATTGTAATTATCTTGACGATTTATAAAAAAAGTGTTAGTGAATACAAAGCATATTTATTTATTTATTGATTGATCAAGGTAATGTTTAAAATATAATAAATGGCAAGAAAAATATGGGCGTTTTTAAAAGATTTTTGAGAAAAACAAAAAAACTTTTGACGTTGACACCAGTAAATATATATTTTTTAATGTATCGAAATATCAATTTTTGCAACTTAAAAAGTCAATTTTAGAAACATGTAACATAATTTATTTTTTAAGAAAATATTGAAAATTGTCCTGGGCAGCTGGTGTGCTTCTGCTTGAACCGATTATTTATGTCTCATTCTGTCTAATCTCTTAGAGAATATGGTCTGAAACAAAAGATAATAGGTATCGTTCAATTTCCTGTCCTAGTTCATCTGAGGCTTCCGCTGTTACATTATTTTCTAAGATTTTTTGAAAAAATTTAACTTGTTTTTCATCTCAAATTAAATGTTCCAAAACCTTTTTTAAAAACGTCTTTGTATCGGAAAATACAGATCCCCTCCGATTTGAATTTCATAAAAAGACATTTATGCTATTGAAATATAGTAAAACCTCTGTTTGCGACCGCCTCTACATAGTGAACACCCGCGTTAAACGACCGGTTATGAATTCCCCATGTTTAAAAATAGAATCCCATTATTTTATACTCCTCTTTACCGACCCATCTATTAAACGACCCATCATCGAAAGTTTCAGTAAACATTAATGCTAAAAACACCCTCAAATAAGGGCAGTAAAACTCGACCAGACAATTCTTAAGAATAGAAATTTGTTTCAAGAAGGTGGCAACGAAGAACAAAAAAGAAAGTTTCCCAAAACCGAAAGACTGGCAATGGACCAAGTTGTTCTTAACTGGTTTGGTTAGGCGGGAAACAAGCACTTACCAATATTCAGACCTATAGTTCAAGCAATAGCCCTCGAATTTACTCAATATCCAGGACTAGATAACTTCAAGGCATTAAATGAATTGTTGGAAAAATTCCATCTTTGGCACAATATTACTTTCAAGAAAATATGTGGCGAATCAGCCGATATCAATATGGAGGACGTAACTGCTTGGAAAGAAAGGATTTCCACCATTTTAAAGAACTAAGCCCCAAGGGACGTATTTAATGCAGATGAGACAGGTCTCTATTATCGTGCATTGCCAACAAAAACATATGCATTGAAAGATGACAAGTGTACTGAAAAAAAAAACAGCAAAACAACAATTTAAAATTCTGTTTTGTGCAAATATGAAAGGTAACAAGGAAGAACCATTTATATTAGGCAAAAGCAAAAATCCTTGATGTTTCAAGGACGCACATATTAAAGTTACCTTTCCAATGGGTCTCTAAGAAAAAAGCGTAGATGACACCAGACATTATTACAACATTGTTTCGCAGATTTGATACCAAGATGAAGAATCATAATAGAAGAGTGGTATTATTTCTGGATAATGCAACGTCTCATCCCAAAACTACACTGGATAATGTCAAACTTATTTTTATTCCACTCAATACTAGCTCACACTACCAACCTTTGGATAAAATTCAGAATTTTAAAATGCTCTACAGAAGCTAAGAGGCTTTTAACATCTTTAGACAGTGGTTCTCCTTTTCAAGAAATCTAAAATAATATTGCCATAACCAACACCCTAATATGGGTTTAAGTAGTCTGGCGCAATTGGTCTCCACTGACAATGAAAAAGTACTTTTACACATTTGTGAACTTAGAACAATTTGCCTCTATTGATAACGATTTGCCAACAGAAAATGCAGAATTGACTATCATCGAGTATATTAAAGAGATCCAAGAAACGGATAAAACTACTCACAACTATGAGACAGAGGATGAGGAACCTAAACTTGCTCCAGTGTCGAAAATATCAAGCCTATCTGAAGCCTGCGAAAGTTTGAGAGACATAGAAAACAAATATAATATTTCTCAATTGCTATTAAAATGTGAATCTGAATTGTATAAAAATAAAATAAACAATATGAAACAATCATTAATTTCTGATTATTTTAACAAACGAGAATTTCAAAGCAAACATACAGCACATTGTATAATATATATGTTAGGATGCACGTGCAGTATAAAATACATATTGGTAAATTGGCTTCATCTCATTTAATTTTAGTTCCGATAAATTTAAAGAAAAATATTTAAAATTATTTATATATGTGTAGATACTTATTATAAAACAAACACTGTAAATGCAGACCAGTTAATTTAATTTTTCTCCTTTAACCGACCACCCCTGTTAACCGACCAACAGTTAATTCCCCGAGGGTGGTCGCTGTTGAGAGATTGGATGTATAATATTATATATGGTACACTGAAAAATATTGCTATTAGGCTCTTGCATTCGTGTTGGAATTTTACCGGTACATCTTCTTCTTCAGGTAGCTTTGAACGAGTCGGTTAATGTAAGTGAAAAAAATTAGTAGAAAATTAACACCGGGTGTTGGATAAATGCGTTACGACTCTTGAAGGGATGATTCTGCGTGATGAAATTAAGGCAATGAGTAACAAAAATTTAAAATCTCAATGTTTTCGGACTCGCTTCTTGCCGCAAGAGTCTTGCGTTGCATTAACTTTTGAATATACGATTTTACATTTTGTTAGACACCCTGTTTTTATACAACTCCTTCATTCGCAATTTAAATAACGTCTCAAATAGCGGAATAAATTTACAAATACTTAGGCAATTCTAATGGGTGTTATTAAAAAAGTTTTTAATTCAAAAAGTTGTTATTTAGTTGCGTATCCATTTGGTAACAGATTTAAGGCTAATACAATTCTTCATGCGGAGTTGTTGACTCTGGAAACTTTATATTGACTTTGTAGACAGCAAAAAGTTTTTTCTTCAAATAAGAATTAGTTGGGAACATGAAAATGGTTTTGACAAACATATGTTGGAAGTTGCTTTGATTTTCAAATAAAGAATTTTAAATTAGTCGTAAATAAAAAAAAGGATGGAAAAGGAAAAGTTTTTATACAGCATCCTGTAACAGTTATTTCCGATGTTATAATTGTTATCGTATGTCTAAATTTATTCGAATGCTGATGTATAAAATTTTTTGTTGTTTTGTTAAATAATTCTTAGCTACAAAGAAAAGAAATTTACATATTGCTGTTACAGTAAAGTCTTTCAATAGCGACCACTCTCGGGGAATCAAATGTTGTCGGTTAACAGGAGTGGTCCGTTAATAGAGAAAAATTAAAACAACTGGCCTGCATTTTTTATTGTCTGTTTGTTAATAAGTATCTACATATACATACAGTGTGGCCCAAATTGGGCCTACATGTATGGGGATCTTGGAAACTATAAAAGATAGAGAAACGGTTAAATGGGGAAAGTTTTTGACAATTATATTTCTAACTGAAAACCGTTTAGTACGCGGCCCTATCTTTTTTGGTTTTTGAAATATGTTGAAAAAACCAAAAAGATGTATTTTCGAAAATATGCTGTAGATTTCTTATTATTCACTATTTTGGCAATCCGTAAAATCATTTTTAAAGCAACTTTTTAAGTAGATTTCAGTTCTGCATTTTAATTTTGAACACGACGTTTCATTTATTTTATACCATCATCAGGTTCATTTTTTCTTATGGGCGCCATATTGTATTTTATACTTAAAAGGTAGCTTATGACGTCAGCTTTTTAACGATGTATTATTTGTTGGAAAATAAATGAAATTGACTTGAAAAATAAAGAAAATTAGTTTTCGCAACACGTCAAATTTGAGAAGAACACATTAGGCAGGGTTAAATTTGTTTAAAATATCATAATATTATAATATATTATTTTATTTTTTCCTTATGGTTAAAAATCTCATATTAACATTTCAAATAAAGAAAACTAAAAACGCAATGAATAGTAATTATTGTTTTAAAAAGAAAATAAGAAAAAATATCTAACTTACTATACTTATTCGAAATGTTGGCCGTTTTTATTAATACATTTTTGACACTTTTTTTGACACAGTATTGATGACCCTGCGATCACTCTCTCTTCTAATTCTTGTACAGATTCCGGGGGTTCAAACTCATATACTTCATTTTTTACATAACCCCATAAATAAAAATCGAGAGGAGTTATATCAGGGGATCTAGCAGGCCAATTAACTGGTCCGCCGTTTGAAATTAATTTGTCATCAAATATCTGTCTTAAGAGAGTTTGAACTTCCCGAACATTATGTGCGGGACAACCGTCTTGTTGAAACCAAATATTATTCAATTGATCTTGAGGAACTCTTGCTCTAATTACCGGTAATATTTGATCTTCTAACAGCTCCAAGTATCTTTTGCCATTCAACGTATGATTATAAAAGAATGGTCCTATAAGTCTGTTGTCTAAAATGTAAGGAGAAAAGTAAAGCTGGGTTACTTAATACCTGCTATGTATTTAGCAAGCTACGTGACATTACTTACCATACGTACCACACCATACATTACAACCAAATCGGGTTTGCAGTCTTCGTTGAGCCAATTGGTGAGGGTTTTCTGTTGCCCAAAAATGATGGTTATGTCTATTAAATACCCCGCAGTTGGTAAAATGTGATTCATCGGTCCAAATTACAAGACGACTGAAATCATGATTTTGTTCGCATTGATTCACATACCAATTTGAAAACTGCATTCTTCTTGGATAATCCGTTTCTCGTAAACCCTGAACTATAGTTGGCTTGTATGGTCGATATTTATTTTCCTTAAGGACTCTTTGTATGGTACTTCGCGGGGTTGGTAAGTCTCTTGCCGACGCTCTTGTAGATGATGTCGGAGCGGCATTAAAATAGGCTCTGACATTTTCGTCACGCTCGTTATTACCTGCTTTTTCGTAACTCTTGGGCCGCGGTTTTTCAAAACTTCCATGGTTTCTCAGGTTCATAACAATTTTTGGAAAAAGTCTGACACTTGGCTGCGGTCTTTCAGGAAAATTTTCAAAATACCTTTCTAATGCAAGGTTTGCATTTCTGTTGCAATGAATGTAACATTCTAGCAAATCAAATTTTTCTTCGTGAGAAAAACGCAATGCCATTTTCTTTTAAATTCAGAATACACAAATAAATCGTTATTATTAGATAATAATAATAAAAACTATTATACTTTTACTCGTTCTGACAAGTAATATTTTTGTTTCATTTTCAAACGGTAGTGGTTGGTCATAGGCTACTGGATTTTATTTTTGATTCATAGGTTATTGTAATATTGTTGATTGAAACAATGCAAGCAGTGTTTTGTGAATACTACAAAATCTAAACCTTTTAATTGGTATTCAATTTAGGGAGTTATAGTGCAGTTGTCAAATTTGACGTGTTGCGAAAATTAATTTTCTTTATTTTTCAAGTCAGTTTCATTTATTTTCCAACAAATAATACATCGTTGAAAAGCGGACGTCATAAGCTACCTTTTATGTATAAAATACAATATGGCGCCCATAAGAAAAATGAACCTGATGATGGTATAAAATAAATGAAACGTCGTGTTCAAAATTAAATTGCAGAACTGAAATCTACTTAAAAAGTTGCTTTAAAAATGTTTTTACGGATTGACAAAATAGTGAATAATAAGAAATCTACAGCATATTTTTGAAAATACATCTTTTTGGTTTTTTCAACATATTTCAAAAACCAAAAAAGATAGGGCCGCGTACTAAACGGTTTTCAGTTAGAAATATAATTGTCAAAAACTTTCCCCATTTAACCGTTTCTCTATCTTCTATAGTTTCCAAGATCCCCATACATGTAGGCCCAATTTGGGCCACACTGTAATTAATTTTAAATATTCTTGTTTCAATTTATCAGAACTAAAATTAAACAAAATGAAGCCAATTTACCAATATATACTGCACGTGCATACTAACATATACAGGGTCGTTGGTATGTATGGAAACGGTCGATTATTTCCTAAAGTAAAACAGTTAGCAAAGAATACGTTAGACTACAGTTTTAGGGATTTTAAGGTCTATTAGAATTAAAAGAAATAAGTGTACAGGATGAGTCAGAAAACCGTAGAGAAGCAAAGTTACTTTTTTTTAAATGGATCACCCTATATCTTAGAATATTTTTGAATTTCTCGTGCAACATCAATTATTTTTTAATAAGTGCATTATAAATCTAAACCTAATAGTTTCCGAGATATCGAGTTTTGAAAATGACATTATTGAACTTTGACAGCTTCTAGCTTTCTAACGGTACATCTTAGAGTAAAATGGCTTACATGTCCCTATTTTACTTTTTCATTATCTTCCCAAGAACATCAACTTTTGGTTAAACCGGAAGTACTGTATTTGCGGCATTTAAGTTACATCCGGTTTAACCGGAAGTGACACTTTTAGAAAGATAATAAGAAAGTAAGATAGGGACATGTAAGCCGTTTTACTCTAAGATCTACCGTTAGAAAGCTAGAAGCTGTCAAAGTTCCATTGTCATTGGGGACAAATTGCGAGGACAATAACCGAAACCCATATGAAGGCGTTGTTGTTGGGAATACACGATAGTAGAAACCTGTCTCATCCGCATTAAATACGTTCCTTGGGGCATAATCCTTTAAAATGGTCAATAGCCTTTTTTTCCAAGCAGTTACGTCTTCAATATTGATATCGGCTGATTCGCCACTCATTATCTTGAAGGTAATATTGTGCTGACGACGGAATTTTTCTATCTATTTGCCCCTTCAAGTTATCTAGTCTTAGACATTGAGCAGATTCTAGGGGTTTTGCTTGAATTATGTGCTCGTATATCGGTAAGAGCTTGTTTTGTGCCTTACAAGACCAGTTAAAAACAACTTGGTCCACTGCCAGTCCTTCGGTTGTGAAAAATTTTCTTTATTCTTTACCGTCGCCACCTTATTAAGACAAATTTCTAACTTCTGCTTTATTTTGAAGCAACATAATCACTTGGGTATTACCCACTTTAAATTTTACAGTCAGTTTCCTGGTACTTTAACTAGTTTTTTTACTTTCGTCGATTATTTCAATCTTTTCCCTTGAAGAAAAACATTTCCTTCTTCTCACCATTTTAAAATATTCATGTTGGTCCCAAAATACGCAAAAAGTGTTCAAAACAAAAGTAATGTCAACAACCGACTGATTAGCTTTTAAAGCAAATTGAATGGATCCGCCTGGAATAAATTAATTAGTGTATGTACCTATTCAGGGCTTAGAGGATATTCCAGAAGTCACTTTGGATGAATTGAGGAAGGCCCTAAGAGAAATGGAGAACAATCGAGGACGGTATAACAATCGAATTCATAAGAAACAGAGGAAATGTTCTACATCGGACTATCTGCAAGCTATTTAATGCTTGCTTAGCAAATGGGACAACCCCGTCACAATGGGACCGCGCAAATATAATAATTCTTCATAAAAAAGGGGACATTACAGATCTAAAGAACTACCGCCCGATAAGTCTTCTTTCTCATATCTATAAATTATGCACCAGGATCATTACAAAAAGAATAACATATAAACTTGACCTCTATCAGCCACTTGAACAAGCGGGCTCTCGAGCGGGCTTTGGCACAAACGACCATTCTTGGTTATGAAGGCGGTTATAGAAAAGTTCATAGAATACAATAAGTCCCTTATCTTCATATTCGTTGACTACGAAAAAACGTTTGAGACGGTTAACCAGTAAAAAATGCTAAAAGCATTAACAGAAACTCGAGTGAACCAAAGATACACCACAATTATTAAAAATATATATCAGAATGCAAGAACGTCCATCAGATTACACGAAGACACTCGTAATTTTTGCATTGAACGACGTCACATCACCGAAACTTTTTACAACCCTACTAGAATATATGTTTAAGAAAGTAGACTTTAAGGATATGGGTATAAACGTAGACGGTGAAAAATTAAACCATCTTAGATTTGCAGACGACATCGTGCTTATTGCTGACAGGGTTGATGAAGCCAAGGAAATGCTACGAAGGCTCAATAAAATGTCAAACTCAGTAGGGCTCAAAATAAATATCGCTAAGACTCAATTTATGACTAACCTTGTCATAAGCGAAAATATTAAGCTGTACGGGTCAAACATAGAACTAGTGAATTCCTACAAATATCTGAGACACGAGCTACGTATTGGAAGAGACAACCAAACATGTGACATCACCAGACGAATAGGCTTGGCTTGGGGTGCATTTGGAAAACTGCATTACGTCTTTAAGGCGAATATCCAGATGTGCTTAAAAAAGAAAGTCTTTGAACAGTGCGTGTTATCTGTACTTACCTACGGGGCAGAAACGCTAACCCTTACTCAAAAAAAGGTGAATAAGGTACGCATTGCTCAGAGAAAAATGGAAAGATCAATGCTAGGCATTTCGTTTAGAGATAGGATTTAGAACACCAGAATCAGACAAAGGACGAAGTTGACAGATGCAGTGGAACGTATAGCAACTCTGAAGTGGAATTGGGCTGGACATATTAAACGTTTGTCGGATGGGGGCTGGACGAAAAAGATCATTGAATGGAGACCACGACAAGAAGCATATCGCAGCAGAGGTCGGCCGCCTACAAGATGGTTAGATGATATAAAAAGGATCCAAACCAACTGGATAACCATCGCACGAGACAGGACAATGTGGAGGATGCTACGGGAGGCCAGTGGACACGAATGGCTGTTTGATGATGATGATGATGTACCTATATTTCTTATGAATTGTCGGGTCGGGTTTTACTGCCCCTAATAAATACAATAATGTTAACTACAAATTCCGATGATGAGTGTTCGCGGACGTTTACCAGTTGGGTCCGTAAAGAGGAGTGTAAAATATTGGGACTTCCATTCTTAAATATGGGGAATTTATAACCGGTCTTTTAACGCAGGTGGTCACTTTATTGAGGCGGTCGCGAACAGAAATTTTACTCTATAAGCCATATGGTTTATTGTGTCTGAGGTGTCTTAATTAGCAGTAAACATATCAGATTTATATGAATACAATTGAATGAACGTATAAGTCCAAGATAAATAGTATATTGCACAACATGAGGCGAAAGTCAACGATTTCACGAGTGTGAAATCGTTGAGTCGCCCCGAGTTGCGCATGCAATTTTTCATATAAAATGTTGTTTGGGACACACTTCATATTTCTGTCGTGGCCCAGTAGGAAAATAGGTTGAAATCAATCTTAGGGGATATAATGTAATGTATTACTAAGCCAAGCGGCAACGTCGCATTCGTGCTAAAGTACTATGTTTTTCTTCAACCACTAAATGCAATTAATAGAAAAAAATACATTAGTTTCAAAGGCAATATAAATGGCAACACCGCATATCAAAGTGGTGGCATCGTCGTACAAATAATATACGTTCAAATTAAATTGTATAATGTAAACAAAGACTGTCTGCTATTTTAAATCTAAATAATATTCTCTAAAACTATCAAATATTATTAGCACCCACGTGCGTAGTAACAAGCAAAGATTCTGATTGCCCGATCGATAGTGGCCTGATGGATGGACGTTGCCATTTTGGTTTTGACGTGTTAACATTTGATTGGTCAAGGTGTTTGGATAGGGTTAATATATGTTCTGAAATGTAAACAAAGCAGTGTCAGGTGGAATTCTAACGAGAGAGTTCACCGCTCCGTGAGGGGAGAAAGCCTTCATGTTAAAAGTAGTTAAAGTGTCAGGTGGAATCCTAACGAGGGAGTTCACCGCTCCGTGAGGGGAGAAAGTCTTCACGTTAAAAAGTAGTTAAAAGTGTTAAAGTGTCAGGCGGGAATCTAAAGAGATTAAATCGTCGCTCCGTGTAGAAGAAAAGCCTTCACGTTAAAAAGTTGTTATATGTAGTCAAAAGTGTTCTAACTAACATGTCTTGTTAGCAAAGTGTCAGGTGGCAATCTAAAGAGTCGCTCCGTGAGTGGATAAAACCATCACGTTAAACAGTTGTTAACAGTTGTTAAAAGTCGTTAAGTGTTTACAAAATTGGTTTACCTAACATGTCTTGTTAGTAATGTTGTAGCCCATGCTAGGATGAAGAGGGGAGGAATGTTATTAGTCGTTTAATAAAGAAATAATACAGTAAAATTCAAAAAGGATTTTATTTTCCAATTTTTCAACAAGTTTGAATCAGTCGACTTGTGGAGATACAGGTTAAAGTTTTGTGTACCTCATTGTTACAAGCGTGAGTCCACACAATTCCATTAAAGTTTAATTGTAAAAAGAAAGTGACCACAAAGAGAGCAAGATGCATATACTTTCATAAATCAATTACGAATCTATTGCGCAAGCGCAGTCGTATCGCTATCCTTGTTTTGCCTAGAAATCAGACAAGGATGCCCATTCGGTTTTTACAAAAACAAAAAGATCTATACGTGTCAACGAGAAACTCGTCGTGGAATGCACTAAAAATCAGCTGTTTTTCATGTCCGACTCTAGGGTCGAAAACTCAACTTTCGACCCGCTCCGTCGGCATCGAAAGTCATATTTGCAAAACATGTGTTATGAAAAATAATATTTTTTAGTTCCTCCATGGAGAAAATTATGCATTTTGTGCGCCGTATAAATAAACAAGTAATCGTTTATTTGACACGATTTTTGTATGCAATACGAATTGTAGCAAGTTACAAATTATACAGTTACAAACGTTAAGCTTAGAGAGACCCCATATCTTATACCGGTAATATTTTCGTAGGTAATTTGCTGGTAGGGAGAATATCGGAATGCGCAAGCCTTAGAGACTGTGGAAATCCTCCACTGATGCAGAGGGATTTGTTAAGGTCATCAGAAAAGAAGAAAAAATATGCAAGTTTATTAGTTCTAAACTAACGATAACTATTTAAAAGATTAACCTAAACAACTCAATGTAAAATTAATACATCTTTTGTATGCAAAATCAAGTAACAAGAAATAGTGTTACATAAATGTAAAATATTTTCTAAAACTTCTTACAATAATAATTGTCTAATGGTCCTTTTAATAAAATTATTCTAGAAACGGTAATATTTAGTTAGTCATCCTTATTTATTTATTTATTTATTTATTTATTTATTTCACATTGAGGAATACAAAACGAGACAAACCCAGGAACAGTATTTACTAAATAACAATAAATAGTAATATCAAAGTAGTAGTATGTAAACAAAAATTAACATATTATAAAATTTAACATTAAATAAATAATCAACAAATGAATATTATTAAAATAGATCTTACGTTATATGATGAGAATATTAATATATTATATAAACAAGATTATTAATTGAACATTAAACAGAGAAATCAATAAATAAATGTTATTAAAATAGATCTTATTGTATATGGTGAGAATAAAACTTTTTTAGTGAACTTGTTATGGCCATTAGGGATTGAAAGCAGATATTCAGTTGGACCAAATTACATATCGTATTATACGATTTGCAGCAATGATGCAGAGGTGAGTTGGAGTGATAGTTGGTATTAGGTACTTGGTTGAATGTGGAAAAACATCTTATTTCGCGTGTTATAGGATGGAACGTTGATATTTAATAAGTTAATAATTGGGGTTGAATAAATCATATTGTTAAAAATTTTATAAGCAAATTTTATGTCCTTCTATCCTCAAGTGATAATAATCTTAGGTTTCGTTTAATTAAGGTAGAATTCCCGTTTAAGAGAAATTTATAGCATAAATATTTTAAAAATCTTTCTTGAAATTTTTCAATTTTGCCAACATACACATCGTAATGAGGATTCCAGATCACCCATCCAAATGAGAGTACGCTATTAACGTATGCCATATATTATGTACTAATAGATTATATTTGTTTAAAGCCCCTACAGGTTCTAATAATAAATCCTAGTGATTTTTTAGCTTTTATGGTGATTTGCTGAATATGATGCTCAAATAACATCTTACAGTCAAAAAAAAATACCTAAATCTTTTACAATAGAGACTCTTGTTAATGGTATATCGTTAAAACTATAATTTGAAAAAATTTTATTTATATTTCTAGAGAACGTGATTGTATGACATTTTTTGAGATTTAGATAGAGGCAATTGCGTTGACAGTACGAAAAAAGATTGTTTAGGTCAAGCTGAATGCGAAACGTGTCTAAAGGATCAGCAACTGAGTGAAAAACCTTTAAGTCATCGGCATACATTAAAAAATTAGAAAATTTAAAACAGCTGACAATATCGTTGATATAAATATTAAATAAAAGAGGCTCCAGAAGTGATCTCAGTAAAAGCCGACATAAGCATACCAATTGTAACAGCTTGGGTTCTATTGCTGACATAAGAAGACAGCCATCTAACCAGACTTCCACAAATACCGACCCAGCAAGTTTACTAATTAATATGTTATGATAAATTTTGTCAAATGCCTTGCTGAAGTCGGTATAAATGGCTTCTACCTGGTGACCCGCATTCATACTGTCCAACAAGTATTGAGAATAAATGAACAGGTTACTTTCAACGAAACATTTTTTCATGAAGCCGTGTTGTTCGGGGTTGATAATATTTTTACAATCTATATATAGGTAATCACATATGATAGATTCGAAAAGTTTAGCTATAATGCATAATTTAGATATTGGCCGATAGTTTTCCGCGAGAAATTTATTGCCGAACTTCAAAATGGGGACTATTAGGGCCGATTTCCAAACCTGCGGGAAATGTCCCCCCTTTAAAGACTTATTAAATATAATATACAGCGGCTCGGCTTTTACATCTACACATTCCTTTAAAAGTTTAGTGGGTATATTATCAATACCTGCAGCTTTATCTGGCAGTTCTTTAATTTTTTTTATAATAGTGGTGATATGTATGTAATAATTTGATATAAAATTATAGCAACCTTGATTGGAGCTTGTGTAGTTTGGATTTGCATGGGTATTAAATACTGAACTGAAATAAGAAGAAATAGGTAAAATGTCGTGCATACGAATTTTTGTAAAATATAGAGTGCCTCATATGGAATTACACTTTATCATTCAATAATATTCTGAAATATAAAAAAGATGCCTTCTAAAAGCAAACATTTTGAAAAGAAAATAACGTTATTTCAACCAGTTTTGCTACTAATATATTCCTTCGACATCCAAGCAAACATTAATTTCGATGCAAACGCTATAAATTACGAGCTAAGTAAGCAGAAACGCGAGTTTTAAAAGTTTTTATTTCTATTTCCGATTTTAAACCGTATTGGAATTTTATATACGAATTTTACAAAGGACCAAAGACTCGTAGGTTATTTTTGAAATCTTAAGGTCGTGGGTGCATGGACCATCATAAACCGGCCCTTAACTGCTCTTTTACTACTTTTCTACTTTATTTTCTTATAATACAGTATTTTTAAATTGCCCTATGATCCTCAAAGAATGTCAACTTTTCAAGTTTTTGAATACTTTGTTTACAGAATGGTCGACGTGAAGCCTGTTATTAGGACTGATCCTTGAAATTTTGCGAAGCTTTATGTACCCGTTTCTACTCCTTGGCAGCTTCTTAATACTGAAACACATTTCTACGACTGTCTGGGCTTTTAATTATTGGATCCGTTTGGAGGCCAGTTTAAACAATTTGTTTTGATCATTTTTATGTTTGCTGTTAATAGTTTTGAAAATACATTTTTTCTAATTTTGTTTCATAAGAAATCTGTTTCGACACCGTTTTCAGTATCGAAACAAATCTGTTTCGGCACCGTTTTTTATTTTTTAAAGGTTGGCATTGATTATATTTAAATGTTTTATTCTGTTGACGTTTCCTGTTATTGTGATCCATGAGAAAAGAAAGTTTTCGGGATTTCTCTGGTAAAAGTTGATTTATCGTTTTATTAGCAATATCCCTTAACTCAGGGGGAGTTGAACTTAGATTATCATGCTCCATATTTTTTTAATTATAATTATGAACAACTCTATGAAATATTAAAACACAAATTTCGTGACAATGACACAAAGAAAATATTATTTATTGTCAAGGCTACTATGATAAAAGTAAATTTATAGTATTACCAACATAGAATTTAGACATACAAATTTACAAAATTTGAAGGGTTGATTTTCTTTTTAAATATATATTTTCTTATTAAAAAAAATACAAAATAGAAAAAATAGCATTAAGTACGTGTTTTATAAAGCAGTTAGAGCACTTGTCCCGTTAAAAAACTCGCCGCAAGCGTCTCGTTTTTTTAAATTAACGTAAAAAATCAAATTCTTTTTTTTAATAAAAAAAAGGTGAAATGAGCTATCATATATACGGACTTCAGTTATTTGTAATAAGTTTTCTAATTAGCTACTCCTATCAAGTATATATATTTCATAATTGATTAAAGAAATAGTAATATTAAAGTACACAGAACATGAATGTACCCTAGAAAGTATATTATTCATTCAAGGATGTAAATAGAATTTTAGTAGCGGTACCAAATATACATATACAGTGAGGGCATAAAGTCTGGAAAACTACCTTTTGCAAGTAAACGAAGCACCTGAATAAAAAACGCTCGGACACGTCGATTTTATTTAATTGTCTTCTATCTTCTAAGATTTCTGAGATATATACAGGGTGCTTCAAGAAAGCTGGGCAACTGTTAACTTCTTCTTTTTTAATGGAACACCCTGTATATTATTGCATTTTTGGATTCTACTAAACGAAGCACCTGAATAAAAAACGCTCGGACACGTCGATTTTATTTAATTGTCTTCTATCTTCTAAGATTTCTGAGATATATACAGGGTGCTTCAAGAAAGCTGGGCAACTGTTAACTTCTTTTTTTTTAATGGAACACCCTGTATATTATTGCATTTTTGGATTCTACGGACAATTCTAAGTATATTTCATATAGGATATCCTATACCTAAATTCAATTGTTTTTAAAATAAAACACACCTTACTAGTTTACTGAATTTTTAATGACAATAACTTAAATGACACATTTTAACGTAACAAATGCTGAAACTGTTGTCCGTTAACTTCCTGGCAATATCCTAACCGATCGATGAACTCTTGTTGCACGTTTCGAATGAAAAAAGGTGGGATTTGTCGAATTTCATCTCTTATACGATTTTTCAGCGCATCGATATTAGGAGGTCTGTTGAAATAAACTTTGGTTTTTAAATATCCCCACAGAAAATAATCTAGGGGAGTCAAATCCGGAGACCTGGCCGGCCATTCTACGGGGCCACGACGTCCTATCCACCTGTTAGGAAATATCTCATTGAGATACTGCCGAACAGTAGGCGCGTAGTGAGGTGGTGCTCCATCTTGTTGAAACCACATAGTTGGAGTTGGTATATCAGGCTCATTACCTGGATACAGTTGAACTAAGGCAGGAATCAACTCTAGTTGCAGAAAGTCAAGATAAATTTCGCCGTTTAAGTTAACGTCGAAAAAATACGGACCTATAATCCTGTCTTGAAATATTCCAGCCCAAACATTGATTTTTTCGGGATGTTGCGTATGAGCCACTTGAGCCCAATGAGTATTCTCTGTGGACCAGTATCTACAGTTTTGTCGGTTGACAGTACCATTAAGAAAAAAGGTAGCTTCATCGGAAAATAAAATATTTCTACAAAAAAATGGATCTATATTGCACCGCTCTTGCATATTTTCGCAAAACTGAATTCGGCGGTCATAGTCGTCTTCATTTAATTCATGTATTAATCTTATTTTGTATGGATGATACTTTGCCTTTTTTAAAATATTTTTTACCGATGTTTGACCAATGGACAAATCTGATGCTGCTTGACTTGTAGGTAAATGTGGATTTTCGTTATAACTGAGTAAAACATCTAATTTCTTATTATCATCTAGTTTCGGCCTACCTGTCCTGGGAAGATCTTTTACACAACCATGTTCAAGGAATTTATTGACAATTTTGCTGACTGTAGACATCGTAATTTCTTGTCCGCGCTCTGGATATGTGTTATTAAAAAGTTCCAAACTTCGCCCAAATGTCTTTGGCGATCTCCCCAGCCAAACATCATCAGAATTTCCATTATTTCTCGCTCTGAGAGCATTTTTAATAACTTGACAGTAACAGAACTGTCCTACAGTATGTTAAAAATTGGCACAGTTGTCATAGTGAGAACGAGTCAAAGTGACATCAAGTTACTACATTTCTCCTAGATTTTACGTTGTATCATGGTTTTTCTCTTAATGAAAAAATGTATAATTTCAACTGGCAATATTTTAAAAACAATTGAATTTAGGTATAGGACATCCTATATGAAATATACTTAGAATTGTCCGTAGAATCTAAAAATGCAATAATATACAGGGTGTTCCATTAAAAAAAAAGAAGTTAACAGCTGCCCAGCTTTCTTGAAGCACCCTGTATATATCTCAGAAATCTTAGAAGATAGAAGACAATTAAATAAAATCGACGTGTCCGAGCGTTTTTTATTCAGGTGCTTTGTTTACTTGCAAAAGGTAGTTTTCCAGACTTTATGTCCTCACTGTATAAAATACGTTTGCTTATTACTAAATTAAGTGTCAGTTATTTAAAGGATCTAAATAAAACATCCGTTCATATTTTGAAGTAGATAATAATATACAGTATAAAATCCTTCGAAATACTTATTTTACGTTTTTATACGTGTTTTAGCCATGCAGTGCATCTGCCTCAGTTCTCTACATATTAGTTTTCCAAAAAAAGTTTGTCCTTTATTAAAAGTTCTGCTTCCTGTGAAAATAATATTGGACTGATAAAAGAGAATGGCCAGAAACAGGGAAAATGCATAATTGACAAAAGGAGAATAAGTCATTTTTATTTTAGAGCTAAATTTAATAGCAAAATGTTGGATTCAAAATTCTAAAATGTATGAAGGTTAATTTAGGTATACCTATTAGGTAAATTTATTCTTATTGCCACTTCCAGTGGCTTCGACCCCACTTACATGCATACCTGCGGTCAATTTTTGACTGAAAATAAGTGATCATTATTTACTGAGTACCTACTTAGGTATAAGCTGCAGGAATAAAAATGTAATTTGTTATCTTAGAAAACTTATTTAATATAAGCAAAGAGTAACCCAACTAATAAGAGTAAAAAGTGAGCGTTCCCGTTTGTTCTAATTTTTTATGCGCATGTGCAAGGCGACCATTTTAGAAGTATTATTTGCAGCTAAGTTTACAGTATTTATAATCTGTCAAGCCGTTTGTTTCCTTCTAAAAAACTAAACGAACCTTTATGTTTCGGCACTTTAAGCGAAAATCGATTTGTTTTCTTGGAGTTTTTACAACTGATTTTTTTTGGTTTTAATGTGAGGAGTAATGAAGCAGAAGGGTGCAATCGGCACAATATTTCGATGTTGGTTCTAAAAACAAATATATAATTTACAGTCTTGCAAAAGCGGAACATTGCATTGACTCTTATTAACAAATATTATCCTTACCTGTTTTCTTAGAAGTTTTCTGCCTTTTCGCTTTTTTCATCTCATTCAACTGTGATTTGTTCCGATCACAGTACTGTTTCAAGTGACGCAGTAAACTATCTCTTCTGGAAAATGACTTCTTGCAGGTGATACAAACGTACGCCATTTCCTTTTAATTACAATTTGTAATAAATACAACTTAGTGAACCTCTGAGTAACCAGTTTCAATTAACTAAGAAATATCTTATGTTATCTTTTAATACTATCGAGGGTGTGTGTGGGGGAGGGAAACTATTGAAATTAATTAACTATTGAGAAAAATTCTGTTCTATATTGTTCGCGCATTTTTCAAATACTTCCACTATTCGATTCCATTTCTGTCTTTCCCTTAAGGTCATATTATCCGTACGATACTCTGAAAAATCTGTTTAACATACGCGTAAACTCATTAAAGTAGCTTTAATTTTACGTTTTTTCCTTTGTACTTCATCTTTACTTATCTCTGATTTTTTAATTGAAAAATGTTTATCTTTAGCTTTCCCACGTTCAAAAGATTAGTATTGTTTGTTTGTACTGAAACGGAATTTTTTTTCTTTTTAGAAGCATTATTTGACACTATACCACAAGGAGTTAATTCATTGGGAAGCCCCTCAAAATTACTAGCAAGCAAACTAGCATTTTTTGACAAGAGATCTTTGCTCGCTGTTGATTCATCGTCAGCCCTAGTTATTGGCGCAGGTTATATTTAAGGTTTTATAACCACATTTAAAATTTTCTGACATGAAACAATTTTACTCTTTTTTCAAAATATGTGGCATAGATATCCCCACGTTAGTTAACAACACTAACCATAAATATATTTAATTATTTTTTCAACAATTAAAGTAATATTTTTGATCTTTATATTAGAGTTAAAATTTAATAACTTCAAGGAAATCTAAAAACTCTCATAATAAAAAACCTTTTTCCTTCAAATGTTAGAGCTGAATTTATTATCTTTATTCACAACTTCACATTTGTCGTCCTGTGGAGTTGTACTCATTAATTTGAGACAACTTACACTACAGTTCCGCTAAACTCGATGTTAGTATCCCCTGATGATGAGTGCTTAAGCATTCAAAACATGTAGGAAACGTCTTATTTACTTTTGCAGTTATTAAACTGTGGAGGAAGACATTGTTCATTTACATACAGTGTGTCTAAGTAAGTTGACGGCATGTGGGAAACTTTTTTATTATTAATTTTACAAGAAAAAGTTATTTTTCATCAAAAGTTGTGCATGGTCGAAAACCTAATATGCAACCATCAGATATAAAAATTTATCAGTCGTATACGAAGTTTATCAAATAATATGAATTTTGCTCAAGAGTATAGTACCTTTATTTTTGACAATATCGAAAATTATCATAAAAAAAAGATGTTTAGAATTTAAAATTAGTTTCAAATATTCATTAAGAAACTATTTCTTACTATTTCTTAGATATTTTCTCTGCGATAATGTTGAAAACTTATGGTTGCCCATTAATGCATTACATTTAATAATTATAAATTTGATAAAACAATTCTAAATAAACTTTCTTGTAAACATCTACTTTTATCAGGACAATCATCTCTAAATTTTTATTAAACACTGATAACCTTTCAATTGCCTAATCATTAGTTTGTAACGTTGTAACGATGTATTTAAATAAATAATAATTTATTTTGTTATAATAAATACTAATGAACAATCTCTATCCTCAATTTACTAATTCCTCCACATATCCACCATCCCTGATCATACATGTAACCGTTCCATTGCAAAATTCTCTTAAGACATTCTTAACCACACGGGGAGTTCCCTCTTCTTAACAGCTCGTAGGGTGCCATAGAGTGCATTTGCAGATCTATCTTATTTTGAGCTGACCCCTAAAGTTTAAATGGAATCCTTTATTTGCAACATTGCAACAATTGCCCCAACATGGTACTTTTGCATGTCAATATCCTGATTAGTTAATCAAGAAATGTAATAATATTCGGAGTGCTCTATTAAAAAATAAGTATGTATGATAAACCAACACTATTTGGGATATATTACAAATAATTTTAAATTTTAGACCTACAGTACGAACCGCTTCTGTAATTATTCTCTCTAAATGGTCAACACCTTGAAATGGTCTTTGAAGGTATACCTTTTGCTTTAATTAACCCCACAAGAATCGAGAGTGGTTAAATCTGGAGACCGCGGAGGCCAAGGAGTTTCGGAACAACGATGAAAAACTCTTCCATTGAAAATATTCAATGTATTGACGTACACCTAATCTACTGTGACATGGGGCACCATCCTGCTGGAACCATATCTGCTGACGTTCAAGTAGGGGAAGGTTGTCAAGAAAATCACTTATTTTATTGTTTAAAAAGCGCAAATAACGATCCGCATTCAAGTTTTTTCGGAAAAAAATCCGATTATTTAATTTTTATAAATTCCGCACCACACGTTTGTTTTGAACGAATACTGGTCCCGAGTTTTCAACGTAAAATGTGGATTCGTATCACTCCACCGACGGCAGTTTTGGCTAGAAACTGTCCCATTCGACGAGAATGTTACTTCATCCGAAAAATAATACATCTTGACAAAAATGGATTATCTTCTATGTTTCCTTGTATGTCACAACAGAATTCAAATCGTCGATCATTATCTCCTGGCCTTAAAGTATGAATTTTTTGAGGATTGTAAGGGTGATATTTGTGTTTTTATGAAACCTTTGAAACTGTATCTTTTTTTATATTACTCGGCAATAAAGATATCCTTTTTCGCAAAGAATATTCAGAATGTTCAGTTACAGAGAGCATTACTTCCAACACAGTTTCATTATTTTCTAACAAGTTTTGGCGTTTTTTGCTAAATTTATTATGTACATCTCCATAAGTCTTAAATTTATTAAATATTTTTCTTACAGTTTCATTGTGAATTTTTTTATCCGGATGTCGGAAATTAAAAATGTCTGCAGCTTCTCGAAATGTTTTATACTTATTACCCACTATTAGCACAATCTCAATTTTCTCTTCCAAACTTAATGTTGGTGACATTTCTACCTTTTTGTGAACAAATACGTCTGTCAAACATAAAACTGTACAATACGGATCTCTTATAACTACGAAAAACTCTGTTAGACTCCCTAAAAAAGTGCGTGTTAATACCGTGCCCCTTTTTAAAATACGATTTTTCACGTTTTTTCAAATTTTCGATATTTTGACAGTTGTCAAATCCTACTTTAACTATCACTTTTAAAAAATGCCAGTGCATCTTGGATTAATTATGCATTAATATGCAACTTAAGTTTTTAACATTATCGCAGAATGTCTAAGAAATAGTTTTTTAATGAATGTTTGAAAGTTATTTTTAATTCTAAACATCTTTTCTTTATAATAATTATTTTCGATATTGTCAAAAATAGAGGTACTTTACTCTTGAGCAAAATTAATATTTTTTGACAAACCTCGTATACGACTGATAAGTTTTGATATCTGATGGTTGCATATTAGGTTTTAGACAATGCAAAACTTTCTATGAAGAATAACTTTTTTTAGTTCCTTATCAGTAAAATCTTTGGCTTGCCTGGAGACAAGTATAGTTTATCCTAGTTATACATCGTGTGATGTTGCAAAATTCTTAAAAAGTGGTCAGGGGTGTAAAATTCGGGGGCATACAGAAATAAACTAGTCAAAACTTTAAGTTAACCGTAACCTATAATTACCCTATGATCAAACACACAAGTTAACTTTTACCGTACCGTTTCCATGAAAACAGCCGAAAACAGTCTCCTTGTAAATTTTTTACTGTGGTTGAAAACAGCTAGTTAGCGTCTGTTTGATCATTGAGCTGAATACTTGGAAGTAACTATATTATGATATTCAGTAACCCAGTTAATAACAGAATTTATTTTTTAGATTCAGGTAAGGTACAAAATTGACAGGTTGTATGTATTGTTGTTGAATAACAATTGGATATTTATGATTACATTAAAATAATATGTATACTTTTATAAGTCGTGTTATTTCACTGATGACTTTATTGAACTACTAGGATCCAAATTATAAATATTCTGTAATTATAAATGTGTGTAATTCCACGCTTGTTATACAATGTACTATAGCAGTAAATGTAAATAAATAAAAACAAAAAAGTAACAGCGTAATGAGATACTCGACGTCCAATTAAAATTAACAATGTTTTTTATCAATTAAAATCTTTTTGCCGTTTTTTAACACCAATATATTTTGGCAAGGTTTTAAAATTAATATTTTCATTTGTAAACTTTGAAAATAAGGTATAATTAAAAAAGAAAATCTAAAGAAATAAACTCTAATAAGGAGAACCACTTCAAGCTTTACGATCTTCCGCTGCACATTAAAAAGTTTATTAACTCCTAATAAGAGTCGTTCACACTTACAAATCTGTTTCATTTTGGTCCTCATATTTTCAGATTTACTAATTCAGCAGTAAAAAATCAACCAAGATTCAAGTGCTGTAATACATGGTGTTGTAAGAGGTGTTACATTTAAAATAGCGAAACATTAACTAAATTCTCTTTAAAGCGAATGGATGGTAAACATATTATTCGCCTGACCTCAAATCCTTATGAAACCACATAAGTAGCTGCATTGAGAGAAAGAAATTTTAATTTTTTAATTTTTGAAATAAAATTGGAAACAAATTATCCTAAATCTTTTAATTTATTCCCAAACTCACCATACTTTTTCAATTTGCATGAAGCCGACAACAAAAATTTCCAATTCATATCCCTTGCATATTTAAGAGTACTTTTAATCTCGTAAACCTCTCAGTGCATGAAATTAAATTTAATATTTTTTAAAGAAGCCGCAAGACTCATCGGAGTGTTGGGAGTATTTACATTTACTATTTAGCGGGAGTTGCAGCCAATTCTTTAACTAAGTTTAAGCTGCAGTAGCTAACGATTTATGGGAATTTTCTTACAACTTTTAATATTTGATGTGGCGACGCGATATTTTCTTTTATAAGGGCTGCTTAATGTGCCGCTGTTTTTTTTTTCTAATAAATTTGGAAAACTGTGTATTCAAATACCATAAATGATTGCGAAATTTATGTCAGATATTTCAACATCTTCTATTGACGTGTAATCAAAGTATTTTTATGAACTGCAATGCATGATTAGGACCTGCAGTTGCCAAAGCACATGTGACTCATGCTTGGACGTAGACTAATATAACAAAACTACAGACCTGAGCCATGTTGTTGTTTTCGGAATAAGTAAATTTTTAAAAATTCAAAAGTTGAAGAGTTGAAGTAATAACATACTCAAAACTGACAATATTCTCCTAACGGCATTATACAGTGCGTCCATAAAGTCTTGCACAAATTCATTTAAAATTCAGATATTTACTTTTTAAAAACGCTCGGACACGTCAATTAGTACTTTTGTTTGTGCATTTTTTAACGTAAAATGTTTTTATACAGGGTGTCGCACGTATGAGGTATGAGGTCATCAATAAATGTGTTTAAAATAAATTTTCAAACGTCAATATTTCGGAAACCGTGATTTCCAGAGGTGTTAAGTGTTCATCATAGAATTCAAAATTGATATAATATACAGGGTGTTCCATTAAAAAAAATCCTTGATGACCTCATACCTCATACGTGCGACACCCTGTGTAAAAACATTTTACGTTAAAAAATGCGCAAACAAAAGTACTAATTGACGTGTCCGAGCGTTTTTAAAAAAAGTAAGCCCCTGAATTTTAAATGAATTTGTGCAAGACTTTATGGACGCAGTGTATACCAATAGACAGTGATTAATTATAAATTTTTAACCAAATTTATGAAAAAAGTAAAAAATTAAAATTCATCTAGCTGAAACTTTAAAATTATATTATATACAGAGTGGCAAAAAAGTCGAGTATACGAAACAGTGACCTTGATGAAAGTTGTTCAGTAAATTATTCCGAATTTTTTGTATTTCAAATTTTTGTTTATTTAAAATTGTAAAAAACTTTATAATAACAAAGTAAATAGCCTAGAAAATTGAACAACTTAACATCGGAATAATAAACAAGTGAAACCTTTTCAGTGGATCAGGTGTTCATAATGATCACTATTTTTTGCTAAGCAGAGCGCCAGTCGATCCCTGAACCCGTCTACAACGTTTAAGAGAAAGTCCTCTGGAACGGCCCAAATTTCAGCACCAATTCTGACTTTTAAAGTTTCCAAGTCATTTGGGCGGTTAGCGTACACTTTGTTCTTTAAGTATCCCCTCAAAAACAAGTCGAGCAGGGTTAAGTCCGGGGATCGCGCTGGCCAGTCAATAGCACCTTTTCTGCCTATCCAACTTCCTGGAAATTGTTCGCTTATGTATTGTCTAACATTTGCCGCATAATGCGCCGGTGCTCCATTGTGCTGGAACCATACCTGTTCGTATATGCCATTATTCACACTCGGTAAAACCATTCTGCAAGAAGGAATTATGTGATTCTTAAGGAAGTCCAGATATTTTTCGCCATTCAAATTACCATCTATGAGAAAAGGTTCCACAATACGTCTACCAACTATGCCCGCTCGAACATTAACTTTTTCATTCCTCTGAGTATGACCTTCCTGGAACCAGTAAGTATTCTCAGCAGACCAATAACGATAATTGTATTTATTAACAATACTATTTAAATGGAAAGTAGCGTCATCCGAGAAAACGATATTTGTTGTGAAGTTATTATGGTTATTGCATCTTTCTATCATCAGCTCACAAAATCCAGTTCTTCTATCAAAATCGTCATCGTTTAACTCGTGCACCAACTTTATCTTGTAGGGATGCAACTTCTCCTGCTTAAGTAAATTTTTCACTGACTGGTGGGACACATTAAAATCCATTACCATTGGCCTGGATGATTGTGTTGGATTTTCGTGTATTGAGAGCATGATTTCCAAAGCTTTGTTTCCCCCGGTTCTGTTTTAGATTGACCTGATCTAGCGGCTTCCCTAACACTGCCTGTTTCTCGAAATTCCTTTACCACTCGACACACCGTTGACTGATTTATTGGAGGCCTATAATATTTGGATATAATTCATTGAAAAGGTGACAAACTTGATCTTGCGATCTATTCATAATTCCGTAACTGCTCATAATTAAAATTTCAACTCGTTGGTTCTCATTCAGATGAACCATAATATTGTAAACAAATTAGAAATCAGACAACCGAAAATTAAACAGGAACTCAAAATTTACACCTCTTAGGTCATTGTCATGAAAACACCTTGAGTCACCTGGTGGGTATTAGGTAGGAATATATATAATTAGGCAGTTTTTCATTTTTGAGCTGTCATTATCTTGGAAACGCTTGCAAATAGGTGAAAATTTGAAATACAAAAAATTCAAAGCTTTTCCAGTAGAATCCAAATATGCAATCATATACAGGGTGTTCCATTTAGAAAAAGTAAGTTAGTCTCTGTGGCAACCAATCCACAAGTGACAGATTTGAAACTTGGAGAATCAATTTTTTTAATTATAGAGCATGAAAATTTAAAGATTGTCTAATTACCCTAATGCACACCTTCCACCATCTAAACTGCTAAGGGGAGACATGCCTCAACGTATGATTTGTGGTCATGACAACCTCAGCCATAACTTTATACATTGCTAATCAGAAATTTTTACCAAAAATGGGAAAAAGTGTTTTTAATACTTTATTTCGGTACGTTTCAAATAAACTTAATTTACATATTTAGTATTAGGAATATTTATCTTTCGCCTACAATACAAGACTGTTAATTTATAAATAGATAATTATATGTTTTTAAATCTTTAGTCAGTTTTTGTGGAATTTTGTGACATACTTATTTTAAAGCGTGATTCTCGAACAGCTAGAATTAAGAAATGAAAAAATTTGGGCATGTGTCGCATCAGAGAAAAAAAATAACATAAATAAATATACTATTCAGTGCATCTTCTAAATGATATATGACCTACCAATTATTGTAAATTTATACTGAGAGGTTTCTTCAAAGACATTTGAAAAATCCACATTAAGGGTGTCCCATTGAAGGGTCTCCCTTACGAGGCAATTTTAGGGATATACTTGACATGAACTTTATATCGCACTTTTGAGGGTCTAGATTATACCCCAGAAATATTGCGCGCTAATTGTGGGTCACTTTTGCGCTTGTCCATCTGCATGTATTTTCTATGATATAGTACTTTGATCTTGGTTGCATATTAATAAGTATCTGAAACCGTATACTAATATCCCGCGGTTAATATTTAACTTAAAACTCTTTAAAAGAAATCCAAGACTCAAACCCCGCAAAGTTTTTAGAATATTTACTTTGAATTTTCATCCAGAATTATACAGACTTTCTCGAAATAAATATTTCTGTATAGAAGTTTCGGAAAAGCGTTCTGATGTATATTTTACCGAACTTTTTCGTCTTATTTTGTTTTTAAAAAAACATTCAACAAAATTTATGTTAAAAGATAAAATTTATTAAAATATTGAGAATATACAGCATTTCGTAATTAGCGGGGACTAATTTTTAAGACAGGTTGGGCTTGTCAAAATATGATGAAAAGTGTATATAAGCATGCTACATATAGTTCATTATTCAACAAGTATATAATGATGACTGTTATTCACACGGATGATGTTTATGACACGAGCCGTAGGCGGGTCTCATAAATCATCCAAGTGAATTACAGCAATTATATGCGAGTAGAATAATACTATACTTTGTCCAGGACTACCAAATAATTTTTGCTACAATTAAGTACCACATATCTTTATTTTTAAATCACTAACATTGAATTAATAACATTGAAACAATATATTGAACTTCTCACTAGCTAGCAAGAAAAATTATTTGTTAACATTAATATTAATGTTTGTATTTACACAGTGTGTTAAGTTAAACGTAGGAATCGAACTTAAATCTACATTGATATTTTGGAACAACTTACCTTTTGACATTTCATATTAAAATTAAAAGGCAAAGCGCAGTTGTCAAAATAAAAACAAGGTGCCATGGTGTTGCCCTAGCAACAAGCGCTGCGACTTGACGTTCATGGCATGCTTTGTTTTTAATTGTACGTACAAAATCCTATTAAAATCATTTGATTTCATTATACACCGTATATAATGAATATTATACACTGGTGTATATTGGATATTACTATTATTAGGGAAACACATGTATAATGATCATGTTATATAGTAGTCGTGGACAAAAGTGTTTTTTAAGGAAGTTAAAGCCTCCAAAAGTGGTATCCCAAAACTTAAATTAATTTAACTGAATTTTTCTTGACAATTCGTACAATGGCAGCCTTTTTTAAATCTTGTGAGATGATCGTTTCCAAGATATATTTATTTTTGCAACGTTCATAATTTTTTTTAGGGGCGTGACATGAAGGGTGGGTCCTGGGTAAATTATGCCTCATATTTCTTATTTGGATACATTCTAAATTATGAAACTCGTTTCATCTATACACAAAAAACGTAGTCTTTGTATCTTTGTATCTTGACCAGTTTTCGGGTAAAATATTTTTAAAAAATTGCGTCAATAAAAAGTAAATTGGTAAAAATAATCAGAACATTTCCCACTGAGGATAGAGTTATTTTGATGAAATTTATTACGTCAAAACTTGTTGGCAAATATATTGTGGTCTGATGAGGCTCTATTTACTAGGTGTTAAGTATTATTTAATATCAATGCCACTCACTTTTGAGTCGATGCAAATCCGAGGGAAGTGCGAGGAACTAATTTTCAATTTAGGTCCTCGGTAAATGTGTGGGCGGGATTAATTGGAAATCAATTGGTTGGTCCAATTATTGACATGCCAAATAATCTAAACTGCTTTTCTCATTTCAGAAGGCCTATTCATAACTGGTTGCATAAGAATTATCTTGAAAGGCGGATAGACAGAGATGGACCAGAACGATCGCCGGACTTAGATCCACTTGATTATTATTTTTAGGATTATATGAGCAACGTATTTTATAGAACTGAGGGGGATACCCGTATGGATCTACTTTAGCGGATTATTCACGGTTGAAATTAAATAAGAAAAACTCGTTTCCAAATATTTTTTTACGATAAGGCACAGCACTGCAGGATTAATGCTTTATGGCACTCTGCGAGCGGTGCGTGTGTGCAAGAATTTTTAGAGATTATACTTGTTGGGGAACCCGGCCTCAGGGGGGTCGTTCCAGAGTGATGACGTTCTCCAGATGAAAGAATTTTTAAACAGTGTCGTTCGAGGGACACTAAGCTGAATCACGTACGGGTGGCCTGCAATGGATCGCAGTATATTTCTACCATGCACCGCTCTGGGTGGAATCGAGTGGGCAACCATGGAGCACTTGCCATGAAAATATTTGTAAAATAGACTCACTCAAGTCACCAACCTGTCTTCGATGTTCAAGGCTTTCCAGGTTGTTTGTCAGATCATAGTTACCGATCAAGCGAATGGCTCTTCTTTGAATGGAATCTAGCAATCTCAGGGTATGTTTAGGAGCAGAGCCCCAAATATGCGAAGAGAACTTCAGTGATGGTCGAATCTGGGGTTTATAGAGCATCAAAAGTTGTTGGGGTGTAGAGAGGTTCTTAGTTTGGAAAATTATTCCAAGCTTCTGCGAGGCTGCCTTAGCAGTGGCCACAACGTTACTATGCCAAGTCATATGACTATTTAAATTGACGCCCAATAAATGAATTAATGAAGCCAAGGGAATCAAGTGTCCCGCCATATCCGATTCTTCAACATTAATTTTTTTGGAAAAAACTGCCGCCTAGTTTTTTCTAGCGTTAAACTCTATTTGGTTACTATCACTCAAAGACAAAATTTCTTCAAGGTTTTTATTAAGATGTGAGACCTCTTGCTGCCTATAGAGATGTGCATTGGTAGCCGATGTCCGAGCCTCCAAACTAAAAGATGAAACAAGTGTGCTGTCGTCAGCAAAGCTATATGTAGGATTTTCAATTTTTCCCAAAAGATCGTTAATGTATAGTAAAAAGAGGGTGGGCGACAATATAGAACCTTGAGGGACTTCGGCATTGATGTTAAATGTGTCTGAAAGAAATTCGTCCATAGCCACTCGCAGGGAACGGTCATTAAAAATTTAAGAGTAATTTAAGAGTTCTTCGCACATGTCAAAGCATTCACTAGGTATTGAGCTGCGTGTCATATAAAAGAGGTATATTCGAGAACCTTTTTTGTGTTTTTCTTTTGATCTCATTTTATTAAATCATTTTTGGTCAAAACTAGTATTAATCAAAATGAAGTAATTATAGCACAAGGTTTGGCAAATGTTCCGGAACGGCCTAATTCTGGGTTTTGGGCAGTGACGTCATCGACTGCAAGGTGGTGATGATATTTTTTTCGATGAAACAATTGTTAAATATTCTAAATTCTTAATACATGTTTTTAGTATATCAATATTTTTTGTCTAAATTTATCTATTTTAGAAATATGTATGTAAATGAATGTAGTACATTTTATTGAAATAAAATGAGGTTAGTTCAGGTTAGGTTTCACATGATAAATGACCGTCTTCAAATAACCCCAGAAGTAGAAATCTAAAGACCTTAGATCTGGAGATCTAGGAGCCAATTCAATGGGCCCTCTTCTACCTATCCGCCGTTCAGAAAACATTTAATCCAAATAGTTTCCGACATGTATACCCATCTTGCTGAAACCAAATATCGTTCCGTAGTGTTTGATCGTTATCTTTAGCATGATACAAAGTAATCAATTTAGTATAATTCTATTCTAAAGTAGATGTGAGTAGTAATTAACTATCAAGTTTTTGTGATGGAAGGCCCTATAATAATACTTGCCACACATTGAATTTTTGGGGATGTTGCATATTATATTTAATGGAAATTATGGTCGTCTAATCAGTATGGACAGTTGTACCTATTAAGGCTATTAAGACAGAATGTTGCCTCGTCAAAAAAAAGACTAAGGCTTAGAAAATATGTTATAATAATATGTCTATATGTCTGTTCCAAGCATCAGTCGCTGAGAGTTCCAAACTGTACAATCAACCAGTTGTAAGACTTAACAAAGCATCCTGATGTCTACATGCAATATTCATCTGGTAGACTCTATTTCTGATTAACAACTAGTTCCGGACTACTGGTTGGAACAAGCCTTATGTGGTCCATTATTTCTTGATAACATTGCATACGCCTATCAGGATCATCCTTTGATAGCTCTTGAAACGACCTGGCTTTATACGCAAACCGTTTTCCGCTGTTTTCATGTATGCTCCATTCCACAATGATTCGTTGACCGCAATAAAATTTAAACCCAGCCATAAATAAGTGCCTTTTGAAAGGGTACAGGTCCTGATTACCTACTAATTTCAATAGTTTAGGTTAGCTATTTTCAACAAAACAACAAATATAAAATAATAGGTAAGTATCTTTATTTTAATCATGTAATTAAATAGGTATTAATATTTATACAAAAATACTAATCTACAATATGATAATATCATCTATGCCTAAACTAATATAGTGACGATAGTGATAGTGAAACAGAGCTAAATATAGAGTAGGTTAAGTTAAATATTGTATTATTATATCAAGATCACATTAGTCATAATAATGGCGAGCTGGTTGATCTTTTTGCTGAGTTTTTTTCTGGTGTCTACAGGTCGGAATCAGTGAATGATTTGCCTGCATTTGATCTTTCTGAGGCTCTTAACATCAGTTCATATAGTATATCTAGTAGTGAAATCATAGATGCTGTTACAGGATGTCCATCTAAGCTGTCTTGTGGCCCTGATGGGATCCCTATTTTTTTCCTGAAGAAGTGCATCTTCACTTTAGCACTGCCATTACACAAACTGTTCAATAAGTCGCTTACATCAGGCGTCTATCCTGACTTCTGGAAGTTTAGCTTTTTGAAGCCGGTCTTTAAGTCCGGATCCAGGGAGGAGGTAGTTAACTATCGTGCAGTTTGCTCACAGTCTGAGATCCCAAAACTTCTTGATGCATTGGTTACTTCTAAGCTTAGCTGGGACAGCAGGCATGTCATTAACCCTGAACAACACGGGTTTCTAAGTGGAAGGTCAACTTCCACCAATCTGCTACTTTACCAACATTTTATCTTGGGCTCGATGGAAGGCGGACTGCAGGTTGACTCTGTCTATACAGATTTTTCTAAAGCCTTCGACAGGGTTGACCACGGTCTCCTTATTGCCAAACTGGGAGCTATGGGGATAAGCGGCTCCATTTTGTGCTGGTTCAGGAGCTTTTTGATGGGGAGAACTCAGGCTGTGAAGTACGGAGGGACCATTTCCCGGTTGATTCAGGTGCCGTCAGGGGTTCCGCAGGGCTCCCATTGCGGTCCCATTTTATTTAATCTCTTTGTGAGTGATATTGGCAACTTTATCGTCAATAGCTGCTTCCTTTCCTTTGCTGATGATTTAAAAATTTTCAGGCAGGTGGGATCTCTAAAAGATTCCCTGCTTTTGCAGGATGATCTCCTCCACTTTATGCAATGGTGTGAGATTAATTGTATGGATCTAAATATTGATAAGTGCTATAAGATTACTTTTTCAAGACTTAAGGATACACTTTTATTCCCTTATCTCATAAACAACAACCGAATAAGTGAAGTAGATTCATTGCGTGACTTGGGAGTCCTGATTGATGATAAGGTATCTTTTTCGTGCCATATAGATGGGATCGTCGCGAGAGCATTCAGGATGCTTGGGTTTATTAATAGATCGTCACGAGATTTTTCCGTTGACACCCTTAAGATTCTTTACTGTACGCTGGTAAGAACTATAGTTGAGTATGCGTCACCTGTATGGTCACCTCACTACAGGATATATGTTGACGCTCTTGAAAGAGTACAAAAGAAGTTTCTTAGAATGGTGGGTTTTCGTCTGGGATTATTGCGGGAGGAATATTCTTATGAGGAGCTTTCAGCTCGTTTGAACTTGGATTCTTTGGAAAGTAGAAGATTAAGAGCTGACTTGTGCTTGCTCTTTAAATTGTTGAGAGGTGGTATTAACTGTCCTGCTCTGCTGAACTTGATTAACCTCAGAACTGGGGAAA
The DNA here is from genome assembly GCA_963920685.1 of Polydrusus tereticollis. Classification (NCBI taxonomy): domain Eukaryota; kingdom Metazoa; phylum Arthropoda; class Insecta; order Coleoptera; family Curculionidae; genus Polydrusus; species Polydrusus tereticollis. The sequence goes on along the minus strand of OY987332.1, from coordinate 29,550,601 downwards.
GACGTGGTCGTCATACGGAGCCGTTTGCCATTCCCTTTCATTCTACCAATTACGGCATGAACGAATCGATAACGAGAATGCTCAGATCTGCAAATAACAGTTCAGATCGGGTGGATATTTTTAAATTTTCCTCCATCCAAAGTTTCAAGGGTGCGTTGGGTAGGTTGTGATATTTTAGCTGAGTTGTGATATTTTTAATTGATACTTACATAGTTTATTTGTTAGGAGCATAGTACTTCGAGTATTTATATAGATAAATTTATTGTGGAGAGCATAGTACACTATGTTACCTTTGGGATATATGTATATATATTTTTTATAAAATGTTGGATACGTTGAATGAATAAATAAATAAATAAATAAATAAATAAATATTGTAGATTAGTATTTTTGTATAAATATTAATAGCTATTTAAGTACCTACATGATAAAAATAAAGATACTTACCTATTATTTTATATTTGTGGTTTTGTTGAAAAAAGCTAACCTAAACTATTGAAATTAGTAGGTAATCAGGACCTGTACCATTTTAAAAGGTCCGGTGCCTACACAATAGATATTTGTCAGGCAAGTTATTTATGGTTGGGATTACGACTGAGGGTTGTCATTTAAATTTTATTGTGGTCGAGAAATCAACGAATAATTGTGGAATCAAGCATACTAGGGCTAGTTTTGGAACTGAGGTATGTGGTTCTTCTTGCGAGATAGGAAAAACATTTCTTGTCAATAATTTTTATTTACATTCAGTAATAAAATCACTCAAATCAAATGTTGAATTAAACAAATGTATTTATAGGAGAGAAAAGAAAGTCAAAAAGTCTTTCTTCACTAATTAAAAATTTTTTTAAAAGACTTTTTGACTTTCCTTTCATTCCCTATAGTTTCAACTTCACTTTGAGAATAGACTATTTCTTTAAATTAAATGTATTTTTCTTCCTAGTATTATTTTTAGTTTTTGCGAAGGGGGGGGGGGGCGATTCAGGCCTTAACTTCCAGATACAGTTTGTGTTCCCTAAATCACCAAAGAGTTCCTATAGAGCACAATTAATCTTAAGGCAGGTAGCAGGGCATGCAGAGGCATGACAGAATTAGAGGGTGGCTATATATTTGTACATGCAAGAAAACAACAATAATATTGAGAAAATACTGTTACGAAATAGTCTGTATTTTGAAGAATGAAGCACTTATTATTATTAATATTATTATATCCTCAATATTATTTGGTAGCATACTAAACATTTTAGGTGCGTGGTAAGAGATAAATCTGTGAGAGAAACAAATCTGAAACATTGGCATACATAGTGTATCATTAGTGTTTGTCCGAGTTTTGTAGGAAGTATATGAAACATCCTAATAACAGCTGATTTAGAAATGGGATCTCCATCAGGAAAACTTTTATTAAAAAGTTCGATTGCTTCTTAATAAGATCTCCGCCTAACCCCATATCGTATCATCATAAGCAGAGTAAGGCGTTATTGTTCATTTAGCTGAACTATAGCATTATCGGTTACAGTAGTAGTTTAGTCGATATATAAAAAACTCGCACCACTCACTTAGACTAATATCAGGCAAAAATCTTATCAGACTGACAACTAGAGTCATGTAAACTAAAAATTCTACTTGGGTTATCATAATATAATAAATTAATATCTTGCTTGATTTTTACATAAAATGTATTATGGGGTTTCTACTTTCATTTCCCGTATTTCTAAAACAGTTAAATTTAGACATGTGGTATGCTGTTGGAAAAATGTTTTGAATTTATTGAGAACTTAGAATATCTAATATTATACGTTGGGTCCCATTAAAAAAAAAATAATAACATCACCAGTTAATAGTCGAAGACGTTACTGACATATGGTATACACAGTCAAATAGCAAAATTTTAGTCCTATAGGTGGCCCAAAACCTGCATTCGGTTTTACTTTTCGTTTTTCTGAAGCCGTTCCAAAACCAAAAAACAATAGTTATATCGTGACAAATTCTCTGGTCTCTTAAGAAGCTGGTGAGCTATCTGCATAATTTTTTCGAAATGATTTTACACGAAAACACACACAGTTGATGACCATTTTTTACATTTGTTACGTTTTTCGTTGCAGAATTTACGCCTGTAAATATCGATCGATTTAATAACATGAGGCAAAATGTAAAAGAAAGGTTTATAGTTACTTCAATAATAAATTTTTTTATTCAAATGGATTGGCTGTTGGCAATTTTGCTTGCAAAGTAGTATTTTCTGGAACTTTTTACTTTACTTTGCAAAATATACTTTTTTATGAACAATGCAATTTATTGAGCACTTTAGTAAAATAACTAATCTTTCAATGCATTATGAAGATACTTTTTTTGAAGACGCTGTTTATTAGGGCTCATAGTCAAAAATTGCGATGAGGAAGGGTGATAAAAGAATGCTAGAAATAAACAAAATCAAGAAGTGTATGATGTAGCGAACACAATTTTTCGCCAGGATGAGGACGAAAATGAAATTGATAAATAGACAACACCAAACGGAATCCATAAAAGCCGAATTTGAGGAATAAAAGGACTTAAGTGGATTTCCTCGTCTGACTTTCTGGATTTAAAGGATTACAATTTGCCGGAGCAGATATCTAATTTTCACGACATTTTTATGGTTTTGCGGATATTTCAGCATCAACATAAAATACAGTGACACGGGATAAATTTAGAAAAATACATTTCGTAAATAGAGATTTTCTTTGATACACTTTCAATTCTTTAAAACATGATTTATCGCGACCAAAGAAGAAAACTTTTGTAAACATTTTTCGCAATTTAAGGTTTAATTAAGAGGTAACCGATGGGGTTTATATGGAAGTTTAACTTTTATTATTGTTGTTCTAGTTTTATCCAATAAAAACCAAAATGCTTTAAGTTTTATAATATTACATCTAAAACGTTTCGGTTCCTTTATCTATAAATCACTTAGTGTTGATTAGCTGAAGTTTTATAATAGGATTTTATAGCGTTCTTAAAAACATTAATATAAAACTTTTACTCTAGGGGTTTTATAGCTTTCTCCGTAAAAACGTTATAAATGTTGATGCACTGAATATCCTATAGCTACTTATAGTCCCAATCTGATTCCGGTACTGAAGTCGGGTCCCGGATCAAATTGCTTCCGTTTCTATTTATCAGTCTTCTTGGGGCCGAAAACAACACGCCTTTACGCTCCCATCAGCTGAGAATAATCGTCAAGGAAGGTGCTTTTCTTCACAACTCTTTAGTTTGTATAATTTTAAAATGCATCTTTATCATTTTTACCTCGGTATAATATGCTCACTTTTCTGATAAAATACAACTAAAAAGAGGGGTTATGTTGGCATTTGACATTTGCGCACTAATAGTTCTCGATTGGTTTATTGGGGACTTACAGTTTTATACCGATTACTAAAGTGTTTATCAATACCTTTTTGATATCTTATAAAACTAGGTTTCAGGAAGGCACATTTGGTTTTATTGCAAGAGCAATAGTCCTATCAGAAACCTAGGTAAGTGCTATAAAAGTTTCCAAGCTTTTCAATATTACCATAAGGCCTATAGAGAAATATAAATTTTTAAAAGGCAAATATGCCAACTTTACTTAATCTTTATTTGGCGGCCACTTTGATGTTTTTTTCGAATTTGCTTAAATATCAAAATTAGAATATCGAATTGTACACAATATTATTGAAAATATAGACATCTATATTTAATGGCAGTTAAAAAATGTTGTGCCTTTCAATAGAAAAAAAAATACTTACCATAACATATAATTATAATTTTCAAGTTTTTAATAAAATTTTGTTTTTAAATGCCCACGAATTTTACGAACGGTAGCATATAAAGCTGTCCCATAAATTTTTCGTGGCAACAGGCTTTCTAAGTTATTCTAATATTTAACTATACCTATCTCATTAATATATAATCTAAGTAAATATCCATAGCTGACAACTTAGAGTAGAAACAAAGTTATATGTTCTAATGGTTACAACACAAGGACTCGAGATAAAAAATAATGTAAGCATGATATAGACAGAGATAAAGCGAAAAGCAACGTACAGCGCATTATTTTTCACGTGCATGCGCGATTCTTCTTGGTGTTTATGAACACTGTAGATCGCGAAGTTTTATAATGGCTTTTTCCCACTACTAACCTATAACATCGCCATTATTGACCGATTATTAACGTTAGAAATCGTTTTCCTCTACCTTATAAGTTATTATTGACCATGGCCAATAATAAGGCATTGAAATCCATCATTGACCGATCTTCAAGAATCTATTTGAACGAAGGTAACTTGATTTTTTGATTCTACAACATGAATTCATAAACATGAATAGCCTGAAAGGTGATTTCTTGTGGTTAGGCAACCATATAATTATCAATACATATAAGATTATTAGAGATGCTTGATATTGTAAAATATCGATACAATCAATAATAAATCGCTCATTTTTAAAAAAAAAAAACGGAAAACTCGTGAAATCTGATGACATAAATGAACAAAAATTGACATTAACAAAGCCACCTGACAAAACGCTAAGCGCAGGTAACTTGATTAAAAAATATACTTATACCTACCTATCATTTTTTATAATTACTAATACTATAAAGATAAATGTCTTATAAAAGTTTGTAGTAGTGGAAAATAGTTATTTATGTATCTAGGGAATTATAATGGTCTTAATTACCGAGGGCAAAGTTTACGTCCCGAGGGCCTTTGGCCCGAGGGACAGCAATTGCCCGAGGTAATTGAGACCGTTATAATTCCAGTGATACATAGATAATCTTATTTCTGACCGATTTTAGTAACATTTCATTCATTTTTAAAATGGAATAAATGTTTCAATATATGACAATCAAATTGACATTAGATGTCAATCGTTTGATTTTATGTCAAATTTTTCTTAATATCCCAAGGGAGTTATGACCCTTATAATTCCCGCGTAACTAAGACGTTATAAGCTAATAATATACCGGTCAGAAATAAAATATTATATTAACCACGGTTTAGACAGCTTATAGCCCTCGCATCTTAAATCCCTCGTCGCTCCGCTCCTCGTGATTTAAACTTGCCGCTCGGGCACTAATGATGGCCGTCTAAACCTTGGTTAATAATATACTTATAGAATATTTGGGGATTTTAATGGTAACGCAAACGTGTTCCTTACCGTTATGAAACCTATATATGATGTATAAAGGTAACGCCAACCTCTCAGTAACGAATAAATGGGGAGCAGAAGTTTCATCTGGGACTAAAAATTATTTAAGTACTATAGGGGTTTTATAAGAGTAGCGGTTACGTCTTGCGAGAAAGTTGATAGGTTTTTAGGTTTCATAGAACAGGTAATTGAAATGTAACAATCACCATTATAAAACAGAAAATGTTTCAGTAATATTGCGCAAAACTTCAGGACGAGTTTCCTCGCTTAAGACAATAAAAAAAAAGTTGTTATTAATCTTTTTATTTTTTTTATGGTACGGCAAAGCACTGCAGGATTAATCCTTGGGGAACACGGCGTCATGCAGGGAGATCATTCCAGATTGACAAGGTTCTCCAGATAAAATAATTTCTACACAGTGTCGTTCAAGGAGCACTAAGCTGAACCAGGTACCGACGGGCCGCAGTGGCTCGTCGTGTATTTCTACCTTGCACCGTTCTGGGTGCAATCAAGCGGGCAACCTCAGTTGAGCACTTGCCATAAAATATTTGTAAAATAGACTTAAGTCGCCAACCTGCCTTCGATGTTCAAGGCTTTCCAGGTTATTGTCAGATCATAGTCACCGATCAAGCGAATGGCTCTTCTTTGGATTATACAAGGACAATCGAAATGTTGTTTTTATTCTAATTTCAAAACACCCTGTGGAATAACCAAGTAACAAAATTATTTTAAAATACCAGTATTCATTTAAAGTCATCTATTTTTACCATTTTGTGTTTGGTTCATGTCAATACATGAACTCAGTCTCACACAAATGCAAAATGATCTTGGTTATCAATAATTTAAATTTTTTCGTTAGTTCATTATTGTTGGAACGAAAATAAAATGTCTGATCTGCCAAGATAAACAAAAGATTATCAGGACGCAGAAAAAACTATTGTACTAGTCAGTATTCAGATACAAATTAATTTAGGAACAAGCTTGTATAAGATTAAAAAAATATATAATGATTCTCGGAAAACAAACTTAATACCTATCAATTAATTTGAACTTAAATATGCGTCAATACTTTGTATTGCCTCCTCTAGCCCTAATTACTGCCGGTTCATACGATGAGCCCGCGAATGTCGCCTTGCGAAATATTCCTCCATTCTTCCTGAAGTGCCGCACAGAGCTTGCTTAATGTCGCTGGTACCACTACTCGACTTCTAACGCGTCTTCCGAGCATGTCCCACACATATGGTTTAAATCTGGAAAACATGCTGGCCAGTTCATGTTCCCAATCTCAACTTCTACCAAATATTCAGTGACGCATCTTGCGCAATGTGCTCGGGCATTATCTTGCATCAAGATAAAACCATCGTCGATAAATGGAGCAAAAGGAACTACATAATTTTCGATAACCTCCTCAATATCCCTCTGTGCGGTCAGCGATCCTCCATCAATCAATACTAATTCACTACAGGCCTCACGTGATATTCCTGCCCAAACCATCACGGAACCTCCTTCATAACTAAGCCGGGGGCTGAACGTACATTCAGCAAATTGTTCATTCGTTCGTCTCCACACTCGAGTGTAGGCAAAATCTAGACTCATCGGTAAAAAGTACACTGTTCCATTGTGCCCAATTCCAATTCACATGTTCACGAGCAAATTGTATTCTTGCTACTCTGTGACGTGGGAGTAATCTAGGGCCTGTTGCTGGTCGGCAAGACTTTAAACCGACATCCTGTAATCTTTGACGAATGGCCCAAGAACTGATATTTTTACCCCCAACAAGTTGATTTTTCGTCTGTACTGAAGTCAACCGGCGATTGGGAAGGGTTTTAAGAACAAGAAACCGGCCATCAATTGTTCTAGTTTTGCGTTGCGTACCACTACCATCCTTTCGTGTATTTTTGCCTGTTTCCCTAAAGCGTTTAACTACTCTTTCGATGGTAGAGCCGGCTGGTATTAAGTACTCTGGCCAGATACCCATAATTTCGCCAGTCAATCCATTAAAGCACTACAGCTTTTGCACAATTTTCAGCACTTAAAACCATTGCAAATACACAAATTTACTGTCAAACTGACAATAAAGTTTCAAACAACGAAGGACACAGCCACCTTGTGAAAAAAAAATTCTGAATTTATATTGCATTACAAATTAAGTAAAAATTTAAATTATTGATAACCAAGATCATTCTGCATTTGTGTGGGACTGAATTCATGTATTGGCATGAACCAAGAAACAAAATGTGAAGAATAGATGACTTTAAATGAAAACTGGTATTTTAAAATAATTTTGTTACTTGGTTATTCCACAGGGTGTTTTGAAATTAGAGAAAAAAAGAACATTTCGATTATCCTTGTATAATATGCGGAATAACCACCGTTACTTATGATTGGTAAAAAATACGTTAAAGTCGATAGTTGTGCCTACAATTCTATAAAAAAAATCACTCAATTCGGACTAAAAGTAAAAAAGTTATCAAGCCTAAAACTTTGGAATGGCCGTTTTTTGACCGTTAGCTGACCGTACTAATCGATGATCTGACCTTTGTTTCGGCTAGTGCGAGTACATGAGGTATGGTAAATTGTAAATGTTGATGGACTGCATTGATGTTCAAGTTCAGTCCTCTTATATTGCAGAAGTCAATTTGGACGCTGCTAATCTCGGGTCTTTTAATAACTTCAGTTGTCACACCATTTCCGTTTTGAATATTGTTCGAAGGACCCGCCTGGCTATTGAACATGGTTTGGATAATTTTGCTTGATGAGAGAGAGAGAGAGAGAGAGAGAGACAATGGCGAATAGTGTAGGGTGAAGGTAGTGCGCTGCTGAACGAACATTATAGGTATTTAGAATTTCTCGGCAGATCCCCGATTCTTTGGTAAACTTAGTGTACCCTTTGTGATTTTTTATTTCTTTGTTAGTGTTTATTTTTTGTTTTACATAATAAAGTATTTTGCTTTTATTAAATTTACTTTTCTTGTTGGCAATACTGTTTGCAACACTGTGGCAAATGTGTACCCAGGTAATGGCAATCTGTCGAGTGGTAACAACTACAAAACAGCTATCAATAACTGTTGAACCTCCAGGTTGTCCATTATTTTTGGAGTCCCCGTATGCTGTAATGCAAACGAAGACGTGTTTACTAATACTTTTTGTTCGATTTGCCGTAACCTTTTCTCTAGTTAAGAACTTTCTCAGATACAAACAAAGTTGAGGGATAAAAGGTACGGTCACGTAGAAAAAGGTATAAGGTTTAATTATCGAAAAGCACTAAAGCATTTAATTTTTCTCTTTGCTCCTTTTGGGACCGAATTGGTTCAAGAAAGATTTAATTTCATTGGATAGAAAAAACGCTTTGCGTCTTTTTTGTAGATTGGGGCCAAAAATAAATTAATTAACTTTTTAAAATCATAATTTTTACGGGGACTTAGAAGTTTCAATTTTTGACAAAATATATAGTTCAAGAAAATTGAGTAAATCTAATCAAAACTCTCCAAAATTTGGAAGTAAATTTAGAGCACCCTGGATAAAGGAAAATCTCGTAAGCTCTTATAAATAGTATTCATATAACTGAGATGCAACTATCTGCAGTAAATATTGATTATATTATAATCAATAAAGGAACTGTAGCCTAACTAAATACTACTAATACACTACCTTTTTAGTATAAATTCTGGACTCAGTCTTTAAAGATGGCGGCAGGGCGCTATTTTGAATACAATTTTTAAATGGCAAATGGGGTCGAGTGATACCTCGTTGGTAAGGTACTTTCAATCTATGAACGATCTCTAAGTTTGAAAAGATTTTATCCATTCATTTCAAAATGGCGACTACTTTTGCCTAACTGGGTTTAATTTGATTTTTAAGCAATAAAACTGTAAATAAGTTAAGATCTTGCCGCATTTTGATGAATACTAACTGCAGCTATCAAACTTACTTTCTTCCCTCCCTGGTTTTCGAGGGTGGAGAAAACCAACAAAATAGTCAAAACCTATTTTTCGCAATTTTTTCGTGGCAATGCGTTGGAGGGAATGATAGAGACTTTCATGAGAGGAAAGGGCAATGATAGGGTCAGGGCTATAACAACCCTTGGGCCAAGGGCCAAGGAAACTAACCTCTCATAACCCTTTCAATGTCTCTAAACCTTCTTAACAATCCAGATCATACCCCTCCAAACACTCATATCCACTAGATAGTGGGGCAAAAGGGTGGTTTTTGCCCGTTTGCGGGGGTTGTGGGGGGTGAAAAGAATGGTGACTCTTTTTTTGTGTTCCACACCTTCGAAAACAGGAGACGAAGTTGGTAGGTTTCGTAGCTGCATTTTCATTACAATAGATCACATTTTTTTTAAATTTGGAATGCAAAGTAGGCTTTGCTTCTTCACAAAAAACTGTTTTGTTTTGACCTTTTAAATAAGTATTTGGCAGTGAGTTGTGTAGCTTATATTACTGTGGTCGATAAAGTCAATTATTTAATTTATTTAAAATGTTTCGTCAAATGGAAGATAAAATGGAGGCAGTTCTGATTGGTGTTCATTTCTAATGAACGTTTTTCTGATCGCCCAATTTCAAGGAAATATTTGCGGGAATTAATTCAAAAGTTCTAAATAACTGGAAATGTTGGAAATGCTAAAAGAAGTGGACGGCCCTCATTAGAAAAAGAAAAACAGATTCAGATAGTGACTAAAATTATTGTTAATCCAATGCAGCCGACATCGCTTGTAGCAGCTGAATGCGAGGTAAGTACTAAACCTGTTCAGAGAGTATTAAAACGTTCTATATTTCATCCCTACAAATTGAAAATGTTACACGAGTAAACAGAAGATGGTCCGGATCGTAGACTAGAGTTTTGTGAATTAATGGGTGCAAGATTGGCCCGTTACCAAAATTACCTTAAATGTATTTGTTTTAGTAATAAATGTGCTTTCTTTTTAAACGGAAAATTTAACCGTCAAAATGTTCGGTATTGGAGCGATGTAAATCCTCATATTTACAGGAAATGTTATACCCAGTTCCCTCAGAAGCTTAACGTTAGGGCAGGTATTTTGTGAAACCATATAATTGGGCCACTTTTTATCCAGGGAAATTTAGCTGGACCGGTGTATCTGGATATAATTGAAAATACCGTAGAAAATTTGATTCTGGAGTGTGTTGAGGAAAATCCTGATGAATTTGGTGATATGCCTACAATATTTCAACAAGACGGAGTTCCGCCGCATTATAGCGGAGATGTTAGAAACTACCTTGATCAGCCCTATCCCGGGCGCCGGATTGGTCGTCGTGGTGCTGTCGAATGGCCTGCTCGCTCACCGGACTTAACTCTTATGGAGTTTTTTTATGGGGATTTATTAAGTCCAAAGTATTCATAACCCAGCCGCAGTCATTCGACGATTTGCGCCAGTGTTTGTAATTTTGGTAGTTTTTTTTTATTGTTATAAAATACTAAAAATATCGCCTAGTAGGTTCTTTTAATATTGCTTAAAAATCAAATTAACCCACATTAGCAAAAGTGGCCGCCATTTTTAAAATCATCGATAAAATCTTTTGAAGCTTGGAGATCGTTCATGGATTGAAAATACCTTTTCAACGAGGTACCACTCGACCCCATCTGCCATGGCGCCCTGCCGCCATCTTAAAAAACTGAGTCCAGAATTTATACTACAATGGTAGTATTTTAGTTATTAGTAAACGTACCAGAATTTCATTATTCTCACATTTGTTAATCAAAAGTTAACAGGGGGGGGGGGGGCGGGAGTTTAGACGCGCACTGTACTTACAACACCGCAACAGATTGGAACAATAAGCAATAACGGGGGGCACTTATTTCGGGTAAACAATATAGGGTGTCCTATTTAAAAATATTTTAGTTCAGGTCCCGCTTTGTGAAAATCCTAAACATATTTTTAAAATTAACACCTTTAACAGTCCCTTGACTTTCTTATTCATTCATAAGTTTTTCCTTCTTCTGTTATAATGGATCAGATATCGAAGAATAGCACATTTAATGAACACCTTGTATATTTAAACTATTTCCCGCTAGTAAAAATTATTGTGAGGTGAATACTACTGGAAACTAGGCAGTAACATCTATTATCTTGATAAAAATGTCTACTGAATTCTAGAAGTTCTAAAAAAGTTCAGCAAAAGAGCGATGAAATGTATGACAATATTGTTAAGTTGTAACATGTATGCTCCGGTTTGTACCATGCTTGAGAAACTAAACTGATTTCAAGTGGTTAAAAAATCAAAATTTAATATAAAAGTGTAAAATGAAAATTTAATTGTTGTATGTAATTTTGCTAGATAAATAAACGTATTAATTCATCTGCATTTTGAAAAAGCCTTATCAATGCCGTTTTTTCGACCAGTTTACGATAGAGTTTTGTTGTTTATAAAATTAAAGTAATATAAATAAACGAAAGTTTCTCTATAACAAAGCTTTTAAGCTTATATCAGCAGATCTTTTATGATGGTTTAAAGAATGTGTTAGGAAAGTACTTATATAATAAACCATTACGACTTATATTTATTGTAAGAATTTCTTTAGCTTTTATATAACCAAGGAATGTTAGATTGAGTAATAATACTAAAACTTTTATTCCTACCTGCAATGGTGTGGTGACGACCGGATATCCTTGCGGCGGCGGATACAGCTGGGTGAGACACATCACTGCTTCGTTGCAGAATTTTAAGCCCATTACTTCTTCATCTTCCCTTCCATATCTGAAACAAACAAATATTTGTAAAGTAAACATATATGACTTAATAACAAGGGCTTGCTTTTTCCTTCCGCCAGAACCATCCCCAGACGCGTTTCGCTGTATAACAGCTCGTCAGTGAGTCTATAGGTTCTGACAAAAGGAAAAAGCATCGGCGTCTGTTTTAAAACAGAAAAATCGGGATGAAACAGAGAATGAAACCAGATGACTCCATCTCGTGGTGCTGGTAAAAAATACCACTTTCTAAGCATACCTGCGCCCTCCGACATGGACTTATAAAGCTACAAATATCAGAGGAAAACCTGCAAAGACAGAACGTCACAATTGCAGGAGTCCTCGCTAGACAGCGCTGGGCGTCTTGTCGGTTTAGTAACCCAAAACTTGACACAATAATAAGGGTTTGCTTTCTCCTTCTGCCAGAAACATTCCCAGACGCGTTTTGTTGTATAGCATAAACATAAGCGAGATGGAGCCATTTGGTTTCATTCCCTGTTTCATTCCAATTTTTCTGTTTTAAAACAGACGCCAATGCTTTTTCCTTTTGTCAGAACCTTTAGCCTCACTGACGAGCTGTTATAGAGCGAAACGCGCCTGTGGATGGTTCTGGCAGAAGGAAAAAGCAAATCCTTGTTATTGTGTTAACTCTTCGGTTATTAAGTAAAAAACATTTCCTTGCATGCGTTTATATAAATTTTTTGTCATTTGTAGTCGACCAATAACCCCTAACGTGAAGTACCACTATTTTCCTGTATAAGTCAAAAAATCCACTTTCTAAAATCACACCTGGACCACTTTCCAGAAAATCTTATAAACTTCAGTAAGACACAGGGGGACAGATTCCACCAAGATCTAAAGGAATTGAGGGCAAGTGGGATGCCAGCATAATAATTACTGGATGCTGAAGCGGGAACATCCGACTAGCGCACATAAATGAAAATCGCTAAATTGGAAGGCAAGGGAAAGAAGTAATATGAGGGTTTGTTAATAAATTCAATTAATCAATTAGGAATATTATAATGTTTTTAAAAACAATTTGTGGTTCATTCTTATAATTCATTATAATATTCGTGGTTGGAAAACATAATTTTTTAAATAATTTCTTTAACTTAAAAACCTTACGTGGGAAAAAATCACTACTACTTCCAAAATAACCTAACTATAATTATTATAAATAATGGATACTTGCCATGCTGACAATTCTTTAAAAATGAATTTTGCTGGCCTCTGCTATTTACCTTATTTGATCTTCTTTTATTAATTTCGCATTTTTATTATGCCTCATTTCCAAAGTTAATAAATAAAAATATTTATTACAAAATACATATGAGTTTTAAATATCGGCGCTGGAATTTAAACTGATTTGAATCAACATTGTTATATTTTAATTAGATGTTCAATATCTCATTACGGCAAAACTTGTTGTTGTTATTTTGTTTGGATTGGCCTCTTAATTATATTTCAAGTATGCCATTATAATGTTTCTGTTTTATTTTTATTTTAATAATAGAGCGAAAAATAAAGAAAATGAAGATGCAGAAAAGCAAACAACTTTGGATTCCATTTTAGTACAAAATCCTCGAATGCCGGAGCCATTATTGAAACACGGAAAAGTGATAATGCTCAAACGAATAACGATCAAATACATCTCGATAATTTATCGCTCTTAAGCCCTGCGCCTGGTCCCAGCTATAAAAACCACGATCGTCTACTCCTTTAGGAGAAAATCAAATGATAAAAGATACAATCGAGGATGGAACAGATCAAAAATTTAGGATTGAACGAGACAACATAAACATTGATGAAGAAGAATGTGCACACAAAGCCTCAGAGGCACAGACAATAAAAGAGTTCCCTGAAAATGAAAAGCATCTGCACGATTATGATGTTAGCACAACCTTATTTCGGCACTGAACAAACTACCAATTAGTGCTGAAGAGCCTCCTAAACCACGCAAGATATGGCATTATACATCAGCTAAGTGGGAGGACCTAAGGGACCATTTTCGAACCTTTCCTTGGCGGGACGTTTGTTTTACCTCTGATGATCCATCCATCTGTGCAACAGAAATATCGGAGGTTATCCTTACTGGTATGGAAGCCTTCATCCCTTTCTCAAAAAAGTGCCCTTCTAACGGCAAGCCTTGGTTTACCAAAAATTGCGAACGAGCTGTTAAATCAAAAAATTATTTCTACCGACAATGGCGTAAAAATCCTACCGCCGAAAATCGTACCATCTTTGTTAACGCTCGAAACCAATGCAAGCAAACGATAAACCAAAGCAAAGAAGCACACAACCAGAGGATCAGAGACAAACTTCTTGAATGTCCTAGCGGCTCAAAATCATTTCGGTCGGTAGCTAAGGCCGTCAGTCAGAACTTTACCAAGTCAACCATTCCACCTCTAACACGTTCTGATGGCACCATTGCGACCAAAGCACAGGAAAAAGCAAACTTACTGGCGGAACTATTCTCTTCACATTCAACGGTAAATTTTCAGGGAAGTACTCCACCGAACATTACCCCTGTAGAATCGAGAATGCCCGAGATTGTCTTTCGCCACCGCCATGTTAAGCGAATCTTGGGGAGTCTCGATACTAAAAAGGCTTCTGGTCCTGACGATATTCCAGTCATTGTAATTAAGAAATGCGCTGACGAACTGACACCGGTATTTTGTAGGCTTTTTAACTTATCCTACAAAAAAGGAATATTTCCTTCTTGCTGGAAATCTGCGAGAGTCCAGGCCATACCCAAAAAAGGCAAGAAAACTTTGCCAAACAACTATCGTCCAGTCGCATTGCTCTCGGTTATATCAAAAGTTATGGAGAAGGCTATCAACGAAAAATTACTAAAATACCTGGAAGGCTTCAACATTATTAGTGACCGCCAGTATGGATTCCGTAAGTCTAGATCAACAGGAGACCTTCTCGCTTATGTTACTCATGTTTGGAACAACGCAATAGAACACCATGGGGAGTCCCGGGCGGTATCACTAAACATTTCCAAGGCTTTTGACGTAGTATGGCATGAGGGGCTCCTAACTAAAGTGAGAGCATACGGAATGCCGGTTCAATTTTGTTCATGGCTGTCGAGCTTTCTTAAAGACCGTTCTCTGCGAGTGGCGATGGACGGATTTAACATCAACGCCGGAGTCCCTCAAGGTTCTATATTGTCGCCCACCCTTTTCTTACTATACATTAACGATCTTTTGGAAAAAACTAAAAATCCTATATATAGCTTCGCTGATGACAGCACACTTGTTTCAACTTTTACTTTGGATGCTCGGACATCGGCTGCTAATGCACATCTCTATAGGCAGCAAGAGGTCTCACATCTCAACAAAGACCTGGAAGAAATTTTGTCTTGGGGTGACAGTAACCAAGTAGAATTTAACGCTAAAAAGACCCAGGCGGCAGTTTTTTCTAAAAAAGTTAATGTTGAAGAACCGGATATAGTTATGGCGGGACACTCAATTCCCTTGGCTTCATCAATTCATTTATTGGGCGTTAATTTGGATAGTCATATGTCTTGGCATGGCCACGTTGCGGCCATTGCTAAGGCAGCCTCGCAGAAGCTTGGAGTACTTTTCCGAACAAAGAACCTCTATACACCCCAACAACTTTTGATGCTCTATAAAGCCCAAATTCGACCATCACTGGAGTACTGTTCGCATATTTGGGGCTCTGCTCCTAAACATACCTTGAGATTGCTAGATTCCATTCAAAGAAGAGCCATTCGCTTGATCGGTGACCATAGTCTGACAAACAACCTGGAAAGCCTTGAACATCGAAGGCAGGTTGGCGACTTGAGTCTATTTTACAAATATTTTCATGGCAAGTGTTCAACTGAGGTTGCCCGCTTAATACCACCCAGAGCGGTGCATGGTAGAAATACACGACGAGCCACTGCAGCCCATCAGTACGTTGTTCAGCTTAGTGTCCCTCGAACGACACTGTTTCAAAATTCTATCATCTGGAGAACGTCATCACTATGGAACGACCTCCCTGAGATCGTCTTCCCCAACGAGTATAGTCTCCAAAGATTCAAGACCAACGTGAATCGTTTCCTGCGCACACGCACCGCTCCTAGAGCGCCATAAAGGATTTATCCTGTAGTGCTGTGCCTTATCATAAAAAAAAAAAAAGAAAAAAAACCACCGAGAAAAAAATTCTACAGATTACAAAACATCGGCGACGGTATGACTGATTTGTTATTTTAAACTTTGACAGCAGTCAAAATAAAGAAGGTTTTCATATAGAACTAAAACGTTACGATAATATATAATAATTGTTTTCCATACAGTGTGTTTCTTAATAACATGCTAATATTTAAGGAGGTTATTCTTGGGTCCATTTTGAGAAAAAAACTTTTTCGGCAACCGTCCGGGATGTACCCACTTCCCGGACGCTTTTTCTTTGAGAAAGTAGCATTCCGGGAAGAATCACATCGTTGTTGTCATTGTGAATATGAAAATCTTGGTAGGTATGATTTTGATAAATGCAGTTTAACATTACCATAGCAGCGAAATAACGACTGACAGCTATCTGAAATGAAATTAGTTGACATTTTAATTTTCGAAAGTTTGCATGGTTTTTGGTCGCAATTGTCGCAATAAACTATGGAAAGCAACAGCGATAGTGAGTTTGAAAATGTGCCCTACGAAATTTCCAATGCAGCAGCTGCTGCTACAGCACAATTATTGCCTGAAAAATCAAAGTCCAGGTACGAAAACGTTTATGATTTGTTCACGAGATGGATGGATATGAAGAAATGCAAAACTATTACAAAGGATGTAATTTTAGCTCACTTGGCGCAAAAATCTGAAACTGTCAAATCCTCTACCCTGTGGAGCATGTACTCTATGTTGAAAAGTACCATTTTAGTGAAGAAAAATGTAAACATAGCCACTTTCCCAAAGGTAATCGCATTTCTTAAAATGAAGAATGTTGGTTATAAAGCAAAGAAAACAGAAGTCTTCAGCAGCGAGCAAATCAACAAATTCATTAGAGAAGCAGATAATGAAACATATCTAATGCTAAAGGTAATTTAAACAAAATATTACGATTGTAGGATATAAAAGTATCAACTTAATTTGCTTCATTTTCAGGTAGCAACAATTATTGGGTTAGCCGGTGCGTGTAGACGGGAAGAACTAACAGAAATATCAATTGATCTAATAAACGACAAAGAAGACATGTTGCTTGTGAAAATACCAGATTCTAAAACACATATTGAGAGAAATTATGTTGTTATTGGGCAAGAAAACCTGCTGTTGTATAGGCAATATTTATCTTTACGGCCATCCCATACTCCACATAACAGATTATTCGTGAATTACAAAAAAGGAAAATGTTCGATTCAGCCCGTTGGTATCCACAGTTTTGGGAATCTCGGATTAAAAATTGCAGAATTTTTAAATTTACCCAATCCTAAAAAGTACACAGGCCATAGCATGCGTCGAGCTTCAGCGACGATATTTGCTGATAATGGTGGAAACATCACAAATTTGAAGAGACACGGTGGCTGGAAGTCTACCAATGTCGCTGAAGGATATATAGACAATTCACTAACAAACAAAATTAAAATTGCCAAGACCATTCAAAAATTATCAGAAGAAAACAATCAATATAAAACGGAAACTTTACCTTCTTGTTCTGACTACAAAAGGCATTTAAATTTACCAAGCATTTCAAACAAATTAAATCCTTTCAATATTAGCAATTGCTCAAATTTTAATATAAATAGAATTAGAATGTTTCTGTTAGTACCTATCTTCTGTTCGAATTTCAATATTTAATACAAATAAGAATTAAAATGTTCGCAATTTTGTTCTATAAAGAAATATTATAAAGAAATGTCCTAAAAGTCTTAACTGTTAACTACAGGGTGCTAACGTTTTAAGAAAAAAATCTTTTTGTTATGAAAACTTGCAAAATAGACCATGTTCTTTTAATAATGGTATTAATTTTAATGACTTAAATATGTAACAACTAGACTAGGTATACAACTGTCAAAACTGTTTATGTTTATAAATCAAAATTTGCTTCTTACCTACCAGCTACGTTTTTAATCCTTGACAATACCCAATTTCATAACAACGTGCAAATGAATGAATTTTATTTTCTTATGCGAAAACCATACGTTGAACGAAACAAAATGAAGATACCAGATTTGCTCAGAAAGGAATGAGGATTTCAAAATTAATTTTTAGTTTAAGAGAAAGCAGTGGCGTATCACTTTTTGCTTTAAAACGATTCAGTGCAAATCCCGCACGAACACCACTGGCAAAAATAAAAAATCATGCTGTACAGCAGAAAATGCCTTTTGATGCATAGAAGATGCGTAGCACGTTTCACAAAACTATATAGGGTCATACTAAAGTTATCATGACAAATTGGTTAAGTAAAGTTATCATAAAAAAAAATTTTTTCTTAAAACTCTAGCACCCTGTAGTTCAACAGTTAAAACTTTTAGGACATATGCTCATATTAAGTTTTTTTCTCAAAATGGACCCAAGAATCACCTCCTTACATATTAGCATATTAGTAAGAAACACCCTGTATATCTAATTAAAACAACAATATTATACTCTAATTCAGAAAAAGCATTACGGTTAATTACGCTCATAATTAAAATGCAGGTAGGTCTCCGTTCGATCTAAATTCCTCAATTGGTATAGAAGCTACGAATGCCTGACATACTACTGCTCGACCCTGTATAATAAAGCGGTTACGGACCTATATTTATGTAAACTTTTCCTGCTAAACCGTATAAAGAATCACTCTCTTCATTATCAGCACGACATTTAGAAACACCCTTCCTGTTTATCCTAAAATAATCCAGAAATCTATGATGCTCTAAGGGCTCGAAAGCAAAATCTTCTGCAAACCATTTGTCATCAATTTTATTAATGGGATTAGAAGAGGTCACGGTCTTTACTAAACGATATTTGACCGAAAAGCAATCTATTTGATCCAACTAGATACTCGGGAATTGTCGGGGCTGCCTGTTAATCTATGAGATACATGTAGGTAATTACAGTAGCTTTAGGTGAATTGATTTTGGATGAGGAATAAGAGGACAGGTTCTCTTTAATTGTTTCGTATTTTAAGTTTTTTTTTTATTTATATTTATGTTTCAGTGTGTTTCCCCATATGTTTACAGCTCCTAGCAATTTTTCTCTTCGAGATGAAAAAACAACTTTTCAAACAAAAATTGTGATTGACCTGTTGATGCTTACCGTAAATAATTATTATAATTCTAAATAACATTATTGAATACAAAGATACACAAGAGTTATTACAAAAATGGTTATACACTGTGGGCCAAATTTATTTGGAACCCAATTTCACTCTGAATAACTTTTGCTATATTTGTCGGATTTTGTTGGTATTTTGTGTGAATATTGAAGGGGCCTTTCTTTATTTGTAGAACAAATATCCAATCACTATGTACAGGGGGAGCCAAGTAACAAAAAATATTTGTAATTATTGCCTTTGGGACTGTTGCAAAATTAAATGGTTTACTCTAAAACTACAAAAATTATTTAAAATTATTAAGAGACTATCGGAAAAGAGGCTTTGAAAAAATTGTTCGAGAAACTTTTGGTTTTGTATTAAAAACGTATTTTTTTTCGAAACTTTACTAAATAATATTACCATACAGCTTTATTAAATATCAAGTTAACAGAGCAAAAATACGTAAATAATTGGATGCCGAGTTACCTATGAAACAAAAGAAAAAATGCCGTTGGATCCCTTGACAACAGTATGTAAATATTAGTAACTTGGCAGTGTGTTAAATTTATTTCAAAATGGTGTACTCGTATTTGTCATTTGAAGATAAAATCTTAATTTCATCTCTAAGAGTCAAAGGTTATGGTGCAAAAAAGATTACTAAAAGTTACCCAGAGCGCAATTGGAAATTAAGTACCGTTAGTAGTTATTTTCTACGGCATTTACTCGAGACCAATGGTTTATTCCAAATGAAGCCTGGAAGAGGAAGAAAGAAGGCTGGTAGAAGTATCGAAAACGTTGAAAGAGTTAGGGCAATTCTTAATGCTGTCAAACCCGGTAATACGATAAGTTCAAGAAAAATAACAAAAACGACTACTATTAAAAGATCATCGGTAAGAAGAATTATTAAAATTGATTTGAAGTATCGACCCTTTAAAAAAATATACTATCACAAATTTTCAAATGATGTTAAGAATAAAAGAGTAGAAAGATGTCAAGCATTGTTAAGAAGATTTAGACGACGCGATGATATTGAAAGAATTTGGTTCTCAGATGAAAAAGTTTTTTCTTTGCGCCAGCCAAAAAATTCTCAGAACAACAGAGTATATTCTAATGTACAAGGAAAATTGGAGATACCACTGGAACATCTTCTGGTTCCCAGAGATCATTTTTTTAAGTCAGTTATGGTTTCTCTGGCTGTATCGATGCTAGGAAAAACTGAAATTTATTTTATTGGCTCTGGAGTAAAAATTAATTCCGAAGTTTATCAACGGGACATTTTAGAAGCTATGCTTCGAGAAATAGAAATAGTTAGCGATAACTACACATTCCAGCAAGATGGCGCACCAAGCCATACGTCAAGAAGTACTGTAAGATACCTGCAGGAAAATTGTCCTGATTTTATTGAACCAAACATGTGGCCTCCAAATAGCCCGGAGTTAAACCCCGTCGACTATAACATTTGGAGGACATTAGAGAGAAAAGTTTATGAAAATACTCGGATTAATACGATTGATCAGCTTAAAGAGAGAATAGTCTACTGTTGGCAACAATTTAATCAAGAAATTATTAATAACTCAATTGGAAAATGGCGCCGAAGACTTCAAGCTATTGTATATAATCAAGGTGGTCATATTCACAATAATTTCTTGTAAACTTATTGAAAAATATTTTTTTCTTATTACATTTTTGCTCTGTTAATTTGATATTTAATAAAGCTGTATGGTAATATTATTTAATAAAGTTTTCGAAAAAAAATACGTTTTTAATACAAAACCTAAAGTTTCTAGAACAATTTTTTCAGAGCCTCTTTTCCGATAGTCTCTTAATAATTTCAAATAATTTTTGTAGTTTTAGAGTAAACCATTTAATTTTGCCACAGCCCCAAAGGCAATGATTACAAATATTTCTTATTACTTGGCTCACCCTGTACATAGTGATTGAATATTTGTTCTACAATTAAGGAAAGGCCCCTTTAATATTCACAGAAAATACCACCAAAATCCGACAAATATAGCAAAAGTTATTCAGAGTGAAATTGGGTTCCAAATAAATTTGGCCCACTAGAAGGAATAACACGTTGGAATTTTTAAGTTTGTTTATTTTCACAGATTCTAAGAAGTTAAGTTTTGGGCCTTTATTTTCTAGATGCAATGACTGGCGTAATTGGAGTCTATTTTATTTTTGGTATAGCTATTATAATGTTGTTTTAATCTTGTGTTGAAATTTCAACCGGTTTGACCGAAGTCCGTTTTAGGACAATCGTAACAAGTTAATTTATAGACACCTGAATTTTTATCTTTGTCAGTTTTGCTTTCGTTATTTTTAATGAATTTGCTCAAAAAATTGTTAGTTTTATATACAATGTTAATGTTAAGATTATTTAAAGATTTTGCCAATGGTTCAGCTAGGTTGGTCGATGTAGGTAAGCAGTTTGTATTAGTTAGGGGGGTTTTTTATATTAGGAAAAACTAAATCAATGGCTTTTTTACATGATTTTTTCTTTAAAGTTTTTGTTATTAACTTTGTTGAGTATCCATTATTAATAGCAATTTGTTTAGTTATATAGTAGAGGAAATTAAAGTAGTACTTGATATATTTCACAATATATTTCAGTCTCCTGACACGTGTTTCAACCCTTGCGGGCCATTATCAAAGGCATTGTAAGACAGTTAAAAATTCTACATGTCATTAAAATAAATTGACAGATGAGAAAGGTTATTTTGGTCCTTAATTTACAGGTATTGGCTAAAGGTACAACTAAATTGCAGGTGTGATTATAGAGGTATTTACATCTAAGTAATAAAATTAGGAAAATGATACTGTGTATAATAATTATGGGTTTTTTCGTTGGTAATTTTTGGACAGTGTTTATTGCATATTTATTTTAAGTTATTAGGTTATTAAGTATTAGATTGGCACCTGAAGGTATTTCAATTTGATTGTTAACAACATTACATCGATTTTTTAAAGCTTTTTTGATTGCTAATGTCTCTAATAGGTTGAGTTTTCTACCCTTGTGTTGAATATATATCGATTTTGCCAATGATTCAGCTAGGTTGGCTGATGTAGAAAAACAGGGAAGAAAACTCAACATATTAGAGACATTAGCAATCAAAAAAGCTTTAAAAATTAGATGTAAATACCTCCATAATCACACCTGTAATTTAGTTGTACCTTTGGCCAATACCAAATTAAGGACCAAAATAACCTTTCTCATCTGTCAATTTTTATTTTAATGACATGTAGAATTTTTAACTGTCTTACAATGCCTTTGATAATGACCCGCAAGGGTTGAAACACGTGTCAGGAAACTGAAATATATTGTGAAATATAACAAGTACTACTTTAATTTCCTCTACTATGGAATATCCATTTCACCAAGCATGTAGCCCATCACATATCAATTATATTGTTTAGTTATGTTTAATTATTTCTGAAATTCGAATTTATTTAAAGGAAGGGACACTAGTCTATGGGTCATACTATGAGAAGCAACTAATTTATGTTGTACTGGGTGGCAAGAACAATTATGAATGGTAGTGTCTGTATGACATGGTTTGTGAAAGATTTAAAAAACGTGTTTATTGTTTTCACTCTTAATGGGATGATCCAAAAAATTAATGGAAGAATTGTTTCCTGATCCTATTGTAAATTTAATATTAGATTGTAAGCTATTGATGTAATCAAGAAATACTATAAGTTGTCTAACAGTACCAAGAAAACATTAAACACAATTGTTTTAATTTTTCTCTATTAACCGACCAACATTTGATTCGCCGAGGGTGCTCGCTATTGAGAGATTTTACTGTAACATGTTTCATTTAAAGAAATGCAAGTTGTCCTTATTCCGACTTTTTGGTCAGCCCTGTATAAATATTATATGTAAGTAACAACATTTTTTGCAGGTATTCTATAATGTTGTATTTAAATTTTAACAGTAGAGTAATTAGCACCAAGCAAGCACGTATCCAGGGGGGGGCCGGGGGGCCCGGGCCCCCATCGACATCCCGAAATTTGAAAATAATGATTTAAGTTTTAATGTGTGATTCGCTTTGCGCTGAATTAATTAAAATAAGTCCACATTTTTGAATGATTTTCGTCCTTGAGCCCCCCCCCCCCCCCGAAACAAATTTCTGGATACGGGCCTGGCACCAAGGTTATTAAGCTTCAAAAATTGGAGATTTAAATGGAGCACCCTGTATGCACACCATTATCGTTTAGATTCTTTGTGTAATCATCTTATATTTTATCGATAACATTCATAATAAAATGGAGACTTTCCTCAACCGAATTATTCACATAGTTTATAATTTTAAATATTTTTTTGTCACGTATATACCCCCAAAAGAAAGAGTCTAAATTGACAAAAAGTTAGTTTTACGTAAGTAAACATTTTTAGAGAGTATAGTTGAGAAGGGAGACATTATTGAAGTCTTAGCAAACTAATAAATGCACCGAACTTATCGTTTCAATAAAATTGAAATAGTAAAAAAAATGTTTATTTTGGAAATATGTCTAAATAAAATAAAATATCTTGAGAAGCGGCTGTTTATATTTGCCCATTTTTTCCGAGATATCTGTTATTCTTATAAATGATAAAAATTCGGTAAGTAAATAAACAACATATAATTTTGTATATTATCTGGTAGCGATATTTCTTTGTCGTCATATTATAAAAAACATTATTTGCTATAGCAAAATGAATAAATAGATGAATGAATGAAAGTGCAATAGGTATCATAACAGATAGATCTTATTTACAAACCATGATAACTTATACAACTGAGTTATGACACAAATGACTAGAATAAGGTACAATCAAGAGGTTATCACATAATCTAACTTTAACTGAAGTGCAGTTAATATTAAATTATATTTATATTTAACCTTTACACTTCACACATATTCTGCAGTTGATATAAACTACAATTTAGAATAAATAAATAAAAACCATTATTAGAAATCTCTAAAAGTGAGATTATATATTACTTTGTTGAAAAATTTCGTCTATATTATTAAATGCTCTTGACAATAGCTTGGCCTTTAATTTCTTTCGAAACCGTTTAAGCTTTTGGCTATTTCCTATCTCCATACTCAGGTGAATATATACCTTTATGCCATTATAAATGAAGGAGTCCTTAATGAGGGTCAGGCGAGGAATTGGTAGAGGTATACAAAGTATTCCATACTCGATGGTACGTTAAAAGTATCTGGAGAACGAAAAGAAAAATAATTTTGAAACTGTCACTACGGCTATAGGAGGCTGCGCTCTAGCTTTTAAATATAGTTTCGCGGTTGCAGTGGTGTCAGATCTATTGATAACTGACATCAACTTTGGAATTTTAAATGGGGCACCCTGTAGTTTATTTTATTTTCAGATTCTACGAAGCAATCTAGGTTTTTTTGTATAGGATATTTTTCCATTTCTCTTGCCGTTTCTTAAATTTTAATTATTTTGTGTCTTTTTTTTACCGAAACTATGTGAATTAAAACTTCAATATTTTCGTCTCCAGATGTCAAATCAACGTAGCATTTTAATAATGGTACTTTAATTTTGGCAACATACGATCGTCGACTTCTATACAGAGTGTCCTAAAAATTAATTGCAATTCAGATTTTATAAATTTGATCAAAAGTCACCTTTTTTAAATAGAACACCCTGTATATTATTAAAGTATTGCATAGAGTGGACCAATTGAATTATTTTCATATAGAGTGTTTCTGTACCTATTTTGAAACGCTTTCGATTTATAAGCCATTTTATGAATAATTACTATTCATATTCGATAGCTAGACATTAAAGATCTAAATCGCCATGTGCCATGATCAAAACAAATTTCCTCTCATAATAAATTGTGGTTCTGAAAAGAACCGATTTTGTCAGTAAATTAAAACTTTTGAAATTCTCACCTAATACGTCAGATGTTTAAAGTGCTGACCATTTTCATGTAAGCAATCGGTAATACATGTCGTCACATGACCGGTAGTAGTAGCTCTTTAAATTTCTATTGAATCAAGTTCTTTAAAAGCGCGCTTTACCCGATTTTCTAGATCTCCTTTTGAATTTACTGGTGTTTTATCAACCACTTCTTCAATCCTACCTCACAGGAAAAAGTCTAAATGATTAAGATCTAGAGATCGCGATGGCCAACTCCATGGTCCTCCACGTCTTATTCACCTATCTTTAAACATATCAGACAGTTCCGCGGAAACTTCATGGGTACAATGAGCAGGAGCTCCATCTAATTGATACCAACAATTTCTTAAATCGATAAGCGGTAGATTATCCAAAAAGTCAGATACGGTCGTTCTTAGAATTTCGAGATATTTTGCAGAAGTTAATTTTTTATCATAAATATAGATTGATAATTGTCTATCCATCAACAAATCAAATACATTAAAACTAAATCTCTGTTGGTAACCTCTTTCTTTTATAACGTGTGGATTTCCTGCAGCCCAATATTAAATATTTTGACGGTTAAAGACTCCTTCGCGTGAGAATCTTGCTTAATCAGTCAAATCTGGATCCTCCTGTGTTCGAATTAATAACATTTCGCAAAGATCTACACGTTTTGGAGGATCACCTGCTTGTAAAGCCTGTAATGTAATTAGTTTGTAGCCATCCATATTATGTTTACGTAAAATTCTCCATATTGATGTTCAATTTATTTATAAATCATTTTTGGCATTTGTTGTTGAAGCATGGGATAGGCATGAAAATACGCCAAAGCGGTAATTTCATTTTCTTTGTTTTCAGTAATAAGGTGAGACTGATATCTTGGAGCCTGTACATTTCCGAAATTTAAAAAATTACCTTCAAATCTGAGAAAATTCCGTGGGTTCATTGGCGGCAAATTCGGAAAAAGAGCGTTAAATCTTCTGCAGGTTCTTGAAACAATTCTTTGACACTCGCCGTGAATATAAAACAAATTTAAAATATCCGCATTTGAATAACTATTATTCTCCATTTTTGCTATTTTAATCTGACATAAGCAAACCCAAACTAAAAAGTGAGACATGTTATGTCACTATCGTTATGTATTGCAGTTGTTACATCATGGCACACTTATCGATTTAGATCTTTAATGTCTATTTCTCGAATATGAATAGTAATTATTCATAAAATGGCTTATAAATCGAAAGCGGTTGAAAATTCGTAGAGGAACACTCCATATAAAAAAAAATTCAATTGGTCCACTCTATTCAACACTTCAATAATATACAGGGTGTTCCATTTAAAAAAAGAGACTTTTGATCAAATTTATAAAATCTGAATTGCAATTAATTTTTAGGACACTCTGTATAGATGTCGGCGATCCTATGTTGCCAAAATTAAATTAACACATGTTGACTAAATGATGTTAAAATGTTACGTTGATTTGACATCTGGAGACGAAAATATTGAAGTTTTAATTCACATAGTTTCGGTAAAAAAAAGACACAAAATAATTAATATTTAAGAAACGGCAAGAGAAATGGAAAAATATCTTATACAAAAAAAACCTAGATTGCTTCGTAGAATCTGAAAATAAAATAAACTACAGGGTGCCCCATTTAAAATTCCAAAGTTGATGTCAGTTATCAATAGATCTGACACCACTGTAACCACGAAATTATTTTTAAAAGCTAGGGCGCAGCCTCCTATGACCGTAGTGAAATTTTCAAAATTATTTTTCTCTTCGTTCTCCAGATACTTCTAACGTACCATCGAGTATGGAA
Source organism: Polydrusus tereticollis (assembly GCA_963920685.1). Taxonomy (NCBI): domain Eukaryota; kingdom Metazoa; phylum Arthropoda; class Insecta; order Coleoptera; family Curculionidae; genus Polydrusus; species Polydrusus tereticollis. The sequence goes on along the minus strand of OY987332.1, from coordinate 29,523,774 downwards.
TACCCTGTATTGTCCGTATGTCTTGTAAAATGAATCTGCTGGTGATTACGAAAATGAGTTTTGTTTTTATGGATATGGTATGCAGTTTCCAAGATAAATATGCATGCAAGGGTTAGTTTATTATTGCAGATAGAAAGTGGCTTGCAATAAGCTCTAGGATGTGCATTGCATAAGTATCTTACGATTTTTTTCTGGAGGATAAAGACGGACTGGAAAAAATTCTGTGAACAGGCACCCCAGAACGGAAGGGCATATCTCAGGTGTGATTCAATATTGGCAAAATAAATGCTGCGGGCGAAGTGTACTCCCAATTCCTGAGAGGTAGTACTAATTGAATAGCAGATAGAGGCTAATTTTTTATTTAGTTCTAAAATATGTTGCTGAAACTTTACGTTGTCGTCCAAAATTAACCGAGGAAATCTACAGTTGTCAACAGAAGTGATAGAGCGATTACCTATCTCGATGTTACTTACTGTACAGTTAAACCCAATCATGTGACTCTTCAAAAGATTCAGACAGAGACGATTTTGAATCACACCATTCTTAAATATTAGAGAGGTCAGACGATATATCAGTCAAGAGTTGGTCTTCATTTCAATTTCCCCATGCCACAGACGCATCATCTGCGAAACTCGAGATGGAGCCAGATGTGTCAAACCGGAAAAGATCATTGATATAGATCAGAAATAAAGTCCCTAAGGCACGCCGCATGAGATAAGTTGTTTTCAGGATGACACCCCGTTCAAAGAAACAAACTGATCGTGTTCCGAGAGAAAATATTAAATCACCTCAGAAGCGATTCCACGAAAGTCATAAACTGTGAGTTTCTGTAGCAGTATTTCGTGACTCACGCAATCAAAATCCTTCGATAAGTGACAAAACACTACCGCCAAGGTCTCTCTTTTATTGATACTCTGAAATACGTGTGAAAAGAAGTTGAACATGGCATCAGATGCTCCCTTGTCCTGTTGAAAACCATACTGGTATTGAATTAATATCTTATGCTTTTCTAGGAAGCAGGTAATACGTTTGCGAGCTAGGGTTTCAACTAGCTTTGATAGTGTGGAGACAAGAGAAATAAGCCTATAATTAGAGGGAGAAACTTCGTCTCCACCTTTACAGACAGGGATGACCTTGGCAACTTTTAGGCTTGATGGAAAAATACCTGTTACAAACGGCATCTTCTGGCAGTAGAGCCAGTATTTTTAGGGGAATTCCGTCTTCACTAGAGCCCTCTAGTTTTTCATAATTTTAAGTTTCTCTTTTTTTTTTTTTAATGAAAGTGCTTTATTGTCCAAGAGGTATCATAATAGATAAATCTTATTAACAAAGCATGATAACTTATACAAGAATCATTTCCTGGCTAATTTATGCTATGAGAATTAGGTTACATCAACCGGACGGTGAATTTGCGCCAAATTTCTTTGGGGGTCTCGATCTCCGATGATGTGTCACTTTTCTACGCCTGGTCAAAAAAATTTTATTCTCGACCACGAAAATAGTAGATATGTTACGTACGGAAGGAACAACGTTTTCTAACTTGTCATCACTATTAACTATTCGCCATAGTAAATCTTCATAGAATAAATTAATTTTGTGAGGGGGCGATTTCTTGTAATATTCTAAGAGAAAAAGTTCATATGAATATATGTCCAGAGTTGCCCCGTTTTTGTAAACAGGGTGTTAAAGTTTTTAAAAAGCAATGGTTTTTTTAAGATTTTTTTTAATATCCTTCTTCCGATTTTATTGCAATTTGGTACCGTTATTGATAATGATAAAGGATAATGCAGTTAGGGCTAATTAATTATATCATTATAAATAACGGTACCAAATTTCAATAATATCGAGAAAATGACATTTAAAAAAATAAACGATTTTTCTTTTAAACTTTAACACTCTATATATCAAAAACGAGGCAACTCCGGACACATATTCATGTGAACTTTTTCTCTTAGAATATCATAAGGAATCACCCCATTAAGTTACGTACCGTACTTCTGAAACACCCCATATATTTGCTGCACTTTAACAATAAAACACTCTTAATACCTCCATGATATGGGTAAAATTGCTTAAGTCAATTTTTTGGAAAAATGAGCTTATGTCACTACTCCATTATAAAGTGCTCACACTTTTGATGGATGAAACTTCCTAAGTCGTTTATTTACTAAATGAAATACGAATGGCAGAATAAATCAAATTTACGTCGGGTGGAACATCCTAACAATACATAAAATAATAATAATATTATATATGAGAAAATTGCGTGAATACATTTTCTCAAGTTGTTACCTTGTTACTTACAGGTATGTTCTAACCATATTATCTTGGTTGTTGTAAAACCGCAGGCCCTTATACTTAATTATAACTGCTCTTTATTTTAGGCTGTGTTGGCTTAAATTTTGACTATTCTGTGTGATCTTTGCTGTGGGTTTTGAGATTGACGGAAAACCGTCATCTGCGTCATTCGGTAAAATTCTACTTTACACACTGGTTATGTACTAAAGTCTTTGTGGGAAAAATAGGAAAATCTTTTTCCATCTTTGTGTCTTCCACATCTAGTCCTAATTAAGGCACCTATTTGGTAAATTTTCCACATAACCCAAAACTTCATGAAAATTTTCTTTTAGACAAGACTGGTCACGTTGCCGTTTTTCCACCATGTCCCATTCCCACTGATTGCCGATCTTCCAGTTTTTTGATAATTCGGCTTTTAAGGCCAATATTTAATTTTCAACGTAAGTTTTCGGTAAACAAGTGTTGTTGGTCGATAGTTACTTAATTGGCTATTTCATTTTGGAGAATCGCATCACAGTAGACCAAAACTTCAATTTTAGCAAAATGAATTACAAGGACTACTAGAGGATGTTCCCATAAACATCAGAATGCGAATGTACTATTAGCACGATGGAGCTCCTGATGCACATTTCGCTCGTCAACTCAAGCAACATTTAGGGGAAAGATTTCCAGGGCGCTGGATTGATGGCAGTAGTCAGGGCCGTCGCAAGGACTCGGGCGAGGGGGCAGCCGCCCGGGGCGGCCTTTGAACCAATTTCTGTATGGAGGTTGGGATGAGCCTATAAATGACCCACATCAAAGTTGACATTTTCTTTGCTTTTATGGATACCATTATCCAATCTCTAGAGGAAAGATCTAACCTTTTTAAAGTCCATTCCGTTTTTGATTTCGGTTTGCATATTATACACAGGGTGATCCCACTAAAAGTGGCCAAGGCAAATATCTTGCTTAACTTTAGAAATGCAAAGAAACGCTCGACACAAAAGATTTTTGAATAATTAGAATGCATAAACAAAAAAAAACAATTGAATATCAAATAAAGATATAGCAAAAATCATTAATTATTTTTTTTTATTTTAAATAGAACATTATGTAATTTTATTCCATATTTGGAAAGCGCTAAAAAAATATATATTTCAACAAAACTTACATAATGCTCCAATTAAAATAAGCAAAAAATTGGTGATTTACGTTTTCGTATGTCTATACTCTGTTGCTTAATGCGAGAGAGTAATGAAATAAAATTAACTGTTTCAAAAATTTGCAATGACAGGACCTATTAAGAAGGGGGAACAACTTAAAGGTTGCTTTGAAAATTTCAAGTAAATTGCAATGATAGTTTTTAAAATGACGTATTTCGTATAATCGGTTCTAAATTAGGGTCACCCTAATTTGCATACAAAAGAAAGACGAGTTTGGTCAATGAAAGTATTGTAACAACGGCGCTACTACAGGTAGTTTATTAGAATAAAAGTATAATAAGAATTATACTTGATTATAATTATAGAGATAACTGAGATATTAATTATTCTAATATTAAGTAGATAAAAACTTATATAGAAGTAAGAATATTATGAAAATGGATAAATTGGAATAAATATTAATATTTATAAAAAAAATCAATGAACAATACAACAACTTAGTTTTTAAATTTTAGTCATCATGTTCCAAGTAGTCCGATGAACTATCGTCGTTGGTGTCCAGAGAAATAATAAGGAGCTCTACAGTATTTTCTAGCATGTCATCAGCTTCCCAGATTCTATCTTCTATTTCAATTACATGTTCGACGCACTTACTCCATTTTTCACAATCCACTGTCTTTATTCCCTTCTGCAAGAGGTTCCCAACGTCTCTCATTTTAAAAGTGGTGTTATGCCTTGCTATAAACCCTTCTACTTGCGCCCACACCAAGTCTATGGGGTTCAGTTCACAGTGATACGGCGGAAGGCGAAGTACCGTTATATTTCGTTTTAAAGCGATTTCGCCGACAACAAATTTCGTACAAAGAGGTTTATTTAACTTTACGATCTCCAGTAGCTCCTTTTTTAGCATATTTTTATAAAATGGCTTCTTATTAACAGTAAGCCAGTGAATGATATAATATTTCTTCCAAGATGACGTTGGAATTTTTTCGGATTTGCTTGAGTGGTTGCTGGCAATATCCATGACTATGACAGACCCAGGAGGAATAAGATCTAGCATTTGCTGGAAGTATTCTTCAGAGACATCAGCATTCATGTCTTCCTGATAGTCTCCAGTCCGTTTTGATTTAAATGCTAGTAAGCCCTCATCGACAACTCCATTTTTGCTCTCAATGTGAGTAATTTTTAATCTTTTACCTTTTCCCTAGGGTGCTTTTATTCCAGTGGACCATCCTTCCATGTAAGCTTGCCTCGCGCTTTTTATATGTTTATCCTGCCATATTTTACCAACGGTACTTATATTCTTAATTTAACCAAGTTTCGTCCATATTATAGATATTTCTGTTTTCCTTCGAAATTATCTAACTGCCCTCAAATATCGTCGTCCCCAGCAGATGATTTCGTCTTTCTCTATTAAAAGTGAGTTTCTGTTTTAAACTTTTTCATAACAAAAATTTATTTTCTTCAAAGTTTTCAATAGTTTCTTCTTACCCATGGGTGGAATGAAATCATGCTCATTTCAGACATTATTCTGTCCAAGGTAGGTATTTCTTTTTTTAAGTAAAACGAGTGTATAATTCTTCTGATCGCAGTCTTTTCATCCTCATTTATTACAGTTTCTTTTCTTCCTGTATTTCTCTTTGGTGACCAGATGGGGCCGCGTTTATCCTCATGCACAAGTCGGTATATTGTTAACTGTCCGACTTCAGTCATATTCGAACCCTTCGAACACATTTCGACTATTCCCGCAACTCCGAATGTTATATGAAATAATATATGGACTACGCTTTTGAAATACGGCGAGGACTACTGAGTTTTATAGTTCAATAATGATTTATTACTCTCTTGCATTAAGCAACATACTCTAATGATTAGCCAGATATTTGTGTTGGCCACTTTTAGTTGGATAACCTTGTACTTACCTACGTACTTCTAAAATGCGTAATAAAATGTTTTATATTAATTCTTATTTTGCTATCTATTTAAAAAGCCCGGAATATTAAAAAAAAATTTTAAAAATTTGTTATGGTGGCGCTATTTTTAGGACTTTGCCCGGGGCGGTTAAAAGTCTAGCGACGGCCCTGGCAGTAGTCATATTAATTGGCCTCCAAGATTTCCAGACCTCAAAGCACTAGATTATTGTTTTTAGTGCTGGTCTAAAAATAAAACGCATAAAGTATAAGTGGACACTCGGGATACATTTAGTTGCAAAACCTTTTTTTTTATAAGCCTTTCAACTATATTTTCGGTGGCCATTTTTATTATCTAAATAGCCATAATGTACTGTAATAATTTGTGGGATGGTTCTGAGGAATAAACAAAAATAAAATCTTTTACAAACATGCAACCAAATAATATACAGTGTGTACATAAAGTAAGGAACAAATTAATTATTTAATAATCTAAAAACATTTCGTAAAAATCCTCGGACAGGTATATAATAATTTTTAATTGCGCATATTTTGACCTATAAATTTATTATACAGGGTAACTCATGTAGTAGATATGACATTATCGACGACTTTTTTAAATAGAAACTCCTATACTTTAGTTCAGATCTGTAATCTCCAAGTAGAGCTGATTTTAAAAACATAATACATTTAGGGCCTAAAATTGATAGTTTCGTAGCCACAGGGTAAAAGAAAATATTTTTTTAAAAGTATTTTTAATTTACAAAAATTAAAAAAAAATTAAATAAGCTATTTAATTAAGTGTTAAAATTGTCCTCCTTCTTGCACCTGGCAGTGCCTCAAGCGACCAATAAACTCTTGTTGGACTTTTATTATGGTTTCTTCTGAAATATTCCTGCATTCTGTTGTTATTCGATGTTTTAAATCGTCAATATTGGCAGGTCCTATTTTATAATCAACATTTTTCAGGTGATACCACAAGACGAAGTCCAATGGTGTAAGGTCTGGAGACCTAGGCGGCCATTTAATAGGCCCACGTCTTCGAATCCACCTGTTCGGAAAAACTTAATTGACATAATGGCGCACTACTGCTGCATAATGTGGAGGTGCGCCGTCTTGTTGGTACCACAAATTTTCATCTAGAATTGCAGGATTATTTCTCATGGATAAGAAAGTCTTGAAGAAACTGAAGGTAATTTAGCCCGTTTACATTGTTGTCAAAAAAATATGGCCCAATAATTTTGTTTTTCACTATACCCGCCCAAACATTAATTTTTTGAGGATATTGAGTATGATGCTTACTCATCCACCTGGGATTTTCTTGTGCCCAATATCTACAGTTTTGCCGCTTTACTTCACCATTTAATTTAAAAGTAGATTAATCCGAAAATAGGATATTTTCAAGAAACAAAGCATCTGCGTTACATCTTTCCATTAATATTTGACAAAACTCCATCCTACGATCTGGATCATCCTCATTCAACTCATAAACCAGTCGGATTTTAACGGGTGCCATTTTTCTACCGTTAATAGGCTATGAACGGTCATAGCAGCCGCCTCATGATCTGTGCCAATCTAGCGGACGCTGTTATGGGGATCTTCTTCTATAGCCAATAAAATATTTAATTTTTTATCATCCGGAATGCGGACGGCCATTCCTGGGAAGATCTTCCACACAATCCGTTTCTCGAAATTTTGGTTCAAGTTTACTCACAGTCGATCTAGTGATTGGTCTTTCTGGGTACTTAGCGTTGAACAAAATCAAACTTCTTGTAGGGTAAGAACCCTATCACCATATCCAATCATCATAAGAATTTCTATTCTTTGTGTGGGAGATAAACGCATAGTAACTAAATATTAAAATTAAAATTTTGTTACTTCTACTAAACTTAATAGAAAAATTCAATATAAAGACAGTATAATGTCATTATCTAAATACCATCGTTACATAACAGCAAGTAAGCCTACTCAAAAAGGACTTAACAGCAAATAAGCCTACTTTCAAAAAAATGTATCTTAAATAAAATTATTTGTTCTACCCTGTAGCTAGGAAACTAACAACTTTAGGCCCTTAGTGTGTTATGTTTTTAAAATCAGCTGTTCTTGGAGATAACAGATCTGAACTGAAATATAGGGGTTTCCATTTAAAAAAAATCGTCGAAAATGTCATATTTACTACATGAGTTACCCTCTATAATAAATGTATAATATGTCAAAATATGCGCAAATAAAAATTATTATATACGTATCCGAGAATTTTTACGAAATGGTTTTAGATTGTTAAATAATGAATTTGTTCCTTACTTTATGTACACACTGTGTAATATTCATTTTTGAAAGTAATTTAAACTTACATTAACATAGTTAAACATGAATAATAAATAAAAACCATAAGTAAAATTCAAACGAAAGGAAAAAAAAAGGAAATTTTCAAGTTTACGTTTCCTTAATACTAAATATAAGTTTAATGACTTTTTCTGTTAGAAAAAAACACAAAGGTTAAATTTAATTTCGTTAATCACTTTGTTCAATTTGGTTTGTTTTATTAACAGAAAGACTCCCCAGAATATCATGGTTGTCTTACCATGAGAGCAACCATTTCGATTAAAGATTCAAGAAGTAGTCCATTTTCTGTGGCGAGATTATGAAAGAAAACAAGGTCTGTCTATACCACCAAAGTAAATGTATTTGTTGTTTGTTTGAAGGTAACCGTCACCTATAATACTGGGCATTAGAGGTCTCTGAGGGGAGGAAATATTGTCGTTTATATATTATTATGAATGCAGTTAGAAGGTCTGGCGGTTTTGGCGCCATCGACTCGGCGTCAAGACGCTACCGGTGGAATTATTTTGGCGTCGGAAAGTATTTTTTGTATAAATTATCACTAAAAGATGTACATTTTTCAGTAACAGCTTTTAAAGATGTTGTCGCTAATTACCTACTAATTTTAATGAATTTCCATTACTCTAAATACTCCATTATTATTGAAATGTAATATTATTCACATTTAATTTCGTTAATTGCTTAAAGTAGCATCACGTCCATAATTATCTACTGTCGAATCCATTGGCTGCACAGAGTACATTTTATGACCGCATATTGTTGAACCACTCTTCCCCCTTTTCCAATTTGTGTTAGTTTATTTAGGTATATCCTAAAAAATATGTCTTAATTACTGGGTTGTTGAAGATGACTTTTTCTAAAGTCGAAACTAGTACAACCAACTGTAAAATTTAACTTATGTACATTGTATAACCCTGATTTCACCCTAGAGGGACAAATATATTTACTTTGGTGGTATAGACAGACCTTGTTTTATTTCCATTAAAGTTTGAAACTGCTCGCATAAACTGTTTTTATAAAAAACTAGATGGATCCTATCTTTTTACTTCCTAATTTCATTTGTCTCAGGAGCACAGGAATTAATGTCGATACACTTAACTTATTTATGAAAGTTACTTATATCTCAAATAATTATTCCTTTTCTTTTTAGTTAACTAAACTTCAGTTGACATTTTCGACATTAAAGTACAGAGTGGATGTCCGAGACGAGAGGAAATTCCATATTCTTATTCATTGCCCAAATAACAATTAACCAATGGCTTGGCACAATTAACTTTTCGACGACCAATAGCTTGCCAGGGAAGCCGCCGGTTCCACTGCAGGAACCTATGATGACGATATTCATTCTTAAAATTGGTTAGATGCCGCTTCTTGACCAATTAGAGATCAAGATTTCTTTTTGCAGAGAAAAACGAGCGTGGCAGTAGAGCCAGCCGCTTCTTTTGGCGATGATCTTTTTCTGATAATTCACCTCACTTTTATTGAACCAATCAAAACGCTCATTTTCATAGCAACCACCTTGGTAACGGTCGTCTTACCCGATAAGACTACCGCTAGATCGAAAAGACGCTTTCGAAAAGACGCTTGTAGCTTTTTTACTTAAATAAAAAATTAGTAACACCTCTAACTTGTATATTTACCTTTATCAGACGGCCTTCATTTTTATGTTCAGTAAATTATCCAATAAAATACACCTCTAGAGGCGGTTTCTTATCTTCATCCCTTCGTTTTTCACTCGAAACTCGATTTTCCAAGAAAATTTTCACTCAATGTAATTTTTACTTATAATCAAAGATAAGACCCTCGAGCTAAAGCTCTCGGGATCATATCAGATTATAAGTAAAAATTACATTTCGTAAAAATTTGTCAGAAAATCGATTTCTTGTTAAAAACATCGGTATTACCGATAAGACGCCTCCTCTATCGGTATATTACTGTTATAAGGTAGGAAACCAAAACAAATAAGCGAGAGTTAGACTTACTGAATTACATTGCTTTTAACCAGATAATCGATTTAGATAAAGTTTGTTCAGAGATATAAGAAAGTGACTAACTGATCCCTATTAGGAAAGACCGGGGCCAGCTGCAAAGTTGCTAATAAACTGCAAACCACCCAACGAGCAATGGAGAGGGCTATGATAGGAATCACTTTAATGGATAGAGTCCGAAACAAGAAAATTCGTAGAAGAACCAAAGTTACGGATGTACTAAGGCTTGTGGCACAACTGAAATAGAGATGGGCTGGTCATATGGCAAGGCAGGACGACCATAGGCGGACGCACAGGATATTGGTTTGGCGCCCAAGAGAGACCAAACGGAGCATTGGTAGACCCCGGAGACGATGGCGAGACGATATCCAGAGTGTTGTAGGAAGGAATTGGATCCGGACTACTAGGTATAGAAAAGCGTGGAAAGATTTGGAAGAGGCCTACATCCAGGAGTGGATAAACATGGGCTGAGAAGAAGAAGAAGAAGAAGAATATATTAATATCAATATATCAATATGGTAAAAGCCTTAAAACTATATGCCCTACATTTTTTGCATAATTATCACAGAAGTATTCCTTTTGTAGTTTTAAACTTTGTAAAACCTCAATTAATTGCCTTTTGGTGTAATCTTCCTGAAAATAAATGTCATTATCATACATGTAGTTTTGGATTGTTGCTCTTGTGTCATTTGGGGAGGGAGTCTTGGTCAACTCCCTACTATGGTAGCTTGCATTGTCCATTACAATTACGCTATTTTGAGGTACATTAGGAATTAACTCGTTTTTAAACCAATCTTCAAATAAATCAGCAGTGGTGTCCTCATGGTAATCCAGAGAAGAAACTTTAATGTTTTTTGCAGACACAGAAAGTCCATCCGTCTTTAGATCCAACATGCAAAATGGTAATTCGTTTGCCTCTTTTTGATGACGCGCTTGTTTTACACTTGCCGCTTGAGTCAACCCAACCCCTTTCCGGGGTATCATATGTGTCGAACCAGGTTTCATCCAAGTATATAATCGGCCTTTGCCGATCTCTGTAAATCCTAATTTTTTGTAGATGTTCGGATCGCCATTCCCGAATTCTACTGGATTCCATTAAAACTTGTCTTTTGTTAATTTTTTAAATCTAAAACCCATGTGTTGGATACATTTCCATACCGTTGTTCTGCCACATTTAACGCCGGTTTCATCTTTTTCAAGCCTCTAAATTAAATTTTCTTATGTAGGCACGCTTTGCTCCTCGTATAACTTGTAAATTTTACGCCATATTATATCTTGATCACTTCCATCTACCTTCGAGAAAATGCCAGTATCGGTTCTTTTTTTCCTCGCTAAAATGGGATTATTCACAATTTTCCATACAGTTGATGTTGAAATTTTGGTTAATGTGGCCGTTTCTTCTAACGCTGCTTGCTTGATGACTGCACGTTCAATGAGAGTTGAATAAATATTGTTTATAACTTCCTTAGTTTCCACAGAAAAGTGTTTTCTGCTTCTCGACCGGGTTATCTCCTGAGATAGGTACATTAGGCTCGCACATATTTTCCATGACTCACACACGATTAAACAAACGCTGTATTACACACGAAGTAAGAATAGTTACTAAGCTTAGAACTAACTATAGTGGCTATATATAAAGTCTTTAGAACATAATTTGTTTTATGGGATTAACCCTCTCATTTTGAATCAGGTAAGAATCGGTTTAAAATCACCAAACTATTTCTTTAATTTACAGTTTACTGTAGGACATTTTCAAGTACGGACCTTAATTTACCTGCATTTATTAATTCATTCGTTGTTTGTTTATGGCCACCCTTTGATAATCCCATTCAGAGGCAAAGTGTAACTTTCTTATATCTCTGGACAGGCTTTACTTGCTAGACAGAGAAATATCATGCGATCAAGGGTTAAATACAGGGGCGGTTCACTTTGCTCTTTTCGTTTTATTAAAATACTTAATGTTGTGACTAGTTTCACAACACTAATTCGACTTATTAGAAATACAGCAGCTAATATTAAAGAAGAAAGCCATGAAGCAGTTAGGAAAGCAACAGGGGCTCTTCGTAGGCGAAGCAGAAAATGCTTATAGGTCAATGGCGGTATTTTTGAGCATCTGTTAAGAAAAACGCTATGATTAAGAAAATGTTAATGTATGAAATTTTGTTTATTTGTTATTACGCTATAGCTTAAAAACAGACTAAAATCGGATAAGAACATAAAAGGGTTTTTTCATATTGTTTACGCATGTATAATACAGTCTTGAAAGTTGGCCCGTTCCTTCCGATTCACTTGGTATAATCTTTATTCAAAAAATAACTAAAATACCAAGAAATATTATATTTCTTTAGAAATTTCTAAATTTAACCCGTAATTATTGAGAACCCTCTCTATAGCATAATATACAGGTCACCACACTTGAGAAATAGATCAAAGAGTTGAGTCATAAGGGGCTGCTACACTGTGCAAAGCATACCTACATAAATTTTATTTGCTATTCCCTTAAATCGTGCCCTTTATTATATGTATACAAAGAATTTTTATATTTTATGTATACGTAGTAAAAGTGCTTATCCTCTAATTTACAAAGGTTTCCTGTTTTCCTTTACCGAACCCTTGTTTGCTCAGCCTATATTTCCGTCAAAGACTAAGATTTTTTAGGATTAGAATGAAATTCGTAATATGTCGACACCCTTATTACATTTTGGCTTCGCGTTCAGTAAACCTTTGGCACACATTTTATTTATATTATTTTTTTTATTACGTTTTTAACATTCGATGAATTAGAGCAGAATTTATGCAGCTGATACTAATACCGAATCCAGAAACTCAGCACCAGGGTACCATCACACCAGAAAAATTATTTATTTAAATTGAAAAATTATTTTCCGTTCGCTTAAATACATTAGCCAAATATACAGAGTGGCAAAAAAGTAAATTATTCCCCACATTTCTACCTGCATGAATTTTTTCTGTCATTTCTGGTTTGGTTGCCATAGAGACTAACTTACTTTTTTTTAAAAAGAACACCCCGCATACGATTTTTTTTTTGTATTTCAAGTTTTCATTTATTTAAAATTGTGAAAAACTGTATAATAACAAACTAAATAGCCTAGAAAATTGAACAAGTTTAACATCGGAATAATAAACAAGTGAAGCCTTTTCAGTGGATCAGGTGGTCAAAATGACCACCATTTTCTGCTAAGCAGAGTGCCAGTCGCTCCCTACAACGTTTAAAAAGAAGTCCTCTGGAATGGCCTGAATTTTAGCACTAATTCTGACTTTTAAAGATTCCAAGTCATACGGTTAACGTAGACTTTGTTCTTTAAGTGTCCCCACAAAAAGAAGTCGAGCGGGGTTAAGTCCGGGGATCGCGCTGGCCAGTCAATAGCACGTCTTCTGCCTATCCAACGTCCTGGAAATTGTTCGATTATGTATGTCTAACATTTGCCGCATAATGCACAGGTGCTCCATCTTGCTGGAACCATACCTGTTCGCTTATGCCATTATTTATATCCGGTAAAAAGAAGGAATTATGTGATTCCTTAGGAGATCCAGATATTTTTCGCCATTTAAATTACCATCTATGATAGAAGGTCGCACAATATGTCTACCAACTATGCCCGCCCAAAAATTAACTTTTTCGGGCCTCTGAGTATGACCTTCCTGGAACCAGTGGGTATTCTCAGCAGACCAATAACGATAATTGTGTCTATTAGCAATGCTATTTAAATGGAAAGTAGCTTCATCCGAGAAAATGATATTATCGTTATTGCATGATACCCAAAGCTTTCTCTCCATCGGTTGCTGTTTTAGGTCGACCTGATCTAGCGGCTTCCCTAACACTGCCTGTTTCTCGAAATTTCTTTATCACTCGACACACCGTTGACTGATTTATTGGAGGCCTATTTGGATTATAATTCATTAAAAAGTTAACAAACCTGATATTGTGATCTCTTCATATTTCCATAACCGCTCGTTTCTCATTCCGATGAACCATAGTGTAAACGAATTAGAAATCAGACAACAGAAAATTAAACAGAAACTCAAAATTGACACCTCTTAGGTCGCTGTCATGAAAATACCTTGACTCAACTTGTGGGTATTAGGTAGGAATAATTATATTTAGGAAGTTTTTCATTTTTGAGATGTCATTATCTCGGGAACGCTTGCAGATAGGTGACAATTTGAATCACAAAAAATTCAGAGATTTCCGAGTAGAATCCAAATATTCAATCATATGCAAAAAAAAATAAGTTCTATGGCAACCAAACCAAGAATGACAGAAAAAATTCATGCAGGTAGAAATGTGGGAAATAATCTACTGAACAACTTTCATAAAGGTCGCTTTTTAGTATACGAGGCAATTCAAAAGTTACAGGCAATATGTGCGATTTTTTTGACACCATGTATTCGATAATGTCATAAAATTGTTTTCCGTATTGCCTGTTGTTTTATATGATATTAAAATATCTTTTATTTGAATGAAATCACTAATTTAAGGAACATCTACAATTATTTATTTCACTTAAATGTCATCTCAATTCGACATTTTGCCGAGCTAGAATAAATAAATTTTAATTTAAATGAATAAAATGTCTATTTTATTTATAATTGTACATTTTTAGTCCCATAAAAAAATACAGAATATGAAGTTGTGCCTTAATATTACAATTCAAGTTGTAATATTTTCAAATAAAACCGTTTAATAATAAAAATAAGCGTGCATAATACATATGCAGGTCACTAGATTCAAAAAGAAATTTAATAGTATATTATTAACCAAGGTTTAGACAGCCATCACTATTGCCCGAGCGGCGAGTTTAAATCACGAGGAGCGAAGCGACGAGGGATTTAAGACGCGAGGGCTATAATAAGCTGTCTAAACCGTGGTTAATATATTATTTTTCCCACTACTACAAAGTTTTATATGAGATTTATCTTTATAGTATTAATAATTATAAAAAATTATAGGTAGGTATAAGTATATTTTTTAATCAAGTTACCTGCGCTTTGGAATTGGCAAAATATTTTGTTGTTTTGTCAGGTGGCTTTGTCAATGTCAATTTGTGTTCATTTGTGTCATCAGATTTCACGAGTTTTGCATTTTTTTAAAAAATGAGCGAAGAAAATGTTAGTGATAATATTATGTGTACACCTCCCGAATTAAGGATGAAAGCAGAAAAAATGTTGATTGTATCGATATTTTACAATATCAAGTAATCTAATATGTATTGATAATTATCTGGTTGCCTAACCACAATGAATTGATGTTGTAGAATTAAAAAATCAAGTTACCTGCGTTCAAACAAAATTCGGTTAAGGTCAAAGATCGGTCAATAATGGATTTCAATGGCTTATTATTGACCATGGTCAATAATGACTTATAAGGTAGAGAAAAACTATTTCTAGCGTTAATAATCGGTCAATAATGGCGATGTTATAGGTTAGTAGTGGAAAAAAGTATATTATATACCAAGAGTGGTTAGAGGCCTATTACACGCGATTTTGAAAATTACGGTACCAGCGCTAGCTTATGTTGTAGTAGCTGAATGTAAATTGTGTATGCTCCATTCCACAATAATTCGTTGATTTCCCGACCGCAATAAAATTTAAACCCAGCCATAAATAAGTGCCTTTTGAAAGGGTACAGGGCCTGATTACCTACTAATTTCAATAGTTTAGGTTAGCTATTTTCAACAAAACAACAAATATAAAATAATAGGTAAGTATCTTTATTTAAATCATGTAATTAAATAGCTATTAATATTTATACAAAAATATTTATTTACAATATTATAATATCATCTATGCCTAAACTAATTATTAAGGGCCTTACGTTACTATTAATTATGTTATTACATTGGTATATTAGGTAGGTTAATGGCAAATTGCAGGTTGAAAATGGATTTATTCCGCGCGCTCTATTATTATCTGCGAAGAAAATTGCCAATTCATCTTTGGATTGTTTGAAGATTGGTTTCAGAATCGTCTGCTTCCGAATGTGCCCAAAAATAGTGTTATTGTGATGGACAACGCTAGTTACCCCAGTCGCCAACTAAGTAAAGTGCCGAATTCAAATAATGCAAAAGTGGAAATTCAAAACTATATGATGGAAAATAATATATATTTCGAGGAAACCTATACAAAAAAGGACGTTTTAAATGTTTTAAAAACATTCAATATTGAAAAAGAATATATCTTTGACAATCTCGCAAGTGCTAATAGTCACACAGTTTTACGCTTCCCTCCGTATTACTGTATTCTTAACCCAATAGAACATATATGGAGCCAGTTAAAGACGATGATTAGAAGAGAAAACACATCCCCTACACTAAGTAGATCTGTTATAGAATTAATTAAAAAATGTGTAAATAATGTCCCAGTAGAAAGATGGAGAAATTCTGTGAGACACGTGATCCAAGTCGAAGATTCCTATAACATAATTAATAGTAACGTAAGGCCCTTAATAATTAGTTTAGGCATAGATGAAGACGATAGTGATAGTGAAACAGAGCTAAATATAGAGTAGGTTAAGTTAAATATTATATTATTATAATATTGTAGATTAGTATTTTTGTATAAATATCTCAAAAAATATTAATAGCTATTTAATTACATCATTAAAATAAAGATACTTACCTATTATTTTATATTTGTTGTTTTGTTGAAAATAGCTAACCTAAACTATTGAAATTAGTAGGTAATCAGGACCTGTAGCCTTTCAAAAGGTCCGGGGCCTACACAATTGGCAACTTATTTATGTAATTAATATGTGATGGGCTACATGCTTGGTGAAAAAATGGATATTCCATAGTAGAGGAAATTAAAGTAGTACTTGTTATATTTCACAATTTATTTCAGTTTCCGGACACGTGTTTGAACCCTTGCGGGTCATTATCAAAGACATCTATAATATAATATAATAATAATATCCAACAAAATAAAACCGATATATATTCAACACAAGGGTAGAAAACTCAACCTATTAGAGACATTAGCAATCAAAAAAGCCTTAAAACATCGATGTAATGTTGTTAACAATTAAATTGAAATACCTTCAGGTGCTAATCTAATACTTAATAGCATATTAAGTTAAGATAGATATACAATAAACACTGTCAATAATTACCAACGAAAAACCCATAATTATTATACACAATATCATTTTCTTAATTTTATTACTTAGATGTAAATACCTCTATAATCACACCTGTAGTTTAGTTGTACCTTTTGCCAATACCTGTATATTAAGGACCAAAATTACCTATCATCTGTCAATTTTTATTTTAATGACATGTAGAATTTTTTATTGTCTTGTCTTACAATGCATTTGATAATGACCCGCAAGGGTTGAAACACGTGTCAGGAAACTGAAATAAATTGTGAAATATAACAAGTACTACTTTAATTTCCTCTACTATGGAACTTATTTATGGTTGGGATTACGACTGAGGGTTGTCATTTAAATTTTATTGCGGCGAAATCAACGAATTATGTTGATACGTGTGGTTGCCACGAGATGTAGCCACGTGCTGCAACTCTCATTTGGTTATTTACATTTGTGTGTGAAAACACTTTGAGGTCCCTTACCTTTTCGTCAGACCCGGAGCCTTGCTGAGGAGCCGTAAACGGCGAAACGCGTCCAAGGATTGGGTCTGACGGAAAGGATAAGGGACAATTCTATGCACGAACTTGTTATAAGTTTGTGTTTTTTGAATTTTCGGCTTTCGGTAGGCTGAACCGATACATTGGCTTCCAGCGACACCCAACGTAGTTTGCCCGCGATGGGCCGCCTTGCCAGCGTTTGAACCTATATGGATTCTCGCTGTCCTGGTTGGGTTGATACGTGTGGTTGCCACGAGATGTAGCCACGTGCTGCAACTCTCATTTGGTTATTTACAAACATTTACGTTGACAAGGTAACGCGATGCATTACACCGTAGGGTGGGCCAAAAATTAAAAAAAAAATTTCTTAAACGCAATAGTGCGGAAAACTTGCCTCTAGGGTAGCTTATGCAAAAAATATTTTTAAAAAAATTACCCCTGGCGGTAGTGCATCGCTCTTAAGTATTTGAAATTTATTTAAAAAATAGAGTTTTCTTTTTGTTGGTTTTAGAGTGATAGATGAATAAGATAAAAACTGCTATGGTGAAAAAGTTTTCAAAGAAAGCCAAGGAAATAATACGTTTGAATACGGAAACAACCAAAATTTACTAATTTAAGGTAGCGCGAAGCATTTAAAAATCCTTAATGTAACGCATTTAAGACGTACCCGAGCAGAGGACCCGCGCGATGCTCTTTGTTGCGTGTTGGAGCCCGTCAACTCCTGTTGTCCCCCCACGCCGCTTTTTCTATTTTGTACCAAGATAATAATGCCCAATGTAATGCGTGTTCAGCCAGACAGTGACTCGGGCGGTTTGTTGTTTCTGTGAGTTCAATATAGTGTTTGTTTAAAACTGATTAGTAATTTGATTATATTAACCACCTTGTCGTGGCTGTTCCTAAGAAATTTACTCGCAGCGAGTTTAGTTGCCCATTATTTGGTCACCCAAGAGAGTTGCCTGTTTGTAAACTTTCAATTGACGAAGACGTTCTAAAATGTTTTTTCCATGAACATCATATCTTAGCTTTGAAAACAAGCAACAGGTCTGTTAGTTTTTCTCAAGATTCGAATATTGTGGCACAACAAGTTAAACCTGTGATAAAGCCTCAATTCCAACAATAACGAATTACAGAATTATTCAACTAATAAACGCATATCATGACAGTTATCTTAATCTTATATAGTTCTTTAAGCGTGATAAGGAAAAGGAAAAGTTTAAAACGAGAGTTGAAGATTTAATAAGAAAATCTTTGTTGCTGTTTGATGTCTCTGCATGTAAGTGCAAAATAATATTAGACTGCAATTGACAAAAGGTCAGTGAAGATTTTAAAGAACTGCTGCCTGAAATTAAATCACCGTGGCAAATGCGCATTAAATTGAAAACTACTGCGCTGACCAGCGATTGCTTTGGGTTATAAGATAGAGTAGCTGCTGCTGTCGCTTCAAGTGTGTTGCAAGATCTTGCTATTGTAAGTGAAGATGACCACACCCATGTTGTTGACAAAAATAAACTTAGAAGGGAAACCGCTCAGAACTTTAAAATCAAAACAAATACAAACATAACCCAATTTAAGGACTATATTTTGATGGGAGAAAGGATAACACTCTCGTGATTGAAAAAGTAATCTCACAGTAGTTACGAAAAACTATAAAAGTGGAACATTACTCAATTTTACAAAAACCAGGTTCTCTGACGTTGGTCATGTTTCACAATCTTCTGGGTCTGCTCGAAACATTGTCAATAGAATTCTTTCTTATTTGACTAAAGCTGGATTTTCTATTCATGAATTGGACGTGATTGGATGTGATGGCACGAATACTAATACGGGGTGGAAAACGGGTGTTATTCGCACAATTGAAGAACAAGTTAAAAGACCACTACAGTGGGGGTATGTCTTTTACATTTCAATAAATTGCCTTTCCGGCATTTATCTCAAACTTTAGATGGTAAAACGACTCATTTAGTGGTCCGATTGGCACTAAGCTCAGTAAATATGAGAAACTCCCAGTGACAGATTTTGATAGTGTTGAGTGTAAGATTCCAGAAATTGACCGAAAAATTTTAAAAAAAGTCAACAGTACCTGCTGGACATAAGTTACGCAATAAAGTCAGGCAGCTGTCCTAAAGATTTATCTGTTTGTGAACCTGGCCTACTTTGCCTTGCAGGATGGTTAACAACGGCAAATAGAGTCCTCCGATTTTATTTAAATATTAAAAACCCAACCGAACAGTTTATTTCATCCTAATGTCATATATGCCTGTATGGTTTAATATCAAGAAAAGTAAGTACAGGGTTATCCAACCAAGACTAGACAAGGCGATTTTTTGACTTTTCCTGTACTTTTATAAAAAAACTGAAATAGCCATCTTAAGTCATTTTCTCCCGCGAATTCGAATATGTTCAGCAAAAAACAATTGAACATCAAACAAAAGTACTAGGGGTCACTTTGATATTTTTTTAAATGGAACACCCTATATCTTCGAATATTTTTGGATTTAACATAAAATAGCAATTATTTTTTAATAAGTGCATTATAAGTCTAAACCTAATAGTTTCCGAGATATCGACTTTTGAAAAATGACATTTTTCAACTTTGACAGCTTCTAGCTTTCTAACGGTACGCTTTAGAGTAAAACGGCTTACATGTCCCTATCTTACTTTTTTATGATCTTTACAAAAACATGAACTTCCGGTAAAACCGGAAGTACTGTATTTCCGGTTTTTGAGTTACATCCGGTTTAACCGGAAGTTGATGTTTTTGGGAAGATAATAAATAAGTAAGATAGGGACATGTAAGCCGTTTTACTCTAAAGCGTACCGTTAGAAAGCTAGAAGCTGTCAAAGTTGAAAAATGTCATTTTTCAAAAGTCGATATCTCGGAAACTATTAGGTTTAGACTTATAATGCACTTATTAAAAAATAATTGCTATTTTATGTT
Source organism: Polydrusus tereticollis (assembly GCA_963920685.1). Classification (NCBI taxonomy): domain Eukaryota; kingdom Metazoa; phylum Arthropoda; class Insecta; order Coleoptera; family Curculionidae; genus Polydrusus; species Polydrusus tereticollis. The sequence goes on along the minus strand of OY987332.1, from coordinate 29,503,550 downwards.
AAATCCAAAAATATTCGAAGATATAGGGTGTTCCATTTAAAAAAATATCAAAGTGACCCCTAGTACTTTTGTTTGATGCTCAATTGTTTTTTGCTGAAGATATTCGAATTCGCGGGAGAAAATGACTTAAGATGGCTATTTCAGTTTTTTTATAAAAGTACAGGAAAAGTCAAAAAATCGCCTTGTCTAGTCTTGGTTGGATAACCCTGTACTTCACAAATGATCCAGAATATGTCTTTGAAGTTGTAAAATCGTCAAGATTTCTGCCAGAAAAATTGCTAAAAATCATTGACCCAGTAACTGAGAGAAACACATTTTTTGCCCATCCAGAAAACTTGCTCTTGACTATGATAGTAAATAAAAGGGATTATATAAGACAGTTGTGTTTTAGAAGAATTCTAAAGGCTAGTCAATCAGGAATTCTCAACCACCCAAAATTAAATTCCTGGCTACAGACTACATAGAAATCATTGACTGGAACACCACTACACTTTCACCACCACCTTTACTGCGAAAAGTAACGGATGAAGGGATTGGATCATAAGTCAAATCAGGTGAACCGGGGCTGAATGAAACTTTTATAAATTCCCATGTCAAGCTCAATCAGTTGAACGATGCGTGAAGCTGGTAACCGAGGCGTCACAATAAGTCGTCGGCTTTAATTCCAGAGATGATTTTTTAAGAACTACATTTTTTTTAAGATCTGCAATGCCAAGTTTTTCAAGCAAATTTTATTTCAGACTCCCAAAAAAAAGTGAAAGTAAGTACAGGACTATATTTCATTACATACTGAAATTTTACACAATCAAAATTTTTTTTTGATTCAAGGAAATTTGTCAAATTTTGTGAAAAATGTATATTTTTTTTAAACGTAAAACGTTAATAATAATTTGTAAAATGTATTTATTTTTGATTTATTTTTCTTTTCCGTCTTTCTTTAACTGAAATATACCTATAGATCCTTATTATAGAAGTTAATTGATTCTCCTAGAGGCAAGTTTTCCGCACTATAGCGTTTAAAAGTAAAATTAAAAAAAAAAATTTCGTGCCATCCCTTTACACAGCCAACTCTCAATGAAAAAGCAAGTAACATTAAAAATAAAGTCGATATATTGAGCAATAAGGTCGACCTAAAATGTTATGGCTCTATTCTTTATTAACCGGCTGAATATTTTGCCGTAATAAAACTTTTCGGACACCCTGTATGTATAGTATTTTAAATACGTACCGCATATAATATAGTAATAAAAACATTAAAATTGCTACACTAAGATGAGCACAACCGAAAACCTGTCAGGCCTATACAGCGGTCACCAATCTTTACGCCTGAAATGTTATACCCTCTTTTATTATATTTATGCAAAGCAGTCATAACCATAGCTAAAATTTAGCTCCTCTAATTTAAGCGTAATCCCTTTTTATCCCTTATTTGACCGAGGTTGGGGGATATTTAGGTCACAGATTCGCATGAATAAAGTGTGTCCTTGTATTTGGATTAAATTAACAAAATATACAGCTTTGCGATATTTAGACACAGGATGCAGTGATGAACCACTGCATGGGGGTAGCAGTAGTAGTAGTAGTAGTGGACGGGAAGGCTAGACGCCAAACAAGTAAGCCAGCTTAGACTCTTCTTGCCGGCCCCTTTGGAAACGTCTGGGTAATGTCTGCCAGACGAGACCTACAACTTAACGTGGGTTATGATCCATAATATTACCGACAGATGTTATTATCACAAACCCCGACGAGCTAGCTCTTAAACGTCTTTGTGTGCAGCTAAGAGAGTTATGTATATCGCGGGGACTCTCGAACCATCCGGAACAACATCAGACTCGTACGCGAGACTTCGTCACCAATTCTCTGATCAAGGTTTTTACCTCAACCATACGAATATCAGATAGTGACAGAGATCCAAAATCTGCACCGTTGAGAGTAAATCTTTGAAATGAAGAGTTCTGTTTTCAATACTTCATTGAAGGGTGTTTTATGGGGGGGGGGACTTTGTTGAAATAGGCACTGGTGGAATGGTTTAAATTTTTTAAAATTGAATCTAAAGAGCTAAGAATTACCAATCAACGACATATCACAAGAAGAAAAATGATTTTACCTGATGAACCAAATATCCCAGTTACACACTTTAAATTTTTAGCGCTTAGTTAAAAACCAACGCCATCCAGGGTGGGGGACTAGAGGGGCTGAAACCCCTCCGGCATAAACATCCTATGCACGAACTGGTGTAGTCCTGGTTCGGGTCTAAAGGCCGTCGACGGCGACGGTTGGAATTCTCGAACTCCCGAGTAATGCCGATTGATATTCCGAAGTCAACCGAAGCGGAACAAGCTCCGCCCCCTACCAAAGAGTATAAATACAACCTGCGCCCGAGAATTTGTCATAATTGTCAGTCTACTTCCAGCACCGGAGATGGAAGAACCTCTGAAGAAGCTCGTCACTCGTGCTAGCGAAACGTTAGGAAGCAATTCCAATCGACGACGGCCTTTAGAACCTAATCAGGAATACACCAGTTCATCAACTGGCCGCGAAAGCCTTAACCAATTTATCCTATGCACATTCAGGTTCATGCAGCAGCTACAAGTAGGCGTTAATTGAGTACTGGGAGATAATACCAAAGATTAGGGACTACTGTTTGATAATATCGCAAAGACAAATTCCAGAAACCACAGGAAGCATGCCAAAGACGTAATATTATGAAGTTATGTGCCCTGGTGGAGTTTTAACTAGCAAATCTTGTTACTGAAAAATGCTCCTTCGGATTAACGGAGCCAGAATGAAGCTGTTGGAAACAACATTATTCGCTACATTAATTTAATAAATAATGATGATTAAACTCTTACTGAATACAACAGTGACCTATACACTAAGTCCAAAATTTCTTTCAGTAACTCGTCAGTAGAGAACTCCGGGTTAGTTATATATAAATAATAAATGATCAAATTTCGTTGGAACTTCATACACTTTTTTATAAATTAAATTTATTTCATTTACCCGGAAAACATGATCCTATAAGACTACGACCTATCCACTAGGATCCTTGCAAAAATCCATCCATAAATACCCGCCTTGAATTTTTAATATTTAGATTTTACTATGTCTTCTTAACTATGTGCCCTTAATTGAGTTTTTTTTTTTTCGGTGCAATACAATTGATTGAAAACTCATATGATATTTTAAGTAAAGATGTGTCCTTCTTAATTTTAGTATTATTGTGGATATTTCATTTAGGAAAAATATCCATGAATGTTGCGACAAATTGCGTGTTTTCTGGAAACATCCAGGATTATTTTTCTCCATCCTCTTATGTGGGCTTCAAGACTATTTTCTTTTTTTTGTCATTTCCTTGATAAAGGCCTTTCAAAATATGAACACAGTGCGCAACGAAAGTTTTGTTAAAGTGCCACATATTTCTGCAGCATCCAATGTGGTTAGTTTTTTTCGTTTCCGAATTCCGTGGTATACGTTTTTTACTATTATTCGTTCTTTAATGTTAATTAATTTCTTTTTGTGAAAACCCTCTTATACCATAGGTATATTTTATTTTCTGGTCAATAATATCAATTCTCCAGTTCGACCATTATTGAGAACAGTAATGCCTAGATCTTTTTTTTTTAAAAGGCGCAGCACTGCAGGATTAATCCTTCATGGCGGAGATTATACTCGTTGGGTAACACGGCGTCAGGGAGGTCGTTCCAGAGTGATGACGTGTCGTTCGAGGGATACTAAGCTGAACCACGTACGGGTGAGCTGCAATGGTTCGTCGTGTATTTCTATCATGCACCACTCTGGGTGGAATCAAGAAGGCAACCTTAGCTGAACACTTTTTATGAAAATATTTGTTGCCAACCTGCCTTCGGTGTTCAAGGCTTTCTAGGTTGTTTGTTAGACCATGGGCACCAATCAATCGAATGGCTCTTCTTTGAATGGAATCTAGCAATCTCAGGGTATGTTTAGGAGCATAGCCCCACAGTACTCCAGCGATTGTGAATTGTTCCTAGTTCGGAAAAATATTCCAAGCTTCGGCGAGGCTGCCTTAGCAATGGCCGCAACGTGACTAGGCCAAGACATATGACTATTCAAATTGACGCCCAATAAATGAATTGATGAAGTCAGGGGCATCGAGTGGCCCTCCATGACTATATCCGGTTCTTCAACATTAACCTTTATAGAAAAAACTGCCGCCATCTCTACTTGGTTACTGTCACCCCAAGACAGAATTTCTCTCATTCTCGATTCTACAGGAGAAATGTTTGGTGGAGTTTTTCCCTGATCAATAATAAGAAAAAAGACCTAAGTTAAACTAGCAGTAGATAACAGAGTAAAACAGGACACAGATTTTTTAGATAATGTAGATAACCTTGTAGCAGATTTGAAAAACGTTCGATTCCATGTTTTTGGTGATCTTTTAAGGCACGTAATGAAAGGAGTTACATTAAATATAGTAGGAAATGCAATGAGGAAAATTATATTCCTGCTATGCAGGCATGTGGTCTTCTGCAAGTATATATTCTTCAAAAGGCTTATTCATAATGCAACAAGTCATATTTATAATATGGAGAACAATCTGGAGGAATAGTTATAACTTTGTTAATTGCAAATTTTTCGGAGAACAAAGAATTAATTATAGTAAAAAATGATCTTATCAGACCAGCTGTTGGTTAAAAATTAGTTAATTTTCATAGTGTACGCAAATACAAGAAATTAATAACACTAAATAAAATAACTATTTACACAAAACAATATCTATGTGAACGACCCATATACTACGAAAACTGAAAACAATTAAAAATAAAAAAATTAATTAATTAAGCAAATCTTTAATGCTGTAAATTGGATCTCTGTGTATTGCCACATTTATTTTCTCTGTGATCAGAATCCCAGAATCGGAATCACCGTGCTATTTAAAATACATCAAGTTCACTGTAATTCTAGCGGAAAATTTTAATATACATATATGCATAAAAAACATTTACTGCTTGTACAATATTTTTATTCTGTCGCTTCCTATATTTGGTGGTTGCTATTAAATGAGTGACTGACAGAATTTATTGACTTAGGGATTGTTTAAAAAAAGCTTCATATTTGCTATCTCTTCTTATACATTTCAAATGGTACTATACAGGGTGAGTCGGAAGGAATGGGCCTAACTCTAAGAGTGTAATCTATGCATCAAAATAATAAGAAAAAATTCAAATGTTGTTATCCAATATTCATTTGTTTTCAAGTTATAGGGCAAAAACAAAATATTGCATTAATTTAGCTTTCCGTAATAATTGTTATTATTGTTTGCTTACACTATTCTATTGGTGTCAGTATAAAAGGTTACATTGGTTCACCGTTAACTTCCGGAATTGTATCATTTTAATTTTATAAAATGCCACACATTTATTCACATCTGGAATACGCCAATATGGTTTTTATTTATGGTTTGTGTAATGGGAATGCTACAGCGGCTGCTGCAGAATATCGTGAACGATTTCTACATGAAAGAACACCGAACAAAAAGGCCTTTATCGGAGTTTTCAACAAACTCTGCGAGACCGGAACGCTTCCAAGTGCTAATGTAACATCCGAGCGAGCCATTCAACAGGATTTGGAACAAATAGAAAATGTTCTAGCTTTAGTAAAAGAAGATGCGATGACAAGCTCACGAAGAATTGGAATTCAGTTGGGAATTCCCCAAAAAAGAGTGATCAATACGCTTCAGGAGCAAGGCTTAAACCCGTACCATGTACAGCGTGTACAGAATGTTCAACCTGGAGACTACGCCAAGCGTATGCAATTTTGTGAGTGGATAATTAATAATCGTCACTTTTACCGCACATACTTTTTACTGACGAAGCTACATTGATCGGTGACGGCATCAATAGTAATCGAAACTCCCATGTATGGTCGGACGAAAATCCTGACGCAATAGTCGAAATTAATTTTCAACACAGGTTTTCAGTAAACGCGTCGTGCGGCATGATCGATAATAATTTAATTGGCACTTTTCTTCTGGAAAATCGCATTACAGGGGATCACTACTTAAGTTTTTTACAAAATTAATTGGAAGGACTACTGAAGGAGATGCCTTTAAACATCAGAATTGAAATGTATTATCAACTCGACGCCGACGGAGCGCCTGCCCATTTCGATGGTCGAGTCAAGCAATATTTAGGCTAAAGGTTTCCATGGGTTTGGATTGGTCGCGGTGGTCCTATTAGTTGGCCTTCTAGATCGCCAGACCTCACGCTGTTGGACTACAATTTGTTGAGTTGGTTAAAAAATAAGGTTTACAAAGTAAAAGTACATACTAGGGATGCATTAATTAGACGCATTAGAAATGCTGTACTCAATATTAAAGAAAGGAACGAATCAATTATAAGATCCACGCGCGCTCTTCGTAAACGAAGCAGGAAATGTTTGGAAGTCGGTTGCGTTATTTTTGAAAAGTTACTAAATCAATGATATATTTAAGACAATGTTAATATTTTGGTTTAACAATATTATTATTTTATTTAACGCTGTAACTTGAAAACAAATGAATATTGAATAACAACATTTGAGTTTTTTCTTATTATTTTGATGCATAGATTACACCCTTAGAGTTTGGCCCATTCCTCCTGACTCACCCTGTATATCTTTTTTAGTTTAGTTAAAAATGTATTTTAGTTTTTGTATATCTTAGTAAAGTCACGGCAGAATTGTTATATCTGCCGTGGTAAAGTGAGTTTCGGAGAAAAAACAACACTTTTATAGATGGTCGTTATAGTTACACCCTCTACAATGGACTTAGAAACTTAAAAATAATTTCCAGCAACTTCTCTAGCTCACTTTTACAATATATTTTTTTTATATTTAAACCTTTATCTTCAATGATTTTCCAGCTACCTTTCTCAGTGAATCACCCGGTACATCGATCTGTGGAAAAATATGTCTAGCTCTTATCTGCACCTATTTAAGTCAAACCATATTTGATTGTTGGATTATCTGAAATGAGTGACGTTTAAATGTTAAGTTTCAACATAAATTATCAACTACATAAGCCAAACATGACAGGCTTCAACCCGAAGCAAATTACTCCCAGTTAGTCAAAATGCATAAATTAAAACATTGATCGATTCACAGTGGGCCATCGTTCGCAATTATCTGGCTAAATTATAAAAATATATTGAACATATTGCATTTTATAGGACATTGTGATTTGAAACTTTTGACAAATAAATTCTCATAATCATTGATCATGAAGCTTAATTTTTTGGTGGTAAAGAAACTATTCTCACTTTAAATACTAAAGCATGGAAATAAATATACAGTCCAAACGGTCGTTCTTTGCCTGTGTGTCATAGATAAACGATTAAGAGACAACGTGATTTACAACACCCCCATCTTTATTTAATATAGCGTTAAAAGTGAATAAAAGCATGACAGAGCGTCTCCCGAGTCTTGAATTCAAAGTAACGTGTAAGACAGAGACAAGCGATGTTTGAAGAGTTGTTCATAGATTAGATCTGTCAACTTCAATTTGTTTTTAGACAAGACAGCATATAATTGCGCCTACCCAAAATCGCAATTCCATTAACTTGGGGTTGAATTCTTTAATCCAGATGTGCAACTTGATACACAATCAGTTGGAAATATTTTTAAAAGTTAGCATGTCTACCATTAAAATAAGTAAGTTAGCAAAATTGGCTAAGATCCCCAAACATTTCCGCAAATTTCTACGAATTATTTTAAAACGTACCTATGAGGAAATTAAATTTGGGCAAAAAATATTAAAATTTCATGCGATATTAAATGTACTAAAAACGGTTAGTATTCTTCTTTGGTAGGAACATACTTACAGCAAATATTAATTTAATTTAAGCTTGTAAAAATTGATATAATTAGAATTTTATTGGCTCACAGTTGGCAACAGAACTGTCAACGTTGCGGTGGCCCCAGCTTGGCATTTTTTGTCATTTTGTTTACGTTTCGTGTTTTGTTGTGCATCTATTTCCTAATAAAATATCCAGATCTTTTTATAAATAGCATTAAAAAAGTGTTCCTTTAAGAACCCCAAAAGTGAACATACATATCTCTGTATTACGTTGTTTACTATTGGTGAAAAATGCCGAAGCATTTAAGTAGCTGGTTCAAAGTGCCTTTCTAATAAGCTATTTTCAGAAAGAACTTAATAATATTGGCCCATTGTTACCCTCGATAGCAGTTAGAGAGGTAACTTGAAAGCGTATGTTAAGATCTACATATTTTATTTCTACTTTACTCATTTTTAGCGCATATTAGCTCTCCTAAATTTAAATATGTCCACTGTAAGCTCAATTTCAATGTTGGTTAAGGAAAATAAATTATAAAAATCACCTAAACAGAAACCTTCTCATTAAAAGAGAGATGTAAACGTGTCAAGATTGGATATAAGTTCTATTCGTGACACTATTCTAATTAAACTTAATTTAAATTTAAATCAATTAAATTAAACTTTTTTGAAAATAGAGTTGAATTTTCAAATAAACTTAATCTTGCAAATTTTAGGAAGGAAAACGAAGCCAACGCCTCAGACTTTGCTAAAATTTACCGCCGAAGAGGAGAAACTTATACAGAAAACTTTGGAATGGAAAAAATCGTGGTTTGGTAGCAAACCGAAATTATCCAGGGGACAAAGCAGGTCCTTCAATTTCGCCCGCTAATAGTATACGGTTAGTTTTAAGAGAACTTAACGGGCGTTCAACAAATATTAAGGCTAATTTTGTACTTTAAATCTAGGAGTTATAACCAAGATGTGAAAGGCGAATTCTGGGCTGGTATATCAGTTTCATGAAAATACTTACACGCACCGCTCGCTGATCCTCCGGAAGGAATTTTTATTATCGTACCTGAAAGTTTGCAAATAGTGGTAAGAAAACATCATTATACAGGGTCAAAGAAGTTTGGGCTTGATTAAAAACCACTAAACATTGCGTTGAAGACCTTGGCTTCTTTCCAGCAAGACCAGAAATTCAAGAAATAGAAAAATTACGCCAGAAAATTACCTTTATTTATAAAAATGTCACAAAGAAAAGTTTCTTAGGAATATAAAATTAGACCCATAAATGAAATTTGAAGGAAATATTTGTGTGTTTAAGACTTATTCTCTAAATATCATAGTTAGGCTTATTTTTCCTTCCTAAGAAATTTTCTTGACAGCATTTTTTGCTCTATTTGAATGAAACGGTGTTTCGTATGTTCGGCAAAAAAAAACGTTTTTTATTTCTTTAAACTGATATACTGTCCTACTATGAGAATGCTATAAAAATATAAAATGTAAGACTAAATTAACCAAAAGATCAGTTAGTTAACTTAATAAGGAATGTACGAAACAGATAAGTTGTATTATTCAAAAACTATAATATTTTACATTGGTTATGCTTAAGCTGTAACTTTTTTAGAACATCACGAAACTTTGAGTAAGAGATTAAAAGACAGACAACTGATTGATGGTTGTCTTAACTCTTTAAGAAGTCTCTTAAAGTAAATAGGCTTCGGATGTTGCTTTTAAACGGCTGGTATTTTTAAAAGAATATATGAAAGAAAAAGAAGCATCCTGGTACCAGTTCGTTTCCTTGGATAAAACATGCATTCTTCAAAATGGCACCAATACAAGAAATTTTGTATGTTATATTTAGTCGATGACCTGGTTGAGCAATATGGACATAAAGTTTTACGGCTTCCTCCATACCACTGTATGTTTAATCCGATTTAACATATTTAGGGGATTACCAAAAATTATAATAACAGATATATTGGTCGGGGTGTAGTATAGAAACTCACTGCATGAATGTGTGGAAAGAATCATGGCGTACTGCAATTCCTGATGTTTAGAAAATTTCAATTCGGAATACATAAAGCGAGATATTAAAATGGTATGAAAGAGAACAGGTATTAGATAGACAGAACATTCAACCCATTATTATCGAAGTCAATGAAACGAGTGATTGAAGTGATTTGGAGGATGATTGATGATCTATCTTTGTATTATTATTTTTAACGTAAAGTAAAACACACAATCTGCTCCACTAGTTTAATGTAAAATTGTCAAACCATACATGTTTCGGAGGCATAAACCTCCATCATCAGTGGGATTAATTAAGTTAAGTTGAAGAGAAAAGGACCAGAAACATTATGAGAACTAGTGTCGCCGAAAAAACTTCATAATTTTGTACTAAATATAGTTATGAAATTAAAATAGAAAATAGAAAAAGTTGTTATTATTTAAAAAAATATATAAAAAAATAAAAATTTTAATTAAAAGGTACATATCCTTTTGAATCTTTCATTTATATAAAAACCAAACATTTTTGTCCAATGAAGAGAAAACAAAGTAAGAGATACGAACATCTTGCTAGAGTTGTATCAAAATCATTATTATTTTTATTATTAATAATAATAACACGTTAACGACCATGTGACCCTATTTGGTGCACACCCTAGTTTCTGCACGGATCGCGTGACCCTATTTGAGCACAGTTGATAGTTATGTTTCAATTCATGTGGGTCTCATAGGAACGCAGCTGTTACATTTTCTAAGTTTCGGGTTTAGGTTAGGCTTTTGGTAGTGGTGGAGGGGGGCGCTGCAAGGTGCCCCAAGGGGTGCTAGGGGGGGGGGGCGCGAAAAGGGGAATTTGGGGTTTAAGTTTTGGCAAGTATATTGAGCGGTTGTAAGACCAGTTAAAAAAACAAAAAGAAAAAAAAATTGATGGAACATGGGTTTTCTGGTTTTTCGTTTTCTGCAAGAAAAAAAAAAAAGAAAAGAAAAGAAAAGAAAAAAAAAAGAAAAAAAAAACCGGGTTCGGGTTTTGGGTTCAGGGCTTTTAAATGTGTCAATTAGTAGGTCTGGTCTCTAGGAAACAAAAAGTTGTCTTGGGTTGGATTTTTTTTTGTATTTTTTATGTTATAGACCTTATAAAGAAATCATATTTTCTCTATATTTCACTTTTTCAATGAACTTTAGACATCGCTATATAGTTTTTTTACAGAATTTTTATCTTCAAGTTTGGAAGGTGATTTTTAAATAAACTCTAAAAAAACTACTGTTCTAGTCAATGCCTTCGTGGTGTTCAAAGAAGTAAATGGAAAAACATGAGTGTCACAGAGTTTCGCGAAAATATCTGTTGAATGTAAAGAACCAACCCAAAAATAATAATAAAGTCCAACATTCCATAGAAGAGAAGCAAACCCGAGGCAGGTGTTCAACTTGCTATAAGAAGTACGCAGAAAAAGGCGGGCGCCAATCAGCCATGAAGAATGCCAAGAAAGTATATTCTTTTTGCCCTGCGTGCTCTAAAAATACCACATATATGTGTGTACCTTGTTTCTTTGAAAGCCATGATTGTTTCTTTAAGTAGTGTTGGCAAATATGTATTTGTATCTTTTCTTTTACGCATATAACAAAAATTATTTGTTTATTTTTTCTTCAAATAAAGTGCAAAATAAAAGTTTTGGGCGTGACTTTATACGGTACACATGATCTGTGGTAAATTTCACTATTCTTTTTACTCAGACCGCGTGTATCTATTTGGTACACATGTTTTTTTCTGTTAAAAACTTCGTTCTGACAACTTAATTTGCAAAAATATTTATTGTGAAACTTCTACCAAGATTTTACAAAAGACTACACTGGTCCAGGAGTAAATGTTCAAGATTTAGTGCTGGTCGTTAACGTGTTAAAACCCAAGAACTAAAAAAAATAGAGTATTTTTAAATAAGGACTACCTATGTGTAATTGTAGGTATATTTTTGCCTCGCCTACTTTGATAAAAATACAGAATAACAAAATTGATTAATAACAAAAGAATATATAAAAAAAGTAACAATAAAGTTACATGACTATTTCAATACAATTTAGGTATACTATATTGTAATCCTGGAAGATTTTAAAAATAAAATAAATAAATTTGTGTTTAATTTTGTAAATTTATCTTGCTTTTATGAAAAAAACAGTGTAATTCCCTCACTTGGTTATTTTGGTTAAAAGCTGGCAACACTGCTGATAACAGAAGTCACTCGGAGGGTATGACGAGTAACGGAAATTGTTTTGCACTAAGTATAGTTATCTTAATCTGGTAAGTTAGCAGATCAATTTAAATTATCAACTGTTGAGGTGATACTCATTTTTACACAGGAACAGTGAAGTTCTCCTTAGAGAAAATTGTTTTTATTGGCGTTCCACGAATTTTATTGTAAAAAATATTTCTAAATATTGATCCCACTGTAACACAAAATCCTTAATACTGTTTATGATTTATATAACCCTGAAAGTGACAGGGTTTGGCTATTTATAGTTCACACTGATAAACTCGTTACTGTATTCATTTATCTGATCAGGATGCTCTTACAGTGTTTTAAATGTACTTCGGCAAACCTTTCTTTCAGTAGCTTACAAATGCTGCTACAGAACTATGTTCCTATCTCCCTTTGCACCTCAATGTAATATCGAGAACTAGATTTTAGGACGCAGATAAGGCAAACAGAATAGGTGCATACCTATTAGATATACAACTGCAATTATAAATAGATTAGGTGCAAAATAAAGAGAACCGAAATAAAATAACTCATTTAAAGAACGGAATAAAAATCTAAAAGTATTACAAAGAACTACCAAACATCAGAGAAACACAGTGACGAAACCAGGGGGGGGGGGGGCTGCCGGGATGCTGCCCACCCCGAGCGAGCATAGCACAACACCAAAAATTAGAAAAAGCCTGGCTGTTTTTGAGATTGTCTGTTGTGCTTTTTATTTTACTTACTTGAAAACGAAGCACCACTGGAGGCATATATCTATTGTTCATGCAATCTGATTGTTTACTGAAATAATTAAGAAGTTGTTCATTGTTTATGACTGAAATAACGTGACCTAACCTAAACAGAATATATACCTATACAGGCATAATGCCTGTCACTTTTGAATTACCTCTTATACGAAAAAGTGACCTTTATGAAAGTTGTTCAGTAAATTATTCCCCACATTTCTACCTGCATGAATTTTTTCTGTCATTTCTGGTTTGGTGCCATAGAGACCAACTTACTTTTTTTAAATGGAACACCCTGCATATGATTGCATATTTGGATTCTACTGGGAAAACTCCGAATTTTTTGTATTTCAAATTTTCACCTATATCATCATCATCACATTTAACCCACAGCTGTCCACTCTTGGATATAGGTCTCTCTCATCGGTTTCCATGTCTCCCTGTCCTGTGCCACATTCAAGCAATATTTGCCTGCCACTTTCCTGATGTCGTCCACCCATCGTTTCTGCGGGCGTCATACACTACGTTTAGTCTGTCTGGGCCTCCACGCTGTCACTCTATAGGCCCATCTGTCCCTATCCAATCTGGCCATGTGACCAGCCCACTGCCATTTCATCTTAGCCACCTCTTTTATTATATCGGTAACTTTAGTTTTCACATATAAGCATTTCCGAATTCAAAAGTGAAAAACTTGCTAATTATAATTATTCGTACCTAATACCCACCAGTTGAATCAAGGTGTTTTCATGACAGCGACCTAAGAGGTGTCAATTTTGAGTTCCTGTTTAATTTTCTGTTATCTAATTTCTAATTTGTTTACACTATGGTTCATCTGAATGAGAAACAACGAGTTGAAATTTTAATAATGAGCGGTTACGGAAATATGAAGAGATCGCCAATAAATCAGTCAACGGTGTGTCGAGTGGTAAAGAAATTTCGAGAAACAGGCAGTGTTAGGGAAGCCGCTAGATCAGGTCGACCTAAAACAGCAACCGGGGGAGACAAAGCTTTGGATATCGTGCTCTCAATACATGACATGAAAATCCAACACAATCATCCAGGCCAATGGCAGTGTATTTTAATGTGTCCCATCAGTCAGTGAAAAATTTGTTTAAGCAGGAGAAGTTGCATCCCTACAAGATGAAGTTGATGCATGAGTTAAACGAGGACGATTTTGATGGAAGAGCTGAATTTTGTGAGCTAATGATGGAAAGATGCAATAACGATAATAACTTCGCAACAAATATTATTTTCTCGGATGAAGCTACTTTCCATTTAAATGGCATTGATAATAGACACAATTATCATTATTCATCTCCTGGGAATACTCACTGGTTCCAGGAAGATCATACTCAGAAACCCGAAAAACTTAATGTTTGGGCGGGCATAGTTGGTAGACATATTGTAAGACTTTTTTACATAGATGATAATTTAAATAGCGAAAAATATCTGCTCCTCCTCAGGAATCACATAATTCCTTCTTGCAGAATGGTTTTACCGGGTGTAAATAATGGCATAAACGAACAGGTATGGTTCCAGCAAGATGCAGTACCTGCGCATTATGCGGTAAATGTTAGACAATACATAAGCGAACAATTTCCAGGACGTTGCAGGATAGGCAGGAGAGGTGCTATTGACTGGCCAGCGCAATCTCCGGACTTAACCCCGCTCCACTTATTTTTATGGGGACACTTAAAGAACAAAGTCCACGAACAAAAATCTAAATCTTTAAAGGTCAGAATTAGTGTTAAAATTCGGGCCATTCCAGAGGACTTCCTTTTAAACGTTGTAGACGGGTTCAGGGGTCGACCATGTAACCAAATCAGAAATGACAGAAATTATTCATGCAGGTAGAAAAGTGGGGAATAATTTGCTGAATAACTTTCATAAAGGTCACTTTTTCGTATACGAGGTAATTCAAAAGTTACAGGCATTATGCGCGACTTTTCTATCACTATAATAAATACGTTTTGCATTTGAATTTGAATAAAGTATTAGAATTCTTGAAAACATTGATCTGCGTTAGAGCTTCAGATAGAACACAGTCCAAAACCTCCACTCTATGCTTATAATTTTATAAGGGGATCTAAGTGTTTATTCATCAATCAAATCCAGATAGTTCAAGCTTCAGTTCTAAATCTCCTTCTTCCTCCTGCTCTAATTCTTCCAACTTGTTCACATTTTGCTGAAAACATGCTAGCAATTGTGAATTTCTGACGAGGCTCATTTTTATTAGGCCAAGCCAATAAAGAAAAATGCAGATATGACATATATATCTTCCCGAACTACACGGTGTTTAAGTTGTGCTAGTTCCTGACAATTGTCCCCACATCCAAGAGACTTTCATTTCCATAAAATTTTAAAGATAATAAACTCGTTTACCTGGAATCAGTAACTCGTTTACCTGGGATCAGTTTACTGTAGTCCGTCGGTAGGTTTCTCAGGTAACTGCCTCGGAAAAATTTTCAGTAATGTTAATAGTACAATTATAGGGGGCGACCTTAACGCAAACAACACAGTCTGGGGTTACAGAGCCACAAATTCCCGAGGTCGCACTTTATATGAGTGTTCGGAGGCTTAAAATTATCATATTTAACCGCCGGAGGAACAGACTCACATGTTTGGACGTGGTCTTCCGGATATTTTGTACATTTTTGTGATTAAAACCTCTGTTCCAATTTCACAGCCAATTGTCATATGTGATGAGGCTACTTCACATACCACAAGAGCATCAATAAATGATTAGGCATTTTTTTATAATAACCGGGAGAAATAAAAATATTTGTGCGACTCCATATTTTGTTACACTGTATATAAGTGTAATAAAATTGGTCCTTCCATAGAACCCATTATAGTAAACAAAATTAGATCTGAGACGGTTAAGCCGCTATAAATAATTTCTAATTTAAACTACATATAAGCTGTCAATTCGAGTATAACCCAAATCAGGAACAGACATTTGGCCACAAGTTTGGAATCTCAATCGATATTTTAATTTATATACAGCTCTATTTTAGGAGCATGTTAATTTAACAAATGACGTATCTCCCGCAGAGTGTATTTGATATTAGATTCTCGTGTCAAACAAAATTTAAGGATAGTTGTTAAGGAGGACGTAATTTCTTCAATTCTTAGGAAGTTTGGATAAGGAATATATGGTTGAGTTTTGAGGGCTACTCACAGCTGTTTATGTTACAAATTTACAGAATAACACCAAATTCCTGTGAGTGAGACAATGGGGTCCACACAGTGCCAAAACAAACACAAAACTGATTACTTAAAAGTTATTTAATTAAGAAAAGGTGTGAATGTTAAACGGTGATTTTAAATAGAGAATGTACAATAATTAATTCAACAGCTAACTAGTGTGTATAGTTCGTTTATAGGGAACAGGGGCCATTCGGAAAAAATATAAGCCAAGGACGGGCCACTACAAACAATACTTATCAACACAAAAATTTTTATTTTTAAATAGTATGAAATACAATTATAAAAATAAAAGAACCTTCAAAAATATTTGTTGTAATAGTTATGTACTCGTAAGGTAATCTAATCATTACAATGTAATATTTCATGTTTTATTATGTTGATGCATGACATTGCATTGAACTAACAAGTTTTTTATATTTGGCTCCACATTACTTGTCGCTACACGTAAAATTGCTTCCAAATTTTCATTTGCCAGGCGGTTTCTGTTTTTCGTTTTGTTCAGTTTCATCACTGAAAACGTTTGTTCACAAATATACGTCGATCCAAATAAGCTTGCGCATTTCAATGCATTCATTCGCAACTCTTTATAAGCGTTTTTATCAACGCAACGGTAGAAGTTGAGTAAATTACCTTCATTAAATTTGTTTCGTAAACTATCATCATTTTGCATGTCTATTAAATCCAGCTGAATTGATTCCGGAGCATTTTCGGGTGAAATGTTGAAAGGATTGCTGAAAATGTCCAATAGAGGTTTAACTTTTTTGAAGTCTACAAAACGATTTTGAAAAGCTTGTATCAAAATATAAATTTTTTCAACATGAGCGAAATTGACGTCAGTTTTATTGACTTTCTCCATAATTTTTTTGTAGTTCGGAAAATGGCTGTAATTGGCTGAATTGATTTGTGTCCTGAAAAGACTCAATTTGAATTGAAAGGACGAAACATGAGAGTATAACTGCGAAATCAATTGATCTTTACCTTGCAGTCGCGTATTTAAGACATTCAAGTGATTTGTGATGTCTACAAGAAACGCTAAGTCACACAGCCAATCAGGGTTGTCGAGCTCGGGGACGTCGTTTTTCTTTTCCGCCAGAAATAATTGGATTTCTTCAATCAAGTTAAGAAACCTCTGTAGTGTCAACCCGCGACTTAGCCACCTTACTTCAGTGTAAAACAGGAGATCACCATATTCGCTTTCAATATCCTCGAGAAATTGTTTGAATTGTCGGTGATTGAGACCTCGTGATTTTATAAAGTTTACAGTAGGTACTACAACTTTCATCACATTTTCAAATCCCAATAATTTTGAACAGAGGGCCTCTTGATGTATAATGCAATGAAACTGCATTAATTCCTTGGTATTTATGTTTTTAGTTTGTAAATATTTTTTTAACATAGTTACTATTCCAGATGTACTTTCAACCATTGAAGATGCTCCGTCAGTCGTAATTCCAGATATTTAGGTTAAATCCAAATCCATTATACAACATTTTTCCAGAAGAGCTTTGAGCATGTCGCTCCTTTTGGTTTGACTTGTCAAAGAACTCATACCAATCAGTTCTTCACTCACTTCAAAATTTTGCGTTACACCTCGTAAAAATATTAAGAGTTAAGCAGTGGAACTTATATCTGTAGATTCGTCGAGTGCTATAGAGAAATACTCAAAACTTCTCGATTTCGTAGCTAATTGCTCTTCTATATTAGCTGCTAATGCGGTAATTCTCCTTTGAACAGTCATCCGATTTAACAGAATTTTTTCAAACTTCTTTACATTTTCCGGGCAAATTTTTTTTGCGGCGATATATAAACATTGCTTCACAAACTCACCATCTTTAAAAGGCCGACAAGTTTACGCTATTATTCGAGATATTTCAAAGCTAATTTCAGTAGCTGTTTCAGCATCTTGAGTTAATTTTGTAAACATAGCTTGATGGCCTATTAGTTCCCCTTGTAAAGTGGAAATTCTTTGCGTTCGATTTTCGCCAGTTATTTGGTAAAAGTAGGATGCTGGGTTTCATAGTGCCTTTTCACATCATATTCCTTCGGAATAGAAACACTAGTCTTGCATATTAAACAGACAATTTTGTTATGCGATGAAATAATAAAGTATTTTTCGGTCCAAATATCTTGAAACTGTCGATTTTCATCTTTAACCTTACGACTACGTTTCTTACTGGAGCCTGGTTTATCCATATCAAAATTGATATTATATTGTTACGTAGGTAGAAACCAAGTTCGAACGACGAAACATTTACTCGTCACAGATTACAGTTCTCAATCAGTATAACGTTCGCTTGTCCGTAGTTAAAATTTAACTGCCCCGGTAGCTGGGTATGCGTCGTATTTATACGAGTTACCAAACATCGAGAACCTTCCACTTTGTTCGGGGATACTACCGACGTGTTTCGCGACCATATAATGTGCCTCAATTAAGATTTGATGTGGAAATCACAGGGATGGGGAAATATTTCCAGAATTTTCTCACCAGGGCTAAGGGTATAACCAGTCGTCAGAATTTAGTTTGACGGAATGATACCGATAACAGTTGTCAGTCAAACCCAAAAATCCACCGGAAAGACCACAGAGAATAAACCTTAAAGCGGTTTCACGCACAGAGGTAGATCTACGGACTTGCGGTGCTACGACAGAAAATAAAATATAACCAGAACAACCTGAAAAGTGACAACTTCACAAAACTTAAGTAACGGAGGATTATTTCTGTAGTGAGTATGCTGACATTTATCTAATTTATAGACAAGCCCTCGGCAATCCTGTGGAGGCGAGAATATTTTATTCTGATACATTTCCAAATCGGCGATTACCGCACTGAAGAACTTTTGAAACGGTTGATCGTTGGTTGTAGAGAAGCGGTAAAAAGTCAAGAGAAATAAAAAAAAATATTAAAAGTAGCTACTCTTTCGCTAATTCATACTGGAATGTGTTGTGCCGCATCGTGGTGGAGAAGGGCTTCCAAGAATAGCAAGGAACCCTCAAAGAGAGAAGAAAATTTAGGATGAGATTGCTGAAAATCCCTCTAGCAATGTTAGAAAAGTGTCGGTCCAAGTTCATGCGACTCTTTGAGAACAACTGCTACATCCTTATCACGTCCAAAAGTGGTGTTTGCAAAGGATTTAGACAAAATTACAATTTTACTAGTATTGTTTTGCTCGCTGACGAAAGTCGTTTCACCCGAAACGGAGTAATAAATTGCCATGAAGCAAAGGAATTATCTTATTGGACCGGTCTTTATTGAAGGCGGATTAAATAGTGTCATGTATTTGCAAATCTTGCATTAAACTTAAACGGTTTATTAGAAAATGTGCTCTTAGAAATTAGAAATCAGATGTGTTATATGCACGACGGTGCACCGCCCCACTTTAGCAATTTAGTTCGTCAGCGCTTATCAAACACCTTTGGTAATCAAAGAATAGGTCGAGGTGGTGGGCCTATTTTATGGCCACCGAGGTCACCCGACATGGCTCCATTGGATTCCTTTTTACGGGGAAATCTAAAGAGGCTTGTATATTCGACGCCAGTTTACACCAGGGAAGAGCTGATAAAAAGAATAACACACCATTCGAGACAATCCTGGAATGTTTCATTTTAAATACAACGAGAAAACATCCATCAGCAAAAGAAATGTATAGAGGTGCAGGTTGCACATTTCGAAAATCTGCTGAAACAAACAAGAAGAAGCAAATCTTTTTAATTTTTAATATTTTTGCGTTTAAGTGATTTCCGAAATGTCAACACTTTCAATGGTGCCTCTATAAAACATATTTTAACTTGGAAATGTATCCCAATAAAGTCTTCTTGCATTCACACAATTGTCAAGTGCTTGTCCATAAGTTGTGAGCATTAATAATATGTAATAATGACAAATTTTATTATTTTAATGCGAATTATTAGTTATGTTATTCGATTAGTTACTGTGTTTAGATAATTTATGTTAAAAAACTTGATTAATAAAGAAATTTCGAAAGTCAATGCTTAAACGTGTTAACGTACTTAAAATGTTTTCCCCCGAAAATGGCTCATTTTATCGAAACAAATGTATAATACCTTTTTTTATAGAAAAATGACCGGAGTATTTAAAAAATCGGTTTTCAGCTCTGTAAATAATACCTGTCAAAATTCTGGCCTAACGAATGTTGTGGCAAGTCTGTCCCTGACGATGTAAAATATCTACTGTAGCATGGTTTTATAAGTTTCTATGTTTTCATGTTTCAATTCCTTTTATTGTTCGGTCGCCTCGGATTTGTCTGGTTGTATCCATCCTTGGATGAACGCTTTGGATTTCCTACGAAATAGCTGGGTAAATGATTATTTTTATTTTTGACCAACATATATGGAAGAGTTAATGGAGATATTTTCTGAGATCAGAAATAAGAATGCAGCCGGATGGAACGATATCTCTCTGAAGGTATCCCTTGCTCTTCCGGAAGTGGCTTTAATTGCATTGGTTGTTTGAAGATTGCTAGAGTCGTTCCACTTTATAAAGGGGGAGATCCCCAAACTCCATCAAGTTTTAGACCGATATCACTGCTTCCAACACTGTCAAAGATCATTGAGAAGCTCGTTAAAAGACGTATTATCAGTTTTTTAATGGCTCGAAACATATTGAGCAATGCCCAGTTTGGGTTTCAGGTCAAGAAAGGCACTAATGATGCCATATCTTCCTTCCTAAAGGACGTTTACCTTTACCTTAATGATGGAGAAGTTGCCGCTGCGGTGTTCTGTGATCTTACTAAAACCTTTGTTTGTGTGGATTATGGGGTACTGTTTGGCAAGCTTGAAATCTATGGATTCCGAGTTCTGTCCTCGGACCATTGCTGTTTCTTATTTATGTCAACGATTTGCCATTTTATGGAATATCTGGAGCAGTTACTATGTTTGCAGATGATGCCACCATTTTGTAGCACTCTAGGGATGCCAGACAGTTGGAGGATGTTGTTGGTAGGGATTTGATCAAGCTAATGAACTGGTGCGATGCCAATTTTCTAACCCTCAATACCTCAAAAACTAATATAATGAGTTTTAATTGCCGCATAAGTCACGTTTCTTTAAAGGATAATACAGTGAGTGGTAATGCATTTAATAAGTTCTTGGGTTAGTTATCTGCAAAGCTCTCCAGGGGTTGCTATGCTCTGAGGCTAGTTTCTCAAGAATTGGATTTATTCACGGCGAGGGGCGTATATTTTGCTTTAGTAGAGTCTCACTTGCGGTACGGTATTTGTTTTTGGAGTGCTACTCCGGGTTACCTGTTCAACAGCATTTTAGTTCTCCAGAAAAGAGCCTTACGGTTAATGCTAGGGTTAAAGCGAGGACAATCTTGCAAATCATTACTTATCCGTCACAGAATCTTGACTTTACCCTGTATTCTTATATATGAGACGATAATACTTGTGCACAAAAAGTACAAAGAAGAAATTCACGCTGCGACGTCACATACCATGCGCGACACCCACACCGCAGCCCTACCGATACCGACTTAAAACATGGTTACATCTTCCTTTACTTATAATGGTAAGAATATTTTTAACCACCTTCCACAATCAGCGAGGAAAATAATCTGCGACAAGAAGTTTAAAAGAGTAGTGAAGAAATTGCTTCTATGGAGAACGCGTATTATAGTTTCTCTGATTACTTGCTAAATACAATTTATAAATTTATCTACATGTTTTTAATATTTTAATTCACTTTCTTACATTTGTCTGTGTGTTTCTTGTTTCTATATACAGGGTCGTTGGTATGTATGAAAACGGTCGATTATTTCTTAATAAAGCACAACAGCTAGCAAAAAATATTCCAGATAAAAGTTTTAAGGTTTTTTATAGTCTATCAGAATTTTAGAAAATTAAGTATACAGGATGAGTCAGAAAGCAGTATAGAAACAAAGTTACTTTTTTTTTTATGAAATATATCTTAGAATATTCTTGGATTTTACATAAAATTACAATTATTTTTTATTAAATGCATAATAAGTCTAAACTTAATAGTTTCCGAGATATCGGCATTTGAAAAATGACATTTTTAAATTTTGACAGCTTCTAGCTTTCTAACAGTACGTCTAAAACGGCTTACATGTCCCTATCTTAGTTTTTAACTATTTTTTCCGAAAGTGTCAACTTCCGGTTAAACCGTATGTAGCACAATAGCCGGAAATATAGTACTTTCGGTTTAACCGGAAGTTGGCATTTTTGGGAAGATAATATAAAAGTAAGATAGGGACATGCAAGCCGCTTTGCTTTATGACATACCGTTAGAAAGCTAGAAGCTGTCAAAACTCAAAAATGTAATTTCTTATTTAAAAAATAATTGTAATTTAATGTAAAATCCAAAAATATTCTAAGATATAGGGTGTTCTATTAAAAAAAAAGTAACTTTATTTCTCTACGGCTTTCTGACCCATCCTGTATATTCATTCATTTATAAATTCTAATAGACTTTGCGAAACCATAAAACTTTTGTCTTGAATATTTTTTGTTAGCTGTTATGTATATTATATTATACCAGTATTTTGTTGCTTATTTTCTCTTTAGTTGGGTATGGTTGAATGGTTCCCCAATTAAACACAAATGTATGTACACAATAAAGCTTATTTGATTTATGGCCTACATAAAATATTAAAATTTCATTAAATTATGCATATTTGTTCAAGCCGCAAAGGTCAGTAGCTGGTTATCCCTTAGGAGCTCTGTGTCTCCGTTAAGGAGCACCTTAGAATTTTTCTGTGATAAATTTTGGTTATTTTTGCCTCCCTATACAATCCCGAAAGTATGCCATTTACTTACCGGACACTATTTATTGAGGTCATTGCCTTTTTTTTTAACGCAACGCCCACTCCTACTGCTACTACAACTACTACTACTACTCTACCGCTTGCTGTGATATTAATAGCAAGAGCGAACACAAAAGGAAATACCCTAAGCAAAAAAATACATAAAAAATTTTTATTGCAAAGACGCAATAAACCAGATAGAACAGAACATAGTGTTTGAGGTTGAGAGCCACATTTCAATTGAAACAGGATAAAATATAAACCATGTTACCGGATATGCAGGCAATAAAGCAAGACTGCGGCACGTAAGCGCTACACAATCAATAACAGGGCATTATACCTTTAATATCGTGATTTATATCGACATAAAGTGGAATGTAAAGTTACTGTTGAAATATAAAGCATATGGCTAGAGAAATTTCCTTAATGCTCTTTTGCACATGAAGCCGTAGAAATAGGTTGGTTCGGATTGGATGGGTAACAATATATATAATAAAATTGGTCCCAAAACTTTATATACTTTATTATTTTATATGATATACAGATTATTTTGGCATTATAAATAAGTAAAACGAATGAATTGATTTAGCTTCCCTAACGGTATTTTTTCTTTCGTGGAATTGAGTTTGTTACTTTGTGCTTCTGGCAAGCCAAACATTACCATTGAAATGGTTTAAATTCCGGAAAAAGTAAATCAAGCGTGCCCGGAAAAACATCAAAAATTAAACACGAGTTTTTACTTTTATTTTTGTTGAGCTTGGGTAAATTAATTTGGGAAAAACCCGTTAGATTATAAAGGAAATAAAGGTCGCGTTGCATTTAAAAGTTGCAAACAGGTTTATGACTGATCGTTCCTAATTAAACAAGAAAAACTTTGTGCCGTGTACAGTATGATCCTTTTTATAGTGGCAAGTCTTGTTCTTATTAAAAATAAGAATTTATTTGAGGTACAGCAAGAAGTGCCTCAATGAAGCAGAGTTTATTCTTATCTGCCGTACATTGTTACTATATAAGCCACAGCAAACATTTTTAATATCTAAAAATGTCTTCTATTCTCTACATTTAAACTCATTTATCGACAGGAGTTTAGAATCCTTTTAAATTCTTAAATTGCGGATGTATTACACTTGATGAATAAGAAACTTTCAACCCTAAGCGAACTATACTGTGTCTAGGTATCTCGTTATACTTTACTACGGAAGATATAGGAATACATATTGTGTTGCAATACTAGACTAAAATTGTCGCGAGCTGACGGGAAATGAATACTTCATATTTTACACATACGAATTTTGCCACTACTAGGCAGGAGAGAAGCATCACTTGTTACAGAGCGGAGAAAACAATACGTTGTTCTGCCTTCCGAATAGAATCGGTCGCGCGGAACCCGGTCTCGGAGCGAACTTCTCTAGTCAAGATGTTGTTAGCGAGTCGCTTGATATTATGAAGCGGGCCACCTACCTTCGCTACCCGGTATCCCGGGTAAATCAATTATTGTTCAGTGACACCATATTTTTTCTTTGCCAATAGGAAATTAGCACAAGCTTTGGGATAAAATAGTACCCCGGCGGTCAGTTGACGTTGTACCAAAGGAACTAATTTGCATATTATACGATCCAACAAAGAATTCTAAGTTATAAATAGATTCACTTGAGAATATTTTATCTTTTCATTTTAACTCGAGAAAACGAGAAATACTAATTCCTAGAACTGAATTTAATATTGTTGGTTTATTTTGTGAAATATACCGATTTTAACATTGCTAAAACTATTGCCATGTTATTGGTGGGTTTTTTAAGTGAAGAATATTCCAAAATATTCTGTGAAAATTTGGTTTAATTTAGTAGAGTATTTTAAAAGGACTTTATGTCTGGCTCTGATTTAGATTGACACCCATTTTCCAAATAGTGTTACTGCTTTTAAAGCTTTAACGATGAAACCAAATCTTACAAAAATCACGACCTAAATTGTTTAGCTCCTGAAGTGAGAATTTTTTCCCCGTTTGAAGGAAAACTGACTAATAATTTTAACTTGTTGGACAGATTTCTGTCTAAAGTACATTTCACATAACTTGCTTAACAGTAATACAGCCCGGACAACAACCGACGGATAAGCGTCGTTCCTTTATTTGCAAAATCATAGAAAAGTTCTTAAAAAATCAATTAACCCTTTCCATTGACCAGTTTAATATTCTAAATGATTTCACAATTTGGTTTTAGAGCTGGAGAATCAACAACGGAAACTCTTTTCCGGATTGTGGAGGGCATAGTAGGGGGTTTGTGATACTAATGCTATGTGACTTGTCCAAGGCGTTCGACTATGTTTCCGATGACTTTTTATACACAAAACTTTTTCATCTACGGGATCAGAGATAGAGAACTGGAATTATTTAAAAAGTAGACCTGGTATCGATCGATAGCTGTTTCCTTCTGTTGGTCTTTATCACGAGGAGAAGCTTTTAATATTGGTGTTGCTCAAGATACAATTCTGGGCCCGCTGTTGATTATTATTTATATAAACAATGTTGTTCAACGCATGGGTTTCGTCTTATCTACGAAATTCGCTAGTGGCTCTACTTTTTACGACCAAAGCTCAAATTTTGATGAGCTTTCCACTTTATCGTATAATTCAGAGCTCAGTCATGGTGTGATTCTTATAACAGTAGGTAATTCTATAAAGTTACTGAGACTAACAATCGATGATAAAGTTTTGTGGGCTCCACACAGAGAGAATATGTCAGGAGTTGTTTAGTGTTATTTTTTTGATGCGAAAGTTTTGCATTTTTTTGTTTGGCTTCTTCATGTGCTATTTTGCCTTATTTTATTCGCAGATATTATAATATGCAATCCATCTTAGGGGTCAAGGATCTGCCTCATTTAAGACTTTTAGGCAGCAGAAAAAAGTTGTAATGTGGCTAAATATACTTAGCTCACTGTAAAGCTTTGTTTGAGAGACACGGAACTATGCCCATACCCTATGTTTTTATATAGAGGAGGACTATTCTTAGCATTGGTGTAATGATTATCGTGGTGATGAGGATTTTTTTTTGGAAATTAAATAAAATTAATTTAAATCAAATCCACATTAAAAAATTAAGAAAATCGAGCTATGAAACAAAAATATAGTCGCTATATCGGCGAGTGTAGATTAACTGAATGCAGATATTACCGTACATCGCCATAAATTTACTCTAAAAGAAGCTTTTAACATTTAATTCTGTTACTGCAATAATGCATTTTTCGTTATATAAAGAACCAAGGCTGTACTTTAATTAAAATTTAACTACATAGTAACGACATGCACTTTAACGGCATTATAAAGTTGTACTCTAAAGTTTGATTAAAAATTACGCCGAGCTTGTTCAAGGTGACATTTAACAACTGCACCCATTTGCTGTCAATTAGCTACCTTTACTTTGGAGTTAGTTGTTTACTCTTTATTAGTTTTCACTTCATTTTAATCAAGGTTGGGTTTCCGTAACAAATTAAATATGAATGGGAAATTCTAAAACAAGTAAATTGATTCAGCAAATAATGCAAATTTTATTTCCATAAATAATATCTACCTTATCAATGGCGGCTTAAGCAATATAACTTGCTGAATAATGAAGTGAAATAATATTTTTTTGAAAGGTGCAGTCCTTTTTTAATAACCTTGTAGGGAAACTAAAAAGTGTCCCCAATATCAAAAGAGCGTGACCTACTTAATTAGTGGCAGGTCAAACAATGCGGTAGTACTTATATAGCATAAGCGCCAATTCACAATAAACAAAGATGATTCTGGTTTTAAAAACTATCAATATTTATTACTTATTAAATTTTATGTCAAATTTTTCGATACAAAGCACAATACACTACTCTAACAATTAGACATGCAAAATGATGAATGTGATGAGAATATGATGATAATTATCTAATTGATCAGGTTATGGTGAAAAACATCTAAACTACAGGTGATCAACATGGTGAAAAGCATCTAAAATACAGGTGATCAAAAAGGTGATTACAAATTCATTTTAATTACAGACAAAAACCGAAAGCAGCATTCTCAGCCTGGCCAGTTATAAATTTTAAGGCTCTTAAGTCTGCAGCCTTCAGCTATATGTCGTAAATAAAATGACCACCCTTATGACAAAAAAAAGGAGAGGTTCTATGATTATTTTAACTAAAATTAAAATTAAATACCATTGCTCAAAGTTCAGACGTCTAGTGAATCTACTCCTGAATAAGTAAGCACTGCCAAAGGGGGTTAATTACGTTAAATTGTTACAACCTTGTCATAGGATGAAAGGTGTACTATTCAACCAGTTGGGCTTACTAAACAAATCAAAAATTGTTTCCTTGGGGTATAACAAGGTTAGATCATACCTTATTTCAGCTTTTATATCAAAAAAGGATTCTTTATTTACAAAAGAGCATTCCTTCACCCAAGGATCGTTAAAAAACGCTTCTAATCAATCCATTCTATTCAATTAGGGAAATCAGGACACACTTCAGGCTATATTCCTTGATAACAATCTAAATCCATGCCTTAACTCGATACTACCGCTCACTCCTCGACCATACAATATACATTTTACAATTCTTTAAAGAAAAAAAAACAAAAAACCTTTCCGGCGCAATAATAATAATGACAGTGACAGTATTTTTCAGAAAAAAACCGGTGTATGATTCGTTGTCATAACATTTACTATTTAGGCCAGTGGACATGAGCGGCGTGTTGTTTTATTTTATTAAGGAATAAATAAACTTATTAAAAATAGAAGAAATTATGACTTACAGAAAAAATAACTACACAGTGTTGGGACTCAGTTTCCCAACAAACCTTTTGCTTAAAAATTAAAAAGAGATTCACAGATCCTATCCTAAGTAAGTTAAACATGTTGGAAGAATGCAATATCAAAAATGTTAATTTAATCTTTCCACTGATACAATCATTGCCGCGTATTAAATACGCAAAAGGAAAAGATCCAGAGAATCGATACACTGGGGAACAAATTTCAACTTTTTTTTTGTTTACTGAACAAAACCTATTTTTTTTATTGAACTACACCCAAGTAACTAAAAAATTTCTATTAAAGATTTTAGTTAGCTCGCAAAAAAAATCTGCTGCCTTTTGAATGCAGCCTCGGGGGGGGGGGGGGGTATCTCTCGTAATAGTCCAACAGTAGTCGGCTAACGTCTAACAGTTCCATTTTTCTTATTACCTTTTTTCCATGTTTGTAATATCCTGGTGGAACCTCTCACTCACCGTGCTCGTCACTTACAGCACCACGACTTTCCGGAAAGTAATCCAGATGAGAATCCAGGAAACGAATTTTCAGCGACATGTTACACTCTAGGTTTCGCTAACATAAAAGAAGTTAGACAACCAGGTCTTTATAGTTTTCTGCTTTTATGTTTTTCAAAAAATTTGTTGCAACCATTTTAAAGGCATTCTAAGCGTCCTTTTCCTTGCCTTCAAGTATGGAATCGAATTGCTCATCTCCAAAAAGTTTCCTAATCTGGGGACGCACAAATATTCCCTGTTTAATTTTAGTGTCACTGATTCTAGGGAACTTTTTTTTTAAAAACTAAACACACTTTGTCCATGGCCTTCACAAAATTTCCCAATTTTATATGAACTGGCGGTAGTAAAATCTATTCTGGGGGAACTAATGGCGCATTGGCTTCATTTTTATTTCCTGACTTAAAAGGCTCTCTCGGTGGCCAAATTTTCTTTATGCAGTAATCCGATCGTGCTCGACTGTCCCATTCACAGATGAAGCAGCAGTATTTCGTATAACCCAGCTGCATTCCAAGTAAAATCGCCACAACTTTTAAACCCCCCCAAATTTGCCAATTATTGTAAATTTGGATAATGTATCGCAAAGCTTTTTTTCTCCAAAAAGTATTTTTTGATAGAAGGTGTCAAACAAAATTAACAGTCTGTAACGTGGTCTTTCGGTTCTCGCCAGATTATAGGAACAGCAAGGGGCATCTTAGATGGGGCCAGCCATACAGCCAAAGTACAAGTGGTAAACCTTTAGTATTAAAAGGCTAAGTGTACGTTTTTGTTTCACAAAAGTGGCTTCACCACATATATATAACAAAAATGATCCGGCTGATTTAAACAAACTTGCGACATGTTGCTCAAAACTCTCTAATTTCTCAAATACGAACAGCTCTCAATCAACTGGTGGTTGAAATACAACTAACTAACAATTTAGGATTTATGTTATATGTATTCAAACCCCTTATAAAGTACAACTGGTATAATAAATCCAGGTACTTCTTATTTAATAGTCGAATTTTCCCATACATTATGGGCAAGTAGGTAATTATCATAATTGGCATGGATCGGTCAACGGAGACTTTTGCAAGACAGATTGTTAGTTAATATAATAAAATAAGTAAGATTTTGCTATTTTGGTCTCGAAAACATTTTTGCTGTTCCCCAGTGAATTAGTAGAGAAATTTACAAATTTTGGAAGAAATACCAACTGATGAAGAAGAGCTCGAGTTGGTTTACTCTAAATTAGGTCAGATCACTAATTTTGTGCGAAACTACTTGTTTGAAGACTTCAGTGAATTTGGCTTTTGTGTTTTATCATTACCTCTCTCCAGTGCGGACTGCGAAAGAGATTTTTCCGAAGTCAACTTGATAAAAGCTTAATCTAGAAACTTTGAATGAAATTATGCACTTGAATGTGTCACCTCTAAACCTACAGTTGAAACGGTTGAATCCATGACTATATTAAACTTGTATGGAGAAAAATATTTGAAGGGGAAAAATCTGGAAGAAGAGGTGTTTTATGAAAGTTTAACCGAACAAGAATAGTTTATCATATTGTTTTTTGTGTATTATCAAAGAGTTTCATTTTTATTTTTAAATATTAAATGTATTACTTTCAATTTTGTATGTTGAATAATCATAATAAAAAATTACTCTAATCTAACATTACTGAATTAAGAGTCAGCCGATGTCCCGATGATGTCATATTAGTGAAATCAACGAGAGAATCATGTAAAATCTTAAAGGATTTTACGATCATTTTGTTTTACTCAGTACAGATCACACAGCACAATTCTTTTTAGAAATATCTCTGATATATTTCGAATGCATCAAGATTATACCCTTTCATATCAATATTTCTGAAATATTACACCCAGAATGACAGTTGACACACCCTGCCTTCGACACTTGATGGGCCAGATGCAGAAAAATCAGTCTTTCACAGTTTCTTTCACGGGTTCCCCTAATTTGAAATATTTCAGAAATGCAATTATGTAATGTTTCATAAACATAAAATAAAATATAACTTTTACTGGACATTTTTTGGTTTCTGAAAGATTTCATCAATACAGGTCGTCCCAACTTTATTTATACACGAAATATCTTCTTCCCTGTTCATGATATAAAAAAAGTTTTAAGAGAAATAGTTCTTGGTTTAAAGAACTACTTCTACAGAGAGTACATTTAAGTATACAGGGTGCCTCAAAAGTACAATTTTTAATATCAACTTTACTTTTTTAAATAGGACACCCTATATTTTATGTGAAATATTGCTTCTTCAATCAATTCTTTATCAAAAATCTATGGTATGTTCTATGCCTAATGTGGTCCGTTTCCTAGATAATGGTAAGATTAAATTAGTATCAAAACTTTGAAAATGCTTTGAAATATTAGGTAAACAATAATTACCTATTACTATAGTAACAAACTAGTAACATTTTAAAATAAGTTTTGACATTTCTAACAGTGATATAAATTTTTAACTAGAAGATAAGAGGTCAAAGTAGTAAGTAATTTTTATAACTATGCCATCACTTTTTAATCCGAACGAATATGTTGACATGCTGTTAATGTACGGCGAGTGCAATAAAAAATCGCGGGATGCACAACGGTTATACAGGGAGCGGTTTCCAGATCGTCCAACACCATCGCTTTGCACTTTTCCAAATGTGGAAAGAAAAATGCGAACGGGTCTTTTTCCTACCTCGAGGGGTTCACAACATGCTCGACAAGTAAGAAACGAAACTTAACATAATAAATGTCCTTGCACTTATAGTACTAAACCCTCATGTGTCAGTAAGAGGCATATCAGAAGGAACGGGTATTAGCAAGACTTCAGTGCAGCGAATTCTATTTAACAACGGATACCACCCCTTTAAAGTTCATCTGGTACAAGCTCTACGGCCTAATGATTATGAAAGACGATTGGAATTCATCGCCTTTTTGACTACACAGTTAAATGAGGATCCACGGTTTCTGGAAAAAATTATGTGGAGTGATGAATCGCGATTCCACAATAACGGAATCGTGAATCGTCATAACATTCATTATTGGTCGGTTGAAAATCCACATTGGGTTCGGGAAAACTCATTTCCAAAATATCTGGGCAGTAAATATGTGGTGTGGTCTCTTTAATGGACGATTAATTGGGTCACACTTTTATGAAGGTGCATTAAAGGGTCAAAGGTATTTAAATTTTTTAATCGAGGTCTTACCTACGCTTTTGGAAGAAATTCCCATAAACGAACGTTTTAATATCTGGCTTCAACAAGATGGTGCTCCGCCACATAACTCCCGGATTGTATCAGATTATTTAGACAATAATTATGGGAGAAACTGGATTGAGAATCCAGGACCTGTCAGGTGGCCAGCACGATCGCCGGATTTAACACCTTTAGATTTTTATTTGTGGGGATATTTAAAGCAGGTATAGTTTATACTGAAAAACCAAACAATTTGGAGGATTTAAAAAATAAAATTTCACGCGACTGTAGAGAAATTCCAGCAAAAGTTATAAGGTCTGCCTGCACTACGGAACTCATCAAAAGATACGAGATATTACAGACCGAACATGGACGTCACTTCGAGCATCTCTTATAATATCATTGTTACTTTTTTTTTATTTTACGTTCATTTTAAATGTATTTTAATTAATAAACACATCAGAAAATTGTATTTGTAATTATCTCGAAAACGGAGAATATTATGCATTGAACATATTATACATTTTTGATAGAGAATTCATTGAAGAAGCAATATTTGACATAAAATATAGGGTGCCCTATTTAAAAAAGTAAAGTTGATATTAAAAATTTTACTTTTGAGGCACCATGTATACTTAAATGTACTCCCAGTAAAAGTAGTTCTTTAAACCAAGAACTATTTCGCTTGAAACTATTTTTATATAATGAACAGGGAAGAAGATATTTCGTGTATAAATAGAGTTTGTGATGTGATGTTTTGAAATAATCTTGAAATATTTAAAGTCTTTCCAAGGAACTAATATGAAATCTTTTTGAAACATGATTGTGCTGTGTTGGTATGTATCTGGGCAAAGCTCCGATGAACCCACTGATGAGTCCCCCGCCGGAGACCGGGACGAAGCGCAGATAAAATTTTTCGTGGTTGGGATATTGCGGTATTGCCATATCACTTTATTTACAAAAACTAAACAAACTTCTAGAGCGGGTTAACCTCCCTTATAAAGGAAAACGATAGGGAGGTAGTCATATCTGGGTTACCCTATTTGTCACACTTGTAATTAGTGGTGGGTCGTTCGCGACTGATCCGGTTCAGGGGCTCGGATCCTTACAGGGTCCCGGGCGACCCGGTTTTTTCTCCAATCTTAACCGGGTCACAGATCCAGCGGATACGACCTGACGTATGGATCAGGTGCGCTTAGCTTTTTCCGATCATATCTCGATGTCAGTTCATCGCGTTGAATGAAGAGCAACTTGAACAGCGAAACTATTGGGCCGCGAGCCGCGACGCTCACCGCCAAAATCGCTTGCAGGTTACGGGCAAACAGTAATACTATATTGTATTGTATTACCGTGGTATTTCCCAATAGTACGAGAAATCCCAGTAATTCCCCGAGAAATAAACAAAGCGTTATCCTTTTCTATTACATCTTAACAACGGTTGTACAATATTGTACATGTATTGCGGCTTGCTGCTCACTCCATTCTGCAAATCTGCAGTTCCTGTTGCGTACCCTACGTTCGATAGATTTTGCCAGACCTGGCAACGGCGCGGGCCACACGGTTTAATTTAAAGGTACACACACAAAGAAAGCAGGTTTCCTGCGCCTGTTTTCGGCGCTGAATTCCGGCGCCGGTTTTCTTGCTGGATACGAACATAAAGAACGCTGGTTACCAGTCAGTAGAAAAGCAGGTTTTGTGAAGAAAGATGTCTAGTTCTTCCTCTGAGGAAGAATTTCTGCTAATGGATAACGTTTTGAAAATGAAAAGACAAAGACAGGGAATACATCCAGTAAATCGAGAAAGACAACGTTATGGAGAATACCATCATCTGTTTTTAACGTTAAAAAACATGACGAACGTTTTTTCCAATACATGAGAATGACGTTAAATACATTTAATTATATATTAGAAAAAACTGAACACCGCCTTACAAAAACATGGTGTAACTGGCACAAACAGCCAATTCTTCCCGAAGAAAGACTTGTGATTACTATTAGGTAAGTAAAATTTATATTTTTATAACAATAACATTTATTAAACAAAAGCATAGTTCCGATAAAAAGAAACAAAAATAATTAACGACAAGTAACAACTGGAAACAAACTTGTTAAACATAGTAAACTTATTAAACACATTAAACTTTATAAATACATCCAAGGTATACAAACCCTATCTATTTAAATCTAACCTAAATTAAGCAAATTCGGTATTTCTTCTTCATATGTACCAAGGGTTGCAGTTGTATAATCTGCATTTGGTCCTTGCGTGTGATGTTGCCTTTGTGGCAATATATGTCCACCTTGTGCAGAATACGTGGATGTAGACGAAAGTGAACTTGAACTTCGATAGTAGGGAGAAAGTCCAGAAGGTGGTACCCTACCGTATGCAAATTCTTCAACAAGTTGTTGCAAGCGCCCTCTAAATAGCAGTACCTTTTTTTCTGGTATTTTACGTACAAAAGGAAGCAAACTTTTAAAAAAGCAGGCGTGATCATCATCTTTCTCAGTCACTTGTGATCGCTTAGCCTTTTCTTGTAAATATTGTAATTTTTGTTTCTCAATGTTTACCATCTGTTCATTCCAAGTCTCAGTTTCCCGTTTTCTTTTAATTAACTTTGTAATTTTATTTACTTCTTGTTGGCTTCTTATTTTGTTTTCACCGTTATTTATTTCGATATCGTTACTTTTATTTATATTTTGAATTATGTTTGGGTTTGGATCTTCATTTTGCAATATGTTTATGTCGCTCTCTAAATTTTTTTTTGCAAACTCTTCAATACCTTCAGTTTCCTGACTATTTTCATATTCGATTTGTGTTCTTTCTGCAGTTTCTTTGAAGCAATTTCCACTGGACGCCCTGGCTTTTACTACATCCTTTAAAAATAATAGCGTATGAAAATATGGCCATTTTGAAGTGTAATCAGAGGAAGCTGGATCTCCCGATCGAGGTTTTGGAATTTTTCCCAACTCCACTGCAAACTGGTCTCGCAAATACTTCCATTTTTTCCGTAACGTAGTCTCTAAAAAAATATATATTTGGAAAATTTTGTTGAAGGAGATTAACGTGTTATTATTTCTTGTTTTAGGTATTTAGCGACAGGCTGTTCATTTAAGTATCTCGGGTTTGCTTTTCGAATGGGAGCCTCAACTGTGGGAAATATTATAGCTGAAACTATAGTGGTAATATGGCAAGAGTTACAGCCTCAACATATGCCTGTTCCAACAAAAGAAACTTTTGAAAAAATCGCTGAAGACTTTTACAACATATGGAACTTTCCGCATGTAATAGGTGCCATTGATGGAAAACATATTCGCGTTATTTGTCCAAAAAATTCGGGGTCTATGTTTTTTAATTATAAAAAATATTTTTCTATCGTACTTCAAGGGTTTGCAGATGCCAATTATAGACTGATTGCTATAGATGTAGGTGGTTATGGAAAACAAAGTGATGGCGGAACTTTCCAGTCCTCAGATTTTTATAAAATGTTAACTACAAAAGAAATTAAAATACCCGAACCGTCTACTCTTTCAGAAACAAATACGAAGGCACCATTTGTTTTTATAGGGGATGAAGCCTATCCACTTTTGGACTTTTTACTCAAACCTTTTGGCGGAAAACAATTGCCTATCGAGCATGAATGCTTTAACAGCAGACTCTCCAGAGCTCGCAAAACAATTGAATGTACTTTTGGAATACTAACTGCAAAATGGCGTATCTTGTCCAAACCCATCGAAACGGATATACTTGTGGCAGACAATGTTATTAAATGTATATGTATTCTACATAACGTCATTCTTGATAGAGAAAATTTTCAAAGACATCTAACTAATGTAGAAATTATGCATCAAAGAAATCGTGAAAATCAAGTTACTGCAGGACGACCGACAAATGCAGCTAAAACAATTAGGGATATCTTTGTCAATTTTTTCTCCAATAATCCATTAAATTATCGCAATTAAACAACTTTCTGCTAAAATATAAATGACCCTTTTTATACCATATTTTAGCCGCCCACTTTTTGAGCATCTACATATTGTACTCGTAGTTTTTAATAAATATATTAAAAATAAATAGGCTATTATTACTAGGAAAACTTACCATCGACTTTCATTTCAGCCGCTATCTCATTCCACAAATGTTGCGTCACATTTCTATTGCTGTGAGATTTAAGCCGTTTATCCCACAATGCGGATCTTTTAAAAACAGCAGCGATCAGAATGTCAATATCCATTTTATTAACTTCAGCAAATTAGGTACATTAATATAAATTTCTACTGAAAATATGCAACCGGCGCCGAAAACAAGAAGCCAAGAATTAAAAGTTCATTCCGGTAAAATAGACCGCGCCGATTTACGCTTGTAACAAGTTCCGACCCGCGTTGTTTATGTCCGCACTAATTTAAAACCAAAGGGAATTATCGGCGCTTGTAGGCGCCGGTTGCCAGTAAGCAGGAAACCTGCTTTCTTTGTGTGTGTACCCTTAGATTTATTGGCGAGCGGAATCCGGCTCTAGGCGAACAATTCGACGGCGACTCACCCGATTGGAAACGAAACGTGCGAATCGGACGAACTTCTTATAAGCTGCAGATCCGCGAATCAGCTCAGGGATCCGGATCTTTGTACTGATCTAAATCTGGAGATCCGGATCTCAAAAAACACCCGGATTGCCCACCACTACTTGTAATCCATGATAATAACGTTCATAACCAAACTCTTTCGTTTTATGAGCCATAATATAACGAAATAGCCAACAGAACAGAAGAATAGAGAGCTGTTATGCTATTTCTATTTGCATGTGCTATTCGAAAATCCCACCAGAACCAGTGGCATACTATAGTACAACTTACACCTTTGAACTTCTACCCCCCTCATTTAAAATCAAAAGCTTTGCAATTTACGGGGCTAATTAACCTCATGACGTTATTTCACTTCTCCCCTGATACTATTGAAAGCGTTTAAACAATAAGGCTGGGTAGTATTTTCCTACACTCTTTAATGACGAACAAATCTTGTTATCTTTACCCTTGGCGTTTTAAATGTATTTTATGAGCTTCGTCCTTAATTGCCCTTAAACCTATAAAACAAACAAACCGAAAAACCCTTTATTGTTTGGTTAAGCCTTTTTTGATTGCTCTGCAGATCGCTTTGATTAATTTTACCCAGCTTAGTTAGTCGTCTCTAGAAAATAAATCCCTAATGTCTAGACTTTTACTTGATTTTTTACGCTGACAAATAAAAAATGTACATCAATTTATTTACGGCTTATTTTATATACGTATATTAAAAAACAAAGAAGAAATAAATATTTGTTATCTAACTTATATTTTCGGTCTCCATTCTTACGGTCGTCGGAGTATGTACTCATCAATTTTTGTACCTTTGTACTTTTAGTTGTTAAAATGTTTTTCTTTATTTCAGCTTGTTTCTCCAATATCTACAACACATGCTTAAATTCAGTTCTACTGACGTTGAATATCAAATACCGCACGGAACACTTTATCCTTTTATTTTTATTTCCTAAAATACTTTAAAAATATACCCTCTGTGACAAAGACTAAATAGTGTTTTTCTTTGAAATATTCTTGAACATGATCCTTAGTGTATGGTTACACTGAATGCAGATGGGTGTAGGGGTGGGCAAAAATTCGATATATCGACATTTCGATACATCGATATATCGATATTTAATAATAAGTAATTTTGGGATGAGACGTTGCATTATCTAGAAACAATACTCTTATATACTGCTTCTTCATGCTGGTGTAAAATACGTGAAGCCTTGTTGTCATGATGTCTGCTGTCATCCACGTTTTTTGTTCGAGACCCATTGGAGAAGTAGGTCGATATGTGCGCTCTGAGAACATCGAAGATTTTTGCTTTTGCCTATTAAAAGTGGTTCTTCCTTCTCACCTTCCATATTTGCAAAAACAGAATTGTAAATCGTTGTTTTGTTGTTTTTTTTTCCAGTACACTTGTCATCTTTCAATTCATATGTTTCTGTTGGCAATGCACTATAGTAGAGACCTATCTCATCTACATTAAATACGTCACTTGGGGCATAATCCTTTAATATGGCCAATAGCCTCTCTCTCCAAGCAGTTCCGTCTTCGACATTGATATCGGCTGATTCGCCACATATTTTTTTGAAGGCAATATTGTGCCGACGACGACATTTCTCTAACCATCCATTTGATGCCTTGAAGTTATCTAGTCCTAGACCAGGGGTGCTCAGACGGTCGATCGCGGAAACTTTCAGAGTCGATCGCGAGGCGTGGCAACAACGCCCGCGAGAACGGGGCAACACCACTCCGCACGCGCGAGAACGTGGCAGCACCAGTCCGCACTGCCTTTGAGTATAGTTGGGGTCAAGCAAATATTTGACGCGTGACACTTCCATATTGTCATTGGTGTCAAATACGGCAGGCCACTCATAATATAAAAGTTACTAATGGCTAATTTATATTATAATAATTACCACCCACTCGAAGTATTTGTATCTTTATCCTTTTATATGACTAAAAAGAGATATACATAAACCGAGTTACCTTCTCGTCGATTTGGTCAAATCATATGGGCTGCAGATCCGCATTTTATTTATTAATTTAATCGTTATACACTACTAAGATTGCTTTTGTTAAGAACTGTGATATTAATGGTCAATCCTAAATCCCACCATTACAATGCACAGAATTTATCAAAACAAATTTATTTATATTATAATTCATATTCTTAGACCAATTTTCCAGCAATCATTTTCTGCAAAGGTTTATAAATAACAATATTCGTCAGTCCGGCCCTGACTAAGTATCAGCTGTAATAAAGTTGGTGAAATCGAAATAACCTAGTATTGGACAAATATGACAAGATGGAAGTGTCACGCGTCAAATATTTGCTTGACTCCAACTATAGCAGCTATAAGTTTCTTTGCTTTGAATTAGGATTAGCTCTAAACTTGTTGTGTGTGCATGTGTGTCAGAAAAAGCGTTGGTTATTGAATTTTATTTTGTACGTAACGATAGAAAATGAGTTTATCCAAGAAAAGTAAAACGTATCATTTTAACAATGAGTGGGAAAAAGAGTTTCTATTTATTATGGTAAAAGATAAATGTGTGTGCCTTGTTTGTCGTGCTTAGGTGGCATTGCCTAAGCGTGGGAACTTAGAAAGGCATTATAAAACTATGCATAAAAACTATGAGATTGATTTTGCATAAAAGAGTGAGTTAAGAAGACGAAAAGTTCAAGATTTAAAGAGTGGTTTGAGAACAGAGCATTCCATGTTCAGTAAACCAGTAAAACAAGCATAAGCTGCAACAATTACGTTTTTTAAAATTCCCCACCTACTGGCAAAACACAAGAAACTCTTCGAAGACGGGCCGATATTTAAAGAAGCGTTTATTGAAGCAGCTGATGTATTCTTTCGTGACTTCAAAAATAAAACAGAGATAATGTCTGCTATTAAAGAGGTTCAGCTATCTCGTCCGACTCTTACTAGGCGTGTGGAAATCATGGACAGGGATTTGGAGACTAAACCAAAAAGTAATATTGCTGGTTGCAAGTATTTTTCTTTGCAGTTTGACGAGACCACTGATATGACATATACCGCCCAGTTAAGTGTTTTCATTCGGATGGTATTTTCTGATATGTCAGCTAAAGAAGAATTGTTAACAATGCTTCCATTGAAAGGAAAAACTCGCGGGCATGATATCTACGACGCTTTTTACATTTTGAAAAGAAGTATGAGTTACCGATTTATAAACTCGTTTGCATAACAACAGAAGGCCACGCACGAAGACTCCGGAGAACAGTATAGATATGCGCTGTTCAAATCTCATAATATGCTGAAGAGTTGATTAGTAAAATGCC
The DNA here is from genome assembly GCA_963920685.1 of Polydrusus tereticollis. NCBI lineage: Eukaryota > Metazoa > Arthropoda > Insecta > Coleoptera > Curculionidae > Polydrusus > Polydrusus tereticollis. The sequence goes on along the minus strand of OY987332.1, from coordinate 29,464,440 downwards.
ACGTCAAAAATTAAACCACCCGATTTTTAAAATACCACAAGCCATTTCAAGCATGCACGATTTGGGATACTTCTAGCATACTAATCTTTTGAATGTGATACCTATCGCATCGCCAGATAAACTTAAGCCCTTACTTTCTATGGCTGTCATTCATCAAGCAGGTTTCAATTTGCTGGAACGCCTGCCATAATCGGTTTACTTAGTTCCTTGGGACTATTAGCTGTTTAGAAAATGAAATTAATACCTCTGGAACAGGACGTTTCATAAAAATGTTCCCCGGACTGTTGAAATGCCAGATTACCTTTTGAACAAAAATGGTTTAACGTTAAGGGAAATTATTAACTTAGGTTCACTTAACTTAAAGGGAGAAATGGTGAAGTTAGTTTACCATACACTGACCCGCATATTAATTAAAGAGTATTAATCTCTTACTAACTAGGTTACCAAATATTGTAGATTGCCGAGCCTTTATTAATTATTTTGAATACAATAAAAAAATGTCTGCCATAATAATTAGTATAACTTTATATATTAATATTTTATACTAATAGCATTCATATTGTGGATTATAATAATAATATATCCAAGCTTCGGCCTATCAAATGCGAAGTACTATAGGGGTTGATTTAGGGATCCTTGCTGCTTGTCATTTATACGAACTTGGGGGTCTGTGACCCTTGTGCCGACTGCATTATGTTTGCAGGTGACATTACTGCTACAAGAACGATGTGCGGCTAGATCTAAGGGAGATACGGTCTAGGTCCTTAAACTGGTTCACTGCTAATAAACTCCCTCTTAGCACATTGGCTGAACTTGAACCTAACCCTGAGTCTGTTCAATTTGTTGAACGTTGATAGGGTGTTATCAACTTGATTATGTTCTGAGGGACTTGGTCGATATTGCTTTGAAAAATATCGTCATTGTGTTGTTTCATGCAATAGCAGTAGTAGTAGTAGTAGTAGTAGCAGGTGAGGAGAGGCACACGGACCTGGCAAGTAGACCAAATGCGACCCTTTTTCCCTATCCCTGGATCTTTCCCCGTCTACTTAACCACCCAGGTCCTCGCCAAACCAACCCGACCTTTTTATGCAGGTCAGGACTTTACTCCAAGTAACGGTCCTGACTTGCTCCTATGGGATCACCACTGCCCCAAAGATTTATCGTCTGAGTATTCCCAGGGCATTGCAAGCCCACAGGAAGCGCAGTGGTGTCTCCTCGTCCTCCAAGCATCCCGTAAATATTGGGTTCTCCTCCACATCCCTCGTATGCAGGTGCTTCCTTAACCTGCAATGTCCTGTTAGAAGTCCTACCAGAGGATTAAGAATCCACTCTAACTTGACCCTATCAAGCCAAATTATGAAATCTTTGGCCTGTCTACAACCCGGCGTCTGCCGCCATTTCCCCTTGGAGAGGTTGGCGGCCCATTCCCTCTGTCCCTACCTGCTGTTCTGATATGCCTATTGCTGGTTCGGATCCTAGATAGGAAGCTCCAGCTCCAAGTCTGGCAAGCTCGTAGGCCGTCTCGTTGCCATGCACTTCGCAATGTCCAGGGACCCAGACCAAGAATACCTGTTTCCGTTCTGCGAGCCTCCCAAGTGTGTTCGCACACTCGTGGACGAGGGACGAACTGATCCTGGGCTAACAGACTGCCTTGAGGGCGGCTTGGCTATAAAAGCTATATAAAAAATATACAGTCCGCTCTTGATGGTCCACGACCTCCCTACTACTTGCCACCGAGAGGATGGCATATACCTCTGCTTGAAAGGCCGTCGCGAACCTTCCCAGTGGGTAGCTTCTTCTAATATTGATGTTTTCTAAGTATACTCCTGCCCCTAATGATTCAGTTCCCGCCATGCCCGACCCATCGGTATAGCATACCACCATGGTTTAAGGAACTTCACCTGCTCTTCCTCCCACTGTTCTCTACTAGGGATCATGAGAGTGAACTTCCTGTTCAGCCTCAGTACTCCTTCAACTGGCGTTGCTCTGAAGGAAGGCATTTGGATTTCCCTTTCCACCCTCGGAACTATCCTAGTGTGACCTAAGTCGCAGCATCCAGTGGCCCGCATTCTTAGGTGTGCCGCCATTGCCTCCTTCTGAATCCAGATGAGAGGCTAGGCAGCTCGAGCAGGACATCCAGTGCAGCAGTGGGCGTGGTTCTCATGACTTCGGTTATGCCCAGGCCTGCAAGCTTCTGCACTTTTGCCACTCTGGCGCGCTCCACTCCAGACCACCAAGTGACAGAGCCATAGGCGACTCTTGATCTGATGACCGCCGTGTAGAGCCATATATGATACAGGAGTTTAAACCCCAGCTGGCACCCACCGCACGTCTGAGCTACCAGAAAGTCGCTATCGACTTGTCTACTACATTGTCGACATGCGCTTTCCACGTCAGCTTCTGGTCAAAAGTGACTCCTAAGTATTTGAGACATGCAGCTGCAACACTTCATATTTTTGTTTTGCTTTTTAATATTGCTAACGTACAAAAGAATGCAAATATAAAGATCCGCCATTGTAAAAAAAAAAGAAAAAGTAATGTAACAGATCAATTCTGATAAAATTTCATAGTTCAGGTGTTCAACGGCCCATTACACCGCAGTTTGCCGCAGCTGTTTTTACAGCTTTAAGATAAATAAATAATTATATTGCCTAGAATGCTGGCTAGAGTCCAAAACTCAGGTGAAATGAAAATAATATAGTTCGAGGTAGTTTTAAAAGGAGTTTACCTCTCTTATCCTATTTATCAACCTAGTGTTTTAGAGCTATTACGTTAGAATAAATTGATATTATGCGGTGCAATACATTTTCCAGTTGAACTCGGCAAACGGATGGCGATAACGTTTTGCCATGACTGGAGTAAGCACAATGTGGCATATTATATTTAATATTTTCTTATTAATTTAAATCCTCATTATTTACATACACAATAAAATTCAAATGATACTATAGACATTTTTAATAAATTTTAAACTTAACCCCATTACTGCCACCAGTTAAAAGGACGGAGTACCATTGCCTATTAAGAAGCGATGGATTTTACCATCATTGCCTATTAAATTTTATAAGGAATGCTATGTTAATATACTGTTACAATCAAATTAAATGGTAAATGTTGGCATTATACACTATCATCGCTAGAACTATAAAGATACTTTTAGCAAATTTTAGTCGAGACCCCACCGCTGCCACTAGATAAAGCGACGGATTTTACCATCATATCATTGTCTATCAAATTTTATAACGAATGCCACGTTAACATACTGTGACAATCAAATTAAATGGTAAATGTTGGCATTATACACTATCATCGCTAAAACTATAAAGATACTTTTAGCAAATTTTAGTCGAGACCCCACCGCTGCCACCAGATAAAGCGACGGATTTTACCATCATATCATTGTCTATCAAATTTTAAAACGAATGCCACGTTAACATACTGTGACAATAAAATTAAATGGTAAATGTTGGCATTATACACTATCTTCGCTAAAACTATAAAGATACTTTTAGCAAGTTTTGATCGAAATCCCACCGCTGCCACCAAATAAAGCGACAGATTTTACTATTACCAATATAATGAAAGCTATGATAATATACTATGACAATAAAACTAAATGGGGAATGCTATGTTAATGTAGGGCATATGACTGTGTTGATCCTTAATTGTTGTTAAACAAGCTCGAGTTATACGGCATCAGATAGTCTAAATAATAAAAAATAGAAAGGCTTATTTGTCGGAACCATTGGAAAATAATGTAGGAATTGCACAAGGCAGTATAGCGGGACCCATTTTATTTGTGATTGTTCTAAATGACCTTAATTCTGCAATAACCTCACCCAAGCTTTGGGTCGACATCTATTTGAAAGGGAAAACAATTGGTTCTCAGAAAATTAACTTGTATTTAATCAAGATAAGACTTAAGGTCTATTGTTTAGAACTAAACTTTGTAGAACTGCCAAACCTAAGGTATTGGGAATAGATAATGGTAATAATATAGATAGAGTATTTGGACTGGTCACATCACATCTTTGCTTTCTAAAAGACTAGATTCAGTCTGTAATAGAGTTAGGGTAATGTAAAATTGTATAAATGAAAAATGTCTAAAAATAATGTATTATGCAAACTTTAAATCCATAATATAATATCTTAAAATATGGCATTATGTTTTAGGGTAGTAATAGTTTAATGGAGAAATTATTTGTTACCCACAAACGTGTTGTGAGAGTGATAAAGAAAATGGGTTATAATGACAGCTGGAGGGGTATCTTCAAATCATTTTGAATCTTAACTTATATGAATATGATATACAGGGTGTTTCGGGAGGAAAGGGAAATATTTTAATGAGGTATTCTGGAGGTCAATATAAGAAAAAAAGGTCATATAAATGTGGGTCTGGAAATGCTTTCTTTTCGAGATACAGTGTGCCAAAAAAAAAGTAACATACGTTTTTCCTTCAATACCTCGAAAACGATTTAAGGTATTACACTGATCATGGGTGTGCGCTATACTGGCATGAAAATACGTTTTCTCGATTTAAAAAGTTTTTACCATTTTACCAGTGGCGTACGCGACAGCAAAAAATATAATTGTTTTGGCGAAAAAAATTGTACGCATCTGGTATTTTTCAAATCATGGGTCTATTTCTTAATCTACAGTCATTTCTTAAAAGAAAAATTATTTTGAGTTTTTTTGGTAGAACAAACTATTTTCAAGTAATAGTAAGAATGCTGTTTTACAACCGTTTCCAAAAATTACTAGTTGAAATTAATTTTTTTACAAGTTGGCTTTGATAAATTAATGTCACAGTAATGTTTGGCACATTATTTGACATAAAGTACTAACAGTGTTATTTTTAATATTTTTATAAATTATTATACCTACCTGCTAAACCGTAAGTAAGCAGTGAAATATTTATTGTACAATGCTTAAGACGTATAGCCATAGGGAATATGCCGACATGATATTTATCTACTGTTTCTGCAATGGTAGCGCAATCCAGGCAGTGAATGAATATCAACGTCGATTTTCAAATCGAGTCCTACCTAACAGAAAAGTGTTTCAAAAAGTATTTTTAAAAGCACAAGAAACTGGCATGTTTCCAAGTGCGAAAATTGTTTCCGAAAGACCGCAGGGCCTCGACGTAGATGTTGAAGAGAATATTCTTCATATTGCTACAGAAAATCCAAGTGAAAGTACCAGAAGCATTGCAAATGAACTTCATATACCTTCACACAAAGCCGTTTGGGAGACATTGAAAAGAAATGGTTTAAATCCGTTTCACATACAACCAGTTCAACATCTTCACGATGGTGATTATGCTCTAAGAACAGAGTTTTGTGAATGGATACGTCAAAATCGAGAACTGCATAGGTACATTTTATTTAGTGATGAAGCACAATTTTATTTACCCGTGACGGAATTAATAACTGTCATAATGAACATAGGTGGTCAGAAGAAAATCCTCACGCTACATTTGAACGAAACTTTCAACATCGATTTAGTATTAACGTATGGTGTGGTATGCTTGGGGATCAATTGTTTGGTCCTTTTGTACTGGATGGACATCTTAATGGACTGGGCTATTTACGCTTCTTACAAGAAAACTTATTTAATATTTTTGATGAAGTTCCTTTAGATGTAAGGGCACGACTGTATTTAAAACATGATGGTGCCCCACCACACTTTAGTCTCCAAGTGCGAAATTTTTTAAATACTTGTTTACCTGATCGTTGGATTGGCAGAGGTGGTCCTTACAATTGGCCACCAAGGTCACCTGACCTTAATCCCTTGGATTATTGCTTGTGGGGGTGGATGAAATCATTGGTTTATGCAACAAGAGTAGAAACAAGGGAAGCGTTGCTTGATCGCATTAACAATGCTGCAGCTATTATCCGTAATAACCGTCTCTCAATTCGCCGTGCTACCAGAGCAATTAATAAACGAGCGAATAAATGTATCGAAGCAGGCGGTGGTATTTTTGAAAACATTCGTTAAGATTTTTTTTATGGTTTAGTATTTAGATTTAGTTATTTGTTGTTAAAATAAACTTTATTGTAAATTTCAGAACCGATTATTTTACAAAATAAATGTCGTAAAGTCGAAATATCAGTAACGTAATAAAACAGCATTCTAACTATTACTTGAAAATGGTTTGTTCTACCAAAAAAACTCAAAATACTTTTTCTTTTAAGAAATGACTGTATATTAAGGAATATACCCCTGATTTGAAAAATACCAGAGGCGTACAATTTTTTTTGCCAAAATAATTTTATTTTTTGCTGTCGCGTACGCCACTGGTAAAATGGTAAAAACTTTTTAAATCGAGAAAACGTATTTTCATGCCAGTATAGCGCACACCCATGATCAGTGTAATACCTTAAATCGTTTTCGAGGTATTGAAGGAAAATTGTATATTACTTTTTTTTTTGGCACACTGTATCTCGAAAATAAAGCATTTCCAGACCCACATTTTATATGACCTTTTTTTCTTATATTGACTTCTAGAATACATAATTAAAATATTTCCCTTTCCTCCCGAAACACCCTGTATATGAATATCTCATATTTTTTTTTAAACATAGTGATATCTTTGAACCTCAAATTATATGTTATAAATATAATACAAGAACCATGAATGTGAATTACCCAATACACAGAATAACACTGACCGAAAAAAGTCCAAGTTATGCCTGCCTAAAATTTTTTAATAACTTACCAACCCATTTAAAATGCATCACAAATTTGAGATTGTTTAAAACGACGATAAAAGGGTTCTTGATTAAAATGGAACCATACTCCATTCATGATTATTGTACCAACAATTAGGAATATAGAGTGAGATAATAAGCTGGTCCTCTTTCCTTGATGCCATTGCGTGTGTATGTTTCTGGGTACTGCTGCGCAAGAATTGTATAATTCACAATTTGAAATAAATATATACAGGGTGTTATGGAAATGACTTATTATATTTTAAGGGGCCACTCCTGAGGTGGTCTAGAGTTACACTTGATAGTTTTTTTTTCTAAAATCGGAAGTATTTTGAATTTTGTAAAATACCTTAAAACCGGACTATGTGCGCCTTCCATGATAGTTCAATGCCCCTGAACACATGTGTTTTTGACAAGACAAACTGCTGGAATGGTAATTGTTTAGTTTAGTGCAATTAATGTTGAATTTTGTGCTAAAATTTCGTATATAGACTAATTGAGGGTAGCTGATCACAATTTTCCTTTTGCGTTTTTACGGCAAATGCACTGGTTTTGAGAAAAAAATGTTAAAGTTTTTCACTTACAGGTTAGGGTATTCTTTCCTTTCAATTTCCTAGATTTTATGGTTTTCCCTTCAAAATATGTGATAAAACTTTCACCAAACTATCTGTTCATAAAATAAGAGCAACATTTTAGCAAAAAAACAATGGAAAAGGCACAAATTTAATTAAATTCGTTGTTAATACGCCGACAAAGTAGAACCGTCTCTTTTCAGATTCATTGCACTCACGTTGCCAGATTGTTCTTCTTTTTCTTGTAATTATTAATGGCTTCCATCCAGGAGAATGATATGCTAGCTCGAGCCAATAGGATTCATTCAATTAATAAAAATGAATTGACAAGTATAGGCAATTCATAATACACTAACAATCTGACAACATGGGTGCAGTTTGCTTCTGCTTTTTTGGCCAGCTGTCAGTGAGCCCCCGTCTTTTTCCAGATAACGTAGAGTTTTCTGTTCGCTTACAAGTTATCCCGTTTTTCAGAGTTTCCTTGTGGCATATTTCGTTTATTTCAACTCAGAAGTGTATACTATGACTCCGACAAGTAATATTTTATTGGAAATAAGCAACATTTTAGGATTACATGCAAAATAACATACCGGTGAGTTAGAAAAACTTTAACATTTTTTTTCTCAAAACCAGTGCATTTGCCGCCTAAACGGAAAAGGAAAATTGTGATCAGCTACCCTTAATTAGCCTATATACGAAATTTTAGCGAAAAATTCAACATTTCCACTAAAGTAAACAATTACCCAAATCAGCTGTTTAGGTCATTGGCGTGTAGGTGTTTTGGACCTAAATTTTTGAAGGCATTTTTCTCGAATTTCTAGCTTCGAGCGCCATTTATAGCAATTTTTCCCCAATTCGTCTCGACCTATATATTTACGGGTTAAAAAATAATAAGTCATTTCCATAACACCCTGTATATTATTATTAATGATACATTATGACCATAAAATTAAATAGTAAATGTCGACATTATTCACTATCGTTGCTAAAAGTATGATACAAACCCAATAAACAGGCATCTGTTGTTACATTTCTCGGAACTTTTATAGATTCAAAACTATCGTGGAATCATCAGCATTATCATTACTTTGTGCAAAAAAAATTCGCTACGTGTTAATTTGTTGTCTGGCAACTGCGTAATAAAATTGATGTTAACCTTCTAAAATTATGTTACATTTTATATCTTTAATCATGCTTGAACTACGGAGTTTTTTCTTGGGGTTGCAGTTTCAGAGCAAATCAAATTTTTATTCAACAAAAAATAATTATTAAAACGATCTTTCTCATGTCGTGAGTTGTTTCCTCAGCTTGGAATCCTTACATTTCATTCTTTGTTCATTTATAACTCCCTAAGTTATGTTGTCATGAGTTCAATGAGCAGTATCACCTTAGGAAAAACATAAATATTGATATTCCTTATCATAGACTGTCGACGGTGGTAACAAATTACACTTTTAAATTTAACAGAAAAGTTCTTTAAAAAGATTCAATAAAACAGTTAAAACGATTTTGACCCATAAAGCATTTTATTCTGTATCGGAGTACCTGAACTCCCATTTTTAATTTAAAGAACATAGAATTTTTAATATTTATTTGTACATATTGCGTTTATTGGATTGCTTTATTATGTATTTAAATTTTGTACCTGATTTTAATACTAAAATAATATGGCAAGTTGTAAATAATAGTTTAGGCCGCGTAAGAAAACGTAACAGTGTTAAAGGTCTTAACACAAATCATTTCTGTTCATTCTTTGTTTCCAGCATAAAAAGCCTAATTCTACAATCTTTCGGCTCAAGTCAAGTCCACAACTGTACCAAAACTCATAATAATATAAAATCTATGCCCTTGAGACCAGCTGATATGGACGAACTTTTTACATTTCTGCTAAACCTCAAAAATAAAAGGCATGTAGTAGTTTAGGCGACGTTCCCATTTTTGCTTTGATTGCTATATCTGGAAATATATAAAATATCCTCTTTCTTACATCTTCAGTCTCTCCATTTTTACAGGTAGTTCTCCCAATAAAACTGGGTGAAACCACTCCCCTATTAAAAAAAGGCGACCCAGAGTCAGCTGAAAATTACATAGTCATAACAGGGCCTACTTACTTCTCAAAACTTTTTGAAAAAGTGTTTACCAACCGCATCGAGTCGTTTTTCTTAAGCGAAAGATTATTAACTTCCGCACAAGACGGGTTTCGAAAAAACTTCTCTACTAGCACGGCTGCCTACGATCTCTTGGAATATATCTATAAAACAATAGATTCTAATTACTATACTATAACTCTATTTCATTTATCTCGAGCGTTTAACTGCGTCGCCGCTGCCATCTAACTCAGAAAGTTGCATGCTCTGGAAATACGTGGTAATATCTTTGGGTAGCTAGAATCATTTGTCCCCAATCGCCAAATAAGAGTAAGACTTCAGGGCTCCTATTTAGACAAACTAAATATGGCGCAAAGCTAATATTATATGCCGATGATGCAATTGTAGTCATATCTGCTTTTACACTTAATCAATTACTTGAAATAACTTATACAATTCTGCTTAGATTTTCTGTTTGGTGCCAAACAAATCACCTAGTTGTTAACACAAATAAAACCCATACATGGCATTCTACAAAAAGCGACAGGTCCCTGATTTAAACTTAAAATGAAATAATAATTCTATTACAACAGTAGAAAAATGCAAGTTTCTGGGTCTTAACATAGACTTACAATTAAAGGGGACAGCACATGTAGACAATGTTGCTTCAAAACTAAACTCTGCTTATTATGCCATTGTCAACTTGTAAACCTTTATGAACCCTAAACAATTAATAAATATATAATAATATATTTGGCCTACTGCCAATTAAGTTTTCTTGTGCTTTACTGGGGACAAAGAAAGAAACTTCAAAGATTATTTATTATTCAAAAAAGAAATGTTGTAAAATTACTCCTTAAGCACACTTGAGTTATGCAGAGAAACCTTTCGACATCATAAGATTCTCACACTTCCTGGTATTCTGATTCTTAGTGCACTGATGTTTGTTAAAAAACGCTCCTACAAGTTTCGAGATATTTCAGATATACATGACCATAGCACTAGAAACTGAAATAAAATCTATATTTCAGGCTACAAAACATCATGATATCGGAAAAGCCCTTTCTGCTTTTGCAGAAGACTATATAATGCACTACCAGAATCCCTTAAAGAAATTTCTCAAATAAAATAGTTAAAAAAAAAGTTAAATGCTATCTTCTTGAAAACAATTTTTACGATATCCGTGAATACCATAACATTATCGTCTAAACGCCTTATAATGTATCACTTTAGATCTCCTTTTGTTGAATTCTTGACGTTGTCAGCAGTACGCATTTTAAATGTATATAGGTATATATATATTTAATAAATCAATAAATAAATATATATGTATGAAATAAATACTATAAATAAATAAATACCTTTTAAATTTTTAATTTTACCAAATTTTAGTATTGCTTAAAAAATTTTAAAATCTAAGTTTGCTTAATATACTACAGCAATCAAATTAAAGGATGAATATTGGCATTATCCACTTTCTTCTTTAAAATGATATCATAATTTTAACCCCAACCCCACCGCTGCCACCAAAAGAAGCAACGGATTTTACTAAATTTCACCATTGCTTATAAAATTTTATTACAAATATACTATAACAAGTAAATTAAATGGTAAATGTTGGCATTATCGACTTATGTTCGCTAAAACCCCACCGCTGACACCACAGCAGCTACCCCTTTTACCAATTTTTATCATCGCCTACCGAATTGTGAAGACAGCTATTTTTTAAACGACGTACCTTAAATTAAATAGTGATCTTTAGCATTATCCATGCTAAAATTTTATAGCAAATTTTAACGATTAAACCCCACCGCTGCCACCAAATTAAGTATTTTTTAAGCAATCTATACTACTAACTAGAATATCTTATGAACAATTATACAGGTTGTCTGCAAAAGGTCTTTACAAAAACCTACCACATATTCTTCAGACCAAAATTAGCCGATTTATGTAAACTTACCTTAGTACAAAGTTGCTTAGTTTGGGCACTAGACGGCGCTGAAGTGACAATTTTTAAATCGTTTTCTGGATTAATTCAAAAACTGCTCATACTATTTTGCCGAAGTTTGGTACGTTGGCATAGCTTTATGGGGCAAGAAAACCCATGTCACAATTCTGATTAATATCAGTCCATGGGCGTAGAACCTGGGTTTTTTACTAATTGCTTGTTTCTGATTGCTACGCCAATGGAACAGGAGGGGTTTGGGCAGAAAATTCAGATGAACCAACTTATTTGCTACAAAAAAGGTACTCTTGATAAGACTCAATTCCTCTGACGGTTTAATTAAGTTAAATCAGCTAAGTTTGGTCTGAAGAATATGTGGTAGGTTTTGGTAAAGACCTTTTACAGACAACCTGTATAATACTTCGACCATAAAATTAACTGGTGAACTAAGGCTATCCATTGCTGCTGCTAAATTCATAGAGTGAACTTTAACCTTAAGTGTATAAAAAGTAAAATTAATATCTAGTTTTTTTCCAATTAGAAATACTTGCCACAAACACAATGTAAACACACTTAAAACTACTACGCCCCCATTTTTCCTTCCGTGCAATGTTTTGGCTGCTGATGTCACTAGCGCCCTTCCAGAATTGTCATCCATCAAGCAGGTGAGCATTTGTTCGAACTGCATTGACGTCAGCGGCACACAAGGAGAAATGGGAGCGTAGCCCAAATAACAAAGGTCGACCATTGTTTAAGTTAAATATACCTCAATCCAGAGCTGTGCGGTACTCAAGTACAAGTACTTGATGAATGTACTCTAAGTACATATAGTGTACTTGGTACTCAGAGTACATTAGGCCAGTATGTACTTGTACTTGTACTCTCACTGCATACCTGAAACTCTAGACTATATATGTTTAAAATATGGAATAAAATCGAATCAAATTATCGCCACAGTTACTGATAATGGTACTAACTTTGTCAGAGCTTTTAAAGAATTTGCGTTGTAAGAATCTGCAGAAAACGAGTCCAACAAAAATGGGAACTCGCACTTAGCGATGAAGATGACGACGCAGGTGAGGATGACAATACCACGGACAAAACATATTCATGCAACTGACAAATGTCGTAAACTGTGGGCAAGGGCGGATGGGCCAGGAACCGCAGAAATTATAATGGATGTTTTGGGTCACACCTTAAATAGTCCTGGTGAAACCCGTTGGAATTCCCACTTTGACTGCATATCTTGGATCTTGCATTAAGATACAAAGCCAAAATTGGCTACTATATATCCATACGATTTTAAAGAAATTAAAATCCAGTATTTGGAAGTTTATTGTCAAGTATTAAAGTCTTTGGCTACAGCTTTGGATTTACTACTGGGTGAAACAAGTACTTACTTTGGTTATCTACTTCCAATATTGACTTCATTAGCTAGCAATTGGAAGAATATGAAAGTCCATATTCAGGGCCCTAGACATTACAGTGCAAATTTGATTTTGGGCGCATGTCTAAAGGCTTTGTATAAACTGTTTACCTCATACTTTTCATTTGGAATGTGAAGAAAAACTAATAGCCTTCGGTCTTTGCTCAAAATTAAAACTTCAGTGGTTTAATAGTTTTAATACCCTAAAAAGTGAGATTCAGGCCTAGATTGGTATTCCATTGGACAGTGTAAAACAAACATTTATTTCATATGCTGAACGGCTGCTAAATTCTTAAAATGTTGATAATGGCAATGGCAGTAGTATATATTTATGTAGATAGTAATGAACAGGATCCTGTAATAGAATACGATGGGTTTTTTGATTTTGTCGAAGTCGAAACTGAATCCAAGGAATCTAGGTAAACAAACAAGATAAAAGAAAATTGTGTTGAAACTTTTACATTATCTTGAGGATAAGAGAACCGATCTGCCAATGTGGAATTGGTTTATAAAGAGGTATATTCTTTATTGTGAATATATCCAAAATTAGTCAACTAAATACAACACAAAATTTATTTTCTGTATTTGCTTAATTGTGGATATTTAATATACTTACCTTTTCCGTATACTAGTTTGAACAAAACCCATTAGATTATAAAATGAGAAATAAATTAATGTACTTGGTATTCTGTACATACAAAAGTACTCGAGTACTTACTAAAAGTGCTATTGTACTGTGTGTACTTGGTACTCGAGTACCTTTTGAAAACAGTTCTTGTACTCTGTACTCGAATACTTTCTTCTTGTACTCGGAACAGCTCTGCCTCAATCCAATATATAAATAATCATTTATAGACCTATTATTATCGATATTCATTATAGTCTTTATATAATTTGAATGCATTTTAATACGACTGTTATTCTTGAAAGATAAATGAAGGTCAAACATTAACCAATTTTAGTGCGGGCTATTTCACTTGTTACCTATGTCTGAACACCAATGAATTGACAAGTTTATGTTAACCCATTAAATTTCCATTTCTACATTTACTGTTGGCTTATAGAATTTACATATTATACGATATTAGTCGACTTTTACTGTATTGTGAAATGGGGAATGGGATAATAGTCATTGTTTATTAACGTTCTTATCTCGCAATTTATAGCTTTCAATTAAAATTAATTAAACAAATCAATGACTTGACCTGAATAACGGCATTTCTATTGTAAACAAGAAACTAAATATAGTTGCAGTAGACATTGCAGTAACAATAAAACCACGGCTTGTACTTCGTAATCAAATTAATGAAATTACGAAGTGCAAATTAACAACCTTCAAACTATAACGGTTGCTGTATTCAATGCTAGATAATAATTGTCACGAAGGAATAATTATGAACTTCTTTCTAAGGTACTAATTAATAATTTAGTACCACGCAAGGTTTTACTAATTAACTTTTTTTTTCGTTCTTATACTGTATAAATCCACTTTCATTCAAAACTAGATTGCTTCTTAGATTTCTTTACAAGGGAACACCTAGGGGAAGATTATGTAAATATTCCTTTCTTCTTATTAAATTTTATAAACTTTTGTATACATTTAATGAATTTTCCCATATTTAGGGATAGAGTTTTATTCTTTTACGTGTTAAATAATTCATGATTCTTTTAAAACGTAAAATAAGTAAACTAGTTCTCAAGAAATTGTCCCGAGACAATTTCCTATCCCAAGCGAAAGATAAACATAATAAGCCACTCTTATTCGGCAATCAAGAAACGGGAAAGATAAACATTTTTATAGGCGTAAGTTCGAAAGACATTTAAATAAAACGTAATTAGGCAAACAATAGGAGGATTCAAGTTCTGATACAGGGTAATCGGAAAATGTGATAAGAAAAAGACAACAAGAAATTCTAACTAGGGTTTTCTTTTTTATACCACTTCAGGAAAAATCTATAATAGTGCCCCGGCAAAGTACAGATACATACATTCCAAATATTTAATTGATATTACCAGTGCGGTTTCACGACATGTATACCGAGTGATGCATGAGTTAGTTGAACATAGGAAACGCCATGTAAATTTTGAGGTGACTAAATATTGGCTCCCTTGTACATTTTAGAGAAAAATTTAATAATAAATAAATCGTCTTTATTCCGCTATTTTGAGATATTATAAAAACAAAATTAAATTACTAGAAATATATACATGTTCTAGCTGAAAAGGCGAAGTGTCGTCCATAAAGCTGGATTTATAAACTCGAAAAGTTGCTGAGGTTGAAGTTATGATCAAGTTTGTGAGGTTAGATATTCCGAACTCCGAGCATAAAAATTGGTTATCTCGAACTACCCGGGAAGTTTTCAAACCTTACATGGCTTTACATCAACAACATGAACGAGTGTATAAATGGAACTGAATGTTCCTTTTAGTTTAAATTGAACTCCTATTTCCAACACTAACTGAACCTCAACCTCGCCAACTTTTCGAGTTTATAAATCCAGCTTAATGGGCGTTTTTCTACTTAACCTTAAAATAACACTAAAATTTATATTTATATATTTACACATATAGGTATATAATCATATATTAATTTATTAATTTTAGGCTGACAATCATACATTTAAACCATAATATAGAGAACGTAAAGTGCAAAGAGTATATTACACTGCTATTGATACAATGAAAAATAAAAGTATGATGATAGTATTCCAAAGCGATAGCAGTTGTACAGTCAGCAAAGTCAGCATTGATCCCTGTTAAGAATTTCCGGCCTGTAGCAACAATAGTGCATCTAATTGTTTTTTGAAATTTTTAATGTCGTAGTTGTAATAGTCATTAGTTAAATTATTGTAGTGGATGCTGAACTGAAACGAAAAGGAACTTTCAAATACTGCTGTGCAGTGTCTGGGAATGACCATAAGATTTATGTTTCGCGTGTTTACGTTATTGATGTCTTTAAACTTGGTAAGCTTACGTAAGAGGAGGAAGGCTGATCATTTATTAGTAAGCAGTGACCCAGAGTGAAGAGATGAAGTTGCCGAAGTTTATTTAGTTTCAATCGGCCTGTATCCAGAATCTTATTACTGACATTTTCATGTCTTCTTATGCCATAGGCAAAGCGATAACATGAGTTCTGGATTTTTTGTAATCTAGCTTTATCGACCGCGGTTAGACAAGGTCCATAGACAGAATCACAATACGACAATTTCGAGATGATCAACGACTCGCAAAGTTTCAATTTCATTGTAGAATTTAGAATTTCACGACTGCTGTATAGTTGTTTTAACATACTATATGATGTTTTGCAGAGCTGACTAACGTGCTTTGTAAATCTTAGGTTGCTATCGAACCAAATACCTAGATTTTTACACTCTGTAACAAATGTGAGAGTCTCCTCATTGACCTTGATTTTAAGTTGGTTAGTAGCAATGCTTTTTCGGTTTAATTTAAGATGATGTGCAAAAGATATGTCAGTCAGGACTTTTAAATCGTTATTAATTTGTTCATTTGGCATTGACGAAACGAAAAGTAGCGTCAGTGATAACATTTTCGTTGAAGATGCTTTAATTATAGCTAAATATGAGCTATTCTATTAAGGAAAAAGTAACTATGATTAAGTGGTATTATACAGAAAACAGTTAAGAGCAGTGTCTAAAATGTTTTCAGTTCGATTCGATGATAAGCCCAGCCCTTCCATTCCATAAATTAAACTTATCGTAAGTAAACTTGAGTTCAAAGGCATAGTAATAAATAACTATACATGCTCAACTCAGAATGTCAATAAAGCTGAAGAAAGGAATAGATATCTTCATATTTTACTGCACGTGGACAAAAATAAAATGATCAGTGCGAGGATTCTTGGGCAAGCCGTAGGAAAACATCAAACCACAGGGTTGCGCACCTAAAAACAACATAAATATTTTCCTTACAAGTATGAAACACATCAAGAGCTACGGCAAGGTGATGAAGGACAGAGAATGATATTCTGTTTTAGGTAATAGAAGGAATTTTTTGAGAAATATTTGTTTTACCAATGAGTGTACATTCACCATCAACAACGAACCAAATGTCCAAAATTGCCGGCATTGGAGCCAAGAAAATGAACATCGTCTTGTTCATACTCGGACGCAATATCCACAACAAATAAATGTTTGGGCGGGAATTGTATTGTATATTATTGGAGCATTTTTTATGGAAGGCAACCTTACATCAGTACCCTATTTGGACTTGCTACAAGATCGAATTGAACGCGCATTAGAAGAAGTTGTACGCGAAAATCAGGAGATCTGGTATCAAATGGGTGGTTGTCCTGCCCATAATTCTCTCATGGTTAGGAAATACTTGCAAGATATTTTTAGCGAAAATATTATTGGTCCACAATCCTTTGGCCAGCCAGGTTTCCTGACCTTTCGCCAAACGAGTTTTTTCTGTGGGGTCGCTTAAAAAATTTTATATTATATAAAGATTAAAAATTTGAAAGTCCAGACCAGCTAAAAAACTGTATTTCGTTAGAATGTGACAGAATTTCTCAATATTAACTCAGTAATGTAAGAAATAAATTCTATGATCGGCTAAAATATTGTTTAGCTGTTAATGGAGGGTTGTTTGAACATTTAAGTAATTATAGTTTTTGTGAAAATAAATCTGTAGTCTTAGGTATGAGTAGTAGTACTTTTGGGGGGGCCATGGCCCGGCGAGTAGGCCTAAAAGGCCCTTTTCGCCATCCCCGTTCCACCCCTCAACAACTACCCTACCCCAAAACTGAGTCGCCGCGTCTTTCTCAGAAAGACAAGCAGTTTCTCCCAGTTCAAGGTACTCAGCTCCTGTCGCGTCAGTGTTGTCGTGCCAAGAATATTTCTTCTTGCGCGACCCCACCTGTCGCATACTCCTATTAGATGGTAAGGGGTCTCCTCTCCAGTTCCGCAGTTGGGGCAGAGTGGGGTTTCCCCTATTCCCAAAAGGTGCAGGTGTCTATTCAGCCTGCAGTGGCCTGTCAAGATTCCTATCAGGTCTGCCAGAGTTGCTCTTCCCTTTGACAGCAGCCAAGTGGCTCGAGAAGAGCTTGGCTCTGGTACCATCTCTTTGGCCTGTCTACAAGCGTCCATAACTCTCCAGTCAGCGGTCGTACGACTCCAAGCCCATTCGGAGAGAATTTTCGACGCCTGTGCTCTGCTTATTCCTAGTCTTAGGTATGAAATCAAATCAAATCAAAATATGCTTTATTGTCATAAAGTATTATTTTTATCGACAAAGCCTTTTTTTAAAATTAAATTACCAATAAAATATAATAATATAGTAAAACCTAAAATATCGGAATAAAAAAAATGCAAATAATTATGACAGAGTATCACCAAAATATTCATCCAGAGTATAATAAGCTTTTTCCAATAATAAATATTTAACATTTTTTTAAGCATTTTAAGATTTGATATTTTCTTTATAAAATCTGAAAGATAATTAAAAATTTTTTTAGAATCATAAATTATGGATTTTCTTACAAGACTTGAAGAAGGAATATGTAATAGTACATTACATACCGAAGAGGGAAGTATGCGCGAACACGTTTGTAACAATGAACGACACATTATACTTTAACCTGTATCTCCATAAGTCGACTGGTTCAAAACTTTGCTTTAACTGGAAAATAAAATTTCTCTTGAATTTTATTGCACAGGTTTTTATTAACAAATCAATCACTTTGTCATTTTATACCCTAGCATGGGTATGACATACTAACACATTTCTAACTTAGACTCGTCAAACAACCACTTAACTCTTCTTAAATACTTTTTACTACTTTTACATACTTTCAAATACGTTCAAATACTTTCCAACCATTTTTACGTAGAGAATTTGTCGTTCCACGGAGCGCAACCTTTCTCTGTAGAAATCAGCGTGACACTACACTTTACTTTACTTTGAATCACTTTTGACCATTTTTACGTAGAGGATTTACCGTTCCACGGAGCGCAACCTTTCTCTGTACACTAGTCTGTTGACAAAACATTGTCCGTTTCGTACCATCTACCGACACCTTGACCAATCAGGTACTGATACGTCACAATCCAAGATGGTTCACTTCACGTCACAATAATGTTGCCAACCAATGAGAAAGACATCCACTGTTAATATGCAAGCGGCGTGTATCATATTTACATTTACGTGTTAGGAAATGATACAGAATCGCCGACCGTGTTTTTTTATACATAAGGTTTTGATTTAACTTATATTTTTATGGATGCACAACGTTGCCATTACTGTAATATGCGGGTTGCCATTACTGTAATATGCGGCCTTGCAGGTTTTAGCATTTAGTAGTTACATGAAAACATAGTAATTGGGCACAAATGCGGCGTTGCCGCTTAGATTAGTATTACGTTACATTACATTTCATAGAATTGAGTTCCACGCTTTTACTTTAACTTTGTACTGGGTCACGACAGAAGTATGACGTGTGTCTCAAACAGGAAGTTGTTCATTACTGAAATTAGTCAGTTATCCGAGACGCGAAGCGTCAAGGTTAACGTTAATCTCGAGACAGTAATGAAAACTTCCCTCCGAGGTTTGTATACTATTTTATTTACAACCACACCGTTAATTAAAAATTAGATATCTGATTTTTTTCAAATGTAGTAAAAATGTCAAAATATGCCATTTATTGTTTTGGCGCCATACAAAAATATGCTGGTTGTGTCATTCAAATATGTTCTGGTTGCAGTGCCATAGTAATGGAGCATACCTTTAAACAATTTAAACAATGAGGGAAATGAGTGAATGAAATGGAAGAGGGAAGTAGACGTAGGTAATGTGACACTTTCAAGCCTTTAATAAGGTTAGTAATGTCAACATTACATGTATGGTTGTAAATAAACATATATTAAAGGTTTGTCTGGTATTATAAATATGTGAATTAATACTATTTCTATGCATTTTATGAATCAAACAAACTGTTTCCAATATAAAAATGGAAGTTAGTGTTAAAATTTTTGGTGAGATAAATAAATAATGTTACCTTAAATTAAAGGCTTAGTAAGAAAAACATGTTGGTGTCTTTTATTGTGGATGTGTGATTGCCAGATTGGTCAAACAAAAATGTGTTTTTAATGTCAAATAGTCTCTGTTCGCTATATCCAGCTTTACGTCAATTTTTGACAATAGCGTTATAGAAATTATTTGCTGGTGTTTGCTGTATTATCTAAACTATGAAAATTTCGTAATTTTGCCATCACATTTAATTGAATAAGTTAAGATTGGCTTATTAAAAGTTATTCAAACTTGGCACATGGGTTTATTATATCGGCATCTTTCAAAAAAGTATAATAATATTTTTCTTTAAAATGTACAGGGGAGCCAATATTAAGTCACTTCAAAACTTTCATGGGATTTTCTATGTTCAACTAAGCCATACATCACCCGGTATAGCTAATATATTGCTTATAAGGTGTTACAGAAATGTATCATTTTCTACACAAAATACGATGAAAAGGGCACAATAATTACTATTTTTTTTTTGAAATAATAAAAGCAAGTTAGACGAAGGGTTTGAATATTTATAGTACAGTTGTGCATTTGTCTTGCCTTGGTACTTTGTAGAAAAGAAAATGGATATGTTAGAAGCATACCTATAATTGTGGGAAGCCTCAATACAGCGCCTTATTAAAACTGTAAAACAGTAAAACAAACACTTATGCTATTAATATATTTACTTATGTTATAAAACCTGTACTCCTCAGAGAAAATGTTAGTATTCAGCACACTGAAAACAAAAACAAAACAGCGGTAATGAAAGTAGTATATGGATATAGTATGTTACATTTAAACAAAAATAAAGCTTTTAATGTTAAATATGGAGGCAACAGTAAAATAGCAGTGGTATTGACACATTTTATTGACGCATAATTGGATACAATGTAAATTATTTTGTTAAGATGGTAAGAAGAGAAAAGCAAAACCATTGTGCATCGTGAATAAGGATGGTATCCACAATTCGCACTGGAAAATAAATAGGCAACCATAACTTTCATAGTACACAGTACAAATACGATAATAAATATGGAAAATATAAGGCAATAAAAAAAGCCGGCATCCCAACTAAACTCAATTGGAAGTACACAAAAATTAGTATAAATATATCGGTAACAAACATATTATAAAGAACTAAATTTTAGTCGTTTTCCAACAATTATGGCAAAGCAACACAGTGCACTTGTTTCTTATTGCGAACTTACACTAAAAGCAACTGAACTATAACTTAAATAAACCTAAACCATGAAAGTCTAATCTATTAACCAGTTTTTTACGAAAATTGCACAAAATCGAATAAAGAACTGAAAATGACGCCCACAAATCTCACAATGCAAACGCCAAATACTGTGTAAATAGAGAACAAAAAGACGACTGGCTTTGAATAAGACAAACGTCAATTTTAGAGGAATATCAAAAATCGTAGAAACCGGTACACGAGGTTAATTTTCTTGAAAGTGTTTTTTCTTATTTCAGGAGGCCTAAAATGTCACGTAGCAAAACCGTATAAAAAGGCAAGCGGTTGATTAAATTGCATTAAAACAAGCGCTTGATGCAGGTTTTTATGATAATCCAGACCAGAAAATGTCATACAGAGGCGCTGCAAAAGTATTTAAGATTTCTCGTTTAACTTTGACTTGACATC
This sequence comes from Polydrusus tereticollis, assembly GCA_963920685.1. Classification (NCBI taxonomy): domain Eukaryota; kingdom Metazoa; phylum Arthropoda; class Insecta; order Coleoptera; family Curculionidae; genus Polydrusus; species Polydrusus tereticollis. The sequence continues at coordinate 29,443,032 of OY987332.1, read as the reverse complement.
TGGATAAAATTAAGAAGTGTAGTGTAAGGAATTTTCAATATTTCGTTAAATATGCAGTCAAAACGGTGTTTACAGAGCTTTAAAAAAGTAGCTTGGTCAACCATATTAAAACCATAGCCAATATGCAATATGGATTAACGAAGAAAAATGTCACGCAATTTCTTAAAAAATAGCTAAAGCAAATAACAAAACATATCCTGAAACTTGGGATTAGGAACAAATAGCCGGAGAAGAATGGATGATGGAAGCGACAAGTCTTAGCCGGGTAACGAGTTTTATTCGTTACAACATTAATTGTTATTTCAAAACTATGAAAGATATTCCCGATAGATTCGGCCCCATGCCTCCCGAATAAATATGGAACTTGGAGACAACTGGCCTTAGCGCTATGCAGGACCTGTCAAAAATAGTTTTGACTATGTAACCTGAACTAACCGATGCTCATTTTTCTACGCGTAAACTTTAAGGATAGGATGTTGTTTACTGGCCCTCCAGGTTGTATCGGAGCTGCCAATGTAACAGGGTGGTCAAATAAACAAGCTTCTTTGAAGCTCTTAGTCCATTTTCTTGGCTTGATTAAGCATTGTAAGGAATACTTTTACTAGTGGATAGTCACGAGACACACCTCTCTCTGTTCAAGCTCTTGAAAAAGCCTCGGCTGCTGATATCGTCATAGAAACATTTCCTCCGCACACCTCCCACAAGCTCCAGCCTCTCGACCTTCCTGTTTATTCTCCTCTGAAGGCTTTTTACAGCCAGGCTCTAGAAGCATGGCTTTACAGGCATAAAGGGAATACTTTTGACATATATGCTGTTGCACAGGCTCTAGGTGTAGCTTATACAAAGGCATTTACGCCAAAAATATTCCTAGCGGTTTTCGAAAGCAGGAATTTGTCCATTAGACCCAAAAATCTTCACAGACGATGATTTCTTGGGCGCGTGCGTAACCGACCGTTATGTTGAACAACAACCTTCAAATGACCTAAAAGTGAGATTTGAAACAGAAACAAAGGAAAAAAGGCGACATTCTTCGGATTTAATGAATTTAAACGAATCAATTCCAGGAACTGATGTTCAGTGTACCTCAAATGAAATAATTCCTGATACTTCTTCCGATGTTCAGTCTAATACTTTAGGTTCAGATGCCTATATGCCTACATAAGAAATAATCAAACTGAGCAGATACAGTCATATCCGAAGGCAGAGCCAAAGGAAGGAAGGCGGGAAAGACTGAAAAAGATGATAGCCACTGATAAGCCAGAGGGAGAAGCTGTAAAAAAACAAAAAGCCGCAAAGAAAAATTATACTAAAGCAATATAGGGCAATAAAGAGAAATCGTCGAATGCTAGAGCATCGGAAGATTTCTTTTTAATGCTGCTCATATAGAAAATGTTATTTTTAATGTTGCGCATATAGAAAATGTTCTTTGCTCATATAGAAAAACCTACAAAATAAGTAAAGAGTAAGAAAGGATGGATAAAGAATGATCATCTGAAAGTGAAGATAAAGTTCCTAATCTTGTCTCGACTGATGATGAGGATAGTGCTGAAGAAGAATACCTATATTGCCAAAATTCAAAATAAGCTGATCGTTGTGGATAGAAGTGGTACAGATGCATAAGTTGTGCTTGTTGGAAACATTACCTGTGTGCTGATGTAGAAAGCAACTAAGTACTTTTTATTTGTATTTTTATATCGTGTTTTATTTTTATTTAATAAGTTATGTTATCGTTGTATTTTTTGTGCATACTTCAAGGTATACAATAGTTGTTCCGTGGTATACTTTCTCCAAAGTCAGTTTGATGACATAAAAAAGCTTCCACCGGGCTGCAAAGGGACCGACATCATAATCGGGGTTGTCAGATCTATTTTTAAAAATTCTTAAGTTTTCATAATTAAAACTCTTCTTTTATACCAGCATTTAATTGATAGTCAATATCTCTCTTTGAAAGCTAGTTTGCAAATGTACTTCGAAGCAAGAAATTTTCAATGTCAAAAATAGAAGAAACAAGCCATTCATAAATATTATAATAATTTTTCAGAAGTATTATTTATACAAAAACAATTTAATTCAAACTAAAAAGGAATTTCACTGTTGTTAAACAAAAAAAGATAAACAATTAACAACCCCTTATATTCCTCCTACACTTACGAAAACATTGTGGCATATAAATACAAATTTATATACTGTAGACAAGAACAGCAAATAGTTTAAGGTTCTGCCAATTGAGTGATTCCTTATCAGCTTCAAAACCAGGTGATGTTTGAGTATGCAATATTAAGCGGACAGACTAATTGAAACGATTTACTGTAACTTACATATTTCATTTTCTGCTATAACTGTGTGGTTTCAGACGAGTAAGTTTTTACTTGGTAACTATATTTCATTATATCAGTATGACTTTTTGGCGACAATTAACAGAAGGTCAAGGTGAATTATCACAGGAATATAATGAGTCGGTGCCAGAGTCGGTCATCGAAAGTGAAATAAGTCTGGAATTAAGAAACAAAGATTTACATATTAAAGAGGAAAGAAAAATCCAAAATTCTTCACAAATATTTAATATCTCGGTCTACGCGTTTCGGTTTTTAAACCCATTTTTAAGAGCTGTCTAAAAAGTTCAATTATATAATAATCTCAATTTCAATACAAAATTATTTGGTGTTACTTACATAAAATAAACACAAACTTTACATTAAGGACACAAACAAGCTCACAATGGCGAGCACAGGTTAACTAACTATATAAAATTACATTATTTACAACATTTAAAAAAATAAAACAAAATATACCGAACCAGAGCGACCTCTAGATTGCACAAAGAGAGGTTCTATTATTTAAATAAACATTCACTACTTAAACTCGTTCACAATTCTCGCTGCCTCCCTATAGTGGGCGTTGACAGGATCGTTCAAACACTCAATTTGATTATTTATCTCTACATTGGCTATTTCTATGTTTTCTAAAAAATTTAGCTTATGGCCTTTATTCGCATTATGTAGCATTTTAAAGTTGTCTTTAGTATTAAAACTATGTAAATTATCTCTCGAATGTAGGCCAAAAGCTGATCTCCTGTCAATAGGCGATTTCTGAGAGTTTAAATGTTCTTTTATTCTAATATTAAAACTACGTCCTGTCTGACCAGCATATTTAGCTGTGCAAGAGTTACAAAACAACAAATACACCCCACTCTTGTCAAGCACGTTAATTGAATCCTTCACTCTCGAGAATAAGTTACGCAAATTGTTTACCGATTTGTAAGCTATTTTAAAATTGTTGTTTAAGGACTTCAATACGTTACCCACTCTCAGAGAAACAGCGCCCAAAAAAGTTAGCCTTATATACCTAGGAGGTTGAAAAGATGTTATGGTCTTATCCAAAGGGTCAATCAATACCTTCTTAAGCATGCCAATAATTTTTTTTTTATTAAATTATTGATTAGTGATATCTTGTATCCGTTGTTATAAGCAATTTGAAAGATGATGTTCTTTTCCCTCTCAAATTCCAAAGGTAAGAGTGGGATGGTAAACAAACAATGGATCAAAGAGTTAAAAGCTGCCATTTTATGAGCTAAACAATGATTTCAGTCAGCAGGTGTAACATTGTCTGTATGTGTGTTTTTCCGATAAATAGCATACTCAAAAAAGTTATTCACCCTCTTTATTGTCAAATCTAAAAAATTCAGACAACAATCAGATTCTATTTCTTTTGTAAATTTGATGTGGTTGTTTAAAGAATTTAAAAAATTTAAAAAAATTCCAACTCATTCCCTGTTCCTGTCCATACGATAAAAGTATCATCAACATATCTGCGCCATTATAAAATTGTATCTAGAAGGTAAAAATTTGAATTAAACAACTTATTTTCAAAATCACCCATAAAAATTTCACCTAAAAAAGGGGAAAATACCTGAACCCATGGGTAAACCATCCGTCATTTTAAAAAACTTGTCATTAATTCTAAAAAATCTAAACCTAGACATTTATTCAAAAGGGACATTATACCCCTCCGCACATTATCAGACAGAGACAAGTTCTTTCCAAGCAAACATTCCACGATATTCACCAACAGTTGTCGGGGGATACTTGGAAACAGATTGACCACATCAAAAGAAACCAAAAGGCAATCATTTTGTAAGTTAATACTTTTTAAATCTTGAATTTATTCATTGATGTTCTTAATACTGTATTTATTTTGATAACTCAAGAGGTTTCTCAAACATTTGTCTAGCCATTTTGCTAAAAAATATGCCGATAAAGATACAAAACTAACAACAGGTCTAATTGGCATATCATTTTTGTGAATTTTGACCATACCGTATAATAAAGGGGTACTGGAATTCATAGGAATTACAGGTTTATTTATCTTAAGTTCATCATAAAAATGTTGGCCATTAATCAATATTTTAAGTTCTGTAGTGTAAGACGGATTTGGATATTTCTTAAGTTCGATAATCATATTACTATTATCCAAAAAGTTTTGAATCCTATTGAAATATTGTTGTTTTTCCAAAATTACCAAACAATTGCCTTTGGCTGCCTTTCCCAATACTAAGTCATTTAATTTTATTTTTTGTCTCAAAGTTAGGCAAATATTCTTTTGTACATGAACTTTATTATTACATCGTTGGATTTTTCTTTCCTCTTTAATATAAGTAATCTTTACCCCGGAGATATCTATGATTCAATTAAGATTTACATGTTCAATGTCAACGCATTATTTTAATATGTACGCGTGTTTAAAGAAAAAATAATCCGGGAAAAATGCGCTTTGTACAAGAATTAATGAATTAAGACAACTTGGATTTTATAAGAATTTATAACGTAATTAACTTGGAGACTGTAACCGGTCATTCCATAAAGCGGAAACCAATAAATCAAAAATTCAAAACGGCTGGCAATAATACTACGGATTTTATTCTGCGAACTATTTACAACTTTTACGATTAGAACTAGTAAGTGATAAATTGAGAGGTAACTCTGATTATGAGTAACAATTTTTAGAAATATTGCGCGGTGTTTTGTTAAAATGTGGCTTTAAAAATAAAAAATTAGTTAATCCAAATTTATAATGGATTCCCCGCGTATCATTGAACTACGACAGCACTATTTGCGCAATATAAAGGAGTACCTTGAATCCGATAAAAGCATAATTTATTTAGAAGAAACTTGGTTTGGTTGAGTATGGTTGAGTAGACATTGCAAACTGTACTTCTGGCACATCGTGTTCGAGAGGAAAACGGCTTTGTACCTAATGTGTTGCTCTGGTCAGACATCAAAGAATATCGCACAATAATCAATCTTCAACTTTAAGCGCAGTTGTTCTTGTTAATATACGACAGGTAATAACGAAATCAGTAGCGATGTATGGAGAAATTGCGTAGCTCATGTTATAAAAACAGAAAATGGATATTCTGTTTCACCACCTATAGCGCCAGTAGTAATTCAACCTGAAAGCGATTCTACTTCTGAAGGTTCTGACAATTACAGTCATTAAATTGTTTATGAAATTTAAATTAGTTATGTTCCTTAATTATTATGTATCTTAAAAACTTGATATATTACAGAACGTTTACTGTGATTTTGCTAATGCAATCAATTTGTTGTTAAAATGTATATAGTGAATTCTAACTGCTAACTGTATATTGTATATTCCAACTAACATAGTACTATCCTTCTCTTGGCAAGGAAAACTCATACCTCCTGGCGATCCTAGCTGGACAAAGACAATTTTTTTAAATTGTTTTCGGCAAAATGAGCATTTTCTTTTTACCGAAAGACCATTTTAAAACTATTAAAGGCAGGCGAAGTCACGGATATAAACCTTTCATCGATATAAACTATATTTAATAAGCTGCAATATATACTATGATATCATATTAAAAATTTACAACAATCCGCATCTTAATTATTTGGTAGAATAGACGCCCATGGTCAGGAGTTAAGCTTGGAACAACTATACATGAGGTACCTTGAGCCACCCACTCAGAATATTAAGGCTTTTCTTGTCAATTTTTGTAAACTTAAATTAGGGAAAGGGGAAAAAAAGGCTAAAAGTCTTTCTCCACTAATTTAATAGTGAGCTATTAAAGGCTCAATTTTAAAGTTAAATTGTCTCTACATGTTTCAAAGGTAATAACCTTCATCTTCAGGAGACCAAAGTAGTGCTGCAGTTATTATTAGCAGTAGAGAGAAAACTGTTGGTGGAAAATGACGTTGATTGAGCTTTTTTTTTTTTTTTATTTTTTTATTTATTTATTTATTTATTTTTTTTTTTTTTTTTATTTAAAAATATTTTGACAAGATATTAATAATTGAATGTAATCAGCATGCTAAAATTGGAATTGAATGTGGAATGTTATATTTAAATCAAAGTTTATGAAAAGACACTGTCAATCTGTGGTCGAATTTAAAACGGGAAGATTGACAGTGTCTTTTCATAAACTTTGATTTAAATATAACATTCCACATTCAATTCCAATTTTAGCATGCTGATTACATTCAATTATTAATATCTTGTCAAAATATTTTTAAATAAAAAAAGCTCAATCAACGTCATTTTCCACCAACAGTTTTCTCTCTACTGCTAATAATAACTGCAGCACTACTTTGGTCTCCTGAAGATGAAGGTTACTACCTTTGAAACATGTAGAGACAATTTAACTTTAAAATTGAGCCTTTAATAGCTCACTATTAAATTAGTGGAGAAAGACTTTTAGCCTTTTTTTCCCCTTTCCCTATATTTCAACTCCACTTCGAGAATGGACTATTTCTTTAAATTAAACTTAAATTATTTATTGATTATTTATATAATAAACTCGTTGAAATTACACAAAAGTATTGGTATAGTTTAAAATAGCTGGAATCAGGAAATTCAGTCCAAAGTTATAACGATAAATTCTAAATGTGGCCCAAGATGCAACACTCTCCCCTACTCAATTGTTTGACAAAATTAAATAAAAAAATATAACACTAAAATTACATAAAGATTTCAAAAATAACCAAATTGGTATTTAAAATTTTAGGGGTAGATGCCCTGGGAGATCAGGGGGTTGAATCTAAACTGACGTGTTTACCAAATCATCAGCAGAAGAAATATTTCACGCTGTTCTTTTTTCAAATTGATACCCTGTATATAAATTAAAATTAAATTGAATTCAAAAACACTCTGATAAAATATGGATCTAGGTCACGCCGTATTTTGTCGGTCTCGCTGTTATAATAAATTTTCTCGACAAACATTTTTATATCCCTACCTATTTCTTATTTGAAACTATAAATCAGTGAACTAATCCCCGATGGGAATAATTTATTTTTGGATATGCAAGAAAAAGCTGTTAGAGAAACGCGTATAGCATAAAATCCCGGCAAAAGTATGGCCTTAGGAAAGTATGCGCTCAAAAAGAACACGAAATATTTGAGATTTTGTTGATCTACTGATTTTTAAAATGTTTTAATTTATTGGTTTTGTGTTAAATGAGAATAAAGTAAGAGAACAATTCCTTGGGGCTTACCAAGCGCATGTATACCGTGGAACCAGGGAAACTCGATCAGGTTAGTTTCAAAACTATTGCTGATAATAATACAGTTAATTTAGTCTTAACTATTCCTAAAGTTTACGAGAAATTCAAAATTAAACTATTTAAATCCAAAACAAAGTCAAGCTGTGCAGACTAAAACTTTCGGTGCTTAACGAGGGTGGGTCAATATTATTTACAACAATCTAAGATCTCTATGTTACTTTATTTTATGATTTAATCCTCTCAAAGTGCACTAAGCCCACCGTTTTTCTAAGTTCCCGATTCCTTCTCTAAAGTGGTTTTCTTGAAGAACCTCGAAATAGTCGTTAAACACTAGATGGCCCCATCATTGCCAACCCCAACGTATTGTCCAGGCGGGAAAGTCGTACCCATGTTGCAAAAATAAATATTTAAATAACCCGCCACCCTTTGATTGCCACACCAGTGATCGCGGGTTACCCATACCTGGTATGACTCTAATTACATTGGGGTTTTCTTCAGCCCACGTATGCAAATTATAAAAATTTATAATTCCCTTTGTTGTAATTGATGCTTCGTCTGTAAATAGTATACGAAGAGAGAAATGTCGATCCTTTCCCAATTTATTTAGAAACCACTGACAAAATTCTTGTCTAGGTTCATAATCTCTGGATAAACGTTCTTGCACTCGTGTGAAGTGCTCTGGTTTCAACTATTGCTTCTTTACAACTCTGTGTATAGACGATGTAGAAATATTTCCTATTTCATTAGACACGATTCTAGTACTTATGCTTTGACATAACGGACTATGGCACAGCTTCAACCCGTCAGAATGGATTTTACCAGTCGTTCAAATATTGTAGTGCAGTGCAAATATCTGTACTTATTACTTGTGGTTTGCTTATGGTGTTCTGCGGTTTTTACTCCTTCGTAAAATGTATGGAAATAGTAGTTGCGCCAAGTTTAATGGCTTTCAAATAAACAAAACCTAAAGCAGAATCTATCAAATTGCATTCAAAATTTGGTTATATCTGAGATAAGTGTATAAGCTAGCTCCAAGTGTAAAGTTCTTACATACCTAATGCTAGGTTTGTGGCTACCTAGCCACAGAATTAAACTACAAGCTTCCATTATATTGCTATTTCGATTCATTTTAGATAATAATGATTATCTAATGACACGTTTACCGTTATTGGTTGACGATGTTATGCAACGTATCGAAACTGTTAATAATGGCGATAAGGACGATTTTAAAGCAGCAAATACTCCTTATATATTTCATTGCGCGCCAGACTGGCAAAGATGCAGAGGCTTGCAGGCCTGGGCATAACCAGAGCCATGAGAACTACGCCCACGGCTGCATTGGATGTTCTGCTGGAGCTGCCTATTACTTTCTACTAGGGATCGTTAGAGTGAACTTTAACTGGCATTGCTCTGAAGGAAAGTACTGGGATTTCCCTTTCCACTTTCGGAGCTATCATAGTGTGACCTAACTCGTCCACTCCTTTCCAGCATCCAGTGGCCCGCATTCTTAGGTATGCCGCCATTGCCTCCTTCTAAATCCAGATAGGAAGGCTCAGCAGCTGAGCAGGTAAAGTTCCCTGACGATGCTCTGGTATGCTACACCGATGGGTCGCGCCTGACTGAAACTGAATCATCAGGGGCAAGAGTATACTTGGAAAACATCAATATTAAAAAAAGCTACCTACTAGAAAGGTTTGCGATGGTTTTCCAAGCAGAGGTATATGCCATCCTCTCAGTGGCAAGTATGAGGGTGGTCATAGACTGTCAAAAGCGGACTACATAGATCTGCTCTGATAGCCAAGCCGCCCTCAAGGCAGTCTGCCAGCCCAGGAGCAGCTCCCCCGTGCAGGAGTGTGCGGACGCACTTGAGAGGCTCGCAGAACCGAAACATCTATTCTTGGTCTGGGACCCTGAACATTACGGAGTGCATGGCAACGAGACGACTTGCCAGACTTGGAGCCGAAGTTCCCTATCTAGGGCCCAAACCAGCAATAGGCATATCAAAGCAGCAGATAGGGACAGCCCTGAGGTAATGAGCCGCCAGCCTCTCCAAGGAGGAATGGCCGCAGACGTCGGACTGTAGAGAGTGGAGTGGTACATTATGAATAAATACTTGTTATCAGGCATCACATAACATCTGTGGTGGTAAAGAATATTTACATAAAAAAATAAAGTGTGTTTTTACTGTTTAATTCAAATTCATAGAACAAAATCGTATCTCGTTTTCCTCAGAGTAATCTTCCGGTGGTTAATTCTGATACCCTGGCGGTGGTTTCCAAATTTAAGTAAAAACTGTGAAATTCAAATTGAATCAGCGAAACAAAACCAAGTAGGTTTTTTTTCTTTACGAAATTAATGGGTTATGGTTCATCGTAACTTTTCGTAAATTAAAGCATCGGCCATTTGCCCCGTTTCAATCGTCTCTGTCTACAGCCCTGCCAAAGATTTCATAACTTGGCCTGATGGGGCTAAGTTAGAATAGATTTTTAACAGGAGTAGGCGTGCCCTGAATCCTCTGGTAGGACTTCTAACAGGACATTTCAAGTTAAGGAAACAACTGCATACGATGGGTATGGAGGGGGACCCGATATCTACGAGATGCTTGGAAGACGAGGAGACACCACTGCACTTGTGAAGCCCTGAGAAGACTCAGACGGCAAGTCTTTGGGACAGTGGTGATCCAATAGAAGGAAGTCAGGACTCTTGCTTGGAGTAACGTCCTGACTTTCATCAGAAGGTCGGGTGGGTGGATGGGAGAAGATCCCGGGATAGGTAAAAAGGATCGCATTTGGTCAACTTGCCAGGTCCGTGTGCCTCCCCTCACCTACTACCTTAAGATTGGTGTTAGGGATAGGTTTATCAGATGCTAATGTTAATAAAGATTTTTATAGGCAAATTACAATTTTTTTTAACCATTAATAGGTCGACAAATTTATTGAAACCTATATCTACCTAATAAAAGCTCGATTTAGCCTGTTTTGACTGTGTTTTCTTCCAACATTTTTGGATATGTTTATCATTTTTATTTTCATTTACTGGTAGGACAACAAATTTATTGGAACCTACCTGGGCCAGCATGTTTTCATATTTTGTCAGCAAGAGCAGTCATATAAATTGTGTGGATCAGAAGCTTCTGCTGCCGGGACAAACGCACATTGAATGTGATGTTAGATCATGCCCTTAACAGTGGCGGCTCGTGGGTGTATAATGGGGTGAGGCTAGAAAATAGCGCCGCAGGCTAAAATTTTTCGCGATTTCAAGGTCATTGGCTTAAAATGAGTAGTTAGGAATTCAACCAGCAATATAATTATTTTGAAATACTAGGTTTCACGAGAAAAATATTCAATTTGCAAGGTCAGGGTCAATTTCTCTCAGTGCATCCGCTATTGTGTCTCCATTTTGCTCTACTCTCGTAAGCGCCACAGAATTCTTAATATGTTCTTTGGAACTTTCGTGTGATTTTACCGCCCGTGAACATTTTTTTAAATCAGAATACCCACCCCCTGAACTCCAATTGTTTTTGACGCTTCCTAATAAAATACACGGCCAGCAATACAAACTTTGTTTATATGAACTCCCGCAAAGCCATTTGTAACTACACTGACTATGACAACTATGACTGTGATGATGAAAACTTCCGAGTAGGTACTCGAATTGAGACAATTGAAACGGGGCGAATGACAGATGCTTTTATTAACGAAAAGTTACAATGAACCATAACCCATTAATTCCGTAAAAAGAAAGAACCTACTTGGTTTTATTCCGCTGATTTAATTTGGATTTCACAGTCTTTACTTAAATTTGGATAGTAGAATTAGCCACCGGATGATTGCTCTAAGGAAAGTGAGATACGATTTTGTTCTATGAATTTGAATTAAATAATAAAAACTTACTTTGTTTTTTTATGTAAATATTGTTTACCACCAAAGATGTTATGTAATGCCTGATAACAAGTATTTATTCATACTGTACCACTTCATATTATTTACCCAACGAAATGTTCCCTAGACACATGCAACGAATATGGGACGATAAATACAGTCAGAAAGACGGTATAAAGAAGGCAAACACCGATACGGAGTCATTGTGAGGAACATATCAATTTTATTCATGAAACTGAGGAAGGCAAAACACGGTATGTCCAAATATTTCAGTTATTTGGAGAAATTTTCCAGTCACCTGCCAGAAGGGAAGAGGCTATTTGTTGTGAAACGCTTTAATGAACTTTCCATGTTTTCGCAAACAAAATATTTTTCTTTGGCAATACCGGAAACTTTGTGAAGCGTTTTCTAAAAAATCAAGACGTCTACAAACGTATTATTAGATAGAGATGTTCGTTGGGGATACCTTTCATGATAAATTCGTGCTGCTTCTCTTCGATTTTGTCTTGCTTCACTATAAGTCAATTACATATCCGTTATTTCAAAAGGCATTTTAATGGTACACAACAACATACGATAGTTTAGCACTTGCTATGAAAATATTTGTAAATTAGACTCAAGTCGCCAACCTGCCTTCGATATTCAAGGCTTGCCAGGTTGTTTGTCAGATCATGGTCACCAATCAAGTGCTCTTCTTTTAATGGAATCTAGCAATCTCAATTTATGTTTAAGAGCAGAGCCTCAGATATGCGAGCAGTACTCCAGCGATAGTGGAATTTGGGCTTTGTAGAGCATCAAAAGTTGTTTGGGTGTATAGAGGTTCTCAGGTCTGAAGAGCATTCCAATCTTCTGCGAAGCTGCCCTAGCAATGGCCGCAACGTGACTATGCCAAGACATATGACTAACCAAATTGACGCCCAATAAATAAATTAATGAAGCTAAGGGAATCGAGTGTCCCGCCATGACTATATCCGGTCCTCTAACATCAATATAAATATCAATTTATAGGGAAATTCGGAAAACGCAGTAAACCAAATGTAAAACTATAACGAGTCAATACAAATGACAGATTCTTCATTTGCTTTGTTTTAGAATCGGTCATACTAGCTGTACTTTTACAACCCTAGCTTTGCTAAGATTACTAAATCCGTTTCGGGAATATCTTGAAACAACCCAAAAAATTAAAAATTTTAACACCCTGTATCTTTCAAACAAAGCATTTGCGGATATATTTTGATAGAAACTGTTTGTCTTATTTTTGAGCAAGAAATCATCACATAAGCGGTGGCACATATTTTTGGAGACAACCTGTATATACACATACAAACAGATTTGTACTTCCAGCCGTAATATAAAATAAAAATAAAATCACTAAGTGACACATCCTTAAGTAGTGCTGAAATGTCCTTACTTGAAAAGGTCGGAGTTTATTACCTCTTTGAAATGAAAAAAGCTCTTTACCTTTATCTATTTATTTTGGGATATTAGAGTTACTGGCAAAGTGGGTCAAGTAATTCTATGGGCGATTGTATTAATGTCTAAACTAAAATAGAGAAAAACTGGCTTAGGTATGAGTGAACTCGTAATCTTGAGATAAGAAGGATCAAAAACGGCATATTTTTAGTATACGGGTCATTCTTTTGCAAACCGCACGGATTTTAGGAAAAAAAAAACTTGATACTTTGGATTTGCCTGAAACTTTTTTTACCGTTTATACACATAAAATAACTTAACACTTATTTCATGGTTTTGCTTAAAAAATTTTTTTCTCGATAATATCCACACACGAATATTCGATTATGTGACCAGATTTTCTCAAATCCTTTGCTACTTAAAATTCGTTATCTCCAGTTGTACTGATCAGATCAATGTCAGTCTTTTTTTGTTTTAAGTGTTATTACGTCAGCTTTCACCGTATATTTCAAACGAAATTTTTATTGTTAACAGTTAATTGTTAATAACAATTTAATTGTTTAAATACATTTAACATGCTCTTCTCCCACCTCAAATCGATTATGAAAAATATCATAATATTTTACATCTTTTTATCTTCCAAACACATTTTACAGAAAAGTGGTATCTTTCGTGGATCGGTAAATACGAAATTTTTTCCAGCGCAAGTCACGCAGCGCGTGAGGAGTCGAAGCGCACGGCGTGCAACAAGTCCATTCGTGTCTAAACTTTCAGTCTAGCACGCTGCAAAGAAAGAATTTTTTCAGTGTCTTGTTCGAAATCGTGGCAGACTCATGTCTTCGGGTCCTTATCCTTTTAATTAAAAGTTTGTGGAAAGTGTGAATTTTTCGTAATATTCCCAAATCTCCCAAAGTTTTGAGTGCTCCGAAAATTCGGAATGATCGATGTTTGAATCCTTTCGATCTACCGTCTCATCGAAAACTGAAAAATCTTCGACGGATCTCGGAGGAACATTTGAAGATTCTAAATTTATCAGTTACTGAAAAATCTCTGAAACAAAAAATTTGCAATTCTTGCCATATTAGAGTTCTTCAATTACACAAGGATACCGAAAAAGAGGTAAATTTCACTGTCAATGCAATACTTCAAAAAATGAATTTCTTTGCGTACACTTTAATAAAAACGCGGGTTCTGAGATTCTAAAAACATTAAAATGAACTGTTGAAAGATGAGGTCACTGTAGTTACGGTACATCACATTTTTTCAGAATGAGGATATTCCTGATACTGATTTTGATGCGTTGGAAAATGATAACAACATCGAATCTTTTTTTGACGATCCTGGTGCATCATTCGAGAGCGATAAATAAGTCTCTTCTGCAGCAATTGATTCGTTAAATCAGGAATTGGATTTGATAGAAGCTTCACCAATTCGAAAAAAAAAAGTTTCTCAAAAACGGTATTCAATTGACAAGACGTAGAAGATAACTAAAGCTTTAAATTTAAAATTACTTCTTTATTCGTTCCTTGTTAAACAGCAAAATGAATTCATGAAAAATAAAAAAAAAAGACCTGAAAGACAATGAGTGCTATGTAGTCTGTGATTTTTCCGAAAATTATGCTTTTGTAGTCCAAAATGCTGCACAAAGATTCCACTGGAATAATGATCAGGCTACAGTGCACCCATTTGCAATTTATTACAGAGATAATAACTGCAATATACAAGTGGAAAGTCTTGTGATAATTTCAGAATGTTTGCACCACGACACTATAGCCGTTCATGTTTTCCAAAAACATTTGGTGTCTTTTATCAAAGAGAAATTGAAAAAAATTTATAAAATCATATATTTTTCTGATGGGTCGGATACACAATACAAAAACAAGAAAAATTTTGTTAATCTCACTCATCATACACAATACAAAAACAAGAAAGATATTGGTTTATCTGCGGAGTGGCACATTTTCCCACATCACATGGCAAGGGTGCGTGCGATGGATTGGGTGGTACTTTGAAAAGATTAGCTGCAAGAGCTAGTCTTCAAAGAACATTCAATCCAATTCAAACGCCGAAACAGTTATATGAATGGGCAAGTGAATCTCTTCCGAATATCTCATCAAAATATATAACCAATGAAGAATATCATGAAGGAGGACGACAACTAGAGTAGAGGAGATTCAAAAAAGCAATAGATGTAAAAGGAACGTTGAAATATCATTGCTTAACTCCTGTTGGATTAAAAAAATTGCGAGCCAAGCACTTTTCTTTGCAAAAAGAAAACGACTCTTTCGAAATCAAAGTCATGCAATAAAATGTATACTTTGCGATCCATCGACCTGAACGAAATTTCTTGTACTTGAATAGAATTTAATAAACTGAATACTTGCGATTTTCTTACCTAGTTTTATTTTTGTGTTTATTTATACTCGATACTATTCGTTAAATATTTTGGTGTTGCACGATATTTCATGGCTTAGTTTGGTAGTTTTTTAGGAACTTGAAATTCTAATATTTATTTCCATCGGAGTAAAAATGATGCTGCCGTCTGAGATCACTGACGCTTGCAAAGAACGCTGCGTGACTTGCGCTCGGAAAAATAAAATTTTTCCGATCTAAAACAGATACCACTTTTTCGTTTAATGAGTTTTGTAGATAACAGAATAACGAACAAAATGATAACAGTATAAATAAATTTGACTTGGGGGAAGGGATTCAAAAACTAATTGTAAGAAAAATCTGTTATTATTGTTTATTATTAAAAATGATAACAATAAGCGATTTTCAAAAACACTATCAGTAAGCTAACACAATTATCTATAAAATAAAAAAAAAACTCACATCACTTGGACCAGTATAAGTGGATAAATCGAATTTTAAGTATAAGAAGTTCAAAAAAATCCAAAAATTTGTCGAAAAATCAAACTTGGATATTTTTTGAAAACAAATTTTTTCGGCCAAATCCTGAAATACGTGTAAATTAATTTTACTTATAGCGTCTATAAACAACATTTCAGCTGAATCAAAAATGTCAAGTTCAAAAAGGTGTGCGGTTTGTAAAAGAATGACCCATACAGTGTGTATCAGCCAAATGGAATATATTCGATAATAAATACATGGGGGCGTGTCCAAAGAAACGCTCGGCCACGTCGAATGGTATTTCTAGTTGCGCATCTTTTTCAATAAAAACTTTTTATACAGAGTGTGTCATGTAACAGTGGCCAATACTAACTTTCTTATTTTAAATGCAATGCCCTATATATTATTCAATTTCTGAATTCTTTAGAAAATTTCAGACATATTTCATGTACAATATCCTATACCTATCTTCAACGGTTTCGGAAATATTAAGTATTTTCAGATTTGTTGCAAAAATTAACATACTAAAAAACTAATAAGTAATACTGTTTATTTCTTGATAATGCAAAAAACAAAAAAAAAAAAACATTAATGTAGGAGATGTTGAAAATGCTCGCCGCGAATGTCTTAGCAACATCCTAATCTTAAGTAGAAATTTCCTCTAACGTTACTGAACATCTCAGGCGTGACCGATCTAATCGCAAGTGTTATTCGTCTTCTTAAGTCAGTTAAGTCAAGGCATTTAGTTTTGTATACAATATTTTTGACATTACCCCATAAGAAGAAGTCTAAAGGCGTCAGATCAGGGGACCGTGCTGGCCATTCCATCGATCCACGCCCCCCTATCCACCGATTTGGAAATACTCGGTTGAGGTACTGCCGGGCATTGATTTGGTAATGGGGCGGTGCTCCATCTTGCTGAAACCATATCATATTTGCTGGATGTTGTGGGTTTGTTGGATCAGGATATAAGTTTGTCAAAGTTGGCAAGACATTATTTTGGAGCAGTGCGAAATAATTATCGCCATTTACATTGCCATTAATAAAAAAGGGACCTATGATATGATCTACAACAATTCCTGCCCCAACATTAACCTTTTTAGGATATTGCGTATGTTCTTCTCTCATCCAGTAAGGATTTTCCCTAGACCAGTAGCGATAATTCTGACCATAAGCATGATCGTGAAGTGTAAAGATGCACTCATCAGAAAACAAAACATGTTCTAATTGGATCACATTGTTATCTAACATTGCCATAATTTGTTCACAAAAATACGTTCTCCTATCCTATACATTTTATTTTCTTGTAATGTTCGAATAATCGACGAATGGCAAACATCAAACACTGGGACTGTTTTTTGACTAGAAGTATGTGGGTTTTCCTGAAACTCAAGCATAATATCTAATTTGGTATCATCACCTATTGCGTAGGCAGCTACTTGTTTTATCTACTTTACATGTCGAGCTGGCGAAACTGCTTTTCTATTTTACTAATTGTCCCTCGAGTTATAGGCGGCAAATTTGGAAATTTTTCATGAAATAAGCGAGCAACTTCCATTTGTGTCCGTGTTTTATCTCCATAACCAATCATCTGTATAATTGTTATTTTGTGCATTTCTGTTAAATAAACCATTTTTCTGATATGCAGTTAACTAAATTCAAACGACTATAACACTGACAACTACTGTCATGCAGACAGACAACAATTTGCTAAGGACAGCCGTTTTAAACAAAAGTAAACAAAACTATTTATACCTTTTTTTATTTCATATCAGTAAAAACATTTTAACATCAATTTTCAACATCTCCTACATTAATGTTTTTTACATTATTAAGAACTAAACAGTATTACTTATTAGTTTTTTAGTGGGTTGTTAATTTTTGCAATAAATCTGAAAATACTTAATATTTCCGAAACAGTTGAAGATAGGTATAGGATATTTTACATGAAATATGTCTTAAATTTTTTGAAGAATCTAAAAATTGAATAATATATAGGGTATTACATTTAAAATAAGAAAGTTAGTGCTGTTACATGGCGCACCCTGTATAAAAAGTTTTTATTGAAAAAATGCGCAATTAGAAATACCAATCGACGTGTCAGAGCGTTTTTTCGGACACGCCCCAATGTATGCATTATCGAATTTATTCCATTTGGATGATACACTGTATATTATATTATAAATGTGTATCATACACACAAAAGTGTTGTAAAACTTGTAATTTATTATTTTTTAAAATATTATATAATCTTAAGCTTTACTTAACTAGGAATTAAAACCAATATCGACCTTTAGCCTTCTTTATTGAGAGTAGAAGGTTAAAGGACGATATTGGTTTCAATTCCTAGTTGATATGGCCCTTCCGGAGAATAGTTATGATTTTATCATTTAAGATTTATTTAATGCAAGCCGAATCCGTTAATAAACTTAAAAAAAAAATGTTATTAAAAGTTTGTTACAGTTAGGCCACCGATTCCTTGTTAATTACACTTAACTAGTATGGGTTCATGCTAATAGTCATCAGCATTAGGCTCAATGGATTTTACTTCGACGTAATTCATTAAGGACAGAGCGTAAAAAAAAACATTATTTTAATTACTTAACGTGTTTCAGACACTGTTCTCGTTTTAGGTTTTACAAAGTTTGTTAGATTTTACGTTTTGTTCAAGGGACAAATTAAATTTGTATGGAAAAGTTTTATTCGGAGCCTCAGATTTACTACGTTTAAAGAATACAAGTTAGTAAAGTCCGTCTATCTATCTTACAAACTGATTATAAATGCTAATCCCTAATGCCGATAAGACCCAGTGGGTGATCGAATGAAAGCAGAGACGCACTCGTTGCTGATAGAATAAAAGGTTGCGCTGCTTTAAGATAATAATAAAGCGTGGAAAAAAATATTTTTTTTTATCTACCTGTAATCTAATAATAAGCAATAATAATGAGTAATAATAATAAAATAATAATATAACAATATATAAGATACAATACAATTAAAATTATAACATATAGGACTATTAATTAAAACAAAATATACATATACCTACAAAAAAGTACCGTGTCAGAACAATAATTAATACATTTTAACCCAAGTCAGTTTCACTGTTACTGTCGTCATCCAAGTTCACAATAATTCTTTCTCTGGACAACAGATCTATATTTACGTATGATTTTTCTACTTTTTGAACATGCGCTACACAATTTTCCTAGCTTCTGTTTGGAATATTTTGCATCTCTGACTGTACTAAAGCTGTCACAGAAGAATTTAGGGTTGGCGAAACATTATTCCTCCTTACCGATGCTTTCAGCTGGTGCCATATACGTTCAATTGGGTTGAACGTGCAATGATAAGGAGGAAGTCTTAACACAGCATGACCCATTTCTGTTTTTCTTCAGTGTCACAATAATATTGCTTTTTTTATTCAAAACCTTTATCTGGAACTTCGTGTGTGTCGTACCACGTTTCGTTCAAATAAATAATATCCCTTTCAATCCTGTCTATATCCATGGACTGCAATTAGGTATTCCATCCCCCATCTTCTTAACCGGGTCGATTCCATAATTACTTGTTCCCTGTATATGGCATATATTTTTCTACGAATTATATCGACATCCGTCGCGTCCAGTTTATTAAAAGTAAAAGAGTATTTCCTCTTTCTTCTCTCCATTATAGGTTTATTTACAACAAACCACACTGTGCTCACTGGCCTGCGTGTCAAAGCTGCCGCTTCATCCTTCACTGCACCAAATTTTGAGAAACCACGTTCAAGAAGGGTGGTGTAAACGTCGAAGATTACTTTTTTTGTATCAACTGATAAAATATCATGCTTTAATTGGTTTTTATCACGACCCGTAGATCCACTTGGCGTATTGGTTTCTTCCCATGGACGAAACATTCTTAGACGTCACGTTTAATTGCCAACAAATAACTTATTGTCAAAACCAATACAAACATCTAACTAAATTTTAAAACCAAAAAACAGCATATTTAAATAACTAAAATAAACCTATTTTATTTTACCCTAATTATTTTAAGAGGATTACTAAGAAAATATGATAATATAATAGTCTTTAAATAGATCCGTACCTGGAGTCCCCAGATCAGGTGACCGAAATTTACACCTCACACAATAGGTTATTATGACGGTAAGGGATTAGCATTTATAATGAGTTTGTAAGATAGATAGACGGACTTTACCTACAAGGTTGCATAGCATGCATTTCTCGTCCGCTGAAAACCCCCACTAGATGCGAGGAGCTCAATATCAAGAACGCTGGAGTGTCAATGTATGGTGGGGATAATAGTAGGTATAATTTATTGGACCCCGTTATCTTGACCAGGCACTAACTGGTAATCGCTTTCGGAAGTCTCCGAGGAACGAATTGACAGTTTTATTGAAAGATGTGCCACTGCAAACCAGGCAAAATATGTTCTTGCAGCTCGACTGCTGAACTTCACATTTTTAAATAAGTATGCGAAAATAGCTGAATGAGGCATATCCAGACCGATGGATAGGCTCTGGCCGATGACCAGTCAGATCACCTGACCTAACCTGTTTAGATTTTTTTTTAAAAAGTTCTCGTCTTTTAAACTAGATCAATGACCAGGAGAGGTAAGATGAATAAAATTGAAAATGCAGTTTGCCGTCTGCCAACATCAAAAGTGGAAACTGCCATTTTTTCTGCTCAACGAAGGCTTAGGCAATTGCGTGGAGTATGTTGACAGAGACTTAAAGCATTTCCCTAAAGTGCAGTATTTCTTACAATGCTTACTTATATTTTAGATAAGTTTGTTTTAGATTAAGTATCTATTAATTTTACATTGATATCTCAAGTAGAAAAAATATAGAGACTTGCGGTTTTCAACGTTTACCTTGGCGTTTCGTCCTCTTGATATCAATTTAATAACATAGCTACCATTATATTTGGGTTTTTCGAGAAAAATCATAGAATTCCTCAGATTTTTAGGAAGCGACCACAGTAAAACAAGAAAACATTTGTTGTAATGTAGCTGATAGAGCATAAAAAACTATTTATTTATTTACCTAACAACATTTTCAAGACATAAAACATTTACAAATATATATATATATATCGGGTTCAAAATGTCCTTCGACGTCTTCCGATTCCCAATCGCCATTGGTCTCTGTCATTCCACAGGTCCTCATCTAGGCCTCTCTCTCTGATCTCGTTATCGATGCCCTCTCTCCAACTCCTTCTCGGTCTTCCCCTCTTTCTTCTTCCGGCTGGTGTCCAGGTGAGTATTTGTTTAGGGAGTCGTTGTTCCTCCATCCTTTGAATATGTCCGTACCACCTTAGTTGTTTTGTTCTTATTTCGTCTGCTATTGTGTGGCCAACTTTCATGGTTGCACGGATTGTTTCATTGCGAACTCTTTCCATTCTCGATTTTCCTGCCGAACTCCTCCAGAAGTCTATCTCCGTTGCCTCCAGCATTCTTATGGTATTTTCCTTTAGTTGCCAAACTTCGCAGCTGTATGTAACTATGCTTTTTATGATAGTATTGTATATTAGGTGCTTGTTTCGCTTTGTGATTTTCTGATCCCATAGGGATGCTATTTAGCATGGCAATAGCCTTTCTGCCTTACAAACATTTACAAATTACAGAATTAAAAAAACTAACCTAACCTAGGATAGCCCTTTTGGCAAGAATATTGTTAAAGTTTATTAACAGTTGTAGACACCCTATTTATAGGACAATGTGCCAGATAATTCGTTCTGCGAAATGGAACATGCAGGACCGAACGATTACGAGTCTGGTATCTGGGAACATGAATATAAAAAGTTTCCAAACATTTAGGGCTCTTAATAATATTGTTCAATACTTTGAAGGCAAAGCAGACATCGTAGTACTTCCTTTGGCGGAAAAGCGTTGTCATATTTAGACAAGCCGTAGCCTGGTCGTCGGTTAAGTTAATTCCAGAGTTAAGAAAAATCTGTCTTGAACACTATTGGCACTTTTTCTAAACATTTTCCAGCCTATTGATATGGGTATCATAGTACGGCGACCAAAGAATGCTTGATCACTCCAAAATGGATCTGACAAAGGAAATATATAATGTTTTTTACAGCTGTTACATTTTTGAAGTCTCTACACAATCTTCTAACAAACCCCAGCATCTTGTTCGCCTTGGACGTTATTTTCTCAAAGTGCTCGGAAAAGGTTAACTGTGTGTCCAAGTACATGCCAAGTTCTTTAACCACAGTCACCTCTTTTTGGAGGAACATTAGTGATCACATACTGACGAGGGAACAATTTTTTCGATCTGCTGAACCTCATAAAGCAACATTTGTCAATATTAATTGAGTTGACACCAGGTAAACACAGTGCTGATATTGTTTGGCAACGAGATGGTATCTTGAAGAGATGTTACTTGGATGAAAATTTTGATATGCCACTAAGTGTAATGTTTTTTGATAAGACGTTTCCTAGACATGTAGTTTTTCCGAATCTATTTTTTTTTTGCTTTACCCTCACTACTTTTTTTAAAGAATTAAAAAAAAAAAGTCGTCTAGGTAAATTTAAAAGGAACTCCCTTTTCTTCAACTTACATTTAGTGATACGCCCAGCCAATGAACGAATTTAAAAATAATTTCTGGCAATTCTCTTGACCGTATTTACTGGCAATATTATTTTTTCAGCGCTGCACGGTGAACAGTTTCCGAGATACAGCCGCTTACCTCGCTTAGAGGCCACCTTGTTGTACAGCAAGCTTACTAATGCTACGGTACTTCTGGAATCATGCGGGATGATTCTTTACGATAGACTGGAACTTGGCAGGGTTGTCTCTTATAAACATTAGCGCCTGCGCCTGTTAGATTACGAAACATGGTACTGCCATTCAGAGCCGGCGCTAGGGTTTTCGGGTCCCAGGTAAGAGTTCGCAGGCCCTTGCCCCCACCCAAGTTTCTTACTCCAACACTTGGTTTAGTTAAAATAGGCTCAAAAATTAAACAACGCCTTTTTTGGGAGAATGCTCGCAGTTTTAAACATGGTAGTCAATAACAGGATCTCCGGGAGATCTCTCGGATTCGGATAGAACATAAAAAAAATAAGATACAAGTTTATTTCAATTTTTTTCTTACAAGCCCTTCCTACGGAGATATGTGCCCCTGAAGGACGACGCAGGAAATTGGTTTTTCTTGAATAACTTTCACAGTACTAAATAGAATTTCATAAAAATTTAATGTGTTGGACACTAGTAAGGCTGTCTTAAAGTAGTGTTCTTGAAACATATTTAGCTTTTTTAGTTTACCAGGGGCGGACTAAGCGTTACAACTTAGTGCTTACATTTTGAACACCCTATATAATAAAGATTTATTAAAATAAATCCGGATAGCTTGCACTTTAGACTAAAAAGAAGGTACTTTTGTTTATTGTCGATAAAATGAACCGCTTTTGAGAAAAGAATAATTAACGAATAATTGTTGAAGAGCTATGTTTGCAAAAATGTGCGTTTTATTTATTTACCGGCATCAAAAAAAAACGTATTGTTGTTGCAAACGTTACTATGATATGAAATAAATAAAATATTCTGCATTCTAGAACTTGCCATCTCTCACATAGCTGACACACTGATCCTTTACTTTGATATTGATTCACTGATTTTTCGATTTCGTGGTGAATTTAATTGTGAATTAATTCGAACTATGGAATACACGTTTATTGAGTATGCAGATATGCACCTCATGTACGGTCTTGCGTCTTGCAATGCTTTAGAAGCCAGAAGGTTATATCGCGAGAGATTTGCTAATCGTACTATGCCACACCAGAAAACATTTCAACGAGTTGACCAATATCTCAGAGAGAATGGTGGGCGATTCCAGTTAATAAGGTATACTTCACTAGCACTTTCCTTTTCACGGACAAAGCAAGGTTTACCAAAAATGATATCACCAATTTACCAAACACACATGTACGGGCTGATGAAAATTCTCATGCCACTATTGTTTTAAATCATCAAGATCAGTTTTAATCAATTAATATCTGGACAGGAATCATTGGCAATTTTTTGATTGGACCTTTCGTATTGCCGATAAGCTTTAATGGAACTTTATTCCTTCAGAATGCTTTTCAGGATTTAATAGAGCACTTACCACTGGAAACCCGCCGAAACATGTACTTCCTGCACCATGGGGCACCACCTTTAAGCTTTAAACTATAAACATCTTTTATTAATGCTTCCGCATGTTCAGTGAGGCCCTCTAATGTCCAGTCTCTTTCATTATTCAAAATTATAGGCGCAGATTTTAAAACTTGCATTTAATTTCTGTTTAGTTAGGCACCCTGGCCGGCGAGCCCTCTTCGGGAACCTGGGCCCGGGATACTTTGCCCTGTTCACTCCCCTAACGCCGACCCTGCTGCAATTATCCCATTGGCGTTTAACAGTGGTTGGCATCATTCAGGAAGACCAATCGAAAAGATTTTCCGTAAAGTTTCATTGCATGAGGGCTCACCAATGAGCATATTTTCTGTCGATAGCCCTGCTTCATTTTCAATAATATTGATGGGTGAGTCACAAATCATAGGTTCGTTTACATCCTCAACTGGATTTGACGTTATTTCATAGATATTAGATATAAATATGTCAGGAACTCCAGCAGGGAACATCATGCATAGTTGTGGTTTGTCCCAAGTTGGCACCTAAGAGGTGACTTAGGAAAACATTCAAATTTTAATGAGGAGGCCTCATCTAATATCTATGAAATAACGTCAAATCCAGTTGAGGATGTAAATGAACCTATGATTTGTGACTCACCCATCAATATTTGGCATTCTCTTTTGCGGGACAAAATATCGGTCCATTTTAACAACAAAAATTAAAATTGACAGGTCTTAGCTTATTTTTTGGAGAAGTTTTGAATGAATTATTTATCACACCTTTTAAATTTTTACTTTACATTAGCAATGAAAAGAATATTTCAAAAACTGATCAAGAATTACAAGAAATTGTCGTACCCTTGTGCTATTCTTATTATTAAATTAAATGTTTAAATAAATAATAACCTTAATAAATATGATTTCTATGAAACTAATTGCAAATGCCAACGGAATCCGTCTAAATTGGCGTCTAAATAAATCTCTCTCTACCAGAACGTTTGGTGAATAGGCCCGACTTTATCAAAGGCTTATTCGCTTAATATTTATTGCGGAGGTGTTTATATGGTCTCCCTATCCGACTTGCTGGGAACATAGCATAGAGTTGAGGTTTTAGGCGTCTTCAATTAAGCCTATTTAATTTAAATATATGTGTTTCATAAACGGGAGTCTCTGTAATCTACTAGGTTATTAATTTAAAATTTAAATATCCCTATATTTACTGTGCTTGGGGCTGGTTTATTATAATATATACATAGTTTCTGTGCTTACCCAAGATCTAATCTTAACAAGAATTAAAGGTCATAGAGAAATATAGACATAGGCGTCATAAAAAAGCCATAATATGCCTTAAAAATGGAAAAGCTAGCGGGTCAGAGACAACTCATGAATTACTCAAAAATTGTTCGGAATAATTAAACACAATAGTCTAAACTATTTTCAATCACTCTCCAGCACCAGTCACGGTTCTTATATAGTGAGAGGCTATTTAAAAACTACATTTTCCAATAAATGGATTGGTACCAATGGGCCTGTCAGGTGGCCTCCAAGATCACCTGATCTTTCTGCGTTGGATTTTTCTTATGGGGATGTATAGAAAATCAGTAATATAAGAGTCAATACCACAATACTGATCAACTAGCTACGCATAAAACCTTTAGGCCTTTGCAGGTAAGGCCATTTATTTTATTAAATGCATTGCGAAGAATCTAAGCGTGTCGAAAGTGTTTAGAAAGCAAGGGAGCCCACTTCGAGCAATTTTCGTAATTTGATAACATAATATATTCGTTTTATTGTTGGTTTAAAATTATGTAATAATATAAAGTTGTATAATAGATATATTGTTGCTAATTTTGTTTTTTATTTAAGGGCATAGTCTTCTATACGAAAAATGACTAATGTTACAAAAAATATTAAATTAATCATCAATTATTAACATCGTATATATTCAACATTTTCTTCGATTACTATATCTACCTGCCACATTTTGGCATCTTCTTCTATTACATGATCGATACACTTTTTTCGCTTTTCCGCACTGATTTTAACCATAGATTCATTATAGTCTTTTTAAATCCACCATTTTATAAGCCGTATTTTCTCTGACGACACCTGTCCTTATTTGAGCCCATATATGTGTAATCGGGTTTAATTCGCAGTGATTAGGAGGAAATCTGAGCACAGATATTTCTCGTAACTTTGCCATTTCATCTATTACATATCTTTTGAATGCATTTGATGTAAATTGGCTGGTACCAATAGTTCTTTTTTTAAGGAATCTAATGGAAATTCAGTTTGTCTTAAATTTAGCCATTGTGTTATTGCAGTTTTACGCCACGCACTTGTCGGTAATTTTTCCGTCAGCTAAGAGTGATACCTTGCATTATCCAATACAATTATTGCATCTTTTGGTATAATATCCTACATTTGCTCGAACCATTGTTCAAAAACATCATATCTTCGTGATAGTCTCCTGTATTTTTACATTGGAACATCAATAGACGATGTCCTTTTCCAGATGGCGATCTTAATCCTGTGCACGATCCTTTCAAAAAAGCTTGCCCTGAACTTTTAGTATTTTCATCCTGCCAAAATTTAGTCTCAGTGTGGCCTTCATTTAGGCATGTTTCGTCTAGGTAAACTATTTTTTTGTTTTCATCTCTGACTTTTCGGACGCTTTTTAAGCAATTTCTTCTCCAACAGACGATATCGCTTCTGTTTATTAAAATCAATTGTCTGTTATGTTTTTTCCACCGAAAACCCATTTTTTTTAAATATTTTCAAAGAGTATTTCTACTAGTCCTGGTCTTCTCGGATTGAGGACAAACTTTTGTTCAGTGTAGGAATTTCTTTTCTAAAAAGAAACAATGAACTTTTCGCCTTATTCTCTGCATTAAAACGTCATTCAGCTCAAGTTTTGATCGTCCTGGAGAAGTTCTTGAAGGTTTGACGCGAACACTTCTTTCTTCTTTTAAAAGTTAATAAATCAAATCAAATCAAAATATGCTTTATTGTCATAAAGTATTATTTTTATCGACAACGCCTTTTTTAAAATTAAGTTAACAATAAAATATAATAATATAGTAAAACTTAAAATATCGGAATAAACAAAAAAAAATGCAAAGAATTATGACAGAGTATCACCAAAATATTCATCTAGAGTATAATAAGCTTTTTCCAATAATATATTTTTAACATTTTTTTTAAACATTTTAAAATTTGACATTTTCTTAATAAAAACTGGAAGGAAATTAAAAATTTTTTTAGAATCATAAATTACGGATTTTTTTACAAGAGTTGAAGAAGGAATAGGTAAACATATATTAAAGGTTTCTCTTGTATTATAAGTATGTGAATTAATACTATTTCTATGCTTTTTATTAATTTAACAAACTGTTTCCAATATAAAAATTGAAGTTAGCGTTAAAATTTTTTGTGAGATAAATAGAGTTTTACAAGAATCTCTAGATCTAGCTTTGCACAAATATCTGATAGCTCTTTTTTGTAAAATAACAATTGAATTTAGAAGATATTGGTTTGAATTTGCCCAGAAACAAATTCCATATCTCAAAAGAGATTCTATTAAACAAAATAAACATTTCGAACAACCACCATATTCATTTCATGAGAAGGTACTCTCAGGGCATAACATCCTGAAGCTAATTTTCTACATAACTTTTTTATATGTTCATTAAAAGAAAGATTTTGAGTAATATAGATTCCTAAAAATTTTATAAATTTGGGGTTATTAATTATGAGATTGTCAAGAATTATAATATTAAGTGTACACTTAAAAGTTAATATATTTGTTTTAGTGATATTAAATGAGAGTAGATTAGAGTCACACCACTTTTTAACATTTATTAAATCTTCATTAATTATTTTAATTAATTCATTACAATATTTACTATGCCAAATATATTGTTGTTGTTTTCCCAACGTTAAGCATATCTGCTGTAAATTACTCTGCATTGTCACTCATAAATCCACATTCTTACTTTTGGTAAAATCGTAATAGTTAAGAATTAATTTTTTTCATTTATTCTAGATGGACCGACTCGGTGGCATTTAGGCATTTGTTGAGAATTCTCCATATTTAATTAAAAAAACACTGACACTTCAAACTTTGACTAGTTTCACTGAGAAACAAACGCACAAGGTAGGTATATATAGATTATAATAAATTAAATACAATAAAGGCACCCATAAAGCCATAATAACCACATAATTAGCAAACAGGTAACCAGGACTAGGTACAAGAAAAAAAAAGGAATAAAATGATTAGAGCAGAAACGGAATAAGTACCTAGACCCTAATTGGTTTTGATAAAATTGCTTTCGAAAATTCTAGTTAAATGGTACGGCTGTACATAATTTTAAGCTTAAGAAATTTAATATTAAAGTATACAGGGTCATTCAAAAGTACCTTGACAAACTTCGGGAGGTAATAGCAGACAATATTTTAATATGAAAAGTTCTTATAAACAGTGGTTCTTGGCGACGTCGTTACGGAGATACAGGGTGTTGAAACGTTAAAAGAAATAGTCATAATTTTTAAATAACTCCTTAACGAACTATTTTTTTTTATGAAATTTATTGAATTAAATAGGCATCTAAGGGCACTTATTTTTAAAGTACAACACGTTCGTAAATTTAACCAGTGGCGTCGGTACAAAATGTTGCTATAATATTTTTTGTGAAAACTATGCTACACCACTTTTATTTTAACTTTCTTCTTATGAATCCCCCCATCATTTACAACAAAAAAGATCACGTGTATTTTTTTGATACGAGGGACAGTTTAAGGGTAAAAGATTATTTTATTTGACTATACACAAATATTAAAAAATGTGTTTTTAATTCAAAGATTTATTAAGGTATACCATTTAATTTAATTAAATAAATAAGTACGTTACAGAAATTAAATCATTTTTAAATAAATTGTTCGAAATGTCCACCTTCAGCCAAGATGCAGGCATCTAATCTCCTTTGCATGGAATCTCGTACGCGTGCTAAGATATCTGGTCTGTTTCTTATTACTTCAAAACCATCGATTATTCGGTTTCTTAGCATTTCTGGATTTTCGACTGGCGTTTGGTAAACGATTGACTTCAAATGTCCCCACAAATAAAAATCAAGGTGATTTAAATCTGGGGACCTTGGTAGCCACGGTTGATTTCCTTCCTCAACTCCGCTACCGATCCATCGATTTGGATTGATTTAGATGAGTCCTGGCTACTATGCTGAAATGAGCGGGAGCTCCGTCATGCATAAACCATATACGTCTTCGAGTTTCTAAGGGTACATCATCCAATAAGGGAGGAAGTTCATTTTCCAAAAAGTGTCGGTACGTATCGCCATTAAGCTGAAGTGGAAGAAAAAAAGGTTCTATCAAGTAATCTCCAACTATTCCTCCCCACACGTTTAATGAAAATTGGTACCGAGAATTTCGTTTGTAATCGCACTCTGAGAAAAATTTGTCTCGCCCGTAAAAAGTACATGATTTAAAAATTGGGGATTTTCAGCAAATTTTTCTAAAAACCACTGACACAAATTAATGCACTGAGGAAAGTCCCTGGGTAAAAGAACTTGTACCCTTTGAATGTGGTACGGATACAACTGCTGATCGTGCAGAATTCTCCAAACTGTGGCTTGGGTGGAATTGAGAGCATCAGCAATTATTCGGGTGCTTGTATCTGGATTTTCCACTACAGCATTTAAAACAGCTTCTTCTAATTCTGGGGTTCGGGCTGTTCGTGATCTTCCAGGAATGCCACGTGGCCTTGTAAAACTCCCTGTTTCAGCTAAACAGCGGTGCAGATTTGTAAATGTTGCAGCAGCAGGCAGTACTCGGTTAGGATATCGCTCCTGATAAATTCGTCTCGCTTTTCGTGCATTTTCATCGGCAAGGCTATATACAAAATGCATGTCGGCTAAATACGCATTATTTCTTAAATAATCCATAGTAGGTACCTTATAAACAATACTAATAATATCCAACCAAAGAAACCAACCTGAAGAAATAAACCCCATTAGCAACTAACTGTCAATTATGTTTTAATTTATCGACAAATGCATTTCCAAAGCCGCCTTGTAAAAATACAAAATATTAAAAATTAACATCATCACATAGCCCCTGATGTCCACTGCTGAACGTAGGCCTCTCACATGTCCGTCCAAACGGTCCTGTTTTGCGCCACCTGTATCCATAACATACTACATCCATTAACATACTAATAAATAAATATGTATGCCACTGAGAACGTATTATACTTAGAAAATAGGCATCTTTAGATGCCTTCCTTAGGCATATACTTATTTGTTAATTATTAAGTATGTATGTATTCGTTAAAATACTTTAATAAATGTTTGAGGGTATTTGTGAATTTAAAACACATTTTTCAATATTTGTGTAAAGTCAAATAAAATAATCATTTGCCCTTAAACCGTTCCTCGTATCAAAAAAACACACGTGATTTTTTTGTTCTAAATAAAGGGGGGGGGGAGGGGTTCATAAAAAGAAAGTTAAACTAAAATAAGTCAGTGGTGTAGCATAGTTTTCACAAAATATATGATAGCAACATTTTATACCGGCGCCACTGGTTAAATTTACGAACATGTTGAACTTTAAAAATAAATGTCCTTAGATGCTTATTTAACTCACTAAATTTTATAAAAAAAAATAACTCGTTAAGGAGTTATTTAAAAATTATTACTACTAAATTTCAACACTCTGTATCTCTGTAACGAAGTCGCCAAGGACCACTGTTTATAAGAACTTTTCATATTAAAATATTGTCGGCTATTACCTCCCCAAGTTTGTCAAAGTACTTTTGAATCACCCTGTATATTTGAAGAAAAAAATTGAATTTAATTTCTAAACTTTTAAATTTAAAAATTTAGGCCTATTTAAATCTATACATGCCGAAAAGTCTTGCACGCCCATGGAGAACACGGTTATGATTGATTTATTACTTCGCATCATTTAATGATAGACTAAAGGCATCTATACATAGTTATGACTGTATTATATCAAGATCAGCCATATTATAACAAGATCTGTAATAATCAAATTTATGGTCGAATAAAATGTATGCAACGGTAAACCCATTAAACGGTTTATTATCTTATGCCATAATCTCCATAATTGCAGTTGGCAGACTGATAGGGATGTGGAATTTCCAAGGGAATTATAACATAATCTGTAAAAATATTACCTGTCTATTCATTTTATTAAAGAAAGATATCAGAAACACATTTTGAAAATGAAAAATTACACGCAATATTATTTGACTTTTATTCCGATATCTTGGCTGGATGAATTTATAGCTATTAATATAACGAGATTATTATGCGATTTATAATAGTCGAGGACATTGCTAGGTGACGAGGCGACAGCCGAGTCACCCGCAATGTCCGAGACGGTGTTAAATCGCTAATAATCGAGTTATATTCAAAGCTTTATCGTATCATTGACAACCGCGATGCGAAAATAAAAACAAGGTGTTTTGTCATTTCATTTTGGCATTTCAAAAAGTCATCATTAAAATCATGCAAGATTTTGATATTCCTGACGATATATTAGCTGCAGCCAACATTATAAGGTTGAACTTGCTTCCGGACAAATCTAAAATCCATTATGAAAAAGAATATCGGCAGTTTTGTGAGTGGCGAAACAAAGTACATGTTCAAGGTGCAGAAGAAACGGTATTGCTGGCGTATTTCGCAAAACTCTCTGAGGAATACTCTGCTTCATCCTTATGGCCGAAATATTCCATGTTACGAGCGACTTTAGAACTGAAGGAAAGAGTATAAATCGGCAAATACGGCGCCTTAATACGTTTCATCAAGAAGAAAAATGTTGGATATAGAGCAAAAAAATCAAAAGTATTTACAAGAGAACAAGTCAACGAATTTGTGTGTTCTGCCTCAGACGAGAAGTTTTTAATGATGAAAGTGGCTTTTTTAATTGGAATTGGAGGAGCCTGTCGAACTAATGAATTAGCGAAGATGACCACGGAAGATGTTGACGTTTTAGAGGACAAGCTGATTGTTACTATTCCCGACTCAAAAACCCACAAGAAACGTATTTTCGCTGTGATATTTGACGGCGAAGTCAATCCTGTGCTTTTATTTAAAAAGTACGCAATGTTAAGGCCAGACCATGTCACTCACCAAAGATTGTTTGTATCATATGGAAGAGGGAAATGTACGGTACAGCCCCGCGGCATTCATTTCTTCTCTAAAATACCTCAAAAAATAGCTGAGTATCTCTCACTTGAAAATCCTAATTTGTATACTGGTTACTGCGTTGGAAGATCTTCGGCAAATTTTCTTGTTAATGCTGGAAGAGATATATTAGACATACAAGAACTTGGTGGATGGGAATCGGCGAAGGTTGCTAGAGGGTATTTAGAAGAAAGTGTGACCAAGAAAGTTTCCATTGCTCGCTAAATTCAAATCGGCGATGTTTCCGGCAGTGGATTAGGCAGTGGGGAACCGCACGAAATCGAAAGGAGTGCTTTCTCGGTCATTAATCAGTCTTCAGAGGGCATACCTAAGATCGTGAACGTAAAGTCCCTGTATTGGAAAGTCTGGACACGAGCGGTCGTTCACGCGATTGGTTGGCCTCGAGCTAAGAAATTAATGGCGGCTCCAATAAGAGAAGCGCAGATGACTTATTCGCAGCTATGTTCACATCATTCGCAATCTGTCAAATCGTTTGTTTACTTTTAGAAAACCCAACAAATATTTTTTTTTTCTGCAGTTTAAAGTGAAAAGTGATTTGTTTTTTTGGTTTTTTATAATTTAGAAAGGATTTCTTTTGATTTTAATGTCGGGAGTAAAGAAGCAGAAAGGTGGCATATCGGGAGCTTACCCCGAACGCCCTTCTAAAACCGGCGAAGGAATATCATTTTTTAGATTTGCTATGGAGATCACAGGTATGTAGGTACCTATATTATAAACAAATATTGTGCTTTTGGAAACATAACATGCATGTGGATTTATTTACTAATTCTTGAATCGTCTACTAATTTTAATATATTTAATAATTAAATTATAGAAGACACAAGTACTACTGTAATGCTCTTTTAATAAATATAAGCTTATAAATTAATCAATTATAATATTAAAAAATAAATAAATTGTCTTATCATATCTGAAATTTAATTCAAACTGCTATTACAAACCACCCCATCCGCGATGGTGCTAAAAGTTATTATACCTCGCATATGAATGAATTTTTTGATGGTGTCCAGTTCTTTCGGCCAACATTAATTATCCATCTCTCACGTCTGTTCTCATCCGAGGGAAATGAGGCCATATAACATTTTCTCCCATGATTGGTATAATTTTTGCAACCGGGATAGCTGCATGTTTGCATTTTTAAAACACATGACATAACATGACAGGAGAGACTGACACCGCGCGCACGCCCGGGCGCCATTAATTTCTTAAAAGGAGGAAATAGAAAAGGACACAGAGTTCTCTTTCTTACACACGGGCTTTATAGCTCGTGTCCAGACTTTCCAATACAGGGACTTTACGTGAACGTTAAAGACAAAGGTGTATCCATCAAATTTGAAAACTGTCAAAATATTGTTTTACATGTTCATGAAAAATAGTTCTAATATTATTTGGTATCTAACGTATTATGCTTTCGTATTTAACGTATTAAATTATGGTAACTAATGTATTATGAGTAACTAAGGTTTTATGTAGGTTTTAGTACGTTTATGATGTTAATAATTATTAATAAAGATATCATATAAAAATGACTTATTCTTCAATGATACGATAATAGTATATTATTAACCAAGGTTTAGACAGCCATCATTATTGCCCGAGCGGCGAGTTTAAATCACGAGGAGCGAAGCGACGAGGGATTTAAGACGCGAGGGCTATAATAGGCTGTCTAAACCGTGGTTAATATATTATTTTTTCCACTACTACAAACTTTTATATGACATTTATCTTTATAGTATTAATAATTATAAAAAATTATAGGTAGGTATAAGTATATTTTTTAATCAAGTTACCTGCGCTTTGGAATTGGCAAAATATTTTGTTGTTTTGTCAGGTGGCTTTGTCAATGTCAATTTGTGTTCATTTGTGTCATCAGATTTCACGAGTTTTGCGTTTTTTTTAAAAATGAGCGAAGAAAATGTTAGTGATAATATTATGTGTACACCTCCCGAATTAAGGATGGAAGCAGAAAAAATGTTGATTGTATCGATATTTTACAATATCAAGTAATCTAATATGTATTGATAATTATCTGGTTGCCTAACCACAATGAATTGATGTTGTAGAATTAAAAAATCAAGTTACCTGCGTTCAAACAAAATTCGGTTAAGGTCAAAGATCGGTCAATAATGGATTTCAATGGCTTATTATTGACCATGGTCAATAATGACTTATAAGGTAGAGAAAAACGATTTCTAGCGTTAATAATCGGTCAATAATGGCGATGTTATAGGTTAGTAGTGGAAAAAAGATTTTTATCCATTTAATTCAGTAATATCGGATAGCACTGAAGTATTTCAAAGTTTATCCATATAGAATCAAAAGCCACAGAATACTTCGAATAATACACAAGTCGATTTTTAAAAGCAAATATACAGGGTGTCCCGAAATTAAGGGGCAATACTTTACCACCATATTCTCCGGCTAAAAATAATAGAATTTTCATATGGACATAAGTGCAGAAATGCTTGTTAAGGGAGCTGTCCCCCCCCCCCTCGAATGGGAAGCCCTGAAATCGTTTTTTTTTTAATATTTTCAAACCCGTTCATAATTGAATTTTGAAATTAGGTATGGTCATAAACTTTCAATGATAAATCAGTTTCTGAATTCAGAATTTAACAATGTTAGTCATAGGCGTCACATACCGGGGTGATTAAGGGTTAAAATAATCCCATTCCTTTAACCAGTCGTTTTTTGTTATTTTCTCAATAATTATAAAATTTCAAAGTATTCTGCGTAAAAAAGGTACCCTTAGTTCACCTTAATAGGAGTTACAGTATTTGAGTTAAATCGTTTTATAGAAAGTCACGTTCGCAAAGGAGTTAATTAATAAAATTATTCTTAAAGCTTTTATATCAAAAATGTACCTACTATAGCTTTAAAACTAATGAGAGTAAATGCTTTTAAAATATACGCAGTCAGCTCTTACGAAATTAAATAAATTGAAAACAAAACAAATATGACAACTTATTTAGAGAGTAATAATGCGACATCTCACAAAACGATCTAACAAAAAATTTTTGAAGAATAAACTTTAAATTTAACCCAAGAACTACTTCTTGAGAAGGTGTGCAAATAGACCCCATTTTCTCTGATTCAAAGTCCAGCTCTACGGCGGATGTTGTGAGATGCACGAAGAATCTGGAAAGGATTTCTTCTTGTTTAATCTCCAGCTTGAAAAATTCGCTGAAGCAGATCCTCACGGGTATCCACCTCTGTTGCATAAACTATGTTGCACATATGACCCCAGAAATAATAACCGAGTAGGCTGGCCAGGATACTGGTCCACTTCTGCCTATCCACCTTTCAGGATAATTCTTATCTAACCAGTTACGAACAGGCCGTCCAAAATGGACAGGGGCACCGTCGTGTTGGAAATACATATCCAACCTGGATCTTAAGGGTACTTTGTCCAACAGTCCTTCTAACTAATTTTGAAGAAAGGCCAAATATCTTTCACTGGTTAAATTATTGGGCATTTCAATTGGACCAATTAACTAATTTCCAAATATTCCCGCCCACAAATTGACCGAGAACCTACATTGACAATTAGTTCTTCGGACTGGTCTTGGATTTTCATCGTGCCAAAAGTGAGTGTTACGAGTAAACACTTTAGTTCTACTAGATGTTGCCTCATCAGACCACAAAATGTGAGTAATGAATGAGGCATTCAAACGAACACTTCTCCATCAAATTTCTATGAACACTCTTAAATACTTTGCGTCCAGAAGGTCTCCGTTGCGGAAAACGTCTGCGATATTCCTGTACCGCAGCAAAGGAACGTCCATTACAATATCCGTAAACAAAATAGATATTGGTATGCTCGTGGTTTGAAAAATATTGCATTTTCTAATTAATTATGTCTAATTTTAGAACAGTAATAACAGCAGACAATATCTGACACAGAAATCTCTGAGATAATTAATATTAATTTTAATCCAGGGCCTTCTATTTAAAAATTTCACTTTAATTATTATTCTTATTATCTCCTTTATGAACGTAATTTTCTTTAAAACGATTTTACTCAAAAACTATAAGTCCTATCAAGGTGAACTAAGGATACCTTTTTTACGCAGAATACTTTGAAATTCCATAATTATTGACAAAATAATAAAAGAAACAACTGGTTGAAAAAATGGGATAATTTTAAACCTCAACCACCCCGGTATGTGACGCCTATGACTAAATTTTAGAAATTCTGAATTCAGAAACTGATTTATCATTAAAAATTTATAGCCATACTTAATTTCAAAATTTAATTATTAACGGGTTCGAAAATATTAAAAAAAAAAACGATTTCAGGGTTCCCCATTAGCTCCCATAACAAGCACATCTGCACTTATGCCCATATGAAAAAAACTCTATTATTTTTAGCCGGAGAATATGGTGATAAAGTATTGCCCCTTAATTTCGGGACACCCTGTATACGATAAGTCATTAGTTTATAAGTAGTATGACAGTATACAGGGTTTGTCACTTAAAACTTTCAGGGTCTATATATAGACAGTGAATGAATATATTTTGATTTCGTAAAGAGCTGTCGTTGGAAAGGATAAATTTGCATTTTTTTAAGGATAACATGAATGCTAAACCTTCGGCTCTTCAAAAATATAAATCGATTGTAGGGACTTTAAAAGTAGGTGGATTTGAAAGTAAACTCCATTCCACAATAATTCGTTGATTTCTCGACCGCAATAAAATTTAAATGACAACCCTCAGTCGTAATCCCAACCATAAATAAGTTGCCTGACAAATATCTATTGTGTAGGCACCGACCTTTTGAAAGGGTACAGGTCCTGATTACCTACTAATTATAATAGTTTAGGTTAACTATTTTCAACAAAACAATAAATATAAAATAATAAGTAAGTATCTTTATTTTAATCATGTAATTAAATATCTATTAATATTTATACAAAAATACTAATCTACAATATTATATTAATACAATATTTAACTTAACCTACGCTATATTTGGCTCTCTTTCACTATCACTATCGTCTTTATCTATGCCTAAACTAATTATTAAGGGCCTTACGTTACTATTAATTATGTTATAGGAATCTTCGACTTGGATCACGTGTCTCACAGAATTTTTCCAACTGTCTACTGGGATATTATTTACACATTTTTTAATTAATTCTATAACAGAACTACTTAGTGTAGAGGATGTGTTTTCTCTTCTAATCATCGTCTTTAACTGGCTCCATATATGTTCTATTGGGTTAAAAATACAGTAATACGGAGGGAGGCGTAAAACTGTGTGACCATTAGCACTTGCGAGATTGTCAGAGATATATTCTTTTTCAATATTAAATGTTTTTAAAATATTTAAAAGGTCTTTTTTTGTATAGGTTTCCTCTAAATATATATTATTTTCCGTAATATAGTTTTGAATTTCCACTTTTGTATTATTTGAATTCGGCACTTTACTTAGTTGGCGACTGTGGTAACTAGCGTTGTCCATCACAATAACACTATTTTTGGGCACATTCAGAAGCAGACGATTCTGAAACCAATCTTCAAACAATGGAGCATCCGTGTCTTGATGGTAATTCAAAAATGAATTGGCAATTTTCTTCGCAGATAATAATAGAGCGTTCGGAATAAATCCATTTTCTGAACCTGCATGTAATATCGTAATTCTTTGTCCTTTGTTTGAGGGAGCTTTAGTTTGACATTTGATTGTTGAATCGCTCCACCCTTTTTTAGGAGTGTCGTGGGTTTTAAACCAAGTTTCGTCCAAGTATATAATTAAACGATTTTCTTCCCTATATTGTCTCATAAGATTCAAATAATCTCTACGCCATACTTGTAAACGCTGCGATTCCATTAGTACTTGTCGTTTGTCAATGGTACGATATTTAAATCCCATTGCTTTTACTATTCTCCAAAGGCTTGTCCTGCCATATGAAATGTCGGTTTCGTCTGCTGTAAGTACCGTTCTTGATGATGTTTTTGGCATCAAGTGATAAATCTTTCTCCTTCGTTACACCATAACTTCCGAAAGCAATATTATCTGAAGTTTCACACAGATTAGTAGGTAATCAGGACCTGTACCCTTTCAAAAGGCACTTATTTATGGCTGGGTTTAAATTCTATTGCGGTCGGGAAATCAACGAATTATTGTAGAATGAAGTATACTTTAAATTTTAGGATTTTATGGCTCTACTATATACTACAGTTTGCAACGTTTGATGGTTCCAATTTGGGTTCAACTGAAAGTCAGTATAGAAAGTACGCGAGTGATGCAATCAATTTTATGGCTGATGCGCATCTACGTGAAAAATATATCTACGGATCTATAAACCTGAGTGGATATTGTGCTAAAATAATTGATAACGATCTTGTCAATTTTGTCACTCATTTACCATATTTACCATATTTACCAAGTGATTTGGTAACAAAATTTAATATGCTTGATTTCGTGGATCCCGACGATATCAATTATGGTTAGATGTTTAATGCAGTTCCCAAAATTATATGCAACGATGGTACAAATAATGGTGATAAAACAATGCGCAAACAATGATGATGAAAACGACACAGACAATACCAATAAAGCTGATGGGTGGCAACAAGAAACACACAACACCAATAAACGTTAATGGGAACAATGGGGCAACATATACTTGGAATAATGATGTTAATGAGCTTATTG
Source organism: Polydrusus tereticollis (assembly GCA_963920685.1). NCBI lineage: Eukaryota > Metazoa > Arthropoda > Insecta > Coleoptera > Curculionidae > Polydrusus > Polydrusus tereticollis. The sequence continues at coordinate 29,404,338 of OY987332.1, read as the reverse complement.
TCACATTGAAAAACATGTAATCGTTAACAAATTATTTGCATTCAAAATATTGTTTTCTTTTGTTCCCCATTATATAGCAATTACCCTTATATAAGTAGGAAAAAAATTATATTAGGGTTAGTGAGAAGTAGTAATGGGTCGTGTCAACAGCACAATTGATAAATTTGGGCGTACGAAGTCGAATGAAAACTGTTTATCCTAATTCGAATATTTTACTCATTTTTAAGTAATCAAAGGTTTTATTGATATTTGCTTATTCATTTTGGAAACGGATCAGTCGTATTTTTTTTTCAAAATTAATTCTTTCTGCGCGAATATAACTGTCAAAAATCACTGTGGGTAACTTTCAAAAGCGTTCGGCTTATGATATATTTTTTCTTTTTCTTGTGATAAGGCACATCACTGCAGGATTAATCCTTTATGGGGCTCTGCGAGCGGTGCGTGTACACAGGACACGATTCACGTTGGCTTTGAATCTTTGGAGATTATTCTCGTTGGGGAACACAGCCTTAGGAAGGTCGTTTCATAGTGACGACGTTCTCCAGATAAAATAATTTTTGAACAGTGTCATTCAAGGAACGCTAAGCTGAACCACGTACGGATGGGCTGCATTGGCTCGTTGTGTATTTCTACCATGCACTGCAACGTGACTATGCCAAGACATATGACTTATAGCTATCTAGAATGATGCCCAATAAACGAATTGATGAAGCCAGGAGAATCGAGTGTCCCGCCATGACTATATCCGGTTTTTCAACATTAACTTTTTTATGAAAAACTGCCGCCTGGGTTTTTTTAGCGTTACATTCTACTTGATTACTGTCACCCCAAGACAGAATTTCTTCCAGGTCTTTGTTGAGATGTGAAACCTCTTGCTGCCTATAGAGATGTGCATTGGCGGCTGATGTCCGCGCGTCCAAAGTTATACAGTGTGTACATAAAGTAAGGAACAAATTCATTATTCAATAGTCTAAAGACATTTCGCAAAAATCCTTGGACACGTCCATAATAATTTTTAATTGCGCATATTTTGACTTATAAATTTAATATACAGGGTAACTCATGTAGTAAATATGACATTATCGACGATTTTTTTAAATGGAAATAATTTAGTTGAGGTCCGTAATCTCCAAGAACAGCTGATTGCAAGAACATAACATGCTTAGGTTACTTAGAAACTAACCTAAAATTGATAGTTTCAGGGTAAAAATAAATATTTTTCTGAAATACTTTTAAAAAATTAAAAAAAAATTAAATAAGCTATTTAATTAAGTGTTTAAATTGCCCTCCTTTTTGTTCCTGACAGTACCCCAAGCGATCAATAGACTCTTGTTGGACTTTTATTATGGTTTGTTCTGAAATATTCCTGCATTCTGTTGTTATTCGATTTTTTAAATCGTCAATATTGGCAGGTCTTATTTTATAAATAACATTTTTCAGGTGACCCCACAAGAAGAAGTCCAGTGGTGTAAGGTCTGGAGACCTAGGCGGCCATTCAATGAGTCTTCCAATTCACGTGTTCGGAAAAACTTGATTGACATAATGGCGCATTACTGCTTGTTGGTACCACAAATTTTCATCTAGAATTGCAGGATTATTTCTACTCGGATATAAGTTCACCAGTGGCGGCTCGTCAGATGAGGCCAGTGAGGCGCCGCCTCACTAGGTTTTTGATAAAAATTCATTAATAAAAAATAAATTATATTAACCCTAATTTTTCCATAAATATTATCTTCTTTACGAAATAAAAATAAACATTAACATTGGCCAAGACCAAATCAGTATTACTGATGCGTAATATGCATATAGTTTTTGTTTTTTAACGAATACGTTATTTTTGCGTATAACGTAGTAAGTGCAATGACATACTATCTCACTTCTTCATACACGTTTGTTTATTGCTTTCAGAGGCGACCATAAGTTTGCCGGTGTTTGTATTGCGCATATTTTCCGTTTATTGTACACGTGCATTGCATGGGTCGTAGGTCGTAGCGTAGATCACAGGTATCAGATTACTTTATTCGGTGGTTCCCACTGTTCCCAGAGCTTTCAGTTCATCGATTTTATTTAAATTAGTTTTTATATTTTAGTCGTGAATTGATTTTGATTAGTGTTAGTGTCGCGTGTCGCTATTTTTCTCGACGTGAACATGAATCCGTGGCATGATATTGTGATGTCCCTTGTGGAGACGTCTTTTTCAAGACGTAACGAACAAGAAAAACGAGAAATCATTTGTTGCGAGAGGCCTACCCCTCAGATAAGTACTCTTAAAAAAGACAAAAAAGACGGAAAACAGTATACCCGCAGTTTTCAAAGGTCTTCTGGATTTGTGGTAGCGTTTTTAAACAGCGCTTATATTGTTGGCCGTGCTTATTATTGGGAAAAACTAAAAACGTGTAGACTTCTGATGGCTATGCAGATTTAAAAAAAAAATCCAGGGCAGTTAAAATCCACGACGCGTCTAAAGAGCATATTCAGAATTCCTTAGGTTTTGGACGTTTATCCCAAAATCGATACACAATTAAAGACGCTTTGCAAGAAAATGCCAGCCAATACAAATTGTTGTATAACGAGGATGTTAGGAAAACCCGTTTATTAATGACATACCTTATTGACACAACCATAATATTAGGAAAGCAAGAACTTGCATTTAGGGGACATAACGAAGCTGAAAGTTCGCTTAATAGAGGAAATTTTGAAGAAATCTTTAACTGTTTAATTAAGAGAAATAATGAGCTTGTCAATCATTTAAAAGATAAACATGTTTTTACTGGACAGTCGAAAACTATTCAAAACGAACTAATTTTTTGTATTACTGAGTATATGAAAGAAGTAATAACAAAAGAAATATCGGACGCAATTTTTTTTTCTGTAGTAGTGGATGATACAACAGACATTGTAGCGATAGCTCAGTGTTCTATTACACTACGGTACGTAAATAAATCAGCAGTAATTAAGGAACGTTTTTTAGGATTTTTCGATGTAAGTTTAGATACGAGGGCTTTTGCGTTATATGATTTTTCCTCCTGCAGCCTTTTAATTTTAAAGAAAAATTGGTAGCCCAATGTTACGATGGAGCAGCTGTCATGGCCGGGGAACTGACAGAACTACAAGCGCGAATTAAATCTGATGCCCCTCAGGCACTTTATACACATTGCGCAGCACACAGACTTAATTTAATATTACAACAAGGTACACAAAATATTAGAGAAACCAGAATCTTTTTTGCAACGTTAAAAGGTTTGCCGTCATTTTTTCATAAATCTTATAAGCGAACTTCTATTTTAGATAAAATAATAAAAAAAAGAGTGCCTCAAGCCAATGACACTAGATGGTATTCTAGGTCAAAATATTTATTCTTTGTTGCAAATAACTGGGAAGGCCTAGTTTTGGTATTTAAAGATATGGTAGAAAACAGAGAATTAGACTCAGAAACAATTCATATGGCCAAGGGTTATTTAAAAGACTTATTTGATTTTGAATTTGCCTGTTTAACATTTACCTTTAATGACATTTTTTTAATTACTGATATCCTCTTTTAAATATTTTAGTAATCTAGATGTTCATTATTGTAAATCACAAATTAACATTGCTGTTACTCGATTACAAGAAATCCGCTGCGGAAGTATAGTACAGTCCATTATTGATGAAGTAAAAATACATAACTGTGTTGTTTCTAACCGACAAAATTCCAGAATGAGTGAAACAGAATTATTTCAAAAATATAAAACTTTGTATTACGAGGTTTTGGATTGTATAATATTTCAAATTAATGTACGGTTTGAAGATCTAAACAAAGTTGAATTTGTAAAACTTCTTAATAGTACAATTTATAAAAAGTTTTCCACTAAGTCTATAAGTTAGCAGTATTAATTTTAACAATTTCAGTTACTAGCGTACAAGCTGAACGAGATTTTTCTTGTTTGAAGCGCCTTAAGACTTATTTACGTAATACAATCTCACAAGACAGACTGAACGCCCTGTCACTCATGTCAATTGAAAAAGAATTATTAATTAATCTTAGTGAAAATATTGGCCAATTTTATGATGATATAATTGACAGATTTGCGGCCCTAAAAGATAGGCGTATTAATTTAATTTATAAAAAGTAATTTTTTCAAAACAAAAATTTAAAAAGACAAAGAAAAACATCCTATGATGAATTGCAAAATAAACTTGGATTTATTAAGATATCTGAGGATGAAAGGCCCTACTAAATTTAGTAAAATTGGGTGTGGTACATAAAAATATTCCATATATTTATAGGCTTTGCCTATATGGTCAGACACCAAAAATTCGCCTCACCTCATCTAAATGTCACGAGCCGCCACTGAAGTTAACTAGCGTAGAGATAAGAAAGTCTTGAAGAAACTGAAGGTTATTTCGCCCGTTTACATTGTTGTCAAAAAAATATGGCCCAATAATTTTGTTTTTCACTATACCCGCCCAAACATCAATTTTTTGAGGATATTGAGTATGATGCTCACGCATCCACCTGGGATTTCTTGTGCCCAATATCTACAGTTTTGCACCATTTAATTTAAAAGTAGATTCATCCGAAAATGGGATATTTTCAACAAGCAAAGGATCTGCGTTACATCTTTCCATTAATATTTGACAAAACTCCATCCTACGATCTGGATCATCTTCATTTAACTCATGAAGTAGGATCTATCACCATATCCAATCATCATAAGAATTTATATTCTTTGTATGGGAGATAAACGCATAGTAACTAAATATTAAAATTAATTTTATTACTTCTACTAAACTTGCTAGAGAAATTCAATATAATGACAGCATAATGTCATTATCTAAATACCATAGTTACATAACAGCAAATAAACCTACTTTTAAAAAAGTGTATATTAAATAAAATTATTTGTTCTACCCTGTAGCTACAAACTATCAATTTTAGGCCCTAAGTGTGTTATGTTTTTGAAATCAGCTGTTCTTGGAGATTACAGATCTGAACTAAAATATAGGGGTTTCTATTTAAAAAAATTGTCGATAGTGTCATATCTAATACATGAGTTACCCTGTATAATAAATTTATGTAGATTAATATATACGAGTCCGAGAATTTTCACGAAATGTTTTTAGATTATTAAATAGTGAATTTGTTCCTTACTTTATATACACACTGTATATAGGATTTTTAGTTTTTTCCAAAAGATCGTTAATGTGTAGTAAATAGAGGGTGAGTGACAATATAGAACCTTGAGGGACTCCGGCGTTGATGTTAAATGTGTTTGAAAGAAATCCGTCCATCGCCACTAGCAGAGAAAGGTCTTTAAGAAAGCTTGACAGCGCTGAACAAAACTGAACCAGCATTCCGCATGCTCTCACTTTGGTTGGAGCCCCTTACGCCATACTTGGTCAAAGGCCTTGGAAATGTCCATTGCTACCGCCCAGGACTCCCCATGATTGTCATTGCGTTGTTCCAAACGTGAGTAACATAAGCGAGAAGGTCTCCTGTTGATCCAGACTTACGAAATCCATACTGGCATAGCAGTACATACCTCTGTAATTTTGTTTCTTAGGTCGGCCATATCTTCAACTGGTGTTTCATGGACAATATCTTTTAAGTAACCCCAAAGAAAAGAGTCTAAGGGTGACTTTTCTGGCCATCCTATTGACCCATTGGTTCCAAGTCATCGATTGGGATACTGTCTGTCCAAATAGCCCAAAACAATTTGAGCATTATGAGCAGGGGCCCCAACCTGCTACAGTCACATATTGGTTCTGCACTCAAAGAGAGCCTCTTCTAACAGTTTTGGAAGCAAAACTTGATGAAAATGTAAATAATGTTCTCCAGTTAGTGTCTTCGTAAAAAGGAGGTCCAATGAGATATTCATTTAATAAACCGTACCAAGCATTAATTCCAAAGATTCCGCGCGTTGATTTCTTCTTTCCCTAATCCAAGGAGGATTATACTGCGACCAATAGTAATAACAATTATGTCGGTTCAAGATGCCATTAATATGAAAGCGACTTTGGTCGTTCCATCAAATGTTGGACAAGATATTGACATTTTGGGAATACAATTCGGAAAACCTTGTTAAGAATTCCAGCTCTCGTGCTGGATCCCCTGACTCCAATCCATGAATTAATTTGGTTTTGTATGGACGAAACTTATTGTATAGATCCTCCATGATGAGCTTACGGAAACACCAGTACTTTCTTTGATACTGGCTAGTGAAGTTTTAGGATTATCATCAATTTAACCAGAACTTCGGCTGTATTTTTATCATTTGCAGTAATTTTGCTCATGTCTCTTTTCGATTTTACAAAGGAGTCATGCTCTCTTAAGTTCGCGCACAGAGCTGCAAAAGTTTTGTCACCAGGAATTCTTCCATGATAATAACGATGCCCATACACTTTGCACATCCTTAGCTTTTGACCTGAAGTCATCGTAAATCAGTAACATATCTACTTTTCTATTAACCTAAACTCCTTGTTCATACTTTTCTAAAATTTGATTGTACATTGGGGGCTCCTAGAAAAAGAAGAATTTTTTAAATGTTTGTATTTTATAAAGAATGAGAAAATACGACAAATCCAGAATATTAAGTTCGTATTGTAATTTTGGCCCATTACGAAAGTTTTATGTGCAATTATTAATATTTCCAAATTAAAAATTAATCGATTTAATCACGTCTTTTAATACTATTAGCTCTATTAGCACCAAAAAAGAGATTAATTCCGTCTTCTAATCCGTCAGGCCTATTTTCATACCTTTTAGTACGTTATAAAAGCACTTCATAAAGTCTTCCTTGAAGTTTACTTATTAGGGATAATAATAACATACTAACCAACCCTGTACCATAATGTGCTACATAATAAGCTTTCTCAAATTAACTGATTAATTAGCGGCGCGGTGGCTGATAAAAGCAGGGTGAAGCATAAACGGGTCACGTTAATTATAACAAAATTTTGTTAAATTTCAACTGTAGGTAAGGTAAAAGGAGAAAAGATGAATCACCTCTACGAAGTTACCGCCAGTTGTTGAAGAATGGTATATTATCCAACGATTGATAACAGTTAATACTGCTAGTAGAATACCTACATTACTTCTAAGTTTTAAGTTTTACGTGACGTAAGTAAAGTAAATGGGCGGGATTGAGTTGGTTTAAACAAAAATACATCTGTCCAATTTACACAATTAATAGGAAATAATAAAATACTCTTGTAAAATTTGCATTGTCACCTAAGTAGAATTTTTTTGCGGTTTCCTACGCCTCAAGTAAGCTTCAGAATGCGCGAGCCGAGTTTCACAAAATCCTTGAAACTATTGTAGCTACGCCACTGGCCCTACCAAATAATATCGAATCACATATAAAAAAGTTGTAGTAAATGAGAGACGCAACAGATGTAGCTGAACCCTAGAACACGTAAAGTTTAGGGTCTTCCATTTATTAAAAGTTTATCTATAGGTAGTATATAGAGTGGCAAAAAAGTCGCGCATAATGCATGCAACTTTTGAATTACCTCGTATACAAGAAAGTGACCTTTATGAAAGTTGTTCAGTAAGATATTCCCCACCTTTTTACCTGCATGAATTTTTTCTGTCATTTCTGGTTTGGTTGCCATAGATTACCTACATATTTGGATTCTACTACTACTCTGATTTTTTTGTATTTCCAATTTTCACCTATCTGCAAGCGTTTCCGAGATAATGACAACTCAAAATGAAAAACTTCCTAATTATAATTATACCAACCTAATACCTATCAGTTGAGTCAAGGTGTTTTTATGACAGGGACCTAAGAGGTGCCAATTTTGAGTTCCTGTTTAATTTTCTGTTGTCTGATTTCTAATTTGTTTACATTAATGAGAAACAACGAGTTGAAATTTTAATGATGAACGGTTAGAGAAACATGAAGAGATCGCAAGATCGGGTTTGTCAACTTTTCAATGAATTATATCCAAATAGGCTTCCAATAAATCAGTCAACGGTGTGTCAAGTGGTAAAGAAATTTCGAGAAACAGGCAGTATTAGGGAAGCCGCTAAAACAGGAACCGGGGGAGGCAAAGCTTTGGATATCATGCTCTCAATGCATGAACATGGTCTATTTATTAAAGGGGTGAGACACTTAAAAGACAAAATCGATGGAGGCAAATAGGAACGCCCGTATTTCCGAAACGGCTGAAAATAAGTGTCAACAACTATATAGTTTTAGAATCGGATCGCCAAATGCAATCCAATCGTGTAGTTATTTATGGGGGTTGCCGTTTAAGAAAATTCAAAATGGCGTCTCATCTGTCAAATTTGTAAATCTATGTATTTTTTGACATTAAATTCGGCTTCCTTATCGAAAATCATTGAGAAATATGTAATTTGTTTTTTACGATAGTCAGCAGGAAAATCGCCAATCGGGTGAGACACTTAAAAAAATGTCCCTGTACATACAACGAGTCTTGTTACTGGATGTCTCCATTTCAGGATGCATTGTAGCATGCTCTTTACCAAAAAGTAAACAGTTTTTTTAGTTACTGTAGTAGTTTTTTGGGATAGTAGTAATTTAGCTGAGTCAATTTAAGAAGTTTAAAGTCTCAGCTGTATCCATACAGTGGAAGAGGTCAGTTCAGGTTAACTAACTACTGAGCTGAAAAATAAATCCTTTTATGATATTACATTTTGGCTACCTATTTTAAATTTTGTAATTCTCTTAAAAACATTTTAGCCTTTTTAAACTTCACCCACCCAAAGTAAATAATTCTTGATAAGTTATCTGGTATCTTTTTTTACCCTTAAAGTAATAAATTTATATCTGTATTTTGCGCGATTTCAAGAATATCTGGCTTCATACCACTTACGATAAATTAAACCATTTTATTATATCGATTACACGAGCAATCAGATGTTAGGATAAATTTTAAGTTTTAAGAATCAGTTTGGATATACTTTTAGAAAATTACGGGTTATAAACCTTATAATTCTTGTATATTTTATTGTCTCGCTATTATTAAAAATAAAGTTCGAAAATTCTAAGAGCTCTTATCGCAAAGAGAAGTTAAGCGAATCGAATTTTGTGAGCACTGGATGGAAAAAGTTAATAATAATAGCAATATAAAAAATTGTATTCTCGCTTTCTCTTCAACCTATGAAATCTTTTATATAAGCGGGGTTGTTAACAAACAAAATACTGGAATATGGATTCGAGAAAATGCTTATGTCATGTGCCATATACATACCCAAGTCAATGTTTGGGGCAGGTATTTTGGGAAACATAATTACAACCAATAAATACCAATACTAATACCGCACGTGACCGCAACTTTGGAAATTTAAATAAATTACCCTGTGAGTTATATTATTTTCTCTATTGCTTAATAACCACTGTTCTATCTGTTACCGATACTTAATATAATTTAATAAAAAAATGTAATGTGATGGACACCAGTAAGGACCTCTTAAAATAGTGTCCTTAAGACATATTTAGCTTTTTTAGTTACCAGGGGCGGAGTAAGCTTTACAACTTAAAGCCCTATTGTTGTTATGAACGTTACTATGGTACGAAATAAATATAACATCCTGCATTTCAGAACTTGTCATCTTTTACATCGCTGACATATTGATCCTTTACCTCGATATTAATTTAATGATTTTTGGATTGCATGATGAGTTAAATTGTGAATTAAATCGAACTATGGAGTACACCTAAACTTCATTAGCATTATTCCTTGCACGGATAAAGCAAGGTTTACTAAAAATGGTGTCACCAATTTACACAACACACATGTAAGGGCTGATGAAAATCCTCATGAAACTATTGTTTCGCATCATCATCATCAGCTCCAATCAATTAATATCTGGGCAAGAATCATTGGCAATTTTTTGATTGGATCAATCGTATTGCCGGAACGCTCGAACGGACAGCTTTGTTTGGAGTTCCTCCAGAACTCATTTCAGGATTTAATAGAGCACTTACCACTTGAAACTCGGTGGGTTAGTTGTACATGTTATACTGTATATACTTCATGCACGATGGGGCACCACCTCATTTCAGCTGGATAGGTAGAGGAGGACCTGACCTTCTCGATCTCCCGACCTAACGCCGTTGGATTTTTACCTATGGGGGACACCTGAAAACTTGATGTATTCCACTCCGGTTGACACTAGGGAGGAACTTCTACAGAGAATTACGTTTTATTATATGATAAGGACCAATGCTGGGTTATTGTGGCGGGTACAGTAGTCCTCAATTCGTCGTGCCCGCGAATGTATCAGGCTTCTCGGGGCCAATATGTTTTACCCATGTACCCATGTACCCATGTATTTTTTCAGATTAAAAAACTTAAAATGAAACTTTTCTGTTGATTGAATATCTCTCGTATTACAATTGGTTGTCGATGATGAAGACCTTTTCATTTGTTTGCATTATCATACATTTCCTATATCAAGTCAATATATTATTTGACTGTAGTTAATTAAGTACGCAATCTAATTATGTAAACAAATTACCTTTGTATATTATAATGAACGTAAATTCCAGATTAGGCATCTATCCATCTGTGTGCTTATCTAGCATCAAACTGTATCGGATAATATGTTTAATTAAGCAAACCATTTTTGAGGGGTATAGTAGACATAACACAATACATTAGCGGTTACATGCATGCCTCGTTTGATGATATAAAAGCCATGTCAAAATAGATTAGATAACTTGCATGACCGGTAATATTTGCCACGTTCGCCATTGGATATCCTAACTAAATATATCAAATAACAACCAATTGGAGTATTTTCTCTAACTAACCTAAGTGGGTATGTGGTTCTTCAAAAAATCGTCTATACAGGGTGTCCAGTAAGTATAGGGCAATCTTTGGCCAGTGTACAGGGTCTCCAGTTTCCGTGTGTTTCCATATATCAGCTCCCATATTATAAAAGATAGAAAGATGGGGTTTGTGGTTTACTGATCTATTAGGCAATTCAACGATGTGTTAAATTCCGATTTGCCCTCGACGGCCATATTGAATTCATTCCACAGAACTCAAAAACCTTCAACGAACAATGTAATATTGCCGTCGAAGGCAAAAATGTGGCAAATATGCACGGATTCAATGCTTAGTTTACAGTCGACTCCTGTGCTGTGTGTAGATATATACTTGCCATTGTTAACATCTTCAATAACATCATCAACTTTAAGTGTTATTAAATATAAATAACAGAAAAAAAAACACATATTGAACAACAATAACTTAATAAAATACACAAAACCAAAATCGCGGTTTACACGTCAATCTGACGTTCACACAAAAATAAAGGTTAGTTTTTCTGACGTTTGCCGTCGACGGTCACATTGAAAGCACTTTGTGACTCCAATATGATCGTGGTGGGCAAACCTAACCTGCTTTGGATTGCCTAATTATTTTATAAAACTGTCATTGTCACAAACGGAACTTTTTTAGCCCTCTCAATTTCTGATATTATTTTATTTTGAAAATTTGTCAATTCTGACGCTCCTCTGTACCTAGATTATTTGATAACTTATTAATAAGGTAAGAATGGGTCATTATAGAGTTTCGCATGTATTATTCAGTGGTATTGTTCGTTTTTTCCAAAAAGTTTGGTTTTAGAGATATGACCCAAACTTGGATTTTTTAAACCCTATATATTATTTCTTTGTCTTTTCCCTCTTCATAAGAGCTTTTTAATAATATATATATTATCTATATAATAGTTCATATTTGATTCTATAATAATTTTAACTTTTTTTGTAAAATTAATCATTTTTCGTATAGAAGTGCCCGCAAATAAAAGACAAAACTAACAACATTGTTTTTATTACACAACTTTATATTATTAAACAAACAATAAAACAAATATGTTATTTTATTAAATTGCAAGATTTGCTCGAATTAGGCTCCGCTGTGTTCTAAACAGAAACACTTTCGACACACCATCTCGATTCTTCGCAAGTCATTTAATTTTTATTCAAAAGCCTAAAGGTTTGATGGGAAGCTCCTCGAAGTTGATAAGTATTGGTATCTTATATAACTAATTTTTTATATACCCACATAAAGAAAAATTTAACACAGAAAGATCAGGTGATCTTGGAGGCCACCTGACAGGTCTATTGGTACCAATCCATTTATCGGGAAATGTGGTTTCTAAATATTCTATAACTATATGAGAATTGTGACCCGGAGCGCCATCTTGCTGGTGATAAATATTATTTAAATCGGCAAAAGGAATATTCTCTAATATTCCCATAGTTCATCTCGCATTATATCTTGGTGTCTATTTCCGGTTACAGTTCCTTTATAGATGAAATACTTAATTTTAGTGCCAAAAATAAAGCATGACACGCTAAATTCAAACCTTGACGTTCTCGTGGAAATATTACGTGTTGCTTTCTTTTAGGACCAGTACCTTAAATTGTTTCGGTTTAAGATACCAGAATTCGTAAAATAAGCCTCGTCGGACCGTACCACCCTTCTTTCAAAGTTTGCGTATTCCTGCAAGATTTGTAGGTATCAGTTGCAAAAAACTGTCCTACGTTCTGCGTCACCGGGATGCAAATGTTGGACGAGATGGTATTTGTATGGTTTAAATTTGTATTTCTTTAGTTAACTGTGTTCTTGATTATTGAATCCTGGCTTCACCATACACTCTTTTGCATGATATTGATGGTTCTACCATGACAGAGGCCAAAACATTTATTTCTTGTTCTTCACTGTTTTTCTTGTTGTAAAATTTTAAAAGATGTTTTTTATAATTTTCATATTTATTATTTGGTGCCATGTTGAACAGTTTTTTACAGAAATAAAAAATAAACTTACAAAATCAAACAAATACCAGTAATATTTGACAACAATCCGTAATGGCGCATTTACAGAATTTGGTTTTCTGACACGGCTATCCGTGATTGACCATAGCATAGCCTTCTATACGAAAAATGATTAATTTTACAAAAAATGTTAAAGTTATCCATTTAAAAAAAAATAAATATGGACTCTTATACAGTTTGTGTATAAAGTCTGGAAACGGCTTAATAACATCACAATTTATTTGCCGATTTAAACGCTAGACATCGTAACTATTAGACCGAACAATAACAAATAAACGTGATGTCATCATTGTATTCCAGTGTAAAGTAAATCAACATACAAGCTACTTACGCCACAGAAAACGTAGTTTTCTGGGCTTACTCTGTTAAAAGTATTAACTTCTATGATTAACTAGATTAACATGATGTGGGAAATATATACCATTGCCTAAAACCTTGTAAAAAATCTGTAGTATGGCAACGCAGCAATAACGGATCCGCCCAGATTTCATCATTTTCGTGGCCATCCGAATCGACTCGACAATACTCGGGAAAGCGGATGTTGTTTTCCTGGAGTTTTGTCGCATGCATATGTAAAGTCAGCGTAATCCCCACTCTCGGCCCCACCTAGCTCCTCACAGCGTCTCGCCCACAAACGATTTTGGCATCACAATTTTATAGCATTTGTGAATGGCGTGTCGGATCTATAGTTACGATGCCTATGATTTAAACTAAATTTGGTACAGTTGTGTAAGAGGATCTGACGCACCGAATGACGATATTGGCGTTGTTGCCAGCTTTTTAGTTTGTCTGGAATTCGAACGAATTTTATATTTCTAAATGTAACACCCTGCATATTTTTTCATTTATAGTTTTTACTTTAAATTTGTTACGCTTTTGGTATAACATACTTTGTTCCCAAAAGTTCTTTATTCAGAACAAAAACAAAATATTATTTGACTTTTGCAACCGATTTGAAAAAAGACTGAATAAAATATTTGTTTTTTAAGCAATTCTTAACGGTTAAATCAACATCTTTTTGGACTTGGTGCAAAAGAAATAATACGTGTCTATTTAGTTTATTTTTCGAATAAAAATATTGATAATATAATAATAATTTGAAAAACGAGAACACAAACAAAATCCTTAACTATTTCGACGTTACTACATTACATTTTTCATCGTAAATAAAACATGCTGAAACACCAAGACAAAATAGTGGGCCAATACGGAGAAGACACCTTGAATGATAATGGAAACAGGCTGATCAATGTTTGCGATCAAAATAATCTACGTATCCTAAATGGTTTTTTCCCACATCGCTCAATACATAAGTACACCTGGGTACAACACTCTCGACAACTGAAATCCATCATAGACTATGTGATAACTAGGCAGGATACAAAATTGAAAATTCAAGACTGCAGAGCTTACAGAGGAGCAACATGTGGAAGCGATCATTACCTTGTCAGAGCCAAAATCCTTCCCTCCCAACCTACCAAAAGAATAGAGGGCAGAGAAGAGCAAGAATGCAAAATAGAGAAAACCGTATACAAGTTAGACAACTTCAATCACGACAGTATAAAAGAGCTATACAGAAAACGACTCGATGAAAAACTCATACAACAGACGTTTGAAAACACAGAACAATACTATAATTACATCAAAGAATGCTTAAAAAGTGCCGCGGACGAAGCTTTGGGAAAACTGGAGGAACCCAAGCGAAGAAAACATTACTGGTGGGATGAAGAAATTGAAGAGTTGATAAAAGCAAAAAGAGAAAAATACAATAGATACCTTAACATGAAGACAGACCAGTGTAAAAACGAATACAAAGAAGCTCAAAGAAAAGTCCGCACAGCAATAACACAAAAGAAAAATGAAAGCTGGGAGAGAAACTGCTCCAGAATAAACACATACATAGGAGGAAGCAGAAGTACCGAAAGCTGGAGAATACTAAGATCCCTCCGTCAGGAGAAGACAAAAGATATCATTTCACCAATCACTTTACAGAAATGGAACGAATACTTTGCAAAACTACTTACTGAAGAGAGGGACGAATACCAACAACCACAGTCTAACGTCCAAATACAAACTACGGCATCCCCGATAATAGTCAACAGTAAGGAGGTGAAACTGATATGCCAAGGATTAAAAAATAGAAAATCTCCAGGTCCTGGTAACATCCCTCCTGAATTACTGAAATACGGCACAGATAAGCTCTATAAACATCTAGCTAATCTCTTTCAAAAGTGCCTCAATGGGGAGAGTATCCCTGAGGAATGGAGATCTTCGTATATAACAACAATACATAAAAAGGGAAATAAGAACGTCTGCGACAACTATCGAGGAATTGCTGTACTTAGCAGTATTTCGAGAGTATACGGAAAGTTGGTGAAAAGAAGGATTGAGGGCGAATACTGTGATATGGAGGCCGAAGAACAGGCAGGCTTTAGGGCTGGTAGATCTACAGTGGACCACCTATTTACCATAACACAGATAATTGAGAAGAAAATGGCACGAAACCAAGAAGTTCACCTCCTTTACGTCGACCTCAAAAAAGCATATGATAGCGTGCCCCAACAAAAACTCTGGGAAGCACTCGAGAAAACAAACATCAGTATCACTCTAATCAAGGCTGTCCAAGAACTATATAAAAACAACACAAGCAAAATAAAGAAGGGCCAGGAGATGTCCAAGGGATTTAGTATTAGCAAAGGACTAAAACAGGGTTGCTGCTTGTCCCCAACTTTATTCAAAATTTATTTAGAACAAGCCTTGAAAACGTGGAAGCGGAAATGTAGAAGTATGGGATTACCACTTAACGATTACATACTGTACACCCTTTGTTTCGCTGACGATCAGATAGTAATAGCTCAAGAGTATGAAGATCTAGAATATATGACCCGGAAGCTCATAGAAGAATACGACAAGTGGGGATTAAAAGTGAACATCGAGAAAACGGAATACATGTGTATTGGTGGAGATCGGCGTAACTTAGTTCTGGAACAACAAGAGATAAATTATTGCACAAAATATAAATACCTTGGCATGAACCTTACGGATGACGGAATCATGGATGAAGCAATAAAACATAGAAATAACCAGGGAAGACAAGCCATTAGACATCTCAACGGGGTTCTCTGGGACAAATCAATATCTAAGAATAACAAACATAAAATTTATAACAGCATAGTCAAAAGTATCATCACTTACGGTAGTGAAGTATGGACACTGAAGGAAAGAACAATAAAGTCACTGGAAGCCACAGAAATGGATTATTGGAGACGTGCTGCCGGGAAATCCAAACTGGATAGAGTCAGAAATGATAGAATACGAGAGATTATGGGTGTTAAACACAAAATAACAGAAGACATCAGGATAAACCAACTTAGATGGTACGGACATGTCCAAAGAATGGAAGATAATAGACTTCCTAAACAAGTACTAAACTGGACACCGCAAGGAAGACGAAGGAGAGGAAGACCTAGACTTAGTTGGAGAGAAGGAATAGATAGGGACATCGAAGAAAGGGGGCTAAATGAGAACTCATGGGAGGACCGAGATAGATGGAGACTGGAAATCAGAAGACGGCGAAGAACGTTATGAACTGATCTATATATATATGCATTTTTACATCAAGCAAGAAGTTTACAACATTTTAAATATGTGGAGGTAGACTGCCGTTGTTTTATTTGATTATATCAACTCCACTGTAATGGACTACTTCTTCAAATTTTAAATAAAGTTGGAGAACTTTTGTAGATATTTCATGCCAAACCGTCATTTACGCGAAAATCCTCGTAAATATTTAAAAATTACACTTTTCACTTGTGTTTTTATGTACTGCAACGACTTTAACCAACTCTAATTTTAATTCTCAAAAAATAAAAAGAATTAATCACTTTTCACTTGTGTTTTATGTACTGTAACGACTTTAACCAACTCTAATTTAAAGTCTCAAAAAATAAAAAGAATTAATCGTTTTTCTCTTGTGAACAAATTTAATTATGTTCCATAAACTCCTTTAGACAGTTTCAACAAACAAAACAAAAGGATATTTTAACTTCATTTAATACACAAAAATATTAACCAACAAAGTGGCTTGTTCTTTATGAAAAACAGGGTAAATTTTAACAAAAGACCATCAAAAACAAAAGTCTCGGTTACTCGTGGAAATTTTAATGAATTTCTTTAAATTTCAGGCACGCCGTCAAGCGACGCTTGTTTAATAATATTGTGGTTCTCTAGTGCGTAATACAAATAAAGAAAATTCTTCTTAAGAAAAAATATGAATATTTTTGTTTTAACACATTCGTCGTACACAATTTGTTTACTTTTACTGCATCGGGAGTAAATTCAGACAGGGTAGGTAAATACCTAAGTAATCCAAAATATTTAAAGCAGCTATTCTTCAAATATTTTATTGATAAACCTCATGCATATAATAGTAAAAATAATAAACAATTTTTATTTACCACAACGGTGCTGCAATTATCAATATAATACAGCAACAATAAGGTAAATAAAGGTCTGTTGATAAATAACAAGGTACCGATTCTTTCTTAATAGCCAGGAGCTTCTTAGTACCAGTTAATATTAAAATATAAATCATATGATTTCTCAAGAGGAGAGAAGGAAAAAGAAAAAGAACCAACAATTTCAAAACTCCAAAAAAAACAATAAAAAAATTAATAGTATGAATAATATGAATTCAATAGGATTTTGTACGTACAATAAAAAACAGAGCAACGTCAAGTCGCAGCGCTTGTTGCTATGGCAACACCATGACAACTTGTTTTTATTTTGACAATGGCGCTTCGGTTTTTATTTTTAATTTGAAACGTCAAAATGTTAGTTGTTCCAAAATATCAATGTAGATTTAAGTTCGATTCCTACGTTTAACTTAACACACTGTGTAAATACAAACAATAATATTAATGTTAACAAATAATTTTTCTTGCTAGTTAGTGAAAAATTAAATATGTTGTTCTAATGTTATTTATTAAATGCTAGTTATGGTGTAGGAGTGAAAGCAATATTGGTTATACTATGCGAACCCAAACGTCAACCTCACCTGCCCGAGTGATGACTTCAGTCATTCGGTGCACCCTGCTAGACAACTAACGAGGCTCTGACGACCGAGTCACGGCGGTATAACCGTTCCAAAAGAACATGAGGAAATGTATATCCCAAACCACTCGCCAACACGCTCGGCAAGCGCGGCGTTTTAAATATGCCACAACCTCCTAAAATAACTATGAAAACGTCGTGTTTAAAACAATTACCCCAGGTGAGTAGAGTTGAAAACTCAGAATCTCACACTGAAGTATCAGTCAGCCTCGTGGATTCTGGGGGAGGCAAAAGTTTGACAAATACTAAGAGTAAACCCGACCAAAACCAAAAGCTGTATGTCGCTACTTACAACGCCAGAACACTAAGAACTGAGAAACATCTTGAGAAACTAGAAAGGGAAATAGAAACCATCAAATGGGACATAGTAGGACTATGTAAAACACGACTACAAGGAGAGAAATGTACACAGCTAAAATCTGGACATGTCTTGTACCAAAAAAATTCAGACGTTAACTATACAAACGGCGGTGTGGCATTTCTCATCAATAGGAAAATCCAACACATGGTAACAAAATTCAGGGCCATTTCAAACAGAGTTATATACATCTCGCTTAAGCTATTTAGAAGATATACAGTACAAATAATCCAAGTATATGCACCCACAAGCAGCTCGGAAGATGAAGAAGCAGAAGAATTCTATGAGGACGTATCAACAGCAATCAAAGACGTAAATTCACACTACAATCTAATAATTGGAGACTGGAATGTCAAAATAGGCAAAAAAATGGAAGGAGATACGGATCATATTGGAAAATTTGGCCTAGGAACCAGAAACGAGAGAGGAAATTTGCTGTTAAATTTCCTGAAAGGCGAACAGCTATTCTGTATGAATACTTTCTTTAAAAAGACGCCACAAAGAAAGTGGACCTGGAAAAGCCCAAATAAAACTATGAAGAACGAAATCGATTACATTTTAACAAACAATGAACATATATGTAAGGATGTCACGGTTCTCAATCGTTTCGATACGGGAAGCGATTATAGAATCATCAGAGCCACAATAACTATCAACACCAGACTCGAAAGGAATTTTTTTTTTTTTCAATTCAAAAACATATTTATTAAGTTTTTTCATACAGCTTTACAATAATTCACTATTTAGAAAAAATCAAGTACTAAATAAATATGTTGGTGCAAAAAATTGCTTTATTTAAAAAAAGCACTAATCGAATACGATGTGTAATAACACAATACAGATAGCAAAACTAAATGTTTGACTACCATCTGTATATGTCTTGGTTGGTGCTCATGCTTCCACAATATAAGTACTAACCTAACTATAAGAAAACAAAATCCATAATTCTAGTAATTATTAATGGTTGTTGATATCTAATAAATACAATAAACAAAATAAACAACCTTACACCAACAAATAATGGAAATATCTACTATCCATTCCCTTAATTAAGGGTAAGGGAATAAACTGATAAGATAGACAAGAGCCGCCACAAGTGAAGAACTACTCGCCAAACAAGATCAATACCAAAGAGAATTAAGTTAGAAACTAACACCTATAGAATCACTAAAATCGATAGAACTGAATGATCTGGCACGAAAAATCAAGACGGATATTAACACCGCTACCAGAAAAATCTGTATAACGGCCCAGAGGAAATACACAAAAATTAGCTATAACACGATTGAATTAATGAAAGAAAGAAGGAAACTTGATAAAACCACTCAAGAACACAAAACATTAAACACAATTATTAAGAAAGAAATCCGAAAAGACATCAGAACACATAAAACCAACCTTATAAAAGAATGTATAGAAAACAATACAAACATGAAAGTGTTAAAGTCCAAACTAACATCAGGAAGAGCAAAAGAGGTTAAAATGAAAAATAGGCAAGGAATAATCGTCTCGGATAAGGAGGGAATAGTAAAAGTTATTGAGGAGTTCTACAAAACACTATATACATCTAAACATACACCCATACAACAAGAACCAAACAAAACCATAATGAATGTAGGCTCGGAAGATCTACCAGAAATATCAATAACAGAAATACAAACAGCTCTTAAACAGATGAAAAATAGGAAAAGCCCAGGAGGAGACAGAATAACGTCTGAAATGCTTAAAATGGGGGGTTAAATAGTAGAACAAGCAATACAAACACTGCTAAATAAATGTCTGAAAGGAGGGAAAATTCCGGAAGATTGGACCAACGCAGAAGTTATAATACTCTTTAAAAAAGAAGATATCACCAACATAGAAAACTACCGCCCCATTAGCCTACTGTCGCAGGTATATAAACTATTTACCAGAATAATAACGAATCGTCTAACTAATAAACTTTACTCATACCAACCAGTAGAACAAGCGGGATTCCGAAAAGGATATGGCACGGTCGATCACTTGCAGGCTTTAAGACTATTAATTGAAAAAACAACAGAATATAATATAAAAATCTTTAAAAAATCCTTTACTTGTCAGATGTAGTAGATAAATATAACATACTAATTAGGAAAATATTTCCTAGCCATTTGATTTAAAACCTTATACTATAAGGCCGTATTTGGCTAACACAGTTAGCGCTACAATACTAAATTGATTGCTTAAAACTACCAAGAAAGGAAGACCTTTCTGTTGGTAGGATGCTGCTACCTATGGACCGGTTTCGAACTTATTGGTTCTCGTCAGCATAGGGTAAGCGCAGACATACCTAACAACAGAAAGGCCTCAAGTCTTTATAACCAGTTTTATCGTCCTGCTCAGGCAGTGAACGATAAGTGGCGCCATCTCTTAGAAGTTTTAAGCAATCAGATCTGATTGCTTAAAACTTCTAAGAGTTATAGTATAAGGTTTTAAATCAGATGGCTAGGAAATATTTTCCTAATTAGTATGTTATAGGAATATAATATCCCCATACACCTAGCCTTTATAGATTTTCAAAAGGCATCTGATTCCATAGAGACACGCGCACTTGTAAAATCTATGACCCAAGCAAGAATAGACTCAAGGTACACCAACATAATTAAAAGTATATATGAAAATGCCACGTTCCATGTTAAGATAGATAAAACCTACAAACCAATAAAATTGAACTAAATCAAGGAGTTCGACAGGGAGACCCGTTATCTCCAAAACTTTTCACCCTGGCACTGGCAGACGTCTTTAAAGAGCTATCATGGGAAGAGAAGGGGATAAAGATTGACGGATCATATCTGAATAACCTACGCTTCGCGGACGATATAGTGTTGGCTTCGAGCAACATCACTGAGCTTAAAGAAATGCTAGAAGAGCTAAACAATGCAGCAAAGAAAGTAGGACTACAGATGAATCTAAGCAAAACTAAGATAATGAGCGAAATAACAATAAATATCATCATAGAAAACCAGAAGATCGAAAATGTCAACGAATATATATACCTGGGCCACAATATAAAATTAGGGAAAGACAACCAGACAGCAGAAATGAGCAGAAGGATTGGTCTAACTTGGGCGGCGTTCGGAAAGCTACAGCATATATTGAGAAATATTAACATCCCTACTAACCTAGAAAGGAAGGTATATGACTCATGCATACTTCCTGTAGCCACATATGGCCTCAAAACAGTAACACTCACAAAGAAAAGCGTAAATCGACGAAAAACCACACAAAGAGCAATGGGAAGGGCCATGCTAGGAATCTCGCTTAGAGATAGGCTCCGAAGCGAGGACATCAGGAAACGCACAAAAATCACGGACATCATAGAACGCATCGCTAAGTCAAAATGGCAGTGGGTGGGCAGACTGGATAAGGAAAAATGGACAGTAAAGATCATAAAATGGAGACCAAGAGAGACTAAGAGAAAGATAGGAAGACCTCAGAAACGCTGGCTCGACGATATCAAGAAAGTGGACTACACAAGACAGAAAGAAGTGGAAAACTTTAGGAGAGGCCTATATCCAGGAGTGGATGAATAGTGGCTGATGGAGAAGAAGAAGAAGATTTAAAAATAAAGATATGTCGTACTTAATTGTAGCCAAAATTATTTGGTAGTCCTGGACAAACTATAGTATTCTACTCGCCATGATAGCTGTTATTCACTTGGATGATTTATGAGACTCGCCTAGGGCTCGTGTCATAAACATCATTCGCGTGAATAACAGTCATCATTATATGCTTGTTGAATAATGCACTATTAGAGACACTGCACGATGCTAAAAAGTTTGGATCATCTAGTACATCGTTGCAATATTGTATAAAAAGGATCGTCTGATGGCACCATTATGACCAAAGAACAGAAAAAAGCAAGCTTACTGGCAGAACTATTCACATTTACATTCAACTGTTAATTTTCAGGGAAAAACCCCATCGAACATTTCCCCTGTAGAATCGAGAATGCCCGAAATTGTTTTTCGGCACCGCCATGTTAAACGAATCTTGAGGAGTCTTGATACCCAAAAAGCTTCAGGTCCTGACGATATTCCAGTCACCGTAATTAACACATGCGTTGACGAATTGACATTGATATCTTGTTGACTTTTCAACTTATCTTACAAAAAAGGAATGTTTCCTTCTTGTTGGAAAACTGCGCGAGTCCAGCCCATACCCAAAAAAAGGAAGAAGACCTTGCCAAACAACTATCGTCCAGTCGCATTGCTTTCGGTTATATCAAATGCTAGTCTAGATCAACAGGAGACCTTCTCGTTAATGTTACTTATATTCGGAACAACGCAATAGAACATCATGAAGAGTCCCGGGCGGTAGCACTGGATATTTCCAAGGCCTTTAACCGAGTATGGCATGAGGGGTTCCTAGCTAAAGTGACAGCATGCGGAATGCCGGTTCAATATAATTCGTGGCTGTCAAGCTTTCTTAAAGACCGTTATCTGCGAGTGGCGATGGACGAATTTCTTTCAGCATCTGCACGTGTCGTTAAACTCTGGTGAGGCTGCTGCGGCTGTCTTTTGTGATTTGTCGAAAGCATTTGATTGCGTAGAGCACCGAATACTGCTGTTGAACTTGGAGGCGTATGGGGTAAGAGGAACTGCTTAGGCATGGTCGCACATATCTAATGGGCCTGATGCTGATAGTCGTGTTTAATTACAACAGATCTGATGAGCTTAGCAATAATACAGGTGTTCCACAAGGTCTTAGGCCCTCCACTCGTTCTAGTCTTACTTCAACGACGTGCCTCTCTTGTCAATATCTAAAAAATGCACTGTTTTCGCTGATGATACCACCGTCCTTTGGCACGGAACAGACCTTGGCAAGCTTAAAATTGACATGAGTAATGATTTGGACAGGATAAAAGGGTGGTATCAATAGACAGCTCTCTTAAATTACAATACTCATATTAGCAAGTCTCTTAATTAAGGGAGTTTACTACACTATGGATGAATTTTTGAATGATCTATCACTTCAGTGATTATCCTAGTGAATATGCTCAGTTTGTTTCAATAGTTATATTTTTACCTTTAAGCTGTTCCTTACCTCCACATCTCTTTATGATATGATTAGCAGTCATTCTGTGTCATATAGGTAATATAGGTATGTTATGAGTGTGTACATGTTTTGCTTCTGTTTAACTTTTATTTATTGACATTTATTTGTTTATGCCCTTCAGATTAAGTTTGTGTTTATAGGATTATGTTCGTTTCTTGAATCGGTCCTCGACCTTTATTCCAATTTTTAAACAGATTTGCTTCTGAGCGGATCTTGAACAGAGGGGTTGATTTCAAATTTCTAAATTTACATTTTATTGAGGTAGTGGAGGGAGGGACAGCGAGGAAGAGGTTGCTTTTAAATCGTTAGTTTGGCCATTGCTGGATCAAAGCTATGGTGGCAGAGGCGGGAGCTGGGGAGGAGTAAGCCAGTCTCTCGGCATTCTATATGGTTTCAGTGAACGTGTGATCGTGTGAAAAGAGAAGTCAGAGAACGTCCGTCCGTTTGCAGTAGTCAACAATTAGTTTGTCTATATATTTAGTGATTGTCGCTATTTGTAGGTCATTATGTATAGTATGAATCAGCGTAAAGCGTGGAGCATTTGTCGTAATTCAGAGCACTTTATTTTGAAATAGCTGAATTTTTCTAAACGTTGACTTATTTACAGTGCACCAAGTGGCAACACCGTAAGTAAGTACGGGCCGAATAATTGTCTTGTACAACAAAGTTGGTACGTAAATCACATGGGTGAAACTAATATGGGGAACTTCGCAACAAGAAAACCGTTACAAAACCTAGTGGGCCACCAGTCCACCAGAGGGCTCTTCGAACGGTCACTACCATGTGCTCCTTGTCAAATCATACTTGCATATTAATCTGTCGACTATCTCTCTCTCTCATAATATTACTGATAAAAAGAGACAGGCCTTGTTAAAAACGCAATAATATATTACGCCAACTAACTGAAGGGCTTTATTATCCGTTTTTTGGATAAAAGAAGAAGAAGAAGAGAAGTTCTGTCAATTTTGTAAAATGTGAACCCCGAACGAATTGTTGTTAAGAACTTGATTTTTTTTTAAATTTTTATATCATAATTACCGTTTTAATCCTTTACAGGCCGTTTTACGAGTTTTGAAGAATTTTGGGATTGTTACGCGACCTTATATCACAGGTATGTAACCTAAATGTAAAATTTACGCCTTGAAGGTTAGGTTTGCTGAATTTTCAAATTAATTTTCTAATATTTTTAGCATACTCTTCAAAAAGGTCTACCAACCATAGTTTATAGAAGAGGTACATACCCACAGCCCAAGCGAATGCAAATAGAACTGTATGATAAGTCATGCCGAAGGAGTTTTAATGTTCAGCCTCGTGTAAGTTTTTCATTTTGTTCTTTGCCATTTAATACTTTAAGTGTTATATTTAAGTGTATGCTCCTTATTTGCCTCTATCAGTATCTATGATGGCCTGTGTCGCCCATTCAATAACAATTTTACTGTAAATATCCCGGTTGCAAGAGTGCATTTAGATCTTCATCTGACCCTAATTGTGTCAATAACCATTTTTCTATACATTTCCCCTTACTGATGATGAAAGACTAAGAGTGTGGAAGAATAAATGTAATATTAATCCTGACATCGAGTGCAAAAACTTCAGGATTTGTGAAAATCATTTCAATGTTTGTGAATTTTAGAACTCAGTTTGAAAAAGGCTTAATTGGAATGCTGTTCTCAAACTGTCCCTGAGCTTTTACCACCTGATGTTTTAGGATCACTTGCACATTCTCTGTAGAACTATGGTAGTTCAATTTTTTTTACTGGCAGTCTAAAACATTCTGTTTGGTCCTCTAAATGTATCCCTTCTACTTTTGACACATGTACACATTCCACTTTATATTATCGAATTTTTTTTCAATGCTTTCAGTTTCTCAGTACTTAATTAAAAAATTATGTTTTGTTCAGTCTGTTAGTTATTTTGGTAATAATCATTAACATTTTTTTCTGTTGCATGGACACCTTATCAAGCCCAAATACTGTAACAATTTAACTCTGGCTGCAACATTTGACCTACACCTGGCTAAGACATCATGCGTCTGGCTACGAGATTGCTATTTTGTATTAATAGTCTGTAGAGTAACTAGAAGACCTGGGCTTGATATGAAGCAAACATTTTTTTTGGGACAACGCCCATATGTCAAGAATTCACCTATTTGCCTCGAGCAAACCCTGGTTCATTAAACACTTGGAACCATTTTAGTCAGTCACTGTTATTAGTTACATTTTTGGTTTATTTTTTACAGAATGTACCTATAAGGAATTTCTATTGTTTCGACACCAATTTTTGTCAGAATTTGTTCACATTATGTTTTATGGTAAAGTTTAAATAAATTTTGAATTTTTCTTCATAAGCTTTGTTTGTTATTTACATCGGCATTCATAAATAACAACAATATTTAGTTTTTAATGACTTTTATTGACTTTTTGGTATAATTTGATATAAAATACATACATTCATTAAATTCTGAAATTTAGTGAATACATGGTATTTTAGAGTGAATTAACTCAAAAAGCGATAAAACGTCTTTAAAAATCTCAAATATTGTTTGAACAGTAAACCAGTAATTTGAAAACGAGTTATTTAAACTACCCGCCACCCGCAATAAATTTCCTACCGTAGCGCTCGGGGTGGACTGGTGGCCAACTTGAATCTTTGTTTCTCTGATTTTCTACGTAGTTCGCATTTCTAACCTCTTATCTGTTTTGTGACGTAAATTTAGTTTACTTCTACTGTTGATAAGTGAGTAGATGGCACCTAGTTGACCATTCGCTTTTTTTAAGCGTTGGTCTACGTTATCTGTCCAAGCCAGCCGCTTATCAAACGACAGACCCAGATATTTAACATTATTAAACTAGTCTAGTCTGGTTTGGGGTAATTTGCTTCTGGCTCTCGAAAAGTAGATGGCTTAGGTTTTGGCGTCGTTGAGGCGAATTTTCCATTTATCTAGCCACGCCTCGATAAGTTTTATGCGGCGTTGTAGCTTTGAGACTACAAACCTTGGCTGTTTGGCGGTGGCGGTGATCGCGGTATCGTCAGCAAACAGATACAGTTTCGTTTGAGTGAATTTAGGAATATCGCAGGTATAGAAAAATTGTATTAGCGAATAATAAGTTTACTTTGTCAATAAGAATATTATTTTTCAGACAATAAAGTACTTTTGAGTTTGAGTTTGAGAGTCAAAATAGTACATTAAAGTAAAAGTTATATAAAACATTAATTTACCACATTCATGATATACCTCTAAAGCTATAAAATTATTTAGGCTTCTTTAATAATATGTCATGGTTGACACAATCAAAAGAACTTAGAAATAGCTGCGGTAAATTCTCTTTAACTAAATCTTTAAATAAAGACGTTCATAATATTTTTTTTAATACATATTGGTTTAGATTTAAAGTATTTTTTTCTATTTAAAAAATAAATCATTCTATTTTTAATAATAATTTTTTCAATAATTGTAGACAGGCTTGGATGTAAAGAAATGATCGAAAATTGGAAGCAGATTCATAATCACCTCCTTTATGAATTGGAATAACAATAACTAATTTAAGGCATTGCGGAGATATTCCATTTTCAAAATAAGTAATTATTGCTGTGGCTAAGGAATTTAATTTTAATAGATAAATTATCCAATCATTATTGTTACTTACCGAAATGTTAACGTCATCTGACCAAACACCTTGCGATTGTCAACGAATTCGGGGTCAATCAGTAAGACACCCGTAAGGCGATCAATTCTGCCATAGGAGACTACCAGGTCACGTGTTGCAAGATACATTGTCAGTTTGTTATTCGGTGATGATTTTTTGAAGACCCTGTAATCAAGAAAACAAAAATTACTCTCATATTAAAAACTCATATACAGGGCAGATCTAAATTAAATTAGGTCTAGATCTTGAACTGGTGGGTCTACTTGATGTGAGAATTTACTGTTGATTTGTAAATTTTTTCTTTAAACATACCTGCTTGGAAAGAAAGGCGTTTGACCATTTTAAAGGATTATGCCGGAAGGGACGTATTTAATGCAGATGAGACAGGTCTCTGCTATCGTGCATTGCCCACAGAAATATATGCATTGAAAGATGACAAGTGTACTGGATAGAAAAAAATAGCAAAACAATGATTCACAATTCTGTTTTGTGCAAATATGGTAGGTGAGAGGGAAGAACCACTTATAATAGGTTAAAGCAAAAATCTACGATGTTTTAAGGGCGCACATATCGACATTCAATATGGTGTACCGCAGGGATCGATACTGATTCTTGATCTATATAAACGATCTGGAGAGCTGTGATCCCAGTGCATATTTGGTACTTTTTGCAGACGATACAACCGTGTTGAAGAGTGCTTCATCTGGGGAGCTCATCAAGGCTGCCATGAAGGAGACACAATCAACAGTCACTGAATGGTTTAATAGTAATCAACTTAACCTGAATGAGACCAAAACGGAGCTGATGTATTTTTCATTGAGAGATATGGAAGGTTTTAATATGTCTCAATGTGTGCGCTTCCTCGGAGTACATAATATTGATTGTAGATTAACATGGAATACTCATATAGATAAATTATGTGAAAAAATGGCATCTAGTGTATATGCTTCGCGAAGCTTGGTGGGTGTGGTTTCAGAAATTGTCTTTCTCTCTACTTATCACGCTTTCATTGAGTCAAGAATTTCATATGCAATACTGGGATGGGGTCATACTTCACATTTGAAACGACTGCTTAGTCTTCAAAGAAAAGCCATAAGAGTGATGGGTAGATTGAATTACAGAGATGACTGTAAGAATGCTTATATACAACTAAAACCACTAAATGTGCCCTGTATATAGTGCCTAATATACATGAGAAAACACGCTGATGAATATATTACACACGGGAATATACATGAGCATTACACACGAAATAGGGAACATATCTACACGAACTATCACCGCGTAAATAAAATAAAATATGGAGTCTCCTTTTACGGTCCTAAGCTTTATAATGCTCTCCCAGCTGCCATGAAGGTGCTACCTATTATACAATTTAAGTTTGTAATAAAACAATATTTAATTAACAAACGTTTTTATTCGTTGGAAGAATTCTACATAAACAATTTCAGTGATTTGTAATAGGTATGTAGGTACACTTATTTTGTCTATAAGTTGAGTCTCATTGTAATGTTTGTTTCAGGCAATCTATTCTAATATGTTTCATTAGCATTAAAATCTACTATATGACGTATGTAAACACTATGTGTAATAGCATGAATAAAGATTGATTGATCGATTGATTGATTGATAAGTTACTTCTCCAATGGGGCTCGAACAAAAAAGTGTGGATGACAGCAGACATCATGACAACATGGCTGCACAGTCTTGATACCAAGATAAAGAAGCAGAGGAAGAGGGTGGTATTGTCTCTGGATCATGCAACGTCCCATCCCAAAATTACACTGGATAATGTCGAACTTATTATTCTTCCACTTAGCACTACCTCATCTTGCCAACCTTTGAACCAAGGCATTATTAAGAATTTTAAAATGCTCTACAGAAGTAATATTAAAAGGCTTTTAACATGTAAAGACAGTGGTTGTCCTCTTCAAGAAATCGAAATTAATATTACCATAACCAACGCCTTGATATTGGTTTGGTATGGCTTTATCTCATTTAATTTTAGTTCTGGTAAATTTAGACAAAAATATTTAAAATTATTTACATTAAAATGCAGACCAGTTGTTTTACTGTTCCTCTATTAACCGACCAACGTTTGACTCCCCGAGGGTGGTCAAAATTGGGAGATTTCACTGTAATTAAAAGAAACAGTCTATACTCAAAACCCAACATTATATTTAGTGACGTAGCAGTCGAGCCCATGGACACCAATGCATACCACCAATGATAACACAGTATTTCGGTAGTTTACATGATTTACGTCATTGAATACAATATTGGCATTTGAGCATAGTAACATTTGACATTATCATAATAATTATTACTAGTGGTTTCTATCAGAGCCGTATTTAATTTTAAAGAAATCTACGAAGAGTTTTTAATTGGCATATCAGAAAATATTAAAATTTGGTAAGCGAGTCCATCATACAACAACCTTAAAAAAGGTCGAATGCAATTAGTAAAGTTTACATAGGATTTCCTATGGCCAGTCTGACGGTGCACCATCTAGTATGCCTAACCAGTAAAATTTCTGACTTATAAGCATTTATTTAAAGAATATGTGTGCCAAGCAGTGTCACGTCACATTTGGGGCCTCCAAGATCTCCTGATCTTATTACAATCGATTTTTACCTGGGGGCTATGTGTAAATGAAAAATTTGCGAATCACCAGTTAAAGAGGTTTTACATCGGATCAACCCAGCATTTGAAGATCTAAATCCAAATAAAACAAGTAAACATTTCCCTAAACCTGAAATCCTAAAGTTTACTTGTCTCCAATAATTGCAGCTTCATTAGAACAAGCTCTAGAATGTTATTGAAAATTATGATAAAAACATAGTGAAGCATCGAGCTACGCTTCAACCATGTAACAAAAAGAGTAAGGCTCAATATGCCACCTATTCTATTACATGGTTGACGCGTGAAGCGCTGCTTACACAACAACTCCTACAATACAAGGACAAAGAGCTCAAGCGAATTTTGCTTTGCGTCACGGTGTGTTTTGGTATGGCCGGCATTAGAGCCTTGTTGTTTTGGCGGATTAAAGCGACATTGTCAGATTATCCATAATTCCTAGTTAGGTAGGATAAGCTTTGAAATAAGTTTTCTGTGGTAATGTGTTTTATTTATAAGTACGTAAACTAAGGCATTAACACAAAAACAGATCAGAAATATTCTTAAAAAACGTGCAGTGCGGAACGCTAAAGGCGAACTGGCAACGTCGTGAGTATTTTCGTGTCAACATAAGCGCACTCAATAGATTTGTTTGATTTTTTGTATGCATATTTTAGTAGTATAAGTGTAAAAATATACTGCATTACTGGTTTAAATAATGTGATAACAGTGTTGATTGTAAGGGAAATTACTTAAATTGTCAAACAGCGCGCGTGTTTTGGATTAGGAGGAACTTCGCGTTAAATGGCAAAATGTGATTTGTGATTGATCCATTGTGCCAATTTTAATCTGTCTGGGGAGATTAGACAGTAGATATGTTACGTCTCATTTTACAGAAGAAGATTTTCTGTGCAGATTTCCCAACAGTTGAGTTGAGTAAGTTAAGCACTAAGTGTACAAATAAATAAAAACAAAACGCCTTTCTTGTCGAGCAGTTTGGATGAATTGCGAAATTTACTGGATGACTGATTGTTCAATGAATATTATTCCTTTTAATTCAAAATAAGACAATAACTCTGAAAACAACTCCAATCCTAGCCAACCAATTAGTTTTCGTTTACTCGGCGGCCTCCGGGTGACGACGTCACGAATGAGCGTTTTGTCCTTGTATTGCAGGAGTTATTGGCTTAGCTCGCTGCTCGATGCTTCACTACATTTCTGCTCTTACGTGGAAAGCAGAGTTATGAAAAATAAAATGCACTGTACTTTATTCATGCTCATCAGTAAACACAAAACAAGTTTATATGGGATGTTCCCTAATGCTAAGCGAAACGACTACAGTGGGGCATGTTGTAGGTACCCTGTTAACGGCCAAAATCAAACCAGCGTCTTTACAAAGTCAGGTTTTATTCTAAATGAAAAATATGCATTTAAATTCCATTTTCGTCTATTTCGCGTAAGTAGATACCTAAATTTCATATTCACAGATGCCAAAGTTGTGTTGATATCATATACGTCTAATGCGATTCAAATGCGTCAGTGCGTAATATTCGCACGACATGTTTACAAAAACGCGTATTATGAACGAGAGGCGGCTTCAAATTTATTTGCTCTGAGGGTGAAATTTAAATTTTCGTGTGCGTATTTTCCCGTTTTTATTAACATTTATTTCATACATTTCAGAGGTGGATATACACACAAGTATAACGCTTTATTCTTTTAATATCCTATAACGTTGTTTATTAGCTTTTAAATAAAAAAACATGTAGAAAACTTTTAATATGTTTTACTTTATTCTACTTTGGCAACCTTTTTATATGTAATGTGTTGTCACACGGATGGTTGCAGAGGCACTATAGGGCGTGGTCCGAGGACATAATACTTACTACCTCTCCTTCGTCGTTGGCTTGCCTTGAACGCCACTACTTGGTCTATTGAGACTAAACCAAGAAAATGAAACCGTATAAATGTATTAGTTGGAACATTATTTAATAATAAAACTAAGAAAGTTTTTGGTTTAGGTTAGTAAAACTATACTCTTTTAAAATAAAAAAGAAAATATTCTATTTCAAGAAGTTTAATAAAGCAATAGCAGAAAAGTAGACATAATTGGAGTAAAAAAGCATTTTTATTTTCAGTAATAAGATTATTGAAGAAATAGTCCATACTTTCAGCGGAGTCAAAGTAATTGAAATGAAACAATGCAGTCTTCCTTCATAGTTTAATAATTGTAAAAACAAATAAATAGTTGAACGCTTAAACGTTCATCCTAAGGGGATACTAGCATTGAGTTGAGCGAAACTGTTAATGTAAGTTGTCTCAAATTTATTTGGTAATCAAATTTATTAACATAATTTATTTACACACAGTAACAAATACTGTGCAATAATATTTATTTATGGTACTAGTGTATTATGATAAAAATAAGTCACCACGAGGCCGTCAGGCCGAGTGGTATAAATTCTCAAGTGACTTAGGAAACATAACACACGAGTGGCAAACAATGTTTTATCCAACAAGTGAAATAAAGCGGTTTTTTATGAGATAATAATTAATAAGTTTCGTGATCAAATCAAAGCAACTTGCGTCTCAGTACCCCATAAATGTCAGAATGACTTGACAGTGACTTTTTTACATTTTGGTCGAAGTTGGTTGATTGTTTGGTTGCCACAGGCATGATACATTGTTAGCAAATGTTTAAATAAATTTTGACACTTGTCAGTTTTCCCTGCAGAAAAGGGAAGCTTTTTTTGAAGAAAAAAACCTATTGAAAATGGAGGAAACCGATGAAAATGACGTTCCTGAGGATATCCTTACGGAAGCGGAAAAAGCAGCGATGCAGATTTTGCCAGAAAAGTCCCGAGATGCTTACGACAAGAAGTTCAAAATGTTTGAGTCTTGGATGAATTCACAGAAGATAAAAGGTATCGATGAAAATGTTCTATTGGCTTATTTTTTACATTTGCAAAAAAAATTAGCCCCATCGTCGCTATGGACCAAATACTCGATGATTCGCTCGACTATTTACCTGTATAAAAAAAGACATTTCAAAATATGGCAAACTAACGAGCTTTTTGAAAAGCAAATCACAGGGATACAAACCAAAGAAGTCCAAGACATTAGAACGACCTGGAATAGAGAAGTTTTTGAACGAAGCTCCCGACGACGAGTACTTGTTGATGAAAGTGGCTTTGATAATGGGGATTAGCGGTGGTTGTAGATGCGATGAATTGGTCAATTTGAAAATAGAAAATATTCAAGACAAAGGGAAATATTTTCACGTAGTTTTGCCAGACACTAAAACCAAGATATCGAGAAGTTTGACCATACTTAAAGAAGGATTTCCAGTTAACCCAATCAATTTGTGTAAAAAATACATGTCTTTGAGACCAAGGAATACTAGTTCTAGCCGCTTTTTTGTTTTTTACAAAAATGGTAGGTGTACCAGCCAGTGTGTGGGAATAAATACGTTGTCGAAGATACCTTCAAGAATTGCAATGTTTTTGAAATCGGAGAAACCAGCGCTCTACATCGGTCACTGCCTGAGAAGGTATTCGGCGACTCTTTTGGCCAATGCAGGGGCTAACATGACTGCTTCGAAGCGTCACGGAGGACAGAAGTCCTCGACGGTAGCAGAAGGATACTTAGAAGAATCGGTGCATAACAAAATACAAATTGCAGAAAAAATACAAGGTTCTAATGTATCGGCGTCTTCTAGCACTATCAGCAGCTGTACCGATATTGGAGCGTCTGGTTCCAATGAACCAACGAATTTTACAATGACTTCAAATTCGAATAAACCGTTAGCGTCTTTCTTTAATTTCAATATCAATATGAATTCTGCTTGTAATAGTAATAAATAAATAGAATACTACTTTAAATATGGACGCGAGTTATTTGATAGTCTACTTGTCTAAAATGGCATTGATAATGACAGTCATAACTGTCATTGTGTTGGATAAAATAATAAAATGTGTCTTTATAACATCTCATTATTGCTCAGATGCATCTAACTTATGGACAAGCACTCGGCAATTGTGTGGATGCAAGAAGAAATTAATCCGATATATTTCTTCAGCAGATTGTTGAAAAATTATTAGAAATTTCTCTTGTACTGGAATGAAGCAGTGAACACAAAATATCGTTTTTTTATCCTCAGAAATTCCAGGGCGTCCACTTCTTGGTCTATCTCTGAGATGACCAAATTACTTACTATTATTACCCATAATAGGGCACCATGGCTTCATCAACACAGTAATTTTCACATACAGGAGCAAATTCACCAAATGCTTTGTTCATTTTACGAAATAGAGGTCTTCATTTTGTAATTTAATCAGAAGAATATAGGTTGGCATTATCACAGCAATGTAGATTGCTAAAAATGTACTTAAAGCGATCTTTAGATAATGCACAAGTTCATTATGAGTGTCAGGAGAATTCTCCCATAACATTCGCCGACGGGGCATAGGTATATAGCCACTAAGTAAAAATATGGCAAACATTTTTTTCATTTCATGCCTTGCAGTGTTACCAGCTTTACTTTTGCTAAAAGCATATAAGTTCGAATAAGTAACAAGCATATCAATTATATCATCATTCCAAAAAAATGAAAATAATTCAGCTGGTGAATTACAGTTCTGAACATTCTGCGAAGGGGGAAATGAAATATCTGAGGCAACCAAATCTTGAGACGACCATTGATAAGTTTTTTTAATAGGTATTTGGTTTGCTGTTTCCCTTACTCGAGCTCTTATTACTGACAGTGGCAGTTCGGCTTCACTCCTTGCAAGCCATTTCTCTAAGTTTTGGTTGACCTGATATTTGGCGTCGTTTCGAAAAGCTCAGCCTCTGCTCGAAGTTGTGATCCTGGAATATTATTGATATTTATGACATCTTCATCCCCCGAGTCCTCATTTGTAACTGGCTCAGCATAATTAAGCGGGGGCATAATTGTCAAAGAAACTTCTGTATGATCATCATCATTATCATTTTCTTCCAAAGACTGAAGAAGTTCGTGCAAAGTCAGACCTCTGAAAAAAAAGTTGTTTGTACTGTCCTTTAAAAAGAACACTGCAACATGTGAGGTTAGCAAGTAACTTATTACATTGTACATATGTTATGAGTATAATTTACCAAAAAATAAGGTCTGTAAAAAAGGATTTTTCCGAAAAATAGTCAATAATTTTAACGTTCTTGATATAAACACTTACCCAACTAATTTTAGATCAATTGGCGGGTCCATCGATAATAAAATGTTTTATCACCACGTGCAAGCACTTGTTACCTGTCAGTTGTATAAATAATATTTTAAAAAATACTCAACACTTACTGATAAGCATACTGCCATCTATGGAAATATAGGCGAACATGTTTTAAATTGCGCAGTGTCCTTATAGGATCTGGGTTAAAAGCAAGTGACTTTAAACATTATATGAATTTTAAGAGGAATCTAAAAATCTTAGAAAAGTAAAGTTGACAGCTGTTCAGTCTTTTTGATGTATGTATGTAATTTTCAGAAATCTTAAAACATAGAAAAAATTAAATATAATCGGAGCGTTTTTTGCTCAGGTAATTTGTTTACCTTAAACTTTCTTTGTTTAAAGTTTCAACTAAGTCGATACAGAAGAAGAGGTCTCGATATGAGGTTTAAATTAAGCACGCTAAATTCAATGATCGGAGTTAAAAAACGCACTCTATAGCATTTATTAACGCACGAAATTCTCTTTCTGCTCTATTGCTCTATTTATTTATAAACCTATAAAATTATATGCTTTATGTTTACTTAACTGTAAGTTATATATCACAAATTTTAAATACACTTTTAGCATCAATATTTACTTAAAAACTGAAAAAGCTTTTTAAAAGCTTCGACTCTTCGACATATTGTATTTAGGAAAAATCGGATACAACCAACGATAAAAAGGTTTTTCAGATTTGATATTTTTTTTATTTCATTGAAAGGTTTTGGTGTTTTCTTGTTTTGTTTTTGTACCAGTAAAACAGTTTATTGAAAAAACTTTTAAATGTTGTATTTTGATTGAAGAATAAACAGGCGCAACTGTGATCATGAAGTTTACAACCGTCGGGATTACAGATTTGGTTTAAGCTAAAAGTTTAGTAAGACTGCCTCTCTACCAGATGTATTTTGCTAAATCATTAAATATGTACTGCTGAAATGTAAGGTTCTGTGAGAAAAAAAATAGTTTATTTCCATCGATAAGAATAATATTTATGTAGGTACCCTTCTTATAAGCCGTTAATAGTGTAACATCTTTATTCAACATATTTTTGGCTTTGCCAACAACTACTGTATAATATTCTGGTAGAAAAAGAAAACTCGGTAAGTAAGAGTGAGTGTCGGATCATCTTCGTTTCATTAGTTATTTTTGGACTTTTACTTAATTTTCTTTACAGTATTGCTTTTCAGCGGATCTTAATAATAGATATTGATTGCAAAAAACTAGTTTCATGGCTTGTTGAGGTAGACAAGCTGCAAGAAAGTAGTTACTTGTGAATCAGTAGGTCCGTGGGTGTGATAATTCATGGAGGAGAAGGGGAACGACGAGGGGGGGTAAGGAGTAAGCTTATCTCTGAGTAGTCTGAATGATTAAGGGATTTCAATAAATCACCTTTACTGGGTAGTTCGGCATACCTGATATTATTTACTTTAGTCGTCCAGACCTTATCAAACGCCTTCCTGATAAAAAACAAAACTGCTTCTATTCTGAATCGCCTGTAGAAGCGATTTAGTATATTAGCAGCGAATTTAGTCATTTGACGCACCAAAATCCTCTGTTGGTAAAATGTTGTCAAATACGAAATCGTTAATATGATGAAGTATGAGCTTTCAGCAACATATCCGAGACGCTATAAAAGGCTAATAGGCTTGTAGCTGACCAACAATATTAAGTCCTGCCCACTGCCCAGACTTTGTTATGTGAATCATCTTAACTTTTGACCATAGCTGAGGAAAATGGCATTTTTCGATAATGAACTGTACAATATTTACTCCATTTGTTAAGTCAGACAATTTTTTTAATGCTTTCATCTATATACCGTCGAAGCCTGGAGCCTTTTTAGGTTTGATGATTTTTATAATATCTCTCACTTATTCCTTCAGAATATTGCGGATATTCGTTGGATTGTCGTTGAACTGTTGGTGGAGACTCTCTGCGAACATTTTAACTTTTTCCTTAGGCCCAAAGAGCTTAGTGACTTCTGTTTCTGACAAAAGACATTGACTTTTTACTATTCCTCGCCGGAGATCTAGTAATTTTATATAGACTGTTGTCTTTAATACTGAGATTTAGGCAAGGGCCTAGCGACACTTAAAGCACCGGTTCCCGTCAGATCACCGAAGTTAAATAGTGTCGAGCGCGGTTAGTACTTGGATGGGTGACAGCTTGGGAAACACCGCGTGCTCTTGTCTTAGGGAAGAGTGTAAAATGAATCGACATCAAAACCATCCTATTCACGCCGAACAGGCCGGATGAGATCGGATATCTCGTAGGATGAAGGTGCCGTTTCACACTCCCCAGTCGGTAGACCGCACGATTAAAAACCGTACGGTCGATGACCGGTTCAAGATGGCCTCTGATACGCCGACGACCGTAAAAAATAGTAAAAAAAAAAATACTGAGATCAGTCATATACAGGGTGATTCAAAAGTACTTCGACAAACTTCGGGAGGTAATTGCCGGCAATATTTCAAGATGAAAAGTTCTTATAAACAGTGGTCCCTGGCGACTTCGTTACGGAGATACAGGGTGTTGAAATGTTAGAAGGAATGATAATAATTTTTAAATAACTCCTTAACGAGTAATTTTTTTTTTATGAAATTTGGTGAATTAAATAAGCATCTCAGGACACTTATTTTCAAAGTAAAACACATTCGTAAATTTAACCAGTGGCGTCGGTACAAAATGTGGCTATCATATTTTTTGTGGAAACTATGCCTAACCTAACCACACCACTGACTTATTTGATTTTAACTTTTTTTTTATGAATCCCCCATTCAATTACAACAAAAAAGTTCACGTGTGTTATTTTGCTACGAGGGCCAGTTTAATGTCAAATGATTATTTTATTTGACTATACACAAATATTAAAAAATATGTTTTAAATTCAAAGATTTATTATGTAAGGGGTAAGGTATAACATTTAATTTAAATATAATTAAATAAGTGCGTTGCAAAAATTAAATGATTTTTAAATAAATTGTTCAAAATGCCCACCTTCAGCCAAGATGCAGGCATCTAATCTCCTTTGCATGGAATCTCGTACGCGTGCTAAGATATCTGGTCTGTTTCTTATTGCCTCAAAACCATCGATTATTCGGTTTCTTAGCACTTCTGCATTTTCGACTGGCGTCTTGTAAACGATTGACTTCAAATGTCCCCACAAATAAAAATCAAGAGGATTTAAATCTGGGGACCTTGGTGGCCACGGTTGATTTCCTTCCTCAACTCCCCTACCTATCCATCGATTTTGATAACTTTGATTAAGATGGGTCCTGGCCACTATGCTGAAATGGGCGGGAGCTCCGTCATGCATAAACCATATACGTCTTCGAGTTTCTAAGGGCACATCATCCAGTAAGGGAGGAAGTTCATTTTCCAAAAAATGTCGGTACGTCTCGCCATTAAGCCGAAGTGGAAGAAAAAAAGGTCCTATTAAGTAATCGCCAACTATTCCCCCCCACACGTTTAATGAAAATTGGTATTGAAAATTTCGTTCACTAACGGCGTGGGGATTTTCCAAAGACCAGATATGGTTATTGTGAAAGTTTGTAATCGCACTCTGAGAAAAATTTGCCTCGTCCGTAAAAAGTACATAATTTAAAAATTGGGGATTTTCAGCAAATTTTTCCAAAAACCACTGACACAAATTAATACGCTGAGGAAAGTCCCTGGGTAAAAGAGCTTGTACCCTTTGAATATGGTACGGATACAACTGCTCATCGTGCAGAATTCTCCAAACTGTAGCTTGGGTGGAATTGAGAGCATCAGCAATTATTCGAGTGCTTGTATCTGGATTTTCCACTACAGCATTTAAAACAGCTTCTTCTAATTCTGGAGTTCGGGCTGTTCGCGGTCTTCCAGGAATGTCACGTGACCTCGCAAAACTCCCTGTTTCAGCTAAACGTCGGTGAAGATTTGAAAATGTTTCAGCAGCAGGCAGTACTCTGTTAGGATATCGCTCTTGATAGATTCGTCTAGCTGCTCGTGCATTTCCATCGGCAAGGCCATATACAAAATGCATGTCAGCTAAATGCGCATTATTTCTTAAGTAATCCATACCTTTTAAACAATACTATTAATATTCAATGAAAATGACAAAACTGAGAAATAAACCACATAAGCAACTAACTGTCAAATATGTTTTAATTCACGACAAATGCATTTCCAAAGCCGCCTTGTCAAAATAGAAAATATTAGAAAATAACATACTATTCATACTAATAAATAAATATGCATGTCACTGAGAACATGTTATACTTAAATAGGCATCCTCAGATGCCTTCCTTTGGCATATACCTACATATTTGTTTATTGTAAGTATGTATAGATCTTAGTTAATATACTTAAATTAATATTTGAGTGTTTGATCAATTATTTAAAACATATTTTTTAATATTTGTGTATAGTCAAATAAAATAATCATTTGACATTAAACTGGCCCTCGTAGCGAAATAACACACGTGAACTTTTTTGTTGTAATTGAATGGGGGATTCATAAAAAAAAAGTTAAAATCAAATAAGTCAGTGGTGTGGTTAGGTTAGGCATAGTTTCCACAAAAAATATGATAGCCACATTTTGTACCGACGCCACTGGTTAAATTTACGAATGTGTTTTACTTTGAAAATAAGTGTCCTGAGATGCTTATTTAATTCACCAAATTTCATAAAAAAAAAATTACTCGTTAAGGAGTTATTTAAAAATTATTACCATTCCTTCTAACATTTCAACACCCTGTATCTCCGTAACGAATTCGCCAGGGACCACTGTTTATAAGAACTTTTCATCTTGAAATATTGCCGGCAATTACCTCCCGAAGTTTGTCGAAGTACTTTTGAATCACCCTGTATACAGCGTGGGCAAAAAGAATGGAACACCCCCAATATTTTCATAGCCATGTATATTCTCGAAAAATGCTCGGACCCGTCGACTCCATTTATCATTTTTACAAATTTTGCGAGTTTTTAGTATTATACAGGATTGCTCAAGAAGTCGGGGTCTACGTCAACTTTAATTTCTTAAATGAAAAACCCCAAATTTTATTCGGTTTTTGAATTCTACTTTAAATTCTAAATATTTTTTATGTAACATACCTACCCTATTTCGATATTCAGCTGTTTTCGATATATCACAATCTAAACAATAATAATTAATAAAATTTAAGTGGTAGGTTTATTAGGTAAAAACAACAGCTTTTAAATCTGATTATGAAAAGTAGAGTACTTAATTAAATGTTCAAATTGATGGCCATTGATAATTTGGCAGTGTCCTAAATGTAAAACAAATTCGTTTTGAACGTTCCCAATAACCTGTTCAGGTATTTGTCGAAATTCATGTTGTATTATCAGTTTTAATGTCTCCAAATCAAACGGCTTGTTCTAGAACACTCTTTCTTTCAAATATCCCCACAAAAAGAAATCTAGGGGTGTTAAATCGGGTGAGTGACTTGACCATTCTATTTCTTCCCTTCTACCTATCCATCTATGTTGGAAAACCTTGTTTGGGGCGGTGCACCGTCTTGTTGTAGCCAAATGATTCTTTCAGGACTATCTTGTTCATCGAGATGTGGATATAGGCCAGCTAAAGCAGAAGCTAATTCAAACTGTAAAAACTCCAAATACCTTTATCGGTTTAACGTTTCTTCGATAAAGGAAGGGTCCTAATATTCTGTTACGTAAAATTCCGGCCCATACGTTTAGGTTCTCTGGGTGCTATGTATAGGCCTCTTGCATTCAGTGAGGATTCTCTGTCGACCAATACCTACAATTATGTCGGTTAACTGTGCCATTAGGACAGAGTGTAGCCTCATCAGTAAATAAAATATTCTGCGCGTACGTCATTATTGCAGATGTCTTGCATATTCTCGCAAAACTGACGACGTCGATCGAAATCATCCCCATTTAGTTCGTGGACAAGAGAAATTTTGTAAGGATGATATTTTTCCTTATGAAGAATATTTTGTACAGATTTATAACCAATATTTTTAATCCG
Source organism: Polydrusus tereticollis (assembly GCA_963920685.1). Classification (NCBI taxonomy): domain Eukaryota; kingdom Metazoa; phylum Arthropoda; class Insecta; order Coleoptera; family Curculionidae; genus Polydrusus; species Polydrusus tereticollis. The sequence continues at coordinate 29,363,500 of OY987332.1, read as the reverse complement.
ACCCACTTGACGAGTACTGGAATGGGGATCGTCTTGATACGACAGTAAAACATTTAATCTAGTTTCATCACAAATTTTGTGACGGCCACTTTTTAGTTTGTTGCGCACAGATCCAGTTTTTGTAAATTTTAAAACTGTTTTACTTACTGTAGACCTTGATATCGGCATTCGCTCTCGATGAACATTATTAAGAAGTTCACATACTTCAAATGTAGATCTCTTTCTATCGCCATAGCCAACCATCATGAGGATTTCTATGCACTCTCTTTCACTTAAGTGCATTTGACTTAAAACGTGTCGTTCTAACAATACAACATAAGTTTTTTTTGGCAATACTGTCACTTAAAATGAAATGACAGTGGTGAAAAAGTACAATAAGGTGTTTGGTTACCAGGGTTACTACAATAAAGCTAATAAGTTTCCGTATTTTCTTCCCTATTCATTAATTTTATGAAAATTGCCATCATTACTGTTTAGATTGTGATATATCGAAAATAGCTAAATATCAAAATAGGGTATGTTATACATGGAAAATATTCAGAATTTTAAGTAGAATTCAAAAATCGAATAAAGTTTGGGGTATTTCATTAAAAAAATTAAAGTTGACGTGTGCCCCGACTTCTTGAAAAATCCTGTATTATACTAGATATTCTCAATATTTGTAAAAATGATAAATAAAATCGACGGAACCAAGCGTTTTTCGAAAATATACATGGTTATGAAAATATTGGGGGTGTTCCATTCTTCTTGCCCACGCTGTCTACCATCGAAGTCTAGAGCCTTTCTAGGTTTGATGATTTTTTATAACATATTTCACTTCTTCCTTAAGAATATTGCGGATATTCTGTATCGGCTACATTAAGGATTGTTCTGTGAAAATCGAGTGATTCGTCCCGATTGTTAACTGAAAGCCCTCCCACTCATCCCTAGTCGGGGAGCACAGAAAACCCCTCTCCTCTCCGAAGTCTGTTAGTGGGACGATGAAATCAGTCGACTTTCGCAAATTTTGGACTGGATGTGTCCTTAGTATGCTGCTGTGCCCGTAGTTGGTGTCGTTCTAGCATCTCGACTCTTTTTGCAGCCATACTTTTCCATAAATGTCTACGGGCAGTAGATGTAGAATCACTTTTAAAGCCGTCGTCAATGTGGAATGAAGGGCACCAGTTACTCCTAAACAACCTGCCCGTCGTTGGGTTACCATTGAACTGTCCGTGGAGGCTGTCTGCGAATATTCAACTTTTTCCCAAGGCTCAAGAAGCTCAGGTAGTTTTGTTTCTGATAAAAGACATTAGCTTTTTGCCATTCCTCGCCAGAGACCTGGTAATTTTATATAGACTGTCAGCTATAATACTGAGATCAGTCATCAATATACCATCAAAGTCTAGAGCCCTTCTAAGTTTGATGATTTTTATAATATCTTTCACTTCCTCCTTAAGACTATTACCAATTTTCTGTATGGGGTGCCCTAAAGATTATTCTGGCAATCTGCGAATCCGTCATTGGGTTGTCATTGAACTGTTTGTGGAGGCTGTCTATCTTTAATACTTAGATCAGCAACTCTATTCTCCCGCAAAGAGGGCTCTTGAGCCTTAAGGACATGGCGAGTATGCTGAATAGTTCTATTTGCATCGGCTGTTATGCTACGATACGGCTGGTATATAAGTCTATTTTCTTTAGAATTTCATTTGTTCGTACTTGGAGAATCTGGAAAGTTTTGTGATGGCGAATAATTTATGACATTAGTCACTTAAATCACTTTAGTGTTTATGTCTGGATTTGCAGTTGTTTGTTTTCCATTAATCCCTAAACGTAGTTAATAGTAGTAACAGAAGAAAAATAACTGGCTTATGGTTGGAAGCCATAGGTTGAGCTAAAAGATCCGTGTGTTTTGCCGCCGGAGCAATGATATTTCTTTGAACAAGAACCCTGGTGCCCTCTTTTTGCCTCAAGGGCTTGTCGTTCCTAAATATCAAGATTGGGGGAAATCTGGTATTCATTTTTGAAAAATAGGGTTAATATAAAACACCCAATATGAAAACAATTAATGAGCAAATAAAGGGCATATATATATATATATGCTTGTTTTTATAAAACAAAGTTGGTAATCCGTTTTCCAATCGAACTTTCGAAGTTTAATGTTTATTTAATGATGATGCTTTTCCTACGGGATTGAACTATTTCAGTTACGTCAAACTGTATGAAAATTTAATTTTAAAATGATCAGAAATTTATTAATACGGTTTAAATTTCTTAAAAAAATTAAAAAAGTTCAGAGAATTTAAATTTTAACCAGCTATTTAAAAGATATATGAAAATACACCGGGATTAATTAGAAAAACCACCGTTAGTTAAAATAGAACAAACAATAGGTGTTTTAGCAATTTTTACCCTAGAGGGGTCGCATGAAATATTTTGGAAACAGCTGGCGCGTTCGTCTCCCAGACTGATTTAAAATAAAAATGATATTTACCAAATAATCTTAATAATGGTGGCAAAATAAATCAAACAAAGTTTTAAAAGTGTCTTTGTTATTTCAAAATAGAAAAAAAATATTTGGAGCAATATGCAGAAACCTTTATAGCTAAATGTAACTTTTTATTTTACCCAACTATTTAGTTCAGGTTAGTTTTTGTTCTTTTTTGTAACAGTTCCAGGAGCACCTGTCTGAGTTCTGTAATTTACTTCGCCTTGAATTTTTATGACTCTTTTTGCATCTGTCGTTATTAAAAATCTTTTCGAAGGATTAAACTTGAAGTGCCATTCTCCTGGTGGTTTTAACACCTTCTGTGATTCGGTTTCCCAGTCGAGAACGGGAACTTCATCGCCAATTTTAAAAACAGTGCTGTATTGTTCTACGTATTCAATGTACTGTTGAGGATTATTCACGATTTCTTTTTTTCTAAGGCCTTTCTCAATATCCCCAAAAACTCTGTCAGGTGGAATAAAACTATGCCCGATAATAGGAAAAATTAGTTCAATAATCTTTATGTTTGGTGAGGCAGAATACAGCCATTTGCAGCACATCCCCACCATGGTGGTATTTTTATTTTGACCACCGCAGCCATCTCCAAAAAGCCTGATTTTGGTTTTGCCTTCGAAATTTATGTTATTTAGAAGGTAAAATAAGCACTTGCGATTTCATTCGAGCTTTTTAGACGTATTATTTGATTCCAACAGTAGCAAAATAAATTTTCTTGTCGTAAGGCTGACTTAGAACTTCCAACAACAACGGCGAAATTGTTAAAGTTATAATGTTTTGAAAAATATGCTTGTTGGTCGGGAAGCTTCGGTATGGGCAAATTCTTTTATCATGGTTTTCTTCTCTTAATATTGCAAAAAATGCTTTGGCCTTAAGTTTGTGGACGGTTTTTTCTGCCATAAGCATAGCCTTCGTCGGAGCATCTTCCTTAGCTAATTTAATTTTTTCATTAATTTGGATGCACGTTGAACATACATCAGTTCTTGGCGATCCAAAACCCATGTTGTATTTTGTACAAAACTCTCGACGAAAAAATGATTCTTTGACTCTTGCATTTCCAATGTAGAATGCTTATACATTTGATATAGTTTTCTTATATTAAGTTCTGTAGGGAGATACAAACGGCAAGTGTTTTTATTCCTGCAATCGTGCGACTCTTGACATTTCAGATATTCCAGAAAAAATTGAATTATTTGCCTACGCCGTTCATTTGGCTGACTTTTATGATCTCCGCCGCGTTTTTCTTTTGCCATTTCGCCAGACTCAAAATGTTTTTTTTAATACACCATACACTCTGTCTTTTTTAACGTTCAAAAGTTTTAGGAAAGCGTCTTTGCAAACCGGAATTAAATTCCCATTTTTTTGTTAACAACGAATTTGAAGCAAGCTGTCCTTTTTTTCCTTGGAATTGTCCTTTGGCCGTCTTCGATTTGGTACTTTTGCGCTGGTGTACTTTAAGATGTAATTGTCTTGGCTTATTTTTGAATCAGAGCAATAAAAATTTGTGTGAAAAGCAGATATATCAAATTTAGTTAAGGTGCTGCATCTAAAACTTTTTGTAGCATGGCCACAGTTTGGAACAGTAGGTGGCCCTGTAGGTTTATATCTGAAATAGAAAAAAAACGACGTTCAGCTCGTAGGATATAGTGTTTTTATTTTACCCACTGATCTGCAGTTCAGGAGGCGATCAAAATCGCTTGACTATGTCCAGAGTAAGGCAACACATAATACAAAAGTGTTACTACAAAAATTTCATTGACATCAAACCGTTACGCAATACGAAACAAAAAGTATAAGTACCTGTTTTGGTGTGCTTTAATTGATGTCCAGTTTTTCTTATCTTCCATTCGTTTACGACCTTTCTTCGGTGAACATTTTTCAACTTGTTTTGTACAGTTATCCATTGCTAATCAACGAAAAACTCGGGAAACATAAAAATGCACACTACTCGGTGGTTAAAAAATAACTAACGGTCTGGCCAACGACTGTAAACAGCTGATTCCACGAAAGCTGCCGCCATTGGTCGAAATAGAGTTAGCGGGATTTGATTATTACAAGTCATTGGAGTTGGCGCGTTTTGAAACTAAACGTAATGTTTAAGTGCAATTTTAGACGGTATTTAGAGGGTTTTGAAAAATAACGCCGGCAGAAATGGATTCCTTGCAAACTTCTGCATAAGATCCATATAAAAAATGAATTTTGGTAAAAAGTGGAGTTTTGATTCTATAAGCCTCAAAAATAATATCTTAAATGTGTAGCAGCAAGTGAAACTAAAACAATAGAAATAGATGTATATCTCTAACATTGAATGTAACGAAAACAGAAAATACTTAATTCAATTACAGTAAAACCTCTGCCTCTATACCACCTGCGTTAAACGACCGGTTATGAATTCCCAACAGTTAAAAATGAAAAGCTCATTATTTTATACTTCTTTTTAACGGCCCCATCTGTTAAACGACCGCAAGCACTCCTCATCGGAATTCTTAGTAAACATTCATGCTAAAAATACCCTCCACTAAAACCCGACCCGATAATTCTTAAGAAATAAAGGTACATATACTAATTACTTTATTGCAGGCGAATCCATTAAATTTGCTTTAAAAGTCGATAAATCGGTTGTTAACATTAGTTTTGTTTTGAACAGTTTTTGTGTGTTTTGGAACTAACGTGAATATTTGAAGATGGCGGGAAAAGGGAAATGTCTTTCTTTAAGCGAAGAAATAGAGATAATCGAAGAAAGTGACAAAACTGGTTTAAGTACCAGGAAATTGGCTGAAAAATTGAAAGTGGGTAAGACCCAAGTGATTATGTTGCTTCAAAATAAAGCAGAAGTCAGAAATTTGTTTTTTAGTTTAAATGTCCGCAATTATTTGCATCGACAGTATCCAAACAGATGGATCGGTAGAGGAAATGACGCTCCTGTAAAGTGGCCGCCACGCCCACCGGATATGACTCCGTTGGATTCTTTTTTATGGGGGTCTTTAAAAACGATGGTATACTCCAGACCGATTATTAATGAAGAGGAATTGTGGGGAAGAATTCAAAATGCAGTCAACATATTAAAGAACGATGCGGAATTGATGCAAAGAGTAAATTTAAACTTTTTACGTCGCATTTACCTTTGTACTTATGTTAACGGAGGTCATTTTGAACAATTACTAAAGGTTTGTGCTAATTAAATTTACTTTTAAAATAAAATTGTTCCTCATTTAATTAAATAAAAAATCCATACTCAAATTTTTTCTGCAAAACTCGCTGTAACTAACCCAATTGAAATATTTTTTCCTGTCGAAAATTTACTAATAGCGGAATTTTTTATTCAAAATAATTTAAATACTCCGGTGCGGTTATAACACTAAAAACCGAGATATCTCAAAAACGGCTTACTTTAGCGGATTTTCACAGGAGTACCTTTCTTCTTTCAAAATGTTCAAAAAATCAGTTCTTTAACAAAAAAAGGAAAAAATTACACTGATAAAAAGGTTACGGTCATTCTAATCCATAAGAAGTGCATTGTTAAGCGCCCTCTAACGCTGCTTTCACACTATGAGGTTTGCCGGTCAGGCTTTAAACCTGAAGAAAACCGGAGAAGTAATAGTACATTGGTTTAAATGAAGTAATAGTACATTGGTTTAAATGTGGTGTTATTCACACTATCAGGTTCAGGCTCGGCGACCGGATGCAGCCGGATGGGTCAACTGAAGCATCCGGCTGCCTGACGCCGGAAAAGTGGTAGTGGGGTATGCACAGCAACGTGCGCTTTCACACTTTTCCGGTTCTTGCCGTCCGGTTTAGTAAACGGCCTTGGTTTAGTTAGTATTTGCTGCAACGTTATTGTGGAAGGTGCGACAGTAAATTTATATAAAATTACCAGCGATATAGACATCCAATGGGTCCTTTTACGATTACATCGCTTTTTACGCTTTCTGTAAAATAACCACAAAGTTATAATATCATTACGATCCATCACTGATGACATCGACGAATAGGCTAAATTTATAAAACCGGACCGTCTAAAAACCTGATTGCGTTGGGATAATAAATTTTTACTTCCGGTTTCTGTCAGGTTTAAAACCTGACCGGCGAACCTGATAGTGTGAAAGCAGCGTAATAGCCACAGAGTATTCGGGTTCGCATCCCAAAAAACCCTCGGGTACCAAGTTATAAAGTAATACGTTAAAAAATGTTCATTAATTTTAAAAAATTCGGAATATGTGCTCAGATTTTGTACAGACCTTTTAGAGATACCCTCTATATTTAAATTTGAAATACAGATACAATATTACATATAAAACCCTCAGCATGGAATTTTTTAGATATATGTAGCTCGGCCCAAAAGATAAATGGCTATAATTTAAACAGAGGCTTTAAAACTTTTATTCCCAAATTCCCGGAAATGGTTTATTTATCCGTGAGTTGTTTGATGATTTGTTCCCTTCCATTTTATAAAATTTGCCACTCGCTTTTGTTTTAACGCGAGAAAAGGCCCATGAGAAAAGTCGGTCGAAATCCTCGGAATAAGGGATTGTAATTGTTCCAGACTGTTTTAGTCCTGGTAAAAATTTAATGGCAGTTTCCGCGGTGGTGAAAGGTACGATATTTTTAAATTATTCAACATGCGCTATCCCTGGAGGTAGATACTAATATTTTTAAACAAGAAGATAGGACTAAACATATAAACTAAACCCATATACAGTAATTGTATGTCATTAAAGAAAAATATTTTATTCCAGAGTAACAGAAATAAAGGAGGAAACCTTAAAGAACCATATTGTTATCCCAATGGCGAAGATAAGTGGGAGGGTGTAGTGATTCGGTTGGAGAACGTCAGGACCCTCGTCTGAAGCAACATCCTAACCTTCCTGAAAAGGCAGGAACGGCAGGTTTAACGATGACCTGTGGTTAAGTGATACTTTATTATATAGTTATAGTTATTCTTTTGCTATAATAATAAAAAAATAGAAACTAAAAAGATTAAGTTTTTACTGTTTGTGGCCACTTTGTTCCTAATCTGGTTTTTGGTTTACCTAAATATGGCCATCTTGTTCCATTTATGGCCTATATTTTGTACCAAGAGTGGCCATTTTGTTCCATTTCTCACCTATTTCTTGTACCATTTTTAGCCGTTCTTTAAGTAAGATTAAAAATATGAAGAAAAAACAGAAATACTCAGTATGAGTTTATATTAAAAAAAAAACAATACAAATTGCTAAAACTAATCAAATTTACACTGCTGGTCATCATATTGTGTCATTTCTGGTACTTCGTAAACTCCACGGGAATTTTTTTGCAATGGGGGTGCAATGTTTTGTATAACATCGTTAGTACTATACCATAATTCATCCTTTCGATTGGGCCATTTCCAGTAAATATTTCCACTTCTGGTCATGGCACTGATCAATATTACAGCTTTTTTTTCTAACAGAACTCGTCCGGGATACATCTCGTTTTCATATTTAACTATAACATATTTATTATCTTCTATTGTCTTTCCTGCATCATGGTTTTGATAATTATCTGCTTTTTCAGTTTGAAGATTTGGTTCTTGATATTCCTTATTTTCTATCACTTTGTCGTTTTATGTTGCTTTAATATCATTTTTTGCAACTAGAACTGGTTTTTCTTCTCGGTCACTTTCTGTTGTAATGTTAATAGAGATATTACGATTTTTATTTGACATAGATTTTGCCACTTTATTACTTTCACGTTTCTCTTTTCTCTCGAACTTCTTCTTATCCGCTTCGTTCTTCTCTCTCTCTTTAGCTTCCTGAATCGCTAACCATTTATCAGAAGTTATCACACTAGGTCAGCGTTTCTTAAACTGTGTTCCGCGGAACCCTGGGGTTCCGTGAGGATCATTTAAGGGTTCCGCGGAACTAACGTAATTTTTTATTAATGCCTCGACGAAATTAAAAAAACAAAGAACTATCGAAAGAAATAATCGTTTATTCAAAATACTATGTGAGGATATGGGAAGTGTACATACATCCCTTCTTTTACATACTGAGGTCACATGGTTATCTCGAGGAAAGATACTAACCCGTATTTTTGAGCTAAGAGACGAGGTGCGTGCTTTTTTTTTTAGAGCACAATTTTCTAATTAAAATTATTTGATAGAAATTGGCTTCTTAAAATTGCCTATTTAGGCGACATCTTTACTAAGATTAATGAACTGAATTTAACCTTTCAGGTTTCAGGATTGCTTCCCAACAATAAAAGGTTTTTCAGAAAAAGAAGGGGTTGAAATAGGGGAGACATTTATTGAAGAAATTATTCAGCACCTGACGGGTTTGAGTGAAACTTTTAATCGGTATTTTCCAAATGAACAGCAGATTAAATATCAAAATGAATTGTGGATTAAAAACCCATTTATTGTCCATGCACGACCTTCGACCATGCCAGCAGAAGAATACGAAACTTTTATTGAAATGACAGCTGATTCATCGTTGCAAGAAAAATTTAAATTAATGCCGTTAGTGGAGATCTGGTGCAGTTTAAAAAATGAATATCCACAAATGTCGCAAAAGGCCTTGTTGACGTTACTACCATTTGCAACTACATATAGGTGCGAAACAGGGTTCTCAGCTTATGTGTCGACAAAAAATAAATACCGCAACAGACTTGATGCCGAATCTGATATGAGAATTCAACTTTCATCCATAAAGCCTAATATTAAGTTTATGTGCGATTATAAGAAGCAGGCCCACTCATCTCATTAAAATTGAAACCTAAGAGTTCTGCAAATACGTTATTTTATAAATCTTTAAAATAATTTTTAAATGACTTTTTGAAGCCAATAGATATTATTTGAAATAATTGTCTCTTTTGTTGCAAATAATCCCCTTACAGAATGATGCATTAAAACCTTACTATTGAACCAAGCCAGGGGCTCCACGATAAAAGTGGACATTAAAAAGGGTTCCACGTATTAAAAAGATTAAGAAACACTGCACTAGGTAAAACCTGCTTTCTTCTTTTTTTCTCCTTGGGAACTTCAGTCGAAGGATAAAAAATAATATCTTGCAATATATTAACTACGTTTCTTTTCGGTCTTATATTGATTTCGCCTTCTGTCGCAGTGTTGCTAACATTTAAAACTTTATTCTTTTCCTCAAAAACTTTATTCTCTTTCTCGCCGACATTCTGATCATTAATTAAATTTTCTTGCTTTCTGACCATAACTTCGCCTTCAATATTATGTATTGTACAATCGTTTTAAAGATTCCAGTTATATTCTCCTGTATTTGTCACGTTGTTATTGGGTTGATTGTTCACATCGCTGTTGTCGTTGATGTCGCACATGCTAAAGTCGGTATCACCAATGGACAATAAAGCTGTCTCAGACTCATTTTGAAGATCAAATTCAGGAAAATCGAACTCTACCACATCATAGCTTTTAGTATCTTCATTTATAATTGGAATAGGCACTGCCACAGTATTTTTAACAACCTCAGACGAGATCTCAGAACTACTTTCATCATCGACAAATTTTTTCCAAACTGTATAAAGTTCCTTCGTATGGGTTGTAAAACGGAAATTTTTAAAGTCTTCTAATGTAATAGAATCCATTTTTAATTCCAAATATTGAAGATGTGTTAGATCTTTAATTTCTTCTTTATCTTTATATGTCTCTTCGTTCTTCAGCAGCTGGCTATATTTTTATTGAGGGTGCACTTAGAATAATTTACGTTATTTTGATCAAAAGGGTAAATACCACATACCCGAAAACCATTTTTTATTGTCATCTCAAATGATGTATCTTTAAGAACGTTCATTAGCATATGTGGAACATCGCCTTTTTGTATGTCTCTGTTGTTTTTATATCGAAACATCATAACCTCTTTCTTCCATTTTGCCTTAAGAGGAAAGAAAAAGCTAACATCAAGTGGCTGTAAAATGTGCGTCGAATTGGGAAATAAAGCCACTAAAATAATTTTGTTTTCCTTGCAAAATCTGCTTAATTGGACACTTAAATGGGAAGAATGTCCGTCCAGGAAGACTATAATGGGCATTTGAAAATTTTTCTGCTGTAAGTAAGGCAGGAACACGTTTGCGAAGTACTCAAAGAAAGCTGATGAGGTCATCCAGCCTTTTGGAGATTTCACAATACCCCACTCTGGGGGTGCATTTGCAAAAATATTTTTTGGTAACCTATCATACTTATACAGTGTAAGTGGTGGAGCCATTTGACCTACAGCGTTAACAGTTATTAAAGTTGTCATATTTTCCTTATCCGAATTTGCAGACGTGTTGTATACAGGTGTGCCTTTTTCTGCCAATACAAGGGTACCCTTAGGGCACAAATATATAGAAGTTTCGTCCATATTCCAAACTCTGGATGAATCTTTAAGAATTACATGGTCGTTTTCTAATAACTTTGAAGTTTCTGAAAACCATAATCTAATTTTTTCTTCTGTCACTGTTGATCTGGCGCGATTTATGTATTCAGAATGTTTTCTGGAAAGGTCTGGGTGCCTATTCATAAAAAGTTGAAACTATTTTTTACCTGGAGTCTCGTTTTTAAATGGTGTTTTCAAATTGGGTTCTTTAACCAACTTTTGCACTGAATAAGTAAGACCTTCACGACATATTCAAAACCCCATTTTTGATGTTTCTTTAATCCAATTTACCAAGTGTGTTTCTACGTCCTCGCCTAAAACGGGGGTTTTACCAACTCTTCCAGATGATTCAGGTGCCCTTCCTGATATTTTATTTCGTATGGTGGAACGAGGAACTTCAAACATTTTGCAAGCCGTTAGTACTTTAACTCCACTTTTAACTGCCTCCAAGGCCTGCTTCACTTGTGTGGGCGAGTAGTTGAACAACGTTCTCTTTATTTTAGGAGTTCTTTTCTTTGGTGCCATAGTCCTGCAAAATATAGATGGTAAGGCTACTTGGATATTCTTTTTTGTAAGTAACTACGTAAATCTTAGCAATTACTTAGTGGCCATAAAAGGATCATTAGGTACCGTTTGTCGCCACTTGCATGGCTACAAACAGATATTTTAGGTTATTTAGGATCTATTTGGGGCCACTAGGCAAATTAAATAGGTTTGTCTAATATTTATAGTTACTTCACTAAAAAGACATTGTCTATATTCCCTTAAATCTGTACAAAGTTGCACACCAGCGTTTTTTATAATATTTGCCAAATAATTCACTAAAGAATCTTACCTTGTTTCTTAACAATCTAGCTAACCAAGTGAGGTGATCACGTTCCCGCCAATTTCTATGACAGATTACTTTTAACACTCCAGTAGAGGTCGCTGACAACTTGCACGCTATAATATAAACGAGTTCGGAGAATGTACTTCCATTTGGATTTTACAAGAACACTCATTGATATTCCTAATATATTAGAAAATATGTCGTTGGTGGCCACTAATGGTATGATGGCCAAAAATGGTGTCTACACCCTGTTATGTCAGAAAATAGTTTTCCGACTTTAAGTTATAGTGTTGTAGAATAAATAAAATAATGTGTTAACAATATTCCCCCAGGTAGTTGAAAAAATTCAATCCATCCTCTAATTACTGTAGAAAATTCCTATGTAACTCTGCACGATACAATTAATTTAATCAGGATAGCGATAGTGAAACAGAACTAGATATAGAATAACATTACACATGTCAGTGAATAGAAGTAGTATTTTTACATTTACAATATATATCTTTTTTCATTTCATTAAATTAATATAAACACATCATACGAGTATTATTTCCCTACTGCACCTTTATATTTTATATATTTATTGCCCACACAATGAGATCGACCCTTTAGTTTTATCACAGTTAAAAGGAGAAAACAATTTATTTGGAAAAGAACTTTACTTAAATAACTACTTTCAAATGTACCTACGTTCGAAGCCCCTGCAATCAGTTTATATTTTTGAAGCGTTGCGACGCCGACGCCCAAGGCATCGAAGATAGCGCATTCGCGTTATCTCTAAAAAATGTCCAGTGGTCCTACCTAACGACGGCTTTCTACGGAATCTAAATATATCCACTCGTTTTCGAGATATAGGCCTTGGAAGCTTTAAGTGAAAACAAACATTTGCGTCCTCTGAACTGCGACAATCCTACTGTGTATAGAATGTAGATAGCTTACATACCCTCACGTCGGTTTCAGCGAAAAGGCCTGTAATGTTTTAAGAAATATTTTGAGGTTGTATGAATTCTTTAGAAACGAATAAGTACAACTCTGTCAACACTGTACTCTGATAAGTTAAAACACTTGTAAGTCCACTGCACCAAGTATTATGTATTTATTTTGGTATTGTATCTATTGTTTTTCTTTCTACGTTTATTATATTAGTTAGTTTGAACTTAGTATAATAAGCTAAACTCCACTGCTATTACAAATGTATATTTCTTAAAAACAATGAATTGTTAAATTTTAATTAATATTTGACATTCCTACTTTAATACTTTTATTTGACTATAACTTAATAAATTAAAATATTCGGTCGCCTTATGAACTATAATCTCTTCTTTACCTTTCAGGATACACATATCAACCAGAGTGCTTTCTAACTTATCATTGTCTTTGTATCAATGATTTTGAAATGTAAGTGTACTCAGAGCTTCCTACGCTCGTCAAGTCAATTTAATAACAAATAGGGCCGTGTCAGCAAAACACGACCTAAGGCTTTGAAAGCCTTAACTCCGTATTTTCTCCGATATTTTAGTTTATCGATTCAAATTACCACGTCAGGCGGTTTACATAAAACGTAGTACCAATTACGCGTTTTCATCACGAGGAGATTTCGGTTGGGTTAAATAATCACTTGAAACTGGGACCTATTAGTTTCTTGTCTAGAGTCTAAAGTTCGATGCTATTGTATGACTTTATAATATTTTAATGCTGTTATGAAAAAATTAAAAACGCTCGGTCATGAAAACTCGTAGACCTATAATAGGTTTAATGCCCAGTCTGGCACTTGTTTCACGGATTTTCCAATCTGAAGATAATTATATAATAAATAATATTTACATTTTGGTTATACACAAGGTATTTATTGGGGGTTTCCAGGGATTGCTGGTATAGTGTTAGAGTTTATTTACTGTCATTTAGTAATGCCTTATTATTGCCTGCTTAACAAACTGTACTTATATCGGGTTGTAATACGTACTTCTGTGTTAGTTTGTCGAAAGATTTCAGTATTTTCAGTGTGAAACTAGCGATTTCAAATTTGTGTTCAAAATGTCTAAAGTGGCGAAAATGTCTTCGTGGATTAAAATGGATTTCCCAGAGTTAGAGTTTAATGGAGAAAAAGTCTTCTGTAAAGCTTGTGTAAAAATTATTGTTTGTGAAAAGAAGTTCCAAATCGATCAACATTTGAAAACACCGCAGCATAAACCAAAGTTACAAAAAATGAAATCTCAGCCAGTTCAGCTGAGTGTAAAAGACGCATTTCAAAATGTTGAAGAAAAATCGAAATCTGAAAAGGAAATTTTTGAAGAAGAGTTATGCAAGGCTTTGGCTGCAGCAAACATACCCTTAAATAATTGCAAAATCCGCAATTTAGAGGATTTTTGCAAAAATATTGTCAACAAACCATTCCTGATGAATCCACGCCTAGAAAGAAGAATGTTCGTTCAGTATACGAAACCGTTTTAGAAGAAACTAGAGCTGCACTTGGTGATAAAAATTTTTACATTATTGTTGATGAAAGCAAAGATGCTTCTGGCAGATATATCGCACATCTTATGATTGAAGCTTTTCAAGAAGATAAAGCAACAAACCCATATTTATTTTAATAGCTTCTTAGCAGCTAGACAAAACTAATAATGTGACCGTAACCCCATTTTTATTCAGCAGTCCCTATCGAGCTTTTTCTTACCAAATCCAGTCCCAGGTAAGCAGTGTTTAGTGCTCGTGTTTGATGCAGCACCGTATATGGTAAAAGTAGGCTAAAACTTTAAAATCTTTTACCCCAATATAGTAAATGTGACTTGCCTATAACTGGAATAAGCCGAGTCACAGAAACCGCCAGAACTGAATATCCTTTAGTAAATAAATTAATTTCAAATGTTAAAAAGTGTTTCTAAGAGCACCTCTAAGAGTGCAGATGAATAAGAAATCTCTCCTATAGAAGTTAGTTTACCTCCAGGACCTGTAATTACCCGGTAGAGAACATGGATTTAAGGTCGCAATATTCTACGCAGAATATTTCGAAGTCATTAGAGAACTAATTTTAGATTTAGATAACGATTCGCAGTGCATTGTACAAAGTAAAGAGTTGTTAAAAAGTGCAAGTGTAGTTAAATATCTTGTTTTTATTAAGGTTAGTATCAGTTTTATACCGGGCATAGTATCCTCGTTAGAGAGTAGAAATTTAAGTTTAAGAGACTCAATTAGTATTTTTGAAGCTTTTTCCGCTAAATGTAACAACATTTCCAGTAAAGTAGGAGGTCAAGTAAGGAACAAATTTGATGTAACTGTAAAAAAGAAAGAAGATTTTAAATTCCTAACTGCAGTAAAAAGCATTTATGAAGGTAAACCATCCAACGAAGTTTTATCTTGGCCTTATACTTTACTACCTAAGTTGCAGTATTGTCCGATTACCGACGAACAACCAGACCTAGAATTTATAAGAAAAGATTCATCCTTTCCATCTGGTCCTATAAGGAAATGGTTGGGCGTTAATGCTTTCATATCTTGCGGATCTGTTAAGATTTTTGTTAGGCTAGATGTTTCAGTTACAAGGTCATCAATGTAAGAATCTTGCAGCAGAATTCTTGCTGCCTCGAGAAACTCTGTGCCATGATGATATTATTATGACGACTACTGTAAACTATGGAGAACCAAATATGGTAAAGTTGTTGTTCCATAATGCCCGTCCGGGGTAAAATAGTATTTGCAAAACTGTCACGAAAACGATTTTTGTGATTTAAAGCCGTCGTTCTTGATGGCGTTCAAAAATATTTGCCGACGCTTGATTTTTCAGAACCGTTTTGAACGTGCTCGTACAAGTGTCAGTGTGTGGACACACCCACTAAAGAACGGCGAACTTAATCAGTATAGAGAGCGGGTTTTTGGTGGTTTTTGGTGTTCATGTCGTAAAGTGGATTATTTTTAGTCAGACAGATAGCAAATTATGATCCAATTTAACCTCTGAAAGGTTAAATCTGCAGAGTGAAAGGCATCCACATTATTGTCAAGATATTCAATGTTGAAAACAAGCAACAAAAGTCGCCGAAGGACATTTGTCTGAATCTATTAAGAATAAAAAATATATAGCAGGCAAGGTATTGAAAACGTCATCGCTCACTAGCACTAACTCTATTATCTCCACAGACACACAACCAAGAACAATTGCCCATGACAAATACTCAGCGAAAGAGTACGAGAATGAACTGCAGTCGGTTAAAATCACTATACCAGTACATCAAAAGTCACCAACTTTACAATTACCATTAGCTCCAACCCAACTAGCATCTGCTATAAATTTAGCTAAGGCAAATAAATGTACTTATATTTACTATTAATTATAATTATAAAAAAAATCATTCAAAATCAAGATAACACTTGCGGTAGTCGAGTGCAGAAAATTCGATTTTCCGGACTTGTTAGGAACATAGCTATTTGCTGAACCTGAAACCCTAAGCCAGGTCTCAGCTGTAATGTTTCAATAGAACGAACGGTCTCTACTAATTAGAACACCTGGAAGCTTATGACCCGAATTAAAGAAAGCTCACTGAATGGAAAATTTTGAAACCTGTATGTACAAAATGTCCCTTTAATTTTTAACAGCAGAAAATCCGCCCCTAAGAATTACGCTCCTTCATGGCGAGGTTTTACATCGAGTTTTCTTATAGGCATCTTCACGCATTAAAATAAAAGCGAATAATAAATTTGAGAAAATGGAAGGAACATTTCGTGAAACAACTCATGGATAAATATGCCGTTTTTAGAAATTTAGATAGAAAGTCTGGAGCTTCAGGACCCGTATTTAAATTATATTCAATTAAGTAATTATACTTATTTTTCTTCACTGCACAACGACTTATTAAAATACACGAAATTAAATATCTTGAAGTTTTTTAAAAATATACAAATTTGAGCCGACCAATTCTTCACGACATTTGTTAATGTGTACTTGCTTTTATTAGTAAATCATGCACCATAATACGACGGGACACATAGTTTCCGCCACTCTACAAAATCAGGTTACACCCTCTAAATAACTATAGAAAGGCAAATGTTGGTTTTGATTTCATTTATTTATTTACACAATACTCTACAGCACAAAAATCTTAAATAATAGCATAACATTAATAATTTTGAAAGGGGAAAAAGAACTAACAAAAAAACAAAGTTCCTATACATGAAAAAGAAACGAAAAAAAGAAATATTGCGACAGGAAAGCAAGTGACTGAAATTTTGAAAGTTTCGAATGACTGATGATATAGGTCACAGCCTTAAAACCCTTAATTATTAGTCCGATGATGTGCTTTCTAAAAGAGCTGCCTACTTCGAACGTGTCTCTATGGGACGCGAAAATCAATACTGTAAGGTAACTCTGCACAGTTGCACAGTCCACGTTACCATTAACAACTTTATACAAAAATAGCACCATGGCTTTCTTTCGTCGATTCTCGAGACTGTCCAATTTAACTAGGTGAACCTACTACCTCACGGTAAATTTCTATATGGGAATCTATGTTTATACAAAAGAAACTTAGCAAGTCTGTTCTGAACCGCTTCTAGATGATTTGCATGACATTGGTATGATGGTGGCCAGACTATACTACTATATTCCAAGATAGTGTAAACAAGCGAGTTGTAGAGGCATTTTATAGGGTAATGGTTACAGTTTCTACGCAAAGAAAAACATAATTCTGCAACCCGATCATTCAGAGTGATACATTTTGTAGACTTTTCCCGTTCAGAAAATATTTCAAAAATATTAATTCTTTTCGACGATAAAAACTCATGCTTATACATTTACCTACGTTAAGGTTATGACAGTTTTTAGCGCACCAGTAAGTCGACTTACTCATCTCGAATAAACTCACAATCCTTCATGGAATTTACGACGTAGAGGAATTTAAGATCAACCGAGTACAAGAGTATATTTTGGACAATTACATTGTTAATAAAGAGCAAGAATAGTATAGAGCCTAAATGTGATCCCTGGTGTACTCTAAATTTGATCACAATCTCTCTTGATATTATTTGCATAACACGAAGACATATGGGTATCATTTTGTCAGATATGGTTTACTAAACTCCAAATAATAGCACTCCATTCCATATGTTTTCAGCTTTTCCAAGAAGAGAGCATGACAGACATTATCAAAAGTTTTAGAATTATCGGTTGATATTCTAAATGAGGTAATCCTGAAATAAAGCTCAGTTAGTAGTAGTTGACGGTCCCTTACAAAATCCATGTTATT
The DNA here is from genome assembly GCA_963920685.1 of Polydrusus tereticollis. Classification (NCBI taxonomy): domain Eukaryota; kingdom Metazoa; phylum Arthropoda; class Insecta; order Coleoptera; family Curculionidae; genus Polydrusus; species Polydrusus tereticollis. The sequence continues at coordinate 29,345,617 of OY987332.1, read as the reverse complement.
CCGAAACCAAAAGGTGTTTTAAAATAATTTAAACATATCTCCGCTATTAATTTTCAGTGAAAACTGTATTAGACTTTCTTGAAGGTCCTTGTATGATCTTGTACACCAAATCATTATTTTTTTCTTGAATACTATAAAATGTGTTGAAACTAATAAAAAAGTCTAGTAAAATTTCACACTCTCATAATTATTACTGGTGGTTTCATTAAGGTAGGTCAGAGCCGTAATTAGTTTTTAAAAATTTTGCGAAAAGTTTTTCTAAATAACTTTTGATTGGCTTATTAAAAGATAATAAAATTTGGTGTGCCAGTTCAGCATACAAGGACATTTAAAAAAAGTCCGATTTATTATAAAGTTAATAAGGGAACCAATGTTTAGGAGTAGCAACATTTACATAGGATTTCCTATGACCAGTGAGGCGGTGCACCACCCGGTATGCCATACCCATACCTAACTAGTAGAGTTTCTGACTTATAAGCATTTATTTGAAGAAGATGTGCGCCAAGCAGTGACGTATCACATTTGTGGCCTCCAGGATCACCTGATCTTATTACAATAGATGTTTACCTGGGGGCTATGTGTAAATGAAAAATTCGCAAATCACCAATTGAAGAGGTGAGAGTATAACGCACATAGAATGACAGCGGTCCAATTCCACTAAATTTAATCTGGAGATACTGAAGAGTTTGTGAAATTTATAACAGTAAATTTAGGAAACTCCTTGGTTGTTTACAGATTATTTATTCTTAAAAACTGAATATTAAATTCTAAAAATAATACAAAAAACATAAATTTATAATACAAAGTATTGCTTTAACACAAGTTTAAATTATATCCTTTTTACTTGGTCCATTACTACAGTGAATATTTCATATCTATCTCAATGGGTTGTGGTTCAAACGCCACTGCACCGAAGCTGCTAACTTATTGTGGTCTCTTTATTTCCTATACTTCATCAAATTCAAAGTTCAGGACAGTGCTGATGGGGACGTAAGCTTTTATTCATGCTCCTCTTTAAAGTGCATACTACTTTTCTGAGTAAGTGCTGGGCAATCACACCTCCTCTCATTATGCTCTGCTCTAGCCCTATTAGAAGGCCCTTAAGCTTTTCCTGCTCAATTTACAGCAATGAGTTTAACTTCCCCTCTCTTGCTAAGCTGTCCAACGAACACGATTGTCTGAGTCCTCAGAGTTATATCCAGTAGTTCGCATGACTGAAATGAACTTTTTTTGTTGAATTTGGTTCAGGAATACGTTCTTGGAATAATGGCTCATCATTACGTAACACCCTGTATATTCCATTAGAAAAAATTAAGTGAGTTGTCATAACTTACTTCTAGGTTACCCTTTACAGATTTAACAACCTCAAACAAAATCGCCGCTTCAATAAAACAAAATTCAGAGCCTTTTCGAAAGAAAACAGAGTTTTAAATATTTTCCAACCTTTATGTAATACCTAGATTCATTTTTAGGTACCAATAAATTTTAAACAAATAGACAAGAGTTATATGCATTACATACCGTGAGGCCCGACGTGAAGCGGAATGCATTAAAATCTGAGAAAATAATACTTTATTCCGATAAAATGCACGCTAGTAGTTTTTCCACGACCTTCGGTTATTATAATTTTAATTAAATTTTACAAGAAACTAATAAAGGACTAACACTGAGATACAACGCAAAGCTACATCTCGTGACTTACATACGCATCACCTAGGTACGTCTACGTCTGAATAATAGAAGATATCGCTTTGCGTTGTATCTCACTGTTAGTCCTTTGCATTTGTGATATAAGTACTTCTCGCTGTATTTTTCTTCTTTTCTTTCTTTCTTTCCATCGGATCATAGCCTAATCACAAGAATAAATAAATATGTGGACCAGAAGGATTTCTTGCAGAAAATCCTTTTGTAACCGATGCCGACAGGGACCTAGAATTTTAATAAGCAGCTCTGCTCCATAAGCGTACCTGTACTCTTTTGTTTCTTGGTAAAAATATGTGGAAATGTGTTTAAACTGTCAAGAAAAATCGATATTACAAATCCTCAACAATTTCACAGAAAAGTTAAAAGTCAATGAAACCACAAAGTAGAACAACATAAAAAATATTCTCCAGTTTGTTTTCTTGCAGTCAGAAAGGCTTCATTTTTGATATACAGGGTTTCAAAGCTTTCCTTTTTTTAAAGTTGGAAAAATAGTCCATACTTTCAGTGGAGTCAATGTAATATAAAATAAAACAATGCAGTCTTCCTCCACAGTTTAATTGTTAACATAGCATTGCCCCATATTTTAGAAGAATGATAAAAAATTATCATTTTATTTTATGTTGAAATAAATTTGTTAATAAGTTTAGAAAGATTTTATTTGAAAATATTTATTTGTCTAAAAATTTTAAAAATTTTAAAAATTTAAAAATCCGGTACTCCTGTACTACTCCAGTACCGGATTGTATTACTTGGTTGTCACTTTTCTCTTATATTTAACCTCATTCCAATTCCCACGTTTTGCGGAAGTACCGCGGTTGTGTTCGCACAAAGGTTGTATGGAATCTTCTTTTTAAATTGTTCACTGAGAACTAAATTTGTCATATATTTTGTTTTTGAGATATTCATTTTTAGACCTACGTCAGCACATACCTTTTGTAGTTCTTGTAACATGTCTTTAATGCCTTTAAGGTTATCTGAGAGCAAAACTATATCATTCGCAGAACGTAGATTTGTTAAGTTTCGACCGTCTACATTTAGGCCCTTGTTATCCCAATTGAGTTTTTTAAAAGCATACTCCAAGACTGTGATAAAGAGCTTGGGCGATATCGTGTCTCCCTGTCTGACACCTCTGCCGATTTGAATTCATTTAGTATTTTCATGGAGTTTTACCATTATTGTAGCATTTTTGTAGATATTGTAAATCAGCTTTGAGTATCTGTAGTCAACCCGACATTCCTGTAATGCACTGAGGATCGCATTCAGCTACCGTATCGAAGGTCTTTTGAAAGTCTACGAAAGCAAGGACTGGTGGTCTATTGTATTCAATGCTTTTTTCAATCACCGTTTTTATGCTTTGCAGATGGTCATTTGTTCCAAATTTAGCACGGAAGCCCGCCTGCTCTGGAGGTTGATAGAAATCCAGTTTTTTCTCTAGTCTCGTTGTTATTATTTTTGTGAACAGTTTATACAGATGGCTCAAAAGGCTTATCGGTCTGTAGTTTTCAAGTTCCGCTATGTCACCTTTCTTATGGAGTAGTATTACAATAGCATTGTGCCATTTGTCTGGCATTGTACTTTGTATATGCACAAGTTGAATAGCACTGTAATCTTTTCTGGTGAACGCGGGCCACCTATTTTTGTTGTATCTGCAACTACATTGTCTTCTCCGGGTGCTCTGTTGTTATTTGTTTTCCTTAGCACGTGCTTTACTTCATCTATTGTGATGCATGGTAATTCTTCTGAACCTTGATTCACAATCCCTTTTTTGACTGTCACTATATCCGGTTCTGTGCTAGAGTTTAATATGTTATTATCTTCGTTTTGGCTTGTGTACAGCATCTGGTAGAAATCTTCTACTATTTTTAGGATTTTTTCTCTATTTGTTGTTATACCTTGTTTGGTCTTTAGTTTGATTATATGTTTTTTCCCGATTCCAAGTTTTCTTCTCATAACCTTCAAACTTTTATTATCTTCGATCGTTTGTTGGATGTGGTTTGTATTGAATGCTCTAATGTCGCGTCTTATGGCTTTCGCCACCTTTTTATTTGCTTCTTTTTGCTCGTTGTTAGCGATTATTCCTTTACTTCTGAGGTCTCTTCTTTCTTGGATCATTTGCCTAGTGTTTTGGCTCAGTTTTTCTTCCTTCTGTGTTCTTGGGCAGTATTTATTTTGGCTTTCCATCATGGCACTGGTTAATATGTCATTGAGAGTGTTGACATCGTCGTTTGATTTTGCGTCGTAGCTTGCCAATCCATTATCTATAGCGCGCTGGAATCCCTCTATATCTGCTGGTTTTGTCCAAGGTTTATTTGTTTTCTTCTTGACCATTCTGTGGCGTTCTTTATCGATATCAATAATTACTTTAGCCCGTATGGGTCTATGGTCGCTTTCAGTGGAAAACCTATTCAGTACTGACACATCTTTGACGATGCGTTTTTTGTCCGTTATGATATAGTCTATTTCGTTTCTTGTATGGCCATCTGGGCTTTCCCATGTCCATCTTCTATTTAACTTTTTCTTGTAGAAGCTATTCATCTGAAATAGGTTATTCTGTAGCAGATAGCCCAGCATTACTTCACCTCTCTCGTTTCTGCCTGGTAGTCCAAAGTTGCCCAAAAGGGTTTCAGCGGTGTCCTGCTTCATTCCCATTTTAGCATTGAAATCTCCGCACACAATCGTATATTGCTCTTGTTTGTCTGTGAGAGCCGTAGTTACATATATATCGTAGAGGTTGTCTATCTCCTTGTCATCATGGCTAGTCGTAGGTGCGTATACCTCTATGATTTTGATGTTGTGTCTCGAGGTCAGCCTCAGAACAAGACAGATTACTCTGGTGGAATTTTTCTTTAAGGAAACTATGTTTGCGTTGTGGCGCTTATGTATTAGGAATCCCGTTCCTCCACTAGACTTATCATCTTCGCCCGCATAGTATAGGTCATGTCCTGATTTTAGTGTGATAAGTTGTTCGCCGCGCCTTCTGACTTCGCTGAGGCCTATGGCATCCCACTTAATGTTCTCAACCTCGCATTCAAGTTCGGTCAGCCGTTCCTGTGACATTAGGGATCGTGCGTTGAACGTTGCAAGGTGTAGTGTCCGGTTTGAGTTGCAGTGCACCTTTCTCTTACTCAGGTGTTTGTCCCCGACAGAATCCATGTGACAGACTGATTGATTATCAGTGCGAGATTTCGGAGATATTCTCCTACTCGCCTGGGGTAGTTTAGTTTTAGCATCTAACTTTTTCCATAGGGGGTATTCAGCCGTAAAACACCTCGCTGGCTAGACGTGTTGGTGAGTTTGTAGTTCAGCCGTCCAATCTGGAACAGACGCTGTCGGCAAGCCGCCCATTCTGGGTCAGACACTGCCTGAAAGGTTGCTAGTTTTGGTCCGCCCCGAGTATTTGATTTCCTCGGTACCACCCATATCTGGGAGGCATCCCCTATCCGCCACCTGGTGAGGCGCCCGATAGGGGACTAGCAACCCCCAGCGTGACGTATATTAACACCTTGTATTTATTATTGTGGCCCAATCGATTAGCCGTGATGTAGCGAAACGCGTCTAATGATGGAGCTGCTTATTTCGTTTATGTTTATTTTAGTGAGCAAGTCGAAGGGACGGAAAAAAATCCTACCTGAGCAAGAAAAGCAGCCTTTTGGGGGAAAGCTTTTGTATAGGGAGTAAAGAAATTATTTGTTAAACACAATTTTATCAGTAGATAAGGTCGCCTTAAATGTGGTTAAATTATTTCCTCTACGACGTGCGAAAAGCCCCTTTTATAAATCCAGAACGTACGCTTAATAACATCTTTATTCCTATATCGTTGAAAATAAAAGATCGTGTTCGACATTTGTAAAATCGTATGTCATTAGACTAAATCATCTATTGATTTTATTCTTGTGTGATTTAAAAAGGGGTTTTTCAGGTTTTCTGCTCTTGAATACCGCTTCAGATAAAATATTTTCTCTAATAGACGATTGTAAGTTTGGCTACAATAAACGCTAAGGGGATCGATTCTTAAATGAGGACTAGCAAAATCGTACATGGCAAACTTCTTGACGAAACTGATGCGGTATCATAATTTGGCAAAATTTGTTTGCTATACTAAACAGGGTGTTTTAGAAGTAGGTACGGTAAGTAACTTTCCCTATGATATTCTAAGAGAAGAAATTTATATGTACATGTGTCCGGAGTGGCCCGGTTTTTGATATACAGGGTGTTAAAGTTTTTAAAGAAAAATCGGGTTTTTATAATTTTTCTTAATATCCAGATTTTATTGGAATTTGGTGCCGTTATTCATAATAATAAGGGGCTTAATTATCCCTAACTAGGTTAAATATATTAAGTCCAGTGGCATCCCCTGGGAGCACCTTAACGAATGTTATTGACAAAAAAATGTACGCTACTGACTTCTTTTCTCGTATTTACCAACTAATAATACAACTTTTTTGTTTTTCGAATTGTTTTCGTATCTTGCTTGGTTTTTGAAAGAAAAAATAAAAACTATTATATTTTGCATGTACACTATCGGACAAAAATAGAGCAACACTTTCGAAAAATGAAAGAAATCTCGATTTTATAATAATAAATGCATGATATCGTATTTAAATACATCGTGTCTTAAATATCAAAGTAGGCTGCTGTTATCGGCGGTAACAGCCTTTTCCAACAATCAAAACAAATGAACTGATATTGACGTAAACTTTCAAATACAGTATTGTAATGCGTCAAAAGTAAAGCAACATTTTAATATTTTCCTAAAAAAGAAAGGTTTTCGTGAAAGTAAAGGTTAAAATATTTTTGCAAAGTTTATTTTATGTTTAATTAATATTTCTGTGCTGGATTAATCATGCCAAGAGGTATTCCAATTTCGAAAGAATTAAATCAGAGAGTAGTGAATGCACGCTTGGGAGGTACAACACAAGCCACAATTTCAAGACGGTTTGTTTTACCAAGATACAGCGTATCCAAAATAATTTCAAGTTTCATTCATAGAGGACATTTAGAGAATCTACCGGAATCGGGAAGGCCGAGAAAAACAACAATTTGAACAGACAGACGCATTAAAAGAATTTCTCAAAACGATCCTTGGATATCTGCACCTAGAATTATTGCTAAAATTTCCGAAATTATGGTTAGTCCACGGACGGTTCAAAGAAGGTTGGTTGATGCAAAGTTATTTAGGAGACGCCCGGCTAAAAAGCCCCTTATTTCGGTAAGAGTGGCTAGGCTTGAATTTGCACGTCGACATTTACATTGGACAGTAGACGAGTGGAAACAAGTTTTATTTAGCGATAAAACGCGTTATAAAATTTTCAATTCTGATGGAATGAAGCGTGTTAGACGGCGAATCAACACGAGGTTTAATCCCAAATACGTTACACCCACAGTTAAACATGGCAAAGGCAGTGTTTTTCTATGGGGTTGTTCCTCATGGAATGGGGTGGGTCCTTTAAACTTCATTAATGACACAATGGATGGATTTGTCTATAGAGATATAATGCAAAATATAATGTTGCCTTATGCAGAGTGGGAATGCCGTTGCGTTTTATTTTCCAACAGGATAACGATCCAAAACACTGTTCACAAATCGTTCAAGAGTGGTTTCAAGAAAATAACGTTCGGGTCTTGCAGTAGCCGGCACAATCCCCAGACCTTAACCCTATTAAAAATCTATGGGAAGAAGTTGAACTGGAATTTGTACACAATTATGTTCAAATAAACAATCATTGGTAAATAAAATCAATGAAGTTTGGACAAACCTTCCCGAAAATACTGTTCAAAAATTGATTGCCTCAATGCCGCGACGTTGACGGCAAGTAATAAAAAATAAAGGCATTTCCCTTCATTTTACCGACATGAAGTATAGAACTAAAATTGTTTGGCCTGTCGTAAACTACTAGTCCCCATTTTTAAATTTCATGAATTGCATTAAATGAGTTTAATGCTTTTTTTATCGTAATATGTAATAACGAGTGATTTTTAATTATTTTGCTCAAGGGAGGCCATGCATTTTAAAAGCATCATGGCCGTACTGCGTAGATAAGATGACATGATTGTTTTATGACATTTACGTTTTATTTGAATTTGTGTATTTGTAAAGTTTAAAAATTGAAGAAATTTTGTAATTTTTGCAGTTATTTGAAGGTAGGTTACTATTGCTTTAACTAATATTTCTCCGGGGAGTCGTCTTTTGACTATTATAAAGTGCTATTTGCAGGATATGATTTTATTTTTTATTTTTTTTTTATTTTTCAGCGTATCAAGTTTTGGTGAAGCTTTGTTGCCGGATTGAAAGTTCTACAGTAAAAATGTTTAGTGAAGCACAAAAAATTTTTATTGTTGAAAGTTTTTTTAGAAATGGAAACAAAATAGGCGGTGTGTGGAATTACTCTATGCATGACTGCTTTGATGAATTTCGAACCGAGTTTCCTGATGTTGCGGTGACCTTTCATAATTTTCGTAGTGGGTCACAATACCTAATTGATAAATTTCGTCAGGCTGGTTCTGTTCAACATAAAAAAGGGGCTGGAAGACCAACGAAACGATCGAATGAGGTTACTGAAGAAGCGCGACAAATTATGGAAAATAATCCTTCAACTTCTATTAGGCATTTATCTCAACAAATTCAGCAAACGGATTTATGTTACAGTACATGTCAAACACTTTTGAAAAAGGATCTGCATCTATACCCTTATCGTGTTACGGCTATTCATGAACTCCTTCCCAATGACGTTCCCCAAAGACTTAATTTTTGTGAATGGTTTTTAAACAATTTTTAAGAAGAAAATAGTGGTGCTTTTGAAAAAACATTTTTTACCGATGAGGCTTATTTTTATTTATCAGGCTATGTTAATTCACAAAATATGCGAATGTGGAATACGCAAAATCCGCATGTTTTTGTAGAAAGACCTCTTTATCCTCAAAAAGTTGGTGTGTGGGCAGCAATTAGTTCTAGAAGAATAGTAGGCCCAATTTAATTTGATGGCACAATTACAGCTGAGAGATATCGGATCGAAATTCTGACAACATTTATTAATGAGCTTCACGATGATGAATTGCGGGAAGGTTACTTCCAACAAGATGGCGCTACACCTCATGTAACCAGAGAAAATTTAAATTTTTTAAGTGAATTTTTTGAAAACAGAGTTATAAGCCGAAATACGCAACAAATATGGCCACCTCGTTCCTGCGATTTAACACCCTGCGATTTCTTCTTGTGGCCTTTTATAAAAAACTCCATTTATCGAACACCAATTGAGGATATAAATGATCTTAAACGAAGGATTTCAGAAAAAATTGCCGAAATTAATAATTCTCCAAACGTATTGGTTAATGTGTCTCTGAGGGTAAGAAGAAACATCAGAAGGTGTCTAGAAGTAGGAGGCGGCCATATAAAGTAGGCTTTCAAAGTAAGATAGCTCAGGATTTTATATTACATACCGTCAAAAAACATTATTTTAGGTTTTCAACGTGACAACGCTGCTTTCTTGCAAATTCGCCCTATGATTTAATCTACGCGCTACTGCTACACTATGTATACTGGGTCACAGCCGCCCTTGAGCAAAATAATTAATAATCACTCGTTATAAAATACTGTTGACACAATTTGTTGCTTTACTTTTGTCGCACTTCATTTCGCCGATTTTTATAATTATAAATATTTATCTACCTTTATTTTGTTTAAAGTGTACCAAAATATTGTGAAATAATACTAATATTGTGGAGATAATATTTCATTAAAATTATCTGGGGATCACAATCATATAATTAATTTTTTAAATTCAAAGAAATTTGTTGCTCTACTTTTATCCAATAGTGTATGTAATACAAAAAATTTAGAGTTTTCCCTGCAGAATCCAAATGTGCGATCATACATAATATGCAGGGTGTTCCATTTAAAAGAAGTAATTTAGTCTGTATGGCAACCAAACCAGAAATGACAGAAAAAATTCATGCAGGTAGAAATGTGGGGAATAATTTACTGAACAACTTTCATAATGGTCACTTTTTCGTATACGAGGTAATTCAAAAGCTACAGGCATTATACGCGACTTTCTTGCCACTCTGTATATCTCATTAAGGTTTACCCTCCGAAAGTTGTAATAGTTCTGAAAATTAATTTGAAATTCTCGCTTATTATTTAATGAAGAACAGTATTTTGGAGATAAAAATAAAGCTACTGGGAGGAAGAAGTTAGGGAAATGGGGAGAAAGTTTCCTAGCTAAACGAAATTAAGAATAAATCCATTAGAAACAAACTAGGAGTTTAAACTTTCCTCACATATTTAAACTGCCATCCTGTTGCGTCTTGTTGCATAAACATAGCTATAAAGACCCAATTTTTTATTGCATTTATTATCAGTACAGGCAAGACGTAATAAAATCATACGCATGACCTTTACGTGTAACTTAACAAGACTGTAGACCCATAAACACCACTTTATCCTATAATTTTCAGCTATTTGAACGCACGTTTCTCACATTACACGCAGAAGGCAAATCATGCAAAATTTAGTAGCAAGCTGGACTTAATCGATTATGTTTATAAATACGTTCTAAGGCTTAAGTTATAAAAAGTTGAAAGTTACTTTAAAAGATAGCAAGTTTATTACAAATTACAATTACAAAAGAATACTTGTTACCTTTGTGAGCTTAACGTCGACTCCGGTGGCTTTTTTTCAATTGGAGCCGGATTGCTAAAACAAATAACAAGATTAGATAGAAGTGCATTCTGTGTTACAATTATGTTTAAAATAACACAAACATAAACACAGCTGTTGGGTAATATCTAGGGTTAAGCATTTATGCAAGTTGCATATTTTGAATGGTTAGCATATTTAATGCAAAAATTTGAGTTTTTGCATATTTTTTGAAAACTGGCTTATGTATGCTTATTTTAAGTTATTTTATTATATTAAGTATAGAATCGCTATTATCAAGTAATGAATAATAGAGTTTAGAACCAAGATATCACCTTAATTATACTAGCAGGTATTATAAATTGAGGGTGTTTAACAATTTACGATCCCTAATCCCTGGATTATTCTTTGAAGGTAGGATGGGCTCGAATTTAATTTGTAAATAATGTAATATAATAAAGTAATAATTTTAATTGTTTCCTTCGAATTCCAAGGCAAGATTAAGCATTTCGGGGAAATGACAAGTAAACTATAATATGGCTAGTTCCATGTTTAGTACGGGTTAGATCGAGGGCTAGTCAAGTGTGAAAAAAGTTGCTAAAAAGTGTTTTTCCGAACTTAAACGTAAAAAATGCCTAAAATAAGCAGTGTTTCCATTTGGATAAAACCTTATAAAGAATTGTATCTTGATATGGATAAAGTCTACTGTACAGCCTGCGAAAAAAATTGTATGTATTTTTTCTGTTCTTTGTAGAATAGATTAATGTAAAAAACACTTTTCCAAACTGAAAAACTAATCTATTGCAAGAAATGAATATGATTTTAATACAAAAGTTTTGCGCTTTGATAAAAAACCATAAATCTCCTGTCATAAATATTCTATAAAAACTTGAAATAAATGATTTGATTACTCTCTTTGTTGAAAGTAATTTAATACTTGACTCAAGACCGCTACGTAAAGGTTCTCTTGACTCAAGAAATAAAATACACGATATTTATCGAGCCCAATCAGCAAATCATATTTCTTTTCAGACAAACAAACTATTTTCGTCTGTGTTGAGTAAACATAACTTTTGCTCAATTTGGTTGCAGGTTGCATGCGAGAAGAAATTTAAAATCGAGCAACATGTAAAAACAGCTTCCCATGCCAATAAGTTACGAAAAATAAAAGTCCTTGGCGAGAAAGTGCAAATATCGTTTTCCAAATGTTTTAAATCACCCTCTAGAAAATTAAGTGAACAAGAAGTGTTCAATGATCTTTGCCGTGCGCTGGTGGCATCAAATATACCATTGGCAAAATTGTCAAATGACAATTTTCGTTCGTTTCTTCAAAAATATTGCAAAATTAGTATACCGAGCCAGACAACTTTGAGAAGAAATAATATAGACTTTTCATATGTAATGGTGCTGACAAAAATAAAAGAAGAAATTATTTGTATGGATGAAACCACAGATTCGTCAGGGTGTTATATGGCTCATCTAATAATTGGAGTTCTTACCGAATAATCTCACTAAAAAGGATATTTAATTACCTCCAAGCAGTTGGAAAAAACGAACGCTTTAACAGTAACAAAGTTTTTACAAGATGCATTGGCGCACTTCTTCCTTCCTGATGCTATTCCCATTAAAAAAATTTTGCTTTAATGCCTTACGTATTTAAAACAGGACAAAATTTAAAAATATTCTATCCAAACATAATTCATGTAATTTGTTTGGCGCATGGTATTAATAGAGTGACAGAGGAAATTAGAAAACACTTCCCACTTGTGAACGAATTAATATTAAACATGAAAAAAAATTTTCTTATATCACCACTGAGGATTCAATACTACAAAGAAAAACCTCCTGGCGTCCCACTTCCCCCTCAGCCAGTAATAACAAGATGGGGTGCCTGGTTGGAGGCCGCTTTTTTTTATTCTGAACATTTTATTGCTTTGAAAGAAGTAATCAATGAACTATCCGATGAGAAGTCACGGGCTCTTGTTGACGCAAAAAAGTTATTTGAAAATAAAATATTGAATCAACAACTCTTATTTATTAAAAGCAATTATTATACCTGTGTGCCAGAGATCATAACACAATTAGAATCAAATAAGTTATCCCTGACTGAATCTAAAAATTGTGTTACACGTGTGGAAACATTTTGCTACAGTGAGTGTGTGCGGAAATATTGGGGGCAAGATTAAAGAAAAATGTCGAAGTGTTTCGCAGAAAAATTACGGATTTACTTTTTTAACAAAAGTAGCTAGGGTACAGTCTGGTGTGTGTGTGTGTGTGTGTATCTGAGTTTATTGGCACTGGTTTAAACCAACTGGCCAGCTTTGATAGTCTGGTGATTTTGTAGATAATTTTGAAGTAGATCGAAATATACTAGTTAACTTAAATTATGCTCCAATTACTTCCGTTCACATAGAAAGAAGTTTTTCTGTCTACAAATATACAGGGTGTTAATTAATGTCATGCAGATATTTCAGGGGGTGATAATACTCGTCAAAATAAGAAAAAATGCAAATATATGCATGGTCTAAAACGCGTTATTTTCGTTATACAAGGTGGCAAAGTTTCAATTTTTTTCTCGTATTTTGCGTTTTCTCTTATATTCTGTGATAATTGTTTCAAATTTGGAACATCAACCATTTTTTAGAATCACTACAATAAAGTATCAAAATTGTCGGTCGCAGTATACAGGGTGTTACATTTTCTTGAATCGGCTACAATTTTTTCTTTCAGAACTTTTTTTTTTCTCCCTGTTTGAATTCCGGTATAAAATTTGAACTCTCTGTTCCTTTGTTTAGTGTTCTACTCTCTTGCACTATTCTCGTATCTGTGACCGTTTTCGATTTATTTGCAAAAATAGCCATCGATGGAAATTAAGTGTGGGCGAAATAAAGCAGAGTAAAAAGCTGTTTTTATTTGTATGTATTCTAAGTAATTATTTTTATTTTTGTTTTAGATCAACCGACAGGGTTATCAACAATCAGATAAAAACATTACAAATTAAAACAAAACAAGTAATTAGTTAATCAAATAAAAATAAAACAAAAATTATAAAAACTGTTGAAAATGTCGGCCTCTTGCTAAAATGCACGAATCATGTCTTCGCCTCATGGACTGTGACGGACTCTGCCAAATATGCCAGGAGTATTGCGAATGATGTCGCATGAAGCTATTATTCTGTTTCTTAAATCCTCTTCTGTCTGGACTGGGGTCTGATACACTAATGCTTTCAGGTGTCCCCAGAAAAAGAAATCCAGGCTATTCAGGTCTGGGGATCTAGGAGGCCATGGCTGAGGACCCCTCGACCTATCCAACGCTTGTTAAAAATTTGATTGAGAAAGTTTATCACCTCTATGCTGAAGTGCAGTGGTGCACCATCGTGCATGAACCACATTTGGTTTCTGACAAGAATTAGTGCCTCTTCTAGCAGCCCTAAGAGTTCCTCTTCAAGAAATTGACAATAATATTGTCCGTTTAGCCTTGCTGGTAGGAAAAATGGTCCTATCAAATAATCTTCAATAATGCCGGCCCACACATTTACTGAAAACTGTTCTTCAAAATTATTTTTGCGTATCGAATGCCAATTCTCTTCTACCCAAAAATGGTTGTTGTGAAAAATTTTTATGGCATTCCTTGAGAAATTTGCTTCATCGCTAAATAAAATCGTGTTTTCAAATAACGGATATAACCATTGGCAACCATTGGCAAAAATTAAAACGTCGTGGAAAGTCACGTGGGAGAAAAGCTTGAACCCTTTGGATATGGTAAGGATACATAAGTTGTCTATTAAACTTTTCCAGACAAGCACAAATGAAATGTTAAGTGTTGCGGCCATTTTTCTCGTACTAGTAGCAGGATCATTTTCTACTGCATTCAGGACTGCTTCCTCGACTTCAGGAGTCCTAACCGTTCTGTTTCTTCCTGCTAAATGAGCGGATTTCTTGAACGATCCATTTTCACATAGTCGATTATGTAGATTTGCGAATCTCCGTGGGTCAGGCACTATTCGATTTGGATACCTTTGTGCATACAGTCGTCTGGCTTCATAACAATTGCCATCGGCAAGTCCATAGACTAAATTCAATTGAATTCAACCATCATTAACTAGTTCAAAACAACTCCGGAAACATCAAACAAAAAAATATTTGTTACAAACTGTTAGAAGGACAATACACAGAATTAACAATTGCCTATCCCAGCCTACTATTTTCTTCTCATATTTATTACTGCGCTATTTCGCCTACAATTTACATTGATGGCTATTTTTGCAAATAAATCGAATAATTTCACACCGGAATTCAAACAGGGAGCTCCAAAAAAAAGTTGTGAAAGATAAAATTGTAGCCGATTGAAGAAAATGTAACAACCTGTTACTGCGACCGACAATTTTAATACTTTATTGTGTAGATTTTAAAAAATGGTTGATGTTCCAAATTTGAAACAATTATCACAGAATATAAGAGAGAAAACGCAAAATACGAGAAAAAAAATTGAAACTTTGCCACCCTGTATAACGAAAATAACGCGTTTTAGACCATGCATATATTTGCATTTTTTTTTATTTTGACGAGTACTATCACCCCCTGAAATATCTGCATGACATTAATTAACACCCTCTCTATGTACTCGGATAGAAGGCATAAATTTTTAATCGAACATTTTGAAAAATATTTAGTTGTTTATTGTTTTCATAACATTATATAGTTACGAAGCTTAGTACATAAACATGTATGTATTCAGAAATTAATGTAATGACGCCTACTCTTTTTTTAATATAGTACTTTCATTTTTCAACAATGTGTTTATTTACAAATTTATTTTGCATATCCTTGTAACCCATGTGCATACTTTGGTAAAAAAACTTGCATATATATACAGTGTGTCCACGGATAGAGTTCGGAAGAGGAAAAAATTTTTTATTTGTGGGTTTAGAAGAAAAAGTTATTCTTTATAAAAACGTCTGCTTGTGTTGAAACAACAATTACGATTAGTATACAGGGTACATCAAAAATAACATTTTTAATTATTTTGATTTCGATTTTTTTTTTGAAATTATATGAAAATATTTTTAAAACCGTGATTTATTACACCAATTGTGCAAAAAAGTCTAATAAACATTTTTCTCAATGTGATTATACATGCCATTCAAACCTGGCTTCAAGGGAATACTACATGCAAAAGGGCTAGTATCGACCGCGATCGACAGTTTTGTTTCCTCTCTCTGACGTCAGATCACCTGGCATCTCACCCGAGAAGTGGCGCGCGAACCAATACGTCAATAAAAATCGATTTTCGGCATCTACTATGGCACGAAATGGCCGGGCCACAGGATTTTTAATATTTGACTGGATTATTAAGGATAATGAGTGCTTAAATCAGCTCACTCCAATTAATTAAGTTGGAACAATTAAAAAGGTTGTTGCAACGAATTTTTTAGTTTTCTAAAAATGGCACCCATCAAAATTTTGACCCTCCTGGCTTCTCTGGCTATGTACCAGAATGATTCTAGTATGAATTTCTTAGTTCATATGGGCGACAGGTACAAAATTTCATCAAAATATACAGGGTCACTTAAAAGTTATAATCTATAATCTAAATTTTGTTAGAAGGGATACTAGAAAAAATGAGTATATGAATGAATATATTCACCTCTCCTGTATGCTGACTGAATATACATAAATATAAAGTAAATAGTAACTTACCTTTCCTGAGACGTACTAGGTCCAGGGGCAGACGTGGAGCTATCCTCAGTATCCATAGTCATTTTTTAACACATTTAACACTAATTTTAAATTAAGCTCCGTTGACAAATCTACGTTTTACGACATAACACTTAATGTTTTTAAACAGCATGGACACTACTTTGTAAGAAAGTTTATTGTTTTTGACAAGAATGTGCGCGAGGAATAACATATTACATTGTTTTAGTGCTATTTTTAATATGAATGCGCTATTTTTCTTAATGTCCCGGGTTACGGTTTTAATGTGATGCTTAATCTTCTTTTGCAGATCTTTGTATTTTTGGTCTGCATCTGAAACAAATACATAATTATTATAAAAATGAGAATAAAAACAAAATCAGACCTAGTTGAACATAAGAAATCCCATGTAAATTTTGAGGTGGCTACATATTGGCTCCCCTGTACATTTTACTACTTAGATATGACTTAGTTATATGGGGCGCGGTGCTTATAAAGGTAATTTAAAGCCACTTAAAACAATCCGAAATTACATATTGAAATTTCAATAAAAATATACTATACCCGACAAATCGACTTTATATTGGAAATTTAAATCAACTTTGCAGTCAGTCACTATGTTCGTTTATTAATAAAAAAAGAACCTACAGATTATTATCAAACACAACCACGCAACAAGACAAAATACAAACACGCACCTAACTCCTCCCTTAAATCATAGAGCTATAAATCTGCAATTTGCTAGTTTCTTGACTCCTAAATTCTACAATTTTATACCCAATAACATTAAAGTCATACTTAAAAACTTTTACCAAGGTTAGCAAGCAATATACTTTTATTCTGACACTGATGTTTTCTCCCAGATGTGGTAGCTTCTTTTCCCTTTTCCTATTACTGGTATATTTGCATACTTAAATTTATGTTATAGTTATATTAACTTGAGCATACATACACGTATATATTATTATTTAAACAATTAATTAGGACTGTTGTAAAAACTACATAATTATGTAAGAAAATATTAAAATTAATAACATAATAATATAAAGTTATACCAAGAAAATATATATTTGAATTCCATGCAGCCAAGTATTACGGCGGCAATGTTGTATATTTGACTACTTTCTTAAACTCCTTGCGTAGCTGTAGACTTATGCTTTGCACTATAGCTATGTAAAGATCGTATGAAGTACAAACATATACTAAACCTTTAGCTGATAAACATTAGAGTAGCGTTTTCCATTAAATACATTTTTTGTCTAGTATGTAGGACGAAAAGAGAGTGAAGAAAAAACGTAAGAAATGTAAACCTACACATAAACTCTCATAAACAAACGATTCTCTAAACAATATTCGTCCAATTCTCTATGTTTTTTCTGATATGGTATGTCCTCCCTCAAAATTCTAGCATGAATCTTATACCGGGTGTTGCATGGCTTAGTCGAACATAGGAAATCCCATGTAAATTTTGAGGTGGCTGTACATTTTAGAGAAAAATTGTACTATAATTTTTTAAAGAGGCCGATATAATAAACATATGTGCCAAGTTTGAATAAATTTTAATAAGCCAATCCTAACTTATTAAATTAAATGTGATGGCAAAATTACGAAATTTTCATAGTTTAGGACGTTTAGGTAATACAGCAACCACCAACAAATAATTTTTATAACGCTATTATCAAAAATTGCGTTAAAGCTGGACATAACGAATAAAGATTATTTGACATCAAAAACATATTTTTGTGTCATCAATCCGGCAATCACACATTCAAAATAAAAGACGACATTATGTTTTCCTTACTTAACCTTTAATTTAACATATCATACCTACGACAAGAGATTTTCACAAAAACATTAATTTATTAAATGTTTAAACCACCCTTCATGAACAGCTACACAATATCCTAACTAATCATCAAATTCATTTCTAACATTACTAAGTTCATATTGAGAAACTCTGTCACATTCTAACAAAATATAGTTTTTTAGCTGGTCTAGATTTTTAAATTTTACATCTTTTTAAATAAAATTTTTTAAGTGACCCCACAGAAAAAAAAACATTTATTTTTTGTGGATATTGCGTCCGAGTATGAACAAGACTATGTTCATTTTCTTGACTCCAATACCGGCAGTTTTGAACATTTGGTTCGTTGTTGAGGGTAAAACAAATATTTCTCAAAAAAACCCTATTATTATTTGCACTTTCCATTACCTCAAAACAAAATACCATTCTCCGTTCTTCATCATCTTGCCGTAGCTCTTAATGTTTTTAATACTTGTAAGGAAAATATTTATGTGTTTTTAAAGTGCGCAACACTGTGAATTGATGTTTGCCTACGGCTTGGCCAAGAATCCTGGTGCTTATCACTGTATTTTCCTCCACGTGCAGTAAAATAGCAAGATTTCTGTTATCCCTTTATTCAGCTCTATTGACATTCTGAGTTGAGCATTTACAATTATTTATTACAGTGCCGTTGAACTTAAATTTACTAATGATAAGTTTAATTAATGAAATGGAAGGGATGGGCTCATCAGCGAATTGAACTGAAAACATTTGAGTCACTGGTCTTAAACTGTTTCCTGTATTACATCACTTAATCATAGTTACTTTTTCCTTAATGGAATAGCCCACATTTAACTATAATTGATTAAAGCGCCTCAATGAGAATGTTGTCACTGACGCTACTTTTCGTTTTGTCAATGCCAAATAATAATTTGCTGGTGTTTGCTGTATTACCTAAACAATGAAAATATGGTAATTTTCCCAACACATTTACTTGAATAAGTTAGGATTGGCTTATTAAAATTTATTCAAACCTGACACATGGGTTTATTATATCGGCCTCTTCAATAAATTATAATACAATTTTTCTCCAAAATGTACAAGGGAGCCAATATTTAGCCACCTAAAAATTTATATGGGATTTCTTATGCTTAACTAAGCCATGCATTATCCGGTACTGTATCTAAAGCAACATCTTTAGCCGGGACCTAAAAAGATCAATTATTCTTAGTTTTGCCCGGCAGGAATAAAACTTTTTGCAAAGTTTGTTCCAGTGATGTCGGGCGATAAGAATAATGCTTTCAGATAAATTAGCCGTTGGCAATTAAACGCTTTATATTTACAAGGAATATCTATAATAGGCAGTGCTATAACAAAACCTTCACAGTTCGCCCTCAATTTTTTCTATTTATTTTCTAATTATCTAAGTTTACAGTCTTGTCCGCTTTAAAACTCTAGTAACTTTTGAGTTTACTTAAGCTAGGGTTTTGTGTTTTATTATTATAACACTTTCTCTAAGCCTGTTATTTGTTTTTAAATTAATCAAATGCTCTTTGTTGCTACGTTTCTTACCGCAAGTTTTCGTTGTGATATCCTTTGTTTGCTGCATTCTGCAATTCAGTTATCCTTTAATATCTCAAAGACAAATGTATTGAATTTTAAGTGTATTATAGATAATGTTTTTATAGAGAATGAAAAAATGTCAACACTTTCTGTAAGCAAATTTTAAGGATTATTAATAGACGGCTCTCTTAAATTTGAAACACATATTCAGCCCAATGATTAAACACACAAGTTAGCTTTTAACGTACCGTTTCCATGACAACAGCCGAAAAAAGATTACTTGTTTATTTTTCACTGTGGTTGAAAACAGGTTATTTTAAAGCTAAAAAAAGCGTCTAGAGTTAACTTGTGTCTTTGATCGTAGGGCTGAATAACAATTTATGCAACAAAATTTCTTCTAACTGTTATACTCTGAGGGTGATACTAAACAACTTATATTTCACTATAGCAATGAGCTTTTACTATGCGATAATAGAATCCTATCTCTGCTATGGAATCTGTTTTTGGGGTTCATGCTCTCAACAGTAAGATATATGTGTAGCGCTAAAGTTAGGGATTCTTGTCGCCCACTGTTTATAAAACATACGATATTGACTCTTTGTTCTATCTTCATTTTTGGGACTGCATGTCTTGTTTATAAAAAATATAAAACTGAACTGTTGTTGCCTATTCTTTATAAAACGCGCAAATCCTATCTTTTCCGCTTGCCTATTTCTTACCCGGGAAAAATAAAAAAAACTTTTTATCATTTACCGCCCTCCTTGAAAAGGCAACACTGTTCAAAAAGGTTTAAGAACCTGACTAAGCGTTTCTTAATTAAAGGAGATTACTATATTTTCGATGATTTTTTTTAATGATCCATCAGTTCATTGAATAATTTAGTGAATATTTTGAGTTTGTTTTAAAAGTTTTTTGTTGCCTGTTCATTGGCCCCATATTTCCATATGTACATATGATTAACAGTCTAGGTATTTGTCCGAATTTCCAAGATACGGGACTTAAAGCGATGAAATTAAGAACCGCATTAAAATCAAAAACCACTTAAAGAATAGGGCGTGTCGTAGTGGTGATCCTCACATCAAGGCGGAGGCGAATCGGGAAGCCCAGGTAATCAGGGATTTGTTAATCGAAAGGCAATCGAACCTGTGAGACCACAGGGTCCAAGGTTCCATTTATAGAATGAATAAAGCTTTGACCAGAGGCGCACGAGCACCCACGCTTCACCTGAAAATCCAGGAAACAGGTGCGGTTCCAATCGATGCCAAAGATAAAGATGAATTGCTCACAGACAAACTCTGCGACCAATTCAGTGAAAACCCGACCAATGACGCGTTTAGAGATGAAAGGGTCTCAAGAACAATACAGATTTACAAAACCATCAACCACCCGATTCTGGCCTTTTCCCAAGTCACCTTAAACGAGGTTAAGTAACTAATAGGCGGGGTCGAATGTTATAAAAACCCCCGGTTTTGACGGTTTAAAGAATATGGCGTCGCGAAATCAACGAGATCCAACTTTGGGAACCATAGTAAGTTTATCTCATGCAATAATCAGAGAAGGCTACTTTTCAACTGCCTGGAAACGCGCTAAAGTCAATCTTATTTATAAGAAAGGCAAAGACCCTACGGTGACAGCTAGCTATAAGCCGATCAGTCTGCTATCGAGCCCAGAGAAAATTGCCAAAAAGATAATCTTGAGTAGGCTCAACGACTTTGTTTTCACGCGCAATGTTCTGCCTGCCGTTTGGGTTCCGGCCCGAACATTGCATAGTCAGGCAGATCACGCGACTCACTGCAGTTTTCGTAAGCAAAGGTCTGGCACAATGGTCTTTTGTTAAAATTGATAAGGCTCGGAACTCCAAACTACTTAATTAAAATGGAAGCTTATTGTTTAGAGAATAGAAGTTTTGCGGGAGTGCCGCAAGGTTCACCTCTCTCTCCGATGTTGTATAACATTTATAGTCATGATATTGCGCGAGATAGATTTACGCAGCTCTATCTTTTCGCTGACGATACACACAGATAACACCAGAAAATAAATGTGCTCAGCTATCTTGCAAAAGGGTCGTGTCCTACCAGAGGAATCGCGATAGTCATTTGTTAGATATTGTGTTTGAGATATAATTATAATCAATCATACTACGTATTGCAATTGAAAGTTTAGCTTTTTGCATTAAGTAACAGCATCCGGAAACTCTTATTGGAATACCATTTAGATACGTACAGGAAATCAGGATTTTTATTTTGATGTGCTCATTTCTTAGTATTATATAAAAATTCGAGTGATTTTAATTTCATATCCCCAAAGGGGCTCTATTTTATATATATACTACAGTATGTTTTTAATTAATTAACTTTACAAAAATCCAACTTATAAAGCCAATGCTAATAATGCTGAACGAAATGCGAAAATGTATTTTAAAGATCATATTATAATATGTAAAACAGTTTTTATAAAGCCATTCACTTTTTCCAACTGAACAATCACATAATATCTTGCTCCATTTCCCATTTTTCTACACCGATCCGCCTTGCCAAATCCCATATTAAACACCCACGTTTCGTCGAAAAAGACGAAATGAGAAATATTTTATATTTCCGTTATATACGAATATCAAGCCGAAAATAGAAAGTTTTTCTGCAGTTCATCAAAAACTATTGTGTGTCTCGTTCCTTTCTTTGACAATATTCTTTGTAATACTACTTTGAGGATATAACAAAAAATTTAAGTATATTCGTGAATAAAGAAGAACAAGACAAATTAATGATCAAGTTTAATCTTCAATATACAGGATATTGCATAAAGTAATATTTCTACCGACAATAGCGTCAAACCCCTATCGCCGAAAATCGTAACATCCTTGTTTACGTTCGAAACCAATACAAGCAAACGATTAACCAAAGCAAAGAAGCACACAACTATCTTAGGTACTTACTGTACCAATTACAGAGCACTGCCGTTGGTGTCAATTAAAAAAAATCCAAAAATCATGATATATCCAAAATCAATTTCTCAGGGGTGCGTTCGTATTGTTGCACACGGTCGACACAATAATTTTATATTTAAAAAATTTAATAACTAAAATGATGGTAGGAAATTGGATAAACAATAAACAGCAAAACCTCTGACTAGCGACCACCCTCGGGAATCAAATGTTGGTCGGTAAATAGGGGTGTTTGTTTAGCTCGGTAGTAGTAACCAAATAAAAATTTATTTCAATTTCATCTAAAGAAAAATATTTCCTTTTTTCCGCCAATTTCAAAAACTCACGTTAGTCCCAAAACACGCGATAACTTTTCAGTTGCAATTGTTTTTACGGCAAAATTCAAACTCATCATGGATAATGATGAAATTAATGTCACAAAGGTGCATTCGTATTGTTGCAAAAGATTGCATGTAATATGAATTTTGAATATAATATGTTTTTAATAATTATAGTTTTTTTAATAATTTGTAATTTAAAAAACAAAGTAAATATAATGTTAGATAAATTAAACAAATTTTAGTTTATTTCAGCAGATAATATATTAAATATGAAAAAAAATCGAATTACATTACAAATTGGCTAAATTTTTGTTGTGTAATATTAGGCTAAAAAAATGTTCCCAATTTAATAGGTTACTTCAAAAATTCACAAGAAAAAGCTACTAAAACCGGCGAGTTATCAAATCCTCAATCTATTACACAGAAAGTCTTGGAACTTCTTAAACTAAGTTTGAGACTTACACAGAGGATTGTCCAATAAAGTAGTAGAATTATACCAATGAAGAAAAGGCAAAATAAAATTGCAAGTCTGGTCAAGATAAAATATAAGAAGTACCTAAACTAACTTTAAGGCCACCATGGACCAGTAATTTATGTGGGGCATTTTTCTAATTGAACTATTATTACAGAATTTAAAATAGAGATTGAAAAATAAAAATAAAATACAAAATAAACACAGCTTCAAAACTCTTCAAATTCCGATTCGTCAATTCATCTTCAGTAGTACTTTCACTATTTTCTTTATTTGAAATAATAAGTGGTTCCACTTGAACATCCAATACTTTTCTATGTTCTACCAGTCCAGGATAATTTTTTCTGTATGTTCTACAGCTTTCCTTCAGTAGGCCTCCGTAATGTGAGCTAGGGAGATTTTGTAAACTTCTTCTACCTTATCTGATCTTAGACCATTACCAACCTTTTTTTTATAGAACGATTTTGCGCATGCCCAAATTAGCTCTATGTCATTAAATTGGCAATGGTACGGTGGTAACCGCAAAACCTCATGACCGTGTTCTCGCAAAATTATATCAACGACATATATTTTTTGTTTTTTAATAGTTCTCACTTTAATTATTAATTCAGATTTTAATAAATCAGGTGATGGATTCTCATTTTTCTGAACTAACCTTTGAAAGACATCTTTTTTTTCCAGAATGAATTAGGCTGTTTATTTATTACTCGAGACTGACAAGATGTATTGTCTAGTACAATTAGGGATATTTTATCCAAATAATTTGGTATCAGCCTTTCTCTAGCCCACTTTTCAAAAACTCACAATTTATGTTATCGTGGTAGTCACCGCTCTTTGATTTAGAGGAAAAAATTAAACTTGCTTCCTTTATAAAACCAGTAGATGAGCCGGCATTTAATATATTGTAACGATTTCCCGAACCACAACCTCTTTTTCGTTTTACTGGTTTCACCGAGTCGTCTTGCCCTGATTTAGACCCACTTCCATTCGAAAATACCCAAGTTTCATTTAAAAAAACTACTTTTCTATACTTTCATTGATAATTTTCAACATATTTTTTCAAAAATTTGACTCGTTCTTTCTTAGTAGTTTGCACAAATATCTTGTGTTGTAGTCCTTTCTATAACGAAATCCCAAGTTTTTTATCAGCGCTAAAAATGACCTAAGACCTATTTCTAAAATACCTCGTTCCCTTAAAGCATCTTTTAAAACTGAAAGCGTTATATCAACTTGTGATGCATATAAGTCGTATATAACATTCCTTACAACCATTTTTTTACCTTCCTGTAAAGTTTTACTCTTCGTTTTCCTTGATCGTCGTTGCGTTTTCTTCATTGGTATACTTCTACTACTTTCATGAACAATCCTCTGTATTGATCTTAAACTTAGTTTTAGTGCTTCCGAGACTTTCTCTTTAATATACTTAGGATTTAATAACTCGCCGGTTTCAGTAGCCTTCTCCTGTTCATTTTTAAAATAATCTATTAAATTAAGAACCATTTCTTTCGCCTGGGGATGTAAAAACCCTGCAAACCGATTTATATTCGTCATTTGTCAGTATTTTTAATAAATGACACATTATTTGTCAAAAATAGGGAGCTTATTCACGACATTATGTATAATACGGAAGTGTTCTTCAACATATTTTGATAATTATTGAAGATTAGATGTGCTTCTCTCTTCGATTCATAAATAACCAATAAGTTTATTGCGTTCATATTACGGATATCTTTATAATGCCGTTTTAACCTTGGTTTGAGCAAGACAACACTATATAAGTTTCTCTATGATAAATTCATACCGCCTAGTTAAGTGGAAGCCGACTTTATTGCCAATTATATGGACTGAAAACGTTTTACTGGTATTTTAATTTACGTTGCGAGCCAACCAATTGCGGATGTCAGTTTGCCAAAATGGTAAATTTATTGGCATTTTATTATGTTCTCAACAAGGCCCTCTTATCTGTGTCTTTTAAAAATGAATCCCAATAACCAATACATATCTCCTGAAGAATGTGCCTATGCATGAATACTGTTGGATGTCTGATATTGCCGAAATTATAAATAAAATGCAAAGAGCCATTCCTAAAATGTTAAAACGGTATCGAGAAAATGGATCAAATAAAAGAGGAAAAATGCAAGGCCGCGCAAGAAAAACAACTGCTAATAGGGATAGGTTTCTAACACTTAAACACTCTGATCAGATTCTATTTTCATTGCTTTGCAATTTATAAACATTAATTAGCTATCACCCTATATAAAATAGGGTGCGGTCACACAGATTCTTTTAAGAAGTCCAGGAGGAAACACGATTGTTTAAAGATTTCCACTATAATTTGTCAACATGACACGTGTTTCACCATCACAGCGGCTTCATCAGATGTGAGGTATACAAACTGAAATCTTAATTGGTAAGGTCTAAATTACAGGTAATTAATAGAATCAACAATAAACTAAATTTTTCCATATACCGTAAACCTTCCCATACAGATCAAACGATTAACTACAAGTCACACCATCCGACTCAACATAAATTAGCGGCCTATAATAGTGTGTTCCATCGCTTAATCAATGTCCCTATGTCAAAAGAAAATTCCACTAAAGAATTTAATTTAATAATAATAATACTAAACAAATAGCTATCAATAATGGTTACAATCATAAAATGATAGATGGTGTGTATTTCAAGTTTACACATAAAATGGCTGTTAAGGAAATTTATCCCATAACAAAAGAAAAATGTCATTATAAAACTTTAATCTTTATGGGCAAAGCCAGTGAAAACATAAAATGTTTTCTTAACAAACAGGGAATAAAAACAGCATATAAAACTAACTAAGGCAAAATCATCAAAAACAATAAAGACAAAACTATGAAGGATCAAAAAAGCGGAGTTTACAAATTAAATTGTGGGTCATGTACAAAATCTTATATAATATGCCAAACAGGTCGTTCTTTTCGGACGAGAATCAAATGTCATCAAGATTGGTTTACCAAAAATAATAAACATTCTACATATTATGCAGATCATTTAAAATAGAAAAATCACAATTTTAATAATGATTATAATATCTTACATGTAGACCAAAAAGGGTTAAAATTAAATTTATTGGAATCGTTGGGGATTAACAAAATGAAGTATTCCCCTAATTTACTGAATGATAAAAGAGATTTGTGCACCTCTCCATTGTTAAACTCAATGTTGCCATAAGATATACTTACAACTCTTTGTTAAATAATTTAAGACCAAAATATTAAGACTAGTATTTCCCATGTTACCTGTAATTTAGACCTTATAAATTAAGATTTCAGTTCGTATACCTCACATCTGATGAAGCCGCTGTGGCGGTGAAACACGTGTCATGTTGACAAAATATAATGAAAATCTTAAAGCAATAGTGTTTTCTTGCAAAATTTTTTATTATGGATCTACGCCAAGTTAAGGTCAAAACAATCAGAAACAAAGGAATGGATTTTGCACTGGTAGTTTCTGAGGGTATAATGATAGAAAAGGTTGACCATAGACATAAAAAAACAATAGCACGACAATATAGAAAATTATAGACCCAATACAGTGAGTTTGATATTTATAAATATATTAGAAAACTGTTTTCTTAAAAGGTTTCTTATATTCTTAGAAAAGAATTAAATATTCTCGA
The DNA here is from genome assembly GCA_963920685.1 of Polydrusus tereticollis. Lineage (NCBI taxonomy): Eukaryota > Metazoa > Arthropoda > Insecta > Coleoptera > Curculionidae > Polydrusus > Polydrusus tereticollis. The sequence goes on along the minus strand of OY987332.1, from coordinate 29,318,842 downwards.
TAAATCAGTAAGGGTTTTGCTCTGGAACCTCTAACCAGACTGCAAAACACGAATTATAAGAAAAAAATAGGTAATTTTAATTGAGGCGAGTGTCCTGTTGGGATTATGTGTGATGCCCGCAAGGGGAGTTGGTAACTCCATGCTAACCCTACTTGAGCCCTTAATCCAAAAAGTAAATTACATACCAAAGTTACAAAGGAGCTTTAATCCCACAGATAATTTTTACAACAAATCCAATTTTTTAAAGTAAACCGCACAAGAAAAACAACAAGCATAAAGGGCACAGCATTGTAAAAGAACACAAACAAAGCAAAAAATTCATCAAACCTAAACGAAGACAGATTAATTTAAAATTCCTTTGCTCTAAAGTGATGTACGAGGTGAACAAAGATACACATTTTTTTATACTACACCTTAATTAATGTTCACAAGTCTATTAATACCTGGATAGTCCTAAATTTAGTATATTCAGCCAAGTATACATAACTGAATTACAGTGGTTTCTATAACCAGCAGGGTCCGTTTATCGTAGTATTGATGAAGAGCGACCTTTGACGACATTGTTTCATTACATATTGCCTTTGGCGTAAGTGAATAAATAGCAGGGACAAGAACAAGTTCTCTTATGTACTATCTATATATAGTATCGTTATATTGCTTGCATAATTTTAGCCGTTAATTTCTCCAAGATATTGAAATATCATTTGACAGTCTACTGAATCTAAAAACTTCTTGATTTGCTTAATTTATGTTATTCTTAATCATCATAATATGACAAAGAACGTACACCTTTCAAAGCAGCGGTTAAGATGTCCTAATGTTGGAAGGTTGAAGCGCTATCGAGAGCGCTATATTGTTAACTGAAATTTTAAATAACGAAACTCGTGTTATAGCTTTTTGTGCTTACGAAACACAATTAGATTAGTTTTGGTTTCGTTTAAAGTAAGCTTATGGGCTCGGGATACCTTAGCCATCATCTCCAGGTCATTCTTGATTTTATTCAAAGATGCAGCAAGTTCGTCAAAAGAAATTGACATATACAGGGTGTTTCTTATTAAAATGCTAGTATTTAAGGAGTGCGCTGGTGCACCGTCGTGCATAGACCATAGTCGATTTCTTACTAAAATCTTCCATCAAAGTTGGCAATTGTTCTTCGAGAAACTGCCGGTAAATATGCCCATTCAGCCTCTCATGAAGAAAATAGGGTCCAATTAAATAGTCACTGCATATTCTAGCCCACACGTTAACGGAAAACTGCTCCTGGTGACGGGATTCCAAGATTGCATGTGGATTTCCTTCAGCAAAAAATGATTATTGTGAAATTTTTGGATTGCGTTTGTAGAAAAATTGACTTCATCGGTGAATAAAGTTTCAGTATCAAACAACCTTCTATGAATGTTTGAAAATGTTCGTGCCTTCGGAATACTTCTAGTTGGAAAGCGGTTTTCGTACAACCGCCTGGCGTCCAGTGCGTTACCATCAGCAAGCCCATTCATTTAATGCATATCTGCAAACTCAGAATTCGTAAAATGGACTAGGTTTTTTAAATAATATTATTAATTTTAATGACTTGAATACGTAACAACTAGACTGGGCAGACAACTGTCAAAACTGTTCATGTTTACAAAACAAAATCTGCTTCACACCTACTAGATACATTTTTAATCCTTGATAATACCCAATTTCATAACAACGTGAATGAATTTTATTTTTTATGCAAAAACCATACGTCAAACGAAACAAAATGAAAAGACCAGATTTGCTCAGAAAAGAATGAGGATTTAAAAAATATTTTTTTCTTTAAGAAAAAGCAATGGTGTATCACTGTCTTCTTTAAAATGATTCGGTGCAAATCCCGCACAAACGCCACTGGCAAGAATAGCAAATCCTATTGTACAACAGAAAATGCCTCTTGATGCATAAAAGATTCGTACTACGTTTCACAAAAATATATACGGTCATACCAAAGTTATGATAAAAAAAGGTTTTTTCTTAAAACTTTGGCACCCTGTAGTTCAGCAGTTAAGACTTTTAGGACATATGTTTATATGAAGTTTTGTCTTAAAAGAGAACAACCTCCTTAAGCATTAGCATGTTATTAAGAAACACCCGGTATATTTGTGTGTTGTGCATACTGATGTGATTGACAATATATTAAAAATATCTGTTGAATAGAGAGAAAAAATTAATGAGGCCAGTATGCTCCCTTGGGCAACACCTCGGGTAACTGGAATCAGCTGCGAAGCTCTACTATTTATAACAACCCTCTGACCTCTATGCCTAAAGTTATCTCTAAAAAAGTGTAAAGCAGTGTCACCCAATCCAACATATTTAAGTTTCGCATGCAAATCTTCATGGTCTATAGTGTCACAAGCTTTACTAAGCTCCAAAAGAATTAAGCAACTACATTGGTTTCTACCGCTGGCTTCAAAGATATTATCAGTCACTTTTAGCAAAGCTGCTGTTGTTCTATGTTTACAGCGGAACCCAGATTGATTAGTCGGTAAGTCTGGAATCTTAGAGAGCGTTGGCAGTATACTAATTGGTCTAAAGTCGTAGAGCACAGAAGGATTAGCCCTCTTTGGTACAGGCACCACACTCGCATTTCCATGAGTTCAGAAACGTACCCCCAGCTAGGCATTTATTATTAATAAATGACAAATGATTGTTTAAGTGTAGAAGTAGGGTAAAAGTGGGAGAGACGCCATATGAGGAGAGACGCCACACATTCCTTATCTAGCTATGTGAAAGATATAGCCTCATACTTTATACTGGAAATATCTACTTATCGACGCTGTCGTCGTAATGAGTCAGTGCCTGTTCGGCTGCCCTTGAGTGCGTTACGTATTGTTAAGAAATATTTTTTTCTGCTTAATTTAGTCGATGAAAATTTTGAGAATGTTGTGTTTTATTGAATGCCATAAGTACAGCGGAGATAAGTTAAATTTTCATGTTTTGTTTAACTTGTTTTTATAAATGATAAAAGAATATTTTTGTATCATTGTTTATACTGAGCAATATTTTAACTGTATAGCATCTATCCTCCAAAATGAGGCTTATATGATATGTGTTTTACTGTTAAATTTGAACAAAGTATTTACTATTTCAGAATGCCCAGAAAATATGTAAGGAAGCATAATACAGCCAGAGGTTTGTGGACTGAAGAAAATTTAAAGTTGCCATAGAAAAAGTTGAAAAAGGCAAAATATTAAAAAATGAAGCACAACGACGTTATGGAATCCCGATTCGAACCTTATCTACACGACTTCAGACTGGCAATACTATCAAATCTGGATTAGGACCTCAAGGTATCCTTTTAAGGTAAAACGAAGCAATGGCTATCAGGGGGCAATAGTGAGTGATAGTCCAGTCATTTACACATTTTTAATATGGCTTCAGCATCACTTGGACTAAAGAATGAAAGACGTTTAGCATCTTATATTAAACGTTTAGCTAGTGCTGTCTTTCCACCTAATAGGAATATTATTCGTTGCCTTGATATTCCACACTCATTCCTCGAAAGAAATAAAGATATCTCCGTATGACAAGCAGAAGGTCTTTCGGTGGCAAGAGCGCAAGGAATGAATAGGGGAGAAGTTAATGCGTTTTTTAAGCTGTTAGGAAAAAAAAATGGTTAAAAATGATTTGAGTGATAAACCTCAAAGCATTTTCAATGTTGACGAGAGTGGAATTCAGTTATTAAATAAGCTAGGAAAGTTTTAACTGCAGAAGGCGCTAAAGACGTTCGATATTTCACCTGAACCCCAAATATCATTCCAGATCATTTATTCGCTATATCTGATCTAACTGATGTAGTGCCCTCAACAGTACCTGCTGCGAGTGTTACAGTTGTATCACGAGCTAAATCATATACGTCAGTCACGCCTGCTAACGAAAAGACACCTACAAAGGTCCAAGGAACAAGCAAACCCAATTCCAACACTACTTGCCTCAACAGTAAAATGCAAACAAGTTGCTTGTGTTCTCACGTTCCCGCAAAACCTAGATAAAAACTCTGATAAGCTGAATTTGATAAAAAGACAAGCTAAAAAATGCAAGATTACTGGTTCCGAATCAGCAGGTGCATCGTCAACCTCTCAACGAGATGAGTCTGATTCTTTTTAGGATGATAATAATGTGTGCGTTAAGTGTTGAAAACATTATTTTCGAACAAAGAAGAAAACTGATTGGATCAAATGTGGTGTATGCCTTCCCCCATTGCAATAATTGTAGAAGGGAAGTAGTACGCAACAAAAATCTTAATCAGACAAAATAATATGTATATCATCTCTTCCTCGTGTCACGGCATCTCTTCCACATAGAATTTGTTTCTGGGGAAATTCAAGCCAATATCTTCTTAATTTAATTTTTATTTTGCAAAAAAGAGCTATCAGATATTTGTGCAAAGCTAGATCTAGAGATTCTTGTAAAACTCTATTTATCTCACAAAAAATTTTAACACTAACTTCCATTTTTATATTGGGAACAGTTTGTTTGATGCATAAAAAGCATAGAAATAGTATTAATTCGCATATTTATAATACAAGACAAACCTTTAATATATGTTTACCTATTCCTTCTTCAAGTCTTGTAAAAAAATCCATAATTTCTGATTCTAAAAAAATTTTTAATTATCTTCCAGATTTTATTAAGAAAATATCAAATCTTAAAATGTTTAAAAAAAAATGTTAACAATTTATTATTGGAAAAAGCTTATTATACTCTGGATGAATATTTTGGTGATACTCTGTCATAATTATTTGCATTTTTTTTTTATTCCGATATTTTAAGTTTTACTATATTATTATATTTTATTGGTAATTTAATTAAAAAAAAAAGCTTTGTCGATAAAAATAATACTTTATGACAATAAAGCATATTTTGATTTTATTTTGATTTGATTTGATTTGAGAGATGGCATTTTTAAACTTGTGATATTTTAATTTCTAGATGTCTATTTTTTTGAAATAATGCCGTAAATTGTTGCCGTATATTAGAGTAACTTTCCAGCAAAAAATTAACTATTTGACTATATTGCACTTTTTCTTATAAAAATTCACACTTGCAAATAACTATGACGTCTCTCCCACTTTTACCCTACATAAAGTAACATTTTAAGAGTGATGCGGTCATTCCCAATTTTATTTGACTTCATTTGATACATAATTGTTTCAACGGTTTTTGTGGAAATTTCAGAAAAACTAAATTTGTCGTATTGACCAAATGATTTACCGATATATTTATCATTAATAAACTGATTATTATTTGATGTAAGGTTTGGCAAATAATCTTGGAAATAATTTATAAAATTATTAGTATTGCCTATATACATCTAAGTTCCAACCCCTTAGTATTAGCTCTAAGGTTTAAATATTATATAGTTCTCCAAAAGTTTTTTTTAGATATTTCCTTAATATACAGGGTGACGCGGATCTAAATGAACATACTTCAACACAAGACAAAGAATACCTTGGGGGTTCTTAATCACCCATCTTTGATAGTTCAATTGTCGATAGTTAATAAGATACAGGGTCTTTTATGAACTTCAGCAATTTTTTGTTCTTGTCATATTTTTTAATGCATTCCGTATAAAAGTTTCATATTGGGTCAACATCTGTAACCTATCTGTCGCTTAAAATTGCAGTATCAGAAAATTTTAAATTCCAGGCCCGTATTAAAAAAAGTTGACATTTTCAATTTTTACATTTTTAACACTGTAAGATGATTACCTGGTTCGAAATTAGCACACAGGTTTTGGATAACGAAAATGACGTATATTCATTACGGTATTAGTACAATAGTAGCAAAATGTTAAAATTATCAAATCATCATCTCTTAACTTATATTCTTTTAAATCTAGTTCATCAAAATATATATATGTTTGGGTAACCTTAAACTATGGTACGGTTTGTTATATGTTATATGTTTATGTTTATCAATTACAAGCAAAGCTGGCACCTTACGTTCATGGTTGTAACCTTGTCAATCTAAACCAATGTTTAATAATATAAACTACTTTAATAAAATAGGTAAAATACTGTAAAATACTAACTGTCTTAATTTTACCTTATACTATACCTTACTTACACTACACCTTATACTACACCTCCGGCCGGCAGAAAAAAAAAAAATCGAATGCTAATGCTGAATTTTTTTTTTGAAATAATCAACCAATCTATATCAATCAAAATATTTCTTAACTCTATTTTTATGAACTAAAACTTGCTTATTCTCTATATCTAACAAAATATTTGGAGACTGTTCACTTATCACTGTAAAGGGTCCATTGTATAAAGCGTCCATTTTTGTTCCCGAATTATTTTTCAAAAGCACTTTATCACCACTCTTATAATTAACTATGCTACTTTTCCTATCATATACAGTCTTTCTTTTACCTTTTGACGTCATTAAGTTACTTTTTGCATCAGCACATGCTTGCTGGAGCCTATACTTTAACTCTAAAGGATAACTATCAAAATTGTACAGAGGGTCAACTTCTCGTAACAAATTCGAAGGTAAATTAGCCGTTTTGCCAAATACTAACTCATACGGGGTATACCGAGTTTCAGTATGAACACTAGTGTTATAGGAAAAACACCAAAAAGGTATCCAACTACTCCAATTAGTTGGGTTTTTCGCTATTTGCATTCGTAAGTATGCTCCTAATGTTTTATGAGAGTTTTCTAATGCGCCTATGGTCTGATGATGGTAGGCCGTTGAATTAAGTTTTTTAATTTGAAGCAATTTACACGTTTGCGTAAGGGTTGCAGCTAAGAATTCAGTGCCTTAGTCTGACAATATCTCATCTGGGATTCCAAACCTCAAAATAAAATTTTCAACGAACGCTTGGGCTACTGTTACAGCTTCCTTATTTTTTAAAGGATAACATTCCACGAATTTACTGAGATCACACTGTAACGTTAAAACATATTTAAGGATTAAACGACTTACCTGTAAGGAAGTTCAATCCTAATTATACGAGATGGGACACGTCCTCCTAGATCACCCTGTAGTAATACCTTTATCGCTGTAGTGCGCGCAACTTTAAAGAAACTGATTGATCATCACCTTTAGCCCGATTCCCATGAGTCATTATACTTTTGGAGCCATAGGAGATCGCCTCTGGGTCGGGCCACGTATCGTAGGGGTGGGTTTGATCTAGGAGGACGTGTCCCATCTCGTATAATTAGGATTGAACTTCCTTACAGGTAAGTCGTTTAATCCTTAATTATACTTCAATTGGACACGTCCTCCTAGATCACCCTGTAGATGTTTAAAGATTAAATAGGCGATCTCATACTCATGACAAAACAATGACATTAGAGGTTGTTTTTTAACATTTAATGTTTTATGTAGCCATTTACACAAGAAATGTGTGATATATTTTATGTTGAAATAACAAACAAACAATAACAACCTAAAATAACTCCTATCCTATTCCTATACATGATATATGGTAAACTACCTAGAAAATCAGCAGTTAACGATTGAGTATAATAATTGGTAAATATAACCATATTTTAAACTAATTGACAAAGTAGTGAAAAGTAAAACTTATTTTAAATCAATATAATAATATTTATATAGCTTGAGATGTCTTTTTTGCCAATTCCATTATATAATTTCCGAATATGGGTTTTTTGGTAGTTACAGGCCTATTATAAAATTTACAAAAGGTGTTTGACTTTGCAGACCATCCAGCTGTCTTCCTGATATTTTCAATATTTATTCCAGTTCTGAACGCTGCAGAGGACGCAGCATGTCTAGTGCTGTGCCCTTTAAATTGTTCAGTGTCTATTCCACTTGATTTTAACCCATTTCTTATCCAGCGGCTTAAAGTTTGTGTCGTAGCTGGGCGGTGGGGCTTCTTAATTGTTAAGATAAGAACATCCTCTTGGCCCCTTAACGGTTTCGTGCGTTCTATGTAGTGAATAATGGTGGTGACAATACAAAGTTCTGGTTTTTCTTTAAAAACCATGAACTTTAGCTGAGGCTGGACTTTCTTAGGTGCAGATGTTTTTAATATGTCAGTGATCTTTATTTCCATTTCTTCTTCACCATGTCTTATATTACTTAACCTTATTTTCGATAGAGTTTGTACCCTCTGTGCCGTACATAATGCTAACAATAGGATTAGTTTAACTGTTAGGTTTCCTAAGTCAAGGGTTTCTAATGGATATAGATTCTCTAACATAAGTAAGACAGAATGAGGATCCCAGATTTCGTCATACCTTGGAAAGGACGGCCGTGTTTTAAAAACCCCTTTCATGAACCGCTCCACCAAGGGGTCTTTCCCTGCCTCCGAGAGGAAGTTAAGGGCTGATCTATGTGTATTAACTGTGGAGTATTTTGCTCCTTTGTGAAATTCCTTAGTTAAAAAATCCAAAATGTTTTGCGTGGTCGGTTGATATATTTTTTCCCTGCATCCTTGACAAAAGATCCACCATTTGGAGTAGGTTGAATTGTATTGTTTTAATGTGTTTGGACTTAAGGCCGCGAGCAGAAGGTCCGCTGCCTGTTCGGTGATATTTTTTCTGCTGTACATTTCCCTGATAATATTGCGGCTCCCAGGGTAAGCGTGCGCCATAGAGGGTGCGGTTCGCTGAAAGGGGATAACAGTAAGTCAGACTGTGGGTAGAGAATGTATATATCAGAAAGTAGCATTTTTTGTAATTTTGGAAACCAAGGCTGTGACTTCCACATAGGAAAGATTAATATACATTCCGCCCCTTCCGAATTTATCTTGTTCAAAATTTTGGGTATGAGCAAGAAGGGAGGGAAAATGTACGCTTTAAGGTTTTTCCATGACAACGTGAACGCGTCTATAGCCAAACTCTCTGGGTCATGGTGCCAGGAGACAAATTTTTTACATTTAGCGTTTTGATAACTTGCAAACAAATCAATTTCCGGAATTCCAAATTTTTGAATTATTGTTTTATAGGCTCTAGGGTGCAATGAGTATTCCGTTTCAATATCCTTGGATTTTGAGGCTTTGTCCGCTTTTATGTTGGATTTTGTATTAATATAGGACGCAAAAAGAATGATATTTCTCCTTTCACACCATTGCCATATGTGTTTCGTTATTGTGTTAAGGTTTAAATATTTTACGCCTCCCATTCTATTGATATATGACACTGCTGTCATGTTGTCTACCCGTAAGAGAATATGGCAGTGACAATGGTCTTTCGCAAAAGACTTTAAACCGTATAATATGGCCTTTAACTCCAAATAATTTATATGTTTTGTTGTATCTTGTAACCCCCAAAACCCTTTTGCTTCTTTACCATTACAGAATGCGCCCCACCCCGAGGTGGACGCATCCGTGAATATATGACAGACATAATTGGGACTTTTAATGCTATTTTCGGATTTGTCTATAGTTTTTAACCACCAAAGTAAATCGGATTTTAGAGTATTCGGTATTTTCATGCTCAAGTCATAGTCGCCATCTTTTAATTTTAAAATCAAATATTTCTCCCTCTCAAGCTGTTTTGTGTAAAGCCATCCGTATTGAGTGGCTGGGCATATTGAAACTAAATGTCCAATAAATTTTGAAAATAATCTTATTTTGATTGTTTTCGTGATTAGCATTTTACTTGTTAATTCCCTGATTTGTATCTTTTTCTCAGTGGTAGGGCGCATAGTCATACTTTTTGAATTAAAAATAAACCCCAAAAACTTGATTTCCTGGACTGGCCTTAAACAACTTTTTTCTGTATTTATAATAAATCCCAATTTTTCGAAAAGGTCTTTAGTGTCTTTTATATTTTTATAACATTCGCCCTTGTTATGGCCTATAAGAAGCGCGTCATCTAAGTAAAAAACCGATGTTAAGTTTTTCCCTCGTAGATGCGTAATTATAGGTTTTAGAAGTTTAGTAAAAACGTATGGAGCTGTTGACAGCCCAAAGGGTAGGCACTGAAATTCAAAAAGTGTAGTCTTGAATTTAAATCTCAGATATTTTTTAAATTTTGGAGATATGGGTACCAAAAAGTAGGCATCCTTTAAATCTAAAGAGGCTAGCCAGCAGTTTTCTGATATTAGGGTTTTTGCTGTTCGTACATCTTCTAACTTAAAATGGGGTGGCGTGAGAAATTTATTTAAGTTTTTAAGATTTAAAATAAACCTGTAACTGCCATTCCGTTTTTTCCTTAAAAAATAACTCGATAAAAATTGGTTTGTGCAATTCTTTACTGCCTTGATAGCCCCAATTTTCAGAAGATGGTTGATACTGGTTAAATAAAGCTTTTCTGCGGTTGTGCTTAGGTTTGGAGGGGTGGGAGGTTTGTGCTGACGGGGCAAGCTTAGAAAGGGTATTTTATAGCCTTTGACCCAGTTAAGAACTAACCTATTTGTAGTTATTTTCTCCCACTCTTCGTAGAAAAGCTTTATTCTTCCTGCAATTTTGCCTTTAGACCTTACCCCTAACGAGGTCTCCTCCAGTCTTGGTTTTGATTTTTCGGGTTCCTCCCGTAACGGTTCTGACGGTAGGATGTCTTGTATGTCGGCTTCTTGGTATAATTGCTCCCCCTCTCCCTTCTTTCTGGCTGTTTCCAGCGTTTTTTGTAGGCCAGGCCTTTGGAGTTTTTTAACGAATAAGAAGTGGATGCTTTTAGCTCAGTTGCTGTTAATTCCACCGTTTTTGCAGACTTACATTTGTCCCCGAAATCGTCCCCAAACAACAGAGAATCTCTTAGTTGAGATGTTGCAATTTTAAGGGTCTTGTTATTGAACTTTGGGTACAAAAGAAATTTCCTGTGATTGGAAATGGCATGGTGTACCTCGCACAGCATTTTTCCTGCCTCAACGAGGCCTGCCAAGTTAGATTCAGAATTATCATTTGCTTCAAGAGGATCCAGCATCTTTGACAATACACACCCAACAGCGGAAATCCCTTTTCCGAGGTGATTTTGGAGCTCAAGCAAAAAAAGATCTTTTTTATTTTCATTTTGAGACAGGAGTACTTGAACTTCAGGATTTATAGTTGGGGCTTCGAGAAAAAGGCAATTGCTTGGCACATAGCGAGCATTAAATAGTGCTTCTTTTGCCTCCTTATCTAACCCTTGCTGGAGGTAACACCTCCATCTGGTGGCTAAATCTTGCGATATTTCCGTCCTTGGATGGTTTCACGCGTAGGATCTTCACCCAGTATGTTCTTTCTCTCAACAATATCGCTGTTGGAGGTGGCGTTCTCAGATTCTTCCGAGCTGGTCGGTCTGCCGCTTTCAGAGGAGGTGTCAGTGTCTGAGCCTAGGAAGACAAAAGATAATGTTATTTTTGACTTTATAAGAAGCCCTTGCTTGGATGGGAAGGCCAGGAATATTTTTGGATATGGCTGATCATGTATATTTCACATGATCTGGATATATATGGCACCCTGTATATTTCACAGAGGCTAATGGCTTAAGAGACACTGTATATTTCACAGGCTCGTTTTTGCACAATGTGTATGAGACTGCCCTGTATATTTCACAGGGAATTATTTATTGAAAATCATAACATACTGACTGTGCAAAGAATTTGTTTATTTTTCCGGCATGCTCGACTTCGTAATAAGGTGACTTATCAACGTCGCATAAACAAAACATTTGCCGCGTTTGGCTAACTGGAATTGCGGCTGGCATTGAAAAAAGGATATTTTTGTTGGCTTTATATTAAGGAATTGTAACATTTTGAGCCATAATTATGAAGTTACATATGTCTACAAAGTAAGTAGACTAGCTCAAACCAACTGGGCTCCAAGTATGTGATGAGAATTTATGTCTGTATCTAAAACAAAGAGGTAATATGATATGTCCGTACTTACTTGATTCATATTTCTCCAATTTTTTTTTCCAATTTTCTCATTTTTTTTCCTTAATTTGGACACTACTTTTCCCTTTCTTTTTCTTTCTTTTCCCTTTGGCATTTTTTCTGTTTTTTATATTTGCGGCTAATTAAGAACTGGCTGCACACAGCGCAAAAAGTATAATGACTCATGGGAATCGGGCTAAAGGTGATGATCAATCAGTTTCTTTAAAGTTGCGCGCACTACAGCGATAAAGGTATTACTACAGGGTGATCTAGGAGGACGTGTCCAATTGAAGTATAATTATTGTTATCAACATCTGATTCTAAAGGACCAACTAAATCTAAACAAATTCTCTGGAATGCTGAATCAGCTGTAGGCGTAATAGTCATTGGCTCTATACTTAGTTTTGAATGTTTATACCTCTGACAATCATCGCATTTTTTAACAAAGTCCTCAACGTCTTGTCTTAAACCTATCCATGAATAATATTTTTTAACATTCTTATACATCCTATTTATTCCTGCATGACCTCCTGTCGGCAGTAAATGAAAATCATTAAGCACTATTTGCTTTGTCTCACGATCGTATACTTTTTGCACGTCTTTAATAACACATATTTTTATACCGGTTTCATTTATCAACTTTTTATATTTTAATAATTCTCTTAAGAATTGAGCGCTCTTTCCGTCTTTAATTACTATTAATTCGCGGATATTATATTTATCACATATAGCTTTCAGTATCCTCAACGATCCACTTAAGGGTAACGCCGATCGGATGTTCTGAAATTTAAATTCCGCTTCGTCGGAACTCAGGTTTCTCAACGATGCCTTCCTGGTCAACGTCGATCGAAAATCCTGGCCCATATAAATGACGTTTTTATTTTTGAAATAGACGAAATTTTCTATATTACAATCGTAATTTTAATTTTTACATAATTCAATAAACTTCGCGTTTGACACTGGACAGAGTTCACACGATTCTTTAGGCCGTTTCAGTACTTCTGTTACTCCCGGGTGATCAATCCGTTCGTAAGTACCCGAACTACAACCTACGTCATCTGTTTTGTCTGTCTGTCGCTTCGCGGCTGCTCTAGTCGTAGCAAATAAAGATTCATTATTATTTTTATTACTTAAGCTTTTAAGCTCCTCATTATTTATTTCTATTCTCGAAAGCGCGTCCGCTATGACGTTTTCTTTCCCTTTAACATGTTTAATATCAAAATCGTATTCTTCCAAAACTAATCGAAATTTAGTGAGTCTACTAGAAGGGTTAGTCATACCAAAAAGTGAAATAATAGGTTTACAGTCGGTTTCAAGTGAAAATTTTCGTCCATACAAATAAGGTCTGAAATGCTTAACTGCCCATACTACTGCTAAAAGTTCCTTTTCTACTGTACAATAATTACGTTCTGCTTTATTTAAAGACCTACTGGCATAAGCAACTGGCTTATCGTCCATATTTGACAAAACTGCTCCGATTGCACCCCCTGATGCATCGGTTTTTAAAATGAAAATATTATCTTTATCAAAATTAGGATATTGTAAGATTGGAGGGCTTATAAGTGCGGTTTTTAATTTTTCGAAAGATTTTTGACACTCATTTGTCCAACAAAATTTTACTTTTTTCCTGGTTAAATTATTTAATGGAATTGAAATTTTTGCAAAATTTGGAATAAATCTTCTATAATAGTTTGCAAATGCAACAAATCGTTTAGTCTCATTTGCATCCTTGGGTACGGGATAACTCTGAAGGACCTTTATTTTCTCCCTATCAGGAAAAACACCTTTCTCCGAAATAACATGCCCCAGATACAAAATTTCTTTTTTCAAAAATTCACACTTGTTTGGATTTAATTTCAAATTTACGTCTCTAAGCCTCTGAAAAATTTTCACTAGATTTTGGTTATGATTCCTTAAACTGTTTCCAAAAACAATTAAATCATCAAGATAAACGAAACAACTGTCATAATTTAACCCTGTCATTGCAATAGTCATTATTCTAGAAAAAGCACTTGGACTAATTTTTAAACCCATCGGAAGTCGTGTCATTTGGTACTGTCCTCTTTCGGTCGTAAATGCTGTATACGGTCGACTAGACTCTTCCAAAGGCACTTGGTAGTATCCTTGGGACAGGTCTAAATGCGAGAAATACATAGCTCCAGATAATGAATCTAAAATTTCAGTAATAGATGGCAATGGAAACTTTTCGTCGTCTCGTAACTTTTTATTGAGCAAACGAAAATCAATTACAACTCTAAAGCGTTTAATGCCTGTTTGGTCGGCTTTTTTAGGTACAACTAACAATGGTGCGGACCATTCACTTTTAGCCTTTTCAATGATTCCTTGCTTTTCCATCATTTCGATTTGCTTATGTATTTCTGCCTTTTGTGCGTGAGGAAGTCTGTATGGTTTTACGTATGACGGTGACGCGTCAGGCTTAAGTCGTAATGTCTGTTTGTAGATGTTAGTCGTAGTAAGAGGATCGTTATCTAAATGAAAAATATCCGAATACTTTGCGCAAATTTTTTGTATTGAAAAGTTTTCTTCCTTATTTAAATGCTTAGTATTAATTAATTTCAACAATTTGTCAACTCGCCCTACTGAATTATTCTCCGTTTCTAAAAAACAACATGTTTCGTAATCGCTAAAATTTACAAGCTTTGAATAAAAATTTGTCAATGAAATTTCCATGTCACGGGTATTTAAAATTTTTATTGGAATCATATTGCTTTGTGGTCGTACTAAAGTACTGGCTATATATATACCGTCTCCGATTTCTTCTGGTGATACAATACAGTCCTCATTTTTATTCACTTTGCAAAATTTAATTACCTCGCATCTAGCTGGTATTTTAAAATAAGATTTTTCTTTTGAAAACATTGGTACCGAGATATTTTTATTTTTTAGAAAAAATGAAAAATTAAAATTTTCGTAATTTATAGTGGCATTATATTTTTGGAAAAAATCAGAGCCTAAGACTCCGTTTATTTTATTCTCAAAACTGTCTATTAGGTGAAAATTATGATTTAAATTAATTACATTGTTATTGTTATTGTTATTAATATTAAATTTCAAGTTCGCAACGCCATGAGACAGTGTGGAGCCGGTAACTCCATTAATTTTTATTTTAGTTGCTGTGTTTACATATTCGTGTTTATCAACACAGGTTTTAAATATTACACTAATTGAAGCACCTGTATCTATTAATAAATTTAATTTGGTACCTTTGTACTTGACTTGAATAAAATTGAGACCATTTAAATTAAAAATAAAAAATTCATTATTAGACTCGAAAAAACTGATTTTCTAATGTTTCGCTTGATTGATTAGACTCGCTAGTACTTTCGTCCCTAATGCAATATGACCTATTATTATTATTATTACCACGAAAACCTCTTCCGCGATTTGGGAAACCCCTAAAATTCGGTGACCTATTTTGAAACCTGTAATTGTTGTTATTACTGTTATACCTGTTATTCCCTGCGGGACCTGAAAAATTCCGACCACGAGACCTATTATTTGAAAAAGAACTGAAATTTGCTCGATTATTTTGACCTCTGAAGACCCTATTACTCGCGTGCCTATTTTGGATATGAAAAACCCGATGAGAGCCTGTGTCACTTTTTCAAAGCTCCTCATCCTTTGCTGCCCTTATCGCATCACTTAATCGGTCGTAATTACGTGCTTTAACAATAGTGCGCATGTCGCTACTCTGCAACCCATTGGCAAATACGTTTATAGCAAGCTTCTCGTTTACGGAAGTTAACACCCGTACAGCTTCGTCATTCCCGTCGGACTGTGCGATAGTAAGGTCCAGGAGTAGATCTTCAATAGTTCTACCGAACTCCTCGATTGATTTACCCCCTTGCTTAGCACCGTTCAATCTGGCGGACAATGCTCCCGCTGACTTTTTGGTGAGAAAAAGAGCTTTAATATCAGTAATAAGGGCTTCATTCGTTGCGTATGCGCTCTGCAACCTTATTTTTGCATTACCCGATAATCTTGCCTTAAGGACATAATTCGTTAAACTCTTTTTCCCTGCCTCGTCAAGCAATGCGTCATATAACTCGATGCCGTCAATTAACTCTTTTGTCGTTTTCTCAGTGCCGTCCATGCGCGGCAACAGAGACGCGGCCGTTTTCAAATCAAATTTTTCACTCATGTTTCTAGCTTCAACAAAACAATCAGAATCGGGATTTTTTGCTACAGATTCTGTTTCTTTCGTATCGGCGGTTTTTAGCCTATCCTGTAAAACTTCATTAATAGCTTCAAAATATTTATCTAACTGTGTGGCATAATCTTTGACTTGGGCTATTAATACGGTTTTAGTGGGGACGGGGACCCTATTAAATTCATTTTTTAAATTGCTAAACTCACTTACAAGTGTCTCTAGTTTTCCTAAGTTGCTTACGGTGACAGTCCTAGAGCTGCGCCTTTCGATGGAGTCCTTTTTCAGATTCCTATACAGTACCCTTGCCTCTTCTAACAAGTACTGGAACTCCTTGATGCCCATGAACTAATCCCACGTTGCGTACGAGCGGCTTTTGCCTCACCTTCCATTAAGGCCTCACAAGTACGTTCTGCTTGGCTGTTGCTCGACTTTGGACTGCTACTACGCATATGCAAATGCGGTCAAAATGAAATGGAGTGACTTTTCTTCTTCTTTAGGCTTATCTGCGGGGTTTATAAGAACTTAGATTGCTTCAGGATCCCTAGGTGCTGTCCTCAGGTACATACTCCTTGATAAATCCTTCTTCAGTGTTCTGCGGTACATCTGTTTGAGCTTCAACACCAACAACAGGACGACTGCTCCAGTTAGGATATACAACAGTATGCGAATGTCCAAGGGTGCCTGGATCGCCTCTTGTTCCACAATGAAATTCGAATTAACGACACCAGAGTCTGTTATTTCTGCGTGTTTTGAATTTGTTGTCCCCATCTGCACTTGTTTCACTTCACTTGTTTCACTTGTTTGCTTTCACTTAGGTAGTCACTTTATATTTACCAAGGGCTTAACTTAAGCCCGCTGGCAGGATCGCCATGTAAGATGATTACCTGGTTCGAAATTAGCACACAGGTGTTGGATAACGAAAATGACGTATATTCATTACGGTATTAGTACAATAGTAGCAAAATGTTAAAATTATCAAATCATCATCTCTTAACTTATATTCTTTTAAATCTAGTTCATCAAAATATAAATATGTTTGGGTAACCTTAAACTATGGTACGGTTTGTTATATGTTATATGTTTATGTTTATCAATTACAAGCAAAGCTGGCACCTTACGTTCATGGTTGTAACCTTGTCAATCTAAACCAATGTTTAATAATATAAACTAATTTAATAAAATAGGTAAAATACTGTAAAATACTAACTGTCTTAATTTTACCTTATACTATACCTTACTTACACTACACCTTATACTACAACACCCTGTAGATCAATTTTTTCAAAATTTTATTTTTTTATTGGAAAGAGCATAAAGAATTGACCCTAACGGCATAATTTTCAAAGTTCCCGCACCCATCACTTGATTAGAATAAATGGTTGTTTTGTAAAAAATTTCAAAATGGTGCATATTTGGAAATTAGAAATTAAGAAAATAACAATAAAAAAGCAAAAACTGCTTCCGAAGTAAAAAAATAAATGTACTAAACGTTTAATAGTTTTAACGAGACTAAATTTTAGGGAACAACACAACAACAAATAACAAAGTAATAATAATAATAACAAAACTGCAAGATAATGATTGCTTTTTAGACATCGACAAAAAATCGTAAATTACAGTCAGAAATTTCAAACTTTGTAAAGTAGGCTTTGCTCATTTAAAAACAAACCAAAGACTATCGAGTTACTGTTCCATAGCAACAATTCAAGTCACTATCAGATATGTGACAGTTGTCTGACCTTTGTTAGTATTCGGTTAACAATTATTGCAATTTTTTGTTGAAGATGCCTTACCAATTTTCAAATGCCGAATATGCCGACATTATTTTTGTATACGGTTTTTGTAACGGTAATGGAAGAGCTGCTGTTCGGGAATATCGTAGGCGATTTCCGGGTAGAAGATGTCCATATCACAAAACATTTGCAAATGTATTTTTATTTGCTGGAGAACATGGACATTTTCCCACCGACAATAATATTGATCAACCAATACGACATCCAGTTCAGGAGGAAGAAGATATCTTAAATCTTGTTGAAGATAATCCCAAAACATCTACTCGAAAAATTGCGACACGTCTAGGAATCCCGCAAAAAAGAGTTAATGTAACACTGCAAAAGGAAGGCTTGCATCCGTTTCATGTTCAAGAAGTTCAAAGATTGGAACCTGGCGATTATGCAAACCGGTTACTCTTTTGCCAGTGGCTCAGTAGACACCAAAGGAGTCTTTATCGAATCCTCTGGACCGATGAAGCACAATTTACCAGAGATGGTGTAAATAATTCAAGGAATTCCCATGTATGGTCGTTAGAAAATCCACATGCCATCAGACAATCGCATTCGCAGCACAAATTTTCCATAAACGTTTGGGCAGGTATAATAAATAATAAATTAATTGGGCCGCACTTTTTTGCTGAAAGATTAGATGGAAATCAATATTTAAATTTTTTACAAAACATTTTGTCAGGACTTATGCAGAATGAAAATGCTAACGTGAGAGGGCTCTTTTTTCAACATGATGGGGCCCCACCACATTTTGCAAGGGTTGTATCTGAATTTTTAAATATTACGTTTCCTAACAGATGGATAGGCCGTGGAGGGCCCCATTTATGGCCAGCCAGGTCGCCGGACTTTAATCCTTTGGATTTTTTTTTCTGGGGGAATATGAAAAATTTGGTTTATTCAGAAGAAATCAACACGCGGGAGCAGCTTTTGCAACGAATTATTAATGCTTTTCAGGAAATAAAAAATAACCCAGACGCAATTAAAAAAGCAGTGTCAAATTTAAACATCAGAAGACGAAGATGTGAACAAGCCAATGGAGGGCATTTTGAACAGCTTCTTAAATAACAGTGTTCTGCTAAAGTGCTCTTAAAATTAATTCTTGCTAAAACTTTTTCTATGTATTAGATTTTAAGCAGTCTTGCAGTTTTGTTATTATTATTATTACTTTGTTATTTGTTGTTGTGTTGTTCCCTAAAATTTAGTCTCGTTAAAACTATTAAACGTTTAGTACATTTATTTTTTTACTTCGGAAGCAGTTTTTGCTTTTTTATTGTTATTTTCTTAATTTCTAATTTCCAAATATGCACCATTTTGAAATTTTTTACAAAACAACCATTTATTCTAATCAAGTGATGGGTGCGGGAACTTTGAAAATTATGCCGTTAGGGTCAATTCTTTATGCTCTTTCCAATAAAAAAATAATATTTTGAAAAAATTGATCTACAGGGTGTTAAAAATGTAAAAATTGAAAATGTCAACTTTTTTTAATACGGGCCTGGAATTTAAAATTTTCTGATACTGCAATTTTAAGCAAAAGATAGGTTACAGATGTTGACCCAATATGAAAATTTTATACGGAGTGCATTAAAAAATATGACAAGAACAAAAAATTGCTGAAGTTCATAAAAGACCCTGTATCTTATTAACTATCGACAATTGAACTATCAAAGATGGGTGATTAAGAACCCCCAAGGTATTCTTTGTCTTGTGTTGAAGTATGTTCATTTAGATCCGCGTCACCCTGTATATTTGACTAATGAATGCCCTTTTCTCTGCCTTTGCTGAGGCGTTTCGGCTTTATTACGCTTATATTTTGAAAATGCTTATCCCTTAGTTTTATCATAAATTTCAAGTTTGACGTTAACCAAGGTGCTGGGGGGTTTGGTAATTTTTTGAGGTTTTATATGGTGCATGAATGTTAAATAGGTATGACATATTATTACCAAAGTAATCAACCATCATTGAGTCTACATTGTTAAATGAGTAAATGCAATCCCAATTTATATGGTGCAGATCGTAAGCAAATTGATCGAACATAAGTTTAGGCTTAGTCTCAAGAATTTTAATTATTTGAAAACTTACCAGCTTATGGTCCGAAATATTGTTTTTGTTAGGAATTGTAATGGTATCCACCAAATCGCTATCTGTACACTGTACATACTAAAATATCTATTAGAGTACTTGAATCATTTAATATTTCTGTATATTGTATAATTCCATGCATTTATGCAGATCATACTTATTCAGTAAATTATGTAATGATGTATAATTGCTACTATTAACATTTAAAAGGTTCGCATTAAGATCGCCATCAAATGCAAGGAAATCATATTTCGAAGAAGAAAGAGAGTTTTTTAGATTATCCGAACACTGATGAAGACTCGAGTTAGAAAGTCTGTAAAGCTTACCCCTAGACTTAATAAAAATTTAAAGTTGTTCTAAAGAACTATTAGCGTTGTGTCCGATATACAGTGTGTCCCCGGATCGACGCAACGATAAGTGAAAAAGGCTGACATTTTTTGAGTTGAAACTTTATCTTCTGGGGTTCAGCCCTGCTTGGATGGAAACTAATTTGTGGCATAATTTTAATTTCGAAAAATAAAGTATGCTTTGGAAATCTTCAAAACACTTTTTTTCCCACCAGTAAAGTGCTCGATTTCTAGGAGATACGAAAAAATTTTATTAAGATGTTCGGAAATAATAAATAAGTAAGAATACAAAATTTTAAAATCCTATTCCTACTTTGATGTTTTGCATTATTTTTATTGCACGCACCTCCCTATTGAAGATATTAAAAAATTTCGTTAAGAAAAGTTGTTCAAAATAATAAATTAAACACGATCGATTTATAAGGTATGTACATCAAAAAATTAATTTATTTCAGTAGTAACATTAACAACGGTTTATACAATACATTAAAAAATTAATTTATTTCAATTCTAACATCAACTGAAAGATTTATTTATTCAATAAGTTCGCCGCCTTTATTCGCACATTCCTCAATGATTTCCCGAAATGCAGTGAAAGCTGCTCTTATCTCCTCCAGGGGAATAGAGTTCATTGCATCTGTAATGCGATTTTTCAAAACTTCATGTCATTTGGAAGCCTATTTAAATATACAATTTGTTTTATTCGACCCCAAAAATAAAAATCCATTATTGTTAGATCCGGAGATCCGGGCGCCCACAAAATGGGAACAGCATTGGTTTCCATCTTTCTTGAAAATGCTTATTGAGCCATCCACATACCCGAAATGTCGAGTGGGCAGGGCAGCCGTCGTGTTGAAAATATGAAAAATATCTTGGTTCGTATGGTATTTCGTCAAGAAACTGATTTAGGATATTTAAATAAGTATGTTGATTAAGTCTTCTCTCAATAAAATATGGCCCAATTACACCACAATGATAGGAAATGGCACACCAAATATTAACCTTTTTAAAATACTGCCGCCTAGAATTTATTACATAATTTGGATTATCTTTAGACCAATATCGTCAATTCTGTGATGAAGGTACACCGTTAGTGGTAAAAGTCGATTCGTCTGAGAAAATAATATTTTTATGGAAATTTCGATCTTCTAGAACCTTCTCACCTAAAGTTAGGCAAAACTCCAACCTTCGGGATTCATCCCCTTCTTCTAATGTGTGACAAAATCTAACTTTATATGGTTTTACCTTATTTGCTTCATAAATGCGTTGCAAATGTGATTTGCTAACACGAGTCTCCTCGTACCGCTTTCTTAGTGACAGCTTTGGATTTTCGCGTAATGAATCCATTGCTAACACAGTACCTACATCATCTTCATCAAATTTCTTCTTCCTTTTTAGTATATTATGTACAGTACCGGTAGTAACAAATTTTTTAACCAGTCTGAATACTGTAGATTTGACTAAAACTGTGTTTGGAAATTTCATATTAAATCGCCTAATCACCTCTGGAATAGATAATTCACCTATACCATAACATTGAATTAGGTAGATCCGTTCTGGTATAGTAAGCATAATTATTGATATTTCACAGTAATGTTTTCGAAAGTTCGGATCAGTTTTAGAGCACAGAACACTACAACAATATTAAAAATATCAAACTATTTTTGACAACAAACTGTCAAAATATTATTTTATTCTTTTTCCTTCCAATGCATACTATTTTTTTTTCTACATAGCATTGAAACAAATTTATTCATATTTTGAAGGAAGTGAACTGCTTGTTATTTTTATGTTCGCATTTCTTTAATTATCTTAATGTTCATTAAAGGGAATAAAGTAAACCGATCGTGTTTAATTTATTATTTTGAACAACTTTTCTTAACGAAATTTTTTAATATCTTTAATAGGGAGGTGCGTGCAATAAAAATAATACAAGACATCAAAGTAGGCATAGGATTTTAAAACTTTGTATTCTTACTCATTTATTATTTCCGAACATCTTTTCTTAATAAAATTTTTTCGTATCTCCTAGAAATCAAGCACTTTACTGGTGGGAAAAAAAAGTTTTTTGAAAATTTAAAAAGCACACTTGATTTTTCAAAATTAAAATTATGCCACAAATTAGTTTCTATCCAAGCAGGGCTGAACCCCAGAAGATAAAGTTTCAACTTAAAAAATTTCAGCCTTTTTCACCTATCGTTGCATCGATCCGGGAACACACTGTATATGTATACTAGGGTGGCCCATCTTTTAATACTTTTCTCTTGTTTTTGAATTTGTGTGTTCTCACCCTTCAGAGGTATTTGTTTGGCTACAGAAATAATATCCTATGAACAGAATTTATTTAAAATAAGAATAAGGGCTGTCGCCAACAAACAAAAGTACAAAGGCTAAAAAAATTATCTTAGCTAATCTTATCACGCTTTCTGTTGTTTTGTTTCTTAACAATACAATAACAAAGCGTACCCCTTATTTAAACTATTTTATTACACACATGATTTGGAATTAAGCATTCTGATCATCTTTTTTATAAATGACAAGAATATTATGATGTATAACAAAGTATTTAGATATTTATGGTTCTATGGTTAAGCATTACCAAATTTAACGGCTTTTTGGGGAAGGTCTGGGGTTTCCAAAAGAATATTATTATTTTACTTACCTGCCTATATTATGTACCTGTTTTTCTAGAGCGGGTCAAAAATTCCCCCCAGCTTAGTTTCAATTCATATTTCAAAGCAAGGTTTAGTTTTAATCTATCTTTCGAAAAGGGAACGTTAAATTGGTGAATTAAAGTAATTTGTGTGAGCTGTGTTTTTCTCTTCCGTCATGTCGACTACTCGCAGTTTAAGAAAAGATACTTGGGTATACCTGATTGGTAACTACACGTCACAAATTTATTGGAACTAAACTTCCTTCCAATTAAGATTTATTAAGTGTACTGTTTTTTAACCTACGTTAAGTAAAGTTAAATCTTCATCAAAGGGCTAAGTTAGTTAATGAGAAAGTACTTGTTTTCTGGAACAAAGCCCGTATTCCAGTTTAAGAACTAAGAGGTGTGCAAAAAAGTTCTCATAAAGCAACGTTTGCCAATAAATTATACGATTTGTTTGATACCGCTGAAGCAAATGCATTTAAAATGTTAAAAGTTAAAGAAGATATACAGTTTTTGGTCAGTCAACGAAAAAAGGATCGACCGGGATTTATGTATAGTGTAAACAAGAAGCTGACTGAAAAGAGCAAAGGTTTAAAGAGAGAGAACAGAGAGCGCGTGAGAAAATTGTAAAAAGTACTTGGGAAATCGATGGAAGCCCTTGTAGCGTCGTCTAGCAGCTCGCATATAAGTTCTTCTTATGACGATGAAGTACATCTTGAGAACCCAGGAGCCTCAGAACCAAGAAGACAAGTGACCAAGATTTCGTACATATTTTAAGTGCTGTCGCCGAAGCTTTGGGACTTGACGTACTTTCTTTGCCCATAAGTCGAACAACAATTCAACGTAATAGACAACAACTAAGAAAAGAAAGGCGGAAAAACTAAAATTGGCGTTTAAAGATAATAAATTTGTGGCTTGCCAAAAATCCTATTAAATTTAAAACTATTGATTCATAGATATCTAAAGCTGCTGTTGAAAAAATTAAAAATAACCTTCTGAGATTTGCGCAGTATCATTTTTTGGTACCGAGGTCCCCGTTGAAATTAAAAGTAATATAATATATAAGCTCTAGGAAAACAAGACTCGCCAGAAGGAGGTGAAAAACGAGTTAAATTAAGTAATATATACGAAACAGAACATAAAGAACTTTGGGAATTTATATGTAAAAATACTCTTCGGTTTTTTGAAAGGTTCTGTATTACTTGTCTCTGAGATTTGCGCAGTACCATTTTTTGGTAACGAAATCCCTTTTGAAATCAAAACAAATACGATATAAGCTCTAGAAAAACAAGACTCGCTAGAAGGAGGCGAAGAACGAGTTAAATTAAGTAATATATACGAAATAGAACATAAAGAACTTTGGGAATTTATATGTAAAAATACTCTTCGGTTTTTAAAAGGTTCTGTGTTACTTGTCTCTGAGATTTGCGCAGTACCATTTTTTGGTAACGAAATCCCTGTTGAAATCAAAACAAATACGATATATGCTCTAGGAAAACAAGACTCGCTAGAAGGAGGTGAAAAACGAGTTAAATTAAGTAATATATACGAAATAGAACATAAAGAACTTTGGGAATTTATATGTAAAAATACTCTTAGGTTTTTTGAAAGTTTAAGGTTATCCAGAATTTTTTTAAAAGAGAATACAGAAAACTGGGAAACTAATGATGAGTATATAAATAACTTTAATGTAGTAAAAAAACTTAAAATAGTTAATGATACAGTAGAAAGGGGCATTAAACTCGTAGATGAATATAATAAAATATTAACAAAAGATAAAGAACAATGTCAATATATACTGCAAATTGTAAGCGAAGTTAGACAAAAATTTAAAGACGTCAGTAAGAGACTTGCGGGAACATTTTAAAAGTGATTAAAACAAACTCTTTGTGTAAATACATAATAAGGTTAGTTCTTAGGTACAATTTATTAATATTATATACCTTTAATATCCATATACTCTGTTTCTATGTAGTTAGTGGTAATCATGAAAATAGAATTTATAAATTTTAAAAACCTTTGTATTTTATCGACGGCAAAATTTTGGTTAAATTAAATGACTTGAAATTTTGCACACGTCATTTTCTTGATATTTACAACATTTTAAAAGGGTGGGACCAAAGAAAAAAAGTCGCAAAATGTGGGCCACCCTAATGTATACCTATGCTTGTCTTTTATTTTGCTTGTTCTATTTGTCAACGGATAAATAGCACCCAGCTGCCTGTTTGCCTTTTGTAATCTTTCATCGGCATGAAGTAATCCTTTTGTCGAAGAAGATACCCAGGTACTTAATATTATTACTCCAGTTTATTCTAGTGTTGTGTTTGTGGCAACTATTTCTAATAGAAAAAGGTACATAGATATTTTTACACGTAGTCTGGTCTTTTGTTTCGCTCAAATGACTAAAACTAAAAGAGAACTAATAAATATTCACTATGTTTACAAGTTAAAAAAAGAGATAGACTCTGGCCAGAATACAAAATACTTTCCAGTAATAAAACAATATTTGCATTAATAAATTTCATGCAAATAAGGTATTATATCCTAAACTAAACACTACTAATAAGTAAGGGCAATTAATGCCGGAATGTCATTAAAGGTCGTCCTGATTGATACTGCGATAAAAGGGCCCACGAGTGCGGGTCCCAGGCAGAAACCTAACTTAATTATGCATCAACCGTGGCTAAATATAGGAAAATTAAGGAGAATCGAACTGAAGTAAATAGATGAGATGGTTGATAAATTATTAATGCAAAAAGGGCACATTTCATAAGGTTAATTTAATCCTCATGACATTTTACAAAAGCAGGCAGACTTACTAGATGAGGGAAAAATGCTCGGAAAAGAGGGTTGAACAGTATTTATTAAAAATGAACCAAAGGCCAATAGTAATAATAATAATAAGAGAAAATAATAAAAATGCAGTGCATTCTTTGCAGTGAAGATACTTTCAAACGAAGTGAAAGTGAACACTTCCAATGAAGGTGTGGATCTTTAATTGAAGCGGACCCGCGCAAAGATGCGGGAGCGCAGCTCAAATCCGCTACTTCTGAAAGCAGCCTAACCTTAGTTTAACAGTATATTACGTATGAAGAGACACAAACGTTATAAATAGTACATTACGGAAAGATAGCAGCCATTTTATGTTTTCGTTATACAGGGTTTCCCACTTAAATGTGCAAGGGCCTATATCTCGAAAACGAATCGATATATTTTGATTTCGTAAAAATCCGGCGCTGGGTTGGATCACTTTGCATTTTTTAACGATAATATCAATGCGACTCCTTCGAAGCCCTGGGCGTCGCAACGCTTCGAATTATAAATCGTTTGCAGGGGATTCGAAAGTAGGTATATATATGCTAATCTCTAACCGTCATAATAACCTATTGTGTGAGGTGTAAAATTTGGTCACCTGATCTGGGGACTCCAGGTACGGATCTATTTAAAGAGTATTATTATATTTTCCCAGTAATCCTCTTAAAATAATTGGGGTAAAATAAAATATGTATATTTTAGTTATTTAAATATGCCGATTTTTGGTTTTAAAATTCAGATAGATGTTTGTATTGGTTAAGACAAGAAGTTATTTGTTGCCTATTGGGCGTGATATTTAAGAATATTTCGTCCGTGGGAAGAAACCAATACGCCAAGTGGATCTACGGGTCGTGATAAAAACCAATTAAAGCGTGATATTTTATCAGTTGACACAAAAAAAGTAATTTTTGACGTTTACACTACCCTTCTTGAACGTGGTTTTTCAAAATTTGGTGCAGTAAAGGAAGCGGCAGCTTTGACACGCAGGCGAGTGAGCACAGTGTGGTTTGTTGTAAATAAACCTATAGTGGAGAGTAAAAAGAGGAAAGACTCTTTAATCTTTAAGATACTGGACGCGACGGATGTCGATATAATTCGTAGAAAAATATATGCAATGTATAGGAAACAAATGATCCGCACTTTAAAACCCCTATTGCAAGGATTAAAAAAGATGATTCAAGAATAGAGTGTTGTCGTGAGACTCTAAGGAAATGAATTTTAAGACACGGTTTGGAGGTTGGAATACCTAATTTCAGTCCATGGATATAGACAGGATGGAAGGGATATTATTTATTTGGACGAGACGTGGTATGACACACACGAACTTTCAGATAAAGGTTCGGTAGATTTATCGGGTCAATGCAGAACCAAAGCTCCATCAAATAAAAGTAAGCGTATAACAACAATTCATGCTGGGACCAAAAACAGATTTATACCAAACGCTTTGGCCTTATCAGTCAAAAATATAAAGGACTCCCTTATTGATTCTCACGATGATACTATGGCAGAACTATATGAAGACTGGTTTAAAAACAAATTATTACTAAATATATCACCAAATGGATCATACCGTGTTAAGACTTCCTCCTTATCACTGCATCTTTAACCCAATTGAACATATATGGCACCAGCTGAAAGCATCGGTAAGGGGGATTAATGTTTCGCCAACCTTAAATTCTTCTGTGACAGCTTTAGTACAAACAAAAGCTGGGAAAATTGTGTATGTGTGTAAATGTTCAAAAAGCAGAAAAATCATCTGTTGCCCACAGAAAGAATTATTGTGAACTTATTGTATGACGACAGTGACAGTAAAACTGACTTGGGTTAAATGTAATAATTATTTTTCTGACACGGTACTTTTTTGTAGGTATATGTATATTTTGTTTTAATTAATAACCGTCCCATATATATTATAATTTTAATTGTATTGTATCTTATATACTGTTATATTATTATTTTATTATCATTACTTATTATTAAATTACGTTTAAAATATGTTTTTGCGTTTTCTTTCTAAAATAGAAAATCAGTACGACAGTTTTGTTGCATACAGGTAGATAAAAAAAATATTTTTTCCACGCTTTTATATACAGCGTGTCTTCGGAAGTTCTTACCAAATGGGAAACTTTTTAATTATTAACTCTACGAAAAAAAATGGCTCTTCCTAAAAAGTCCTGCTTGGTGAGAAAATAAATTTGCACAAGAATATTTGTATGCTGGACATACAGGGTGGTCTCAAAAAGTACCGGGTTTAAAATTTATAAAAGACGTCGGCTATATCTCCAAAACTAAAAACTTGGAGAGTGTTTAAAGGCCAACAGAACATAACAAGAACAGTTAACAATAACACAATAAAAACACTACTTAAGAGAACTACTTTAATGGTGGATAAAAATAGTATTTTTAATTTCTAATTTCCCAGTAACAAATAAAACTAAATGACTCCAAAAATAACCAAGGTCTCCACATGGCCCCCGTCTTTTTGCATACAAATGATTGTCCTTCTAGAAAACTCTGACATAGCGTTTCTAATCATATGAGGAGTAACTAGCCGGATACACTGCCTTATTTTTTTTCCAGGTGATCAATATCACGGAATGGTATGTGCTTGTAGACTAATTGCTTCAAATGACCCCACAAGAAAAAATCTAGGGGTGTAATGTCCGGCGACCTAGGTCGCCAGGGTACTTCTGAACGGCGTCCTATCCATCTTTGTGAAAAAGTTCTATCCAAATATTCGTTGACCCTGGCTGCGCTATGACAAGGAGCTCCATCATGCTGATACCAAACAGCCTATTGCGCGTTTAATGGCAGGCCGTTATTAAATATAAAAATTCCGGTTCTTGGGAAGTTTAAGTAAATCTCACTATTAATATTTTGATGGAAAAAATATGGACCCACTATTTGATTATTTAAAATACCACACCAAACATTCGTTTTGAAATACGTTTGGTCACGGCATTCAATTACGAGATTGGGGTTCACATCGCTCCACCAACGACAATTCTGGGAGCATACGACACCATTAGAAGTAAATGTTGCCTCGTCACTGAATAAAATTCTCCTTGAAAAGAAAATGTTGTCTTCAACTTCTCCTTGGAGCCAAGCACAGAACATGAAACGCGATTCCATATCTCTATGTGTGTACACATTTTAGCTTATGCGGATAAAATTTATTTATTCTAAGTATCTTGTTAGCAGAAGCTCTTGACATGTTATCTTGAACTGTGTTCTTTATTCCTTCCAATGAAATTTTTGGATTTTCCACAGCCGCTTGCAATACTTGTAATTGATTTTCTTCAGTAAGTGTTCGAACTGCATGTTTTTTCTTATAATTGTTTTTGACAGAGCCAGTATTCTTAAATTTATTGACGACATTGCCGACAGTAACGTGGCTAATATGTTTATTTGGGTGTCTAGTAATGAAAATTTCGGCAGCCTCGCGATGCGTCTTATAATAATTATCGCCAATAATAACAACTATTTCTATTTTTTCATCAGCAGTCAGTTTAATCATCACTATTATTGTTTAAAGTAACTAAGAAACGGGAAAACCTTTTTTTAACAAAAAGTTCACGTTTTGAAACAGAAATTATAATTGCCAACTGTTACTGTCGCTGCTAAAACGCCTATTCTGTTACCAACAACAATCAATTGTTTCAAAGCCTACTTATCCAGAAATACTTATTTCCAAAACTGGGTCTTCCGCAAAAAGCGCCCTGTGGCCCAGAATTTTTTTACCGCAAATCTTTACGACTATTAGTTTTGGAGATATAGCCGACGTCTTTTATAAATTTTAAATCCGGTACTTTTTGAAACCAACATACAAATATTCTTTTGCAAATTTATTTTCTCACCAAGCACGACTTTTTAAGAAGAGGCACTTTTTTTCGTAGGGTTAATAATTAAAAAGTTTCCCATTTGGTAAAAACTGCCGAAGACACGCTATATATTATTATCTTTTAAATCCGGTACTTTTTGAAACCAACATACAAATATTCTTTTGCAAATTTATTTTCTCACCAAGCACGATTTTTTAAGAAGAGGCACTTTTTTTCGTAGGGTTAATAATTAAAAAGTTTCCCATTTGGAAAGAACTGCCGAAGACACGCTGTATATTATTATCTTAAAGCAGCGAAACCTTTTATTCTTTCAGCAACGAATGCGTCTCTGCTTTCATTCGATCAGTGAGTTTTATCAAGAACTTGAAAACTTTAAGTTACTTGCCAGCTCACTTCTTCCAAATCTTGAATTAGAATCCTGAACGTTATTGAAGAATATAATTTGGGCACAAGCTATCCTAATATGCAGACATCACTAAGGTAATTTTTAATGATGCCAGTCACCTATGTGTCTTGCTAGCGATCATATGGCAAAATAAAGATTTTAAGTGATCATCCATGGCACAGGACTGACTTCTAAATTTTGCCACACTTAGTATTGAGTACGAAATCACAAAAACCATTAACTATGACAAAATATCGGACGAAATCGCAACTAAGAAAGCAAAAAAGTAAAATTACTGTATTCGCATTAGTTTTCGAGATAATATAGGCTATCGGAGTTTTAAGGCAAAACCCTGTAGTGGGTAATTGTTTGCGTCTTGACATTGATACTATACTAACATTATTTGTAAAGATAAAAGATTTTAGGATTTTAGTGATACAACCTTTCGATTGGTCAATCCAGGTTTTTCAAATATATCAATTTATATTAGGTATTCAAATTTATTAATAAATTTTTCGGAAATTTTACAATTTTCAGTACATATTATACAAGATTTTTATAGTTTGTCCAAAATAATACCGTTGCCTTTAAGGGCCCTAAATTAACTATAGTTTATCTTTAAATGATGCGAAGCATATTCTCCAACATTTTATTTTGCGCTAAAAAACTTCGAGACGTATCCACACAAAATTCCATTACCCGAGTTAAAAATAAAATAGAGCTAAAATATATAACAATATACCTTATGTATCCTGCACGGAAAGATGATTTCTCACTTTTTAACACTCGCGTAGCTCTATAGAACCTAGAGCCTAGATAATATCGTGTACTCTGCGAAGAAATGAGTATCATTTAACGTTCGCTATACAAAACTATCTAATCGCTTGGTTCTGATAATAGAAGTCACATTTCATTTTAATGCATTATCCTCAATAACGGTATTATCATGCCATACTTTAAAGTGACCTTTAGAATCTTACCACATATTACAAGAACTTCACTTAGCGAATTAAATATTGTAACTTACCTCGTTATTATGGACGTTATGTAAAAGATTGTAATAACAGTAATGGCTTTAAAAGTTTGCACGCTAAGCTAATTGCAATAATTTAAACTAAGCACTCAAATATCATTACAGTAATATGAAGATCATTTCATGGAAGGCCGTTGAGGCACTACTGTCATTGTAATTATTCGATGTAATTGGGCCTTGACATTATAGGAATATCTTTTTACAAGCCACGTGTCAGGGTTGAGTTTTATTATTCACACGAGGAAAATAAATTTGATTAATTTAAAAGTCCATTATTGGCATTATTTATTTGCAGTCATCAGCAAAAGCCTAGGTGCACCAAACACCAATAATTACATTATAGGATGGGCATTGAGGGTTTTTATTTTGCGATTGTATTTACAGTTTTATTTTTTTCAAGTATTTCAATATTGATGTTTTGAAAAAAATGTTTTTTTATCCGGAAAAATGTTATTTTTACGTTGTTTTTTATTGCAAAATTGGCTCGTCTCCTTTTTAATTGCAAGGTAGGAGTTTTAGTGCTGTAAGGTTGATATTTGGTGTAATGTTTTGGTCTTCTTGTTTTCTAATGTGAAGTCATTCTGAACACATACGGAGAATGAAAGGGGCAATTTAACTCTAAATTGTATCAATATCTATATTATACCGTGCGAGTGAAAATGATAATCATCAAAGTGTGCTTTGCATCTAAGGCCGTACCGCTTAGCGGTAAAGCTTAATATGTCATCTTTACAAGTCGTTATAGTTGTCCCAAGCTTAATTAGATGACATAAAAAAGCATTAAACTGGTAACCATAGCGCTCCTACCAAATAATTAAAATACAGATTATTGTAAATTTTTAATATGATTAAATAGTACATATTACAGCTTGTTCATTATAGTTTACATCGATAAGAGGTTTGTACCCGTGACTTCGCCTGCAAAGAAAACATGCATTTAATATTTTTAAAATGGTCTTTTTAAAAAAAAATCCGAAAACAATTCTAAAAAAATTGTCTTGTCCAGCCAGAACTGCGAGGAGGTATGAGTTTTCCTTGCCAAGAAAGGAAATAGGCCATAAATTCTGCAAGGAATCCAACAAAAACGATGTGGAACATTATTAACAAACATCGTAAATCATGCAGTAAAGATCAAACTTCCCCCAAAATATCGGCTGATAGTTTTCAGATTTTTTTTACCAACATAGCCACTAACTTAATAAAGGATATACCTAATAATCAAACTAATCCTTTACGAAATTTCGAAAACATTGTTCTACCTGCTGATTACTTTTCATTCACTGATGTTACCTATAATGAAATAAGAGATATTATTTCACATCTCAAAAATAAAACTAGTCGTGACATTTTTGGTCTCAGTGTAAAGAAGGTAGTAGAGAAGTGTGTAGAGAAGTGTGTGGCTGTGAGATTGGTGGATTATTTTGAGAATAATGATTGTTTTGGAGAATGCCAATTTGACTTTCGCAGAGAAAGGAGTACAGTTTTGGGAATACTTGATCTGGTTGACCGAGTAATGGAGTCCTTTGAGGCACTAAAGTATGATGCGGTGCTTTTTTGTGACCTGAGCAAAGCGTTCGACTGTGTGACCCATGACCTTCTCTTGCAGAAACTAAAATTCTATAATTTGACAGCAAACAGCATTTCACTTTTGAAATCTTATTTGGAAAACAGAGTTCAGGTTGTGGCGGCGGGTGGGGCGGAGTCTGCGGAGAGTGTAATTAACATTGGGGTATCCCAGGGTTCAGTTCTGGGACCTATTCTTTTTCTGATATACATCAATGACTTGCCTTTTGATAATACAAAAGCACACTACACACTCTTTGCGGATGACACTACACTCTCTGTCTCGGCAGGTTCCCTGCATGAAGCGGGGAGGGGGCTGTGGGATGCACAGTTGAGCGCCGCTCAGTGGATTGGTACAAACAAGCTGCTTCTGAACCAGGGCAAAACGAACAAATTAATCTTTTCGCTGCGAGATTTGGGGGACGCGACTGAAAACGAGACACATGTAAAATTCTTGGGTGTCCTTATAGATCCCGAACTAAAATGGAACATCCACATAGATCAAGTGGCGAAAAGGCTCGGAAGCGGCTTGTTTGCGCTTCGACGCCTGACTCAGTGTGTTTCTGGAATGGTTTTGAGGGCGGCCTATTTTGCTCTATTTCATTCCACCTTGTCCTATGCTCTGCTGATCTGGGAACATGCGGCTCAGGCTTGTCGTGTTTTTGGATTGCAGCGGAAGGCTGTGCGGGTTGTGGCGGGACTAGGATTTAGAGAGGATTGCAGGCAAACCTTCGTGAGCCTAGCGATTCTGACTCTTCCGTCCCAATACATCTTGGACAGCCTGATGCACATTAAAAAAAAAATGGGAACTACAGAGTTCACGGTGAAGTCCACAGTCATGAAACTAGGGGAAGTAATAACTTAGTTCCGGCATATTGCCGATTGAAAAGGTGTCAAACTGGCTCTAGGTATTGGGGCATAAAATTTTTTAATTGTTTACCTGGGAACATAAGGGTACTAACCGAAGTTCAATTCAGAAACACAGTTAAAGGAATTTTGTTGCAAAGAGCTTTTTATTCATTTGATGAATTTTTAAATTGTGATTTTGTTAAGTGACAATGTTAAGCCTTTTTTATTGTTGAGTGTCATTGTGTAATCTCTTTGTTTTTTTTTACATAATGTTGATTTCCCTTTTTGACGTGTGTAAGTGCTGATGGTATATTAACATTAAACATATATTTTGATTTAGATTTTTGATTTTGATAGGGGCAGGTACTATGTCAGTTGGAATACACAGTAAGTAGTTAGAATTCACTATATATATTTTAACAACGAATTGATCGCATCAGCAGAATTACAGTAAACGTTCTGTAATATAACAAGTTTTTAAGATACGTGTTAAACGAACATAATTAATTTAAAATTCATAAACCAATTAATGACTGGAATAGTCAGGTTAGTTCAGGTTAGTTTTAGATGTAGAATTGTTTTCAGGTTGGATTACTACCGGCGCTATGGGCAGCATATCCATTTTCTGTTGTTATAACATGAACTACCTAATTTTTTCATACATCGCTACTGAATTCGTTATTACCTGCCGAATATCATCAAGGACAACTGTAATTAAAGTTGAAGATTCATTATTGAGTGATATTATTTACTGACAAGAGCAACACATTAGGTACAAAGCCATCTTTACTTCCGGCAGGATAACGCGTTTTCCTCTCGAAGACGGTGTACCGAAAGTACAATTTGTACTGTCTACCCAAACATACTTAACAGCATCATAAGTATCAAACCAAGTTTCATTTAAATAATTATACTTTTATCGAATTCATGATACTACTTTATTTTACGCAAATAATCCTCTCGGAGTTCAATGATACGCAGGGATTTCATTATAACCATTAGATCGTCCAATTTTTTATGTTTAAAGCCACATTTTAACAAGACACCACGCAAGAT
Organism: Polydrusus tereticollis; assembly: GCA_963920685.1. NCBI lineage: Eukaryota > Metazoa > Arthropoda > Insecta > Coleoptera > Curculionidae > Polydrusus > Polydrusus tereticollis. The sequence goes on along the minus strand of OY987332.1, from coordinate 29,284,470 downwards.
TGGTACTTATAATCAGAGTAACCTCGCAATTTATCACGAACCAGTTCTAAAGTTGCCCCCAATATTATCCTCGTAAAAGTTCTAAATAGTTCGCAGAATAAAATCTCTTGTAGTATTATCCGCCGTTTTTAATTTTTGATTCATTGATTTGTGCTTTATGAAATGACCGGTTACAGTCCCTAAATTAATTACGTTATAAAACCCAAGTTGTGTTAATTCATTACAAGTACCTTTTCAATTGTTTCCGGATTTTTTTTTAAACACGCGTACATATTTAAAATATTGCGTTGACATTGAGCAAGTAAATCTTTGTTTCTTAATTCCGTACTTATTTCGCTTTCGATGGCCCACTCTGGCACCGACTCATTATATTCCTGCGATAATTCACCTTGACCGTCTGTTTCAAACTGTCGCCAAAAAACCATACTGATATAATAAAATATAGGTACCAAGTAAAAACTTACTTGTCTGAAACCACACAGTTATAGCAGAAAATGAAATATGTAAATTACAGTAAATCGTTTCAACCAGTCGCGCTACTGTCCGATTCCCAATATCGCATACCTCAAACATCAACAGATTTTAAAGTTGATAAGGGACTACCAAATTGACAAAACCTTTAACTATTTGCTGTTCGTATCTACAGCATATACATTTGTATTTATATGCTGTTCTATTGATTTTTCCAATTGGAGAAAATAGTTCGCACTTTAAATTGCTGGTGGGCCTCGACGGTCTATCGCCAGGGTGTTGACAGTTCTACAATGTATAGGAGGAACATAAGGGTTTGTTAATTGTTCATTTTTTTTTGTTAAAGGCAGGTAAATTCCTTTTTAGTTTGATTTAAATTATTTTTGAATAAATAATGTTTCTGAAGTACTAAAAAAATTATTATAATATTCATGAATAGCTTGTACCTTCCTAACGTCGCTTTTACTGCTGAGGATTTTATCATTGCCTGAGAAGAACCGTGGCTCTGTTTATTAAAACAGGCTTTATGCAACTTAAAATAGAATCTGGAATGACAAAGATAAAACATAGCGGTAAAAGAACAATATTTTTGATCTATTTTTTTACATCCAAATTCTTAATTAAACCTATATATTATCATTTGTTACATAATGTGTAACTCATATTAAGAAAAAATGGCTAAGGAGAAGTGATTTTCATGTTTCAAATAAGAATGGACCAAGACTTATGGACGACGCTAAGCGTAATTCTGAAGAACCTAACAATAATTTTATTAAAGTTTACGTCTCTAACATTTAGTAGTTTTTTAGTCTTTAAATTGTCCCTGTAATTTATTCCCGCCCTGTAGGTGTAAGACACATGACCTACATTCTAAAACAAGCCTAACTTCGAAGGGTATTTACTTTTCGCAGCAAAGAACTTTTATTGAAATTTATTAATTCATTGTTACAGTTTCAGTTTATTAAACATTTCAAACTAGCATGAAACTTGATGCATACCGAGAGCAGAGATTTACTTGGATGTTTTGAACTTGTTAACAAGACATGTACCCCAAATTATATCTCATGTAGGGAACTTCCTTGGCCTACGGCAAACTGCTTCTTGGTGAAATTTTGAAACTTTAAACAACAGGCGAGATATTTAAAGCGTCTCTTTGTTTCAGCGTGAAGCGTATTTTACAAGGAAAAACAAACTTCCTTTTTCTTTAAATGAGTTGCCCTATATGTTGGGCATTATGAAGATGTTTATGCCTCCGAGAGTAACAATCTTACAAAGCCAAGGGCCCTCGGCCTGAGGGTTTGTAAGTTGCCCGAGGGTATAGAGTATAGACATCAAGTAATTCCCGTAGTACATACAATATTTTATGCCCTACTTCAGATAACTCCAAGTTAAATTAAAGAAAATTCAAAATCACGAAAGGTTTTTTACCTATATAGTTGCTAAATAAACAAAGGTAATAAGTGTTCATTGTTGTGCTGTGTCAAAGTCAAAACTGAAATTCATATAAAATACTGGATTTTCCGTTGATTGATATTGCAAGTTAGGTCAGTATCTAAAGCAAGCATCCAAAGGATATGAAGCGAGGAAATAGAAAATTTTGACTCGAGAAGATGTTCTGAAATTCATCCGTGAAGCTCCCAATGAAACTTTTTTGATGTACAAAGTGGCTCTGTTATTTGGTGTATCTGGTGGGTGTCGGCGCCAAGAGCTAGTTAATATGTTGGTTGAACATATAGAGAATAGAGGATCCGTAGTAATAGTTAATATTTCCGATACAAAGACCGATAAAAAGCATGTCTTCACAATTATTGATGAGAAGGAGATGGGGTTGTTTATATACTAAGAACTTATTGGTCTTTACGATCTGCAACATCAACAGATTTTTTTTGTGTTACCGTAACGGTCCTTGTTTTTTACAGCCAGTTGGGAAGAACACCATAGGCAAGATCCCTTCCATTATTGCAAAACACCTGGGTCTAAGCGATGCGACAAATATACTGGTCATTGTTTGCGCAGAACCTCCTACAACTTTGTTGGCGGACGCGGGGGCAAACATGACCACATTGAAAAGACATGGCGGTTGGAAAAGTTCAGGTGTGGTTGAGGGATATTTGGAAGACAGTGTGTCTTCTAAAACCAAAATTTCAAAATTGATAACTGGAGTACCATCATCGAGACCGTCAACATCAAAAAACGTTCAATCATCGTCAATTTCTGTTAGTGAAAATCACGAAATAATAGAAAACATTGACTTATCAAAAGCCGATAAATTCATTTTTACTGGTTCTTCTCATAACTGTTCATGTAATATAAATGATAAAAAGTTTTTTCGTTAATAAAAAGTTGTTATTTTGATTTTTCCTATTTATTTCTCTTAATGCCCGAGGACATTAGAAACTTCCTTAATGCACTAGGGTATTATGTAGCATTTGAAGTGTCTGGTAACTATGGTATTATGAAACAATTATTCGAGTAGGACATAAAATATCTAATTAATAGTAAAAAATCAGTTTGTCCTAATTATGGTAGAAAACCGAAAATAAAATAAATATGTTTTAGCTTTAATTAAAACAAATCCAACTAGTTCTTGCAGAACGGTTAAAGGTTCGGTCGGTGTAGTTAAATCAAGAGTTTAAACAATCTTAAAAAAACACAATTTAAAGCCATATAAATTACACCTAGTACAGAACTTACATCCTGGTGGTGCACAGCGCCGTATAGAGTTCTGTAATTGGTAGTTACAAAATATCAACAGGGAAAATAATGTTGAAAAAACCGTTATATGGTCCGATGAGGCTTATTTTACCAGTGCTGGTATATTTAATCTACACAATACGAGGTTTTGGTCTCAGAAAAATCAGCATGTAATATTTCCACTCGAACGGCAAGGCAGGTTTGGCTCTAACGTTTCATGTTTTATACCGGGAAGCAAAATAATTTATAATGTATTTGAAGGCAGCGTTAATGCAAATAAATATTTGTAAATTCTGGAAGACGTTGTGCCGAAAATAATAGAAGACTTGCCCTTAGCGGGTCTCAATAACTTGCATCTGCAACAAGATGGAGCACACGCTCACAATGCGCTAATTATCAGGGCCTACTTAAACAATAATTTCCCAAGTCACTGAATTGAAACTAATGGACCTGTAAAATGGCCACCAAGGTCACCCGACTTGTCGGTTTTAGATTTCTTCTTGTAAGGATACCTTAAAAATACAATTTATTCTATTCAATACCAAACAATTGCAGATTTAAGAAATGTCACTGAACTTAAATTCATTAAGGCGAATAAGAAATATATATATGAAACATGTCTAAGGCATAATGGAGAACAATTTTGAGAAGTTTTATAAATTTTCAGCTTTTGTTTCTAATGTTTTACGTAGTAAAACACAACTCGATTTATGCATTGTTATTATTTTTATTAAAATATAACTGCTAATTGGATTTAGGAGTTCAAAGTATATTTCTTCTGCAGCAATTATCATACCAGTAATAATTGTTTTAAATACCCGTCATGGCCTACTAACAAAAAATGTATATTTTTTAATAAAACGCAAAGTTCGTGCTTAATAATAAAAATAAAAATAAAGTATTATATATTTCTGAGAAGCCTATTATAAACTAAATTATATTATTAAAAAATATATAGGGTGACCCATTTAAGAAAAAGCAAATTTGTTTACTTTCTCGGAAACTATTGAACGTAGAAAAAAATTTAAGTACGTCACTGGATTCTACGTAAGAAACTACAAAAAGAACATTTCTTTTCTTTTTGATAAGCTACAGGATGACCTAAATATGGGGTGTCCCAAAATGTAAAATAAATACATCCCGTATATCAAAAACAAGGAGGACTGGAAAAATCCTAATTGCGGCATCTTTTGTTTCACACAAAAGTAGCACAATACTGCGAAAACCGTATCCTTCTATCTTTACTAATGACGAAGATATGATCGAAAACTGGACACCCTGTATTGGATCTATAAATTGAATTGAACTGAGTTAAATTGACGCAGTGGCGGAACTACTGGTGTGCAATGTGTGCGAAACACACGGGCCCGGGAACGGAGCAACAAATATAAAAAGAAACAAAATATTCGCATAGAAAAAAAATGCAATACTCAGAAAACGGACCCACAAAACCACTCTACTTAATACTTTTATAGATAGTAACTGAAATAATCACATGAAACGACATTTATTTTTTTTATTGTTTTTATTAAACCACAATTCGCAATACCGGCATTTAGTTTAAATCTGTCAGCAAACACCGTGGCTTGGACGGTAGAAGCCATCGCAGCAAATATATTAACTAAACTGTCTGACAAGAATGGACATCTTGAGTATTCTTGAGTGCTTTTTTCTGGCATTGGATGAGTCAACGGATGTGCCAGATACTGAGCGTTAATTTTTATTCGAGGAGTAGATGAAGAACTTCTTGATATTGATAGTATTCACGGCACGACTACTGGTGCAGATATTTTTAAGGTAGTTGAAAATATCACTAATAAAAAGAACCTTCGATGGGAAAACTTGAAATATATTACAACTGATGGAGGCAAAAATATGTGTGGGAAAAATAAAGGAGTGATCGCTCTTGTGTCAAAAGCTGCAGAAAATGATGGTGGTTCAAAACCGTTAAGTCTTACATTGTATCATTCATCAACAGTCTTTGTGCGGGAAATGTATGGATATATAAAAGGATACCAAGACCAAGAATACTTTTTGGTGATGTGAATAACCATTATCAAGTTCAAACAAGTGATGATTGTTTTAGAATAAATGTGTTTTTTAAAACTATAGATATAATTACAGCTCAATTAAAAAATCGAAGTTCTGGCCTTTACAAAATTTGTTCTTATTTTCGCGTTTTGTTTCCCAACGTTTTACAAAATCCTTCTCTTTCTGATAAGGATATTTACGATATGTATCAAGCCCTTCAGCATCTTCAATATCCAGAAGATATTGCGGATATAATTTCATCCCAAGTGCTTTCATTTAGAAAATGTTTTAAGAATGATTTAGATAATTTAAGTTGTATATAGGTATTTCTGATTTATTAGATTTTATTTTGGTAAAAAATTATTATTCTTCTTCCAGTTTTAGTGAAATTCTAACTGCCTGTATTATTTTTTTGGCCATCCCTATTCCGGTTGCATCAGCTGAACGGTCTTTTTCCAAATTAAAGTTGATTAAAACTAATTTGAGAAATTGCATGACCGATAAAATATTATCAGCTTTAGCAATTATTTTTATCGAAAATGGTTAAGCTCAAAAATAGACATTTTCTTACTTGTACAGGGTGATCGCGTATATTGTTACCACCCTTTAACTTCTTTGTTTCGCAATTAAGAGAAAACTGTTAAATACAAAAGTCGTAGGATTCAATGTAAACTTTTTGCAAAATATATTTTCGTAGTCGAAAACGGATCAATTTAGATATACCGGGTGTTGCATCGTCGAGCAGGACATAGGAAATCCCATGTAATTTTAAATGGGGTCAATTATTGGCTTCCCTAATTATTTTAGAGAAAAATTCTATTTAGGTTTATTAAAGAGCACTAAAACCCACATTCAAAAGAATAAATTTAGATATTTTTGATGAGCCGTTTACGGGTTATCGCCGATTTCTTTTTAACTATTTCTCCTTTTTATGGCCCCGTATTTGCGGGCACCAGTCAAGGTAAAAGATGACTGTCAAATAAAGTTTTCGTTTTGAAATGTGTGCTTTATTGTTATAAAAACTCGTACATCGAAAATATTAAAGGTGTATTTATGAGTACAAATTAATCTGAATAAAACTAAAATAAAGTATCCAATTACAAGGTTAATTATGACATTTTACATGTTTCAATATTTTACTAATTAATAGGTAGGTACTATTAAATTGTTAGAACTTTAGGATTTAAGAAGACGCTCAAATATTCCTCAAATTGACAACTTTATTTGACAGTCATCTTTTACCTTGACTGGTGCCCGCAAATACGGGGCCATAAAAAGGAGAAATAGTTAAAAAGAAATCGGCGATAACCCGTAAACGGGCTCATCAAAAATATCTAAAGTTATTCTTTTAAATGTGGGTTTTAGTGCTCTTTAATAAACCTAAATAGAATTTTTCTCTAAAATAATTAGGGAAGCCAATAATTGACCCCATTTAAAATTACATGGGATTTCCTATGTCCCGCTCGACGATGCAACACCCGGTATAGTGTTATATATAAATTATGTTTAGAATTGTCCGTAGAATCCAATAATGCAACAATATACAGGGTATTTCATTTAAAAAAATATAACTTTTAAATGTCACGCTTTTATGCCACACCCTGTATCTACGAAAATATATTTTTCAAAAAGTTTACATTAAATCCTGCGACTTTTGTATTTAACAGTTTTTTCTTAATTGCGAAACAAAGAAGTTAAAGGGGGGTAACATTATACGCGATCACCCTGTACGTATATAAATTATTATTCTTATCACACATTGTTTTTGATCTGTACTTGCAGATATTTTTCTATGTTCAGGAAAATAAATACTTATCAGTATAACAATTGCTTTTCTACGAAGGCGTAGAAAGGCCACCTGAAAGAAAGAAACATTTTGTGTAATATTCCGAGTTTAATCTCGGAATTCCGACTTTATTCTCGGAATTCCGACTTTATTCTCGGAATTCCGACTTTAATCTCGGAATTCCGACTTTAATCTCGGAATTCCGACTTTATTCTCGGAATTCCGACTTTAATCTCGGAATTCCGAGTTTTAAGTTTCATCTCGAAATTCCGAGTTTAATCTCGGAATTCCGACTTTTATCTCGGAATTCCGACTTTAATCTCGGAATTTCGACTTTATTCTCGGAATTCCGACTTTAATCTCGGAATTCCGACTTTATTCTCGGAATTCCGACTTTAATCTCGGAATTCCGACTTTATTCTCGGAATTCCGAGTTTTAAGTTTCATCTCGAAATTCCGAGTTTAATCTCGGAATTCCGACTTTTATCTCGGAATTCCGACTTTAATCTCGGAATTCCGACTTTATTCTCGGAATTCCGACTTTTATCTCGGAATTCCGAGATTAAAGTCGGAATTCCGAGATTTAAGTCGGAATTCCGAGATTAAAATATTTTTTTCTTTCGGGTGGCCTTTCTACGCCTTCGTACTTTTCTGTGTTCCCAAAATTCATAAAATAATATGGCTATCAATACTCCGTATTATAATGAGGCCTCGGCTAAATCTTCGCACCCAGACCCGTGGCTACGTTGTTCCGCCACTGAATTGACGTGTTTCTTGCTAAATCTTATTTCCATCAAAATCAAGAGATATTTAGGGTGGTTGATTTTGAGTTTATTGAAAGCCCTGTATAGCTCGAGGTACAGTTCAACTCTCTTTCTATAGTTGAATATAGGCAATTAAATTTGGTTGGCCCATAGTTTTTAAATATAAACGTATTATAGCCTTCATTGTTTTCAAACTCCTTATAAACCACATTTACAGTGTGCTATACACCTGGAGACCTTATTCAAATGAATATTTTAATCATGTAAACCAGGTAACTTTACAACAGCGCGAGGGTACGTTTTTATTCCCTAACGTTGCATGCAAATAGCTTTTGCATCTAGATATCGGTGAAGCTTATTAACATTGTGAAATGCATGACCTAATTTTTATGAGCAGATTTTTAAAACGTAAAATGTCTCTCTCTTATGGTATTTTACTTTTCAATGACGATGCTGATCTTTTTAAGCCTATAACTGTTGATTTTAAACAATTCCAATATATTTCTTGTATTACGTAAATTAGGCGGCGTTTGTTCAAAGCTAAGTTTACACGGGTCGAGTAGCTGTTCAATTTACTTGAATAAGTAACTAGAAACCAGTAATTTGAATCCTATAAACAAACCAAATAGATCGCACTGACCTACATAGTCTATAAAACTTTAGAGTTCCTTCTGGAACAACAAGATTGCTCCGAACATTTTCTCTGCACAACAACAAAACATGTCGATAAGAACGAAGTTCTCAATAGGTTTATGACATGGCACAATAGGTTTATTTCGTCTGATTTTAACTTCGATCACAAATCTATTAGAATAGATGAAAAAACAGTAGTAGTAAGTAAAGTAAGCAGGTATACAAGTTTAACTGAGGGAAAAACCTATATTTACAAACTAATTAAATAGATTTAAAAGAGGTGATGAGTTTAAGTCTAATTAATCGTTAAGTAGACTATTGTGATTTTTAAGTTTGTTTATTTCCAAGGATTTCAGCAGATTTAATTTTAAACTTTTGTTTTTAGTATGTAAAATATCGTAGTTAATATTAAATATATGTTTTTTTTTCAAATGGTTAGAATAATTTGAATCAGTTTTCTTTTTTATGAAACTAGAGTAATGTTCCTTAACACGTTTTTCAAAATTTCTGCCAGTTTGCCCTATGTAAACTTTGGGGCAATCGTTACATTTTAATTTATAAACACCAGATTTCTTTCCTTTATTTAGTTTAGTTTTATTATTTTGTTTTCCTAAAGTATTATTTGTTTTAAAGGCGATATTAATATTCAGATTTTTGAAAAAGTTTTTTTATTTTAGTACTAATGTGGTCAATTTACGACATAACTTTATAATTGTTTTTATTCTCTCCTAGTGTTGGAAAAACTAAATTTATAGCATTTTTATATAATTTTTTATTTAGTATTCTATCTATGGTTTTTGTGTAATACCCATTATTTAGTGCAATTTGTTTAATGATGTTTACTTATTTCTGAAAGTTATTTTTGTTTAAGGGTAATGTTACTAATCGATGTATCATACTAAAGAAAAACGCTTATTTATGTTGTATTGGATGGCAAGATGTATTGTGTATAGTAGTATCAGTATGAGTAGGTTTATGGTAAATAGAGATATCATGTTTATTATCAGATTTTTTAATAGTTAGGTCTAGAAAGTAAGAAAGTTAATTGAGTTGTTAATTTATTTTTCTATTGTAAATTTTATATTGTTATGTATGTTATTTATGAATTCTAAGAACTGATCTAGTGTTATTTTTTAATAATAGTTTTTCGACTAATTTTATAGCATCTATTACAGGAATATTAGGGAATAAGTTAATGATGTCAAAGAAAACAAATTTGGGGACTTAGTAGGATAATGTTTTGATCTTGTCAACCAACAAATCGTAAAAATTCTTAATAGAGTATTTTGCAGAAAAGTTAGTGTTCGTTTTAGTGATATCGATTAAATGTTTGGGGAGTTTGTAAGATGGAGCTGAACAAAATGAAACCACAGGTCTAATTGGGTTACCTGTTTTATGAATTTTTAAGAGTGAGTATATTTCAGGGGGTAAGGGATTTATGAGTGTTAATTTGCGTAAATCCTTGTTAAGAAACAAACTTTTACCAGTATTAATAGTGTGTTTTATAATTTTTTGGTATTTGTTTGTAGGGTCTATTTTTAATTTTATATATTTAGTAGGATCTAACAAATCTAAGGTTTTCTGAATATAATCTGTTTTATTGATTGCTATTACCGTATTCCCGTATCAAGATCATTAGATTTATGTTTTGTTTTACAATTTGCGTTTCTTGTTTTGGCATTGTCTCTTTCATAAATTCTTTTTTGATTAAAACTGAAGTTCCATACTTAAGATTTTTACTGTTAGGAAGATACTTGCTTAGTCTGTATCGACTCCGAGAATCTCCAAAGATTTAATTGTATTTTTGTCTTGAATATTATGTTTTAAACCTTTTCTAACTAATTGATTTCGCTGTTGGAAAGATTGATAGTTTGATAGTACTAACACTTACAAACCTATTATATAATTTATGGTATGTAAATGTGGTTTGTGGTGGTTTTAATTTTACTGAGTTGAATTTTTAGAAATGAGAATTTTAAGTTTTTTCTTTTGCGCTAGATATTTTTTGTTAACAATTTTACTTACTTTTTCTCTCGTCTCACTATCCAAAACAAGAAACTCTATGTAGTGAGGTTTGTGTAATAATTCTGTGTGCACTTTCAGGTAAACACTATACGTCCCTCGATTTTTGAACTGGTTCTTCTTTTCTATTGATAACCATTTTCTCAATCCTGCTGTAGAACCTGCTTGAGCTGTTGTTATGTGTTTACATAGGGCAAACTGGCAGAAATTTTGAAAAACTTGTCAACGAACGATACTCTAGTTTCATAAAAAACAAAACTGATTCAAATTATTCTAACCATTTGAAAGAAGAAAACCATACATTTTAATATAAACTACGATATTTTACATACTGAAAACAAAAGTTTAAAATTAAATCTGCTTGAATCCTTGGAAATAAACAAACTTAAAAATCACTATACTCTACTTAATGATCAATTAGACTTAAACTCATCATCTCTTTTGAATCTATTCAATTCGTTTGTAAATATAGGTTTTTCCCTCAGTTAAACTTGTATACCTGCTTACTTTAAATGTATACCCTATAAATAGTTTTTAAAATATCACTCTTTTGTACTCCTTTGAAAAAGCAACAGTGTTGCGATACATGTCGAGTTAAAAACTTGTATATTTTTGTAGAAAGTGTAAAATTATTTTTTACTATTTATTATAAGGTGAATAAAGTAAAATGAATTTCCACCAAGTAACAGCCGAATAAATTCATTTATTAGAATATAATTGATAGCCTGTTTGAGACTGTTCCTGATGACCTTTTACGGTTAGTTGATAAATAAATAAATAAACCTATGGCCTGGGATAAAAAAAAACGCAATGTATTTTCTATTTCATAAACTAAAACATGTCCCAGAAATGAATTAATTGCACACCGAGCATTCACTTGGACCTATCCTAAGTAGCGGCTTTTCGAAACATATCTTACTTTATTTTTTCATTGAAGAAACGCTTCCTGCAGAAACCTAAATTTGCTCGTACCGCCACTGGCAAATTTTAACTACTTAACTAATTTTCCGATTACACGTAAAACTATTTCTCAATGGGCTGTGCTCGCAAGGCATATTTATTTGAATATTTAGAACATTCAAACTACCCAAGTTTATATCTGAAACGTGATATTCCCGAAGGCTGCAGGTAAATAGATTGCACAGTTCTCCGTGAAGTTGTGAATACTTAGCAGGCATGGTATTTAGTTACTAACTGGCACAGTTTCAAGTTCCCGTTTTTGTGCTAGCTTCTTTTTTAAAGAAGTGTATTAACATGGCTATAGAGGAAGATGACATAAAATTGACGTTTATCACGTCAACATAAACGTTGGTACTGCAATACCTGCTATGTGCATTTCATACCAAATTGAGCTAGATACTCCATTGTATAATGTGTTATGTAAGGCATCAGTTAGAATAACTGTTTTGTGCTTTATTCTACCTAAAACCTTATTAATTCAGTTCGAAATATCAGTTATGTAATTTACTTGGCATGAAATATCTGCTATGTGTATATTATTCACATGGCAGCTATTTCTGCCATTATCGCAGTGACTATTGTCCTATTATTAGTTTACCTTTGTAAATTATTCATTATTATGGTTTTTTTGAGGTCTTAAAATAAATATCGGTCTTTTTAATTATAAAAATGTCGGCAAGAGCTAAATTAATGGTTAGCGCAAAAGTGTGCAACCGAGTATTCAACGGAAGAGTCTACTAAAGGTAAGATTAACAGAGATAAATAAACTCTGCTGTTGGGATTTGCTCTAATAATGCAGTTGTTAACTACCTTTTGAAGATCTATTTAATTAAGATGCAAATCTTCTCTGTGGAAACAAAGAGTATGAGCTTGAGCGTGAAGAAGTTTTAATGGATATTCCACTGGATGATATTTTCGAACTCCCCGTATTAAAATAAGTGGAAGGCTCCAACATTATTAGTGATCGCCAGTATGGATTCCGTAAGTCTAGATCAACAGGAAACCTTCTCGCTCATGTTACTCACGTTTGGAACAACGCAATAGAACATCATGGGGAGTCCTGGGCGGTAGCACTGAACATTTCCAAGGTTTTTGACAGAGTATGGCATGAGGAGCTCCCAACTAAAGTAAGAGCGTACGGAATGCCGGTTCAATTTTGTTCATGGCTGTCCAGCTTTCTTAAATACCGTTACTGCGAGTGGCGATGAACGGATTTCTTTTAGACACCTTTAACATTAACGCCGGAGTCCCTCAAGGTTTTATTTTCTCGCCCACCCTCTTCTTACTTTACATTAACGATCTCCTGGAAAAAACTAAAATCCTATATATAGCTTCGCTAATGACGGCACACTTGTTTCATCCTTTACTTTGGATGCTCGGACATCGGCTGCCAATGCGCATCTCTATGGGCAACAAGAGGTCTCACATCTCAACAATGACCTGGAAGAAATTCTGTCTTGGGGTGACAGTATTCAAGTAGAATTTAACGCTAAAAATACCCAGGCGGCAATTTTTGTTGAAATAGTTAATGTTAAAGAACCAGATATAGTTATGGTGGGACACTCGATTCCTTTGGCTTCATCAATTCATTTATTGGGCGTTAATTTAGACAGTCATATGTTTTGGCATAGTCACGTTGCGGCCACTGCTAAGGCAGCCTCGCAGAAGCTTGGAGTACTTTTCCGAACTAAGAACCTCCAACAACTTTTGAGGCTCTATAGAGCCCAAATTCGACCATGGCTGGATTCCACCCAGAGCGGTGCATGGTAGAAATACACGACTAGCCACTGCAGCCCACCAGTAACTGGTTCAGCTTAGTGTCCCTCAAGCGACACTGTTTCAAAATTTCAGGGAAATCGCAAAAGTATTTGGCCGGGAAGAATTGCAGAAGTACTGATATTAGAGGGATATTATATCTCCCAGCAGGTGAAATGAAATATAATTTACGACATAATGAGGAATGGCCTTACGATAATGAACGTGAGCGTTTCATAAAAGATGAACTTTCCGTTCCACAAAGGCTTTATGATATACCGGGTGTTGCATCGTCGAGCGGGACATAGGAAATCCCATGTAATTTTAAATGGGGTTAATTATTGGCTTGCCTAATTATTTTAGAGAAAAATTCTATTTAGGTTTATTAAAGAGCACTAAAACCCACATTCAAAAGAATAACTTTAGATATTTTTGATGAGCCCGTTTACGGGTTATCGCCGATTTCTTTTTAACTATTTCTCCTTTTTATGGCCCCGTATTTGCGGGCACCAGTCAAGGTAAAAGATGACTGTCAAATAAAGTTGTCATTTTGAAATGTGTGCTTTATTGTTATAAAACCTCGTACATCGAAAATATTAAAGGTGTATTTATGAGTACAAATTAATCTGAATAAAACTAAAATAAAGTATCCAATTACAAGGTTAATTATGACATTTTACATGTTTCAATATTTTACTAATTAATAGGTAGGTACTATTAAATTGTTAGAACTTTAGGATTTAAGAAGATGTTCAAATATTCCTCCATTGACTGCTAGACAGTAACCGAGGCGATCATAAAATTCTCTTCTTACATTCGCTAGTTGGTAAACTGAAATTCTATTGCATTCGGCAGAAATAGCATTTTTTAACTCGTCTAGATTTGGGTATTTTTTATCTTTGTATATCCTGTTTTTTAAATGGCCCCAGAGAAAGAAATCATTTGGCGATAAATCAGGAGACCTGGCTGGCCAATTTACTGTATGATTTAAGCCAATAACATTTCCATTAAAAGCACGGTTTAAATATTCTGATTTTCCCTGGCGGCATCATGTAAAGTAGGTAAAATATGATCTTCAAGTAGTTCCAAAAAATATTCTGCATTTAAATTTCGTGTAAGAAATAATGGCCCGATAATATTTTCTCCGAAGTCCCAGCCCATACATTAACTTTTTGTGGATATTGCGTCCTTGTTTCCACAAACCTGTGTTGGTTTTCTTTGCTCCAATATCGATAATTTTGAACATTGGGTTCATTGTTTAAAGTAAATGTGCATTCGTCAGTGAAAAAAATGTTTTTTAAAAATTCCCTATCCATGTTTGCTCTTTCCATCATACCAAAACAAAACTCCTGTCGTATTTCGTCCCTATCTCTTAGCTCTTGGTGCTTTTCATATTTGTATGAATAATATTTATATCGTTTCAAAGCTCGTAACGCTGTGGTGTGATCTAATCCTATGTCATCCTCAAGTTTCCTTGTGCTGATCTTCCCATCATTTTCTTCCACGCACAATAAAACTTGCAAGTCCCCATCATTTCTTGCATCTCTTCTTTGTTCCTGCCTTTCTTCACATCTGCAATTATTTATTACAGTGCCTTTTGTCTCAAATTTCTTGATAGTCCTTTCGACTGTAGATTTTGCAGGTATCGGTCTATTCGGATACAGAGCAGCAAACATGTCTGACACATTTTGATAACTATTTCCTTGATAATACCATTTAATCATCAATATTTTTTCTTCAGAAGTGTAATTCATGGCTAATATTTTCGATGTACGATTTTATAACAATAAAGCACACATTTCAAAATGACAACTTTATTTGACAGTCATCTTTTACCTTGACTGGTGCCCGCAAATACGGGGCCATAAAAAGGAGAAATAGTTAAAAAGAAATCGGCGATAACCCGTAAACGGGCTCATCAAAAATATCTAAAGTTATTCTTTTGAATGTGGGTTTTAGTGCTCTTTAATAAACCTAAATAGAATTTGTCTCTAAAATAATTAGGGAAGCCAATAATTGACCCCATTTAAAATAACATGGGATTTCCTATGTCCGGCTCGACGATGCAACACCCGGTATATATATATATATATATATATATGAAAATATAACCATTTACGGGAACTAAAATCGATTATGGAAAAGGATTACCATCCGTTCTATGACAGCCTTCCACACAACAATTAGAAAGTAATTTGTTATTTTGTTGTTTTTCTCTAAAAAATAATGTTTTATTTATGCTTACTTTTAAAGAACGGAAAATATAACCTTGTTTTATATCTTGGTTAATAAATACAATAATAATTTTGTAAAATGTAGACTCTTCTTTAAAACAAGAATCGCTTTCTGCTCCATCTCATTTTGTTGTGCAATATATTTCATGTGAATAAAAGTACCAGCAAATTTCTGCTAAGTGCAAGAAACTATGAAAATGTTGAAATTAATATATTTTTATAAATAAAATTCTAATTCATGCAGTACTTCTAATCCACACCTGATTACATATTATAATATCATTTAATATTGTTTAAATTCATGTTTTATATTTGGAATAATATGTTTTCCTTGATCCCTGAAAATTAAGTAATTTTCACATAGGAGGAATTTCAGTCCCAACGACGTAAGTCAAATTAATTAAAATTGAGCAGACCTATTTATACTGCACATAGTGAACGAATTGAAATAGTTTCAAACTTTAAGAGGCATTTTTTCCAATATTAATAATAGGAATAATTATTACTACTCTACTGTCAAACACGTTTCTGTCACCAGTAAATGTCGGTTACACCTAGGTTTAAAAAAGTAAACAAATCTTAGTTTTACCACAAAATTGAAATTATCGTCGCGATGTAAAACCCTATGGATCTTCCTAAAATAAATCCACTGTATACCAGCTGTTCTCAATTTACTTTAAATATATATTCCGTAATTTAGCCATACTGGAAGCAGATTTATATGAATGTTTAGAACTTTCGAATGGCAAAGTTTGTTAGCGAAATGTGATATTTCCTAAAAGTTGCAGCGTAATTTAAGATAGACTTTTAGTAGAGTTTATAAACTTTATAACAGCGGTTCTCAAACTGTGGGGCGCCCCACCCGGGATGCTGTACAGGAGGGGGGCATGAATGAACAAGACGTCAAAATTTTCAAGTGGACTTAATGAGTAGATTTTACGAATAATTCTTTTTGTAGAATAAATAATCTTTGAGGTTCCGTTGTTTATCCCCAGTAAAGCCCCCATAAAGCCCCAATAAAGTGGATTTAGGCCAAAACATAATATACAGAGTGAAAAAATGTCGCGCACAATGCGCGTAACTTTTGACTTATCTCGTATACGAAAAAGTGACCTTTAGGAAAGTTGTTTAGCAAATTATTCCCCACATTTCTAGCTGCATGAATTTTTTCTGCCATTTTGGCTGCCATAGAGACTAACTTACTTTTTTTAAATGGAACACCCTGAATACGATTGCATATTGTGACTGGAAAGGTAAGAGGTCTAAAGCGTCAATATGGGCGGAAATGACCTGTTTACACGACTAAAAAGCTCCTTTTTTTCTGTATCTATCTCTCTGAACTCTATAGCAACCTGATCACTTTATTCACCACAAAATTGGTACTTACTTATATTTTATATGTGTTTGCTTACTGACATCTACCTCTAGTAATGTAAAGTCAAATAATTCCACTCGTTTAGAGAAAAAGTCCTTGTATTTAACTCTTTTCCAAAAAAATCAAAATATCTTACACCCCTTTCAAATTTAACAAAAAAATTACTAGAGAATTATTATAATTACACTTTTTCCAAAATCTACCTTTAAATCGTTTTTCTGAATATTGGCATTTTGTCGCTTTAGACCTTTTACCTTTCACGATATTTGGGTTCTACTGCGGAAATTCTGAATTTTTTGTATTTTAAATTTTCACCTATCTGCAAGCGTTACCAAGGTAATGACAGCTCAAAAATGAAAAACTTCCTAATTATAATTATTCCTACCTAATTAAGTCAAGGTGTTTTCATGGCAGCGGCCTAAGAGGTATCAATTTTGAGTTCCTGTTTAATTTTCTGTCGTCTGATTTCTAATTTGTTTTCACTATGGTTCATCTGAATGAAAAGCAACGAGTTGAAATTTTAATAATGAGCGGTTACGGAAATATGAAGAGATCGCAAGATCAGGTTTGTCAACTTTTCAATGGATTATATCCAAATAGGCCTCCAATAAATCAGTCAACGGTGTGCCGAGTGGTAAATAAATTTTGAGAAACAGGCAGTGTTAGGGAAGCCGTTAGATCAGGTCGACCTAAAACAGCAACCGGGGGAGATAAAGCTTTGGATATCAATACACGAAAATCCAACACAATGATCCAGGCCAATGGCAATGGATTTTAATGTGTCTCATCAGTCAGTGAAAATTTGTTCAAGAAGGAGAAGTTGCATCCCTACAAGACAAAGTTGGTGCACGAGTTAAATAAGAACGATTTTGATAGAAGAGCTGAATTTTGTGGGGTAAATAATGACATAAACGAACAGGTATGGTTCCAGCAAAACGGAGCACCTGCGCATTATGCGGCAAATGTTAGACAGTACATAAGCGAACAATTTCCAGGAGGTTGGATAGGCACAAAAGGTGCTATTGGCTAGCCAGCGCGATCCCCAGACTTAACCCTGCTCGACTTCTTTTTGTGGGGACACTTAAAGAACAAAGTCTACGTTAACCGTCCAAATGACTTAGAGTCTTTAAAAGTCAGAATTAGGGCTGAAATTCGGGCCGTTCCAGAGAACTTCCTTTTAAACGTTGTAGACGAGTTCAGGGATCGACTGGCGCTCTGCTTAGCAGAAAATGTTGGTCATTTTGAACACCTGATCTAATGGAAAGGTTTCACTTGTTTATTTTTCCGACGTTAAGTTGTTCAATTTTCTAGGCTATTTATTTTGTTATTATAAAGTTTGTTACAATTTTAAATAAATAAAAATTTGAAATACAAAAAATTCAGTGTTTTCCCAGTAGAATCCAAATATGTAATCATATGCAGGGTGTTTCATTTAAAAAGAGTAAGTTGGTCTCTATGGCAACCAGACCAGAAATGACAGAAAAAATTCATGCAGGTAAAAATGTAGGAAATAATTTACTGAACAACTTTCATAAAAATAACTTGTACTTTTACTTAACGTAGTATACGAGGTAATTCAAAAGTTACAAGCATTATGCGCGACTTTTTTGCCACGCTATTTATTAATAATTGTTTATGGTTTACAAAGGTTTTTAAGTTGACAGTGCCATAATAAGCTAAGTTTAGTTATGCAGCAACATCGTCTACATCGACTATCCACTTTAGTTGTGAGTCTATGTGAAGACCCAGACTTTTGTAATACATAAATATAAAAATATACAGTATAGGTACTTTAATTAGAGAAATAGAACTTAACATTAAAATTTATGAGACTCTTACTCTGCAAAGTTGTTATTATGTTATACCCTGTAGAAATTGGATGCCAAATACCAATATCTAAAATTTAATCATCCTGTCTGGTTTTAATAACTGTTAGCTTAAGACATCTTTCCGAATTTTTTCACGTTGAAGTCAATTTATTCCAAAATTAACATTTTTCTTCATTTAGATTCCTATCTCGAACACTGAGTAAATTAAAAAAATCGAAACCAGTGAAATTCAAATTTAAAAAGACCCGTAGGCGAACAATTTGTATAGGTATTCCAAAAGGTTTTTTACCTTTTAAACGAATCAAATGTCTAACATTTAAATTTAGTTTCATGTTCGTTATGTTCGGTCTTTCATTTTTCATCACTTTGTCACCTCTCTCGCTGTGTGGAATTTTAAATGGCGTTAAATTAGATAGGTAAATTTAAATTGAACAAATTGTTTAAAAAGTCGGAAACTTTCAGGTTAGCACACCAAGTGTATAATTTTAGGCCGTGTAACGCCAGGTGGCGCCTGAATCGGGATTTGCTGGATGGTATGGAAGGCTACATCTGCGACTAAGGTTTAATCGGCGCTTGGGTGGGGGACCCTGAATTCCACGATACACCTTACCTACTACCCCAATCTAAGATCAATGATAGATGGGTATTAGGAGTTTTCCAGGGGATGTTTGTGATCTTTTCGCAACTTTTGCCCAAAGTATATTTAAAAGTGAGCGTTCTGAAGATATTGTGGGCAACGGAAAATAAAATTATGAAAACCTTAGCAATCTAAATTTAACTCTAGATGAACTTTAATCTAGTTAACAGGAGGTGGACATCAAAATATGGTGCAGGGCCAGATGATACCCTCAATATTTGTAAAAAATTTAGCGGTACCTCTTGATTGATTGGTTGGTTGGTTATAGGCGGGGGTCAAATTAACCTAATCTTCTGTGTACTGCAGCCTTTTGGCGTATTATGCTTTCCTGTCTTGCTAGAAGTGTCCGGCTCTTTTGGTTTCATCCAGTAGCTTTTTTTCAAGATTTTCATGTGGGAGAGTGGCCTCATATTGCTTGCATGGCAGTTGTAAATTATGTGCAAGGCAGTTTCCTCCTCTTCATCACAAAGTGTTAATTCTATGGGTCTGGCGTGAATATCAATCCTCTGCAGGTATTTTCTCAAAAGACAGTGTTAGTAAACTTATCTGAGTGCGTGTTAACTGCAGCATGTCAGATGTTAATTACTTTGAGGGATTTCCTATTGTAGCCCTAGCGTGTCTCTGGCTAGGTATAGTGGTCCACCGGTTCAGATGTTTTTGTGGGGATTGTCTGTTTATTGCTGATTGCACTACCTGTTTGTACACGCCTAGGACTTAGAAACCCTGAAGTTCTGAGCAGCATCCTGGCTAGTCTGTGTGCTTTTCCTAGGTCGTGCAGGCACTCAATCGTGATCTTAGATGTGACGAGATGGGAATTTAGGGCCTTAAGGGCTACTTTAATTTATTATTTTATTTTGAGTATCAGTACCCCCTGGTGATGAATGCTTAAGCATTCGAAACATGTCGGAGCTTAAAATTTAATTTAAACATTAAACTGTGGAGGAAGACTGCATTGTTTCATTTACATAACATATATTTGGGTTGTGGTAGCTCCGTTCAATATTCAGTTGGATTCTTGCTTGTATTGCATAAATTTCAGACTGATATACTGTGGCATGAATTCCTATAGGGATCCTTATGTTCTTTTTTATCTCTCCCTAATATTGCAGCATTTTCATCCATCAGTGTACCCTACTAGGCCCCTCGGACAGGGCGGAGGCATTCCGTCCTTCCAAAGATCAGGGTCGTAGTTGATGCGGAATATTTTTTTGAAATTATAGGTCGTTTTCGTGTGGTCTGAACGCATTGCCAAGATATTGTCGTTGATAAGGTCCGCTTTTATTGTGTGACCGAGTCCCATAGTGGATTGTTTTCATTTTCCAGTGGTTTTCATCCGATAGGCGCTATTGCAGTCCTCTGTTTTGATGTCTATGTGTGTGTGAGTCCTAGTATAATTTCCATGACTGCGATGGAATGCTTCTCATTGACCCGATAATACATAGGCACGCCAACCTTTGTTACATATTTAATCTGGTGGCTATTGTGATTTGGTGCGCTTTTGTCAACCATACTACAGAGCTACCTGGTCTAATGACTGTGACGAATAGCCAGAGTACAATCTTCGGTCTCAGGCCCCCGGTTTTTCCAAACAACTGTATCTCATAAAGCACATTTTGGCTTTGTTTAACGTTTGAATGGTTTGTGTATTTCAGGTTAGTTTGACATCTATGGCTAGTCCCAGATATTTTACCTCACTTATCTGTTCTCCACAAAAGCTTAGGTTGTAATAGTTCCCTATTGTTCTTCGTTTGGTGCAGCATTGCAGTTTTTGAAACGTTAACTTTAAGACTGGCTTCCTCGTACCATCGCTGTACGCCGTTCAGGGCTCCTTGCATAAGCTCTGTTATAATGGTAGAGTAGGTTCCATGTACGAGCATCGTACCACATCGTCTGCATATTCTTGGGCGTAGAAGCCTTAGTAGCTCATTTACCACCCGATTTCATAACAGGGATGATAGAACGCCTCCTTGAGTGCATTCTTGAGTCGCATCCGCTTCTATGGAGTCTCCATTTAAGTTGGCTCTGACCTGCCGACATTGTAGCATGTTGTAGATCCACCTACGGTACCTCTTAGTACCCCAATTGCTAAATTGTTTAACTTAACAAGTCGTTCTAGTCTGGTGTCTTTCCTCAAAAATGGAAGGCAACTGCTGTACTACCAATTTTAAAACGTGGCACAAGAAATGATGTTAAAAACTACCCTATTGGTAAACTTAGCATAATTCCAAACGTTTTTGAAAAAAAAAATCATGTCTTAATGGGTTTACTGTACTCATTCTGACTAGGAAAGAGTGGGAGGGCAATCAGTTAATAATGGAGACAGATCACTCGATTTGGACAGACGGTTCAAAAATGGACGTCGGAGCGGGAGTGGATATCTTCAATAAAAACTCCCAGGCCAATTATTTCGAAAACTATAAGTGACATGTAAATTCTGTAAACGCCAGTCTTTAGCCCCTATGATTGGCTTCACAACTGTGTAATAAATGGGTTTAAATATTACAAGATGTAGGTGGCGCCATGGTGCAAAGAATTTTTTCGATGACAGGAACTTTTAAATGTTGTGGTTCTTAAAGATAATTAATTTTTGATCAAATTATGTCTCATAAAAATTTTTAATAAATCGAACATGAACGGAGATATTTGGGGTTAAGTTTTTATTAAAATAATTTTAACAAGTAGGTATTTTAATTATAAATATTTTTAATATCCTTTAGCAGATTTTAATTTAATTTTGGTAATAATAATTTTAGTGATAAAACGCTCGTGTAGCGCTAAATTATTACGTCCAGTGACGTCTCAGGGGACGCCTTAACAAATAATATTGGCAAAAAATAAGACGCCACTGGGTTTTTGGTAATTTTTAATTTTTTTTCAGATTAAGCAACTAAAAATATCCATTTATTGTCTGTTAAATTGTTTTCATAACTTGCTTCGTTTTCGAGAAATAAAAATAAAAACAATTTTATTGCATATGCATTAAGAAACAAAACCTATGCTTATGCTTTAATGTTTTAACTTTGCTTTTAAACAACAAAAAATACAACGTATTGATAATTTATGGTTTTGTTTCTTAATGCATATGCAATAAAATTGTTTTTATTTTTATTTCTCGAAAACGAAGCAAGATATGAGAACAATTTAACAGACAATAAAAGGATATTTTTAGTTGGTTAATCCGGAAAAAATATAAAAATTACCAAAAACGCAGTGGCGTCTTATTTTTTGCCAATATTATTTGTTAAGGCGTCCCTGAGACGTCACTGGACGTAATAATTTAGCGCTACACGAGCGTTTTGTCACTAAAATTATCATTACTAAAATTAAATTAAAATCTTCTAAAGGATATTAAAAGTATTTATAATTAAAAACTCGTTAAAATTATTTTAATAAAAAACTTAACCCCAAATATCTCCGTTCATGTTGGATTTATCAAAAATTTGTATAAGACATAATTTGATCAAAAATTAATTATCTTTACGAACCACAACATTTAAAAGTTCCTGTCATCGAAAAAATCCTTTGCACCATGGCGCCACCTACATCTTGTATTATTTAAACACATTTTTTACACAGTTGTGAAGCCAATCATAGGGACTAAAAACTGGCGTTTACAGAATTTACATGTCACTTATAGTTTTCGAAATAATTGGCCTGGGAGTTTTTATTGAAACACCCTGTATAGCGACCTCTGAAGTCTCTCGGCATCTACTAGTTTATATAATTTACATAAGCAACATTGCCTCTTCCTTTCATCACTCTAGATTTCTTTTATATGCCGATGATATAATAGTATATTATTAACCAAGGTTTAGACAGCCATCATTATTGCCCGAGCGGCGAGTTTAAATCACGAGGAGCGAAGCGACGAGGGATTTAAGACGCGAGGGCTATAATAAGCTGTCTAAACCGTGGTTAATATATTATTTTTTCCACTACTACAAACTTTTATATGACATTTATCTTTATAGTATTAATAATTATAAAAAATTGTAGGTAGGTATAAGTATATTTTTTAATCAAGTTACCTGCGCTTTGGAATTGGCAAAATATTTTGTTGTTTTGTCAGGTGGCTTTGTCAATGTCAATTTGTGTTCATTTGTGTCATCAGATTTCACGAGTTTTGCGTTTTGCGTTTTTTTTTTTAAATGAGCGAAGAAAATGTTAGTGATAATATTATGACACCTCCCGAATTAAGGATGGAAGCAGAAAAAATGTTGATTGTATCGATATTTTACAATATCAAGTAATCCAATATGTATTGATAATTATCTGGTTGCCTAACCACAATGAATTGATGTTGTAGAATTAAAAAATCAAGTTACCTGCGTTCAAACAAAATTAGGTTAAGGTCAAAGATCGGTCAATAATGGATTTCAATGGCTTATTATTGACCATGGTCAATAATGACTTATAAGGTAGAGAAAAACGATTTCTAGCGTTAATAATCGGTCAATAATGGCGATGTTATAGGTTAGTAGTGGAAAAATAGTATATTATTAACCAAGGCTTAGACAGCCATCATTATTGCCCGAGCGGCGAGTTTAAATCACGAGGAGCGAAGCGACGAGGGATTTAAGACGCGAGGGCTATCATAAGCTGTCTAAGCCGTGGTTAATATATTATTTTTTCCACTACTACAAACTTTTATATAACATTTATCTTTATAGTATTAATAATTATTATAAAAAATTATAGGTAGGTATAAGTATATTTTTTAATCAAGTTACCTGCGCTTTGGAATTGGCAAAATATTTTGTTGTTTTGTCAGGTGGCTTTGTCAATGTCAATTTGTGTTCATTTGTGTCATCAGATTTCACGAGTTTTGCGTTTTTTTAAAAAATGAGCGAAGAAAATGTTAGTGATAATATTATGTGTACACCTCCCGAATTAAGGATGGAAGCAGAAAAAATGTTGATTGTATCGATATTTTACAATATCAAGTAATCTAATATGTATTGATAATTATCTGGTTGCCTAACCACAATGAATTGATCTTGTAGAATTAAAAAATCAAGTTACCTGCGTTCAAACAAAATTCGGTTAAGGTCAAAGATCGGTCAATAATGGATTTCAATGGCTTATTATTGACCATGGTCAATAATGACTTATAAGGTAGAGAAAAACGATTTCTAGTGTTAATAATCGGTCAATAATGGCGATGTTATAGGTTAGTAGTGGAAAAATAGTATATTATTAACCAAGGTTTAGACAGCCATCATTATTGCCCGAGCGGCGAGTTTAAATCACGAGGAGCGAAGCGACGAGGGATTTAAGACGCGAGGGCTATCATAAGCTGTCTAAGCCGTGGTTAATATATTATTTTTTCCACTACTACAAACTTTTATATGACATTTATCTTTATAGTATTAATAATTATTATAAAAAATTATAGGTAGGTATAAGTATATTTTTTAATCAAGTTACCTGCGCTTTGGAATTGGCAAAATATTTTGTTGTTTTGTCAGGTGGCTTTGTCAATGTCAATTTGTGTTCATTTGTGTCATCAGATTTCACGAGTTTTGCGTTTTTTTAAAAAATGAGCGAAGAAAATGTTAGTGATAATATTATGTGTACACCTCCCGAATTAAGGATGGAAGCAGAAAAAATGTTGATTGTATCGATATTTTACAATATCAAGTAATCTAATATGTATTGATAATTATCTGGTTGCCTAACCACAATGAATTGATCTTGTAGAATTAAAAAATCAAGTTACCTGCGTTCAAACAAAATTCGGTTAAGGTCAAAGATCGGTCAATAATGGATTTCAATGGCTTATTATTGACCATGGTCAATAATGACTTATAAGGTAGAGAAAAACGATTTCTAGCGTTAATAATCGGTCAATAATGGCGATGTTATAGGTTAGTAGTGGAAAAAATATTTAACAAAATACAGACTATAGATGACTATTATAACTTGCACAGTGATCTCAATAGGCTATTGGACTTTTGTAATAAAAATAGCTGATTTTTGAATTTGTCGAAATGAACTAAACCCTGAATTAAAAAAAAGTTAACACTATACGAGATCTCGTTGTACTTTTTGATTCTAAATTGATTTTTAATGCACATAATAAATCAATAGTTAATTCCTGCTCCAGGATTCTGGGTCTTCACCTGTTTGTATCTTCAGTTATTAAATAGATAAATAAATATTGCACTGTTTTGTTAAAGATGTTGTAAAACTTTCAAATTAATTTAAGTTCTTTTACTTTTCTTTGTTCAGTTTTATGATTCATTTTCCTAATCGTAATAAATCTCATTCTTGCTAGTGCTCTTAAAGTTCTTGATTGCCTTAGCAAGAACAGCAGTGCCTCTTATGCTTATAATATATTATTAGAATGCTGCAGAGAAACTACAAAAGGAAAACGAATTTTACTTATTTTGAAGGGTAATTTATGAACAACGCCAAAGAATTCCTTATTGAAAGGTGCAGATAAGCAAGAAAAATGTTATGGTTAAAATAAATGTAACTGCTTTTAGTTAAAAAACAAGATAAACTAAAACTTTTTCTTAAAATAACTTTTATTAAACAGTTATACAACCACACATATTACACATTACGTTTAGTGTCCCGCGAGCAAAAATTATTATCATCAATGTGTGCTTTACATCTAAAGCCGTACTGCTTTGCGGTAGAGGTTAACACCTGTTGGGTGTCAGTAAATACTAGCGTTATCAATCAATTAATTGTTCCTTCATCTTGATTGATTTATCGCTAATTTATCAAATCTCTTAAATAATTCACGGAATGAGTTTTACAGAACAGCACAAAAAAATTCATGGTTGAAGTGTGTTTTCGAAACGGGGTTAATGGTCAATGGAAATAAAATAAGCGTTTGTGCATGGACGGTTTTCGCGAAAATTTTTCTAACATCGCTTTTACTGCTGGGGATTTCTGTAATTGCCTGAGAGGAAACGTGGCTCTGTTTAGGGAAACAAGTTCTATATAACATAAAAAAATAGGAGCTAGAATACCATCTGTAAGAGCTGAATAACTTATTTCAAACGTTAGCGAAATAATGCAGTATACGCCAATAAGTAATTCCAAAACTACTTAAACACCTTCAGGTGAAATAGCGAAAAAAATAAAAAACAAGAACAGTTTTGGAATTGATGAAATTCTCGCAAGTATGATTAAAATTTCGATAAATTTCGTGAATGCAAATATGTTTTGTCATATATAATAAATAATTCATTAAAGTATGGAATTTTTCCGGACCAACTTAAAATATCCACTATTTAAAAAAAAATCTTGAATCATTTGAAAATTATAGACCAATTAGTTTGCTATCGGCGTTTTCAAAGCTTTTTGAATTGGTAATGCGTGAGAGAATTTTATGTTTTATAGAAAAATCGAGTTTGTTGTCTGAAAACCAGTATGGGTTTTTGAAGAAAAAGTCTACTCAAACAGGTATTTTCAAACTAAATAAAACCGTATTGCAATAATTAGAGGATGGATGCTTAGCTGTTGGTATGTTCCTAGACCTTTCAAAGGCCTATGACGGTTTAGATAGGGATATATTGAAAAGGAAATTAAACCTGTATGGTATTAGGGGTAATGCTCTTAAATGGTTACAATCTTACTTAAATGATAGAGTTCAGTATGTAAATGTCGTAAAGGATGGGGTTATAGGTAGGTCACAGCCCTTAGGATTCGAGCACGGAATTGCACAAGAGGGTGTGCTGGGCCCCTTATTTTCGTTATCTTTGTAAATGATTTGATTAATTTGGCAGATCCTTCTAAAAGTATTTTAAAATATGCCGATGATACATATTTATTAACAGGAAAAAATAATGGTATAGACAAAATGGATTGTTGCTAAATGAGAAAAAAGCTTATTGTGTCTCATTTAGAACCAAAGAACTGAGAAACCGGACAATTTTGAGAGTGGTGAAGTGACACTGCTCTTTTCTGAACAGCCAATGTTTTTGGGGGTTTACATTAATGAATATTTGGACTGGTCATACCATATTAACACTAGTTCTGGAATAGTAGATTCTGTAACGAGGCTGGAATAAAAATTCGATCCGAGTGGAAGATTCCGAACGCGGGCGTAGCGAGCGTGAGGAACCACGAGTATCGAATTTTCATTCTAACCGAGTAGCAGACTATATTTTCTCCACGACCAAAAAGTACGAATAAAAACAAATAAAATCTGTACAAAGCAATTAAAAAGCAATTAAGTTATTTATTCGCAATATTCGTAATTTCAGGTGGAGTATTATCCAGTGCCATATCTGATTCATCCGATTGTTCACTCATTTTTTGACTTGCACTAAAATTTGTCTGAAAATAATTATTACAACGCGGCCATTTTTATCTGACACGGACAGTTTCGAAATTCATGGCAACCTATGTTGTTTAGATCAATTACAGAATATTCATTCCGTATCTTGTTATGGAATGAAAATACACGCAAAACGCATAAGAAGCAAGTGTTTCAGAATAAATATTCCAACTCAAGAGCGAGAATTTTTACATTCTATTATCAAAAATGATTTTGGAATTATTGCATTCAGTAATAGGGTCGTGGAGAAAACTAATTCCATATGTTATGCTGTAGGACTAACCAGTAAATACATGAATGAGAAGACACTCAAAATATTGTATTTCGCTAATATTTAGTCTGTTCTTAGTCACGGAATCATTTTTTGGGGTGCACAAAGCCAAATTCAGAACTTACTTGTGATACAAAAAAGAGTGATCAGGGTTATCAAAAAAATTAAGTACCTGGAAACTTGTAAAACGTCGCTTAAAAATAACGGAATCTTAACGGTATATGGCCTATATATTAACGAATGTTTATTATTTTTCTTTTGAAACAGGCAACAGTTTGGTACGTCATTTGAACATCAGTACAATACAAGAACCCAAAATCATCCTTTTTTATTTCAGACATTATTTTGTCCAAGGTAGGTATTTCGTTTTTTAAGTAGAACGAGTGTATGGTTCCTCTAATGGCAGTCTTTTCATCCTCATTTATTACAGTTTCTATTCTTCCTGTACTTCTCTTTGGTGACCTGATGGGGCCGCGTTAATCTTCGTGAACAAGTCGGTATATTGTTGACTGTCCGACTCCAGTCATTTTTTTAACACATTTCAGCTATTTTTTCAACTTTTGGTGGCGAAGAGCGTTCAACACCTTGAGAATAATGGTTTTGCAAGCACTGTATATTTCTTTGATCCTGATACAAAATCAAATGGGCAGCATCTTCCATAAGGTTTCTGAGGGATCCTTTATTCTAAAAATATTTAAAGTTTCTCTTCACGAAAATGTAGATCAATCCTAAAAGCGCTTTATCAAAAGTAAGCCAGCGATATTATGCGCTTTAATTTAGTTAAACTAAATATTGTTTGCGGTGTGTATACAATATGTATTTATAGAATCCAATTAATCAAAATCATTAAGTCTATTTACTTTTCCAGATCAGACAGCGTTCTGACCGATTCATAAATATTAATATCTTAAAAATAGTTCCTGGGATTTCCTACCATCACATTTAATTAAATAAAACAAAAGATGTTCTAAATAATTAACCGAAAAAGTGGAGCAAACTTTCATCGCACCTTCTGTATAATATTAAACCAATAAATGTATGTATACAGAAGGGACTTGTGTGTCATTATCTCGATTCCGTAAACATTCTAACATACTATACAGGGTGAGTCAACTAGAGTAAAGTTCATTATCTCATTTGTTTCGGGAATTACCAAAAACGTTAAATAATACAAAAGTTTTAGAAAATGTTAAGATGCACAGTTTAAAATTATTCTTAAGTATACAGGGTGGTTCAGTAAGGCGTGGCGAATATAACATACGTTTTTTTAAATAGAACACCCTATTTTTTAATTCATTTTTGGATTCTGTATAAAATTCTACAACTTTTATGTAAACAGTGTTATATACCTAAACCTAGTAGTTGTTCTAATATTTTAATTTTTCTCAAAAAATATTAGTTTTTACTCTTATAAAAAATTGACAGTTCCATCATTAGTTCTGAAGGTGGAATATTCATATTTGGTACAAACGTTCTCTTGGGATGACAAAAAAAAACATGCAACCAAATTTAAGTTAGATGCTACAGGGCGTTCAAAATAAATTTATACATTTCGACTAATTTAAATTGAAAAATATTAACTTTTTAAAATGGCACACACTGTATATTATTATTTTTGCTGATAGGTTATATAAAACTCTTCAACTTTCATTGGGTATGTCATATATCTATTTTTGATAGTTTGCGATTTATTTTGATTTTTCTTATTTTTACCCTTGTTTTTATTATATACACTAACGGGACTAACGCAATAAAATAAGTTGGCCATAACAGGACAAAAATTTAGGCATTGTTAAATTTTGAAATATCAATTAAACAAGTAAAAATAGTTTAATTTATTGTCCTAATTGACGTACCGATAAAAATAGTTATGGATTTTCTTTAAAATGAATTAATTGACATGATTTATACAGAAAGTTCTAGACATATGGGAATTTTCTTTATTGTTTCTTTATTGTTACTATATATCTGTTACTAAGGACTACAAAACGTGGTCAGATACAATTTGTCGTTGAAATATTTTAATTTACAGGGTACCATCAAAAAGCCTTTGGAAAATATTTTTTTATTTTATTTCTTTAGCAGTTACCTGCGGCAATTTCGCAACAACTATATGCAATACTATAGTAACGAATATTGACATGTTAGTCAAAAATCATTTACTATTTTTCGACTTATTAACAAGAGCTTTTCGTTAGTTTCGTCATGGTTGTAAAGTTAACGCTGCAGGAGAAAATAGAAGTTGTACTTATCGTCGGAGATCACTATAAACCTATTAGGGAAGCCGCACTCATATTTAATACTAAACACCCTGACAAAATGGTATGTAGCGCCACTACAGCAAACGTAATGAATAAATTTAAAGCTACTGGTTCCGTTGAAAATGTATTTAAGAGACAATACAACAAATGGTCCACAACAGTAGAAAAACACAATGTAATGCAAGCGGTTATCGAAGACCCGAACATTTCTTTAAGAAAATCGTGGAAACTATTCCAGTTGACGTCAAAAAGTCTACTGCTAATAATATTTTAAAAATAAATAAATTCCATCCATATAAACCGAAATACATTCAAACGCTCCTTCCTAGAGATTCCTGGGTATTTGAATGAAGTATTTCCGCACCATTGGATAGGCAGACGTTCAAATATTCCTTGGCCAGCCAGGTCGCCTGACATCACACCCCTGGACTTCTTTTTATGGGGCCGATTAAAAGAAATGGTGTATGAGCATACACCTTTTTTTTAGGATATTGACCATCTTGAAGCAGTAATAACAAATTGTGTCCAAGAAATCACTCCCAATATGATACGGGCGACAGTAAGAGAAATTACAAGGCGTACTATAGTTTGCATGGAAAAAGAAGGGGGCATGTGGAGACATAATTTTTCACTTTGAACTATCTGTTTTTAGATCACTTTTATCATGTAATTGCTAAAATATTGTTTATTATTCACATTCACAATTTATTTTTGCTCTAAGGAAATTATATGTTTTTATTCCTGATAGGTAGATAGGTTGATTTTAGAACATGAAATAGACTCGCATTATTTCTTTACGTAATTGGTTTCTAACAAGAGGTAATGAATGTTCAACGTGTTTTTGATGGTACCCTGTAAATTAAAATATTTCAGGGAAAAATTATATCTGACCACGTTTTGTAGTCCCTAGTAAAATTTTCTTGTAACAATTTGCTTTAAAATACCTAAAAATTGAGGGTACTTCCCTCTTAACGTAATTCTGTGTTTCTATATTTTTTTGCCGCCCTGTACATGATATCTTAAGTTTTAATATGTCAATATTATTTGCGCATCAAGCAGAACTTTTTATAAAGGCTAACTTTTTTTCGTAAAATCAACAATAAAGAAAATTTTCATATGTCTAGAACCTTTCTGGACACGCTGTATACTGGGCGAGGCAGAAAAAAAATTCTTTTGGCAGTAAGGATTTACGGTGCCAAGTACCCCAATAGACGCATGCCAACTAGACAACCTTTTCAATGCTTAATGGAACGGTTTGATGGTAATTGTAGCGTTGAATATAAAAAAATGAAAAGTGATAGATAAACCGAAATGCTACCAATGAGAAAAAAGAAATTGAGATTTTATTTAATGATGAAGATAATCCCACTTAGCTAACTTATGTGACACAACTCAATCTACCGCTAATCGCACCACGAGAAAATTCTAATATTATTCCTTCCAACCCACCGTGATTTTGAACAACGAGTAAGTAGTAACTAAGAAACTTATAGATACTTTAAACTAAACAAAGATTGTTACAAGAAAACCCCGAAAAATTGCCGAAAAACGTAATAACTTAAGAGTAGTAAGAGAACCGAAAAATGTGGATTGTCTGACAAAAACAGCTGACGAACGTTCGTAAGCTGGCCAAGGCTCTGTTGCCATATTTAAATATAATAATATTATTGCTATATCGCGAGTTAGCACTTTTTCAACACCAATAAGTCTACCGTGCAAAAGCAGTATTATTTACTAAATTACTTATGGTCTCTGTAGTTCGAATATCCTTTATTTCAGTTATAAAAAGAACCATGGCAGCACCGCAACGTTTAATTCACACGTCAAATATAAATTAAAACAACACTTCTGTCTTCCTCCACAAATAATATATTTTAAATAATATATTTAGCGATTGTCCAAACATGTTTCGACTACATATATAGTCATCCTCAGGGGAACTAAATCGAGTGTAGTTTAAGTTAAAGTAGTTGCCTCAAATTAATGAGTACAACTTTTAAAATAATACCAAGTGAAATTTTTTTAGTTGAAGAATAACTTGAGTTTACTCAACGTTGTGGATTTGTATAAAAACACATTTTTAAATTATTTTAATTTTTATATTTATTAAAGCAGGAAAATTTACTTATAGGTGTTAAGCATGATGATACCCATATGACATGATACATAGTATCATGCCCATATGAATAGTTTTTAAAAATATAGTATTGTTGATGTGGAATTTATAATAATTAAAATTAAATAAAATAACTTAAAAAACAAATTTTTCTTTTTCGATTTCTCCATATCAACAATACTATATTTTTAAAAACTATTCTGATGGGTATTTTGAGGCAACTACTTTAACTGAAACTACACTCGATTTAGTTCCCCTGAAGATGACTATATATGTAGTCGAAACATGTAGGGACAATCGCTAAATATATCATTTAAAATATATCATTTGTGGATGAAGACAGAAGTGTTGTTTTAATTTACATTACCTACACTCCACTGC
Source organism: Polydrusus tereticollis (assembly GCA_963920685.1). Lineage (NCBI taxonomy): Eukaryota > Metazoa > Arthropoda > Insecta > Coleoptera > Curculionidae > Polydrusus > Polydrusus tereticollis. The sequence goes on along the minus strand of OY987332.1, from coordinate 29,251,954 downwards.
AAGTATGGAATACTTCTTCACACGTCAAATAATTGTGATTTGTTAATGTAATTACAATTGTCTTTAATTAAATTCGCATTTTTTTGGAAAAATGTTTGGTGCAAGTTTAATAACTGATTTTGAAGAGAAAACAACAAAATTAAGAAAATTAAAGGGAAAAAGGAACCCGTAATTAAAAAAATGTAAATATTTTTTTTTTCAAAACCTATGCCTATACGGAGAAAAAGCATATGAAAAATTGTAATCAGCAACCTTCAATTAGTATTTTTAAAAAGTTTTAGTGAAAAATGCATATAGTCTTTATAATGAGCAGACACTGCAGTGCAGAAAATATTCTTTATGGCGCTGTACTAGCGGTACGTCTGCCAGGAAACACAACTTAAGGAAGGTCAGACAAAAAGATTTTTTAACACTGTAATCTGACATCATCCGAACTAACCTAAGCACTAAACTGGACCATGTGTGGACTGTAGTTGTATTTCTATTATGTACCGCACTTGGTGTAATAATATTGTTTTTCCACTACTAACCTATAACATCGCCATTATTGACCGATTATTAACGCTAGAAATCGTTTTTCTCTACCTTATAAGTCATTATTGACCATGGTCAATAATAAGCCATTGAAATCCATTATTGACCGATCTTTGACCTTAACCGAATTTTGTTTGAACGCAGGTAACTTGATTTTTAAATTCTACAACATCAATTCATTGTGGTTAGGCAACCAAATAATTATCAATACATATTAGATTACTTGATATTGTAAAATATCGATACAATCAACATTTTTTCTGCTTCCATTCTTAATTCGGGAGGTGTACACATAATATTATCACTAACATTTTCTTCGCTCATTTTTAAAAAAAACGCAAAACTCGTGAAATCTGATGACACAAATGAACACAAATTGACATTGACAAAGCCACCTGATAAAACAACAAAATATTTTGCCAATTCCAAAGCGCAGGTAACTTGATTAAAAAATATACTTATACCTACCTATAATTTTTTATAATTATTATTAATACTATAAAGATAAATGTCATATAAAAGTTTGTAGTAGTGGAAAAAATAATATATTAACCACGGTTTAGACAGCTTATTATAGCCCTCGCGTCTTAAATCCCTCGTCGCTTCGCTCCTCGTGATTTAACCTCGCCGCTCGGGCAATAATGATGGCTGTCTAAACCTTGGTTAATAATATACTATTAATTAAATAATGTATTATTAGTACAAATTTCGGGAAAATAATTTATCATGAAATTGTTTAAATAGATTGATTTTTAAAAAGCAATACATCTCGCAAAATTCTTTGTAAAAGTCCTGTCAAATTTAATTTCAACAAGAATCGGTAAACAAAGCCAGTGATTAATTAAAGTCGACCCGCAAAAATATCTTTGGACTCGAAAATTGATTAAAAACACGTCTAATAAATTAATCTCACGCATGGGATAATAGGTAGTTTACACCCAAAAATCAGTGATTGTATTTACGAAGACAAAAATAAGTCACGAGCTTTAGTTGTACAAAATTCTGAACTATGCGGGGAGGGTGCAGACCATTGAGCTAAAAAATTTTGGGACTACGCCTAAATTTCGTAGGAATTCATCTTATGCTCCCTTAGGAACGAGGGTCTGGCCCCAAACAAAGTGAAAATCTGCTATACAGGGTGTTATTTGAATACGTCGCCAAACCTTAAGAAGTGATTCTTTGAGTTTTTAGTCCAGTGGCGTCCTGGAAGGCACCTTACTAAGATTTTTGATTACGCCACTGATTTTTTTACAACTTCTTTATATTTTTCGCATTAGGCAACTATAATTATAACTTATTTTGTATTTAGCGTTTTTTTTCATCTTGCGTCTTTGAAAAAGAACATAAGAATCACTTTATTACAATCAATGAAAAAATTTTGTGTTTGATAAATAGTTAAAAATAGTTATTTGCTTTACTAGACAGAAAAGCACAAGATTTAATGCAGCAGCTGGTATTAGTGTTAGGTGTTAGGAAACCAGCTAAGGCATTAAGTCAGCTTTTTTTCGTGAGAAACATAATTTTTTCTCCAAATTTGTTCCAATTTCAGGCAAAATCGTCTTTTTTTATATTTATTACTTCCGTTTCATTATCGATATCAAAATAATAATTAAATTATTTTAACAGAGGCTCTTCGTCACTATGTTTAGCGCTGATGACGTTTGTTGAATTGTTCGTATTTACTTTAATGTCATTGACAATTAAAAAAAAAATTGTTAAAAATAAATATTTCTAATAAGTAAAAATTCCTGTTGTAGTTTGTAGTTGTAATGTAATAAAACCAGTTTTGTGTAATTGTTTTTTTAAAACTCCATCATTTTGTGTTTACCTAATATCATTCTTAATTTTAGTTACCAATTTGATTTAAATTATTACCTGGAACCTTGCATAGCAACGAACTTTTTCTGCCTAGTCAGAAAAAGGCCACTTTTCCGCTTTTAATGTCATTTGGAGAAAAACTGTTTTTGTTATTGTCCATGGACATGGAATAAAGTGATATTTATTTATGATTAAGCAATTAAAATTAAACAAAATTCATTTTTTGAATTTTTTTGCTCAGATTAATGGTTTTGATAAAACAAATAACATTATTCATTACTGCAGTGTTTTTTTTTGTAAAATTTGCGAGAAAAAAATACCATAAGCGATTTTATTTCATAAATGGTTAGGGGGGCATGTGATTAGCTTAAAACCAAATTGTCGGCCCCTCCATCCCTTGGGCGCTTGTGGGAAACTCAAAAAGAATTGTGACTTGATTTTCCGCAAAAACGGTAAGTCGCAGAGAAATATTTTGTAAAGAAATATTGTAGAAAACAATATTCTCCACAATTTATTTTATGGCGTCACTGCGCTACGACTAAATGTGCAGAAAGCACAGGGCGCCAAAGTCGCCTTAAATCACTTTTTCCTTATTTTCGACGCGAAAAATATTTTTTTGCTCAATCGCATAAATACAAATGTTGTAGAGCCCAAAAAATCCTATAAGTTGAGTCCGCGCTTTTTTTTACAATGCACGGTTACGGAGATATAGCGCCTGGAAGTACCAACGGAATGCAGCGTCTTAGCATTCTATTAATATTGACCCTTATCTGGCACACTAATCACAGGAAACTGTTACGAAATAAAACAAATGAATATGGCAAATTAGTTTAATATGCAACCTTGAGTAACTTTAAGTAGAACATCCAGTATATTTTAGAAACATGTAATGCATTTTTTTTTCTAATATTAAAAATATAACAATATTATGTTGATATTTGCTCCAGCCGTTTTCGAGATATTTCAATTTAAAAATGCTGACTAAGTATAGCACTGTTATATCAAATCGCTGTTGCCATGAATAAACAAACGACACTGACATTACAGCGCCATGAAACTCATTAGAACAGCTGTCTAAACTTGCTTAACGGGTAGTTAAAAGATCTTGTTTTCTTGCTTTTTAAAAATAAGCATTTGCTGCATATGCCAAAAAAACATATATTTTCTGGGAACAAGGGCACGGCAAAAATTAAGTGCAGTATATAAGGCCATTATACTGGTATTCTAACGTCGATTTAAAAATATTACTCCATTCTACGAGTTATTATTACTCCATATCAAGATATATCCCCTAATTGTTTTAAAATATCAAGGTCATTTAACATTTTTTTAAATTTACACTTTCCTATCAATTTCCTATCAATAATTTCTGTTCACTATTGAGGTTGATTTGAAGCTAAGTAAATAAATCGCCCATAGTCGATGATTCACAGGGTGCAACCGTTTTGTCAATTCGCCTTAATGTAGGTATATTGATTATTCTATTCTATAACTATAATAAACTTGTGGAGAAAGACTTCGACTTTCCTTTTCCCTATAAAGCATTTTTAGTTGTGGCGTAGTCGTAGTGGTCATATTAGACGTGAGGATCTGTAACAATAGAATGCTACGATCACAGGACATTAAACAAATGATGTTGCATTCGGTTGGTACTTCCAGGCACTATATCTCCGTAACCGCGCATTGTAAAAAAAAGCGCAAATACAATTTATAGGATTTTTTAGGCTCTACAACTTTTGTATTCATGCCATTGATCAAAAAAATATTTTTCGCGTCGAAAATAAGGAAAAAGTGATTTTTGGCGATTTTGGCGCCCTCCACTTTCTGCACTTTTAGTCGTAGCGCAGTGACTCCATGAGATAAATTGTGGAGAATATTGTTTTCTACAATATTTGTTCACAAAATATTTCTCTGCGACTTACCGTTCTTGCAGAAAATCAAGTCAAAATTCTTTTTGAGTTTCCCACAAGCGCCCAACGGTGGGTGGCCGACAATTTGGTTTTAAGCTAATCACATGCCCACTAACCATTTATGAATTAAAATCGCCTATGGCATTTTTTTCCCGTAAACCCGCTTTTCCATAACAGATTGATTATACTATTAATGAACAGGGTTAGGCACAAATGTACAGTAACCAGCAAAAAATGCGCAGCATATGGGAAAAATATTAATCTCGGAATTTAGTAAATTTATTTTAATTGAGAAAAGTACTGCATATTCTCAAACCAAAATAGCACCCATCAAATCCGTTAGAAGTCTTATGGTATGGTACAGAGAAGAACAAGTTGGTATTTCAGCGTAGTCTATTAGAAGAATTTTTTAGAACAATAAGTATCTACCATATAAACCCACATTTCTGCATACCCTTCAAGATAGAGATCTAGATGATAGGCTTGCCTTTTTCCCTTGGTTCCAAGATCAAAAAGAGGATGATCCAAATTTTGAAAATCGTATATGGTTTACTGACGAAGCAACCTTCATAAGCAACGGCACTGTAAGTTTTTAAAATGGCAGGTGGTGTGGTGACCAATCCCTCAGCTTTATAATTAAACGTTAAAGATCAATATTCGTTTAAGGCTTTGCGGTGTGTTATATTAAATACCCATATAGTGGGGGCCGTACCTCTTCAGGGAAAATTTAAATGGCGTTAGATGTTTAGAATCCTTGCGAATTGATTTAAGCGATTATCTGGATGATGCGCCTTTAAACTTCATTTTCAGCAAGATGGTGCTTCTATTCATAGTACCTTACAAGTAAGGGAATGGCTAAATTAACGATTTCCCCACAAATGGATCGGACGGTTTTCAGAAAATAACTGTCCTGCAAGATCACTAGGTATTACTAGTCTACTTTTTCTGGGATTACGTTAAAAATCAATCATTATTATCGATCTTTCGCTAGAGTCAATCCTACTTTTTTAAGGAACGTAAGCAAAGAATTTAACGAAAGAATGATGAAATGTACAAACGATGGAAGAGGACATGTAGAAATATAATATAAATAGTCCTAATTAATATTTTTTGCCTTTGTCTATTTTTCAGTTTAAAAAGTTTAATATGAGTTGTTACTCAATTAAATGTGTATAAAACTTTTATAGTTTAGGTAATACAGCAAACACCAGAAAATTATCATTTGGTATAGACAAAACGAAAAGTTGGGTCAGGGACAACATTTTCATTGAAGGCGCTTTAATTATAGCTAGAGATGAGCTATTCCATTAAGGGAAAATTAACTATGATTAAGTGAAATTATGCAGGAAACAGTTTAAGAGCTGTGTCTGAAATGTTTTCAGTTAATTTCTCTGATAAGTCTATCCCTTCCATTTGATTAATTAAACTTATTATTAGTAAATTTGACTCCAAAGGCACTGTAATCAATAACTGTAAATGATAAACTCAGAATGTCAATAGAGCTGAAGGAAGGGATAATAGAGATCTTGATATTTTACTGCAAGTGGAGGAAAATAAAATGATTAGTACGAGGATTCTTGGGCAAGCCGTAGAAAAACATCAAACCACAGTGTTGCGCACTTTAAAAGGCATAAACATTTTCCTTACAAGTACTGGGTTAGGCATCTGGTTTCATCTATTTATCATAGTGCGCTGTGGAAATAATAATTTGATTTGGACAATTTTAGTGACACATTCCTATATGTCAACAGTTGCAATTTAATTTGTCATGGATAAATTTCCGATAAATCAACGAATTTATGTCGTAAAACAATTCATATTAACTACTAATTCAGTTGTGCAAGTGCAAAGAAATTTTCGTCGCGAATTTATTGTGGAAAGACACGGAAGAATTCCAACACGCCAAACCATAATGAGGTGGGTAAGAGATTTTGAAGTTAGAGGGAATGTTGCATCAAATTTTCGTGGAGGTATACGTACAGTCAGAACAGTCGAAAATATTGAACGGGTAAGACAAGCTGTGATAAGAAGTCCGAATCGATCTGCATCAAGGCAGTTACTTGCGTTGCGCATTTCCAACAGGACATTGCGAAGAATTCTGCATTCTGATTTGCACTTCCACCCATACAAAATCCAAGTTGCTCATAAGTTAAAAGAAGCAGACAAACCAGTTCGTATTGCTTTCTGTAGACAATTTTTACAAATTTTAGAAAATGAGGAAAACCTGTTAAATTTCTTGATGATGTCAGACGAAGCGCACTTCCATTTAAGCGGATATGTGAATAAGCAAAATTATCGTTATTGGTCCGACGTAAATCCACAACAGCTTCATGAACGACCCCTCCATGATGAAAAAGTCACCGTATGGTGTGGTGTTTCAATTTTTGGTATCATAGGGCCATATTTTTTTGAAGAAAACAACAGAACTGTTACAATAAATGCCGAACGTTACGTTAACATGTTACGGGTATTTTTACGGCCCGAATTGCGAAGACTAGGACAAAATCATATTTGGTTCGAACAAGATGGGGCTATACCGCACATACAGCACGACAAACTCGAATTTTGTTGCAAGAAATGTTCCCCGGTCGCTTGATATCAAAATTTGGTGACATAACGTGGCCAGCTAATTCCCCCGATTTGACGGCTCCTGATTTTTTTCTCTGGGGATATCTAAAGGAAAAGGTTTATGAAAGGCGTCCCAATACCATCCAAGAACTTAAAATACGTATTTTGGAAGAAATAAATAATATTGGAGCAGAATTGTTGGAACGAATTATGCAAAATTTTAGATCCCGATTACAAAAATGTATAGATAGTCAGGGAAGTCATTTAAAGGATGTTATTTTTAAAACAAAAATTGCACATATTAATATTGTTATTTTTCATAATTTTGTTTCAATAAAATGTTTTTTGGTCTTATAACAGATTTTTGAAAATAGGTGATACCAAATGCCTAACCCCGTATAAAAAACATCAAGAGCTACGGCAAGGTGATGAAGAATGGAGAATGGTATTCTGTTTTAAGGTAATGGAAAGAGCAAATAATAATAGGGATTTTTTGAGAAATATTTGTTTTACCAATGAACGTATTAAATTATTATTATTTGAATTTACTACAAAATCGAATTGAACCCGCACCAAAAGAGGTTGTACGCAAAAGTCAAAAGATCAGGTATCAAATGTATGGTTATCCTGCCCATAATTCTCTCATGGTTATAGTTACAGCCGCGGTGACAAAAATGCCTTGGAACTCCCAAACGGATGAGAAGCACGTTTTTGTATAGTTTGAGTGTCGTTCTCGAAATCCGTGTGGTCGAGTAGGGGTCTGGCGCTCGGCGGTGAGCGGCTATAATATTTTTTCCAAATTTTGACCAGCGGTTTAAAAAAACATTTCCCAAACAGATGAAAATTACTGGAGGGCATCTAGGCAACCCCCCAATTACCGGAAAAATATTTTCATCCGATTTGATCCTTGCCGTGACCTCCAGTACAATTAAATGGACCCAAACTCCGAAATTTTAAAAAAAAAATCAGCCGCATGCATGCAACCGGACTAAAAGGAATCGTTATTATTTATGTTATTAAAAAAAAAAGTTTTCATCCAAAATAAGCCTGGCTAAACTATGCCAAATAACAATAAACCTCGCCAGCACGCGTGATTTTGATCCCGGAATTCTCCGTAAATTTTCTGCGAGATTTATAGCGAATTCCATTGGTAAAAAAAGTGCGGAACTAGTGCAAAATTTGAAAACCATTGGACATTTTAGTGCAAGTATTTGTAAACCATTGGGAAACCGGTGCAACAAATGTTGCACCGAGTGCAATCAGTTCCGCACGTGCTCTTGGAGATCGTGCTGCACCGAAACTGGATGAAAATGTCAAAAAATACGTTTTGATTTTTTCGATTTTTAAAATTCTATTTTGTCTCAAATTTTGTCCAGTGGTAAGTAAAATCATTGAGGATTGAGAAGTATTATCATCAACTTTGTTGGAAAAATGCACTCAAGGTCTAATCTGAAAACCATTGGTACTCAAATAGTGCAACACTTTTTGTGCACTGGTGCAGTTTTACTGACATACCGGTGCCGCACTTCTTTTACCAATGGAATTCGCTATTAGATGGAAGTTTCGTAAACTTATTTGTCTCTGATTTAAAAATATAAAAAAAAATGAAATGCTCCCGAGAGGCGGTAAAATGTTGAGTGACTATTCAATGGTAAGTAAAAATTTTCATGCATGTTCTGGAAGATCTGGTCTTGGCCGCAATAAATTTGGATGAAAATAATTTTCTGTAGGTGTCAAAGAACCTGTGTGCAAATTTTCATCCATGTTGGAATTACTTTATCAAATTTTGCCCATTTAAATTTTGAAAAAGTGTTATAAAGCGATGGCGACACATGGAGCAAAAAAAATTTGTTTACATATTCTCAGACACGAAATCTAGCTCTCCGCCCAATTTCAAGTTTAAATGAGCAAATTCCGCCCCCCCCCCCTTTTCCATTTATTTTGAGACCCTAGAAGAGCTCTTTGCAAAGATCAAATCGGTTGAAAATATTTTTCCGGTAATTGGGGGGTTGCCTAGATGCCCTCCAGTAATTTTCATCCGTTTGGGAAATGTTTTTTTAAACCGCTGGTCAAAATTTGGAAAAAATATTATAGCCGCTCACCGCCGAGCGCCAGACCCCCTACTCGACAACACGGATTTCGAGAACGACACTCGAACTATACAAGAACGTGCTTCTCAAGGCATTTTTGTCGCCGCGGCTCTAACTATTAGGGAATACTTGCAAAATATTTTTAACGGAAATAATATTGGCCCACGGTACCTAATCCTTTGGCCAGTCAGGTAACTTAAAAAATTTTATTTATAAAGATGTGAAATTTGAAAATCTAGACTAGCTAAAAAAAAGTATTTTGTTAGAATGCAACAGAATTTTTCAATAGCATCTCAGTAATGTTAGAAATTAATTTTATGATCGGTTAGGATATTGTTTAGCTGTTAATGGAGGGTTGAGGGTTGTTTGAATATTTAATTAATTTAAAGAAATAGTCTATTCTCAAAGTGGAGTTGAAATATAGAGAAAGGAAAGAAAGTCAAAAAGTCTTTCTAAACTGATTTAATAAAGAGCCATCAAAGGCTCAATATTATGATAAACAGTCTACATGTTTCGAAGATAGTGACTTTCATCGTCAGGAGACAAAAGAAGTGTTGCTGTTAGTATTAGCACTTAGCAGTAGAGAGAAATTATTAGTGTAAGGTGACTTTGGTGGAGCTTTAAAATTTGAAAATGTATTAAGAAGTGAACGTAATCAGCATACTGAAATCTTAAATAAAAATTTTTTAGTTAAAAGTACATGTGAAAGATTTGTCACATTTAGTAGGTTATAAAGAAAAATGACGTTCTTCCTATGAAAGTTTTCAGAAGGGATATATAAATGGAATTGTGGGACATTCCAATTCATGTCATGATATTTGTTTAAAGGCACGGAAGAAAGATTTTGTTAGAATTTAAGTGCGATTTCCATTTTGTTGAAAACTAATTTATAAAGGTTTAAATAGTTATTTATGATGTGAGTATTAAAAGTGATGTTTTATTTTGTGAGTGAAAAAGTTTGTGAAATGAGCGGAGCGTAGCGGAGCGAATTGAACAATTTCACGAACAAAATAAAATTACTTTTAACACAAATATCATACAATGTTTTTTGTATAACTGCCCTATTTCGATAATAAAATAGGGGAATTTAGAATGACATTAAACTTCAAAATGCATTTTAATATTCAGATAATCACAAGGTTGGTGTGAATGACAAACGTTGCCAACGCTATGGTTACTAACAAATGCTTGTTTACAAATAAAAAAGATGCTGTCATTTAAATAATTACGTTCTTGTCCAATTTTTTTCTTTGGTTCTTGACTGCTTAATATGTTTGTCGATAGTGGAATAATTAATAAAAGTGTTGATTTGGTTGTTCCTGTGGATATTGAAGAGTCTGCAAGAAGAGCAACTTTGGAACTCCTAAAATTATTATTATAATTTTATTTCATTTCATCATAAGAAAATGTAGTGTTAAAAATATTTTTAACACGCTTCCACGTAAACAATCACTTTTAACACTGTTGACTGTTATTAAAAGTGTCACTTTTAATGGCAGTTGTACAAAAAGTCTTTCTTCCATGCCTTTAACAAAATATCATGATATGAATTGGAATGTCCCACAATTTCATTTATAATATCCCTTCTTAAAACTTTCATAGGAAGAACATAATTTTTCTTTTTAACCTAGTAAATGTGCTAAACCTTTCACAAGTACTTTTATTTAAAAAAATTTTATTTAAGATTTCAGTATGCTGATTACGTTCACTGCTTAATACATTTTCAAATTTTAAAGCTCCACCAAAGTAACCTTCCACCAATAATTTCTCTCTACTGCTAACACTAACAGCAACACTTTTTTTGTCTCCTAAGGATGAAGGTCACTACCCTCAAAATATGTAGACTTTTATCAAAAAATTAAGCCTTTGATTGCTCTTTATTAAATCAGTGGAGAAAGACTTTTTGACTTTCTTTCCTTTCCCTATTTAATTAATTAATGATGTTGTAAAAATCTGTAATCTTAGGTATGTTATGTTAAATTAAAGACTTAGTAGGAAAAACATAATGCTGTCTTATTTTGGATGTGTGATTGCCGGATTGATGAACCAAAAATGTATTTTAATGTGAAATAATTTTTATTCGTTATGTCCAGCTTTACGTCAATTTTTGACAATAGCGTCATAGAAATTATTTGCTGGTGTTTGCTGTATTACCTACCTAAACAATGAAAATGTCGTAATTTTGCCATCACATTTAATTGAATAAGTTAGGATTGGCTTATTAACATGTGTATTTAAACTTGACATATGAGTATATTATATCGGCCTCTTCAAAAATATATTATAAAATTTCTCTCTAAAATGTACAGGGGAGCCAATATTTAGCCACTTCAAATTATACATGAGATTTCCTATGTTCAACTTCATAACCCGGTAGAATATTTTATTTAAAAAAAAATGAAATTTAGACAGTGCTTAATGTGCCCCTATATATTAACGAATTACAAAAGAAAATAAAAGAACGCAGTAAGTTTCAACTCAAGGTATGTAATAAGAGCCACCAAACCTCAATTTATTTTAGTAATAATGAAAATAAAATTAAATGTTTCTGTCCCCGAACGAAGATTACTAAAATAAATTAGATCTAAACCTTCTCTCAAAGCCACTCTAAAAATAAATTAAAGAAGGCTCAAGAAAGTTTTCTGGCTCAAGCTTTAAATGTTTTAAAAAGTCGATAACAATTTTAAAATAAAAAAAAAGATTTAGTTCATTACGGTAGAACCTGGATAGTACACTGAAAAACAAAATCTTATTTCTTTTTGATGATTAAATTAATGATCTTTTTTAAGGGAAATTAATCAAGAAGGAAACAAATTTACTTTTAAAAGAGTCGTTCTTTATAGAAGGTTGTGCTCCCCCAAGAAATATTTTTGTACCGGGTGTTCCACCTAAGGAGGTAATCGGCTATATCTCAGAAAGTAATAACACTAGGACTTTAAGAAAAAATATACATCGATAAAAGCGGCCAAGAGAAATGGCTGGAAATTATTTTCAAGTTCGAAAAATTACCGCTAGGGGGCATAAGAGAACTTTCAAAATAGAAATGCCGATATTCTCTTGATTTTTCTTAATAAAGATAATATGTTAAAAATATAAGCATTGTATTCTTCATAAAATTATGCAACTTTATGTTAGGAATCGTTTTTTTCTATTTTCAATAATAAAGTGGTGGGAGAAACTTTTTTCCTTTAGTTATAGTGTCAGTTGTTGTTTAGTTAGTCATTAGATTATATTTTTTGAAATCGCCGTTTATTTTGAGTGTTTTCAAAATGCGACTGTTGCTGCCAGGATATACGCTCTTAGATTTCCTGAAAGGCGCCAGTACGGAAGCAGAATGTTCACTCGCCTAGCCAATCGCTTGGGGTCGAATTAAGGATCTCGTGTTTACTACAAGACCTATAACAAGGGAGGATATGATTCAACGGATCTTAAACGCTGTTCGAAGCATATCAAGAGCGGAAATAGAAACAGCTGTCTTGTCGACGAGGGAACGATTGGAATTATGCATTCAAAATGATGGGAGACAGTTCGAGCATCTTGGACGTCATTAAACCAGAGATTTAATTGATTAATTAATGTTTTAAAAAATGGCCTATTTTTCCATATTAATTATTATTATCATCCCTAATTTCTATAGTTTAACAAAATATATCACGTTGCGTTTTTCAGTTCCTTATAGTAACTTTTCCTCCTCTATAAGCTGATGGGGTTAGTTTTTTAATCCGACGTTTCGGATTCGAGCGACCATCATCAACTTTTTTTATTTTAAATACGGACCTGGATTTTTTATTCCACTATTTAATAGCCTTTATAAGCCTAAAATAAAATATGATGAAAAAGTCATATCATAACATTTGATTTTTTTTGAGAAAATCCTTATTCATTGAGGAATTACGGAAATACGCCATCTAGTGGCCACCATCAGAATCAATATGGAATAGTTAATAGATCTGCGTGTAGAGGAAAAGAAGGTTTTTTTTTCAAGGCCAAGTTGAATAAAATCGGTTTATCCAAAGCAGAGATATCAGCGTTTGAAGGAAAAAAAAGTTTGACCTTCTCCCACCACTTTATTATTGAAAATAGAAAAAAACGATTTTTAACATAATATGTAAAGTTGCATAATTTTTATGAAGAATACAATGCTTATATTTTTAACATATTTTTATTAAGGAAAATCAAGAGAAAATCGGCATTTCTATTTTGAAAGTTCTCTTACGCCCCCTAGCGGTCATTTTTCGAACTTGAAAATAATTTCCAGCAATTTCTCTTGCCCGCTTTTATCGATATATATTTTTTCCCAAAGTCCTAGTGTTATTACTTTCTGAGATATAGCCGATTACCTCTTTAGGTGGAACACCCGGTACAAAGTGGTTAAAAATTAACAATACGTAAATTCGCTAAGAGGAAACTATTTTAATTTTGGCCAAGAATAATAATAAAATAGGTTTATTGATATATTAATCGATTTCTTTTATTTATTTATCTACAAGGACTATTAAAAGTAGACTTTTTAAGGCTGAACTACAGTAAAAGTTCGCGAAATCTTAGTTTTTCTATCCGAAATGTTCACCACTAACGTATCCAAATCCTTGATGTTATCGATTGTCAAATGACACAGCTCTTCTCTGCGAAAAGCATAAAATATATAAATAAAAATACCTTTATATTACGTAATTAAAACTTTACAGTTATTATTATTAATGTGGTGGTGATATTCAGCTATGCTGCCCATATAACCACCCGACGAAGTGATAATGGAAAAATACTTCTTGGCATTAAAATATGATAGATATGGTCCGTCTATCTATCTTACAAACTCATTATAAATGCTCATGCCTTACCGTCATAATAACCTATTGCTTGAGGTGTAAGATTCGATCTGGGGACTCCAGGTACGGATCTATTTAAAGACTATTATATTATTATATTTTCTCAGCAATCTTCTTAAAATAATTAGGGTAAAATAAAATAGGTTTATTTTAGTTATTTAAATATGCTGATTTTTGGTTTTAAAATTCAGTTATATGCTTGTACTGGTTTGCAGAAGTTATTTGTTGCCAATTAAACGTGATATCTAAAAATGTTTCGTATGTGGGAAGAAACCAGTACGCAAGTGGATCTACGGATCGTGATAAAAATCAATTAAAGCGTGATGTTTTATCAGTTGACACAAAAAAAGTTTTCTTCGACGTTTATACCACCCTTCTTGAACGTGGTTTTTCAAAATTTGGTGTAGTGAAGGAAGCAGCAGCTTTGACACGCAGGCCAGTGAGCACAGTATGGTTTGTTCTAAATAAACCTATAGTAGAAAAATATAGGCCATGTACAGGGAACGAGTGATCCCCACTTTAAAAACCCTATTGCAAAGATTAAGAAGAGATAATACAGGATTATAGTGTTGTCGTGAGACTCTAAGGAGATGTATTTTAAGAAACGGTTTTAAAATGAAAAAAATTAACAAACGACAAGTAATTATGGAATCGGCCCGGTTAAAAAGATGGAGAATGGAATACCTAATTGCAGTCCATGGATGTAGACAGAATGGAAGGGATAATATTTATTTGGACGAGATGTGTTATGACACACACGAAGTTCCAGATAAAGGCTGGGTAGATTTATTGGGTCAGTGCAGAACCAAAGCTCCATCAAATAAAGGTAAGGGTATAACAATAATTCATGCTGGGACAAAGAACGGATTTATACCAAACGCTTTGATCTTATCAGCCAAAAATATAAAGGACTCCCTTGTTGATTATCACGATGATACTACGGCAGAACTATTTGAAGAGTGGTTTAAAAACAAATTATTACCAAATATACCACCAAATAGTGTGATAGTGATGGATAATGCGAGCTACCACTGTCGTAGTTTAAATGAAGTTCCGTGTTCCAATGACGCAAGAGTTACCATCCAGGACTATATGATGGAAAATAATATGTATTTTGAGGAAAATTACATAGAAAAGCAATTGCTCGAAATTTTAAAATCATTTTCAATAAAAAAGAAATATTATTGTGACACTTTGGTCGCAGAAATGGGTCATACCGTATTAAAACTTCCTCCTTATCATTGCATGTTCAACCCAATTGAACATATATGGCACCAGCTGAAAGCATCGGTAAGGAAGAGTAAAATGTTTCGCCAACCTTAAATTCTTCTGTGACAGCTTTAGTACAGTCAGAGATGCAAAATATTCCAATCAATAGCTTTGGGTATGTGGAACCTGTATAAAAATTACTCTTTTTATGGTCCACTGATGTAACTTCGTCGCTTTGACCTGTTGCCAGATTTGGATGATAAGATTAAATTATAATTTATTAAGATATTCCATAGTCAAATAGGCAACATTCTACTTTTTTATCCGCATTTTTCTCTTAGGGTAAGCCTCGTGCTTTGAACTTTATTTTAAGTTATGCCATAATAAATTAAGTACTATTCTTTGGAAAATTCTACTTATTTATGCCGTATCCCAGTTAAGAATGAAAATATTAGTAAAAAAATGTTAATTCACACAATGAAAATAATGGCTTTCTTATTGCAAATCAATTCACAAAGGAATACATAGGTCCAAAAAAAACTTAATAATAGGCCCTAATTTATTTAATAATAATATGCCGACGGAAACCATTAAAATAAATTAAGTAGAAACGTTCCCAATTTCCACCAAAATTTGTATGTTGCGGTTTTAGGATTGGGAATTACCAATATACAGGGTACCAAAGATGTGTTCAGACGAAAAATATATGGGGTCTTTGGAGAACAAATTAGGTACACAGAAAAAAAGAATTCTTACGAATAGAAAACTGGGAAAATTAGGTAGTTTTCTCGACAGCAATGTTTTTAATGAAAAATGTTTGTTTTGCGCGAAAAACATATTCTTACCAAAGAAATAATAACGACTTTTTCTAAAACTTTATTATTCTTGGAATACATCTTTAAACCAAGTATAGAATGACATTCGCCCTTAATATTATTATTCAATTGCAATATTTTAAATAACGACGTTTAGTAATAAAATTATTACAAGTAACTTTTATACTTACAAATAGAAATGTTTTAGATAAAGCATGTGGATTTCTTCGGTGAAGAAAACTAAATAAGAATATGATACTATTGTGGTATAATCTACTGGCCAGATCAAAGGTATGCTGTAAGTTTTTAGATACATTTCGAATTGAAATATTTTTTTACCTACACTGAACACAGGTAAGATCTTGTAAGGATGATAAGCATGTGATCGAAGCGTTTTCTGTATTTTTTTCCGTGATATGCCTAAATGATTATGAGCATCTTCAATAGAACGGGTTAGATTTTCTTTAGAAAAAAAAAAATAGTATAAGAAAACAGTAAAAACCTTACTAGCCATATCTACCTTTAAAAAACAACAGAATATCTAACTCTTTATTCAAATCTTTTTGAACTACTTTTCGTTTTCTTTTTATAGATTTTCGCAGTCGAAATCATCTCTCGATATTTTTAAATGTATTTTTGGATGGAAGCGGCAAATTAGGATATAGTTGCCGATATTCTTGCCTCGCCTTGTATGCATTTGAATTATTTTTATAGGATATACGTAAAAATTCACACTTTTCTTTCTCGGTATACTTCATTTTCGGATGATGACAATAAACTAAATAACAATATTGCGTGTCAAAATCAAACAATTCATTCGTCCATGGCTACCCCGATTTTAATATTATTTTTTAAAGAAAATTTTAATTCAAAATATTTTCTAAATAGCTTGGAAGAAGAAAGGTATTAAACTATATATTTTTGAAATCACTAAGAAATGCCCTTCCCAAATATCTATTAATATATAGGGTGTTCCATTTAAAATAACACAAATAGTGCAAAAGGTTCCAACAGTCTTTTGTTATTTCCGATACTTTTTATAAAAAGTTCAGATAAAATTCTACAACTTTATTCACCCTAGTTTTTTTTTTCTCTATCAATAATGCCGTTAGCATATGGGTCAATATATACGGAATGACCCTGTACAAACGCTGCTTGTATTGCCACTCACCATTTACTCTCACCCCGTTTCAAAAATACGCTGCAGTCACGAATTTTTTGAGCTATACTTGTAACGACTGTTAAAGATGACGGACTGATTCCACAGCTCTTGTCAATATTTTACGTAATCTCGTTTGACAAACATTCAAAAAAATTCTTTATTCTTTTTCATACTGCAAACTTACACTTTCTGCAATTTCTAACATGAAATCGGGAATATCTTGATATAGAATTAATTTGATTAGACCTAAATACCTAAATTATTAGTGATAATATCCTCATAACTTTTATGACAACAATAATTATTCCTTAGAAGTTATCCTATAGTTAGAATTAACAGGACATTAATAACTTGAACCTTAGCATGATGTTTTCTGATTTTCACGAGGGTTTTAAAAATAGTATATGGTAAGTAATAATTATTATTTACAGCCGGAGCGGGAAAATCTTGACGTTTATAAACCTTGTTTTGACTTTTTGCATCTCTTAATTTTGATTGGATTCATATGGTTGTACTCACGTTTTTTTTTCGTATATGATAAGGCACAGCACTGCAGGATTAATCCTTTATGGCGCTCTGCGAGCGGTGCGTGTACACAGGAAACGATTCACGTTGGGGAACACGGCCTCAGGGAGGTCGTTCCAAGTGATGACGTTCTCCAGATGAAAGAATTATTAGGTGGTTCAAGAGACACTAAGCTGAACCACGTACGGGTGGGCTGCAGTGGCTCGTCATGTATTTCTAACATGCACCGTTCTGGGTGGAATCAAGCGGTCAACCTCAGTTCAGCACTTGCCATGAAAATATTTGCAAAATAGACTCAAGTCGTCAACTTGCCTTCGATGTTTAAGGCTTTCCAGGTTTTTTGTCAGATCATGGTCACCGATCAAGCGAATGGCTCTTTTTTGAATGGAATCTAGCAATCTCAGGTATGTTTAGGAGCAGAGCCCCAAATATGCGAGCAGTACTCCAGCGATGATCGTCTTTGGGCTATATAGAGCATCAAAAGTTGTTGGGGTGTATAAAGGTTCTTAGTTCGGAAAAGTATTCCAAGCTTCTGCGAGGCTGCCTTAGCAATGGCCGCAACGTGACTATCCAAATTGACGCCCAATAAATGAATTGCTGAAGCTAAGGGAATCGAGTGGCCCGCCATGACTATATCCGGTTCTTTAACATTAAATTTTCTAGAAAAAACTGCCGCCTGGGTTTTTTTTAGCGTTAAACTCTACTTGGTTACTGTGACCCTAAGACAGTCCGAGCATCCAAAGTAAAAGTTGAAACAAGTGTGCTGTCATCAGCGAAGCTATATATAGGATATTTAGTTTTTTCCAAAATATCGTTAATGTATAGTAAAAAGAGGGTGGGCGACAATATAGAACCTTGAGGGACTCCGTCGTTGATGTTAAATGCGTCTGAAAGAAATCCGCCCATTGCCACTCGTAAAGAACGGTCTTTAAGAAAGCTTGACAGCCATGAGCATGTGCAAGTAATGACACGCCGGCAAAGAACCACCTGACTGTATCTTGTGTCTTTTCCGAAATGCATTATGGCGCTTTCTAAAAATTGACATAAGAGTGAGTAACAAGGGAAATTATGTAACATGTAGTGTGAAATCCTGGCAATTTGTCGGAATATTAGTTTTCCATATGCAAGCGCTGAGCATTATCAATTTCTAAACCAAAATACCTACTTCGGGAGAAGTGCACATTTTCACATTTGTCATATTTTTATCAACAAATGAATACAATTTTTTATATTTTCGAAACCTTTTCACACCGTTTGATTTTTAAGGTATATTGGAGGTCAGCTCAAGTTTTAGCTTTAGAGCTTAATAAAACTGTGCCTCAAATCGGGTGAAAAATTTAACCTACTATGACTAGAACTGACCTGAGCCAGCCCAAAAAAATCGCACAATACAGGGTGAGTCGGGAGGAATGGGCCTAACTCTAAGGGTGTAATATATGCATCAAAATAATAAGAAAATACTCAAATGTTGTTATCCAATATTCATTTGTTTCCAAGTTATAAGGCAAAAACAAAATATTGCATTAATTTAGCTTTCCTGTAATAAATGTTATTATTGTTTACTTTTGATTGTTGTACTGTCACCATCCTATTAGTGTTAGTATAAAATGTTACACTGCTTCACCGTTAACTTTCGGATTTGTATCATTTTAATTTTATAAAATGCCACACATTTATTCACATCTCGAATACGCCAATATGGTTTTTATTTATGGTTTGTGTAATGTGTAATGGGAATGCTACAGCGGCTGCTGAAGAATATCGTGAACGATTTTCACATGAAAGAACACTGAACAGAAAGGCCTTTTTCAGAGTTTTCAACAAACTCTGCGAGACCGGAACGCTTCCAAGTGCTAATGTAACATCCGAACTCCGAACGAGCCATTCAACAGGATTTAGAATAAATAGAAAATGTTTTAGCTTCAGTAGAAGAAGATGCGACGACAAGCTCACGAAGAATTGGAATTCAGTTGGGGATTCTCCAAAAAAGAGTGATCAATACGCTTTACGAGCAAGGCTTATACCCGTACCATGTACAGCGTGTACAGAATCTTCAACCTGGAGACTACGCCAAGCGTATGCAATTTTGTGAGTGGATAATTAATAATCGTCATCTTTTACCGCACATACTTTTTACTGACGAAGCTACATTCACCCGTGACGGCATCAATAATAATCGAAACTTCCATGTATGGTCGGACGAAAATCGTCAAGCAATAGTCGAAAGTATTTTTCAACACAGGTTTTCAGTAAACGTGTGAGGGGCATGATGGATAATAATTTAATTGGCCCTTTTCTTTTGGAAAATCGCCTTACAGGGGATCACTACTTAAGTTTTTTACAAAATGAATTGCAAGGACTACTGGAAGAGATTCCTTTAAACATCAGAATTGAAATGTATTATCAACACGACGGAGCACCTGCCCATTTCGTTCGTCGGCTCAAGCAATATTTAGACCAAAGCAGGGTTTTGGATTGGTCGCGATGGTCCTATTAGTTGACCTCCTAGATCGCCAGACTTCACGCCGTTGAAGTACAATGTATGGGGTTGGTTAAAAACTGAGGTTTACAAAGTAAAAGTAGATACTAGGGATGCATTAATTGGACGCATTAGAAATGCTATTATACTGAATATTAAAGAAAGGCACGAATCAATTAGAAGATCCACGCGCGCCCTTCGTAAACGAAGCAGGAAATGTTTGGAAGTCAATGGCGGTATTTTTGAAAATTTACTAAACTAATGATTTATTTAAAACAATTTTAATGTTGGATATTTTGGTTTAACAATATTATTATTTTATTTAACGCTGTAACTCGAAAACAAATGAATATGGGATAACAACATTTGAGTTTTTTCTTATTATTTTGATTCATAGATTACACCCTTAGAGTTAGGCCCATTCCTCCCGACTCACCCTGTATATAGCATTTTTAGTTTTTTTTCCCAAAGATCGTTAATGTGTAGTAAAAAGAGGGTGGGCGACAACATAGAACCTTGAGGGACTCCGGCGATGATGTTAAATGTCTCTGAAAGAAATCGGTCCATCGCCACTCGTAAAGAACGGTCTTTAAGAAAGGTTGACAGCCATGAACAAGTGCATGAACACGTGCAAGTAATGACACGCTGGCAAAGAACTACCTGACTGTATCTTGTGTGTTTTCCAAAATGCATTATGGCGCTTTCTAAAAATTGACATAAGAGTAACAAGTAAAATTATGTTACACGTAGTGTGAAATCCTGGCAATTTGTTGAAATATTAGCTGTTTTCCATACAAGCGCTGAGCATTATCAATTTCCAAACCAAAATACTTCGGGAGAAGTGCACTTTTTCACATTTGTCATATTTTTATCAAAAAATAAATACAATTTTTTATACTTTTGAAACCTTTTCAAACCGTTCGATTTTTAAGGTATATTGGAGATCAGCCCATGTTTTAGCCTTACAGCTTAATAAAACTGTGCCTCAAATCGGGTGAAAAATTTAACCTACTATGACTAGAACTAGCCTGAGCTAGCCCAAAAAAATTGCACGGTATGTCGGATCGGTTTTATTCAGTGAAAATGAGGACCATTTTAATATAATATTTTGTACACATTATTTTACCGAAATCAAAAAAAAAAACTCGCCTAAATACTTTGGAAGTAACAAAAATATACATTACCAATAATTAAAAAAAAAAACAATTACCTACCGCAAAGACAAGCAGATAAATGCACCTAAATTTTATTACACAACAACAAAGCTAAATATCCAACACTACAGAGAAATAAACGTCTTTTTTTACAAACATTACATTTTCAAAATCTGGGTAAGTAATTCAACAATATAAAACTTTCATTCAATTCAAATAGAAAGACGCGCGCGTCGCGATATCTTCAGGCGCTTCAGCGGTACAATTTCCAAGGAATCCGTCCGAAATGCGATCGTGATACTGACTGAAACGGTCTCTCTCCTGAAAGCTGAAATTCAGATATTGGCGGTATCAGCAACCTGTAGTGCAGGATTTTGCGTCAAATGAAAAGTATTGTTGTCCAGCGTATTAATCGGCTCTATATAGTGTGTTGGATCGAAACTTTGTTATTATTTTGATTTATTGGCAGGGGACTGCTCTATATAACAAGGTAGAATCACAAGCGAAAAGGCCAGCACGAAACATCACCTAAAAGACCTACGCTATTTAGAAGCACTAGCAATGACCCACAATTAGCTTAAGTATTAAATGATGGCGACAAGTTACGCCCTTGTTTATAAATAATTTTTAAAATATTATAAAGTGGCGTGGGGCGATCTTTATTTATTATTGTTATGTATGATAATAATTATGTAGCAATTCTAATATTAGTTAATCAGTAATTTAACCTTAAAACTCACCTGGTATTCTATCTACCTATCTATCTTTCTACCGTTGGTAACATTGTTGACATGTTGAGTTTGACATTAGTGGTTATGTTTTTGATGTTGGAAGCCGAGAAAAACAAACAACGAGAAGCGACAATATGACATTTGGCGAAATCATTGTAGTGGGAGGTAACGCGGTCAACTGTCATAAGTTTAAGCCGACCGTGTTTCAGCCGTTATTCCGCTAGTCAAACAATATGGTGTATCGCTATTTTGAAGAAAATTTAAATGCAGATAGATATCTGGACGTACACCAATCAAACCTTTTCGATATCCGTGATGATGTTCCTTTTCCCTTTACATGAAGTATTAGAGATTTACTTTCAACAAGATGGCGCCCCTACCCATAACGCTCTTCGAATAACAGAGTAGGTATTTAAATGCTCACTTTAAAAACCGTTGGATAGGAACACATGAACCTATAAGGTGGGCACCAGGATCTCCGGATCTAACACCTCCATTTTATTCTTTGGGGAGTGTTGAAAAAGAAAATTTATAAAGAAGTCATTTTAACCCGGGAAAAACTTGATCAAAGAATTCATGAGGCTTTTGCAGAAATAAAACCATTACACATCATGAACGCCTTAAAATCCGTTCGAAAAAGATGTCAAGAGTGCATTGAAAACAACGGAGGAGTTTTCGAACATTTGCGATGAGTCCCATTATTTTTTACCTTAATCTGAATCTTTATTTCTTTTCAAAGTAATAAAGTTTAAATAAATCGCCTACGAAATCAATATAATCCATGGTGTGTTATATATTTGAAAAGAGAATTTAAATTGCTATCTTTTTGGATTAAAATATATAGGGTATTCCATTTAAAAAAATGAGGTTAGATCCGATAAATCTTTACCTGACCCCGTATACTTATTCAGAAAATGGCAGATTATTCAACAATCGTTATAAAGAAACTTTTCTATAAAACATTTTTCTGTATCTCTTTTAACTAAGAAAGTATAGGGTAATTTAAAATTGTCAATTTTTTTGGATTTTCCCCCGTATCTCCTAAGCGAGCGAAAATTTTCAAATTTTGATTTTACCATTTTAAGTTTGACCCAAAAAGAGCACACGACACCCATAGTACTTTTTTGATAGCACTAACAATTACGGAGATACCTATAAAGGTGTCGAAAATGGGACACCCTGTACTGTGTGTATCCTTTGAAATTCTTATTTTTTAAAATAATCAGAAATCAATGATATAATAGTGATTGGAACTGATTTGGAAGCTCATCGCAAAGAAGATAGGGCATGCATATAAATCCAAACCCCTCATTTAAGGACGATAACTAAACGTTGATCTGCAGCGAGTTTTACCTACTCCTTATCTGACAACTGGTTTGGTGTTTTACAAAGGAAAACTTCATCATTCTATTAAAATCATCAATTATAACTTTCTGATTTCCAGTCACACTTATATGGAGTGTGATTCCGATCATGCTACGACTGAAAAATATAAGAAAAAGACTGATAAAGAATAAGAATGGCTAAACGATCAGGTTTATCCAAGAATCCGAAATTTTAGGTAGTAGTAATGGCAATGCAAGACTTTTTAAACTTTTCTATTCTATTTAAAGAACCACTTATCTGTGGTAATATATTAAGGGATAGGGAAATTATCGAAAATCATCCCGAAGATTTTTTGCCGTGGAAATCGCTCTCGGGCAAGCCATTAATCCTAATGGCAAAAAATCTGAGAATGATTTTCGGATTATTTCCCAATCCCGAAATGTATTTTGAAGATTATTTACCAAATAAAAAACTAACGATTTCTGACGGGTGAGATTTTCACTTTTGACAAGGGTGATTTTCACCGGAGAGCGGGAGATTACTAACGATTTCTGACGGGTGAGATTTTCACTTTTGACAAGGGTGATTTTCACCGGAGAGCGGGAGATTATCGCTGAATAATCAGGTGAAAATCAACCCGCTTTTATAATGGATGAGGTAAATAATCAAAGGAAGATTACCATGTTTACATTTAAGGCAAAATTGAAACGCAAAAATTTATAAGGTAAGAAGATTAATCTGGATGAGTTAAGTCTAAGAATTCGCTTCTCGAAAAGGGCAACTTGATTTTAATTGATTTTAGAAGAGAATCAAGTAATTTAGATTTAACATTAAGATTTTTATACCGGGATGGAGTATGAAGTTGCGAGTAAAATTTATTTTGATGATGTCATTGATGAATTTGCAGCAATAAAATCACGCAAAGTCAAATTATAATTATTAAGATTATGTTTTTTCGATACAAGCGTTAATTATCCTATTCAATATCCATGACTATGTAGGTACATACTTGTGGATTCTGCGATAAAAAAATACATGCTTTTCCGAATAAAAATTTCTATTTATTTTGCAATAAAATTTTGTGACCTTTCACCTTTTCCAAGAGGGAGGGGGGCGCAAATTTGTGAATTTGCCTCGGGCGCCAGAAGAGCTTGTTACAGCTCTGTTTAAAACTGCAGGTTTTCACAAAAATATTTAAAAAATTAAATGTTCAAGCAACCCTCCAATAGCAGCAAAACAATTTCCTAACCGGTCATAAAATTCCTTTCTTACATTACTGACTTGATATTGAGAAATGCTGTCACACTCTGACGAAATAGAATTTTTTAGCTGGTCTAGATTTTCAAATTTTACATTTTATAAATAAAATTTTTTATGTGACCCCACAAAAAGAAATCATTTGGCGAAAGGTCGAGAGACCTGGCTGGCCAAAGGATTAGATGCCGTGGTTTAATAATATTTCCGTCAAAAATATTTTGCAAGTATTTCCTCACCATGAGAGAATTATGGGCAGGACAAAACCATCCATTTGATACCAGATCTCCTGATTTTCGCGTACAACTTCTTCTAGTGAGGGTTCAAATCGATTTTGTAGTAAGTAAAAACAGGTTACTGATGTAAGGATACCTTCCATAAAAAATGGTCCAATAATGTGATGTCCTACAATTCCTGCCCAAACATTTATTTTTTGTGGATATTGCGTCCGAGTATGAACAAGACGATGTTTATTTTCTTGGCTCCAATGCCGGCAATTTTAAACCTTTGGTTCGTTGTTATTGCTTTTCTGATTACCTCAAAACAAAATACTATTCTCCGTTCTTCATCACCTTGTCGTAGCTCTTGATATTTTTCGTACTTGTAAGAAAAATATTTATGTTTTTTTTTTATAGTGCGCAGCACTGTGGTTTGATGTTTTCCTACGGCTTGATAATCATTTTATTTTTCTCCACGTGCAGTAAAATATCAAAATCTCTATTATTCCTTTCTTCAGCTCTATTGACATTCTGAGTTAAGCATTTAAATACAGTTATTTATTACAGTGACTCTGGACTCAAATTTTCTACTGATAAGTTTAATTAATGAAATTGAAGAGGTAGCCTTATCAGGGAATTGGACTAAAAACATTTCAGATACTGCTCTTAAACTATTTCCTGTGTAATACCACTTAATCATAGTTACTTTTCCTTAATGGAATAGCTCATATTCAGCTATAATTAAAGCGCTTTCAATGAAAATGTTATAGGATTAGATGCCGTGGTTTAATAATATTTCCGTCAAAAATATTTTGCAAGTATATCCTCACTGACGTTACTTTCCGTTTTGTCAATGCCAAATAATAGTTTACTGCACAAATCACCGAAATAAATTTAGATACGTAAGCTGGGCGTTCCCGCCAAACATTATTATTTTGTTTGGATCGCATTTCGTAGATGGCGTCGGTAGTGGCATCGCACAATTTGGTTAAGTTAAGTTTGTATGAGGGCGCCACGTTCATTTGCGATTTGCGATCGAGAAGAAGCACCCTCCCAGATTTCGTTGTTGTCAAGAATTTGAAGTGTATTGTCAATTTTCAATTCTCGATTTTCATTTAAGTGTTGTTGAATTATTCTAATGCCGTTTGTGATCGTTCGGTCTCTGTGTATACTATTAGCGTGATTTTTGATAGTTTTTTTTTGACTTTTTGTTTAGTTTTAGTGTGTTTTCGGTTTGTTTAGTTAAAGTTCGCGTATTCATTTCCGTTATGGAAGACTACGCACCTCCGTTAAAACCTAAATAATGTTGTGTTCCAAATTGTTTAAATAAACATGGCAAGCGACACCGCTTGCCAAAAAGAGATCCGATAATTTTTTATTATAAAAATAATGTTTTATTACCTATTTCGCTTTATTTTAGTCAGCTGGATTTTTTTAAATAGGTATGTATTGCTTGATTTAAATAATTCCTTTTTTGCTGCTTTCTATTTGAGCTTTTAGATATACGTCATTTGTTACTTTACCAATAAGGTATTTACTCCAAACTTAAAAATAAGAGTTACAAATAACGTGTATCCCTGAACTAAAAATGAAAGCAGAAAATAATGAATATTTAAACCAAGGAATATTTTAAATTTTAAAGCGGCACCAATACCTACCGATAAAACAGATTTTATCAAAAGTTGGTAAAACAGTATTCTTTATTTTTACCCATAGTTGCCCCAACAGATTCCTTTCTTTCTTGCGTGTTTTGGATCGCAAATACCAGGACATCAGCGCCAATTAGTTTTTGACAGTTCTAAGAGTCCAGTTGCGTATCTAAATTTATTTCGGTGATTTGTGGTTTACTGTATTACCTCAGACGAATTACCTAAACTATGAAAATTTCGTAATTTTGCCATCACATTTAATTGAATAAGTTAGGATTGGCTTATTGAAAGTTATTTAAACTTGGCACATGGGTTTATTATATCGGCCTCTTCAAAAAATTATAATATAATAATTATAATATTTTAATATTTATCAGTTTGTAATTAGTCATATCATGTCATAATATGAATTTGACATAATTTTAACCTAGATTTGGTCCCCTTTTTATTCTTACACTTAAAACTTCAGAAATTTACAGTTTAATTTCTCATTTACCTTTATATTTTACGTATAATAAGTTTTTTCTTCAAACGTCATATGAGTGATAACTTATGTGACTTTACTCAATGATATTAAATATCATTTACATGACTAGGAGTATAAGTACTTATACTCCTAGGCGTATAAATACATTATAGTACTATAAATTTTTTTTTTTCGTTTTATTCATTGTCTTTTAGCTTTGAGCATTGCTCATTTAGCCACGAAATTAAATTTATTTTAATTTATCAGTTTTACTAAACGAGAATTTACACAATACACAACGATTATTGGTATTCACAGTGGTATTTATTATTTATTGGTAACATTTATAGTAAAAGTACCATTGTGAAGATTTGCATCATTTAAGAATCCTCCACTTCTTGCAGTATCAGTACTGCTCATAACAATTTTTCCAGGGTGAACTGCTTTTAAAAATCCATTAGGCCTATTAAATGGAGGTTGTTCAAGATTTTCCGCAGAGCTAGGTTGAAGAATTCTCTTAGCAATTTTGGTTTTACTTTGCACAGAATCTTCAATGTACCCTTAATTCGGCAACTGCATCAGATTTCCAACCCCCATGCCTTTTCAGCGTAGTAATATCCCCCCACTATCAACAAGTATTGTTGTGGAAGTTCGTCTTAAACAATGCGCTGTATATTCTTTCCAATTTGGAATCTTCAGATACGATGCCACGTCTTTTGCTACACTACCAATTTTATGGATACCCATGACAGCTTTATAACATTTCCCATTTTCATATTTCAAAAAGAAACGTCGTTCCCTAAAATCGGCAGGACGCAAATCAACGTAGTTTCTATATTTGCTTAAATATTCATCCCCCAGGACGTTGAAAGTTCTACTCTTTAGTTTTAGTGTTGGGAATTTTTATTAGCAGCAAAGAACCCATATCTTCAAGATCATCAACTGTCATATTCACTAAATCGTCGCAACGACATGCCCCAGATATTCCAAATATCAAAACTACCTAAAAAATTAAGGGTTGGTTAGCACAATGTGTAACAAACAAAATGTAATTTTATTACCTTCATCGCCAAATACTTTTCATCTGGGGCGTCAGACAAAAATTTGCTGAACTGTTCCCTTGACAATACTTTCGATTTCTTTGGCTTTCTCCTTGCTTTTTTAAAAAAGCACGCAAATTGTTGTATTTTTCAATGTTCACATTATGCTTTAAATTTAACACGGACCTTATCATTGAATAATGAGCCCACAAACTAGAACTCTTCATTTTGAGTGCCATTTCGTTAAAATATGCCAATAAAACGTTCTCAGAGTATTGCATTACTTTTATTCCAGTGCACCATTTGTTGAACTTGACAAAGGCAGCTTCATATACTGCACCAGATTTCGTTGGCAGCAAGTTTTGAATAGCTATTCTAGCTGCCTCTACTACCTCGGGAGGATCATCAGGCACTTCTAAACTCATTTTCTGTGGATTTTTTGGGTCTCAACTGACGCGACATTGAATTTGAAATATTTGTTTTGATAGATGCCAAACAAGTACGTATCCATGATAACGATACCAAAAAGGGAATATACCGTGAAATAAGTTAAAAATTCAATCTTGTTATCTTCATTAAAAAATTCGTTTTCTTTTATTGTTTTATCTCGAATAATATGATGCACGCTTGAAGAAAAAATAGTACTTATATGATATTCGGAGAATGAGATACTTTATGTGCTTGGCATGGATTGTTTGACTCACTACGTTCGTCAGACAAACTTTCCACGATCAACACATAAAGTATCTCTTATTCTCCTAATATCATAATGTACTATTCCTTTCAAGAGTGTAATAATAATAAGTGTGATTGATTCAATGGCACAATTTTTCGGAGGATCGCCTGCATTGAGGGGTAATACTTTACCACGATATTCTCGGGCTAAAAATAACAGATTTTTTTTCATATGGACATAAGTGCAGAAATGCTTGTTAAGGGAGCTAGGAAGGAACAGGAACATCGAAGACGTTTTCCGCAACGGAGAGTTCCTGGACGCAAAGTATTTGAGAGGGTTCATAGAAATTTATTGGAGAATGGTTCGTTTGAACGACTTCGTGGGCAAGGACGACCTAGGGGGGACTATGATTTGAAAAATGCACTTCAACAAATAGTAGATAATCCTCAAGTTGGACTTAGACCCATTGGCTACAGAAGTCAACATTCCGAAATCAATTGTAATGCGTTTTACTTTACCATATTGCTATCCATAATTATAATGAATATTTATTTTAGAAAAGAAGAATGGCTCAGATGCATGGTCTTCACCCATATCATTACCAGAGGGTTCAATAGCTGTTGCCTAGAGATTTCCCACCCAGAATCAAGCTATGTCGGTGGATTTTAGGACATCAAAATGTTTAATACTCGCAACACTCACTTTTGGCAGGATGAAAATCCAAGAGCAGTCTGAAGAACTAATTGTCCATATAGGTTCTCCGTCAATTTGAGGGCGGAAATAATTGGAAATCAGTTAATTGGTCCAATTGAAATGCCCAATAAATTAACCAGCGAGAGATATTTGACCTTTCTTTCTTCCTCTTCTTCAGTTAGCAGGACTGTTGGACCCTTAAGGTCCAGGTTGGGGATGTATTTCCAACACGACGGTGCCCCTGCCCATTTTAGACGGCCTAACCTGAACTTTTTTTTTTTTTTTTTTTTTTTTTTTATATAAGGAGGTTTAGGAAATCTTCGAGAAGACTATCTGGGCGTAGGTGTCATTGTGCCCAGAGGTGTGTTGGATTTCTACCAACTAAAACCCTTTCCTCCTATCAGCATGGGGGGGGGGGACCCACTCCGGCATCACGCTTGTCGCGCCTTCCATCAGGTGGGATGCTGTTTTATGATCATGCTTGTTGTTGTTGCATGTCCTGCATTATTCTATTTTCTTCTTTTTCTTTTCTCTCCATTTCTTCTTTTGTCTTCATAATGTCTCTCATATATTGCTGTATGTGTTTCCATTTATCGTGTCTGTTTAGCATTTCATTTATTATGTTATCCGGTGTTATTTCCGATTCAAGTAATATTTCCAGTTTAAGTCTATTACTTTGCCATCTCGGGCAACTGAACACCGTGTGTTCTGCACTATCACTTTCTTCGCAGTATAAGCATTTTGGTGTCTCTTTTCTTAATTTTATTCAAGTATTCCATGAAACAACCATGTCCCGTTAGGCATTGTGTCATGTAGTAGTCGACGTTTCCGTGTTTTCTATTAACCCAGTCTTTTACGTTCTTGATTAGTGTGTGTGTCCATCGTCCCTTAGTTGATTCATCCCATTCCCTTTGCCATGTTCTGAATGTCCTTTCTCTCTCGCGTTCTTTATTTGTTTCGCTAGTGTCTCTCTTTTCTGTAAAATTTCTCTGTGTTTCCCTGGCTAGTAGGTGTAGGGGAATTAGTCCGGATGTGACGAGGCTAGCTTCTGTGGAAATGGTTCGGAAACCTGAGCAGATCCTAGGCGCTATCGATCTTTGTACTGTATTTATGGCCTTCTTGCACGTATTATAGCATAGGGAATCTACCCATATTGGTGCTCCGTACATTAGTATTGACTGTGTTATCATAGCCAGTGTTTTCCTTTTATGTGATGTTGGGCCTCTAGTGTTAGATAGAATTCTGTTTATTGCTTGCGCCACTCTTGCTGTTTTTATGCAGGCTTCTTGGACATGTTTGGACATTGTCAAGCCTCTATCTAGTATCATTCCGAGGTATTTCACCGTTTTTTCCGGTATTATTCTCTTGTTGCCCATTGTGAAGTATAAGTGTTTTATCTTTGTTTTTAAGTTTAGTATGATTGCGTTTGTTTTTTCAGGGGCAATGATTAGGTTGTTTTCTCTCATCCATAGTTGCACTGCGTGTAAAGTTTCGTCTGTTTTTAATACCATGTCCATTGAGGTTTTCTCTGTTACTAGGATTGCCAGGTCGTCTGCATAGCATATCAATCTTACATTTTCAGAGACACCCACATTTATCAGATCGTCATACAGAACGTTCCAGAGTGTTGGTCCGAGGACCGACCCCTGGGGCACTCCTGCTCCAATCTCTATCTGTGCGTCACGGGATACTTGTATAGTCCGATGGTTGAGATAATTTATTATTATGTTAATCAAATATGTACTTATGCCTCGTTTCTGCAGTTTAGAAATTATCAGTGCCCATGATGCCGTATTGAATGCGTTTTTTACGTCGATAAGAATCAGTGCGTGCCATCTTCCAGCTGTCTCCATTACTGTCCTTCTGATTAGATCTATTGCACTTAGAGTTGTTTTCCCCTTTGTAAATCCGAATTGCATTGGGTTAAGTCCGCCTTTATTGTCTATTTCCTCTATAAGTCTTTTTTTTATAAGGTTTTCGTATGTTTTTGCTACTATGTTTATTAGGCATATCGGACGGTATTTTTTTGGTTCTCCATGATTTTTGTTTGGTTTTTCAATGAGGCATAATTTACTATTTTTCCAGCAGGTTGGGAAGTCGTTTTTTTTCAGCAGATTGTTGAACATATCAGTGTGGAATTGTGTATTTGACATCATCGTTGTTTTGACTACTTCGGGAGGAATGCCATCTGGGCCCGGGGCTTTATTATTTTTAATTTTCTTCGCAGCTTCCTTTACTTCTATATTTGTGAATGGTTGACAACTTATGTCACAGTCCTTCTTATATTTGTTTAGGTTGATCGCGGTGGGCTCGTTAAATAATTCTTTGGCGATTCGTAGTCTCTGCTTCGGTATTAGCTCTGTGTTAGGTGTTTGAGTTTTTAGCCACGTTTTAGCAATTTTATATCCATCCCCGAAAATGTCCTCTTCTAATTTGTCACATAGGTTGTTCCATGAGTGTTTTTTTTCTTTTTTTATTAGGTTCTTGAGTAGTTTCTTTACTTCCTTGTATTCGGCTTCTTTTATAGCTCTGTCTATTTCGTTATTTGTTTGTCGCATGAATTTTCTTTTTTGTTTCCTAGCTTCGATTATCTTTTCTTGTATTTCTGCTGTCCACCAGTACGGTAGTTTGTATTCATCATCGCATTTTACTCTGGGTGTGCTTTGTTTATATGATCTTTTTATGCATTTGTTGTATTCCTCGACTGTTCTGTTATTGTTATTTCTCATCCTGTCTCTAAAATTTTTTTGGAGCATTTCTAGGTCGGTTAGTCCGTATTTATATCTTGTCTTTTTTATGTAAATTGGGTCTTCTATTGCCGTAATTATGAATTGATGCTCTTGTACAGACTCTTCCTCGAGTACGGTCCATGTTACCTTTTTTGTCATTATGCGGTTACAACATATAGTGATATCGATATATGATTTGCCGTTTTTTCTTTTGAAAGTTGGTATTTTGCCGTCGTTTAGTACGTATAGGTCGTTGGTGTTAATGAGTTCCATTAGCGCTATGCCTCTTTTGTCTGTTATGTTACCTCCCCAGTGTGTGTTTTTAGCATTAAAGTCGCCGGTTATTATGACTTCTTTTTCTTTTGATTGTGCATTTATATTTTCTTGCAGGTCTTTAAGGCACTGGTTATAGACAACTTCTTGGCAGTTTGGGCTTATATATACACTGTATATTACAAAGTTCGTAGTTTCTATATACACGTAACATTGGCTGGTTCTGTATTTTGTTATCGGATATCTGTGGTTGCAGTCCAGGATCATAGCTGTTCCGGATATATTGCGGTATACATTTTTCTTGTTTTTATATCTTTTTGTGTTTGGCTCGCTAATGGATATAAAATCGCACTGTTTTTCTGCCGCTATTACTTCGGATAAGTCGTGTGTCGTGTGACTTCTTCCGACGTTAATTTGAAGAATTTTAGAGCCATTTCTGTTGGTTAGTTTTCGCCGTGTACAGGGCATCCCTGTATTTTTGACAATGACATGTTCCTGCACCTGCGTGGTGACCATCTAGCTTACATAGAGGGCAGTACGGGTTGTTTTTACATTCTGCCTTTTTGTGGTCCAGTTTCGCACAATTTAAACATCTGTTTGTTCTATCTTCGTGTATACATTGTGTTGTTTTATGTCCGAAGTCCCAGCATTTGAAGCATCTTTCAAGTTCTATTCTTTCTTCTATTTTGCAGATATTAAAGCCCACTCTTAGTTTCCCCTCTGATAATAGTTTGCCTGCGTCTTCTCTTGTGGTCGATAACGTAGCCACCTGGTTTCCGTTTCTGGTTGGTCGAATGGATTTGATTGTCACTTGCTCAGGTTTTTTGATTAGGCCTGTGTTGATTATTGCTTCTTTGATGTCATTTATTTCTGTAGTGCAATCCATGCCTCTTAAGTGTAATATTTTTTCGTTGTTTCCTTTTAGGGTTCTAACACTTTGGTCATTTTGAAGGGCTGCTCTTATTTTTCCTTTTATATTGTCAATTTCTGCATCTTCTGCTATTGTTATTACCATGTCTCCTTTAAGGGTTTTTCTAGTGTTTTTTATTTGTTTTACGATGTTTTCATCCTTAATTTTTTCTTCCAGGTTCTTTATTGTTTCGGCATAAGAGGTTTGTTTACCATTGATTATTATTGCATCTTGTCTTGTTTTGTTGTTTTGTTCTTCTGTCTTTGTAGTTCCTTCTTCTTCTTCCGGTGCTTTATCCTCGGCGGATGTTAGCTATCATCAACACAATTTGAGCCCTGTTAACGGCCCGTCTAAATAAAGTGGTTGTATTGACTCCAAACCACTCCCTAAGGTTCTTGAGCCAAGAGGTACGCCTGCGACCAGGACCCCGTCTGCCTTCTATCTTGCCCTGCATAATGTTGTGTAGTAGTTTGTACCTTTCGCTACGCATTATGTGACCAAAGTATTGCAATTTCCTCTCCTTAATGGTGATCATCACTTCCAAATCCTTGTTGAGATATTGAAGAACGTCCATGTTCCTTACCCTGTCCACCCAAGATATTCGGAGTATTCTCCTGTAGCACCACATTTCAAAAGCTTGGATCCGATCGCTAGAACTTTTTGTTAATGTCCAAGCCTCCATGCCATACAGGAGAACTGAGAAGACATAGCAACGAAGCAGTCGCACTCTTAGCATCAAGGGCAGGTCTCTGCAGCATAAAACTTTCTTCATTTTATTGAAAGCAGCTCGACTCTGTTCAATTCGAGCCCTAATTTCCGTGGAAGATTCCCATCGGTCATTTACGCAAGTACCCAGGTATTTAAAGCTTGAAACCTGCTCGATTAGTTCCCCGTTTATTCTTATCGCCGCGTTTACATTGCCCCGTTTACTAATTGTCATCACTTTGGTCTTTCTGATATTCAATTTTAGGCCTGCTTCCTGACTCTTTTCATTTACGCATTCCAATAGCATTTGCAGATCATCGGCACTCGTTGCCAATAAAACTGTATCGTCTGCATAGCGTAAGTTGTTTATCGTTTCTCCGTTTAGGATTATTCCTTGTCTCCTATCTCTCAGTGCTTCCGCAAACACCTCCTCCGAGTACAGATTGAAAAGTATAGGCGAAAGAACACACCCCTGTCTAACTCCTCGCTTGATTTTGATCTGTTCGGTCTTACTATTCTCCACAGTTACTGATGCTGTTTGTCCCCAATACAGATTTGCAATAACTCGAATGTCTTTTCCATCCAGACCA
Source organism: Polydrusus tereticollis (assembly GCA_963920685.1). Classification (NCBI taxonomy): domain Eukaryota; kingdom Metazoa; phylum Arthropoda; class Insecta; order Coleoptera; family Curculionidae; genus Polydrusus; species Polydrusus tereticollis. The sequence continues at coordinate 29,217,601 of OY987332.1, read as the reverse complement.
ATCTTCTGTAGCAATCTAACAAGCCGTTCATGATTGACACAATCAAAAGCCTTCTCATAGTCGATGAAGCAGGCATACACGTCGACTGATATATCCCGGCAACGTTGGATTAATACCTGCATACTGAATAGGGCCTCTCTCGTGCCGAATCCATTACGGAAACCAAATTGTGTATTGCTTAGATGTTCTTCACATTTACTATAGATTCGCCGATGAATAATCTTTAAAAATATTTTCAAGACGTGGCTCATTAGGCTTATCATCCTATAGTCACCACAGAATTTTGAGTTTTGCTTTTTTGGGATAGCTATAAAAGTGGATGTTAACCAGTCTGAGGGTATTTTGCCACTATTATATATTAAATTAAAGAAATCCACAAGCCTATTCAAGCATCGGTCTTCCACTATTATTTTTAGGATCTCTGATGGTATATTGTCAGGTCCTAATGCTTTACGGTTTTTTGCGTTCCTAATGGCATACTCGACTTCGTCTCTTGTTATCGGGGGGCCGTCTTCACGATCCGCCATCTGAAGGTCCGGACTCCTGTTGTCATTGAAGAGATCTGATATATATCGTGTCCATTCAATCAGCTTTTCCTCAACATCCAGAAGCATGTCTCCATTTTGTTTGCATAGTATGCTTAGTGGTCTATTTTTAAATAAACCTGCAGCCTCCTTTACTTTCTTGTGCATATTGAATGAATCGTACTTCTCCTGCAACTCCTCAATTTCTTGACATTCTTCGGTAAACCAGTTTATCTTTGCTTGTTTTATCTTTCCACGGATTATTCTCTGGATCTGCCTGTATCTCTGCGGATTAACGTTTTTAGTTTTTCGTCGTTCCTCCATTAGGCCCAATATTTCATTTGTCATCCAAGCTTTCTTTTTAGTTGTAGTGTCGTTCCCAATAACATCCTGCCGAACATCTGTTAGTGTTTCCTTAATGTTATTCCAAGCTTGTTCTACATCTGTGCCAATATCCTCAGAAAGACGTTCGTTAAGATATCTTCGTGTTTGATCTTTAATATTCCTGTCCTGAAATCGCGAGAGGTCCATTTTGGGTTGCTTAGGTTTTACTTGAATTTTCTTCAGTTTTATCTGGATACATGCCACCAAGGGATTGTGGTCTGAGGAAATATCTGCTCCAGGATAGGTTTTAACTGATTTTACGCAGTTTCTAAAACGGGTCTTTACTAGAAAATAGTCAATTTGGTTTCTGACGATATTATCTGCATTGTCTGCGTTTGACTTCCAAGTGTATAATCTTCTAGGGGGAAGTTTAAAGAAGGTGTTCATAGCGGTGAGATTTTCTTCCTGGCAAAACTGAACCAGCCTGTCCCCACGCTCATTCCGCAAGCCCAAACCATAATCTCCAGCCACGTCATCGCATCGACCCTGTCCGATCTTCGCATTAAAATCGCCCATTATTATCGTTATATCCGATGCCTTGCACAGTCCAGTAGCTCTTTGAACATCTGCATAAAACTGCTCTATTTGTTCATCAGTGGCGTTACATGTGGGAGCATAAACTTGAATAATGTTCATGTTAACCGGGTGTGAGCTGAATCGAATTAAGATTACCCGATCTGATATGGGTATAGAGCCCTTGACTGTACTTTCAATTGTTTTGGTCATAATTATGGCAACTCCATTTCGATGATGTCTCTCCTCATTTCCCGAGTGATAGACATAGTAGTCATCTATATTACACTTTCCAGTGCCAGGCCATCTCATTTCACTAATACCTAATATGTTTATGTGAAGACGTTTCATTTCCTTGATGGCGTTGTGTATTTTTCCTGGTTCGTACATACTCCTTACATTCCAAGTTGAGATTCTCATCAAGACTGGCCCGGAGATTCTTAGCACCCCCTGACCATCTAAGGTCTGCCGGGGACTGGGGGCCGTCGCTTTGTGTTTTCCAGTCATGTTGATGATTATCCTGGGGAGTAGTAATGGGGTGGTTTCCCGTTGCCTTCCCCATCGCAGTGTCTCAGCCGTTTGAATCAATATGTGATTGACGCCTGTGAGTCTCTGATATCGTAAGCCTTGCCAACGTAATTCATCTTCAGCCTTACGCCAGTACTGATGTTGCTGCTGACCAACATCAGGAATATTTATCGACTTTCTAGTTCCAGTCATGTTTATTTTTATGTTTGTATCTGTTCCGTGGAAAATGGCTTCCCATATTTTTCTAATATTTTTACTTGTTTTTTCGCCTGGTGGGAGACATGTAGAGATTTCTTTAATATTTTCTTTGTCTGTCTCCGTTCTGATCATTTTGATTATCTCAAAGATATCCTTCAGACTTCGTCCGTCTTGCTTCGTGTGATCGAAGAAAGCTGCTATAATGCATCTCTTTTGTGTTATATCTTCGTCATTGTTAGTTTTGTAGGTTGTTTGTTGTGACACTTTCGCGTAAAATCCTCCTTCGCATGTGTTTATTGCTCCCTCCGTTGTTTCAGGGAACCTTGCTAAATACCTTTTACACATCTTTGTTCTATTTTTCTTTTCCTTGTCGCAGAAAAACACCATGTTTTCCCATTTGTTTCGTAGTGGGTCCCCCTTCTCTGTAGTCGTCCTCCTATAGCTGTCTTTGCTCCATTCCTTATCCATTATTTTTTTTAGTTCATCGTAGTCTGTTATTTGTTTATTTAAGGTTATTTTTTCATTTTTTGTACATATTTCACATGCTTTTGTGTCGTTTATTTGTTTTTTTAGTTGTCTTATAGTTTCGTTCTTTTCTTCGATTGTTTCTTTGTATTCTTTTTCGGCACATGTTTGAATTGTCTTGTCGCTTTTATATTCTTGTATTACCGACCTTATTAGGGACTTCATGTCCCTTGTTACCTCTTTGACTTTTGTGTGTACGTTTCTATTCTCTTTCACGAAGGTGTCTAGTTCCGCTATCTTCCTATATAATGTATCCAGTTTATTGCTGGCCTGAGGGTATTTTTGTTCAATTTCGGGGCTGTTTTCCTCCTTCTTTCTTTTTTTGGTTGGTCTTACTAAAGTCCATTGTGTTGCGTCAGTAGCACTTGTCTCTTTGATTTCGGGTCTGATTTTTTCCTTAGGTCCTGCCTCTTCATTTTCACCATCCGAATTGATTATCATTATGTCTTCAGTGTCTATTCTTAGGTTGCCCATGCTATGTCTTCTTTGTGTTGGGGATCTCTCCGTCTTTTTACTTCGGTTGAATGGGTCTGTCTCATCTCTTCTATTCGTTGCCAACTCTCTGAAGAACCCTCTTACCCTGTCTTCATCTTCCTCCTTTTTCCCCTTTTTGTCATCTAGACTGCCTGTTCTTTCCCTTCTCCCTGTTTTCCCCGATTCGTTTTCCGTATCCATCTGTTCCCACGAGTAGGGTCGAAATATTCTTCCAGCCCTGGCAGTGCGCCCTTACTAAGGCAGGGGCGTTTTAGCTACAAGCAGGTTTCGCCAGTTGCCCGCAGGACACCGTTTGCGACTGCAGGCGTGCAGCCATTCATCTCTTGGCACGGTACGTTTTACACCGTAGATTCCGGTTTAAGGTTTCCTCCTTTGCTGGTTTGTTTGGGTGTCCTTCCCTAGATGGGTTGCCTTCTCTACGGCTGTTGAGGCCCATCTCCCCGTGTGTGCTGGTTTTGGTCCACCCCGGCATTTCCGCCGGTACCTCCTATATCTGGGAGGCATTCCCCTATCCGCCACCTGGGGAGGCGCCCGGTATGGGACCAGCAACCCGGCCGGGGGCCTAACCTGAACTAACCTGAACTAACCTGAAAGGTGGATATAGGCAGAGGTGGACCAGTATCCTGGCCAGCGAGATCGCCGGATGTAAATCCACTCAATTATTATATTTGGGGTCATATGTGTTACATAGTTTATGCAATGGAGGTCAATGCCCGTGAGGATCTACTTCAGCGAATTTTTCAAGCTGGAAATGAAATAGGAAGAAATCCTTTTCAGATTCTTCGGGCATCTCAAAACCTTCGCCGTAGAGCTGGACTTTGAATCAGAGAAAATGGGGATCTATTTAAACACCTTCTCAAGGAGTAGTTCTCGGTTTAAATTTAAATTTTATTCTTCAAAAAGGTTTTGTTAAACAACTCTATTTCATGTCGCATTATTACTCTCTAAAGAAGTTGTCATATTTATTTCGTTTTCAATTTATTAAGTTTCGTAAGAGGCGTAAGAGCTGACTGCGTATATTTTAAAAGCATTTACTCTCATTAATTTTGTAGTTTTTAGTACATTTTTGATATAAAGCTTTAAAAGAATAATTTTATTAATTAACTCCTTTATGGACGTGATTTTCTTTAAAACGATTTTACTCAAAAACTGTAACTCCTATCAAGGTGAACTAAGGGTATCTTTTTTACGCAGAATTCCTTGAAATTGCATAATTATTAAAAAAATAATGAAGAAAACGGCTGGTTGAAAAAATTGGACTATTTTAACCAATAACCACCCCGATATGTGACGCCTGCCCTGACTAAATTTTTAAAATTCTGGATTCAGAAACTGATTTATCGTTAAAAGTTTATAACCATACCTAATTTCAAAATTTAACTACGAACTAGTTCAAAAATATTAAAAAAAGACGATTTCAGGGTTCCCCATTCGGGTTAGTTGCCCCTCTATTTCCCTTAACAAGCATTTCTGCACTTATGTCCATATGAAAAAATTCTATTATTTTTAGCCGGAGAATATGGTGGTAAAGTATTGCCCCTTAATTTCGGGACACCCCGTATACAGGGTGTTGATATGATGATGTTACAAACTTCTAGGGTAGATAGAACACCTGATAAAAAAAATAAAGTTTATATGAACATGGGTCCGAAGACGCTTCCTCAGGGAAGAAAAATTTCACCCCATTCCACTACGGCTTCTATTTCTTGCCGTATTAACATCAGATTATGATTTTCCTATGCCTTTTACATAAAAAGGGTACCTACTCTCTGTAAAAGTCGCCAAATGTCACCATTTCTTCAGAAATTGTCTGAAAACAAGTTAAGATAGTCTTAGAGAAATTAGGCCAAAAGAACAATTAGCTTATTAATTCAGTACAGATATTAATAAGAGATAAATTAATTAGCGTTATTATTATGGTAGGTAGTACCAAAAAAAACTTCAAATAGTAGTTGCTGAAAATGCCTGCCATCATTCTCGATACATTTATTGCACCTACGCTACGTAATGAGCAAATGATTTCATGTCGCGCGTAGAATTTTACCAGTGGTTTCTTCACCGCTGTACGGAAGAACCTCAATTTCCAAAATATGCACTTTTTAGTACTTTTTACTGACGAGGCTGTGTTTGCAAGAAAGCAGTGGCGGATTCGGAGGGGGGGGCGATCGCCCCCCCCCCCTCCTTTTTTATATGTTAGCTCCGAGCAGTTCTTATATTAGTGTTTCGTTTTTATTAATGTTTTTAATATTTATAATGTTACGGTTTTTTTTTGTATAGGTATAGATATAATAATAAATAATAATGGCATTTTGTCTGAGAATTAGTTTTATTTTTTATATTTAAATCCGTTTTTTTTTTTTGTTCATTTTGCAGTATGTGGCAGTTTATTTAAGTGCTTGATTTCACGCTTATTTTAAAGCTACCCAGTATACGTCGTATACCCCCCCCCCCCCTTTCTCAGGGCCTGGATCCGCCCCTGCAAGAAAGGCATTTTTAATTCGCGAAATAGCCATCCTCATGGTGTTCACATAAGGGGGTATCAACGTATCAACATAAATTCTCTGTCAACATGTGAGCCGGCATTGCTGGAGAATGATTTATTGGACCGATCATGTTGCTACCTCGTTCAACCGGTAGTACTATTTACCTTAATTTTTTAAGAACGGGTTGCCAGAATTGTTACAAGATCTGCCCTTAAATATACGATAGAACTTATGATTCCAACATGATGGAGCGCCAGTTCATCTTTTACTTTTTGTCCGCGAGCACCTAAATGAGAATTTTAGAAGACATTGGATTGGCCGCGGAGGCCCTGTCACCTAGTCAGCGCGCTCCCCAGATCTAACACCTTTGATTTTTTTTCTTTAGGGTATATGAAAAACAAAGAGGATAATGAAAAGTCTCGTTTTTGAAACTCCAGTCGAGTCAGAAGATTTGGTGGCTAGCGTTTCCGCTGCGGCTGAAGTAATTCAAATCAACGTCTTCAAAGGGCTCTAGCTCTCTGAGAAAGCGTTTCCGGACCCATGTTCACATGAACTTTTTCTTTCCTGCGTGTTCTATCTACCCTAGTAGTTTGTAACAGGATCACATTAACACCCTGTATATACGATAGTTGGGGTGAAAGTGTGAAAGTAAAACCAAAGTCGACTCGATTTTATTTATTTTTCATATTTTACTGCAGAGTTGGTGTTCATATAGAGATTTTAAGGTTCCTATTAGAGAAACGTTTCCATTCCGAATTCCTACTTTGGATGTTGTTCAGTAATGTCTCAGACGAACAAATTCGTCTGAGAGTAATGTAATGATTTTTATTTGTTCGTCTGAGGTAATGATTAATAATACTCATCGTTACTGTTTTTATCAAGTCACTTGAAAATCAATAAGTTTTTAGCGCCATCTGCTACATGGTAGTCAAACTTATTGCGTAATAGAATCCTTGTTTTAGCTCCGGTTAACCCCCACCGGCGCTAATAAAAACTAACGGCAACGTTGCACAAGCGATCCGGCTTCGTTGGATCCGGCCGCCATATTGATTATTGATGTGAAATGTGAAAGAGAGTATCCCTATCGGTAAACGATGCTTTTCTAATTTTTACCCGTTTGGAACGGAAAAATATCGGAAATTTTCTACTAAAAGGATTGTGTACATGTCGGAAAAGTGTCAGAGACTAAGTTTTTTCTTTAAGGTGAGGTGTAAATTGGTAAATCGCGTTTGGGCGCCAACGCCAATTGGAATAGTATCTCGTACTGTGTTCATTTGTGGTAATAAAAATATAGAGTGTAAATTCGATTGCTATTTTAGACATACGTCCCTAAAGTTTTTTGTGATTAGAAGAGGGATGGAATATTAAGAGTATTAAGACGTTTTATTAATTTCTCGAATACATTCAAGGAACATACCTCCAATTGTCAAGAAATAAAACTTCAACTGTTTATGTTTTGATTTCCAGTTGTTTCCTATGGGCTCCTTCATCCTGGTTTAAGAAAATAGTGAGAAAGAGCCCCCACAATGTTTTATTCACATTTTATTTTGGCCAAAAAGGGGCCGCTGGCCCGGATTTGGTTGGCGGCACATTGGGACAAGAAGATTACAAAGGCCCATGTCTTCGAAACAAATATTGAGACGTCTGTTGATGGTAAGTTAACTGTACTTGATAAGTTCATACAGCAACTTTACACTTTTGTTAGTTTTAAAGAAGTCTGTTGCTTGCTGAAGGTTTACATAAGCCAAATTCTAGGTAGGTACTAAGTACCCTGTTTTTCTTTTTTAGGAATTATTAAGCCCAAAGTTAAATTGGCTCTCCGAACATCTGGCCACTTACTTTTGGGGGTGGTAAGAATTTACTCTCGCAAAGCCAAATATCTACTAGCTGACTGTAATGAAGCTTTTGTTAAGATCAAGATGGCCTTTAGGCCTGGCATGGTTGACTTGCCCGAGGAGCACCGGGAGGCTGCAGTCAATGCAATTACTTTACCAGAGGTGTTTCATGATTTTGATACAACTATACCTGAATTGAAGTAAGTAAAACTTTTTTAAAGCTCAATTAAAAATTTCAACCTTTTCCCTGAAATTTAGTTATTAAAATATTGTTTATTGTAAGATTAATAGGTGATTTCAACCACAAAATTTAGTATATTAAAAGTTAAACTTACCTGAGGGGTGTACCACTACTGGGAATCAATGCAAATTTTAGTGGGAATCACCTAAAGCCAAATGAAAATCATCTGAAAATCAGTCATCAATATCCTAATATTTTTGGCCATTTTTATAGTCCTTTATTTGCTTTAACCATTAATAACACCTGTCAGGAAAGATATTTTACTGTAAAAATTCTGGGCCCCATGACAGGTTGTGGGGGTCACCTTTCTGAGACTAACCTGACTTGTGTGAATACTTTTTGTATGCTTACGCCAATAAATTAATTTGAATTTGAATTTGAATTTGAATATGCAAAAATTCGTTTTTGGCATCAATTCTCTGCAAAATAAGAGCTCCAAACAGATTCTTATTTTGTAAGACTTGCTACAAACTATATTATATTAGTAACGTAGTCAGAATAAATAAATAAATAAAATAAAACTCTGTAAAAAAATTCTAAGTCGAGTTGTCACTTTTTGACATTAATTGAAAGTAGCGACTGCATAGGTTTTTTTTGACAATCAAGGTGACAGTCATAAGGAGTTAAGGTGGATTAATGCACACTAATTTTAAGAAAAATTAACAATTAACTGAGCGGAGCTGACATAAACTGACTAAGTTGTCGTTTTATTTGACCAAGTAAGTCAGATTATCTCAGTCAAATTTCCTCCCCCCATACCTATGCCAAGGTTACTGGATTTGTAACTGAGATCGTTTGTTTTGGCTGATTTTTGGGTTAACCGTCAATTTGACATAAACTTGCGAAATGTTTGTTTATTTGCAATTCAGTGAAGATATTTCTTCAAGTTAGCTTAGCTCCGACAAGTGGCCAAATAATAAGCGACTATTGTTCTATCTGTATTGAATAATAAAGAAACTCATACTTCTCTCATTGTTTGACATACAACCTTAAACACACCTATTATGCCCTAGCATTACCTGGTCATTTGAGCTATGGCAATATTTACTCATTCTACAAAGATAAACAGAATTTTCACTATACAAAAAATATTAATTAGAATAATACCTATATTCCTTCAATCTAAATTTAAAGAGCTACCTAGTTGATAAGTGGTTTTATGATATGAAAGATTTGTTTAGAAATCTACTATAGTTATTGTAAACTTGACTGTTTGTAATGGTTTCTATTTTAGATAGGTTGTATTTTAACATTTTTTTTTCTAATAATTATTAAAAGGGATTTCATACAGATTTAACGAGATATTTAATAATCACCTAGGAATCACTGTAATACCTGAAAATCATTAGAAATCCTTAGGAATTGTTGAAAATCATAGACTGTGATTCCTAAAAGTAGCAAAATTATTTGAAAATCGCAGTAAAGTTCCATGATACATCTTATTTAGTACAACTTAATTGAGATCTCCAGTTTTTGAATCCATAATATTTTGTTCAGTGATGTAGACATTGAAGCCCAGTTCAGTTTAAATCAATCACGTGCCGAAGAAATCACTATGAGGGAAGAGTATGGAAACATATCTTTAGTGAACCATGATGATGGATTTGGCGATATGGGTTTTGATACGGACGCGCCTGAATTGATGAGACACGCTAGTGGATTGGAGCCCTCGATGGAACAGGTAAATTGAATTTTATTCTATAATTTTTATATGCTTTGATTTCGATATCAACAAAATCTCAAGTCAAAGTTGCCACTCTATAAGATGTTGATTTTTAATTTCATTATTATACAGGTGTTTCAATATTTACTACAAATATTTTAAGGGCGTATTTTTGAGGTCAAACTAACACATTTTTCCTATATGTCCTAAAATGTCCCCTCTCCAAGCTACATGCTCCCCTTTTGTTCACCAACGATTTTCTGGAAAATGGTTAGATGTATCAAAAATGTGCAAGAGACAAAGTTTTAGATTTTTTCAGGCCCATGGTGTTTAATTTTAAAATTTTTCGGCGGTAACGTACAATTTGGGCCTCAAAATTGTAAATCCCTCCTTAATCCCCCCCAAAATTAGGTTTACGTAATTCAAATTCAAATTCAAAATTTTATTGATGCATAAAGCATTTACAATATAATACATAATCAGAATTAAAATGACTAAAAGTAGTAGCATGACAATCACTATCAATTATAATTTAAAATTTAAAAACAAAACATATCACTAAATTACATCTTATGTACAAAATTACAAGACGGCGGTTTGATTAAATACAATCTGCTTAACTTTGTAATTTTTGAGGTACAAAATGAATAGAGCACCTAAAGTAATGGGTATGTAAAAAATTAGAAAACAGGCATGGAGGTAGTTCTATTTATATAAGGACAAATATTCAGTGTAGGAAACTAGATGCTAGATTCAAATTCAAATTCAAATTCCTTTATTCATACTATTACATAAAATATGTTTACATACGTCAGTATAGAAAAAACGAAAAATTTCACATGTTATTCTGTTCTGTGAGCATGATGAGGCTTAAATTAAAATAGATTAACATACATATATAAATGTAATGAGTAAAGAAAATAATTTTGAGTGCTGTGGCTGTGAAATCAAAGTTAAAAACAAGAATATTCTTTTGGTCTCTTTGTACCGACCAACAAATGGGGACTTTAGACTATTTATGGATAAGATGGAACAACTTTTGTCATTATGTGTAAATAGAAACATTTTAATTGTGGCAGGAGGCTTTAATGTAAACTTTAAGTCAAATAGTAAGAACATAATGGACCTACTGTCAGTAATCAATTATTCCTTTAATGTAATACACACCGTAACAGATTATACATGTATTAGTAGTACCAGAGAGCTGCATTGACAATATATTAATAAAAGAGCGATAAGGTATCTCAGGTTTGGCATTCTTTTATCCCAGACCATGAAGCTCAAAAATTAAAAGTCAAAAACGTTTTTTTTGAAAGAAAAATTTTAGTAAAAATAACAAATTAAAATTTAAAAATATTCTTTCTGAAACAAATTGACAATCAATTTTCTGTTTAGAAAAACATTTAGTAAACAAATAGTGGAGCACTTTCATGGGCTTATTTCAGAGTAAATTCAATCAATGTTTTCCTGTACAAAAAGTACCACGAAGAAACTTCCAGAAATTTAAGTATAGATTGGATAGTCCTGAGATGAATTGATGTAGATGATTAAATGTAGGGATTGGTTGGATGTTTTATATGATTTAAGAAGTAGAAGCAATCAATTCAAAAATCTATACAACTCTAAAAAGAAATAATATAATAACATATTATGCGTGTCCAAAAAATCCTATTTTGCAAATAAAATGAAAAATTCTGACAATAAATCAAAAAGTACATGGTGTGTTGTTAATCAAGTAAAAATATAATATCTAAACCGCCATTTAAAGTTATGGGGGAACTAACCATTGTTGCAAATGATCTTAATAACTTTTTTGCAATTGCTGATATGTCTCTACTTCAGAGCTAGGATGATGTACCATTTAGTTCTGATGTAAAGTACAATGAAAACTTATTAAAAATGCGCCCTACTAACGCTAGAGAGATTTTTAAACTAGTTAAAAAACTAAAAAATAAGCAAAGTTGTAAACATGATGAAATATCATCTAACTTGATAAAATACGTTATAGGAGAAATTGTACAACCTATTTGTTACATAGTGAATAATTCTATGAAGTTCGGCATATTCCCGGACCGTCTTAAGAATGTTGACTGTTGTGCCAATTTTTAAAAAGGGCGATGAATCAGTAATAGATAACTACAGACCAATAAGCTTGCTTCCGTTATTTTCTAATGTGTTTGAAACTGTGATATCTGAACGTTTGCTTGAATTTTTTGTATCGAATAATTTGTTAAGTGGTCAACAACATGGGTATATAAAGGGAAAGTCAACACAAACTGCGGTATTTTCATTTGTCCATTATATACTAGATTCCTTGGAAGGACAAATCCCCCTAGGGCTCTTTTTGGATTTATCAAAAGCATAACTTCTACAATTTAACCTGAATTTTAACATATTGTTAGAAGTTAGATTTCTAGGGTATCAGAGAGACAGCCCTAGATCCAATTAAATCTTACTTATTTAGAAGGAAACAATAAGTGTTAATAAAACAGGACAATTAGAAATTTTTATCAAATGAAGTCTCAGTCAATATTGGAGTACCGCAGGGTAGTGTTTTGCGACCAATTATTTTTGTTATACGAAGAGCTATAATGATTGGTGTAAAATAACGAATTATGCAGATGATACAAATATGTTGGTGAGTGACAATGACGTGATGCTTGTTGAAGAAGAAACTAAAAATATGATGGGTGCAAGTGATTGGCTTGAAAAAAACACATTAATATTAAACAATGATGAAACTAACACATTAATATTTAAAACAAATAGGTCTCGTGTGCAAAAACCACAAATAATAGAAACTGGCAATCCCTCGTTAAGTTTAACTGAGAAAGCAAAATTTCTAGGGATTATTTTGGATGATGTTTTGTCTTGGGAGCACCACATCAATTACAATAAACAAAAATTGAATGCAGTTTGTTACAGTCTTCGTGTCTTAGCGAGATACACAGATTTTTAAACTAAGAATTCGAATTTTGAGGTTCACATCCGATATTGTATAGTTGAGTATTGGAATAGCTAGGACGTAGAAAAATGATTTGTGTGTGAAAAAAGTGCATGTTAGGGCTAAAATTTAGAGAATCATGTTGAGATAAATTCAGGGAAAACAAAGTGTTAACTGTAACTGCTGTTTATGTACAAGAATGTGTCATATTTTTTTACAAAAATAGAGAATTGTTTAGAAATAGTGCTCCATAAACCATATATCCATCTAGACCTACGAGCTCCAATTATCCTAGGCATAGATTAACAATCACTGAAAAAGGAGCATACTATAACTGTAAAGTTCTTTAATTATTTGCCAGCAACTATAAAGGCAATTGATAATAATAATAAGTTAAAAAAGAAAATATTTGAATTGCTAGTAACTATAGAGCCTTACAATGTTATTAAATATTCGAGAGGACGATATCAAATAGATCTGTTACAGGTCAGATTTCTATCTCGAAGATATTTAAAAAGGCAGTATTGATTCCCTTGCACTCTTTCCCAACACATTTTAATCTGATGTCAAACACCCAACATGGCTTTCAGGATGGATTATCAACGAATACGGCGGCTTTTGATGTTCTCCAATTTGTTCTCAAATCTCTAAACTGTGGAAATTATGACTTCGCTTTATTCTTCGACTGTGCTTTCCATTGTGAGGATTATCAGCAGATAAGACTCTGCAAGCTGAAGACTATGGGACTGAGGAATTAGATTGCCCGTTTGATTGGGAGAAGAAAAGAATAGTGTTAAGAAAAGGAACGTCTTGTTCACTTCCAGAAACGCTTGAATGCGGTGCCCCTCAGGGCCCATTGCTTTTCCTTTTATTAATGACATTCAAGATCATCTACTGTCAGAAGATGGTGCATCTAAGCTATTTCTGTATGCCGACCATGCAACAATCTGCGTCTTCCTCAAATATTGTAATGATTTGCAGGGATATGCAAACGGGCTCTTAACAGATTTCATATTTATTACTATACTTACAACTTTGCAACGAGGACAACTGGGGAGATATTCTGTTTTGTAATGATTCTTTAACTCAATTTTATGTCTTAATTAAACAATTCAACGCTGCCTTTCTCGTATATTATGTTCTTATTGAGGCCCGCCTTCGGTACGGCATTGCCTTCTGGGGAATGTGTGGTCAGGGTCTGTTTGATACTGTATTTGTATTACAAAAACGGCCCTTCGGTATCTCTATCACATAGGACATCGTGAATCATGTAAGCCATTATTTGTTTCGGAGGGGATTTTTCCTCTGGTGTCTGTTTTTATATTGGAGACTGTTAGTCTGATTTTTAAATATAGGGGACGGTTTGTGGACCCAAGTCCCCATTATATTACTCGACAAAATTAAAATCCAGATATTCCTCTCCCAATACCGACATTTACATTAACAAAAAGATCAATTATTTATGAAAGCAAAAAATGTTTTAACCATCTACCTGCGGGTATTAAGGGAGAAACGTCTATCGGATTGTTCCGTAGGAGGGTGAAATCGCTATTAGTTGGTAAGGCCTATTACACTCTGGCTGGATATTATAACGATACATTTTTAGTTTAGGTTTGTTTTAGCTTTTATATGTGACATTAGAGATGTAAAATTCTCGGTAATAATCTTTTGGAGAATATTCTTGAGAATATTCTCAAGTTAGAGAATTTTCTGGGAATGGTAAGAAAATCGCTAGAAATGGCAATAATAAGAAATAAAATTTTTACATTACACTACAGTACATTTTTTGTATTAAAATATTTCCAAACATTACTTTTTGGTTGTGTGATACCCTTTAATTTATTTTGCTCCATGTTTTTATACTTATAGACGGTCTAAACTGAGCCGAACGGAACGCCAAAATAAAACAAGTCTCACCACATCATTTACAATTCTCACAGCTGTATACGAGTATACGATCGCGCTTCTATTTCTAGTTATATTTATTAATTCAGGTCAGTTCCCCAGCTTCTGGAGATCAGCCTATATAACTGCTATATTCAAGGGCGGCAGCAGAGGGGACGTAACCAACTATCGACCCATATCCGGCCTTGATTGTATGGCCAAGGTTCTAGAGTCTATCGTTGTTGATGAACTGTTGTCAAATCTATACAACAGTCTTTCAGAACATCAGCACGGCTTCCTACCTGGACGTTCATGCCAGACGAATTTAAGTATTTACTCCCACTATTTGTCAACAGTAGTAGATTCGGGAGATCAGGTCGACTCGATATATTTTGATTTTAAAAAGGCTTTCGACAGAGTAGATCATAACATTCTGATTAATAAACTGGAATCATTTGGCGTTATGGATCCTCTTCTTTCGTGGGTTTCAAGTTACCTTCAAAACCGAACACAAATCGTTAAAATTAATGGAACCATATCCAAAGAAATAACAGTGACATCTGGCGTACCCCAAGGTTCACACTTGGGGCCGATTTTATTTCTTTTATTCATTAATGATCTTGCTAATATATTTACCAATTGTCAATTTCTTTTCTACGCGGATGACCTGAAAATCTTTAGAAAAGTCACCAACGCTCATGAATGTTCCCTATTGCAGCTTGAAGTCAATAAAATATCTGAATGGTGCTTAACAAATAGAATGGAATTGAACATTTCTAAATGCAAGATAATATCTTTTTCTAGGAAAAAATCACCAATCTTACATTCCTACCACATTTCTAGCTCTCCTCTACCCAGAACAAATTTAATCAATGACTTGGGGGTAATTTTCGACTATGAATTGCGATTTAACGAACACATAAGTTATATTTTGGCAAAGGCTTTCAAAATGGCAGGTTTTATAATGCGCCGGTGTTGGGAATTTTCCAACATTGAGGTACTGAAGTCTTTGTACTTCTCACTAGTGCGAAGTCACCTTGAATATTGCTGCGTAATCTGGTCGCCACTTTACCAAACTCATGTTAAGCGTATCGAACGAGTTCAAATTAAATTCGTGAATTTTTTACTACACAAACTTAGAATAGACAAAAGACAATTTTCGCATCAAGATCGCCTACGTCTAATAAATGTCGATAGCTTAGAAAGACGTAGAATCTTTCTTACACTTGTATTCGGGTTCAAAATAATCACTAATAACATAAAGTGCTCTGAACTCCTGGCTTTTATAAACATTCGTGTACCAACGCACGATACGCGTTTAAATGACATGTTTTTAACTAATAGAAGCCGAACGGACATCGGTAGAAATGATGTCATAAATCGTATCATGCATCTTTTTAACATACATATACCAACAAACTTTGATTTTAACTGCACTCCGGCGACATTTAAAAAACGACTGATTTCATTAATGTAATATGTCTTCAACAACTAATAGCAAACATGCAAGTAAATATAATTATAATTGTGATTCCGATGTATTT
Source organism: Polydrusus tereticollis (assembly GCA_963920685.1). NCBI lineage: Eukaryota > Metazoa > Arthropoda > Insecta > Coleoptera > Curculionidae > Polydrusus > Polydrusus tereticollis. The sequence goes on along the minus strand of OY987332.1, from coordinate 29,201,840 downwards.
GTAAATTGTTTTAATTTCCTGATTAATGTACTTCTTTTTATTATAACATAGATTATACCATGGTACTAAGACTAATTTTATTGTATTGTTGTATTGTTAAATATTTATATTAAAATTTATCGAATTGTATATATCAGAACTAGTAGGTACAAGTTGGATTTGATTTCTGTATGTACTAAATAAATAAAATAAATATAGAAAAGGTTTGAAAAGCTCAAAATTTTAAAAATCATTGCAAAATTTTTCAGAATAGATTATGTAGAGAAACTTCTCTAGAGAATATTCTCGGGAGAATTTTCTTACAGAGAATATTCCTCCTCTCACATCTCTATGGGACATGGACTCCGACTTCTTGATTATGTTGTTTGTTTAGTTGGTTTATTAATGCCTGTCTCGTATACATTATATTTGTATCTTTTATTAAGTTAGAAACACTTTGTCAACAAGGATTATTTTATGTTCTTTGACAATAAAGTATATTTTTAATTTTGATTGATTGATTGTTAATTGCCTTGGTCCAACTCTAACACTTTCTTTTATTAGGGATGTAATTCTACAAAGGCATCATTAATGTTATAATTCCATAAACCATAATTTCTTTTTATTTCAGAGCAACCTGTTATTTAGTGAACCAGTACTGGACCAAGACACAATTCACAAAGACGAAAGCGAACCTATGCCTTCTACTTCCGCCGCTCAACCTCATGAGGAACCCATGGAATTGGAAACGGGGGTACAAGACGACAATTTAATTTGTAAGTGTCTTTTTACAGTGGCAGTGTTTGATTTGTTTATGTAAATCATGGTTTTGGCCAACCCTGTAAATTGAACATTTTTTCCAGCTGGTGGACTGTTTGAAGGAGGTCTTTTCGACGAAGCCCCGATGGGGGAAGTCCCGCCGGTTGACGCCAGCATACCCGTTCCTTCTGCCCAAGATCTACCTACCGCCGCTGATAGTGATGATGACGGAGACATGGACAATTTCGGAGGACCGCCATCGGTTGGAGGAATGAGGTAAGGATATTCATATTAATACAAATTTGAATAAAATCTAGAATGTGCATAAAAACAGTATAACAATATTTATTTTAAATTTGTTACTATTAAAAGTCGTCAAACTGACGAATTACTGGTTCTGTGCATAAAATTTAAAAAAAAAAGAATAAATTCTTCCCTTACAAAATACAAATTTTACACAAACTTAATGAAGACTTATGCTATCTATAGGGATGTAACGGGTAGCCCTTTTTAGGATCCGACCAAACCGGGTACCCGGTCAATTAAGACCCGGCAAAACCGGGTACCCGGTCTTGCGGAATATTACAGGAAGCTATTGGCAACAGGCGAGATACAAATAGAAAATCATCTGCTAAAGCACCCAACATACAACAGGACGTGGAGGTTGAAATAAGTTCATATTTGGCGTTGCCGTTAATTGATAGACAATTAAGCCCATTTTCGTGGTGGAAAATAAATTCAGAGAGATTCCCTAATCTAGCAAAGCTTGCTAAAAAGTTTCTTTCAGCACCTGCCTCAACAATATTTAGTGAACGGTTGTTTTCAGAAGCGGGTAATATTTATGAAGAACCCCGAAACCGACTATCCTCTGAGAATGGTGAAATGTTAATTTATCTTCACCACAATTTGCCATTAATTGATTTTAGATATTAAATGTTTTATTTAACAAAGTTTGTTGTTATAACCTTTTAAAATCTGTTTTTTTTTATGTATTTTTTATCATCACAAAAATACACTGTTTCAGTTCTTTTATGTTTTATTTGACCAGAAAACAAAATAAAAACCCGGGTACCCGGCCGGGTAACCTGATACCCGGCGAAACCGGGTATCCGTTACATCCCTAGCTATCTAGACTTCTTGCATAGCTATATTTTATGTGATTCAATTTTTTCAAACTATTTTGAATGCTTATTAAAGAACCCTATTTTTGTAAATTTAACTTATAAATAATTATGTGTATTAAAAATCATCCCTATCCCAACTCTAGTTCAGCAGGTGGTTCCAGACCCCCAACGCCATTCGATGAACATTCGCAGCACCCTTCAACGCGGCCACCCACGCCCTCCCACTCCATAGCCCCTCAGTCGCCGGTTCCGAGTATGAGGTCTATGAGGAGTGCACAACCTACACCGGCACCACCTGACGTAAGTATCAAAAAGTCAATTAATTTTGATACATCTACGGGGTGTTTCAAAAATAGTTAATCTGTTACCAAATTCGATTTATTTTATGCATGGGGAACTTAAATTAAAAAAGAAAAAACTTAGTACAAAAGTTGCATAGTTTTTCACGTTTTATCTGTTAAACTTGTCAATAAAAACATACGCGCATCGCAAAGTCGAAAATCAATTCCAAGGTTTCTTTTTTGAAGCGGAACACCCTATATATATTTGCTAACAGGATGAAAGGTCTTTTTCTCGGAATTTTAAAACTATATGTCAACATTTAGTTCATCCGTTTTTGAAATGTTTGAGTTTACAATGTTGATAAATTGATTTGATGATAATCGATTTTATGAGGCGTTCCGCATGCTTCAACGTGGCATATTTTTATATACAGGGTGTTTCAAAAGTACGGTACCTAACTTAAGGTTATGATTCCTTTTATGACATTTACGTTTTTGTCTTGTATACTTTCGATGAAAAAATTAAAAACCCATCTTTTGGATACCCCTCCTGAGGGGTTGTAGCTTCCTTGGGAAGCATTTCTCGATATATGTTTATAGAGAAAAACACGATTACTTTTTCACATAGATTACGTCCAAATATACAGAATATTTCAAAAGTACGGTACGTAACTTAAGGTGATGATTCCTTACGACATTCTAAGAGAAAAAGTTTATATCAACATGTGTCCGGAGTTGCCCGTTTTTGATATACAGGGTATTAAAGTTAAAAAAAAAATAGTTTTTTTATAATTTTTTTAAATTTCTTTTTCCCCATTTTATTGAAATTTGGTACCTTAAGGTGTTTAATTAGCCCTAACTAGATTAAATTTATTAAGTCCAGTGGCGTCGCGGGGAGCACCTTAACAAATATTATTGACAAAAAATGTACGCCACTGACAATTTTGATATTTTTCTTCGGATTTACCAACTAATAATGCAACTTTTCTGTTCCCTGAATTGTTTGGGACAGTTTTTTGATAATTGCAGATAAAAAACTACTGCTAGATTTTTTTAGTTTTTTGATTTATCACAATGTTCTTTAACATAATACCGAATTATTTCTATAATAATTATAATGTTTGTCGTTAACGACGAAATATTATTTATTAATTTTTTTCTATAGGGTGTTTTTCGTATCAAATATCCCCTTACTAGAGAGGAATCATGCAGCTGTGGGGAGGTATGATACACATGAAATTAAAATTATAAATTGTGTAACAATTTAAATAAAACTGTTTATTTTTAACAAAGCGACCCCTTTCTTGCAAGTTCGTCGGCCTTTTCGTTTCCTGTAATACCTTCATGCCGTGGTACCCATTGTAGTATTACTTTGTTAGCTATTGCCAGGGCTCTAAGGGCTGCTTTGCTGTCGGAGTATATGTGGATCCACTTATTATTGTTTTCATACGCACACTGTAGGATGGCGTAGATTTCCGCTTAAAACACCAGCTCACAACATACTGTAACGAGTGTCCCACTTTCCTGGGAAGTAGCTTGTCCAACTTGTTTTGTCCCTTTAGCAGCCATAACTTTCATGGGTTTGTGAGTTGTTGGTACCTCAGTCTCATCAATGTTCCGAATTTCATGTGGGGCGAAGTTGTATCTTGTAAAATAACTTCTTCTAAATTATCCATAAAACGCTTCACGGTTTCTTTGTTAAAAGCATATGACTGAGCAACACTGTCCAGCTTCGCATTCTGACACTGCCTTCTGTGTTCATATTGGAAAACCTCCTGTATATGAAACGAAATATAGACAACTATGTGGCTAATGAGGATGTCCACGGACATAATACGCGACGGGCAGGTGACTTTCGATCGCACTACTGTCGTCTGAAGAGAACGCAGAACGGGCCTGATTTCTTTGCGCCTAGGTTTTTAACAGGCTTCCTGTAGCCGTGAGAGACTTGCCAATAAGACAATTTAAGACTAAGATAATGGGAATCTTATTGAATAAAACTTTCTACAGTATTAACGAGTTTTTATCCTGTACATTTTCTTAACTGATTTTAACGTGTTGTATTTTGTATCTACCTATACTTTAATATTTAGTGTGTTCCTTTTGGCTTGTTTTACTTTGTTTTAGTTCAGTTTATATTCTTAAGATATCTATATTTTATTGTATTGACTTGGATATACTGACTTGTGTAAACACCATGTGTATTAAGCACCAAATAAATGATTGATTGATTGATTGATTGATTGAACACTTGTTGCCTCAGGTTGTCGGTTGGAAATATCTTTGTTTCTATTAATAAATCCTAGAAACCAGTTGTATCCAGCAATTTTTTCTTTGTCCCTCTTCTTTGGGTACTTTCCTTTATGCTTTTTTGCTGCACATGCATATTCTAGCTGTCTGACTTGAACGGTTCCCAAGCCATGATGTATTTGTGCTGCTTTTTTTACATATGAAGCTAGCATAGATTCCTCCTCACCGCTAAAAATCTGATTGACACGGTAATTTGGTTCATATACTATTTCTTGATTAGACTCTAGCTGGTTTTGTACTTCTCAGCATAGCGCTTAAGGGTAATTTTATCATTTGCATATTTTTCAGCAGTTTTTCTAATTCTTTTTTTTTCATTAACAAGTTCCCTAACGGCTCTTTGTAATATGTCAGGAGGTACACGAGTGCGTGCTTTGGTTGGAGCCTTCGATTTATAGAAAAACGGCATTTTTAAATAATTAACATTGTATTAAAATTGGATAGACGCTGTTTCAATTGCTTTCTATTAGTTTAACAGGTGCAGTACAAGAATGAATCCATAGAATAATGCCCTTTCCTGGTTTAAAACAAAGTAGCAACATTTGATTAAGTTACAAAATCCTACCATGTTCATATCTTTAAAACATAAAAATTATAGAGCCATATCAATAAGTACATATTTACTGTATCAACTATCCTCAAGGGACAATTTTCCACAAATTTACTATTTCTGTAAATACCAGCTTCTAAAAGAAAATCTAACCTCAACATTCTTAAACCCAAATCTATGATTATTGAAACAAGATAGGCCCAACTTCACAAAAATTTATATTTATTCAGTTTTACCAATAAAAGTGTAAAGGTTGTTACATACTTTTTCCTCTAAAAAACACTTTTTCTTCTAAAGAATTACACTATAATTCTGTAACCATCCAATACGTTGTTAGACGAACGAAACAGGTGTTATAAATACGGTATTGCCAGCTTTTCACGAAAATTAGTGTATTAACAAAAATAAATTAACTGTATCAAGTTTCCCGGTGTGACAACCATCCCCAGTCTCCTCTTAATTTAAAACTTGCACCTCTCATGTGTGATAATTATTTTTGATTTAATATGTCTTTTTCTGTGAAACTTAGGATATCTCCAAGAGCTGAAAGCATTGTGCCCTAGCATATATGTTGTGGTCTCTGATTTTTATTTCACTTTTTCCCTTGTTCGAATTATCAGTATGTTCTGGAATTTTTTCACTACTAGATATCTGGGAACTGTTTGACTCAGATCTTTGTCTTTTCTGTAGGTCCTCCAAGTTGTTTGGCGGCGTTCTTAAAATTGATTTTTTTTGGAGCAATAACCTCGTCGTATCCGTTTTCACCTTCCGTTACATCCTGTTCTTCCGCCTTCTTTTTGGACTGCAAGCTATCTTTTTTGGTTGTTTACATTGGATATAAATAAGTAATTTAAATGAAATAATTAAGTCTTTTTCCACGGTTTCGTAATTGTAAAAACAAATAAATAGTAACTAATAAGTAACAAATAATAAGTTGTTCTATCTCCTATATTGGCCAAACAGGGAGAAAATTCACAATCCGCATCAAGGAACATTGTAAAGAGAGTAAGAGCTTTTAACCTTAACTCCTGTCCCCTTCTAAAATCAATTCCAATTTTTCTAGACATGTATCTACAAATAAACATAATTTTAGCCCAGATACAAACACTAAATTCTTAAATTTTTGCAACAATATCAATAAATTAGACCTTGAAATAATAGAAATGAATAAAATGATTCAAAATCCAAATATAGATTCTGTTAACGACCAAATAAATCATCCATAGTAGCACACATTTTTTCAATGCTTTGAATCTGGGTAAATTATAACTATAATTCAGTCTCTTTTGCACCACAATACTTACCTCTTTCCTCCCCTAGTTTTCATTATTTCTCAATAATTTTTTAAAAACGTTCTTAAAATTATAATTTCCTACATTTATTGTGCCATCTAGTGTCAGTGTCGTCACCATCCCTTTCAAGTGTATTCTTTAGTGCAGATTTTTATCTCCCTCTGAGAGACATTTATAACCCCCCTTTTAACAAAACCATGTAGTTTGGTCATTTGTTGACAGATGTCTGTGTTCTGTCTGTCCTCGAGTACTTTAAACGTCCAGTGACGACAACAACGACAAAGATCAACTGATTCTGTACGGATTTTATAAACCTAATGTCGAGTTCCTTAAATTTTCCCATTTGATTTCAACAATAGTTTCCATTTTTAATATTAATATTTGGTTACACGTCTTTAATGTCAATATTTTCTTTAAATTAACCTCACTTCAACAATCACGTTGCAGTAGTTAATACGGTTGTCGTTAGCACAGGCTACATTCAATTTTTTAAAACCTACCCCGTTTTTTAAAAAAACTGTTCCTAAAAATGAAAAAACTTTTATAAATGAAAAAAAACCGTTTTCCTACAATAATGTTATAACTCAATTATTTTCATTTTCTTTTATCCATAATGTTCTTACTAATTAAAATTTTACATATATAATAATTAAAACTTCACTTTTATTCGAATCGTAATGCAATTAATATGTTAATATGACTAGTTAGTACACTAGGTCTTCAACTTTACATTTCACATCCTGTTAAGTTGTACTAATTAATTTGCCCTATTCGATGTTAGGTAAGTCCCATTTAAATTTTTATTTTATATTGGTCGTTCCTAACTTTCTACTATCCTTTTTAGTATTCCCTGAGGATGAACGCTTAAGCGTTCGAAACATGTAGGGAACTATTTCCAATTTTACGTTTTAATTGTTTTATGTAATCAGTTTTTAAACATTGTGGTGTTGATGACCCACTTAATGAAAAAAGATATTTTATCAATGAGGTGTTCCTGTTTCCTGACAAAGTGTGTAAAAACTAAAATACATTTTTATACTATTTTTCAGAACAACTTTTCAACAAAAGAAATAGGCAACATTTAACTGTTTTCACACAACTTTATGATTAATTTTCGAAAAACGACATTTTCAAATAAATATTTCTACAAATTGGATTTTCCTCGCTTTTTAGGAAGCACTGAAGATGGCCTATGGCCGAAAGCGCTCTGCTATTTATTAATTTTTGAAGATTATACACTTAATACACAAAACGATTGTTGTTCCCTCTTAATTCAAAAAGTGTACAGGGTGTCCCAAATTCGATGGTGACCATTGGGATCTCGGAAACTATAAGAGATACGAAGAAGTTTAAATTGTGGCGAAGTTGAACAATTTGGTGTTCTATAAAATGCCTTGTTAAAATTGAGAAAATTCCCAGTAGTTTTGGAGATATCTGGAAAAAGCGAAATTTAGAAAACTTGTTTCTATTTTTTTCTAACTTTGTTTAAAGAGAAATTATGAAATAAACTGCACTTTTTCATTGCCACTTTTTCACCTCTACAAAATAGCGCTTTCAGTTTTTGAATCCGACGTTTCGATGTCATAGGCCCATCATCAACTTAATTTTTTTAAATAGGTACGGACCTGGATGTTTTACTTCGGATTTTGAAAGAGCTCGTTATTCTAAAAACAGGTATGTATCACACTTGTTATGTTATTGAACGTTTCATCTGCCTTGTCGCTGCCTTCATACAAAAAAAAAATTATGAAACAAAAATATATATAATCAATCAATATAACTTAACAGAACTTTATTACCCTAGATCAACTGTAAAAACTACTGATACAAGTTTATTATTATTATGTTATAATAAACAGCATAAACAATCTCATAAAATATATTCAAATTGCAAGCCCTCAGCTTCAATACATTTTGCACTAAGCCGTCGCAATTTTAATATCGAACGGTGAATGAACCTAGCAGGAATGGCTGCAATTTCTCGGATTAAATTTTGCTGCAGTCCATTTAGTATGTCATTTTGGTATCTCACGATACAAACGATTTCTTAAATATGCCCATAAAAAATTATTCCAGCGGATTTAGATCTGGACTTCTAGAAGGCCATCGCACAAGTCCCTGGTTTCCAATCCATTTATTTGGAGACAGTATATTTAAATAGTTTGTTATTTTCCGTCCATGTGATGCCATCATAATTGCCGCAAAATATTTAGAGGCTCATCATCTCCGAGATGTTTGAAAATATTATTTAATATTAATTCCCTATACCGCTCGGATGTTACGCTTGCCTCGTATATTATAGGGCCAAGAATTTTATTTGTCCACACACTAAAAGAAGTTCGCCCCTGTGGTCTGACTTCTTGATGTTGCCGGGGATGTTCTGTTGACCAATAATGTTCATTATGACGATTAAATAAACCGTTCGTTGAAAAATTCGTCGGTCCAGATTACGTTCGACAAAAAAACTGTTGTCTTCTTAAAGGTTATTTTGAAGCCAATTGCAAAAATCCATCCTCCGGATTTCATCACCAGGTCTAAGTGTTTGGCTTAGATGGATTTTGTAAGGTCGATATTTGTTTGAATTTAGTGTTCGCCATATTCGTATTCTAGGTTTTTCTAGCTCAGTTTCAAAAAGCCTAGTACAGCTGCGAGCAATATTAACCTTAAAATAGAAACATGTCAATAGCCAAATTTAGAAAACATTAATTACAGATAAAAAATCATTTCGTATTTAAAATATTTTCCTCTTCAACCGGATCAATTCGACGACCGTATTTATTTCTTGGTTTGCTAAAGTTTCCGAATTCCAACAAGTAACATATCACGCTTTTCCATATTTGAAAACATATTTTTACTATAAAATTACAAAAGAGAAAATAGCTATACCCTCAACAACTAACAAGCATGTCAACATAAAATATGCCATAATGGTTGAGCGTATAATGTTTTGTCCCATAGCCACCTTTAATTTGTTATTTCAATTTTGTCTTATTTTTCCATAATAGAAAATTAAGGCAGATATAGTTAACATAACATAAGTGTGATACATATCTGTTTTTAGAATGAGTAGTTCTCTCCAAATGCGAAATAAAACATCCAGGTCCGTATTTAAAAAAATTAAGTTGATGATGGGCCCAAGACATCGAAACGTCGAATTTAAAAACTGATAGCGCTATTTTGTAGAGGCGAAAAAGTGGCAATAAGAAAGTGCAGTTTATTTCATAATATCGTATCGTATCTCTTATAGTTTCAGAGATCCCAAAGGTAGCACCCTCGATTTGGGACACCCTGTACACAGCCCCACTTTATCAACTATTTATTTGTTTTTACAATTATCAATCTGTGGAGGAAGACGGCATTGTTTCATTTACATTATTTGGCTTCCTCTGAAAGTATGGAGTATTTCTCCAATAAGTAATTTTTTACTTTTACCCTCTTCCTACCGAAATAAGTAATTGTTTTGGAAAGTGATGTAACATATTTGTTGGTTAAAATTGTACCTACGCCACTGGTTTAAAAAAAAAAGTGTATTTAGATCAATATATGTGTTTTATGTCATACCAGTCATACTTCTTCTTCTTCGACTGCCTATCCACTATTGTTGGATGTTGGCGACCATATTTCCATACATTTCTCTGTCGGTTGCTGTGTGGACCAACTCTCCTATCGTCCTTAACCCCGTCCACTCTCTTATATTTCTTAACCATGACAATTGCTTTCTGCCCATGCCTCGCTTTCCCTCTATTTTTCCTTCGACAATAAGTTGCAGCAGTTGATATTTTGAGTTTCGCATTATATGACCAAAGTACGATGTTTTCTTCTTTTTGACATTGAGCATTAACTCACGGTCTCTGCCGTTTCTTCTTAAAATTTCGTCGTTGATTACTCTGTCCGTCCATGGCACCCTCAGCATTCTACGATACATCCACATCTCAAATGCTTCTATTTTGTTGATGGACGATGCCTTCAATGTCCAGGTCTCTGCACCGTACAGCAACACCGACCATACATAGCATTTGGCATATCGTAATCTTAGTTTTAATTTAATGTCTCGACTAGTTAGTACGTTTTTAAATTTAAAGAAGTTATTTCGGGCCATTTCAATTCTGCATTTAATTTCTCTGTCATTATCCCAGTCTTCATGCAACCAGCTTCCCAGATATTTATATTGTGTTACACGTTCTAAGGTTTGGCCGTCTGCTATTAATCTTGCATCGCTGTATGGGTGTTTGCGTCTGCTTACTATCATGAACTTTGTTTTATTGTTATTTATTTTAAGACCATAGTCTGCACCAACACAATTCAGCTCATCGATCATTTGTTGCAGCTCTTCAATATTATCTGCAATTAAGATAGAGTCATCTGCATATCTAATGTTGTTCATATATACCCCATTTACCTTAATTCCAACATTTTTATCTTCCCTGATTTCCTTAAAGATGTCTTCTGAATAGAGATTAAATAGAAGAGGTGATAATATGCAACCTTGTCTTACGCCTCTACATATGGCAATATCTTTAGTTTTAACGTCATTTGTTTTTACATGAGCAGTCTGATGCCAGTACAGATTCTGTATACAACGGATGTCTTTGTCGTCTAAGTCTACCTTTCTTAATATGTCGATTAGTTTATCATGCCTTACTTTGTCAAAGGCCTTTTCAAAGCCCACAAAACATATGAAGACATCTTTCTGAACATCTCTGCAGGTTTTCAATGAGCACACGCACACTGAAAAGTGCTTCCCTGGTTCCCATCCCACTTCTAAATCCAAATTGAGTATTTGCTATATTGGCCTCGCACTTGCGATAAATTCGATAAGTCATACTAGTCATCTCAAATCGTCTTGAGATTTTTGATAAAAACCGAAAAAATTAAAACTTTGGCCTGTGTATTGAAAACTAACATTTAAGGATGTAACTTTTCAATTTAAGATTGGTGCAGGAATAAAATAAAATAAGTACATAACATTAAGTAACATCCTATATATTTGACAAAGACGCCCTTAAAGTTTTAGTGACGGATCCGAATCAATTCAGGAAAAATAATAAAATTTCACATTTTTACCCTGGCTTCATGCTTTAAATTATGAACAGTCTATGGGTAATAAAATATGGTGGTTCGTATAGTCTCTTATTGTCTGTGTTATTAAATTTATTTTGGTTTCTACAGTTAGAACAATATAATATAGGATTATTTATTATTGGTATGTTTTCAGATTCCCCACGCAGATGAGGCGCCCCAGGTGGACCAAACGACTCTGCTTCAAAACGAAGAAGAAAGTTTTGCACTTCCCCCGGTGGATGCTGCAGCTCTTAAAGGTGAAACACGAGGTTGTGTTTAATAAAAAAATGGAAAACGCGGAAACCAAAGGAAACAAAATTAACAATAAGCGATTGGTTTGACTGACTTCAGTTACAAAAGATTGATAAGACAACGCGTTCAATTCTAATTATGAACAAATATCCTTACAATCATTGACGAGAATCGTCAGAAATCTAAAACATGCATGAAAAGTTGTGGAAACACGACAATTTTAAGCGTAGTGTACTGGTTTTTTCTTGCTAAATTACACATTAAAATTATTGGTAAATACGAATTGTTCGTAAATTAGGTGTTGATTTTTGAGAAATATCAACTCTAATTGTAGGAAACGTTGCTACAGGTTAATTTTTGGTAAATTACCTGTCAATTTTTGACAACTTATCGGCAAATGGATTAGAAAGTTCAGAACTTCTGGGTAAATAACCGGTTAAATTGTCAATTTTTGGTAAGTTACTGCTCAGATTATTAGAAAGTTTTCGGCTACTTTGTTGCGAAATTACCTGCTAAATCGTTGGTAAATACGAGTTAAATTGTAAATTACTTAGTGAAAGGTCAATAACCTGTCAATTTTAAAAACTTCAGGCGTCTTTAAGGGTAAATTACCGGTTAATCTGTTGGTAACTTACCGGTTAATTAGTTTGTAAATTACCGACTCACTTGGATGCTAGTTTTGCTTGATTTACTAAAAACTTTACAACTTTGTCCGTAAATTAAGTGTTGATGTTTGATAAATAAATAACCACTCAAATTGTTTTGAAACTTTCCGGTTACTTTAATGGTAAACTAGCAGTTAATTTTTGGTGAATTTACCGGTTCAAACGTTTGTAAATTTTTGATAAATTGCTAGAAAAGTAATTCAAAGTTTCTGGCTTCGTTCGGGGTAACATACTGGTTAATTCGTTTTGTAAATTTTTGATAAAATACTGTCCAACCAATTAGAAACGGCTTCTTTAAAGGTAAATTACCGGCTAGTCTGTTGGTAACTTACCGGTTAATTATTCGCTCGTAAAACACCGATTTACTTGGATATTAATTTTTGGTAAGTTTCTACTCATTTTATTACAAAGTTGTTGGCTACTTTGTTGCGAAATTACCCGCTAGATCGTCGGTAAATACGAGTGCAATTGTGCTTAAATTACATGTTCATTTGTGATTAATATCAACTCAAGTTTTTGAACACTGCAGTTACTTTAATGGCTAATTACCAGTTCCTTTTGGGAAATTGCCTGCTAAAACATTGGCCCATTAGCTGTCAATTTTGAAAACTTAAGACTTCACGGCAAATTACCGGTTAATTTGTTGGAACTTACCGGTTAATTCGTTTGTAAATTACCGGTTAGTTTTAAACTACTGCTCAATTTAGTAAAAACTTTTCAACTGCTTTGTTGCTAAATAATTATCCGCTAAAACCAGTCAATTTGTTCGCAAATGAAATGTTGATGTTTGATAAATAACTACTCAAATTGTTTTGAAACTTTCCGTTTACTTTAATGGTAAACTCGCGGTTAATTTTTGGTAAATTGCTGGAAAACTTATTTAAAACTTTCGGTTTTTTTAAGGGTAACTTACCGGTTAATTCGTTTTGTAAATGTCCTGTAAAGTTTTGATAAAGTACTATCCAACCTATTAGAGACTTACGGCTTATTTGAGGGTAAATTACCAACTAATCTGTTGGTAACTTACCGGTTAATTATTCGTCCGTAAAACACCGATTTACTTAAATGTTAATTTCTTGTATATTATACTCGATTTATTAAGAGTTTTCAGCTACTTTGTTGCTAAAGTACTCGCTAAATCGTTGGTAAACCAGTTAAAGTGCAATGATTCACTTTTATTTTTGGAATTTGAGATAAACAGCATTCTTTGGTCAATATATTCTTCTGCTTCGATCTTCTACTAACACAAACAGTACACTCCACACTAAATGAACCTCCCTTTTGTTTTATTTACCCGTGCCTTTTTTCTTTACATCCCGAGGACTGCGCTAATCTCTGAATAGATATGTACTTTTTAGGCGTGACCAAATCGAAGCGGAAACGGAAACTGATCATAGACGAGGTGAAGAACATCAGCGGCGAAGAGATGAAGAACCAGCTTAGCGACACTAGCGATATAGGTGGGTGTGTGATGTTAATAAGGAAACTTCCCATTTTATTGTTAGCATCATATTACTGTTACTTTTTGTTTTTAGTGACTTCGCTGGATTTGGCGCCACCTACCAAACGATTGATGCATTGGAAAGAGACGGGAGGCGTTGAAAAGTTATTTGCTCTTCCAGCCCGGACGATACCTGCAAGAGTATTATTTAGAGTAAGTAAAAACATGTTAAAACAAGCAGTGGCGCTACCAAGGGGGGGAGGGGGCTACCGGGCTGCAGCCCCCCCCCCCTCGAGCGAGCGTAGCTCGGGTCGTCTAACTACCTGTTTGCAAGAAAAATAAACTCATCACTACCTAAGATAGGTAAAATTACACAAAAATTAAGACAAGCCTGACTGTTTTTGTGATTTTCTGTTGTGTCTTTTATTTTTCTTACTAGAAAACCAAGCATCATCATTGAAAAAAGGGCGTGGCACCCAAAAATTTTTCGCCTGCGCCGCTATTTCTTTCCCAGCCCCTCCGAGCTTATTTTCTGGTTGCGCCACTGAAAACAAGACATAAACATTAATGCCCTTATACAGGGTAGTCCAACAAGCGCGCGTCGGTTAATAGTTGCTAAATCGTTGAACTTATGGGAAATTTGTCTTAATAGAACTTTTAACGTTTTTATGTGGCGTATGAGGCCTTTGTGGGCCCTGTATTCAACTTTAAATTTGTGTATGGGTCAAATACACCGTTGCCAAGTTATGAATTTTTTGAAAGAAATTTAGTCAAAAACTTGCTTTTTCCTGCGAGTGTGCGCAAAGTAGTACTTTGCGCACGCATTTCCGTGTGCAAAGTTACACTTTTCCGCACTAGTGCGGATAAGATGTTTATCCGCACCGGGTGCGGAAAAGTAGCACTATTCAAAAATCTCCTTGGCAGGGAATATTTATATTTATTTTAGTAGCTCTAGACAATTTTATGCAATGTGCGAAGCCGTTGCAAGTGTATTCTCTTTTACCTTTTAATCGTAATTCACGATATTCGTATTTCAGCCTAAAACGAAAAAAAATTATATTTTTTAAGTACCTCGTATAGTGATAAATGATTATAATATTGCCAAGCACCAATAAATGTACATGTTGATTTTGGCACATGATGTCAGATTTTTCCTCCGTTTTTATGTCAACAAGAATCTACAAACACCGACACTTTTCTTTCCATCAAATCCTCAAAAAGTATAAACGCTGCTAAAATGAGCAGCTCTGACGAGGAGCTACCAGATTTCATTCTAGAGGCCGCAAACTCTGCAAATTTAAATTTATTGCCCGCTAAATCCCAAGAAAAATACGAGAAGCAATATAAACAATTTGAATACTGGTGCCGCAACAAAGGGACAAATAGTTTTAAGGAGAAGGTCTTCTTAGCGTATTTTGCAGATTTACGAAAATCAGTTCAGCCAAATACTTTATGCAGTAAGTACTCTATGTTAAAAAGTGTCCTTAAAATCAAAATAAACTTGGATTTAACTCAATATTTCAAGCTAACATTGTTTCTAAAAAAGCAAAATGTGGGATATCGTCCGAAAAAGGCCAAAATTTTTAACAAAATTGAAGTTTCCAGATTTATGGAAGAAGCACCTGATCAAATTTACCTTCTAATAAAAGTCGCCACCATTTTTGGGTTGGCCGGTGCTTGCAGGCGCGATGAGCTTTGCAAGATAATGGTTGATCACATAGGAAATTTGATAGTCGTGAAAATTCCTGACAGTAAAAACAATACTTCAAGAATCTTTGTAGTATCTAATGAAACAAATAAGGGATATTATTTACAACCCTATCATAAATATGCAAATTTGCGAAAACCATCCACTTCGCACAAGCGCTTTTTTGTGCAGTATCGACAAGGAACATGCGGTACTCAATGTATTGGAATAAATTCATTCGGTAAGATGCCTTCGGAAATAGCTGCATATCTACAATTGAAAAATCCAAAGCATTATACAGGACATAGTTTCCGTCGTTCATCGGCTACCATGTTAGCCGATTCTGGAGCAGGAATCACTAATGTCAAGCGACTCGGAGGCTGGAAATCGACGACTGTCGCCGAGAGCTACATTGAAGATTCGATAAATCAAAAAAAGGACATGTCAAATAAAATATTGGCCACGAACAACTGCTAAAGCTACATAAATCCTTCTGAGTTAACACCTTCATCGACCTATTTGAACAACTGTCCTTCCACGCCAAGTCAGTGCTCATCAAGCCATACCATAAACCACCCACTGAATGAACTTACTGCATCGGCTATCAATTTGCATAATGTCAGCAATTGCTCTTTTGTTATAAATGTTATAAACAAATAATTTAGTTTCCTATTATTATTTTTTATTGTTATGTAATTTTTGAATTTTCTATTATTATTTTTTTTGTTATGTAATTTTGTTGTACTATACCTAGTTCTTTTTTTAAAGTTAAATTAAAAATTATTGAATAAATTATCATATTTTTAGTTTTGTTGTTATCTGATATGAAGCTCGTAGGAAAAATGTTGTTCCTAACACGTGCGGAAAAGTATCACTTTGCGCACTTGTTAGGAAAATAACTATTTTTAAACTGTTATATTATCTCCACCGCTGTTTGTTAATTTCCCTGTTTATTCAAATTTCCATGTATGTATGTATGTCCCATTTTCGACACTTTTATAGGGTATCTCCGTAATTGTTAGTGCTATCAAAAAAGTAATATAGGTGTTATGTGCTCTTTTTGGGTCAAACTTATAACGGTAAAATCAAAATTTGAAAACTTTCTCTCGCTTAAGACACCCGGGAGAAAATCAAAAAATTGACAATTTCAAAGTTTATTTTCTTAGTTAAAAAGAGATGCAGAAAAATGTTTTATACAAAAGTTTCTTTATAATGATTGTTAAATAATCTGCCGTTTTCAGAGCAAGTATACGAGGTCAGGTAAAAAAGTTATCGGACCTGACCTCATTTTTTCAAATGGAAGACCCTGTATAATAAGTGGTAAAAGATAGCATTTTAAATTCAAATAATATTTGAGAATATATTATTTAACACACCATGGATGGTATTGGTTTATTAGGCGATGTATTTAAACTTAATTACTTTGAAAAGAAATAAAGATTCAGATTAAGGTAAAAAATAATGGGACTCATCGCAAATGTTCGAAAACTCCTCCGTTGTTTTCAATGCACTCTTGACATCTTTTTGGAACGGATTTTAAGGCATTCATGATGTGTAATGGTTTTATTTCTGCAAAATCCTCATGAATTCGTTGATCAAGTTGTTTTCGGGTTAAAATGACTATTAATTTTATTTTCCAACACTCCCCAAAGAAAAAAATCTGGAGGTGTTACATCCGGAGATCATGGTGGCCACCTTGTAGGTCCATGTGTTCCTATCCAACAGTTTCTACAGTGAGTATTTAAATACTCTATTATTCAAAGGGCGTTATGGGTACGGGCGCCATCTTGTTGAAAGTAAGTCTCTATTACTTCATTTAAGTCCAGTCGAAATAAAAAAATTTTTGACGTAACACCAAAACATGAGTGTAACACTAGAACTTTGGATGTTGACTATGTAGCGCATCGACTTTCACTGACTGAAAAATCTCCCAGCTACATGTGTATAAAATTCTTTAACACGCTCCCAGATAGCTTAAAATGTATTAATTCGGAGGAAACATTTAAAAGTAAAATTAGAAAGTTGCTAATAGATTTAGAACCGTATAGCTTAGGAAACTTCTGTCCAGATTTGTAAATTCGTTTTTTTTATGACGTCATTTCATTTTGTGTTTAACAGGATTAGAAATAAAGAAAATTATTATTATTATTATTTAAAGGAACATCATCAAGGATATCGAAAAGGTTTAATTGAAGTATGTCCAGATATCTATCTGCATTTACATTTTCTTCAAGAAAGCGGTACACCAGTTTGTTTTGAAACAATAAACAACTTATATTTACCCCAAATCGACCTTGTTGGCGAACAGGTCGTACCATGTGGGGAGTTCCAATGTCTTTCATTATGTCGGTTATGAATACCGCAACTTGTAATTCGACATTCATCTGACCAAATTATTTTTTGGTGAAAAGAACGATCCTCGTTAGATTTATTTAAAAACCACTAACAAAATTCCAATCGTCTCGCATCATCACCAGGATGCAAATATTGGATAGTTTTTTAACAACCTAGGCAAAATATTTATTGGACGTCAAAATTCCTTGCGCCTTAGGTTTTGTAATTCCACTTTCAGTTTCTACGTTTCTGACGGACGTAGATTTTTGTTCCTAAAATTACAAAGTGATTTTAGAGAATAAAATTAGGATGTGTGCTTAAGACCACAAGACAGAAGTGGAAACCTCAACAAGGCGAGATTCTCTATTAACCTTTCACAATCTAACATCCGCAAATCTCACATTCAAGACGATAAAAGAATCGATCTATAAAAAGCAAATATACTATGCATTTGGTCATATTTTACTATCTTGCTTTATTCCCCGACCATGCCCAAAGAAGTTTTCACTTCAATAAAAGTCGAGCTACTGCTACTATTTAAAGCTATCACAGAATATATTACCTATTGGCCTCGACAAATCCTAACACGCTTATTTCTTCATTTTCCTTGTTTTCTTTATTATAAGTTTGTGATCTCGGCATCGTAAAAGAGCCGTATGTTTTTAAATTATGTTCCAGTTGTCGGAATATGTCCTTAAATGGTTGTCGTCTTTCCGGATAGCGAACAAAATATAAATTTTGCGCCATTTCTTTGTTTTTTCCACTTTTAATATAACCTGATATCATATCAAATTTTTCAAAACGTTGGTAAGTCATTTTCACAAACGAATATGTAAAGATAAAATTTATTGACGTTAAATGTTAATAACAACTAGAATGTCAACATAGTTGTTTCTCGGATATTAGCTTCTGTTTCATGGCCTACTGTGGTTTAAAGTAATAAAGTTTAAATAAATCGCCCAGGAAACCAATATCATCCATAGTGCGTTATATATTTGAAGATAATTTAAAATGCTATCCTTTTAGATTAAAATATACAGGGTGTTCCATTTAAAAAAATGGGGTTAGGTCCTATAACCTTTTTACCTGACCCCGTATACTTATTCTGAAAACGGCAGGTTATTCAACAATCATTATAAAGAAGCTTTTGTATAAAACATTTTTCTATATCTCTTTTAACTAAGAAAATATAGGGTAATTTTAAAATTGTCGGTTTTTTTATTGACCCCCGTATCTCTTAAGCCAGCGAAAATTTTCAAATTTTGATTTTACCATTTTAAGTTTGACCCAAAAAGAGCACATGACACCTACCATATATATTACTTTTTTGATAGCACACACACACACAATTACGGAGATACCTATAGAAGTGTCGAAAATGGGACACCCTGTACGCATACGTTGTTGTAAATTTTTTTTGACCATCGTGTATTTTTTTAAATTGCAGATTTATCAGAGGCATCTGACCCTAAAGTCGATAAGAACCGAAGATTTCGCCATGTTGGGAGACCCCGATTCCTTGGCGTTGGACCAAGCCAGGGACCACGAAGAACCCAGTCTGGAACCGGCCACGCCGGCGAAAAGAGGGAGGAAGAGGAAGATCCTGGAAGAACCAGTAAGTTTAAAAAAGTATATAAATATAAAACTTTTGAACAATAATTTTTAACAATTTGCTGTTATAGTATAGTAGTATATAGTATATTTCAATATATGATCCAATACAATAATACAATAATTACAAAAAAAAAACTATCATATAAGGTACCCTTCAAGGGTGTAGATCGTGTCAAGTATAATAACAGTAAGAAATTTAAAACCAGAAATTATTAAAAAGTTACAACATTAAAATATTAAAGTTTATAATTACAATTACAATTACAATGACAATTTAAAATCAAAATGACAATTTAAAATCAGGAAGCATTAAGACAGGCAATTTATGAAATATGCTGGAAGTAGACTTTCAAAGATCTCGGAA
The DNA here is from genome assembly GCA_963920685.1 of Polydrusus tereticollis. Lineage (NCBI taxonomy): Eukaryota > Metazoa > Arthropoda > Insecta > Coleoptera > Curculionidae > Polydrusus > Polydrusus tereticollis. The sequence goes on along the minus strand of OY987332.1, from coordinate 29,182,130 downwards.
ATCCTTTTCCTCCAAGAACTCAGGCAACACTATAGTAACATTTTTTAACTAGAAATTTTTTTAGCTTTGCTTTTTGTTGTTTAGCGTTTAATGTTTTAAAAGATGTAGGTAAAATATTCCAAATTTTGACTAGCATGTATACTATGTTTTTCTGTAAGTAAGAGAAATTGGCTCGATCAGGATATAAAAGGTCCTTGTTTCTAGTATCATATATGTGATCATGTTGAAAATCCTTCAAGGCAGAGTCATTCCTAATTGCAAACATTATACATTCATAGATGGGGTCAAGCAAATATTTGACGCGTGACACTTCCATATTGTCATGGGTGTCAAATACGGCAGGCCACTCATAATATAAAAGTTACTAATGGCTAATTTATATTATAATAATTACCACCCACTCGAAGTATTTGTATCTTTATCCTTTTATATGACTAAAAAGAGATATACATAAACCGAGTTACCTTCTCGTCGATTTGGTCAAATCATATGGGCTGCAGATCCGCATTTTATTTATTAATTTAATCGTTATACACTACTAATCTTTATACACTACTAAGATGGCTTTTGTTAAGACCTGTGATATTAATGGTCAATCCTGAATCCCACCATTACAATGCACAGAATTTATCAAAACAAATTTATTTATATTATAATTCATATTCTTAGACCAATTTCCCAGCAATGATTTTCTGCAAAGGTTTATAAATAACAATATTCGTCAGTCCGGCCCTGACTAAGTATCAGCTGTAATAAAGTTGGTGAAATCGAAATAACCTAGTATTGGACAAATATGACAAGATGGAAGTGTCACGCGTCAAATATTTGCTTGACTCCAACTATAGCAGTTACGGTTGGTGTGCGAGGCAGACATCTAACAAGTGAAAGTAAATTCTAAACAGAGGTTTGAATTTACTTGTTGTATTAATTTGTACTTTATATTATATTTTAAATGAAAAACTTTAAACTCACATAAATATGTGAGAGTTTATCAAATTTGTACAAAACAAAATAGTATAATAAGACGTATATTGCATGGCTCAAGATATACAGAGTGGCAAAAAAGTCGCGCATAATGCCTGTAACTTTTGAATTACCTCGTATACGAAAAAGTGACCTTAATGAAAGTTGTTCAGTAAATTATTTCCCACATTTCTACCTGCGTGAACTTTTTCTGTCATTTCTGGTTTGGTTGCCATAGAGACTTATTATTTTTAAATGGAACACCCGGTATATGATCGCATATTTGGATTCTACTGGGAAAACTATGAATTTTTGGTATTTCAGATTTTTATTTATTTAAAATTGTAACAAACTTTATTATAACAGAATAAATAGCCTAGAAAATTGAACAACTTAACATCGGAATAATAAACAAGTGAAACCTTTTCAGTGGATCAGGTGTTCAAAGTGACCATAATTTTCTGCTAAGCAGAGCGCCAGTCGATCCCTGAACCCGTCTACAACGTTTAAAAGGAAGTCCTCTAGAATGGCCCGAATGTCAGCATTAATTCTGACTTTTAAAGATTCTAAGTCATTTGGACGGTTAGCGTAGACTTTGTTCTTTAAGTGCAGAAAGAAGTCGAGCAGGGTTAAGTCCGGGGATCGCGCTGGCCAGTCAATAGCACCTCTTCTGCCTATCCAACGTCCTGAAAATTGTTCGCTTATGTATTGTCTAACATTTGCCGCATAATGCGCAGGTGCTCCATCTTGCTGGAACCATACCTGTTTGTTTATGCTATTATTTACACCTGGTAAAACCATTCTGCAAGAAGCATATGTGATTCCTGAGGAGGTCCTTTTTTGCCATTCAAATTACCATCTATGAAAATAGGTTCCTCAATATGTCTACCAACTATGCCCGCTCAAACATTAACTTTTTCGGGCCTCTGAGTATGACCTTTCTGAAACCAGTGAGTGTTCTCAGCAGACCAATAACGATAATTGTGTTTATTAACAATACCATATAAATGGAAAGTAGCTTCATCCGAGAAAATGATATTTGTTGCAAAGTTATTATCGTAATTGCATCTTTCCATCATCAGCTCACAAAATTCAGCTCCTCTATCAAAATCGTCCTCGTTTAACTTGTGCACCAACTTTATCTTGTAGGAATGCAACTTTTCCTGCTTAATCAAATTTTTGATGATTGTGTTGGATTTTCATGTATTGAGAGCATATCCAAAGCTTTGTCTCCCCCGGTTGCTGTTTTAGGTCGACCTGATCTAGCGGCTTACCTAACACTGCCTGTTTCTCGAAATTTCTTTATCACTCGACACACCGTTGACTGATTTGTTGAAGGCCTATTTGGATATAACTCATTGAAAAGTTGACAAACCTGATCTTGCGATCTTTTCATATTTCTGTAACCGCTCATTATTAAAATTTCAACTCGTTGTTTCTCACTCAGATGAACCATAGTGTAAACAAATTAGAAATCAAACAACAGAAAAATAAACAGGAACTCAAAATTGACACCTCTTAGGTCGCTGTCATGAAAACACCTTGACTCAACTGGTGGGTATTAGGTAGGAATAATTATACTTAGGAAGTTTTTCATTTTTGAGCTGTCATTGTCTCGGAGACGCTTGCAGATAGGTGATAAATTAGACCTTGCATGCATTGTTTCATTTACATTACTTGGACTTCACTGAAAGTATGAACTATTTCTTCAACTCTACAAATATCCTTTGTCTCTGTCTAGCACGTTACTTTGAATTCGAGACTTACAATAATATAATAGATAAAGATGGGGTGTTGTAAATCACGTTGTCTCTTGATCGTTTATCCATGATGCACCGGCAATGAACCACCGTACAGACTGTATACAATAATTCTTTGACAAATTCTCTGTATTTTTTTTAAATCTTAAAACCCAACTTATTTAGTGCAACTTAAACCTTAACTTACATTGTTTTCTCTCAGAATCGAACGCCGCTACACGCACCAGAATCGCCACTACACCCTCCACCTCTCTATCACCCGTCCCCCGAACAGCCCTTACCCCCCACAACCCCATTACCCCATCATTCGCCCCTTCTTCCTCCAGGAACGCCAATACACCCACCAGGCACGCCTTTGCATCATCCCGGAACGCCAATCGGAACACCTCTTCATCATCCAGGTAAGCTCAGACAAATAGCGAGTAGTTATTTTCATAAAACCCAGTAAATGATATTGGAAATTAATATCCAATATTCTAAAGGTACGCCCATCCATGCACCAGGCACGCCAATGCACCCTTCGCAATTTGGACTGCCTCCGGGCACTCCTGGCAGTTCCTTCGGAGTGCCGCCGCCAACCCCCGGGTATTTAGGAAGTGGGTATCCGGAGACGCCGGGCATGCCCGCTCAAACGCCGCTGCATATGCCCGGACAGACGCCCCTGCATATGCCTGAGGGCGATATGCCTCATCTTGCTGCCGATCAAATCCAGTCGATATTGCAGCAACAGGAGAGTATAGGTAAGATTTTTTTCGTGCATTCGTCCGGAAAACTGCCCCTTTTTATTTGGAAAATTCAACTGATACAATATTTTAATACTTTTTAGGTCTTCCACATATGACTCCCCACGCTCACCCCGACGACCTTTTGGCCCACCAACAAATGGGAGTGATGGGCATGGCGCCTCAGTCGCAAGACTACGGAGATGACCTGGGTGTCAGTCAGCATATGCCTGGTTAGTTTTAAATAAGGTTGGGGGGGTTTGTTATTGAACATTGGGTTTTTATTGAGTTGAGCAGGTACAATGTAGGGAAGTATTTACTTTTGAGTCATTAAATTTTATTTATTCGGAAGCAAGTTAAGGTGTAGGAGGAGACGAGGAATGAACCAGTCTCTCGGTAATCGGTATGGTTTTAAAGGGTTTGAATATATATGTGAGTATGTATGTGTTTGAGTGTATATGTGCCCCAACAAACATATTAAGTAATGTAGACCAGAACGGAAGGAAAATAATCCTAAATTGGCAAATATTTGCTTATTTTTGCCTTAAATGTTTTCTTAAAAGGCACAAAAGATTCGAACTCTAAAATCTAAGTCAAAATTTGGATATCTAGAACTTAAATAATTTGCTATAGGGAAGTCTACTTGTAGTTTAATTTACCTAGTTAAAAATTACAAATAAATTACCTCTCTTAAGACATTAAACTTATTTAATCCTAATAAGGAATATGATTAAGTAATAATTTACTTAATTGTTACTTAATATATGTGTTGAAAATTAAGGAATTTTTTGGCTATTACGCTAGGTAAGTATTACCTAATTATTGCCTACATAATGTCCAAATAATTTACTGACTATGTAGTTTTAGAAACAAGTAATATTTTGGATAATTTTGCCTTATAAATTGTACCCAAAGTTATAGATCTTTTGTGGTTAAAAATTGAGCTACTTCATAACTTTCTGATTAACCACAAAGGCTAACATTGCTTGTACAGTTAATAATAAAGAAAAAAATAACTTTAAGGTCAAAATTATAAAGGCGGCCATATTTAATAATTATTAGTTCTCCTGTTTATCGACAACTATAAAAAAATAATAACTAAAATGTTAAGAATTACATAAGGTGAGTGGAAAATCCATTAGACTATGATATCTTTCGCCAACGAAAGTTTTTTTAAAACTTTAGGTACAGGGTTATCCAGCCAAGACTAGACAAGGCGATTTTTTGACTTTTCCTGTACTTTTATAAAAAAACTGAAATAGCCATCTTAAGTCATTTTCTCCCGCGAATTCGAATATCTTCAGCAAAAAACAATTGAACATCAAACAAAAGTTCTAGGGGTCACTTTGATATTTTTTTAAATGGGATGCCGTATTTTTAATGAGCTTATCCGATTTCTCATATAAATTTTGATCTAAAATGTTGGATTTTTAATTCAAAAACGCCTTTTTTCTTCAGTTTTAAATTCGGAAAATGTTCGTCTACCAAAAAAATAAAAAAATAAAAATAATAAAAATCCAACATTTTAGATCAAAATTTATATGAGAAATCGGATAAGCTCATTAAAAATACGGCATCCCATTTAAAAAAATATCATATATTGGTTGGATAACCCTGTACATATAATGTTTATAATGATGACACTCTGTTTTTAGGTTAATGGTAAAAATATTTTAAATTATCGTAATAATACATAAAAAAATGCATATTTTAAGGGCGCGTTTAGTTTTTCGAAGTATCATCACCATAATTCACAAACACATTTCTTTCGCATCCTAATTTCGGTCCAGAAAAATGATAAAACTTAATTATATCACTTTATTGTTGAAGTTATAATAAGCGGCCATTCCAAATATCTACTTAAGTCGAACTCCATTTTATAATTTATTTTGTCCTGTTGGAAGTGTTGGCATAAGTTGTTGTCTTTTCTTTCTAACACCAGATATAATATGTTTTCTCTGTATTTTTGTCTAGTGTCTTATTGCTCCTATTTAGGTTATATTTAGGTCAAAAGGTTGGTCTCACTTTCCACATTTAGATGTAAAATAGGTCTATATTTATTTCACTTCGTTTCAACTTATTGGACAGAAAAACCCTATCAACCTATTTTCGACCTTCAAATTACTTTAGTTTTTGGGCAATAGGAAAACAAATGTAGGTGAATTATCCCTATATATAATTGGTCGTGCAAAATATTTGACCCGTTTAGAGATCGAATAAAGGTAAATTTAACTCAAAATGTTTGTTGGTTGAGTACCTATATACAGGGTGTTATGGAAATGACTTATTATATTTTAAGGGGCCACTCCTGAGGTGGTCTAGAGTTACACTTGATAGTTTTTTTTTCTAAAATCGGAAGTATTTTGAATTTTGTAAAATACCTTAAAACCGGACTATGTGCGCCTTCCATGATAGTTCAATGCCCCTGAACACATGTGTTTTTGACAAGACAAACTGCTGGAATGGTAATTGTTTAGTTTAGTGCAATTAATGTTGAATTTTGTGCTAAAATTTCGTATATAGACTAATTGAGGGTAGCTGATCACAATTTTCCTTTTGCGTTTTTACGGCAAATGCACTGGTTTTGAGAAAAAAAAATGTTAAAGTTTTTCACTTACAGGTTAGGGTATTCTTTTGTAAGGATGTCTTCAATTTCCTAGATTTTATGGTTTTCCCTTCAAAATATGTGATAAAACTTTCACCAAACTATCTGTTCATAAAATAAGAACAACATTTTAGCAAAAAAACAATGGAAAAGGCACAAATTTAATTAAATTCGTTGTTAATACGCCGACAAAGTAGAACCGTCTCTTTTCAGATTCATTGCACTCACGTTGCCAGATTGTTCTTCTTTTTCTTGTAATTATTAATGGCTTCCATCCAGGAGAATGATATGCTAGCTCGAGCCAATAGGATTCATTCAATTAATAAAAATGAATTGTAAAGTATAGGCAATTTATAATACACTAACAATCTGACAACATGGGTGCAGTTTGCTTCTGCTTTTTTGGCCAGCTGTCAGTGAGCTGTCTCCCGTCTTTCCAGAACGTAAAGTTTTCTGTTCGCTTACAAGTTATCCCGTTTTTCAGAGTTTCCTTGTGGCATATTTCGTTTATTTCAACTCAGAAGTGTATACTATGACTCCGACAAGTAATATTTTATTGGAAATATCAACATTTTAGGATTACATGCAAAATAACATACCGGTGAGTTAGAAAAACTTTAACATTTTTTTTCTCAAAACCAGTGCATTTGCCGCCTAAACGCAAAAGGAAAATTGTGATCAGCTACCCTTAATTAGCCTATATACGAAATTTTAGCGAAAAATTCAACATTTCCACTAAAGTAAACAATTACCCAAATCAGCTGTTTGGGTCATTGGCGCGTAGGTGTTTTGGACCTAAATTTTTGAAGGCATTTTTCTCGAATTTCTAGCTTCGAGCGCCATTTATAGCAATTTTTCCCCAATTCGTCTCGACCTATATATTTACGGGTTAAAAAATAATAAGTCATTTCCATAACACCCTGTATATTGTCAGTTATTGTCGGTATCTGTAAGTCATTATCTAAAGTATGAGTTATCGTATAGCGGGGCGCCCCCGTCATGATTCTTAAACATTTATTCTGAAACCTTTGGATTTTGAGAAAGTTTGTCTTCTTTATGGTACTCCAGGTGGTCATACCATATAGAAGTGCAGGCCGAACGATAGTCTTGTAGATTAAAGTTCTTGTACGCAGATCCAAAGTACTTTTGGTGTTTACCAGGGCATAAACGCCACTCAGTTGACTGCTCGCTTTTTTTAAACGAGAGGCTGTGCTGTCCTTCCAGTTTGGCTGTTTATCGAAGAGCAGACCCAGGTATTTTATATTCTGATACCAATTATATGACGAACAATCTGGATGTAGGTTGAATACTTCTGCCCTTTGAAAAATAGATAGCCTGTGTTTTGGCATCATTTAGACGAATTTTCCATTCATCAAGCCACGCCTCGATAAATTTTATATGACGTTGCAGTTTTAAGATTACCAACCTAGGCTTTTTTGCGGTGGCGGTAATCGCAGTATCGTCAGCAAACAGGTATAATTGTGTTTGAGCGAATTTTGGAATATCACTGGTATAGATATTGTACAGAGCCGGCGCAAGGGGGGAACCTTGCGGTACTCCGGCTCTGACGTGTCGCACAGTTGATAACGCATTCTCTGACGAAACTGCGAAAATCCGGTCCGACAAGAACGAGTGAATTACCTTAATTAGGTAGTTTGGCATACCTAATCTTATTAACTTTAGTATAAGTCCGTCATTATCTTATCAAACGCTTTACTGGCATCGAAAAAGACCGCTCCAGTTGTCCAACGACGGTTGAAGCCAATCTGTTTGTCTGGCGCACCGTGCAATGATCAGAACGGAAACCGAACTGCTCAGGTGGCAAAATATTGTTTTCAAATTCGAAATCGCTTAAACGACAAAGTATAAGCTTTTCAACAATCTTGCCTAAACATGACGGATGGCTTATGGGTCGATATCCTGGAACTAAAGTTTGGTCTTGACCTAGCTTTGGAATCAAGATAACTTTGGCTTTTTTCCAAAACTGGAAGAAGCGGCCCTTTTCTAAAATAGCCTGTGTTATATTTACTACGTCCATTAATACATTGTCAGGCAAATTTTTCAACGCTTTCATTTTTATACAGTCGAAACCCGGAGCCTTTCTAGGTTTAATGAATTTTATAACGTCTGTCCGCGAACAGTTCGACTTTTTCCCTGGGATCGGAAGTTAGTGCATGTGTTGTAGCATGTCTAATAAAAGACATTGGCTTTCTGTCGCCTCTTGTTAAAGTTTTCGTCATCTTATGAAGGCTGCCGTCTCCGATGTTGAGTCCGGCGACCTTATTATCCCACAGAGAGGCCTCGTGGGCTCTCAAAAGAGCGCGAACAAGTTTAGAAGCTCTGTTAGCTTCTGCCTTTATACGTGGATCTCCAGTGCGATACGCCTGATCTAGAATTCTATTTTTTATTCTAATTCTAAAGATTCGCGAATTTTTAACTCGGATGTAGCTTATAACCTTATTGGGTGGTAACATAATATAAATGTTATTTTAATATAAAATATGTCTAAGGTCACCACCTGCCTCGGCTAGCTGAAGCTCGTAGGGTCCTTGCCAGTAAAACTACAATGTGTATGACTGTGGCCCCCAAAAAATGTTGCTGTGCAAGCCTAGATATATGTTTGAATGTAAAGAAAGGTGATTTTAAATTGGAAATTTTAAACTCTTAACCCAACAATGTAAATGGGCCTTCACACGTCAACTACATAGGTCGAAAATCCACGGGTTCAGACTCAGTTGGCCGGAAAAGTAGTTACTAAAATAGGCAACGTAGAAGGAACTAACGTGTATAGAGCGGGATAATTCTGATCTAACAGAAAGGTATGGAGTTTCAGGTTATGTGGCAAAAATATCGATTGTCCACGAAAATATACGTTGTGAACTTACCATATACAGGGTGGCGCAATAGTGTGACAAAGTACCATATCTCCCTTACATTTGATAATTAAAACAAAAAGTTTGCATGTAGGTTATATAAGGCAAAGAGGTCTATAATTTAAAAATATTTTCAATTACACAAGGTGTTTTACAAAAGCGAGTCGCTAAAAAATTACCTTTTTTTTTTAAATAGGACACCCTATATATTTTTACATATTTGTATTCCCCTGAAAATTCCCCATATGCATTTTATTGCGATGTTGCCAGCTTATTTAAATAATTCCTCAAATCGTTAAAAAAACATGGTCTTCTAGAACCTGCTATAATTTCCAATCTACATCAATTATAATAATGAAAATTGACACAAAAGAAGCTAAGTAAAGAGTCTAAACTAGCCCGTAATTAATTAATTTGTACAGGGTGTTTGCTACAAACCTGCGAACTTGACAAATTTTAAACTAATTTTTCTTTGTATATTGTGTATAGTTATTAGTCCTCTATAACTTTCGTTAAGGTTTTCCTATACCGATATCTTCTAATTTTCGCGGTATATTAATTTTAAGAATGAAATCCTCAAAATAGGGAACTTGCATGAAAATTAAATTTGAAAAATAATGTCTGCCATCCTCTTAAATACACAGTTCAACACGTCTCTCGAATTCATTACTTAAATTTCTACACATTTCAACACTAATATCTCGAAAGCAATTTCTAATTCTAATCTTCATGTCTTGTTGTAGGGGGTATTTTATAGACTTGGTCTTTAGAAAATCCCCATATGCTGAAATCCATTTTAGTTAGATCTGGCCATCTCGCCGGCCACGGAATAGGTCCTCCTCTTCCAATCCAACGATCTGGATGTGCTGTATTTTAAAAAGTTCTGATAGCGTGGATATAATGGACTGGGGTTCCATATTTGATTTTGAGTTTTATTTGGTATTTGAGCGATCAGGTCAGGTGAATGGTTTTGAAAAAAGTCTTAAGTAAATTTCCCCAGTTACTCTTTGCTCAAAAGAATATGGCCTAATTACGTAATTACCAACAACACCTCCCCAAACATTCAAGGACCATTCAGTTTGAGACTTATATCTTACAAAATGTGGCCTTTCTACTGCATAGTAATGGAAATTGTGCCTGTTTACACTTCCATTCCTAATCCTATCGCAGCTTCATCTCTGAGGAGTAGCACCAAATGAGCAAAATTCCTTTCTTCACTTATTTTGTTTTGAGTCCACAGACAAAATTCCAATCTTCTCTGATAATTTTCAGGGAACAATTCTTGAAGTAGCTGAACATGGTACGGGTGCATACTATTAGCCTTAAGTATTCACTGAACTCTTCTTCGTTCAACATTAATTGCTGAGACAGGGGTCGTTGTCCAATATGCGGATTTTCAGTGACTGCTAAAAGTACATTTAATTGATTTTCCCCAGTTTGAGCACGTTTTTCTTTATTATGTTTATTGTACGACACACTACCAGTTGTTCAAAAACGCTCCATAAGCTTTTCAAATACCCTTCTTTCAGGTTGGCGTCGCTCAGAAAATAATCTTTTGGCTAATAGTGTATTAAAGAAATATGTTCACCTGGTTGGGTGGATAGCTCGATTGCTACGAGATGTCGCCACGTGTAACATCTTGCATATGTATTTATACATAATAGTGTATTCTTGTTACTAGCTCCCAGAACAAAAATTATATCAACCCTCTCGGCTTGTGTAAAATTCATTATTTAATTTTAAAACTCAAATGTACTTTATAAAACAGTTTAAACGGTAATTTTTACTACTGACAGATAAAGAAGCATTACTTTCACGTTTATTTCTCATGGGAAGCTAGACAAAAAAGGAGAGAAATGGGTTTTATTGCAATTTTGAGGATTTAATTCGTAAAAATGTATATACCGCGAAAACTAGAAGAGATGTGTATAGGAAAACCTTAATAAAAGTTATAAACAAGTGTTATTATCATCATTTAAATAAGCTGGCAATATCACAATAAAATGCAAAACTAATTACGGCATCATATGGAGAATTTTCAGGGGAATACAAATATATAGGGTGTCCTATTTAAAAAAAGGTAACTTTTTAGCAGCTCGCTTTTGTGAAACACCTTGTATAATTGAAAATATTTTTTAAATTATAGACCTCTTTGCCTTATACAACCTACATGCAAACTTTTTGTTTTAATTATCAAATGTAAGGGAGATATGGTACTTTGTCGCACTATTGCGCCACCCTGTATGTGCCTCATTTGATGTGGAAAACCGGATTTCCCGAATTTTCCCACAAGAGCTAAGGGTCTGACCAGTCAGAATTTCGTTTGACCGAATAACACCGATGACAGTTTTCCCGTCAAACCCAAGAACCCACCGAAAAGGTCACAGAGAATAAACTATATTTGAGAAACATAACCCTAAAATGAAACGCGGTTTTGCGCACGGAGATAGATCTACGGACTTGCGGTTCTACGACACAAAATAAAACATTACCAGAACAACCTGAAAGTAACAACGTTACACGCTTAACTCATTTAAATACAATGTTTGGTTGGGCAATATTGCTATAATTTTTTGTTTTAGGGGAGGAAGCGTTACCTGGCGCTGAACAAAGTATACAACCTCAGCTACCTGAACAACCTCTGGATCAGTTGCAGGAGCATTTGCCACAAATGGAAAATATGGGTTACGATCAGGTAATCATAGTGAACTTTACAGACACCAAAAGGGGTTTAGCTGCCACAAACGTTGGACACTTTTTATATGCACGTATTAAAAATCTCTCCACCAATTATATTTCATTATTTTCAGTCGCAAATGGCCAACATGGGCTACGACGAACAGTTGCCAAGTCACACGCCGCACGCGGGCATGTCCGAGCGAGTCCATTCTCCGTGGGGCGGAGATTATGATTTACCGCCATCAGTGGATCCCGTAAGTATTTGATCCTGTTTTTTGTTATACAGCGCGGGTTTTTGACTCTCCCCTCTTCTACTATATCAATACAGGTGAAACTTTAAACAGTTAAAGTTCAGCCTTTTTAAATTGGGTCAGTTATACCGGAAGTTAAGCCAAACTTTGTTGTTTTAAATGAGCTGCTATACAGGGTGTTTCATAAATACGATACGTAACTTAAGGGGGTGATTGCCTATGATGTTCGAAGAGAAAAAGTTCATATGAGCATGCGTCCGGAGTTACCCCGTTTTTGATATACAGGGTGTTAAATTTTTTTTAAAGAAAATCGTTTTTTTTATATTTTTTTTAAATATCCTTTTCCTGATTTTATTGAAATTTGGTAACGTTATTCATAATGATAAGGGGCTTAATTAGCCCTAACTAGATTAAATTTATTAAGTCCAGTGGCGTTCCGGGTAGCGCCTTAACGAACATTATTGACAAAAAAAATGCACGCCACTGACTTTTTTCTAATTTTGATTTTTTTTTTCGGGTTTACCAACTAATAATACAACTTTTTTGTTCCGTGAATTGTTTTTGTATCTTGTTTCGTTTTCGAGAGAAATAATAAAAACCACTATTGCATGTACAAAAAATACTACCTATGTATTTCAAAGTTAATTAAAATATGAGGTAAAGGTAAGTTTTGATGTCTAATTTACCTGTTTTGTCAAGTCAACAACAACAAGTTAAAAATGAATAACTTTACTAAGGCTGAAATGACCCAGATGCATTTCAATTATGGCCTAGCAAATGGAAATGCTTAAGAAGCTCGGCGAATTTATCAGGAACGTTATCCAAACAGAGTACTGCCATGTGCCAAAACATTTAGACATCTCCATGCAAGGTTGAGTGAGACTGGGAGTTTTAAACGTAGTACGGAACTTCCTGGCAGACCTGCAACAGTAACCACTCCTGAGTTAGAAGAGGCTATAATTCGAGAGATGGAAGATGATCCTTCAACTAGCACCAGGAAGGTAGCAGTGCAACAAGTGCGTCAACTGTTTGGAGGGTTTTGCATCTTTATCAACTATACCCTAGTAGCATTTTTAGACACATTTGCAGTTTGCTGTACGGACGAGTACCGATTTGACCAGAGCAAATACGTTTCGACCCATTACACAGCATGGGCTGGCTAATATGTTTAATATCGTTCAGGAATGCTCGTGGAACTTTATTTATGATAACATCAATGTAGAAAGTAAATTTGACATGCTAATGGATATTCTTGAACGGGCCTGTCACGAGTCATTTCCTCAGAAAACGAATATTGTTGGGGCAAAACAAACCACTAAAATAAACTGGTTTGATGACAATTTAAGAACTAAGAGGGAACACCTCAACTTACTATATGAAGTAAGCAACCAATTCAACAGAACAGCTGATATAAGTGCTTACAAAGAATATAAAAACCATTACAGGTCTGCTATTAAGGCAGCTAAAAAACAAGCTAATGACAGAATGATTAATTCATCTAACAACCCTGCTAGAAGCGCTTGGGATATAGTAAATAGCCAGAGAGGTAAGCATGGGCGTACAGTACACTGAATCGTCCCACCATCTCACCAGACGAATTTAATGACTTTTTTGTTAGTATTGCGCATACTTTGATCGATAGAATACCGTTCACTGAATATGATCCTTTAGCGACACTAAAAAATACAACTTTCAATCATGAAACTTTTAATTTTAAAGAAGTAAGTTACAATCAGATTAGGGACATAATAAATAATATCAAAAACAAACATAGCTCGGACACATATGGTTTAAATATTAAAATTATTAAGCATCTAAAAAATTTTCTAATTTCACCTTTAACTAAACTAATTAATGAATGCCTTAAAAAAAACATATTCCCTTCTGTTCTAAAAAAAGCAATCATTACACCAATTCATAAAAAGGGGGATATCAACGACACATCTAATTATCGTCCAATAGCCCTACTACCTATCCTGTCAAAAATCTTTGAAAAATGTATTGCAATGCAAATAATTGCATTTCTAGAGGAAAATAAATTACTTTCTTGTTGTCAATTTGGCTTTAGGGAAGGTAAAAACACGGTTATGGGGATACTTGACCTTCTAACTGGTGTAATGAATTCATTTGAGAATCTAGAATATAATGCTGTCCTATTTTGTGACTTAAGTAAGGCTTTCGATTGTGTCTCTCATGATCTCCTATTGAAAAAACTATCACAATATAAATTTAGTAATAATGCTAGACAACTTTTGGAATCCTATCTCACCGATCGCACGCAAACGGTTAGGGTTGGTGGTGTGTCCTCGGTGGAGAGAGTTGTGGATATTGGTGTGCCACCAGGCTCAGTATTGGGTCCTCTATTATTCCTTATATTTATAAATGGCTTACCATCAGCAGTACCCAATGTCCATTTCACTCTCTTCGCTGACGGCACGACTATCTCCGTGTCGGGGAGGGAGATCGATGAGGTGGAACACAGACTAAGAGAGGCGCAAGCGAGAGCATCTGACTGGTTTAATGCGAGTGGACTTCTACTCAACCAGGACAAAACGAATAAAATGATATTTGCACTTCGTGAAAGTAGTAATACCGAAGACAATTTAAAAGGGGTTCGCTTCCTGGGTGCGCAACTGGACTGCAGACTGAAATGGGACCGCCATATAGAAAATGTGGTTGGCAGGCTTCGTGGGAGCGTATTTGTCCTGAGGAGTCTATATGGGTGTGTGTCAGAAGCCACAATGAGGATGGTGTACTTTGCCATCTTTCATTCGGTGATGACCTATGCTGTCCTAACATGGGGACGTGCTAGCCAGGCGGGGCGTGTTTTTGGTCTGCAGAGAAGGGCAGTACGGATGATTGCGGGACTTGGCTGGAGAGATGACTGTAAACAGGCATTCATACAGCTAAAAATTCTCACGTTTCCATCTCAGTATATATTTGAATGCCTGTTGCATGTCAAAAAAAATGAACAATCTCTTACCACACATAGAGACGTACATGAGTATGGAACAAGGGGCAGAGATGCTCTGGTTCCAACATACTGCAGACTAGGGAAGTGTCAGAGTCGACCGGATTTTATTGCAATCAAAATCTTTAATACATTCCCTACTATTGTAAAACAATTACCATTTCTCCCCTTTAAAAATACGGTCAGATCGCTGCTCATCTCTAACGCCTTCTATAATGTGGAAGATTTTTTGAACTCTACATTTTAAATTTTACATTTTGACCTGTTTGTGTTTTGTCAATTATTTTAATTCTATTAACTTTGACTTTTTTTTACTACTCGTATTGACTTGTATAAACACCTTGTACTGACATCAATAAATTATTATCATTATTATCTGCTATCAAGGAGTGTAAAAATAAAATAGAGAGTTTTCTGATCAGTCGGGCTTTCTATAGCTACGAGGAATCCCTCACTCATGAGTTTTAATTTATTTTATTATGTACAGTAAGTTAAATTGTTAAACGTTGTTTAGTTACCTCAATCTTGTCTTATACATTTTTTTAATTTTCTGATACAACTAAGTTTTGAACTGTATTATCTAATCAATGTTAATTGTAGTTAATCTTCTTAACTTTGTCTTTATATGTATTTTTTTTTTGACTACATGATTAGGCACAACTACTAATACTATAATTTTATTTTATCTTATTAAGTGACATCTGATACTTTTTTAACCTTATCATTATACTGACCTGTGGAAATATTTTTTGTATGATAACACCAATAAACTATTTTGTATTTTGTATTTTGTAAATGTATCTAAACTATGTTTCTGTTTCCGACAAAAAATGGAAACCGTTGGCTACAAAGTTGAAAATATTTTCGAAACGTATACATTTTAAATGGCGCTTTTGCTCGTGTTTCCGAGTGGTGGTACTAGCTGTGACTTTCGCTGTTTCGACGCACAATCGAAACTTGTATCGAAAATGTTTCTAAACTGTTGTGACTGTTTAACATCTTAGAGGCAAAATTGTTTCCAAGTGTGCCTGTATTTGTATTTGAAGATGTCAAAATGGAAAAAGTAAGGAAACATATAATCATTAAATATACATGCAGGCTGTGAACTGAAAAAAAAAACAATATGAAGACAAAATAATTTCGCCATAATGGCGTTGTCTATAAATGTAATACTTATTATATTTCATATAGATGTTGCAGAAGAGAACAAAAAATCATTTTCAAAATAAATTTGATCGTGCAATTTATTAATATAGCTTTATATTTTTAATGGGCGCTCAATATATTTGCATTTACAGAATAAAATAATAGTTCGTTAAAAAATAAAATTGAAAATAATTTAAAGATTTTCTTTATTTTCTTTTTTTAATTTATTTATTTATTTATTTACGGCAAAAAATCCATTACAAAACTTTTTTACAATCAACATAAAACATAAACTATATCAAACTGACAATGTAGCATAATGTAACTAATCAATTTAGGTAAAGCAAACTAATACTAAATCGCAGCACTTAATACATTTTTAAGACTGACTCGCCTGGAACTGAATATGCATATACCATAATTCAAAACTACTGCATTTGCCTGACAGTCAATGCGACCACAGACAATGCCATGCAAAAAACAAATATCACTGACAAATCGTCTAGACCATTGTTTCCCAACGTGGGGCCCACGCCCCAAAGGGGGGCAATTCGAAAATGGGACTCGACACGAGTTAAACCCTTTTGCTCCGGGCCATTTAAATGCAATGCTAGATTTCGGTGCCAAAATTGAAAGAAAAAAGCAAATTCTTAAATAATTGCGGCCAATAAATATTATAAATTCGTTTGACGAGACCAAAATATCAACTGAGTTAGTGGATTTGTCTGATATATTAAATATGCAGTATCAAGAAGAACTCGCAGAAATGCAAAATGATGAGTCAGTTAAAACTTTATTTAATATAAAAGGAGCGATGGCATGGCTTTGTAAGGAAACAGAAATCAAATACCCAAATTCAACCAAATGTGCAAGAAAACTATTGTTACCGTTTCCATCTTCATATTTAGCCGAATGTGGATTTAGTGCTGTAAATGATTTACTGGTAAAAAACAGAAATCGTCTGGAGATAACTCAACGAGGAGACTAGCTAACCAAATTGGAACCTAACAAAAAATCTCTGTGCAGCAAGCATCAAGCGCAAGGATCTCACTAAATTAAAATAATAAATTATTATAGAAAAATCTTTATTAAAATTATTTCGAATTTGAATTTCAGTTTTTCATTATATGTTTTGAAAATTTATTTACTGTGTTTCGTTAACAATTTTCTAGTGATTTCTTCCTAAAACCTATCATTTAAGTTTCTTAAGTGAACAATTCAATTTTTTAATATGAAAAATTATGTATATGTTACATAGGGGGTCATAAGAATTTTAGAAAGGCTTAGGTGGGGCATGGCACAAAAAGGTTGGGAAACACTGGTCTACACTCTAAAGTCTTCATTTTTTAACAACGATAAAATATCATCGTAAACATAGTTCTCTGAATTAATGAATTGAGTAATCAATACTGTTAATGTAGAAAACAACCCTCTTTCTGATCATAACCGATTATCAATTTTCATAGAGGATAATGTTAAGACGTATAAGCCAAAGGCTAAATATCAAATTAAGTTAGTCGATCATAAAAAGTTTAGAGTTTTATTTAAACAAAAAATTAAGGATATACATATAGAGTCGTTTCGGGAACTGACGGATTTAATCCGGGTATGTAAAACGGAATCTGAATACATGAAGTTGATCAAATCTCGTGAAAGTAATACTTGGATGAATCAGGAGGTACTTGAGATGATGAAGTTACGTGACACAATTTATGAAAGAAAAGTTGGAAATCCAGATAATGAACTCTTAATAAACCAATTTAAAACTATTAAAAATAAAATCAACAATAAGATTAAGTCATTAAAGAATAAATATTTTCAAAATAAATGGAGGGAGGCAGGAAGTAATCTAAAAAAACAATGGAAATTTATTAATAACTTTGTAAAAAATAAGAAAGAGGATTGTCACATAGAAAGTTTAAAAGTAGATAATTTAGTAATAAAGGAACAAAATGAGATAGTTAACAATCTAAATAGGCATTTTGCAGAAGTAGGCGAAAACATAGTTAAAGAAATAAATAGTGAAATAGGGCAACTACAGAATGATTTTCAGAAGGAGGAGATTGTCTGCGAAAATAGTTTGTTTTTGAACTTGACAAATGAGGGTGAGATTAATGAGGTCATGCTGGAACTTAAACCCAATTCAGCCCCTGGTCATGATCAAGTGACAACCTTAGATCTAAATAATCTAAAACCAGATCTGGTACCAATTTTAACAAAATTAATTAACTATATTTTTATCACGGGAATATTCCCACAAGAATTAAAGATAAGTAAAATCACACCTATCTATAAGAGCGGGAAAAAGGATAACATGAATAATTATAGACCTATATCGGTAATAAGGGTATTTTCAAAAATCATTGAAAAGTTGCTGAAGAAGCGAATGCTAGTTTTTATAAATAAGTATATTGCTATGGATGAGTACCAGTATGGCTTCGTTAAAAATAGCAGCACCTTAAGTGCTACTGTGGATCTTGTTAACTTTATTTCAAGAGCATTGGATAGAAAGGAGACAGCGGTGGCAGTGTTTGTAGACCTGAGGAAGGCATTTGATGTTGTAAGTTTTGATATTCTGTTAGATAAATTACAAAAAATGGGGTTTAGAGGCGTAATATTTAAGTTAATAAAATCATATCTATGTAACAGAGAGCAATATGTTAGCTATAATAATTTAAAGAGCGGACTTCTGAGTAATTCTTATGGAGTACCACAGGGATCCGTTCTGGGACCCCTGCTATATTCCCTATATGTATTGAATTTGAAATGTGCAAACCTCAAAACCCGCTATTTTACCTTTGCTGATGATACCGTG
This sequence comes from Polydrusus tereticollis, assembly GCA_963920685.1. Classification (NCBI taxonomy): domain Eukaryota; kingdom Metazoa; phylum Arthropoda; class Insecta; order Coleoptera; family Curculionidae; genus Polydrusus; species Polydrusus tereticollis. The sequence goes on along the minus strand of OY987332.1, from coordinate 29,163,345 downwards.
CTGGTATATACAGGTTCCAATGAACAAACGCTTAATCAGAATGTCAATGCTGATCTTCGGGTCTACGTGCACTGGTTACTTTCTAACAGGATTAAAATAAATATAGACAAAACTAAATACATGATATTTAGGCAAAAGAATAAGGTTATTGGAGAAATTAATATCAATATTAATAGTCTGAATTTAGAAGAAGCATTGGTGATGATTTATCTGGGTCTGAGCATTGATAATGGTCTGAATTGGTCTGAACATATAAAAAAAATATCAAATAAAATTGTCCCAATGATCTCAGCGATATTTAAGTGTAGACATTACCTTACAAGAAAAACCAAAGAAAACATATACAATGCATTCTTCTTATCTCACTTTAGGTACCTTCTTCCTGTGTGGGGAATGTGTAACCAAACCAATTTTCATTCGGCACAAGTGTTACAAAATAAAATTCTTAAAATTTTGTATAATTATGATCGACTTACGCACACAGAGCTTCTATACAGGGAGTTAGGCGTTAGTCAACTTAGTAAAATAATGGAGCTTGAACAGTGTAAATTAATGTTTAGAATAATACGTAAACAGCAGAAATGTAATATACATATTTTATTTTCCCACAATGTACACAACTATGAAACAAGAATTCACAGTAACATATATCAGACCATTACGAGGACTAATATAGGCTTGAATAATCCTATCACTAATGCTTCAAAGTGCTATAACCGACTTCCTGATGATTTAAAAAACATGCATAACTTCGAGTCATTTGTAATTAAATTAAAACTATATCTAGGTATACATAGAAAAATATTGTAATTAGTTATAAAAGCAATCCATCCTGTTGATAAATGTACAATAACTCTCGGGGCCAGAGCTATCTGCAAGCACTGTTTAGAGAGTTTATAACTTAAAATAATTGTAATTTGAAATTATTTAAATAGAAATAAAGTTTTTCAAAAAAAAAAAAAAAATGGAACTAATGCAAGAACTCGTTGGCATTTAAAAAGATGCAGGAATTTAGTTAAAACCAAGATTAACAAGTTACAAATTAATTTGTGAAAATAGCCGCCAGAATGCAAAGAATTAATTTGTTCTAAAATGGAATCAACACACAATTTCTAGTATTTGGTTTCTATAATGTTTCGTACATTACGTAACTAATTAATAGAAAATGTGTCGAATTCATTCATTCCCGCATGTCGTAAATGTATAGACACTGTTGTTGATAATTTTGATAGAGAATGTTTTGAAACGTTTCGCAGCAAAGAAGTTGTGTCCAATTTGTGTCTAAATATACTACTTGGGTTGTCAATAATATTCGTTAAGGTGGTCCCCGGGAGGCCACTGAACGTAATAAATTTAATCTAGTTAGGGCTAATTAAGCCCCTTATTATTATGAATAACGGTACCAAATTTCAATAAAATCGGGAAAAGGATAATTAAAAAAAATTATAAAAAAAACAATTTTTTTTTGTTTTAACGCCCTGTATATCAAAAACGAGCAACTCCGGATACATGTTCATATTATTACCTTGGTTTAAACCTACCAACACTAATATCAAACACTTTCGAGGATAAATTTAAATGTAACTGTAAATATTTCAGTTCGCTATAGCACAATCTAAAGCGAGCGACTATAAGAATATTATATTTTTACAGTGCGAAGAGCAACAAGTGGACGAAACCGACGAGCAATTCGAAGAGAGAGTGCTCAACAAACGTGCGTACCAACTCTTCCTGCTGGTCAGAACGCGGCTGCATCAGAACACCGAAATCACGCTCACCGAACTGTGCCACAGGAACAAACGGAAACAGGCCGCGCAAAAGTTCTACAGTCTGCTGGTCCTAAAAAAGTTTCAGGTTTTGGAATTGGAACAACAGGGGGCGTACGAAGAGATAAACATATCGAGGGGGCCCAAATTCGAGAACCCTGTAATATAAGATGCTGGGGCAGGTATTTTTTTTGTTTATTTTAGGATTTTCTCCTACTTTTTATGAGTTGTGCAGTGAGGAGCGGCTGCAAACATGTGAAACTTATACAAGATTTTAATTTAATTTTACAATTATACAATATAGTGAATTTCTTTTAAGGCGAGCCATAAGGGTTTTATATGGGAAATTTTTAACACCCTGTAAAAGTTTGTTGTTAAAAAATTTTTAAGTCTACATCAAAATTCTATTATACACTCACAGGCAAGATAATCGATCCACTCAAATTTTCGATGGAATTAAATCGCAAATAACTTTTATATTTGATATCGGATTTAAACGAATTTTAAAGAATATTGGAGATAAATTAATGGAGAGTCGCTCACATTTTAAAATTTATAAAAAATAGATGAACGTTTATAATATAAAGTTTTAAACAAAAAATGTTTTTAACCATAAGTTTTAGACACTGTGGAGTGGCGAAACAGTATATTGTTCTAATTTAAGTTTTAATGATCAAGTCACATCTATTCTTACAAACTTGTTTAAAAAAATCTAATTAATCCCCTATAAAGCCATTATAAAACTTTACACTCAAAGTACAAAAATGGCACGCGCAAATTAAATAAAAATACACTTAAAAAAATAACAATAACAGTAACAAATAACTCAGTAACAAGTGTTTCCTCCACATGCTCAAATGACAGCCTCCAGACGTCTTGGCATCCCTTCAATAAGGTTCTTTATACAACGATCTTGGATCAATTTGCTGCCATTCTTCAATGAGTACTTCACTAAGCTTCTGTATATTGACTGGACCAGGTACCCCCGACCGTACTTTTCTACCCAATGTGTCGCAGACATGTTCGATCGGGTTTAAGTCTGGGCTGCGGGGGGGCCAATTCATTTTTGGGATTTCCACCTCATCTAAATATTCATTAACTACTCTCGCAACATGCGGTCGAGCGTTATCATGAAATCGTCTTCCACAAATGGAGCAAGGGGAACAACATGTTCTAAAACCTGACGAATATATCTATCCGCTGTCATGGCCTCCCCATCAACTATTAACAAGTCCGTTCTGCTGTCGAGCTGCACGCCACCCCACACTATAACGGAGCCTCCGCCATAGTTTACTCTAGGCGAGAAATGGTTTAGCTCAAAACGTTCTCCTGTTCTTCTATAGATTCTTTGACGACCGTCCGGTGATTTTAAAAAAACCTAGATTCATCGGTAAATAGGATATTTTCCCACTCATCAATGCCCCAATGTTGATGTTTCCTAGCAAATCTAAGGCATTCAACACTATGGTTTCTTAGCAACTCGGGAGCGGTTGCAGGTCTCCTTTCGTGTAATCCAATGTCAGATAACCTCCTTCTTATCGTTCTCTCGCTTACTTGGACCTGCCGTGCGTCCTCCAATCTGTTTTTTACCTCCACAGAAGTTACTTTTCGGTCACGTAAAACATTTAGTGCAATAAAGCTATCATCTCGTTCATTTGTACACTTCTTCCTACCACATTGACTCCTACTGTACTCGCCATGCTGATTAAACCGATTTACAGCCCTTTGTACTTCTTGTGACGTTTAAAGTGAGACATATTCATTTTTAAAAGTAAGAAGACACCTCAGAAGTAACACACATTCATTAACAAAAATAATTTGATAGCTTTTGAAAGCCATAAATGACATGTCCAAGTATGGGATGATTCAACGAAACTGTCACTGTCATCCTCCTTAGCAACCTCAGTTCTTGTACAGAAAAATTATTGGAAATTGCAATGTTTTTTTTAAAAAATCCATATTTTCCACGAAAATAAAGATATCGAGGTGAACCAAAAACAAAAATGTTAAGAATAGATGTGACTTGATAATTAAAACTTAATTTAGAACGATATATAACGTAACGTACGTCTATTTTTTAGTAAATTTTTAAAATGTGAGCGATTCTCCATTAATTTATCTACAATATTCTTTGAAATTCGTTTAAATCCGACATCAAATAAAAAAGTTATTTGCGATTTAAATTTATTGAAAATTTGGGTGTATCGATTATATTGCCTGAATTTAAATATGTTCGAATTTACCCTAAAATTGTTTATAAAAGTTATGCATTTTTAGTTTGTATTAGTGTTTGGCATTATATTATAGGAAAAATTAAGTACTTTTCGGTAAGTAAAATATCCAATATGGCGGTCACAAGAAAAAACAAAATTGATGATGGTTCCAGGAAACTGTAAAGTGGCTATAAAGATGTGTTTACAGATTTCAAAAATGTTGAGAAATAAAAAAGTTACAAGCGATCTCAGAAAATGCAACATTTTAGTTTTTCCAAAATACGCCCGCCACCCAAAAATTGAGGAGTTACACCCATCTAAAATAATTAAACCAAAATATCAGTTACCCTTGTTCTTTTGAAGATAGTTTTTTAAAGTCCTGAAGAAGACACCATCTGGGTATCGAAACGTTGGTGTATTCATCATTGCATCGGCCGGCTGCCGAAAATTAACAGTCTCTAAATTGGGGTTGAAATTTGCCTGTGGCTAGTCTTAAAAGAAATATCGAGGTCAGGTCCAGGTGCCTCACTATATCAACATTATCTTTATTTCAGTTTAAAAAGACTAGAAATAAAAATATAACGAGTATTGATTTGTTATATTCACTCCGTCATTTTTTAAAATATTTTTAGGATTTAAAATGTACAGGGTGTTCGATTTTCGATGGTTTTACGCGAATCCATCATCCTTCTATAGTTCTTAAAACCATCGAAAAATTGATACACCCTTTATTGTCGCTACTCTTTCTGATCATTTACTTTTTACTTTACGTCGTTATGAAGCCTTAAAATTTTGGTCTACCAGCATGTACCTAAATCAACCTCGAAACATTTTTAATATGAACCTGATTTTTGGGGTAAATTTAAAGACTTCTGGCTTTTATATCAGTTACCCGATTTAAATAAACTTTTTTTTATTATGAAGGTTAAGCTATATTATTAGTAATGGAGATTTTCTCCACGCTTCATGAAGGTTAGTTTTTTACATTTTTTTGAATTACTCTCAGTAGTAATCTCGTACTTACATGAAAATCCTTAGCTAGTATTAAAGATAGATTTTCTTGGAGAATATTTTCCTTTTTCATTCGTTGTTTTGTCTTTAATACTTTCCAAGATACGGTGGTTTAATCTGAGCTAGGGTTTTTTGCTTCAATTTCAATCAAATCAAATTAATATAAACATTAAAAACTCAACAAATTTTCTTAGTAGCAAGTAGCAACTCTAAAAACTTCTAATCTGCGCTGCATACTAGAAATTAAGTTCGTCTATTGTAATCACGCTTTATTTGCATAAATTTTTAACATAATTCAGCAAGTAGAGTCAGCATTATAGTTCTACTGGGTAAGAGAATAAAAATAACAAATAAAGAAGCAACAGAATCTAATAAATCTTAGATATTAGGGAGTTAGATTGCAATTAAGATTAAAATACAAACAAAGAGAAGAGCTGAATTAAAAAGAATGAAAGAGAACAAAGACAAAATTAAAAATTTAAAACCAAGTCACAAACCTTTTCCTTAAAAACATTGAACAAGTAATCAAAAACAAAAATTATGAAACATTTAGACAAAACTGCAGACCTTCTATTGTGTTCGAGGAGGCTAATTGCCCAGATACTCAACAATAGTGTATGGCTCCAGTTCCACTATGTAAGAAAAAAACATTTTTGTTTAAAGTGTTAAAGGATTTTCCTGTTGTATAGTTGTAGGCAGTTTATTATAATACCTGACACACGCATAGAGTGGACCATTCTCAGTCAAGGACAACCTCTGAGCAGGGACATTAAGGTTTGAACTCCTTGTATTATAGTAAAATCAAATCAATATTTTATTTACGCTTTCAGCATTTTACATACAGTTTACATTAGAAAAAAAAAGTGTTTTTGACAAAGCATGACCAGTTAAACATCCATGTAGACACAATATTCTATGTGTAATATAATTAAAACTAAATCTCTTCAGAACTAAGCTCAACAGTCACAAAACATAAAAATTAGTATGTATAGTAAATAACCTAGCCAAACAAAAATAAAAAGAAAAGTAAAGAGGTCACAATTTCAAGAATGACTAAACATACAAAATCTTCTGCAATTTCTCAGTGAATAATCTACTATAAGACTCAAAAAATAACTATATCACTTTTCTTTATCACATTGTTGGTTAATCTATACATTCTTGTTAAAGGCGAATTCACACCGTAATTGGTCCTATGAAAGTCAATGTTAAAGAGGTCCCTATTTCTAACGTTAGCTGCCGACACATGAATTCCAGTCTTGGCAAGAAGTTGGGGTGCATCATAAATACTATCATAAATCTTCAAAGATTCAAGACCAACGTGAATCGTTTCCTGCGCACACGCACCGCTCCCAGAGCGCCATAAAGGATTTATCCTGCAGTGCTGTGCCTTATCATAAAAAAAAATTATAAAAAGTTGAAATGTCAAAATATTTTCTTCTACTACTTTCTAAAGAATTGAGATTGTTGATCTCAGTGCAATTTATATCCTCCTAAGGGATGTGTAATTTAAGCCCAATTCTTTTGAGAAACTTATGTTGCACCTTTTCCAGCTGTTCTCTATGCACCTCATAGTGCGGAAGCCTTGCAAATGAGGCATACTCTAAAACTGAGCGCACCAATACACAGTAAATCTCCTTAAATGTAAAAATGTTATTAAATCCCCTTAGGGTCCGAAAGACAAATCCCAGCAATCACATAGCCCTATTAGTGATTATATCAATGTGATTAGAAAATCCAGAGTCCAGCCAAGGATGGGTCTTCTTGATCTAGTGAAAGTAGCGACCCTGCATTTATCAGCATTCAGTGACAAGTTCTTATTTTTGCACCATGTAGTGAATCTACAGAGATCACCCTGCAGTAATTGACAGTTACTCTCCGATTTTATAACCATAAAGAGCTTCAAATCATCAGCAAAAGCGAGGAACTGAGATACGCTAAAAACACTCCCACATCATTAACAATGCATTTAAACAGAAGTGTCGAAAGATGTCCACCCTGCGGTACACCCGATGTCACGGAAATCTCCGAGGATATATAACTTAATTTTTATTGCCTGCCTTCTTCAAGTTAGATCACTTTAAAACCAATCTAAAAAAGATCCATTAACCCCCATGGCATGAAGCTTTCTTAAGAGGATGCCATAATCAACCCTGTCGAAAGTCTTCGAGAAATCCGTATAAATGACATCTACTTGCCACCCATTCTCAAGAGCTTCCAACAGGCGTTGCTCATAACATATAAGATTAGTGACAGTTGACCTTCTCCTTACAAAGCCATGCTGTTTATTCATTATCAAATGACTAAATAGTGGTGTTATCTTATCCGCAACTATAGCCTCGAAGATTTTAGGAATGAAGGATGTCTAAGCAACCGCACGATGTCTCCATCCTTAAAGATTGGTGATACATAGGACAATTTCCAGTATGATGGAAACTTTCCACTAAGCAAGGATATATTAAAAATCCTAGACAATACCTCCGAGACGACAAACTTACAATTATTCAACTAAATAACAAGGATTCTGTCTGACTAGGTAACAAAACAAAACTAAATTGACCAAAGTTTTTTAAAGAGGAACACGATGCATTCAAAAATATATAGACCTGGAAAATTAAGAATGTGTAATGACTTTGAATTTGCCCCTACAAGACTATCATGCTTTCATTCCAAGTAGAACTCTGACCACCCTTTTTTGTAGAATCAGATCCCCGTCAGAACCACAGGCACCCCCCCAGAACATGATACTATACCGCATAATGGAGTAGATGTTCGCATAATAAACTATGAGCAATACATTCCGCTGCAAGTAATTCTTAAGGATTCTAACTGAATAGCAAGCTCAGTTTGGTTTCTTAGAGACGCTGAAGGTGCACGTCCCACTTTAAATGTTGGTCAATATAAAACCCCAAAAACTTCACAACCTTTGAAGGTTCAATATTCTGGGTTTCCGGATACTGATCCTGAGACTGACATGTCCTAACACAGATCACCTGTGTTTTGTCACTATTTATTTACCACCAAACCATTTCTCCGCCCGTTCCAATGCATCCCTCACAGTGCCAAAACGATCTCCCCATGCCCCACTCAAAAAAAAACGATTTGCATCATCGGCAAAGTTCACAAGACTCGAATGATTCATTTGCAATAGCCTGAGGTAAGTCATTTATATAGATGAGAAATAGGAAAGGTCACAAGACACTTCCTTGAAGTACGCCGAGGCCGATGTTGATTTCCTCTGAAAGACCCCCTGAGACCCCTCCGAGAGATATGACCTAATCCATTTAATTGTTGGACCCTGAATTCCATAAAGTTCCATTTTTCTCAAGAACAGTTCATAGTCAAGGCTGTTAAATGCTTTTGACAATTCTAAAAAAGCACCCAGAATTTTATATATATTTGCTATGTGGCTGTCTCAACAGATCGGCCCCATGTTGACAGTTATTTAATAAATTTCTCGAGATAAAAAGAATTTGCAGTCTGTTGTACATTGCCTTTTCGAACACCTTGGAAACGAAAGGCTGATTGGACGGTAATTTTCAATTTTGGACGAGTCAACGAGACAAGCCACACCTGAAGGAGTTGAGATACCACAGTTTTCATTATGCTTGTGGAGGTTTCGTCGTAGCCGAAACTATGCTTGTTTTTTAATATTTTTATAATTTCGAGAACTTTTTCTTATCAGGCTCAGATGTCACAAACGTGCATTCTGTGTTTTGTTCAATATTTATTGAAAAATCTTGAATAGGTTTGAATTGTTTAACCGCATTTGGAGATAATAACAGCCCATGGATGTTTATCACTTATGTCATGACCAAGAAACAACATTTTTGACACTTCTGTAATTGTTACAATTTTAAATATCAGTAAATTTTCTCATATCGTTGATAAATGTCTCAAAATTTTATTACAACTTTCTGAGTCGCATTACTTTTTGACAACAACTGTTGTCTAGTAACGTGCTTTCAAAACCTGTAAGAAAATTATCTGGTAGTTGTCAATGCTCTTGGGATATTATGGGTGACAATGCATAACCCATTTCTGCTAGGTTTTCTAAAACCCTGCGCCCTCTTCATCCCATAGACTTTCAATAGGATTCATATCGGGGCTTCGCGTAGGCCACTGTAATGTGATATCCGCAATATCTAAGAAAATTCGCACAACTCAGCAAAATGTCGATATAAATTTGGACCCTCATTTAATAGATGTAGATAGGTCAAATTTTGATGACCTAAAATCCATCAACATAATTCGATCCGGGGTGGGAAATTTCTAGGCAACAGCTCTTGAACCCTCTGGTAATGATTGCATCTGAGTCATTCTTCCTATCTAAAATAAATATTCATTATAATTATGGATAGCAGTGTGGTAAAATAAAACGCATTACAATTGATTTCGGAATGTTGACGTCTCTAACTAATGGTCTGAGTCCGACCTGAGAATTATCTTCTATTTGTTAAAGTGTATTTTCCAAAGTCGCGAAGGTTTGTTCCAATCCCGGGTTTTTTGGGGATAAAAAGTATAAGGACCAATCTGGAAAAAAAATTCACGTGACAAGTTAAAGAACAGTGAGTCTTCTCCTGAAGTTAACTTATTATTGCAAAATGACCTACTACACGAGCAGCATATCATTTACTAACTGCAATTGCTTTTTAGCCGATTAAATCCATTTGATATAGACACAAATTAATGGTGCGTCTTTTTGTTAAATGCAATGTTCCATGAAAAAAACATAATTCGAATAGTTTTAGAGATTACTTCCAAAAAAATACATACATTTAAATTTATCAATTTACTTCCACAAAGCGTGTAGAACATCTCTATTACTAATAATTTAGCTCAAAGATGATAAGTTTATCTACATATAAAAATTATTATAATCGGGTAACTGGTATGAAAGATATAGGTCTTTGAATTTACCCTATAAATTAGGTACGTCACTGTTTTTGGACTAAGTGTATTCATTTTCACATTTACAGCTCGCGTTTTGAGTATTTTCTTCTTTTACTTTTTAAGTCTGTATATATCAAACCATATATTTAAATTTTATACGAATTATTACTGTCTAATATTCATGTAATATACTTTAGGTAAAGGTCATCTTATTTGTTGTTTCGAAACTACAAGGGAACAAAAAACTTAGTATTGAAAATATTTTCTTATAATGTATAGCTCTCGGATTCTATTTTTTGAAGGTTCGTTTGCCCCATACAGGCGTGTTCAAAAAATTCCTTTTGGTCGCAGTCTAAACGCACATTATATCGGGGTGACGCGGCATGTTATAATTCTTTCACCTTCCTATTTTTTTCGTTAATGTATCCGTTGTGGTTACGCGCGGCAAGTTGTCTTGATCAAAGAACTTTTACTACTGGAAGAAGTCATTCCTGTGCTTGCCTATGGCGTGTGTTTTCAAGCCAATGTAAGAATACATATTAAAAACCCCATCACTAAGATTGAAATCTTAGTTTCGTTTCATTCGCAGTGGCTGCTCTACTTAGGGCATGACAGTGTGATAGATATTCAATTTTATTAACAGAAAATAACTTAATATTATGTACTTATTTTAATTGGTGATTTCTAGACCAATTTCAAGTCAAAAAGTTCATATAAACATGTTATACAATTCTTGGTCTTGTACAGGGTGTCCAGTTTTCGTATGTTTTACGGGTTATCTACGTTATTAGTAAAGATAGAAGGTGGCGGTTTTCGCGGCACTGTGTTACTTTTTTAAGAAACAAACGATGACACAAACAGAATTTTCATAGCCCTCTTAGTTTTTTAGATACGGGGTGGGGTGATTTTGAAAATTTTGCATATTGGGACATGCATCTCGGTTACGCTGCAACTTATCAAAAAGGTAAAAAATGAACTTATTATTTTTTTTTTCACGTAGAATCCAGTGGCTTGGTCAGATTTTTTCTATGTTTAATTGTTTTCGAGAAAAAAAAGCAAACTTGCATTTTTTTTAAATGGGGCACCCTATATATTTTTAGCTATTAGTTTATCACAAGCTTTTCAAAAATATATAATACTTTATAGCTGTTTTCAATGTGAAGTTCAGAATTTACATTTTTCAACTAATTTACATTTTTTTAAACGGCACACCGTATAAATTTTAAGATTAAACAATTGTCACCAGCTTCTCACAAATATAAAACACTAATTTTAAAAATATATACCTATAACAATAACTTTTATAAATATAAATAACAATTAACTCAGTTGTGTTATACGTTCAAAAATTAAAAGCTACAATTATTTGAATATTTAGGAAACTGTCTCATAAAATATTGCTCAAACTGTTCTCCATTATGCCTAAGACACGTTTCACACATTGTTCTGATTCGCCTCAGTGCATTTAAAATAATAAAAGGCCGTGCCTGTAACTCCCTAAAAGCTCTTTCAGTGGCTTCTCTTAAATCTGCCATCGTTTGGTACTGGACGGTATAAATTTAATTTTTTAGGTAGCCCCACAAAAGAAAATCCAAAACCGTTAAATCGGGTTGCAAATATAAGTTATTAAGATGAGCTAGGGGCACATTCTCTACTATTTCGGGCACAATGTTTTCCAAAATTTCTAAATATTTATTTGCAGTAAGACCGCCTTCAAATATATTATATAAAATTTTACTTCCCAGTATGAAGCATGAAACGCTAAACCCAAATCTGCCTTGCCGTTCCCGTGGAAATATAACATGTTGATTTTCCTGGCACCAACACCTAGTATTTTGCCGATTAAATATACCGGCACTGGTAAAATGACTCTCATCAGACCATATAATCGTTCTTTCAAAATGATTTTCTCTATTTACATTTTGTAAATACCAATTACAAAACTCTACGCGGCGCTCTGCGTCACCGAGATGTAAGTTTTGTACGACATGCAATTTGTATGGCTTAAACTTGTGTTTTTTTAGAATAGTTTGAACCCTTGATTTTGTAACACCGACAGAACCTTCCGCTGTTCTACAAGAACTACTTTGATTTGTTTCAATTGAAGCCAAAACGTTTACTTCATCAATGTCCTGGTTTTCCTTATTGTAAATACTAGGTCGCGGCAAAGAGTAACATAACCAATGTTACTCTTTGGTCGGGGTTTGGAAAATGAACCGACTTCAATTAAGTTTGATTTTATTTTTATTCTTCTTTTAATCTTCTTTCTGAGAATTTGCGAATATTACGTTTTTATAAATTTTAAAATATGATGAAAAATATGAAAAGGTGCCCATACCTGTTAAAATAAACTTCTAATGCTTCATCCGAATTTTCGTTACACTGAATATAACAAACGAACATATCGTACTTTTCATAATTCTCGAATTTTGCATTCGCAGCCATAATTAAGAAAAAACTGCTATTTATCGAAACTGAATAGAAATAAAGAACAGAAAATGGATAACCGATTCTGACAGTAAATAAAGATTTTTTCAGATAACAAGCCTGTCATCTTTTGTTTTCCTAAATACCCGTCATGGCCTACTAAAAAAAAATGTAAATTTGTTGAAAAATGTAAATTTTGAGCTTCACATTGAAAACAGCTATAAAGTATTATATATTTTTGAAAAGCTTGTGATAAATTGAATCATAATAGCTAAAAATATATAGGGTGTCCCATTTAAAATAATGCAAGTTTGCTCTTTTTCTCGAAAACAATTAAACATAGAAAAAATCTGACTAAGCCACTGGATTCTACGTGAAAAAAACTAATAAGTTCATTTTTTACCTTTTTGATAAGTTGCAGCGTAACCGAGATACGTGTCCCAATATGCAAAATTTTCAAAATCACCCCGTATCTAAAAAACTAAGGGGGCTATGTAAATTCTGTTGATGGCATCGTTTGTTTCTCAAAAAAGTAACACAGTGCCGCCAAAACCGCAACCTTCTATCTTTACTAATAACGCAGATAACCCGTAAAACATACGAAAACTGGACACCCTGTACAGGGTGCTAATGATTTTACCTTTTCCCTATTTTTCGCGAATAACAAACAGTTTTTTTACACGATATGATATAGAAAAACGCACATTTTTGCAGTTTTAACCAAATATATGTTGGGACTATTGATTATTTCAAGAGAATTATTTTAACATTAATTATCGTTAAAATAATACTCCAAAAAATAGTACAATATATACCTAGGTTGAGAAGTAAGCTATTGTACAGGGTCGTTGGTATGTATGAAAACGGTTGATTATTTCTTAAAATAAAACAGCTAACAAAAAATATTCAAGACAAAAGTTTTATGGTTTTGTAAAGTCTATTAGAATTAAATAAAGATAAGTTGGGGGGTACTAACTTTTTGTGGACCCTTTATAATTGGTTTTGTCGTTTAGGCTGCGAACGACTTACTTTTTTGTTTTGTTTTTTTTTTTGACCAGGCCTGTACTTTTATATAAATATATTATTAGGCATACAGAGTGTTTGCAAATTATTGCGTTTCTCCTTTTGTATTATAATTTTTAAACACCCTGTACGTGCATGTTTTAGGATATAGTGTGACATAGTTTATTTTATGATTTTTTTGCTTTTTACACCAAAGTTAGAGTTCTTTTTGTGTTTAACACATGATTTTTAGGAATTAAAAAAAAGGTTCCAAAGTATTTTAGGAACAAATCACCCTCTTAAAATTTCATCGTATATGATAAAACTTAAATTACAAAAGTTGTATGAACCAAACTTTTAGATTCCATTCTCAAAAAGAAACACTTAGCTGGCTTTTTTACTATCTGGATAGTACATAGTAGTACTTACAATTTTAATCCTTTGTTGCAAATGGTAGAAGGTTCAATATTGTTTACATTTCACTTCATCTTGAGATGCCTTGATGGAAACATAACTGCAGGTGTACCCAAGCGAGTGTACGAGTAAAGCTTGTTTTTTAGCCAATACATGCTATTAAACAGCCAACAATTTGACTAGCCGGATAGTAAAAAAGCGCACCAACGGCGGGTAAACTAGCTTAAACCAAAATCAGTTTCGTGTCCCAACCAAAAAGGGGACTAACGACCGGCGTGGTGCTACAGTGCTACTTTCATCATAAGATCTGCTCAAGAGTACAAAATAGGATGGTGACAGCTTTTAAAAAATAAAACAAGCTGTGCTGACGAATGTAATGTTTGATTAATACGCTTTAAATGTCCGAACTACGTTACATTATACGAGGAACCTAGGATTACTCAACAAACAATGAACGTCCTTTTCTCAGAATAACCTTCACACCTTTTTTAAGACTTATCATAAATTAATGTTCTACTGATATAATTATACCAAATTCCCTCCCCCAAATCCAAAAGTTCTAAAAATATTGTTACCCACCCTTGCCTACTAACTACTTCCCAACCTTGCAGGTTATGTCGTAATGTTTTGTAATATTGTATTACATCGTAATACCATTAAATTTGAGTTAAAACTCTGGAAGACACATACCATCTGGGTTCTGCACAAAGCATATCCATAACAAAATTGGACCTATAAGTTTGGGTGACTCTTGCTGTGAAAGCGAAAGTTTATTGATTTTGGACAACCACATTTAGGAATCGGTACTGAGACAAGCTTAAAAAAATTACATATTCTTTATAATAATAAAAACTGTTTACCCAAATTACAGCAAGTTAAGAAAATACATCTTTCTTAACTTGCTCCCTGAAGGATTGTTGCTTATCTTCGAAACAATTATAATCGCTGAATTTTTTGATACAGATATTGACAACCACTTCCCGTTCATTAACTTCGATCTTTTCGGCAGTACGGTTAAATCGGTGAAGCTATTGTCACTTCAGTTTTCAGCATTATCCAACCAATTAATAATCGTTCCCTCCCCTAACACCGAATTTAAATTCAATATGGACAAACGCCCAAAATTTCAGAACAAAGATTGGCACATTGACTGGCAAGTGAAAAATTTTAAACCCCTTGCCTGCAAGGCGCTGGCCTATTTGTATTCACAGTCCCCTTTGCGAAAAATGGCGTCGCTTGGTGCGCGGTGGGTTCATGTGTGCTTGTCCAACTTCTCGGAATTTGGCCTGAACGCTTTTAAAATGGTCAAAGTTACACTTTCTGACTGTTTTAATCGCTTTTAAAATTCGTTTGTCTGCAAATATTATAATTTAAAATTAATATTTATATTCTAAGCGTTGTTACGCAATTTCTTTGTCACATAATAGACTCGGGATAGTTACATTAGACCAGCCGTCCAACTGCATTCCTGCGTTTCAGTATTTACTGCTAGGGACGTCACTTGTTGACAACACCGTCTGTACTTACCTTTAAGAGGGTATGGCATCAAAGACATTTGTCCGACTTGTTACTTGTATCCATGTTCTCCATTACAAATGGAAACCATTGCGGAGTCTGTACGGTGTCGTCAACAAGTTTACTGGCGTCCCTAGTGATAAATTAATCACACCCCTATTATAATTTATATAGTAGGTACGATAATTATTTGTGCAAGTTTTTTGGGATGTTAGGGGCTTGCAAACAAAGAAGTTCTTCGAAATCAGATTTGTGACGGGCGTTTAAACGTTAATCAAACATTAATTCCTCCCATTTTTTAAAAACTGTCTGCGCCACCTCATTCTTTTTCGTTTTTGGGCATGGACAGCTTTATGATAAAAGCAGCAGCAGCAGTTCTTGGCTCCATTTTTACTTGATAACTCAGTTTGACTTGAACGCACGACTGGTTTTGGTTTAGACGCGCAACCCTGTTGAAAACATGTATCCCGAATCCGGATTCTGGTTAGCCAGTTTTGTTGGCCAGCCTGTACTTACCTTGAGCGATATTCTCCATTTGAAATGCAGAACACGGATACAAGCAACAGTCAGCAAATTCTTTGATGTTATGCCACCCTGTATCCCAATATCAACATGTTGCTAACATTTTGTTCCATTCTCATTAATTACTAATTTTTTTAATTGAAAACATTTAGAGGGTGTTATGTTCTCCGAAAGCGAAGTAAAACGCGAGATTTGGACCCATTTTTTCATTATTCAAAAATATACTGGCTGGTCATCTTAATCAATTGCCCTGTGAGTGTTTTTAAAGATTAATCAACAAATGTTTTAACTAATTTTCAACGGTCAGTTGCCCCAGCAGCTTTTGTTGCTTACATATAAAATTTCTGGTGTGAAAAGCTTCTACGGCTCTCAAAATCGAGTCTGTTTGTCGAATCATGGTCTGCTTTTTCTCCCCTACGCTCAAACACCCAACTATCACAATTTGCAACTGCAAGGTGGATACAATAGGGAACTTGCATTAAAATTCAATTTGAAAAATAATACTCTTAAGTGTTAGCTAACATCATCAAAAAACACATAGTTCACAAAGAAAATATTTTTATGTGTTAAATATAAGATATTAAAGTTTAAATCATTTGAACTATTCGTCAAACCATGCGACGACACATGGCGCGAAAGACTAGGGAACTATAACATTACCAGAATACCGTAAATTAACAATTATAACGTTAAACTTTTCATAATTATAGACATACAGTACCTAAGTACCTAGGTACCTACCTATGTGTTTTTATTTATAACAATCCAAAATAAAAATAAAATACCTAAAAAACCTTGTGTAGGTCCTACTTTCAATAAGTCAAAATAAGTTTTCAGTATGAATCTTGCATTAGAATGATCCTCTCATACGTAAAGTGCAGTATTTTTTTTCAGAACTGTGTGTTGTGCAAGTTCCCTATTTTCTCTTGGGTATAATATGACCGTTGAATTTTAGGCAAATCTTATATACTTTTTAAAAACCGTTACAGTTGTACCGTTGAAGACCTGGCAGTATATTTAAAACTTTTATTAATTAAAAGGATACAATTTATACTTCTTTCTTTATTACTTTTCATCATAGAAAATGTCAATATTTATGTTGTAACAACAAAATTATAGTACAAATTGTACATTTAGGAAACACTTTTTCAACGTAATATTGTTTTAGGATAAAAATACACATTTTTATAGGTATGAATATAGAAATTTTATTAAAACCATTATAATGAACATTGTGTACAGGGTTATCCAACCAAGACTAGACAAGGCGATTTTTTGACTTTTCCTGTACTTTTATAAAAAAACTGACATAGCCATCTTAAGTCATTTTCTCCCGCGAATTCGAATATCTTCAGCAAAAAACAATTGAACATCAAACAAAAGTACTAGGGGTCACTTTGATATTTTTTTAAATGGGATGCCGTATTTTTAATGAGCTTATCCGATTTCTCATATAAATTTTGATCTAAAATGTTGGATTTTTAATTCAAAAACGCCTTTTTTCTTTAGTTTTAAATTCGGAAAATGTTCGTCTACCGTAAGATTAATACCTGATAGATGGATACCCGTTTCACCTGTTCACCCTTTAACCTGCTTTAAAGTGTCCGTCAGTTAGACAAAATAATCAAGTTTCAAATTTCTATATATCTTTCACGAATTAATTACAAATTTAATGAAAAATATATAGAAATTTGAAACTTGATTATTTTGTCTAACTGACGGACGCTTTAAAGCAGGTTAAAGGGTGAACAGGTGAAACGGGTATCCATCTATCAGGTATTAATCTTACGGTAGACGAACATTTTCCGAATTTAAAACTGAAGAAAAAAGGCGTTTTTGAATTAAAAATCCAACATTTTAGATCAAAATTTATATGAGAAATCGGATAAGCTCATTAAAAATACGGCATCCCATTTAAAAAAATATCAAAGTGACCCCTAGTACTTTTGTTTGATGTTCAATTGTTTTTTGCTGAAGATATTCGAATTCGCGGGAGAAGATGACTTAAGATGGCTATTTCAGTTTTTTTATAAAAGTACAGGAAAAGTCAAAAACTCGCCTTGTCTAGTCTTGGTTGGATAACCCTGTACATTATGTGAAATTTTAAAAACTACAATTGAAATTTTTTCCGTTACGTTGTAATATAATGACAATATAATTTTACACCACCAAAAGCTAGGAATCATTTGTTGTGAAAGTCATGTCTGTAAGTAATCTGTTGCTTTGTTGCTAGGGCTGAGTTCAATGGAAACAACAAATTTGTTTGTATTGAAAATTGGAAGCATTAATGTCAATAGCAACATAAGAATTTTTATTCGAGTAATATTCTCCCTAAACACCACTCGTGCTTTGAAATTAACCAAATTATTTTTCATTCCAGTGTTTTCTGTACAAATTTCACTGGTTCTAGAGGCTTTCATAAAATATTATCGGTAATTTCAACAGGTTCAGTGTCCACTGGGTCGGAGCATTCTGCACAGAACCCAACAGTAACTTTTGTAATAAAATCATAAAATATGTCACTGTAGTTTTGGTTTCGATATATTTGGAAGATATCTGTACCATTGACAGCTTTTAACCAGTGTCCAGTTTACTGAATATGTTATTGTCAATAATATCGCAGAAAATAAAACATCTCTTTAAACTTAAACGAACAAATTTATTGGAAAAATGAAGAAACTTTTGAAATTAACTGGATGAAACTGAGAAAATCAATACATAGTTGTAAATAAAATCAAAAAATAAATATAATATTTTCAATTAAAGAAAGCACCAAAGAACGCATTAATTTTTATAAGAAAAATAAAAGGTATTCTTACACTGACAGCATCTCAACATCGGGCTTTTGTTCTTTGATGCCAGAGGATTGGGTTCTAAGTAACTTATGACAAATCAATATATTATTATTATTAAATCAATTAATTTTTTTAATTAAAATAGTCATTTGTAAAATTTGAAAAAACTAAGTCATGTTTAAACAGCGCCAACAAACCAAAGTCGGTTTTTTAATTAGTGTAAAATTGTCTATTGAACGAGCCTAAGTTGATTACGTTTGGGTAAAGCATATGGAAGACACATCAATTTAGAAAAATATTTTTGTCATAAGCACAAACAGGTTTCCACACAATTTAACGAACTTTCTATTTCTATCATTAAAACAGTACCTTAACATAAACTTTTCCCGAAGCCCTAAGGTTCATAATATCGTACCTGGTCAACCTTAGTGGGACACCGTGCATATACCGGGTGTTGCATCGTCGAGCGGGACATGGGAAATCCCATGTAATTTTAAATGGGGTCAATTATTGGCTTCCCTAATTATTTTAGAGAAAAATTCTATTTAGGTTTATTAAAGAGCACTAAAACCCACATTCAAAAGAATAACTTTAGATATTTTTGATGAGCCCGTTTACGGGTTATCGCCGATTTCTTTTTAACTATTTCTCCTTTTTATGGCCCCGTATTTGCGGGCACCAGTCAAGGTAAAAGATGACTGTCAAATAAAGTTGTCATTTTGAAATGTGTGCTTTATTGTTATAAAAACTCGTACATCGAAAATATTAAAGGTGTATTTATGAGTACAAATTAATCTGAATAAAACTAAAATAAAGTATCCAATTACAAGGTTAATTATGACATTTTACATGTTTCAATATTTTACTAATTAATAGGTAGGTACTATTAAATTGTTAGAACTTTAGGATTAAAGACCGATTCATAAAACTTTTCGTCGCTGTTCCCGCTCGTCGCCGCCGTTCCCGTCGCAATTTAACCTAAGGGGAAACAGTGTATACGTTCAGAAAAGCCGCCACCGCTCCCGTTGGTAGTTCTGAATTGGCCAATTTTTAAATCGCGTCGTTCCCACTGACCTCGGTCGTTCGTCGTTCCCACTTCTGGCCAATGAGAAGAAAGAAATTTTCGATCATATGGTTTGAAGTATTGAAAGAAGAGATTTTAGGGTTAGAGTACTTAGAGTGTTTTGCTGTTTTGTGGATTTTACTACAAAAAAAAACATTAATAACATATAATAAGGTACTAACATCACGCTTTTTAAAATAAAATACAATTCTTAACTTTGTTTACCAACCTCAAACCCTCTTTTGTTATTGCGGCGCAGTTCGTAGTTCGACTTTTTTATAAATACCTATCCAACGGCGGCGACGAGCGGGAGCAGTGACAACGAACGGGAACAGCGACGAAAAGTTTTATAAATCGACCTTTAAGAAGATGTTCAAATATTCCTCAAAATGACAACTTTATTTGACAGTCATCTTTTACCTTGACTGGTGCCCGCAAATACGGAGCCATAAAAAGGAGAAATAGTAAAAAAGAAATCGGTGATAACCCGTAAACGGGCTCATCAAAAATATCTAAAGTTATTCTTTTGAATGTGGGTTTTAGTGATCTTTAATAAACCTAAATAGAATTTTTCTCTAAAATAATTAGGGAAGCCAATAATTGACCCTATTTAAAATTACATGGGATTTCCTATGTCCCGCTCGACGATGCAACACCCGGTATATCTATTATCTTTATTTTTTCCTTTTAATTCAGGGTCAACTCTTCGCGGGTTAACTCACACGGTTTCGTAATAAAGTGTTGAGGCATTTTGGGCCATTTTCACCGCAATATCTTAATATGTACAGTGTGGTCATAAAGTCTGGAAAAGTATCTTTTTCGTGTAAGCAAAGCACCTGAGTAAAAAACGCTCAGACACGTCGATTTTATTTTATTTTTTTGCATCTTTTAAGACTTCTCAAAATTATACAGGGTGTTTCAAAAAAGCTAGTCGGCAGTTAACTTTATTTTTTTTTTAACGGAACATCCTGCATGATATTGCCTTTTTGGATTGTACGGAAAATTGTAAGCACATTTCATGTGGTATGTTTTTGAACTATAGGGACAATACTATTAAAAATCGGACTTTTTACCAAATTATCTCATCACCCTTTGAAGGTAAAGGAAAATGATCTTTACTTTCCTTTCCTAACATTTAAATATCTATTCAATGGAACTTACAGATGGTATTGCTAAAATTATTACGACCGAAAAATAAAATAAACCGTTTACTGAATTTGTATTAACAATAATCCAAATGACACATTTTAACGTTAACGTGAAACTGTTGTCCGTTAACTTTCTAGCAATATCCTAGCCGATCAATGAACTCTTGTTGCACGCTTCAAATAAAAGAAGGTGGGATTTGTCGCATTTCATCTCTTATTGGATTTTTCAACGCATCAATATTAGGAGGTCTGTGGACATAAACTTCGGTTGTTTACTTATTATAAACTTTAGTGCTATATTCGCTGTGTATAAGTTCATATCACGTTGGCATAACGATTCGACAGTTATTTTTATAGGTTAAAGTAGTTTGATAATAGATTTTACTATCTTGAACTCAGAATCAAGGATTGGCGTCATATTTAGGTCAATCATAGGCTTTTCAATAGAACCTTTCAGTAAACTAAAACGTTCAAGCATGTCGATTAAACTACTTCACCTAGTCTTACAGTCTAGAATAAGCTTAAGTTCTTTACCATGATTACTTTTTACATACTTTTGTAAAACGTCGTTTTCCGTGGGTAACTTTTGAAAGGTTCGGCTGATATTTCTGACTTTAAATACAGGGTGTCCGGAAATGACGATGAAAAATTTTAAGGTATGATTCTACATAAAAAGATATGAAAAAAAGTTCATACTAACATAGGTCCGGAAATGCTTCCAGATGGAGCTACAGGCCCTTGAAGATGGTGTCATGGTTTTTATTTAATTTATTAGGATCTACTTACAATACAGGAATTAACTTCTACGTATAAGTCAGAGTGATTGGAGGTCACTTTTTGAAAATATCTGGTGACCCATCTTGCAACCAGTGGCGTGGAAACAAAGGGGTGGTTAGTTATTTAGGGTCATATTTTTTTTCGCCGAGTGTATTTTCGCTATACTTTAAATAAATTATGATTCTTTGAACATATTTACGTTAAAAAGGTTCCCTTGGTATAAAGTCGGATAGTCGACCGTTTTCGAGATAAACGGACTTTAATGCTCAGATTTTTTTTTTGAATAATTTTATTAATAAAAATACCAACAAATCAATAGCAAAATAATAAACAACGCTGTCCCTAAATTTTTAAATCCTTTTCAATGTTATTATAAATTTTATAATAAGTGGTGAAAATGATTTCCGTTCATTTCAATGCATCCTCGAACTCGTTTTCTCATAAATCTTCTAACTTTTCTAAAAATACCAGGTTTATTTCTTATAACTTCACACATAGCCTGTTTACTGTATTTACGCACTGCAGTCGTCCTTTTAAGTCCGTTTATCTCGAAAACTGTCGACTATACGACTTTATACCAAGGGAACCTTTTTTACGTGAAAATGTTCAAAGAATCACAATTTATTTAAAAGATAGCGAAAATACACTCGGCGAATGACTCTAAATAACTAACCACCCCTTTGTTCCCACGCCACTGGTTGCAATATGGGTCACCTGATATTTTCAAAAAGTGACCTCCAATCACTCTGACTTATACGTAGAAGTTAATTCTGTATTGTAAGTAGATCCTAATAAATTAAATAAAAACCACTTTTATGACACCATCTTCAAGGGCCTGTAGCTCCCTCTGGAAGCCTTTCCGGACCTATGTTAATATGAACTTTTTTTCATATCTTTTTATGTAGAATCACCTTAAAATTTTTCATCGTCATTTCCGGACACCCTGTATAACGGCGGCCATGTCATATTTATCTGTTTCGTCCAAAAAATCATTGTTTTCACAAATTTGTCAATCAAATCTTTTTCCCCCGTGTTTTCATTTTCATCCAAATTCGATTCCGTATCGCTATCGCTGAATTCATGATCACCTGCTAAGTTTTTCCCGGAAATTAATGTTACTGTTACTGATGAAGATGTATTCTTATAAAGCACATCTATAACCGCCAACTGTATACCATGCGCCAATTGCTGAATAGGGGCAATTAGCCTTCCAACTTTAACCATGGTACTAGCACCATCTGTCGTGTGTTTCTCTAACATTTCCACACAAGCAACTGCCATCGTGGAATTTTTGAATCTCACGAGTCCGATTTTCCAGAATTTCTCTTGGACATGTATATTGATGTACATAAAATGCTCGTTAGCATTCGATGTCCATTCGTCAAAAGACAGACTCAGAGATCCTTGGATTTTACGAAGATAGAGAACGGTAGCCCATCTACCGCTGTCATACGGGCTAGAATCGCATCAAAGTTTTTATCATTTTTTGGGTAAAAATAATCGGTAATTTTTTTCTTGGATAGTTGCAATAGATGCAATAAAGAAATAAAAAAAGTAGACGGATTTGATGAATTAAATAAATTAAATTCCCGAGATTAACAAGTTCCGATCTCGAAATTTTTCGGGACAAATTTTAATCGGTATCCCGGGTTTTCGGGATTGCAAGCCCTAGTTAGCGCGTAGTGAGGTAGTGCTCCATCTTGTTGAAACCACATAGTTGTAGGGGGTATATCGGGATCATTACCTGGATACAGTTGAGCTAAGGCAGGAATCAACTCTAGTTGCAAAAAGTCTAGATACATTTCGCCGTTCAAATTTACGTCGAATAAAGACGGACTTAAATTCCTGTCTTGAAATATTCCAGCCCAAACATTGATTTTGGGATGTGGTTTACCTAAGCCCAATGATTATTCTCTATAGACCAGTGTCTACAGTTTTGTCGGTTGACAGTACCATGAAGAAAAAGGGTCGCTTCATCGCAAAATAAAATACTTCTATACAAGAAAATAGGTCCAGGTTGCACCGCTCTTGCATACTGTCGCAAAACTAGAGTCAGCGGTCATAGTCGTCTTCATTTTATTCATGTATTATTATTATTTTGTATCGATGATACATTGCTTTTTTTCGGAATATTTTTTGCCTATGAATGACTAGGGTTTAACCAACCCAATTTGCTGACTGTAGATATTCTAATTGCGTGTCCCCGCTCTGGATGTGTGTTATTAAAAAGTTCACAAACTTCGCCCCCATGTCTTTGGCGATATCTCCAGCCAAACATTATAAGAATTTCGATTCTTTCTCGCTCTGAAAGTATTTTCAATAAGATAAAAGTAACTCTCCTACAGTATGTTAAAAGTTGACAACGAGTTAAAGTTGCAATCTAGATACTAACTAGATTTGACGTTGCATCATGGTTTTTCTCCAAGTTAAAAAATGTCAATTTTTAACTGGCAATATCTTAAAAACAGTTGAATTTAGGTAGGACATCATATATGAAATGTGCTTATAATTTTGCGTAGAATCCAAAAATGCAAGAACATAAGAAGGTTCCATTTATAAAAATAAAGGCAACAGCCGCCCAGTTTTTTTGAAGCACCCGGTATAATTTTCAAGATGCAAGAAAATAAAATCAAATCTTCGCTTACCTTAAAAAGATAATTTTCCAGACTAGGTCCTCACTGTATAGTAATTATTATGATCATTTTTGGGATTATTTTCAAGCTTTTTGTGGTGGAGATACGCCAATGTTTTACCTAAATGCAAGCAACTCCCTTAAATCTTTTTTTATTAACCCTGAATAGCCACAAAGTAGAAAATTATGGGCCTGTAAGGAAATGTGTATTTTTATCAGAGTTTAAAACCTCTATATTATATTGGAATTGTGCCGAGCACGTGGTAGATCAGACTCTGAGCTTGAACAAATTCCAGCATAAAATATAAGGCACTATCCACGTGAGATTTACTTTTAGCACACCCTGTATATTTGTCCCTATTAACTATGTACTAGATCTTTTCTAGCTTTTTGTAAGAGTTTTTCTTTCAAAGGTAATATTTAAATATTGTTATTACATTGATAGTGTTTATATAGAAAAATTAATAAATGATTTATAAAAACAAGAGTTTTTTTTTTTAATTTCCTTATGCTGTTGAAGCGGAATCTATTTATTGGCACCAAAACAACGTATTGTTGTTGCAAACGTTACTATGGTACGAAATAAATAAAATATCTCACCTCGATCTCCCGACCTAACGCCATTGGATTCTTATCTGTGGGGGCACCTGAAGAACTTATTTGTGTATTACACTCCGGTCGACACTAGGGAGGAACTTCTACAGAGAATTACGTTTCATTGTGACGTGATAAGGACCAAGACTGGGTTATTGTGGCGGTCTTCAATTCGTCGTGCCCGCGAGTGTATCAGACTTCACGAAGCCCATGTTGAACCCTCTTATGAAGTTTTTCAATAATTTCGTTAAGGTGCCTTCTATTTCATCACTGCGTTTTCTTAAATTTTTGTATTTTTTCGGATTAAACTTAAAGTGAGACTTTGCTGTTCAGAAACAAAATAAAAATGATGGTTCTTTTTACCATGAATTCGTTTATTATTCTATTTCTCGAAAACGGTTCATTTATCGACAATAAACAAGAGTACCTTGTTTTTAGTCTAGGTGCAAGCTTCCCAGATTTATTTTTAAAAATATTGTTCTTCAAATGAGGAAAGATGAAGTAATCCATAACCGTTAAACAAGGTGATCTGGGTATAGGAATCCAATGCCTGTTCGTATTAAGTAGTTATTAGTTTCGGCGGATGTATGGACGTTAGCACCGTCCTGTTGAAAATAATCAAAACGTAGTTCATCGTCAATTAGTTGCCCCACAAATAGATTCAGAATATTGTCCCTATACCGCTCTGCTGACAGGCCTAATAAATGAATCGCTATATGCTCACTTTGCTAAAATTGATGTTTGCGCGAAAATCGTTTTTATATACCAAACTACATCTCTTGATGCAGAAAGGACGTAAGTCAATGAATTATTACCTTTCTTGGATTGGATTATTCCAGTACAACCGACATGAAAAGATTTCCAAATTGACTTCTGCAATATAAGAGGAGTGAACTCTAACATCAATGTAGTCCATCAACATCTAAAATCTACCAAACTTCATGTACTCGCACTAACCGAAACAAAGGTCAGATCATCGATTTGTACAGTCGGCTATTTATATCTGGGTACGACTTCCATCATCGATTTGAGTGCAATTTTGGCCTTCGTCTCTTTGTCCGCAGATATATTTCTTGTCAACGAGAGGAGACACTCGAGCCCAATGACTTTGATGTAATGTGGTTTAAAATATCAACGCAGAAAATTACTAAATTCATCTGCCTTTACCGGCCGCCAAGCGATACCCATTATAGAGACTTGTTCTCCTCACTTGGCAATACAGTAAAACTTCTCATTTCGGCCACCCGTTAAAAACGGTCACTCCTCTGAACGGTCAGTTTTGGCTTCTTAAAATAAATCTTATAGCATTTTTAATAATAAAAGACCCCTCGAATACCGAAACACTTCTAAAACGGCCACGGTCACATGAATCCGTAACTTTTAAGAAAATTACCTTGAATTTTTACCCTTAATTGCGGTCGTCTCGACCCTTCTGGGAATGTTTGCACCCAGCCGGTACTTTATTACTGGTACTATTGGAAATACCGGAGAATGATAAAACCTAATTATGTAAATGGGTTTTTAAGTACGTACAAATACAATTTGTTAAATCTTAAGATGTTTTCATAAAAGGTAAAATTTTATTCAGTTGCATTTTAACAGCACAATAGTCGATCATGTCTCTGAAACGTAAACGTTTATCTTTTAAACAAAAGTTCGAAATCATCGCGGATAGTGAAAAATATGGTATCAGTGCTCGAAAGATAGCGGAAAAGTTTGATGTTGGAAGAACGCAAGTAAATGATATTCTAAAAAGTAAAATTGAACTGAAAAAACTTTATGAAGAAGGAGGAGTTAATGCAGATCAAAAACGGAAGTTTCCAAAAACAGACGGACCTGCGATTGACCAAATGGTTTATGAATGATTTTGCAAAGCAAGAAACAAAAACATTCCAATATCCGGACCACTACTAAAGGAAAAAGCTCTGGAAGTGTCAGAAAATTTGAAAAATTGTGATTTTAAGGCATCAAATGGCTGGTTAGATAGATTCTGCAAAAGACATGACATCAATTTTAAAACAATTTCTGGTGAGTCTGCTGATGTGGATGAAGTGAGTGTTCAAGATTGGTTCACTAAGTTAAAATTAATTATCAAGGATTATGATAAAGATATTTTTAATGCAGACGAAACAGGCCTTTATTATCTCGCAATGCCAAACAAAACTTTTGCCTTAAAGAGTGACAAATGTGCTGGAAGAAAATCAGCTAAGCAACGAGTGACAATTCTTTTTTGCAGTAGCATGGATGGTGAGAAGGAGACCCCATTAGTTATAGGAAAAAGCAAAAATCCGCGATGTTTCAGGAGCACATGTAGACAAATTACCATTAGAATGGGTCTCCAATAAAAAAGCTTGGATGACAACAGAGATAATGATTTCCTGGCTAAAAAAATTTGACACCAAAATGAAAAAACAAAGAAGAAAAGTACTTTTATTTTTGGATAACGCAAGTTCTCACCCGAAAATACAACTGGAAAATGTTCGAATTGTTTTTCTGCCTCCAAACACTACATCTTACTGCCAGCCATTAGATCAAGGCATCATACAAAATTTTAAAATGATATACAGAAAATATTTGATAAAAAGACTTAACTTTTACTAACACCGCTACCAAGGATGCGTTTGAAAAAGCAGAAAAGACCATAAATTTGTCAAGTGCTATGGTATGGATTGTTGCGGCATGGAAAAATTTTTCATCTAAAACGATTAAAAAATGTTTTCAAAAAGCTGGATTTATAGAAACTCTCCAAGAGAATGAGATTTTTGAAGAAGAAGACGATATTCCACTAAGTCAGTTGTTTTTCGGTATCCCAGGAAATCCAAACCTGGGAAATTATCTTCAAATCGACTCAAACATTTCAACGGAAAATCCCAGTATGGAGATGCAGGAAATAATTCAGGATTTTACCAGCCAATCTGAAACTACCGAAAATGAAGACTGTGAAAGTAAAGAAAACCAGGAGGTTTTTAGTTCGTCTTTAAAAAGCATGAGTGAAGTTTGTGAAAAAATAAGAGACGTACAAAATTTTTTATTAGGCAAAGAAAATGGCAATTTGGCCATTGGTATTTCAAATATCCTAATGAAATGTGAAAATGAAGCAGCAAAAATTAAAATTACAAATATGAAACAGACTTCCATTGAATCTTTTTTTCACAAAGCATAATTTTTTTTCGTATGTAGTGCACATTTTTAAACATTATTATGTATACATATTATGTAGGAGTTATGAAATAAATAGTTATGTCTATATATTTACAGTTCATATTACATAATAACGTATGTGTTTGTAATTAGCCTTTTATTAATTAATGAAGTTGAATTTTATTCACATGACACATATGTTATATGTAGATA
This sequence comes from Polydrusus tereticollis, assembly GCA_963920685.1. Classification (NCBI taxonomy): domain Eukaryota; kingdom Metazoa; phylum Arthropoda; class Insecta; order Coleoptera; family Curculionidae; genus Polydrusus; species Polydrusus tereticollis. Next base: position 29,135,219 of record OY987332.1, on the reverse strand, counting down.
TGTAATTTATTTTTTTCCTTCCCCTCAAAAACGGTCACCCCCTCAAACGGTCAATTTGTAATGAAATTTTTAGTGGCCGCTATTGAGAAGTTTTACTGTACTATCGACTTTTTGCAAACGGCCGTATATAAGGGGGAAGATTCGCCAATTTTAAATTTCCAATTTCGAAATTTTAAATTAATTAAACGTAATACGTCGAAAAACTTTTTTAACATGTCGAAAACAAAAATGCAGGTAGCTCCCCAACTCTGTTTTTAGAAGAATTCTTGACAATATTTGGGCGTGGCCCCAAAAAAATTTCCGACGGATCTACGGGCAACATTTTCTCATATCTATAAGTGACTGCAGATAACCCTATTTCTACTGCTGCATATATTTTGGAAGCCCAGTTCATACTCAAGCAAACATCCGAAAATGAATGAATTTTTTATTAAATAGCACCATTTTCAGGTGTTAGATTGTTGTTAGGATTTTTGAACGTTGCGATGTGGATATTAATAATTATGCGTCTTTTTTACCAATTATCGTGGTGTAAATTAGGTACTATAAAACCAGTAAAGTAACAATAACACCTGCCAATTCAATTTATTAATAAGCCGAGTTAAACAATCGAGCTGTTAAAATTAATCTTTAAAATGCATGGTAAAAGAAAACCTAATTAGTAGTTAATCCTTATCATAATTAATTAACATGGGTACAGGTACCCTAAAACCTTATAAAAAGGAAGAAGAATAATAGACTGGTACCTACTCGCTTTAAAGTTGACAGACCGGCAGTACTTACAGTGTTTATGATGAACCTGGTATCAACTGTGGCATTATGGGTATTTCACGTTATATTTTTATCAGGTAATGTTTTTATAATAAAAAAATGTTAACTTTAAGTTTAATTAAATTAATATATTATAATATTAATGACTTGCTACAATGGCGTGTTTAGGGGGGAGTCGGGACCCCCCCCCCCCCGGTGGGCTTGATAGTAAAAAAAACTCAAAATCATATTCATTCATTTGCAATAAACAATATGAAACATTATTTAAAATTTTCCAGATCGATTTCATTTCTACGAATGCGTAGAAGGGCCACATAAAAATTTCTTAAGATTTCGATTTATAACACGAAATTTTACATTGAATTTTCGAGTTATAACTCGAAATCTTAAGAATTCGTTTTTTAAGACGAACTTTTACTTTAAAGTTTCAACATAAAACCCAAAATATTAAAATTTCGAGTTGTATTTCGAAATCTTAAAATTTCGACTTATAACACGAAGTTCCTAAAATTTCGAGATATAACTCGAAATTTTACGACTGATTTTGTGTTATAAGACGAAATTTTAAAATTTCGACTTTTATAACTCGAAATTTTAAAGTAAAATTACTTATAACTCGAAATTTTAAGAATTCGTTTTATAACACGAACTTTTACTTTAAAATTTCAACATAAAACACAAAATATTAAAATTTCGAGTTGTATTTCGAAATTTTAAAATTTCGACTTATAACACGAAATTTCTAAAATTCCGAGATATAAGACGAAGTTTTTAAAATCTCGAGATATAACTCGAAATTTTACGACTGATTTTGTGTTATAAGACGAAATTTTAAAATTTCGACTTATAACTCGAAATTTTAAAGTAAATGTACTTATAACTCGAAATTTTAAGAATTCGTCGTATAACACAAACTTTTACGAACGTTTACTTCAAAATTACAAAATAAAACACAAAATTTTAAAATTTCGAGATGGATTTCGAAATTTTTAAAATTTCGAGATATAAGAGTCGAAATTTTTAAACTAATTTTGTGTCATATTTTTTTTTTTTTTGAGATGGATTTCGAAATTTTAAAATTTCGACTTATAACTGAAAATTTTAAAGTAAAATTAGTTATAACTCGAAATTTTAAGAGTTCGTTTTATAACACGAACTTTTACTTTAAAATGTTTTATAACACGAAACTTATTATTTATAAGTCGAAATTCTAAGAAAATTTTAATTTAATATTTAATATGACGCTTCGATCTACGCCTTCGAACATTCCAATTCATCATAAACCCAAAAAAAGATGATATAGATATGGCATTATTGAAGTATTAATCCTGGACTGTGGCGTATATAAGATGAAGGGGATTCCCGCAGTTGTTGCAATTGTTGAATTTTATTGTTTGTTTCTTGTTTTCTACTTCAGGGGGTAAAATAATATAATACGTTATACTTACCTTCAAAAAACTAATATTTTAAACACAAATATTGGCGTTTATATTTAAAAATTTCTTTATTTTTACGTTTTTTTGCGTCGGAATCGAAACGTAGAAGTTTTGATATTCCAGAAAAGGGCGTGACACAAAAAAAATTTTGCGGGGCATTTTTTTAAAAAGAAAATTGGACCCCCTCCCCCCGTGTTACAATCTTAAATACGCCACTGACTTGCTATGTTATACAATGCCATCTGTTTTTTCATAGTGATACTGTTCAGCAAATCTTCTTTAAAATGGGGTAGATTCGGATCTTTATTTATTTAAAAAGGGGTCCGTGTTCAAGTTATCTATTAAGGCCTAGAAAGAAGCCAGTATCTTGGGCGTTTGTAGGATTTTTGGGAGCGGAGTGAATGTGAGAATATCATAGGATGGTTTAAGACGCAGATATAGTATGTCCACTTTTTGTTGATTTTGAAATAAGTTCATATAGTGCGAGTTTGTAACTTGGAATAAATTTAGTAAGTCCAGTATGAAGAAAAAATATTCATAAATCCCTAATATCACTAGTACCACTTTCAAAGGACTCATTAGACCCTCTTTTATTAGTAGGTAGTAAATTTTATGAGGGGTTATTTAAAAGGTTGCATGCTAAAATACACCACCAAACACACTTTATGATTCTATGTGGTGACTTCAATGCCAAAAAAGGAACGAATAAAGCATGTGACACAGAGACCGCACTAGGAAAGTACGGGTCGGAAGGAAGAAGCGAACGAGGAGAGACACTACTGGGATACTTACTGGAAAACAACCTATATAAAATGAATAGCTTCTTCCGGAAGAAACCTAGTAGAAGATGGACGTGGGAGAGCCCGGATGACCATACGAAGAACGACATTTACTATATAATTACTAACAAAAGGCATGTAGTCAAAAATGTAACAGTCCTAAATAGGTTGTCCACAGGAAGTGACCACAGAATGGTACGAACCAAAATAGTAATAAATATCAGGAAAGAACGACATAAAATGATAAGAAAAACACGTAACAAAAAAATGTGGAGAAATCCAACAGCTGTAAAGAGTTTCCAACAATGTATTACAGACAACAACTAAGCAGATGTGGACCAGAAGAAACCATAACTAGTTTAAATGACAAAATAACTGACGCCATGATGGAGAGCCAGAGAAAATAATGTCCCAGGTCACAAAAAGAAGAAAAGCTGACACAAGCCACCAAAAACAACTAATGGAAAAGAGGAGGGCTATGAGAAGCAATGAGATTACCACTTCTGAACAGCTAAAAGAAACAAACAGACTAATATCAAAAGCCATTAAAAGAGACATCAGATCATTTAATCAGAGACACATCGAACAAACGATAGAAAACAACAAGAGTATGAAAGTACTGCGCAGAAATCTTCAGAATGGGAAAAGACAACTAATAAAGGTAAATGATCAACAGGGACGAGTTACAACAAACAGAGAAGAGATTCTAAGAGTAGTTGAGGACTTCTATCAGGTGCTATTCAAGAGCCAAAAGGAAGCAAACACTACTGGCTCAATTATAGAACCAGAAATAATGACATCTAAGAAAGGAATAGTAAATCAGGGATCAGAGGTATTACCGGAAATCACCACCGACGAAGTAAAGCCAGCACTAAGAAAAGCAAGTAACAACAAAACTCCTGGTGAGGATTGTGTCGTGGCTGACACAATTAAGATTGGGGGTTCATCTCTACTTCAGAAGATCAAAACGCTTTTTAATATGTGCCTCTTTAACCACATCATAACAGGAAGATGTTATTCTGTTTCATAAAAAAGGAGACGCGGCTGAACTGGTGACTTATAGACCAATAAGCTTGCTAAAGCCACTTTTATAAATTATTTACAAGAATAATAACTACAAGACTCGAAACTAACCTGGATTTTTTCCAACCGATAGAACAGGCTGGATTTCGTGCTGGTTTGGGGACCAACGACCACCTACAGAGCATCAGAACTAATAGAAAAATCTATCGAATACAATAGACCACTTGTTCGTGCCTTCGTGGACTTCCAGAAAGCCTTTGACACGGTCGAATTGCATGCAGTCGTAAAATTCATTACAAAAGTGCTGTGTAGCCTACCGATACACTAGACTACAATTTGACATATATAAAAACGCCACTATTGGCAACGTTAGACTAAAGTACCGATCTACTATATCAAGAATTCTAGAAACTCATCATCCGTAATATTTTCGAAATTATAATTATCCAAATACATTTTAAATTTTAATTTTTGATCATAGACGTCAAACCTGAGTTTACAAGTTATTGGTTTCTCAAACTCGACTTAAACCCCGAATATTTGTGTAATAAACTTAGTTTTACTACTAAACCATAATTGTACAACAGTATAAGCTAGCTTTAGGTTACCTTTTCTTTGAACCTAACTTAAACCTTGTTTGTATATAACCGGGCATTAGACTTGCAATAATTGGGCTAGGAGTTATCCAATAAAAAACCTGTCAAATCAACTAACAAAAAAATGAAAAACGGGACATTTCACTGATATGTTTATTATTTTTATTACTATTTTTTTTAGAAATGATAGAACAATCAGAATCCTATCATAATTTGGAATCCATAATAAGTCAGAAATATGAAAGTATGGCCCATTCGAGAAACAAAAGAAACTTAAACGAGGATTTACTTTATACGACTTCAAGGGTAGGTAATGATACAAATGCATTAAGGTACAGTATTTTGCACTTGAAGAAGTAGTCCATGCTTGCAGTGGAGTCGATATAATCAAATAAAACACAGGCGGGCTACCTCCACAATATATATTTAAAGATATCACTTTAATGTTTCCAACATGTTTCGAACAAATATATGTTCATCCTCAGGAGATACTAAAATAAATTTAATCATACACTAGAAAGCCAAAGTGAAAAAATAATAAAGTTAACTTACCAGTGATATAAAGGTATACCGGGTGATGCATAGCTTGTTGAACATAGGAAATCCGATGTAAATCCTGAGGTGGCTAAATATTGGCTCCTCTGTACATTTTAAAGAAAAATTGTATTATCATTTCTTGAAGAGGCTTATATAATAAACCCATGTGCCATGAATACATTTTATTTATATATATATATATATATGCCGATTTAGAACGTCTTTCTTCGTTTTCCGACACCTAATCTCCATCCTCTTCTATCGTCGCAATCTTCTGGTGAGAGGTTTCTTTCACTCATGAAATTTTGTATGGTTTTCTGTCATTAGTCTTGGTCTTCCTCATTTCCTTCTACCTGTTGGTTGCCAATGCGGTATTTTTCTTGGCCACCTGTTATTTGGCGTCCGTACCAGGTAAGTTGTTTTTTTCAATGTCCTGAACTATCGTACCTTCTATTGTTTTATATGGTCGTTTCTTATTCTGTCTCTTCGTGAGATTCGCATGGATCTTCTAATGGCATCCATTTCAACTGCCTCTACTTTCTTCTTTTGTCTGTCTAATTCTCCAAGTTTCTGCTCCATACAGAAGACTGCTTTTTACCATTGTCTCGTATATACTAAATTTCCTCTTTTTTGTTATTGCCTTGATCCATAAAATTCCATTCAGGCATCCGATTACTTTTTAGCTTTAACTATTCGTTTTTCTATTTCTTTCACATATGTTCCGGTGTTGTCGAATGTGATACCTAGATACTCATATTCCTGATATTGCAGAATTTCCTGACCATTATCCACTTCCAAATTTCCGTCCTGGGTGCCTATACATAGATATTTTGGTTTATTTATATTGACTGTCAGGCCCCATTCTCGGTACTCTTCCATCAGTTTTCTAACCATATATTGCATGTCCTCTTTGTCATTGGCCACTATAACCTGATCATCTGCAAACTGAAGAGTGAACAAGCACCTATCATTTATTTCTATACCCATACCATAGATCGTCCTCTTCCAATTTCTTAGTGCCACCGCTACATATATTTTAAAGAGTATAGGAGAGATACAGCATCCTTGACGTAGTCCCTTATCCACTATGAATGTGTCTGTGAGTTCTTTGCCTATCTTAATCCTTGATTTTGAGTCTTTATATAATCCTTTAAGAGCCGTTATAATATAGTTGTGATTAATATTGGATTGTTCTAATACCTTCCATAGTCTGGATACAGGGACTGTGTCATATGCTTTTTGTAGATCCACGAATGTGAGGTGGGTTTCCAAATGTCTAGCCGATCTCTTTTCTGTGACTTGTTTTAGGCAGAATACGTTGTTCGAACACGATCTTCCTGCTCTAAGGCCGCACTGCTCTTCTTCTTCTTTCTCTTTATAGTCCTCTTTAATGAGATCACGCAGGATTCTACCGTATACTCTGCTTAGTGTGCTTGTGACCGATATGCCCCGATAGTTATTGCAGTCCAGCTTATTTCCTTTTTGATGAATGGATGATATAAAAGCCGTTTTCCAGTCTTGTGGAACAGGATGACCATTTAGGCATTCATTGATAATTATTGTGAGACTTCTAAAGAGCTTTTCAGTTCCAAATTTAAGCATCTCAGAGTATATCCCTTCTGGGCCGCTAGCTTTGCCTGACTTAAGATTCTTAGCAGTCTTCTTCACTGTTTCTTCCGATATCTCAATTTCTTCTCCATGTACTACAATATGTCTTGGGGAATCTATTATATATTCCTGTCTAGTTTCCTGTAGTAGACCTTTGTAGTGTTCTAGCCACTGCTCCGGTTTGATTACCTGGATATTAGCTCTGTCCTTTTCTGGGTTTTTGACATTTGATACCAATTAAATTTTATTTATTCACTTTATAAACACATTTTCGTTCCCCCAATCCGGCAAATACAAGTGACCCCACATGAAGAAGTCGTTTAGCGAATGGTCAGATGACCTGGCTCGCCAAAGGATTAGATGCCGTGGGCCAATAATATTTCCGTTAAAAATATATTGCAAGTATGCCCTAACCATGAGAGAATTATGGGCAAGATAACCATGCATTTTACCAGATCTCCTGATTTTCGCGTGCAACTTCTTCTAGTGCGGGTTCAATTCGATTTTGTAATAAGTCCAAATAGGTTACTGCTGTAAGGTTGTCTTCCATAAAAAAAAATGGTCAAATGATGTGATGTCCTACGATTCCCGCCCAAACATTTTTTTTTTTTTGGATATTGCGTCCGAGGTAAAGACGATTCATCGGTAAAACAAATATCGCAAAATCCCTATTACTATTTGCTCCTTTCATTACTTCAGAACAGAATATCATTCTCCGTTCTTCATCACCATGTCGTAGCTCTTGATGTTTTTGATATTTGTATGGAAAATATTAAAAACATTAGAACTAAGTACGAAAATATTTATGTTTTTTTAAAGTGCGCAACACTGTGGTTGATGTTTTCCTACGGCTTGCCTAAGAATCTTCGTGCTAATCATTTTATTTTCCTTCACGTGTAGTAAAATATCAAGATCTTTTCCAACTCTATTGACATTCTGAGGTGAGCATTTACAGTTATTTGTTATAGTGCCTTTGGACTCAAATTTACTAATGATAAGTTTAACTAATGAAATTGAAGGGATAGATGGTAGATCAGGGAATTGAACTGAAAACATTTCAGACACTGCTCTTAAACTGTTTTCTGTAAATTATCACTTAATCATAGTTACTTTTTCCTTAATGGATCAAATTTAGCTTTAATTAAAGCGCCTTTAATGAAAATGTTGTCACTGACGCTACTTTTCGTTTTGTCAATGCCAAATAATAATTTGCTGGTGTTTGCCGTATTACCTAAAGTATGAGAATTTCGTAATTTTGCCATCATATTTAATTAAATAAGTTAGAACTGGCTTACTAAAATTTATTTAAACTTGGCACATGGGTTTATCATATCGGCCTCTTCAAAAAATTATAATACAATTTAAATAATAATTAATAATATATTTATAAACAATACCTTATTAACTATTATTGGTTTTACGTTTTTTAAGGTTTTTCCACGACAAGTATCCGTGCTTAACTCGTCAGCGCAAGTTGGAGTGGTTATAGATTCAATTGGGGAAAAAGTAGCAATTCTAAACGGAGAGACCGGGTTTGGTGTAGTAATTGACAAAGCCTTAAGAATGGGGGTAACGGTGAAGAGGTAAGAAAACAATATGATAATGCACAATAAAACAAATTATAAGATAGAGTCTATAAATTTGAAAATTTCTGCCTTATTAGTTTTACAGGGTGTCCAGTTTTCGATGGTTTCACGTGGTATCTTCGTTATTAGTAAAGATAGAAGGATACGGTTTTCGGAACACTTTGCTACTTTTTGTTGAACAAAAGATGCCGCAATCAGAATTTCTCTAGTCTTTCTTGATTTTGATATAGAAGTTTTTGAAAATTTTACATTTTGGGACACCCCCATATTTTGGTTACCCTGTAGCTTATCAAAGAGAAAACAAATATTCTTCTTGTAGTTTTTTACGTAGAACTCAGTGACGTACTCAGATTTGTTCTACGTTTCCGAGAAAAAAAACCAAACTGGCTTTTTTTTAAATGGGTCACCTTATTAATACTTTATTTTTATTTTTAATACTAAGCATGAAATTTACGTTTTATTAAAAAATAATATACATTTTTTGTTAGTATAGGCCATGAGGGGTATTTAAAAAAAGAAAAGGGCACAGTCATTTATGTCATATTAAAAACTTCTTTAGTTTCTGTCAGAGTATTCAGGTTCTCTAAGTTGTTTTAAAATATTTAATTAAAAGTAAAAAATCGGTTTGTCCTTATTATAGCAGAAAATGTAAACTTTGAAAATAATGAAAAATACGTCATGCCAGTGGCGGCTCGTGGGTATATAAGGGGGCGAGGCTACAAAATAGCGCCGCAAGCGAAAATTTTTCGCGATTTCAAGGTCATTGGCTTAAAATGAATAGTTAGGAATTCAACCAGCAATATAATTATTTTGAAATACTACGTTTCACGAGAAAAATATTCAATTTGCAAGGTCAGGGTCAAACTTTCTAAACTAAATAAAGCTAAAAGCGCGATAGATCTAACTTTGGTTTAAAGTCCATTTATTTCACCGGCCATAACACTGGCACCGTCATAACACTGCGCGACCAATTTCTCTTTAATGTCATAAGGCTCTAAACCACTTTTTATTAACTGAAAAAGGCTCTCTGCTGTTCTATCATCACTGACGTCAAAAAATCCTAAAAATCTTTCTTTTAAAGATCCGTTTGTTACATACGTAACTGTTATCGAACACTGAGATTTTTTCGTTATATCGGTACTATCATCCGCTATTACGCCAAAAAAACAACAATCTGTATCATTAATTTCTTTCTGTATATGTTCTTGAATATATTCATATATTTTATGGAAGTAGTCCATCTCACAGTGGAGTAATATTTTATTTATGGAATAAAATGGTTAATGGTACCTCGTATTTCATACATCCTAGTTCCCTGACATGATTTACCATTATAAACAGTTTTGGGTTACTATAATATAAACACTTTACTCTCTCTTGTGACTGGCGTCCTAACTTCGCCTTGCTCATCCATTATGATCTTATTATAATGCTTTAACAGAGGTCTATGTTTTTTAGGTTTTTAGTTTTTTAGATTTTTATATTAGTTCACATCACACCTTTTCTAACATAATATAGTGTACATCTACCTTCTTTATTTAGTTGTTACTCCATTTGTCTAAACAGACAACCTTTGACATTGTCGCATTGCGACGGTTTTTGACCGTTTTTTTGAATAAAATATAAAAAAAATAAAATAGAATAATCCATTCACACTTTAGCTACATAAAAATTTTTACCTACCATTTGGTACGACTCCACCATGATGGTCGTACCCTATTTCAATTTCCCAGTCAAATTTGGGTTTTTTAATAAGTTTAAAATAAAATAAAATTTAATTTGAATTCATTTTATTTATAAAATTTTTAATTTTTATTAGTCAAAATGTATTAGTTTAATTAACGTTACATATGTTTTCTTAAAAAAATTTTTCTGCAACATTAGGTAAGTCTCTAACTTGCATGTATTTTACTGTAATCGCGGTTTAATATTAATGTCCAAATTTTACAAAATATCTTTTCCCATATATTAAACTTTTATTGATGATGCCTATGTTGCTTTTACATTATCTAATTGTATTTTTTCCTTCCCCTTTCAGTTTAAAAATTTAACAATGTCATTGGTCTCTTCATAAATTATAACATTTTAATAATAACCCACTGAAGATGAAGGTTTATGCCTTCGAAACATGTATGGGATTTTAATATGAACTTTTTTCATTAAATTAGTGGAGCAGACTTTGTGTTTTATTCCATAAATATTCATATATTTTATATATATATGTTTTCCTTATAAATAATTTTATTAACGCCTGCATTTTCTCTCAGTGCATCCGCTATTGTGTCTCTATTTTGCTCTACTCTCGTAAGCGCCACAGAATTCCTAATATGTTCTTTGGAATTTTCGTGTGATTTTACCGCCCGTGAAAATTTTTTTAAATCGGAATTCCCACCCCCTGAACTCCAATTGTTTTTTACGCTGCCTAATAAAATACAAGGCCAACAATATAAGCTTTCCTTACAAATACTTCCGCACAGTCACTTATAGGTTTCGTACCAAGTTACCTGAAAAGCTCTTGAATATTGCTTACCCTATCTCTTATCGTTGAACATTGCCGAAATTTTTGGTGTCGGACGACTACACAACATCTGTCTGTTTTGCGTTTCGTTTCTCCCTAAAAATGGCGTTTCAATGACTGAGAGAATATCATGAACAGGATTCATATTTTTTTAAAACAATAAAATTTAGCGTTTAATAATTAATAACATAATAAAGAAATCTTAAAACTTACCGGATATTGAAAATATAACCTTAATTTGCCGAACACGAAATTATAAATTGCCCAAACAAACACTGCCAACACTTCTACATTACCTGCATCGCACCTGTATCCTGACGTCATGCTCGTTTGTTTTGTCAATTGTTATGAAAATGCAGATGAAGCATTAGAAGTGTATTTCAAAAGGTAAATATACGCCTTTTTGTAGTATCCCTATGAAGATTTATTAAATTCCTTAAATTACTTGTAGATATCTATCGAAAGACGACAGCCGAATAAAAGAATTTTTGTAAGGAGAACTCAAATTTAATTAAACACAGTTCATTTCCTAAACCTCGGCGTAAAATCTACAACAAGGCGAACTGCGAGACTGATTGGTATTTACAAAATATCAACAGGGAAAATAATTTTGAAAGAACCCTTATACAGGGTGTTACAAATTCGACATACAAATTCGGTGCTGATTAAAATGCCCCGTTAAAAGTTTTAAAATTCCGGATACTTACCAGGACCGGACTGACAAATGTAAAATATGAATTAAAAAAAAAATAAGCAAAGGCAATTCATTATTATGAGAAAGCAATACTGCCATTACATTTTGAGCGTAGGAGGGTTGAAAACTCGGTTAAAAAAAGTCCAGGTCCGTATTTGAAAAAATAAAGTTGATGTTGGCCGCTCGGAGACGAAACGTCGGATCTTTAGTTTAATAACGTCATATTGTAGAAGAGAAAAAGTTGTAATGCCAAAGTGTCATTTATTTTTAAATAGCTATTCAAATAAGCTCAGGAAAAAATAAAAACGATTTTCCAAAATTTTTCGATTAATATCGGAAGTATTCGGAATTTTAAAACTTTTAAAGCGGCATTTTTAACAGCACCGAATTACACAACTTTGCCCCCATTTAACCGTTTCTCTAACTCCTATGGTTTCCGAGACTCCAATGCTCGTATGTCGAATTTGTAACACCCTGTAGGGTCCGATGAGGCTCATTTTACCAGTCCTGGTATATTTAATCGGCACAATACGAGGTTTTGGTCTCAGGAAAATCAGCATGTAATATTTCCACTTGAACGGCAAGGCAGGTTTGGCGTTTCATGTTTTATACTAGGAAGAAAAATAATTTATAATATTTTTGAAGGCAGCCTTATTGCAAATAAATATTTAAAAATTCTTGAAAACGTTGTGCCGGAAATGATAGAAGACGTGCCCCTAGCGGGTCTCAATAGCTTGCATCTGCAACAAGATGGAGCACCCGCTCACTAATGCGCTTATTATCAGGGCCTACTTAAACAATAATTTCCCAAGCCACTGGATTTGACGTAATGGACCTGTAAGATGGCCACCAAGGTCTGCGGAAACTAATTACAGTATTGCCCGAAAAAAACAGTACTGAACTTGTAATCGTATTATATATTTAAAAAATACATATTATTGACACTTTATTATATGTTCTAAGTGTGCACCTCCTCGTTCAAGACAGACTTCATAACGATGTTCTAAGTTTCTGGTCATGTTATTGAATAAGGGTTGTCTCAGAGCTGCGAAGAAGACTCTAACGGCATCCTTTAATTCATCGATGGTTTGTGGTGCCCGTTTGAAAACGGCATTTTTAGCCATGCCCCAAATGTATGCGTCTGGAGGTGTGAGGTCTGGAGAATGTGAAGGATAAGGGAAGTCAGTAAATCGTGAAATGAATTTGCTTGGAAAATGTTCTTGAAGAAATTGACGAATTGCGGCAGCAGTATGGCAAGTTGCCCCGTCCTGCTGAAAAAATTGGTTTCGAAATGCCAAGTTACGTGCACGACAGAATTGACGTAGATCAGGGATAAATCGTGTTAAAATGTGTCTGTACCTCTGTTGATTAAGTGTGACTTGCCTACCATTCTCTTCGATGAAGTACGGACCAATGATTCCGTGTCCGGACACAGCACACCAGACACTCACTTTTGCACTATGTAAAGGAACCTCTTGAACCTCATCGGGTCTGGCAAAGCCCAGAAATCGATTTGTGCGACGATTCACATAGCCTGACAAGTGAAAGTGTGCTTCGTCTGAAAACCAAACATTTTTCAAAAATTCAGGATTTTCATACTGTAACGCGAGAATTCTGGCGCAATATTCCACTCTACTGCGATAATCCCGAGGATGTAGTTGTTGATGTACCTGAATCACATACAAAAATGCACCCAGCTCCTTCAGGATTCTTTGAAAGGAAGTTCTTTTTAAATCAAGTTGTAACGCTGTCCTTGCCTGGCTGGCTTTCGGATTTTGTAAGATTTGCTCAAAAACACGTTCATGGTTATTGTTGTTGTTAACTGTCCTGGGACGCCCCGAGTTTCCTTTTCGTTGGCACAATACACTACCCGTATTTCTGAACTTTTCAATAACCTTCAAAATTACAGCATTACTTGGAGAACGTTTATTAAACCGTTGTGTGAATTGATCAGACACGTATAGCAAACTTGCACCATTATGTCGGCCCATTCCGTATGAGCGAAAATAATGCTCTACCAGAAACACTTTCTCCTCTGTACTTAACACCATTTTTAACAATTAGGCCCTACTAATTACTTCTTTGAGGTTTACTTGACAGGTCTATACTAGCTAACTTGAGTGTGACAGCGCACGCATAAAAACACCGCCAACTTAGTTTCAGTACTGTTTATTTCGGGCATATCTGTAATTGTTTTGTTTTAATTTGCAATGTTTTTATCTGATTGCTGATAACCCTGTCGGTTGATCTAAAATTAAAATGAACAGCTTTTTACTCTGCTTTATTTCGCCTACACTTAATTTCCATCGATGGCTATTTTTGCAAATAAATCGAAAGCGGTAACAGATACGAGAATAGTGCAAGAGACCAGAACGCTAAACAAAGAAACAGAGTTCAAATTTCATACCGAAATTCATGCAGGGAGCTCCAAAAAAAAGTTCTGAAAGATAAAATTGTAGCCGATTCAAGAAAATGTAACACCCTGTATACTGCGACCGACAATTTTAATACTTTATTGTAGAGATTCTAAAAAATGGTTGATGTTCCAAATTTAAAACAATTATCACAGAATATAGGTAAGGGAGAAAACGCAAAATACGAGAAAAAAAATTGAAACTTTGCCACCCCGTATAACGAAAATAACGCGTTTTAGACCACGCATATATTTGAATTTTTTTCTTATTTTGACGAGTACTATCACCCCCTGAAATATCTGCATGACATTAATTAACACCCTGTATTTAGATAACTTATTTAGGTAACCTGCAATTTATTTTAGGGGTGGTTGGCTGATGATTCAACAGGACCTAAAATCATATCTGAGAGACTGCAATGTCTCCGCTTTAATGGAAACTAATATCGCGAACAGTTTTCAACTGGATGATCAACCCCGTTCAAGTCAAGTCGTTAAGTTGGTTGAAAGCAATCTTGTCTACTTCGGCGATGGTATTATTTCTCGGATAACCCAAGCTGCAGGTAAGTAAGTTCGTTAGGACGTACTGGGACGATAATATTTATGGTAAGCAGTTTGCTTCTTGAACGTAGGAAATTCATAGACATCGTAACTATTAGACCGAACAATAACAAATAATCGTGATGTGACCATTGTATTCCAGTGTAAAGTAAATCAACATTCAAGCTGCTCCCCTCCACTTGGTTTGCCAGACTTACGCCACAGAAAACCTAGTTTTCTGGGCTTACTCTGTTAAAAGTATTAACTTCTATGATTAACTAGATTAACATGATGTGGGAAATATATAACATTGCCTAAAACCTTGTAAAAAATCTGTTGTATGGCAACGCAGCAATAACGGATCCGCCCAGATTTCATCATTTTCGTGGCCATCCGCATCGACTCGACAATACTCGGCATAGCGGATGTTGTTTTCCTGGAGTTTTGTCGCATGCATATGTAAAGTCAGCGTAATCCCCACTCTAGGCCCCACCTAGCTCCTCACAGCGTCTCGCCCACAAACGATTTTGGCATCACAATTTTATAGCATTTATGAATGGCGTGTCGGATCTATAGTTACGATACCTATGAGGAAATTATGTAGGGAACCGGCGGGCAAAATGGGGTACTTAACACTTAAAATACTATATAAAAAAAACTTGCAACAGAAAAAGCCTGAAAATAAGACAACACCTTTATTGAAGTGTTAAATGTTTATTAAAAATATTTTAACTTACAAAAAAAATAAACATGAAGCTTAAAATACGAAAAAAGTACAAATATATAAATTACCCCGTTATGCCCGTCAAACGAGGTAATATAGTTTAGGTGGAAAAATATTACTGACAATGCTCACAAATAAACTCTACTCATCTTCTACCCCTGCACATAAATTATGAGCCAATTTGTGGCAGCCAGACCAACAAATCCATCCCTCAGTGGAACTTGAATAAAAATCTCCACAATACAAACAGTCAGTGTCATTATCTTCACCTTCTGAATCCTATTCTGGTTCTTTGGTTTTGCATGATTTGGATTTTCTAGTTGTCTTTGATTGGCCTTTAACATCTGCTATTTTTCTTTTTACTGATTTAGCCTTGGTTAATTTAGCTTTTTCTTGGACCTGCTCTAGTTCTGTTTTATAAGGTAATGATGTTAAGATGCCTCTTTTTCTTGAAACCCTTTTCTTGGTTTGATTATTTTGAGGAACTGGTAGGAGAGATTTGGGGCTTACAAACTCAAAACTAGTGTCACTCTCCTTTGATGTTTCCGGTTGCGGCTCGCGAGTCTTCTCTCTTATTGAATGATCAACACGGTTTTCTTCTTGCTGAATAGGTTCGCTCTCATTTACAGTGGCCTCTATTTTTAAGTTAGTCGTCACTGATGGCAAGAAATCAATTCAGAAAATACGTTCGTATGGACAGGCCACACCCCCGTTTTTTTAAAACCGTTTATTGCTGTAAGCATTGTAGCTGCTCTTAAATATACAGCACTAAATAACGAAGTGATTTGATGAAACGTTACCACACGTCCAGGGTTTGTTCGAAGCCATTTTCTTACTTCGCCGTCATAATATGCACTTAGTGATTTCATAAATGCTGCATCCAAGGCCTGAAGGCGATGGGTGAGTGGGGTGGAAAGCATATGCGTATTCTCTGGCATAGTTGATAACATTAAGATTTTTCGTATGGGATGCGTGATCGTCTAACCGAACTAATACCGGTGTAAGTAGTGATAGTTGGGGGATTCTGCATCATAGGGAGCTCCAATGTTAATTTTCGGAGCAATTTTTGACCTACGCTGATTCTTCAAACAGGTTTCGCTGTGTTGTGTTGACGTTGTGATCCTGTTGTGTTCAACAGACCCTGTTCAATGGACCCTGTTGACCTGAACAGCCCTGTTCAACAGATCCTGTTCAACGGACCCTGTTGACCTGAACAGCCCTGTTCAACGGACTCTGTTCAACGGACCCTGTTGACCTGAACAGCCCTGTTCAACAGACCCTGTTCAACGGACCCTGTTGACCTGAACAGCCCTGTTCAACAGGCTCTGTTTTGGATAACAGATAAAACTTGCTCCGAAAATTAACATTGGAGCTCCCTATGATGCAGAATCCCCCAACTATCACTACTGGTGTAGTTTTTGAAGCACTAGAGAATTGGACAAAAAAACTTTTAAACCAAGAAAAGAATAATGTCATATCTATCCAGCCTTTTCGTTTAACTCAACCCATCCGCCAGGAACCAGGCCATCTAAAAACCCCTGCTGCATTCGCTTTCGAGGGAATATTTGCATTGGATGCTAAAAAACAAATTTCCGCAGTAACAGTTTCACCCCTTTCGCCAGACGTAAGGGCACCAACTTGGCGTTTTCCTCTTAGAGCTATTATTTTTGAAACTCCCTTTGGATTTACTGTAATTCCAGTTTCGTCAACATTATAGATTTTTTCAGCTGTTAGTTGATATTTCTGGACAGTCTCCTCTAACAGTTTAAAACTTTATTAAAACCTCAGGTTTCCTAATCGACAAATCTTTAACTCTGTTTAAAAATCCTTGCATCCAACCTTTTCCAGCTATTCTATTTACTTTGTTAAAGATGTGTTCATACCCATTTTTGTCAGCAAGTTGAAAGGCAAGTTGTCTGCATTCTGTCATGGTTAGTCCAAATAATCGTGCCTCCATATCTTTAAGGTAATTTACAAGTTGTTGTTCGTGTTGTGAACTGAACAGAGGCTTTTTACTACCCAACACTTTTGAAACAGAGTCATTTCTATTTTCTCGTTGTTTCTTTACGTAACGTTTCAAAGTAGTCTGAGGCACAGCGAACGAAACAGATGCTCGGTGTCAACCCATCTCACCATTTACTACAGCATTGACGGCCTGTTGCATACTTTCTATTGACCAACTTTGTCTATCAGCCTTTTTTTTGTACTTAAACACCATCTGAAAACAAAACAAATATTATCTCCTTAAAATTTACGTATATAGCGGGTAAAATGGGGTACCCTATTTTAACCTACCCTTTGATACCCTATTTTGCCCAAACAGCAGATCTAAGGTTAGAATTAATTTTTCTATACAGATGTTTATTTTTTTAACACAATTACAATTAAGTATCAGACAAAATGTATACTATTTGTTGGTAATAATATTATTTTATAATAAATTGGTTTACTAGTACTTACTGTGAATTCAATCTGGAGCAATTTTACAACTGTATTTACTAAAAGCGCACATGTGCCCAATAAAACAGCTGAGTAGCAGCTGTCGCTTTCAGTCGCTTAGTAGAAAACTGATACATGCGTGATGAGTAAATTCCTAAAGCGTACTACAGATGGAGTAACTGGCTTAAAAGAAAAGCAGGGTATCCCGTTTTAGGCACCTACCCCGTTTTACCTGCCGGTCCCCTAAATAAAAAAGTATGGCTAAAATAGCTACCTGGGCTGGTTCGTTTATATCTAAATAGATTCATGTAAATTAAAACAACACTTCTGTCTTCTTCCACAAATGATATATTTTCTAAACAATATATTTAGGGATTTTCCCTACATGTTTCGACTACATATTATATAGTCATCCTCAGGGGAACTAAATCGAGTGTAGTTCAAGTTAAAGTAGTTGCCTCAAATTATTGAGTAAAATTTTTAAGATAATAACAAGTGAAATTTTTTTTTTTTAGTTGAAGACTAACTTGAGTTTACTCAACGTTGTGAATTTGTAGAAAATCACATTTTTAAATTATTTTAATTTTTTAAATTTATTAAAGCAGGAAAATTTAGTTATAAGTGTTAAGAATGATGATACCCATATGAATAGTTTTTGAAAATATAGTATTGTTGATGTGGAGAAATAAAAAAAAAAATTTTTGTCTTCTATTATTTTATTTAGTTACCAACCACATGAATAGTTTTCAAAAACATGATATGGTTGATATGGAGAAATTAAAAAAGAAAAATTAGTTTTTATTTTTTTTAATTTTTTTAATTAAATATTACTTAACTTAAATTATCACTTAATCCAGTATAATAAACAAATAACATCTATTTACTGCACTTGAAGAAACAAAACACTCGTATTAATTTGAACTTAAGAGTCTACTGTACTTATTACTTATGTGTAAGAAATATATTAATTGGGTCAATAGTCAACCATTAGAATGGTCGAGGTAGCCTATTTCAACCCCCTCCAGTAATTTAAGAAATCCGAAAAATATGCAGAAAGTTTGTTCATAATAGTAATACTTCCACAGAATTTTATTATTCTATCGCTTTTCGCTTTAAAATATAAAATAAAAACATAATTTTACCGCCATATTTGTATCGCGATATCTCCCAAAAATAGGACTATCAAGTTGAATCAAAAAACAAAACGTCAAAGTCACTTTTTCAAAATTTCTGGACTGTAAAATAACTCCACAGTGTTATTCAAACTTAAGCATAAAAAACAACATTTTGTTTTCCCTCGTATAATATGACGTAGGCTCGATTCTCCATTTAATTGAGAATCAAAATTTTAAAGTCAAGAAAATGACCTGTAATATTTTTAAAATACCATTAAAATCGGTTCAAAAACGAAAAGTTATGGAGGTTTACAACTCGTTAAAATTTCAGGTGCCCGTTTTTTATGTATTATAATTTTTGAGAGTCGCCTATATTACAATCATCTGAACATTTTCCAAATAACCTGCCTTTTCAATTTTTAGGTAACTTCCTCATATTGGCAATGGATTTATTCGGATATGTCATGCATCCGTTAAAAAATGTTCTTGCGCCTGTACTCAACCTTGCCGTGGAAGGTTGGGTGGCGATCAAAGGAGGAATTATGGCATTTTTAAATATATTTTCCTGGATGGGCAAACTGGTATCATACGTGGCTGGTGGATTCTTAAAGCTTGCATCTAAATTTGTTAGGTGAGTTTATCGAATTCTTAAATAAAAATAGTCGTAAAAGTGCTTCTGCGCAAATCTTAACCTGATGTTGTTTTTTGCAGATTCAAATTACAGCTGATTATAACAGCGCTTGATGGTGCTCGAGCCTTTTTCTACATGCTAAAGGAAATGACCTTAAACTTTGACTTAATGAATATTCTAAGTAATGTTCTATCTGTTCCGGCTCAAATTGCTAAGTTTGTAGCAGGATTAGGTAAGTGATTAGTTGATAATGCGCTGACTTTTAGACACAAAAGCCAGCCACACATGGAGACTTGGAGCACGCTTTTTTTGATCACACTCTTATGCCCTGAAAACAATAAAAAATCAACAAAAAAACCGGTGTTTTAAAAATATTGTTCTTCAAATGAGGAAAAACAAAGTAATCCATAACCGTCAAAGAAGCTGATCTGTGTGGAAATTTAATGTCTGTTCGAGAACTGATCAATCTGTCGTCGAAGAACTTGTGTACCTAAGTGTTAATCGTTTCGGCTGCACCATCCTGTTGAAAACATCCAATACGTAGTTCATCGTGAAGTAATTGAGGACCTTGATGCAAGAAGGGGATGAGTTACTATTTTGTCAAAATGGGGATATGTATTCCATGAGCTTCTTCAAAGCACTAGCTATCGTTTGGTGCAAGAACGGCACGAGAATGCCCATAAGCAACGAAGTTATTAATACTTTCGACTCGTCCCCTTTACAAATTTTATGCAAGAACGGGATAAGTCACCATGATTTATCCCGTTCTTACGCCAAATGAACGTTAAAATATTCGTGTCTGTTCATGTTGATTTGTGCTCTGATAAAGTCTGTGCGTTTTAAGAAGTCCGCTAAGCCATAAAACCTCTTGAGCATTATGTCGGTGGCTCTCAAACAATAAATTATATTGAAGGTAATTTTGGATGTTGATGAATTACATTTTCTAAATAAAATATTTTAAAGTAAATAAAAAATTAGTTTAGGTAAAGAAAAATAATAATTTTTTAGCTTTTGTAGTATTCAGACAAATTAGTTTTACGAATTCTTTTTTATAAAGTTTTGGTTCTAAAAAGAACCGATTTTGTAGTCTTGCGACAGAACGTACCTACTTGTAGATAGGTACTACTAAAAGTAGTCTTCCTCTGCATTTGAAATTTCACCCATGCTTTCAGACTCATCAGAATCAACATCATCGTCATCATCATCATCATTCGTAATAATTAACGGTCTTACTTCGTCTATAACCTGTTCTGTCTCATAAGATTCAAAAATAATTTTTTCTGTGTGTTCAATGCATGTTTGTCATAATAGTTCTTGCTAATACCCCATACCAATTCAATTGCTTTGTAATGACAATGGTAGGGCGGCAATCTCAAAACTTGATGTCCATATTTGAGGGCTAATTCGTCAACAACATACTTTTTTTTAAATGACTGCTCTTTACATTTGCTTAAAAGTTCACTTTTTAAATATAAATTTTCATGGTTTATGTTTTTCTTTGACAACCACTCTTTTATTTCTTCCTTTTTCCAGCTGCTTGTAGGGAATTTCTCTTCGAGTCTCGTTTGGTAAGAGGCATTGTCTAAAACAATTAAGGAAGGTTTTTCTAAACTTTTTAAAAGTTTTTCCTCGAACCAATGCTCAAAAATTTCAGCATCCATATTGCCGTGATAATCATCAGTTTTTTTTGTTGATGAAAATATCAAACTGGCATTTAAAACAAAACCTTCTTCATTACCAGCATGTAATATAATATACCTTTTTCCATTACTTGCACGGGTACTTGAATAACAATGCTTTGAGTCATCCTGCCAAGACGTTTTTGTTCAAGTTCCGTTTGCAAATACCCATGTTTCGTCAAGAAAAACAACTTGTCTTGACAATTCCGATTTTTTGTTGTTTAAATAATCCCTTAAAAATTGCCATCTTTTCGAAACAACATTGGACAGCTCGCAAAGCAGTTTTCTGTTGTTCGTTTTTTTATATTTGAAACCCATATGTTTTAAGATGATGGACAAACTGTTAGTTCCAGTATCGCAAAGTTTTTTCTGCTTTATCTTTTCAAGAATAGAGAAATAGAATAGAATTTTAATTGGTTCTTGGAAAATAGGGATTATTATATAGATTTAACTATAATAATAGCAAAATAATTTAATTATCTATTTAATTATTATTTATGCTCAACGCGTAATTCTAAGATAATTTTGTTTTGAAACCTTTGATTTCGCCCAGTAATAGAATACAGTAAACCAGTAGGATGTTCGGTGTGATCAAGTATAGCGAGGGTGCGAAGATATTGTAACTTAACCGACTTACTGTTTTAAAAGCGATAACATCCCTTGGTGATTTAATCCGATATCGGACTTCTTAAAACGCACAGACTTTATGAGGCGGTTTGCATAAGGTTGCAGAGTTAGTGTATGGTATTCAGCGTAGGAGTACGTTTGTTTGCATTGTTTGTGCTATCGATGCATACTTTTACTTCTTGATTATAATATAAATTTGTAATCATTCTAAGGTCGTTATCATCATCTTTATTTTTCGTTTTAAGTACTGTGTTGTTGGGTGTTGCTTAATCTCGGTGGTAGATCTTTTTGGAGGATTTCTAAGCATATTGTTAGTAAAACAGACGATTGATCTGGGATACAAGAGATCAAGTCTGCATTTGTGTTTATTTTGCAAACACAGATATCTAGAAGTGCAATAGGTATTACAATGACTTGCTTTGATAGTAGCGCTTAATCTTGACAAGTGAGCATGGATCCTCCAAAACATGTGCTTTGCACTGTAGTCTCCTGCTATAAATCGATTCCGAATATCCTGTGTGATTTGTATTTTTATACTGTGGCATGGAGGACAATAAAATATTCTCATTATGGTTGATTGAGGTACAAATTAATAGAAGTTAGTAATCATGATGGGTAGTCGCATTTCTTTAAGTTGATAAATAGATGAGGTAAAGGAAAAGGTAATCAATATAATTTTACTGATTAAAAAGAACGAGGAAGGTTGGACTCTAATTATTGGAAACAAGATGATTCAAAAAGATCATCGCTTTGAAAGAAAGAAAATATCATTTCTTTCAGGTGATTCTTTACGGTTATAATATTAAAGATTCCAATAAATTAAATTTCTTTGATGGAGTTAAATCATGATTTTTACGTCCCTTTAAATAAATATTCGCAAGGGGTGCAATTTGATTTCCCCAAGCAGAGGTAGCTAATTCAATGTATTATTTTAAAGCCTCGCCTTCAATGTATGGAAAGAACGCGTTCTTTTGGTTTAATTTAAACCCAACTTAGTTTAAATGAAGTGTTTTTGAATGTTTGTTAGTTTGGAAACTAATGCGCTTTATTTAAGGTGGAGAACTTGCCCAAGGAGTAACTGGTGTCTTTAATTTGGTGGCACATATGTTTGAGTTTACCGGCACGGGTATAATGCTGGCTGTGCAGGGATTTATAAAAATCCTGCTACAATTCTTCGGAAAGAGCCGACCGAATTCTATGGAATTAGAAAGCAGTACCGCTGATTTACTGACCATTGCCGACGACCAGGAAAAAAGGTAATCCTCTTAAAGCAGTAGGTACTTATTTTAAAGGATCGAGGAAAATTGCTTTTTTACAACTAATATTAACAATGCGGCTACTATCTAGGGTAGGTAACGACCTGGGGTAAACAGTGACCGCCTCCTTTTTAATGTTTAATTTTATAAAATCCAATATACAGGGTGTTCGAATAATACATCAGGATACTTGTAGTGGTGATTCTACATGTTGAAATAAAGGTAGTAAGTCATATAACATAAAGTCGAACACTAAATAACTTTTGAGTAACAGCCTGTCAAAGTTCAATTTTTTTCTTCTTATTTTTAACATCTTGCCGTTAGATTTCAAACCACTTAGTTGATATTTGGCACAGGAACTACACCTAACGACTTATAAATTTCTGTTATGAAAATGTTTTTCTACTGTGCCCCCAGAGATCTAATTACCTGAAGTTCAAATTTAATTTTTGCCATATCTTTTTTGTTTTGACAGTTATTGAAAAAAATTACATGCCATTTTAAAGACAAAAGAATACCAAATGAAAAAGGTACTCTTTATTCGAGTCGAATATACCGTTTAGGCACAAACTGGAGTTGAAGTTTTTGTTAGCAGTAAAATCAGTTTTTCAAACCAAAGCAAAAAATCAAGTTGTCTTGCTTCAAATTTTGTCAAATCTGGCAATCAGATATCTAAAAGGTAATCTGCCAATTAAAACAACGACAACAGTCGAAAAATTATAATTATAATGCATTTGCCAAATCACCTCCATCCCAAGCAACACTGAATGGTTTATTATACGTTTTTATTTTGTCTGAACCAAACGTTTAATTTTAGTTAATCATAACGTTCAATAAACGTTCGAATGTCCGCCGAATAAATGTTTTTTTTTTGTCACAGATAAATATATTATAAACGCCAATCATATTCCTATAAATAAATCCTATACGTATATTGTAGACTTCTATTGTACCTTTATTAGAAACGTTTATTTTTTGCATATACCAAACATGATATAATTGTAAATGAAAACGTTTTTTAAACGTTTCAATTTCTGCTGAAATAAAGTATTTTTTTCGTCATTGGCAAATATTTTATAAACGTTTATCACAATGTCATAATAAATATTGCTAAAAAACGTATTATTTCTGTATTTCATCAATGTCTATAATTATATTACAAAATAAATGATAAACCTATAGAATTAAAATAAATCTTTATTAAGTAGGTGCTTTTGATACATGTCATTTTGTAGCGCTATTGTAAGTGTAGCGACTTTTGGACAGTTTCAGCCAGTCTTGCACTGCCCTTATCACCACCTGGTCGCTTAAATCGACTGTAGATTCTCTTCCAGCAAATGGTAGCTTCACAGCATCTGTATTGCGATTTTTGTATTATTTGCTATTTTTCGACGAATATGCCGTTTACATAACATTTTTGGCATGCCTGTAATGGAAAAATATAGGTACCTACCCACCTAACTCATAAAAGTAAATAATATATGAAGGTGAGCGAATACGATGACATTAAACGGCTCGATAAAGGGCTTTCAGAAAGTACAATAATTAATCTTGTGACCTTGGACGAAAAAAAGTGTTTCTAGAACAAAATTGCGGTATTTAGAGTTTATTTATGGCCAAAGAATAACAATATTACTTACCCAATCAAGTTGAAGTTATTTACTTGTTGCAAAATTCCCACAAAACTCAATAAATTTCACAATTATTAAAAATGATGCAAGATGGCTGACACGTGGCGTTTTGTTCTTATGCATTATGCGATGCGCTCACAATCACAATCTTAAAATACACAGCATGAGTAGCCGGCTTAAGGTTGATCGACTCTGTACCTGCTCCCAGCCTTCTTGTGCCAGCGAGCGGGATTCGTTCGGGATTGGAGCAACTAAGGTCATGTGGACTACGTAAAGCACTGCGATTTGTTAACCATTTAATCATATTATATAACTTATCGGCAATACAGGTACCTAATTGACCTACAGAGTTAAAAAGTGGTAATATAATATTCCATGTTAATAATATGATTTATGGAAAACGTGTAATAAACGACAATACTGTTCGTTTATAAAACCATAACGAAAAATTGGTTATAAACAAAAAATAGAAAATTGTGTAATTAATTATTCAAATTTTTCAAATAATAATTGTCTGAAATGGACAGGGGCATTCCACCATATATTTATAATATAATATAACTTACGGGCAATGCAAATAATCATTGATCTGCAGAATTAAAAAAGAGTTTATTAAATACTTTTATTTAAGGGTAATGTTCCATGCTATTAATATCATTATGTCAAACGTGTAATAAATGACAATAGTTTTCGTCTATAAAACCATTACGAAAAATTGGGTATAAACAAATAACAGAAAATTGTGTAATTAATTATTTAAATTCTTTAAATAATTCTATGAATTAGACAGGGAGTTAAATTTCACCATAGTAGTACTAAAATCGAGAAGATTATCCAAAGTAGTTTTTATAATGTGGTAGATCATATATGTTTATTATACGTATTCAAAAATTTTCGTTTATTATATACGTTTAAAAACAATACCATTACCAAAAATAAACGAAATTTTAGTTTAGTAAACGTTTATCAAACTATTCGATGTTGCTTGGGATTGATTTCTATACATTTCCTGACACTTTTTAAAAAATGTTGTCTTATTCTTAAAGAATTTCGGCCGTATTTTGTATAACTTGAAACCCATTAATTATTTTTTGTCAAAGATCGTCGATATTGTTTAAAAATCCATTGGGATGATATCGGGCGAGGTATTGGTCCACTTCATCCTATTCATCTGACATGGAATATTTCGTTGAGGTAATAACTTGGAAATTCTACGCCGTATTATATGCTGATCACTTCCATCTACCTTCGAGAAAATGCCAGTATCGGTTCTTTTTTTTGTCCTCGCTAAAATGGGATTATTCACAATTTTCCATACAGTTGATTTTGGAATTTTTGTTAATGTGGCCGTTTCTTCTAACACTGCTTGCTTGCTGACGGCACGTTCAATGAGAGTTAAATAATAGTATATTAAAGTACATGTTTTATAAAGCATCATCTTATAGCACGCGTCGCGGCGAGTTTTTTAGCGGGACAAGTGCTCTAACTGCTTTATAAAGCACGTACTTTATACTATTTTTTCTATTTTGTATTTTTTTCAATAAGAAAATACATATTTAAAAAGAAAATCAACCCTTCAAATTTTTTAAATTTGTATGTCTAAATTCTATGTTGGTAACACTATAAATTTACTTTTATCATAGTAGCCTTGACAATAAATAATATTTTCTTTGTGTCATTGTCACGAAATTTGTGTTTTAATATTTCATAGAGTTGTTCATAATTATAACTAAAAAAATATGGAGCATGATAATCTAAGTTCAACTTCCCCTGAGTTAAGGGATATTGCTAATAAAACGATAAATCAACTTTTACCAGAGAAATCCCGAAAACCTTGTTTTCTCATGGATCACAATAACAGGAAACGTCAGACGTCAACAGAATAAAACATTTAAATATTACCAATGCCAACCTTTAAAAAATAAAAAAACGGTGCCGAAACAGATCTGTTTCGATACTGAAAACGGTGTCGAAACAGATTTCTTATGAAACAAAATTAGAAAAACATTGTTTATGACTTCCTTAGTTCCCACAGAAAAGTGTTTTATGCTTTTCGACGGGGTTATCTCCTGAGATACATTGGGTTTGCACATATTTTCCATGACTCACACACGATTCAACAAACGCTGTATTACACACGAAGTAAGAACAATTATTATTACTAAGCTTAAAACTAACTAGAGTGGCTATACACCAAGGCTGGCCAATAGATTTTCCGGGTGGGCAAAATTTCGTAGACTGCGGCGGCGCCGGGCCAAATAACATATTTAATACAAAGGTTTTATATAGGCACACATAAAGTTTATTATACAAATACCACATTATACACAAAAAGACAAAATATACTTTAATTTACTTTATTGGTAAATGAAATTAAGTAACATAATAATGAAAACATTATTTCTATTTTTTAACGTGAGCTGTGAAGAGGTTTTCCTGATATTAATTTGTCGATATTTGGTTTTAAGTCTGATGTTGATAGGACAATTAAATCAGAAATGTGTTTTGCAGTGAGAGATGTGCGATATTTATTTTTGTTGTATGATAAAGTTGAAAATGTTTTTTCACACACATAGGTGGAACCAAACCTGCTTAAAATTTGCATAGCAAGGTCGCGCAATGTTGGAAAATCTTCACTGGAAACGTTTTTCCAAAAACTTACAAAATTTTCTGTTAGTTGCTCTGAAGTTACATTTTCGTAGAAAATTTGTTTCAGGGCAGTGTGGTTTTAAATATCTGTCACTTCAAGCTGAATATTTGGTGGATATTCAAGCAGGTCAGTAGAACTGGTGGCAAATGGGTTTATAAACAGCCGAATATTTCTCTTGTGTAGTTCAAAATCCTGGAATCTGTTTTCAAAAGACTCTCTTAAACACTTTATTTTTGATACGTACTTTGGGATATCAAGGGCAGTAATCTTTAATCCTTCTTTTACCCTAGCAAATGTGGGAAAATGGTCGATTTTATTTCTCTCTAAGTTTGCTGCAAACAAGTCCAACATCCCTTTGAAACCATTGATCAAGTTGAACATTGTTGGAAGAGCGGGCATATATTCGTTTCAACCAACCAATCAAGTGGAAGCAGTGCCATCGCGCGCCGGTTAGCTGGCCGACCGAAGTTCGGGCGGGCAAATTCAATATACACAGTGTGTAAAAAGTCCCGGACCGGTCAATTATTTAGAAAATGGCGCACGATATAAAAAACTTCCGGTATAAAAGTTGTAGGCCTTAAAAAAATCTATAGAACTAAGATACCTGTAATTATACAGGGTGCCCCAAACAGTCATGGTAAGCAAAACTTTGATTTATTTAAATGAAATGACCCCTTTTTAATCACGTTTTCTGATTGCTCGGAACATTCTAAACAACAATTATAAAACATGTCATATGGCTAAACCCATTAGTTTAAGAAATAATTTGAGTTAAAAACATAAATACAACAGGTAAGATATTACCTTCATTTTGCATTTTTACAAGCTGGTACCAGAATATTTTGCGTTAAAACTGTAAAAAATATAAAAATTGTACTAAATGACCCACGCAAGTTTTGTCAAAAATTTAATTACAATTAAATTAAATACAAGCAGTAAAATTAATAACAAATTTACAAGAACAAAAATAAATTTAAGTAAGTCGTTATTTAATTAAATGTTGAAAATGTTCCCCTCCCACAGTTTGACAATGGGCTAGGTTATAATAAAATTTGTCGATGATGTTTTGTAACATTTCTTGGTTGATAGATTCACATTCCTCAATAATTCTTGTTCTCAATTCGTTCAGATCTGCAGATTTTGTCACATACACTTTATTTTTTAGTTGTCTCTAGAGAAAATAATCAAGGGGCGTTAAGTCTGGCGACCTAGCGGGTGGCCCTTCGCCCTATCCAACGGTTAGGAAAAATATTATTTAGGTAAACTCTTACAGCTAGCCCAAAATGAGGAGGAGCTCCGTCCTGCTGAAACCACGTATGTCGTAATAGTAGTCCTACTGTATTGGTTATTGCTGGCACAATTTGATTTTGCAGCAAGTGGAGGTAATATTCTGCATTCAAATTCCCCTCTATAAAGAAAGGCCCCACTAAGCTATTGCTAATAATACCGGCCCACACATTTATTTTCTGGGGGTGTTGAGTGTGTGTTTCTCTCATCCAATGTGCGTTCTGATCAGCCCAGTAACGACAATTATGTCGAATAACATTCCCGTTTAATATGAATGTTGCTTCATCCGAAAAAACTATTTCATTAAAAAAATTGTTATTTTTTTCCCGTTTTCGCATCATTACTTCGCAAAATTCCATTCTCCGTCCGAAATCGTCTTCTAATAATTCCTGGACTAAAGTAATTTTATAGGGATAAAAATTACTGTTTTTTTTTTAAATAATTTCAACTGATTTAAACCATACATCACCTTGGGTAGCAGCTTTTCTCAACGACAAATGTGGATCCTGAACAAAATGAAATAATGCCTCTAGTTTTTTTTCATCAGTAGTTGCCGATTTTGGTCTTCCGGAACGAACTTTATCTCTGCAACACCCAATTTCCTCGAATCTTTGAACTGTTCTCACAACTGTAGATTTTGGTATAGGCTGTCGGTTTGGAAAAGTTATATTGAAAAATTGCTTTGTTTCGGTAAATGATCTTTGTCGGTCTCCAAAACCTCTGAGCACTAGTAAAGTTATACGTTCCCTTTCGTTGAGAGACATTTTCAGAAATTAATATGACAGTGATGCAAAATATTCTGGCACCAGCTTGTAAAAATGCAAAATGTAAGTAACATCTTACACCTGTTATATTTATGTCCTAATTAAAAAGGGGTCACTCCATTTAAATAAACCAAAGTTTTGTTTACCATGACTGTTTGAGGCACCCTGTATAATTACAGGTGTCCTAGTTTCATAGATTTTTCTAAGGCCTTCAACTTTTATACCGGAAGTTTTTTTATATTGTGCGCCATTTTCTAAATAATTGACCGGTCCAGGACTTTTTACACACTGTGTATATACAGTCATTAGAACATAATTTGTTTTATGGGATTAACCCTCTCATTTTGAATCAGGTATCAGCAACTAATATGAAAGAGTTAATGGAAATATTTTCTGAGATCAGAAATAAGAATGCAGTCGGATGGGACGATATCTCTCTGAAGGTATTCCTTGCTCTTCCGGAGGTGGCTTTAATTACATTGGTAGAGGCTATAAATTTGTTCTTTATTTCTGGATCCTTTCCACCTTGTTTGAAGATTGCCAGAGTCATTCCACTTTATAAAGCCATCTTTTCCTTCCTAAAGGACGTCTACCTTTACCTTAATGATTAAGAGGTTGCCGCTGCGGTGTTCTGTGAACTTACTAAAGCTCTTGATTGTATGGATTATGGGGTACTGCTCGGCAAGCTTTAAATCTATGGATTCCGAGGCGCATTCCTATCTTGGGTGGGATCATATTTGTCGGATAGGCATCAATCGATTATTTTTGATAATCGTGTTTCCTCTTCCCCAAAATTAACCTCCGAAAACGCTCAGTGAGCGAGAAAAATGACCACAACGCGTAGTGGGCGAAGTTAAACAACCAAACACCGAAATGAAATTCTTTTTCGCTTTATGGTCATCAATAATTAACCGCAACGCGTCGTGTGCTTTTAAGAAACGACCAGAACGTATTTTGGATGATTTAAGTCGCCCATACACCGGATTCTTTCAGTTCTAACCTGTCTGTTCCATTGCTTCGATGTATTGCTTGGTATTGAGTTTAATTTAGTTTGACTTCGAGCATTGCTTTTAACTTAATTGACATCTTCTGTATTTTTGGGGCCCCATTTATTCTGCAAAGTGACAACGAGAGGGAATTTGCCAATCAAATTATTGAGAATTTAAGAGAGATGTAGCCATGTTTGAAAGTCGTACATGGAAAACCGAGGCACTAACAAAGTCAAGGTTCAGTGGAACGGTCAAACCAGGATGTAAGAGATATGCTGGTTGCCTGGATGCTAGACAACGATACTAAACATTGGTCAGAAGGGGTGAGATTTGTTCAGAGCAAAAATAATCGTTCCTTACACGAACTAATTAAAAAAAGTCCCTATGAGGCCATGTTTGGCAGCAAACTAAGAGTTAGACTATAGCAGATTCTACTCTGGAGAAGAAAATATATGAAAACCTGGCAACAGAAGAAGGTTTGGAGCAAGTATTAAATGGGATAAAGGAGGTAGATGAAGAAGCTGACGAGAACAGTACAATCGTATGTGCCATATGTGAAGATACTCTTAAAATTTGTGGAAAATGTAATCTAAACGTTCATACGAAGTGTAGTATTGAAACAGAACATGAAGTTATATGTAGCCGCTGTAGCAGATCCGAATCTATTAAAGATCAACGCGAAATAGCCAAATCCGGATTGGAAAAACAAGCAAAAAATATGTTAGCGTCCTCTGTGCAAAAACTACTTCCTGCCGAAGTAGGTCAAAATGTTCTAGTTAGAGTCCCAGATGCTGACAGAAGTAGGCTAGCATTAAGAAATGTTTTGGCTATTGTTTTAAGTATACATGAATCTGGTATGTATCAGCTGGGCACTAAAGAAGGTACACTAGAACGAATGTATGGTCGAAATGAATTTACTTCTGCGGATTCAAACTTCATGGACCGTTCGGAAGTCCCAACCGCTCCACTAAGTTTAAGAAAAGCTTCAGCTTTAACGTCGGGATCTAAGCAAAGGTTTGTGTCATGTCACTGCAAGCGCACTGTAACACTAAAAAGTGCACTTGCCGCTATAAGCAAGTACTCTGCAACTCCAAAAGTCTCACAATTGTAGCTCTTGCAAGAACAAATAATTTGTTATAATACTTTTTAAAATATATATCCTATTTCTATCTCTAAAGGAAAAGTTCTTATTTTATTTGTTCAAAAATTAGAAGTATTAGTTGATGTTCTTTATATTGTAGGTTACATTTTGTTGCCATGGTTGTATCTAAAGTAATATATCTTTATTTCATACTGTATTGTAAAACACACCTTTACATATTTGAATTTAGTCCAGAACATAAGGTTTTACAGCAATAAGTCCAGTAAAATTTTTTTACCGTAGTAGTCCTGTAAAATTTCTTTACCGGACTGAAATTTGTAAGTTTTAGTTTAATCAATGTCAAATACACAATGTTTCCACAAGTAAATATAAGCACTTTTCAAATATACGACGCAGAATAAAACTTTATTATAATTTCAAAACATAATTATAATTTTCAACAAAACAGTATGAAATAAAATATTGTACGTCATTCGTCCGGCAAATCCTTTACAGTATTCGTTTCAAAATTCCAGACTCGGCTCCTTCGTCGCCTCGTCTCGAAACATTTCACTCATACTGTAAAAGTTGATTTACCGGACTTATAACCTAAATATCTATTATCAGTTCTTAAGTTTTACGTTTCTTTTCGTAACTACAAAAAATATAACATGTTTTTGTGATATTCCAAATTTTTCAAACGTGTTGCCATTTTGTAATAAGTAAACATAACGCATTATGGCCGTTTTTTAAATGACATAATGCGTTCTGGTCGTTTCTTAAAAGCACACGACGCGTTGTGGTTGATTATTGATGACCATAAAGCGAAAAAGAATTTGATTTGGGTGTTTGGTCGTCTAGCTTCGCCCACAACGCGTTGTTATCATTTTCTTCGCTCACTGAGCGTTTTTGATTTTGGGGCGTAACATATATAATTTATATTATATTTTGTTGGTTATTTCCTCTTTAGTTGGGCATGGTTGAATGGTTCCCCAATTAAACACACATGTACTTTTGTATTTAGTATAAGTTCGCATCTAGTATGTATGATCAGTGTATTTCTGCTTTGCCAATGAAAATTTAGATTTTTTCTCTGACAACAAAGCTTATTTGATTTGATTTGATTTAACGTTGCTGACCTATAAAATCATTAATCCTTTTAGATATAATAATAACTTCGGACCATTCAGGGAGTTTATATCATCATGTGGTGGCAAAGGTAGCTACAAAATTAGTGGAATTGGTGTCGCAAATATTGTTAAATTATTAACACAAACGCAAACGTCTGCGAAAAATCAAGTGCTCGGGGTTATGAACGCATTGAGACCGTCGCTTCCATTTGGCGTTAGTATGCCGCAGCTGCTTGTCGGCATGGTAAAAATGCTAAACACCACCAATGGAGCATCATATATTGAAAACATAATACCTTCAATTAAAATACCCAAGGAAGCATTAAGAAATGCTGATAATAATCTTTTAGGTAAGTATGATTAGGACGTTACAACTCACAATTACGGGTGGGCAAAATAATCGATTATTTTCGATTAATCGATTATTTTTCGATTAATCGCTTGTTTCTCGATTAATCGATTATGAATTTTTTAGCAAATTCTCCTGTTGAAATAAACTATCTAATATACCTACATATAAACATAATATAATATTATGCTTTTTTTTCTTGAAGAAAAAACAGTTAATATAACGTTAAACTAAAATTTGTGCCCCGTATTATGTTTACTCCCACTGAAAAACCAAATCCTTTGAACCAAGGAATTATGATATTCAGCAAAGAGCTTTTCGGTTTTGAATAGGTCCAAATGCGAAGTCTCTTAAACCAAATCCATAACTCTCTTAAAAACAATCGCGGATTTTTTCTTATGAGAATAGCCCATTCTATTGGTTTAATAGCGAAATTTCTCTTGTTCTAAGAACAACCAAATCAAATTTGTTCTTGACTTAAGATCTTTCTCTTGATCCAATAGCTTTAAATATCTAGTACCAAGAGCTTTCGGGCTTGAATTATTCTTGTTCCAAATACGGCATTGGTTTTAATTTAAAATCTTTCTCTGGGTCCAATAGCATTAAATATCTAGTACCAAGAGCTTTCGGACTTGGCTTAAAAAAATTGTTCTTGTTCCAAAAGGGTACTAAGGTATAAAGATACCATAAAACGATTACACTCGATTTGACATGACACTATCATAATTACTGGTGGTTTCATTGAGCTGTATATTTTTTTATCGATTTTACGATGTTTTTTCTAAATAACTTTTACTTGGTTTATATCAGAAAAAAATACAATTTGATGTGCGAGTTCATCATGCAGAACCTTCAAAAGAGTCCAAACCAATTTTGCTGTAAAATTATTAGAAGAGCCAATATTTGAAGGTCGCAATATTTACATGGGATTGCACCACCCGGTATAGTCTACATTTTCAAAAAAACGTTATCTCTATTAAAAGATAATAAACAACCTTAGCGTTTTAGCAAATGGCCCAGATGGAATTGGTCTAAAAATTCTTTCACCGGCGCCATTGTATGTACCCTTTGCACACACGAAACCACAACCACTTCTATTCAAATGACGCGCACAAACTACGGAATAATTGCCGCCAGGCGGCCAGATGCACCTGTGTCGGTGTCGCATCGTACCAAATTGTGGGTTGTAGTGGGGATTGTTGTTCTTGGGCCAAAAGCGGACGACTGGAAATCTGAACTTTTTCCTTTTTCTCTTGCGCTAAATAAAACTTCACTTCTTAAAATCACGCGGTCTTTTCCCAACAGCGCCTAGGATTTTAAAGAAAGAACTTTAGATATGAATTCAAAGCATTTATCTCTTGAATGAAATGCTTAATTTTCGCGATTTTAAGATAAGAGCTTTGGATTTTGTCTGGAGTAAAAAACATCCAAGACAAATTCGTTTTTGTTTCAAGAGAACCATTTCTCTTGTTCCAATATAAATTCTCTTAATTCAAATAACATTCGCTTAAAGCAAAATATTTTCTCTTGTCTACTAGAAGTGACACTCAACAGCAACCCAAGAGCGTTGGGGACTTTGGCCAGAGCCCTCTATTTTTTCAGTGTGTTGCTGGAATTTTTGAAAGAAAACAAAGTAATAAAAGAATCAGGCTAACCGAGTAAGGCAAATATAAAACATTTAACAAAAAATTAAATCATAATGGTATAGAGTGTGCAAGTAAAAAAAATGGATAATTTGTTTTTACAATTTCTTCATTCATATTTTTTTCAACATCAAAATTTGCAGAAAAGAAAATTTCTTTTTAGCAATTTTGGACAGATTATATTATAAATAAATTACAAAATACAAGAAGATATATTGTTCTCCCAAAAGTTAGAAATACTGCATAATATAATTATTATGTTTAAAGGTTAGGTACTGTTTTGGACTTCCATTGCCTTTATTTATTTTGATCACAACGTTTCAACTGGCAAAAATCTCCAGTCGTCTTTAGGTGAATAGTATTTAGTATTCAGGTGAATATAGTTCTGAAGACATTTGATTATTGGCTGTAAGGTAAGTAAGGTTGCCACGTGGCACTTCGGACCTAGATCTTGCCCGGAGACTTTTAGTTGTTGACCGGGAGGGAGCTAAGCAAGATCAATTCATCAATTAATTGATTGTTAACAGATTAATCGATTGTTTCTTAATCAATCATTTGTTTTAATTAATCGATCGAAAAACAATTTTATAGAATTTAATCTTGAATATCTTGAATTTTACAAGTAATTGAATCAATATTACCATTTCTCTTCAAAATTTCATTACAAGTACTGCAAAACCAATGTGCAATAGTTTGAACCTTCTTGAGTAGATCAAATTCACGTTTTGTTAGGTTAGCACATGATATATGAAAAGTTTCTTTACAGAGACCATTACATTTTAGGTTATCATGGTTACTTTAAATAACCTTATTACAAACAGAACACACTGGGTTATTGCTTAAAATTTCTTCATTATCTCTGAGTTTAGCCTGAATATTTTTTGAATTTATAATTGATTTAGAATCCTTAGTTTAGTTTAATCCTTTATCCTTTATCTACTAATGAAGTAGAAATACCTGCTGATTTTAAATCCTGACTTAGAATATTGAATGTTTTAACATAATCCTTAAACTTATTATCTTGTGGGTATTTTAGAGGCAAGTACTCATCTTCACTGTCGGAAGCTTGTGCATTATTTCCTTTTGCTTCTTCCAATTTTGTTATATTCCTCCCTTCAATCGATTCTGGTGGTTTTACTTTTATATTTTTTAACACTGAATTTTTGACATTTTTTGCTGTTTTAGTACCACTATTTTTTCTTAATTTAAGAACCATATCCAACAGCTACTCCAATATATGTTGAAAAGGGATAATTTAACTGTACTTTTATATAAATTTTAAATTAATATCGTTTAAAAAATGTATAACAAATATAAAGGTGTTAATTGTCAACTTTGACATTACCTCTTTTTCTAACTTATAGAATCATCTTCAGTAATTTATTTTAGGTGCAACGCTTAGAACAGCTACGTATTCAACTTACTCGCTAGATGATTTAAAATTGCTACCTGCACCAGAACTTCTTAGGAGACTTCCAGTTGTCAGTTCAATATATGAAGAATTAGACCAGGCAGCTCGGAAATACGACAATTCTTCCTTGGACGATTTGTTACGAAACCATGCAGCTGCTGACGAATTGGTGGAGGTTACGACGAGAGCACTTGAGATGCCGATTAATTAAGTTTCCGATCTGATTGATTTATGATCTAACAACGACCTAAGCTGTAACACAATGTTATTAAACTTTGTTAAATTGACTCGGTTTGTTATTTAAGCAATATCCGATCCTTTCTCTGAATAATTACTAAACTTCACTTATAACATAATAAAAAGCGCAATGGCAATTTGTCAATCACAGAAAATTGATGAGCTGCTTACTAATTATTATCTAATCAAATCTGCTAAACGAAGACGGTTTTTCCGTAAATATCATAGCATCATAATAATGTTTGTAATGTCAATAATATAAGGTTAGATTTAGTATTCTCTAACCATTAACCATTCTAATATATTAGTATCGAATTGTAACTTACCATTAACAAAGATCGATAGTTATCACCCAGTTTTACTTTTCAGTTTAGGTGTTGAAGATAACGATAACATAGCATGGGATTGGCAATTTACAAAACTTAATTTTGTAAAAGCCGATTATGATCAATTGAATGACCATTTTGAAGCTATCGATTGGAGCTTTCTATGCCGTAAGGACGCTAACGTTGCTACGGAAATGTTTTATACAATCCTCTACATTGCGGCTGACTTGTTTGTTCCAAAAGCTAACTTTACTACTCTTAAGTACCATACCTATTTTTCTAAAGAGACAATTAAATCAATTAAGAAGAAAAATAAAGCTTATCAAAAATACCGTCGCTAACGACTACCTTCCGATGAGACAATTCATCAAGATCACACTCAAAAATTTTGAATAAAAGGACTACGCTACTTTTATTCAGTCAACTTAAAAACAATATCTTAAAAAATACTGAAACTTTCTGGTCTTACATTAAAAGTCAACGTAACTCTGTAGGATATCCTACAAAAATCAAGTATAATGATATCTCGTCTAGTGACCCAAAAACGGATTTATTCGCGGACTTTTTTCAGCCGGTGTTTACTGGCACAAACGCAACAGTCGCTGATGGAAAGAATATGCCATCTACTAATAACACGAATTTCTCAAAAGTTGCTCACTGGTTCCATCGTATTTGAAAAACTCATCAATCTTGACGAAAACAAATTAGCTGGGCAGCCGACATCCCGCCGCTCTTTTTAAAAAACTGTAGACCGACCCTAACTTTGTCACCTTATTATTTCTTTCTCCCTTAACTCAGGTTCATTTCCCGATCTCTGGAAATCGGCGTATGTCACCGCAATTCACAAAGGCGGAGATAGAAGTGAGGTTAGCAACTATCGTCCGATATCTGGTCTTAATTGCATGGCAAAAGTCCTTGAATCCATAGTTGTTGACCAGCTCTTGTATAACCTAAAAGATACTATCTCTAAATCTCAGCACGGATTCCTACCTGGTCGCTCTTGCCAAACTAATTTAAGTATTTTTTCGCAATATTTGTCTTTGATTACGATTGATATAGGAGCTCAAGTCGACGCCATATATCTCGATTTCAAAAAAGCCTTTGACCGAGTAGATCACAATATTTTAGTGAGCAAGCTGAGATTAGGAATATGGTATAGGAGACCCTCTGTTGTCACTCCTGTAATTACAATAAATACCTGTTATTCCCATAAACCATAAGAAAAATACTCCCTTAAGCTGTTGAATAGTTAGTTCCTTAGCCACAGATCCAGTTACACCAGCCGCATCAGGGGTGTTAGGTACAAAACCCTGGGAAAAGAAGCCCATAGCTGCACTCTTAGTAAAATCGTTTTTAACATGACATTGACATGTTAGTCAAAAATCTCGACTATTTCTCGACTTATTAACATTTTCATTAGTTTCGTCATGGTTGTAAAGTAAACGCTGTAGGAGAAAATAGAAATTGTACTTACCGTCGAAGATCACTGTAAACCTATTAGGGAAGCCGCACTCGTATTTAATACTAGGCACCCTGACAAAATGGTATGTAGCGCCACTATAGCAAACGTAATGAATAAATTTAAAGCTACTGGTTCCGTCGAATATGTATTTAAGAAAAAATACAACAAATAGTCCACAACAGAGGAAAAACAACTCAATGTAATGCAAGCGGTTATCGAAGACTCGAAAATTTCTTTAAGAAAATTGTCAAAAACTATTCCAGTTGACGTCAAAAAGTCTACTGCTAGTAATATTTTAAAAATAAATAAACTTCATCCATATAAACTGAAATACATTCACACGCTTTTTCCTAGAGATTTTGAATCCCGTTTCCTATTTTGCGCGTGGTTCCAAGGCGAGTGTGAAGTTGATCCTTTTTTTGCAAGAAAAATATTATTTACAGATGAAGCCATGTTTACTTCCAACGGCGTGGTATGCTCTCAAAATTGTCGGTGGTAGAGTGACAACAATCCAAATTGTATAATCGAATACCGTAGTCAATATTGATGTAAAACCAAGTGTAAAACCAATGTTTGGTGTGGCATTTTTAATGATCGGATCGTTGGACCATAATTTTCCGACAAAATATAAATGCTGCCATTTACCTGGACTTCTTAAGGAACCAGTTGTCTCAACTTCTTGACGAACTGCCCCTAAATATAAGACGTACAATTTGGTATCAACATGATGAAGCCCCATGCCATAGTACTAATACAGTCACTGGGAATTTGAATGAAGTATTTCCGCACCGTTGGATAGGCAGACATTCAAATATTCCTTGGCCAGCCAGGTCGCCTAACATCACACCCCTGGACTTCTTTTTATGTGACCGATTAAAGGAATGGTGTATGGGCATAGACCTTTTCAGGATATTGACCATCTTGAAGCAGTAATAACAAACTGTGTCCAAGAAATCACTCCCAATATGATACGGGCGACAGTAAGAGAAATTACAAGGCGTACTATACAGGGTGGTCCAACGAAAACTTAACACCTCGATTTTCCTGCTTTAAAATGAAAATGTGGAAAATCGCTCGGACCCGTCGATTTTTGATTCGAACTTTTCCGCTTTTTTCGACTCCGTAACTTCAACCCCCTAACGGGGGTGAGCACAACCCCCTGATTTTGAATATTGATGAGGAGCGTTGCGATACCTTATTTTGAAGATCCTATCGAGTACTATCTGACCCTAAAATTTCGCTTCAAAATTTTCATCTTTAACGAAATGACAGCTAAAATAGTGGAAAACTACTTACTTTTGTGATTAGTTTAATAAATAATGAAAATGACCACCATTCACTTGCATGCAGTAAAGAACGCTGGTGTATGAGTAGAGAATGTGGAATTTACCTCGAGGATATTACTCTTATCAGACGCATTTGAATTATTTATTTATTTGTTAATTTTCTTGTCCAAAAAAGTAGACGGACCATGTTTTTGATTTACTTAAGTCTATCGTGAATTTTTAAGAACGTTAAAGCTGTGTCAAAGCGATTTTAACTTTGTAGTAGAATTAAAATGGTGTATTCCGTAGAAGAAATGGTGGAAATGATAAAATTATTTTTTAGAAATAACGATTCTGCGCGAGTAACAGTGGCTTTATTTAATGAACGACATCCTGAAAAAAATGTATTCGCTGCTTACGTTGTGCAACTGGTTGCCAAATTTGACGCTACTGGTTCAGTTGGAAACAAAAAGAGGGTGTATGAAAGAGACGAAGCGAGGGAAGTGGCTGTCTTAGGTTAAGTAGCAATGGATCCGACCCTTAGTACTAGGAAATTGTCCGATGTATCTGGTGTTTCACGCACAACAATCATGAGAATCCTTAAACAACATTTCCATCCTTTTAAAATACGACCGGTTTAGGAACTGAATGAGGATGATTTTGATATATTGAGTGGCCACCCAGATCACCTGATCTGGCTTCACTGGACTTTTTTCTATAGGGTCACCTGAAATCTAAGATTCACGCTACCCAGCCTGAGTCACTGGATGATTTGCGAATTCGGATCATTAATGAATGCCGTCAAATTACACCAGAAATGTTGAGTAATGTAGGTACGTGAACGTTTTGAGCAAAATTTATTTTACTGCATGAAAGTGAATGGTGGCCATTTTCAGCATTTAATAAACTAGGTAAAATTTTAGCTGTCATTTCGTTAAAGATGAAAATTTTGAAGCAAAATTTTAAGGTCAGATAGTACTCCATAAGATCTTCAAAATGAGGTATCGCAGCACCCCTCATCCCTATTCAAAATCAGGGGGTTGTGTTTACCCCCGTTAGGGGGTTCAAGTTATGGAGACGAGAAAAGCGGAAAAGGTATTCCCCTCGAATCAGAAATCGACGGGTCCGAGCGATTTTCCACATTTTCATTTTAAAGCAGGAAAATCGAGGTGTTAATTTTCTTTGGACCACCCTGTAGTTTGCATGGAAAAAGAAGGGGAGCATGTAGAGACATAATTTTTCACTTTAAACTATCTGTTTTTAGATCACTTTTATCATGTAATTGCTAAAATATTGTTTATTATTCACATTCACAATTTATTTTTGCTCTAAGGAAATTGAATGTTTTTAATATTCCTGATAGGTAAATAGGTTGATTTTAGAACATGAAATAATCTCGCAATATTTTTTTTACGTAATTGGCTTCCAACAAGAGATAATCAATGCTTAACGTGTTTTTGATGGTACCCTGTAAATTATAATATTTCAACGAAAAATTGTATCTTACCACGTTTTGTAGTCCTTAGTAAAGTTTTCTTTTAACAATTAGCACTAAAATAAAAATTGAGGGTACTTCCCTCTTAACGTAATTCTGTGTTTCTATATCTTTTTGCCGCTCTGTACATGATATCTTAAGTTTTGATATGCCAATATTATTTGCGCATCAAGCAGAACTTTTTATGAAGAATAACTTTTTTTTGTAAAATCAACAATAAAGAAAATTCCCATATGACTAGAACTTTTCTGGACACGCTGTATACCTGGTTTAAAGCAATGACGATAAAGATAAGTCATTGGTTTAAAGCTCCTAGGGGTAGGGTAGTTTACTTTAAATAAAAGATCCACATTTTGTCTACTGTGTTTTTATTCAACAAGGTGGAAAAAGTAATTGCTGGGAAAGTTGAGTGCTTGCCTTGCATATATCGAGCTTATTAAATATCGATTAAACAATTAACATCTCCTGTGCAGAATATAAGAACTCCAATGCTATTTTCTAACAGCACAATAATTGATTATGTTGCAGCGTATATGTATTCAGTGCGTCAGCCACCGTTTCACTGTAATTAACCATGGGATATCCAATATCTCAGCGATAAAATAAAATTTCTCGTACATGTAATACTTTAAATACTATTCTAAGAGTCCATATAATATGTGCTTCTTTAAAGTGCTGTTATGTATTAAGTTTGCTAGTTACAGTTTCAATAGGAATGTTGTTTGTTGCCCCTTCGTAAGATTTTTTTTATGTATGAGTCTGCGCAGGGGTGCCTTTTAAGCAATATTTCCCCTGCAATTACAATAAATCCCAATGTTATTCCTATAAACCATAAGAAAAATACTCCCTTAAGCTGTTGAATAGTTACTTCCTTAGCCACAGAACCAGTTCTACCAGCCACGTTAGGGGTGTTAGGTATAAAACCCTGGGAAAAGAAGCCCATAGCTGCACTTCTTAGTAAAATTGTTTTTAACAGGTTTTTATAGGGTGAATTTTTCTGCAGAATGAATGCAAGGAAAAAAGCTCCGATTGGCTCTTTCACCTGCAAGAATTTCAAGAATCATTTATAAATCTTCTATATAGCAGAGCAGTGCAGGACTGACGTCACATTAACTTTTATTATACAGGGTTAGTAGAACTAACAGGAACGACTAATTTGGATTAGAACCACCAAAGCCAAACCAATGAATTTTGAATTGAAAATTGCGAAGCTGACTGCCAAGTTCTTAGTTTCTTAAGGATTCTTTTTCAGGCATAATATTGCCCTTTTTAAATTGAATTCCGTGTCCCCATTAACTTTACTTTTTCCTGGTAGCAGATTCAAATTCAAGGAGAGAAGGCAATGAGAGCAATTAATTGCCTCCTACCCTTAGCCAAAGAGATATTTTTAAGTTGCATTTTATGACATGCTAATTCTTTCTATAATGTTATTGTTATTGTAAACGACGACAGGTCAATTATAAATTTATCGCATGTCTCAAAGCTGAGGATCTTATCGATATTAAATAAATCGACAAAAACAGTGGCGTCGCTTTAGTTTAATTAATTTTTTTTATATAAAGGGGTCCAGCTTGCTTCATTTACTTTGTTTTATATAGCACAAGTTTGCTTAAAGTCCAGGGTTACATGACATTTTAATTCATGTAATACCTGCTGATATCTAATTCCTTGA
Organism: Polydrusus tereticollis; assembly: GCA_963920685.1. Taxonomy (NCBI): domain Eukaryota; kingdom Metazoa; phylum Arthropoda; class Insecta; order Coleoptera; family Curculionidae; genus Polydrusus; species Polydrusus tereticollis. The sequence continues at coordinate 29,092,855 of OY987332.1, read as the reverse complement.
TTAATTTAATTACTATGTTGCTTTGCATATGACTATTCCTTTTCTGGTGAACTGTATATTTTATTTGAACATATTTAAGGTGGTTTAGTGCCATATACTGTTGACAGTTACTGATTACGTTAAAATTCGTGGCTTGCTTTTTAATGGATATGGTCTCCTGTTTTTCTATTGCTTTGTTAGCATATTAACATTAAGTACATCATATTTTAACGCTATCTAGACCTATAGTGCTATTACTTGTATTGTATAATTGAATATGCCGATAATGATTTATATATTACATAATGTGTTTGCTTACCTCAGTCTTACAACCAGCCTACAGTTTGAGATTGTACCATCGAGCTACCCATTTATCTTATTTTACATAACAATAAGGCATTGTTTTAATTATGATTAAGGTGAAGTGGGGTAGGTGTGTAAGCGGGGCAAGTGTGTAGGCAAATAATATCCGTGCTAATTTCATTCTTGAAACAGCGACATCTATAGAAAAACAACTCGATTAAGTATTTATAAGTATCTATTATCGAAAACTGCAACCAGATTAATTCAGGCAGCCGCACTCTTAGGTTAAATGTGTAATCGACGTTTTAGGCAGCAGCTATAGATTGAGTGGTTCACGAAAATCGGCGATTATCCATCTTGGAAAGTTATTTTTTATTGGTATTTTGCGGTATATCGATAGTGAAGGTAAAGATTTATTAATGTTTATAATTATTTTATTAATATTTTATGCCAAACCATAAAATTTTCATTACTAAACACTTTCCCCCTCAGAAAAGCGTGTTGGGGGAAGTGCGTAGTAAACAGTAAGGGCAAGAGTGTAGTTACTACACACTTGCCTCCACACCGAAATGTGAACAAAAAAACAGTTGTTTTTTTATTTTCATACAAAAATGGTGAGAAATTATAACAGAACATCCAATAGAAGAACTGCATATACTGCAGAAACACTGACGAGGGCCTTGGATGAAATTAAAAGAGACATTATAACTCAATACGGTCGTGGCTTCAGGAGCAGAAGTCATAACGTCGGATGATGTAATGCTACGCATCTCTTTAAAGGACACTATTAATAAAACACCAATATCAAAATCAAAGGAACGTTTCAACAAAATTCTCGATGAAAAATCTGTAAACGAAGAGCAAATTATTTTTAACGGCCGTGACGATGATGTCGAGGAAGAGATAAGGGAAGCAGAAGCCCTGGATGCTTGTATGTCTGAAATTAATAAACCACTAGATGATCTAATATCGGATGATTGGGTGTTGGTATGCCTATAGCAGGGAAGAAATCTAAAAAATACTATGTTGGACAAATTATCACCGTTAATAAGAAAGACGATTTGTTAGACATAAAATTTACAAAAAAAATACCTACATTAGATCCCTTTTCTTCATCAAAATTTTCAACGGTAATATACCGATAGAGGAGGCGTCTTATCGGTAATACCGATGTTTTTAACAATAAATCGATTTTCTGACAAATTTTTACGAAATGTAATTTTTACTTATAATCTGATATGATCCCGAGAGCTTTAGCTCGAGGGTCTTATCTTTGATTATAAGTAAAAATTACATTGAGTGAAAATTTTCTTGGAAAATCGAGTTTCGAGTGAAAAACGAAGGTATGAAGATAAGAAACCGCCTCTAGAGGTGTATTTTATTGGATAATTTACTGAACATAAAAATGAAGGCCGTCTGATACAGGTAAATATACAAGTTAGAGGTGTTACTAATTTTTTATTTAAGTAAAAAAGCTACAAGCGTCTTTTCGAAAGCGTCTTTTCGAGCTAGCGGTAGTCTTATCGGGTAAGACGACCGTTACCAAGGTGGTTGCTATGAAAATGAGCGTTTTGATTGGTTCAATAAAAGTGAGGTGAATTATCAACAGTAATATACCGATAGAGGAGGCGTCTTATCGGTAATACCGATGTTTTTAACAAGAAATCGATTTTCTGACAAATTTTTACGAAATGTAATTTTTACTTATAATCTGATATGATCCCGAGAGCTTTAGCTCGAGGGTCTTATCTTTGATTATAAGTAAAAATTACATTGAGTGAAAATTTTCTTGGAAAATCGAGTTTCGAGTGAAAAACGAAGGTATGAAGATAAGAAACCGCCTCTAGAGGTGTATTTTATTGGATAATTTACTGAACATAAAAATGAAGGCCGTCTGATAAAGGTAAATATACAAGTTAGAGGTGTTACTAATTTTTTATTTAAGTAAAAAAGCTACAAGCGTCTTTTCGAAAGCGTCTTTTCGAGCTAGCGGTAGTCTTATCGGGTAAGACGACCGTTACCAAGGTGGTTGCTATGAAAATGAGCGTTTTGATTGGTTCAATAAAAGTGAGGTGAATTATCTTGGAAAGATCCCGAAGAAGTTGCTCCTGTTAGCAAAAGTGATGTGGTCTACTCTCTTCCAAAGCCAACATTGACTGGAAGGCGAGGATTGCTAAAATTTGATGTGGATTTCTCGGCTTATAATATACAATAACCCATATTTTTGCTTAATATATTTAATATTAAGGACACATTTTTCTGTTAAAATGCATTTATGAAAAGTTTTGAATGTGCGGTTTCATTTTGATAAACCATTTTTTTATGGAAATTCTAAGTGTTTAGTTTTTTTTTTGACCACGTGGCTTTATAAAGCTCACAGTTAGGTATTACTGGCGTCTGGGAAAGTGTGTAGCATGAAATTGTAATAAAAAAAATTATTCTAAATACTAAATTAATGACTTTTTCTGCTAAATATCTGTTGGAACATATTGCCTGAACCCTAAAGAATAAACAATAGACGGCGGAGTGCAATACGTTTTTATAGTCGTCTTTTAGCACCATTCGAAGCTAAATTACTGTATTTATACTACACCCTTACCCCACTTCACCTTATGGGCATTTTAAGCTACTCTGTTGTACAATCATTTCAATTAGGGCTTTTGAAAAACGAGTACAGCCTATATTTTGGTATATTTTAATGTTAGTTCACCAATATGTTAAGAGTTTATCGTATTTTACTTTGATTATACTAAGTTATAAACATTTCTAATTATTTATATTCGCTTTGTCATAATTTTGCTGATTAGACATTTTTAATTCGTATTGTTTTATTTTGAATAGTAGCACTAGAGTCTAATGCTCTCTCCTTTTAATAGACTTATATCATGGTCATGTAATTCCTTTTTTTATATTTAGTTTGATGTAGTAGTAGAATATCACTTGTGCTATATTTGTATATTTTCCTTATGTCCGGTTTCTTCATCATCCGGTAAAAGTCAGTTAAACTATAATCCTTTGTTAAACGAAATATATGGTATTTTCACTACTGAATAAATTTAATTGTCTGTTAAATGTGTCTTAACTCTTTGGTAACTTAGCCCGTAGTAAATTGGGCGGTTAAGGTGTTAACAGGAGAATAAATGTGTATCTAACCTATAAAATAGAAATGTTATAGCTATTATTTATATATTTTTGTGTGTAATAAATAAGGTAGGTAGTAACATAGAACTTTTTATTTTATTATAGTATATAGATGGGTGGGTACCTACCCATTTGTATGCAATAAACGTAAAATTTTCAATTTTTTATACTACATGTATAATAAAATAAAATTTTGTAGGATGGATGTGGATGAATATTTTGATATTATTAATGATATTGATTTAGTCATATAATAGAGGAAGAAGTGGCGGAACATATAAGGGAGTATAATGTAAAAGAACGCATTGACCACTTCAATTCTTGGAATGATGCAGAATTTTTTCAACGAGCTCAACAGCTTGTACCTTGCCGCCTCTGCCGGTTTCACTAAAACTTTGAGGTTACCTGATCAGCTGCTGGCGGTGACTGCCCTGCTATTGCAACTCTTGCTCGTTTCTGTGTATAATTCGCTGGAAGATTTTCTATATCCTTTTCCAATACGTACGATAGAAAAAGAAGCACATATCCTTGCAATTCCAGTGCATTGCAACGTTGTCAAACGTACTCCGATTAAATCTAGCGTTAGCTAACCGTCTGTTAAAAAGCAATCAAAATACTAATTTTGCTTATTCTACTGTTATAATGTCGGTTAAATGATAATCCACTGTTACATATTTCTCCATTTAACAGACCGTGAAAATACCGGGCCTTAGTGGTGAAAATAAATTTTTAATTGATGATGTAACGTTAGTACATAGGCGTAGGTACTTGTTGGCTTTATAATTTAATTTTGTTTTAGGTTTTGTTTGCTTGATTTCACTTATGTATTTGATTACTTAAAATAATAAGTCACTTCCCTTCAGGATATTAATTTGAAAATTTTAATTTGTAATTTAACTTCTTGGAACTTAACTTAAATAATAAATTAATTCTCTTTCTTAAACTTAAATCAAAACTTGACTTGGGACTTTGATTTATTTACATTGATTAACTTTGTGGATTTATTTCTTTAAATTTCAATTTACAATTTAAAATTTTTATAGTTCCTTGAACTTTTTTATATTTCCTTTTCCTTTTTGTTTATTTTCATTTAGTTGGTTTTGCTATTTTATTTATATTACTTTGGTATAAAATGGAAAAGGAACTAGGTCTATTTTAAGAATGAGAATTGCAGCACGTGGCTACATCTCGTGGCAACCACACGTATCAACCCAACCAGGACAGCGAGAATCCATATAGGTTCAAACGCTGGCAAGGCGGCCCATTGCGGGCAAACTACGTTGGGTGTCGCTGGAAGCCAGTGTATCGGTTCAGCCTACCGAAAGCATGTAAATTAAAAAACACAAACTTAAAATAAGTTCGTGTATAGAGTTGTCCCTTATCCTTTCCGTCAGACCCAATCCTTGGACGCGTTTCGCCGTTTACGGCTCCTCAGCAAGGCTCCGGGTCTGACGGGAAAGTAAGGGACCGGAGCAATACGGAAAGCCAGGACATTGATGAAGTAAACATTTTAGCTTCAATTGAAACAAATCAAAGTAGTTCTTGTAGAACAGTGGAAGGTTCTGTCGGTGTTACAAAATCAAGGGTTCAAACTATTCTAGAAAAACACAAGTTTAAGCCATACAAATTTCATGTCGTACAAAACTTACATCTCGGTGACGCAGAGCGCCGCGTAGAGTTTTGTAATTGGTATTTACAAAATGTAAATAGAGAAAATCATTTTGAAAGAACGATTATATGGTCTAATGAGAGTAATTTTACCAGTGCCGGTATATTTAATCGGCAAAATACTAGGTTTTGGTGCCAGGAAAATCAGCATGTTATATTTCTACGGAACGGCAAGGCAGATTTGGGTTTAGCGTTTCATGCTTCATACTAGGAAGTAAAATTTTATATAATATATTTGAAGGCGGTCTTACTGCAAATAAATATCTAGAAATTTTAGAAAACATTGTGCCCGAAATAGTAGAGAATGTGCCCCTAGCTCATCTTAATAGCTTATATTTGCAACAGGACGGAGCTCCAGCTCACAATGCTCAAATTGTAAGAGCATATTATCTTAACAATAGTTTTCCTGGCCGCTGGATTGGAACACATGGACCTGTAAGATGGCCACCCAGGTCACCCAATTTAACGGTTTTGGATTTTTTTTTGTGGGGCTACCTAAAAAAGAAAATTTATACCGTCTAGTACCAAACGATGGCAGATTTAAGAGAAGCCACTGAAAGAGCCTTTAGGGAGTTACAGGCACGGCCTTTTATTATTTTAAATGCACTGAGGCGAATCAGAACAATGTTTGAAATATGTCTTAGGCATAATGGAGAACAGTTTGAGCAATATTTATGACACAGTTTTCTAAATCATCAAATAATTGTAGATTTTAATTTTTGAACGTATAACACAACTGAGTTAATTGTTATTTATATTTATAAAAGGTATTGTTATAGGTGTATATTTTTAAAATCAGTGTTTTATATTTGTGAGAAGCTTGTGACAATTGTTTAATTTTAAAATTTATACGGTGTGCCCTTTAAAAAAATGTACATTTGTTGAAAAATGTAAATTTTGAGCTTCACATTGAAGACAGCTATAAAGTATTATATGTTTTTAAAAATCTTGTGATAAACTGAATCATTATAGCTAAAAATATATAGGGTGTTCCATTTAAAAAAATGCAAGTTTGCTCTTCTTCTCGAAAACAATTAAACATAGCAAAAAATCTGACTAAGCCACTGGATTCTACGTGAAAAAAACTAACAAGTTTATTTTCTACCTGTTTGAGAAGTTGCAGAGTAACCGAGATACGGGAGGGGGGGGGGTCTCAAAATCACCTCGTATCTAAAAAACTAAGGGGGCTATGAAAATTCTGTTAGTGGCATCATTTGTTTCTCAAAAAAGTAACACAATGCCGCGAAAACCGCAACCTTCTATCTTTACTAATAACGCAGATAACCCGTAAAACATACGAAAACTGGACACCCGGTACAGCTAAGTTTAAGTTTAAATACTAACCCCCCATATTTTGTTTATCTTGAATAAAGTCAGCAATAATATTGTTAACTTTCTTGTTTTATTTTATACAGCTCCCCCTTTGGTTTTCTTCGTTCCTTTTTTTGTAACTTTTTGTAACTAATTATTTTTTTTTATCATTAATTAAATTTACTTAATTTAATTTTTGCTTTTTCTTGGGTTTTGTTTTCAATATTTACTGTTTTGAGTATTCAGCGGTGCTCATCACAGAGTACCATCTTTTGTTTTTAAATAAAATAAAGGAAATTTTTTAAATGACTTTTTTTGAGGCGAGGCAATATTTAGGTGGAAATTTGTTGACATCGCGACATTTCAGTATACACTTAAACTGGATTTATAAACTCGACAAGTTGGCAAAGTACTGAATATACAATGTATTTTACTACTAACTCCTGGAGTAACCTCCACTTTTAAGTTAATCTCAACCAATACAATTGGGCTTTAACACCTTACCGAATGAACGCTACATTTAAGGTTTATAAAATAATCGCGCCAAATATAACTCGATCGTTGTTTTCTCATCGGTTAAATTTTTAAAGTGTCTCAAAAAATTGAGAGTTGAATTTGGATGCTCAAGGAATTTAATCTTTGAATGTTATTATGTTACCTTCATACTTAGGTATACCAAAATGCATTGATTTTGCTTTGGTGGTTTTAAAGCAAATTAGCGGGGTTTGTACTAAGACTGTATTTTAAATTATACAGAGTGGCAAAACAGTCGTGTATAATGCCTGTAACTTTTAAATTACCTCGTATACGAAAAAGTGACCTTTATGAAAGTTGTTCAGTAAATTATTCCCCACATTTCTACTTGCATGATTTTCTTCTGTCATTTCTGGTTTGGTTGCCATAGGGACTAACTTTTTTTTTTTAATGGAACACCCTGCATACAATTGCAAATTTGGATTCTACTAAAAACTCTGAATTATTTGTATTTGAAGTTTTCACCTATCTGCAAGCGTTTCCGAGATAATGACAGCTTAAAAATTAAACGCTTCCTAATTATAATTATTCCTACCAAATACCCACCAGTTGAGTCAAGGTGTTTTTATGGCAGCGACCTAAGAGGTATTTTAGTTAATAAGGTTTAGTTTGTTGTCTGATTTCTAATTTGTTTACACTATGGTTCATCTGAATGAGAAACAACGAGTTGAAATTTTAATAATGAGCGGTTACGGAAATATGAAGAGATCGCAAGATTAGGTTTGTCAACATTTTAATGAATCAAATAGGCCTCCAATAAATCAGTCAACGGCGTGTTAAGTGATGAAGAAATTTCGAGAAACTGGCAGTGTTACGGAAGCCGCTAGATTAGGTCGACCTAAAACAGCAACCAGGGGAGACAAAGCTGTGGATATCATGCTCTCAGTACACGAAAATCCAATACAATCATCCAGGCCAATGGCAATGGATTTTAATGTGTATCATCAGTCAGTGAAAAATTTGTTTAAGCAGGCGAAGTTGCATCCCTACAAGGTAAAGTTGATGCACGAGATAAACAGGGACGATTTTGATAGAAGAGCTGAATTTTGTGAACTGATGATGGAAAGATGCAATGACGATAATAACTTCGCAACAAGTATTTACTCGGATGACTCTACTATCCATTTAAATGGCATTGTTAATAGACACAATTATTTTCGTTATTGGTCTGCTGAAAATACTCACTGGTTCCAGGAAGGTCATATTCAGAGGCCCGAAAAATTTAATGTTTGGGCGGGCATAGTTGGTAGACATATTGTGGGACCTTTTTCATAGATGGTAATTTGAACGGACAAAAATATCTGGACCTCCTCAGGAATCATATAATTCCTTCTTGCAGAATAGTTTTACCTGGTTACTAACCGAAAGCTAAAATCTAATATTCTAGTATAATAGACATTTTTTTTTGTGACGGGAAAAACGACGATTTAATATTGAAAACAACATATTATTACAAAATATTAAAGTCAGAAAAGTATCCATGTAAAATTTTAATTTTTAAACTAGTAGGGTATCGGCTACAGTTGTTGGCCATGTGACAGTAATTGACCGGTTAAAATATAATTTATATTAATAAGGAATTTGCATAATATTGTGAACTGAATTTTATTTTAAATTCAATTCAATTCAAATAATTTATTGTGTACATTTTTTTTTTATACAGAAACAACACAAAAGGACAAGGTACATAAAAATGATACAAACACCATGCCCTACATATTTACAATTAAAGAATTTGATCGACTACACATTAATATTAGTAATTCACTAAATATATATATATTATCACTTGGGTGAATTAAAGCATATATGAATATAAATTATACATAACATGAAGAATCAGAAAAACAGAAAGGCCCGGGTGAACCTGTTACATCTTATTAGAACGAATTTAAATCGACATTGCGTTTAAAACTGTCATTCGAGATCTCGGCCTTTAAACTACTCTTTAATGTCGAAATAGAGACACTTCGAAAATCCAGCAGATTGTTACAGACCAGAGGAGCACAAAACGAAAAACTAGCCCGAAACGCAGACGTTTTGTGTCTGGGGGTATCAAAACGATAATCAATACCCCTTAAGTCTCTATTGTGCACGTCGACCCGTCTTTTTAACTTAGTGGCCAAATACTTTGGGACGCCAGAATTAAGGATTCTCTGAACGAAACAGGCATAGTGAACAAAACGGGATTCATTAAGCTTAAGCAGTTTGAGTCCACGGATATACGGTGTTACATGAGCGAACCTGGGTACAGGCGCTATAAAGCGGACAGCATGATTAAACATCCTCTGCAGCTGGTTGCGAGCGCCATTCGTGATGCAAGGACCATAGACAACATCACAGAAGTTGAAATGGGACAACACCAAGGAAACAATAAGTGTTTTCTTCGTTTCGGAATCAAGGAGATCCCTAAATGGGAAGAGGCATTTAAGGCTAAGATAGGCCTTCTGACAGATAAGGCCAACATGTCTGTCGAACTTGAGGTGAGAATCAATAATCAGTCCAAGATTTCTGGCTGATTTTACCGTGGGAATTGGATCACCACAAATAAATAGTTATGGCAACATTGCGGAGGCCATTTGTCATTTTCTGTAAGTTTCTGTTGAGTTCCTAGTAAGTTTAACGCCGAGTCGTTCATACACTGTCAAGTCAATGCAGTTTTAAGGGTGTTTCTTAGTGAATGCATTTGTACACAGCTCAGTGAAAGGCAAGTAATTACTTTTATTCTAATACTTAAATGGTTAAGTCTTTGTAGTTTATATTTAAGAATAGAGTGCTTATTGAGTCCAAATACAAGTTTTTAGGGTTATCTTTACAATTTTCCTGGGTTTTCCGGCGGCCAACTACTGTAACTAATAAATATCCGTAGAGGTAGTAATTGGCCGGGTGGCCAATTACTGTAGCTAGGTACTAGGTTTTTCTATTTATTTTTGAAATGAGTAATTTTGTACCTTATCCATCCTTTCCTTTTCAATTATTAGTGTACCCATAGTATATAAATCACAATAAACAGTAGTTGGCCATGGCCAATAACTGTAACTTTGGAGTGGCCAATAACTGTAACTCCTTATTCAGAACTGCTAAGATCGTTATTTACTTGTGGGTTTTTAAATATCTTAATTTAAAAAAATTGGATAAAGCCCGTTTTTTACTTAAATATTACTTTCATAGAAACTTCAAATATGTAAATTAATGTAATTTTTGGTTATTTAATAATAATTATTAATTTTATATTCCAAGTGTTTGCTAACCGCAATGACTTAAATATTCTTATAAAAATAATATTGATTTATTAAAAGATAACCAAGACATTAAGAAAATACTGTTGGCAATATTTAATACAAAAAATTTAACATATTCGTTTTTATAATACACCTAGGTAAGGTCCGTTGAAATCTATGTTCTAGCCGTCATTGGAGTCATCTAGTTTTTTATCTTAGTTAAATATTTAGTTTCCATATAATGCAATCTAAGATTAGAATATATATATATATAAAAAAAACAACTTCTGAACCTAAATAAAAATAATAGTATATTATTAACCAAGGTTTAGACAGCCATCATTATTGCCCGAGCGGCGAGTTTAAATCACGAGGAGCGAAGCGACGAGGGATTTAAGACGCGAGGGCTATAATAAGCTGTCTAAACCGTGGTTAATATATTATTTTTTCCACTACTACAAACTTTTATATGACATTTATCTTTATAGTATTAATAATTATAAAAAATTATAGGTAGGTATAAGTCAAAGACATTATGTCTTTGGTATAAGTATATTTTTTAATCAAGTTACCTGCGCTTTGGAATTGGCAAAATATTTTGTTGTTTTGTCAGGTGGCTTTGTCAATGTCAATTTGTGTTCATTTGTGTCATCAGATTTCACGAGTTTTGCGTTTTTTTTTTAAATGAGCGAAGAAAATGTTAGTGATAATATTATGTGTACACCTCCCGAATTAAGGATGGAAGCAGAAAAAATGTTGATTGTATCGATATTTTACAATATCAAGTAATCTAATATGTATTGAGAATTATCTGGTTGCCTAACCACAATGAATTGATGTTGTAGAATTAAAAAATCAAGTTACCTGCGTTCAAACAAATTTCGGTTAAGGTCAAAGATCGGTCAATAATGGATTTCAATGGCTTATTATTGACCATGGTCAATAATGACTTATAAGGTAGAGAAAAACGATTTCTAGCGTTAATAATCGGTCAATAATGGCGATGTTATAGGTTAGTAGTGGAAAAACTATTTTTCTTGACATTTTTGGCATACAAAATACGCATTTTGTTTTCGGTCGCAGTATTTTATAGCACATGGAAGGTTCTAATGCAACTTAAATATCGTAGTCCCATTTTGGTTAATGTTATATTTACAATCTGAAGAAAAAAAACTTTCTTTTTTCTAGAGTGGCAAAAGTCCAAAATAATGAGAACTCTCAGAAAACGTACAGCAAAGAAGATATTGCTAAAGCACTAAAAGCTATAGAAGAAGGGCTGAGCACAAGAAAAGCTTCAATTAAATTTCGTATTCCCAGAGCAACCTTGCAGTTTTGTTCCAGCGACAAATTTAAAAGTAAAACTACCCATGGTCCAGATCCAATTCTATCTTCTGAGGAGGAAAATCTTATAAAAGGATGGATTTTTAGTAGTCAACGTAAAGGTTTTCCTATTAAGCGTGAAGCAATTCCTGGACGGTAATCTCCGCGAAAATGTTCCTTATTCTGACAAAAGGCAGGAAGAGGCTGGTATCACGCATTTCTACGCAGGCATTCTGACTTGTGTCTAAGGACTCCTGAAGCTATCACTTCTGCTAGTTCAAATGTGTCCGAAAATGACATTCGAAAGTGGTTCCAGGAAGTAGAGAATTATTTAACAGAAAAAGGATACTCAGAAATTTTTAAGGACCCACACAGCGGGAAAGCTCACCATTGGACCATTAAGAAGAAACCCTTGACAAACAGGAACTTTCATTGTCAGATTCCGTTCTTGATGTGTCGCTAGATAAATATTTTGTTTGGCCACAAACTCCGGAGAGAAAAGACAAGAGACAAACCGAAATGTTGCCATTTGTGCTAACCTCAACTGTAAGAAAGAAAGCGAAACAAGCAAAATTCGACAAGAAGAAAATGGGAATCCAGTTAAAAGAAAAAAGAAAAGAAGAACGTCTACAGAAAATAGACCTAAATAAAGCCAAGGGAAAAAGTATAAAAGAAAATAATGTTATCAAAAAATCCTCAAGGAAATTAGGTGTCTTTAACCACACTGCCAAATATGAGGAAGTTGTAGTGCCGATATAAAATCTAGAATAGTAGGTACTAATAACGCAAAGATGAATTCGGCTATACCATCAACGAAGATGTTGTCTCCAAAAAATCGAGACATCAAAAATATCAGTCCCGTTTTACCCACTAATTCGGCTGTACCAAATTCACAAAATTCATTGCTAGAAATTGGTTATATCAAAGGACTAAAGGTACATATACCCAAAAGAAAACCTGTTTCTACATGTTTCAGTACTAATTTAGAATCCTCCTTAAATGTTACTTCCTCTCTATGTAAGGTAGTTGATCCTAGCACTACTAAAAAAAAAGGAAACTTATTTAACCCCAATATTACCTGTCGACAATAAGTTTTCTTTACCTCAAAACCCAATTTTTGTACCTGAAACAACCAAAAGAAAGCTATTTATAGAGGAGGAGCCCAGTAGCAAAATGAAAATAATTTCAGACATACAAACTGAATTTACTAAGTTTTCAAACGTATACGTTAATACAATTAGCATGTGCTATGAATGTTTACTAAATATAACATTAACCAAAATGGGACTACGATATTTAGGTTGCATTAGAACCTTGCATTTTGCATGTGCTATAAAATACTGCGACCGAAAACAAAATACGTATTTTGTATGCCAAAAATGTCAAGAAAATAGTTTTATTTTTATTTAGGTTCAGAAGTTATTTTTATTATATAGTATATATATATAAAATAAAACTTGATAGTCTTGATACTGAAATGTATTTATTTCACTTGGAGTAATGGGTTAGCAATCCTTAAGTGGCCAATAACTGTACCCCGTACCCTAGACTCTTTTACTTTTAGCGACAATTAGACCTGCGTTCCTAAGGAAACCTTTAAAATAATCAAATATCTGTTAATTTAATTCTGTGATTTAATTTAAAAATTAAGAACTTAGTGGTTGTTTAGTAGTTATTTTGAATAATATAGTATATATATATGAAATAAAACTTGAGAGTCTTGATACTGAAATGTATTTATTTCACTTGGAGTAATGGGTTAGCAATCCTTAAGTGGCCAATAACTGTACCCCGTACCCTAGACTCTTTTACTTTTAGCGACAATTAGACCTGCGTTCCTAAGGAAACCTTTAAAATAATCAAATATCTGTTAATTTAATTCTGTGATTTAATTTAAAAATTAAGAACTTAGTGGTTGTTTAGTAGTTATTTTGAATAATATAAAGTTAAAAATGTCTGTCTCCGAGTTTTCTTCGACTCCACCGGAATTAGTAGAAGCAGCGAAAGTAGCGTCACAGAAATTATTGCCAGCTAAATCGCGCAAAATTTACGAAACCGCGTGTTCAGGATTTATGGAATGGAAGATTAAGAAGACATGCAGTTCTTTGTCGGAGACGGTGTTATTGGCCTATTTTTCGGAACTGGTACAACAACAAAAGCCATCAACAGTGTGGTCGAATTATTCAATGATTAAAAGTATGTTACAATCCAATAAGAACGTAGACATTGCAAAATATTTCAAACTAATTAGATTTCTGAATCAAAATGGGAAAGGTTACACGCCCAAGAAAGCTGCGATTTTTACGAGTACAGATATTAGTGATTTTTTAAATAATGCTCCCGATGAAGTTTATTTAATGGCCAAGGTTGTTGTTTTATTTGCGAATGCAGGAGCTTGTCGAATTTGTGAAATCAGCCAGGTAACATTAGAGGAATAATATTGAAGATTCGGGAACGTTATTAATTGTAAAAATTAAGCAAACAAAGAATAATGTGAACCGGAGATTTGTAGTTGCTGAAAAATATATTAAATTTTACCGAATGTACATAGCCCTTCGTCCAACAGCAGCCAAGGATCGTCGCCTATTTTATGCATATCACAATGGAAAATGTATCAATCAGGTTGTGGGTAAAAATTTTACAGTTTTATAAGGTACCTCAAACAGTAGCTAATTTTCTTCAACTTGAAAATGTTAACTTGTCATTCATTTCGAAGAGCGTCTGCTACACCTTTAGTTGAATCTAAGGGAGACTTAATGATACTAAAGAAACATGGCGGTTGGAAGTCATCAACGGTCGCTGAAGGGTATGTTAATGAATCGGTACCACACAGGACAGAAATAGCTAATAAAATGTTTAGAACGTGTGGCACTGCTGAAATAACACCCGATTTGCGACCAGGTACATCAAAGGCTGTTGTGTCAATGGCAGAAAAAAATATAATTTCAACACCAGAAAATTCGACTATTGTACCGAATAGTAAAAGGAACCTGTCATTCATGCAATGTACATTTAATAATTGTACTTTTGATATAAAGAAAATGTAACTTTTTGTATAATAAAATATTCTAAAATTAAATATCTACCTTTACTTATGTGTATATACATCCGGGAAAAAGTAATAATTTCTTTCCAAGGGAAAAAAGTAATTTCATAAAAAGTGTCATTTTGTTACCTGTCATGTCAATAGAGATAAAATGTCAAACTCTTTTCCCCTCACAGAAAAATTAAATTTGAAATACAAAAAATTCGGAGTTTTCCCAGTAGAATCCAAATAAGCAAGTGTTCCATTTAAAAAAAGTAAGTTGGTCTATGTTGCAACTAAACCACAAATGACAGAAAAAACTCATGCAGATAGAAGTGTGGGGAATAATTTACTGAACAACTTTTATAAAGGTCAATTTTTCGTATACGAGGTAATTCGAAAGTTACAGGCATTATACGCGACTTTTTTGCCACTCTGTATATCTTTATACTAAGCTTATACATGTTGCAAAATAAAATGTTAATACCATATGGTACAACTCCCTTTGTTTTTGAAACTCCGTGCCAGTAAAAAACAAGCTTGATACTTCCATAGGTAAAGTATAAGCACCCGTCGGTTTACGTGTGAATACGTGATTTAGAACATCACCGCCGGACGTCGCAACAAGCTGAGGCAATAGTTTTTCCGAAATCATCGATGACCAGTTGCGCTGAATGTAAAGCGGCAATTTGCTCTCTACTAAGTCGTCAATGGTGTCAATGTCTGTTGCATATTTAGGATATGTTAAAATTGTTATGACCCAGCCTAAAAATACAATTTTAAGGTTATCCTGAAACTCAAATTATACAACAAAAAGCT
This sequence comes from Polydrusus tereticollis, assembly GCA_963920685.1. Lineage (NCBI taxonomy): Eukaryota > Metazoa > Arthropoda > Insecta > Coleoptera > Curculionidae > Polydrusus > Polydrusus tereticollis. The sequence goes on along the minus strand of OY987332.1, from coordinate 29,077,534 downwards.
ATCTTCTGTTAGAAAAAGAACAGGTCAGATTAGTTCAAATTAAAATACTAGCAAAAAACTGATTGATTGGATTCCAAACACGTTTTTTTTTAAGGAAACAATAATTTCAAGTGTGTCACGCTCGGTGTCACGTAATAAAGTCAATGTCGCCACAAAAAAAAGTTAATGAGGATTTGAGAGGTCACGAGTAAATTAGATACAATTCCATGTATATATTTACCAATTATTCAATAATGTCAGTTTTCAGCTAATGTTGAAAGTGTAATTCATGCAACGTAGTGAACTATCTGATAGAGGAAGAAAAAAAAATTAAAAAGTTACTTAAACTAACATCTGGTACTAATTATGCGGAACAAATTTGGTTTTGTTCTTTTCACTTCAACCGTTTGGACGTTCCCCCTAGAGTACGCTTGTGGAAACAACTCGCTTACGTGACATGGTGGCAGGAGCTAGTGAATCTTTGCATTAAACACCATCAAGAAGCAAAAGAAGCTTATACTACCAAGAATGAAGTTCAGGTCGAAAGAGAAACAAGCAAATGCTAGTCTCATGTCATCTTTACCATCCAATATATTCCTGACTAGGAAATTTACTTTAATAAAGATAAATAGCACTTGAGTTTAAGATACGAATGATCCATAGGCACTGAAACTGAGTCAATGATTTTTCCCAAAACAGTATTAATTAATTAATAATCAAAATTCATCCTTTGGTTCAGCAGGAATATTAGCAATATTAAAAGAAGAAAGCAATGGGGTTCGTTCTGCCGCATCTCTGATGGTTTGGGATAGTAACGTTGAATTTAGCTCCTCTTTAAATCCAGATTCTTAGCCTTAATGTAAAGGTGTTCAAGCATGGCATAATTTCCAAGCTTACCTTGCATACCAGTTTTGCAGCTTTAATTCAAATGCATGGAGAAGCATGCTGAAGCTTACAATTCAGCTTATTTAGCTAGTGCATGATGTCAACCTTTTTCTTCCAGGTCCCATTATTAAAATGTAGCACAGGTTCATGTTTTGTAACAAAAATTTTGTGTCATTTATCAAATTAAAACTACGACCAGAAAATTCCTTTTCGCAAACAACGAACGGCAGAGTGCAGTGTATAAAGAAGAATATCGTGACAAGAATACATGTTTTTAGACAGTTTTTTTAACAGGGTGCGAGAATTACACTTAGCACAGTTTTACTAGTAAGAATAAATCGATCCAGAATGAAAGTATGCCAGACACTTGTTCTTATTCTCTTGTGAACTACTAGGGTAAGTGAATACAATATGCACACCCTAAGCGATTTTTTTTTGAACAAGTTAATGTTAAATAAAATGAAACGGCAATTATTCCATTCAACAAGTTTAGAACCTACAAAATAATAATTGCAGCGGAAAATTAATTTCAAATATTTTTTACCTAAATTTTTAAAAAATGTGTAAATGGGCATATTGCCAACTGTTGGTAATATGGCCATGTATGAAAAACTCGAAAATTATTGAAAAAAATTATCTATTACAAGTGAATTATTCATATTAAACTTAGTTCCTACATTACATAAGAGTAAAAATTATTATTGCTAGTAGTATTATTCGCATAATGGGCAAATAAAAAGTCTGTCATTTCCTTGGTTAAACCCACACAATCCTCATGAATATATTTTTGGCAGACAATGCACAGGCGCATATTAGAAATTTCATTCATCTGACATACTGCACAATACCAATCTTGCCCGTCAGCTTTTTCTGTAGTATTTTTCTTTGTCGTAACTTTAGATGTTGTAGCTTTAGGTGTTAACGAAGCTTCAGGTATTGTAGCTTCAGGTATTGACGTTATAGCTTTAGGTGTTGTTCCTTAGCTCGTTCTTGTCAAAAACTGCTTTTTTTACTATAAGAGCTCGACTGTTTATGGCCTTCTGCCTAACATTTGTTACTGATTTGACAATTTTTTCCGGAGTTTCTAGCATTTCTGCTATTGACTTGTTAAGAAGTTCTTTCGATGTGCAAAAATCATTGTTTGAGTCAGAGGAATCCAGAAATGGAGGCGTGATTTCTTCTTCTGAGCTGTCATCATCAGGAGAGCTACTTGGAGTTTTTGGTCTTTTTCGGATATTTTTTTTTTATGATAAGGCACAGCACTGCAGGATAAATCCTTTATGGCGCTCTGGGAGCGGTGCGTGTGCGCAGGAAACGATTCACGTTGGTCTTCAATCTTTGAAGATTATAGTCGTTGGGGAACACGATCTCAGGGAGGTCGTTCCAGAGTGATGACGTTCTCCAGATGAAAGAATTTTGAAACAGTGTCGTTCGAGGGACACTAAGCTGAACCACGTACTGGTGGGCTGCAGTGGCTCGTCGTGTATTTCTACCATGCACCGCTCTGGGTGGTATCAAGCGGGCAACCTCAGTTGAACACTTGCCATGATAATATTTGTAAAATAGACTCCAGTCGCCAACCTGCCTTCGATGTTCAAGGCTTTCCAGGTTGTTTGTCAGACTATGGTCACCGATCAAGCGAATGGCTCTTCTTTGAATGGAATCTAGCAATCTCAGAGTATGTTTAGGAGCAGAGCCCCAAATATGCGAATAGTACTCCAGCGATGGTCGAATTTGGGCTTGGTAGAGCATCAAAAGTTGTTGGGGCGTATAGAGGTTCTTTGTTCGGAAAAGTACTCCAAGCTTCTGCAAGGCTGCCTTAGCAATGGCCGCAACGTGGCTATGCCAAGACATATGACTATCCTAATTAACGCCCAATAAATGAATTGATGAAGCCAAGGGAATCGAGTGTCCCGCCATAACTATATCCGGTTCTTCAACATTAACTTTTTTAGAGAAAACTGCCGCCTGGGTCTTTTTAGCGTTAAATTCTGTTTGGTTACTGTCACCCCAAGACAGAATTTCTTCCAGGTCTTTGTTGAGAAGTGAGACCTCTTGCTGCCTATAGAGATGTGCATTAGCAGCCGATGTCCGAGCATCCAAAGTAAAAGATGAAAAATGTGTACTATCATCAGCGAGGCTATATATAGGATTTTTAGTTTTTTCCAAAAGATCGTTAATGTAGAGTAAGAAAAGGGTGGGCGACAATATAGAACTTGAGGGACTCCGGCGTTGATGTTAAATGTGTCTGAAAGAAATCCGTCCATCGCCACTCGCAGAGAACGGTGTTTAAGAAAGCTCGACAGCCATGAACAAAATTGAACCGGCATTCCGTATGCTCTCACTTTAGTTAGGAGCCCCTCATGTTATACTCGGTCAAAAGCCTTGGAAATGTCCAGTGCTACCGCCCGGGACTATCCATGATGTTCTATTGCGTTGTTCCAAACATGAGTAACATAAGCGAGAAGGTCTCCTGTTGATCTAGACTTACGGAATCCATACTGGCGGTCACTAATAATGTTGAAGCCTTCCAGGTATTTTAATAATTTTTCGTTGATAGCCTTCTCCATAACTTTGGATATAACCGAAAGCAATGCGACTGGACGATAGTTGTTTGGCAAGGTCTTCTTGCCTTTTTTGGGTATGGGCTGGACTCGCGCAGTTTTCCAGCAAGAAGGAAATACTCCTTTTTTGTAGGATAAGTTAAAAAGCCTACAAAATACCGGTCTCAGTTCATCAGCGCATGTCCTAATTACATTTGATGGCCCTGCTTTAGGAGATGCTGCTTTGGGGGGCTCGACGATGGAGTCTTCTGGTTCTTCTCTTACTTGGGTAACTTCACTAGGGGCAAATGCCAATTCCGGTATCGCATCGGGATTAAATGGAAAAATACCGGTTGCCGCAAAGCCTGCTTTTATATTTGCTGATGTTACGCTTTCATCCCACGCAACACTAAAAATTTCACCAAGTCGCTGCTTTGTGATATTTCAATCTTTGAATCTTATCCAATATTGGAGTACCTGATCATCCCAATGGTATTGAAAAGAACGAAATACCGATTTATCCATTGGTTGCAATTCGTGGGTTGTGTTGCTCGGTAAGCAAAAAGTACAACGTTATGTCTCTCTACTACATCAACGATCGTATGGTCTAAAAGGCATTTGACACCATCAGAAACTAGAAGACTATTCCCCGGGGGTTTACATTTATCAAAATTCTCAATCCAGGTGCAAAATGTGGTAATGTTTATGCTACCTCTAGGGGTCATAAGAACGAGTGATCCCGGTGGTAATGTGTCCTTCCATTTCGGTTTCAATCTTTTTCCTTTAAATATAATTGTTGGTGGAATGGAATTACCACAAGCGTTGCCACAGGAAACAATTTTGACGTTTTCTCCGTGCTCTGGTGCTACCAGGTGTACAAGTTTTGCGCCCTGTTTCGCTAGCACACTTTGTTGATGGTGTAAACTTAGCCTACAGCCTTTTCATCGACATTGCAAATCTTCTTCTCCACTTCTAAAAGGACTTATTTCAATTTTTCAAAATAGTCATTTGCGATAAACCTGTTTAGTTTCTGGGCACGCGCCGGGTTTATACTTTGTGCTTTTCTCTGTCTTATTGCAGGACTTCGTTTAAGAAATCCACTAAGACAATATCGGCCAGCCATTCTGGACATGGCGGAAACTTATTTTGTATACCATTTTTGGTGCAGAAATTGAAAACACACCTTCGAAGTCTCCTTGATGTTAGCGGGTAACCAAAATCTCTGCCAATCGGATAATTCTTGCATACAATACTCTTTCTTGATCAGCAGTCAGTACTGGTTTCCGCCCCATTGGTGCCTTACTGGCTTGGTTACTATCAACATATCTGGATAGAGTTCTTCTCGGTATTGAAAATGTTTTTGAAGCACCTTGACGAGACATTTGACCTTCCTGCACAGCTGTTACTGCATTTTTAAGTCTTCTCTTCTCCACTTACTCCGGATGCCCTCATTTCTCGCTTTACCAGTCATACCTATAATAATTTACGCTAATATACTGTATGAAAGCACAATTGCACATGGGCATATTGTCAACTCCGCATGGTAAGCATATTGCTATATATGAAGTCAGATTAGGTTAGATGATGTTTTTGTCTAAGGTTTTACCTTAAATCGATCGCTTTCCACCCCAATCTAAGCTTCAATACCCATATATGGAACTCAAGTTATTGCAATTCAATAACACTTTTTTTCACAACTCTATAATAAAAAACTTAACATGTAAATATTACAACAGCGTCTTAAAAAAACAATTTTTAGCAACATCAGTCGATTGGCACTTGCTACTGGCAGGATTTCTGGCTAAATATGACAGTAGGTTAACGGCAAAGGAGCGGCTAAATCCGTAGATATTATCCGCGACGTTGCTAAATGGCATGTTGACACTTCATGTAAAAAAATTATCTATATTGAAACGACTCGCAAATAAAAATAAATAGATTTGAGCGTAATCAAAACACACAACAAATTATTACGTAACGGATTGGAACATTATATTGCTTAACTCAACTAATAATTATATTATATACTTTATTGGTTAAACAGGCGCTAACACGGCATCTAATCCACCTTTTTGGTTCCAATTCGCCTTTTTCAACTTCACCGGCCAATTATTTACCAGCCCTTTTTGAGTCGATCTACTTTTAAAAAAAATAAAAGAGTTATAAAAAACTAAAAAAAAGTCATAAATAAAAAGCGCCCCAAACGGGAATCGAACCCGGGACCTATGGCATCAAACAAAATTTTTTTCAATTTTAAAATTTCTTTTTTATTTTATCTATTATTTTCACATGACACCTATTTTATTTGGCCTAGAGCCCCTGGAGCTAATCTCCTCCAGTTCGATAGCGCAACTACCTCCCTGGATTTAATTGCATTACCCTGGTGCCCTAAAACCGGGGACGCAGCCCCGGCGGGTCGATGGCAGGACCCCTAATGGTGAAAATGCGTTGAATTTTTAAAATCACTACACTCACGTGCCGGCAGGAGCCTCTACGGGTGTTCTCAATGTTATATTACTCTATGAGTATGACATTAGGTTTTATTGACATTGTTTAAAAATCATGAATCAGAATGCGTTTGACATTTGGGGAAAAAGCTGCCAAAAAACCCCATTAAAATTGAAGGTACAAGGTAGCACGCGACTTACGACCGTTCAGGTGACTTGAAGCATACGCAGGGCAATCCTGTCTCGTTTGTAAATTAAACGAGGAGTTTTGTATATTTATTTTAATTTTAAAACAAGATTTTGCATGTACGTCGTTTGTCGAAATGAAAGAGGCCACTGCTTAAATTATGTTTCTGTCGTTATTTATAGTCCAGGCCAGCTCCCTTAGCAAGCTCCTCTCACTGCATTAGTGGGCGTTTTGTTGAGTTTGTGTGCGCGTTGTAGGAAAATTTTTTGTGTAGTGCTGAGTTTCAAGTCCACTAGCAGTCTCCTCCCATTGAAAGTGGGCGGAGCCTAACCAGCAGATTTGAGAACTCTAGTGTAGTGTTTGTCTGTCCATTGTGTGTGTGTTATTATGTGTTTAATTGTATTGTGTAATCTGTCCGTGTTTTAATTGAGGGGGGTGTTGTGTTAATGCAACATTGGGAGGGGCTGGTGCCAGAGAGGCAGCCTGGAGTACAAAGGTCTATGTTTAATGTGTATGTTATCGTCATGTCTTTTTTCTGTTATGTTCGTTGTCAAAGGTGAATTGTGAATGTTATGTAAGTAGAATTTCGTCGAGATGTCTATTATACGATTCCGTATGTCGTCTGATGCTATATCCACAGTTCCACTCAATTGCTTATAAAGTTCAGTTAATCTAGTAACTGTAGAATAGAAGCCAGCGTACGTTATCCCACAGAACAATAAGGTTATGCCCAGACCAGTCTTCGTTTCACAGAAAATATAGCTACCCATCAAAAGCAATTTGGCAACAGTGGAGGATAACATCTACGGATATAGCCGCTCGTAACGGCAAACTATGCGTATGATATGTGCTGTCATCTTTCGTAAAATAACGAAACTACGGTTCATGAGCATATTACCAACATGCGCACGCTGTATTCATCTACCTTATAAGGACCTTTTTCGTTTCCCGAAATTTATATTTTTGTGTTAGCTTGACGTGGAAGATATAAAGTACTTACTTTGATACGTGGAAGTAAAAATAATATGAAAAATCGAATAGGCAATGGATGTTATTTTTAGGTGGATCGATGACATTTCTTCTCTCTGAACATGCATCCTGTTCAAAAAATATTTAAGAAATCGATACACTAACATAACGACCCATATGATCAACCAAGTGTAGACATCAAAGACAGTTAATAAGTTAGCAATAGAGAAAATCTGCTGAGCTTTCGCAACTAACACTACTTGGCGGGAGATGCGATGTGGATAAGCGATTACTTGTAAGTACTTTTCGTACAAAAAACTGCCAAAAGATGTCAAATTGGCCTTCTTATTTATGACATCAGACTGAAACTGACTAAATGTGCTAACTTCTTTATACTCAGCTGACCCATTCAAGTGCTTTATAAATAATTTTATGAATTCAATATCTGTGCTATGATATTCTCCATCTTTTTTAAAAGAATATGGAGGAGCATATATAACTGTCAATTTAAATTTGGATCCATATACATTATTTATCTTACTGGGGAAATAATTTGTATATTTGCCTTTGTTTGAAATTGTGAAATTCTCTATCTCGTCTCTAAATGGATTGTAACTTAATATGCGCAGTACTTTGGATGAATTAACGTGCACAATTAGAAAATTTGAAACTTGATGCGACATCCAAAGAGACTTTGCCTGGCTACTAAAAGTGTTCTTATTTTCATAGACAGAATTGGTTACAACAAATACATATTTCGCTTCCGAAGTCCACCTTGATAAGTTGTTAAACATTTTTTGTGCCACAATGCTAATACTTTCCACTTGATTTAAAAGTGCTATTGTGCAGGAAAAAAAGTTTGTGTCATTATCTGCTTTGGCAATTTCAGTAAATATCTCCACGGTAAAGGGAGAATTCGATTTATTAGAAAACCAATCTGTAATAATTTCTTTTGCTACTACAGAATCATTGTCCATAAACAATCCCACTTTTGAGTTATCAATTATTGAACCAGAAGATGTTAGGCAACTTTGTAAGAATTGGCTTATGTTTGACACATTGCTCAATTGCTCTATGTTAAAAGAATTTACGGTTTGGAAAAGAAATATGTAGTTGATCAACTTGATCAACAGACACCTCATTTTAAAATATAAATGATTATTCTACCTTGTTCTGATATTAAAATAAAATGAACAAAAAAACTAATCAATATAATGTATTAAACGTTCTGCCTTGTGCCTATATTATATTTTTCTAATCTAATAATCCAGCGTTTTAATTTAATTTCACTTATATTAAATTAAAAAAAAATGTTACAGTAAAATACGATTATCTATTAAGCAAATAGGTACAGTACATATTATTATGCACACATACTAGGTGTCCCACTTATAATGGAAAGAGGCTTATATTTTTCTCACTTCTTAATTAATTTAATAAACCTTCAGCGATTATTTCACTTCAAAACTAATGTCAAAAATCGATTTGGCATCCTTCAAAACGACCACATACAAGGTTTCAATAAATTGACACCACCAGTGCGTATGACTAATATTATTTTTTATTTCTTTGTAATAGTTATTTATGATATAAGTGTTAAAAATACATTTAACACAAATATCATACAATATATTTTCTACAAACGGCAATAAAAAACATACAATAATTGAAAATTAAATATTTAGAATCTCTTACATCCAGGTAGTTTCCAATAGCAACGTATATTAATATTAAATTAGTTCACATTTGTCAATAAAACCTAGCAACCATCATTGTTGGCTGATTTGTTTACAGAAAAATTGAAAATTTGAAAGGTCCTGTCAGTTTTATTAAAACGCTAGCACTGGCTGTTGTGATTTGCCAAAAATGCAAGAAATACAAGAAATCGATCCACTTATAGACATAGAAAAAACTGCTAACAGAGCTACCTTGGATTCACTGCCACGAAAATCAAAAATTCAATACGAGATTGCTCATAATAAATTTATAAAATGGTGCGAAAACAAAGTATTCTGAAAAGTATTCCGAAAACATATTCCTGGCCTTCTCTTTGGTCTCATTATTCAATGATCAAAGCCATCCTACGTGTAAATAACGGCGTAGATATCAGCAAACATTTTAAATTGATTTAAAAACTTGACGCGTCAAGGAGAGGGTTACCAGTTTCTGAAGTGCGCACCGGATGATGAGTACCTTCTAATGAAGGTAGCTACGATTATAGGAGTATTTGGTGCCTGCCGCAGGGAGGAGCTTTGTCAGTTGACCCTTGGAAGATATGGAGACTTAATTAGTTATTAAAATATCAGATACCAAAACCAAGGTAAAGTAAAATCTGGTCTTATCTGGCGGGTTTACGATTTAACAAAGACATACTTTCAATTTTTCTTTTCTTTTATTGCGTTTAATCATACTAACCAAATAAAATCCGTCAGACAAATACGACAGACTTATGCAATTTTGGCATGAAAGAAAAGGATAGGTATTTTATTTAATTTTCAGCGATTCACAAAAGTTTGTACCTGCCCAAGTACCTGCCACCTTCGTCTTGATATAAAGATGTCAGTTTTGTGACTTTGACAGTTTGTGACAAAATGAAAAAATTTTCTGGGTTTTTGCATCCCAAGCAAAAAAAATGGTACTTAATCTGATAAGCTATTTCGAAAATGCAAGAAAAAGTGGAAATTCGCCAACCAATATTCAGGAAACAGCAGCCAAAGCACTGGAAATTAGTTTAAGGGCTGTGCAGAGAATTGCGCATGAAAAAAAACATAACATAATACCCAAGAATACTAAAAAATGTAAACGAAGAAAGCCAAAGACTGAGGATTTAAGCGAAAATATTAAAATGGGAGTTCGAAATGTGATTTACGATTTATACAGATCAAAAACCAATGTAACTCTTCCAGTTTTACAAGAAAAATTAAAAATTCGGGGTGTTTTGGAAATTGGACTTGAAGCGCTATCAAAATTAATAAAAAAGTTAGGTTTTCGCTATAAAAAAGACTGGTAAAAAAAAAAGTGCTTATATCCAAAATGTAGGTAATTTTATTGTAATAACGACTCCGCGAGCGGAAAACCATTTTTTTAATTGGAAATATAAAAAAAATGTGAAAATAGTCGACCGAAAAGCACAGTGACAGTGACAAGTGAGGTTATGTTTCTCTAGCTGTTAGTCACTCGACAAAAATTGTAATAATTATAGACTTATATTGGTTAAACAGGCGCTAACACGGCATCTAATCCACCTTTTTGGTTTCAATTCGGTATGTGTTACATAAATCAACAAGAGTTTTTCATTTTTTTTTTCATTTTTGTCACAAGCGGGTACCCTATTTTCACATTTTTTTTATATTTGCAATTAAAAAAATGGTTTTCCGCTCGCGGATTTGTCGTTTAGAAATTACGTGCTACATATTGCAAGAAACATTTTTAATTTTATTAACCATTTTTGAGAGGGTCCCCTAAAGTCCATAATTACCAAAGACTGTAACCGAAGATTTTTATGTGAGCAGCCACAGATAGTGAGTCAGCGTGTTCAGTTTTTAAAAAATTATACGGAGAATTACAAATCGAAATTTAGAAAAGATATTTTCAAATTAAAGTGGTTCAAAATCTTGGCAAGATGATTCTGTGAAAAGCGTGAAAAGGAAAAAGGGATGTGGCAAGGGAAAGCGGTTCATTATTTTACATGCTGGTTCTGTAACAGGATATGTTCCAGGTGCAAGCTTAATTTTTTCTTCAACATCAAAAAGTGCTGACTATCATGATAATATGAATTGCGAAATGTTTGAAAAATGGTTAAAAGTCCAATTGATACCAAATTTGGATTCTCCGTCTTTAATTGTATTAGATAATGCACCATATCATTCAAGAATTTTAAATAAACAGCCTACTTCATCTTGGAGGAAAAATGATATTTATGAGTGGCTTGAAAAACACAACCAAAATCCTTCACCAAATATGCTTAAATCGGAACTCCTATCAATGGCAAAGTCTCTTAAAAAACCAAGAATATACGCGTAGATGAAATATTGCGTGAATATGGCCATGAGGTTCTACGACTGCCGCCATATCATTGCCAGTTTAACGCAATAGAATTAATATGGGCCGGGGCAAAGTCTTATTATGAAAAACATGTAGGTGATGGTCTTAAATCCGACCAAGTACAAATAGTTTGGCAAGATTCTTTGGATCATATTACACAAGAGTACTGGAAGAAATCAGTGGAACATACAGAAATATTAATAAGGGATTGGTGGGATCGAGAACAAGTACTAGATGTCGAAGTAGCGCCAATGATAATTGCTCCATTCGAAGACGACTCAGACGACGAGGACTTTTCAGATTTTATAAGTGACGATGACAGTTTTTAGTCTATAATTAGTTTATAAACGATTTTCTTTGTTTACATTTTTTAGTATTCTTCGGTATTATATTATGCTTTTTTTTATGCACATTATTCTGCACAGTCCTTAAACTAATTCCCAGTGCTTTCGCTACGGTTTTCTGCATATTGGTTGGCCAATTTCCACTTTTTCTTTCATTTTTGAAATAGTTTATCAGACTAAATGCCATTGAATTTTTAGGTTTTAGTAGTAAAATTGTTAAAATAAATTACACTGTTTATTATTGTCGTTTTTAGTAAATACATTTAAGGTATACTATTTACAGGGATGGCGAACCAATGGCACGCGACATAAAATTTTGGCTCGCCACCGATCACAAAGTTTACTATGAATTATTATATTACAAATTGCGATGGCACGTCTATGGGCTCATTAAACACTTCTTTAGAAAAAATGCACGTTAATACATAAAGATTCGTCACCCCTGTACTATTATGTACATAATTTTTGCAAAAATAATAATATTATATCTGGCTATCTTCACGACTTCACGACAGTTAAAATAATAAAACTATGTATCTTTTCTCCGGGTATATTGATACCTACATAGTCTCACAGCATTTTGATATAAGCTGTGGAATTTTCGAATTGATTTATATGATCCGTGAACTTTGGACCCGCATTTTAAGACCGGTTTAGACTTTATACGTTTCTTTCTCCCACTTATTTTTAGCGGGGCGCTTATTGGCTTAACAGGGGCAAAATACGTGTAAAATAAATTTGGGATTTGATACCTCACCGGCTCTAGTAGCTTTTTCTCGTTGACTTTTGAAGTAGGTAACCTATTAAATTGGAAATATTTTTTTAGCCTGATATTACACAACACAAATTTAGCCAATGTGTAATTTGATTTTTTTTTATATTTAATTTATTATTATCTGGTGAAATATACTAAAATTTGTTTAATTTATTTAACATTTCATCGACATTTTTGGTGGTCGCTAGTCAGGGGTTTTACTGTATATTGTTTATATAATTTTCCACCATCATTTTGGTTATTAAATTTGTTCAATGTAAAACTATTGTCATTTTCCACCAACAGTTTTCTCTCTACTGCTAATAATAACTGCAGCACTACTTTGGTCTCCTGAAGATGAAGGTTACTACCTTTGAAACATGTAGAGACAATTTAACTTTAAAATTGAGCCTTTAATAGCTCACTATTAAATTAGTGGAGAAAGACTTTTAGCCTTTTTTTCCCCTTTCCCTAAAACTATTGTGTTAACCGTCTGCAATAATACGAACGCACCCCTGAGAAATTAATTTTGGAACGAGACCTGTCATTTTTATTATGACTGATAACTGATAGTTTCAAGTTAACAGTTAACCTATTAACATTCAATTTTATGGAAAATCAGCTGTCCATATACGGCCATATTGGTTTTTATTTAAAACATTTTGATGAGCTCTGGAATTTTCGAATTGATTCATATAATCGGTAACCTTTGGACCCGCCAGATAAGACCAGATTTGACTTTACCACGAAATTTCACTATCGTTGAAAAATTTTATTTGGATTTTTATCGAAAATATACTGATCTTCGTCCAGCAGATGTCGTACATCGGCGGCTCTTCTTAAAATATGTAAAAGGTAAATGTACCAGAAATCCGGTCGGAATTAATACGTTCGGAAAATTTTCTGCTGCTATAGCAAGATTTCTGCAACTTCCAAATTCAACACTCTATACGGGGCATTGCCTTCGCCGTTCCTCTGCGAGCTTACTTGCCGATGCCGGAGCAAATTAGACGACAATTAAGCGGCATGGGGGATGGAAATCCTCAACCGTTGCGGAAGGGTACATCGTGGATTCCTTGGAAAATAAAAATTCTATTGCTCGAAAATTGCTTACGTACAAACGACATCAGCCGGTGATGCTTCAACATCAACTGGACATGCTGCTGTTTCTGTTCAATTCCCTTTAACCGCGAAGAACAGCAGAACTGAGGAAGGAATTCATTTTTCAAATTGTACTATTAATATAAGTGTAAATAAATAAAATATAAATGTTTTTTGACGTTTTTTTGAAAACACTAGTGCCTTAAAGTAGGTATTTTAAGGCACTAGTGGCCTTAAAGTAACATTTTTAAGGCTAGTAAACAGTGTTAAAAGTTCCATTTTTAACACGTTTGTAGAAAAAAATATTTACGTATCTAAATAGACGCTATAAGGAACAAGTTAGTCATGTGACTGCAATTCCCTAATCTTACCCTAAAGTCCGTCTATCTATCTTACAAACTCATTATAAATGCTAATCCCGTACAGTCATAATAACCTGTTGTGTGGAGTGTAAAATTCGGTCATCTGATCTGGGGATTCCAGGTACGGATCTATTTAAAGGCTATTATATTAGTAAAATAAATAGTTATTTAAATATGCTGATTTTTAGTTTCAAAATTCAGTTAGATGTTTGTATTGGTTTAGACAAGAAGTTATTTGTTGCCAATTAAACGTGATATGTAAGAATGTTTCGTCCGTGGAAAGAAACCAGTACGCCAAGTGGATCTACGGGTCGTGATAAAAACCAATTAAAGCGCGATATTTTATCAGTTGACACAAAAAAAGTAATCTTCGACGTTTACACCACCCCTCTTGAACGTGGTTTTTCATAATATGGTGCAGTGAAGGAAGCGGCAGCTTTGACACGCAGGCCAGTGAGCACAGTGTAGTTTATTGTAAATAAACCTATAGTAGAGAGAAGAAAGAGGAAAGACTCTCTTACTTTTAAGAAACTGGACGCGACGGATGTCGATATAAATATACGTATAAATCTTTGTATGCATGAAAATGGTGGACATTTTGAGCAATTTTTAAAATATTTCTATTTATTTATGTTTATGATTTAGTTCTTTTTTCTTTTTTTTGTAAAAACTTATACGTATTAAGTAATAAATTCAATTTTCTCGAAAACCGTCAGAGGAATCGAGTATTATCAAGAGTACCTTTTCTGTAGCAAATAAGTTGGTTCATCTGAATTTTGTGCCCAAACCCCTCTTGTTCAATTGGCAGAGAAATCTGAAACAAGCAATTAGTGTGCTCTACGCCCATGGACTGATATTAATCAGAATTGTGACATGGTTTTTTTTGCCCCATAAAGTCAAAGTGAAGTGTGCACTTTATTTAATGCTAAATATCCGGAAAATCAAATTTCACAGGGCACTGTTAGTAAAATATTCCGACGATGAAAAATTGGATATTGGATTATCTCTGCAGGATAATCCGCATGTTTCAACAGTTTCATTGGCTGAAAATTATGATATATCTTGAGGTACTATTGGAAGATTTTTGAAAGCAGAAAAATACCACCCTTGTAAAGTATGTCTTGTCCAAGAGCTTTTAGAAGATAACTATGATAGGCGTTTGCAATTTTGCGAAGAAACGATGAGACGGTGTGACGAGAATAATAGGTTTCCTCAGAACATATTATTATCGGATGAAGCTACTTTCTATTTAAACGGGGTGGTTAATAGATATAAGTATCGTTTCTGGAGTCAAGAGAATCCACGATGGATATTTGAAGCGCATACTTAGCGGCCCCAGAAAGATCCAGATATACCTAATGAAACAATTTGGTTTCAGCAAGATGGTGCTCCCCCGCATTTTGGTGTCAATATGAGAAGATATTTAGAACAGATATTTCCAGGTCTGGATTGGATGACGTGGTACAACTGAATGGTCACCGAGGTCCCCAGACTTAACGCCTCTAGACTATTTTCTTTGGGGATATTTAAAAGAAAAAGTTTACCAAAATAGGCCAAATAATATTGAAGATTTGAAAAAAAAATTAGATTGGAGACACAAAACATACCGGCTGAAGCCATTCGAAATTCTGGGAGCATGCCAAGTAGAGGGTGGAGGACATTTCCAGCATTTGTCACGTTAAACCACCTTTTTGTTGTGTTTTGTTTTGCTTCGTTACATTTTTATTTTTTTTTTGACAAAATAAATAACAAATAAACCATAACTATTGTTTGTCACATTGTCACAAAATGTCAGAATGTCAAACAATGAAGATGTCTTACCTTGAAAGTTAAAAGGAACATCAATGATTTTTCATTTCCGCTTATTTAAATAGGGATTTTTTTTTTTAATTTTAACAGTCGCCATTTTGAAATAGCTTGACAGAATCGCGCCAAAATTTATGAGCATACTGTACGAGATATTAGGTTTCAAATGATGATTCACAAGCTGTATGTTTCCATTTAACAAAAAGACCGATGTCTTCATTTCTTTGACAAATGTCTATAAAAAAACAAACGAATAACGTCAAAATGTGAGTATATATAAAACTAAATTGACGTGTCCCAGCATTTTCCCCAAAAGTTACAGGTTAAGGCTATATTAATTTTATTCCGGACTTCTGGGCAGCCCTGTATAATATTGGTTTTCTTGGACGGGTAGACGTCTTTATTTGCTTTTTTATAATTCATTTTAGTAAGGATATTATTGACCGCGATTTGTTTGATTAAGTTTAGTTCTTTATTATAATTTTTCACAGACATAGGAATATTAAATAATCCAAAAATCATACTATTATAAGCTGCCATTTTATGTTACATTGGGTGATGTGATTTGTTATGAATAGTTATATCATTGTGTGATGGTTTGTGAAATATGGAAAAATCTAATTTATTATGCAGACGTTTTATAGTTAGTTTCAAAAATTAATGGAATGATTGATTTCCTTTTCAAGGGTAAGTTCAATTCTTGGGTGTATGGAATTAATGAAGTTAAAAAAAAATTAGTTTAATTGTCTGTCTGACCCAGTGAATGATATAAAATATCATCCACGTATCTAAACCAAAATTGGCAATTTTTAGCTAACGGGTGGTCATGTATGATATCTTTAATATTATCTATAAAAATTTCGGCCAATAAGGGGCTGCTTAGTGAGTTACCCATAATTAAACCGTCGGTAGAAGTATATAAGGAACCATTAAATTGAAAATAGTTTTGTTTAAGGCATACTTGTAATAAATTAATTATTTCATCTATAACAATTTGATTAACCAGATTCTTTTTTAATAAACATTCAACTAAATCGATTGTCTCGGTGGTATACTAGGAAATAAGTTTTTGACATCGAAAGAGATAAGTTTGGCATTATTTGGAATATTGATGTTCTCGATCTTAGAAATCAGATCATATGAGTTCTTAACGCTATACTTAGGTAAAAAATTAGAATACTTATTTAGAATACCAATTATATAATAAATAAAGACACACTAAGTCTCGGTCTCAGTCAAAATATAATTTTAGTTAACCCCCAATTAGCTTATTTGATATTTTAGTGGAAGGAGCAGAAACAAAAGAAACAACAGGTCTAATAGGATAATTTTCTTTGTGTAATTTGATCAAAGAATATAATTTCGGCGGTTGAGGGTTCATTACTTTTAATTTAAATTTTTCCGCGTCATTTAAAATTGCGTCTTAACCTTCTATTGTTGATTTCAGTTTTGTATGACAAAATTCGATCTTTATGTAGCATTTTATAGCTGTCTGAATCTAAGAAATTTAAAGTTTTGTTGATACAATCTTCTTTATTCATGCTAATTACTGTTTTGCCTTTATCAGCTCGGGTAAAAATAATGCCATTAATGTGTGCTTTTGACTTAATATTTTTTGCAATATTTAAATCATAACTATATGAGGAAATAAATTTCTCTTTTTTAATTATGCTAGCCGTCTGATGTTTCAAAAGGTCTTTGTTTTGTAAAATCTTACGGCTAATATTTAAAGCAACTTCTGTTTCAACTCATAAAATTTCCAAACTAGATACGTTAATGTAAAATTAGATAATTATTCCTTATCTAATTGGAGCAAATTAGAGTTAATGGTAATAAATAAGACTCACGTGAATTTATCACCTGGGTCATTACAATGTAATTCATTCAACAGTGCTTGTTACCGGGCCGACAAGAAAGATTCGGGATCATGAAACAAAGGTAAGAATTACTGATCTGAATAAGAATAAATTTATACAGTGTACTCACCGGGGGGATTCCGCCCCCTTACTTCATTCTGTCCATTATACAATCTTAGGCTTGTCTGTATCTATTTCCAGTAATTATGTCATGTACCATATTGTTATAGTTTACCTATTACGCATCTTCAACAACTAGCTAGTGTCACCCTAAAATAAGTCAAGGCTTCCCCGGACACCCAACTGCCGCTAAACAGTTAGCATCCCAACAAATTGAGCAAGGGGTACATTTAATGTTCTCCGTTACCTATTTGTGTCAATCGAGTCACGGTAAGAACCCCTAAAACTTACATGCATGTCAACGACTCGAAGGAACAGCGCTCGTACATTATGTACAGGGGCTTTCTTCACAAGCGTGCATTTGTACGTTCTACACCAGCGTGCACTTGTACATTCTCATCGCCTCAATACTTGTACGTACCACATATGATTATTAACCATCATAATTATATTCAATTCACCTCTATATTCACACACGTCTTAAAAACGACTCCCCTTTACCTATCACTAGTACCAGGAATATTCCTCTCAATCTCCCTCTCTTTCCTGTTTATGTTCGGCCTCGATAATATAAACATGGCATAAAATATTAAGAATACACTGCTTTAAAGAAATATGCTTTATTAACTAATTTATAAAAATACGTTCCTTACATTAACCTCACTAAAGTGATTGTAATTGAAACCTTAATCAAATAATTTTAATTTATCTTCTGTGTTTGATAAATTAATAAATCGATCGAAAAATTTATGGTCAGAATAAGTAACATTATTTGTATTATTGTTGAAATCCTTTGGTTTTTTTAATATTAACTTATTTTATTTTTTTTTGTGTTTGTTTGTTTTTTCATGTTGACAATAGGTAGATATATAGTGAAAATTACAACACATACCTACGTGTTTCATTTGAAAAGTTTTTTAAAATGTATTTTCATCAAGTTAAGGCTAGTACGATCAAAGTAATTTTTATTTGTTTTTATATTCGCTTCGGATCATTTAGAAGCTTAATTTGTTTTCAGAAAATCCACAAAATTCGATAAGACACTGTGCAATATATCTTGGCAAATGTTGCACAGTATCTGGTTTTTAAAATTCTGAAACGGCATAAATTCCAAGACTTTAAATTCAGAAAAGTTCAAAAATTAACAGAAGAACAGAAGCAATGACGTTTGGAGTTTTGCCGTCACATGACAAACATCCTCAACAATAACCCCAATTTGTTTGAGAACATTATATGGACCGATGAATCTTCTTTTAATGCGGCTTTAGCTTCGAATCCCAAAAACACACACTTCTAGGCATCGCAGAATCCGCATCTTCCAGTTGAAGTGATACGTTCTGGGTGGGTATCAGTAAACGTGTGGTGCGGCATAGCGCAAAACAGAATAATCGGTCCAATTTTCATTTATAGATCTTTAAATGGAGTTATATATCGTGAAATGCTTGCACATAAAACAGAGGATATTCTTGAAACTTTTCCTCTAAACGCCGCAAGGAATTTTATATGGCAGCAAGATGGTGCTCCAGGTCGCAGTGTTCTTCCAGTTACAGAATACCTCAATGAGAATTATGATATTTGGGAGGGACGATTGCATGGCCTCTCAATAGTCCCGACTTAATACCATTAAACACATTTCTTTGGGGCTACCTCAAAGACAAGATATCTGCATCCAGACCAAATAGTGTTGCCGATTTGCAGGAACAAATTCAAATTGAAATTGACTCTCTTAACTTCGGTAGGCCAGATATGATTGCTAATGCAAGAGAAAAACTAAAAGAGGGTTACCAATTCTGCATTTTAATGAACGGTGGCCATTTTGAGCAATTATAAAAATAATATATATGTTGTGTTATGTTTTAATTTCGTTTCAAAACGGTAAAAAATAACCTCAACAACCACTATATATTTAAAAAGAGGACAAAATGCTTTAACTGATACAATACAAAAATAGAGGCTATTCCATTTGAAAAAACTGTCACTTGTCAAAGAACTGTCAATTCCGATACTCAGTTGTTTTCGTTCATTCCATTTTCTGAAGGTTCCGTGAAAATGCTATAACTTTTCTAATTCAACAATTTCCCTAAAACCAATAATAATGGAGATATATATTGGGCAAAATATACGCGAATTACGTAGTACCTTCTTATCTTAACTCAAAAAATGAACAATTCCTAGAACCGAACTAAGTATTGTTGGGTTATTTTGTGAAATATACCGATTTCATCGGTCATCTGAAACCGTTACAATATATTTGCAGGCGTTGAGGTGCAATGATATAGTATAAAAATACAATTATTCTGAGGCGGCTTTCTCTCTTAGTTGCTGCTTAAAACTGCGTATTGAATATTGTTGAGGAGGTTTTATTTAATTTAGGCTATTTTTGGTTTAAGCTAATAATCATAATTTAGTAAGCCCATTTTCTAAGTTCCAATGGAATGGTATTAAAATAATAATCTTAGAATAACGTTTTGCTATTTCCTTTATTTTAATATCGAACTAACAACGTAAGGTAAGTACAATAATAATTCCCTTCAGATAAAACCAAATGTCGGGTGGATGGATCCAAACAGTAAATAGTAAAGGAAGCTCGTCGTAAACTTGATCTAGCATAGTGCAGCCAGCTAGCCAATGTTATTAATGGTTGCTTTGGGATCTCATTTGGTTAAAAACTAGTTTTCTCAAAACATAACAAGTTATTTACTTGAAGCCCATGAATTTTATCTTAAAATGTAGCGAAAAATATGTAGCAATAGCCTTGAACACGCAATGAAGATTAAAACCATCATTAAAACGTGAATTAGTACGTTGATACACCGGTTTATTACTCGTAGGTTTGACAAATAACTCCTCGTTTCTCGTCACACCACATGTTACTCCAGCCCAACCCTAGGGCAGTAAATCTACCAATCGGTTTCGTTAACTGCATACAGGCTTGAACAGCTCCTAAAAATTAAACTGGTTTAAAATATTAAGTAGGTAAGGGGCAAAGGGTGTAAGAATAATACAACTGCGCCTTATACCGGGTTAGTAGAAAATAAATTCAAAACCGCTAAAGCTGCGCTTAAAAAATTCGGCAGTTAGAGGTTTCTTGGCATGCGGAATTAAAAAATGACATCGGCACTGTTGCCAGATTTCCTAGTTTTGCGCAACACATTGTCGTCTCGTTATTTTAAATTGAATGCCCCATTTATTTTTACTCCAATGAATTGGACGTCTCAAGCTTAACAAGATCCTGATTTTTTAAAATTTGATCTCTACTAGTTGTTAAGATATGACAACACCGCATTTTTAGTCAAAAGTACTGGAACGCTTAAATATCTTCAAAACCGCTAAAGCTGCGCTTAAAAAATTTGGCAGTTAGAGGTTTCTCGGCATGCGGAATAGAAAAATGATATCGGCACTGTTGCCAGATTTCCCAGTTTTGCGCTACACATAGTTGTCTCGTTATTTTAAATCGAATGCCCCATTTATGTTTACTTCAATGAATTTATTTATATTTATTATTTATACTTTAGTTGTTAATTAAATGCTCAAAGTGGGCCCCATTCTTTGCCAGAGAGTACCTAAGTCTGGAAACGGCTTAATAACATGACAATTTATTGGTCGATTTAAACCAAATTTGGTACAGTTGTGTAAGAGGATCTGACGCACCGAATGATGATATTGGCGTTGTTGCCAGCTTTTCAGTTTGTCTGAAATTCGAACAAATTTTATATTTTTATATGTAACACCCTGCATATTTTTTCATTTGCAGTTTTTACTATAAATTTGTTACACTTATAATGTTAATGTTATACTGTATAACATACTTTGTTCCTAATATCAGTAGTTTTCGAAATAACGACGTGTTCTGAAAATATCAACGAATTGTGTTTTATTTATTAATAAATAAAACGCCCGTTCAGTTTTGATGTAAAGTCATAAAAGCTGTAATTTTTACATGCAAAAATGTCTTTAGCTGAAAGTGAAAGAATTACAATTCTTATGATGAGAGGATATGGCGGTAGGGTCAGGTCTTACGAAGAGGTTAAAAATCTATTTAATGGCGCATTTCCAAACCGAAATCCAATTTCAAAAGCAAATGTTCTACAAATTGTCCGACAGTCCGACGATTCAAAGAAACTGTAAATTGTAGAGATAGGCGACAATCAGGACGACCAGCAGTGGTAGATGAAGAGAGAAGTTTAGAAATTTTACAACATATTTTTGAAACCCCTGTTTCTTCATTAAGAAAGTTTCTTAAGTAAGTGACTGCTTCAAATCCGTCCATAATATTTTAATAAAACATAAATATCGCCTTTTTAAAATTCATGTAGTTCAAGAGTTATCAAAAGATGATTATGAGCAGAGAATTAAATGTTGTGATCTTATGATGTCAAGGTTTGACCAAAATAACCAGTTTTTCAAATTTATAGTATTTTTGGACGAAGCAACATTTATGTTAAATGGTAAAGTCAATAGACACAACTGTAGGTTTTGGGAAAACGAAAATCTCCACTGGATGAGAGAAGGTCATACACAACGCCCTGGTAAATTAAATGTGTGGGCTGGGCTTCTCGGTAACCAGTAGATCGGTCAATTTTTTATTGATGGAAATTTGACATCACAACTTCACCTTCAGCTCTTGGAAACGCAAATAGTGCCTACTATACAAAATGTGATGGGTCCAAATTATGCAAGTACATTCTTCCAAAAGGACTGAGCTCCTCCCCATTTTGGTCAACACGTGCGTGAATTTTTGAACAACACTTTTCCAAATAGGTGCATCGGTAGAGGGGGTACAATCGAGTGGCCACCTAGGTACCCTGATATGTCGCTTAACGACTACTTTTTATGGGGACACTTGAAGAACAGAGTTTATACCACAAAACGTCAAGATTTGGCCGATTTGCAGCGTCGAATTTTGAAAGAATTTGAATTAATAACGCCAGAAATGATTTACAACACAATTTTATTTTCAATGAGCAGACTGTCAATATGTACAGGGAAAACAGTTTGAGCATTTAATATAAAAAAAAAAAATTCTAAATTGTACTCGTTATTTCGAAAACTACTGATATTACGAACAAAGTATTGTTAGCTATTTTTCCTTGCAAGCTAATCCGGCCTTTTGCTTCCCTTTGCTAAATCAAACACTGGTAGTAATATATAACAAAGTTTAATGGGCGTCAAGTCTTCTTACAAGATTGATTCTCTTTTCTAACTATTTCGGCACACTCTAATAACTAATTCTACTATTTTAAACTACTTTTCCAAACTCTAGCGGCACGCGCCCGTCCATTTTTTCGACCATCTTTTTCTTCGACTCCCGTTCTCTCTTTCCTTTCTCTCACTCTTTCACTTCAACCTGTACTTCCGATTCGAGTTTGGCGGACTTTTTGAATAAACATAAAATCTCTAACAGTATGCTATATCAAAAGTGTAACAAGTTTAAAGTAAAAACTATAAATTAAAAAATATACAGGGTGTTACATTTAAAAATATAAAATTTGTTAGAATTCCAGATAAACTAAAAAGCTGGCAACAACGCCAATATCGTCATTCGGTGCGTCAGATCCTCTTACACAACTGTACCAAATTTGGTTTAAATCGACCAATAAATTGTGATGTTATTAAGCCGTTTCCAGACTTTATACACACACTGTATATAGTGAATTCTAACTAGTAACTGTATATTCCAACTAACATAGCATCTGTCCCTATCCTCTCTTGGCAAGGAAAACTCATACCTCCTGGCGGTCCTGGCTGGACAAAGACAATTTTTTGAAATTTTTTTCGGCAAAATGAGCATTTCTTTTACCGAAATACCATTTTAAAAACACTAAGTGTATGTGTTCTTTCCAGGCGAAGTCACGGGTACAAACCTTTCATCGACATAAACTATCATAAACAAGCTGTAATATAATATACTATTTAATCGAATTAAAAATTTACAACAATCCGCATTTTAATTATTTAGTAGAAGCGACGCCTATGGTCAGGAGGTTAGTGCTTTTTTATGTCATCAAATTAAGCTTGGAACAACTATATTATTATAACAAAGGGGGTGGTGCCATTTGAAATTTTAAAGTGGTGGTGTTGGGCGCCTAGGGGTGACAGACTTCTTGACTAAAGTATGGTGGTTCTAGTTCCATATTATTATTGTTTGTTATAGAGTTGATTAAGAACAAAAATTTGAAGACAGTAAATAACATTATTATTTTTGCGATTTTCGAGCGCAGTTTTTTAAAATATGGAAGAAACTCCAGCCGAAATTCAAAAAGAGGCGGACCCGGTGTGTTCATTTATTATTCCTCACAAGTCAGGAGAAAGAATTTGAACCCACTAGTGAGCTATAAGCATAACCCACTTGTGAGATATAAGCTACTTTATTAGTCTAAAATCGAACTAATAATGTTCACTTTATGTGTAAGTGTTGGATAATAGAATATTATATACCTAGGGTGAGAAGTGAGATATCACTGACAAAGCACTTTCATAAACTGAGGCGCGTAGCGCCGAGGGATATAATGTGCGAGGTATATATATAATTTTTTCTACTACTACTACTAACAGCCGAACTAACATCAAACGACCTCATTTTTATTTTAAAAAAGTTGTCAACGGAACGAATAAAACAATTGAAACTGATGGGTTTCAATTAACGTCATTATTCCAAAATAATTATGGCCACCTTTTGAAGGTATTAAGTAAAAGTTTTGCAATAAAATATTTAAATATGGCTGAGAATCTTAGCGAGCAAAGCGACAGTGATTTAGAAATGGAAAATTGTACCCCGGCAGAGCTCCAAGAGGCAGCGGCTAGTGCGAGCCATGATTTGTTGCCTAAAAAATCAAAACGACTTCATCTGAAGGCATACACTCAATTAAAGAAATGGTGTCAAGAAAAAAAATCGTTAAAATTACTGAAAATGTCATGCTGGCCTATTTTAAGGAAAAATCGGAACACAATAAGGTATCAACGTTGTGGGCAAGCTAGTCAATGTTGAAATCAACTCTTTCACTGAAAGAAAATATCGATATTTTGAAGTATTTTAAAGTAGTAGCATTTTTTAAAAAGAAAAATTTCGCCTATAAACCTAAAAAATCACGTGTATTCTCGAAAGAAGAAATTGATACATTTTGATGATGAGTTTTTATCAAAAAAGGTATGGATTTTATTATACTCATTTTTTGTCCTGCTTTAATAAGCTCTAAATCATAGGCTATTGTGATATTTGGCGTAGCCGGTGCTTGCAGGACAAACGAACTTTGCAATATGGTTCTTGATGATGTGGACTTGGCTAACCGGCCGACTAACATAAGAAATCTATTTATTTTATACCGCAAAGGTAAACATCATAGACAAAATATTGGACACAATACTATTAGTAAAGTACCATATGTTATGGCTCAATTATTTTTATATTATATTTACGTTCGCCCGACGGATGGTCTCGTCACATGGTAGACTTCAACCAAGTTCAAAATAGTACATTAAACGATCTCGATCCGACTTCCGCAGTGGTTTGTGTACCCATTTGTACTTAATCGAAGCCTCGTCCCTGAGCACAGATCCCATCTCTTGATATTTACTTGTACAACAATACAAACTTGAATACACTTTACTTTCTCCAGAAGTATGATAACCCGGACCGTGCAAAGGATGTTACGTACCATCTCCTCTTGTACGAAAGGTGCCTTCTTCGTCTTTATTCCACCCATTAAAGCTAATAGCTTTTGTGCCAAAATCCCAGCGCCAGACGTTATTATCAGCTCGACCCCCCATCCAATATCCATCTGAAAATAAGTGTTAATAAAAAAGTTAGTTCACTTTATTACTTACTCGCCCTAACCCATGCAGTTCCACTCTACCGTCCGTACTTACAATCAGCAGCTGGATCTATTTTATTCAAGGCGATATACTCCCTTAGCTTTTTTAATTCTTCAAAAGAAAATGTAAACGGCATAGCTAAATTTCGATCCCTACAAAAATCGTTTGCTTCGTCCCAGGTCAACTAAAATTAAGTAACAGCGCTTTATTGTAGAAATCGAGGCTATAATAGGTAGTTACAAATTAATTTATAACAACGATTATAAGGTGATCTGCTGTTCACTAGTGTTGACTGTTGACCAAGGGCGGTTTTAGCTTTTCAACATGGGGGGGGTGGTAATTTGAAATTCGAATTTTTTTTTTAAAAAAGTAACCAGAAAATAAGTTTGGGAGGGGGGTCAGAAAAAAAATAGCGCCGCAGACGAAAAATTTTTGGGTGCCACGCCCTTTTTTCAATGATGATGCTTAAAATTCTAAATTCATGAGGGGGGGGGGGTAATTACCCTATTACCCTATTACCCCCCCCCCCCCCCGTAAAACCGCCCTTGCTGTTGACCCTTCAGTCAAGAGGCGTGTGTTGCTGAAAGTAGGCGTGGTAGAGAATAAAATTTATTTTTCTGTGAGCGATTGTATTATTCTAAAATAACTATTACGATTTTTAATATTTTCAAGACTCATTTTGTCAGCATAATTTATCCGGTATGTTGTTTACCAGGTATTTGGCTTTATACAGGGCTGCCCAGAAGTCCGGAATAAAATTAATATAGCCTTAACCTGTAACTTTTGGGGAAAATGCTCGGACACGTCAATTTAGTTTTATATATGCTCACATTTTGACGTTATTCGTTTTTTTTTTTATAGATATTTGTCAAAGATATGACGACATCGATCTTTTTTGTTTAATGGAAACATACAGCTTGTGACACATCATTTGAAGGCTAATATCTCGTACAATATGCTCATAAATTTTGGCGCGATTCCGTCAAGCTATTTCAAAATGGCGACTGTTAAAAGTTTTAAAAAAATCCCTATTTAAATAAGCGGAAAGGATAAATCACTGATGTTTTTTTTTACCTTTCAAGGTAAGAAATCTTCATTGTTTCACGTTCTGACATTTTGTGACATTGTGAACTTCTAAAATTAATTTAGGTATTCCGAAGTATTATTTTAAAATTTTCTGAACAAAAATGGTTTTGTCGGATAGGCAGCGTATCGAAGTCTTGATATTGTTAGGATGTGGAGATAAAATAAGAAGTCAAAGTGAAGTGTGCACTTTATTTAATGCTAAATATCCGGAAAATTAAATTTCACAGGGCACTGTTAGTAAAATATTCCACAAATTTGATAAACATGGCACAGTAAAGGACTTGCCTAGGAATGGACGGCCACGTGTTTTAGGCGACGATGAAAAATTGGATATTGCATTATCTCTGCAGGATAATCCGGATGTTTCAACAGTTTCATTGGCTCAAAATCATGATACATCTAGAGGTACTATTGGAAGATTTTTGAAAGCAGAAAAATACCACCCCTATAAATTGTGTCTTCTCCAAGAGCTTTTAGAAGATGGCTATGATAGACGTTTGCAATTTTGCGATGAAATGATGAGACAATGTGACGAGAATAATATAGGTTTCCACAGAACATATTATTTTCGGATGGAGTCAAGAAAATCCACGATGGATATTTGAAGCGCATACTCAGCGACCCCAGAAAGTAAATATATGGGCAGGTATCATTAATAATCGAATTTTTGGGCCATTCTTTTTGGAAGGAAATCTCACAGCTAAACGGTACCTGGATTTCTTAACCTTCGAGTTGAGGCCTGCTCTAGCTGTAATTTTTCCCAACGAAGTAGATCCAGATATACCTAATGAAACAATTTGGTTTCAGCAAGATGGTGCTCCCCCGCATTTTGGTGTCAATGTGAGAAGATATTTAGATCAGATATTTACAGGTCGCTGGATTGGACGACGTGGTACAACTGAATGGCCACCGAGGTCCCCAGACTTAACGCCTCGAGACTATTTTCTTTGGGGATATTTAAAAGAAAAAGTTTACCAAAATAGGCCAAATTAATAATATTGAAGATTTGAAAAACAAAATTAGATTGGAGACACATAACATACCGGCTGAAGCTATTCGAAATTCCGTCGACGGATTTTACCATCGTCTGGGAGCATGCCAAGTAGAGGGTGAAGGACATTTCCAGCATTTGCCACGTTAAACCACCTTTTTGTTGTGTTTTGTTTTGCTTCGTTGCATTTTTTTTTTTTTGACAAAATAAATAACAAATGAATCATAACTACTGTTAAGTCACAACGTCACAAAATGTCAGAACGTGAAACAATGAAGATTTCTTACCTTAAAAGGTAAAAAAAAAACATCAATGATTTATCATTTCCGCTTATTTAAATAGGGATCTTTTTAAAAGTTTTAACAGTCACCATTTTGAAATAGCTTGACAGAGTCGCGTCAAGATTTATGAGCATACTGTTCGAGATATTAGCTTTCAAATGACGTATCATAAGCTGTATGTTTCCATTTAAAAAAAAGATCGATGTCGTCATATCTTTGACAAATGTCTATAAAAAACAAACGAATAACGTCAAAATGTGAGCATATATAAAACTAAATTGATGTGTCCGAGCATTTTCCCCAAAAGTTACAGGTTAAGGCTATATTAATTTTATTCCGGACTTCTGAGCAGCTCTGTATAAAGCAAGATTGCTCTTGAATTTGTCAAGTTTTTCTTGTATTTTTATTGTCGAATGAAATGGCGGTGACGTTGGTACACACTGAACCAATTCCAGTGGTTCCACGGTGAACTGGTTCACAAAAATGGACTTACTGTTAAAAAACTAAATTCAAATTTTCCTAAAAAATGTTACTTTATCGTTTAACAGGTGCGAAATGACCAAACCCTTACTTATTACCATGGGATTCAGTTCTTGAAGGACCCCATGTGACCTCGGTTGTCATTTAAAAAAAAAGTTGGGGTAGCTAGAGGTTGAGGGATTGAATTTAGTGAGCTGAAAACAACTACAGAAAGATGAACAACAATTTAAATCAATTTCCGTGTTTCATCGTTTTTCTTAAAAATAACTTATAGAAATATTATGAATTGACTCCATATTGATACTTACTTTCTGATCTGGATAATGGTGATAAACTACCGCTGCATCATCGGCGAGAACTAAGACATTTATTAGTCCTAAATCTGAAACAAAAAGTTACAATATCGGGTGGTCAACAGCAGATATTGATGTGATTATATCTATACAGGGTGCTTCTAAACTACTGTACGAAACTTTAGAGGGTGATATACGTAAGTTTAAAAAAAAAAGTTCCTTTGTACATAATATGTCCAGAGTAGCTTCGTTTCTGAGATACAGGGTGTAGCGCGCACCTTCTATCCTCACTTGGGTACTTACTGTGTTATGACCTCATTCCTTGAAGGCGGCGACAAAAATCCTCAAAGGGGTTCGCAGTACCAGTGTGTTATACCAAATACGTCCAAATAGTAGTTGAATCAAAGTATTTTCAATTTTCTTTTAAAGGGAGCAATATATTGTTGAAAGGGAGCAATATTTAATCGTAGAGTAAATGAGTATACTTCTGATTTTTAGCAGTAAAACGACAAAGTCACCATTAATTTCACTTATTTATTATATTATTAAATTTCAATCGGAGCCACCAACACTAAAAGTTAAATTCACAAATAAATCTTTTCACTTACTTCTTAAACTACATATAATCCTAACGTCGACACTTACTTTTAGAAATGCGTTCACTTTACGCTTTATTCAATTAAACTTTTCGCGTTACCGTGCCAAGTCAATAAGTAAAGGTTTCTGCCGCCCCGACGATGCTTTACTATCTCCGTGTGACTTCGGGTCAACGCACTTTTAACTTCCTAACTGAACTTTTCACTACTAAACTTGACTAACGGCACGGCAACTTTCAACGGACCACGGTACTAACTTTATAGGTCTTTGAACATTACGGCGGTTAAAAATGAACTAACTTTTCCTCTAGCAATCCCACCTATTTTATAGGGGAAAATTGAACAAAACAACACCTGAAATTGCTCGCAGATGTTTGCACAAGTGTTCCAATTTCTGGAATTCCTTTGTCGGTACGAGAAAAACAAAATATTTCGGATTTTTACAAAGGCAATTATCTTGATTTATTTGACAGTTATTAGAAAATAGTTGCAGCTGAGCAGCAGGTGTCATGGAGGTGTTACCTGTTGACACCAACGTGATCCGTCCCCATTCCGCGATTTATCCAGATAAAACTAGTTTAAGTTAGAGTTTTGACCAATCAGAAAACGTACTAACGCGTCATCTCCGAGGTGGGAGAGAGATTATTTAAACTTTAGCAGCGCCTAATTTCATCAGTTTCTCTCGGACGGTACCTTGTGCTCGGTCAAATAACTAGTCGGAACTAAACAGTGAAGTGAAAAATAAATTAAAATTTTATTTAATTTTAATTTATTCTGTTTGAAATATTTTTCATAATTTGTGATGTGTTCTATTGCTAAACCCCTTATTGGATTATTTTATTTTTCAAACGTGAGTTTTCCAAATATTTTTAACTCATTTTAATTTTCTTGAACTTTTATAAACATATTTTAAAGTTCTAATAATAACACTCTTGTTGATGATTAAATTATAAATTTTATTTATTCAATTTATCCAAAAATATTTAAGATAATTTAATTCCCTTTACTTTATTTTAACTTATTCTGGTAAAATTTTGAAGTGCAATTTAACTTTAAAAACTTTCAAAAATGTTTCCTATTTTATTTTGGAATTATTTTAATTTCTTAATATTTTTTCCCAAAACTTATTTTAAATAAAATATTTTTTCATTTCTTAATGACCCCTTGCACTGAATATAAATTCAATAAAATTATTATTTTCTTTTAATTTGATTGATAATAAAAATAAATTCTTTATTTCTAAAATGACTGAAAGTTTTCCCGAGTTTTATTTAGTTATAATATTTTAAAAATGCCGTTCACCACATCACTCCGTATCCCTAAAATAAAAGAAAAAGGAATATCTTGCTTTTTCTTTTAAGTTTTGTTTCTTTAAATATCCCCTGTATTTAAGATCGTAGGTCAGTACCACAATTTATTACAACACTTCTCGGTACCGAAATTCCATTTAAGTTTTGATTATAAATCTATGCAATCGATATGCTCTCATAAAAATTAATGGTTCTCTAGGTCGCGTCCCGTCGCGTCCTTAAGAAGGTCGGGTCGTACTTGGATAGCCGTAGACTTTTGTTTATTATTTTTTATTTCGGGATTTTCTACATCGATCATATGATACGAATTTTTTTTTTTGCTTTTTTTTGCGTAAGTAAGTGTCGGCGCTTACAATTAATTACCATATACTTAAATACTATAACTACCTATGCTACAAATTATTGTAATTTTCTAAATACTACATTAATAAAACATTTTCAAAATTTTTCAGTTACTTGGTTTTAAATTACTGCAACTTAAAACAATCTTGAAATCCTCACTATTCACTACCTACGAAAAATATTTCTGTAAAATTGTGAATTTAATTTAGCACAAACGAAAAGTAAATTAAATTATTAATGTTTTAGAATTCTAACATGTTATTATTATTATTATTGTTACTTATTTTTCTTTCTACTATTTCTTCCTGAATACCAAAATAATACTAGATTAAAAGGTAACTGCAATTAAACTTAGTATTTGTTTTTTTTTTCAAAAATCTTCAATAAAAAAATTCCTACATTTTTTTCTGAACTCATATTTCTCACAACCTAACCATTAATAATGTCTTTTACCTTGAGTCTTCGCATTCTTATTTTCATAACTGTCTTTCAGAGAATCAAGTTGATATCTCAGTTTCTCTTTCCATCTTCTCCAGGGTCCTTGGGATTGTTTTGTGTCGTTGTTGACAGGTTGGTGAAGGTTCTCGAGGTTCTCAAACGAAACCTGGTTCTGGACAAGCGAAGGTGTAGAGTTGCGTGCTGGCTGACCAGCTGACGTTATGATGATTTGTGGATCAGCTGTGTAAACTGCTGAGAGTGGGTCGAAGTTCTAACTGCTGACGCACTGGCTTGTCCTCTGGATTAGTCTTTATTTAGATGTATGCCGAGTGATGGCGTTAACTTGTTTAAATATTAATTTAATTTGAGTGTCACTGATGCGATAATTTTTATATGACACTTTTGTTTTTTAATTTACGCGTTATACTTTATTTATTATTTTATTTCGCGTATGCACTTTATTTACCACGAGAACTTCTGGCTATTATAGTTATTTCTTTCTCTAGATAGATAATATAATTAACACGATTTGCATGTGACTCTAGAAATACTCAAGGGTAGTTTAAGCGTCTCTTAAAATACGACAGTTATTGCTTTTTCGATTTTTCTTTTTTTTTTCTGTTCTTAACTTATTTTCTACTGCTACTATATACATGGTGGCTCAATATCTTTTCTTAATCTAAAATAAAATCTCGTAAATGCGCCGGTAGTCTGATCTCACGTGTTCTGGTTCGCCGCGCCTCTTCTTCCTGTAATCCAATTTCCGGTACATTATCTGAATCTTCCTCATCTGTTTCTTGGGCACTACTATAATTTTCTTCTTCTTCAACACGTTCCTCGTCACTTTCTTCAGATTCTGAATTCATTTCTTCATCTTCTTCTTCTTCTTCAGAGTCGGAATCTAAAATTTCATTAATTTGTCTGTCTGGCGGTGGTTCGTCATTTGTTTGATTAACGTTTTCCTCAAAATTCTCTTGCGCATCAACAATTTCCGTATTTTCTGTATTTTCTTCCATATACTGTGGTATATCAAAACCTCTATATGGTTTTAGTCGGTCAAGATGAACTGTCTTTTCATCTCGGCTCGCAATATCTTTGATAACAAAGGTGACGGGTCCTAGTTTCTTCAAAATTCTGTAGGGACCAGACCATTTAGCTTTAAACTTAGTTGAAATATTCTTTCCTGGAATAGCCGGGGTATTTAGGTAGACAAGGTCTCCGAGTGTAAATCCTTTTTTCGTCTTTTTCAGGTTATGTTTTTCACATCGTTTTCCTGACGCCTTTTCTATGTTAGCTCTTGCTTTTTCGTGAGCTTGCTGCATTTTCACAATTAGTTCACTCGCATAATTTTCTGCTAAGTCATATCTTATTTTATCTTCTCTTACTGTGAGGTTGATTGGTAACTCCATATCTCTGCCAAACATTAAAAAGAATGGGGTATCTTTTGTGGCTTCATGAATTGTGTTTCGATAAGCCATCAAAGCAAACGGTAAAATCGTATCCCAGCTGTCATAATAATCACTAACAAAATGACTTATCATTGTTTTCAGTGTCTTATGCATTCTTTCTACTATTCCATTGGCTGCGGGATGATAAGGTGTAGTTTTGAGTTTCCAAATTTGTAAAATTTTACATATTTCTACAAATAGTTTGCCCACAAATTGTGTGCCGCAGTCAGTTAATAATTCTCTTGGTATGCCATATCGTAAGACGATGTTTTCCACAAACGCGCGAGCTACAGTGTCAGCTTTTATATCTGCTAAAGGTACACATTCTGGGTAACGTGTTAATGAGTCGACACATGCCAAAATATATTTGTTGTTACTTTGCGTTCTATTTAAGGGGCCAACGATGTCCAAACTTATTCTTGACCATGGGCTACCTGGTACTGGCGTTTTCTGCATTTCAGAGGGCAATTGTGGATTGGTTTTATGTATATTGCAAGAGTGGCATTTTTCAACATATGATTTGACATCTTTTCTCATGTTCTTCCAGAAAAAATCTTGCTGTATTAAACCCAGTGTCTTTTTCTGTCCTGGATGGAGGGCAAATAAGGAAGAATGATACGACTGTAAAATTTCTGGAACAATGGATTTCGGTGCTACTAACGGATCATTCCTTTCTTGTTCCGTCCGTCTTTTATAAAGTAAGTTATCTGGACTAAAATAGAATAATGTTTCATTTTCTATGTCAAGACTTTCTTTAAGTTGGGTGATATCATCATCTTCTTCTTGTAACCTTCTTAATTCTGTTCTACTATAGATTGCACTGAAAATTGGTTTTGCTTCAGTGGCATTGTTAATCATTGCAACAATTTGCGGTTCTGTTTGTTCTTCTAATCTCAACCGAGTTAGGGCGTCTGCTCTGTCATTTTGAACTCCAGGTCTGTATTTTATAGTGAAGCTATACTCCATGAGAAACATTGCCCATCGAGCTAAACGAGAACTAGGATCCTTAATTGTTAGTAAATATTTAAGTGGTCTATGATCAGTTTCTATTGTAAAATGTGTTCCCGTTAAATAAACTTTATAGGTTTTAACAGCATAAACAACGGCTAAACACTCACGTTCTATAGCACTGTAACGTCTTTCGGCTTCGTTAAGAGTTCTGCTTGAATAGAAAATAGGGTGTCCTACACCATTGTGCACTTGTAAAAGTATGGCTGCGACAGAAGTTGCGCTTGCATCCGTATTTACTATAAATGTCTTTTTGAAGTCTGGATACTTTAATATGGGTGGTGATATTAAAGCTTTCTTAAGTGTGTCAAATGCTTCTTGCTGTTCTGGATCCCAAATATATCTTTGATTTTTCTTCGTTAGACTGGTAAGTGGCTGACTGATTTTAGCAAAGTTCTGTACAAATTTTCTATAGAATCCGCACAATCCTAAAAATGCTCTTATTTCTTTTACGTTTCTTGGGATCGGGTATGACGCCACAATTTTTGTTTTATTTGGGTGGGTAGTATATCCTCCTTCCTTTATGATATGACCCAAATATTCTATTTCTTTTTGTAAGAAATGACACTTGGTAGGTTTAAATTTAAGATGACTCTCACGCATCTTGTCAAACACATGTCGAAGTCGTTCTAGATGAGTGTCAATATCTTTCGAGAATACCAGAATATCATCCAGGTAAACAAGGCATTCAGTGTATGTAAGTTTTCCAAGAATATGATTCATTAATCGACTCCACGTGGCTGGTGCATTTTTCAGGCCCATTGACATTCTCAGAAAATGATAATGATTGTCGGGTGTAGAAAAAGCAGTTTTCTCTTGATCTTCTGAATGTAGAGGTACTTGAAAGTATCCCGAGGCTAAATCCATGGTAGAAAACCACTTGGAACCAGATAGTCGATCAATAGTTTCATGGATGTGCGGTAGAGGAAAGTAATCAGTCTTGGCAATTTCATTTAGATCTCGATAATCGATTACTAGCCGATACTGTACATCTTCACCTGGGTGTCTTTTCTTCTCTACTAATATAGCTGGGAAACTCCACGGTGATTGGCTTTCAACAATAACACCATCATTAAGTAGAGTCTGTATTTCCTTTTTTATTATTTCTTGTCTTTGGAAAGGTACTCTATATGGTCTTTTGCATATAGGCGGAACATCTTCTGTTATTATTCGATGCGTTACGTCATTGGTACATGTAAGTTTTTGTTCGGGTGCTCTAAAAATATCTATGAACTCCGTTACTAGGTTCTTGAGTCTAAGTTCAGTATTCGTCGCTGGTTCGTTTAAATTTAGTTGTTTTAAAATTTCACTTACGTCATGCGTACTAATTTTTCTAACTGGAAAACAATTTTCCTTCTTCGGTTTTTCTATGTCTGTTTCATATGCATTTGCTATCACCATTTTTCCTTGAATCACCAAATCCTTTTCTGTCACATTTGTCACTCTTAAAGGTATGTATTTCCCTGCTTTGCACAAAATTCTTGCAACTAGGAGACCTTGGGGACCAACAACACCTGGTTCAACAACTAAGTGCTGAGTCTTAACTCTTGATGGGTTCCTTAAGGTTGCTAAACAAACTGCCTGACACATGGGGGGAATCCTTATATCCTGAGGAATGAAAACTTGAGTACTCCTATCTTTACAACTACAGCAATCGCCTTGACGCCTTGCTGAAGTGAATCCACTGTCTCTACATCTTGACTCAATTTTCTCCTCATCATCGTTCTCTTCTTTTCTCCTTACTTCATCACCTTTTTCTTGTTTCCTACTCTCTTCATTTTCGATGCTACTCTCTTTCCTTTTCTCTTTCCTGGAAACTGCAGATTTCCTAGACGTTGACTCGGACTCTTCCTTCTTCTTCAAAGAATGTTGGTTGGCATCAGGTTCTTGACGACGCCGACGGCTAATCGTCTGAACACTGCATTCCGTCGTCATTAGCCGTAACGAGGAATGTTGGAAAGAATTTGTCCCAGGCACAGTCTTCCTTTCTTTAAGAATCTCCTTCACCTCTTTCATGGTAGCATTACACTCTTTAAGTAACTCCTTTAACATTTCATCAGCTGATTTCACCATGAAATCACTCTCTACATCACGTTTCTCCGCATGCATTTCTATCACCTTTTCAAATGCATAAAAACATCCATTTCCCCAATCAATCTTCACGTCATTCTTGTGCAGAAAATCAATTCCCAAAAGTACATCTACGTCAAAAGAACCGGATTCCATCACCATAAAGTTATGCGGTACCATTACATCACACGCAAACGTCAGTGGCAAAATAACTTGCCCCAAAGTAGGTATTGAATTACCTTGAATGTCTATTAAATTACTATCACTACTAGTCCATGTGAACCCCTTCGCAATATCGGGCTTTACAAGGGATACAATTGCTCCTGAATCAATTAATGCTAAACACTTTCTTCCATTAACACTAACCTCTACACTGTTACATGGCCTCGGGGTTCCATTCAATGAGCAAGTGTATATCCCTGTGACGGTGTTTTTCTTTATTCCCATCCTGCTTGATTGGCAGCCGCGCCTCGGGGTTGTGAGCTTGCTGCGCTGAAGTTTAAATCACGCTGTGATCTCTGCTGAGGTTGGCTGTTTGCAGGGCATGATCTTGCAAAATGCCCAGGTTGCTGACAGGAAAAACAAATTTGTCTGCCTCTGATGCTAGCAGCTGTTCTTTCGGGACAATATTTGACGAAGTGTCCTGGCTTGTTACACCCATAACAAGTAACAGTGGCTGCTTGACAAAACGCTTCTGTGTGGCCAGTTTTCTTACATCGGTTGCAAATATAATTTCTTGAATTTTGGTGTGTATTGCGATTTCCTTGACGACCTTGACCCATATTTACATCATTCCTAGTTGAGGTTCCTTGAGAACTGTTATTTCTTTGATAACGGCAATCGTTGATTCTTTCATTATTAAATACTGGAGCACTCATGTTTCTGCACTCACGGTTACTTGGTCGCAACAAGTTTTCCACCGATTCTTCTCTTTCCGCTAGCTCTAGTGCTTAAGATAATGTTGAAGGATTTCTTGAAAGTACTCGCTGTTTAGTCGGCATTAGAAGTCCTAGAATGAACTGCGTAATGATGTCTTGTTCCAATTTTTCAAGTAGTGTCTTATCTGTTGCTGACATCCCTGTAAGCGTCACTGTTTTATTCGCTAACAGTTTTAATCGGGTTAGAAATTGGCGACAAGGCTCACTCACTCTTTGGCGACATTCTACAAAATTTTTCATCGCTGAACCTCGAACACATGGCAGGGTGAATTGTTGTCGCAGTGCATCCTTCAAAGTTGACCAAGTTGTGGTGATTTTCAAACTTGGTTCGGAATCTATGAACTGTTTGGCTTTCTGTTTCAGTTTGAGACGGGCAATGGCTACCTTTTGCTGATCATTCCAATCTGCGATGAGAGCGGTTTCGTCAATGGATGATAGAAATTCTTCGATACTGCTTGTACCATCATATGTCGAAATGGAGTCAATTCCTAGTACAATGTTGTTCGTGATTATAGGTGCAGGAATTGATGCTGTGGCTGCTTGTTCTGTCATGTTGTCGAATTTTCCTTCTTTTTTGCAGTATAACACGAAGCAAATGGCAAGTTTCTGCTTTTCTGGCACTGTCCCAGATTCTATCTATTCCTGAGGGTTGGAAAACCTACCCCACACCTGACACCAGTTGTAGCGCGCACCTTCTATCCTCACTTGGGTACTTACTGTGTTATGACCTCATTCCTTGAAGGCGGCGACAAAAATCCTCAAAGGGGTTCGCAGTACCAGTGTGTTATACCAAATACGTCCAAATTGTAGTTGAATCAAAGTATTTTCAATTTTCTTTTAAAGGGAGCAATATATTGTTGAAAGGGAGCAATATTTAATCGTAGAGTAAATGAGTATACTTCTGATTTTTAGCAGTAAAACGACAAAGTCACCATTAATTTCACTTATTTATTATATTATTAAATTTCAATCGGAGCCACCAACACTAAAAGTTAAATTCACAAATAAATCTTTTCACTTACTTCTTAAACTACATATAATCCTAACGTCGACACTTACTTTTAGAAATGCGTTCACTTTACGCTTTATTCAATTAAACTTTTCGCGTTACCGTGCCAAGTCAATAAGTAAAGGTTTCTGCCGCCCCGACGATGCTTTACTATCTCCATGTGACTTCGGGTCAACTCACTTTTAACGTCCTAACTGAACTTTTCACTACTAAACTTGACTGACGGCACGGCAACTTTCAACGGACCACGGTACTAACTTTATAGGTCTTTGAACATTACGGCGGTTAAAAATGAACTAACTTTTCCTCTAGCAATCCCACCTATTTTATAGGGGAAAATTGAACAAAACCACACCTGAAATTGCACGCAGATGTTTGCACAAGTGTTCCAATTTCTGGAATTCCTTTGTCGGTACGAGAAAAACAAAATATTTCGGATTTTTACAAAGGCAATTATCTTGATTTATTTGACAGTTATTAGAAAATAGTTGCAGCTGAGCAGCAGGTGTCATGCAGGTGTTACCTGTTGACACCAACGTGATCCGTCCCCATTCCGCGATTTATCCAGATAAAACTAGTTTAAGTTAGAGTTTTGACCAATCAGAAAACGTACTAGCGCGTCATCTCCGAGGTGGGAGAGAGATTATTTAAACTTTAGCAGCGCCTAATTTCATCAGTTTCTCTCGGACGGTACCTTGTGCTCGGTCAAATAACTAGTCGGAACTAAACAGTGAAGTGAAAAATAAATTAAAATTTTATTTAATTTTAATTTATTCTGTTTGAAATATTTTTCATAATTTGTGATGTGTTCTATTGCTAAACCCCTTATTGGATTATTTTATTTTTCAAACGTGAGTTTTCCAAATATTTTTAACTTATTTTAATTTTCTTGAACTTTTATAAAAATATTTTAAAGTTGGCTGAATTCACTCTGAATAACACTCTTGTTGATGATTAAATTATAAATTTTATTTATTCAATTTATCCAAAAATATTTAAGATAATTTAATTCCCTTTACTTTATTTTAACTTATTCTGGTAAAATTTTGAAGTGCAATTTAACTTTAAAAACTTTGAAAAAGGTTTCCTATTTTATTTTGGAATTATTTTAATTTCTTAATATTTTTTCCCAAAACTTATTTTAAATAAAATATTTTTTCATTTCTTAATGAACCCTTGCACTGAATATAAATTCAATAAAATTATTATTTTCTTTTAATTTGATTGATAATAAAAATAAATTCTTTATTTCTAAAATGACTGAAAGTTTTCCCGAGTTTTATTTAGTTATAATATTTTAAAAATGCCGTTCACCACAAGGGCGTTGAAGTTTAAAAAAAAACGGTCATAAATATTCTTAAACCAATTTGGTTGAAATTTGGTTCAGTTATTTAAAGTAATAAAACGCTTATTTTGCCATAACTAGATTAAAATTATTAGGTCCAGTGGCGTCTTAGTGGGCACCACAGCCAATTATTATTGAGACGAAAAAGTGCGCCACTGCCTTTTTTTTAGTTTTTTTTATTTGCTCAGATTATGCAACTACAAATAAAACTTTTTGGTCTCCTGTGTTTTTTTTCATATCTGGCTTTGTTTGCGACAAAAAAAAAATCACTTTAACTCATTTTAAAAGCTAT
Organism: Polydrusus tereticollis; assembly: GCA_963920685.1. Taxonomy (NCBI): domain Eukaryota; kingdom Metazoa; phylum Arthropoda; class Insecta; order Coleoptera; family Curculionidae; genus Polydrusus; species Polydrusus tereticollis. The sequence goes on along the minus strand of OY987332.1, from coordinate 29,038,398 downwards.
CCATGGACAACATAAAATAACAACCAAAAATAAAAAATAAACAGTTTCGACCTTACAGTAAATGAGCAAAATGTCCACCTTTTGATAAAATGCACGACTGCAATCGATTTGTCATTGATTGTCTGACACGTTCAAAAACACATGGAGTATTCCTTATGACATTGCAATTGTCAATTATCCGATCCCTGAAGTCATTCACATCTAGTACAGGAGATTTATAAACAAAAGCCTTCAGATGACCCCATAAATAGAAATCTAGAGGATTAATATCAGGACTACGAGCTGGCCAATTTTGAGGTCCTGCACGTCCAATCCAATGTCGAGATGCTGACGAGCAAAAACACTAAAATGAGCTGGAGCCCTGTCGTCAAATATGTCACATAAGTTACCGGTCACCTATATGTTGACTCGATGTTGGAATGAAATATATAATGCTTGCATGGAGAATTACCTCTGGCTTCAACCCTTTTAATACAAAAAATTGTTGATGTATTTTTTCCCTAATTTTATTTTATTGATCTGATGTTTATAAAAATAATATGTGGCATTTTAACTATGCCACCATAAATTTGGCCACATAAGTTACTCAATATCTTAACGATCGTTTCGCCAATCTGGTAATACTGTCATTAAAATCAGTTAAGTAGAACGTGTCTCTGGCAGTTGAGTATTGTTCCTGTGTTAACGTGTTATTTATTGAGATAATTTAAACACATTGTATATAAATCAGGTGAGTATATTTATTCCTATGTTACTAACAAGTTAACGAAATAATTTTCATAATTTAAAGTCGTTGTTTGAACTAAATAACCTAAAAACGTATTTCAATTTATTTGGTGCCAGAGTGATTTTCCATGTTACCACTTGGCGGGATATTTGAAAGAACTGTTCTAAAATGTCACATAAGTTACCGTCACAGTCATGTTACCGTTCTTAGTGGCAACTTATGTGACCAATGGTAACTTCTGTTCTTTGCATTTGACAGAAAAGGCGCTTAAAAGAGTCAAACATTTCTCAGTTAGTCTTTATGTAAAAAATGATTGCAATAAATATCTGACTTATATGTTTTTGTTGTTTGAAATATTTAATAAAGGATGTGTTAAGTATATAAGGAAAAGAAAACTGGAAATTATAACTAAATTAATTTTTTTCATATTAACCCATATTTGCAGTAAGATAACTTACTTGATAGTCATATCAGTTGCCAGTTTAAAATGAAAAAATTGGTAAACAAACTTTGTTCTGCTGTTGTTATGACATAACTCAATTTCAACTTGATAGTTTAATATTTGTTATTTAAAGAACAATATTTTTGAAAAATCAGTGAAAAATTTAGAACAGTTACAAGTAAGGATTATCCAAGAATGTGGTAACATTTGTCCAGAGATGCTGATCACCGCTTTCGAAAATATGCGGAGACATGTGAATGGCATGGCGGTGGCCAGTCTCTACAATTTTTGTTTTCCTTTCTCTTTATTCTTAATGTGTTAATTTTGTTTACAACAAAAATAAATTTGTATTTGTTTACTTATTTTAATGTTCATCAGTTCAGTACATGATGTCATAATATGAATTTGACACAATTTTAACCTAGATTTGGTTAGATATATCGTCCCCTTATAATAATTGTGATCTGCGTTTTTCAGTACAAGCCCTCTTGGATGTAAATAATTTTTGCTGGCACGGCATGAATCTGTATCTTTAAAGAAATAGTTAGCCTATGTCAGATTTAACAAAACTAACCCTGTATAATACATTTTTTAAAAACTATAGCCAAATTTGAATTTGTTCGTAAGCTAGGATTTCTGTTTTGGAGTTGGTGGTATTGTCATGTTTGTATCATATCATAACACTGATTAACTTCGGGATTATCCCTAAAATTGCGATAAAAAGGTGTCCAAGAAGGTTTACAGTTTTATTAGTTTAATCGGGTTAGTGGTATTAGATAAAGACAATCCCTTAGATTGCTAACTGAATTTGTTTGCAGAAACCTGCAGCCGCTCCTTTTACTCCGTACAAAAATGATTATTACTATTTCTTATAAATTAAATATTTGAACTTACCTTGGCAACATAAAACTAAACCGATACATCCAATTAACAAACGAAGCATCTTTATATTTTATCCGAAACTGTTAATGAATAATTAATATTATTAACCTTCTTTAATTTAATGTTTAGGACTCAACAACGAAGGAAATATTGGTGAAAAATTATCAGAAATTAAACACCATTACTGGTAGATATCAAATAAAAATAAATGTGCTGCAGGTTAAGGTTATAAAAATATAGGCTGTATACACTGACAAAAATGGTTTACCGATGTCGTGGGTCGCAGAATTAAAGCTAGTTTAACGAACGTTTACATGTTGTTCAAACTGAGCCTACGAATTATCACAAATTATTTAAAAGCGCTACAATAACTCAGCTTCTTTTGGTTCGCCTCAACACAGAAAGAGATTTTTTATCAACATTTTAAACACATTTGGGATGACCACAATCCTTCATTTTGTAACCATTTTATGAGTCACCGGAACCCAGTTTTTGGATTGGGAAAACTTACTAATTGATTTTAAAGTGCCGTTTTGACCTAAACGTGCATTATTATAACTCATTACCATGTGCAAATTATTTTGAGTTGGAGTAAGTAATAAAAATCCATGCGCAGGATAAATCACCGATTGAAAAGTCGCGGAAAGTTCCGAATTCTCGCTCGTGCCGATTTGGCGCGGTAACTTCATCCCATTGCACAGATTAACCTAATAGGTTATCTGTGCCCATTGCTAGTACCTCATGCACGTCGTGTCGTCATGGACCACATAACTGGGCTTTCTATCCGCGCAATCGTTGATCGGCGGGATCTTTTATCTTTATTCTCCTTATACAGGTGCGTGAAAATGAGGATACTCCAACTTTAGGACAGAAAAAAATCCTTTTTTTCGTTAGTCGTTAAGTTATTCATCGTAAGCTAGAACAACTAAAAGATCAAGTTTTCATAGCTCAAATCATGAATTAATCTAGCCCGAGTAGTAACGCATCACAATTCCCATATTGGTCTCTGGCAGCTTAAACTATGAATTGCTGCAGCCCACGTCGAATGTGTTCGTCAAACCCAGTTACGATTAGCTACAGTAGCCTTAGCTTACCAGAAATTTAAGTCCAGTGCATAAAATAACCCATCTTTGGGGCTATTATAACTTATGAACAGTGATTTGATTTAGTGGCCGTAATTCAGAGGTCTGAGCTGTCCCCTATTAGCAACACGCGTCAATCTAAAACAACTCATATTTGAGTTATATCAACTCGATATTTCGCTCAGTGTAGGTTATCTTGAAGAATTTCCAGGTAAAGTCCGTTCATTGAGTGATTTCTCATATCGGATTAAGGATGCATAAATTAAATATTTCGTGGCGCCTGTAAATTCCAGTAACCCTCAATAAGTTATCTATTATATTAATTAAATGCTTAATGTACAGGTAGTGACTGAGACTGGGGATTTATTTGTATTTTGTTTGTCGATTTGTCTTCTAAGAAAATGGAACAATTCATTTTAATTCTAATAAATATTTGTCAATAACTAATTTATTATATCAATTAAATGCATAATGTACAGGTATTGAAAAATATCAAACAATAGTTCCACCAAAGATGAAATGAGGAACTAGCTAAACACCAGAAAAATAAAAAACGACCATATATTTTTGAAAGCAGATTTGTTATCCGAAATTAAAGTACACACTGCTGGTAAGGATAAGTCTTACATAGTGGACTCCCTCGCGGGGAAATACGGTCACGAGGTCTTACGTCTGCCTCCATACCATTGTGAATTTAATGGTATTGAATTAGTGTGGGGAATATGCAAATATTACTATGACAAGTATGCATGTCAAACGACGAACGAAGAAAGCATTTTAAATTTATGGAATGAAGCTTTAAAACAAATTGGACCAAAGACTTGGTCAAAATGTATTGACCACGTGGAAAAATTGATTCAAGATACTTCTGACTCGGAACAGGACATTGATGAAAAAAGGCCAATTATTATAACTTCTGATAGTGACAGTGACAACAGTGCTGATAGTGATATTGACGATTAAATGTACATTTTATGTAATAAAATTTCTAATTATTATTATTATTATTATTATTATTATTATTCACATAATTATGAAATAAAAAATAATTAAATAAATAATTGTTGTGGAAATTTTATTTACGGCCCATATATCTAAAATTAGTAGATATTGTTTGAGAACCGCTGTCTATTTTATTCTAGACTAATTTTGATCATAATCGGTTAATGACAAATGCGCGTTCACTCACTGAACGCACTATATCAGCAATTATGTTTTAATCTTTGTTATTTTTAAATGAAGGTCAGCTTATATCTATTAACCCCAAGATACTTTCATATATTTCCAAGAATAGTTGATCTCGATTATCCCGAATTCGCTTTTGATTGTGGTTCTTTAAAATCACTTGGCAGGGTTAAAGGCAACTCTTGTTTATATGTTTCAAAAATGATAGTCAATTAAAATATGATAAAAACGAACTTAAACAAATGGTACAAAGGACTAACCTTGACTAACGGTGGGTATTATAAAAAAGGCAAAAGTTAACGCTGGTTTTAATCGAATTTTAAAAGATTAATTTCACCAGAAAAAATAACAGCTTTATAAAATCTTTATAAAGGGTCTGCTTTGTTTAGCAAATAATTTATCGGCGACTGCAACACTTTGACAGACCTGAGCTGGACAGATTAGCGAGATAATAACGTGCTGCAAAATACACCCTAAACACCGGTTACACACTGCGAGACGTTCAAAACTGTGTCTAAGGCCAGGCCGATCAAATTCGGCGAATTGAAATAATTTTTATTCCGTCCGCGTTGTCAGTTACAGATAAGTTGATAATCCTCATGCTATCATCGAAGGGCATCACCAGTATACATTTTCTTTTAATATTTGGGCAGGGATTATTGGAGATAGCTTAGTTGGACCGTATTTTTTTTCCAAATCGACTTACTGGTGATGTATATTACAACTTCCTTAGAGATGAATTACCAGAATTGATGGAAGCAGTGCCATTAAGAATGAGGAATTCAATAAATAAATAAAGCCTTTATTTAATTCTCAATAAATGTGTACAATAACTATACGGAAAAAGACGGCGTGGTTCATGCATGACGGCGCTCCCCGTCACTTTGCAGTACGTGTTGGAAACTATTTAGATCAATAATATCCTGCTCGTTGGATAGGTAGAGGAGGATTTCACCTATGGCCACCCCGTTCGCCGGATCTGAATCCATTGGATTTTTATTTTTGGGGTCACCTTAAACAACTCGTTTATGCTACTCCTATTGAAACTGAAGAAGACCTTCGACTGCCTAGTATTGATGGTTTTAATACGATTCGCGCCAGTCCCGAAATTTTCCAACACATAAGAGACAATTTGGCACGTTGTGTACATGGGTGTTTACTGGCTCATGGAGGACATTTTCAGCAATTTATTTGACTTACGTTCATGTCAGTTCATTATTAAAAGTTTTTAAACCAATTATTAAAACGATTATTATTGCTTTACTAATTTCTTTTTAACACCCCCGTATTTTTTTATTATTTCGTCTTAAAACAAGGTGAGGATTCACCTCCTTCAGAGGTTAGGAAACACCCTGTATATCGGCAAGTTCTCCATTCACAATAAACTCGGCTATTGCTACATATTATTAGAATTCGTCTTTATTGTCAGTGTTCTGTTTTTCTCATTCCGAAATATGTTACTTATGGAGTGAATTATTATTATTATTATTATTTTAATAATTTCTTCGGGTTAGGGAAGAAATACAACATTTTATTAACATTTTTATTTTCTATTTTATACATTTTTAAACAAATATGGGTTACGTTTATTTAAAAAGGAACAAGTACCAATTATTTCTTTTCAGTAATTCGCATTTACCAATAATTTATACATGGGGTACAGAAGTAAGGTTGCAATCCTTTTTCTTTTTTGGATTTTCCACAATAATACTTTATAAAAAACTTTCATGGACCCTATCCCATGGTTAATGTCAATAGTTTAAAACATATTTCAATCTACCTAGTTAGAGGAAAAAGTCACATTAATATTTGGTGCTTGGCTCCGTTTAAATAAACCTTATTAGAATTTAATCTTCACAAGAGTAAATTGCATATTATGTGGATCTCAACCATTGCTGTGATCATGGCTTATCCAAATTTCTTTACGGCTTATAAATCTGTCCAGCTGAAACTATCACGTCGTCGGCTTTTATATAAAATAAAAATGGGTGATTGGCATAAAACACCTTTTGCGGTAATATCTTGGGAGCATCAATTATACCATCAACTAAAATAATAATAAATATTTATACCGGATATTCAGCCCTATAATCAAACACACAAGTTAATTCTAGACGCTAACTAGCTGTGTTCAATCACAGTGAAAAATTAACAAGTAGGCTGTTTTCGGCTGTTGTTATGGAAACGGTATGTTAAAAATTAACTTGTGTGTTTTGTGTGTTTGATCATTGGGCTGATTATAGGTTCGATCCTCGCTTCACCACCTTGCTTACAGGGTGGCCCAGTCACAACGCAGAGTTACATAGCATCTAAACTACTGAACTTTGTTATGTTTTTCAAAAACAGAGTTGTAGGAAGGCATTAATTAAAATTTAATTTAAAATTATTTAGAATTACTCAGAGTATCCAAAATAGTTTTTGATCATCAAACATACTATTTTAAAAAATGAAGTTAAATACAGGGTGTTCAGTTAAGGGCGGCTCTCGGTTCTCTGTCAAAAAGTATTGGACATAAGTTTAGCTTAATTGGGTTCACATATCAACTTATAAAATAAATATCGAAAATTTAGAGAAAATAATCATGATTTGGCAACGCTGCAGACAATAATAAAAGTATTTTAAAGAGGGCAAAATATAGAGGGTGGTCTATTTATGAAAATTAAGTAAAATTAATTCAAACTTTCCAAAATTGGGAAGTAAAATTAGAGCACCTTATTAACACATTTTGTAAAACCATATAGTGCAAAAAATGGTAAACAACATTAGAAACAGAAAACGTATACCCAGAGTCCACAAATTATATCCGTGACTCATTTAATACCAATCAGTCCAATCACCAAATCTAGGAAGCGACATAATAAAAATGTCGCACAAATAAGTGTTTATTATGCATATAATAAACCTTGCCCGTACAATTACAGTAACCTTAAGAGGCAACGTTGTCGTACAAACTGCAATCAGCTAAATGCATCTAAAACAGCACGGCTATTCGGACGCAGGGATTCTGATCGCGGAGAAATTAAGTTTGGCAACACCAAGTGACCGATTTCAAAACTTAAAAGATTTAGAAATACGCGTGCTTGCAGGGTTTTTGCCCTGTTTGATTAATTTTTGTTTGTGTTATTAATTTATCGATTGATTTTGTAAGTATTTTTAATTTTCGTAGTATATTGGTCGTTCACATAGATATTAGATAAATTATGTAAACATATACCTAGTTATGAAACTTTATTTCGTGTTGTTAACTGCTTTTAATTAAGTAAACTGTGGATATTAATGAACCTTTAACTAGTTGTCCGCCTATAAAAGAAAGTTTAATTATGATTATTTCGTACACCTGCCAATTTCGCCGTTTCGTACAATCGAACGAATCGAAACCAATCGAATTCAATCACCTAGTGCAATACTGACTATTCCACTCATCATAATTTGAACCAATCAAAATGTAGCAATTTTAGATATTTACCTGTTTTTAATCGGAAAAACCACTACCTTCATAATTTTGCCGACCCCACTGACCAATCAGAATTTCAGAAAATAGCTAGCAACATAGTTTTTAATCGGCAAAATTTTGTTACCTTAGTTACATTCACTGTTAAGATTGGTAATTAATGCCTGACAGTAGATTGTCATTGTTACTTTTGAAAGGTTGATTCACCCATATACCAAGTTTTAATATTATTCGTGAAATAGTCTTGAAAGCTGTTAGGCGTGTAACAAAAATGTCATCGCGAAATTGCCAAGCAACAAACTTTCATAACAATCGGAAAATTTTGCCGGCAAAATTTTCTTTCTTGTGGTATTATATACGATAAAACCCCTTGGGATTTTAGCGATTAAACGTCGCCATTGGCCCGTCTAGTTCTGTCACAATATTTGGTATAGTATAGTAAGTATAAATCAATGTCAATTATTTTTTTCTAACTTTTTCATAAAATTTCTGATATTTTAATACAATTACATTAGTACTATATTTATTTACCTACTTGCTTTTATATTATAATACACCTATGTCTATTTTTTCTCCAATAAGCTTGTTATTGTAAATTACACAACATTTAAAAAAACCTATCAATGCCATTTATTATATTATAACTAATCTAAAATTCTGACGTATTGCTTTTGCTTTAACATATTTTGCTGTAATGCTGGCAACCAAACATACAATAATAAAATTATAATAAATGTATTTTGGTTGTCAGCCTCAAACTAAACAGTTTTCGTCGGGACATTTGGGGTTCACGAAATAATCGTGCCAAATATCACTCGACCATCATTTTTTTATCGGTTAAATTTTCCATTGTTCACTCAAACTTATTTGGCAATTTTACTCGTTGAACTTTGGGCATGTTTATTCAAATATTAAATCATCAGAACAAACATGTCCAGATTCAAATCGTAAAATTCCCAAACAAAAAGTTTTCGTGACGGCTGAAAAATTTAACCGATAAAAAAACGAGGTCTTGTGATATTACTATTGATTAAAAGATCGAATAATAGTTAAAAATGTAATTCGCGCACGAAATCCTGAACTAACCACATTGGAGACTGCATAAATATGTGGCACTTTAACGAAACTTTCCTCGCGGACAGTGTTTAGGGTTTTAAAAGGCCTTCATCAAAAAAATTATGAAGAAAAAATAGTCGATATTTGGAAAAAGTACGGGAGTTTCGAAAAAATTGTATTACACCCAGAAAACATGGCTCAATGAAGGGTATGGCAAGACCAAAATATTAAAAGTTCAAAGTAGGCATTTATAGATAAATTCTCGCAAGGACTAAGAAATCGTAGTGAAAAGGGTCGTCGTCTTTTATAGGATCAGGTTTTAAGGCCTGACAAATATACGACATTCCGACGAAATTTCATTTCTTATTTTTTAAACGAACATGCCTGTTGAAATCATTCCCTTGACGTCGCACAACGCACAACCCGGAGTTCTTTATATGCTAATGCTGAGTCACTGACAGAAATTTTGGACTTGAAGTATAGGTTTATTATTTTTCGAACCGAGATGTAATAAAGTAAACAAAATATAATTATAAAGTACTTTACGTACATGCGGTGTCAGCTATAACTGTGACTCCAAATTCATCAATTCCTATTGCAATCTTTTGGAAAAAGTCAGTGAGAGCAAAAAACACATTTCCATTGAAATTAAAACCATTCACTACTACTCCATTTTCAAATACTTTGGTTAGGCCTAGCTGCAATAAAATAAATATAAAAAGGGTTAAATAAAATTACCACTGATCAACAAACAATAAATATGTTTTGTTTGTTGTTAAATATTTTGCTTATTAATTATAATGGCGATAGAATATATAATATAATGCAGCATTTATAAATATATATTAATTTTTTATTGTTACTAATAACTATCTATGTAACGTATCTTTGTAAACCCAGAAGAACGCATCATGTCTAGCATTTAGACGATAGTTGCAGCACGAGACTACGTCTCGTAGCAACCACACGCATCAGCCTAACCAGGGCAGCGAGATTCCACATAGGTTCAAACGCTGGCAAGGCGGCCCATCGCGGACAAACTACGTTAGATGGCGCTGGAAGCCAATGTGTCGGTTTAGCAACCGAAAGCTAAATGTTGAAAAACAACAAACTTAAATTAAGTTTGTGTACAGAGTTGTCCTTAGTTCTTCCGTCAGACCCAATCTTTGGACGCGTTTCGCCGTTTACGGTTGATCGGCAAGGCTTCGGGTCCACTCAACGTAGTTTGCCCGCGATGGGCCACCTTGCCAGCGTTGGAATCTATATGAATTCTCGCGGTCCTGGTTGGGTTGATACTTGTGGTTGCCACGAGATGTAGCCACGTGCTGCAACTTTCGTCTGTTAATTGTATTCCTGTGCTAACAATACTTTAAGGTCCCTTACCTTTTCGTCAGACGTGGAGCTTTGCCGATGAGCCGTAAACGGCGAAACTCGTTCAAGGATTGGGTCTGACGGGAGGACAAGGGACAACTCTACTACCACTACCCAACATAAACCACCTGATAGCTCACAATTATTTTTCTTTAAACTTTTTAATAAGGGGCAGTGTTATACGAGGCACGATGGCCAACAAATTAAGTACATTTTTAAAAATCTAATTAAGTATGTATTTTAGAACCACTGTCTGGCTGGTCGCGTGTAAGAGAGAAGAATTGCTGTAGAAGGATGTCTTGGATATACATATTAACTACAGGGTTCGTGAGAAACATTTTAATGAGAACTACATGACCAAAGGTGGAACATGTAAGACTGATTGCACAAGCTTTGCCCACAATGTTTTCTCAGCACAAAGCTATTGAAGCTATCAGTGGAACACTTCATTAAAAATTATTGAACTTTCAGGTTAGTTTTTATTTAATTTTTATATTTGGTATTTACAAATGCATTAAATTGATGGAAAAATTATTGTCAAGATCCCTTAGTATATGGCATCAGTCAATTCAGACAATAATTCTAAATTATTACATTTGTCTGCAATTTTAAGTTTTTTTTTTACTATATTTTAGGTTCCTTATCAGTAGGCTTGCCTGACGACAAGTATAGTTTATCCAAGTTAACCATTGTGTGATGTTGCAAGTGAGTATTATTATATAATATAAAATTGGTTTTAAATGAAATTTAAAAAAAAAATACTTTTGCCGCAGGCAGATCCTGCGTTGACAGTGGGCCACCGTGTAAAACTGTTTTCTTTTTAGCATAGGGCTTATCTATGACCCCATAAGTACAATTGCCAAGTTTAAGTAAAAACTTAGAAGAGCTGACCTTAGAAGTTGTAGGTAAGTTTTGGGCTAAAGTCGTAACGATGTCACTAATTAATCAAATGTTATAAACAGGTTGTTAAAAAAATTTGAAAGAAATGGAAGTAATTTTAATTAGGTAGTGGTTTACTTATAGTATTTATTTTTTAGATTCAAGTTTGATACGAGATCAAGAGAATCAAGGATCGAGGCAGTACATCATCTCCTCTACCATCCTTGTCAACAAGTACTCAACCATCAACTTTTTGAGCAAGTTAAAGCACTAGGAATCCCAACCAAATTATACTTAAAATTAATCTTATTTAATATTTATTGTAATAACCTTTACTAGAATCTACTTTTACAGATTTTATACAGTGATTGTATGGTAAATTATTATTATTATTATTATAATGCACTCTTTATTGTATTATTTTTTAATAAAAATTGCATCTTTAGGATTACATTACAATAAAATGTACTTGTAAGCGTTTTCCATTATTTCTCTCATGTCTTTATTGAACATTGAACTTCTAAGATCCAATTTATAAATGTTCGGTTTATGTTAGCTATAAGATAACTTGTAACGATACCAATGTTGGAATAATTGTTGCCATGGAAGTTATGTGGCTGTAATCACTGTCAGCACATTGTTATAATGAGGCTAATATCCAAATTATCAATGTCCAGTTAGTGACAAAAGTTCAGAAGTGACTGTAGTAGATAGGTAGATTAGAAATTCTTTTAACCCACTGGTTCAAATTATCAATGTCCTGGTAGTGATAAGAGTCACATAACTTTCATGATGAAAACTGTTCCAACAATGGTATTCTTAGAAGTTAGAGATACAAGGGCATTAGTAATCTGAACATTAGAAGCGAAATACACCATTTATTTTTAACTTTATACTATATACAGGGTGTTATGGAAATGACTTATTATTTTTTAACCCGTAAATCTATAGGTCGAGCCGAATTGGGGAAAAATTGCGTTAAATGGCGCTCGAAGCTAGAAATTCGAGAAAAATGCCTTCAAAAATTTAGCTCAAAACACCTACGCGCCAATGATCAAACAGCTGATTCGTACTACTTGTCAAAAAAAAAATTGTTGACAAAAATCTGACAGTTACTGTCAGATAGTCTTTAGATATCGTCAGCCCAAAACATGTGTTTTGAGCAGTGTTGCCACATTTACTACATCAGTTTCATCAGATAACCTTTTTTGAATATTTAATTTTTTCTACTTAACTTTAATATGCTTTAGTTTCTACCCTATTACACGAAAAATTGTCTACGTATTGCTCTAGTTTTATTTGTACATACCTTGAAATAAAAAACATATCGGCAAGAAATCCACGTTATACCGTTACCATTTCAAATGATTCTAGCGGGACATTTATTCACTTTAACAACACATTAACTGTTCGGGACATTATCAAGTTATTAGCTCTTTAATTCTGTGCTATTAATACAAGAAATTACTAGTTATAGACTTAATACTTTATAACAAAATCCGGATTGAAAACAACGCGACACACGTTTGATACGGTTATGTTCTTTCTCTTCTTCTGTGACTTCTGTTCTTCTTGGTAATGATAATAGCTGGCTAATTGTCGTCAAGACAGGTGGCCATTGCAATTAAGAATAATAATTACGGTATCCAATCCAGTCCTCTTAACTGGACACACAACATTTAAACACGATAGTCCAGGGGGCGGGAAATGTGATTTGTTGCTGTTCTGTGATTGGGTACTGAGCAGTTCAAAGTCAATGAGCGCATTCGGGAGACGAAACTGCTCCGGAGCAGTTCCTAAATCGTCTTGTTGTGTCGACCGCTACTTTTACGACACTTTCCAACATGTTACGGAACGGTCGCCATTTTGGGTAGCATCTTTCACTTCCTCTGCTTGGAGAGAGCGGTTCGTTATGTCAATGGGGAAATGACGTATGCAACAAAAGTTTGGTTACGAAGAACGTAGTAAATAGAATGGAGGAACAAAACATATACATTAAACAGGAAAACGTACTTTTTAACTGCCACCAAAGAGTTTCAACCAAGGGATGAGTATATTGGTAAGCTTCACAAAACAAGAAAGGTTAATGTTTGTTACGCACAGCTGATATGGATTTGACATTTGAACCAAACGTGATGATCTTTTGGTCGAAATAGTCGAAATCCATGGAAGCCGACGAATCGGTAGCGGTTGGATCATAACCGGTAACCACTGCGGAGCAGTTTCGTCTCTCGAATGCGCCCAATGGCTTCATATGTGGCTTCATAAATTTGTTTTTAATATCATTTCTTATTATTCATTTACTTGCAACGGCATAAAATTTGTTTGCGTTTTGCTGCTGGAGTGTATAGTTGTTGAATAATGTGATACACATGTGATGGGAATGTTTTGTGATGTGATAGTTTATCTGTGTAAATTTCCAGACATAGGGCTTGTTGTTGGTATCTACGATTTTTACTCAGCGAAGTATTATGATAGCAATACAATTTCATGGGGTGAGTAAAAACTATACCTATTGAATAAGGCTTGTTTAATTGAAATCGCAGTATAGTTTTTGATTTAATCTTTTTAAAAAACCTAAAAAAAAGATTTTCTCGAATACTTGGCAACGTCGCAAGGTAATCAGCTGTCTGTAGAAATTCCGCCAATTTGTCATGTCAAAAACACGTGTTTAGGGGTAATGAACTTTCATAGAGGCACAGATGGTCCGGTTTTAAGGTATTTTACAAAATTCAAAATACTTCCGATTTTAGAAAAAAAAACTATCAAGTGTAACTCTAGGCCACCCCAGGAGTGGCCCCTTAAAATATAATAAGTCATTTCCATAACACCCTGTATATATATAAACGACGGAAATTGCTATTTAACAGATACATTTATTATAACTCAGAATTTTAATTAATGCTTCACCTGACAATATCTTTCTGGTGCACCGCACAATCAAGTTCGGGAGCTTAAAATGTTCAATTATAATATTATCAAAACAGTGTGATACTTTTTTTTCCGCATACATAGAGCGACATAAGAAGAATATGATATTTTTTACTGTGTAATAAGTATTATCGAGGTCATAGTATTTGGGTACATGACACTTTAACCCTTTGTGTCCGGATTTATTTTATTTTACAAATCGTGATCCAATCATGCATTTTTGCATTTCAGTATATTCAAAAGTTACGCTTCTTAAAGTTTCACACACACCTACTTGTTTATTAGGCCTCCAGGGGGAGGTTTCACCATGAAACCAGTAGGAATTAGATAGGCAACTTGTTTTTCAAATTTTATTAAACTTCTTACACATAAATAAGAAATTAAATTTTGTGGTAGTTCAAAAAACAGCTTTTCTTGTCTGTAAGACATAGATCAATGTTTCACCTAAAAACAGCTTTCAGAAAATAAACATAAAAATACATCTATGGGTGTTTTTTTCTCGGTAGGTATATTGGGACCGCTATCGTCATTGAACTGCTTTATATTTTGAAGACAATAATCGCTGTAATTTGTCCAAATGCTTTTTTTTTTGTTGCTAGCTTGCGCTGTCGTATAGTACATAAGTGATAGTTCATCTTCACTGTCCCACTCAGCCACGTCATCTGCAAAATCTATTTATAATTTATGCATATCAAATAAATCCTCATTATTCAAATCTCCTTGTTCTTCAGTACCATCATCTTCACTAACATCCTCAATGTCTGACTCATAGTCACTTGAAATTTCATCTAACAAAGTAAAAACCTCTTCTGATTGCAATTTTTCGAGGTCCCGAAAATATAAAATATTTTCCCTACCTAAAATAAAATGAAAAAATAAAAATTCTTTATTGCCCACCGGTTACACCATGAAACCAGTTACTTTTTACAGTAGAAAACATACTAAAAATACAATATTTTGTTCCGAAAATGTTCTAAAAATTTTAAGCCACTCTTTTTCGCATAAGAAAACAATATTTTACTTACTTGACATTACCAAAAACACCTTTTACTTCACAAATTTTACAGATAAACAGCCGTTAGCAGCTGACCACATGTAAATAAACCAACAAGTGGAAAATAAATAGATTATGGCGCCAAACCACTGGTCCGCCGCATAGGGAGCTATTGTGATTTATGGACACGCCCACTGGTAACGCAGCGAAACCGGTAGGAGTGAAAATAAAAATTAGATTGTTTGCGGTTTTACTGTGAAACCGGTGGGCAACAAAGGGTTAAAGAAACCGACAATACTTTCGTCTATTGATTGTGTTACTCTTTGATCATATATCCTATGCACGAGAAAGGCAATTGCATCCTTTGTTGACTTACGGGGCATTAAGCCGTACTATCCTGAATGAAAGTATTTCAACTATGCCCATAATTAAAATAATTATCTAAACTAACCCCTATTTTCAAGATTTGCATTCAACAAATAAGTTACTGGAAAAAATCTTCATAATTTCAACGATTCTTATAGTAAGGTTTGATAAATGCGCTGGGAAACATCGTGTACGTGACCATGCAGTAACGGCTAGGACCAACATTAGAGCAGTTCTATATTGTTGTCTTATTTATTTTATGTACTCATCTGTCTATCTCTGTTTTCTGAAGTACGTTTAACGTAGGTAGTAATTTGTTAACGCTGTAGTTTGCATACATACCTTCTGTAAAGTAGTTTTAACTGGTATATCGCTGGTGAAGTTAAATTTTGGCACAGAGACAGTTACTTCTGCCGGATAAAATTTATGCGCCTTAAAGGCAGTTTCGAGATGGTTTTGAACTAGCTCTTCAAGTCCATTCTTTTTGAGGGGTAGCACTAAGACCATGTAGGCGTCTACGTTACTAGCAGCTAGATCAAGTTTTAAATATTGGGCATGATTATCTTCAAAGTAACTGAAAAATAAAAATATTGTCAGTGAAAGACAAAGTCAAAATATGCTTTATTCTCTGAAAGAAATATCTTTATCGGTAAAGCTTTCAAAAATTTTTAAATGGTTTATGTGTTCTTAGACATATTAGACTACACACTACCCCACAACATATTTATTTCAAATCTTACTCGTAAGTTTTTTTGTAGGATTTCATCATTTTGACTACGGTCATTCCTGAGGATCCCGATCCAGAACTAAATATTTCATCACTTGTCGTATCTTTTTTTTCAAAATATTTAAGCCATTTCCCTAAAATAAAAATAACATAACATAACTTTTTATTTCAGATCTAGCAATTACAATACATATCTTTACAGTACATAAAATAGAACAGCATGAAATAAAATGAAAATTTTCCAGAGTGAAAGGTTCTAGATTTACTAAAAGTTGCTTTAACGGCCGTTTCAACCCGGGGGTGCTAGGGGTGCGGGGCATACGGGCGGTAAGTTAAGGGGGCGGCGACAGCCGCCTGTTTAAAGAAATAAACTTAAAACTAATTTATTATTTAATTAATGAATATGAAAATATTATCATTTTACTAGGTAACTACTTAGAGTTAAAAATGCATTTTCCAAAATAACTGGAAATAAATAAAACAACATTGGTTTTAAAAACCGTACCCCATGTCGCAACCAGTTGGAAAATACATCGTTCGTTTTTGCTTTAACACATTTTAACCCATCATCCTATCAAATCGCATCAGATCGCCGGCATCGCGTCGATTTACATAGTACATGATTTTTAGGACATTTTCATAAAAGTATTTGCTTCTGACTCCAGTAGCAGTTTTTCAATATGTTGAGACCATTTAGGAATGCATCCATAATAACATCCAAAAAATCTTCATTGTCAATTATTAAATTTAAATCGTTAATATACAGTTACAATACAATTAGAGACTATGTAGGTCAGTGCAAGTGTGCAGTCCGGATATAGAAAAAATTATAGTTGCACTACCGCTCTACTAAAAGTTACAAACGATATATTTTAGGCAACGGAAAGGGGCGAGCTCGCTTTGTTGGTCCTACTAGATTATACCAAAGCATTCGACCAGCTCACCCACATTACATACCAATTCTTAAATATCTCGGTTTCCAGAAAAATGCATGTAAACTTGTAAGCTACTTAGAAAGCAGGAGACAAATGGTTGTTCTAATTGGAAATACATGGGGTCAAGGGACTGGAAGTTTGGTGTTACGCAGGGATCAATACTAGAACCATTGTTTCTTACTCTGTATACATCACAACTTATAACATAAATCAAGCACTGTAGAACCCACTTTTACGCGGATGATACACAGATCTACATTTCCTCTAAATCTAGTGAAATTGTTAATGCCAATAACGATATCAATGAGGTTCTGGGTGTCATTTTACCGGTGTCCCAAGCATACTGTTTAAGTATAAACCCCAGTAAATCATAGAGACTTTTTTTGATACGAAAAAAGATCAATTATTATGTCAACAACATGTTAAAATAATTGTAAATTACGATACGGGTAAGTTTGTAAATTCTGCAAGGAACCTGAGCCTAGTACTCGATAATGGTCTTAGGTTCTCTGAACATGTCGGTATGTGCATTAAAAGAGCTTTTACAAATCTAAAATTAATATACAATCACAGAAGAATCCTATCTATACAGCTTAAAAAATTGCTATGTAACTCCATACTTGTCTGCTAAGTGTTGATGCACGTAGTCAATTTATTCAGAATTCTTGCGTGCGTCTGATAGGGGGCATTAGGAAGTGTGAAAGGGGAGTGTCGGCGAAACTAAACGAAATAAAATGGTTACGAGTGAACGAAAGAAGAGTCCTACACTCTGTAGTTCTATACAACAGCATAGAGCACTAGAAGGTGTCCGGATTACTTATACGAAAACATTAAATTTCGCAATGACATGCACAATTTGGAGCTTCGCGCCGCAAATATACTATAACTACTCTGGCACACACGTCTGGTAATTTTGAGAAATCATTTAGTTATAATGTGGCAAAACTATATAATAAAATATACCTTAACATAAGGCAACTTACTGGCATAAGATTAAAAATAGGAGTTAAAGAAGTCATAAAGCTTATTAACTAATTTACACATGTTATAATAATTGAGTTATATAATACCCTAATGGGGTTCAACCTACAGTACAAACTATTTTTACTTTTCTATGCCAAATAATGGATAACCTAAACCTCACCTTTTGCAAGTAATGTTTAAAAATTACAATAAAGACTTTATGTATTTAACATTGTTTAGCTTTAGTACAATACTTGAGACTTGTCCAAAAAGTGATTATAAAATATCGAGTTCTGTTTTCAAATAGAGCGATAATGCATGGTCATCATGTCCGAAGCTGCAAAACTAGATAATTTTGTTAAAAAAAACAAATGGTCGTCAAGAACAAGTCACTGCTTTTTTACTTAGATATTTATCGCGGGAAAAAGTCCTTTTTGACAGATTTCCAGCCCCCACTACCGACCCCTAACTTGAGAAGTAACGGCATGGGTTAGAATATTAGAATCAACAAAACTCTTAACTTTTTTAGTTCAACTTAAGATTTTGCTTCCAATGATAACAAAAAAAGGTTGGGAGCTATTTCTCGCAATCCATACAAATTATGCAACAGCTGACTAATAAACTGGTTTTGCGCATGCTCCCAATAATACAAAATCCCAAGTGTAAAGCGGCCTTTAATAATCTAAACATTCTTACCCTTGAAATATAATGCACTTATAAAGATGAATTTCGTATTAGCTGATATTTTGTCGGTTGTAAGAAAATTTACAATTTTATGGTCGGTTTCAGTTTCCACCCATTTATTGATTTTTTTAACAGCAGCTGCCTCCTAAAATAATTAAAATAATTAGTAGCTATAAACTATCTACTTAGGTGTTTTAAATGTGAAACGAAATATTTTGGTGAAAAACTAAATTTTTCCCCAAAAAATGTTGATTAAGGCAGGATTTATGATTTATGATTTAAATAGAAACAACATTTTAATGAGCGACTTTGAAATACAAGGTTAAGTTAGGTTCGAGTGGCAGACTTCTGGTCTTAAATCTTAAAAAAATACATGATGATTCTCGGAAAACGAACTTAATAACTACCAATTAATTTGAACTTAAATATGTATCAATACTTTGTATTGCCTCCTCTAGCCCTAATTACTGCCTGGACACGTCGGTTCATACCATCAATGAGCCCGCGAATGTCGCCTTGCGGAATATTCTTCCATTCTTCCTGAAGTGCCGTACGGAGCTCGTTTAATGTCGCTGGTACCACTACTCGATTTCTAACACGTCTTCCGAGCATGCCCCACACATGCTCTATAGGGTATAAATCTGGAAAATATGCTGGCCAGTTCATTTTCTTAATCTTAACTTCTACCAAATATTCAGTGACGCACCTTGCGGAAGGTCGGGCATTATCTTGCATCAAGATAAAATCATCGTCGATAAATGGAGCAAAAGGAACTAGGTACATAATTTTCGATAACCTCCTCAATATACCTCTCTATCAATAAATACTAATTCACTACAGGCCTCACGTGATATTCCTGCCCAAACCAAAGAGTAACACAACCAATTACTCTTTTCCCCAACCATCACGGAACCTCCTCCATAACTAAGCCAGGGGCTGAACGTACATTCAGCAAATCGTTCGTTCGTTCGTTCGTCTCCACACTCGCTCTCGTCCATTTGGTGAGTGTAGGCAAAATCTAGACTCATCGGTAAAAAGTACACTGTTCCATTGTGCCAAATTCCAATTCACATGTTCACGAGCAAATTGTAATCTAGCTACTCTATGACGTGGGAGTAATCTAGGGCCTGTTGCTGTTCAGCAAGGATTTAAACCGACATCCCGTAATTTTCGACGAACGGTCAAAGAACTGATATTTTTACCCCGAACTACTCTACGTTGATTTTTCGCCTGTACTAACGTCAACCGGCGATTGCAAAGGGTTTTAAGACGAAGAAACCGGTCATCAATTGCTGAAGTCTTGCGTTGCGTACCACTACCCGCCCTTTGTGTATTTCTGCTTGTTTCCCTAAAGCGTTTAACTACTCTTTCGATGGTAAAGCGGCTGGTATTAAGTACTCTGGTCACATACCCATAATTTCGCCCGTCATCCACTAAAGCTACAGCTTTTGCCAATTTTCAGCACTTAAAACCATTGCAAATACACAAATTTACTGTCAAACTGACAATAAAGTTTCAAACAACGAAAGACACAGCCACCTTGTAAAAAAAATTCTGAACTTATATTGCATTAGAAATTATATAAAAATTTAAATTATTGATAAACAATATCATTTTGCATTTGTGTGAGACTGAATTCATGTATTGACATGAACCAAAAAACAAAACGTAAAGAATAGATGACTCTAAATAAACTGGTACCTATTTTAAAATAATTTTGCTACTTGGTTATTTCACAGGGTGTTTTGAAATTAGAGAAAAAAACAACATTTCGATTATCCTTGTATATTATGCGAAATAATCAACGTTACTTAAGATTGGTAAAAAAATACGTTAAAGTAGATAGTTGAATCTACAATTCTATAAAAAAGTCACTCAAATCGGACTAAAAATAAAAAACTTATCAAGCCTAAAACTTAATCAAAATTTTGGAATGACCGTTTTTTCAAAAAAAATTTTTTATCGCTGCTTCTCTAAATAGATAGCTATTGATGCAGCTGTTCTTAGGTCTAGACGTTTCTGCAGGATTTTCACTGCTTTATCTACTGCCACCACTTCTGCTTGAAAAATGCTGCAGTAGTCCGGAAGTCTACATGACCTCTTTATTTTCATACTCTCAGAGAAGATACCAGCGTCTGACGTCTATTTTTGAACCATCTGTGAAAATCGAGTGATATATGTCTCAATTGTTAACTGATTGCCCTCTCACTCCTCCCTAGTCGGAATGAGCACAGAAACCCCTCTCCGAAGTCTGTTAGTGGGACGATGTAATCAGTCTGTTTCCCTAACAATTAATATTTTTAAGTCTTGATGCCAACATGGTCAAACAAAAAGTTCTGTAAACTTATTTATAAAGTGTACTTTCCTTTATACATTCAACATTTATTTTTCATCCTTTAGATGTTTTCTTTTTTAAGTTATCCCATCCTAACTTTTAAATTAATGGAAATACCAATATTTTTACCTGAAACCTGTCTGTCTCTTTCTGTTGTTTGCCCACTGCGATTACCTGTCTGCAACAAGTACTGTGGCTTTTTTCTTTCTCGTGCCATAACCTGTCTGCGACAAGTATTATGGCTTTATTATCACGTAAATTAGACTTTTGCTGACACCATAAGCCAATAGACATGTTGATATAATGGTATTACGTAACTGGCAAATCATAAAAATCTCTGTGGCCATGGGCCGTTGGACATTTCCCCATACAAGATATAATAGTATGTGAAAAGATAGGAGCAGTTATTTTTATTACTAAATCGTCCGAGCTACGTTACATTATACGAGAAATCTAGGATTACTCAACAAACAGTGAACGTTCTCAGGGCCGCCGAGAGCCGACACGGGCCCTGGGACTGGAAAGCCTCCAGTGTTGCCAGGTATGCGCCGTAATCGGAAAAAAAAAATAGCGCCGCAGGCGAAAAATTTTTGGGTGCCACGCCCTATTTTGATCATAGTGCTTGCTTTTCAAGTAGATAGTGCCGCATGCATTTTTTTTTGCCTTTCATTTAAATTTAAAAATAATAAATATATATTTAAATATATTTTTTACCGTGCTTGTATATATAGGTATATTTCTAATGCGGATCAATTCGCGATTCACCGCCCGGCCCCGGGAATTTGTCCCGTCGGCCCTGAACGTTCTTTCCTGAGAATATCACTTCACACTCCTTTTGACACTGGTCATAAATTAATGCTCTACTAATATCATTATATCAAATACCCACCTCCAAATCAACAGTTCTAACAAAATTATCACCCACCTTTGTCAGCTGCTAATTACCCCCCAACCTTACAGGTCATGTCGTAATGTTCTGAAATATTTTAATACATCGTAATACCATTAATAGTTATTTATGTATCTAGGGAATTATAATGGTCTTAATTACCGAGGGCAAAGTTTACGTCCCGAGGGACAGCAATTGCCCGAGGTAATTGAGACCCTTATAATTCCAGTGATACATAGATAATTTTATTTCTGACCGATTTTAGTAACATTTTGTTCATTTTTAAAGTGGAATAAATGTTTCAATAGATGACAATCAAATTGACATTAGATGTCAATCGTTTAATTTTATGTCAAATTTTTCTTAATATCCCAAGGGAGTTATGACCCTTATAATTCCCGCGTAACTAAGACGTTATAAGCTAATAATATACCGGTCAGAAATAAATTGTTTTATGTCCTACTCGAATATTATTGTTTCATAATACCATAGTTATCAGACACTTTAAATGGTATATAATACCCTTGGGCATTAAGGAAGTTTCTAATGCCCGGGCATTAAAAGAAATAAATAGGAAAAATCAAAGTAACAACTTTTAATTAACGAAAAAATTTATTTATTATTTATATTAAATGAACAGCTATAAAAAAAAAGACCCAGTAAAAACGAATTTACCGGCTTTTGATAAGTCAATGTTTTCTATTTTTTCGTGATTTTCACTAACAGAAATTGACAATGATTGAACGTTTTTTGATGTTGATGGTCTCGTTGATGGTACTCCAGCTATCAATTTCGAAATTTTGTTTTTAGAAGGCATACTGTCTTCCAAATATCCCTCAATCACAGCTGAACTTTTCCAACCGCCATGTCTTTTCAATGTGGTCATGTTTACCCCCACGTCCGCCAACAGAGTTGCAGAGGTTCTGCGCAAACAATTTCTTGCCTATGGTGTTCTTCCCAAACGGCTTTGAAAAACAACGACCGTTACGGTAACACAAAAAGAATCTATTGATGTTGCAGTCGGGCGTAAAGACCAATAAGTTCTCAGTAGCTTTAAACAACCCATCTCCTTCTCATCAATAATTATTGTGAAGACACGCTTTTTATCGGTCTTTGTATCGAGAATATTAACTATTACAACGGATCCTCTATCCTCTATATTAGTCTATATGTTCAACCAACATATTAACTAGCTCTTGGCGGCGGCACCCACCAAATACACCAAATAACGGAGCCACTTTGTTCATCAAAAAAGTTTCATTGGGAGCTTCACGGATGAATTTCAGCACATCTTCTCGAGTCAAAATTTTTTATTTCTTCGCTTCATATCCTTTGGATGCTTGCTTTAGATACTGGCCTAACTTTCAATATTTTGCAATGTCTATATTTTGATTAACTATTAATGTCTTCTTTAACATTGAATATTTCGTCCATAGGGAATTAGGAGTGAATGTTCCAGACTATAATCGATATACATAATTAGTATTTTAATATAATTTACAACAGCAATTTTAACATACCAATTCCTGGAAATATCCGAGTAGCAGCATCTCGTTGATAATTTTTACATCCTTATTTTTCATCCAATCCCCAAACCTTTGATATTCCTTATCATAGGCGTCTTTAGACTTCTTTGGGACAAGATTATCCAAAGCATTGGCAGCATTCACAGCAATTCTATCCGTAATCAACGGAAAATCCATTATTTTATATGAATTTCAGTTTTGACTTTGACACAGCACAACAATGAACACTTACCTTTGTTTATTTAACAACTATATATATTGTACGTACCACGCACCACGGGCATTACTTGATGTCTATACCCTCAAGCAACTTACAAACCCTCGGGCCAAAGGCCCTCGGCTTTGTAAGATTGTTACCCTCGTAGGCATAAACATCTTTATAATGCCCTTAATACATAAATAACTATTATTACTTTGATTTCCTATGCTTTGGGTTAAACCTCTGAAAGACACACAGACCATCTGATTTCGGCGCAAACTGTGCCCATAATACATTTGACCTAAATTAGGGTGACGCTTACTTAAAAATCAAAAGTTTATTGATTTTTGACAACCAGATTTAAGAATCGGTGATGAGACCAGTGAAAAGTTAAATATTTTTTATAAGAATAATGCTGTTTACCCAAATTACCCATTCACATACCTGATAATTTAAGTTTTCATTTTTATGATTATGATACTTCCCCAAAATAAAAGATAGTACGTCTGCCTTAACTTGCTCCCTTAGGGATTGTTACTTATCTTTGTTACAATTAAAATCGCTGGATTTTTGATACTGGCTATTGCTGACAACCACTTCTCGTACATTAACTTCGGACCCTCCGGCCGGCCAGTTAACTCGGTGAAGCTATTGCCACTTTAAGTTTCAGCGTTATCCAACCATTTACTAATCTCACTCACCCTTAAGACAGAATTAAAATGCGATATTGGCAAATGCCCAAAATCTAAACACAAAATTTGATTGGCAGCGTAACTACCTAAGTCTGTCAAGTGAAAATTTTAACTCTATTTGTCTGTATGGCGCTCTCTCTCTCTCTCTCTGTAGCCGTCACAACCCTGGGTGGGTCTTGGCTGACTTCACAATTTAGGATTTGCAGATTCGCTGACACATTATCTCTCAAGCGCAATCTTGGTCTTCCTAACGGACGTTTGTTGACTGGTGCTTGTTCCCATATCAATTTCACCATACGATCGTGTTCCTGTCTCTTATCGTGGCCGGCCCATCTGAGCCTTTCCGCTTTTACCACATTGACAATATCAGGTCGTCGATATATATCTTTAAGTTCTGCGTTGGTTCTGATACGCAATTGTTGTGTTTCTTCGTCTTTTATTGGTCCATATATGCCCCTTAAGACTTTTCTCTCTGCTATTCTTAATCGGTTCTCATTTTGCTTTGTCAGGGTCCACGTTTCGCATGCATATGTCACAATAGGTCTGATCAAGGTTTGGTAGATTTTTACCTTGGTCTTGCGAGATATATTTTTAGACCTTGTAATTTTTTGTACTGCATACCAGCAGCGATTGTCACTCTGTATTCTGGCAGTAATTTCATCAGCCATGTTGTTGTTTGACGTTATCGTAGCCCCTAGATACTTAAATTGATGGACCCTTTCAAAATTATATTGGTCCATTGTAACGTTCTGTCCGATTCTGTCCCTTTGTTCAGTCCTCATTATATGGCGCTAACCTATTTATATTTACCGTCTCCCTTGCGAGAAATAGCGTTGCTTCGTGCGCGGTGTGTTCATGTGTGCTTGTCCAACTTCTCGGAATTTGACCTGTACGACCCTTTTCCGCCCTTGAAATGGGCAAAGTTACACTTCGACTACCTTGACTGCTTTTAAAATTTGTATTAGTTGTATGCAAATGATATAGTTTAAAATGAATATTTATACTCTAGGCCTTATTACGCAATTTCTTTGCTAATTAATAGACTCGGGGTTGGGACGTTTCAATACTTACATCCTTAAAATCAATAACTTCCGTACCGGCCTTATAAAATTTAGTAGCGCGGTCAGCAAAAGGTTTCTTTATTGTGCAGTCATCACCGAAGTACATCTTGTTGGCCTCAAAATAAAAAAGATCATTATCTGGGATTTCGATGGCATCCATTAAGTCCTTGAACTGTTGATGCATTGTATTCTGTGGCGGCAACTCCATTACCGATATAATTTCAGTGATTCCTGGTATCGGTTTATCAGGTGCAGCGGCCGTAAGAAGACCCATAAGTATCTGAATGCCCAATGGAGAGAAGACAACATTTTGTTTCGGCGTATCTTTTGCAACTTGCTAAAAATTAAAGTTCAAACATTTATTACAAAACTATTGCCCCTGCTTGGTTATTGTATTACTTTAAACCTCAACGCGAGATGGAGGACATTAAAATCTAAAGGAGGAAATATTACTTTACTTTAGTAGAATGACTATTATAATTTTTTTCTACGACCTTCTATTATCATTATTTTTGATAAATTTAAAAAATGTAATAAAAAACAATGTGGTGGAATGCCACGCAAAGCGACATCTCGTGGATTTTAGACGCATCACCATCTACATCTGAAAGCAACGAAATGTCGCGCTGCGTTGCGTCTCACCGTTAGTTCTTTACTTTTGTGCTATAAGTGCTTCATTGTCTTTTGCTTTCGTCAGATCCTAGATACATTGATGAGCCGTAATACGGATTAAGCTACCAGAGGGAAAAACAAACATTTCCCTTAGTTAAAAACCTATATTCCGTTTAAGATTGGCAGAGAGCAATAAACCCCTATTAATATGTAAAACGCTCACAATGTGGTGTACTGCCAGACTGATGGTGAAAGTCATTTTCAATATTTGATAAAGTGCAGAATTCAAAATAATGGTATAAAATAGGGGTATCAAGGGCCTAGCGACACTTAAAGCACCGGTTCCCGTCAGATCACCGAAGTTAAGCGGTGTCGAGCGCGGCTAGTACTTGGATGGGTGACCGCTTGGGAAACACCGCGTGCTCTTGTCTTAGGGAAGAGTGTAAAATGAATCGACATCAAAACCATCCTATTCACGCCGGACAGGCCGGATGAGATCGGATATCTCGTAGGATGAAGGTGCCGTTTCACACTCCCCAGTCGGTAGACCCTACGATTAAAAACCGTACGGTCGATGACCGGTTCAAGATGGCCTCTGATACGCCGACGACCGTAAAAAATGAAATAAAAAAAAAAAAAAATTTAAAAAGGTAAAGTAAACTGTCATAACTTGTTTTTGGGACAACCTGTATACATGAAGTAGTTTCAAAAAATGCACAACGAAAATAAAAAATTGACTGGTTTTTCGAAAAAAAAAAACATGAATTTTAAATAAATTTGTTTCAACCTTTACGTTCTCACAGTATACGAAATCTCCCTAATAGAATTACCTTTATAAAACAGTTTTATTAGCCCATTCACAATTGCTCAAGGTGTTGTGATTGTTACTTACGAAACCACTTCTCACTTATAGAATACCTATACTGGTTGTAGGAACGTTCCGGGGTGCAATTTATTTATACAACTTTAATTCCTAAAATATTTACTGTAAGATCATTCTTACAGTTCTACTAAAGGTATGAAATGCATGGGAAACAATGGGAAAACATCATATTTGCGTATCTTTATGAAACGAAGAAAGTTTTATAACCTTCATCATTGTGGTCACAGTACTAAAATCCACGCTGACAGTCAAAGAAAATATTGATATAAAAAAATATTTTTCTACGATCGTGCGTTTTAACCCATTTTCCCGCACGCATTCTGGTTTTTAAAGTGTCACTTTCCCGCACTAGTGCGGGAAAGTAAAATTATGCAAATTTTAACCTTATTAGACAGTTTTTTTACCTCGGAAGTTATAACTATTGTTACAATAGGTAAATAAGTATTTACGAAATAGTCCATCTAATAAAATCTACCTCTTTTCTAGCTTTTTGTTGTATTTTTAATTTTTTGAAAATATAAAATAATGAAGGTATTTTTATATAACCCTGTAAATTTTTTTAAAGTCATGTCACAAAACAACTATTAAACCAACCTGTGACGGGTAGTTTGATATCATTTGCGATGATAACCAAGGCGTGTCATTGTTACTAACACGTCAAAGTTTTTCAAGGTGTCTTTGAATTGACAGTATACGGTCTTTTTCTAAATTAAACCGATTCAAAGAAATATTTAATGGATTCATCCGACGAAGAACTTCCCGAAGCCATTTTGAAGGTTGCGGATAGAGTAAATTCCGAGCTCGTTCGGGTCAACTGCAGTCGCGTGCGGGAAAGTGTCACTTTCCGCACTTGTTAAGAAAATAACTATTAAAGTTAATAGTATTTTTGAAATGAAGATCTGTTGAGTATCATACCAAAAGATCGAAAATATTTACTACAGAATAAGCATTTAAGTTTTAAGAAAAAAACTTCAGACGAGAATATTTATTTATGAAGGTTATTACTATCTTTGATATTGCTGGGGTATGTCGTAGAGACGAACTAGTCAAAATGACCATTCATGGCGTGGAAAATGCTGAATATGTTCTGGTAATTAAAACCCCGCATACGAAAAACAACAAGGATCGCTGTTTTGCTGCTTCCAATGAAAAACAGAGAAAATTCAACTTCAACAACATAAATATATTATGTGTCGTCGTCCTTCAACTCTTCCCCATGACCGTTTCTTAATTAATTATCAACCAGGTTGTCGGAATTAATACTCTCAGAAAAATACCTTCCGAAATAGTAAAACTCCTTAATTTGGAAAATTCACATTTATTCATTTATTTTAAAAGGTCATCCACAACACTGTTACCTAACACTGGTGCACATATTTTAATTCTTAAGCGTCATAGTGGTTGGCCGTCATACATATTTACTAAGGGTTATGTAGAAGATTATATTTAGAATTAAACAAATATTGTCAATCAAATTTTAGTACCAGAAAATCATAGTGGTTCTATTAGCATTGTGCAAAATGTGAATGAAAATCACACACAGTGCATAAGTTGAAGCTCCATTGTCAATAAAATGTCTAAAACTACTGTAATTAATTTTAATAGAAAAGGTTAATCTTTACCATGATTTTGTACAATTAAGTTGATTTTTTGTAATAATTCAAACATTGAATCAAAATTTTAAAATGGCGTGTTTTATTACATGTTTGTAACACGTTGTCAAGTGTTATAAACACAATAGTGGTAGAAGAAGCCATTTTTGACATCAAAAATAGTTTAAAAAGCTGTAATTTTTGAAAGGATCGTATAAAAATTTATTAATTCACTATTTACTTTAATTACCTTCAAGAATTTAGCTGTAAAAGCACGACTTCCGTCTGCAAGTTTGTCTTGGGCTGCAAAGGAAGTTGCAAAAACCGTAATGGTGATAGCTATGATATTAAGTATCTTCATTCTGCTAAAGGAACTAAAAAGAAACAGTAGATTAAGTGATTTATGTTTTTCGTATGCTCTCGCGTTGTTGCAGGAATAACCTGAACTAACCGGGTGTTCATTTGAAAATTTATCACCCCTTTTATCTAAGTCTACATGCTTATGATAGAAAATCGGGGCGTAACATGTCAAAACTTATTTTGAAAGGACGAAATTTACGTAAGTGAAATGATTTTTTAATCTGATTTCAAAACACCCTCTGGGATAATTAGGTAGCAAAATTATTTTAATTATAATTTATATTATTATCCATGAAATATGTCGCATAACCAATGTCACTTAAAAGTTGCAGAACAAACTGCTACTGCGGATTGTACAATAAGACAATAATTGCGGCTGTTTGATGTTGCCCCAACCACCGTATACGAACAAAGACCTCGTAGAGCAATGTAAATACTTAATGGTATCCCCTTCATCTAACCATATTCCTTTAAAGGTTTTTACCAACGACTATAGGAATATTGAAGGCGTTGAGGGAAATGCACTTGTATACGTCACAGGATATCTTTTAAAAAAATGTTTGGCGTAGCACTCGTGTGACGTATGCACTAACTTTGTTAATTCGAATGCCTTACAAATGGAAGCCACTGTGTTTTGCAAACTAAAGGCCTATAATAGTAAAAAACTGAAGTTTGGTGGCTTATTAGTGCCACCTAAGAATATTGTTGAATATATTATAAAATTAGAAAATATATTTGTTGAGCATTTTAATGAACTTGCGTCTCAAAATCGCATTGGTCAAGCATTAAAAAGTAAATTTAAAACCATTACTTTTGTTCATCCGTGTGAAAATTTTTCCTATGACTATTTCTTGTCATTGTATACTAGAGTGCGTATATATTTTACCCTCAAATATGCTAATAGATATATCAAGACTAAAAAAATGTCTAAACGAAATCCTAAACTTAAAATTTTGCAAAACTTCTAGATACATAGGCATTTTCGCATTAATTAATACTAGCAGTTTTTTACATGGTATACAAAGTTGGAACAGCATTATGAAACTGTTCTATCCCCTGGTCTATTAATCTCCCGATTAAATCGACCAACCTGCCGGTAATCATAAGCAAAGTAATTATGACCCCATGTACGTTGTGTAATTGTAGGTTCTTTTTAAAGTTTGGTACACCTGTAAAGGTTTAATCTCTTTATTGTTTTACCTTATTTTTCCCTATTTTCCTACCCTTTATTTCCACCTCTGTGCCAGGAATTAGAATCAAAGAAGTGGTTGTGTTAAATCATTTAATCAAAATTAAATTAGCAATAACATTGGGTTTTTTGACATCTTATGTTGGCCTATTTAAATATTCTTAAATATCATATTATTTTACCTTTACTATAAAATGTTAACTTCAAGTCGGTCTGTCTGCCGGATGCCATACATGTCTGCGACATGAAATTGGCTTGTTTTACCTTATTTAATTATTGCCCATCCACCTTGTGTCTGCGACAACTCGGTGGATTTTGATTCCTCCTTTCGCGTGACCCCTGTTTCCCGCCGTCTTATGTCTGCAACAAGACTGGTCGTTTTATTTGTTTGATACCGTTACTCTTGTTTTGATAATCTGCCAGCCGATTATTCATATCATCATTTCTTTACGTGTACACTGACTTTTAGTTGCTAATGAGCAACTATACCTATTACCAAGTTTGATTAGATATTTACTGTCACCAATACCTAATCGTACCCTCCCTTGTTTTTTTTTATCACGTACATTAGACCTTCGCTGTCACCAAACGTCCAATGTGCGCGTTGGCATAATGATACTACGTACTCTAGGAAAGCCGAAAGACAACAGTCCGGCCAGCGGCCGTCGAACATTCCATCGTATAAGATATTAAAATGTAAATAAAGATCGGAGATGTTATTTCCATTACTGAAACGTCGGAAAATGACTTAATAAAAATACCTGGGATACCTAGGATTACCTTAACAAACATCGACATCCTTTCCTGATAATAACCCATCACAATTATTTAATTACACCTGCAATATATTAACTTTCTACTAATACCATTATACAAATAAATACCTAAATCCTGTGGATCCTGCGGATCCTAAGCAGTTTCTTTAAAAATCTTGTTCTCCTTAAGATCTCCCCCATTTCGTATTTCCCCACTTGCAGATTATATGGTGATTTTCGTGTTTATAAAACACATTAAGTACTTTTTACTATTTTTCATTTTTCTTTTAAAAAGTTAACTACCCTGGCAGACAAACTTGCCATCTGTTTTACAACGTGGGTTAACAGTACACTTGTCCTATATATAATAAAGACCCTTATTGAAAGCAAAAGATATATTGACCTACTACAACCACTTTAAATTAATACCCTTTATTGGACCACCAGGTCAGAATTATTGAATGTAAAAAAAAAATTATTATATATAATTCCTTTTTTTTTATACTTTTGACCCCAAATTAGATATGTTGCATACTATCATGCTAATTTATACTTATATGTTTCAGCAGCTAATACTATACCTATTTATTTTCTTAACTATGCCATTTTATATTGTTTTCATGAAAACAATTTACCCTGTATCTTCTAAATTTGTTTAAATTTTAGAATAGAGAGCTGTTAGCTTAAATACAAAATAGTTGGTAAGCTTTCAAGATTTTTAATTAAGTATTTTATAAAAGTATTTGTACTACCTACCTATATGTATTTAGATTTTTTATTTTTTTAAAATCGTGTTAAATATTATATAAAAGTATGCTTTTGTTATCACGTCGTTATTTTGTTATAGTATTATGTCGTCAGAACTATAATTATTCTCAATATGCATCTGAGTTTTCTTTCAGACAACTTATAAAATATGCCCTGAATAAATGTTAAACCTCATAGATAAAAACTAATAAAAATAATAAGGTAATAGAGGAAAAAAATAAACTACATAAAAAATTTGATTTAATGTAATAATAACATACTTCCGCTTTGTATATATTTTAGTATAATTCAATTTTAATCAATCAATCAATTTTATTAATATTTTATAATATGTTAGAAAGAATGTACTTTGGATATAACCCCGGTAGCTGACGCGCTCCCTGCCACGATATCACTACATGTCGTTACTCCCTATGCCGACCCCGTATTTCGATGCATACCCCGACCAGCCGGTGCGTCGGCAAACCGCTTTAGATACCGATACATCAAAGGCCCGACGTTGAGTGGTTCTACTTGTCTTGTTCGTATACGGTGCCCCAACCAAGGGGTAATTTTGAACACTAACTTTTTTTTTAATACCAACTTGCTTTAATGCTTTATTCCCAATTTGGTATATTTACAAGTATCTTTATATGTTCACTTATCTAGGGTAACTTTTTAAGTTTAATTCGACAGAAAATACGACTTGCATTATCCAAAATAAGTATAGAACGTTCAATGTAACCCCGTTTTACTGTACTTACGTTTTTAAACAATGTTGAACTCTAGACAGCAGTAGGCACATAAACTATGTTATTTTTATATCTCAATATTTTAATTTATCGTTGACCTGTAGGCATGTGTATGTTTGTGATTGCCAACGTTATATCGGGAATTATCTTATTTCCAGATATTTTAAAATTTAACATAATACCGAGCAAGCAAAAATTATTATCATCAAGGTATGCTTTGCATCTAAGCCAGCACTCGTTACAAGTAATTTGATGAATCGCTTATTTATCCAATTTCTTGACTAATTTCCGCAGATTTTATGGTTGAAGCGTATTTTCGAAACGGCGTTAGAGTAAATGATAGGTGGCAATGCAATAATTTGTGCATGAACCATTTTCGCGAAAATTTTCCTAACGTCACTTTTACTGCTGGGGATTTTTATGATTGTCTGAGAAGAGCCGTGGCCCTGTTTAGGGCTACAGGCTCTATACAACAAAAAAAGCTGGAAGACCATCTCTGTGAGAACACAAGAACTTGTTGCAAATGTTGGTGAAATAATGCAAAATACCCAGGAATTACTGTCAGTGAAAGATTTACTAGACATGATATCTTTTTTCTGATGAAGCCTAGTTCCACCTTACCGGCTAACTGAATTCTCAAAATACAAGCATATGCAGTAGTGAAAATCCCCATTTCTTTGTGGAGTCCATATTGCACCCTATTGTCTGGTTTATTACTTCCTAAAGAAGAATTGTTGATTCTATTTCTTTCCATGGCACGGTTACTATACAGTGATAAAGAAACAATATTTTAAATCCCCGGGTTTCGACGGCATTAAGAATACGGCGTTGCGAAACCTGCCAGACGTAGCTTTGAAGAACATTGTAGACATATCCCAGGCTATTATCAAAAAGGTTATTCATTTTTCCCCATTGACATCAACAGTTACAAGAAAGGATTATCCAAGGATGTGGTAATATATCTCTGGAGATGCTGCTCAACGTTTTTTTTTTCTTTTTTGGAGAATAGAAGTTTTGCGGTCTCGAGGCTTCGAGTCAATTGAGTCCAAGTGAATTGGTGCTCGGATGTGAAACACCTGGGACTTATATTTGACCAAAGGCTAAACTGGATGCTCAATTTAATTAATAGTGTAAAGCTTGCATTGCGTCAATTAGGCTCGATCTACCCCCTGCTTCACAGGCGGAGTAGACTTTCAAATAGGACTAAAGTCAACCTCTTCAAGGTATTGGTCAGACCGATTCTCACTTATGGTGCACCTTTGTGGTACAACATAAGCAGAACGGAGATTAATAAGTTCCAGGTAATTTAAATCAGGGCGTTAAAAGCTATCGCGGACGTACCTAGATATAGACCCAATAGAGTACTTCACCGCTACTTTCAAATGTAGACGATAAACGAGTTTTTCTTGAAAATTATTAAAGACTATTACCGACGCGCGACGCACAGACGTATCGACAAACCCACTAATCACAGACTCACATGCGAGATCTAGACAAGACACGACATACAAACTATCAAAAGACTGGCTTTCTGTTGGTCCAAATCCAAATCCATAGTAGAGAGGTACTTATATGATATATGTACAGTGAGCTCAAAAAAGTTGGATTAAATTCGTTTAAAATTCAGGTGATTATTTTCTGGAAAAACGCTTGGACATGTCGATTATTATTTTTAATTGCGAATTTTTTGACATTGGTATACAGGTTGCCTCAAGAAGAACATATACCGTCAACATTAATTTTTTTAAATAGAACACTCTGTATATTATATTATTTTTAAATTCTACGATTCATTCTAAACACTTTTTGTATAACATACCATATCTCCAAAATCAACGGTTTTCGATATATTGACATTTTAATATGTTTCTGAAAAAATGCTGAGATCCGTGGATTTTTAGATTTAATTGCGCATTTCTTTATTATTATTGTAACCTGTTACCTGAATTAATTTATTTTGACACACTAACTTCTTGTCAAAAATTCTTTAAATTATGTAGATCTATCTAACTTCAAGTAATTCTGTAAAAATGGCGCGGGATAGGATGCGAACCCAAACAGAAGTGTGTGAGTTATTTAACAATAAGTACCCAAACCGAGCACCAATATCTCAATCTGTTGTTAGTAAAATTGTAAAAAAATATAGGGATTTGGAGCATGTTAGAGACAATTTATTATATTCAAGGTCGACCTAGGATTTCAGAAGATGTGCAGTTAAATGTCCTCTTAGCTGTCCAAGAAAACCACCATAGTGTTACTCGCGGTATTGCCACGAAAAATAATATTTTTCAAGCAACCGTATTGAATTATTTATACAAAAATAAATGGCTTCCCTATAGGGTACAGTTGGTTCATGAACTTAATGGAGATAATCCGGATAGAAGAACAGAATTTTTCGAAATAATGATGAACAGATCTACATTGAAGATCCTCAAATTTTAAAAATAATTGTGTTCTCTGATGAAGCAACGTTTACTCTAAATGGGCATGTGAATCGCCAAAACTGTCGATATTGGGCTAAGG
The DNA here is from genome assembly GCA_963920685.1 of Polydrusus tereticollis. Lineage (NCBI taxonomy): Eukaryota > Metazoa > Arthropoda > Insecta > Coleoptera > Curculionidae > Polydrusus > Polydrusus tereticollis. The sequence goes on along the minus strand of OY987332.1, from coordinate 29,003,608 downwards.
AAAATCCGCACTGGATCATGGAGTCCCACACACAATACCCGCAAAAAGTGAATGTTTGGGCTGGAATTGTTGATAACCGGATTTTAGGTCCCTTCTTTTTTGATGGTACGTTAAATGGCGAACTGTATCTAGAATTTTTAGAATTTGAGTTAATACCGGCACTTGCTGTACTCTATCCAAATCCAGGTGAGCCAGACATTCCCAACAATAACTTATGGTACCAGCAAGACGGAGCACCAGCCCATTAGACACGCCCGGTGCGTGAGTACTTGGATACAGTCCTTCCTGGCAAGTGGGTTGGTCGACGGGGTCCAATAGAATGGCCGGCAAGGTCACCAGGTTTGACCCCGCTAGAGTTTTTTTCTGTGGGGCTATTTAAAATCTAAAGTATACTTTAACTGACCTAACAATATTGAAGAACTTAAAGCTCGAATAAGGCATGAGGTTAGTTTAATAGAGCCCCAGGTAGTAATCCATGATTATGGAAGAATTCAAAGATCGACTTGCATATTGCCAGGAAGTTGGTGGCGGTCGATTTCAACATTTATTAAATAAAATTTAATATAGTCTATGTAAATATTTGCAGACACTTTTAAAAGAAACGCATGAACCAAAATTAATTAAGGCAAGAGCTGATATCAAAATGTCTATAAGCGACAATACCTAAACTGTACATAATGAATAACAGATGTAAAAGGATAAAATCCTGACGTAAAAATACATTCAAGGACCTGAGTGTTAATTTTGTAAGCAACAAAAATAAATTTGTATTTGCTTACCTATTTTAATATTTATCAGTTTGACATATTATCATGTCATAATATGAATTTGACACAATTTAAACCTGGATGTGGTTAGATATATCGTCCCCTTATAATTGTGATCTAAACCAAGCTCTACGCTTTTCAGTATAAGCCTTTTGCTCGCACGATATACCATCGAACAAACGTAATCCAACAAAAATTCTGGTCATAACAAAAATTCCGATTTTTTAAGGTTATCTGTACTTGTATTATTGATATGAGTTTTCTTGAACTTGACTGTGAGAATAAAACAAGAAATGCTTTAAAGCAAAAATCGAAACAGTGAATAATTTTAAACATATTTTATTAAAAAATGGCTGTGACAAAATTGCATCATTATTTAGGGGATAGTTAATCCTCCTAATTCTTAATAAGGATCCTGGCAAATCTCTGAGCAATTATTGCCCAGCGTATGAATGATTTTTTGAGGTAATTGTGAGGAGCAAATTAGAACTACAAAGAAATTCGAACAATCAGGGCAACTGGTTGTATAAATGCGATATTGTTGGATAGTTTCCCCACGAGGATTAAACAGGGGCTTATTTTTGATTTTCCCTGTATTTTGGAAAAAACTCAAATTAGATAATCAATATATTTTTTCAGTGGAGTCAAAAATAATACCAAGAAAAAAAATTGGATTAAAAACGACTTACGCGTTGGATGCAGCGTTGTTTGAACGCCCCATTTTTGCATGATTTTTGAAAAAGTCTCATTTTATTTCTTTTATTTCGGTGAAACTTTTTAATATTGCAATGCCTGTCTTTATTAAGGTCCATCCGAACATATTTCGTTTGATCTAATAACTACAATACTAGTTTTGTTATATTGTAAACAAACACCCAAAGAAACCCCGTTACCTGTTCGATTGCCAAACCTACGCTTTTAAAGAATTTCTTGGTAAAGTTACCCATATAAAACTGTCGATGAGCGTGACAACCAGCGAAATCTACCTGGCTCCAGCTGGCATCACTGTTCATATTACTGAAATGAAATAAAATGAAATGAAATGAAATGAAATAAGGGGTACTGCTTTGCACAGGGACGGACTTTGTAGTTAAATGAAAAGCCATAGTAACACCTTTTAGTAGCAATGTTTATTATGTTTATTTTTACCATTTCTTAATCTTTCGGATTCCATATTAATTTGTCTTTTGTTTATTGTCTTATACTTAAATCCCATCTCTTGCAAAGCGCGGTGAGGACTTGTCCTGCTACATGATATCGTTGTATCGTCAGTTGCTAACCGTGATTTTAAAAAATCTAACGTGGGCACAACATTTTCTTAATACATTTAGTATATTTTCCTGCGAATAGCATCTTTGTCACAATCATCTACGCACTTCATTTTCCCGGTATCTTTGCGAACTTTTCTTTAAAAATATCCTTTTAGCATAATATCTCGTACCGTCGATAATGGAACTTTCGTCATTTCACTGATATTTTTAATGGCAATCACTTTAGGGTGGCCGCTCTTTAATAATGATTTACATACATTTTTTGCGATCACTTTGGCGTCAGAAGATAAATGCTTCCTGGAATGTTTAGGGTAGCTAGATATCGCATTAGCTGAAGATTCCCAAGGTATCCACATACTTTTAATATTAACTTGTTGCACACTGTTTTAAAGTATTATAAATAGGTACTAATCTATTTCGAATATGATGTTTACTATTTATTTAAGCTACATAAACAGGTACCTGTAACTAAAAAGTTTTGAGAAATATCCTAACATTTAAGTTGTTTCTAGAAATCCTTAATTAGACAATTTATTGATTTTGATAACAAATCAAATAATGTACCTATCTATTGCTATTATAAACTGGCAGTCATTACGCCAAACGAAATATGTTGGGAACTACTTTACATTTGTATTATTATCCTGAATAATTTTATCAGAAGTTGTTTAATTTAATAGGTTCATAAGTTATGTAGTTTAATGTCTTTAAAGTTAAAATAAACTTGACATATTTTTTATTTCGTCAACATCATATACTCGTTAGACGAGAGATTGCAGATTACTGCCATGTATTACAAAGGTAATAGAACGCAATAGAAGCAAAAAGAGGATTTATTGCACATTTTTAAAGAAATATATCCATAAATATCATTTTAAGGATAAAAACCTATTTAAGGAAAATAAACCTACAACAACTGCATGACAGAAAGAGAAATTTATAAATAATAATAGTAATAACAATAAACTAATAAAACAAAACTAACTAATAATTCAAGTGTTCGATAGACCTCCGTTCTCGAAGCAAGATTCAAATCCTATTTGTAGCCTTTCTAAACTTGCTGTTATAATGTAATTTTCTTGGTTAAGTCGATTTACTCCAGTAACAGTTTTTTTCCCAATATTTTAGTTTCTTTGTTCGTATGCCTTATTCCTTAAATGGTAGAGATGGAATAAATAACTCTTTTCGAAGAGACGGCTCTCTAACTTCGGCTCACTTAACCCTTTCGCTACGACTTTATTTTATAAATATTTGTTTTGAATTTACTATTGGGTTATATGTGTCCCAATAAATTTTCAAAAAATACTATTGGTATTGGTAGAGACGGCTCTCTAACTTCGGCTCACTTAAAAGAGTCGACTCACTGAGCTGACTCAAAAAAGTCATCAGGCGTAGTTTTATTTAAATTACCGCATGATAGTAAACGAACCGCAACTCAATGCATGAGCGATTCTGAGCTTACAAACTTTACGATAGTGGTTGTGACTCACCGTGGAGCTGCGGGTTTTGTGAGCACACCACACAGCGTCGCAATGCGTGCAGCAGCATTGCCAGATTCTTCCTCTTCTTCTTTTGTCAATGGCTTTTATCCATGATTAGAATGATATGCCAGCTCGAGCCAATAGGATTCACCGGATTACAAGCTCGTGACTCCCGGCAATCCCGAATATACGACCATTTCTAATTTGTTACTTTTGGACCGTAGTGACACTTAATTTTTTATTATTATTATTACTGTTAAGGTGAAACATCTTATAATTTTTTTATTTTTTTTTTAAACATACGCTTTGGGGTTGTTAGTAAAGACAAATAGCACAATACAAAGGAAGGCACTCTTCACGCTTCGGAGCGACGGCAAAGCGACTTACACATTAAGAGCCCAGGAGTTTAAAGGGGGTTCAATCTTCAATTTACCTAGAAAAGAGGAGTTCATTACAAATTTATTTTATTGTATGTTAAAAAAGCATTCAATAATTTAATCAGTTTGATGTTTATGTTTGCTAGTATAATTGTCATATTGAATGGAGGTGTGATTCCGCATTTGATTATTTCTATGTACATATCACGACCTGGTATATTGTTTATTGGACATGTGAAAAATATGTGATGTAGGTCCTCTTCTTGTCCACACTCACAATATGGATTGTCTTGAATTCCCAATCTGTATGTGTGTTTTTTTTGTGAGACAGTGTGCTGCTCTCATACGAATTATTGTTGTTAAGTGCCTTCTACTGATGTATTGGTATTTGTAATGCCAGGGCTTAGTGGAAAAATTTCCTTCAATTCTGCCATACCATGTTCCTTTAGTTTTAATAGTTTCTTTCCAATTGTCTGCATATTTTTCCCTTATGTTTCTATTTATGACCGCCAGGATATCTGAGTCATTTAGCTTAATGTCCAATGGTACATTCAGATCCCGTCCAATTTTAGCTAGGGTATCAACAAACTCATTTGCAGGGATATTGGAGTGTCCTGGTATCCAAGCAAGTTTGATATCAATGTGGTTTTGCCTAGCTTCCACCAACATTCTTTTGGTTAGTAGGGATATATAATCATTGCTTGAGTTAATCTTTGTTTGGCATAATTTTTCTAATGCACTTTTTGAATCGGTAAGAATAATACTATTTGGGATATTGTTTGAAAGACATAGAGAGCAAGCTTTATTGATTGCTGCCGTCTCTGCTGAGCAGATGTTTAAATTGTCTGGCAGTCTGGCTGAAAAGTTGACTTCGTAGGACGGAATGTGTACACCCAGCCCAACCTTCTCCTTAGTTTTTGATGCATCTGTGTATATTAATGTGCTTCTACTAAATCTGTCAATGGCCTCATTAAACACAGCCCTGATGTTTGCCTCCTCCTTGTTCAGTTCCAGATCGATAATGTTTAAATTCTGGGTTTGAAATTCATACTCAAGCTCAAAGCATGGAAACGTTTCTCCTACATAGATTTGGTCTTTGAAGGGTATTAACTTTTTGATTGCATCCACCAGATAAGGGGTGCTTTTATTTTCCAATAGGTTGTGTTATTATCGGTGTAATTTTTTAGTTCGTTAAGCACCCTTATCAGTGGATGATTCTTGATACCATAAATTTTTGTTAGAAATTTACTGCCTAACCACATTCTTCTATGTTCCAGGTCCAGTTCAGCGCTTTCTGCCAATAGTGCATTTATAGGTGTACTATTCATACATCCTGTGATTATTCTCAGGCCCCGATGAAAAACTTTATTTAGCTTACTTAAATTTTTTGTCGATGTGGGCCCCAACAGAAATGATCCGAAGTCCAAATGTGATTTGACTATGCCATTGAACGCTATTTGAAGTGTGCGAGGGACTGCACCCCACGAGACCTTGGCTATCATTTTAAGGATGTTCAGCCCTTTGCGAGCTTTATTTACCATGTTCTCTATTTGCTCGTCCCATTTCAGATTTTTATTAAAAATAATGCCCAGATATTTTATGCTGTGTTTATATAGGATTACGTCATTATCTATCTTTATGTTGGGTGGGTTTTCTTTTCTATGTGTTTTGGTGAACCAAATCGCTTCGCACTTAGCTTTTGAGAGTTTAATGTTGTTGTTTTCTAACCAGTTATTTATTACTGTTAATGCTAAGTTAATTTGATTGGCCATTTGTATTAGATCATTTCCCCTGATTATTAAAGTTAGATCATCTGCATAGCCCAATAACATAACCTCGTCCGGCACCACCCTAAAAAGGTCTTGAATATATACATTAAAGAGAAGGGGGCTTAGGGGGGACCCCTGAGCTATGCCTGTGGAAGTCACCACCGGTCCATTGATTCCACCTGTATTGTCAAGCGCATATATCTTTCTATTATTTAACACACTAAACATTAAATTACACAATTCTACTGGGATGTCCAAGTTAATTAGCTTGTTGTACAGTACATATATATTGACATTGTCGTATGCAGTTTTGATATCTAAGAAGACAGCAATCACCGTTTCTCCTCTACTATATGCTAATTGCACAGTAGAAGTGACCAATGCTGTATTATGTTGAGTCCCCATACCCTTTCTGAATCCAGCTTGATGCCACGTAAATATATTTTATTTTCTAGTATCCATTCCACTCTATTTTTTACCATTGTTTCAAAGAGCTTGACTGCACAAGATGACAGGGCTATTGCTCTAAAGTTTCCTGGGTTATTTTTGCTTTTATTAGGTTTCACTATTGGTAGGATGCAATGTTCTTTCCAGTCTTGTGGCAATGATGAGCTTTTTAGGCAGAAATTAAAGATGTTGAGCAGTGTTTGTTGTGCCGGTATGGGTAATTTATTTATCATGGAATAAGAGATGTTATCCATGCCAGTGGCTCTATCTTTTTTATCTTTCATTCCTATTCTAAATTCATCAATTGTGAAATATTTAATGTCTCAAATATTCTTTTCCAGCTGGAACTCCGGATGTATATGACATTTATCGTAATCGTCCAATACCTCTCTGCTGATTAAATTTATTTCTTTTTTTTGCTTTTAAAAATTTGTTAACCCTGGCTATGATATGTTTAGTTTGCAAGTAATTTTCCAAATCCATATTTTGTTTAAAGTTTTCCATGGCCCTTTTTTTAATTAGGATGTGGCTTGTACACTCCTCATCCCACCAGGGATTATTTGTTTTTTTTTGTGTGTTTGTTGATCTCAGGGGTATCGTTTCATCTGCTACTGACTGCATGACCTCTTTAAATGTCAGATAATCTGTACCACTATTTTTACATTCAATACACCCCAATGTCATTGGATCATGATATCTAGGCCAGCCAGCTTTTGAAAAGTTACGTTTTTGAGTTATTGTTCTGTTTCCCATCTCAAGAGGAGCGGAGGTGCTTGAGAAGATGTTGCAATATGTCGGAAAGTGATCGCTATTGGCACAGTCATCCATCACTCCCCATTGGGCTCTCGCTGCCAGACTGTCACTACTAATGGTCAAATCCACGGATCCGCTATTCCTATTTGGATTTCCCCACATTGTTGGTGTATCATTATTTAACAGTACATAGCTGTTGTTATCTAGGAACTGTATAATGCTCTTACCATTTCTGTTTTCTGGGGAGCTGCTCCATACAGGATGGTGTGCATTTAGGTCGCCCATCATGATTACGTGTCCTACCAGCCCTTTAAAAATGTCCTCCAACAGTTCTTTTGTTAGGTAATAGGTTGGCGGGGAGTATATATTGATTATATTTAGATTTCCTGTCTTAACAATCAAGCATTGGATTGGGGACTCAGACTCCGATTGGTAATCCAATATTATCTCTGCGTTGAATTTATTTTTAACTAGTGTGGCTATGCCACCATACCCATCATCCCTATCCTGTCTAAAAAAATTGTAATGTTTAATATAGGCTTTCCTTGCCTGCTTAAGCCAGGTTTCGTTTAGTACAATTACGTCTGGATCATAGTTATTAATGAAGTTAATAAGGTTACCCCTGTTTGAATTAAAGCTGCGTAGGTTCCATTGCATCAACTTAATCATCGTGTTCTCCATTGCGAGATTTGAATATCAATATTTGTTTAGTGAATTATACTGTGGTTGTTTGTCAAGGGTTTTTTTTTTCTGTTATTTTATTATTTATATTTACATATTTTGTTTTTTGGGAGGTGGTGGTTTGTCCTTATCCCTATCCCTATATCCTAATTCGTGAGTGAAGAGAAGGTTTTTTAATTTTTGTTTTTCTGTCTCTAAGAATTGGGTATATGTGTAGTAAATTTCTTGTATGGTATCAGCGTCGTTTGTTTGGGTTAGTTCATTTAAACTATTTTGTGTATATTGCATGGCACTAGTACTAGTACTAGGTCTTGTGTAGGGGTTATATGTTTGGTTGTCTGTAAAGGTGGGTCTGGAGTTTGGGCTAAATAGCTGGCTGTTATGGGCTGCTCTGTCATAATTTTCTTGAATTAATTTTCTTTTGGGGGGTGTTCCCACCGCTTGTCTAAATGTTCTTTTATTATTTTTGTTGCTATCAGTGTAATTTTGTTGTCTTTGACTTATATTTACTTTATTAGGTTCTGTCCTAGTTGGTAGGTTTGGAAAGTCTTGCATACTGTAAGTGCATTCATTGTCATTAGATGTTCTTTTTGGGTATTTTAGTTCTGCGTCTACAAAAGTGATGTTCTCAAAGGCCATTACTGTTTTTATGTTTTTCTGTCGGTTGTATTCAGGACACATTTTGTTGTATGCTTGGTGATAGTCACTCGTGCAATGAATACATTTGTTTATGCATTCCATATCCCTATCATCGTGAGCTTCTAAACCACATTTTGGGCATATACTTTTACCTTTGCATTGGGCTCTTGTATGTCCATACCTATAGCAATTGAAGCATTGCGTTACTGGCGGTACATAAGTGATAATCGGCATCGGAATACCGTAAACTTTTACAAATTTGGGTAAGATCACTCCCTCAAAAGTAAAAAGCACCGTGCTGGTTGGTACATACTCCGTTTTACCGTCTTTAATTTCACGTCGGTTTAGTCTTTTAGCATCCACAATTTTGTATGGTGAACTGATTTCTTCTATGACTTCATTAATATCCATTTTATTGTCTATTTCTCTAAGTATGCCTTTACAAAAAACGTAATTATAAGGAATGTAGACATTGTACCCTTTTCTTTAAGTATTTCATTATTTACTAGGTTATTAGCCGCTTCAAAATTATTAAATTCAACAGAAATTCTATTTTTTCCTTTAGATAATGTTTTGCTAACCTCGTTTAATTTTAAATCTAAAATCCCTTTGGCCATTTTTAAATGATTATATTTCCCTACATTACAACCAGCTTTTTCAGTGCCCTCGATATATACGATAAAAGGTCCTTTATCTGCATATTTGTATTGATTGATTTTTTTTTTGTTTACCTTATCATCTACTACTGGTTTTTTGTGTATTGTGTTCGCATCAACAACGTCCATTTCTTGTTGAGAATAACACGCTGCATTCAATAGGGGGGGGGGGGGTCCGCGCCCCCCCCCCCCCCCCGGGTGCTGGGTTCATATTTATCCTATATATTTAGGGTATTAATAAACTCTTACTTTTTAACTCCACTTACCAATTGGATGAGGATAACAGGAAGGTTATAGGGAATGTTAGTATTGCGCACCGGGTTCATTAGATGTTCACACTTCAAGCGTCAGCCGGCTATTCTGCCAGATTCTTAAATTTAGTTGCCAGATTTTAAACAAAATTCCCCAGATTCACATATAATTCAATAATAATAAGAACAATAATAAACATAGGTACATACGTACCTACTCTATTATTTTATTTCAATGGTTTCAGTACACAACCTTAAAACATACCTGGCGTTGGGCACTGGCGTGAGTGTGAATAATCGAGAAGACAAAAGATTAGAGAAGCGATTCATTCGGTTGGGTGATCTATAGATCAGTGACTCACTATACTGAGTCAACTCTTCGAGACAGCTCGCTCATGAGTTACACATCTCTATTAAATGACCCCAAATAAGGGTGTCTAAAATGGAGAGATCAAGGCAATTAGGTGACCAAGAAATGCTCCCATTACGTCCAATCCATTCATTATGGAGTTGGTTTAAAGATTCAACTACAATAGAAAATTATAAGAACATAGAGTGTAAAGAAACAGATAGTCTTACGTGGAAACAAAAGAAACAATTTTGGCAGAAAATGTTCAAACACCTCACCAAGTTGGGTTTTCCACAAAGAACAACAAAAAAATTAAGGACAAAGGAGATAACTTTAGAAAAGAAATAAATCGAAGATATGGTAAGGAGAAAATTGAGGAGTTTAAAATACTTTTTTTTCAGATGCATTTAAAAAATAAATAAACTACAACATGTTGAACTTTTCTTTTATTGCATCATTTATAAAGATTAATTTAATATTTCAAATATCTGTTCGGGTTAGTGAAGAAACACACCATTTTATTCACATTTTTATTTTCTATTTAATGCATTTTTAAACAAATATAGGTAATCTTTATTTAAAAAGAACCAAGTGCCATTTTCTTTTCAGTAATTGGCATTATACAAGCAAGCTTGCAATCCTTTTTCTTTTTTGGATTTTCCACAATAATACTTTATATAAAACTTTGATGGACCCTATTCCATGATTAACGTCAATAGTTTTAAAAATATTTCAATTTACCTAGTTAGCGGAAAAAGTTATATTAACATTTGGTGCTTGTCTCCTTTTAAATAAACCTTATTCGAATTTAATCTTCACTGGAATAAGTTGCATATTATATGGATCTTAACCATTGCTGTGATCATTGCTTATCCAAATTTCTTTACGGCTTATAAATCTGTCCAGCTGAAACTATCACGTCGTCGGTTTTTATATAAAATAAAAATGGGTGACCAGCATAAAACACCTTTTGCGGTAATATGGAATCATCAATATCGCCCCTATCTAAAAAAAAATTAAATATTAATTCCGGATATTATAAGTTCGATCCTCGCTTGACTACCTTGCTTACAGGGTGATCCACTCTCAACGCATGATTACATGTAATCTAAACTACTGAACTTTCTAATGTTTTTTAAGAACAGAGTTATAGAGGCATTAGGTCTATAATTTAAAATTATTTGGGATTATTCAGGACATCCCAAATATTTTCGTTTATCAAATATACTTTTTTTAAAAATAAAGGTATGTACAGGATGCGCAGTTAAGGGCGGCTCTCGATTCTATGTCAAAAAGTGTTGGTCATTAGTTTAGAGAATCTTGGAAAATGAAGTGAAATGAATCCAAACTTTTCCAAATTTTGAAAGTAAAATTAGAGCACCTTCTACTAACACATCTCGTAAAACCATATAAGGTAAAAGATGGTAAACAACATGATGTGTATACCCAAAGTCCACAAATTCTATCCGTGACTCATTTAATATCAATCACAAAATTTAGGAAGCGACAGAATAAAATTGTTGCACAAGTAAATGTTTATTATGCATATAATAAACTTTCCCGCTACAATTACAGTAAACTTAAGAAGCGACATTGTCATACAAGCCGCAATTAGCTAAATGCATATAAAATAGCACCGCCATTCCGGTACAGGGATTCTGATCGGGGAGAAATTAAGTGTGGCAACACACCGTGACCGATTTCACGACTTTAAAGATTTAGGAATACACGTGCCGGCAGGGATTTCGCGCTGCTTGATTAACTTGTGTTTGTATTATTAATTTATCGATAGATGTTGTGAGTTTTTTTTTTAGTTTTCGTACTATATGGGTCGTTCACATAGATATTGTTTTATGTGAATATAATATACCTAGTTATAAAACTTTGTTTCATGTTGTTCGCTTCTTTTAATTGAGTAAACTGCGGTTATTAGTGAACCTTCAACTAGTTGTCCGCATACAATAAAAAATTCAATTAGCATTAAGAGATCAATTAACTGTTAAAAACGTATACCATGGAATTCGGGAACAAAATCCTGAACTAACCACATTGTAGGCTGCATAAATATGTGACACTTTAACGATACTTTCCTCGCGCACTGTGTTCAAAGCAGGCATTCAGTGGCGCAACAAGGCAGCCCGGCAGCCCCCCCCCCCTGAGCGAGCGTAGCTCGGGTCGTCTAACTACCTATTTACAAGAAATGTTAACTCATCACTACCTAAATTACACAGAAATTGAAAAGTGCCTGGCTGTTTTTGTAATTTTCTGTTGTGTTTTTTATGTTTCTTACTTGAAAATCAAGCTCCATCATTGAGAATAGGGCGTGGCATTGAAAAAGTTTTCACTCGCGGCGCCATTTCTTTTCCACTCCCCCCCCCCCAAAAAAAAACTTATTTTCTGGTTGCGCCACTGCAGGCATTTATGGATCAATTCTCGCAAAGACTAAAATCCGTATTACAGTCACGCAACTAATTGCAACAATAAATGGCAAGGTCAAACTATTGCATTAAACAAAGTTGCACAATGTAAAACAGCGTGCAAGTCCATGCAACTTTTTTTTAATTGCAACATACCTTCTAACCTCAAACTTGTTATTGTTCTTGTTTTATTTTGTGATTTTCTAGTCTTTGTGAAATGTTTTTTGTTTCAAATGAAATAAATAAACAAAATAAATACATTAAAGCGGAGAAAAGTACTCGCTGCATCATTATGCACCATTATTGCTGCTTCTGTCTTGCTACTAGACGTTAATGGACAGGCAAGGGCAGAAAGAAGCTTTTAGCGCTGTTGGTGATACAAAAGTAACTAACTTTTCCCCAGACTTGCACGAACAATGCAATAAATATCGCGCCAGACCGATAAAATTTTCGTGCAACTTAGTTGCACCAAGGGATCAGCTGAGCTTCGACTGCGCATGCCTTTGGACAATTCTTATTGCGTCTTTCATGGACTTGCATCGAGTTGCGTGACTGTAATACGGCTTTAAGAAATCCTGATGGAAAGGGTCGTCGTTTTTCTATAGTATCAGGTTTCAAGGGCTATTGAAATAAATTTAAATTATAAAACAATTATACAACGATCCGACGAAATTTCATAATTTCTTGTTGTTTTACACGCACACGCCTGTTGAATTCATTCCCTTGACGTCGCATAACCTGGAGCTCTCTATATTATGCGAATGATGAGTCACTGACAAAAATTATGGACTTGAATAAAGGTTTATTATTTTTTGAACCCAGATATAATGAAATAAACAAAAATATAATTACAAAGTACTTTACGTACATGCGGTGTCAGCAATAAGTGTGACTCCAAATTCATCAATTCCTATTGCAGTCTTTTGGAAAAAGTCAGAGAGAGCAAAAAACACATTTCCCTTGAAATTAAAACCATTTAGTACAACACCATTTTCAAATACTTTGGTTAGACCTAGCTGCAATAAAATAAATACAAAAATGGTTAAATAAAAATATCACTGGTTAATAGACAATATGTTTTGTTTGTTGTTAAATATTTTGCATATTGATTATATGGCGATATAATATAATACAGCATTCATAAAAATATATTAATTACTTATTGTTTCTAATAACTATCTGTGCATCGTATTTTTGTAAACCCAGAAGAATTCATCATGTCTGGCATTAAGAAGAGAGTTGCAGCTTGTGGCCACATCTTGTGGCAACCACACGCATCAACCCAACCAGGGCAGCGAGATTCTACATAGGTTTAGACGCTGACAAGGCGGCCCATTGCGGACAAACTACGTTAGATGGCGTAGAAAGTCAATGTGGCGGTTTAGCAACTGAAAGTTAAACATTGAAAAATAACAAACTTAAAATAAGTTTGTATACAGAGTTGTCCTATATCCTCCATTCAGACCCAGTCCCAGGACGCATTTCGCCGTTTACGGCTTATCTGCAAGGATGCGGGTCCAACGTAGTTTGCCCGCGATGCGCCGCCTTGCCAACGTTTGAACCTATATGGAGTCTTGCTGTCCAGGATGGGTTGATGCGTGTGCTGGCCACGAGATGTAGCCACGTGCTGCAACTCTCATTTGTTTAATTGCATTTCTGTGTTAAAAGTACTTTGAGGTCCCTTACCTTTTCATCAGACCCGGAACTTTGCCGATGAGTCGTAAATGGCGAAACGCGTTCAAGAATTAAGGATTAGGTCTGACGGAAGGATAAGAGACCGCTCTGTACACGAACTTATTTCAGGTTTGTTGTTTTTTTTTGTCTTTGTCTAGCATCCGCTAAGTTTAAACAGCAAGTAACTATGTGTTCGAATAGGGTAATCAAGAAATACTAAAGATAAGAAAACATAACAAATCGAAAAAAGTTGGAAAAACTAAATAAACAAATTCCACTCTAATTTTATTTGTCCTATATATAGATTATAAACATGATTCCTCGTATGTCCCGTTATGATAATTATTTTCTTTTTTTTATTTTCTTTGTTTCCAAAAAGTCCTTTTTGGCAGTTTGCTGTGTTATAATACATATAATAACGGTACTCTGAATAAGCCAGTTATTTACCGTTTTCTTAAAGTTGTGACGGACTGCGAAGTCCTGATGTAATTCTAAATAAAAATGTTTCAAATAAGATACCTAAATCAATGAAAAATAATCCATATTATCAAAGTAACATAATACAAGTTCATCTTTTCAAAAGGTTATTAGCATCACGTTATTCGCCTGCCACAAGCGTCCAGAAAAAATGGCAATTACCATATCAGTGCGCATATCTCTCCACGCCCACAAAATATTTCTAACAGCTAAAGACAATCCAGAATCCTACTATTTCAAAATATATTAAATTTTCATTGGATAAATCAAACCACCAAAAAGTTCAAGGATTCTAATGCCTTCCCACAAAAAATGAGATCACCTCGAACCAAGGTTACTCAACTCTGAAAAAGAAGCTTAAAACGGAAGACGGTCATAAAAATTAATCGTTTTACATAAAATTTTATTAGATTTCACATTAAATTCTTAGAAAAGAACGCGTAACTGATGATCGCATATCACATAAATCAAGTAGAATGGACACTTTAACCCATCTCTTGAAGGCGGAGTTTGACTTAAAAATTTCCTTTACTTACTCGGATGGGATGGTCAAGATTCCCATTTTACACCTACGCAAATTTAAAAAAGATATAAAAACGCTAACTCGCCTAGAAAAAGACACTTCAGTACAATACACTTCAGTTCAGTTCAGAAGAAGTCAGTGCAGTTCAAAGTAGAAAGTTCAGTTCAGTGCAGTTCAGTTCCCTACAAAATAATTGAAAAACAAAGAAAAACCTATCTACGTCACACAGTACAGTCAAAGTATCAAAAAGTAAGAGACAGTTTTATTAAAATTATATCCAAGTATAGTGCCGCGACCTAAGTCAATATTAGTAAAAACGTACACCGCTTCTCGCAAAAGTTTAGTAACCAAGTCCCCGAGAGCGATTCTAAATATTCTTTTTATATAGGTTAAGACCCCGGGTTAACCAAATAAATTAAAATTAGCATTGCAGTATTTTAAGAACAGTTTAATTACCAAAACATACTCAGTTCGAGGTTAGTATTTATAGTGAAGCTCTTCTCATAAACTTTCAAACTTTATAGTGAAAAATAAACTTAAACATTCGCAAGCGAAACTTCTCTAAATCTTTATCAAATCCTTAGAAAAGGGATTCTTTACGTAAAAGTAGAACTCAACGACCTATATTTCAGCTCCAAACGTTCAAGTGCGGGATAATAACCGAGCTGTGCAGAGCGAATAAGCAAAGAAACATCGAGTGTAGGAGAGAAATGCTAGCTTACATAATTGTGATTTACTGTTGTAAGTAAAAGTTGAATTAACCCATTTTTTTATGCATATTTCGTATTGAACAATATTTTCTAATTGTATTGTTGTCAGTGACTTTGAATAATTCCTGAAATCTGCCATATTTAACATTGTGATTTGCTGTTACCATAACTTCTTTTGACTTGAATTGGAAATAGAATATTTTTGAAAACCCTTTTGTAGAGTTTTTACTTATCTCAAGGAACCCGAATAACCCTAAGCACTGTAATACAGTAGGCCTCAAACTACTTTACCGTATACCACGCAAACCGCTCCCTTTCGTTGCCTGCTAATACAACCAAGCCGCGGGGTATAACAAAGTCATTCCGAAGAATATTACTTTGCATGTCGTACGACAGTACGTTGAATAGCCTGTAGCCAACACTGACAAATTCACACCCACCTATAGTCTGTTTTAGTCTGAATCCACATGCATCCGTAATCACGGATCCGTTCTTACCACGTGATCAGCAATGGCCAATTAAATATCTGTTTGACGAGCTGTCAACCCCCTAAACATATATTTGATTGGCTATTGATGATCACGTGGTAACAACGGATCCGTGATCAAGGATGCATGTGGATTCAGACTCCGTTCAGGCGTTCTAAAATTTTTATTACTTTTAAATCTAGCTTCATGGGGATGCGCAATACCTGATGTTACAGTAATTGTCTTTATTATAACTAGGTGTAGGAGACTACTTCTGTAATATTTGTAACCTGAACTAACCTCTCTGTAATTTATACTATAATCATTCTATACGTGGATTTAATGTTTTATTTGTGAACCGATTCCAATGACCGTAATGTATTTTTATACAGTCCACCCCATCCGATGACACAATACGAGAGCAGGGACTGTACCAGTTCAAAACAAACGATTCTCATTTTTGTCTTACTAGTTATTTTTGAGAGCTGTAAGTATATAATATATTCTTTATGTTATATTGATAGCATGTTTGTTCCACTTTAAGCTAGAGGCTATACAGGTTCCTAGGTAATCAACATAATTTTTTCTGACTTTCTGGGCATAAAGCCTTATGACCCTGAATCAAGGTATTTCAACTATGCTGATAATTGAAATCATCGAAACTTACCCCTATTTTTAAGATTTGCATGTCGTCCACATACCCCTGCCCGATTCCACAAATAAATTGCTGGTAGAAAAATAATTAGTTTTGATAGCTGGTATGCATAATTTATACATTCGGGGCAAAAAATGTAACCAATCAAAGTAAATTCCAAACCAACATTGAATAATCGAAAGCAATAGGGAACTTACATATTTTTTTATTGCATGCTCAATTACATTAAAAAATACGATATTCAAAACGTGACGAATTAAATATCATAAATTAATTTATTATTAAGTTCCAAGCACCGGCTAATAATTTAAAACGCAGCGTGATGTCACCTGTCACGCAATCGGGATCACCTAAATTGACGATTAAACGAATAACGTTAATTTGGTAGTTTAAAAAACTTTAAAAAGCAGTTATTTGGTTAGAGGCCTGTTTTGTGGTACTACTTTATTAGAGTAGGTACCACCGTAAAAACTGTTAAAGATAATATTTTATAATTTCAAAGGTTCTTATAGTAAGCGTTGGTGAATGCGCTAGGATACATCGGGGGGCACGTAACCATGCAGTAAAGGCTAGTACTAACGTTAGAGCAGTTATATTTTGTTGTCCTTTTCTATTTTATGTACTCATCTATCTATCTCTGTTTTGTTAAGGATTTATAAGGTAGGTAGTAGTTTGTTAACGCTGTAGTTTACATTCATACCTTCCGTAAAACAGTTTTAACTGGTATATCGCTGGTAAAGTTAAATTTTGGCACAGATACAGTTACTTCTGCCGGCTGAAATGGATGCGCAAAAAGGGCAGTTTTGAGATGGTTTTGAACTAGGTCTTCAAGTCCATTCTTCTTAAGAGGTAACACTAACACCATGTAGGCATCTACGTGAGCACTAACTAGATCAAGTTTTAAATATTGGGCATGATTATCTTCAAAGTAACTGAAAAACAAAAATGTTATTGGTAAAAGTCAAAGTCACAATATGCTTTATTCTGGGAAAGAAATATAATTATCGGTAAAGCCTTCAAAAATTTTAAAATGGTTTAAGTGTCTCTAGACATTTTTGACCACACTGACCCTCAAAATATTTATTTAAAACATCTTACTCGTAACTTTTTTTGTAGGATTTCATCATTTTGACTACGGTCATTCCGGAAGATCCCGTTCCAGAACTAAATATTTCATCATCTGTCGTATCTTTTTTTTCAAAATGTTTAAGCCATTTTCCTAAAATAAAAATAACATAACCTAACATAACGTAACTCTCTATTTCAGATCTAGGAATTACAATACATATCTCTACAGTCTACAGTATGTACAATATAACAGCATGAAGCGAAATAGCGTCACCTCAACTTTTATTCCTTCCTATTATTATTCCTTTCACATTACCAACGAAAATAATTGCAACGCAATAGAAGCCTTACGCTTATGGGAGACCAGGGGTAGGACTCTGTAAATTATCTCTATATGCAATTCTCTATTTCCTAACCTAAAAAACGCAATCGGACAACTTCAGTCCTATTCTCCATTCAGAGCGAAGTCACCCGATCGAATTTTTTAGGCTAGGAAATAGAGAATCGCACATAGAGATTTTTTACAGAGTCCCACCCCTGGAGCCGCAAGGGGTCACTATTCTAAGTTAAACAGTCCATATTTTGCAGTATATTTAAATTCGCGCTGCACATATTCAGCTGGTTGGCGAACAAAGTTGCCGGGAATCGTTCAATTTCCTACATAACAATGAAAATCAAGCGGCATGAAAACCGTTAGGCTAAGGCGACACCGCAGGTGCCTGGCTTAGTGGTCAGCTAGGTACAAAGATAACATAATATCTTAGTGAACAAACATACGGTCAACAATCGAACCGTCCTACCTGCTAAATATCTGTACATTTTCGCCTTATCATTTTCTCGACTAGCTCGGCAATTATAATATTTGCACAAATTGCGTGCCATTTTAGAGAATAATATATCACAAAACCAATGCAAACCTCAAATAAAATTTAAGCTACGCGTAATAATGCGTATTCTAAACCAAATTTCATCGGTATTGATGACAGTAGTCTACAGCATGCACGGTGATATAGTCTATCTGATCTTACTTGGAACAGCGCTAAATATGTGGTCTTATCAAAATACTGCATCACGAATTGAAACAAAATAGTAAAACATATATTGATCCGTACCGGTAGAAGTCAACGTGGACTCAATGCGTGTAATTGGTTCCGGCCCGTTCAACGATCGATCATTGTCAGAAAGAGATAGGCGAGTTCGGTGCGGATGGCGTGGGAGAGGCAAAGATAAAAGGTGGCATGCTTGATGGACGGGCCGGGCTCTTAGGTCGAAAAATCGCAATGCATTTTACCAGTGTTGGCAAGAGTGGGATATACGGGAATAAGACTTATTAATTGCGATTTATTTTACGGTTTTCAGTTTTGTCTAAAGATTTTTTCTGTTGTTTTGTGTTTTTTTTTGTCTGTGTAATTAGTATCAATTATGGCTATTTGGAGACCTTGGGAAAATGCTCGCACTAATGTGGAGCTTCTAGAACCTATGCGTGGAGACTTTTTTCACAAAGATTTGTAGGAGCAGGCACAAAGGATGATATTAAATATTTACCATTGTCTCAAAAACGAAAATAATGGTGCCTCAACAAATAAAATTGTAAACAGAATTTGTGTCCTGACGAAAATTAGCCGCTCCAGTATTTATAGGGTTATAAATAAGGGAGATGTAATTAATCATTCTTTAGGGCAAAAAAAATAGGGCAGAAACTTAAAAA
The DNA here is from genome assembly GCA_963920685.1 of Polydrusus tereticollis. NCBI lineage: Eukaryota > Metazoa > Arthropoda > Insecta > Coleoptera > Curculionidae > Polydrusus > Polydrusus tereticollis. The sequence goes on along the minus strand of OY987332.1, from coordinate 28,984,468 downwards.
CGTTGATGTTGCTTTTCAAGAACATATTCGCCGAATCATTTACGGGTTTTATGAGGAAAATTTGGTACCAACGTTAGAAATGATCCGAGATAAATTACGAGAATTTCCAAATGACGTCTATAATTACAAATCTTTAGACACGTTGCATTACCTTGTAAAATTGTGTGGTTTTCGGTACAGGAAAATGGATAAGAGAATGATAATAATGGAATCGCAGCGTATTGTTAAACTGCGGCAAGAATTTTTGCGTACATTTAGAAATTTTAGAACCGAAAAAAGAAATCTCATTTACCTTGACGAAACTTGGTTTGACACACACGATGTTGTGTAATATGGCTGGGTTGACGACAGCCAGAAATGTACATTAAACGCGCCGTGTAACCGCGGAAAAAGGATAATTATTTTTCATGCCGGAAGTGAGAACGGATTTATTCTAAATTGCTTGTTATTATCTGCCAAAAATATTAAAGAATCAAGTGCTGACTATCATGAGGACATGACAGCCGACCTATTTGAAAAATGGATAGAACAGCAGTTATTACACAATATTCCCCCAAATTCTGTAATTATTATGGACAATGCATCCTATCATTCACGGCAAAAAACCAAAATCCCAACTACAACTACCAAAAAACAAGATATTATTAAATTCATGGAAAATAAAGGAATGGAATTACCTCCGAAACCCACAAAAACCGCATTACTAGAGCGTATCAAGAAGCAAAATTTTAAAAAAGAGTATGTAGTTGATAACCTCCTTCAACAAAATGGTCATGAAGTATTACGTTTACCTCCCTACTATTGTGTTTTTAACCCGATTGAGATGGTCTGGGGTAATCTTAAAAAAAAGTACGAAAATACAATTAGACCCCCCAATTAAGTGAATCATTATTGACAACTATAAGAACTGCAGAGAATGAAATTGGCACGACAGACCTCTGGAAACAATGTGTTAAGCATGTAATCGAAAAAGAAAATGAATATTGTATTTTACCACCTGTAAATCCCTTAATTATTTCATTAAATAATGATGATTCCAGTCCGGAAAGCGATGATGATGATAATGATGATGCTGTATAACATAAGGTAACTGTTTTTACCCATTTCAAATATAATTCATAATTTAATAAACATTTCTTTTGGTAAACATTTATTTTAATTTATTTTGATCATATATCATTTCAAATTATGACGTATTTTGATTGTCTTATGTCAAAATATTTGTATACAAATTCTGTTAAAAAAGTTGAACAAAAATTTATCCGCGATTAAACAGGTCTTGGGATTTAATCACTTATCTACACAAAATTTATTCAAAAAATGGTGGCGTCTGATTGTTTTAAAATGACAGGAAGGAAATAATCTACATAAAATTGCATCAGCGACGGTAAATTTGGTATCCTCCTGAACAGTAGAAGTTCTTTATAAACAGATTTTTTTCATAAAACGCTACAATCAAAAAAAAAATTATTGCATATTTAACTTATTTTTATTATACTATTATTAAGGGTTACGTCCGCCTATGAGTCGGTCTCGATCGTTTTCAAAGCAGACGCCGACCAAGCGTTTTTATGCTGTTCCAACCAAGATCAGATAGACTATATCATATTTTAGGATTATCACTAATATCTTTTTATGTGTTTTAATAACTATTTCTGCATCAGAACCGAGTCGCCAAATAATAATACCATATCTGATAAGCGACTCAAAGTTTACATAGTACATGATTTTAGGACATTTTCATCAAAGTAGTTGCTTCTGACTTTAAGTATTTGCTTCTGACTCTAATAGCCCAACATATTTGATTGAATTTTTATGACAGTTTTTCAATAATAATAATATGATGAGACCACTTTAGGAATTCATCAATAATAACTGTTACAGTTTTAACATCCTTATCATTAATGCAGATATTTGCCTGTTTTTGTTTAGGCGCTCTCTCTGCACTGAAAGTAATAATGTTAGTTTTTTCATCATTTACAATTATTAACCTATTTTATTCAAATCACTGTTTTGGTTTTGAATACGAATTTTTACTATCAAGGATCAATTCTTCAATATTTTGTTTTCCTACCAACACATTTGTATCATTCGCAAAACTCGTAATCGTATAATCTTCATTGTCAGCTATTAAATTTGTATGGTTGTATGTATGTAAAAGTCTGTGCGTTTTAAGAAGTCCGATATCGGATTAAATCACCAAGGGATGTTATCGCTTTTAAAACAGTAAGTCGGTTAAGTTACAATATCTTCGCACCTTCGCTATACTTGATCACACCGAACATCCCACTGGTTTACTGTATTCTATTACTGGGCGAAATCAGAGGTTTCAAAACAAAATTATCTTAGAATTACGCGCTGAGCATAAATAATAATTAAATAGATAATTAAATTATTTAGCTATTATTATAGTTAAATTTATTATGTTTATTATATTATGTTTGTGGCTCTGGTAAAACCAAATGGCCAGCGTCTCTCTTTGTTTAAGAATTTCCTTTCTCTTGTCTCGCGTTTATATCCAATTTTCCGATATTTCTGTTTTTTTTTACATAAACTCTGTTATAACATACCTATTCTATAATACCGTTATATTTATTTGAGATTTGCGATGTTGTATTTTTATTTTTACATTTCTTTCTATTTCTTTTTTTTTGTATTTTTTTTGTCGTTGGTATGTATGGAAACGGTTAGCCAAAAATATTTTAGATAAAAGTTTTAGGGTTTGTAAGCTGTATTAGAATTTAAAAAATATAAGTATACAGGATGAGTCAGAAAACCGTAGAGAAGCAAAGTTACCTTTTTTTAAATGGAACACCCTATATCTTCGAATATTTTTGCATTTAACATGAAATAACAATTATTTTTTAATAAGTGCATTATTAGTCTAAAGTTAATAGTTTCCGAGATATCGACTTTTGAAAAATGACATTTTTGAACTTTGACAGCTTCTAGCTTTCTAACGGTACGTTTTAGAGTAAAACGTCTTACATGTCCCTGTCTTACTTTTTTATTATCTTCCCAAAAACATCAACTTCCGGTTAAACCGGAAGTACTGTATTTCCGGTTTTTGAGTTACATCCGGCTTAACCGGAAGTTGACGTTTTTGGGAAGATAATAAAAAAGTAAGATAATGGCATGTAAGCCGTTTTCCTCTAAAACGTACCGTTAGAAAGCTAGAAGCTGTCAAAGTTCAAAAATGTAATTTTTCAAAAGTCGATATCTCGGAAACTATTAAGTTTAGACTTATAATGCACGTATTAAAAAATAATTGTTATTTTATGTAAAATCCAAAAATATTCGAAGATATAGGGTGTTCCATTTAAAAAAAAGTAACTTTGTTTCTCTACGGTTTTCTGACTCATCCTGTATACTTATTTTTTTTTAATTCTAATACACGTTAAATAACCCTAAAACTTTTATCTAAAATATTTTTTGCTGTCTGTTTTACTTTAAGAAATAATCGACCGTTTCCATACATACCAACGACACTGTATAAGTAATATGCTCTATGTTGTTTTTGTTTTTTTTTCTTTTTATATAAGTAATATGTCTAATGTTGTTCTTTGTTTTTTTTTTTTTCATAGTTTTATTTGAGCTTTCAGTATGAATTGATACAAATTCTATATACATTTATATTACTAAGTGCTATTAAATAGTTTAAGTTGAATGGCATTTGAACCAATCCTTTCAAATCGTCATATAATTTATCTCTAAAATTTTTAAGTCTATTACAACTAAATACATAATGTGCAAGATCTCCTGTTTCGCCACATTCACAGTCTTTCTCATCCTGCAAACCAATTCGTTTTGCATGCTTGGGATACATACAAGGCATGAAAAGTCCTGATCCGAGAAAGAAATCTGACAAAGTTTTTATTTGATTCCTTACAAAACCATGTTTTCTTACGTAAATTCGGGAAATCATTTTTATACCTAAGTCCCCTATCTGAATTTATATATTGCTCCTGCCAATTGTTTGATGTTCTTGTTTTAGCTTGACTTACTATGTCTGTATATGGAACTTTAAAATTCGTTTGAGAGCCGATAGTCGTAGCTTCTTTCGCGGCTTTGTCCGTTAATTCATTTTCAGGTATGCCGATATGAGCTCTAACCCATACAAATGAAACTTGCTGGTTTAAATTTCTCAAGATGCCATAGAGATTCAGTATTTCGCTAATGAGGTAATTAGCAGGAGCAACATTTATACTATCTAAGATTTTTGTTAGAGAGCTCCTACTGTCAGAAAAAATAACAAATTTATAGTTACCATTATAATTCCTGCAATACTTAAGTGATTCCAGGATAGCCCAGAGTTCGGCCGAATATATAGAGGAACCGTCAGGCAACTTAAATTTCTTGGTAGTGTTGGTATTTTTGTGGCAGAAAGCACAGCCGGTTTTTTTTGCCAATATTGATCCATCAGTGAATATTTGTTCATGTGTTTTCCAGATAGTAGCCTGTTCTTTTAAGAAATTATATTTTGCACTAAATTGGTTGTCTTATTTATGATAATTACTGGCGGCCTAATATCGAAGACTTCAAAATTTAATTGAAAGTAAAGTAGTGTGCCACTACTATGTATTAATTCTTTGTTCTGGGTTATCCAGAAATAACTCTCTACCATCAATGGTAATTTTTTTACTTTCCAATAAGGATGTGTGAAACATAGAATTGACAGCTTATTTGTTTTACTTAGTAGGATGCTATTTTTAGATATTAACTTTGGTGTAAATTTGTCCGATATAAAACTTCTTCGTAATTTTAAGGGTGGTTCTTTTTTCTCCGCTTCCATTACCGATATGGGTGTACTTTTTAGGAGTCCAATACTTTGCCTAATACATTTATTTTTAATACTTTCATTTTTCTTAAGTGAGATTCAGCTGCTGCTCCATAGAATATACTAGAATAGTCAATAATCGATCGAACAAAAGCTCCATAGAATAGCAGAGCAATGTTTGGATCAGCTCCCCATTTTTTGTGAGTAAATGCTCGAATGATGTTCATACTATTTTCTGTTCATTTAAATAGATAGTAAAATAAAAAATATAATTTTACACTTTCCACAGATTTTTATTTTGACTCAAAGAGTGAGTCAAAATAAAAATCTGTGGAAAGTGTAAAATTATATTTTTTATTTTACCATCTATTTAAATTAACAATGGATTTCCACCAAGTAAAAGCCGAATCAATTCAATTATTTTCTGTTCTTTTTAGGAGATAATGAATGTGATCCTTCCAGTTTAATTTTCTGTCCAGTTAAAGCCCTAAGTATTTTACTGTACAATTTTGTGGAATTGTAATACCCCCTGGTTCATTTGGTTCTTGACTCCGACTTTTAGAAAAACTACATAACACTGTTTTTCTTTTGATACGTTGAGCCCATTATCTTGAAGCCAATTTAAAATATTTCCAAAGGGATCTTGCAGCTTCTCAATGCATTTATCTGAAGATTTTTCTGTCGTGTATATACATATCGTCGGCAAATTGTAAACTTTGATGTTGTCTTCCACAGTGTTTTCCAAGTCATGAGTGTAAATTGTTTAGAGAATTGGACTTAAAATGCTACCTTGCGGGAGTCCGATCCTTGCTTCTCTTGCTCCAGTTATTCCCTCGTTGGTGCGAATGTAAATCTGTCGGGAGTGGTATACGTCAAATAGATTTTTGACAATTTTGTGCGGGATTCCTATTTTCATCATTTTGTCAGCAAGTATATTATAGGCAACATTGTATGTCCACGAAGAGGACAGATGTGCACTGTTTTTTTGTATAACCTATTTGCATATCTGTTACCAAGTTAGCTATGGCTTTCTGAGTAGAAGTTCCTCTTCAGAAACCAAACTGAGTTTTTTTAAATAATTGATTTTTAACCAACCACAATTCCAGTCGATTTTTTAGAATTCGTTCGTATGATTTAGGAACACATAAAGCTAGTGCAATCGGCCTGTAAGATACAGCAGAGCCTGCCGCTTTTCCAGGTTTCCTAATGGAAACGATTATATATTCCTTCCAGGTTTCCGGAATTGGTTGGACCCCCGAAAATATCTCATTAAATATTTGTAATAGTTATTTTGTGGTATATATATGGTAAATTGAATAACATTGAATACTGTAGTTGGTCCTTTCCTGGAGCGGAGTTGTTATTTTGTTTCAATGCTCTAGTTAATTCATTTAAGCTGAAAGGTTTGACTAAGAACTGCAACTTAAGAATAATAGCGGTTCTATAATACTACCTTGAGGAATTTACGCAACATTATTTAGTGAGTTCGATTTAAAATATTTGCCTTCTTTATGGATTAAAACCTTTGTTTCGCGATCAGTAAGATATGATCCAACCCACCGCGGAACTTAAAGGAGCTATTTATTATATCGCATAATACAGTTTTGATGTTGTTTATACTAAGCTTTACCATCCTAGTTGGACTTGCGCTTTCTCCACAACTGAGTTTATTTTTTAATTTTTAAGATGTTTCAAGCAATTCTTAAGGAGTAAAAGGTGTTATAAGAATATATTTATCATTTTCTTTTATGTTACAGTGAAATGAATACGGTTTTATATTACTTAATAAATTAGGTACTATTTTCAATTAGACAGTTATGGTCGTTGTGGCCTCGATCGCTTTCTGCACTGTACTGTACACTGTAAAGAAATGGTCGTCAAGAACTGCTGGGAATACAAAATCACAAGTGTAAAGTATCCTTTAGTAATCTAAACATTCTTACCCTTAAAATATAAGGCACTTATAAAGATGAATTTCGTATTAGCTGATATTTTGTCAGCTGTAAGAAAATTGACAACTTTCTTGTCGGTTTCACTCTCCACCCATGAATTGATTTTTTTAACAGCAGCGGCCTCCTAAAATAGTTAAAGTAATTAGTAGCTATAAACTATCTACGTGTTTTGAATGTAAAAATCCCAAAACGTAATATTTCGGTGAACAAGTAAATTTATCCCCGAAAAATGTTGATTAAAGTGGGATTTATGATAATATATTTAAATAGAAACAACATTTTGCTGAGTGATTTTGACATACAAATTATCTATGGTATTCCACGCGAAGGGTTATTGGTCGCAAAATCGCAATTAACCATAGATGCGATAATAATAGGTACCTTATTTCATAATAAAATCTTTCCAACTTACTTAGTTTAGGAGGATGAAAATATTCCAAGCTCTCGTCAAGCGTTTAAAGAAGATTTGTCTAGTTATACTTTAAGTATGATAAGTAGGACAGCAGAAACTAAACATTCCCCAAGAAAACAGCTATATGTGATATTATTCTCAGCACACCATGTAAAATAAAAGATGTAGTAGGTGAGTTGTTGAAATATTCATTAATAATTATCGCGAGAGAAAATTGGGAAGAGGCTATAAAACATGTAATTCAAGAGGAAATAAAATGTGGGACTTAGACACCATGATGGAAGGAACGATTGAATCATCTATTATTTCAGTTGACTCCGCAGATGAATCCTTCGGGCTTAGTGATGATGAAGACACCTTTTCAGACCTTTACTGTAAATTCTTGAAAATGTGAGCTGTACAGGGTGTCCAGTTTTCGTGTGTTTTCATATACCAACTCCCTTATAATAAAATATAGAAGGATGGGGTTTGCGGCTTACTGTTCTATTATGTTATCCAACCTTCATTGCCATAAACAAAATTTTCATAACCCTAAGAGGGCTATGAAAATTTCTGACATATAGGGCGATTTTGAAAATTTGTCATTTTTGACGCTCCCCTGAATCTCGATGATTTCATAAGTTATCAATAAGATAAAAATGGATTATTATAGAGTTTTCGAAGGTAGAATTCAGTGGCGTAGTTAGTTTTTTTCTAAAAAGGTTTATTTTGCATCATGATCCAAACTTCTGTTTTTTTTTTAAATAGGACAACCTATATATTGTTTCTTTGTCTTATCTCTCTTTTTAGGAGCTTTTCAAAAATAGTTTTCTAGTATAAGTCAGCCGGTAGCTAAGTAGTTTTTTACGACGTTAATCCATTGAGGTTCGACAATGACAAATCTCCTGGATGATCCATTTTTTGAGTCAGTCAGTATACTTATCACGATAATTCCATCTCGGAGTTCCACATCATAAAGAATCATATTGCAAAGTTCGTCTGTTCTGCAAGCACCGGCTACGCCAACTATTACAATAGACTAGAATTTAGAGCTTAATAACGCAGGACAAAAAATGTGTATAATAAAATCCATACATTTTTTGATAAAAATTCATCATCAGGGGCTTCATTTAAAAATGCATCAATTTCTTCTTTCGAGAATAGACATTTTTTGCTACTACTTTAAAATACTTCGAAATATCGATATTTTCTTTCAATGAAAGGGTTGATTTCAACATTGAGTTGATACCTTATTGTGTTCCGATTTTTCCTTAAAATAGGCCAGCTTGATATTTTCAGTAATTTTAATAACTTTTTTTTCTCACCATTTATTTAATTGAGTGTAAGCCTTCACATGAACGAATGAGAGTTGCAGCACGTGGCTACATCTCGTGGCAACCACACGTATCAACCCAACCAGGACAGCGAAAATCCATATAGGTTCAAACGCTGGCAAGGCGGCCCATTGCGGGCAAACTACGTTGGGTGTCGATGGAAGCCAATGTATCGGTTCAGCTTACGGAAAGCATGTATTTGAAAAACACAAACTTAAAATAAGTTTGTGTACAAAGTTGTCCCTTATCCTTTCCGTCAGACCCAATCCTTGGACGCGTTTCGCCGTTTACGGCTCTTCAGCAAGGCTCCGGGTCTGACGGAAAGGTAAGAGACCTCAAAGTGCTTTAACACAGAAATGTAAGTTTACGAATGAGAGTTGCATCACGTGGCTACATCTCGTGACAACCACACGTATCAACCCAACCAGGACAGCGAGAATCCATATAGGTTGAAACGCTGGCAAGGTGGCCCATTGCGGGCAAACTATGTTGGGTGTCGCTGGAAGCCAATGTATCGGTTCAGCTTACCGAAAGCACGTATTTTGAAAAACATAAACTTAAAATAAATTTGTGTACAAAGTTGTCCCTTATCCTTTCCGTCAGACCCAATCCTTGGACGCGTTTCGCCGTTTACGGCTCTTCAGCAAGGCTTTCAAAATACATGCTTTCGGTAAGCTGAACCGATACATTGGCTTCCAGCGACACCTAACGTAGTTTGCCCGCAATGGGCCGCCTTGCCAGCTTTTGAACCTATATGGATTCTCGCTGTCCTGGTTGGGTTGATACGTGTGGTTGCCACGAGATGTAGCCACGTGCTGCAACTCTCATTCGTAAACTTACATTTCTGTGTTAAAGCACTTTGAGGTCCCTTGCCTTTCCGTCAGACCCGGAGCCTTGCTGAAGAGCCGTAAACGGCGAAACGCGTCCAAGGATTGGGTCTGACGGAAAGGATAAGGAACAACTTTGTACACAAACTTATTTTAAGTTTGTGTTTTTCAAAATACATGTTTTCACATGAAGTCGCTTTGATTTTTCAGGCAACAAATCATGGCTCGCACTAGCCGCTGCCTCTCGAGCTCAGGCGGGTACAATTTTCCATTTATAAATCACTGTCGCTGTGGTCGCTAAGACTCTAAGCCATATTTTAATATTTTACTGTAAAACTTTTACTTAAAACCTTCAAAAGGTGGCAATAATTATTTTAGGATAATGACGTTTATTGGAACCAATCAGTTTCACTTGTTTTATTCGTTGCCTTGACAACTGAGCCCCAGGCTACTTGATATTTCGATATGCTTGAATAATAGGGGAAATGGCTAACTTTAAAATAAAAATGAGGTCTTTTGGTGTTAGTTCGGCTGTTAATAGTAGAAAAAATTCTATATATACCTCGGTTGAGAAGACCATTATTGACCTCACACATTTTATCCCTCGGCGCTACGCACCTCGGGTTATAAAAGTGCTCGGTCAATAATGGCTCACTTCTCACTCTAGGTATATAATATACTACTAACATAAATATTTATACTCTAGGCCTTATTACGTAATTTCTTTAGTAATTAATAGACCCGGGGTTGGGACGTTTCAATACTTACATCTTTAAAATCGATAACTTCTGTACCGGCCTTATAAAATTTAGTAGCACGGTCAGCAAAAGGTTTCTTTATTGTGCAGTCTTCACCGAAGTACATCTTGTTGGCATCAAAATATAAAAGATCATCATCTGGGGCTTCGATGGCGTGTATCAAGTCCTTAAACTGTTGATGCATTGTATTTTGTGCTGGCAACTCCATTACCGATATAATTTCAGTGATTGCTGGTATCGGTCTCTCAGGAGCAGCGGCTGTAAGAAGACCCATGAGTATCTGAATGCCCAATGGAGAGAAGACAACATTTTGTTTCGGCGTATCTGTTGCAACTTGCTAAAAATTAAAATTAAAACATTTGCCTCTGCTTAGTTATTGTATTATTTAAACCCCAATGCGAAACGGAGGACATTTAAATCTACAGGAGGAAATATTACTTTACTTTAGTACAATGAATATTATAATTTTTTCTACGACCTTTTATTATTATAATTTTTAATAAATTTTAAAAAATCTAATAAAGAACTAAAGAAACAAAGCGACATCTCGTGGATTTTAGACGCATCACCATCTATGTCTGAAAGCAACGAAATGTCGCGTTGCGGTGCATCTCACCGTTAGTTCTTTACTTTTGTGCTATGAGTGCTTCATCGTCTTTTGATTTTATCAGATCCTAGACAAATTGATGAGCCGTGATACGGCGAAGTACGTCTAGAGGCGGAGCTACCAGAGAGAAAAACAAACATTTTCCTTAACTAAAAACCTATATTCCGTGTGAGATTGGGTGAGACCCTTATTAATATGTAAAACGCTTACAATGCGGTAATAGTTATTTACGATATAAGTGTTGTAAAGATTCATATTACAACACGAGATGTTAAAGTTGTTAAACGAGGCGTCAGCCGAGTTTAATGAAACATCGAGTGTAGTTATATGAATTTACAACAAGAATATTGTACAAAATTTTATCTACTTTCATCTATGAATAAAAATATTTGGCAAAAGGCATTTTTAAAAATAAAAATGCACCTGCTATTAAAAATCGTTTTGTAAGGGCATCTACTACAGCACTAGTGCTGTAATGGCATCTATTACAGCACTAGTGCTGTAATAGATGCCCTTACAAAACGATTTACAGAACTGTAAAATTCATATTACTAAATGAAAGTAGATAAAACAATTTTAATAGGTTCTTTAACGATTTACATTGCATCATTTCTTTAGTTACCCACTTCACCCTGTAAGAGTGAGTTTTGATCAGTGAGTTATTGGCAGGCATAAGCGTGCCATCGGGGTCAGACCTTTGAGTAGGTGTATTTCTCTAAAATCTGCATTAAATTAAAACATAACTGCATATTTTCGGAACAGTATTTTTATTTATATACGCACATTTATAAATTATTTGTCCAGTTTTTATGTACAATTATATTTAAGAGGTAAATTTAATTGGTTAAGGATTAATTTTAACAATATTATATAGGGAGAACGTAAACGTTAAAATAAATTTATTTAAAATGCATGTGTTTTTATTTCGAAAAAACGCTCGAACTCGTCGATTTCTTATTTTTGTTGTGCATTCTTTGAAGCTTATTTCATGTTTACAGGTTTTTTGGATTCTGCATAAAATTCTAAACATATTTAGGGGTTAAGTGTAAAATAACTCTATGATATGGGTTAAACTTCGCTCTTAATAATATAATTTTAATGGTAATATTGCAAATAAAGACGTTAAATATAATGTAAAAATATATCATGAAATACACTATTGGAAAAGTAGAGCAACAAAGTGCTTTCATTTCTTTGAGTTTAAAAAATTAATTATATTATTGTGATCCCCACAATATTAGTAATTTTTCACAATATTTCGGTACACTTTAAACAAAATGAAGGTAGAGAAATATTTATATTTATAAAAGTGCGACATAAGTAAAGCAATAAATTGTGTCAACAGTATTTTATTTTACATATTACGATAAAAAAACCATTAAGCACATTTAATAATTACAATAGCTAGAAGTATTATGTTAATAGTTAACAGAATATCCATTATTTTTTATTACTTGCCGACAACGTCGCGGCATTGAGGCAATCAATTTTTAAACAGTATTTTCGGGAAGAGTGTTTTGGATCATTATCTTGTTGTAAAATAAAACGCAACGGCATTTCCCACTCTGCATAAGGCAACATTACATTTTGCATTATATCTCTATAGACAAATCGATTCATGGTGTCATTAATGAAGTTTAAACGACCCACCCCATTCCATGAGAAACAACCCCATAGAAAAACACTACCTTTGCCATGTTTAACTGTGGGGGTAACGTATTTGGGATTAAACCTTGTGTTGATTGGCCGTCTTACACGCTTCATTCCATCAGAATTGAAATTTTATAACGCGTTTCATCGCTAAACAAAACTTTTTTCCACTCGTCTACTGTCCAATTTAAATGTCGACGTGCGAATTGAAGCCTTTTTAGCCGGGCGTCTACTAAATAACTTTGCGTCTATCAACCTCCTTTGAACTGTCCGTGGACTAACCATAATTTCGGGAATTTCAGCAAAAATCTAGGTGCCGACATCCAAGGATCGCTTTGAGAAATCCTTTTAATGCGTCTGTCTGTCCAAATTGTTGTTTTTTTCGGCCTTCCCGATTTCGGTAGATTATCTAAATGTCCCTTTGAATGTAACTTGAAATTATTTTGGATACGCAGTATCTTGGTAAAACAAGCCGTCTTAAAATTGTGGCTTGTATTGTACCTTCCAAGTGTGCATTCACTACTCTCTGCTTTAATTCTTTCGAAATTGGAATACCTCTTGGCATGATTAATTATATATTATTAATATTAATTAAACATAAAGTAAACTCTGCAAAAATACTTTAACCTTTACTTTTACTAAAACCTTTCTTTTTTAGGAAAATATTAAAATGTTGCTTTACTTTTGACGCATTACAATACTGTATTTGAAAGTTAACGTCAATATCAGTTCATTTGCTTTGATTGCTGGAAAAAGCTGTTGTCGCCGATAACAGAAGCCTACTTTGATATTTAAGACACGATGTATTTAAATACGATATCATGCATTTAATATTATAAAATCGAGATTTCTTTCATTTTTCGAAAGTGTTGCTCTACTTTTGTCCGATAGTGTATGTCGTATACTTAAATTCAGCCGTTTGCGAGAAAATCGATATTCGGATTTTAATATTTTTATTTTTACGTAAATCATGAACACTATTATAAATAAAGGATTTGGTTATTGGGTTGTCACACTGACAGTGACTGCTGTCCTCTGACTTGAGTAGCTTTGCCTCAAGTCAAAGTGTCTGGCAAAAGTTATTTTGATAGTCTTGTAATTTTAAAAAATTGTACGCTTAAGTGAAAGAGAGCAAATAGAAATATTAATAATGATTGGTTATGGAGATAGAATGCGCACACAAATGGAAGTTTGCGAACTCTTCAATAACAAATATCCTCGCAGAGAACCGATATCTCGATCTACTGTCAGTAAAATAGAAAAAAAATATAGATATTTAGGTCACGTTAGGGACAATTATACAAAAGATATAGATATAGGATTCTGGGACCCTTTTTTATTGACAGAAATTTGACAGGTGAACATATTTAGAATTTTTAGAAAATGATCTAGTACCGTGCCTTGCCACATTATACCCTAATCCACAAGATCCTGATGCACTGAACAATTTTTTGTGGTATCAGCAAGACGGCCCATTACACCCGCCGCGCGTCGTGTGCATGAATACCTTAATACAGTTTCTCCCGAACGATGAATTGGCCGGCTAGATCTCCAGATTTAATCCCTGAGATTTTTTTTTGTGGGATTATCTTATGTTAAACGACCGAACAATATTGAAAATCTAAGGAACAGAATAAGAAGCGAATTAAGATTGATAACGTTCTGCGAGAATTTGAAGATCATCTCGGGTACCTACTGCCAGACTGTTGGTGTGAGTTATTTCCAATATTTGATACAGTGACTTTTAGTTTCGTTTGAATTTTCTTTTCTTTTCGCAGTTTTCTCGCGAACGTCTGAATTTAAGTATATGACAAATTTCATGAAATATATTTATAATTTTATGCAGAATCCCAAAAAATATTATACAATAGGGGTATCCCTTTAAAAAAACATAAAGCAACCCGTCATAACTTGTCTTTGGGACAATCTGTACACATGAAATAAGCGTCAAAAAAGACGCAACAAAAATAAAAATTTGACTGATCGGAGCCTATTTTCGAAATGAATTTTTTCCAAACTTTACGTTCTCACTGTATACGAAATCTCCCTTACAGAATAACCTTTAAAAATAGGTTTATTAGTGTGTTCACAATTGCTCAAAGTGCTGTAATTGTTACTTACGCAACCATTTTGGGAATTATTGATAAGCTCTTTATTAATTTAGCTGTATTTATTAATTAAGTCAACTTTAGTTAAGCCAGCTTTTCTACATAACGGAGAATACGGGCATAAGCGTTTTATTGATGTTTATAAATAGGATGCGTTATTTTTACTGGTACGCTAATACGACATTTAAAAGAAAACATATAAAGCAATTTTGCTTAATACAGTGGTGTCACTTAACACTTATGGAATACCTAAAGTCTGTGCGTTTTAAGAAGTCCGATATCGGATTAAATCACCAAGGGATGTTATCGCTTTTAAAACAGTAAGTCGGTTAAGTTACAATATCTTCGCACCTTCGCTATACTTGATCACACCGAACATCCCATTGGTTTACTGTATTCTATTACTGGGCGAAATCAGAGGTTTCAACACAAAATTATCTTAGAATTACGCGTTAAGCATAAATAATAATTAAATAGATAATTAAATTATTCTGCTATTATTATAGTTAAATCTATATAATAATCGCTATTTTCCAAGAACCAATTAAAATTTGCTCAAGTGCGGGATGGTTAAAATATGTTAAAGATTTTGTCAGGTATATACTTTTTCGATAATGACATTATTTTGGGATTATTATAATTAAATCTTCATAATAATTACTATTTTCCAAGAAATAATTAAAATTTGCTGAAGTGCGGGATGGTATGTTCTACTTTATTTTAAATGAGTTGTTGTGCTTTTCACTTTTAGTTTGTTTCTCATTGTGTGTGAATTAAAATCAGTTATTAAGCAAAGTTATGGAGAATGTTCAGCAAGGTGGCACATCGCCTAGAAGGCATTTATCTCCAGGTGAACGCCGTTTGGTATTACAAGTGGAACGTTATTTTACTTTAGAAAAAGATAACTCGGGCCCGTTAGAGTCTGTTTTGGCAGTGCAAAAACGAACGTCTGATGCTTGCGGCATTTCAGAGAAGACCTTAAGAAGACTTCGAAAAAAGAGTAAAGAGGATTTGGACAGACCATATAAAAGGGTTCGACTCCATTCAAAAACCTTGGATTTATCCCAAGGGATAAAGCTCTCTATTAGGAATATTGTTTATGATATGTATAAAGCCAAGGAATATGTTACCCTCAAAGCTATTCTTGAAAAGATAAAGCAGAAAAAACTTTGCGATATTGGAACTAACAGTTTGTCCATCATCTTAAAACATATGGGTTTCAAATATAAAAAAACAAACAACAGAAAACTGCTTTACGAGCTGTCCAATGTTGTTTCGAAAAGATGGCAATGGCATTTTTCTTTACCTAAACTAATTTTCTATTTACTTTAAATTATTTTATTTAGAAAATGTAATTCATCGACATCCAAAATTACCTTCAATATAATTTATTGTTTGAGAGCCACCGACATAATGCTCAAGAGGTTTTATGGCTTAGCGGACTTCTTAAAACGCACAGACTTTATCCTGGTTGTAAGAACGCTCGGGGGTGCAATTTATACAACTTTAATTTTTAAATATTTGCTGTAAGAACAGTCTTACAGTTCTAATAAAGGTATGAAATGTGCTTAGGAAACATTTTGTTTGCATATTTTTATGAAACGAAGAAAGTTTTATAACCTTCATCATTGTAGTCAGAGCACTAAATTCCACGATGGCAGTCAAAGAAAATAGTTATATAAAAAAATATCCAAGGTTAATAGCATTTTTGAAATGAAAATCTGTTGGAAATCGTACCACAAGATCAAAAATGTTTACTAGAGAACAAATATTTAAGTTTTAATAAAAAAACTTCAGACGAAAATAATTATTTATAAAGGTTATTACCATTTTTGCTATTGCTGGGGTATGTCGTAGAGACGAACTAGTCAAGATGACCATTTATGACGTTGAAAATGCCGAAAATGTTCTAGTAATTAAAACCCGTGTGCGGACTCACGTTTGTAACAACGAGGTACACAAAACTTTAATCTGTATCTCCACAAATCGACTGGTTCAAATTTGTTGAAAAATTGGAAAATAAAATCCTTTTTGAATTTTACTTCATTATTTCTTTATTAAACGACTAATAACCCTCCTCCTCTCTTCACCCTAGCATGGGCTACAACAAATAACAACTTTTACCGTGATGGCTTTATCCACTCACGGAGCGGCGACTTATCTTTCTAGACTTTCGCATGACACTTTAACACTTTCAACTACTTTTACCAACTTTAAACGTGATGCCTTTATCCACTCACGGAGCGGTGGCGACTTAACTCTGTAGATTTCCACCTGACACTGATTTGTTTACAAACAACAGAATATAATATAACTCTATTCAAACACTTTGACCAATCAAATCTTAACACGTCAAAACCAAGAGGGCAACGTCTATATCAGGTCACTGTCGATCGGCCAATCAGAATAGCTTCTCCTTGTTACTACGCACGTGGCTTATGTCGTACTTAGAATTGCGTTTTAGAGAATATTATAAAATAGCAGACAGTTTTTTACATTATAGGACTTTGTTTGAACGTTGCCACCACTTTGATATGCGGTGTTGCCATTTATATTCCCTTTGAAATTAATGTGTTATTCTATTTAATAGCATTCGGTTGTTGAAGAAAAACATAGTACCTACTTTAGCACGAATGTGACGTTGCCGCTTGGCTTAGTATTACATTACATTATATCCCTTAAGATTGATTTCAACCTTGTTACTTTTCTACTGGGTCACGACAGAAATATGAAGTGTGTCCCAAACAACCCGTAAACGAAAAACAATAAGGAGCGCTGTGTTGCTGTTTCCAATGAAATACAGAAAAAATTCAGCTTCAACAACATAAATATATTATATGTGGTCGTCCATCAACTCTTCCCCATGACCGTTTCTTAATTAATTATATCAAACCAGGTAGTCGGAGTTAATACTTTTAGAAAAATACCATCCGAAATAGTACACTGTTAGCTAACACTGTTGCATATATTTTAATTCTTAAGTGTCATGGTGGTTGGCCGTCATACACGGTTGCTAAGGGTTATGAAGAAGATTCTATTCAGAATAAAGCCAATATTGCCAATCAGATTCTAGTACCAGAAAATTATAGTGGTTCTTTAAGCACTGAATGTAGATGAAAATCACATAGAGTGCATCAGTTGCAGTCCCATTGACAACAAAATGTCTAAAACTATTTCAACTGCCAAGTTAATATCAATTTTACTACAAAAGATTAATCTCTACCATTACATTAAAGTTGATTTCTTGTAATAAATCAAATATTGAATAACAATTTATACTGGTGTGTTTTAATACATGTTTACAGCACGTTGTCAAGAACGGCGTGTTATAAGCATAAAAGTGGTATAAAAAGCCATTTTTGACAGTTAAAATAGTTTAAAAAACTGTAATTTTTGAAAGGATCGTAGAAAAAATTTTACTATTTACTATTTACTTTAATTACCTTTAAGAATTTAGCCGTAAAAGCGACACTTCCGTCTGCAAGATTGTCTTGAGCTGCAAAGGAAGTTGCAAAAATCGTAATGGTTATAGCTATGATATTAAGTATCTTCATTCTGCTAAAGGAACTAAAAAGAAAACATTAGATTAAGTGATTTATGGATAGCCGAATTTTTTGTATGCTCTCGCGTTATTGAAGGAATATACCTGATGTTCCTTTGAAAAGTTACCACCCCTTTTACCTAAGTCTAAAGTCCGTTTCGTTGCCGTTGATAGCTCGATACCCTCATTAAAGATTCAAAACAAGACTCGGGTGGCTTAAAATATTTTACCTATAAAATGGTCTTTTTACATACATCTAGCATAAGGATGAAGAAATTTTGACCTATTCCACCCGGTAACAGATAAAGTAACAATAGAGCCATAAAATGAAATGAAATGATAATAATTTAAACGGCCCACCATGGTCGGAGAGTTGGGTTTTAATATAATCTAACCGCTTATTATTTTATTTAAATATAATAGATTTTATGAATTTTGGTAAATTATAACCATTGATTGATTTATTGTAGAATAAATACAATGTTTTACAAGAAAACTAATTTATTTACAGACCAAAAAATATTGACAATTTTAATAATTATAACTCGATAAAATCGTCCTCAGAAAAATCTGAAGAGTCATCATGTCCTACGCTTATTACTAAAGGCTCAATTTCCATGGTTGTGTCAATTACGTTGTCAAGTTCCCACATTTTTTGTTCCTCTACTATAAGATGTTTTATGGCGTTTTGCCAATTTTCTGATGACACATTTGCTAAAGAATTAAGCAAGAGTTGTCGCACTTCTTGCATTTTAAAAGTTTTGTTATTTCTAGCAACATATCCTTTTACTTGAGCCCATATTAATTCTATAGGATTTAGCTCACAATGATAAGGTGGTAAACGGAGCACTATAATACCTCGATCTCTTGCCATCTCGTCAATAACATACTTTTTATACTGCGATTTATGTAGCCTAACAATACCCAAAAGTTCTTTTTTTACCATGGTATTATCGTAACTCAATTCCTTCCGTTGTAACCAGTTTACGATTTCCGCCTTTTTCCATGAAGTTGTGGGAAGATTCTCTTTTAGTCTAGAGTGATAGCTGGCATTATCCATCACTATTACAGAATTAGCGGGAATGTATTCTATCATTTGCTTAAAATATTCCTCGAAAACATCAGCAGTCATTTCTTCAGTCTTTTGTAGAATTCGACTGAAATTCTAATAATCCTTGATCCAAAAAGCCAATTGAACTTCCTATTTGAGGTATAATAAGTATGCGTCCATTTCCAGATGGTGGTCTAAGTCCTGTTGACCAGCCTTCCATGACAGCTTGTCGAGAACTTAGGACGTCTCCAGCAAATAATATCTGATCACTGAGGTTCTTAGATTTTCTTTCACGCAAGAACCTATATATAGTAGCCTCTCCAACTCCTACCATATTGGCACACTCTGCAATGATGCTACGAACATCACTTGCAGGTTTCTGGTGCACTAGAGCATCATGCACGTTTAATATTAATGTCTTTTCTCGGAGAGAATATGCACTTTTGCTAATTTGACGAAGACACGTTGGCGAAAAACTTGAAGCCATTGTCACAAGTATAGGAAATAATTCAACTTTGGGATAATTCAGTATCTAAATACACTAAAAACATAGTTTGACAAACGCACATCAAATATCGTAATAATATCCTAAAGCAGGCAAAAATAGGTAAATTTAATTACTAATTACTCCTGTTGTACCTACTTTAACCCTAATATTCCTAATGTATATTTAACAATGGACAGAGGCCAATTTTCTTATTAAATAAGGCATAGTAGGTAATAACTATTATAATAATAATATACTAATTACCAACGCCTATGGTTTACGGTTGTTTTATGGCTTCAACCATCGATAGGAGCTATCAACTGCAACGAAACGGACTATACATGCTTATGACAGAAAATCGGGGCGAAACATGTCAAAAATAATTTTGAGGGGACGAAATTTAAGTGAATTAAAGTGAAATAATCCTTTTAATCTGATATTAAAACACCCTCTGGGATAATTAAGTAGCAATATTGATTTAATTTCGAATATCGTTGAAATATGTCGCATAACCAATGTTACTTAAAATTTGCAAAGGACAAGTGAAAACTGACTATTGTTCGCATACTTCTCTAAAAAAAATCACTAAAATCGGACTTGAGATAAAAAAGTTATCATGCCTAAAACTTAATCAAAATTTTGTAATCACCGTTTTTTTGCACAGTGTCAAAAAATGCTGAAGATAAAATAAGTGTGAGAACCACTGTTCTAGCTGTTTAATATGCCTGCTTCAATTCAATTCAATTCACTGCGTCCCGCAAAGGCAAGGATAACAAGCCCGCAGTCGCATTCATTGTTACGCCACTGTCAGACAGTACATTTTAAATAGTAAATGTCAAAAAAAAATTGCTGTACTTACTAAATATATTAACAGTTTAGTTGTTATCTGAGAATTTTATCTACATTTTCAGAAAAGAACAGAAACAAGTTGGTAACTTTCACTTATTATGGCAAGCTTTTTTAATATTCGATATTTTTGTCTCCGAGTGTAGTTTTCTTTTATTATAGTGGAGCTAACTAAGACTTTTTAGCCACCTCTATTATTAGCAGTTGCTCTATGTCCCATTATTAAATAATTATACTAGGTACTTACGTTTTTAAACAATGTTGAACTCTACACAGCGGTAGGCATATAAACTATGTTATTTTTATATATGAATATTTTATTTTATCGCTGACCTGTAGACCTGTGTATGTTTGGGATTGTAAGCATTACATGGGGAATTATCTTATTTCCAGTTATTTTTAACTTTAGCATAATACCATGCAAGCAAAAATTATTATCGTCGAAGTGTGCGCTTTGCATCTAAGGCCGTACTACTTAGAAGTAGAACTGTTGGTAAAATATCATATTAATCAATCACTCACTTATTCCGTCATCTTTAACAGAGTCGTTATAAGTAATTGCAGTCATTACAAGACTAATTCCCGCAAATTTCATGGTTGAAGCATATTTTCGAAACGGGCTTAGAGTAAATGGTGAGTGGCAATACAATCAGCGTTTATTATGAACGATTTCCCTAACATTGCTTTTACTGCTGAGAATTTTTATGATTGTCTGAGAAGAGCTGTAGCCCTGTTTAGGGAAACAGGTTCTAAACAACAAAAAAAGACCTGAAAGACCATTTGTGGGAACACAAGAACTTGTTGCAGGAATTACTGTTAGTGGTTTATACAAAATTTATTGGAGAGAAATGATTTATTAGACCTGACATTTTGTTCTGATGAAGCCTGGTTTCACCTCACCGACTACGTGCATTCTCAAAATACGGACACTGACCAAAATGGATTTAACGATGTCGTGGGTTGCAGAATTAGAGCTACTTTAACGCACATTATTATGTTGTTCAAACTGAGCCTACGAATTATCACAAATTATTTAAAAACGCTACAATAACTCGGCTTCTGTTGGTTTGCCTCAAAACAGAAATATCAACATTTTAACATTTTAAACACATTTGGGATTACCACAATCCTTCATTTTGTAACCATTTTATGAGTTACCTGAACTCACTTTTTGGACTGGGAAAACTTACTGATTTTAAAGTTCAGTTTAGGTTCGTCGCGTCGTCATGGACCACATAACTGGACTTGCTATCCGCGCAATCGTTGATCGAAGGGATCTTTATTTTTATTTTTTTCAGAGTTTGTTCTCATACAGGTTAGTTCAGGTTAGTTAGTGAAAATGAGGATACTTCAACTTTAGGACAGATTAAATCTATATTTGTTAAGTAAGCTAGAACAACTGAAAGGTCCAGTTTTGATAACTCGAATCATGAGTTAATCTAGCCCGAGTAGTAACGCATCACAATTCCCATGTTGGTCTCTGGCAGCTTAAACAATGAATTGCTGCAGCCCACGTCGCATGTGTTCGTCAAACCCAGTTACGATTAGCTAAGCTAGCTAGCTAAAACAACCCATCTTCAGAGCTATTATAACTCATGAACAGTGATTTTATGCAATTTCTTCGATTAGTTGCCGTAATTCAGAGGTCTGAGCTGTCCCCTATTAGCAATACGCGTCGGTCTAGGATAACTCATATTTGAGTTATCTTAACGCGATATTTCGCTCAGTGTAGAGTAGTGAAAATCGCCATTTTTTGGTAAAGTCCACATTGCACCCTCAAAAAGTTGGTGTCTGGTTGGACTGTTTCCCAAAGAAGAACTATTGGTCCTTTTTTTTCCGTGGCACAGTTACAGCACATCGGTATAGGGACAATAATTTAAATCCATCTGTGCAGCAATTACACTGAGCGAAATATCGAGTTGATGTAACTCAAATATCAGTTGTCCTATTTCGACGCGTGTTGCTAATAGGAAACAGCTCACACCTGTGAATTACGGCAACTTAATCGAAGAAATTGCATCAAATCACTATTCATAAGGGTTATTTTATGCACTGGACCCGACTTAAATTATTGGTAAGCAAGGCTACCGTAGCTAATCGTAACTGGATTTGGCGAACACATGCGACGTGTGCTGCATTAATTCATTGTTTAAGCTGCCAGAGACCAATATAGGAATTGTGATGCGTTACTACTCGGGCTAGATTAATTCATGATTTGATCTATAAAAACGTGACCTTTTAGTTGTTCTAGTTTACGATGAATAACTTAACGACTAACGAAAAAAAGGATTTTTTCTGTCCTAAAGTTGGAGTATCCTCATTTTCACGCACCTGTATGAGGAGAACAAACTCTAGAAAACTAACCTGAACAAAGATAAAAGATCCCGCCGATCAACAACTGCGCGGATAGCAAGTCCAGTTATGTGGTCCATGGCGACGCGACTTGCATTAGGTACTAATAACAATACAATGGGATGAAGTTATCGCGCCAAATCGGCACGAGTGCGAATTCGGAACTTTTCGTGACCTTTCGATCGGTGATTTACCCTCGACATGGGTTTTTGAAGCACTCTTTATGACTTATTCCAACCAAATATAATTTACGCATGGCAATTAGTTAAA
This sequence comes from Polydrusus tereticollis, assembly GCA_963920685.1. NCBI lineage: Eukaryota > Metazoa > Arthropoda > Insecta > Coleoptera > Curculionidae > Polydrusus > Polydrusus tereticollis. The sequence goes on along the minus strand of OY987332.1, from coordinate 28,961,517 downwards.
ATAATGTACGTCCGGGTCAAAACGGCACTTTCAAATCAATTAGTAAGTTTTCCCAATCCAAAAACTGAGTTTAGGTAACTCATAAAATGGTTACGAAATGAGGGATTGTGGTCATCCCAAATGTGTTTGAAATGTTGATAAAAAATCTCTTTCTGTGTTGAGGCGAACCAAAAGAAGCTGAGTTATGGTAGCGTTTTTAAATAATTTGTGATACTTCGTAGGCTCAGTTTGAACAACATAGTAACGTGCGTTAAAGTAGCTCTAATTCTCTAACCCACGACATCGATAAATCCATTTTTGTCAGTGTACTTGTGAAGCAATTACTTGACGACCCTTGGTTATTTTCAACAGAATGGTGCAACTACCCATACATCCATCGGAACTAAAATCTACTTACACAATTTTCTCGACGACGCAATTTTTAAAGAGACATTGAATTCTCACCCAGATCACCTTGTTTGACGGCTATGGATTACTTCATTTTTCATCACTTACATCAACAGTTACAAGAAAGGATTATCCAAGAATGTGGTAATATTTCTCTGGAAATGCTGGTCAACGCTTTTGAAAATATGAAGAGCCGTTTGAATTTATACTGGCGGTGGCCAATTTTAGAACTTTCTATAATTTTTATTTTTCCTTCTCTATATTCTTGCTTTGCTAATTTTGTAAACAACAAAAATAAATTTGTATTTGTTTACTTATTTTAATATTCACCAGTTTGACATATCACGTCATAATATGAATTTGATACAATTTTAACCTAGAGGTAGTTAGATGTATCGTCCCCCTATAAGTGTGATCTAAACCAAGCTCTCTTCGTTTTTAAGTCCAAGCCCTCCTGAATGAAAATAATTTTTTTCTCGCACGGTATATCATCGATCAAACGTAATGCAACCAAGATTCTTGTCATAACAAAAATTCCGATGTTTTAAGGTTATCTGTACTTGTAAAGATATGAGTTTTCTTGAAACTATATTTCGGTACCGAAATAATTGGCATTGACTCATTTTTACCGGGGTGTGCAAGACGTAAGGGGAACGCCAATTCCAGAACCGTGTCATTTTAAACAATAATAATTCAAAAAATATATGAACTTTTTGTTTATTAATTAAACTGAAAAATAAATTAGGCTTTTACATTTGGTGATCTAATGAAGTAATTAGAGAAACTAAATTACGCAGGTATAAAATCCAAAAAGAATAATAAAGCGACGGTATATGTTATTTTCATAATGTTTTTATTATACACTACATAATTATAGAAACTTATAATAGTGGATTACGGGCAAAACCTAAACCTAAATTATAAATGTTCATAAATTTCCGAACTATTGTTACCTAATAAACACGAATTCATAATAATTTGTTAAATAATATTCCACGCCGACATTAAAAAGTGTTATAATGACAATAGGTTACAATTTTAAATTCATTATTACCATTACAGCGATTATTCACTATCTGACGATGAACACATTTCATTACTGTCACTACCGCATCTGCAGTATTTGTAATAATAGGTTCTACCATGACTTCTACGCGTACATCTAAGTCCCACATTTTTTTTCTACGCCCTCGACATGTAATGCGCATTTATGCCAATCTGCTGCTTGTACATTCGCTATTGCCGTTTTTAACAGTTGTTTAAAATCTTTTAAGTTTTATTTTCACGCGCCACTTCGCCTTTTATTTGTGCCTATAAAAGTTCGATTGGATTTAGTTCACAATGGTAAGGCGGTAAACGTAATATTGTAACACCTCGTTCACGAGCCATTTCATCCACTACATATTTCGTATATTTTTTTTTGTGAAGTCTTGCAAGATCAAGCAACTGCATTTTTATCATTTTCTCGCCAAATGCAATCTTTTTTTCTTCGAGCCAGTCAACAATCTTTCCTTTTCGCCACGCAGAAGTTGGCAAAGCTTCCACCCGACGGCTGTGGTATTATCAATCACGATTACCAACCCACGTTCAATACGCGGTAAGATGGATTTAAACCAATCTTCAAGCTCTCCCGAGTTCCTATCCTCATGATAATCACCGGTTTTACGAGATTCAAACACGATTAGCTCGCCTAAGTTATGAAGCAGACCTCTTTGAAGAAATTTTAGTTAACCGGACAAACAGACGTAAAATAACAGAAACTAATATTAAAAACATAAACCTTGTAAATGCTTACACCGGTCCTTTGGGAATAAGCAAGAAGAAAAAAGATGGACTACTATCCCTTTGCCAAAAAAATCTCATTAGGAAGGAATACCATGAATTTTACCAAACACTCCCAATCGCTACAACCTCGCAAAATAATTCAGATTCTGAGTAACTCTTAATGTTTTTAAATTGTTTATCACACGTTTTGTATTTAATAAACTAATTGTTCTTCCTTTTTAAAATAAATGGCTTTTATTATTACTGAAGTAGGATCGTAAACGGTAAGTCGCCTTCAAAAAAACCAGAATCACTCCCGATGTGGGTTATAATTAACCGACGACCTTTTCCTTAAGGAGCTTTCAATCCAGTGGATAGTCCATTGATAAAGGCGTTACGTGCATCTTTAATGTTGAGATCTTGCCAAATGTAATTCACAATATGTCCTTCATTTAACCATGTCACGTCCGTCAAGTAAATTCTTTTCCCTGCACAGCGATATTGTTGTATTTCTTCTAGATACTTTCTACCCCACAATACGATTTCTTCCTTTTCCACCGTATATTTTCATCCCTTTTAATTTCAGCAGAAATTTTTTTTTAATTCGGAAGTTCATTTCGAAAAAACACTTTCCGACGAATGGCTAACTTTGCTTGCTGATCAATAAACATCTTTTTTTGTCTTCTTGTTTCCTTCCGATCGGACACTTTAGTATTCCTATTGTCCTTGATAGTTCTATAAACAGTACGGCAAGATATCTTAGTCAATGTGGCACAAAGTTCTGCTGCATCAGTACACTTAGAATTCCCTCATACACATTATTTACCATTGTACGCTCCCTAGGTTTTAAATAAACGTCGTTTTGTAACTTGTTGTTGCTGTTTTGAATAACCACCAAAACAATAAAACTGAATTGCTAATATCCTCTTGATTGAAACTTGTCTGGGTTTTTCCTACCTGGGTTGCCAAATTAAGTAAAACAGGTACCGTAGAGTAAAAGGACCTTAATGACATGCCGATTGCGGTAAATTTTATGGAAATTTCAGTGAAATCTATTAAAATTTGGCAACATGTAATGGCATATTTATGCACAATCTTCCCAAGAGGTTTGGATTGCTTTTATTTAACTTAAAAGTGGGCGAATCAATGTTAATTATTTCCGCCGCACACCGTTAATGGTTATATGAACAGTTTTGCCAATAATTTTAAGACCGTAGTATAGACTGTAAGAATAAGACAAGAAATGCTGTAAAGCAAAAACTGAAACAGTGAATAATTTTAATCATAATTTATTGAAAAATGGTAGTGACAAAATTGCATCATTACTAAGGAGATAGTTAATCCTCTTAATTATCAATAAGGATCCTAGGAAAACTCTGAGCAATTATTGACCCGCAGATGAATGACTTTTTGGGGTAATTTGGAGGAGCTAATTAGAACTACAAAAAAATTAGAACAATCAGGGCAACCGGTTGGATAAAGCAACATTGTTGGATACCGCCCCCACATTGTTCCAACGAGGACTGAACAGGAGCTTATTTTTGACTTTCCCTGTAATTTTGGAAATTCCCAAGTTAGACGAGAGATTACAGATTATTACCATGTGTTACAAAAGTTAAGAGAACGCAAGAGGAGCAAGAAGAAGGTTTATTGCACATTTTAAAGAAAATAAATCTTTACATTTATGTTAGAAAAAGTAATTCACAAATACTAGTAGTAATAACAATAAACTAATAAAACAAAACTAACTAATAATTCAGGTTTCAATATGACCCCGTTCTCGTAGCAAGATCCGAACAATCTTTATAGCCTGTCTAAGCTTGCTGTTGTAATGTAATGTTCTTGGTTAAGTCGATTGATTCCAGTAACAGCTTTTTCCCAATATTTTGTTTTTTTTGTTGGCAAGCCATGTTCTTTAGATGGCCCCAAATAAATGTGTCTAAAAGGAAGGGGTGCTAGTGAAGGGCTATTCCTATGTGTCCAGGAAGCTACAAGATTAGATAGAACTAATCTTTTTATTTTGCTGATCAAATTGTTGTTGTTAAATTGCATATTTCTTATAACAAGTTTTTCAGCTACCATTTCATTTTTTTCATTTTAGTATTTTGGCAGTACGGGCTTTAGGAAAGGGTTGAAATTTTACAACGTTGGCGCCTATGGTCGGGGTTTAAAAAAAATGCTTTTATTAATTAAAATAAAGTTTTTTTTATTTTCTAATCTCATCTCGACACTGATATGTTTACGGTAAGATCATTTTATTATTAAGTACAAAGAGTTGTATATTTAAATTAATACAAAAAAATATTATAAATCATTTATGGAAGTCAGATTTTAATATTTGAATTAAACAACTAATTTAAAAATAAGTCGATTTTTTTATAAATAATTTGCGATTTTTGTTTTAAAGTTTTTAGAATTGAACCGAGTGTTTTTAAACGCAGACTCTAAAACATTTAAAAGAACGCTGATGATGCGTTTGCTACTTATACATTTATATTGTTATTGACAATATATTTTTCATTCTTTGGAATATTTTTGCAGAACCGCCTCCATTTCTTTAGCGTGCCTCGTCTGCCATTGGACGTTAATTTTGGCGGTTTCTAAGGCCTGATCTACACCCTGTTTGACCTCGGAGAAGTCCTTTTTGTTTTCTTCGATAAAATGCGCAAACTGAGAAAAAAAAAACATTTGTTAAACGGTAGTACTTAAGGCCAAATCGGATTCACAAAAAACTTATCGAAGGAAATTTTATAATTAACCAAGATTTGGCGACACTATCATTGCAGAAAAAATACGAAACAGTGTCTGATATTATCAAACAATCTGAGGCGGTTGCCTTCCGCCTTTATTAGTCGAGTCAATACAGGATCCTATTTCTAAGCACTTAGTAACAGATCAGAGTTTCTCTATATATTGAGTCCGGTTTTTGAAAAAGAAACTACCCTTGAAGGGTTTCACTATTGCTGATTACCGATACATTGTCAAAAAAATAATCTTCCATTATAATACCACTAGAGCTTGAGTCCAAGAGGATCTGGTTATGAGGGTTTAGAAGATTTAATAACTTTTCCTCTTCATTGACTTGACTATTTACCATAAAACATTTATTTTATAAAGATATACCGGGTGTTGCATCGTCGAGCGGGACATAGGAAATCCCATGTAATATTAAATGGGGTCAATTATTGGCTTCCCTAATTATTTTAGAGAAAAATTCTATTTAGGTTTATTAAAGAGCACTAAGACCCACATTCAAAAGAATAACTTTGAATATTTTTGATGAGCCCGTTTACGGGTTATCGCCGATTTCTTTTTAACTATTTCTCCTTTTTATGGCCCCGTATTTGCGGGCACCAGTCAAGGTAAAAGATGACTGTCAAATAAAGTTGTCATTTTGAGGAATATTTGAACATCTTCTTAAATCCTAAAGTTCTAACCATTTAATAGTACCTACCTATTAATTAGTAAAATATTGAAACATGTAAAATGTCATAATTAACCTTGTAATTGGATACTTTATTTTAGTTTTATTCAGATTAATTTGTACTCATAAATACACCTTTAATATTTTCGATGTACGAGTTTTTATAACAATAAAGCACACATTTCAAAATGACAACTTTATTTGACAGTCATCTTTTACCTTGACTGGTGCCCGCAAATACGGGGCCATAAAAAGGAGAAATAGTTAAAAAGAAATCGGCGATAACCCGTAAACGGGCTCATCAAAAATATCTAAAGTTATTCTTTTGAATGTGGGTTTTAGTGCTCTTTAATAAACCTAAATAGAATTTTTCTCTAAAATAATTAGGGAAGCCAATAATTGACCCCATTTAAAATTACATGGGATTTCCTATGTCCCGCTCGACGATGCAACACCCGGTATAGAAACTTAATACTTTACCTCTTCTAATTCCTTGGCTTCAATAATTGAACTTGCGATTGACGACAAATATCTACTTATCCTTCTCTTGTTTGAGGAAAAACTGCAAACCAAAATAAAGCACAGGTAGAAAAATATCCGGATATCTTAGTAAAATGTTGATAAATTAGTGCTGGAACTTACTGTTCGATGATTTTTTTCTCATTCTTGAAAAAGAAGTTCTTGGCGATGTAGTACCCAACGTCATTAGAGGCTACTGTGCTGAAGACAGAGCTACTATCTTGCTTTCTAATTTTGGAATCGTCCAAGGACCATTCTAGGTACCTGAAATTATTAAATAGTATATACAGTGTGGTCATTTAAGTGTGCAACATATGGGAATATTTTTTATTACCGATTTCTCAGAAAATTTTATTCTCAATCAAGGTTGGTGCATGTTCGATAATCATATTAGGTGCACTTGGAATGGTTGCAAGTCAAACGGCGTACAGGGTAGGTCAAAAAATATAAAACTTGTACAAGAATAAAGTACCCCTATTTCAGAAAATTCAGCAAAATGTTATTAAGAAAAGTTGTTTAGAATTAAAAGTTATGCATAGATTCGAAATATGACCTCCTAAAATAAAAAAAAAAAAATTTGAAAACATTAATAAAGTCTGTGCGTTTTAAGAAGTCCGATATCGGATTAAATCACCAAGGGATGTTATCGCTTTTAAAACAGTAAGTCGGTTAAGTTACAATATCTTCGCACCTTCGCTATACTTGATCACACCGAACATCCCACTGGTTTACTGTATTCTATTACTGGGCGAAATCAGAGGTTTCAAAACAAAATTATCTTAGAATTACGCGTTGAGCATAAATAATAATTAAATAGATAATTAAATTATTTTGCTATTATTATAGTTAAATCTATATAATAATCGCTATTTTCCAAGAACCAATTAAAATTTGCTCAAGTGCGGGATGGGTAAATATGTTAAAGATTTTGTCGGGGGTAATACCACGAGTGCTTAAAAATTACCGATAATTTTCATGAAAACTTGTTATTTATAATTCCACGAGTTCGAAGAACGAGTGGAATTAGTATAACAAGCTTGAATGAAAATTATCTGGTTAATTTTTATGCACGAGCGGTATTTAGGGAGAATATTTCTAGAATGAAATATATATAAAAATAATTATATCTTTGTCGTTATCTGTTGAGAGGGTTTGTTTTTCAAAAGCAATGAATTTCCCGAAGGGAACTCATAACAATAACGATCACGTTCGCAGTAAAAAGGTAAAAAAAAAACTGTCTCGTCAAATAGGTTCGATTGTTGTGTGTTGGATATACAACGTTGTCTAGGCAACGTTATATATCCGCTGATATTTTTTTATTTTTAACGTTTCTTATGGGAAAATTTATACATGAGTGAAATATTCAGGTATATACTTTTCCGATAATGACATTATTTTGGGATTATTATAATTAAATCTTCATAATAATTACTATTTTCCAAGAAATAATTAAAATTTGCTACAAGCAGCTGGAAAAAGGAAGAAATAAAAGAGTGGTTGTTAAAGAAAAACATAAACCATGAAAATTTATATTTAAAAAGTGAACATTCAAGCAAGTGTAAAGAGCAGTCATTTAAAAAAAAGTATGTTGTTGACGAATTAGCCCTCAAATATGGACATCAAGTTTTGAGATTGCCGCCCTACCATTGTCATTACAACGCAATTGAATTGGTATGGGGTATTAGCAAGAATCTGCAAGAACTATTATGACAAACATGCCTGTAAAAATATCGGTAAGCCTAGCGTTATAAAGTTATGGGAGGAGGCGCTTAGCCAAGCGGGCAAAGAAGAATGGCGGAAATGCATTGAACACACAGAAAAAATTATTTTTGAATCTCATGAGACAGAACAGGTTATAGACGAAGTAAGACCGTTAATTATTACGAATGATGATGATGAGGACGATGATGTTGATTCTGATGAGTCTGAAAGCATGGGTGAAATTTCAAATGCAGAGGACTACTTTTAGTAGTACCCATCTACAAGTAGGTACGTTCTGTCGCAAGACTACAAAATCGGTTCTTTTTAGAACCAAAACTTTATAAAAAAGAATTCGTAAAACTAATTTGTCTGAATACTACAAAAGCTAAAAAATTATTATTTTTCTTTACCTAAACTAATTTTTTATTTACCTTAAATTATTTTATTTAGAAAATGTAATTCATCAACATCCAAAATTACCTTTAATATAATTTATTGTTTGAGAGCCACCGACATAATGCTCAAGAGGTTTTATGGCTTAGCGGACTTCTTAAAACGCACAGACTTTAATACCTATCCCAAAATTTTTTTTTATATTCACCCTAAAGACTATCATAAATTAATCAAATCAATTTTACATATCTTTGTTCAAATTCAAGCATATTTGTAAAATTAACTTGAATTTTTAATTTATTAGGGAATCACAAACTTCATGGTTGTTGGAACAACATCAAACAAAACTTTAAAATATCCTAAAAATTCATTTTAATAAGATAAAACATTAGTAATGATAATATGTAAATTAAAAAACTCCCATTTAAAGTGCAAATTTTTTGTTTTAAATGCTTATTAAAAAACTGTATCTACAAATTAATCGACAAACATGAAATCCTATTAAAACATTATGACAGTTTGGTGACATTATTAACAAAAAAATGTATGCATTTTATTCTGTATGTATCTGTATATTTTTAAACTTATTTGAATAATATGATGCCAATGCTTTTGCCAATTTTATCGACCTTATTTTTATTATAACTTAGCAATAAACAAATCAAAGAAAAATAAAACAGAAAATATTTGAAATGCAGAAAAAAATAAAATTATGTATGTGTAAAAAAATTATCGACGCGTCTCTGTATGTCCACCTTCTCGTTCAATGCATTTAATTATCCGATCATAAAATTCACTAAGAGTGGATCGCAATACACTTGCTGGAATATTTCTGCAATGAAATCGTATCGAATTTTCAAGCTCCTCAACGTTATTAAACGGTCGATCCTTGTAAACTTTTTGCTTTAAATATCCCCATAAAAAAAATCTATTGGGGTGAGATCTGACGAACGAGGAGGCCACCGTGGATCGGTATCTCGTCCTAACCATTTATCACCAAATTCCCCATTTAACCATTAAGAAATAATTCTAGCAGAATGAGCGGGACAACCATCATGTACAAACCATAAATTATGTCGTTCTTGTATACTCGTATTATCCAAAAAATCCGTCAATTCGTTTTCCAAAAAATGTAAGTAGGTATCACCAGTTAGGTTTAGGCGAAAAAAAACGGCCCTATTAATTTGTCGTTAATAATACCGCACCAAACGTTTGTTTTTTTGGTAATATTGGTTTTTATTGTCAATGACAAAATTCGGATTTTCGTCCGACCACCACTACAATTTTGGGGAAAAAAAACGCCATTTGTTGTGAACGTGGATTGATCCCCAAAAAGTATGTGTCTATGGAAATCACGTTGATCTTCTATTTTTCCTTGAATCCACATGCAGAAATCATACCCCAAGTCATAGTCTCGTCTTTGAAACGCGTGCAAATAAACATTGGCTTATAGGCATGGTATTTTTGTTTTTCAAGAATCTTCTTAACAGAGCTTTATTTTATACCCGTATGTAGCATACATTTCTTGGGTGGATCTTCTAGGGTTCTTAACAACTGCTTGAAGTACTTTTAATTGATTTTCTTCAGTACATACAGTTCTGGTACGTTCATTTTTATATTTATAGTCTAAAGACCCTGTCTGTTTAAAATTATTTAAAATTCTGCTTACAGTTGAATAGTGAACTTGTTTATCTGGTTGTCGTTCATTGAATACATCTCCTGCTTCACGCACTGTTTTATAGTTTTCTTCACATATTAACACTAATTCTGCCTTTTCGGCTATCGTTAACTGTATTGAAGGAGACATTTGAAATCAAATAACAACAATAATTAATTATTTAAGGATGAATAATGCCACCAAACTCTCATAATGTTTACTTTTAACCCTTATTTGATTTTTTCCGTAGGTATCTGCGATTATTTTAGTAGGAATTTATGTTTGTCGATTAATTTGTACAGTTTTTTAATAAACAATTAGTATAAAAATGTTTCACTTTAAATGAGAGGATATTTTAAAGTTGTGTTTAATGTCGTTGCAACAACCATGAAGTTTGTGATTCCTTAATAAATTAAAAATTCAAGTTAATTTTACAAATCTGCTTGAATTTGAACAAAGATATGTTAAATTGATTTGATTTTGATTAATTTATTAAGGTCTTTAGGGTGAATATAAAAAAAAATTTGGGAAATTATTGATGTTTTCAAAAAAAAAATTTTTTCTTTTTATTTTAGGAGGTCACGTTTTCGAATCTGTGCATAACTTTTAATTCTAAGCAACTTCTCCTAATAATATTTTGCTGAATTTTCTAAAATAGAGGTACTTTATTCTTGTACAAGTTTTATATTTTTTGAGCTATCCTGTACGCCGTTTGACTTGCAACCATTCCAAGTACACCTAATATGATTATCAAACATGCACCAACTTTTATCAAGAATAAAATTTTCTGAGAAATCGGTAATAAAAAGCATTCCCATATGTTGCACGCTTAAATGACCACACTGTATAAATATTTGTCAAAATGCGAGTATATTAATTTTCTATATTTCTTTTCCACGTTGTGTGTGTCGTTATTTCTTCCTGTCGGTTTACGACAAATTCTCATCACTTAACGCAAACATGGGTTTCTCACCGTGATATATATGTAAATCCTAAGGATGTTTTGAAGTGCAGTTTTGTCTCAAGTCAACACTTTTGGAAAGTTTGAACAAGTGTCAATGTTTTTTTTAAGTGTCGTTAATACATCACGGCGAGAAATACATGTTTCTTCTAAGTGACAAGAATTTGTCGTAAACAGAAGCAAATCGACCGAGACCTAGAATTAATGAGAGAATGATAAAATGCGGAATTCGGACTACCTTTCTACCTATAATTCACTTCTGACACCAATTAAATTAAAATAGACTGAGGGTGTAATATACATCATCGAATGACAACGTCCAGCCATGTTTGTAACATTACCAATTGGAAATTAGCACAAATATTGAATAATATGCTACTGTTCTTGATATCGCGGCTCAGATCCGTTCTAAGGAACTTAATTTTTATATCTTTACTTATTTTTCGGCTGCAATAAAGAATATTGATCTATACAGGTTGTCTTAGAAGTACGGTACGTAACTGAAGGAGATGATTCCTTATGACATTCTAAGAGAAAAAGTTCATAGAAATATAATGTGTCCGGAGTTGCCCGTTTTTAATATACAGAGTGTTAAAGTTTTTAAAAAAAAATCGATTTTTTCAACCAGTGCCAGGAAGGTAGCAGTGCCTTCAAACAAGTGCATCAACTGTTTGAAGGCTTTTGTATCTTTATAAACTACACTCATACTTTATTCACCGTGTGCAAGCTCTGCTTCCCCGTGATTTAGCAACAATTTTTTACCGACCATTTTATTTACTTATTAGGCCTTATTTTCAAGATAAGCCATTATGAATTTTCATAATGAACATTTTTTGGGCGAACGATAATCCTCATAGTTAGAAAAGGTCGTTTTCAGCAACTATTTTCGGTGAATGTATGGGCAGGGATCATTGGGGACTATCTTATTAGACCATACTTTTTACCACCTCCATTGAATAGAAAGTCCTAAACGCAGTTTCTATCCGAAGAACTTGACGTTCTGTTAGAAGACGTACCTCTACAACAACACTTTCTAATTGCTGGATTGGACGCGCAGGTTCACAAGGATGGCCAGCTCGCAGTCCCGACTATTATTTATGAAATCACCTAAAATCTCTTGTATACAAAACGCCTGTACTAGATAAAAGCGACTTAAGAATTCGAATTATTGAAAGTTGCAATGCGATACGGAATAATGCAGGCATTTTTAAACGTGTTAGAGAATTAATGGTGAGACAATTGCAATCGTTTGTTTTATCACAAGGTGGCCACTTTCAAGTCAGTGGCGTTCATTTCTTGTCAATATTATTCGTAAGACTGCCCCACGGGACGCCACTGGAACTCATATTTATCATTTAAGTTAGCGTCTTGTCACAACGAACAACACTGCCAAGTTTCATCAAAGTCGGCAAAAGAATCTTTGAGATATTAATAAAAAATCGAATTTTATTAATTATTACTAATTATGGGGTTGTGCATTTGTAATTTATGTAATTATTTACCTGCTTAAGAGCCATATTTCTCTGGTACATCCCAGAACGTTTAATAGAGTATTTTTCTCCGAGGCCACATTGGACTGTTGATACTTGTGCCACAAGAAGTTCCATTCGTTTTCGCCTCCATATTTGAGTGCGGTGCAATATACCACGCTAGTCAAGTCCTTGGGGATCCTAACAGAAAATTAGGTGTTACCTAGATTAGTTTATTTGTTGTTTATCTACCAATATCTTATGGTAAATATAAATTAATCGTACCATTGATCAGGATCAACTCTAACCCACGTAACTTGAGGCCGGGTTAAAATGTATTCTGATCGGTATACGAGCCACAATATGTTGCATGTCCCTTTATACAGTGAGAGCAAAAATGTTGGAACAAATTCATTTAAAATTCAACCTTTAATTTTTCGAAAAAGCGCTCAGACCCGTCGATTTTTATTTTTTAAAGAGAATCTTTTAAAATAATTTTCATTTATACAAGGCGACTCTAAACAAAGATTTCACGTGACCCTTTAATTTTTTTAATTGAGACCCTCATTTTTATTTTATTTTTGGATTGTAAGTAAAATTTTGATTACATTTCATGTATTACAACTTATTTATTTTTATTAAAACTGTAAATATCTCGGTAAATATTAAGAGTTAAACATAATTAAATTTATTGAAACCGTTAATATAAATTTATATCACTTTTTTGTATGTGCGGCTAGACCCTGATCAGTAATCATTTCAATTCCCCTAAACGCGCCTTCGCAAATATTACCAGGTAACCAGTTATACACACCCCAACTAAATGCCTCTCTCTGCCAAACAGAATGGTGTTTTACTTGCATCTAAATTATTCGCTATGGGCGAATATAAGCATGGACTGTGATAGTTAATCTGACTGGGTTTTTTTCAACTTTTCCCAGCGTGTTTGCTTTGGTTTTCCATTTTTTCTTCACTCTTTAATATGTGCTAACAGTTTGTGAGAACTGTTTTATGCCGAAAGGCAAAACCATCTTTTAATACCCCGCGAAGGCACTTGCCGGTACGGGAGTGATGAGATAATTATCTGACTTCTAACATTGTAACCAAGGCCGTTCCAACGGCCACCGGGCTTATGGCCCGGTTCTTTGGGCGCATTTCGGACCGTATTATTACGGTCTGTATGCGCCCAAATCTGTTCATATCATATCTTGGGTTGAGAGCTTAAGTTGAGATATTAGTTATAGTTTAGAAATGTAATTTATAGGAAATAAAGAGCTTAAAAAGGAAAAGGAGTTATACACGACACGGCTCTAAAGGTCTCGAGTTCGTATCGGGTCCGATACAGTTTCTTTTTTTTTAGGTTTTTTAATAATAAAGAAAAGGTAGATCGGCTCTAAAAGGTGGATCCCACCCGTGTTAGCACTTTTTTATCAAGTTTTGTTTTTATTTTAGTTATCGTTCGTCTGTTTATACCCAATTTCAGACAGTAGGCGTGATTAGAGGAACTGAAATGATCAGTATCTAGCCGCTTGTCTTTTCTGTTACCTACGTTACTTAACATTGATGTTGACGTTGATTCCCTATCAAAGTTTATTTAAACATTCGTAAAGAATATTCTATTAAAAGTAATTTTTTAACTATAAAATGGCACGAGTACCTAAACGAAAAAGAGCGCATAGAAATTCTAATGATGATTAGCTATGAAGACAGGATGCGTACTCAAATAGAAGTTTGCGAATTGTTTAACATTAAATACTCAAATAGAGCGCCGATATCTCGATCAACTGTCAGTAAAATTGAAAAAAAAATATAGAGATTCGGGCCATGTAAGAGATAATTATGCAAAGGGCCATCCAACTATCTCAGAAGAAGTACAGTTGAATGTGTTATTATCCGCCGAAGAGAACAATCATGAAGTTAGTCGCACTATTCCTGACGAGAACAAAATTAGTCAAGGATCTGTATTGAATTATTTACATAAATATAAATGGCATTCTTATAAAGTCCAGTTAGTTCATGAAATTAATAAGGACGACCCGGATAGAATAATGCAATTTTGTGAAATAATGATGGAGAGATGTATAGTTGATCTTAAATTTTCACGAAGAATTTTATTCTCTGATGAAGCAACATTTTTCCTAAACGGAAGTGTGAATAAGCAAAATTTCCGATCTACAAAGAACCCGCACTGGATAATGGAGTGCCACACGCAATATCCCCAAAAAGTAAATGTCTGGGCTGGAATTATTGGAAATAGAATTTTATGTCCCTTCTTCTTTGATGGCACCTTGACCGGAGGAAGATATCTAGAATTTCTAGAATTCGATTTGATACCTGCTCTTGCTGTGCTGTATCCAAGTCGAGAAGATTCCCAATGATACCTTATGGTATCAACAGGATGGAGCACCAGCCCATTATACTCGCTCAGTGCGTGAGTATTTAGATACTGTTTTTCCTGGGAGGTGGATTGGTCGACGGGGTCCAATAGAATGGCCGGCCAGATCCCCTGATTTGACCCTATTAGATTATTATCTGCGGGGATACCTAACATCTAAAGTTTATATCAACAGACCGAACAATATTGACGACTTTAAAGCACGAATAAGAGAGGAAATAAGATTGATAGAATCTCAAATAGTGCACAATGTTTTGCAAGAATTCGGACATCGCCTCGGATATTGCCAGGATCTTGCTGGTGGTCAATTCCAACATTTATTAAAGTAATATTTCATAATTTTGTCATTGAACCAATTATTATTTAAATATAAATAAATATATTTTTTTCTCAATTAAATTGATTTTTTTATAAAACAACTTAATTTAAACATAGGTCATAATACATGAAATGTGATCAAAACTTTACGTAGAATTCAAAAATAATATAAAAAATAGGGATTTCAAATTAAAAAATTAAAGGGTCACATGAAATATTTTTTTTGAGTCACCCTGTACAAATAACAATAATTTTAAAAAATGCCCTTTAACAAACAAAAATCGACGGGTCTGAGCGTTTTTTCGAAAAATTATAGGTAGAATTTTAAATGAATTTGTTCCAACCTTCTTGTCCTCACTGTATACAGGGTGCCCAAGATAAGGAGGGCCTCTATGGGGATCTCGGTTATGGTAAGAGCTACAACTTTGATTAAATGGGGAAAAAGTTGCGCAATCAGAGGACTAATAATATGGCATAAAAAAAGTTTTAGTAATATTTGTAAGTTTTGAGATATTAAATAAAAACTGATATTTTGGATTTTTGATTTTATTTTTCTTTGGCGTTATTATTAAAGTTAGAGCAAAACTGACAAAACTCTCTCACAGCAACTTGTTATGAACTTAAAGATTACATCGCAATTTTTTTTATACGACGTTTCGTTTCCAAGCAAACACCATCAACTTCATTTTTTCTAATACGGCCCTGATTTCTTATTGTCAAATTTTGAGAGCATTTTTTATTCTTAATTCAATGATGTACCAGACAATGTTGTTTAATTACGTTTCGAGCCTTTTTAACCATCTTTATGAAATTTTCAGGGTCCGGACCTGGATCCTAGAGTGTTGCATATGCTTTTTTAGCTTTTTTAATTAAAAAAATGAAAATGATGGATGTAGAAGGTAACAACGTAATCTTTTTAGTTTCATTATGAATTTAAAAAAAAATAATAAAATTACATAATAGATTTTTAATTATTTATTTAACATTGTAAAATACTGATTCCGAACCCATAATAATTAAACTTTAATTAATTGAAATAAAACTAACATTAACTCATTAAAAATTAATTTTCCAAAAGGTGTTCAAAGTGATTTCCGTCGTTCTCCAAACATAAATAGGATCTTAAAACTGTATTATTTAGGACATTAGTTAACATTTGTGGCGTTACGCTGTGAAAGGCTGCAAGCACTAGTTGTCTAAGCTCTTCTTCTGTTTCAAAATTCTGCTTATAAACACAATTCTCGATATATCCCCAAAGGAAAAAATCAAGCGGGGTTAAATCTGGGGAACGCGCCGGCCAGGGTGTTACAGAATAAGTGCTGATACTTTTTTCTGGAAATCTTGCTGAAATGTACTCTCTAACTACCCTTGAATTATGTGCAGGTGCACCATCCTGCTGGAACCAAGTGTCGCGTTGTTCTGCCAGAGGTAAATTATCCAGAGCCTCCTCTAAGTCATTTTGGAGTAAATTCAGGTAATGCTCAGATGTTAAATTATGTTGATAGAAAAAAGGTCCTATTATTCTTGTTCCCAAAATTCCAGCCCACATATTACATCCGAAACGGTATTGGTGTCTTGATTCTTTGAATACACGTGGATTTTCCTTAGACCAGTAATGTACATTTTTTCTGTTAAAGATCCCGTTTCGATTTACCATGCTTTCATCAGACCAAATTATCTGGTAAGGAAAATTTATGTTTTCGTGGCATTTTCTGGTGTACCATTCGCAGAATGATCGACGTCTTTCTGCATCACCTGGCCTCAGTCCTTGACAAATTCTGTATTTATATGGGTGAAATTTTTGTTTGTTTAAAATAAATTGAGCAGTTGATTTCGCTACGCCTACATTTTCATCAATTTCTCTAGTTGATACTCCAGGGTTTTCAGTAACAGCTAATAATACGCTGAAAACCTTTTCCTGGTTACTATTTTTTTTTCGGGAGAGCATGGGTTTTTTAAATGCACCGTGTTCTTTAAGGTTAGTTACTAACTTACTGTAAGTCCGTTTAGCTGTTTGTCTCCTTTCCGGATATTTGTCCAAATACATCCGCTCCGCTACATTACAATTTTCTCCGCTTAAAATAAAACATGATAACATATCAAATTTCTCTTCATTTGAATAATAACCTGCCATATTTAGTTCAACTGAAGTAATGCCAAATTGTCTGACACCATACCTACTCATTTTTTTTCCAATGCCTACTTCGCTAATTTGGGAAAAGAACAATACTTAGTTTGCAACAGCGTAGATTTGTGTTGTTTCAAAAAGAAAATAAACCCAGGAAGTTTTTATTTTTTTTTAAACAGTATCGTAAGGTTTAATTAAAAAAGCTGAAAAAGCATATGCAACACTCTAGGATCCAGGTCCGGACCCTGAAAATTTCATAAAGATGGTTAAAAAGGCTCGAAACGTAATTAAACAACATTGTCTGGTACATCATTGAATTAAGAATAAAAAATGCTCTCAAAATTTGACAATAAGAAATCAGGGCCGTATTAGAAAAAATGAAGTTGATGGTGTTTGCTTGGAAACGAAACGTAGTATAAAAAAAATTGCGATGTAATCTTTAAGTTCATAACAAGTTGCTGTGAGAGAGTTTTGTCAGTTTTGCTCTAACTTTAATAATAACGCCAAAGAAAAATAAAATCAATAATCCAAAATATCAGTTTTTATTTAATATCTCAAAACTTACAAATATTACTAAAACTTTTTTTATGCCATATTATTAGTCCTCTGATTGCGCAACTTTTTCCCCATTTAATCAAAGTTGTAGCTCTTACCATAACCGAGATCCCCATAGAGGCCCTCCTTATCTTGGGCACCCTGTATACTCACGGATTTGGATCGTTAGGGGCTTCCTGCCACTTCTTAAACAACTTCTTCGCTTCATTTATGCAACTCTGAACTCCATATTTGCAGCTTTTACTGGCGATCGCCACTTGGAACCGAATGACATCCAACTTGTCCCAGTGCTCCTGATTGGACATATCGAGCCCTCCAAGTCTCTCGTACACCGGACTCAGAAGATGCTTCATGTAATCCTAAAAACTTATCTTATAAGCAACGAAATGACCCGAGTGAAATTTTGCGCACATACCCTAAATATTCCCACCGTAGGGTTGAGTCGCAAGAACTTATTCAAGTTGTCCGTTTTCCCCAGGGCAATTTGCCAGGGCAGGTATTCATCTTCTTGCATCAAGTAGCTCATCATGTCGAAAAATACCTCATACTTCAATTCGCCTACAAATCCTAAATCGCTGGAGTCTGTTAAAAGTTGGACTCTGTTCAAGGTGGGGATTTTTTTAAAGTCGTCGGACTTTAGCGCCTCAGTAATCAAATGCCAGTTTTTGTCATCATAATTTACTTTGTAAATACCTAAAACGGTTTGTAAACATGTTTAGTCCCGCTGTATACAGGGTGTTGTGGAAATTGTGTCATTTATTTTAACGAGTGTCTCCTGGGGGAGTCCATTCACTGTTTGGAAAATCCCTCGCCTATCATACAATTAAAAGCAAATAAAGAAATACGTCATCATCATTAAAGCGAACTAGCCTGACCTAAGGAAAATTATATGATAGATGACGGATTTTCCTGGCGCCGAATAGCAGGCAGTGAATTGAATTCGCGATGAATTGTTTACACAAAAAATCTTTAAAGTCAGGCCACAAATGCTGCACCTGATATATTGCTACGTGCTTCGCTTAACAATAAGTCTGGCTGCAAACATCAGAACAAGTGACTGCCAAACATTCGACTTTTACCTTAGTTGCAAAAAAGACAGGAGAAAATCCATTGGCATTGTTATCATTACCCCACTGCTAAGTAAAAATCTCTTGTATATATCTTTACTGATGTCTGTCTTGTGCTCTTAATTGGCATTTTTTATACGTGATGTTGCTAATGCCTTCTACCTATATCCTATGTGAGCGGAGTTCTATGGCGTGATTCTAAACTTTCTTCATCCAGTCGGTTCACTGGGTTATGTGTTCTGCTCATTTTCATTTATACTCTTATAATTGGCTACATTGTTTCAACTGCATCGTCCACCTTCGTTTTCCGCCATATCTCATCGTTCTTGGATCATGTTTGTTCTTTAAGTGAGACATACGTCTATTACCTCTATTTTTCTTAGTACTTCATCTTAAGCAGATCTTCTTTAGGAGGGTTTGATTTGGAAAAAATTCTTATTTAACTGAAAAAGTTCGTGAAAAGTAGCAGCTTTTAATTATTGAATTGTTGGATTTTATCTAATCATTAAGGTCGAGGTAGCAGCCAGTCCTTAGGTAGTTTATATGGTTTGTTCGGAATTGAATGTATATGTGATTGTGTAATGAGTTCGTTTCGCGAGACGTCTGTCCGTCTGTAGTAATCTTTAATCAGTTTGTTAAAATGTTCTGCCAGAGTCGGCATTTGTAGATCGTTGTGTAAGACATGAGTCATCGTGTACCGTGGTGCATTCGCGATAATTTTAAGTACTTTGTTATGAAATGTCTGTAGTTTCTTGAAATGTGTCTTGTTAAGAGTACACCAGGTAGGGATTCCATAGGTCAGTACTGCTTCGTTTGTTGAGGAGTGAGAAAATGGCACCGAGTTGACCATTTGCTTTTTTCAAGCGCTGATCAGCATTTTTATTTCAAGCGATCCGCTTGTCGAAGCAGAGACCCATACATTTAATATTTTCACTCCAATTTATCCTAGAGTTTTTAGCCAACAAACGCGTCTCAGGAAATTTAACTCTGGACTTTGAGATGTAGGTGGCTTGGATTTTCGGGTCGTTAAACCGAATTTTATCTCATCGTTATTCACTGAAAGGTGAAGGAATATTTCAGGCATACTGTGTTTCATGACTTTTCGGTTAACTTAGCTGTTTCAAGGGGTAGGTCACAACTAGGATGGCGACTTGATTGAAACCCTTTAATTTTAGAGATAATAAAATGCTACTATTAAATGTTTCACTTCCAATGGAAGACTATTCCACTGATACATGTATCTCAACTTCGGTGGCTTCATTCTCCTTATCCAGAATCATGTAGTGTTTTAAATACATCCAGATACATATAATTCCAAAATGAATCACCCTAAACACATCTTGATTTTGAAAGAAACAGGATTTGTCCAAGAACGCGTCAATCAAAGTTTAATTACATATTTGATAGAGTTCTACTATCCCTTTATAACTTTTCATCGTTTCAAGGTACATATTATCTGTAAGAGCTTGTTTTGAAATTTTGCATTTGCTGATGTCCATCTTAAACCTTATTTTTCCGCATTGATACGAAAGATCGTCTATCATTAATCGCAACTCATCGACATTTTCAAATTAAAGAACGATGTCATCAGCAAACCGCAAATTGTTTAAGTACTCGGCATCCATGGTAATTCTCAATAATTCCAATTCGAACCCCTTAAAAACTTGTCACAGGGTTAGAGTGACCGATATAGTGTCACCCTGATTATGAGTATCTACTACTTTTTCAATTAGTAGATATTGACAACACTCTTCCTCCTTTATATCGTCCCAAATATACCAGGTATTTTTTCTTTACCTCACATAATATACAGTGCGTTTAAAGACTGAAAACGGCTTAATAACCTCACATTTTTTTTAGCCCATTTAAACCAAATTTGGTACAGTTATCTAAAAGGATCTTAGGCACGGAATGACGATATTGGCGTTGTTAGCAGCTGTTTAGCTTGTCTGGAAATCAAACGAATATTAAGCTTTTACATGTAACACACATACATTTTTTTCACTTATTGATTCTACGTTACATTTGGTACACTTTTATTATAACATACTTTGTTCCTAATGCCAGTAGTTTTCAAAATAACGACGTGCTGTGAAAGTTATCAACAAATTGTGATTTATTTATTCATAAATAAAACACCAATTCACTTTTGTAAAGTCAGTTATCAGAAGATGATTATGAGCGAAGAATGAAATTTTGGGATATTGCGATGTCAAGATGGGACCAAAATAACCAGTTTTTCAACTTTATAGCATTTTCAGATGAAGCAACATTTATGTTAAATAGTAAAGTCAATCGACACAACTATAGATTTTGGGCGAATGAAAATCCCCATTGGATGAGAGAAGGTCATACACAACGCCCTGAAAGTTTGAATCTGTGGGCTTAACTTGTGGGTAACCACAAGATCGGTCCAGTTTTTATTTATTGAAATTTGACATCACAACAATCCGTAGAGCGGGTACAATCGAGTGGCCACCTAGGTCCCCTGATTTGTCGCTTAATAACTACTTTTTATGGGGACACTTAAAGAACAAAGTTTATACCACAAAACCTCAAAACTTGGCTGATTTGCAGCGTCGAATTTTTGGCAGACAAACTAAACCGCTGGCAACAACGCCAATATCGTCACTCATTGTGTAAAATCCTCTAAGACAACTGTACCAGATTTGGTTTAAATCGGTCAATAAATTGTAAGGTTACTAAGCCGTTTCCAAACTCTATACAAACACTGTAGCATCAACTAACTGACATAAAAATTGAGAAGGAAAAATATTTAATGCATAGCTGATTATTGGGAAACGTCATCAAGGATCATATTTTAAATTTCTGAACCCATGCCGGAGAGGACTGGTTAAACTAAAATTTATGACACAACTTTAATAACACCCTGTATATATTATTCCTTACCAGCCATTTTGTTGTTAAAGACAACCCACTCGTTCTCTTTAGCAATGTCATCGATGATTTTACTTTCTTCGGGACAACTTAACCAGTCTTTTGGAGTGGTATTGTTAAAATCTGGATGGGATTCGGTAGAGTAACTGAGTGGTATCCACCAGCAGGGTTTAATGTCATTTTTCAATTTGATGGTGTCTCTTAAGAACCTTTCCTTTAAAAAATAAAAATTGTAAACGCCTTCTAATATAGAAATTTAGATAAATGACGCATTCATATATTATTATACATACATTTGTAATCTTTGCAGATCCCTTATGATAATCCCTGTTTACATAGATGACTGGGTATCCAGTTTGAATTGTCCAGGTATCCATGATCGTTTTTACAGTTAAATTCTTGGGTAAAGTACCTTTTTCATGGGCAGCTTCTGTCAAGGAATGCCATAGGTCGTCTTGTTCAGCATTGTGGTACCTAAAGCCCAGTAATTATAAAACAAGATCGGGTGCCAGTCATAATATGTGTAGGTCATGTATGTCAGGTTATGCGCCAGGGCAAAGGTCTGTACTATGGTCAAGATAATTACCTGTGTTCTCTTAAATAGTTGCTTACGCCAGTTTTTAGCGTCTCTTGTCCAAGGAACAAGCTCATCATTCTTATGAGAGATGATCCTTTCTTGTAAGAAATTGTGTCGAAAATTTCATCAATTTCTTTTGGATCACCAATAGGGACAGAAACCTAAAAAAAAATAGTTTAGTCATTTGTTGGACACCTTGAACATGCTAAAGACATCATATTTTTGGAGATTCAATGATACTCACAGGATGTGATGTCCTCAAAGCATCGAACGAAAATACATTGATCAGATTGCCAGCGTCTACATTTTCCAGAGAATTCCATTGGGGAAACAGATTGTCCACTGCCAAACCAGCCATGTATGTCGCGAAACCCTCATTTAACCACAGATCGGTCCACCATTTCATTGTGACTAAGTTACCTAAGCAAATTTCATTCAATTAGCTCATATCTGGCATCAAAATTTGTGGACGTAAACGATAATAGAGTGATGCTACACTTACCAAACCATTGATGAGCCAGTTCGTGAGCGATAACGCTAACAACACCATGCTGGCTACTTTTGGAGGATATCTTTGGATCGTACAGTAGGTAGGATTCCCGGTAAGTGATCAGACCCCAGTTCTCCATCGCTCCAGCGCTAAAATCGGGAATTGCCACCATGTCTTGTTTCGGGAGAGGATAGTCAATGTTAAAGAAGTTTTCGAAGTACTTTAGAGCTTTTGGACCCACTTCTTTCGCAAAATCAACCTTAAAAATGCGTTATTTACTTACTTACATTCATATGCAGGGCCTATATCTTGAAAACGAATGGATATATTTTGATCTCCTAACAAGCCGTCCTGAGGTAGGAGCTACTACTCGAATTATATTTTTTGAAGCGTCGCGACGCCTAGTACGTCAATTGATGTTATGCTCACAAAATGCAAAGAGATTCTACCTAACGATGACTTTTTACGAAATCAAAATATATCTGTCTGTTTTCTAGATATAGACCATCGGAGTATTAAGTGAAAACACCTCTACAGAAAACGAATTTCACCGATAGCCTACGAACTGACATGTCATGAGAACTAACCTGTTCCAAAAAGTCCTTTCTACTCCAAACTCTAAATGTGACATTGTTCATTTCTCCAGTGTGTTCTGCCTCTTTGTAATCAAAATCGGAAACAATGTAAGCCACCAGGTAGGTTGACATAGGCACCGATACGTCAAATCGATCCCAATACCACCCTGGCTTCTCTTTCCTTAAAAGATAAAAAATTGGTCACTGGGTGATTTTACGTCTGATAAAATAAACACAACATACATAGGTTCTGTTACCAGCAATGGCATGTTACTAATAGCCTTAAATCCGTCCTTCCTAGCGATGCTCACATCAAATGTGGCTTTCATTTCTGGTTCGTCGAAGCAAGGGAATGCCCTCCTGGCACTGATAGCTTCAAATTGAGTTACCCCGAGCCACTTCTTCTCTTTGGTTTTGGCGTCGGTATAGCTACTCCTATAAAAACCTTAAAACAAAAAAAAAAAAAAAGAAGTGGTGAAGAGAACATACAATGGGATTATCCTTGCATTTAAGAAATACCTGCTAGATCGTCATCCAAAGTTCCAGTGAAAGGAATATAAATTTCGTAACGGTGGTCTTCCACTAACGGCTTATCGAGAAGGATGATCAAAAAGTCATTGTCCTTGTTGTAACTGATCTTTATTCCTTTCACTTCCTTGATTACTTTGCTGGATATATCTTTCACTGTCACTTCGTCTTCAGCAATCTGGAGGGACTTTGAATGGAGGGTAATGTTGCTAGTTGGACTGACACATGATGTCTAAAATAATAGTACTCATTTTACCCTTTACCCAAACGTCATACCAATGTGTAAATTATTTAAAACGCTTATTTTCTGGTGGTTACTTGACCAATCGTTTGCATGTTATCAAGAATTGTTATCTTAGCGACGGCGACGGTAGGATATACCCTTTTTTACTCGAGAAAGCAGCCTTGTCATATAGTTTTGCGACTCTCTGTCCTTTAGTTACACCATGAAGCTTCCTTTGGTCTCTTCTTGCAAGCTCTGGATATCTTGCCACCGTCGTTATAGGTAAGGTCACCTATAGCAGAATGCTATATTATACAGTTTCTAAACTCGAAAATGATATGAGTTTTAGTCAGTTGTTGTATCTTCTTACGGGTCAAACATACTTACCCGGTTTGAATTGAAATGACACCGCTTAAAGCTGGCTTTAGAAACTTTAAGAGTTAGTGGAGTTGATACTGAGATTTGATGGTTTAAGTTGTTGAAGCTGGATATCTTACTTTCTTTTACTAGAATTTAGAAAGTCAAGCGCAAAGTTCGAAGAGTTCTTGTTCGATTGGTTGAAATGTGTGAACAATAGAATGAAGTAGAATATTTCATAATTTTGGATGAAGCCAGTTGCAAACAAAATAGTGTCATCATTTTGCACAACATCAATTTTTCCAATTTTTCGGAATACAAACGAAAGAAAGGACACACAACGTGCCTTATAAGAGCAATCTCATTGGTCGAAAAGAAACAATGGGAACATTCTCCGGACTATCGAAGTTTGCACGAGCTGTACTGGAGTCCAGGAACCGCATCTTGACCCCTTTTTGGATAATCGTGTTGCAAGCAGTTTTGATACCTCCTCAACCTCTATTTTCGAGGATGGAGGACACGAATACTGGATGAAAGTTATATGTCGCCGGGGGGAAAAATGGTAAATTGTTAGTGTTTTCAACGCAAGTCTTTTTACCATCATCATTACTCACTTCTTGCCTTGAAGCTCTTTTCAATTCTCCAGGAGAACTCCCGAGCTCTTGCCTCGAAAACACTACTAATTTACAATTTTTCCCAGTCTTAATTCGAACTATTCCTAGAAAACGCGAACAAAGGGTATTTCTTGCCCATATGCGAGGATGGGGGGCCTTATTTTCGTATTCTCCAGCCTACAAGTTCCGGGGAGAACCTTAGTTTCAAAGCATACGGCACGACCATCCATACAGTTAATGCAAAACAATCTCGGTTGCATGTCATCAATCACCTGATACTTGTAAATCGGTAAGAAAGCATGAGCAAATTAATTTGGGCAAAAAATATTAAAATTTTCGATTGCAATATTGAATGTATTGAGAACGTAAGGTACTCTTCTTTAATACTAAACCACTTATAGCTGATATTTTTTAAATTTAAACTTGTTAAAATATCTGACGTCACTCGAAGGGTATGACGTGCAACGGACATTGTTTTGCATTAACTATAACGTTGCGCTTCCTTGACTCCACTACTGAGTTTATGAACTGAACTGAGTGTTGCCTTTAGCTTATATTGAACTGTTATTTTAACTGCCAATGAACCTCAACTTTGCGAACTTTTTAAGTTTATAAATTCACTATAGTAGGGACTGAGTAAGTGTGCAAAATTAATTGTACAGGGTGGCCCATTAATAAGGGACGCCGGCTATATCTCAGGATTCGTTAATCGGACGACCCTGAGAAAAAAAATTATGAGTAAATCGGCAAAAAGAAAAAGCTGGAAGGGTGTAAATCTAACCTCGGAGTAGAAAATGCTGTTTTAATCAAAATTACTTCAAGTGAACCTATATTGAAATTTTTTTTTGTAACCTCCTGAAAATATGACAACTTCTTCGAATTTACGTTTTTTTCCTACCTTGTCAAATAAAGGGTGGAGGAAGGGGTAAACGTTGGTTTCAAAAAGTCAATAACTTTTTTTGGAGTGACAGATTTCATATAACTGTTTTTAATTTTAAAGCGCTTTTATGGGCGGTCCTACTAGAGTAATAACATTTTGAGTTCAGTTATTTTTTGTGCCGGTAGGTGGCGCTTTATGACAAGGTTTCAGATTTTTATGATTTTCTTGAAAATTTAAAATGTAATGGTATTTTTATTTTT
Organism: Polydrusus tereticollis; assembly: GCA_963920685.1. Lineage (NCBI taxonomy): Eukaryota > Metazoa > Arthropoda > Insecta > Coleoptera > Curculionidae > Polydrusus > Polydrusus tereticollis. Next base: position 28,935,377 of record OY987332.1, on the reverse strand, counting down.
TGTTGGGAAGAAAGAGCATGAAAAATTACAGTTACTGGTGAAAACCGCTGTCCGATATGTTTATTCCTTATAGATATTTTTAAAAATATATTTAAACCTAATAACCTAATACTTTACAAAAAAAGTAAAATAAGCAGGACTCTCAGTAGGCTTTGACATAACAAAAGATGTTATAATAAAATACAAATAATACTTTACGTCAAGAAATATTAGCTTAAAACGTGTTTAAGTATCGAAAAATAATTTTAAAATGCCGCTGGCAAATGAAATAGCATTTGATTTGCTCCCCGTATATTTCAAATGCATGCAGAATGCAACCATTGCTGCCAGAATGTATGCTATAAGGCAGCGGTTCCCAAACTGTGCCCGCTTATTGCTTTACGGCTTTTACTTCCTTTATTTTTGTTATTGTATTTTTGTATCTTTAAAGTACTAAAATAAATTCACTGTACCAACAATCGTGACCAGTGTAAAGCAAACACAAATTCGTGAAGAATGTCGCACAGACATATTCAGTGTAATAACAGCATAACCTAACGTTTGTTTATCGATGTGCCATTGATGGTTTTCCACCACTATTACACAGTAGTCTTCAGTTGGCTAAAATATCCGTTTTTTTCTTATATAATTATAGGCATATTTTCTTAATTTTTTCTACACGCCATATACAGGGCGTCCCGAAATTTAGGTGCCATACTAGGTGCTCCGCGGTACGTTTTTAAGTGCTCCGCGGTTTTAATCTAAGAAATATCGTAATCAAATAATACCTACATGTTAAATTATATTATTATTATATTTTCCTTGATATTACATCAAGCCCCTTACTAATGCAGCTGGCGGAATAATAATTTACCTCTCAGGCGCGGAACCCTTTGCACTACGACCTGCCACTTATATTTTTAGGGTTCCGCGCCTGAGAGGTAAATTATTATTCCGCAAGCGTCTGGTTTGTTCCCGAACCCGCCATAGTTGTCGAATAATTTTTTAGATTGTTTATTTATTTTTTCGTATCGTTTCATATTTTGTAATGGTCCAGTAACGTTTTTTAAAAATTTTTAATCTGTTATGTGTCATTTGTGATTGTGTTTCCATGGATTTTTAAGTTATTATTCCTAAGGTAGGTTAGGCTTTTAAACTTTATATGTGTAGATTGGATGTTTTAGTACGATTATGGTTTTAGCAACAGCGATGATACAATTAACATAAAAAATCATCAAATAGAATCTGTCAATGAATACGTATATCTGGGACATACCATTACGCTAGGCAAAGAAAATCAATCTCTGGAGATCAAGAGAAGAATCGCTCTGACGTGGGCAGCCTTCGGCAACTTACGACATATACTAACAAATAAGAAAGTTCCAATCAATCTAAAGAGTAAAGTCTTCGACAGCTGCATCCTCCCGGTAGCAACGTATGGAATGGAAACAATGGCCATTACACAAAAAAGCGCTGGAAAACTAAAAGTTGCACAGAGAGCCATGGAAAGGGCTATGCTTGGTATAGGCTTGCGAGACAAAATAACTAACACAGAGATAAGACGAAGAACAAAGATCACAGATGTCATGGAGAGGACCGCAAGACTGAAATGGCAATGGGCGGGACACGTCGCACGACAGGATATGGACAGATGGACATCCCGGGTTGTAAGATGGAGACCAAGACAAACTACAAGAAGCGTCGGCAGACCTCAAAAGAGATGGGCCGACGATGTCAAGGAAAAGGCGGGTAAAAACTGGATCAGATTGGCCCAGGATCGGCAGGCATGGAGAATCAATGGAGAGGCCTATGTCCAGGAGTGGACAAATCAAGGCTGAGAAAGAGAAGAAGAAAGAAAGAGATGGTTTTAGGTCTGATGATGCCCATTGTTTGGGCGAAACATGTAACCACCACCACCTTACTAAATTATATTGTGACTGAGACCGAGACTTAGTGTGTCTTTATTTATTATATTTAAATCAGGTCTCTTTGAGAATGGCGGACTATTTCTTTGAAATTGCAAACCCATATAACGCAATACCTGAAAAGCCAGCGAGTTTGACGTCTGAAGAATATGAATGTTTGATCGACTTGACATCTGATTCTGGAATAGGAGATATATTTTTAACAAAGTCATCAATATCAGAATTTTGGTGTAAACTAGACATGAGTTTCATCTTTTGCCAGATAAAGCAAAAACTATTCTGCTTCCTTTTGCTACTACTTATTTATGTGAAGCTGGATTTTCTGCTTATCTCATGACCAAAACTAAATACCGGTCGCGCCTTAATGCAGAGCCTGATATTCGTTTAAAGTTGTCCGAAATTGAACCTAACATAACAGCATTAAGCAAATTAAAACAAGCACATCCTTCTCATTAGAAAAGTTGGTGGTTTTATTAAGTATTTGTAGTTTTATTTTTGGATGTATGTTTTATGTTCCATTTTTGTATCGAAATAAATATTTTTTTTTCAATGCACGTTTCTAAAATCGAACAAAGACCTACCTATATCTAGTTACATGCAGTTGAAACCATCAAACGGCCTACTCTGGTGCTCCGCGTTAAATTTTCCTGTCGAAAAGTGCTCCGCGACTTAAAAAGTTTGGGAACCGCTGCTATAAGGTATCCAGACAGGCGAGGCGCAGATATACCAAACGAGTTTTTGTTCGATTGGCGGTGTGCTTGAGAAATTCCGGAAGTGTTCATCGTCCTGTTTTACCTTGACATCGTAGAGTTCGAACTGAAGCAAACGTCAGTAACGTTCTAGCTTACATAGAATATAATCCTCATGCAAATACCAGAGACATTTTCCAGAACTTGGACATTACCCGCACTACCGTCCAACGAATTATAAAAGATCATAGGTAAGTAGATATTATATAATATCAAAAATGTTTATTAAAAATATGTATTTCAAATTTAGGCTTCATACGTACCATGTAGTGCTTCACCAGGCCTTTACAATGCAAGATTTTGATAAAAGACTTGATTATTGTCATTGGTTATTAAACATGGTAGCCGAGAATCCCAGATTAATGTCAAATATATTATGGACAGATGAGGCTACCTTTAAAACCGACGGACAAGTGAACTTGCACAATATGCATTATTGGTCTCGAACCAATTCTAGTTAGATGCAGGAGGTCCAACACCAGGCAGGTGGAGTGTAAACGTTTGGTGCGGCGTATTGGGTGGCATGATAATTGGCCTATTTATATGCGATCAGTCACTTACCGGTGAAATTTATTTCAATCTTCCTAGCGAAAAATAAAAATACCATTACGTTTTAAATTTTCGAGAAAATCATACAAATCTGCAAACTTGTCATAAAGCGCCACCTACCGACACAAAAAATACCTGAACTCTAAATGTTATTATTTTTGTGGGATTGAAATCGGTTATTTCAAAAAAAAGTTATTGACTTTTTTTCAAACCAACGTTTACCCCTTCCCCCACCCTTTATTTGACAAGGTAGGGAAAAACGTAAATACAAAGAAGTTGTCATATTTTCAGTAGGTTACAAAAAAAAATCAATATGGGTTCACTTGAAGTAATTTTGATTAAAACAGTATTTTCTACTCCGAGGTTGGATTTGGATTAGCGGTGGACTTAGAAACTTACAAATAATTTCCAGCTTCTTCTTCTTGCCGATTTCCCAATATTTTTTTTTTCTCAGGGTCGTCCGATTAACGGATCGTGAGATATAGCCGGCGTCCCTTATTAATGGGCCACCCTGTACAAAAATGCCCTATAAATCTTTTGAAAGCACCTTGTAGTCCCCAAGATTGGTTTTGCAGAAGTCTAGCTTAAACAACCTCTCCTTCTTTTCCCGTCGAATGAGAAAGCTTATTTATGTGTTTAAGTTAGAGGGAACAACCAATGCAACTAGATCTTCAATTATTTTTAACTTTATTTGTTACTCGTCCACGAGGCCTTAAAAAATTGTTTTTAAGTAGTAAAAAATGTAACAAAACATCCACTTCCTGTATACCTTAATCATCTATTTATTTTAACGTAAAAATCAGATAAAAATTTAATTAAGCATTTGGATTTCCTACAATAGCCTAATTAATAAAAGGCGTATCACCGTTTTCTTTTCCTGTTTTTTTGTATTAATATCGGCAAGTTTTGATCGCCTAATTTATTCACTGATTTTAAAATGTACAATTCGAGCTTCCTACAGGCCAATTAAACAATAATATACCACATTAATTTAACAAAAGCCATTAAGAATTAAACACTTATTTACTTCAAATTAGTTTGTAAAACAATGAGCAAGCAAGCAACCTTAATTTTCGCATAATTATTGGTCAAAAATAAAATTAAATAGTTGACATTGACCACGATCTGAGCCAATGCCGATGTTTTTCTTTTTTGGAGGTCGCTGCCATTGGTTCAATAAAATTGTGGGTTTTTGCACAATTAGGGACGTCTTATAAGGTTTTCTTGTATAAGCGTAGACTAAGGAATTTCTTAATCATTTTGCAAAAAAAATTGGGTCACACATAATAGTACGTTCATGAATAATTGATTTAATTACAAGATACAAAGTGTCCGTTAAGTAACGGGAATACTTGCAGACTCCTCATGAAAGTATTGCTTTCACTCGTACTAAAACAATATACTATTTATTGAAAAATTGTGGGCTGCGATACCCTGCAGGTTAGGTAAAGCCTGTCTTATGTCTATAAGTATGAAAGTTATATTTTGCCTTTGAATGGGATTTTCCAAGGGTGGCCATAAATAAACAATGAATGAATGAATAAATGCAGGTAAATTATGGTCCGTACTTAAAAATGTGTTAAAGTAAACAGCAAATCCGGAAGACGTAATTTCATTATTAAAGTAATAGTTTGGTGATTTTAAACCGATTTTTACCTAACTCAAAATGAGAGGGTTAATCCCATAAACCAAATTATGTTCTAAAGACTGTATATAGCCACTCTTGTTAGTATTAAGCTTAGTAATTATTCTTACTTCGTGTGTATTACAGCGTTATTTAATCGTGTGTGAGTCATGGAAAATATGTGCGAGCCCAATGTATCTCAGGAGATAACGCCGTCGAAAAGCAGAAAACACTTTTCTGTGGAAACTAAGGAAGTTATAAACAATGTTTATTCAACTCTCATTGAACGTGTGGTCAGCAAGCAAGCAGCGTTAGAAGAAACAGCCATATTAACAAAAATTCCAACATCAACGGTATGGAAAATTGTGATTAATCTCATTTTAGCGAGGAAAAAAAGAACCGATACTGGAATTTTCTCGAAGGTAAATGGAAGTGATCAAGATATAATACGGCGTAAAATTTACAAGTTATACGAGGAACAAAGCGTGCCTACATTAGATAATTAAATTAGGAGGCTTGAAAAAGATGAAACCGGCGTTAAATGTGGCAGAACAACGTTATGGAAGTGTATTCAACACATGGGTTTTAGATTTAAAAAAATTAACAAAAGATAAGTTTTAATGGAATCCAGTAGAATTCGGGGATGGCGGTCCGAATATCTATAAAATATTAGGATTTCCAGAGATCAGCAAAGGCCGATTATTTACTTGGATCAAACCTGGTTCGACACATATGACACCCCGGAAAAGGGCTGGGTTGACTCAAGCGGCAAGTGTGAAACAAGCGCGCTATCAAAAAGAGGTAAACGAATTACGATTTTGCATGCTGGATCTAAAGACGGAAGGATTCCAAATGGACTTTCTCTGTCTGCAAGAAACATTAAAGATTCTTCTCTGGATTATCATGAGGATACCACTACTGATTTATTTGAAGATTGGTTTAAAAACAAGCTAATTCCAAATATACCTCCGAATAGCGTAATTGTAATGGACAATGTAAGCTACCATAGTAGGCAGTTAACCAAGACTCACTCCACAAATGACAAAAAGGCAACAATCTAAAACTACATGTATGATAATGACATTTATTTTCAGGAAGATTACACCAAAAGACAATTAATTGAGGTTTTACAAAGTTTAAAACTACAAAAGGAATACTTCTACCGTACCAATGTATATTTAATCCTATCGAACATGCTTGGCACCAACTAAAATATGCCATTCGTCATAAAAATATTTGCCCTACTATTAACTCCGGTATACTTGAGCCTATAGAAACTGAAGTTTTTACAATCCCTTCACAAAGTTGGGCAAATTCTGTTACACATGTGGAAAAATCTTATAGCCATATATACAATATAGCACAAATAATAATTAGAACAGATGATAATAGCGATAGTGATATTGAACCGAATAATTTGTATATTTTTGTAATCATAAATATAATTTTTAATAATAAAATAACTTTTAAATTCACATTTAAGCATAAATAAAACATTATTTAATGTCTTCCTTATTTTTATTACAAACCATGATTAAACTCTAAACAAAATACTGACCTGTGCGGCCACATTTCAATTTTACAGCTGGCCCCGGTCTTTCCTAATAGGGATTAGTTAGTCACTTTCTCATATCTCTGAACAGACTGTACCTCAAAGTTAACTAACTTGCAAAAACGTTTTACACTTTTGGAAAAAAAAATCTAGGACGATTTGAAAAATATTATTAAATAATTAATATTAATAAACGAGCTAGTAATCATAGCTATTATTCATAAGGATATAAGAAAAAATTACACGAATGTTTAAATTCTCCTGAAACGCAATGTCCAGGGTGTACAGTATTCGTGTGTTTTCGTATACCAGCTCCATTATTATAAAAGATAGAAAGATGGGGTTTGCGGCTTACTGACCTTACTGTCCCATTATTTTATGAAACTTTCATTGCCGCAAAAGAAATTCTCATAGCCCAATCAGTTTCTGACATAAAGGGCGATTTTGAAAATTTGTCATTTTTGACGCTCCCCTATATCTTGATTATTTGATAACTTATTAATAGGGTCAAAATGAATTATTATATACTCCGGTGCCAAAATAATTGGCAGCGACTCATTCTTAACGGGGTGTGCAAAACGTAAGGGGAACGCCAATTCCAGAGTCAGTTCAGTGTCATTTTAAACAATAATAATTCAAAAAATATACTTATGAATTTTTTGTTTATTATTATAATATATTTACATTTACTATAATATTAATATAATATTATCAATTAAACTGAAAAATAAATTGAGCTTTAACATTTGGTGATGTAATGAAGTAATTAGAGAAACTAAATTACGCAGGTATAAAATCCAAAAAGAATAATAAAAGAACGGTATAATAATATGTTATTTTCATAATGTTTTTATTATACTACATAATAATAGAAACATATAATAGTGGATTAAGGGCAAAACCTAAACCTAAATTATAAATGTTTATAAATGTCCTAACTATTGTTACCTAATGAACACTAATTGATAATAATTTGGCAAATTATATTCCACGCCGACATTAAAAGGTGTTATAATGACAATACGTTACAATTTTAAATTCGTTATTGACATTACAGCGATTATTCACTATCTGACAATGAAAACATTTTATCACTGTTACTGCTGTCATCTGCAGGATTCATAATAATAGGTTCTACCATAACTTCAACGCGTACATCTAAGTCCCACATTTTCTTTCTATGCCCTCGACATGTAATACGCACTTATGCCCATCTGCTACTTGTACACTCGCTATTTCCGTTTTTAACAGTTCTTCAACATCTTTTAATTTAAAAGTTTTATTTGCACGCGCAACTTCGCCTTTTATCTGTGCCCATATAAGCTCGATTGGATTTAGTTCACAATGGTAAGGCGGTAAACGTAATATTGTAACACCTCGTTCACGAGCCATTTCATCCACTACGTATTTCGTACTTTTAGCATAAAGGCGTTACGTGCATCTTTAATGTTGAGATCTGGCCAAATGTAATTCACAGTATGTCCTCCATTTAACCATGTCTCGTCCGTAAAGTAAATTCTTTTCCATGCACAGCGACATTGTTGTATTTCTTCTAAATACTTTCTACGCCACAATACGATTTCTTCCTTTTCCACCAAAAGATTTTTGCGATTTCGTTTTAAGAATCGAAAATTTAATTCTCGTAGTGTACGCATTAGAACTCTTCGTGAAATTTTTTGCATATTTTCATCCCTTTCAATTATTTCGACAGAATTTTTTTTTAATTCGGAAGTTCATTTCGAAAAAAAAAATGCATGCATTTTCCGACGAATGGCTAACTTTGTTTGCTGATCAATAAAAATCTTTTTCCGTCCTCTTGTTTCCTCCTGACTGGACACTTTAGTATTCGTATTGTCCTTGATAGTTCTATAAACAGTACGGCAAGATATCTTAGTCAATGTGGCACAAGGTTGTGCTGCATCAGTGAATGAAATTCCACTGTGTGTACTTAGAATTCCCTCATACACATTTATTACCTTTGTACGATCCCCAGGTTTTAAGTGACGTCGTTTTGTAACGTGTTGGTTGCTATCACTTGAAGAACTCGCCTGCATTATTATATTTGCTGTTTTGAATAACCAACAAAATAAAACCAAAATAATAAAACTGAATTGCTAATATCCTCTTGATTGAAACCTGTCTACGACACTGAATCGATGTTAATTATTTTCTCCGCACACCGTCAATGGTGATAAGAACAGTTTTGCCAATTATTTTGGGATCGTAGTATAGAGTGTCTTATGTAGAATTCAGTGGCATAGTTAGTTTTTTCTAAAAAGCATTGTTTTTTAGTTATGACAGTTTTTTAAATGGAACACCCTATATCTTATATTCTTTGTCTTATCTCTCTTTTCTAAATCTTTTTAAAAATACATAATAGTCCATATCCAATTCTTTTTAATAATTTACTAAATTATTATTAATTTTAACATTTTTGTAAAATTAATCATTTTTCGTGTAAAAAGGCTAGGCCCGCAAATAAAAAACAAAATTAACAACATTATTTTCATTATACAACTTTATGTTATTACATAACTTTAAACCAGCAATAAAACAATTATAGTATCTTGTTAAATTACCAAAATTGCTCGAATTGGGTTCCGTTTTGTTCGACACACCATTTCGATTCTTTGCAATGCATTTAATAAAATAATTGGCTCTCCCTGCCTGAAGGTTTGATGGGTAGCTTCTCGAAGTTGATCAATATTGTGGTATTGTCTCTTATATAGCTGATTTTATATATACCACCATAAAAAAATTCAATATAGCAAGATCAGGTGATCTTGGAGGCCACCTGACAGATCCATTGGTACCAATCCATTTATCGGTTATTAGTGCATCTCACATTATATTTAGAAGTCTATTTCCGGTTAAAGTTCCTTCATAGATAAAATACTAAATAACAAAAATAATTTTAGTGCCAAAAATAAAGCATGATACGCTAAACTCAAACAGACCTTGACGCTTTTAAGGAAACATTAGGTGTTGATTCTCGTAAGACCAGTACCTTGAGATATTTCGGTTTAAAATACCAGAACACGTAAAATAAGCCTCGTCGGACCATACCACCCTTCTTTTAAGATTTGCGTTTTCAACATTTGTAGATACCGATTGCAAAAAACTATCCTACGTTCTGCTTCACCGGGATGCAAATGTTGGACGAGATGGTACTTGTATATGGTTTAAATTTATATTTTTTTAGTATTAACTGCGTTCTTGATACCCAACTTCATCATACACTTTTCTGCATGATATGGATGGTTGTACCGTGACAGAGGCCAAAACATGCATCTCTTTTTCTTCATTGTTTTCCTTGTTGTAAAAATTGGGCCAAATTGAACAATTTTTCACAAAAATAAAAAATAAACTTAAAAAATCAAAAAAATACCAGCAATATTTGGCAACAATCCGTAATGGCGCATTTACAGAATTTGGTTTTCTGTGATGGTTATCCTTGACTGACCATGGCATAGCCTTCAATACGAAAAATGATTAATTATACAAAAAATGTTAAAATTATCCCTTTTTAATATGGACTATTATACCGGGTGTAACAGAATCATGGTACACCCCCCGTATCTCCGTTTGCTTTAAAGGTAATTGATTGAAATTTGGGATATCCCACATACATAATAAGCGGCACTTTTTGACCTGCAAATGATTTTTTTTCACTTCCGGTTTTGCCGGAAGTGACACCAATTTTCGATTTTTAAATAGAACACCCTGTATATTAAAAGAAAGATGTTTTTCCCTTTTCTTTTCGTCAGACCCAATCCTTGGACGCGTTTCGCCGTATTACGGCTCATCGGCAAGGCTGTCTGACGAAAAGAAAAGGGATCTTACAGTGTTTTCAACACATAATGTATAAATACATATGCGAGATGTTACACGTGATTGCTACGAGATGTCGCCACGTGTAACATCTCGCATATGTATTTACCCTGTATATTATTACATTTTTGAATTCTTTATAATTTTCTGAATCCAATGATACCACAAGAGTGACATTTCAAACGTAAAATTTTTTTATTATTTAATTTTTAATTTTCCATTTAAGTGTGCCATGACGGTTCCGATTTATTCCAATTGACCCGTCTAATGCTAGTAAAATCGAAGTCCCGTCAAAAATACTAAATTGCGTTTTTTATGAGCAAATAAAGTTCATCGTAATCGTTTTTGGGGTAAAACTAAATTTTTTCAAATGGAACCATATTGGTACCGTAATACCATTTCTTAGTACTATTAATAAGGAATTTATTCATACCTGGTAATAATATGTGCGATAAATACAATCAGAATTACAGCTAAAAGAAAATAAGAAAATACAATTATTTTGTTCTAATTTAATGCTAAGAAGTTACTAAGGTGGCTTTGAAAACAATGAAATTATTCCTTCCGATTGTCAAATAAGTATTTGGCGGTTTATCGGTGTTTTTATTGTGTATTCGAAAAGTCTTTACATTTGCTGTTATTTTTGTTCATAATGCCGCACACTTATACAAGAGATGAAAAAGTGGACATGTTAATTATTTATGGGGAATGTAGAAACAATGCCGTTGCGGCTAGAAACCTTTATGCCGACCGATATCCTGATAGACAATGTCCAGCGAGAAATTACTTTAATCGTCTTGAAAATCAATTCCGAAGGGAACCCAACCATGATCCCGAAGAAAACTTCATCATTGACGAAGGAACGGAAATTAATGTTTTAGGTCGAATAGAAGTGGATAAGACTGTTTCTTTAAGGCAAATTGGGTTTGAGTTGGAAATTAGTCACCAAACGGTGAGCCGAATCTTGCACAAACATAATTATAAATCTTTCAAATATCAATTGCACCAGCATCTTCACGAAACTGATTATGAACGTAGGATGAAACATTGCAATTGGATCTTGCAGAATAATGCTTTTTTGGGAAGGATTTTATTTTCGGACGAGTCTAGGTTTAAAAATATGGGATTATTTAACCTACAAAATACAAGGTATTGGTCACAAGGCAATCAAAATTTATTGCAGGAGGACAACTTTCAAGTGCGGTTCGGTTTCAATGTTTGGCTTGGAATACTCGGTCGTAGAATCATTGGTCCAATAATGTTTGAAGGACCCTTGACTGGAGCTAGATACTTAGAATTTCTGCAAAATGAGATTGAGGACGGTCTAACTGAATTATCTGTCCATTTACGACAGGGAATATATTTCCAACAAGATAGAGCTCCCCCACCCCCATAATTCAAGAATAGTAATTGATTACCTATAACAGGCATTCGAAGAAAAGGTAATTTCGACGAATGGTCCTGTGAGATGACCTCCAAGGTCACCCGACCTAACACCTCTTGATTTCTTTGTTTGGGGCCATTTAAAAACATTGTCTATGCAACTGCCGTTACAACCCACGAAGACCTGAAGTTGCGAGTAAGACGTGCAATTAATAGTATAACGGCCCAGCAATTAGCGAACGTTCTTTAATAAACAGCTAGAAGCACAGAAGTGCATTGACGTTAATAGCCAGCATTTCGAACAATTATTGTTGTAATGTTTTGTATTCATTTTTTGTATTCCAAAGCCACCTTAGTAACTTCGTAGCATTAAATTAGAACAAAATAATTGTATTTTCTTATTTTCTTTTAGCTGTAATTTAAAAATTAAATAATAGAAAACTTTTACGTTTGAAATGTCACTTTTGTAGTATCATTGGATTCAGAAAATTATGCAGAATTCAAAAATTTAATAATATTCAGGGTGTTCTATTTAAAAATTGAAAGTTGGTGTCACTTCCGGCAAAACCGGAAGTGAAAAAAAAATCATTTGTAGGTCAAAAAGTGACGCTTATTATGTATATGGGATATCCCAAATTTCAATTAACTACATTTAAAACTAACGGAGATACGGGGGGTGTACCATGATCCTGTTACTATAGTTCTGAAAAACGCTTTAAAAGAGGGATAAGACAAAGAAATATTATATAGGGTGCCCCATTTAAAAAAACATAAGTTTGGGTCATACCTCAAAAACAAAACTTGTTAGAAAAGAACTAACTACGCTACTGAATTTTATATATAAAACTCTAGAATAATCCATTTTTACCTTATTAATAAGTTATCAAATAATCGAGATACAGGGCAGCGTTAAAAATCTTCAAAATCGTCCTGTATGTCAGAAACTGAGAGGGCTATGAAAATTTCGTTTGCGGCAACGAAAGTTTCATAAAATAATAGAACAGTAAGCTGCAAACTCCATCTTTCTGTCTTTTATAATAAGGGAGCTTGTATATGAAAACACACGAAAACTGGACACCTTGTACACTTGTACAGTATAAATATCTCATTGAATCAAATAAACAAAATTTTAATCAATATTCAACAGTTGTTTAAATGATCGCAAGACTCGCTCGTGTTATATCAATAAATTAAATGATTGTCATATAATTATTTTGAATATATTTTTATCGGATACCCAACCAATTTACCGACAATAAATTGATAAAACCTTAGGATTAGATTTAATTAATATTCATTAATATTTCAAGCAAACAGTCACAATCTATTTATTAATATTTTATCTCGATTTAGGCGGATTTTTTAAGAGTAACTGAATTTTTGTGCGTACATACGTTACCATAGCAGATCTAATAATAAATAATGTCTATGGCCGGATATTATTTTGGTTAATCAGAAGCCACGGTGGGCCTTTAAATGTATACAGGGTGTTACGACTTAAGGTGCCTTACTTGTAGGGCGGAAGCATCGTCTGAGGTCCGATTGTACCGTCTACGGCGTATAAACAATGATTAATTAATGGGATATTTCTTTTTAATCAATTACTAATTGTACACGAGTTGCACCACGAAATATAAGAATCCTTTTAGTTATCCGGAGAATACACTTGGTAACAGTGCAGCTTTTAAAAAGTTTGGACTATTTGCTACTTCAGATGTTTAGGCGAACGGTACAAGCGGGCCTTAAAGATTATACTTTTTTATTTAAATATTCAGAGTGACAAAGAAGTCGTGCATATTGCCTGTCTGTAACTTTTGAATTACCTCGTATACGAAAACCTTTTTGAAAGTTGTTCAGTAAATTATTCCGCACATTTCTACCTGCATGAATTTTTTCTGTCATTTCTGGTTTGGTTGCCATAGAGACTAACTTACTTTTTTTAAATGGAACAACCTGCATATGATTGCATTTTTGAATTCTACTGGGAAAACTGTGAATTTGTTGTATTTCAAATTTTCACGTGTCTGCAAGCGTTTCCGAGATAACGACAGCTCAAAAATGAAAAACTTCCTAATTATAGTTATTCCTACCTACACCAGTTGAGTCAAGGTGTTTGATGACAGCGACCTAAGAGGTGTCATTTTTGAGTTCCTGTTTAATTTTCTGTTGTCTGATTTCTAATTTGTTTACACTATTTGAAAATTTTAATAATGAGCGGTTACGGAAATATGAAGAGATCGCAAGATCAGGTTTGTCAACTTTTCAATGAATTATATCCACATGGGCCTCCAATAAATCAGTCAACAGTGTGTCGAGTGGTAAAGAAATTTCGAGAAACAGGTAGTGTTAGGGAAGCTGCTAGATCAGGTCGACCCAAAAAAAAACAGCAACCGGGGGAGACAAAGCTTTGGATATCATGCTCTCAATACATAAAAATTTAACACAATCATCCAGGCCAATGGCAATGGATTTTAATGTGTCTCATCAGTCAGTGAAGAATTTGTTTAAGCAGAACTTGCATCCCTACAAGATAAAGTTGGTGCACGAGTTAAACGAGGACGATTTTGATAGAAGTGCTGAATTTTGTGAGCTGATGATGGAAAGATGCAACAACGATAATAAGTTCGCAACAAATATCATTTTCTCGGTTGAAGCTACTTTCCATTTAAATGGCATTGTTAACAGACGTAATAATCGTTAATGGTCTGCCGAGAATACTTACTGGTTCCAGGAAGGTCATACTCAGAGGCCCGAAAAAGTTAATGCTTGGGCGGGCATAGTTGGTAGACATATTGTGGGACCCTTTTCCATAGATGGTAATTTGAATGGCGAAAAATATCTGGACCTATTTAGGAATCACATAATTCCTTCTTGCAGAATGGTTTTAACGAGTGTAAATAATGGCATAAGCGAACAGGTATGGTTCCAGCAAGATGAAGCATCAGCGCATTATGCGGCAAATGTTAAGCACTACATAAGCGAACAATTTCCAGGACGTTGGATAGGCAGAAGAGGTGCTATTAACTGGCCAGCGCGATCCCTGGACTTAACCCCGTTCGACTTCTTTTTGTGGGGACACTTAAAGAATAAAGTCTACGTTAACCGTCCAAATGACTTTAAAAGTCAGAATTAGTGCTGAAATTCGGGCCATCGTAGAGGACTTCATTTTAAACGTTGTAGACGGGTTCAGGGATCGACTGGCGCTCTGCTTAGCAGAAAATGGTGGCCATTTTGAAGACCTGATCCACTTAAAAGGTTTCACTTGTTTATTATTCCGATGTTAAGTTGTTCAATTTTCTAGGCTATTTATTTTGTTATTATAAAGTTTTTTACAATTTTGAATAAATAAAAATTTGAAATACAAAAAATTCAGAGTTTTCCCAGTACAATCCAAATATGCAATCATATGCAGGGTGTTCCATTAAAAAAAAAAGTAAGTTGGACTCTATAGCAACCAAACCAGAAATGACAGAAAAAAATCATGCAGGTAGAAATGTGGGGAATAATTTACTGAACAACTTTCATAAGGGTCACTTTTTCGTATACGAGGTAATTTAAAAGTTACAGGCATTATGCGCGACTTTTTTTCCACTCTGTATACTACATCACAAGATTCCCCCATCTCCAAAATTGGCTACCCAGAAGATGGTCTTCTTTAACTATGTCCAAAACTATTGGAGTTAAAACTTGAAATAATGGAACTAATTATTTTGAAATGATTAAAAAATGCTAAATCGGTGCTATTTCTGCTAGGAAACAAATTAGCTAGTAAAATTAAAATTGATTATTCCCAAATACTTCTACAAAAAGATACACCTATACAATCTAGTTTTTAGGGACCTATAAAATGTGCAAACAGGCTTTTCTCCTTAATAAACTGCCTTAAGCTTACCTCAATCCATACTTTTCCTTGGAACTCGAAATTATCCTTTTCTCCAAAGGGGGTCACTATTTCCAACCTATAGCTCTCTGGCATCACATTTTTTGGCAGCCGGTATCCGCTGACAAATGTCAGATATGTTAGTGCAAGAAATGTCGGAAGCTTCATTTTGCTTCTAAAACAGAAAAAGAAACTTAAAGATACAATAATTGTATAATGAAGAAAATTATACACTCACTAAGGTGAGCTAGACAGAAATAGATTTTACAACATATTGAAGATAGAAAAATAAGTGTTACTTTTGAAGTTTCCTATGTCAAAATCAGGCTGGGATAACTTAAATGGCGAAGGTCGTTCCTCGTTTTTTTTTTAATCTTTCAACCAGTCGCTAGTGGCGTTATTGTAGGGATTTTGTTTCATAAGATTGTTCATATCCTAACGTTGGTAGCGACTGTGCTATATTTAATACTTTCTCCCGTAAGGCCCAATTGAATGGGTTGAGATTAACTCAAAAGTGGAGGTTAATCCAGGAGTTAGTAGTAAAATTGAGGTTACCTACCGAGCCTAGGATTACCCCTCAACTTGTGGATTGGGTATGGGTTAACTTGCATTCTTAGGATAAAAATGGCGTATTTTTAACATGCGTTTATGGATGTTTTCGATGTTGTAAATTATTTTCTTTCAGATGACGA
Organism: Polydrusus tereticollis; assembly: GCA_963920685.1. Classification (NCBI taxonomy): domain Eukaryota; kingdom Metazoa; phylum Arthropoda; class Insecta; order Coleoptera; family Curculionidae; genus Polydrusus; species Polydrusus tereticollis. The sequence goes on along the minus strand of OY987332.1, from coordinate 28,919,213 downwards.
AGAATATTTGGGGATTATTAACGTAGTTGAAAATGTGCGAAGACCTCGAGTTCTTAGGCCTCGTATTGGATAGATCCAGACAGGGTTGATAAAAATCATGATTTTTTGATTTTTTTTTAAATTTACCAGCTTTTACAAATATTGTTATTTTTAAATATATCTAACTGCTTATATTTTGTTTTGTTAAGTAAACAAATATTTTTTGACAGGAATAGTACAGATACGAAGCAAAACTGGAGAAGTTTTAACTTGAAAATTTCGTTCGCGCAGTATTGCAAGTTTGCCGCTTTGTCAAAACTTGTAATAACTGGCAGAAAACGCTTGGCTATATAAACGATACGCACTTATTTTAGTTATCAGTAATGTTTTTGCTTTATGGGTTACTCTATCAAAACATTTGAACTCATGACAAGCCGGGGCAGAAACGAATTTAAAAAAAGTGTGGTAAAGAATTGCAAGGTCTAGTGGACAGACTAAAAAATCATTGGGAAACCTGCAAAAGTGAAACTAGTGATATCAGCAGTGGTCTTGAAACTCTGAATGGTGATTGTCAGTAACAGCCTGGAACTAGCCAGAGTGAAATTATTCAGTTGGCAAAGAAACAGGAAAGCGATAACTGTGAAAAGGGAAGTGTAGGTGGACGTGAAAATAGTGGAAGTAGCGGTCATTTGTATTCTTTTCTTGTGCGAACTGGGCAAGATAAGAAAAAAGAATTGGACAGACAAATAGCCAAAGCCGTTTACGCAACAAATTGCAATTTTATAGCTATAAAAAATAAAGAGGTTCGAAAGGCCATAGAAATGCTAAGACCTGGTTACTTTCCATCATCTAGATTTCAGTTATCATCAACGCCCTTGAATGAAATATTTGAAGAAGAAAAATCTAATTGTTTTCACAAGTTATCTGGACAATCAAGTTTTATCAGTCACAGAAGCAATTATTTTATTATCGATTTCAAAACATATGAACGAAGAAGCTGCTAAAATTCTAAATTCTGTTTGTATCAAGCCTTAAAACAAGGTATTTACCAGACACTGTTTGCCTACTTGAAAACAGGAGCCTGGTAAGACAATAAGTAAATATTTGCAAGAATTAAAGCAAGTTAGTTAAGGACTGCAATTTTAAAGCTGCAAATGATGATGAAAGTATGATTTTAACTTATTACCCTCTCTAAAACAAAAACATAACTTTGAGAAGCAGCCAGGCTTTTATTATATTAAATATTGCACTAGTATATTTTTTTAAACTAATATAGATCTCATCTACGTCGTTGTCTCGAATGTAAATATTTATTTTATGCAAAAATCTAAAATTAAAGCATAGCGCGTATATTTATGTAATTTTCAATTAAATAATGTTTAGACAATCAATTAATAAAGACTTACTAAAGAGTAAACCGTTACTATGGAATATCGAGTTAAATAGAGATAATCGATAAACCAGATGATCGACTTTAAACGTATAATTAAAACAAATAAGTGAATTGTAGCGAAGACACATCAATAAAAGTTAAACTAATTGATTGAGTCAGCCGATACTAGGTAGAAATACAAAACTAAATATTATGGGCTCAAGTAAAACACAGTTGAACTTGTAAATTTCCACTATAATTAAAACAAAAACGACATGTTTCGCTAACACTGTAGCTTCGTCAAGTTGCAATGAAATTTAGATTATTAAAGATCTAAATAATAACAGTGGGAGGGTTACAAGTTACAATATTAGGAAAAACCAAAAGGAGGGTTAATCTAAATAATTAAATACAATAGTGGCTCTTATATATCTTAATTAGGTATACAACAATGGTCCACAGAATAAATTTAACAAAGCATAACTATTTAAATCCAACTGATCATTATGTAGTTGGTTCGTATTTTTAAGTTTATTTATTTCCATAGACTCTAACAGATTGAATTTTAAGCCTTTGTTTCCTGTATTAGGATATCAAAAGATGGGTCAAAGTTATGTTGATAACTAAGTAAATGGTTAGCATAATTCGAGTCGGTTTTGTTTTTGATAAAGCTATCATAATGTTCGTGCATTCTGTATCAAAATGTCTCCCTGCTTGGCCAATTTATGTTTTGGGACACACTCTGCATTTTAATTTATATACGCCAGATTTTTTGTTTTTATCACTGTTGGTTTTATTGTTTTTGATAAGGTTGCCTAAGGAGTTAATAGTTTTATAAGCTACATTTATATTAAGAGAATTTAGAAATTCGTCTAATGTTTTGCTAGAAGGTGCAAAGAAAGTGTCAAGCTTAAATCTATCAAAAGATGTATTCATTTTAGGAAAGTCTAAGTCAACAGCTTTTTTGTAAGTCTTCTTTTTTAAGATTTAAGTTATAGCCATTGTTGGATGCAATTTGTTTTAAAATGTTTAGTTCTTTTACAGAATCGATTTTAATTAAAGGGAGTTACTAGTCAATGGATTATACTGTAAAATGGTGCTAATTTGTGTTGTATAGGGTAGCAAGAAGAAGGGTCGGAATATATGCAAAGTGCGCATATATGCATTTATTGCATATTTTGTCAATTTTATAATAAAATGCATACTTTTAGTTATTATTTTATGACCATATATTATATATTTTCGGCGCTATCAAAAAATTAAATACACCCGGTCATGAGAACTCGTAGGCTCATAGATTTAATGTCCAGTCCGGCACTTATTTCAGGGATTTTTCAATCTGAAGATAATTATATAGTAATTAATATTTACATTTTGGTTATACACAAGGTATTTATTGGGGGTTTCCGGGGTTTGCAAGTATATTGCCAGGGCTTATTTATTGTCATTTAATGATGCCTTATTATTACCTGCTTAACAAACTGTATTTATATCGGGTTATAATACGTATTTCTGTTTTAGTTTGTCGAAAGATTTCAGTATTTTCAGTGTGAAACTAGTGATTTCAAATTTGTGTTCAAAATGTCTAAAGTGGCGAGAACGTCTTGGTGGATTGAAAATTTCCCAGAGTGAGAGTTTAGTGGAGAAAAGTCTTCTGTAAAGCTTGTGCAAAAATTATTGTTTGTGAAAAGAGGTTCCAAATCGTTCAACATTTGAAAACACCGCTGCATAAATCAAAGTTACAAAAAATGAAATATGAGCCAGTTCAGCTGCGTGCAAAAAACGCATTTCAAAATGTTGGAGAAAAATCAAAATCTGAAAAGGAAATTTTTCAAGAAGACTTATGCAAGGCTTTGGTCGCAGCAAACATGCCCTTAAAAAAATTGCAAAATCCGAAATTTAGAGGATTTCTGCAAAACTATTGTCAACAAACCATTCCTGACGAATTCACGCTTGGAAAGAAGAATGCCCATTCAGTATACGAAACTATTTTAGAAGAAATTAGAGCTTCACTGGATCATACAAATTTTTACATTATTGTTGATGAAAGCACAGATGCTTGTGGCAGATATGTCGCACATCTTATGATTGGAGCACTTCAAGAAGATAAAGCAACAAACCCATGAATGTCCATTCAGTATACGAAACTATTTTAGAAGAAATTAGAGCTTCACTGGATCATACAAATTTTTACATTATTGTTGATGAAAGCACAGATGCTTGTGGCAGATATGTCGCACATCTTATGATTGGAGCACTTCAAGAAGATAAAGCAACAAACCCATATTTAATACCTTCTATGCAATTAGTCAAAACTGATAATGTGACCGAGACCCGATTTATTCAGCAGTCCCTAACGAGCCTTTTCTTACGAAATCCAGTCCCAGATGAGAAGTTTTCAGTGCTTTTGTCTGATGCAGAACCGTATATAGTAGGCCAAAACTTAAGAATCTTTTACCCCAATATGGTATACGTAACTTGTCTTTTACATGGAATAAACCGAATCGCAGAAACCGTCAGAACTGAATATTCTTCAGTAAACAACTGAATTTCGAATGTAAAAAAAGTGTCTCTAAAAGCACGTCGAAGAGTGCAGGTGTATAAGGAGAGATTACCAGGAGTTACTTTACCTCCAGAACCTGTAATTACCCGGTATGGAATATGGATTAAGGCCGTAATATTCTACGCAGAACATTTCGAAGCCATTAAAGAACTAATTTTGGATTTAGATTACGACTCGCAGTGTGTTCTTCAAATGAAACAGTTGTTAACAAGTGCAAGTGTGGTTAAAGATCTTGTTTTTATTAAGGGTAATTTCAGTTTTATGCTTAACAAAATATCCTCGTTAGAGAGTAGAAATTTAAGTTAAAGGGACTTAATTAGTCTTGTTGAAACTTTTTCCGCTAAATGTAACAGCAGTCCCAGTAAAGTACGAGGTCAAGTAAGGAACAAATTGGATGTAACTGTAAAAAATAATGAAGGATTTAAATATTTCACTGCAGTAAAAAGCATTTATAAACGTAAACCATCCAATGAAGTTGTATCTTGGCCTTATACTTTACTACCTAAGTTGCAGTATTGTCCAATTACATCAGTAGATGATAGAAGACAATCCTTTTTAGTTAAAAATTTTAAAACATATTTAATAATAAATGCCTTTTTACAATAAAATTTCAGGTTAAAAAATTGTTTACTTTTATTTGTCTTTGTTTTTTTCGCATTTTTTTTTTAATAAACATCTTTTTTAGAACCCTATTTTACTAAAATAAATTAAGAAATATTGCATACTAGTATGCATATGTAGTCAAAAAAATGCATATAACTGAATATTTTAAAGGCACACAAGGCATGTATATGCCAATTTCGTTTAAATTAAGCATTCAGTTTTTGTCTTAGTGTCTTAATCAGTGATAATTAATGAAAATCATATTAAGCGTACCCCATTTGGGAGCTGTAGCTCCCTCAGGCCCCACTTAGTTTAGTAGCCACCTATTAGTGATAACAGCCACACGGCTTTCATGATAAGAATGGCCTCACTAAAAGTAACCCTAGAGCTTTCAGTTAGAGTTAACAAGACAGAGGACATGGATAATTTAGATCTTATATGAGGCATATCTTATTATAATATATTAATAGAAAAAGATTTTATTATTTTGGGGAGTAAGTATGGTTTACGCTGCGTACTTGGCCTACAGCTAAGGACAAAAAGTTCGGCTTCGATTTTATTAGAACAGTTAAAGGAGTACGATATAGCTAATACTAATGTCATTGCCCCAGACCGTTCGTATTTGCATAAACGTGGAGATTTTGTAAAACTCTTAAATATAAATGAGTTTTTGAAAAACAGGCTTGACCAGAAATATATTATAGTTATTGACGGACTAATCTGTTCGGGTTCTAGACCATCGCACATGAAACACCTTTTATATACAGTAAAGTGGAGAAGGTATTTTATATATTAAGTATTTCTTATGGTCGATTAAGCCAATAAAAATTTTTTCCCGATGCCGTAAAGTTTATGGTTTCCATAATATCGTAGGTGATCTGTCATATTTTGACCATCCACCTAACTCACTCATTTGAAGAGATATCAAAAAAACTTTAAGCACTAAAGTTGTAGGGGATCTGTCATTAATTTCTGGAAAGTGATATAAGACGAAACAAATGAATATCAAAAATGGCAAATATTTTACAATTTAATGTTTTCTCAAATGGAACACGCTGTATATTATAAGCTCTTCTGGTGGAAAATTTTATTCTGGTTTTAAATATAAAATATATGGTTCGTATGGTCTATTTTAAAAGGTTGTGTTAATAATTACAATCTTAATAAATAACATAAGTAGGCCTAGACAAAATAATAATGGCCTATTGAATATGCTGCAATTGTTTATATTTCACGGATATGTCAAATCATTTACATTTCTTTACAAAAATAGGGTATTCGGAAGAAGAAAAGTTAAAAATCTTTGAGATTTACTTAAAAAATAATAAAAATAAATACAAGGCGCGCCAAGAGTACCTATATTAATTTATATGGTAAAAATCTAAATAGAATACCAAGTCTAAATACTTTTAGAAATGTATAAAATTTGGTGCACACCACAAAATGATTAAGAAGAAAAAAAACGGTGATTGTAAATGAGGAGGAAGAATTGGAAATTCTTCTCTATTTTCAAGATAACATAAAATCGTTAGTTCTTGCTAGATGTGTAACTCAGATTTCAATGTTTCTAGAAAATTCACTGAATTATATACGCGAAGTCATGGTGAATTTAGAGAAATCATATTGAAAAGTCTTTAAAACTTTAAAAAAATATAACATGCATCCATATAAATTCCATAGACACCAAAAATCAAGTGAAAGCGACAAAGAAAGAAGGCTTAATTTCTGTAGGGATATTTTAGCCAGACTAGAACAAGAAGAGGGAAGTTATTTAAACATTTTGTGAACTGATGAATCCACTTTTTGCACCTCGGGCACATCCAATAGAAAAAATTTGCATTTTTGGGCTGATGTTATTCCACACAAAATCCTGGAAACAAAAAGATCTGGAAGGCGTTCCTTACATGTATGGTGCGGTATATTAAGTGACAAGATTATTGGTACGATATTTCTTGAGACCAATCGTACAGGAGCAAGATATATGGACCTTTTAAATGCTGTAGAAAATCGTATAGATGAGTTACCTTTAAACGTGGCTAACTCCATAATTTGGCAACAGGATGGCGCACCTCTGCATAACGTTGCCCAGGTTACTGAACGGTTAAATGCCAATTTCGAAGTTTGGATTGGGAGTTATGGTGTTATATCTTGGCCGCCTAATAGTCCCGATTTAACACCACTTGACACGTTTCTTTGGGGAACTTCGAAAAATAAAATATATTCTAAAAACAGCGATAATATATTGGAAATTCAAGCACGAGTGATCGACGAAATAAATGATATTAATACTAACCATCCCGATTGGATAACTGCGGCAATTAATAAATTAAGAACGGGGTATCAAAAATGTATTGATGCAAACGGGTGTCATTTCGAGCATTTATTATAAATGGATTGTTATTTTATTGCTTTTATTAGATAAAACATTGTTTTACACAAAAGAATTTTAAATATGGGATTATCATCCACTAGTAGTATCTGCCAAAAATTTGTTTTTCTAATGAGGATATAAGTAAAGTTTGTCGGTTTTTGTCTTTTGTTGATATTCATATTAAATTTTATTAATTCTTTTTCTATAGTTTTGTAATATCAACATACTATTTTTAACAAGAATAGTTTGCATGTAGACAACTTATATCTAGTAGACAAACAAAGACGTAATTACAATTGCCGCACACTCAATACGCCATTATTATTATTTTGTCCACGCCTACTAATGTTATCTATTGAAATTGTAATTATTAACACAACCCTTTAAGATAGACCATATAAACCATATACAGGGTCGTTGGTATGTATGGAAACGGTCAATTATTTCTTAAAGTAAAACAGTTAGCAAAAAATATTTAAGACAAAAGTTTCAGGGTTTCTTAAGGTCTTTTAGGATTTTAAAAAAATAAGTATACAGGATGAGTCAGAAAACCGTAGAGAAACAAAGTTACTTTTTTTAAATAGAACATCCTATATCTTAGAATAGTTTTCGATTTTACATAAAATAGCAATCATTTTTTAATAAGTGCATTATCAGTCTAAACCCAATAGTTTCCAAGATATCGACTTTTGAAAAATTACATTTTTGAATTTTGACAGCTTCTAGATTTCTAACGGTACGTCTTAGAGTAAAACGGCTTACATGTCCCTATCTTAGTTTCTTCCTATCTTCCTAAAGGTGGCAACTTTCGGTTAAACCGAATGTAACTGAAAGGCCGGAAATACAGTACTTCCGGTTTAACCGGAAGTTGATGTTTCTGGGAAGATAATAAAAAAGTAAGATAGGGACATGTAAGCCGTTTTACTCAAAGACGTACCGTTAGAAAGCTAGAAGCTGTCAAAATTCAAAAATGTAATTTTTCAAAAGTCGATATCTCGGAAACTATTGGGTTTAGACATATAATGCACTTATTAAAAAATGATTGCAATTGTATGTGAAATCCAAAACTATTCTAAGATATAGGATGTTCTATTTAAAAAAAAGTAACTTTGCTTCTCTACGGATTTCTGACTCATCCTGTATACTTACTCTTCTAAAATTCTAATAGAGATTCAAAAACCCTAAAACTTTTATCTAAAACATTTTTTGCTAACTGTTATACTTTAAGAAGTAATCGACCGTTTCCATACATACCAACGACCCTGTATATTTGAAATCAGAATAAAATTTCCCTTTAGAAGAGCGTATAATATATAGGGTGTTCCATTTAAGAAAGCATTAAATAGTAAAATATTTGCCATTTTTGATGTTCATTTGTTTCTTCTTATATTATTTCTTAAAAATTCATGAAAGGCCCTACAACTTTAGTTTTTAAAGTTTTTTGATATTTCTTCAAATAAATGAGATAGGTGGGTGGTCAAAATATAACAGATCACCCTGTACCTTGCCAACCTTAGTAGACAAAGACCCTGTATATTAAATACAATTTTAGGAAAATATATTAGTGAAGATACTTAATTTAAAAATTCCCCCAATACACGCTCCGGGCTAAGAGATTTCTATAATGACAATGGTAAATCCTCGAATAGAAAAATAACTGGGGATAAATCAGGGTGGACTTACCTACAGGATGGCCATTATTTCAGTCCTTTAGTGTTAATAGATTAGATTTTGAGGGATGGTATTCAAATTGTTATTGATCTGCCGGTGTGGGCTTTACATTAAACACATTGCAAATTTTTTCGTTATTAGGTCCTTCTGTTATGAGTGTATTTTTTTATAAAATTAATTGAAAATATCCATTTTGTTGTACAGGGTGTCCAGTCTTTGTTGATTTTAAGGGGTATCTCCGTTATCAGTATAGATAAAAGGATACGGTTGTCGCAGAACTTTGCTACTTTTTTGTGAAACAAAAGATGCCGTAATCAGAATTTTTCTAGTCCTCCTTGTTGTTGATATACGGGATGTTCTTGAACATTTTGGGACACACCCTATATTTAGGTTACCCTATAGCTTATTTAAGAGACAACAAATGCTTTTTCTTTAGTTTTTGTTACGTAGAATCCAGTGACGTACTTAGATATTTTCTACGTTCAATAGTTTCTGAGAACAAAAATAAACTTGTTTTTTATTTTTTTTTAAATCGGCCACCCTATATATTTTTTAAAAATATAATGCAGCTTATAACAAGCTTCTTAGAAATATATAATACCTTACTTTTATTTTTAATATTAAACATGAAATTTAAGTTATATTAAAAAATATACATTTTTTTTGAGTAGGCCATGACGGGTATTTAAAGAAAGAAAAGAACACAGTCATTTATGTTATAATAAAAACTTCTTTAGTTTCTGTCAGAGTATTCAGGTTCTCTAAGTTGCTTTAAAATATCTATTTTAATAGTAAAATATCAGTTTGTCCAAATTATGGCAGAATATGTAAACTTTGAAAATAATAAAAAATACGACATGCTCGTATGTTATGTCCAATGTAATGAAAATGCAAAACACTTTCTTGTAGTATCTGTATGAAAATTTATTAAATTTTTTAAATTACTTGTAGATATTCCTAAGACGACAATCGGATAAGGATGAAATCAAATTCAATTGAACACGGTTCATTTTCTAAACCTCGGCCTTAAATCTACAACAAGGAGAACCGCGAGACTGATGAAATAAATGTTTTAGCTTCAATTGAAACAAATCCAACTAGTTCTAGTAGAACGGTTGAAGGTTCGGTCGGAGTAGTTAAATCAAGAGTTTAAACAATCCTAAAAGGCACAATTTTAAGCCACATAAATTCCACTTAGTGCAAAACTGGTGATGCACAGCGCCGTATAGAGTTCTGTAATTTGTATTTACAAAATATCAACAGGGAAAATAATTTTAAAGGAACCGTTATATGGTCCGATGAGACTTATTTTACCAGTGCTGGTATATTTAATCGGCACAATACGAGGTTTTGTCTCAGAAAAATCAGCATGTAATATTTTCACTCGAACGGCAAGACAGGTTTGGCTTTAACGTTTCATGTTTTATACTAGAAAGCAAAATAGTTTATAATATATTTGAAGGTCGCCTTAATGCAAATAAATATTTGGAAATCTTGGAAAATGTTGTGCCGGAAATAATAGAAGACGGGCCCTTAGCGGGTCTCAATAACTTGCATCTGCAACAAGATGGAGCACACGCTCACAATGCGCTAATTATCAGGGCCTACTTAAACAATAATTTCCCAAGTCACTGGATTGAAACTAATGGACCTGTAAAATGGCCACCAACGTCACCCGACTTGTCGGTTTTGGATTTCTTCTTGTGGGGATACCTTGAAAATAAAATGTGTTCTATTCAATATCAACCAATGGCAGATTTGAGAAATGCCACTTAAAGAGCATTTAGGGAGTTGCAAACGCGGCCTTTTATTATTTTAAATTCATTAAGGCGAATATCAACTATGTGTGAAACATGTCTAAGGCATAATGAAGAATAATTTGAGCAATATTTATGACAAAGTTCTATAAACTTTCAGCTTCTGGTTCTAATGTTTTACGTAGTAAAATAAAACTCGATTTATACATATATTTCTGAGAAGCTTGTTATAAACTGAATTATATTATCAAAAAATATACAGGGTGACCCACTTAAAAAAAAGAAAGTTTTGTTTTTCTCGGAAACTATTTAACGTAGAAAAAATCTGACTACGTCACTGGATTCTACGTAAAAAACCAGAAAAAGAACATTTGTTTCCTCCTTGATAAGCTACAGGGTAACCTAAATATGGAGGAGGGTGTCCCAAAATGTAAAATTTTCAAGAACATCCCGTTTATCAGAAACAAGGAAGACTAGAAAATTTCTTATTGCGGCATCATTTGTTTCACAAAAAAGTAACACAGTGCCGCGAAAACCGCAACCTTCTATCTTTACTAATAACGGAGATATCCCGTAAAACCGTCGATAACTGGACACCCTGTATATATTATTAAGCCATCAAGCTAAACGCGTGATGGTATATGTCTTATTTTTTGCCTTTTGACAGATTAAGTGACATTTACGCGTCGTAAAACTATGTGCATTGGGCAAATCCATTTATAAAAAGTAATTAAAGATTCTTTCCGAAATTAAATTACTATTATAGGTTTTAGGAAGCTTAGGTTTATTTATAGCTTTTTTCACATTGTTACTTTAAACAATTCACAATTTTTAAAGAACGTTTTTGACCATAAGAAAACTAAAAATTAAAGGATCCAAAAACTCCCAAGTAAAATGGTTTATAAATATTATTATTTCAAATTTTATGCTTGCAGTAAGCTGTATTATGACTTATTTGATATTTTTGTGAAAATCTGTGGGAGGTTTAATACTCATTATTATTTATACAGTGAGCTCAAAAAGGTTGGAATAAATCCGTTTAAAATTCAGGTGATTATTTTCTGGAAAAACGCTTGGACATGTCGATTATTATTTTTAATTGCGAATTTTTTGACATAAGAAATGTGTATACAGGTATATTATGTTATTTTTAAATTCTACGATACATTCTAAACACTTTTTGTATAACATACCATATCTCCACAATCAACGGTTTTCGATATATTGACATTTTAATATTTTTCTGAAAAAATGCTGAGATCCGTGGATTTTTAGTTTTAATTGCTCATTTCTTTATTATTATTGTAACCTGTTACCTGAATTAATTTATTTTGACACAGACATTTACTTCTTGTCAAAAATTCTTCAAATTGTGTAGATCTATCTAACTTCAAGTAATTCTGTAAAAATGGCGCGGTTAAGTGAAAAAGATAGGATAGAGGTACTAATGATGCTTGGCTATGGAGATAGGATGCGAACCCAAACAGAAGTGTGTGAGTTATTTAACAATAAGTACCCAAACCGAGCACCAATATCTCAATCTGTTGTTAGTAAAAGTGTAAAAAAATATGGGGATTTGGGGCATGTTAGAGACAATTATATTCAAGGCCGACCTAGGATTTCAGAAGATGTGCAGTTAAATGTCCTCTTAGCTGTCCAAGAAAACCACCATAGTGTTACTCGCGGTATTGCCACGGAAAATAATATTTGTCAAGCAACCGTATTGAATTATTTACACAAAAATAAATGCCATCCCTATAGGGTACAGTTGGTTCATGAACTTAATGAAGATGACCCGGATAGAAGAACAGAATTTTGCGAAATAATGATAAACAGATACATTGAAGATCCTCAAATTTTAAAAAGAATTGTGTTCTCTGATGAAGCAACGTTTACTCTAAATGGGCATGTGAATCGCCAAAACTGTCGATATTGGGCTAAGGAAAATCCGCACTGGATCATGAAGTCCCACACACAATACCCGCAAAAAGTGAATGTTAAATACAGTCTTTTCTTGCAAGTGGATTGGTCGACGGGGTCCAACAGAATGGCCGGCAAGGTCGCCAGATTTGACCCCGCTAGATTTTTTTCTATGGGGCTATTTAAAATCTAAAGTATACTTTAACAGACCTAACAATATTGATGAACTTAAAGCTGGAATAAGGCATGAGGTTAGATTAATAGAGCCCCAGGTAATCCATAACGTTTTGGAAGAATTCAATGATCGACTTGCATATTGCCAGGAAGTTGGTGGCGGTTAATTTCAACATTTATTAAAATAAAATTCAATAAAATATAGTCTATGTAAATATTATAGACTAAATGGATGTAAAGAGTTTATTTTTAATTGTAGTTTCTGTACCAGAGAAAATGTCAATATATCGAAAACCGTTGATTTTGGAGATATGGTATGTTATACAAAAAGTGTTTAGAATGTATCGTAGAATTTAAAAATAATATAATATACAGGGTGTTCTATTTAAACAAATTAATGTTGACGGTATATGTTCTTCTTGAGACAACATGTATACACATTTCTTCTGTCAAAAAATTCACAATTAAAAATAATAATCGACATGTCCAAGCGTTTTTCCAGAAAATAATCACCTGAATTTTAAACGAATTTATTCCAACCTTTTTGAGCTCACGTATGTGAAAATTAATATACTAATGTCATAACAATGCAAACCTACTTGTACATTACTCCTGCTAGTACCACGCCCGACTTGTACATAAATTGTTACCAATTTTGCATATCACGACACCCAATTTTCACGTGCTATAACTTTCTCCCAATTAAATGGAAATACAATGAAAATAAAATTGGAACGACAAATCTATGGGCGTCACTGGGAGGTAATCATTGACAAAATAATCCGTGATATGATATTAAATTACCAAATTACCAGAAGATATGATCACATTATACTGGATGGCCTGCGAAAATGTTTAATAAACTTGATTTAATAAAATAAAGTTCTATTATTAGTTTTGTCCTAAATATAAATAATATAACATTTATAACATATATATAATATTTATAACATATATATAATATTTATAACATACAATATATAATATTTATAACATATAATATCCAGGGTGTCCCATAACTTATGGGCCGTAGAGCAACTAGAGATACCTGACATCAAACTAGACCGATTAAAACATAGTTTTTTTCGAAATGTTACTCGTTCTAGAAATACAGGGTGTTGAAAGTGAAAGTTTATTTTCGAAAATAAGCCATAATTTTAAAACGGCTCAATGAATCGAATTGAAAGTTGGCAGTATTATGTTTTTATGAGTAGGAAATAAGAGTTTGTAGAAATGTTTAAGTTTCAAACTAGAGGGCGCTAGTTACATACACTGGGTTTCATAAATCTATTTCTATTTTTTTCTTACCTGTGATATTAGGTGTGTTTGAATCGCCTTTCAAAGAAGGGCAATTTCTAAGCTAAAAAGGTATACTCGCTTGATCTTAATATCTCTAACCGTTTTCGAGATATTCCGGTTTAAACATCACAAAGCATAAAAAAAAACAAAGTAATTAAATTCATATTTTAATCATCACAACGCAATAAATTAGAAGCAATGCAACAATAACAAGAAGCTCACTTTAGTAAATGTTGAAAGTTGGCACCTCAACACCCTGTATTTCTAGAACGAGTAACATTTCGAAAAAACTTATATGACTTAATCAGTCTAGTTTGATGTCATGTATCTCTAGCTGCTCTACGGCCCATAAGTTATGGGACACCCTGTATAATATTTATAACATATAAAAACGTTAAAAAATCGTATTAACTAATAAATAACAATGGGTGGTACTATTTTACATAATATAATTACAAAAACAAGATATAATGTAGAATCTTACAAACAAAAAAAATATTTTCAAAATTCGAATAATACTTTGTCGTTATGGCTTAATCATAGTCCGATTCGGAAGATAAACTTTTATTAACATCGTTTATAATAAGCGGTTCAACCATTTTTTCGATTATTATATCTACCTGCCACATTTTGGCTTCTTCTTCTATCACATGATCGATATACTTTTCCCACTTTCTGCACTGATTTTACCAATAGTTTCATTAAAGAGTCTTTTTAAATCCACAATTTTATAAGTCGTGTTTTTTCTGGCGGCACCTGTCTTTATTGAGCCATATAAGTTTGATCGGGCTGAATTCGCAGTAGTAAGGAGGGAGTCTGAGTACAAATATTCCCCATAACTTTGCTATTCTATCAGCTACATATTCTTCGAATGCATTTTTATGTAAATTGGCTAGTACCAATAGTTCTTTTTTATAAAGAACCTAATGGAAATTCTATTTGTCTTAAACTTAGGCATTTTGTTTTTCACTTTTACGCCACGCACTTGTCGGTAATATTTCCGTCAGCCTACAGTGCTTATCCAATAGATTATCTACTAGAATTATTGCATCTTTTGGTATAAGATCCAACATTTGCTCGAACCATCCTTCAAAGACATCGGCATTCATATTTTCGTGATAGTCTCCTGTATTTTTATATTGGAACATCAGTAGACCACCTTTAACGAAGCCTCCAGAACTTCCAATATGGATTATGATAAGTCGATGTCCTTTTCCAGATGGCGGTCTTAATCCTGTGGGCAATCCTTCCAAAAAAGCTTGCCTTGAACTTTTATTATTTTCATTCTGCCAAAATTAGTCACAGCGTGGCCTTCATTCAGCCATGTGTCGTCTAGGTAAAACATTTTTTTGTTTTCTTCTCTGGCTTTTCGGATGCTTCTTAAGTAATTTCTTCCCCCACAGACAATATCGCTTCTGTCTATTACAATGAATCGATTGCCAATTATGTTTTTTTCACCGAAAACCCATTATTTTTCATAATTTTCAAAGCGTATTTCTACACATAAATGGGTAGTCCTGGTCTTCTCCGATTGAGGACAAAGTTTTGTCCAGCGTGGGAACTTCTTTTTTTAAACAGAAACTCTTTACGCCTTATTCTCAGCATTAAAAAATCATCCAGCTCAAGTTTCGGTCGTCCTGGAGAAGTTGTTGGAACTTTGACGCCAACACTTTTTTCTTCTTTTAAAAGTTTATATATTGTTGTTTTTCTAACGTTAAGCATATCTGCTGTACATTACACTGCATTGTCAACACTCCAATCCGCATTCATTTTTTTAATTGAATCGTATCAGTTAAGAAATAATTTTTTCCACTACTAACCTATAACATCGCCATCATTGACCGATTATTAACGTTAGAAATCGTTTTTCTCTACCTTATGAGTTATTATTAACCATGGTCAATAATAAGGCATTGAAATCCATTATTGGCCGATCTTCAAGAATCTATTTGAACGCAAGTAACTTGATTTTTTGATTCTACAACATGAATTCATAAACATGAATAACCTGAAAGGTGATTTCTTGTAGTTAGGCAACCAGATAATTATCAATACATATTAGATTTGAAAAAGTAGTCCATTCTTTCAGTGGAGTTGATATAATCAAATAAAACGACTTCAGTCCAATTTTTAATATTTTTGTACCTCATTACTTTATTTAATTTTATAATGTTAACCTTTTTCACCTTGAACCAAAGTATAGATTCAGTCTCAAAGACTTATCATTTTTGAACTTCGTATTTTCTAAACTGAACCACCAAGATCAATTGCTGGTAAGTACCTTTTCTCCTCTCTTTATGTATATAGTACATAGCGAAATTTCTTTTAGTATCCCTGAAGATGGACATTTAAATGTCCGAAACATGTTGGATAACGATCTTAATAATAAAATTATGTGGAGGTAGACTGAAGTCGTTTTATTTGAACATATTAGATTGTTAGAGATGTTTGATATTGTAAAATATCGATACAATCAATAACAAATAATAATATTAATAACTAAGGTGTACCACATAATAATATCACTAACATTTTCTTCGCTCATTTTTTAAAAAAACGGAAAACTCGTGAAATCTGATGACATAAATGAACAAAAATTGACATTTACAAAGCCATCTGACAAAACAACAAAATATTTTGCCAATTCCAAAGCGCAAGTAACTTGATTAAAAAATATACTTATACTTACCTACAATTTTTAATAATTATTAATACTATAAAGATAAATGTCTTATAAAAGTTTGTAGTAGTGGAAAAAATATTATCTTAACCACGGTTTAGACAGCTTATAGCCCTCGCGTCTTAAATCCCTCGTCGCTCCGCTACTCGTGATTTAAACTTTCCGCTCGGGCAATAATGATGGCTGTCTAAACCTTGGTTAATAATATACTATTTTTCATTAACTGTACATGAACCGACTCTAGGGGGTTTAGGCAACTGTTGAAAATTCTCCATATTTAATTAAAATAAGACTGACATTTCACACTTTAACTAGATTTACTGAGAAACAAACTCTCAAGGTAGGTATGTATAATGTATGGATATAAATATGTGTATTATTCCAATAGCGGCACCCATAAAGGGATAATAACCACATAATTAGCAAACAGGAAACCAGAATTAGGTACAAAAAAAAGGAATCAAATGATTAGAGCAGAAACGGAATTAGTACCTAGACTCTAATTAGTTTTGATAAAATTGATTTCTAAAATTCCAGGTAAATGGTACGGCTGTACATAATTTTAAGCTTAAGAAATTTAATGTAAAAAAATATATATATTTTAAGACAAAACTTGAATTTAACGTCGATACTTGTACCGGGTGTTCCAGCTATATCTCAGAAAGTAATAACACCAGGACTTTGGGAAAAAATATATATCGATAAAAGCGGCCAAGAGAAACAGCTGGAAATTATTTTCAAGTTCGAAAAATTACCGCTAGGGGGCAACTGTTCTCTGGGCGTAAGAGAACTTTCAAAATAGAAATGCCGATTTTCTCTTGATTTTTTTTATAAAAATATGTTCAAAATATAAGCATTGTATTCTTCATAAAATTATGCAACTTTATGTTAGGAATCGTTTTTTTCTATTTTCAATAATAAAGTGGTGGGAGAAGGTCAAACTTTTTTTCTTTCAAAGGCTGATATCTCTGCTTTGGATAAACCGATTTTATTTAACTTGGTCTTGAAAAAAAACCCTTCTTTTCCTCTACACGTAGATCTATTAACTATACCATATTGATCCTGATGGTGGCCACTAGATGGCGTTTTTCCGTAATTCCTCAATGAATAAGGATTTTCTCAAAAAAATCAAATGTTATGATATGACTTTTTCATCATATTTTATTTTAGGCTTATAAAGACTATTAATAGTGGAATAAAAAATCCAGATCCGTATTTAAAATAAAAAAGTTGATGATGGTCGCTCGAATCCTAAACGTCGGATTAAAAAACTAACCCCATCAGCTTGTAGAGGAGGAAAAGTTACTATAAGGAACTGGAAACCGCAACGTGATATCTTTTGTTAAACTAGAGAAATTAGGGATAATAATTATTAATATGGAAAAATAGGCCATTTTTTAAAACATTAACTAATCAATTAAATCTCTGGTTTAACAAAAGATATCACGTTGCGGTTTTCAGTTCCTTATGGTAACTTTTCCTCCTCTACAAGCTGATGGGGTTAGTTTTTTAACCCGACGTTTCGGATTCGAGCGACCATCATCAACTTTTTTATTTTAATTACGGACCTGGATTTTTTATTCCACTATTTAATAGCCTTTATAAGCCTAAAATATAATTTGATAAAAAAGTCATATCATAACATTTGATTTTTTTGAGAAAATCCTTATTAATCGAGGAATTACGGAAAAACGCCATCTAGTGGCCACCATCATAATCAATATGGTATAATTAATAGATCTACGTGTAGAGAAAAAGAAGGGCTTTTTTTCAAGACTAAGTTGAATAAAATCGGTTTATCCAAAGCACAGACATCAGCGTTTGAAAGAAAAAAAGTTTGACCTTCTCCCACCACTTTATTATTGAAAATAGAAAAAAACGATTCCTAACATAAAGTTGCATAATTTTATTGAGAATACAATTCTTATATTTTTAATATATTTTTATAAAGAAAAATCAAGAGAAAATCGGCATTTCTATTTTGAAAGTTCTCTTACGCCCCATAGCGGTCATTTTTCGAACTTAAAAATAATTTCCAGCAATTTCCCTTGGCCGCTTTTATCGATATATATTTTTTCCCAAAGTCCTAGTGTTGTTACTTTCTGAGATATAGCCGATTACCTCCTTAGGTGGAACACCCGGTACTAATTCTGCACAAATTTAAAAATTCAGCCCTATTTAAATCTATAGATGCCGAAAAATCTTGCACGCCCACGGAAAAGACGGTTTTGATTGATTTATTACTTTGCATCATTTAAAGAGTGACTATAGTATCTATATCTAAACGAAATATGGCTTGAGCTAAAGGAAAGAGTTGCTTGTAGAATCCTCGAAGAACTATTTGTTGATCGTAAATTAAGGCAAGAATCACACTGAGCGACCATGGTCGACCGTCCGCGACCGACCGTTAACGACCAAATTTCCAACACGTACATTCTTACCACAAAGATCACACTGAACCATCGTCCTCGACCGTCCGCGACCGTTTTACGACGACCGTGTTTGAAATTCCAACCTGCTGGAAATTTTGGTCGGTCGCGGACCATCCCATTTAATGCGCATGACAAAGTTTTAGTTATTTTTTATTTTACACCAAGTGAAACTAGTGGAAGTGGCGTGCACGTCCTAACTCTAACCTAACTAAACTTTGTGACGCTGGTTTTGTTTTTAGCTAATAATTATTGATAAGATATTTTAATTACTAGTAATACTAGTATATTGTGTGTAAAATACACAGAACAATAAAGGTTAGTTTGTAAACATTTCTGTGAAATATACGTAACCTAAAATCTCAGGTATGACATTTTCATAACAGCGGTCGGTTGTGGTTGGTCGATCAGTGTGACTTAGAACTGTGAATTTGAACTATTTCACCTGTTGGTCGTAGCCGGTCGATCGCGGACGGTCGATCATGGTCGCTCAGTGTGATTCCTGACTTATTAAATTCCCTGATATTACGGAATAAATCCAAAAAACAATGTTGCCGTATTTACTGGCATTATTTTTACAAGCAATGGCACACAAAATTTAGTAATATTTAATTATTACTGTAATTTTTCGACAAAACACCGCATTTCATAACTATTGCGAAATCTAGACAGTTAACTTTTAAAATCATTAATTAATCTTTTGTTCGTAATGTTGAAATATCAAAACAATTATAAATACTATAAAACTACCTATAAAATACTGTTTGAATTAAGTATGCAATTATAAAGTTGACCACCTTGCAGAAATCTAAAAGTTATTAGCATTAAATTACTAACCTAGGTCAATTATTTCTATACGAACTGTCCAAAAATTATAGAAATTTATTATCGATTTTTTGTAAGTTTTCAACAGATCAGTGTCTTGATGTCATTATCTATGAAAGATTTGCATCATACACGTCTAAAGACCGGATTATATGCAACCAAAAACCTTAAGAATATGCGTTTTGGAAAAGTCAATGGAAATACAATTGCAAAATCATAATATACAGTTTAATGAGATTCTTCCTCAAACACAATCTGGGTTCAGGACGGGCCATAGCTGGAGTACGGCATTGTCGAGTATTACAGATGATATTTTTTGGGCTACGGACCAGAATAGACTTTCTGCTTTGATTTTGTTGGACTATAGTAGAGCATTCGACTCTCTGGACCATGATCTTTTATTATCTATATTGCATTATGTGGGTTTATCAAGGGAAGCATGTGTACTGGTGGAGGAATATCTTCGGGGTAGGTCTCAGTCAGTTTATTCCGCAGGAAGGGCCTCAAATTTTTTAGATATGCTAACAGGCGTTCCGCAGGGATCAATTTTAGGCCCTTTGTTATTCTCAGTGTACATATCGGATTTTCCCAATGTTTTTCTCTCTTGCACCCAACACTACTATGCTGACGATACTCAATTGTACCTTTCGTTTTCTTCTACTGAAAGCCAGCAAGCAGTGGCAGCTATAAATTATGATCTACAGAATCTTTATAATTTCTCCAAGAAACACTGCCTGCAATTAAACTCTAACAAGTCAGTTGTCATGATTCTTGGTCGGGTAAGGGATAGGGATGAATTTGTTGGGTCTTATAGAAGTGACATATTAATTAACAATGAACCGATCAAATTTTATAAAAATTTCAAGAATTTAGGACTAGTTCTGGATGATGATTTGCGGTTTACACAGCTAAACAATCTAAAATTAATTTTTCAACATAGACATTTCCTCAGTATAGAAATCAAATCTATGCTGTGTTAATCGTTGGTTCTTTCTCAGGTTAACTTTTGTTACACTATTTATGGACCCTGTTTAAAAAGTGCCGATATCGGTCGAATTCAGAAGCTTCAGAACTCTTGCTTACGATTGATTTACGGTATAAGGAAATATCACCCTATAAGTCATACGCTCAAAATAAATCATTGGTTAAACATGGTTAATAGAAGATTATTACATTCGGCTACTTTTTTCTTTAAAATTCTAATCACAAGAACACCCCCATATCTATATAACAAAGTGCGTTACCGCGCAGATGTTCACAATTTGAACATTCGTTTTAAAGGAACGCTAACGCCTCCACTTCATTTGACCGAAATGTACAAAAGATGTTTTAGTTATCAAATTGCAAACACCATAAATAACTTAGGAATCGAAATTAGGGATATAAATTCTAAAAATATATTTAAAATGAAAATATTCAAAAAATTACTATCTGATCAATGAATGTTGACCTGTTTGAGTGGGGAGGAGAGAGGGGGAAAAGAATTGTAATAGTTTTTGTAGGGAAATATTTGGACTTGTTTGTTGCCGCGCGTTATTTCTGTTATTTCTATTTTTCTTATTTCTACTTTTCATTTTGTTACTATAATCTAGTTTTAGCTTATTATAATATAAATTTTTTTAAAATAAATTCTGTGTTACTAGGGTTAGATGTAAGAACAGGCATCCATTTTTTTCGGAATTGGATGAACTGAATCTCGCCTTTTAAATTGTAATTATTTTGCTTTTGTAATGGTTTTTTTTTCATGAATAAAAGACCTTTATCTACTTTCATTTAGTAATATGAATTTTACAGTTCTGTAAATCGTTTTGTAAGGGCATCTATTACAGCACTAGTGCTGTAATAGATGCCATTACAGCACTAGTGCTGTAATAGATGCCCTTACAAAACGATTTTTAATAGCAGGTGCATTTTTATTTTTAAAAATGCCTTTTGCCAAATATTTTTATTCATAGATGAAAGTAGAAAAAATTTTGTACAATATTCTTGTTGTAAATTCATATAACTACACTCGATGTTTGATTAAACTCGGCTGACGCCTCGTTTAACAACTTTAACATCTCGTGTTGTAATATGAATCTTTACAACACTTATATCGTAAATATCTATTATTATTATTATTATTATATACATGCACATATTTTTTAAAATTTATGCAGGATATATGCAAAAAAGACGTAAATATACAATGAATATGCGGTGATGAAACATCTAAATTTTGATATTTTAAATTAAATTTTCATTTAATTAGGGGATTGAATATTGAATAAAGATAAATTTAAGTTATAATATACTTTATTAAATCAGTTAACACCTAATGCAGTTTTTTATATCAAACTTATACTAATATTAATTTGAAAAATTATTAAACGCACCAGTTATTATGCGTGTGCTTCAAGGTTTTGAACTAAAAAATTGTGGCGTCTATCACTAAGGACATGTTTGTAAAAAGAAAACGATCTTTCTACATATACTAAAGTTATAGGGCAAAATTTTCATTTCGGAACTAAGGCAGGTTCAATAGCTAAATTATTTACAGTTTTCCTCGACATTATGTTTACGACCTGCCTTAAAATCTTGAAACCTGTGTTTTTTCTATTAAATTTTCTAATTTTGCCACTACTATTTTTCCTACCTCACCTCGCATTTGTTTGCAATTTTGTACACATGTTTCTATTATATCCATCGACTCTGGTAGACTTGTACACGATTCCTCTAGTTGCAAAATACTGTCTGCTATAAATGCATAGTTACACTTAATATACATTAACTGTTAACTTTAGCACTTTGAAATATTTCTTCAGACGGATGCACTGTGAATCATCACCAGATATTTGTGAAATTAGGCCATTCAATTTTTGGAAATTATTTGCATAAAATATTGCCGCACGCATCCAGGTGCCTCATCTGGTCACGACAGGCTCAGGTGGTAATGGTACTCCGGGAAGATTCTCCTTGTAAAATTATACTCTTAATGGGGTCTTTATGAATATCTTTTTTACATTTGCTATTAGGTCATAGACCAACGGAAAGGAAACTTTAATAGTTTCCGCAACCCTATTTAATCCGTGAGCTACGCAAGTTACATGAATTAAATTTTCATAAAATATTTTTAAATTCTGTCTGTTAGGAACTGAATTCGGCAAAAAGAAATGTGTTAAGGTTTCTTGAATAAAACGTGTAACTGCTAGTTTGTTTGTTTTTTCCACTTCTTTTATGGCTATAAGGTAAGCTTTTTCAGGTTCTTCTTCTTTGAGTTTTTCGATCATTGAATTAACTATATAACGACCACACGAATCAGTTGTTTCGTCGACGACAATATATATATATAGTTATATCTCCAATTTCTTTCTTTATTTTATCTAGCACGGTACCAAATACCTCTCCAACGACACTTTTTCTTAATGTTGATTCATCTGGAGCATTACATTTTGTATATTTTTGCAGAAAGGCCTTAACTTGCGGGTTGGTTAACTTGTTTAAAGGAATATTAGCAGCCAAGAACGTTTTACATATATGTTCGTTAAATTCTGACTGGTCATGGTTTCCGTTTTTAAAAATCTCAAATGACTGCTTCAGCGTTGACTGTATGGGACCAGACTTCATCTTGCTAACCTTTGCAATGTGAGACGGCGTCTTAATGTGTTGGTCTATTTCAAATTTCTTTTAGCAGGGAACAATTTTTGAACAAGACTTGCGAAAAACATGGTCGCCGTCCAAAGTAAGTTCAGGGTAAGGCTTAATCCACGAAATACATCGTATTTTCGACATAACCACCGTATTCACTTTCACTTTGTTTGCGTTTACAATACTAACTGCGGCTACGACAAACTATAACCTCAATAATACTGACAAACTGTAACAAACGTAAGCAAATAAATAATTATAGAAGGTGCAGATAAATAAATTCTAGTTTACGAATGAGAGTTGCAGCACGTGGCTACATCTCGTGGTAACAACACGTATCAACCCAACCAGGACAGCGAGAATCCATATAGGTTCAAACGCTGGCAAGGCGGCCCATTGTGAGCAAACTACGTTGGGTGTCGCTAGAAGCCAATGTATCGGTTCAGCCTACCGAAAGCATGTATATTGAAACACACAAACTTAAAATAAGTTCGTGTATAGAGTTGTCCCTTATTCTTTCCGTCAGACCCAATAATTGGACGCGTTTCGCCGTTTACGGCTCCTCAGCAAGGCTCCGGGTCTGACGGAAAGGTAAAGGACCTCAACTCAAGAAATTCTAGTTAAAACATCTGTTCAGAAATACCCACCCACTAATGGAATTTCTTAATAGAAAAATAATAGTTTATTTTATTAGTTTATTACTTTATTAATTAGCCTATTTATTGCTCTCATACCTTCAGACCCCGACAGCATAGGCGACACGGCGGCGTGCGACCATAAAACGTAAGAAAAGAAGACAGTAATCCCAATGAAATACATACTAGATGTTAACACTAAATTGAGATTAACACAGTCGATTATTTTATCTCTTTGTGATTATTGTGATGTAGTTTATGGTCCCTGCCTGCAAGTCCAAGCCCGACACAGACTACAGGTCATGCAGAACGCGTGTATGAGATTTGCTGCATGTGTCAAATAAAGAGATCATATAACTCCATCATATTTGCAATTTGGTTGGTTCAGAATTGAAAAAAGGCGTAATGTTCATTTTCTCTGTTTTTTACAAAGAACTATCAATTCCCATACACCAACCTATCTCTACGAAAAACTAACTTTTGCCGAGGGTGTATTTGTTAGGCCGAGAAGGGTACCAATTTTACTTCATATACCACCACATTCCACCTCTGCTTTCAGAGGTTCTCTTTCCTATCATTCTTGTTTTTTATTTAACACCTTACCAAACTATTTAAAATCAATTAATAATAAAAATGCATTTAAAAATCAACTAAAGAATTGAAGACCATAAGTAAGAAACAGGCTAAGTGCCAAAATAACAAAACAAAGTTATTGATGAAAAACATTTTATTACCAACAGTTTTCAAAATTTAGAAATACAATTTAACTCAGAGTTGTAAAACATTACGGAAATACACCCTGTACAATAATAAATTAGAAATTGTTATTAACATTGAAAAAAAAAATTGTTTTTATTTAAAATTTTTGAAAAGAGCTAAGTACCACACGTTGTTAAAAATGAGCTAAGTGCCACTTAAGAAATATTTTTATAAAAATCTTTATGCTTTTGGTCATTTATAAAAGAAATCATGGCCTGTAAGTTTTGTTTTTTTTTCTTCGCTAATAGCTTTATTTACTGCAAGTCCTATCATTACCCTTCTAATATCCTGGACACTCTTCCCTTTTTTTAAAATGTTAGTTTTTGACCAAATTTCAGTTGAATGGATAGTTTTGATAAAAACACTGATGGATCTTTGGCTTCATATCGAAGGGCAACCACCTTAGTTATATTTAGTTTAGAAGTATTAATGATATTATCTGCACTAGCCTGAAAGTTGATGAAATCGTGTTTTTCCATTTCCACCACACGATAGGGTGTGGTAACTCTTGCCGATTTAACCACCTCAATTAAATCAGACGGAATAAAAGATTTCATCACTCTCTTTCTTTTTTCCACCTGGGCAAAGTCACGGTCACAACCCAAAAAACTATGGCCACTAACTAAAAACTTTTGTTCAATAATGTCAAAGACACCCAATGATACCAAAAAAAGAAATGTAAACACCATCATACGGTTTTGGTTTTGACCGCAGCAGTTATCACTCCATATCACTAAGTGTTTTTTTATCCGAAATGCCCTCATTTAAAACTTTAACAAACAAGAACTGATTTCATTGCCACCACGACTTCCAATGCTTTCATTCCACATACACATTATTGGTTGACCAATATTCTCTAGTTTTATTTCAAAATTGAAACAAGACAGCTGCCTGAGATAAAACATTTCAGAGTGCGTAAGAGTTGGTACAAAAAGCGCCTGTTCTAAGTCTATAGATAAAACGCAGGTATTGCTTCCAGGTCTCTGTGAATGAGTTATATCTTACTTCATTATTGCTCTGGCTTTCTCACTTTTGCGATGATGTAATTCCAACTGTACTATAGCCGCTGTACTTTCTTCATTTTTAAGTTTAATCTTAATATCTAGGAGATCGCAGGTTTTGCAAGTGTCTGTTCTAGGCCTCTTAAAAGACAACTTGGAAAAATCTTTTTTAAATACTTTTCGATAATAACTTTGAGAAATATGACTTGTTGGATGTTCCTTTTGAAAAGCTTTGTAAAGACGACTAATATTTAAATCTGGGCTCATGTACACTTTCGATGATTTATTCCGAGAATAGTGGCTTATGTCCTTTGGTATCGATTGGATATGAGATCTTACTAATTCCCTCTGAGCAACAGTAAATTTCTTTCCAGCAGTTCTGGTTCTTTTATCCTTAAACGTAACGTTATCGCCAAGTTTTTTCTTCTTAATGATCGTTTGCAGCCTTTGGCGAGTTATAGCAAATATGTCAATAAACGTACTTCTGCAGACATGTACGATGTCACCTTTTTCATTGGGAACACTAAACAATGGAGTGCATTGCCTACGACTAAGTGCTACGTCTTCGTATGTACCATGCTTTATAATAGATATTTGGACTAACCCCATTAGGAACGTACCTTGAGTTTCAAATGATTGTTCATACAATTCAGTAATAACATGTTCCATATGAACGTCAAGCGAAACACTGACTGTAATTCCCAATAAATTACCGAATCCAAAACCACCGACAAAACAATAAACACGGCACTTAGCATATTTCTAAATTAACAGTAGGGGTGGATAGCCGATGCGCTAACTTCATACGTCGGCTGTAACGACAATTTTAGGTTTGGCACTTAGCGCAATTGATATTGTATTCTTAAGTGTACTTAGCATATTTTAAGGATAAAAACTCAATTTTTTGTGTTTTGGCACTTAGCATGTTTCTTACTTATGGTCTTCAATTAGTATAAATATGTATATGTATAGTGTCAGCCACTCGTTACTCTAGGAGTTACTGAGAGTGTTTCAATATCCCTATCCTCTAGTTTAGGTAGACTTAATTATTTTTAATTTCACATAATTTGTTTGCTAAACTAATATTAATCAGATTAATATATATTATTTAGTTATTTTCAGTAACATTGTATATTTTTTAATTACATTTCGTGGGTTGAGTAGTATATTGTTCTATAAGTACAAAATGAAATTGTTGGGAAATGGTGATTGAATATTCGAGGTTAATTTTTTTACTATGGAAATATCTTAATAATTTTAAGTAGGTACTGGATTTGGACTCATACACTTAACAATAAAAAAATTTCATGGTTCCTATTTGAACTTATTTATTCCTATACGTTTTCAAGCAAATTAAACAATTTTTGATTGAACATTTTTTTTATTTGACAGCAAAAATTTTACAAAATATCAGATTTTGTTTTAACAGCATACAAACTTCTGTAGAACAAAAGTTATTCAAAAAAGTTCAGAGTAGATACTAGAAAAATAATAACATGAAAGCATTATTATTGCAGTATTAGAAATAACATAGGTATTCCTAACATAGAAATATAGGTTTGCAAAATAATGGAGGTATTCTTAACTAAAAAAAAATTAACACAATATATTATGTTTACAAAGTAATAAACTGAAGGTAACTATTACTTTAAACAAAAAAACAAGGTATACACTATTTTTCGCTTTGGTACTTTTGTTATTGGATGATGCTTCACATTTATTTACTTTCCTATTAGTTTCTGAAACATTGGAATTATCTTTTGCTTTTTGCAATGTTTTCTTTGAATTAGCAAACACGGTGGTGTTATTATATTCTTTGAAAAAAGTACGGATAAAGGTAATATCCACAGCAGGTATAAACTTAGAAAGCCTTTTCTGCAGCCGTCTCCAAAATAAAATTTTCGGTATGATTTTTTTCACTTTCGAAACGATTTCTTTACTTTCGGGACGATTCTTGTTACTTTCGGGACGATTTGGGTATCTATGTAGGCGGCTTCGACAATAACATGAACTTTGTATTTTATTATGACAGCGCTTGTCATGTGACATTGGTATGTATTTTTTCGCTTTTCAAATCCAAAAAATGGAAATCAGTAGTGAGAGTGAGGCTGAAATGATTCCACATGAGATTATTGAATCTGTTACAGCGGCTACTTATGAATTATTGCCGGTAAAGTCAAGAGAGAGGTATGAATTGGTCTACAATTTATTAATTATCGTATATGTAATTGTCTATATAAACTTATACGTTATTATCCATCGATATCCTCTTTAACATACAAAACGGCTACAGAAAAAATATTGTACGTAACACGATCCAAAAGTGATTTTACGGGACTCGCAGGATTCCAGGACTCGCCTACGGCTCGTCCTGGAAACCTCCTACTCATCCCGTAAAATATCACTTTCGGAACTTGTTACGTAAATGACTATTGTAAGATCTGCAACTTTTGTAAATGGTAAAAGATATTTTTTAGGTTCTGGTGTATCAAGACACGTATTTTAATCAAAATTTCTCAAAATTGCACTACACAAACACGCCGTGTTGTTACTACTACTTGCATACAAAACTGAAACAGCAAAAATTATATTGTTCCAACAGCCCAAAATTCTCTCCTCTTATTGGTTGGCCTGTTAGAACATTATAATACTAAACGGTTTTAAAATATGAGTGATAGAACAATATAATACTGGTTTTATTTAAGTTTGTGTATTAAATTATATAGTTTATTGTATACACATAGAACGGAAATTTTTTGTACTATTTTTCTACCTTAAAAGTCGATTTCGCGTCAAAAGTGCTGTTAGAACAGTATAATACTCAACCCACGATTTGTAAGATATTTCAGGTTGGGCCTAAGCAGCCTGTGTCTGAGCCCCGCCTTAATAAAGACTTTTTGAATTTGAATTTTAATTTGGTAAGAATATCTCAATTTAATCGATTTCATGAGTATGTAGGTATCCTAATTTTGATTTTTTTTTTTAAATTTCATGTAGGAATATCAAAAATTTTCGATAATTGTCTCGTTGCTTTAGGTAACGTGAACATACCTAGTGCTTAAATTATAACTAAAAGTTTGTAATTTTCAAAATATTCGTTACCTAGGAAAAATTTAATGGTTATAATTTAAGTTCGAGGGATATTCGGTAAGAAAATTTTAATTTAATCAATGCCATGGGTGTGCAATTTTAACTTTAATGTCCTAATTTTGAAATATCAAAAAATTTGTTTTTTTAATTATTACCTATTAAAATATTAGCTTAAAAAAGTTTTTACACACACCTTTGAAGTATATAAAAAGTACGTTGGAAATGTTTTCATAAAAATAAAAAAATTTTAAGTGGAAAAAAGTTTACCCTGTATTTTCGAAACGGCCATAGATATCGATATGCGATATCATTAAGTTTATCACTAAAATTAAGCCTCAGACGTTGATCAGGTTAGTTAGCTCAGATAATTGCCCAGCTTGAACTTGTAATACACCCTGTATATTTAATAATAGGGGATCCCATACCTCTCCTAATTAATAATTTTTAGGCGATTTTCTATGGTTCTTCAACCGCGTCTCGCAAGTGTTTTGAATTCTTTATGGCTTTATTACTAATATTCTGTATGCTGATTGTTGGCAGACCCGTTTAGTAATGAGCTAATTCCAACACTAGTGTATTAACGTAACATATTATTTACTTATAAAAAATATATTAACAGAAAAAGTTAATTATTGATACACTGACTTAATTGCATCGATATTCTCTATTGAGCATGCAAACAAATAATACAAAAATTATGATAGCTTACCTGATTATTTAGTTAAACAAATGAATGACGATGACCATCGGGTATTCTTAACCGTGTTTATGTCCCCTTTCGCGCGGAAGTAACTTTGCACGACTACTCTGTTTGATTTTAATTTTAATATTTAAGTGTCTCCAGTACGGCGCCCCACCTCTGGATTGGGCATTGGCGGCACAATACAAAAAAATCCTATCAATATCTATAGGCGTATCGATATGTGACAGTTTAGACGTACTGGCATTCGTTCAGTTTTCTTTATAGGAAATCACATTGATTATTTTACGGCAGTTTCGATTTATCTAGTTATGGCTATATCTTTACCTCGGTTGAGCTCTTTGTGTTTATCTACCGCTATTATACTTTAACTAATTATTTGTTTTCTGATTCCTAAGTAATCTATAGCATTATTAAACTGGCGCAGTAATGGACCCACTACTTCACAATTTTTTTTTTTTTTAACAATCATATATTACACAGTAATTTTACATGCAATCATTTACATTAAACTCTCTAAGCAGTGCATGAAAGCACTGGCCTCGAGAATGTGAACTATAACATACAGTTTATAGTATTGCTTAGCCTAAATAGTATCCTTAAACATTAGAAAATGCGTTTTTAAACTATTTACACAAGGACTCTAACTTTTTATATTCCTTATGGAGATAGGCAGTTTATTAAATACCTAGACGCACTAGTAATCGGACGGTATATTCCCGTTTCGTCGATTCCCGTTTCGTCGACTTTAAGAAATTTTCCCGTTTCGTCGAAACGGTCAATCGACGAAATGGGAATAAATCAATCGGCTATGCAGTCCTATATTTGTTCTAGTTTGTATTCTATATACATCATTTATAACTCCAGTATTATCATTATGAACTTCATTTGCCAATAAAATATAAGAATTCGATTCTTGATGCTTTTTTAGTATCTTACACCAGCTTACACTGTTCTATTTGCAATAATGCGCATCAATTCTATGAGTATTTAATTCTCTATATAATACATCTCTATTGGTTAGTCTATTATAGTTATACAGTACATTAAGTGTTTTATTTTATAATACCTTTACTTTATTAAAGTTTCTTTTACCACATGTACCCCAAATGGGTAACAAATACCGAAGGTGAGACAAAACGAAGGCACTGTAGACCATTGACTAGTTTTTAAGAGTTATATAGTACCCTGCATTTAAACATTGCTGAATACATAGGAGCAATATTATTAGCTATATACAATACATGTTCCGCCCAATCTAATTTATCATCAACAATCAGCCCTAAATATTTAATTTTGGAGACTTGCTTTAATTTCATATCATTAATTTGAATATTAATATATTCTACATGTTTATTTTTTAGTTTAGATACCATTCTTTTTGTTTTATCAATGTTTATCTTAAGCTTGTTAGAGTATAGCCAGTTTACATATCTCTCGAGGTCACTGTTGATCTCTTTACTAAGTTCGTCTTCACTAACTCCTATAGAGGTTAGAGGCGTATCGTTCGCGAATGTAAAGTAACGTGCTTTAAGACTTGCATATTTTACATTAAGAACGTACAAGGAGTACAATAGTGGCCCAAGGATGGATCCCTAGGGAACACCAAACTTATTTGATTTTATATCACTACTGACACTATTTACTCTAACCTACCCTTAAGATAACTTCTAATTAGATTGAGCATTATTCCGGTAATTCCCATATTTTTCAATTTACTCAATAATAAATTCAAACATACCACATCAGAAGCCTTTCTCAAATCTACATAAACAACAACCACAATCCTTCCATCATCCAAGGCGCTAGAGATATAATTCACAAAGTCCGCCGTGGCGTATAAGGTACTACTATTTTTTTTTGGAAACCATATTGGTATATTCTATATGTTTCTGTTTATATTTGATGCAAACCGATGCACGTCATTAATCAGCTGATAATTGTAAATCCGTAAGAAAACACAGGGAAATTAAATTTGGGCAATAAATATCAAAACTTTATGAGATATTGAATTTACTACAAACTTAAAGTATTCTTCTTTGATACGTACTTATAGCACATATTTTGTTTACTTAAGCTTGTAAAAATTAATATAATTTGAATTTTATTGGCCGACAGTTGGCAATAGAACTGTAAACGGTGCTGTGGCGCCAGCTCGTTCGTTGGCCTATTTTGACATTTCGTGCAAAACTAAACTTAATTATTCTGTGGTTTCGTGTTTGCGTCTATTTTTTAACAAAAACTCCAGATCTTTTTATAAATGACATT
The DNA here is from genome assembly GCA_963920685.1 of Polydrusus tereticollis. Classification (NCBI taxonomy): domain Eukaryota; kingdom Metazoa; phylum Arthropoda; class Insecta; order Coleoptera; family Curculionidae; genus Polydrusus; species Polydrusus tereticollis. Next base: position 28,887,490 of record OY987332.1, on the reverse strand, counting down.
AAGAAACTGTTCTTTTACGAACAACAAAAGTGCACATACATATCTCTGTCGATTTTGTTGTTTACTATTTGTGAAACATGCCAAAGCATTTAAATAACCCATGCAAAGAGCTAATAGCTTTTCTAAGAAACTATTTTCGGGAAGAACTTAACTACAATGACCCATTAATACCCTTGACAGCAGTATAGAGAAGTAAATTTAAAAAGTATGTTAAGGTCTGGATATTTTATTTCTACTTTACTTCACTTTAAAACAAACGTTCTAATTCAAAGAGAGTTGTAAATGTGTGAAGATTGGGTTTAAGTTCTATCAGTTACATTATTTATGGAATGAATGTACGAAACAAGTAAGTTGTTTTATATAAAAATTATAATATTTTACATCGGTTATTCATAAGCTGTAACTTTTTTTAAAACATCATGTAACTTTTACAACTTTAAGTTAGAAATTAAAAGACAGAGAACTGTTTGATGGTTGTTTTAACTCTTTAAGAAGCCTCTTCAAGAAAATAGGCTTACATTTTCGTATATTTATCTTGTTTTTATGAAAAAAAAACTGCGTAATTCCCTCACTCAGATATTTTGGTTACAAGCTAGCAACACTGTCGATAGGTATAACGTGCGTCGGTTTTTGTTTTGCAAAAAGTATATGTGATAAAATTCGTTTTTTTTAAATTAATTTTTCTACGATTTTAAAGAAAACACTTAGTACAGGTATTGGTCTATAGTTGCTTATACACTTTTTAAATCCTACGGAAAAAGTCCATTTTGAAATACGTTATTAATTGATTTATTTAAGATTTTACGACGTCACCTCAAGGTATTCTTATCTCTTGACCATTTAACCCCGTAAAGTGATGGATTCCTTACTACACCAGTATAATGTACAGGGTGTCCCAAATAAGAACGCACTCTACATGGATCTCGTATACCATCGAACATACGGAGATTAGATTAGGGAAATGTTACGCAATACTAAACTCTGAAACGAAATTTTTGCACCTTACAACGCACAAATATATTTAATTTTTGATATTGTTTGGGTGTTACTTTATGCAAGGTTGACTGATTTTTATGATTTTTTTTTATCACAAGAGAAATTAATACTAATTTAACCAACTTTTGGGCGTGATATCACTTAAAAACGGTCAGTTCGAGCAGCCTTTTATATAGCCTTGTTCTTATTTTTTTATAATGGTTGTTTGGCTATGGTTTTACTTAAATTGATTTAATAGGGTCGGAAATACAGAATACGGAGATTGTAATTTACTCGATATTTTGCTACGCACATATAGTAAAGATTACATTATACCTTTGATCCTTCGACTGCCATAAAACCCTAATTATCCCTCTAACTGATTTTTATAATTTTAGTTCCAATTGGTTTTCCCACGAGTGAACTTCATTATGTTAGTCTTTGGTTTATCGGAGCGTAATATTTTTTGTTTTGTTAGTATTAGAATGTGGCGTCCATGGGCTTGTGCTGAGGGTGGGGCATCTTATAGTGTCACTTTCAGAAGTAAGCATTTACATCTCGATGCTAAAGAAATAACTAAAAATGTGTACCAATCTGCTGAAAAGAGATTTTAATTCAAGTGATACCTTAGCCGAAACGTCTGTTCTAATAAGTACTTCTTTATCTTTGGTAAAGGATATAGTACTGAAACTTATTATTCCCAGAAAGAAGCGAAGTGACTGTTGCACATTTAGAAGTATTGACGAGAATGATGTAAATTTATTAGGAATTCATCAAATGTATAAAGAACAATCTGTACATATTCTGGTTTCCCTAAAAAATATGCTTACCAACGAAGAAACAAACATTTCTTGTAGCATTTCAAGCCTCAGGAAAATTTTGCTTAAAAGGGGGTTTAAATATTACACAACGCCTTTGTCCGAGGTTGACATTCACCATCCTCATCTGGATTTATCTTTTTACTTTGGTGATCTTGTCCTTAACGAAACTGGGGCTGATCCCAAGAGCATATTCAACTTTTTTATAGCAGATTATAATAAATTAAACAATTATTTTGAACATGTAGATTGAAATATGCTGTTGGGCTGCAATTTATCTATAGACAGGATGGCTGAGTGTTTTTACTCAATTGTATACGTCGCCATTGATATGTTTGTAACTAAAAAACTCGACAGTGCACTTAGATTTCCGACTTATTATTCGCAGAAAACGATTAACCTCATCAAGGATAAAAATAAGGTATACGGTAGACTCAAATCTTCTAAAAGTCATACTTTATTAAGCGAGTATAGGAATCTGAGGGCAAGGTCCAAGCAGTCCATCAGTGACGATTATAGTAATTTTATATCTTCTTCCGAGAATAATATTCTAAAGAATATAAAGTCGTTTTCGACTTATCTAAGGTCTAAACGGGTTATTGCAGGCTATCTTAAAGAAATGTGTTCTCGCTGATTCTATATTATCTAATCCCAATGAAATAGCTAATACGTTTGCAGATATTTTTCAGTCTGTTTATGTACCGGGGGATGGGTCGGCGCTGAGTGACATTAGACTGAAACTAATATCAATCTATGTATGATCAATATTGATAGTGATATGGTTTTTGACAAGTTGGTTGATTTGAACATTCGTAAGGGAGCTGGCTTCGATTAAATTCCACCCGTATTTTTAAAAAATTGCAGTCCGACTTTATCTTTACCACTTAGTTTTATCTATCAAACTTCTCTAAATATCGGGTAGATTTCCCACAATATGGAGATTTTCCGTCGTAACCCCTTTGTTCAAAGATGGAAACCGTTCAGACGTTAATAATTATCGACCTATTTCCGGACTATCGTGCATGGCTAAGGTCCTGGAATTCATAGTGACAGACAGAATCTTTGCTTCATTTAAAAATTTCATCTCAGAAAATCAACATGGTTTCTTTTCCGGTAGATCTTATCAAACTAATTTATGTACTTACAGTGACTTTATTTCTACTGCTCTTGATGACCCTTTACAGGTCGACAGTGTCTATTTTGATTTTAGAAAGGCCTTCCACCGAGTTGATCATAATATTTTGCTGCAAAAATTGAGTTTCTATGGTATTGGTGGTGCTTTACTTTCCTGGCTTGATAGCTGTCTTCACAATCGAATCCGATATGTTAAATTTAACCATACTTTGTCCAGGGAGTGTGTTATTTTTGATTATTATTATATGTATTATTTTTGATTTTCATAGATAACCTATCCTTTGTTTTCGAACAGTGCCATCATTTGTTCTTTGCTGATGATTTGAAAATATTTCGTCATAGTGCGAATGAAAACGACTGTGCCGTTTTGCAGAGTGAAGTCTCAAAACTGTGTGATTGGTGTCTCAATAAAAGCATGACCCTAAACAGCGAAAAGTGCGAAGTAATATCGTTTTCAAGAAAGAGGGGCAACCTCTGAATGTTGTTTATCGGATCAATGGAGCTCCAATTCATAGAGTTGAACTGATTAATGACTTGGGTATTGTATTTGATAGCAGTCTACGATTTAACAGCCACATTGATAACATGATTGCAAAGGCGTTCAAGATGGCTGGTTTTGTCATGAGACAATGCTGGCAGTTTAAAAATGTGGAGACATTGAAGAAAATGTACTATGCATTGGTGCGAAGTCATCTAGAATATTGTTGTGAAGTCATCTAGAATATTGTTGTGTGGTCTGGGCTCCTCTATATCAGGTCCACATTAAGCGGATTGAGCGCGTGCAATCGAGGTTCATGAACTTTCTTTTGCATATACTAAGGATTAATCGCTCTACGCTTTCTTAAAGGGATCGCTTGAGCCTTGTAGGGTTGGATAGCCTGGAGATACGGAGAATAAGGCTCACCCTGGTATTCGGCCATAAAATCTTGAACAACTTGGTGGACTGCTCAGAACTTCTGTTTTTGCTTAACTTGAGAGGACCATGTCGTTTGACGAGACAGGCCAATTTGTTTTCTGTGAATCAGAGCCGTACTGACAACGGAAGGAATAGCCCTGCAAATCGTATAATGAATGTTCGATTCATGACGCTGCAAGAAAAGGATGGAATTATTTTGCAAAGAAATCTGAGACCAAGGCTCCTTCAAATAAAGGCAAAAGAATAACTATGATGCACGCATGATCACAAAATGGATTTTTTCCGAACTGCTTGTTGCCTTCAGCTAAAAACATAGCAGATTCTTCTCTAGATTACCACCAAGACACTGACGCACAACTTCTTGAAGATTGGTTTGAATATCGATTTCGTAAAAATATACCCAAAAATAGCGTTATTGTTATAGACAATGCTAGTTACCATAGTCGTCAAGTAAAAAATGTTTCCTAATTCAAAATATACAAAATCAGAAATTCAAAGAGTAATATACTTTACTACTATATACTACTACTTCATTAAGGTCGGCCACCGGCCATATCTCAAAAACTACTGGGCATAGAAATTCAGGAAAAAAAATTCATTACTAAAGTGGCCATGAGAAAATCCTGGAAATAACTTTTAACTTCCGCATTTTGCCGCAAGGCGGCACAATTGAAAAGTAAATTTTAAAATTTTTATCTCCGAAAATTTCACGTTAAGGTATACCTTTAATAACACCATTAGAAAGCTTTGACAATTGTGCATCATTTTGGTTTTAAGCTCATTGGCGTACCGACTTTAATAAGAGTGAGGGAAGCTGTTGAAAGTGAAATCATTTATATCGCTGTAACTTATAAACAACTTATCCGATTTTAGCAAACTAAAGATTGTCTGGAAGAGAAATGTAAGTACTTTCGACTATCGTATTCGGGGGTCCATGATAGTTCTTAATAAAAATGCTAGAGGGTGCAATTTGCAATAATAACAGATTTTTTGATTTTATTCCGAAAACTTAAATCATACGGTATAATTATAATCGAAAAGTAGATGAAATTTGCTAGAAAAAAATGTGAAATCTGCAGTTCGATACATCCATTCGTTTCAAAGTTATTGCCAAAAGAATAATTTTTAAAGCTTTAGGTAAATGAAGAATTAATTTTTTTATCCCTGTATTTTTTTGCTATGCTTTGTGGATTCAATAAAATTAATTAATACTAGATACTGATTCTTTATTTACTTTAAATTTTGTTTTTTTATTGCTGTTCCATTAATTTAAGCATTTCGTTCATTTTGTATTTTTTAACTAAAATTTTTTTTATGAAAAACAAGTTGAACTGAAAGTTGTGTATTTCATGAGAAAACAGAGATAAACAAATGAATCAAAAAATAAAATGTAAAGGAAACATAAGACCTTCATTTGGCTATAATTGCGATAACTTGCAATGGCTAGTAAATCCCACAGGGTGTATTGAATTTCCATAAAAAAACACAACACCCTTAACCCGGTATAATACCAAAGTTCCTTTTTTAAGCAAAATAATAAAGGCAGTGATATGCTTAAGAAAAAAAACTACAATTAGAAAAAGAAATCATTAAAAACGAACCGCAAATTTGGAAAATACATGACATCAAAATTGAGGCAAATTTTTCGTTATGCGTTAAATAAGCCGCGCAGTGTATTATTATTCCGGTATGAAGTTTTCCGAGAAAATTTTAGGAAAAACTGAATATTCTTGCAACGATAAGACAAAAAGAAATGAGTGGTACCATTTAAAAATAATTACTTTTATGATTCCCCACTTTTTTCACGCATTCTGTATAGCCAAAAATATTTTTAAAATGTGCAATTGTGTTCATCTTAGAACCTTTATATTTAATAATTTTCGATATAGCAACAACATATTGACTTCCTCGTACTAATCGCACCACTTTTCGACTGAATTTTTTTAAATCTATAAAATAAAACTTACAAATGATAAATTAATGTTAATATTGTATAAATACGTTCAGAAATCAACTGGCTAGAGAAGTTGCGGGGAAGCTTTAAAATTTCATTTAATACTCGATAGAAGCAGCCCTTTTTGTCCCTAATAAGCTATTAAACGTTGTCACACATATTTTAATAATAATATAATTTAAACTAGCTTTTTGAAAAATATTTTACTTACTCTTATGCGGAGGCATAATATTGTTGCTCGCGTACGTAAATGAGTTCGTAAAAACACACTGTATATAAATGTTATTGGGTCAGTTATTCTACTTCAATGGTTCCCAATATCCCAATTATTATCAATATCAAGACAATTTTGAAATCACAAAAATCTATTCGGTATACTGGTTTGGTGATTCGTTACGCCTTATAAATTGTGCAATAAAAGTAATTAGATAGTTGCTGGGATAGCACATTTAAAAAAATTGCATAGAAGTACTTTTACTAATGCATAATTGTTTGCAGGTGCTACATCTGGTACCATCTATACGTATCTATTGTAAACCAGGAGAATATGATAGGAAGAAAACTACAATATATGCGTAGAGAAAAAAGTTGGTAAGGATTCTAGTATAATATATAGCTTAAGAGAAGCGCTAAATGTCTCAGTGAGTGGTTCTAGTTATAATACAGAGGATGACAAAAAGATGCTAAAAAATTATATAAATTTCAAAAATCGGCATAGTCATATGACGTAACTTGAAATGGCAAAATTAATATCGGTATAAACAGGGTGTCCAAGATAAGGATGAACAACATAGGAAATTTGGAAACCGTAACAGTTGCAAAGGCGGTTAAATTACAAAAAAGTTGGAAAATTTAGTGCTCAATAATATTCTGTTGGGAAAACTAAAAATTGTGCTTATGATATATTAAAAAAAATCCGATATTTTGTGATTTGGTTTTTATTTTCTTCTGAAGTTATTGGAAACGGTATAAAAAAAATTACAGGTACTTTCTTATTGCCACTTCTTTATCTCAACAAGACAACGTTTATAAATTTCCAGTAGGTACGATGTTTCGTTTTGAAGAAACCATCATCAACTTATTTTTTTATATGGCCCGTAAAAAAAGTACACCCTTTAGATAGCATTTCCTATTACGAATTCAGCGCTTTATATCACAGTACGGTTTCTCACGATTTTGCTCAGAAAAAGGATTGTTAATAAATTTGGAAAATTTTGGTGTAAGGAAATCTGGAGCATAATGGGCACCAAGACACTATGAGCACTACCTCTCCCGCTTAACGCTAAAATCAGATCCCAATATAAAGGGTGGTTTTTAAGTACGTGTCCAAACTTTAAGGAGTGATTCTTTGAGTAATTCTAAGACGAAACGTTTATGTAAACATAGGTCCGGTAATGCTTTGTTTTCAAGATACAGGATATCAAACATTAAAAAAAAATAGTTTTTTCGTAAATATGTTAATAATCTTTCAGCCGATTTTGTTGAAATTTGGCAGTGTTATTTAGAGTACTAGGGGGCTAATTTAGCCCTAACTAGATTAAAATTTTTAAGTTAAGTGGCGCCCCGGAAGGCATCTTTACTAAGATATTTGTCAAAAAAAAATGTGCGCCATTGATTTTTTGCAATTTTTGTATTTTTCTCGCATTAGGCAACTAAAACTACAACTTTTTTATTTTTAGCATTTTTTTCGAATTTGGCTTCGTTTTTGAGTGACATCTGTACAACTTACCTCTGGTTTTTTTTTATCGAATTAAGTAACCATGACGTAATCTCTATGGTTTTGTCGTTTCCCCTGTTTTTAGAACTTTTTTTAGTCTTACTTTCAATAGTGGCATCTGTAATAATGTTAATAAATGTATCTGTGGCTATTTCGACTTTATCTATTTTATGCAGGGTGTCCTTGAAATTACTGCACAATGCTTAACCATAAACCCCTAACCAAAAATAAAGTGATCTAGGTAAACTTACCTATACAGTGATGGGCTAAAATATGGAACAAATTCATTTAAATATCAGGTATTAATTTTTTGAAATAGCGCTCGGACACGTCGATTATAATTTTTTCTTCCGGATTTTTTGACTCGAAAAGAAATTATACAGGGTGTGTCAAAAAGTAGATGAAGCAAAATTTTTTTGTAGGTATTTTAAATAGAACCCTATTTTTTTCAGTCGAATTTTGAATTCTACGTCAAATTCTGCGCATAATTCATGTGGCATACCCTATCCTTATCTCTAACGGTTTTAGAGAAAAATTACATCATAAAACAAAATTTTTCTTTAAAAAAAGGTACATGTACCTACTTAAAGGTAAACAGGTAAATTTAAATGAATTGTCACTACGATAGCAAGTCATATGTCAATCAAAAATAATTTTAGGTATAATTTTGAAAAACGGTGATCATGGTGCATTTAAATGAAACTCAAAGAATCGAAATTTTAATTTTAATTGGATGTGGAGACAAAACAAGAAATCAAGAAGAAGTTTGTAACTTGTTTAGCGCTAAGTATCCAGAACGACCGAATACAAGATCTACAGTGAGTAAAATTGAGAAGAAATTCAGGGAAACAGGGAATGTAAAGGATCGTCTACAGCCAGGTCGTCCAAAAATGAGTGAAAACACAAAATTGAACATTTTGTTATAATTTGAAGATAATCACCATAGTGCATCCACTGAAGTAGCTCTTAATAATGATGTGAGCCGACGATCTGTTTTGCGGGTATTGAAACAAGAAAAGTACCATCCGTACAAAATTAGGTTGCTGCACGAGCTAAACGAAGATGATTCTGACCGCCGACTACAGTTTTGTGAAACTATGATGGAAATTTGCAACTTAAATCTATTTTTCCATCGCAACATACTTTTTAGCGACGAAGGCACGTTTCGTTTGAATGGTTCGGTAAACACACAAAATTTTCGGTGTTGGAGTACAAATAATCCCCGTTTGATGAAAGAACAGCACACGCAAAACCCACAAAAAGTAAATGTTTGGGCAGGGATATTAAATGATAGAATTATTGGACCTTTTTTCTTCGATGGAAATCTTACAGGAGACCGGTATTTACAATTTCTTCAAAATTAATTAATTCCCACACTAGCAGCGGATTTTCCAAATCCGAATCAGCCTAATCTACCAGAAGCGTCCATTTGGTTTCAGCAGGATGGTGCTCCGCCTCATTTTGCTCGACAAGTACGAGACTACGAGAGTATTTGAATACTGTATTTCCCGAACGGTGGATAGGTAGAAGAGGACCCATAGAATGGCCTGCTAGATCTCCCGATCTTACACCAATGCATTCCTTTCTTTGGGGTTTGGAAGACTTAAAATTTAAAATTAGATATGAAATTAGGCAAATTAATGAAAATGCTGTGAATAATGTTTTATTAGAAGGGTTTTTAAGTAGATTGGCATATTGTCAAGAAGTTAATGGTTGGCATTTTCAATACTTAATAAAATTATTTTCGTTTTATGATGTAATTTTTCTCTAAAACCGTTAGAGATAAGGATAGGGTATGATACATGAATTATGCGCAGAATTTGACGTAGAATTTAAAATTCGACTGAAAAAAATAGGGTTCTATTTAAAATACAAAAAATTTTTGCTACATCTACTTTTTTACACACCCTGTATAATTTCTTTTCGAGGCAAAAAATTCGGAAGAAAATATTATAATCGACGTGTCCGAGCGTTTCTTCAAAAAATTAATACCTGATTATTAAATGAATTTGTTCCATATTTTAGCCCATCACTGTATATGTAATGTTGCTTCGTCTTGCTGCAACAGGGCGCTAAAGTTTTCAAATGAATATCATTTTTTCGGAATAATTTCTAAATGCCCTTATCGATGTTCACTAATTTTGGGACTACGAATTACTACTATTATTGGCGTGTTTTGATGCAAACGCGATATTTTTTTAATGTATAGAAATTTAAAAATGGCGCATGATTCGTAAATAAAAGTTTGTACTTTTGGTACCCCCTGTACACATGACTTCAGTTGTTTATCTGACACTAGCTGACTTCATTTTGAAACTTTTGGCCTAGTAAACAAATCAAAAACAATTTTTGTATCATTGTCAGAATAGCAGCAATGATGAGATATCGTAAATAATTTTTTGGAAGAGAAACTGTATGTCTGGCGAAAATTTTACAACAGACCAAAAAGTTTTAAAATGAAGTCGGCTAGTGTCAGAGAAACAACTAAAGCCATTTGTTTCGGGGGAAAACAAAAATACAAACTATTATTTACGAATCTTACGCCATTTTTAAATTCCAAGGCATTAAAAGAAGATCGCTTTTGCGTCAAAACACGCCAATAATAGTAGTAATCCTTAGTCCCAAAATTAGTGAAAATCGGGGAAAAAGGGATTAAGCACATCGGCTTGCAGAGAATCTTTAAGTTTGTTGTAATTAATATACTTTTTCTCTATTATGGACTAGGAGCATTTTTCTGTGTTTAATTGTACTATATAACAGGACTATGGTAAGTAATTATTGAATGCAATAAAATTAGAAGAGTATCGTTATCGGTGTGATATATTATGCTCTTAACAAATATTCTCGCAGAGAATCGATATCTCAATCTACTGTCAGTAAAATAGAAAAAAAAATATAGAGTCACGTTAGGGACAATTATATGAAAGGTCGTCCCGCGATATAAGAAGATAGACAATTAAATGTCTTATTGTCGGTTCAAGAAGACCACCATAAGGGGAGCAATCCTATTGCTTTAGAGAATCATATCTACAAAACATTCGTTCTAAAGTACAAAAATAAATTCCATCCTTAACAAAGTCCAATTGGTTCATGAACTCAATTTAGATGATCCAGAAAACAGAAGAGTCCAATTTTGCGAGATAATGATAAATATGCGCAATATTCATCCACACTGTTTGAAACATTGAATGGAGGTGTAAAGAAGCAATCGGCATTAGGCTAAATCCACGCTGGATTATGGAGTGTCACACCCAATATACTTAAAAAGTTAATGTTTGGGCCGGCATTGTTGAAAATATAATTTTGGGACCCTTTTTTATTGACGATAATTTGACAGGTGAAACATATTTAGAATTTTTAGAAAATGATCTAGTACCATGCCTTGCCACATCATATACTAATCCAGAAGATTCTGATGCACCGAGCAATTTTTTGTCGTATCAGCAAGTCGGAGCTCCGTCGTGTGCGTGAGTACCTGAATACAGTTTTTCCCGAACGATGGATTGGCCGACGAGGTCCAATTGAATGACCGGCCAGATCTCCAGATTTAACCCCTTTAGATTTTTTTTTGTGGGGTTATCTTAAGTCTAAGGTATATGTTAACTGACCAAACAATATTGAAGATTTAAAGAACCGAGTAAGAGGCGAAATAAGATTGATCGAACCTTACGTCGACAATAACGTTCTGCAAGAATTTGATCCCCATCCCGGGTACTGCCAGACCGTTTAGGTTCATTTCCCACATTTAATAAAGTGACTTTTAGTTTCTTTTGATTTTTCTTCTTTTTGCTAATAAATAATGTGTTGTTGTTTTAAGTTAAAACGCAGTTTTCTCGCAAACGACTGAATTTAAGTATATGACATGTTTCATGAAATATATCGTGGGTTGAGTATTATATTGTTCTATAAGTCCAAAATGAAATTATTGGGAAAGGTTGATTGAATTTTCGAGGTTCATTTTTTTACGATGGAAATATTTTAATAATTTTAAGCACTGATTTCGGACTCATACACTTAAGAACGAAAAAATTTCATGGTTCCCATTTGAACTGTTCCTATACGTTTTTAAGCAAATTAAACAATTTTTGATAGAAAATTTTACAAAAAACAAGGTTTACACTATTTTTTTGCTTTAGTACTTTTGGTATTGGATGATGCTTTACATTTATTTACTTTCCTATTAGTTTCTGAAACATTGGAATTAGCTTTTGCTTTTTGCAACCTTTCCTTTGAATTAGCAAACACGGTGGTGTTATTATATTCTTTGAAGAAAGTACGAATAAAGGTAATATCCACAGCAGGTATAAAGTTAAAAAGCATTGTAAGATCTGCAACTTTTGCAAATGGTAAAAGACATTTTTTAGGTTCTGGTATATCAAGACACGTATTTCAATCAAAATTTCTCAAAATTGCACTACACAAACACGCCGTGTTATTACTACTACTTGCATACAAAACTGAAACAGCAAAAATTATATTATTTGTGGAATAAAACACAAAGTCTGCTCCACTAATTTAATAAAATAAAATTATATGCCCATACATGTTTCGAAGGCATAAACCTTCATCCTCAGTGGGTTATTATTAAGATGTAATTAAATTATGAAGAGACCAATGACATTGTTAAATTGTTAAACTGAAAGGGGAAGGAAAAAAATACAATTAGAAAATGTGAAAGCAACACAGGCATCATCAATAAAAGTTTAATATATGGAAAAAAGATATTTTGAAAAATTTCGAGATTAAAATTAAACCGCGATTACAGTGAAATAAAAGCTAGAGACTTACCTTATGTTGCAGAAAAAGTTTTTAATTTTTATAAGAAAACATATGTAACGTAAAATTAATTTACTAATACATTATAACTAATAGTAATAAAAGGTTTTGTAGATAAATATGAGTTTTAAATAATTTTATTTTATTTTGAACTTATTATAAAACCCAACTTTGACTGGGAAATTAAAAGCAAAATAGGGTACGACCATCATGGTGAAGTCGTACCAAATGGTAGTTGAAAATTTTTATATAGCCAAAGTGTGAATGGATTATTCTATTTTATTTTTTATATTTATTCAAAAAACGGTCAAATCTGCCGCAATGCGACAATGTCAAAGGTTAACTCTATTTAGACAAATGGAGTAACAACTAAATAAGGAAGGAAGATAGACACTATTTAGAAAAGGTGTGAACTAATATAAAATCTAAAAACTTAAAAAACATAGACCTCTGTTAAAGCACGCTTTTAGTTATAATGTATTAGTAAATTAATTTTGCGTTACATATGTTTTCTTATAAAAATTAAAAACTTTTTCTGCAACATAAGGTAAGTCTCTAGCTTTTATTTCACTGTAATCGCGGTTTAATTTTAATTTCGAAATTTTTCAAAATATCTTTTTTCCATATATTAAACTTTTATTGATGATGCCTGTGTTGCTTTCACATTATCTAATTGTATTTTTTTCCTTCCTCATTCAGTTTAACAATTTAACAATATCATTGGTCTCTTCATAATTTAATTACATCTTAATAATAACCCACTGAGGATGAAGGTTTATGCCTTCGAAACATGTATGGGCATATAATATGAATTTATTTTATTAAATTAGTGGAGCAGACTGTGTTTTATTCTATAAATAAAATATTACTCCACTGTGAGATGGACTACTTCCATAAAAAAAAAATTATATTGTTCTAACAGCCCAAAATTCTCTCCTCTTATTGGTTGGCCTGTTAGAACATTATAATACTAAACGGTTTCTAAATATGAGTGATAGAACAATTTATTACTGGTTTTATTTAAGTTTATGTATTAAATTATAAAGGTTATTCTATATACATAGAACAGAAATTTTTTGTATTATCTTCCTGCCTTAAAAATCTATTTCGCGCCAAAAGTGCTGTTAGAATTGTATAATACTCAACCCACGATATATTTTATGCAGAATCCAAAAAAATATTATAAAATAGGGGTATTTTTAACTAACCTGTATACATGATATAGGCTTTAAAAAGTGCACAACAAAATAAAAAATCGACGGGTCCGAGCATTTTTTCGAAAAAAAAAACGTGAATTTTAAATAAAGTTGTTCCAAACTTTACGTTCTCACTGTATGCAAAAGTGTCTATTATTAAAATTCAAACGTAAGTTTCTATGAAGAAACTTTATGTGATAGATCTTTTATACTATTTTTTGACTAATTAGTGTCTCATGTTCAACAAGAAATAGTGGCTAAGTATCAGAAAATCTTAGCAATTAAAACCTTACATTATTTGATGATACATTCTTCAAATTCATTTACCTACTTCCAAACATCCATTAAGCTCTGTTTACATATCAATTGCCAATACCCAACCGAATTATGTCGCAACCCTCCACTTTAACCAAGAATATTTTGCATATATCTCACGATCGGATTGAGAAATATTTAAAACAACAAATATCTTAATCTCGGAAGAAAAAACTGCTTCGTTGATGGCTAATCATGCATATCGCGGCCTTGTTATGGTTTTAGAAGACAAATGGGATGGTAATTTATTTAATAATAATAATGGTAAGTGCTGCGCCAGTTTCTTCGTAGCTGAAGGGGTGATCTGTGTCGTCTTTGATGGTTCACTTGAGACATCCGTGAGATTTTTTCTTTTTATTGACGGGTACCTAATCGTTGTTTTTTTGCCAAGGATAAATAAATCTTCTCGGATATGTAGCAGCGAAAGTAGATTTTTGATTACTAGAGACTGGACTTTATGCAAATGCATATTTCATGCATATTTGGCATATATCTTGAAACTGGACCATTAATAGTATATTTAGGCATAATTTGTATATTTCCCCATTTTAAAAGGTAAAAGGTAAAGTCTGTTTAGAGATATAGGAAAGTGACTCACTGATCCCTATAGCTGTAAAATTGAATGTGGCCAAACAGGCCCGTATTTTGCTTAGAATTTAATCATGGTTTGTAATAAAAATAAGTTGGACATAAAATAATCCGTTAATAATAATTTACCGTCCAAATGACTTTATCTTTAAAAGTCAGAATTGGTGCTGAAATTCGAACGATTCCAGAGGACTTCCTTTTAAACGTCGTAGACGGATTCAGGGATCGACTGGCACTCTACTTAGCAGAAAATTGTGGTCATTTTGAACAACTGATCCACTGAAAAGGTTGTTTATTATTCCAATGGTAAGTTGTTCAATTTTCTAAGATATTTATTTTGTTATTATAAAGTTTGTTACAATTTTAAATAAATAAAAATTTGATATATAAAAAATTCAGATTTTTCCCAGTAGAATCCAAATATGCAATCATATTCAGGGCGTTCCATTTAAAAAAAGTAAGCTGGTCTCTATGACAACCAAATCAGAAATGACAGACAAAATACATGCAGGTAGAAATGTGGGGAATAGTTTACTTAACAACTTTCGTAAAGGTCACTTTTTCTTATACGAGGTAATTCAAAAGTTACAGGCATTATGCGCGACTTTTTTGCCACTCTGTATAATGTTATTCTATATCTAGTTCTGTTTCGCTGTCGCTATCCTTATTTAAATTAATTATAATCGATTTAATTGTATCATGCAGAGTAACATAAGAATTTTCTACAGTAATTACATGATGGATTGAATTTTTCCCACTACCTGAGGAAATATCTTTAACACATTTTTTTGTTAATTCTACAACACCATAACTTAAAGTCGGAGAAGTATATTCTGACCTAACAATTGAGTTTAATTGGTGCCACATGTGGTGATTTTTATTGCACTCTTTAAATCAGAACCACTTTTCGTGACAAAAGCATTCTAATTTAATTTCTTAGTCGACATCTCCTATATATATTTTTTTTTCATTTTCATTTTATCAGTATCATTGTGGTTGTTGTAGTTAGTATTACTGTAGTACGCTCAACTAAAGTAAAAAGTGTTAATTTGGCGATCGTGTTGAAAATACAATGTACATCTTGAATTGGTTGTGTTTCCCCAAGAAAAATTAAATTTATGAAAAATTTGCCATAATTTTGTTCCTCATAGGTTGGGTATAAACTCTCATATTGTCTCTGCTTTTACGTCAAGCAGCCTATAAGAGGATATTATGTACCAATTTTGGTTCAACTCTGTCCACTTAGTAGGAAGAGAACTTATTTTGATTTTTTTTTTGTAAATAATGTAACTTGAAAACAAAAGAAATTTGTAAAGTGTATATGATCTTTTTACATTATTTAAGATCCTCTATGATGTGGTACTATGCATTGTACTTTTTTTAATGTCACCCTGTATATAACGCAAAGTATGTTGCTAGATTAGATAATTAAACGAAATATATAAGAACCAGTCAAAAATATTCCACGGATGAAAAGAAAATTTTGAAAAGTTGGAGACTGCAATTGTTCCTAAAACCCGCATCAGAGCTCCAGGGATGTTACCGTTTTAGATTTATCCAAAAACAAAAATCCAAAGGATTTCAGTGTGGGCACCGAGGTGGCTAAGGTTGTTTCTATAACTCAATGGATAAGAATATAGCAGATTAGAAACAAACGAAATATTTAAAAGTCTAGATTCATCAATGTTTCTTTACGTCAGGAGAAACTCCTTTGACATCTATTGATTAGTCGTTAATTAGCTGTATGGTTTGTAAAAATTTGTAATAAGCTGTTTGCTTGATGTTTGTGCTTCTTACGGATTTAATTTAGAAGTTATGTTGCAAAAATTTTGACGCCTTATTGTTAAATATATAATATTTGTGCATGCCAATTTTAGTACCTCCCAACTATTGTGGAATAAGATTTGGACCAACAGGAAGCCAGTATTTAGGTAACTTATACGTCCCGGTTTGTCTCGATCTTGTATGTGAGTCGGTAATATGTTATATTATCGATACGTCTGTATGTCCGTAATAATTTCTAATAGTTTTCAAGATGAACTCGTTAATTGTCAACATCTGAAAGTCATTATGTAACACTGCATTCATAATGTATCTGGGCGCGTTCGCTATGATTCTCAGCGGCTTGTTCTGAATCACCTCGAACTCCGCCTGTGAAGCAGGGGGCAGATAAAGCCTAACTGCCGCAATGCAAGTTTTATTCTATTGATTGAATTTTGCCTCCAATTTAGCCTTTGGTCGAAAATAAGTATCAGGTATTTCACCTCCTGGCACCAATTCACTTGGACTCCATTGACTCGTAGCCTTGTTTCAGGCCTGCAAACGATGCTTTTCGAAAAGAAGATGACCTTCGTCTTGGCGGGATTCAAGCGAATCTTCCAAGCCGAAAGCCATTTTTCCAGCTCGATTATGTGACGCTGTATCCGGCTGACGACAATTCGCATTTAGTAGTCGAAGTAATTGCTGTATCGTCAGCAAAGAGATAGAGCTGCGTAAATCTGTCTCGCGGAATATGGTGAGTATAAATGTTATACAACATCGGAGAGAGAGGTAAGCCTTGTGGCACTCCCACCCTGATGTGTTTATTCAAAGACAGTGCGTTCTCTGACGAGACCACAAAACTTCTATTCTCTTAGAAGGAAGCTACCACCTTGATTAAGTAGTTCGGAGTACCGAACCTTATTAATTTTAACAAAAGGCCATTGTACCCATAGACCTCGTAACTATTAGACCGAACAATAACAAATAAACGTGTTGTCATCATTGTATTTCAGTGTTAAGTAAATCAACATTCAAGCTGCTCCTCTCCACTTGGTATGCCAGACTTACGCCACAGAAAACGTAGTTTTCTTTGGGTTTTCCTGGAGTTTTATCAACCTAACCTTTATTGTTCTGTGGTTTTGTCGCATGCATATGTAAATTCAGAGTAATCCCCACTCCCGACCCCACCTAGCTCCTCACGGCGTTTCGCCACCAAACGATTTTGGCATCACAATTTTATAGCATTTATGAATGGCGTGTCGGATCTATAGTTACGATACCTATGATTGTACCAGACCTTGTCGAATGCTTTGCTTACGTCAAAGGAAACTGCTCTTGTATGCGCCCTCTTATTAAAGCCTTTAACAATATTTGCAGTGAGTCGCATGGTCTGCCTAACTGTGCAATATTCGGGCCGGAACTCAAACTGTTCGGCAGTAAATTAGGATGCAGGAGGAAAATTCAAATTTTTAAAATTACGTCAAGAGTAAACTTAAACTTAATAAGAATTAAAAATACCTACTCCTTTATATTAAAAAAATGTCTTTATTGATAATATTTTCCTACATAACGCCACATTTAAGTCTGTTTATAGTACAAATAATTAATTTTTGCACAATCTAGTGCCCGACATCATAAAACCCAACAGAGATGACATCAGAGACCTGGGTTCTCACACCTACGCTAGTCTATTACAAAAATGAAACGTTGGCTAATTTTTAGCAATATGCATCGATAATGACTTTAATGAACAGTTTTAGTCGGCCATTTACACTGAAGCCCATCACAGAAATAATAAAGTTAATTGATCAATTTGCGAAAATTTCTGTGTGTTTTATTTTATGATTATCTTAGTTTTAGGTCAAACTGGTACTGAATTGGTTGAGTTAATTGCAAAAATAAACTCTGCAGGTATTATTTATCAGGTTCAAGCAGTGCAAGAAAATTGTTTTGGGTGTTCTGCGAGAAATGCATTTTAATAGGAAGCGATCCGAATTAGTCTTTCTTCACTAAGCCAAAACTTATTACCCTTCAAATTGACGGTCAATAAATTAATTTATGAATTTTATTAAATGAATCAATATCTCCAAGTTGAGTGTGGGTGTCCCAACTCTATGCATACACGAAATGTCTTCTTTCCTGTTCATGATATAACAGAAGCTTCAAGACAAATACTTCTTGTTTAAAAATCTACTTTTACTTGGAGTACATTTAAGTATACAGGGTGTACTCCTTCAATCAATTCTCTATCAAAAATCTATACTATATTTTAGGCCTAATGTTGTCCGTTTTCGAGATGATAACAGATAATACATTTAAATGCAGTTAAAATGAACACAAAATAAAGAAAATAACAATGGTCTTACAAGAGGTGCTCAAAATGACGACCATGTTCGGTTTGACATATCTCGTGTCTTCTGAGGAGCTGCAAAATGCAGGCAATCCTTATGTCTTCTGTTGGAATTTCTCTATAGGCTTGTAAAATTGTATTTTTTAAATGTTCTAAATTTTCTATATGAACTAACTGCTTTAAATGTATCCACGAATAAAAAACTGAAGGTGCTAAATCCGGCGATCGTGCTGGCTGATATAATCCGGGAGGTATGTGGTAGAGCACCATCTTGTTGAAGCCAGATATTAAAACGTTTGTTTAGAAGTAGTTCGTTCAAAAGTAAGACCTCAGTTAAAAAATTTAAATAACTATGACCATATATCCTTATAAGGTGACAACGAAATAAAAACTGATGGTATTTTTAACATTAAATAAAGTAGTATCTTAGCTAGCTCAAGCTCGTACCGGGGTGGTTCTTTTGTGAAGGGTCCTTGCCAGTAAAACAACAATGGACTCAAAGGATGTTGCTGTTCAAGCCAAAATATTTGATTGAGTTGCCACAACAATACCAATTTCCTGTGAGTGAACAATAAGGTCCACACACGGTGCCAAAACAAACACAAAGATAATTCAAAGTTATTTAATTAAGATGTAAGAAGAACGTGGTTTAAAGTTACAAATTAATAACTCTTAATTCAACTTCTGGTAATAACTGGAGTCAGTTAATTTATCAAATTAGATAAGAATAGTAAAATTATGAGGTTGAATACTCATTATTACAGCGCAAAAGTTGCAACTCTTTTACAATTCGCTTTATAAGTATATCTGACTATCTAAGATTAATTAGGTAAATCACTTAATGCGTTGAAAATGTTGAAGTGTCTAAACTGTTAAATAATTTAACAAAATAGCTTATAGCTTTTATTAGATCAAAAAGACAATAACAAAATTTTAGGTAAGGCAAGAAATTACATTTAGCTGTGCGTGTATTATAAAAAAATCACTTCGATATTTGCAGATTAAATATAGAGGTACTTATCAGCAGGGTTCTCCCGGAGGTAACTGGTTCCCTTAAGGGATGGCCCTTTATTGGCAAGTAGTAATGTATTCGCTCAAATAAGCCTCACAAATGACTCGGAGAATCAGTACCAAAAATTTAAGGATTAAATCTGTTTTGTCCAAATAAATTGCAAGGAGAATAAGCGGCAAGCTGGAAAAAAATAGACTGGTGCCTTAATTACTCCACCGAACATTCCCCCTGTAGAATCGAGAATGCCCGAGATTGGTTTCCGGCACCGCCATGTTAAACGAATCTAAATATATAAAAATATAAAAAGTATGGTCCTGACGATATTCCGGTCATCGTAATTAAGACATGCGCTAACGAATTGACGCAGGTATTTTGTGGGTAAATGGAAGGCTTCAACATTATTAGTGAGCGCCAGCATGGATTCCGTAAGTTTAGATCAACAGGAGGCTTTCTCGCTTATGTTGCTCACGTTCAGAACAACGCAATAGAACATCGTGGGGAATCTCGGGCGGTAGCACTGGATATTTCCAAGGTGCTTGACCGAGTATGGCATGAGGAGCTCCTAACTAAAGTAGGAGCATAGAGAGTGCCGTTTCAATTTTGTTCATGTCTCTCAAGCTTTCTCAGAGACCGTTCCTTGCGAGTAGCGATGGACGGATTTCTTTTCAGACACATTTAACATCAACGAACTCGAGGTTCTATATTGTCGCTCACCCTCTCTTCACTATACATTAGCGATATTTTGGAAAAAACTAAAAATCCTATATATAGCTTCTCTGATGGCATCACACTTGTCTCATCTTTTACTTTGGATGCTCAGATTTCGGTTGCTTATGCACATCTCTATAGGCAGCAAGAGGTCTCACATCTCAAGAAAGATTTGGAAGAAATTCTGTCTTGGGGTGACACTAACCAAGTAGAAAATTAGAAAAAAACCCATTCGACAGTTTTTTCTAAAGAAGTTAATTTTGAAGAACCGGATATAGTTATGGCGGGGCACTCGATTCTCTGGCTTCATCAATTAATTTATTGGGCGTCAATGTGGATGGTCATGTGTCTTGACACAGTCACGTTGCGGCCATTGCTAAGGCAGTTTCACAGAAGCTTTGAATACTTTTCCGGACTGAGGACCTCTATACATCCAAACAAGTTTTTATGCTCTATGAAGCCCAAATTCGACCATCGCTACTGTTCGCATATTTGGGGCTCTGCTCCTAAACATACCCCGAGATGCTAGTTTCCATTTAGAGAAGAGCTATTCACTTGATCGGTGACCATGATCTGAAAAGCAACCTGAAAAGCTTTGAGCATCGAAGGTAGGTTGGCGACTTGAGTATATTTTACAAATATTTAATTATATAAATATTTATATTTTCTTGATAAGTGCTCAAGTGAGGTTCTCCGCTTGATTCCACCCAGAGCGGTGCATGGTAGAAATACACGACGAGCCACTACAGCCCACATGTACGCGGTTCAATTTAGTGTCCCTCGAACGACACTGTTTAAAAATTCTTTCATCTGGAGAACGACCTACCTGAGGCCATATTCCCCAACAAGTATAATCTCCAAAGATTTCAGACCAACGTTAATCGTTTCCTGCGCACACGCACCACATGAAGCAAACACATGAAGTCTGCTTCAATTATTTTCTTAGATGTTAATGTATAAAGAGTTACTTATATCTATCTATATGTTTCGATTTTTTATTTTTATTTTCTCATCATCAGCCTCTATTTAGCATTCGACATTGCTTATGAAGGCTTATGGATGTCGTAACAAGAAAGCTGAAGGTCGATGACAAGGAGTAGGAAGAAAGAGGATGCCAAATGCTATAAAATTGTGATGCCAAATTCGTTTGGTGGCGAGACGCTGTGAGGAGCTAGGTGGGGTCGGGAGTGGGGATTACGCTGCCTTCACATATGCATGCGACAAAACCACAGAACAACAAAAGTTATGTTAACAAAACTCCAGGAAAACCCATGGAAAAACGCTGTCACAAATGAATGGAACATCCGCTATGCCGAGTATTGCCGAGTCGATGCGGATGGCCACGAAAATGATGGGATCTGGGCGGATTCTTTTTTGCTGCGTTGCCATACTACAGATTTTTTACAAGGTTTTAGGCAATGTTATACATTTCCCACATCACGTTATTCTAGTAAATCATAGAAGTTAACACCTTTAACAAAGTAAGCCCAGAAAACTACGTTTTCTGTGGCGTAAGTCTGGCAAACCAAGTGGAGGGGAGCAGCTTGAATGTTAATTTACTTTACACGAGAATACAATGATGACAACACGTTTATTTGTTATTGTTCGGTCTAATAGTTACGATGTCTATGGCCCTAGCTAGTATTCACCAATTGGCTGGCATCCGGGCTGCAATTATTAATCGAACCATAATCTGATAAGAACACGGAGGACGCCTGCTCGGAAAAGAACGGTCCTTCCAAGATAGAATTCTTTATTGAGAGGTAAGGTAATAAACCACCCAGCACATGGGTACCTTTAATATCTTAATATGGTGGTTACTACTGAAAAAAAGTGAATCATGAATGGTATTCTTGACAAAATAGTGATTCTCAATTTTAGTTACTTTTAGCTGCCTGGATTTTCTTCTTACGTATTGAGACTGATTGACGTTTTGTTGTTTGATGTGTATCTTCTATCTTTAATAGTTAAACTTTTGTTAGTAAAGTCCTCTATCATGAATACGAACGCCGAGATGACTGACATGCATTTCATTTACGGACTCCAAGGAATAACCCCTTTAATTTTTGCCGTATGTTCAATAAACACCTTATACAGGGTGTTTCAGAAGTACGGTACGAAACTTAAGGGGGTGATTCCTTATGATATTCTAAGAGAAAAAGTTCATGTTAACATGTGTTCGAAGCTGTCCCGTTATAATATGTACGCCACCGACTTTTTTTAATTTTGATGTTTTTTATCGGATTTACCAACTAATAATAAAATTTTTTTGTTTCTAAATTGTTTTCGTATCTTGCTTTGTTCCGATACCTATGTATTTCAAAGTTGAATTTAAATTAAAAATAAAATTATTTATTTAAATAATGATACAAAAAAATGCAACAGTTAATCAAAGAAATGTTGAAAATGGTCACCTTCTGATAAAACGTACGATTGCAGTCATTGTAATCATCTCACGATTAATTCTCTTACTCGCTCAAAAATGCCTGCATTATTTCGTATCTAATCTAACTTTCAATACTATTCAAATAGTATAGGCGGCATGTATACAAGAGACTTTAGGTGACCGCATAAATAAAAGTCCAGAGGATTCAAGTCGGGACTGCGAGCTGGCCACCCTTGGGGACCTGCGCGTCCAATCCAGCAATTAGTCAAAGTGTTGTCGAGGTATTGACACGAACGGATCGCCGCAGGAATATAAAATTTACATTTGGATCCATGACGTCATTGTCGTCACCTACATAACCTTATTTCGACGTTTTCAAAGTTTAAAATATTATTGGATTGGAACATTATATTGCTTAACTCAACTAAATAATGCTGTAACTAATAATTATAGACTTATATTGGTTAAACAGCGCTAACACGGCATCTAATCCACCTTTTTGGTTCCAACTCGCCTTTTTTAAGTTTACCGGCCAATTATTTACCAGCCCTTTTTGAGTCGATCTACTTAAAAAAAAACTAAAAGAGTTATAAAAAAATCAAAAAAGTCATAAAAAAACTAAAAAAGTCATTAAGAAAAAGTCGCCGAAACGGGAATCGATCCCGGGACCTATGGCACCGCACCTCGGTCTTATACCCACAACACCACTGAATTGGTTACAGTTTCTAGTTAATCTAGTAACCGTAGAATAAAATAGTTTAAACTTTGAAAAGGACGAAATAGGGTTATGTCGGTGATGACAATGACGTCATGGATCCAAATGCAAGTTTTATATTCCTGCGCCGATCCATTCCTGTATTGACGAGCAACTAGTCTAAAATCAGCTGAGGCGCCGTCGTACATGAACCACATATTCGTTCTAATTTGTAGAGGTACGTCTTCTAAAAGAACGTCAAGTTCCTCAGAGAGAAACTGCATATAGGAGTTTCCACTTAATCGAGGTGGTAGAAAGTATGGTCCAATAAGATAGTTGCAATGATCCCTGTCCATATATTCACCGACTTGTTGCTGAAAACGACCTTCTCTAATTTTATGAGCATTATCGTCCACCCAAAAATGTTCGTTATGAAAATTGGTAAGGGCTAAAAATCATCACGGGGAAGCAGAGCTAGCAAACATTGAATTTTAATTTAACTTTAAAATTCATAGGTAATTTTTTTGTAGATGCAATAAAGTGATTTTTATTTTTTCTCTAGAAAACGAAGCAAGATGCGAAAACAATTAAAGAAACAAAAAAGTTGTATTATTAGTTGATAAATCCGACAGAGAATATCAAATTTAGAAAAAGTTAGTGGCGTACATTTTTTGTCAATGATATTTGTTAAGGTGCTCCTCGGGACGCCACTGAACTTAATAAATTTTATCCTTCTTAGGGCTAATTAAGCCCCTTATCATTATGAATAACTGTACCAAATTCTATTAAATCGAGAAAAGGATATTTAGAAAAATTATAGAAAACCGTTGTTTTCTTAAAAAAAAACTTTAACACCTTGTATATCAAAAACGGGGCAACTCCAAGCACATGTTCATATGAACTTTCTTTCTTAGAATATTATAAGGAATCATTAAGATATACACCGTATTTTTAAAACACCCTGTATATACAATATTCTAAAATAGGGGGCATATCACCATATTAGCTAATGTCGGCATTACGATAACAATTTTTTTTTTCATTTCTAACAGCTAAAACTTTTATATTAAATTTTTGTTTTAGGATCTTTAAAACTCTCACAACTAAAATATAAAGAAAACCTTTCTCCTTCATATGTTATAAATTAATTTATTATCTTATTCACAATGTTTCTTTACCGATCCAAATTTCACATTTCATCAAAACTCGATTTATATCTCAATACAATAATTAACTAGTTCATACACCAAGTCTTCAACATTTACAAATATTATCCTATGAGTTGTACTCAGTGCTTAAACACTTAAAACATGTAGGAAGCTTTTTAGTTACCTTAATCGTTAAACTATGGAGGAAGACTGCATTGTTTTATTTACCCTGTACATAGCTTATTATGGTTATTTTTGTTAGTTTAAAAAGACAATAGATTCTTGTCATATAAAAAAATCAATTTTTTTTTAATTCATGCGCCAATAGTGATAATGGTAAAAACCCCATTCGGAAAAAATGTCAATACGAGAGAAAACATAGGAAATGTCATATCTACAGTGAAATATTAAATAGTTATTTTCCAAGAGATGATTATTTGTTTAAGTGGGTATACTTTGATATTTAGTTTGCACAATTTTTAAAAATAAGCCTAATAAGGTGCTCCCTATTTACCTTGGCATCATCTTTGTGTCCTCTCTGTCGACTGTTGTGTAATTTTAAGTATTTGTACTAAACAATAACTTCTATCTAAAAAATACAATCGAAGATTCATCGAATCTTCTCGATACGATGGGAAAATTTGTTTTCGATAAATTTGGAATCAGTTCGATCTAAGTACGCCCACGAAAAACAATGCATCTAATGTTTTGAGTGAGTTTGTCTCGGCATATTAGCAACACAACATTTAGACATAAGTTTTAAAATGATTTGTAAACCTACTACTTATGAAAGGTACCATATGGGTCACTTTGAAAACTTCCAACCCTTAATATATCTCTTCCAGTAAATAATATAAAAAATCGGAAAGATACGTACATTTTATTTGCAAGAGGGACACTTTTAGAGAATATTTAAGGGTGGGAAAGTTTTGAAATCAACACTCTGTATGTTATTTGCTTGAATATGATAATAGTACATTATGATATTAGGAGAATAAGAGATACTTTATGTGCTGAGCGTGGAAAGTTTGTCTGACGAACGTAGTGAGTAATTGGAAGAGAATATACATTCAAATAAAACAACGGCAGTCTACCTCCACAATATGTATTTCAATGTTTATGTTTATATCCTACATGTTTCGGACATAGAAATGTCCATCATCAGGGATACTAAAAGAAATTTACAGTGTGAGTTAAAAGTTTTAAGTAAAATGAGAGGACTTACCAGTAGTCGATTACGACAGCTCTATCTTGCATAAGCGACGATCAAAATTATGTTAAAATTGAAATTGTAGGTTCTAATGAATGTTCAAGACTGAATGAGATGTGATATTTGAAATTTTGGTCAAGGTATCTTTGAAGAAGAGGGTTCCCAGTCTGCAGCCACTGAGAGGAGATAAACAATAAATGAATATCTCTATAATCCTAAGAATGTGTTATTCAAATCTAACCCAGTATTTTGTTGACCACACCCTAGACACGGTTAGATGAAGCATCTTTGAAAACCTCACTTAAATTAATCTCCTCTAAATAGCTACAAATGACATAATTGCTTCATCACCTGTCTCAGTGGCTGCAGACTGGGTATCCCCTTCTTCAAAGATACCTTGACCAAAATTTCAAATATCACATCTCATTCAGTCTTGAACATTCATTAGAACCTGCAATTTCAATTTTAACATAATTTTGATCGTCGCTTATGCAAGATAGAGCTGTCGTAATCGACTACTGGTAAGTCCTCTCATTTTACTTAAAACTTTTAACTCACACTGTAAATTTCTTTTAGTATCCCTGATGATGGACATTTCTATGTCCGAAACATGTAGGATATAAACATAAACATTGAAATACATATTGTGGAGGTAGACTGCCGTTGTTTTATTTGATTATATCAACTCCACTGTAATGGACTACTTCTTCAAGTTTAGAATATACATTGTTTAAGACGAACTTCCGTAACAATGCTTGTTGAAAGTGGGGAGGATATTACTACGCTGAAAAGGCATGGGGCTTGGAAATCTGAGGCAGTTGCCGAAGGGTACATTGAAGATTCTGTGCAAAGTAAAACCAAAATTGCTAAGAGAATTCTTCAACCTAGCTCTGCGGAAAATCTCGAACAACCTCCATTTAATAGACTCTCTAAAGGATTTTTAAAAGCAGTTCACCCTGGAAAAATTGTTATGAGCAGCACTGATATTGCAAGAAGTGGAAGATTCTTAAATGATGCAAATCTTTACAATTGTGCTTTTACTATAAATATTACCAATAAATAATAAATACCACTGTGAATACCAATAATCGTGGTGTATTGTGTAAATGTTCGTTTATTAAAACTGATAAATTGAAATATAATTTGAATTTCGTGGCTAAATGAGCAATGCTCAAAGCTAAAACACAATAAATATAACGAAAAACAAATACATTTATGGTACTATAATGTATTTATACGCCTAGGAGTATAAGTACTTATACTCCTAGTCATATAAATGACATTTAATGTCATTGAGAAACGTCACATAAGTTATCACTTATATGACGTTTGAAGAGAAACTTCATTATTATTACTGGCTGTTGTCATCTCAGTTTTTTCTCTATGTTTCATATTAAAGAAAACGTAAAAAATGTAATGTTAATTGAGCATGTAATAAATACCGAGTTTACTATATTTATATGATGCAATGCGATGTAAACTTGGTGATCAAGTTTAGTACGGATGCGTTTAATCCTACAAGGTACTATTACATATCTTTATAACCATACAACCTGTTGCCGCAATGACAACGTGAAGAAAGACAATGAGAAATTAGCATTTACAATAAATTCATGAACAACAAATCCTTTATCTCTTACAGTTCCTGAGATACGCGCAATGCAACCCAATTTTTATAGGTTGTTTTTTATAGTACTTATGACTACATAATGTATTTCCATTTCTAATAGTGCAGAAGATATTACTATGCCTATGCCAGGGAAGCAATTGCTTTCCTTATTAACGTAGCTACTCTGGGGTTGTTTAGTTTCTGCCGTCCTACTTATCGCATTATAAGTCCCCAACCCTCCGGGGTGGGGAACCCTCCCAGTGTACCTTTTTTTTTAAATAAGCTCTGTTATGGTTAATTTTGCGAGAGAAAGTGAGGAGGGTAAAAAGAAACACCATACAATTTTACATAAGTTGCCTATATTAAAAAACAGAATTTTGAAATAGTAGCGTACTGCAGAGGCATGGACAGTTAAATAATACTTTAAAAAAAATTAAACTATATGCTTTGGACATTACTAATTTTTTTTTTAATTCCTAATTTTCAACTAACATTTGAAATCTTTCTTAAATATACCTAGGTATTTAATACATTGGCGTACTACACTCACAGGCAAAATAATCGATCCAACCAAATATTCGATGAAATTAAGTCGCAAATAACTTCTTTATTTGTTGTCCGATTGAAATGAACTTAAAAGAATATTGTACGAAGAATCGCTCATATTTTAAAAATTTACTATAAAATAGACGTGCGTTTATAATACACAGGTTTAAACAGAAAGATTATTTTATCACAAGATTAAGATACTATGTAGAGTGGCGAAACAATATACTGTTCTAATTTCATTTAATGATTAAGTCACATTAACATTTTTGTTTTTGGTTCACCTCAATATCTTTATTTTTGTGGAAAATATGGATTTTTTAAAAAATCATTGCAATTCCCAATAATTTTTCTGTACGAAGAACTAAGGTTGCTATGGAGTATGGAGGATGGCAGTGACAGTTTTTATTTTTGCGACAAATACGATTTCTTTAAAAAGAACAGTAGACACTTGTTTAACAATATTTAATTAATCTCCTATAAAGCCATTATTAAACTTTAAACTTAAAGCACAAGAATAATTGCAATATTTTTTAAAAAATCCATATTTTCCATAAAAATAAAGATATCGAGGTGAACCAAAAACAAAAATGTTAAAAATAGATGTGACTTAATCATTAAATTAAATTAGAACAGTATACTGTTTCGCCACTCCGCAGGGTGTCTTAAACTTATGATAAAATTATCGTTCTGTTTAAACCTGTATATTATAAGCGCACGTCTATTTTATAGTAAATTTTTAAAATGTGAGCGATTTTTCGTTAATTTATCTACAATATTCTTTTAAGTTCATTTAAATCCGACATCAAATAAAGAAGTTATTTGCGACTTAATTTCATCGAATATTTGCGTGGATCGATTATTTTGCCGGTGAGTATATTATCGTTTAAAATGAGCTTACAGGCCTTTGTGCAGTTGATCTTGCAGTTACAGAAAATTAGTTTAAGAATAAATTCCGGAGTTAATGGCTTATCGGTCTGTATAGGCTGCATAGCTTCTCCCTGTTTTTTTCAACCCCAAGTAGTAAAAGATTAAATTAAGCATCCGTTCCTGAATTTGATGGTAAACTCGTAAACTATGGTAACATATTTCATCTAATGTTGGAGGCAGACATGCTAACTCAATATTTTTATTTTAACTTTGTTGTGCTGTGTTAATAGTAAATTTTAAAAAATGAAGTTCAATAAAGTCTTTTGTGGACTTATTTGCGCCGTAAAGGGACATTAATAAATCTTCACCGGTCAACAGCATGCTTTTCTGCATTTGGCTGTAAAAATATACCACCTTTTTCTTGTAGGGCTTGATATCACTGGAAAACAGCAAAAATATTTCCAAGAGACCAAAATAGCAAAATCTTACTTATTTTATTATACTAACTAACAATCTGTTTTACAAAAGTCTCAGTTGGCTCCGGTTTTATAGATCCATGCTGATTATGATAATTACCTACCTGTCCGCAATGCATGGGAAAATTCGACTATCAAATAAGAAGTACCTGGATTTATTATACCAGGTGTGCTTTATAAGGTGTTTAAATACATGTAACATAAATCCTAAATTGTAGGTTAGTTGTATGTCAACCACTAGTTGATTGAGAGCTGTTCGTATTTGAGAAATTAGAGAGTTTTGAGCAACATGTCGCGAGTTTGTTTAATTAAGCCGTGGTGAAGTGACTTTTGTGAAACAAAAACGTACACTTAGCTCCCACTTGTATTTTGGCTGTAAAATTGAAGACCAGGATACAAATTGGGCATATCTGCTGTTACAAAATTAAATGTGCGTCCAACATTCGCGGCTGAATAAGTGGAAAATAGCGTAAGATGCCCTTTGCTGCTCCTATGATCTGGCGAGAACCGAAAGATTACGTTACTTACTGACTGTTACTTTTGTTTGACACCTTCCATCAAAAAAGGCCTTTCGGAGAAAATAAAGGTCTGCGATGGAGTATCCAAATTTACAATCCGCCATACGCCCGGTGCTTCATAGTGACGCGTTGCCTGTACCTAATCCACCTCAGGAATATAGCCTTGATTCTGATGATCTATAATAAGTATTTTTTAGTTACTTGGGTGTAGATCAATAAACAAAGATAGGTTTTATTCAGGAAACAAAAAGAAAGTTGAAATTTGTTCCCCAGTGTAATTATCCTTTTTTATAAAGAGCTGAGGTGGTGTCACATCCAGATATTCCATGGCAAATTAATATTGCAGATCTAATTGGCCCAAATTTTTCTTCAAGATGTTTTATGTCGGTCACTTTGTGTGGTTTTGATGAATTATCTGCTAGAAGCATATATATACCTGTTCTATTTTTGATTTAAATATTAATAGGACCATCAAATTGGTGGCTTCACCCATCAAAGTAACAGAAGATTCTAATGTTCTTAATTCAAGAGCCTTATTGTCACAACTGAGGGGGTTGTTTCCCTAAAGGGGCGTGAATGAAGCACTGACTAAAAAACATAGATCCTTATGTTCATAATCATAATTTGTTACCAGGTAGCTTGGAGGAAACCCAGGATGTCTTGTTGGGGGCTGTCAGACTAAAAGTCACTGAAGGGCTTTACTTGAACTACGCCTCCGGAGTATCAGTGGACGTGCAAGGACCCAGGAGGGCTTTGAGCCTATTAGACGTAAAAGTGCTCCCGGGGGGAACTAGGGAAAATCAGGAGAGAGGCTTTGGTTCTATAAGGCGTAGAGGCGCTCCTGATGGTAACGCAGGGGACCAGTCGGAAAGACGAAGGTGCCGTGTCCACCCAATGTTCGGGAAAAGTTGTTTAAATGATCTTGACATTGGGTGCCACAGTGGTCTGCGACCTCAACATAACACCAATTGAATGCACCGTTGAAGTGAATTAGTCCTATGTCACTCTGAACTCATGTCTTGGAGTAGTAAAGACCATTGGACCAAGCGTATCAATCGATAGAGATAGCAACATTCAAGTTGGTAGTATTTATTATTGGTGCATTTCTGAAAATAGAAAGAAACAAATCTCTGCTTAAGTTTATTCAACACTTCTTTTAAGCTATAATGTATATTGTATATCGTTTATTGTTTATTGACGGTCATTATTTGGTCGTCGCGGTAGAGTCAGAACAATAGGTAGCATAGGAACATATTTTTTATATCTGTGTGAACAAATTTCTTATCGCATGATCTTTCAAATCCAATATAATTTATAATGTTCTATCAATACATTTTTTAAATAATAAATATTTTTACCTGTGTTAAAGGGAAAGTTGGGATTGGTTTTTGATTTTTGTGGCATGCCTTATTATAATATACTTAGATTTCAACTGGTATCGGTTCTCTAGTTAGCAGGTTATTGTTTTATAAATTTTTGATTTTTCCTAATTATGTTATATATTACATGCGGGGGACTAATTTTCATTCTTTTAACCCATAAGCTGGGGAAAACGGTTCTATGCGGGATACATGGATTGGTTTTGCTCATTTTAATGTGCGATCCTTATGCGCTGGTTTCGACCTGTTTGCGGATGTTCTGACTGGGGGCTCCTTTGATGTTGTCGGTCTCTCAGAGACTTGGCTCAGCCCTAACATGGGAAACGATGGTATTGGGATTGAGGGTTTTGATTTAATTAGGAACGATCGTGATGGACGTGGTGGGGGAGTCGCCTTCTATGTAAAAAATAATTTGAAATATTCCTTGGTAGAAACAAACAGTGCTAATTCCTTGGAACAAGTTTGGATATCTGTTAAGTCAGGTGGAAGGCGAGTCTGTTTGGGTGCATTGTATAGGCCCCCTGGCTCTAATCTAAATGAATTCATGGATGTATTAGAGAATACTTTAATTGGTATCTTACCTGAATATGACTTCGTTGCATTTGGTGGAGATCTTAATATAGATCTCAGCAATCTTAATAGTCCTTGTACCTTGAATTTTACTAATTTGTTAAATAAATATGGATTACATCAATGTGTAAAAGATCCTACTCGCGTCACTAATGTAAGTAGCACCCTTCTAGATGTACTTGTGTGTTCAGATTCTAATCTTGTTGAAAAAGTGACCGTTATTAATATGGACGACATATCTGACCATAAGTTGGTTAACTTTGAGATTAAAATAACAAAAGCTAAGCCTGGGCCATCATTCAGAACCTATCGAGATTATTCTAATTTCGATTATAATAATTTTTTGCGAGACCTGGGCAAAATCAACTGGCAATATATACATTCTTTAACTAATATCGACTTAATGTTGAACTATTTTAATTGTAACATTAATGAATTATTCAATATACATGCTCCGATCAAAACTTCTAAAATTACTAAATCTCCTGCCCCCTGGATAACTCCTAATTTGAAATTCATGATGAAACTCAGGGACAAAGCATTCTCAAAATATAAAAAACTTAAGAGTGACGTAGCTTGGATACAATACAAAGCCTTGCGTAATCGCGTCAATATTACTGTCAGGGCAGAAAAAAAAGCTTTTCTTCAACACACCTTTAAAAGAGATCCCAGGAACTTTTGGCGGATGATAAAATATCTAAATTTAAGCTCTACCTCTCAAGATTCTAATTCTTTGCTTAATGTCGGAAATCCTAACGATTTCAATAACTTTTTTAATAACTCTCTTCCTCCCGTTGGTCCCAATGATCGTGCTTTTATTAATTTACACTATAGAAATGAAAACTCTCACCAAGGTGATAAATTTAAATTTATTAATGTTACTAATGACGATATCAATAAAATAATCAACAGCCTTAAAAGTAACGCAGTTGGCACTGATGGCATCAACTTAAAAATGTTACTTTATTTAACCCCCCACTTAACTGATCACATATCCTTTATAATCAATAGCTGCCTTTCCACTGGCTATTTTCCTAGTTGCTGGAAGCTCGCTGATATTGTACCGGTGCCAAAGGTTTCGAATCCTAAGCAGCTTTCTGATTATAGGCCGATAAGTATCCTGCCCACTTTATCTAAAATCCTTGAAAGAGTTGTAGCAAATCAATTAACCGTTTTTTTGGATGCCCATAATATTCTCCCTCCAACTCAATCGGGATTCCGTAAAAATCATAGCACAACTACGGCCTTACTTAATATAACAGATGACCTCTTGAGAGCTTGGGACAACAATCAATGCACTTGCCTTATATTGCTCGACTATAGTAAGGCTTTTGATACTATAAGTCATGATATCTTGCAGGCTAAGCTCAGGTTTTTCGGCTTGGGAGATGTGGCTTTGAATTTCTTTGAATCTTATTTTCGGAACAGATGTCAGCGTGTTTTAATTGGTAATAATCCTTCTCAACTCTCTAATATTAGCAGGGGTGTAGCTCAGGGCAGTATTCTAGGACCACTAATTTTCTCCATTTTTACTTCTGACTTTTCCAAATTTCTCAAAAGTTGTACATCTCATCAATATGCAGATGATACACAATTATACTTTTCTTTTACACCCCCTGATGTCGCTGTCTCTGTTGAAAGAATTAACCAGGATCTTGAAATTATTGGTGGTATCTCTAAATACCACTCTTTAGTTTTGAATGAAAAAAAAACCCAGTTGGTGGTGTTTGGTGCATCTAAATCTACCCTGGTTGAGAATCCTTTATTTAAAATTACTGTTAATGGCACAGTGCTGAACCCCATCAATAAGTGCAAAAACCTGGGTTTGGTTATTGATTCTGAAATGAGATTTTCTGATCATGTCTCGTCTCTAATTCAAAAGACTTTCGCTAAATTAAAACATTTATACATGCATAAAGACATATTTGATACAGCTACTAAGTTACGCTTAACTGACTCGCTTATATTATCCCATCTCGGTTATTGCGATACTGTCTACTGGCCTGCTCTCTTGCAGAGGGACCGGGATAGTCTGCAAAAACTTCAAAATGCATGCCTCAGGTTTAGCTTCAATGTACGTAAATTTGATCATATTACTGCTTCATTGAACGAGTCTGGGTGGCTCACCATTAAAGAAAGATTCGAACTACATCTCTTGCATCTTATTTACAAAGTTAGACATCACCATCTTCCTAAATATCTTTATGAAAAACTTATTAAGGGCTCAGATCTGCATAACCTTTTGACACGACACAGGGACTTGTATAGTGTTCCCAGGCATACTCATGCATTCTTCCAGCGTTCATTTAGCTACACAGCAGTTACTGCTTTTAATTCTTTACCCGATAGCTTGAAGATAGCTTCTAGTTCTTCCGTGTTTTGTAAGGGAGTTAAGGGCCGTTTGCTTGCGGGTCGGAATGCGCACTGAGGATCGTGCTCTATTTTAATTTAATTAATTTATTTCCTTTATTATTATTTTTGTGCACATCATTTATTTTTATTATTTTTGTATCTTTCCTTATATCAGTTAATCTGTATATCTTAGTTTAAGTATGTAGTAATATTGTAAATAATTCTTTACACTGGAGTGGTTGTATGAGCAGCAGCAGTTGGATACCGCCACTCGAATTGAAATGATTTTTTATTGTACATTTGATTCATACATTAAATAAAGGCATTTATTATTATTATTATTAAGTTCTGCCTTATATGAGATGACAGCTTCATACCCCTGCTACTGTAGTTTGCTTTCATCGGGCTGTCATCGGGCTGTCATCTTTAAACCAATTAACGCGCTGTCGCGCGATTCATTGGACGAATTAAAGAAATTTAGCTGCTGCTCTGCTATAAGCTGTAAGTAAGTAAGTAAAGTAAGTTGAAATTAGGATGGTCGATGGTGTTATTCTTTTATTATTGTAATGTGACATGCCCCCCTCCGATAAGCGTTGGCCCCTAATGCTAAGAGACATGCCAGACTTTCTTTTACAATAAACTAGATCTAATGTACAATATCTTCTTAAATAACTAATGTCCATCCCAATATTCTTGTTTCTCTTCATTCGGTTCCACCAGTTCGCTTGGCTTGTTAACTTTTTGAGTTTAATTTCCGTAACCCATGATTTCAAGTGGCGTTAGCGTAAGCATCTTGTTGTGTAGCCTGGGTCTGATGTTGTCGGTTGCTTTTCAGTCCTTTTGACAACTGGTGGACACGGGAATGTTCCATAAAACAGAGAGAAAAAATTATGCACTGTCACATCTTTATCATTTTATGACTAATCGTTTGTAATCTAACAACTAAATATTTTGTGTTTTTTACGCCAATATGTCACAACTTACTACTAAAATAAGAAAAAATGTAAAACTCAATATTAAAAGGTCATGAATGACCATACTGCCCGCCATTCTGTTGACATTATCTACCAGGATTCTGCATGCGTCGCCTTCTGCTTGAACCACCTGAATATTCGCCCATTTCAAAGGTTGGCTTAGTTGTAAAATAAAACATCTTTGTTGTTTCTATTAGAAAAAGATTGAGACTGATTTACCGTTATTTTTCGAAAAAATAATGTCTAAGCCGGATGTTTTTGCATATCTTAATTCTTCATGTTCTTTTATGGAAAGACATGAGTCGTATCCATCAAATACGGCAGTGGTATTTTTTCCATAATTATACTATATTCAGAGTGGCAAAAGAGTCGCGCATAATGCCTGTAACTGTTGAATTACCTCGTATACGAAAAAGGGACCTTTATGAGAGTTGTTCAGTAAATTATTCTCCACATTTCTTCCTGCATAAATTTTTTCTGTCATTTCTGGTTTAGTGGCCATAGAGACAAACTTAATTTTTTTAAATGGAACACCCTGGATATGATTGCATATTTGGATTGTACTGGGAAAACTATGAATTTTCTGTGTTTCAAATTTTTATTTATTTAAAATTGTAAGAAACTTTAGAGTAACAAAATAAACAGCCTGGAAAATTGAACAACTTAACATCGGAATAATAAACAAGTGAAACCTTTTCAGTGGATCAGGTATTTAAAATGACCACCATTTTCTGCTAAGCAGAGCGCCAGTCGACCCCTGAACCCGTCTACGACGTTTAAAAGGAAGTCCTCTGGAATGGCCCGAATTTCAGCACTAATTCTGATTTTTAAAGATTCTAAGTCATTTGGACGGTTAACGTAGACTTTGTTCTTTAAGTGCACCCACAAAAAGAAGTCGAGCGTGGTTAAGTTAAGTCCGGGGATCGCGCTGGCCAGTCAATAGCACCTCTTCTGCCTATCCAACGTCCTGGAAATTGTTCGCTTATGTATTGTCTAACATTACATAGCTGTTCGTTTATGCCATTATTTCCACCAGGTGAAACTATTCTGTAAGAAGGAATTATGTGATTTCTGAAGAGGTTTAGATATTTTTCGCCATTCAAATTAACATCTATGAAAAATGGTCCCACAAAATGTCTACCAACTATGCCCGCCCAAACATTAACTTTTTCGGACCTCTGAGTATGACCTTCCTGGAACCAGTGAGTATTCTCAGCAGACCAATAACGATAATTGTGTCTATTAACAATGCCATTTAAATGTAAAGTAGCTTCATCGCAGAACATGATATTTGTTGCGAAGTTATTATCGTTATTGCATCTTTCCATCATCAGCTCACAATATTCAGCTCTTCTATGAAAATCGTCCTCGTTTAACTCGTGCACCAACTTTATCTTGTAGGGATGCCACTTCTCCTGCTTAAACAAATTTTTCACTGACTGATAAGACACATTAAAATCTATTGCCATTGGCCTGGATGACTGTGTTGGATTTTCATGTATTGAGAGCATGATATCCAAAGCTTTGTCTCCCCCGGTTGCTGTTTAGGTCGACCTGATCTAGCGGCTTCCCTAACACTGCCTGTTTTTCAAAATTTCTTTACCACTCGACACACTGTTGATTGATTTATTGGAGGCCTCATCATCATCATCATCAATCAGCTCATCTGCGTCCACTGCTGGACATAAGCCTCCCGCAATCGATTCCATCCATGCCGTTCTTGAGCAGCACTTATCCAATTTGTCCGGAGTCTCTTGATATCGTCGGACCATCTTGTTGGTGGGCGTCCCCTACTACGATATGCATCCTGCCGCGGTCTCCATTCCAAGATCTTTCGGGTCCACCGCCCGTCCGTAAATCTAGCTACATGACCAGCCCAGTTCCATTTCAAAATGGCTATACGTTCTATGGCATCAGTTATACCCGACATCAGCCGCAATTGTTCATTTGGTACCCTATCTCTGAGAGAAAGGTTCAACATTGATCTTTCCATCCCTCTTTGGGCGACGCGTATTTTGTTCACGGATTGCTTTGTGAGGGTGAGAGTTTCCGCTCCATAGGTGAGTACAGGCAATACGCACTGGTTAAAAACCTTTCTCTTTAGACATACTGGGATGTTTGATTTCCAAATATATTTTAACTTGCCGAAGGCTGCCCATGTTAGGCCGATTCTGCGTTTTATCTCACAAGTTTGGTTGTCCCGTCCAATGCAAATCTCGTGGCCCAAATATTTATACGAGCTTGCCTGCTTAATAGGGTTTCCTTCTGCTGTTATTTCTTCGCTCACTACGAGATTTGTCAAATATTCGGTCTTGTTGGAGTTTATTTTCAGTCCTACAGTTTCCGGTGTTCGTTGTAGTCTATGCAACATTTCCTTAGCTTCATCGATGCGGTCCGCGATAATGACGATGTCGTCAGCAAATCTTAGGTGGCTTAATTTTTCGCCATTTATGTTTATACCCATTTCGTCGAAACCTATCTTTTTAAACATATACTCCAAGAGGGTTGTAAATAGTTTTGGAGATAGTACATCCCCCTGCCGTACTCCCCTTTCAATAGGGAAATCCTGTGTGTTCTCGTGGATTTTGACTCTGGCTGTGGCCTTTTCATATATGTTTTTGATGATAGCCGTATATCTGTAGTCGACTCGGCATTCTGTAAGAGCTTGTAACATTTTACTTTGGCTTTTAGTGTCGAATGCCTTCTCGTAGTCCACAAATATAAGGAAAAGGGGTTTGTTATATTCGACACATTTTTCAATGAGGGTTTTTATAACTTGTAGGTGATCGTTAGTGCCGTATCTTGTTCGGAAGCCCGCTTGTTCGCAGGGCTGGTAGAGGTCTAGCTTGTTGGTGATCCTCTTTGTAATTATTCTCATGAATAGCTTGTACATGTGCGACAGAAGACTTATAGGTCTGTAGTTCTGCAATTTTTCTATGTTACCCTTTTTGTGGAGGATTATTATGGTTGCTCGATCCCACTGAGAAGGCGTTGTACTATTTATTAGGCAAGCGTTGAAGAGTTTACAGATGGCTTTATGTAGAGTGCTACCACCCTGTTTGATTGCTTCTATTTCGATTTCGTCTTCGCCTGCGGTCTTGTTATCCTTCATCTCTGATAAGGCAGCTTGAAATTCGTTTAGTGTGATTTCTGGGAGATCTTCTGACCCCTGATTTTGTATTTTAGGTATATCGGCCTTCACTAGTTTATCGTTAGGGTTGCTATACAACTCCGCGTAAAACGTCGCGACGATATTTAATATTTCTGTTTTGTTGGTTGTTATGTACCCTCTTGTGTTTACCAGTTTGCTGATATTTTTTCTTCCCTCTGAGAGGGTCTTTCGCAGTGATTTCATACCTTTGTTTTCTTCTATAACCTTGGCAATTTCGCTCGTGTTGTAATTTCTTACATCTTTTCGTACTGATTTTGAAATTTCTCTGTTAAGCCTCCTTAGCTCGTCGCTGTTTGATGAGTATTTATTTGAGAGTTCTCTTCTGTTCTTCATCAGTGTCTTCGTGTTTGCGCTAAGTTTGTCCGTTTTTTGGGGGCTTCTGTATTGGCACTTGGTTTTAGCGTTTTTTATGGCATCAGTAATGTTGGTATTTAGCGTTGTTACGTTTAAGTCAGCTTCGTTGTTCGTGAGTGCCAGTTTG
Organism: Polydrusus tereticollis; assembly: GCA_963920685.1. Lineage (NCBI taxonomy): Eukaryota > Metazoa > Arthropoda > Insecta > Coleoptera > Curculionidae > Polydrusus > Polydrusus tereticollis. The sequence goes on along the minus strand of OY987332.1, from coordinate 28,848,885 downwards.
GTGTCTATCTGTTTTTGATATAGTGCTACATCATTCAGTGGCCTCCATTTTGCTGTTGATTTCCTAACAAGTATTGCCCTCTCTTTGTCCAAGTTCAGCTCAATAAGTGTACGAACCATTCGATGGTCACTTCCTATAGAGAATCTGCTTAACACTGTGACATCGCGCACAATACTTTTCCTATCTGCTATTATAAAATCGATCTCGTTTTTGGTGTTACCATTAGGACTTTCCCAAGTCCATTTCTGTTGAGGCTTCTTTTGAAAGAAGGTATTCATAACATATAGGTTATTTTGCATCAAAAAATCGATAAGCATTTGACCTCTATCATTTCTTGTTCCGTACCCGTTACACCCCATGGCTATCTCGGCATTATCCTCCTTATGTCCTAGTTTTGCATTGAAGTCGCCCATCAGCAAAGTGTAGTGAACAGACGTTTCGCCCAATGCAGTGTTGATTTCATCGTAGAAGGTTTCCAACTCACTGTTAGTATGAGCAGATGTCGGTGCGTATACTTGTATAATCTTTAGGGAATATCTGCTGTTGAGCCTGTAAACGAGATACATTACCCTGGGACTGATGGAGCGGAACTGTATGATGTTGGGTACGTGATTTTTGTGGATTAGGAAACCTACACCTCCATCGTTCACATTTTCTGTTCCAATGTAATGCAGCAGGTGCCCTGAGTGTAGTATTAGTTCCTCCTGTCCTTTTCTCTTGTGTTCACTCAGTCCCATTATATCCCATTTAATGTGTTAAAGTTCTTCTTCCAGCTCCTGTAGTTTTTCGGGACTTGAGATTGTTCGCGTATTCAGAGTGGCAACGTTCAGTCGTAGTTTATGGTAGCCTGTCCTTACCCGGTGATTCTTCGCACCCTCTGCCCGACGGTTTATCCGGCCGCTACCTTGATCGGGAACCGACGAGCTGCCGGGGACTGAGGGCCGTGCTTTCCTTGTGTACATCATCATTTCATCATTTACGGGGAGTTTAGCCAATACTCCTACCACGCAGGCCAACGCGGGTTGGTAGGGAAGACATTCATTTGAAATTTCATTTCCTCAATTTCAGTTCAAACAGTTATACCGCTGTGACTCGGTCGTCAGAGCCTCGTCTGTTGTCTAGCAGGGTGCACCACGTGCAGGTGAGGTTGACATTTGGGTTAGCATTTTGTCTTTTTATTTTGCTTTCACCCCTTGCACCCCATTGGAGGCCTATTTGGATATAATTCATTTAAAAGTTGACAATCCTGATCTTGCGATCTCTTCATATTTCCGTAACCGCTAACTATTAAAATTTCAACTGGTTGTTTCTCATTCAGATGAACCATAGTCTAAACAGATTAGAAATCAGACAACAGAAAATTGAAGAGGAAGTCAAAATTGACACCTCTTAGGTCGCTGTCATGAAAACACCTTGACTTAACTGGTGGGTATTAGGTAGGAATAATTATAATTAGGAAGTTTTTCATGTTTGAGCTGTCATTATCTTGGAAGCGCTAACAAATTTGAAATACAATAAATTCAGAGTTTTCCCAGTAGAATCCAAATATGCAATCAAATGCAGCGTGTTTTATTTAAAAAAAGTAAGTTGGTCTCTATGACAACCAAACCAGAAATGACAGAAGAAAATCATGCAGGTAGAAATGTGGGGAATAATTTACTGAACAACTTTCATAAAGGTCACCTTTTCGTATACGAGGTAATTCAAAAGTTACGGGCATAATGCGTGACATTTTTGCCACTCTGTATAAATAACATACTGAATATGAATGTTACCATGAGTTGATGCGAATTGTCAGATAATTTTATGAATTAAGAAACGCTGTTTTCAGGTATCGAATCTAATGGGGCACTTTTTTTGTCAAGAAACCCAAGTAATGCAGAGTTTTTAGTTTTTTGCAGCAATCCATTTTCAAACAGTGGGTAGGGAGGGTGCAAATTCATGCTGAAAACGTTTCTTTAGATCTTCTTGGGACTTGTATAATATAATTCGGTTAAACAGTTCATTAGTATTTACGGAAGATGACTGAATATTTTTACAATAATAGTATTTTTTAAGTTTGACGGTTAGGACCATTTTAGTGAACTAGAATGTTAAAATCTAACACTAAATTAGTTTTTACATCTAAGAACTGTGAAAGTTGAAATGTTTCTAGAAAAAATAAGTTCTTTTAACTTTCACCTAACTTTTTGAATATTTTGAACCTTCTTAGGTCTCTGTGGTTCGCCACTACCTACATTAATAAAACTAGTTTCTATACAACAGTTTTGTGTCGAATTTTATTAGCTACCTTTTTTCTCTTTCACTTTTTTCGCAAAAGTTACCATAACCAGATAAGTTTAAAAACTCAAAAAAATGTACATTGTGGGGGGGGGACTTGGGCGGTATAACTGCACTGGCCTATAAAGGGTGCACATTATTAAAGTCGGTGCAAGTGGTTATAATGGTTTGTGGTAAGTTCACATAACATTTCTTTCATTTTATCGCCGCAAAAATCTTAGTTACTACCAATTTGTTCACATGTCTATTTACGGAGAATTCCATTCACAGAAGCCGGCAGATTTTATACTGGTACTGCTGCGAAATACTTTTACCCGGCTGCTTATTATTTATTGTCTTATCGTTGAACATTAATATTCAGATTATAAATCTTAACTGCTTGATGATGCTACTGCTGACATGGCACAGTTTACAACATAAACCTTATTTCAACAATTATAATACCACCACTAGGTTCTTGCAAATAGTATAATTTATAGCATAGGTTGTCGTACGCAAACAGTAATTAAAACTCTACGTTATAGGTAGCAAGGTAAATGTTCTTGAACAAAAATTGTATTTATAAGTTTATTGAACCTATGTTGTAGTTTTTATAATGATTTAGGATACTTGGTTCACGAAATATTGTAACACATTTACAACTAGTTTTTAATACCTATAAGCATCCATGGCATTCAATCCAAACCACATTATGTGGAATCTGAAAATGGAAAAGACAGAAATGCCTAGACACCTGGGAATATATCACCTGAACTAATAAAATATGAAACAACATATTTTTTATTCTGCTTAAAAATTGTAAATCACATTGTTTTTTATTTAGCAATAACAATACAAAGTAACAAAATCTTAAGCCGGGTTACTTAAATTGGTGATAAGCAGTTATATCTGGCTGGTCCTGGCGCCTCATCAAGCAAAATTATCCAATCATCCACCAGGCGGGTCCTTTGAACAGCATTCAAAATGGAAATGGTGTGACAACTGAAGATGTTAAAAGACCCGAGATTAGCAGCTTCCAAATTGACTTCTGCAATATAAGTGGACTGAACACGAATACCAATGCAGTCCATCAATATCTTCAATCTACCAAACCTCATGTACTCGCACTAACTGAAACAAAGGTCAGATCATCGATTAGCACGGTCAGCTATTTATATCCTGTGTACGACTTCCAGTGATATTTCTTGTCAACGAGAGAAGACACTCGAGCCTAATGAATTTGATGTAATATGGTTTAAAATATCAACGCAGAGAATTACTAAATTTATACGCTGCCTTTACCGGCCGCCAAACGATACCCATTATAAAGACTTGTTCTCCACTCTTGCTAATTCTATCGACTTTTTGCAAACCCACCATTCCAATTCCGAATTTGTCGTCCTCCTATTTTTAATGACCATTTTACTAGCATAGCTGAAAAGATTAATTAATAAATATAACAGCCCAATAAATAGATTTAAAAAAAAATTATAGTAAGGAAAATAATTTAGCAAATATGTACATAAGGAAAACTAATAAGACAGAAGTTTTGGATATTATAGATTCATTCAAATCAAATTCAGCACCTGGTTTAGACGGTATAAAATCAAAACATTTAAAAATAATTAAACATACTGTTAGCCCTTATATGGTTTTATTAATTAATAAATGCATCGACTCTGGAATATTCCCTATAGAGTTAAAGATTGCTAGAATTATCCCAGTATAAAAATCTGATGATAAAAGTGATTTAAATAACTATAGACCTATTTCTGTTTTGCCAATATTATCAAAGTTTTTGAAAACATGTTACATGAACGGCTATTATGTTTTTTAAATAACATATATTTTATTAGCGAGAACCAACATGGGTTTCAAAAGAAAAAAAAAATACGGAAATAGCAGTTATAGAATTATTACAATTTATTTATAAAGAACTGGATAAGAAAAAAATTATTAGTTGTTTATTTTTAGATTTTCGTAAAGCCTTTGATGTAGTGAGCCATAATATTCTTCTTGAAAAACTGAATAATATAGGTGTAAAAAAAATTGTTTCAAAATTATTTACAACAGAGATATCAAATTACGCAAATTAACGGAATTCAAAGTAGTAGAAACTTAATAAAATATGGGGTTCCTCAAGGGTCAGTCTTGGGACCACTGCTATTTTTAATTTATATAAATGGCATTATTTATTTAAATTTAGGTGATAAAATTTTATTATATGCTGACGATATTGGTATTTTTTTATAACGAAAATGAAATTAATAATATTGAATCTATGAGAAATGATATTGCAAATTAAAAAATGGTGTAAATATAATGATTTCTTTTTAAATGAGGATAAATGTTTCTATTTAAAAATAGGAAGACTGGAAAATAATAATTTACCAGATATTGAAATAAATAACTCAAAAATTAAAATAGTTAAAAATTATAAGTATTTAGGATTAATTCTTGATAGTGATTTAAATCTTAATGAACACATTAATGAACATATTAATGAACATATTAATCAAAGGAAATTAGATAGGTATTTTTAGAAGAATTTCCTATTATTTAAATACGAATACAAAAAAATTACTGTTTTATAGTTATGTACATAGCAACTTATTTAGCATCTATATGGGGAGAAACTAAAAAATATAAGAAATTGCAAAGGTGTCAAAATAAAATTTTTAAACATTTAAATAATTATCCATATGATACAAATACTGAACTCATTTATAATAAAACAAAATATTTCAATATCAAAGACATAATCTTACACCAAAAAATATATATAATACACAAAATTGTAAACAAATTTATTTTGACAAGCATCAGCTTTATTAAAACAACAGATATACAAAATTATTATAATCGTTCTAAAAATCTTTTTTTTTTTTATTCTACGAGCACAACAAGGCATAAAAGTGCTATAACTCATAATGGATTAATTGAATACAACAAAATTCCTCAAAGTTTAAAGGCAATAAAAAATAAAGTAACATTTAACAAACATCCAAAAGCATATAAGTATATTGAAAAAAAAAAAAAAAATAATAATAAAAATTAATAAAAATGAAAATAAATAGGGATTATAAATATGATTATATTTTTTTAAGGAATCCAATATTAAATCTTTGTATTTTCATAGGATTCAAAAATAAATATCTTTTACCATAAATGTTTACTTTAACACTCCTTCCAATAGCCAAAAGAGCTAACGCGGACAACCTCTCCTGGCCAATCGTGTTTCTGGTGTATGTTTTTATCCGCCGCAAGCACGAAAAAAACCTCTCACAGGATGCCGAGTTCATTGGAATGGTAAAAATCAAACGAAAAAGTTCAAAAAGCATAGGGAACACACTTTTCAAAGATTTATGTACAAAAACGTCAGCTCTTTCTTGAATAGTTTTGTTTCTTGAAGTTTCGAAAAATTATTACTTAATAAGTATTAGTTTTTACAAAAAAAAATAACTAAATCATAAACAGAAATTAATAGAAATATCATAAAAATTGCTCAAAATGTCAACCACTTTTATGAATACAAAGATTTATACATCGAAGAAAATTAAAACACGCCCTTTGCGGAACTTGTTTATCGCCCTTAAGAATATTTATTGCATCTTGAATACGTTGCCATAGTTGTTCTGCGTTATCTGGAGTTGTCCTGTAAACCAGTATCTTAAGATGCCCCCATAAGAAATACTCCAATGGAGTTAAATCCGGAGATCGTGGTGGCCAATTTACAGGGGTATTACCTCTACCAATCCATTTATTTGGGTACTGCTGATTCAAAAAGTTTCTAACATTTAATGCAAAATGTGATGGAGCTCCATCGTGCATAAGCCACATATCTCTCCGAAGTTGTAAAGGTAAATCTTGTAGCAAATCGGGCAATAAATTTTCCCGGTTAATCTTTGTGAAATAATGACAATTTAGAATTATTCCATTAATTCTAAACTCGTTTTGAAAATGTTTTACCTTGATAGCATGTGGATTTTTATCCGCATAAACATGTTCATTATTAAACTTTGTAATCCCTCTTCTTGTGAAACATGCTTCATCGGTAAACAAAATATTGTTGGCAAAGTTAGGATTCTCTTCTCTCTGCCTATGAAGAAGCCGGCCAAAAACCAGGCGCATTTCAGGATCATTAGGTAAAAAATTTTAAACTGGCATCTTATGGTATGGATATAGCAATTGTTCTTGCAGTACTTCATGAACGATATCTTTGGACACTCCTTTTTCCCTACCTAGCCTCCTGGTGCTTATTTCTGGATCTTCTGCAACACGTTTTAAAATGGCTTCCTCGACTTCAGGAACCTCTACAAAACGCTGTCTTCCATTATCAATGGCTTTAGGAGTAAATTGGCCGTTTTCCCGCAGGGGTCTTTCAACAGCAGCAAACGTCGGGTGGCTTGGTATACGACGATTTGGAAACCTTTCGGAGTAGACTCCTGACACATTCTCGACCATTTCCTTGGCAATACCCAAATAACAATACCATATCGGTATATTCTGCATTAGTGTATTGCACCGCCATGATAATTCACGACAATTAAAGTTTTCTAATAATTAATGCAAACAGATAAAATGATTGAACGTAAGCAACAATATTAAATGTTACCAATTTGACAATAATCTTATGTTGTCAGATGAAACTAATAATAACCAACAATAACAATCGTTTGTGAGGTGTAAGGTCGTGTTGTACATACCTGAAAAATACCGCGCGAACAAAAAGCAGATTATAAGAAAACAGTTTTTTGTAGTAAATAAGTTGGTTTAATCTAAATTTTAAACTTAAACCTAAAATTGGCGTAGAAATCAAAAACAGAAAAATTCTATAAAACCCAAGTACTACGTCCTAAAAATTTCTCGAAACCCGTCAGAGAATTCGAGTCTTATCAAGAGTACCTTTTTGGTAGCAAATGAGTTGGTTCATCTGAATTTGGTGCCCAAACCCCTCTTGTTCCATTGGCATAGGTACCTGAAACAAGCAATTAGTAAAAAAACCCAGGTTCTACGCCCATGGACTGATATTAATCAGAATTGTGGCATGGGTATAAAGCCGATGCCAACGTACCGAATTTCGGCAAAATAGTATGAGCAGTTTTTAAATTTATCCAGAAAAACGATTTAAAAATTGTCACTTCAGCGCCGTCTACCACCCAAACTAAGCAACTTTGTATTAAGGTAAGTTTACTTAAATCGGCTAATTTTGGCCTGAAGAATATGTTGTAGGTTTTTGCAAAGACCTTTTACAAACACCCTGTATATAACAGGTCGGTACATTAGACGAAGCCATTAAATATTAAATATAGGAATACTCATGCTAGAAAAACCATAGCCAAATACGAAAAGACTGGATTTTACCAAGACCCGATTAATTTCGTTAAAGTAACCTATCAAATTCAATCAATTTAAGTACCAACTTAAACGGCGTCGACGCACGTCAATTATTTAAAGAATTATTTCCGAATCCAAGACTTATCTAACGATGACCAGCCAAACAGTTGAACGAAGAAAGAAAAGGAGTTAAAGATTGGATCTAACTTAGAAAACGCACATTATCTCATACAACCATAGCCAAAATAAATAGCTTATTTTGAGACGATAAAATTTCAACGAAAATCTAGTGTCTCATTATATATATCATTTAGAAGTGTAGCAGTCACAGAGAAAACAGAAAAACCTTATAAGTCAAAGATATGGACTTTAAGACACGAGCAATAGGAAGATCATTAAAAAAATCAGAAACTGAAGAATAAGAATAACATTTTTAGTGGCAGCTAAGCATACTATCGGAGATCATATTGGGATTAATCAACGAGAGACGGAGGACAAACTGTTGAAACAAGACCGAGACGAAGATGGTGTAAATGAATTGACAACCAAATAATGGAAAGTGGTCTCGAAGTTGGCCTATGGGAATATTCAGCATCGGATGTCGTACTAAATATAGATATATTGATATGGTATGAAGTCTATGACGTCATATTATTAAAACCGTAATTAAATATATACTTTGCTGTCCCTGCAAATTTTAATTGTTCGTTAAATAATGTACTATCTAATGTAATATGTAAGTATTTTAAATATAAAAAATTTAAATACTCTACATTTTTATATAATAGGCTATTGTTAATAATTTAACTGAATTTTTTCAACGATTTAGCAACGTTTTTTATTGTTAACTTTATATGAATGCGAAAATCAAAAATTAATTGTGATATTGATAAATTGTAAAATCATTCCTTTATTTATCAATCTAAATTAAGTCTGTCACAATGTTTGTTAATAATTTGATTACTTCGTGTAATTAAAATGATCTGAAAGACTGATGGGAAACGATGGGATTAATAATATCATACAGTATACTCCATCTAAAGTCCATTGAATCAACAAAGTAGTCGCTTGGTTGATGCTTTATTATAAAATTTCGTTGTAAATACTGCTAGATCTAGATACCTCTCGAAAATCATCCAAAGATAGCCTGATTGTATTCCTAAATTTCATTATCTAGAACAACAGTCCGAACATAGGATTCAATCATTTTCATCAATCAATTTTTTTCTGTTGCATGGACCCCTTTTCCAGCCCAAATACTGTGTGACAATTTAACTCTGGTTGCAATATTTGACCTGCACATGACTAAGACCTTTTGCACCTGGCTACGACATTTTATACCTGAAGGCAACATTTTACACCTAATCAAGACATTTTTTAGCTGATTGGATACTTTCAAGTAGGTACCTGGACAGCTATGTTTGTTTTTGTGTCAATCTTTTAAATTTATTTTCTATAATGAAGAAGAAAAAGGGAAATATATTTAATGTCGCAATAGTTTTTCATATGTAAATTGTTTTTATTACTGTCCTTCTATCAGAGGCTATAAGTGTTTACATTTTAACCACTTGACAGAGCTAAGTTCAAGAGAAGAGTAAGGGAGGAAGTAAGATTCTTATGTAAATGGGTCAAAACTGACCAGTAACTTACTGAATTTGCTTGAACTTAAATTAAGGATGTGTGCAAGACGTAAACAGTAAATTGTTATTTTGTATAAATAGTCAGTAGCGTAACTAGAAGAACTAACGTGTGTTTGAGATTAAGCGCCGGAGGCAAATATTTTTTTTTGGAGCAACGCCCAGATGTCAAAAATTCACCTATTTGCCGCTTTCTTATGTCTCAAGCAAGCCTGGGTTCACGAAACACTCGAGAGCACTGTAGTTCCGTCACTGTAAATAGTTACATTTTCGGTTTATTTTATAGAGAGCATGTTTTTTCATAAGCTTTGTTTGGTACTTACATCGGCATTAATAAATTACAACAATATTTGGTTTTCAATGAAATTTATTGCTTTTTTCTGCGTAGTTTGCATCTCTAATCTCTAATCTGTTTTGTAGTTGGCATCTGCATAGGCGTAATTCGGGGGTGGCAAGGGCTGGCAGTTGCCACCCCAGAATTGTTGAGCCTGTATTTTGCCACCCCTGAATTTTGAAGAAAGTCTAAATAATTTACAAATACCTAAAATTGAAAAATACAAGTCTACAATAGGGAATTCTTTTAACTTTATCGATTCTCCATTAATCATGCTTAGTTTAGCACAGAAAGATAGCAAGTGTTTTGAAAATTTGTAAAGTATGAACTTAGATAAAAATAGGGAAAGGAAAGAAAGTCAAAAAGTCCTTCTCCACTAATTTAATAAAAAAGTCATCAAAGGATCAATTTTTTCATATTAATAAGCCTACATGTTTCGAAGGTAGTGACCTTCATCCTCAGGAGACAAAAGAAATGTTGCTGTTCGTATTAGCAGGAGAGAAAAATGTTGGTGGAAGGTGACGTTGATGGAGCTTGTTTTGGTTTGTCACCCTTAGTAGCTTATGAAGGAAAATAAGTTCTTTCTATGAAGGTCTTTATGAAGGGATGTATAAAGAGGGTTTGTGGAACACTCTAATTTATATCATCATATTTGTTTAATAGAATAGAAGAAAGATTTTGTTAGAATTTAAATACGATTTCCATTTTGTTGAAGTATACTGTACATAAAATATTTGATTTTAGGTATATAACCTCAAAGGTTTTTGATTACGAGTTATTGGGCCTTAGGTCTCCAGTACCCCAAAATTATAAAACAATTTTCAAACCTTTATAAATGTGACTTCAACAAAATGAAAATCATACTTACATCTAACAAAATCTTTCTTTCATTCTATTAAACAAATATGATGATATGAATTAGAATGTTCCATAAACCCTTTTCCCTTCCCTTCATAAAAACCTTTATAGGAAGAACCCCATTTTCCTTCATAAGCTACTAAGGGTGACAAACAATAAATTTGATCTAAATTTTATCTAACGTTTCGGTATGCTGATTGCTTTCATCAAGTTTCGTTCACTGCTTAATACATTTTACAATTTTTAAAGCTTTATCAACGTCACCTTCCACCAATATTTTTCTCTACTGCTAATACTAACAGCAACATTTCTTTTGTCTCCTGAGGATGACTTTTTTTCCATTTCCTATAATTTTAACTCCACTTGGAGAATGGACTATTTATTTAAATTAGATAGAAATATTTGAGTAGAAGACTTTACGTAATGAAATAAGGAACATTAAATGCGTGAGTTTTTCACAAAGTTGTTCAATCACTGCACGGAAATCGCTGACAAGTGCGAGTTTAGAGTCGCCGAGCTGTCACGAAAGGGCAAAATTCTCTCAAAAATTGAGAGAGGGAGTGAAGCTCCATTTAAATCTGAGGACATAGAAGCCACGCTTTAAGAAAACAACCTAGAGGTACCTAACCACTTAGGTGGAACTGATGTAGACACAGCCAGTGTACAGTATGTGTGTAAATATTACAATTTAGATGATGAACTTCCTGTCTGAACTGAGATGTTTTTACAAAATGGAAGAATCAAGAAACAAAACTATTCAAGAAAGAGCTGACGTTTTTGTACATAAATCTTTGAAAAGTGTGTTCCCTATGCTTTTTGAACTTTTTCGTTTGATTTTTACCATTCCAATGAACTCGGCATCCTGTGAGAGGTTTTTTTCGTGCTTGCGGCGGATAAAAACATACACCAGAAACACGATTGGCCAGGAGAGGTTGTCCGCGTTAGCTCTTTTGGCTATTGGAAGGAGTGTTAAAGTAAACATTTATGGTAAAAGATATTTATTTTTGAATCCTATGAAAATACAAAGATTTAATATTGGATTCCTTAAAAAAATATAATCATATTTATAATCCCTATTTATTTTCATTTTTATTAATTTTTATTATTATTTTTTTTTTTTTTCAATATACTTATATGCTTTTGGATGTTTGTTAAATGTTACTTTATTTTTTATTGCCTTTAAACTTTGAGGAATTTTGTTGTATTCAATTAATCCATTATGAGTTATAGCACTTTTATGCCTTGTTGTGCTCGTAGAATAAAAAAAAAAAAGATTTTTAGAACGATTATAATAATTTTGTATATCTGTTGTTTTAATAAAGCTGATGCTTGTCAAAATAAATTTGTTTACAATTTTGTGTATTATATATATTTTTTGGTGTAAGATTATGTCTTTGATATTGAAATATTTTGTTTTATTATAAATGAGTTCAGTATTTGTATCATATGGATAATTATTTAAATGTTTAAAAATTTTATTTTGACACCTTTGCAATTTCTTATATTTTTTAGTTTCTCCCCATATAGATGCTAAATAAGTTGCTATGTACATAACTATAAAACAGTAATTTTTTTGTATTCGTATTTAAATAATAGGAAATTCTTCTAAAAATACCTATCTAATTTCCTTTGATTAATATGTTCATTAATATGTTCATTAATGTGTTCATTAAGATTTAAATCACTATCAAGAATTAATCCTAAATACTTATAATTTTTAACTATTTTAATTTTTGAGTTATTTATTTCAATATCTGGTAAATTATTATTTTCCAGTCTTCCTATTTTTAAATAGAAACATTTATCCTCATTTAAAAAGAAATCATTATATTTACACCATTTTTTAATTTGCAATATCATTTCTCATAGATTCAATATTATTAATTTCATTTTCGTTATAAAAAAATACCAATATCGTCAGCATATAATAAAATTTTATCACCTAAATTTAAATAAATAATGCCATTTATATAAATTAAAAATAGCAGTGGTCCCAAGACTGACCCTTGAGGAACCCCATATTTTATTAAGTTTCTACTACTTTGAATTCCGTTAATTTGCGTAATTTGATATCTCTGTTGTAAATAATTTTGAAACAATTTTTTTTTACACCTATATTATTCAGTTTTTCAAGAAGAATATTATGGCTCACTACATCAAAGGCTTTACGAAAATCTAAAAATAAACAACTAATAATTTTTTTCTTATCCAGTTCTTTATAAATAAATTGTAATAATTCTATAACTGCTATTTCCGTATTTTTTTTTTCTTTTGAAACCCATGTTGGTTCTCGCTAATAAAATATATGTTATTTAAAAAACATAATAGCCGTTCATGTAACATTTTTTCAAAAACTTTGATAATATTGGCAAAACAGAAATAGGTCTATAGTTATTTAAATCACTTTTATCATCAGATTTTTATACTGGGATAATTCTAGCAATCTTTAACTCTATAGGGAATATTCCAGAGTCGATGCATTTATTAATTAATAAAACCATATAAGGGCTAACAGTATGTTTAATTATTTTTAAATGTTTTGATTTTATACCGTCTAAACCAGGTGCTGAATTTGATTTGAATGAATCTATAATATCCAAAACTTCTGTCTTATTAGTTTTCCTTATGTACATATTTGCTAAATTATTTTCCTTACTATAATTTTTTTTTAAATCTATTTATTGGGCTGTTATATTTATTAATTAATCTTTTCAGCTATGCTAGTAAAATGGTCATTAAAAATATTTGCTTGTTTTGCTTCATCCGATATTTTTCTCCATAATTATCAAATTGAATGTTCTGATTAAATAACTTTTTTTTTAAAGTTATTCATCTCTTTTAAAACATTCCAAAACTCTATATTTTTAATTGAAAAACTAGTCCATACTTGCAGTGGAGTTTACGTAATGTAAATAAAACGAGAATGTCTTCCTCCACAAATTTAATAATAGTAAAATTATTGCTCCCTACATGTTTCGGGCGTCTAGACGTCCATCCTCAGGGGATACTAGAAGGAATTTCATCTTTATAAAACTAGTTAGAATCATGGTGAACATTGACTTACCTATAATCGAGTTGACTATAAAAACTTTTAATGGTTGCCTCAAATTAATGAGTACAGCCAAAATTGTGTAGGAACCTCAGAAATTGGGTGGACATGTGAAAAATTATAATTTGTATATTTATAGAATGAAAATTTTTGTGAAAATATAAGAATTGAATAGGAAATATATTATTTTAAAAAGGTGCATTTTATTTTTGATGATGATTTTCTAGAAAAACATTGTAGTTGTGAAGAAAGAAATTTAAAATAAAATTTTTGGAGGCATGCTTCGTGTTAATTTAAAAAAAAAATTGAAATTTTTTATACCAGAGGGGCTATGCCCATGGTAATATATAAATTACGAAATCATTAATAAAATGTTTTTGAAAATTTTAATGAAAAAAGAACTTTTTTTTATAAAATACAGAAATAGTGCTAAATCACCACCATGTTCACTTTACACACACGTGTCTCAGAGTGAAAGAGAGTAGGTAAAGCGGATATGACATCACTTGGATGTCAGCTGTTAGAAAATGAGGTTTACCTAAACTCGATATTGGATTTAAAAAATCATAACTTCAACCAAGACACAAACACTAAATTGTTGCATTTCTGTAGCAAGGGCAACACATTGGACTTGCTTGAGATTATGGAAATAAACCAAATTATCAGAGACCCAGATATTGTCTGCGTTAATGACCAAATTATTCACAACAGCACACATTTTTTCAATGCTTTGAGTTTCACCAAATAATCAAGCTCTTACTATCTCTATTTTACTCTTTCCCTACCCAAGGGAGTTCAACTGTTCTTTTGATTTTGTCAATCCTACCTTGGCTCCCTAAGAATTTTCTATTCATAGATATTAATTGTTTTTGCACATCTATGACTTTGAGACTGTTTATAGGCTGAGGTTTTCATGTTTCGAGTGTATCATCTAGTGTTAACTATAGTGTTTACCCCTTGTGCGACTCGCAAATTCAGTGCAGTTTAGTGCCCCCCTCTGAACATTTTAACCCCAATTTTATAATTCATTGACAGATGTCTGGTGTCAGTCATTCTTCGGATACTCTGAGCGTCAAGTGACCACAACTTTTAAACTTTGTTCTATTGAATATTGACATACTCTCATCGATTTTTTAAATCCAATATCGAGTTTAGGTAAACCTCATTTTCTAACAGCTGACATCCAAGTGATGTCATATCCGCTTTACCTACTCTCTTTCACTCTGAGACACGTGTGTGTAAAGTGAACATGGTGGTGATTTAGCACTATTTCTGTATTTTATAAAAAAAAGTTCTTTTTTCATTAAAATTTTCAAAAACATTTTATTAATGATTTCGTAATTTATATATTACCATGGGCATAGCCCCTCTGGTATAAAAAATTTCAATTTTTTTTTTAAATTAACACGGAGCATGCCTCCAAAAATTTTATTTTAAATTTCTTTCTTCACAACTACAATGTTTTTCTAGAAAATCATCATCAAAAATAAAATGCACCTTTTTAAAATAATATATTTCCCATTCAATTCTTATATTTTCACAAAAATTTTCATTCTATAAATATACAAATTATAATTTTTTACATGTCCACCCAATTTCTGAGGTTCCTACTCAATTTTGGCTGCACTCATTAATTTGAGGCAACCATTAAAAGTTTTTATAGTCAACTCGATTATAGGTAAGTCAATGTTCACCATGATTCTAACTAGTTTTATAAAGATGAAATTCCTTCTAGTATCCCCTGAGGATGGACGTCTAGACGCCCGAAACATGTAGGGAGCAATAATTTTACTATTATTAAATTTGTGGAGGAAGACATTGTCGTTTTATTTACATCTATATTTCTAAGTCTAATTTAACAAAATTTCTTTTTAATAAATTTTACTAAATTTCTTACTTTAATTTTTAATTTAAATAATTTATTTTTTAAATAATTTTTCATTGAATACTTCTTAAATAATTTATATATTTTATTTCGTTCTGAAATAAGATCTGCAAGTCCTTTTGTAAACCAACCTTCACTTAAATTAAAACAATATTTATACTTTTTTATTATTGAATTTTTATCAATTTCCTCCTTTATAATATTATTTAAAGATTCAAATGTTATATCTGATTCATGCAATAGTTTTAATCTATCTTTAAGTGTTTTATTGGTGTTTGTAAAATTTGTAAATTTAACTTCATATATCTGTTTTGTAACATTTTGTTATAAAGAAACGTTAGCAATGTTCATAAATATTATTTTATGGTCCGATAATATATTATGATCTTCAAGTTTAATATCAACAGACAATTAATAATCACTATTAATATGGTCACTAAATGAATTTGATTTATTTAAAATTACTCTCGTTGATAAATTAAAGTCATTAATTATTTTGAAACCATTACTATTTAACATGTTCATATAACAAATATTTGTATTATTTCTTTCCAATATATTTATGTTCATGTCACCTAACATAAAAATTTTTATATTTATGCAATATTGAATCAAAATCATTTATTAAGTTTTTAGTGTTAGATGATGGTGGCTTATAGGTAACATCCGTATTAAAATTCAAATCTGGTAAATTTATAATTATAAATTGATAATTTTCAGATATTTTAATAGTTTTTATGTTAAAATTTATATTATTTTTTAAATAGATTGCTATACCTCCACCTCTTGTTTTACGACAACAGTGTACAGCGCTATAACTCCCAATGAAAAAGTATCACTCTCATTTGGATATAACCATGTTTCTGTTAGTTACTGATGACTTTAATTCAAGCCAAAAGAGAAGACTTGATTGTGCGTAAAAATAACTTGCGTATGATGACATTTTTTTTTTGTATCGTGTTTATTTGGTTTTTCCTTTTATCACAAACAAATTGGCTTAAGCACACATGATGAGTGGTTTAGTTAATAATTCAAGTCATTAAAAATTATTATAAAAATAGTGTGAAAAAACTTCAAAAACTAACAACTTTAAAGCCAGTTTTTAAAAAAATTTCGGGGGAGACCCTCGGATCCCCCTTCCACCTGAAGAGGTTCCATACCCCCCTTCCCCCCCCCCCCCCGGTAGGTCTTGCCACTATAGTTAAAATGCTGAAATGACGCCTATGGACATCTGCGTGACAAACTAACACGGGATGAGTTTTCCATTACATGGCATTAATATGTTTTCCTGTATTAATGTACCCATTATTGATACTCAGTTGTAGTGCCGATCCATCTAAATTCTGACCTTTTTTATCTCTTATATCAAGTCATAAACTGTTATAACCCATTATTATTACGAATTTTAAGTGATTGTAGGTACGTTGTTTGTTGGCAATCGACAAAAATAATAGATGCCCGCACGCATCGTGATGTTCATACATATTGTTTAATCATCTTTTAAAGCCTCTAAATGTTAATTACCCATTTAAAAATTATTAAGGACGATTGAATTCGACTTTGTCTTAAACCAACCTACATCTTCGTCTATCCAAGTGTGTAATCTTGAATGTTTAATTATATGTTGTATTAAGCGAATTTTAGATTTACTGAAATCGGAAGAAAAGCATTTACAATGAACTAATGATATAAAATTTACCAGTTTCGTATTTTTAATTGTGTGGTAATAAATACGTTTTATGGTAATTTTATATTGTCAATTTGAAGGACATTTTTACATATTTAATGTATATAGTATTTGAACGATCCTTTGATGTAATATTTTGAACCCTTAATCAAAATGTGACACAACTCATAATTAAGCTTTTTTGAGGTTTAATCATAAAACAACCTAAAATGATGTTATTCATTAACGTCAAAATAGCAATTTTGCAGTTGCAGAGTTCTACTTGAATGTTGGAAGTTATACAGGGTGATTCACGATGATGGCGTATTAGACATTTCGGGCGATCCAGTCAATGGAATGATGAATATTAGCGAGAAGGTCTCCTGTTGATCTAGACTTAATTAAACCACACCATACCATACCAAAAAGATCTTAAGCCGTTAGGACACTCATAAAGTTTGTCTTTGTTCATCCGGTTGTGTGCTTCTTTGCTTTGGTTTATTGTTTGCTTGCATTGGTTTTGAGCGTTAGCAAAGATGGTACGATTTTCGGCGGTTGGGTTTTGACGCCATTGTCGGTAGAAATAAGTTTTTGATTTAACAGCGCGTTCGCGGTTTTTGGTAAACCGAAGCCAAAGTCAAACTGGCATAACCTATACATGTAGTAAGTACGTCGTACTCCCATATTAAAAAAAAAAAAAACACTTCTTATTTATGATATTCGGATATTTCTCTTTATTCCTTATTCGATAATAACATCTGAATGCGTTTCGATCCAATCGAAATAGGAAGATACTTTGATAAACATTTGCGGGGAAAAAACAGAACATACTGGATCTGAGTAGAAAATGATTCCAGCTTGGTAACCTTCTGCAATGAGTGGTCCGCCAATATCTCTGTCACAAATACCTAAAAAAACAGATAAAATCACCCAAAATAACTAAACAGCCCTATGATCAAACATACAAGTTAACTTTTAACTTACCGTTTCCATGACAACAACCGAAAAAGCCTACCTGTTAATTTCTCACTGTGGTTGAAAAACAGGTAATTTTAAAGTTAGCGTCTAGAGTTAACTTGTGTGTTTGATCATAGGGCTGAATATCAGTTAAACAAGGTCTGTTTCTGAAAATTGGGTAAATTCCGGTTGGCCTGCAGAGTATACCGCTTATGTTTACTAATTATTATAATAACTAACTTAAAACAGAAACTAACTAGAAAATGCTGCGTTGGATATTTATGCAATATCTGGCCTTATCAATTGAATGAGTTAAGACTAGAGTCTTGTCTTTTTTGGAGCGAAATAGAGGATTATCTTCGGCTCAGTTCGGATTTTAGAACAGTAAGAGTACCTCTGATGCAATATTCGACTTTCTTGAATAACTGTACTGGAGTCTTAATGATGCAGACGCTGCCGCGGGTATTCTGTGACTTGTCCAAAGCCTTTGACTGTGTATGTCATGGGATTCTGCTGCGAAAGCTTAACGATTATGGCTTTAGGGATGTATCGTTGAGGTGGTTTGAGTTCTATTTCATGGGGCGAAGACAGGTGATTTTAATATTATTGGCATGACAGGGATCAGAGTCGACTGAACGAGATTATTAATAATGATATCCTCAAGGTGAGTGAAAACGTGGTGCGACTTAAACTTATTGTCCTTTAACATTAAAGAAATGAATGTTCTGTCATTTAAGTGCCCTCTCACTAAAATTTCAATAGAAAAAAAAAATATTAACAATTCCTTGTATTCTAAATTCTTAATATTATACATTGACAATAAGCTGTCGTTCCACGAACATATCCTTAATCTCTGCAGCAATTTGGCTAAAGGTTGCTATACCTTGAGGATTATTTCTAGAGAGTTGGATGCCTCTGTATCGAGAATGGTTTACTTTTCTGTAATAGAGTCGCACTTAAGGTATGGGATTTCCTTCTCGGGAAATTGTACTCGTGGTAGTTGGAGCAGGATACCGTGGACTCCTGTCTGCCACTGTTCAAGTCGAGTGAGGTCTTGTTCTGGTATGTGATTGTGTTATAAGTTCGTTGGTCGAAATGTTTGTACGTCTGTTATAGTCGATTATAATTTTCAAAAATACTTCGTTAATTGCCGGTGTACGAAAGTCGTCGTGAAGTACACGAATCATTGTGTACCTCGAGATATTTGCGATCAGTTCGAGTGTTCTGTTCTGAATAACCTAAAACGTATTCAGCTCTGCTCTGCTTATGTTACAGCACGAAAGTGCACTATACCTACTCTGCCTTAAGAATATCAGTAGCGAAGACTACGAATTTCAGGCTTGAAGATAGCCAACCAAACATACACCTTAATTGACAGGATAGATTTTGTATATCAACCTATTTTCTTCGAATTTTTTTTGATTATTTTTAAGAGAAAAAAATTAGTGCAAAATAAGTAGAGTAGAGATAAGAGTAAGTGTTATCTGTTGAAACTGGTGTTTACATTTTTTAATAGACAGTTTCGCGAGGGAAGGGGTAGAAGAACTAATTGCCAAAACTGTAGAAATGGCCGGGTAACATACTTAAGATTTGTGTTTTAATTTCAGGTTTGTTGACGCCATCATGCAAGTGTAGGTATATTCTAACCAAAGTCAATTGAAGCAACAAAATATACCTGACAAAAGGTCTCAAGGCGCGGCTCCCACACTTTGATAACTGTAAAGCGGATTTTTATTCCGTTTCAATTTAGTGTCATGAGTCTAAGTCAGAACCTTAATGAGCTAAATGAGCGCAATGCAAGCTGAATATTCTAACAATAGTATCTTTAGAAGTTGTATTATAGTTTGAGCTAACAAGACAAGACATCCTTAATTTTAACATAATAAAGAAGACCTGCTTTCTTGTGCCTACATATTCCTTATGAAGGGAGTGTGTTTAGGTTAATTTCAAGGATCCTGTTTAAGGGAATTAACTCTGATATTAAAGGAACAGACTCAGTTGATGCAGAACAAATACCGATGCACGTCATCAATCAGCTGATAATTGTAAATTTGTAAGAAAACACGAGGAAATTAAATTTGGGCAAAAAGTATTAAAACTTTATGCGATATTAAATTTACTACAAATTTAAAGTATTCTTCTTTGGTACAAGCCAACTTATAGCAAATATTTTGTTTATTTAAGCTTGTAAAAATTAATATAATTTAAATTTTACTGGCCGATAGTTGGCAACACAACTGTAAACAGTGCGGTGGTGCCAGCTCGTTTGTTGGTTTGGTCTGACGTTTCATGCGAAACTTACCTTAATTATTCGTGGTTCCGTGCGCCTATTTTTAACAAAAACTGCAGATCTTTTCATAAATAGCATTAAAAAACTTTGTTTACTATTTGTGAAACATGCCGAAGCATTTAGGTAGTCCGTGCAAAGAGCTAATATCTTTTCTAAGAAGCTATTTTCAGGAAGAACTTAACAACAATGGTCTATTGTTACCCCTTACAGCAGTACAGAGAAGTAAATTTAAAGAGTTTGTTAAGGTCTAGATATTTTATTTCTACTTTACTAACTTTTAGCGTGTAGCAGCTGCCCTAAATTTGAATATCAACACTGTAAGCGCAATTTCAACAACAGTTAAGGAAAACCAAATTATTAGAATTACCTTAAAACAAACGTTCTAATTCAAAGAGCGTTGTAAATGTGTGAAGATTGGACATAAGTTCTATCTGTGACTCTGTTTATGGAATGTACGAAACAAGTAAGTTGTATTATTTAAAAATTATAATATCTTACATCGGTTATTCGTAAGCTGTAACTTTTTTTAGAACATCATGTAACTTTGACAACTTTAAGTAAAAAATTAAAAGACAGAACTGTTTGATGGTTGTCTTTAACTCTTTAAGAAGCCTTTTTAAGAAAATAGGCTTCGGATGGTAAAAAGATGAACTAAGGCGAGGGCGTATGGAACTTTCCCATGTAGCTTTCAAGCGAGTGCTATTTTTGAAAAAATATATATAAAAGAAAAAGAAGCATTTTTGTACCAATTCGTTTTCTTGGATGAAACATGGATTTTTCAGAATGGTACCAGTGGTCGATCTTGGCAAGATGAAAATAATAGAAGTGTTAGAGCTACTAAACTTGATGGTAAAAGGTATTATGCAGTAAACAAATATATAAACTATGGGAAATTTTTGTAAATTTATCTTGTTTTTATGAAAATAAAAAATGTGTAATTCCCTCACTCGGATATTTTGGTTACAATCTGACAACACTGTCGATAACTGACGTTACTCGAAGGGTATGATATGTGTCGGTTTTTGTTTTGCAATGCATCAACTATACAGACTGTCCACGGATAGAGTTTACAATAGCACAAATGGATGAAAAATTTCATTTTTCGGGAAAAAGTCATTCTTGATAAAAAGTTTTGCTTGTAAAAAAAATGCAATTCACGAAGAGAAAATTTTGATTTTTTTATACAGGATTCGAAAAAACTTCAAAAACTGATTTTTCTCCAAGAGTAAACTACCTTTATTATTCATTTTAGACCAAAATGCCCATTAGAAAACTTATTTAGAATAACGTTTGTAATTTAAATCCGAGATTTAAAATAAATCTTTGATTTATTTAGTTTTTTCAATTTTTAGAGGCAAATGAAATTTCTTTTCGGATAGCATTAGTGGTCGAAATACATACATTATCAAGGACTTTATATCTTACAGAGGGGCATCAAAAAATTTCAAAAACTGATTTGTGGTGAAGAAATATGTATTTTGAATTTCACAAATGAAATGACCCCGGAAATATCACAACAAAGTCTTAAAATAACAACAAATAATAATTTTATAATTTGATATTTAAACATCCCCCCCCCCTTCATATTCAACACATTTTCCAGCTGTAAACGAATGTGGTCAAAACTTCTTCGAATTTCTTCAATGGAAATTGTTTGAACAGCTTCAACAATTCGCTGTTTTAGAAGCTGTGCGTCGTTCTCAATTGGACGAGAGT
This sequence comes from Polydrusus tereticollis, assembly GCA_963920685.1. Classification (NCBI taxonomy): domain Eukaryota; kingdom Metazoa; phylum Arthropoda; class Insecta; order Coleoptera; family Curculionidae; genus Polydrusus; species Polydrusus tereticollis. Next base: position 28,826,897 of record OY987332.1, on the reverse strand, counting down.
ACACTAATTGTTTGAGGCGCCCCCAAAGATAGGCATCTGAAATAGTTAAATCGGGACTCCTTGGGAGCCACAGAACCGGACCATTCCGACCAATCCATCTGTGGCCAAATGTATTATCAAGCCACTCCCTCACTTCAATTGCGAAATGTGCAGGGCATCCATCTTGTTGAAAGTACATTTCGTTCCTAAATTGGAGAGGCAATTCTTCTAGGTTGTCAGAAAGAATGTTTCCAACATTTCAAGGTAACTCCTACGGTTACACGTGTTTTCAAAAAAGTATGGGCCAATAATGCCATAATGTGAAATCGCACACCAGACATTTACTTTTTTGTAATATTGTCTTCTAGCAGGAATTCTAAAACGGGGAATATTTTTGCTACAGGATCTAATATGCGCAGAAGACACTTTCCCGTTCTTGAGCTCGGTTTATTAATGAAAGGGTAGGATTGTTAGCAACCGACTGCAATACGATTAGGGAAGCTGCGTCATTCTGATCATAGTTTTTTTTTTTTTTTAATTGGAAACTGAACCAATTCGCTGAAATTTTCTTAATAATTTATGAAGTCCCATTGTTGAGACGTAAACGTTAGGATATCTTTGATTAAATTTCTCTATCACAAAGTTGTAAGAACATTCGCCCGCACCGTAACATTGAACTAAATAAACCCTTTGTTTTAAGGTCAACATTTTCAAAACACATCAAATTCTATTTGACAAATTCAAATTTGCCCCATACGTAAAGCAAAGTAATAAAAAGTTAAAAAAATTTCTTGTTTTTACAAAAGATGAATTATGAAAATAGAGTTTAATAAAACTTTTTATTAATATTTTTATTGAGCAGTAAAATTTTCATTTACTTCTAAAAATTGGAAAAACTAAAAAAATCGAAGATTTATTTTAAATCTCGGATTTAAATTACAAACGTTATTCTAAATAAGTTTTCTAATTCGCATTTTGGTCAAAAATGAAAAATAAAGGTAGTTTACTCTTGGAGAAAAATTAGTTTTTTTGAAGTTTTTTCGAACCCTGTATAAAAAAATCAAAATTTTCTCTTCGTGAATTGCATTTTTTTTACAAGCAAAACTTTTTATTAAAAATGACTTTTTCCCGAGAAATGAAATTTTTCATTCATTTGTGCTATTGTAAACCCTATCCGTGGACAGTCTGTATAAGGCCTGATTAAAAATTTCAACGGAAGCAGAAACAGCTTTAAGAAATACACCTTGTTCTTTCCCATCTGATACTTATCAAGCACATCCAAGTGTCCCTAACGATACAATTTATAGCTGCAGGTTTACCTGTGAATGAAAAAAATTTACGAGCCCCACAAAGTTGGGTATCCTTATCAAATATGGCAACTTCTTTGCACTTTTTATTATTGGCTATGATTATTTCGGAAAAGTGCAGAACATCTGGATCGTTGTAGTAATTCATTTCCGTGGAACCCCACCCACTTATCCGTGCGGTGGAGTTGACCAAGTTATCGTTCGCCTGTTCTCTGGAACCTAAGCTGACTGGCTGGATCGCTGGTGTGTAGGTTATGGGCTGTGGAAGTTTGACGAGACCGATGTTGCCAGTGGCACGTTGCTCTAAAATATAAATAATGTTTGACCAGTGATGAGCGGATTCATAAAGTTTTAAATTTAGAGCCTGTCTAATTTGACAGTTTTCTCAATTGGCAGCCATATCTTTATACATTGTTCCAAAACAACATAGATATTTTAAAAGTCGGTTACTAAAGTGAGTTTATGAGCAAGAAATGAACAAAAAATCATATAAAAATGTGGCCTTAAATCCATGCCTTTCAATGTTTAATTATTTACTTATTTATTAAAGTACGAATAGGATGCCTGTTGAGAACACGCTGAGTGTTAAAGCAAAGTACGCCACTGATGGCATTCTTGGAAGTCTAATTGATGTATATAGTGTATATATAACGCTTATGTAGCTATCGCACGATGCAATAACAAACGCTGTGCTGTCTGCGTTTTTTATTAGTTCATCTCTTTTCCTCACGTATACGTCAATATCCAAGATTCATCATAAAACCCACATAGTAACAGCGCGGCATTGTTGTCATATGTAATCAGGCGCTTCACCCAAAATAATCACCTACCAAGCTGCGTGAGGAAGGGAGACAGACGCGAGAAGGGATGAGGCAACGCAGCCTCCAGACGGTCGCCAAGCAGAGTTTGGCTAAACGCAAAAAATATAAGTTTATCAAGGGGACTGTTCCCCGAAAGTTCGGCGGTGCATGTCGCACGACTGCTTTTAAAAAGTAAAGCACGTCACCGAGTGGAAATTGTCCACATTTCTTGTACTATGTAGTTAAAGTTAACAAAAACAAAGTTCAACAAGTTAATACAATGTGAAAGTATTAAGTATTATGGAAACGTATGTGTGAATGCAATTTGAAGTGTAACTAGTAATTTGATGTAGTGTATTCTCAGATAGTGGGAAGTTATTAAGTGAATATTGTAAATAAAACGTTAGTGCTACCTTACGAATAAAATGCTGTTGGAATTAAATACAGTGTTTTATTAAATCGACAGATCTACACCAGAGCCAGCTACTCAGCCTACGGATACACAGTAATAACAAACTAAGTATTAAAGGCTGAACCATAGTTGCTTTTAAAACAATGCCTACAGATCAAAGGCCCAAATGTGGTACATACACAGTAAAAAATATCCACCTGGTAAAAATCATTTCTGGAGTGGTAAAAAAAGTAGTGTTAATGTTAACACCGGGATCAACATAATTTACCACATTTTTACCCTCATATGTGACCAAAGTTGTTGTATTAAATTTGCCTATGAATTTTACTCTCTAAGAAGGTAATTTTGTTGAATGGGTATTATTTATTTCATTTTACACTCTATCAGGAAAATTAAATACAAAAACAAAATTAATAACACCATATTAGCGTGTAAATAAACCCCGCTAGAAGATTATTTTAACACATTGAGTGTAAAACTTATTCTTTAATCGGTTTTTTACACGGCCCCGGGTAAAAATACCTAAACCCGTGTTACCGAAAAGACAGGCGGCAACAAGTGGTGTGAAATTCTAGGAATTGACAGATGACGCCGACGCTACATACAAATTCAACTTTCAAGTCAGTCTAAGTGTGCTCTTTAAACGTGATGTAGAATAATGTTATATTTAAATTAAAACGTAGAAACAAATCAAAGTTTTTCGTTTAACTTTTAAATGATTCTGATATGAGCTTATAATATAAATGTACTCCTTTTTTATATAATTACTTAGGTACCTACCTACATATTTTAATATTTTACTTCATAGATCTCTAAATAAATATACGATTAAAATAATACTCGTCACTTTCATTCTTTTATATTGTTCCAAAGCATACTTTTATTTAGTTGTTTAGTGTTCTAAGTATACCTACATATATTATTTATTATGTTATTTGTTTTGTTACGTTTAACAATGAGGTACATTAAACGTAGATATACACTGCGTCCATAAAGTCTTGCACAAATTCATTTAAAATTCAGGGGCTTACTTTTTTTAAAAACGCTCGGACACGTCAATTAGTACTTTTGTTTGCGCATTTTTTAACGTAAAATGTTTTTATACAGGGTGTCGCACGTATGAGGTATGAGGTCATCAAGGATTTTTTTTTAATGGAACACCCTGTATATTATATCAATTTTGAATTCTATGATGAACACTTAACACCTCTGGAAATCACGGTTTCCGAAATATTGACGTTTGAAAATTTATTTTAAACACATTTATTGATGACCTCATACCTCATACGTGCGACACCCTGTATAAAAACATTTTACGTTAAAAAATGCGCAAACAAAAGTACTAATTGACGTGTCTGAGCGTTTTTAAGAAGTAAATACCTGAATTTTAAATGAATTTGTGCAAGACTTTATGGACGCACTGTATATATATGCATGTTTAATTTAGTAAATTGTAAACTATATATTAGGTCTGTCATTTTGTTTAGCTAGTTATAATAATAAAGCCGGCTACGTACGATGAGCTATAATATAAAATATATTATAGCTCACATATTAGAAAAATATCGCTTTGCATTAAGAAGTGCAAATCGCCGCGCATTGATGCTATAATATATTATATCTATATCCCGACTATACCAAGCGATATATTTCATGTCAGAACGAATATGCTTTCCGAGCGCTGCCCGCCAAGAAAGCAAACCAGCGTTGTTTACATGTTTTGACGTGTTTTGATAAGATGTGGTTAGATAACCAGAATCTTGATGTTTCTTTTTGGTTACTAACCATAATTGCTAATAGATTGTCGCTTTCAGCATCTGATTCATCTTTTGATGAGCTATCAATGGTATCTAGCAATAACGAGTCATTAAACTTCACTTTTGCCATTTTCGCACCTACACCATATAGTTCACTGGATCAGTCTTACTATTTTGAAAAATAAAAAATATATATTCTAGTCCGCTGCAGTAATAATATAATATAATATTATAGCTCTTTGCCAAGCTATAATATATGTTATATTATCGCTCATCGTCCGTAGCCGGCTTAAGTGTATAAAAAATCACAGGGTTTTCCAGTTCTGTTGTACCCATCATTTTGTTTATAAATAAACGATAATCAATACTCAATATTTTCATTTATTTAACAAACCTTTTCCAAGCGATCTGAAAATTTATATATATTAGGGGCTACTACTTTCGGCTTTGATTAATTCATTCAAACATGTATCAAACTAAGCAGAGGTTAATAATGTAAAACATCTTGAATGCATAATTTTTTACATTTTAATTATAAACGCCCGGTTAGTTTCATACGGGATTAAATGACTTAAACAAAATGGAAAGTATTCTAGCCCTGGGTAGATTATTTTATTACACTCACTATAGTAAAGTCACACCCAAATGAAATAGAATTTACACTACAATAATAATATGATATTTACACTAATTAATCACAAATTGCCATTGAAAAATGGTTTACTTACACCTCTCATTATTTCTTTTACACCCTAAAAGGATAGGTTTACAATCTGTGAGTTTAATTTACACTCGATAGTGTAAATGTACCTACCCATAAATAAGAAGAATTAACACTCATCAAAAAGTAAAAAAACCATTCAAAAATATCTTTTTACCAGATATACTGATTGGTTAATATACCCTATTGAGTGTGATCCTATATGTACCATCATTGAGTGTTAAATTTAACACTCAATTTTGTGCTGTGCACAAATTACAACGTGGTGTACATATTAATCAAATGACTCTAGCCATTAGAATAGCATTAAATGCAAGTAAATCTATAATTTTGTCTAAAAAAATTTAAGGATCAAAAATCGAGGATGACACAATATACAAATTTACTCGCTCCTTAATAATTAAAGGAGGAATGAGACCTATCTCCTTCACTAAAAATCCAAATACAGGCCAGATACTCACAAATCTTGAGGAAAAGACTGAATTGTTTGCAGACACTCTCTGAGAATAATTCAGTAAATTTCCTAGTAACGATTTAAAAAGAGATGGTATAATGTATATAATAATAAATAATATTAAGTATAATTAATAATAATGTTATTTGATAAGGCGTTTTCAAGATATTGTATTTTTTCCAAATCAGTGTTTGCCCCCACTACTTTATCTAAAGAGTTACAGAGAAAAGTCTTCAAGAGAAATTATCCCGAATAGATGAAAAATGTATTTGAAAATATTCTTAATATACCCTATCTAGGCAAACTGTAAAGAAACCCCTTTTTGTCAACTTACATTTAGTAACGCGCCCCCTAGCGGGCATTTAACGAATTTTAAAATAAAATTTAGCAACTTCTCTTGGCCGTATTTGCTGGCAATATTTTTTTGTTGTTCTTGAAAATTTTACATTTTGGGACACCCCCCCATATTTAGGTTACCCTGTAGCTTATTACAGAGAAAACAAATGTGCTTTTTGTAGTTTTCTACGTAGAATCCAGTGACGTACTCAGATTTTTCTACGTTTAATAGTTTCCGAGAAAAAGAACAAACTTGCTTTTTTTAAATGAGTCACCATATATATTTTTTAATAATATAATATTGTTTATAACAAGCTTCTCAGCAATATATACAGGGTGTTCGAAAAATAGACGGAGATATTTTAGAGGGTGATTCCTTGTTAAAAAATATGAAAAAAAGTTTCTGTAAACATGGGTCCGGAACTGCAGAGTTTTCAAGAGATACAGGATGTTAAATAAAAAAAAATAAAAAATGAAATTATTAATGTCTTAAAAAATATTTACTCGATTCTGTTGAAATTTGGCAATGTTATTTGTTGTATTAAGAGGCTAATTTAGCCTTAAATAGATTGAAATTATTAAGTCCAGTGGCGTCCCGGGGGGCACCTTAGCAAATATTATTGTCAAAAAAATGTACGCCACTACCTTCTCTGTAACTAAAATATTTTTGAAATTGAAGAAGTAGTCCATTCTTGCAGTGGAGTTGAAATAATATGAAATAGAAAGCTCTTAGTCTTTCTCCACAAATATTGTATTAAATTATCAGGTGTTAATCACTGATAATGAAAGAGGCAAAGAAGTTGTATTTTTAGATGCTTAAACAAACAAAAATATTTTATGTGAAATAAAAAGCTCTTAGTCTTCCTCCATAAATATTGTATTAAATTATCAGGTGTTAATCACTGATAATGGATTAACACATGATAATTTAATACAATATTTATGGAGGAAGACTAAGAGCTTTTTATTTCACATAAAATATTTTTGTTTGATTAAGCATCTAAAAATACAACTTCTTTGCCTCTTGTATTTTTTTCCTATCTTACTTCGTATTCGAGAAAAAAAATAAAAACCATTTTATTGCATGTCACTGGACAAAATTGGTTTATCATTCAGGTTCGTTAAGTCATTTTAAAACACCTAAACCATAGTAAAAAATCAGTTTGTCCTAAATATGGCAGAAAATGGAAACTTTGAAAATAACGAAAAATACAACATACTCGTGTCCATTGTAATGAAAATGTAGATGAAGCATTAGAAGAAAGACGATAGCCGATTAAAAGAATTTTTCTAAGGATGAAATCAAATTTAATTAAACACGGTTCAATTTTCTAAACCTCGGCCTTAAATCTACAACAAGGAAAACCACGAGACTGATGAAATAAATGTTTTAGTTTCAATTGAAACAAATCCAACTAATTCTTGCAGAGCGGTTAAAGGTTCGGTCGGAGTAGTTAAATCAAGAGTTCGAACGGTCTTAAGAAAACACAATTTTAAGCCATATAAATTCCACCTAGTACAATACTTACATCCTGGTGATGCACAGCGCCGTATAGAGTTCTGTAATTAGTATTTACAAAATATCAAGGGGAAAAATAATTTTGAAAGAACCGTTATATGGTCCGATGAGGCTCATTTTACCAGTGCTGGTATATTTAATCGGCATAATACGAAGTATTGATCTCAGAATTATCAGCATGTAATATTTTCACTTGAACGGTAATGCAGGTTCGGCTTTAACGTTTCATGTTTCTCACTAGGAAGCGAACTAATTTATAATATATTTGAAGGCAGCCTTAATGCAAATAAATATTTGGAAATTCTAGAAAACATTGTATCGTATAATAGAAGACGTGCCCTCAGCGGGTCTCAATACCTTGCATCTGCAACAAGATGGAGCATCCGCTCACGATGAGCTAATTATCAGGGCCTACTTAAATAATATTTTCCCAGGCCACTGGATTGGAACTAATGGACCTATAAGATAGCCACCAAGGTCACCCGACCTGTCGGTTTTGGATTTCTTCTTGTGGGGATGCCTTCAAAATAAAATTTATTTCATTCAATTCAATACCAAACAATTACAGATTTAAGAAATGTCACTATAAGAGCATTTAGGGAGTTACAAACGCGGCATTTTAATTTCCTAAATCCATTAAGGTAAATAAGAACTATGTATGAAACATGTCTAAGGCATAATGGAGAACAATCTGAGCAATATTTATGAGAAAGTTCTATACATTTTCAGCTTTTATTTCTAATGCTTTATGTAGTAAAACACAACTCGATTGTTAATATTTCTACTGAAATATAACTGCCAATTAGATTAATGAGTCCAAAATATATTTTTTCTGTAGTAATAGTTTTTTTTTTTTAAATACCCGTCATGTAAAACAAATAATGTAATTTAATAAAACGTACATTTCGTGCTTAATATTAAAAATAAAAATAAGGTACTATACACTGATCAAAACGAAAAAGGAGCCACTTACTTAATTTAAAATTGCATTAAGTAGAAACTAAGAATGTATGTCAACCCAGAAGAGACATATAGTTTTATTATATTAGTTCCACACTGTTTAGTAATAGGGAAACTCGAATTGATCCGTTGATTTACTTAAATCAGATATTTGTACCGGAATCTTTTTTTAATGTTCCAACTACTATAGTTGAAGTTAAGGGGATATTAAACACTTTGAAAAACAAAAATGCTTCAGCATAGGATAACATTTCTTTAAGGGTACTTCTTCACTTGCCGGATGTTGTTTTGCAATTTTTGATAGATGCTATAAACCACTAATTTGAAAGTGGAATCTTTCCCTCATGCCTGAAGATAGCAACTGTCGTACCTTTGCACAAGGGCGGAAATTGTGATTCTCCAGCAAACTTCAGGCCTATCTCTTTATTGCCGTCTTTGGCAAATGTGGTGGAGAAGTTGATTAGTGAGAGAGTTCTGGCTTTTCTTAATAAGCATAGCCTACTGTCTTCTAGAAAGTTCGGATTTCAAAAGTCTAAGAATAGAAGTGATGCAATTTTCTCCTTTCTGGAGGACCTGTATAATATGGGACTTAACGTCGGTGAGTCGGCTGCGGCAGTGTTCTGTGATCTATCGAAGGCTTTCGACTGCGTGGATCACAGGATACTGCTAAGTAAGCTTGAAGTGTATGGTTTTAGGGGTGGAACGTTGAATTGGTCTCAATCATACCTTATGGATCGTACTTAAAGCGTAATATTTAGGGAATCATTTTCCAAATATATGGAAATTAGATCGGGAGTACCCCAGGGCTCCGTGCTTGGACCCTTGTTATTCCTGATCTATGTTAATGACTTGGCAGCTGTTCAAGAAAGTAGTAAGTTTACGATCTTTGCAGATGATACCACAATACTTTGGAGACACAAAGATGTTGATTGCCTCCAAATTGATGTAAACAATGATTTGGGAAAAATTGAAAAGTGGTGCGAATCAAATTGTTTGTCTCTAAATGTTTTTAAAACAAATATCGTAACTTTTAAATGTGACCTCAATAATACAGTTTTACATAGTCAGAAACTGCTTAATCAAATTGAAAATAGATTTTTAGGTTTTTTCATTCATAATAAATTAAAATTGTTACTTATTTGTCAAATTGAAGTAAAAAGATTGCATCGGGGTGTTACGCTATTAGAATTATTGCAAATGAGTTGGATGCTTCCACTACCAGAAGTGCATACTTTTCTCTAATAGAATCGCAGTTACGTCATGGTATTTGCTTTTGGGGCAACTGCTCTCAGTATCTTTTTTACACGGTGTTTATGTTGCAGAAGAGAGCTGTTCGGTACATGTACAATGTTAAACGTAGAGACTCATGTAGACCATTATTTGTATCAAACAAAATTGTAACACTTTCCTGTTTATTTTTGTTAGAGACTCTATGCCTTATATTTAAAAAATATCAAAATAAACTGTCCATCGTGTCTACATACAACACACGACAGTATTTTGTTCTAGGTCTTCCAATACCAACATCAGCTCAAACAAAAAATTCAATTATTTTTATGAGCAAAAAATTTTTTTCAACCACCTTCCATTAAATATTAGACAGATACACAATGAAAAAAAAATTTAGAAAAGAAATTGAAAGTTTTTTGTTGGGTAAAGCATATTATACCCTAAACGAATACTTTGAGGATTCCTCTAATTAAATTGTTTATTTGGAGATTATGTATGTTAACCTTACTTGTTCTTTAAAAATTGCTCTATGGTTATTGCTGATTGTATTTTTATGTCATTTCTGATTATCATGTGTGTGTTTTAGCGACGTTTACAAATGTTTTCATTGCATTTTTGTGTTTAAAAAAGTTTGTATGAATATACTGCGTTCGATTTTAAGATATTGAAGGTGTTGAGGAATGGGCTAGGGACTACTTTGAAATGTGTAAGCTTTTTGCTATTTTTTTTAAATGTATTGATGTTACTATGTTATAGAAAATATATACCGGCATAATTTTATAACTATTACTGTTTATTACGTGAAAATTACCTTTAATAATTTATATTTTAGATCTGTTTTGTATTCGCTTTGTCAACAAGAGTCTTGTATTCTTTGCACAATAAAGCTTTTTTCTATTCTATTCTATTCTATAAATGAAAAAAAGTAGTTCCTATCTTTGTTTTTCTTGTATTCGATAAAAAACCAAAACATGATATTATAATCATAAAAAGAATTTGTTTAAAACTACGAACATTTTTATAAGTGGCTCCTTTTTCGTTTTGATCAGTGTATGTTTCTGCGAAGCTGAAGCTTGTTATAAACTAAATTATATTAATAAAAAATATATAGGATGACCCATTTAATAAAAAAGCAAGTTTGTTTCTTTTCTCGGAAACTATTGAACGTAGAAAAAATCTGAGTACGTAATTGGATTTTACGTAAAAACTACAAAAAGAACATTTGTTTTCTCTTTGATAAGCTACAGGGTAACCTAAATATGAGGGGTGTCCCAAAATGTAAAATTTTCAAAAACATCCCGTATATCGAAAACAAGTGAGACTAGAAAAATTCAGATTGTGGCATCTCTTGTTTCACAAAAGAGTATCACAGCGCTGCGAAAAGCGTATTCTTCTATCTGTACTTATAACGGAGATACCTCGTAAAACCATCGAAAACTGGACACCCTGTACATTGAAATCAAAGCATAAACCGCTTCTTAAAATATCTTCTTGTTGTTTTGGAACATCCTATCTAAATGAATTATAATTTTATTATTTCACAACTTACTGTTTTTCAAACTTTCATGGGTGATAATTTCAGTAGATTCGATTTCAATTCTATTTTCCTCCTTGGACAGACTAACATTGTGCGCTCCTAGATAGACTGTGACTTTTTGATTGATCCTAAAACATAACATTACCTCTTGTACGCATCGTAAGAAAATCAAGGAAAATAAGATTGAACATCAATATATTTTACCTACACTAATATCGAAAAGATTTAAAAACACAAATCAATAAATGCAACACATACCCATCACGTTCCAATGTACAATAACCAGCTGTTAGAACGTAGTTTTGAGATATCAGAGACCCTCCGCAATTCCATTCTTCCAAGGAGTCTTCAAATTTTAAATAAACCTGGTATGGTATTGAGTTTGGCTCAGCCGTCTCTCCATGTACGATCTTTAATTCTGGCTAATAATTAAAAGATATTTTTTTTATACAACACAGTTTCCAAAAAGACGTTCATACCTTTGGATAGCCGGATACCAATAACTCCAGTGATCCCAGCAAGAATACCACCTTCAAGAAGAACATCTTTAAAAGAGGTGTATTTTAATTTGTTATTGTTCTTACAACTACGCCAGGTACCTATCTATCACTACGCTCCAGAAATAAGATTAATAATACACACCACATAATATTTATCAAATTTTAAAGTGGAGCCTTATCTTCCAGATTTGAATAAGTTATTATTGTTCAATATATGATAAACATGTTATTTTTGACATTTCAAGTGGTCAACAGCTAGATACCCTACATAAGCACAGTCTAATGTCATCTTAGATACATAATATATTAAACCTATTTTAGCTTCTTTGTACAGTTTTACGGCCATACAGTGGTGACGCATGTAGGCTTCAGCTACACCAAATATTAGGATGTCAAACTGGCATTTCCGAGGTTACCATTGCTGGAACAATTGTCGTTATTAATTTTAACCCCCCCCCCCCTACCCGGGGCGTGACTTTTGGACGCAGGCGTTTTGGCGTCGGCATTTTGGCGCCGGCGTATGGGCGCAAGGCATTCGGGCGACGTCCATTTGGGCGTAAGGAAATTTAGGCGCCAATGAATTTCTCACTGTCGAGCTAAATGAATTAAAACCAGAATGTATTATTTTTTATTATATTTATTTCAACAAAGTTAAAGAATATAATAGGAATCTAATGCGGTATATTATCATGAGGTTTTGGAAAAGGTATTGACAAAGTTATTAAATGTTCTGATAAAGTACATTTAATGTTATTAATATATACATTCATCTATTCTATTAAGAAATTATGCGCAATTTCACGAAGAAATTCTAAAGTTGTTCTATTATTATAATTGTGTACAATATTTTTTATTCTTTCGTCGGGCAACAAATATTTTCTTCTTTTAGCCGGTGGTGCATCTCCTCTTAAAAACTGCTCATAACTGGTATCTATTCCTTTTTGGACCGTCCTCAGACCGGAAATAAATCTCCATATGGAAGGGTGGTCCATATCTAACTCCGTTTGAAGTCTCTTGTGGGCTGCTTCTGCAAAGTTATTGGTCCTGGGTTAATCTGATAAAACTCTGCGGTACACATTCCAGATTTCTGGTGGGAATAATGGTCTCCTTCTGCCTCCAGTTCTGAGAGGTCTGCCGATATAATTATCTCCAAACCAATTTACTAACGACAGGAGGTCTTCGGGCACTGTTTCTTCCAAAACTACGATAGCTGCTTGAAGATCAGCTTCCGGGACAAATGCGAGGGCAGTAACATATCTAACATTAAGTGCAAACTCCGGTTCTTCATTGTATTGACGTGTCAGATGCAATTCACCTAGTTTTTTCTTGATGTTTACGTTAGGAAACACTGAAGTTATAGTGCCAAAAACCGCGGCTTCAAAGTCAATGGATATTGTTTCAGGGTTGAATTCTGACCACAGCTCTCTAAGGCATGTAAAAAGTTTCTTATATGTGTCACGCTGTTTTTTGGGTAAAAGCGCATAACAAATTGGTAGCACAAACCCATCACGTGCAACTAAAATTACATAGATTTGGGAGAAGGGTGGTGGTGCTTGTCTGAATGTCCCATCCATAAAAATCGATTTTATATGTCGGGTAAAAGTAATGTTACTTTCTTTTCCAAATACAAAAAATCTGTTTGGATCATCACGACCTGTGTCCAAGAGCAAAAATCGTTGAAATCCATGTGAAGCATATGCATACCGTTGGTAGGACTCTGGGATTTCCAACAAATGTAAAGTTATTGGACAGGGTGGAACTGCATCTGATTTTGAACGTATTCACTGAACACATCTTCTAAATGCGTCCTTGTTTGGTAGGTGTCCTTGAACTGCAGGTCCAGTGCTTAATAATACGTGGTTAAGAATTTCTATAGGCGCTTCAACGGTTTCTAAGGCTCTTTTTCTGATGTCTTCTCTAATTTTTGAAACTTCAAAACTTGCTGGATCAACATCATGATTATGATTGCGAATAATTCTTATAAATGTATTGTCTCTCCCAGTGTGAATTCTTCCTAAGCAGCCAAGATTTTTCTTCAAACACCTCCAGAACTTCTTTGAATTATCCTTGCTTTCCTTATCGAAGATATAGGAAAAACCTTCATAGAAAAGTCTTTCCTTTCCTCTGTTCGTTACGGAACTTTTGGTTGTAGCCATGATTTAATAGTAGTGTTTGCTCTAACAAATCAAGGCATACACTGAATATTGACATTGACATCATTGACAATATTGAAATGACATTAAATACCTAAACATTCAATATGACTTTTAATTATTATTAAGGGTAAAAAATAAAATATTATTTAGGAGCTTATGCTATAAACACATGAATTAAAGCTTATGGTTAAGTAAATTCTTGGTATAATTTGTATTAATAATAATGGCGAATGAAATTAAATACCTACCTTTTAGGTAAATTTGGTTTATTATTTATAAAGGACAATTTACAGATGCATTTTTTCAATGCTATTTTCTCTCTGAAAGTCATAACCTAACGATAGGCGCCCAAAAGTCCCGGCGCCAAAAAAACCTACGCCCAAATGTACCGCCGGCGCCCAAAGGCCTAAGCCTAAACTCCTGCGCTCAAAAGTCCTGCTTCACCCCCCCCCCCCCCTCCCGCTCTCTCCCTGTATATTACTAACTTGATTTCTATGTGAGCATTGATATTCATTGCGTTAAATTTAGGGTAAGGAACAGAAATTATCTTTTATCTCGGAAAGAGAGAGTAAGAGATAGGTATATGACAGTATGGACCAACCTGTATAGTACTACCACAAAAAGAATTAGTTAGTTTTATGTGACGCCATTTATAAGTTAATTTACGGTTAGCATACATGAGGTCTTCACGGAAACCCTGTCTATAATAGGGAAGAATTAAGCTAATAATTATTGTAATTTTCACTGTCTTGCTTTCGCTTACGACAAAACCACAAAAAAAAAGTCTTACAGTGTCGTAGATTAAAGCAGATTATATAGACTTTTGTTTTCTGTAGGTAATAGACAGCCTAAGTGATGACGTCACAAGGGGCGTGTTTTAAAAAATATTTCCAAACAAAAATAAATTGCATTGAAAATCCCATAAGAGATTTTTGCAAGCATTGGTACACGTTTATAGGCGACAAATAAGCAATTTCTTCAAATTATTTATATTTTTGGTGATATGATTGACCCATTTACAGCCACAGATAGAGGTAAGTGTTTCCTGAAAATATTTAATCGCCATCTGAAAAAGTTTGAGGTTATCAAATAATCGGATTTATTTGGTGAATAATTATTGGTAATAAATAAATGTGATTTTAATAAACTAAATTTGATTTAACTGAAATAAATTAGAGTATTTCGTTTTATTTGCAAAGTTATTTGACTGTTGGTTGATTTGTGTCAAATCATAGAATCCTTCAAACAAATATCTTACCAAAAAACCACTAAAATAACAAAATCTAAATAACTAATTATTTAATCGAACTAATTTTTATTTAGGAACTAAATCCCGTTAATCGCTAGTTAAATCACCCAATAAAGAACTATTTAAATGTCTAGGTCATTTAAACTAAATAATTATGTATTTACATTTAATCGTTAATATAAAACAACCAAATATTTACAAATAACTAATTATTTAATCGAAGTACATTTCAAGTTAAGAACTAAATACCTTTAACTTTAATTTAAATCATTCATTGCCGAACTTTTCAAATAATTTGGTCATCCAAACTAATAATTAAGTATTTAAATGAACTCCTGTCGCCTACTTTGGGCTTTGAGTAATTTGATTGGTTATACAAAAGTGGCCTGATCATCGCGTTTTGGTCATTGGTGGTTGATTTTGTCTTGTAGAAATTTATGAGTGAGAGTGAAATCTCTTTGTTAGTGGCACAGAAGTTAGTGGTTCCATCAAAAATTAAAACGAAGATATGGGGAATAAACGTAATATGAATAATTATTTAGAAGATTGGGTATATCGAGGGGCATATCCCATATGTTAGATACTTTTCAAGGTAGGAAACTATATTTGAATATTTTAGTTACGCATGAAACGAGTTAAAAAATAAGATAAGAGGCTAAGAAAAGATACTTGTAATACCCAATTTGAAATTTCGAACACAAAATCTTTTTAGAAAAATGTACCCAGGTATTTATAAATCATGGCTACCTAGGTTACAAATAAGACAGTTTTTCTCAATTTTCACCATAATTCAATACCTATCAAACCTCCTAACGTAAAAAATATAATATAATTAATATAATATTAATAATTATTGTACCTAATATTTGCAAATTTGACTTTATTTAATTTTTTATCAAAGTTATTAACTTCTCTATAATGTTTTATTGACGTATATTTTAAGGGGAACAACAACTAATGGTCGGTTTATACAGCAAGATAACATAACATAAAAATAAAATAAGAGTTGAATCTACAGATCTGCCGTAAGACGTTTATGGAAACACATAACATAAAATAAAAATAAGAAATAAAATAAGAGATGGTTATCTTTTAAATTTTATGTTATTTTTATGTAAAAATAGTTGTGCGCGTGCGCGTAATTTGTCATAACCTTTATTTTCGGCAAAAATGTGTTTTTTTCTGTTGGTTTGCCTTATTATTTGAACACTATAAACAATTTGATAAGGTTTGTGATTATTATGGTATAGGTACTGATTAAACCATATTCAATAGCAACATTTCAATATTTCTTATTTTTATGTGACGTCTGTATAAACACGTACTTGGATAAAATAAGAACTGATTTGAATGCACATTCTGATGTATTGAAAATTAAAAAAAGGTATTTAAACCAAATAAATTTATATTTGATCTAAATAAATATAAAAGACAAGTTAAACAATTATGTACTTGAATAAAAAAACAGTCACTTTGATGGAAATCACCGGTTTATTTAAATCAAATCACTTAAATTGTTTAATTAAATAACGTTGTTGCTACGGCAAATACATGTAAAACAAAAGTAAAATAAATATGTACTTGATAAAATATATATAAATATCAATCAAATAAACATTTTGTTAACTTAACTTTTAACCTATTTACCTTAAGTCATTGACACGGCTTATTTAAGTTAGGTTAGTGTTAAGGAAATAAATATTTGCTTGAATTTTGTATCCAGTGATTAATTCTAAGTAAAAAGTAATTTGTATCAAATCAGATGATACTAATTGAGGCAAATAATCCCTTGATATTTTTCTAATACATATTTGTTTGGCTAATAGGAAACAAATATTTATTTGAGTCAACGGTAAATTTTTTTAACTCAAATAATTAATTTTATCAGTGTGCCCATTCTCCTAAAATTGTATTATATTATATTCGTAGGTATTTGTAACATATGGCAACATTTCAAAAATCGTATTAACTAATAAATAACAATGGATGGTATTATTTTACATAATATAATTACAAAAACAAGATATAATACAGAATCTTACAAACAAAGCATTTTCAAAAATAGAATAATACTTTGTCGTTATATGACTTAACCATAGTTCGATTCGGAAGATGAACTTTTATTAACATTGTTTATAATAAACGGTTTAACCATTCTCTCCATTAAAGAGTCTTTTTAAATCCACCATTTTATAAGTCGTATATTTCTGGCGACATCTGTCTTTATTTGAGTCCATATAAGTTCGATCGGGTTTAATTCGCAGTGGTAAGGAGGGAATCTGAGCACAGATATTCATCCTAACTTTGCCATTTCATTAACTACATATTTTTTGAATGCATTTTTATGTAAATTCGCCAGTACCAATAGTTGCTTTTTTAAGGAATCTAATGGAAATTCTATGTGTCTTAAACCTAAACATTCTGTTATTTCACTTTTACGCCACGCACTTGTCGGTATTTTTCCGTCAGCCTAGAGTAATAACTTGCATTATACAATACAATTATTGCATATTATGTAGGGCAGCTGCTAAAAAAGATTAGTAAAGTAGAAATAAAATTTGAAAATCTTAACATACTCTAAAGGTTTTTTTAAGAAGAGATATGAAGTTTTTGTTAAACCCATAACAACATGAACCGAAAAGAAACCAACGAAACAGGCCAACGAACGAGCTAGCGTTAACGTAGCGCCAACAGTTCTGTTGGTAATTGTCGGCCCATAAAGTTCAAATTATATTAATTATAACAAGTTTAAACTCAAAAAATATTTGTTATAGGGGGTTAGTGCACATTTACACTAAAAGTACATTCACTATCGTATGAAATTTTAATATTTTTTGCCGAAATTTAATTTTTGTTTTCTTACTGATTTACAATTATCGCTGAATAAAGACGTGCAATGGAAATTGTTTTGCATTAACTATATTAGGTCTTGCTTTGACAAACTGTTAATCAAATCAAAATTTTTGTTGCATACTTACATGTTTCGAAGGTAGTGACCTTCATCTTCAGGAGATAAAATTAGTGTTGCTGTTGGTATTAGCAATAAAGAGAAATTATTGGTGGAAGGTGGCTTTAAGATTTGAAATTTGAAAATGTATTAAGCAGTGAACGTAATCAGCATACTGAAATCTCAAATCAAAATTTTAATTAAAAGTACTTATGAAAGGTTTGTCAAGTTTAGTAGGTGATAAAAACGATGATGTTCTTTCCATGGAAGTTTTAAGAAGGGATATATAAATGGAATTGTGGGACGTTTCAATAAATATCGTGATATTTGCTTAAAGGCAAGGAAGAGATATTTGATAGAATTTTAGAGTGATTGCATTTTCTTGAAGATTCATTTATGAAAGTTTAAAACATATTTAATCAAATTTTTGGGGGTACTGGGGACCTAGGGCCCCATAACCCGTAACTACGGTAGTCTCATTTTTTCTAGAGAATTAATCAATCAAGATTGATCAGCAAATTAAAACTTTTTTAAAAAACACAAATCTTTAATTTATATACCCTTAAAGATGGAAATAGGGAGACAACACAATTAAAATGAGAACTGAAAACGTGTTCTGAAACAATTGGATTGCTCTTCATTAAATCAGTGGAGAAAGACTTCTTGACTTTCTTTCCTTTCCCTAATTTTTGTTTATGAATCGGAATGTGTATCTGAGCAGATGCAACCTTTTTGTTGGAAAAAGTTGTCTATAGGGTGTATCGGAAAACAAGTAAACAAAATAACTTTGAGGCACTGTACCGGGTGTTCTACCTAAGGGGGTAATCGGCTAAATCTCCGAAAGTAATAACACTAGGACTTTGGGAAAAAATATATATCGATAAAAGCGGCAAAGAGAAATTGCTGGAAATTATTTTCAAGTTCAAAAAATGACCGCTAGGGGGCGTAAGAGAACTTTCAAAATAGAAATGCCGATTTTCTCTTGATTTTTCCCAATAAAAATATATTAAATATATAAGCATTGTAATCTCCATAAAATTATGCCACTTTATGTTAGGAATCGTTTTTTTCTATTTTCAATAATAAAGTGGTGGGAGAAGGTAAAACTTTTTTTCTTTCAAACGCTGATATCTCTGCTTTGGATAAACCGATGTTATTCAACTTGGTCTTGAAAAAAAGCCCTTCTTTTCCTCTACACGCGGATCTATTAGCTATACCATATTGATTCTGATGGTGGCCACTAGATGGCGTTTTTCCGTAATTCCTCAATGAATAAGGATTTTCTGAAAAAAATCAAATGTTATGATATGACTTTTTCATTATTCATATATATATTGAAAAAAAGTTTGACCTTCTCCCACCACTTTATTATTGAAAATAGAAAAAAACGATTCCTAACATAAAGTTGCATAATTTTATGAAGAATACAATGCTTATATTTGTAACATATTTCGATTAAGAAAAATCAAGAGAAAATCGGCATTTATATTTTGAAAATTCTCTTACGCCCCTAGCGGTCATTTTTTGAACTTGAAAATAATTTCCAGCAATTTCTCTTGGCCGCTTTTATCGATATATATTTTTTCCCAAAGTCCTAGTGTTATAACTTTCTGAGATATAGCCGATTACCTCCTTAGGTGGAACACCCGGTACTTCAGAAAATATCAACTTTTTAACTAAAGTAAGTTGGGCTAAATCGTAATTTTTAGCCTTGTGTTACCATTTGTACTATTTGTAATTATAAACTGCCTGGTTATGTAATTTTTAGTTTTGGGCACTTGTACAATGATTATATTATCGTCTCTAAATTCAATATCATCTACTGACATATTTGTGATTTCTTCTCTGCGGCATCGGCAGGCACTATTATAGCCCGTTATAAGAATAACCTAAAATTTATATTCAAGATCAACTACATTTATTATGGGAGGTTTTTTTTGTCGTTTGTGTTTGAACGTATATCGTGGCTAATGCTGAAAAAGTTATTTTGAAGCAAACATTTTAGGAATCATTCCAATCTTGTTAACTACATTCTTATTTAATGCAATACTCAGTTTGATTGCTAGATATATTTTATCATCAGCTTGTCCAATGAAGCGATTAATTTGCTCAATCTCTAAAATTTTTGATTTTTTTGGCGTTTAACCCTCAGAAAGCCTTTTTAAATATGCCTGTAACTTTTTATATTTCGATACATCAATATTTCTATATATATTTAAACAACTTCTTAACAATGAGTATTTAGATCACATCGATAAAGCCTTTTTAATTTTACTTTCTCTGTTAAAAAATGCTATAGGGACATTTTCTGGAATATCTTTTACACTATTTTGCTGACACCATAGCTCAAAATCTGCATATTCTTTTTGATAGACATTGCGAGATTTCTTCGGTAAGAGATTATTTAAATTATTTTCCACGATTTCTCGTACTTCTGGTGGGGTATGTTTTCCGTCTTGGCTCATTTTTATTCGTTTTTACTACTACATTATTAAATAATATTTAATGATCCAACACAGCACAAAATGACAATTTATTAAAAATATGTATTACTTTTCAAATAATGGCGGCTGGGGTGACCAATTGTTTTTTCTGTAACATAAGTGTTGCCAACCTTAAAAGAAAAATAAAAGTTTTGATTGGAAATTATTAACTGCATTTTTTTTTAATTTTCCTTAAAAAATACCCAAATAGAAAAAGTATTCGTTTCATGAGACATTTTAGAGCACTCGTCTTTCAAACATACGCGTTGTGTCACTTTTACAATTAATACACTATTGTGAGAGGTGAGTTATTTGCTGTATCTTTTATTCTCAGTCATGTAGAAGTTCTTGAATAGCAAATAGCCCCCTTGCCGCCCACGGCTAAACCCATGAGACATATTTCGTAAACTTTTACTGGTTTTAGTACTTCAATCTGTAAACAACGACACTTTATTTAACTTCGTATTGTATTCTATAATGGTTCCATCAATTCACCACTATATTTTTAGTGGTCTATATCTTATTAGTCCATCAACTATATAACCTTTTCTCGCGCTTTATTGCCGGTCATTGTTTTGGATTTTCGTACATGGTTAAAAAATAAATTCAAGGTCGCCTCGATGCCATCATTACCAGCGGTTTGGTACACATACCAGAAATATTGTAATTAAAGCCGTAATAATTACAAAGCAGATTAGAAACTGCTATTCAGTTAAAAACTTAAAATTTCCGGGTGTCTATCATAATTCTGTGCTGTGCTTTTGAGGCGAGGAAATTACTTACATTTTTTAATTCCAACCCATGGAGGTAGATATCGGGAGCAAGGATATTTACCCGCTAAAGAGCACACACAAGGAGTGCGGGAAATCGTCGCATATAAGTGTGGTCAAGATAAATTCCTTTTCGAGTTTAGCTTGTCAAGTAAATGTTCTCATTGGCATATAAAAAAATATAGGAAATTGCAACAACAGCCTATAAGGGCTTTCATTTTAAAACGAACAATCTTCATTTTCACCAGCTTTCATTTAGTACCTCTAATTTAATAAATAAACATCCATATATTGGGCATTAAAAATGTAGAATCGTCCGTACCGTAGAACGATCCTCATGGGCACTTTGGGATGTGGGCTTGCATCTCTTTGTGAGGGTAAAGCAGCGTGGCGTGTACTCCAATCTTCTGTTGACTTGGTCAAAATTATGGAAACTCTTGGCAAGATTTCAGAGTGGCGTGACTAGAACACAGGGCAAGGCTGCTTTATGTAACTCTCAGTTCATCGTCTCAATATTGTGTCTGAGCGACCTACTGTCTTTCACGCAGTATCTGAGTAAAGTATTTCAGAAGACGGCGCTCAATCTTAATAACGGTATTATTCTAGTGAATAACACAATTTCCGCTAGTTTCAAGAAAACCTGGCAGCGTGCAGAGGATCTAGCTAATGAGCTGGGTCTCGAGCTGGTAATTCCTCGGATCCCTCGCGGTGGTGGACGTCAGATTTGTCGTCTAAACCATGAAATAAACTCAGCCGAAGAATACTACAGAGTATCAATCTATGCACCCTGACTAGACTTTGTACTCACAGATCGGCGAAAAAGATTTTTAGTTGAAATGTTGGACGTCTTTCAGCTACCAGTTTTAATTCCAGAGAATATTCTTAAGACCTCTGCTGGTAAAGAAGAAGACAAAGTTGGACCGCTTCGGACTGGTACTTGATGTTAATCAGGGTGTTGCTCCTTTTCTGCCATGAACGAGAGCCGCCTCCCGGAGGAAGTTGGAATTCAGCATTTAATAAGTTATTAAAATAATAATTCATGTGTTCTTTTTTCAAGTACGTTCGACCCCGTCAATTTTTTATTTTTGTTGTTAATTTTTTTAAGCTTATTTCATGTTGTGCCAAAAACAGTTTTACTGTGTTCAAGAACAAATAATGATTGTACTAATTTGATATACGCAATTACTCAAAATGAAATAAGTAAAGAACTTTGAATTGACTTATTAGAATAATAAAATTTGGTTGGCAAGTCCATCATAGAAGGGACCTTCAAAAAAGTCCAATACAATTTTGATGTAAAATTAACAGAGGAGCCAATATTTGAGGGTAGCAAAATTTACATGGGATTTCCTATGTCCAGTCAGACGATGCACCAGCCAGTGCATAATCGTCCTCCCTAAAATTTAAAATTCTTTCGAATCCTAAAAGTCTTGACCCTGTAAATTTGGTTTTAAATGAAATTTAAAATCTTTTACTTTTGCTGCAAGGCATATCCTGCCTTAACAGTGGGCCTGGGCCACCCTGTAAAACTGTTTTCTTTTTAATTTTAGGCTTATCTATGACTCCACAAGTACAACTGCCAAGTTTAAGTAAAAATTTAGAAGAGCTCACCTTAGAAATTGGAGGTAAGTTTTGGACTAAAGTCATAACGATGTCGCTAATTAATCATATTTACTAACAAATTAATTAATGTCATAAACAGGTTGTTAAAAAAATTTGAAAGATATGAAAGTATTTCTTATTAGGTAGTGGTCTAATTACTTATAGGATTTATTTTTTGGATTCAAGTTGGATACGAGATCAAAAGGATCAGGGCAGTAAATCATCTTCTCTATTATCCCTGTCAACAAGTACTCGATCATCAATTGTTTTGAGTTTTGGAATTTCAATAATAGAAAAAGTAAGGGAGCAAGTAAAGGCACTTAAAATCCCAACCAAATCATACTTGAAGTGAATCTTATTTATGTTAAGTAATGTACCTGGCTATCTGCATATTATTTATTGTAATAACCTTATTCAAATCTGATTTTACAGATTTTGTACAGTGGCGCCTTATCAAGCGAAATTATCCAATCATCCACCATGTCCAGTAGCCATGCGGGTCCTTCGAACAATATTCTAAATGGAAATGGTGTGAAAACTGGAGTTGTTAAAAGACCCGAGATTAGCAGTTTCCAAATTGACTTCTGCAATATGAGAGGACTGAACTCGAACATCAATGCAGTTCATCAACATCTACAATCTACCAAGCCTCATATACTTGCACTAACCGAAACCAAAGTCAGATCATCGATTAATACGGTCAGCTATTTATATCCTGGGTACGACTTCCATCACCGATTTAGGCGAAATTTTGGCCTTTGTCTCTTTGTCCAGAGTGATATTTCTTGTCAACGAGAGGAGACACTCGAGCCTAAGGACTTTGATGTAATGTGGTTTAAAATATCAACGCAGATAATTACTAAATTCATCTGCTGCCTTTGCCGGCCGCCAAGTGATACCCATTATAGAGACTTGTTCTCCTCTCTTGCTAATACTATCGACTTTTTGCAAACCCACCATCCCAATTCCGAAGTTGTCATCCTTGGCGACTTCAACGTTCATAATGTCAACTGGCTCAAATACTCAAACATGACCGACGAACAAGGTCGTGAAGCCGAATCCTTTGCCATCAGCTCTGGCCTCACCCAGCTGGTGGGTGAACCAACTCGGATTTCAGACAGAGATGGTGATTTTGCTAGTTTGTTGGATCTTTTCCTAACTTCAAACCCCGACTTGTACACTGTCACCGTGAAGCTGCCGCTAGGAACGTCTGACCACAACCTTATTTCGGCACTGAACACACTACCAATTAGTGCCGAAGAGCCTCCCATACCACGCAAGGTATGGCATTATACATCAGCTAAGTGGGATTACCTAAGGGACCATTTTCGAAAGTTTCCTTGGCGGGACGTTTGTTTTACCTCTGATGATCCATCCATCTGTGCAACAGAAATATCGGAGGTTATCCTTACTGGCATGGAAGCCTTCATCCCTTTCTCAAAAAAGTGCCCTTCTAACGGCAAGCCTTGGTTTGCCGAAAATTGCGAACGAGCTGTTAAATCAAAAAATTATTTCTACCGACAATGGCGTAAAAATCCTACCGCCGAAAATCGTACCATCTTTGTTAACGCTCGAAACCAATGCAAGCAAACGATAAACCAAAGCAAAGAAGCACACAACCAGAGGATCAAAGACAGACTTCTTGAATGTCCTAACGGCTCAAGATCATTTTGGTTGGTAGCTAAGGCCGTCAGTCAGAACTTTACCAAGTCAACCATTCCACCTCTAACACGTTCTGATGGCACCATTGCGACCAAAGCACAGGAGAAAGCAAACCTACTGGCGGAACTATTCTCTTCACATTCAACGGTAAATTTTTAGGGAAGTACTCCACCGAACATTCCCCCTGTAGAATCAAGAATGCCTGAGATTATTTTTCGCCACAGTAACAATCTTGAGGAGTTTTGATACTAAAAAGGCTTCTGGTCCTGACGATATTCCAGTCATTGTAATTAAGACATGCTCTGACGAACTGACACCGGTATTTTGTAGGCTTTTTAACTTATCCTACAAAAAAGGAATATTTCCTTATTGCTGGAAAACTGAGCGAGTCCAGCCCATACCCAAAAAAGGCAAGAAGACCTTGCCAAACAACTATCGTCCAGTCGCATTGCTTTCGGTTATATCCAAAGTTATGGGGAAGGCTATCAACGAAAAACTATTAAAATACCTGGAAGGCTTCAACATTATTAGTGACCGCCAGTATGGATTCCGTAAGTCTAGATCAACAGGAGACCTTCTCGCTTATGTTACTCATGTTTGGAACAACGCAATAGAACATCATTGAGAGTCCCGGGCGGTAGCACTGGACATTTCCAAGGCTTTTGACCGATTATGGCATGAAGGGCTAATAACTAAAGTGAGAGCATACGGAATGCCGGTTCAATTTTGTTCATGGCTGTCGAGCTTTCTTAAAGACCGTTCTCTGCGAGTGGCGATGGACGGATTTCTTTCAGACACATTTAACATCAACGCCGCAGTCCCTCAAGGTTCTATATTGTCGCCCACCCTTTTCTTACTCTACATTAACGATCTTTTGGAAAAAACTAAAAATCCTATATATAGCTTCGCTGATGACAGCACACTTGTTTCATCTTTTACTTTGGATGCTCGAACATCGGCTGCTAATGCACATCTCTATAGGCAGCAAGAGGTCTCACATCTTAACTAAGACCTGGAAGAAATTCTGTCTTGGGGTGACAGTAACCAAGTAGAATTTAATGCTAAAAAGACCCAGGCGGAAGTTTTTTCTAAAAAAGTTAATGTTGAAGAATCGGATATAGTTATGGCGGGACACTCGATTCCCTTGGCATCATCAATTCATTTATTGGGCGTTAATTTGGATAGTCATATATCTTGTCATAGCCACGTTGCGGCTATTGCTAAGGCAGCCTCGCAGAAGCTTGGAGTACTTTTCCGAACAAAGAACCTCTATACACCCCAACAACTTTTGATGCTCTATAAAGCCCAAATTCGACAATCGCTGGAGTACTGTTCGCATATTTGGGGCTCTGCTCCTAAACATACCCTGAGATCGCTAGATTCCATTCAAAGAAAAACCATTCGCTTGATCGGTGACCATAGTCTGACAAACAACCTGGAAAGTCTTGAACATCGAAGGCAGGTTGGCGACTTTAGTCTATTTTACAAATATTTTCATGGCAAGTGTTCAACTGAGATTGCCCGCTTGATACCGCCCAGAGCGGTGCATGGTAGAAATACACGACGAGCCACTGCAGCCCACCAGTACGTGGTTCAGCTTAGTGTCCCTCGAACGACATTGTTTTAAAATTCTTTTATCTGGAGAACGTCATCACTCTGGAACGACCTCCCTGAGATCGTGTTCCCCAACGACTATAACCTTCAAAGATTCAAGACGAACGTGAATCGTTTCCTGTGCACACGCACCGCTCCCAGAGCGCCATAAAGGATTTATCCTGCAGTGATGTGCCTTATCATAAAAAAAAGAATGTATAGTAAATTATTATTATCATTATTAATGTTATTATTATTATTATTAAAATGCATTATGTGTATGTATTGTTTTTTATTAAAAATTGCATCTTT
This sequence comes from Polydrusus tereticollis, assembly GCA_963920685.1. Taxonomy (NCBI): domain Eukaryota; kingdom Metazoa; phylum Arthropoda; class Insecta; order Coleoptera; family Curculionidae; genus Polydrusus; species Polydrusus tereticollis. The sequence goes on along the minus strand of OY987332.1, from coordinate 28,800,611 downwards.
AGGATTGCATTAAAATAAAATGTACTTGTAAGAGTTTGGTGTTATTTTTATCATGACTTTATTGGACATTGAACTACTTAGATCCAATTTATAAATGTTCGGTTTATGTTAGGTAGAAGAAAACTTCTAAGGATACCATTGTTGGAACAATTGTTGCCATGGAAGCTATGTGGCCAAAGCAATGGCGACAAAGCTTTCGAGTCTTATTATATTTGGGTTACTATTTGGGTAAACTCTGTGACTTTGGAGTGTTAAGCAGCGAAGCTAAATGTGACGGAATATTATCCAATCGAAATATTATACAAGATGAAGCGCGCGAGAGTTTTTAAATTCAATTTTCCCGTCCTCGATAGCGATCTCCGAAAGTCGTGCAAAATATTCGCAAATCGATGTTTCTCATGCTGCCGTGTTTGAGAGATATAGGAGATACCAAATGGTATTTTATTAGTTGTGTTTGACATAACGTAGGAATTATTTTAGCGTCGGTGAAAGATTCATTTGTTTCTGAGATAGTACGGGGTGATTCTCGACGAACTTGCATTAATTCGAACTTTTAAAGACTACTGAAAATGTTTTTCTTGCAAACTTTCCATCTAAGTTTAGGCACACTTTTGACAATTGTCAATTTACAGAGCTGAAAACCAGTTTTTCAAATACGCTGGTCATCCCTCTTTAAAAAAGTACTTTACATTAATTCTTTCGATAAAATAGCCGTATTCGAAGAAAATAATTCTATTGTATAAAACGTTATTGAAGTAATAAATCAGAATACATAATTGATTTGTGATGGGCTACATGCTTGGTAAAATGGATATTCCATGGAAGAGCAGTAAAGTCTTACTATATTTCACAGTTATAATTCAGTTCCCTGACATGTGTTTCGCCCGTTGCGGATCATTATCAAAGGAGTACAATTCTAAATTCTAGTATAGTTACAAAGTTAATATCTAAGTAATAGTAATGATGTCAACATGTCATTAAAATAAAATTAGGGAGATGAACACTCATAAACAAAATACTAAAGAAAAAACTCAGACAAAAAACACAAAAACTACTCTACCGAGGACGTCTCCTTCCATCAAATGCGAAATACAGTTCAATCGGATATTCAGGTCACACAAGTCAAAAAATCTCTAAAAAACTCAAAAACCATAAACTTATCCCTATACAAGTCAATAAAAATAACCTAGGTAAATACATAGCTAATTCAAAAATTGAAAATAAAGACAAATTAACACATAGTGGGGTCTACCAAAAATACAATGTGATGACTGCAATGCAATCTATATAGGTCCGATATATATACTCAACAGAAGGGTAGAAAACTCAACCTATTAGAAACATTAGCAATCAAAAAAGCCTTAAAAAATCGATGTAATGTTGTTAATAATCAAATTGAAATACCTTCAGGTGCCAATTCAATACTTAATAGTCTAATAACTTAGGATAAATATACAATAAACACTGTCAATAATTATGAACGAAAAAACCCATAATTATATACACAAAACCATTTTCTTAATTTTATTACTTAGATGCAAATGCCTCTATAATCTTACATGAAACTTAGTTGTACCTTTGGCCAATACCTGAAAATTAAGGACCAAAATAACCCATAGTCTGTCCGTCAATTCACTTCATCTCTCTAATTTTATTTTAATGACATGTTTACCATTACTATTACTGAGATATTAACTTTGTAACTATACGTAGAACTTAGTATTGTCTTGTATACAGGGTATTTCATGTAAAAAAAATACTTTTAGACATTTTTTTAAATAACCCCAATAAGTATTTGTAGACCAGAAAAAATAACAATTATTATTTGATTATCAATGGATGGCAAACCAACGCTCCTTTCACTGGTCAGGTCGTTTCTTAATTTGACTTTTTTTACCTGAGGATCCATCAAAACGTGAACTCGCATAACATCAAAGGAAAGTAAGGGCAGCATTACAATTTCTTACACCTCGAGAAATAAGGAACGCCACCAGGATAGTTTAATAGTCCGTAATTAATTTTAGTAAGGTTTTTAAAAATTATTATATAAACCATTAAATTCAGTTGATACATTTTAATACATATGATTTCCATATCTATTTCTGAAATATATTTAATTTTGTAGGAAAATAGGCTTTAAAAGGGTTGTACTCATTGTACAGAGCAAATAATTTATCAATAAATAAAATAAATACAATTGTTCTTTTTTTTTTCGATAAAAAATGTTTTAATTATTTCACAATATTATAGTATAGTACTTTATGGCAAGTGAAACGATTTTTAAGATTCACTAGTTCTGGCGCCAGAAGCAGCAAATTTTGAGTTTAGAAGATAAGGTAAAAATATAGAATAATAAATAATGAGAAAAAATGTAGATATCTTAAAAACTAACAAACAGACAAACTTAGGCAAAAAACTTGTTGTATCATATTTGTCTCAAAGTTATATAGAAACTTATTTTAGTTGAAGAGAGCATATTATCGATATAGTTAAACCTGCAAAGTTAAAAAACAGAGCATAAAAAAAAATGTACGGATGATATCCCGAGTTACTGGGCATTAAAATTTCGTAAATTAACGGTTCATGAACTTGTTAAAAAGTTTACATTTTTAAATGTGAATTTAACTTCCTCGGTGTATAAGATCCACACGCATAATAAATTGCTAGAAATCTAAAACAATGGGGCTCTCACAATCCGAGAAGCTAATTCAAGTCAGTGAAGAGGTTATCCAGCCACAAGCATTTAAGTTATTAAGAGAAAAACATCAATATGCTTCAAACTGATTTTTTCTACCTTCTTGAATCCTACAATAATACTAATAATAATACAAAATACATCCAAGCACTTGTAGGGATTTAAAAACTACAATTTTCTTAATCACAAAATATAAAGCCGTAACTGCTCAGGGCTCAAGTACCAATTGATTAGCGCGCCATCGAGTGCAATGCCGAAGTCAATTATCCTAATGTAATGCCATCATAGTACCGACGCTAGGTACCATTAGTATAGTCGGTTCACTAAATAATGACTTGCTCAACAAATAATAGATTTATGTAGAATGTACTGCTGTAGGTACAAATCGACATTAATTTGTTTTGAAGAAACCTAAAATTTAACCTTTATCGGATTCGTAAGAAAAAACGCAGTCATTTACGTCAAGAATAATTTCCAAAAATGAATAAGTTTTATTAAGACACTAGTTTTTGAGGGCTAAATTTGGCCGATTAAAATATACTAAGGTGACTCAGAGCAGTTTCCTGCCGACTTGCGATCTTTTCAGCTTGTACAAGCGAAAAGTCGCTGTTTTCAATATAAAGCGATCGAGTCTGGTCATATAGTTCCCGACTAATTGTGGTGATTATTTTTTATCATCAAAATAAGATTTTAAAAAATACAGCACCAAGGCAGGCAAAAAATGTTGGCAAAAATTAAGAAAACTCGCTTAAAATATTACCAAAAAATCTTTTATAATTAACGCATATTGTTAAGCTGTATCGAACAATGTTAAAATTATTACTATATGTATTGGGTTAGTCAGAAGTCGCGCTTAATATTTTAACAGCTATTGAACATAAATCAACAAAATATCTGTAAAATAATCTGGTAGGCCTAGACTGTCATCTAAAATAATTGAATAATTGTTGACAATTTACAAAATTTGTTTATGACCTCCTTGCTCGCCAAGTTTAAATCCCCTTGATTTTTTTCTTTAAGATCATCGTAAAACAAATGTGTAAGCATTCAAATCAGGAACCTATAGATGGTGACGTGAGTTTAAACAAGTAATAAAATAACTTTCCTTTGTTGTTATAAACTCTGTTTTATTTTCAACAAAATTGTTAAAAATCTTGGACTTAGTTCATTTTCCATCGCCCTGGACCTGGAGGATGTAACTACCCCCATATGCTCTTTAAGAACCCTAGTAGCACACCAATATTGAAAAAATATTTCATATTTTGTTTCAATATATTTGTAATATATTACATTACTATATTATAGAAATATTCATATAATATATTTTAGAAACATTCAATGTACTTAAGCAACTTTGTCTTATAGTAAATAGTAAATACTAGTAATCTCTAGCCACTGCCACTAGACTAAGATGATAATCATATTATCCTTATACTGTTATCAAAGAGTAAACCCATTAGATTACTTTTTGATATAATAGGGAAGGTCCAATCATCAAACATCAAATAATGTTAAAAACTGCAATTTCGAACAGTTCCCGTCAATACAAGGCAAGCGCGTTTATCTATGTTCGGAAATAATAAACTTCCACAGACAAACTTCCAATAATTTAAAGCAAAGAACGTACATATTATGTTGTGGCAAAAAAAATAAATATATCAAATCAATATATTCTACCGGCGTTTCTCAATTCGGGAATACCCTCGGGCGCAGTTTTGTAAACTAGGGACTTCAAATATCCCCACAGAAAAAAATGAAAAGGTGTGAGGTCTGGAGATCTCGCCGGCCATTTCACAGGACCTCTCCTACCTATCCATTTTCCAGGATATCGTTCATTCAACCATGTCCTAATAGGTATCGCATAATGCGGCGGGGCTCCGTCTTACTGGAAATATAAATTTTGTTCATCGAGTTCCATATCCCCCTCTTGATCAACTTGATTTTCCAAAGATTGGGTAATAAGAGGATCTATGACATTTTCCAACAGATTTACGTATAGTTCACCTGACAAGTTTTGTTTCATAAAAATTGGCCCAATGATCTCATTTCCAAGAATGCCTGCCCGCACATTAATCTATTGAGGATATTGGGTATGATCTTTCCTAAATAAATGTGGATTTTCATTATCCCAATATCTGCAATTATGTTTATTCACGAATCCATTCAAGAAGAAAGTTGATTCATCACTGAAACATACATTTTTAACAAAATTCCGGTCGGCTTGAATCGCCTGAGTCATTGTTTCGCAAAATTCAATTATTCTGTCATAATCGTCTTCGCTGAGTTGTTGAAGGATTTGTATTTTATAAGGAAAAAACTTATTTAGTTTCAAAGTTTTGTGAATGGAACCTACTGAAACGTGTGTCAATTGTGATACTTTTGGAATTGACGTAGATGGATTCATATAGCGAAATTACCTAATATTTCAATTTGCGTACCTTCATCTAGAACCCTTGCTTGATTATTAATTCGGTTGCATACGGAGCTGGTTTCTTCAAACTTCCTTACAAGCTCTATCGCATACCTGTGACCTACATGTTTGTCAGGGTGTATGTCATTAAATCATCGAGCTGTTCTGCGAGCACAACGATTTTCAGCGCCATACATGAAAATTATTTCTGTCCTTTCTTGGAGAGTATACACCATTTTAAAGTGAATATTAAACCAATTTTTTGTTAAACCATAAATAAATCACTTGTCAGTGGTAGGCGAAAAGTCACTTTTATAAATTAACTTGTGACTGTTTCGTTTCTATGAGAACGAGTATAAGCCGCCTACGACCGTGATGTATTTAAAGTTTGAAAATGTAACAAAGCGAATTCTGAACATAAAGTCGTATTTAAAATGTTTCAATATTTTAGAAACTGTTAGATTTGGCTATAGGATGTATAATACAAAAAGTGTTTATTATTTGTAGGGGAATCCAGAAATATGAAAAAAATTATGGGTTCCCATTGAAAAAATTCAAAATGACTTACGTCCAGGTTAGTTCAGATTTTTTGACGCACCCTGTATAAATTAAAATATGATGAAAAATTTACCCCCTTAAAACAAAAGTTGCCATGTTTTGACATTTCGTATCAAAGTAGTTATTTCTACCTAAAACCGGGGTGGCTATACTTTTGAAATGAAAACCCTGTATACATATTTATATGCCATATTAAATACTACATATCTGCAACGCTACAAACGTCTATAATTATAAAAGATCAACCAAAATATTATATAAATATTTTTAAAATAGGTAATTTTTATATTTCGGTTTTACCAAACCACAATATTTTGTAAATATTTCGAGTATGTTGACAATATTGCCACAAGAATCAATATTACACAGATGTTGTCTTAATATTTTGTCAATATTGAGTGCTACCATAGGGAAGCTACTATAAAGAACGTCTTTAAAAAAATCTAGATTCGACGACTGAACTATAGACTTCTTCAAGCTCTTAAATCTTCTTACGTTCATCCTAGAATTCAGCATCGTCGCATCTTCAAAGACCCCTTCCTCTTGACACCGCGGATTACCTAATCTAGCGCATTTTTGTTTAGTGGGTGAACCATAACGCGGTTCCAATTGGGGTTAATCTATATATAAACATACTTGATGGTGGTGCTTCTTTAGTCTTGAGAGATTCTTCCCTGTAACATTGATTTTATTAAGTAAGTTTAAAGGGTACCTATATAGTAGCTTTCAACCCCATAAAGTGTGCTTATTTGGATTTATTTTTCGAGAAGTGATCTTTAAAGTGAAGTGAATATGTACGATATGTCATTAAGCCGGTGTTTCTGGACGTTTTGCCGTAAATGCTAAGGTGGATGGTTAAACAGTCGTAACTTAATATTTTTTTATTTTTAGATCTAGGGTGATCTCTTATATTTTGACCACCCATCTATCTCATTTATTTGAAGAAAAGAATTTAAGAACTAAAGTTGTAGGGCCTTTTATGAATTTTTAGGAAATAATATAAGAAGAAACAAATGAACATCAAAAATGGCAAATATTTTACAATTTCATGTTTCCTTAAATGGAATACCCTATATATTATACGCTCTTCTGATGGGAAATTTTATTCTGATTTCAAATATATTATATGGTTTATATGGTCTATCTTAAAGGGTTGTGTTAATAATTACACTTTTAATAAATAGCATTAGTAGAATAAAATTTTCCACCAGAAGAGCGTATAATATACAGCGTGTTTAATTTAAGAATACATTAAATTGTAAAATATTTGCCATTTTTGATATTCATTTGTTTCGTCTCGTATCATTTCTTAAAAATTCATAACAGATCCTATAACTTTAGTGCTTAAAGCTTTTTTGATATTAGATTAGTGAGTTAGGTGAATTGTCAGAATATAACAGATCACCCGGTAAATTATCTTCATTTTTCCATTGCTTTTAAAATTTGCAATAAATTTATTATCGCCAACGAAAGTTAATTTGTTACTTATATCAATCATAGGAACATCCCTTATGAAACCAAGAATTATATACGGTTAATTTTCTTTTTTCACGTGTTTTAATTTCGCTTATATTATTTAAATATGTTATGTTTGATACAAAAACTACTTAGAATTGCATTTGAAATCAAAAGATCAAAAACAATCATGCTTTCTTTTGCCACCATGTATAGTGCAAAACAACTTTGGCATGCGTACAAAATTAAAAATAAAATTTACCTGTCGACGCTTTTTTCTATAAAGTGGAGATATTTGTTCAGATTCGCAAACAAGATTCTCTTATACATTTACGGGTTGCTACTAATAAAAAACGATTGAACACAAATTATCTTATTTAATTAATAAAATTTTCTTTTAGGCCGCCAATATGGTTTGGATATGGCTGGGCATTGGTAAGCTTTTTTCCTAAATCTTGATTAAATATTAAACCAAATTTACTTGCTACAAAATGTTTAATAAAAAGCTCCAGCCTTAGTATTTTTGTTTCCGTATTAAACTTAATGATATATTTTTGCACAGAAACGATACTTATGTCGCAAGTCATCCGAATATACTATTAGAATCGATTTAGTGGCTTTCGACATCGAACCTTCCAGTATCTTAAAACATTGAACTTTTCACGTATCAAAATGCTCATAACTTTCTTTTGATTTGTAGTACTTTCTTCAAATCAAAAATCTTAAAATACATATCAGAAACGTTGGATCTTTCAGTCGACATCCCTAAATATACAGGGTAGGCCAACAAGGGCGCGACGGTCTATAGTTGCTAAACCGTTGAACTTATGGGAAAATTTTCTTAATAAAACTTATAACGTTTTGCCCGTGCTATAACCTAAAATTATTTTTAAGAATACAGGGTGTCTCAAAAAAGAATAATAACAAAAACTATATTTTTGTTAAACGGAATACCCTACCTTTTTATGTAGCATATAAAGCCTCTATCGGTTGTGTATTCAACTTTTAATTTGTATGTAGATCGAATGCAGCGTTGCCAAGTTATGAATCAAAGAATGAAAAATCAGTCAAAAATATACTTTTTTTAAACTATTATATCTCCGCCACTGCTTCTTAATTTCCCTGACAAAGGTACATATAATCTAATGCTGCCCTAGTTTATTCTAGTCTAGACCGTCCTCACTTTTCGATTTCATTATAACGTAACCGCACCAATGCCTGACACCTTAAAGGTTAATTTAATATATTTTTTTTGATATAATCAATTTGGAAGAGTCAAAGATGTTTTTTTATATATGGAATAGGAAGGTCTAATATGTCTTTATGACGTAGAGTGAATAGATTTAATTAATATGGATATTGGTTTTCGTTTTGGAATATTTCAAAATTATAATTTTTTTGTCCAATACCCGACATGCTTATTTTTGTTTTGACCCTAAAGCTGATTTTGTAAGGACCAATACCTGACAGCAAATTTAAAAATTCTAAAATACGAAACTTTTTGAATTAACACAAACAAGCTACATACTAAAAGCATTTATTTAAGTAAAACATTCGGAACATAAACAACAGTATTAAAATTTGTTATTCCATATAAATGGCCATTTCGGGTATATGGTAACTACCTCTTGAGTTAATTCTTTTTGGTGTTCCAATTTTAGAAATAACTTGCTCTACGGAATACCACAGAGTATCTTCTTTTCCTGGCCATCTGAAATTCAAACCGCTTTGCACCATCGAAGTGACTAGATAGGTTTTTTTATGATGATTAATATCTTTTATTTGACCAGGGTAATATTTAGTATCGTAAGTTATAATGACAAAGTCGCCTTCCTTTAAATCGTCTTTTTTTGAAATGATGTCATCGGCAGTGGCAGTATTTTCAGAAGTATCTGACAGCGGTCGATCCCAATCATCTCCTTCGCCTTCTGATTCACTCGTTATCTCAATTGTTGAATCAGATGATTCACTAGTAATGTGTTGCTTTTTTTCTTTATATTTCGCCTGTCCTCCATTTGGTTCAGTCTTGTCTGTTTTCTTTCTTCAACTTTCTGTTTTCGCTCTGCCTTTTCTCTTTCTTTTAACACTTTTGCTTCCTCCCGCTTTCTCTTCCGATTCTGTTTTTCTAGTTCTTTGCTTTCCTTCTGATCCTCTTTTTTCTTAAAATACTCTTTTCCTTTTTCACCTGAGATTACTGACGGCATAAATTCTCTTAGTTGGCGTTTTTTTACGTCTTTTAACTTCCTTTCAGGCAAAATAAACACATTTTTGAACGGAGATGGTAACTGACTACTTGTTGTGTATGGATGACGAGGAGATATTTCTTGATTTGTCGTCTCGCCAATTAACCTGTTTTCTACGACACTTTCTTCTTCGCTTACTAACTCTCTTTGTTCTGTTTCATCGCTAATTTGATTTTCTAATTGCTGCATACTTTCTTCTCCATCATTAATTTCTGTATTAGTCTTATTGTTTTTTTCTTCTGCATTATTAATGTCTGTATTTTCTGTTTTATTTCTGTGTTCATCTTCTGCATCATTAATTTCTGTATTTTCGCTTATATTAATAATTTGTAAGTCACAGTCTTCTTTTAATTTTTTCCACATCTGATATAAAGACGCATCGCCATTCTCTGGATCATTGTTTTCAAACCTTGTTATCTTATCTAAGCTAATTCTAGTTTGTAGGAATTTAAAATGAATTCGCAACATTTCCTTTGAAACAGGTTCCGTAACAGGTTGTTGACCAGTATTATTCTTGAAATATTTCTTGTAATTAACGGCATATTTGTTAAGAGGGTAAATTCCACAACATCGGAATCCATTAATGAATGATTCAGGCTTTAGCTGTTGTAACACGCTGTCCATAAGGGAGGCAAAATTTTCACGTTTTAATTTGGTTGCTAAGTTTTTTACTTTAAATGAATGTACGGCCTGTCTCCAATGCTCTTTTAGAGGTCGAAATACCGCCACGTCCATTGGCTGGATTACATGTGTAGCATTAGGGTGTAATGCTACCAAATGAATACCATTCTGACTGCAGAACTGGCTTAAACAATACGTCAAATGGCTTGAATGGCCATCGACAAACAGTACTACAGGTAATTTAATCTTTTGATTTATTAGCCATGGATGAAAGATATTCGCAATGTACTCAAAGAAAGTTTCGCTGGTCATCCATCCCGATTCGCTTCTTCCAAAAGCCCAATGATTGGGAAGCTCACTGATAATGGCTGATGGTACCCGCTCGTACTTAAAAACCACCATAGGGGGCATTAATTGACCAAGAGCATTCGACCCTACCAGACACGTGAGACACTCCTTCTCATCATTACTAGTAAATGTATAAACAGATTTCTCGCCTTTACGTACTAAAGCTCTTTCTCCTTTTGGGGCTAAAAATATTGCCGTTTCATCGGCGTTGAATACCCGACTTGGGTCCTCTAATGCGTCAGTGTAGTCTTTCAATTCATTCTTTACTTAATCAAACCAATTTTTCAAGCTTTCTTCTGTTATAGACGCCCTTGCTCTACTTAAATTTTGTGTCATTCTAGGTGCAACTTCTGGATGCCTTCTCATAAATAGCTTAAACCACTTGTCTCCTGGTTTTCCATCTTTAAAAGAGGTTTTCCTGTTTAATTTTTTAATGTACATCTGAACGGAATCTAACAGCTGAGATTTCGTAATTGGAAAACCCCTATCTGCACTTTTAAACATCCAATCAACTATGGTAGTTTCTTTCTCCTGCAGGAGATTTGTTTTTGGACCCATTTGACGTTCTTCTGGATATTTTCCTGATACTTTGTAGTGGAGCGTAGTCTTTGGAACTTTAAATTGTTTCGCTGCGGATTTAACTGAGACGTTGTTGTGTTTAACAGCCAACAGTGCTTGCTGCATTTGTTCTTCGGTATATTTTAATATTTTTTTCGACATAATTAGTAACTAACCTGTAAAAAAGAAATTTAACAATTAGCATTTAATACCAATAACCGACATATTACGTTTCCAGTAGCTGACATAGGTGTCAGGTATTGGATGCACTAAAAATATGAACACAATAATTTTACACCAATATGAACCTTATGAATTAGGACGATATAGATCATAATTGCATGTTTTATGAAAAACCTAATGGCTGACACGTACGTGTCAGCCATTGGGTAGATTTCTATTTTTACATGCCAATACCTGACACCTAACCTTTAAATCCCAAAAAATCTTATTTCACGATAAACCTGCATCCCAACATGTTCTCCTATAAATATAAAGTGCCCTTAAAATTATAATTTGTAAAAAACTAGAAAACTTACCTTTTTAAATACTATTATTTAAAGCAGAAGTCTTAAACAAAATCTTAACCAAACACGGTAAACATAACCTGTTTAAGGAATGACATCATAAAATATTTTTAAACAGTTATGCCAATACTCAAAAATAACTAATAATCGCTGATACTGTCGCCAACCTAAATTTAACATCAGATTAGCTTTAAAGTGGCGTTTTTGCTTATTTTCGATATTAAATACAAATGTGTCAGGTTTAAGACCACTGTCAGGCACTGGCATATTTACGTTACAGGGTGTCCAGAATACTTGTTCAAACATCTCTATTTTCAATTCGATTTTAATTGAATTTCTTAAATACAACACCTCGTATAGTATTTTGCCGTCGAAAAGCTTAAAGTGTCCCCTTTCAAAAAATATTATGTTTGCCGTATGTATCTCGCTATCATTTTGAGATATTAAGGTTTTTCCGTAACTTTACAAAGAAAATTTAAAAAATCGGCATGGCCCAAGAAATCGAAACAATTGCTATTCGTTGGTATGTCGCTGTCAGTAATTTTACTTTTGTAATCCTGTGACATTTGGTGCCATTTTGAGCATAGTATCTTTCTTCAATAAGAAGTATTTTGTAGTAAAAATGAAGTATACGAACCAAGAATCAATTGATATGATTTATATCCTTGGAGAATGCTTAAAGAATTGTCTTCTGACATTCCGAGTGTACTGCGAGAGGTTTCCTGATAGAACGCATCCAGATACAAGATCATTTTAAAGACTGATGGATAGATTTGATAAAACTGGGACAGTTAAGTACGAAAAGCATGAAAGAATAAAGCCAGTGGTAAACGAAGAAAATGAATTTAACTGTTGTTTATCTGTTTATCAAGATCCACATAGAAGTACAGTAGACATAAGTGATTTGTTGGTCTTAGGTCAAACTTCTGTGAAGAGAATATTGCGTAAGAATAAGTTTCATTCATATCGTGTGCAACTGCGTCAAACACTTGATGGACAAGATTTTGAGAATAGAATAAATTTCTGTAATTGGGGTCTTGCTCGAATTCGAGAGGATGTACGATTTTTTAATATTGTATTGTTTACCGATGAGGCGACATTCCACAATAATGGTCATGTGAAAAGTAAAACATTTTAACAATACTAACCCTTCCTAAAAATCCGACACTGCTTGATATAATCTCCGCGGTTCGAAAGCGTTACCACTTGCTTTTCTATAAAGAAAATGCATTTGTGCCATTTGTCGAAATGAGTAATTATTAATTTTTTAGTTTTTAGTGGCATTCCTAAATAGTACACGTCACAAATAACGGGTTGACCAACTAAAACTGCAAAAAGTGACATTATTATATTATATATTATATATTATATACTCGGCGAAAAAAAAAATATGATCTCAATTAAACCACTATGTAATTACCATGCCACTGGTTGGAATATGGGTCACCTAATATTTAAAAAAAGTAACCTTCAATAACACTTACTTATACCCTAAAGTTACTTTCTGTATCGTCACCAGATCCATAGTAAGCATATCCCAGGCCATAATAAAAGAAGGCCATTTCCTGTGTCTCTGGAAACATGCAAAAGTCATACTTGTATACAAGAAAGGTGAGTACTCTACGGCGCCGGCAAGCTATAGACCGAGCAGCCTGCTGTCGAGCCTGGGAAAAACCGCGGAGAAATTAATTTTAAGTCGACTGAATGACTTTGTGTTTAGACGAAACGTTCTGCCTGCCGAACAGTTTGGGTCCCGGCCCGAACATTGCACAGTCAGGCAGACTACGCGACTGACTTCGAACATAGTCAAAGGTTTTAATAAAAGGGCACACACGGGAGCGGTTTTCTTTGACGTGAGCAAAGCATTCGACAAGGTCTGGCACAATGGTCTCTAGTTAAAATTGATAAGGCTCGGAACCTCGAACTACTTAATCAAGGTGGTAGCTACTTTTTTGGAGAATAGAAGTTTTGCGGTCTCGTCAGAGATTGCACTCTCTTTAAATAAACGCATCAGGGCGGGAGTGCCTCAAGGCTCACCTCTCTCTCCGATGTTGTATAACATTTATACTCACGATATTCCGCGAGATAGATTTACGCAGCTCTATCTTTTCGCTGACGATACATCAATTACGTCGACTCCTAAATCACCGCGCATTGTCGTCAGCCGGATACAGCGTCACGTAATCGAGCTGGAAGATTTGCCTGAATCCTGCCAAGACAGAAAGCACCGTTCGCAGGCCTGAAACAAGGCTTCGGGTCAATGGAGTCAATTGGTGCCAGGAGGTGAATTACCTGGGACTTATATTTGACCAACGGCTGAACTGGAGGCTCAATTCAATTAATAGGGCAAAGCTTGCATTACGTCAGTTATGCTCTATCTATCCCCTGCTTCACAGGTGGAGTGGACTTGGTAATAAGACAAAGGTCAACCTCTACAAGGTATTGGTCAGGCCGGTTCTCACTTAAGGTGCACCTTCGTGGTACAACATAAGCAAAACGGAGCTTAAAAAGATCCAAGTAATTCAAAACAGGGCGTTGAAAATTATTGCGAACGTAATTAAACAGAGGGTGTCTGTAAAAGGTCTTTACAAAATCCTACCACATATTCTTCAGACCAAAATTAGCCGATTTAAGTAAATTTACCTTAATACAAAGTTGCTTAGTTTGGGCGCTAGACGGCGCTGAAATGACAATTTTTAAATCGTTTTTCTGGATTAATTCAAAAACTGCTCATACTATTTTGCCGAAATTTGGTACGTTGGCATAGCTTTATGGAGCAAAAAAACCCATGTCACAATTCTGATTAATATCAGTCCATGGGCGTAGAATCTGGGTTTTTTTACTAATTGCTTGTTTCAGATATCTATGCTAATGGAATAAGAGGAGTTTGGGCACAAAATTCAGATGAACCAACTCATCCGCTACAAAAAAGGTACTATAAGACTCGATTCCTCTGACCGTTTTCGAGAAACTTGCAATTTATTACTTAATACCTCGTAGTTTTACCACGTAGTACTTGGGTTTTATAGAATTTTTCTGTTTTTGATTTCTGCGCCAATGGAAGGTAAGAGGCTTAAGTTTAAGATTTAGATTAAATCAAACTATTTACTTCAAAAACCTCTTGAACAGTTTTCTTATCATCTGCTTTTCGTTCGCGCGGTATTTTTCAGGTATGTACAAGACGACCTTACACCTCACAAACGATTGTTATTGTTGGTTATTATTAGTTTCATCTGACAACATAAGATAATTGTCAAATTTGTAACATTTAATATTGTTGATAACGTTCAATCATTTTATCTGCTTGCATTAATTATTAGAAAACTTTAATTGTCGTAAATTATCATGGCGGTGCAATACACTAATGCAGAATATTATACCGATATGATATTGGTATTTGGGTATTGCCAAGGAAAATAGTATATTCCGAAAGGTTTCCAAATCGTCATATACCAAGCCACCCAACGTCTGCTGCTGTTGAAGGACGCCTGCGGGAAAACGGCCAATTTACTCCTAAAGCCATTGATAGTGGAAGACAGCGTGTTGGAAGGGTTCCTGAAGTCGAGGAAGACATTTTAGAACGTGTTGCAGAAGATCCAGAAATAAGCACCAGGAGACTAGGTAGGGAAATAGGAGTATCCAAAGATATTGCTCATGAAGTACTTCAAGAACAGTTGCTATATCCATACCATAAGATGCCAGGTCAAGATATTTTACCTAATTATCCTAAAATGCGCCTGGTTTTTAGTCGGCTTGTTCATAGGCAGAAAGAAGAGAATCCCAACAACGGATTACAAATTTTCATAATGAACATGTTTATGCTGATGAAAATCCACATGCTATCAAGGTAAAACATTTTCAAAATGAGTTTGGAATTATTATGTTGGCTGGAATAATTGATAATCACATTGTTGGTCCTGTCATTATTCCACAAAGATTAACCGGGCAAATTTATTTGCAACATCTACAAAATACGCTGCCAGATTTGCTAGAAGATTTACCTTTACAACTTCGGAGAGATAAGTGGTTTATGCACGATGGAGCTTCACCAAATCTTGCATTAAATGTTAGAAACTTTTTGAATCAGCAGTACCCAAATAAATGGATTGATAGAGGTAATGCCCCTGTAAATTGGCAAACACAATCTCCGGACTTAAATCCATTGGATAATTTCTTATGGGGGCATATTAAGACAGTGCTTTACAGGACAACTCCAGATAACGCAGAACAACTATGGTAACGTATTCAAGATGCAATAAATATTCTTAAGGGCGATGAACAAGTTCTGCAAAGAATGTGTTTTAATTTTCTTCGACGTATAAATCTTTGTATTCATGAAAATGGTGGACATCCTGAGCAATTTTTATGATATTTCTATTTATGATTTAGTTATTTTTTTCTTTTTTTGTAAAAACTAATAAGTACGTATTATGTAATAAAATGTAAGTTTCTCAAAAACCGTCAGAGGAACCGAGTCTTATCAGGAGCACCTTTTTTGTAGCAAATGAGTTGGTTCATCTGAATTTTGTGCCCAAACCCCTCTTGTTCCATTGGCATAGAAATCTGACACAAGCAATTAGTAAAAAACCCAGATTCTACGCCCATGGACTGATATTAATCAGAATTGTGACATGGGTTTTTTTACTCCATAGAGCTATGCCAACGTGCCAAATTTCGGCAAAATAGTATGAGCAGTTTTTGAATTAATCCAGAAAAACGATTTAAAAATTGTCACTTCAGCGCCGTCTAGCGCCTAAACTAAGCAACTTTGTACTAAGGTAAGTTTACTTAAATCGGCTAATATTGGTCTGAAGAATATGCGGTAGGTTTTTGTAAAGACCTTTTACAGT
Organism: Polydrusus tereticollis; assembly: GCA_963920685.1. Lineage (NCBI taxonomy): Eukaryota > Metazoa > Arthropoda > Insecta > Coleoptera > Curculionidae > Polydrusus > Polydrusus tereticollis. The sequence continues at coordinate 28,784,346 of OY987332.1, read as the reverse complement.
ATAATGAACCGCGTACTTCATTAGGACTTTCATATGCAAACGCTAAATGAATTTTTCTCAAAAATTATAACAGACGCAGGGACATATCGACAAACCCACTAATTACAGACTCACACACGAGATCTAGACAAAACACTACATCCAAGCTACCGAAAGACTGGCTCCCTGTCGATCCAAACTCATAGTTGTGAGGCACTAATAGTAGAGAAGCACTATCAATAATAAAATTAATGGAAAAGGCGCCAAAATTATGCAGAACAAAATTTTTAAATGAAATACGCACGAACCACAATAATCAAGGCAAAAACCGATTTGAAAATTCTACAAGTGACAAGACCTAAACAGTTTTCGATAAACCTATAGAAGTCACCCGATTCTAATAAATTTAAAAGAGAGACACTTTGATGACACTATCAACCACGGCATATATGGAGGCATTGGCAAGACTATGTTAATATAAACTTTTTTAAAATATTTTTTTTCGAGGAATCATGCCTTCAAATTCGTCATCGTCATTTCTGGACACCCTATATATTATTTACCTTTTAAAAACTAAAGAAATAGCAGTGACCCCGTCGCTAGATTTTAAGGTAAATCAAATCTCATTGTTCAACAAAAATAAAAGGAAAAAATGTGGGTCCATATTTGAATATCATTAACTCTTACTAATTACTTATTATTCCCTGTACACACTATTTGCGTTCGCGTGTCAATTTGACTTCGTGCTCATTCACATAAAAGAATACATAATTGCGACTAGTTATTTATACTTTATTTAAAAGTTATGTTTATTGAAATATTTCGTTACATGAAAAAAATGTTGCAATAGACATCACGATGAATCTATTAATACATTTTCTTAACTTCCTTAATCTTTAATCGCATTTTTTCCGTAAAGTTCATTTATTATCATATGCACAACATCCAATTTCTTTAAAACATTGATAATATCAGGTTTAGAGGCCCTTTTGAGGGAACCTAACATTCAAATTGTCGAATCCTGTACTGAAGCTGATAAAAAACGTAATTATCTCATTTATGACAAAACATAATTAGTCAAAAAAAAAATAAAAATTGGCACTATTAAAATAATGATACCAGTAATTTGCGACCCGTATTTTTATTCTTGAAGACTGTTGACGTAACAAGCGATAATGTAACAACAGAATGTTAAAACTTACACCATGTAGCCTGCAAAGCATTTTATAATTGTTATTAATTGTTTGAAAATAAAAATTACCGGTCATCTTCTTGCTGAAGGCTAAAAAAGTTTACTTTCATGCCCTTAAATTTAACGAGTGTATCCCATATACCAGTACCTTCCTAACCTGTAGTCGAATTCCAAAGCCGTCGTCACGAAGACAATTCTATTTTAAAACTGACCTAATTGCTGATGCAAAAAAAATTTGAATTTGAATTTCCTATGTTTACACCACTGTACAGTTGTCAATAACCACTGCTTTTTAAAGTGTCAAATGTCAGTTTCCAACAACACATTCACGAAATGGATCGCTTAACCACCGTTCAACGAGTTAAAATTATGGTACAGAAATAACAATTCTGCACGAACTGTGTATCGCAATTTACGGGAAGATTATGGTCCATTTAATCGTCCTACTGAGCGAACTATTCGCAACGTCGCGGTCGTGAGAAAATTTGGAGATAGATAGATTAAGGCCTGTGCATCGCCGTCGATCGCGTTCAGCGGAAAATATTGCTGCGGCCGAAGACCCGAGATTGTCGATTCGTCGGCATTCCCAGAACTTGCATCTACATCCGTATAAAATTCAGCTTATGCAACAACTGAAGCTTGCAGACCATAGGCAGCGAAAAACTTAGGTACTCAGATTGGGTGCTAGAGCAGCAGGAAGTTGATGCTGATATTTCAAAGAAAGTCCTATTCTCTGATGAGGTACATTTCCACCTATGTGGTTATGTTAACAAACAAAACACTACATATGGGGAGATGAAAATCCTCATAGCATTCACAAGACACCTTTACTTGCCTAAAAAGTAACTGTTTGGTGCGCTTTGTGGCCAGGCGGCATCATTGGGCCTTACTTTTCCGAAAACGATCAGGGTGAGACTATAGCAGTCGATGGTGTCGATACGAACTTGAAGATATTGCAGTCGCATTATTTCACGATTTCACGTCGAGTGGCCGCCAAGATCTTGCGACTTAACGCCCTTGGGCTACTTTTTGTAGGGTAACGTTAAAAGTCGTGTCTACGCCAACAAACCCGAAACGTTGGAGCTCCTAAAGAGCAACATCCGCCAAGTTATTGCCTAGATACCGCCCGAAATGTATGAAAATGTAATCATAAATTAAAAGGATCGACTGCTGCAGAAGGTCCAGAGGCGCCCATTCAATTGAAATTATTTTTCATACTTAATGAAATACATACAATTTGTGTTTAATAAAATAAAATAAGTATATTTCGTAAACCTTTTGTGATTTATTTTGACAAGTTCAGCAGCTGAGGTTGGATCACCCTTTATCTATCGACGACCCAAAATATGTTAAATAAATGCAAAATTTGGCATAAAAATATTATTCCAATATTTTTCCCCATTTAATGAAAGTAAACCCCATTTTATTAATGTCCTGTAACACCACCTACATTTAGGACACCGTTATTAAAACAATTCTTGTCATGGAAGTCATGTGGCTATTACCGCATCAGGACAATAATAAAATAAGCCTAAGAATTATATTTTCTAAATCTTTCAAAATACCTAACAATACATTTCTTTTTTAGTTTTGTTATCGATAACAACAAATACATTGGTAAGTATTAATTAACGTAACATCTTGATAACTATCTTTGGTAAAAAACTCATTTTTAAGGGCCAACAAGGATACAACTACCCAACACCTCAAAAACCTTTTGAAGGCGGACAAACTCAAGCACCAGGAACAGGATCCACACAAGGCGGCTTATTCCCATCCCCAACTTCAGGTAGATACCCAACTCCCACATCTACCGGCTACCCTGGCGGTGGATACCCTGGCACTGGAGGTGGCTATCCAAGTCCGACTCCCGGAAATTATCCGAATGCGGGTACATCAGAGACAAGCGGTTTTACACGACCCGGTGGGTACCCGACTACACAGTCGCCTAGTGCATCATATCCCGGTAGTAGTCAGCAACCTGGAAACGGGTATTCGTCATCTGGAAGACCTGGAGCATTTCGTCCTAGCGGAAGCGGAGCGACTACTGCTTTTCCGGGAAGTCAAGGTGGTGAAAGATTCCCTGGCGCTGAACCGACAGGTATATTTAATTTTCCTTTATATACAAGTAGATTCTACCAGAGACAAAACCTAATTCGTTCATAAGTAGAGTTGCATAAATTTATTTATTATAATAATAATATATTGGAAATATAAAACCAGTTTGATTAATTATTATTGGTGCAAAAGGTCTCGATAAGTTGTTGGATAAGAGCAATCATAAAGAAATGATTCCTCTTTACTTAATTGGCTGACAATCTTCTTTGCGCTGTCAACAAAATTATAGGCTTTGTGAAAATATAAACCTTCACAAATTGAAAAGCGGCTAAAGATTATGAATAATTTTCTACTTACAAATCTTCCGGGTATATACAGAGTGATTTAGTCAACTAGGACACTGTGAAAACAAAACTGACATTATACATAATACAAGGGTAAATCATTTTTAGGTTACCCCGCTGCAGGTAGACCAAGCGGTCCTTCATTCTCCCAAGGTCCTAGTTCTAGCCAACAAGGAGGTTTTACAAGACCATCACCAACATCATATCCTGGTTCTAAGCCATCTTACGCTACGCCAAGGCCTAATCAAGAAGGTATATATACTACCTTCAATAATAAACCTTCAAAGATAATATAGATATTTATTATATTAACACATTGATTTAAGGTAATGGATATTCACCTTCGGGTCAAGCTCAGTTTCCATCCCCGTCTGCAAGACCCACAGGATATCCATCCACTGGACCTTTAGGACCCAGTTTTCAACCTGAACAATCAACTCAACGTCCCCAAGAAGGCGGCTACCCTTCGGGATCAGTACAAGGACTTGGAGGTTTGTATGATAAATATGTCTACAGACTCTAACAAAATACAGGAAATGAATTTATTAACTTATTAATTTTAATGGTAAGCAGGATACCCCGGAGGTCAAAACAATCAAGGGAGATTTCCCAGCCATCAAGGATCACAAGAAGGTCAACAAGGACAACAGGCAGGATATCCAAGTAAACAAGGCGCTCAAACTGGTTATCCTAGTAGCCAAGGATCACAAGGAAGTCAACAGGGACAACAGGTAGGATATCCAAGTAAACAAGGCGCTCAAGCTGGTTATCCTACTAGCCAGGGATCACTATCAGTTTATCCCGGTCAACAAAGGCCTGGACAAGCTGGAAGACCCGATCAATCACAGGGAGGATATCAAAATCAACAAGGACAACAGGGGGGATATCCAAGTCAACAAGCGAGCTATCCTGGTAGCCAAGGATCACAAGCAGCATATCCAAGTCAACAAGGGCCTAGTGGATCATCATCTTTTCCTGAACAAGGTGCAAGGCCTGAGGGATCACAGGGTGGTTATCAAAATCAACAAGGACAGCAGGGGGGATATCCAAATCAACATGGAGCTCAAGCGGGTTATCCTGGTAGCCAAGAAACACAAGCAGGATATCCTGGTCAACAAGGGTCCAGTGGATTATCACAAGGTGGAAAACCTGAAGGACCACAAGGTGGATTTGAAGCTGGTCGTGGGCCTTCAGGACCTGGGGGATTTTCAGGTCATTAGTCAACTACAAAATAGGTTAATTTATTTATTTCATGTATTGTTCATTGCTAGTTTTTACTTCGTAGGTACAGGAGGTCAACAAGGCGATGATGGGAGCTTTGGAGCTTCGCCAGAAGGAGAAGGAGATTACTCAGCTATTCCTGGAGAACCCGACAAAGATTATCCTATATTGTCGGATGTTCCTGAAACGTCATTTAGGTGTGATCAGCAACAATATCCTGGATATTACGCCGATGTTGAAACAAGGTAATTATTAGTATACCTCAAACTACCTTCTTCTACTATTTATGTAATTTTCTTCTGTCAATCAGGTGTCAAGTCTTCCACATATGCGCCAATAACAAAACCTACGACTTCCTTTGTCCCAACGGAACTATCTTCCACCAAGAACACCTCGTCTGTGTTTGGTGGAACCAGTTTGACTGTAATTCAGCTCCTTCACTCTTTGGTGTCAATGCGAATATTTATGATTATTCCATTACTGGTGCTCCACAACAAACAGGAGCCACCCCCGCAGGAAACGGATACACTAATGTACCAGGAAATACTCCTGGACAAGAGGAGGGTGGGTATCCATCACCTGGAGGACAGCAAGAATCACAGGGACCAACGGGTGCCCAAGGACAAAGTGGTAGTCAAGGACCAGGTGGATACCAAACTGGAGGTACGATTATATCAATAAAAACTAACCAGAGATGTCTTTTTCTATCTAAAAACTTAAATTTTTTAGATGGCCGTGTCCAAGGATATCCTTCTGGAAGGCCACAGGAATCAGATTACCAAACAAACCCTGGGTACCAGCCAAGTGGTCCTGCGGGACAGACTCAGGGGCAAGGTGCACAACCTGGTGTGGGCTACCAATCAAATGGACCTAGTGGACCTGGTGGTACTACTGGCTATCCATCAGGACCAGTAGGACCTCAAGGTAATGTGAACACAAAATGAATTAAATTTATTTATAAATACACTAGTAAATATTGGGGACTGCAGCAAATGAAAGAGTACTCTTTAAAGTTATTCCAAGCTTTCGGAAATCGTAAATTTTATTTCCATCTTCAGAGAGACTACAAATTTACATAAAATAATATTAGGAGATTTGTTCAAATTAATAATTAAATGTTTTTACTTACAACTTTGGTGAGATTGTTCATATAGATGTTAATATAATAATTATTAATAAAAGACATTCGAACAGAAAAACGTGTTGAAAATCCAAGTCAATCATAAATACAACTACAGTTCAGAAATAATATTAAAAACATTGTATATGGACGAAGAAACACACAATTTAAAATAAAATCAAACTTAGTTGTTCACATATTTAAAAAATTCGTTAATTATTTGAAATTATGGAAATATTAAGCGGGAAAACATGACTTGCGTGTCACCATCTTAAGTGACTGAATAGGTTAGGAAATACTGTCGTTTTTATATGTCATTGACATTTGTCAGAATTATTTATAATGCGGTTTGTATCAAGATAATATTGAATTGAGAAGATTCGGATTTAAGTGTTATCATGCAGCATACTTGAAAAATCGTTGTACTGCATTATACGAGGTTCGAAATGTTATTATTGATATTGGTATTCATTGTTAGTAAATTTTTGTCTAAATGAAGCAGGTATGAGTAGATTACACTTAAATGTTGGATATCCGTTCTTTTATTCATACTATTAGGTTCCTGTGCAATAAATGTCATTTCCAAAAACAATCTTTTTTTATAGTTAGTTTGTGAGGTTAAAATCTCAGCTGAATTGAAATTAATGTTATGGTCCAAATTATTTGCATGTTCTGCAAGGGCACATCTCTCTGGATGGTGTCTACAGTCACTCTTGTGGTTCGTGATCCTACTAGACAAGGGTCTAGTAGTTTGGCCTATGTATACTTTATTGCAGTCTGCACAAGGGATTTTGTAGACAACATCTGATAATTGATTAGACTGTGTTTTGTCTTTGATTTTTGAGTGAATAGAGTTTATTGTAAGTACAGGTTTGTATGCAATCTTTATATCATTGATTTCTCTGAATAGTCTAGATAATTTTGGGGTGACTTCCTTTATGTAAGGCAATGAAGTGAATTTAAAGTTTAAAGTTGCTTCAGTTATATTCCTGTTTGCATTTTGGATATCGTTCATGTTAGGTGCTTGTGTTATGGTGGAAGACGTGCTGAACAGTATCTTTTTTACCAGGGTGGCAGGGTATGAGTTATTGATGAATAGTTGGAGGAGGATTTTAAGGTTCTTATTTAGGAAAGATGGATGTGAAATTTTCGAAACTCTCGTTTTCATTTGTTTTATTAAGTTCACTTTAACGCTGTGTTTAGGGTAGGAATGATAGTTTAAATATCTACCTGCACTACAAGGTTTTTGGTACCAGTCTATGGCAATTGTGTTGTCTATATTGCGTATAAATCTGGTATCTAGGAACGGAACTGAATGAGAGTCATCTTCCGTTTCTATTGTGAACTGAATATATTGATCATAGTCATTGAGAGTCTCTACTATTTCAGTTATGCCATCTGCAGGAAGTGCAAGGATGATATCGTCAACATATTTTTTTATAAAGAAGGGTTTGAAAGAAAGAACTGGTAAGACAACGTCCAACAGGTCGTCCATAACATAGTTAGCCAAAATAGGTGATATTGATGCACCCATAGGTGTTCCAAAAGTTTGTCTATAGAAAGAATTATTGAAAGAAAAGTAAGTATTTTCGAATAGAAATGATATTATGTCTAAAAAAGTTTCTCTGTTGATATTGCAGAAATTACTGATGCGGTGCCAATTTTTGTGAATCGCTTTTTTTTGCAGCGTCAAGATAAACGTTGCTGAAGAGGGAGACCACGTCCAAGCTTGCCAGGACATAATTTGTAGGCAATTGTAAGTTATTGTAAGTGTTGGCTATTTCAAAGGAATCTCTGATGTAATATTCATTATTATAATCATATGCTTTTGTGAGAATGTCTGTAATAAAACCTGCAATAAACTCGGTGGGTGCGCCTATGGACGCGACAATAGGTCTTACTGAAAGAGTGGGTTTATGAATTTTTGGAAGTGAATAAAATTTTGGAGAAATGCCCTTGTAGTTAGTTAGTTTCTTTTTTTACATAATACCAACCAAATAGATGAACCTACAAAAAAGAAACTAATGTCAACTAACTAACTACAAGGGCATTTCTCCAAAATTTTATTCACTTCCAAAAATTCATAAACCCACTCTTTCAGTAAGACCTATTGTCGCGTCCATAGGCGCACCCACCGAGTTTATTGCAGGTTTTATTACAGACATTCTCACAAAAGCATATGATTATAATAATGAATATTACATCAGAGATTCCTTTGAAATAGCCAACACTTACAATAACTTACAATTGCCTACAAATTATGTCCTGGCAAGCTTGGACGTGGTCTCCCTCTTCAGCAACGTTTATCTTGACGCTGCAAAAAAAAGCGATTCACAAAAATTGGCACCGCATCAGTAATTTCTGCAATATCAACAGAGAAACTTTTTTAGACATAATATCATTTCTATTCGAAAATACTTACTTTTCTTTCAATAATTCTTTCTATAGACAAACTTTTGGAACACCTATGGGTGCATCAATATCACCTATTTTGGCTAACTATGTTATGGACGACCTGTTGGACGTTGTCTTACCAGTTCTTTCTTTCAAACCCTTCTTTATAAAAAAATATGTTGACGATATCATCCTTGCACTTCCTGCAGATGGCATAACTGAAATAGTAGAGACTCTCAATGACTATGATCAATATATTCAGTTCACAATAGAAACGGAAGATGACTCTCATTCAGTTCCGTTCCTAGATACCAGATTTATACGCAATATAGACAACACAATTGCCATAGACTGGTACCAAAAACCTTGTAGTGCAGGTAGATATTTAAACTATCATTCCTACCCTAAACACAGCGTTAAAGTGAACTTAATAAAACAAATGAAAACGAGAGTTTCGAAAATTTCACATCCATCTTTCCTAAATAAGAACCTTAAAATCCTCCTCCAACTATTCATCAATAACTCATACCCTGCCACCCTGGTAAAAAAGATACTGTTCAGCACGTCTTCCACCATAACACAAGCACCTAACATGAACGATATCCAAAATGCAAACAGGAATATAACTGAAGCAACTTTAAACTTTAAATTCACTTCATTGCCTTACATAAAGGAAGTCACCCCAAAATTATCTAGACTATTCAGAGAAATCAATGATATAAAGATTGCATACAAACCTGTACTTACAATAAACTCTATTCACTCAAAAATCAAAGACAAAACACAGTCTAATCAATTATCAGATGTTGTCTACAAAATCCCTTGTGCAGACTGCAATAAAGTATACATAGGTCAAACTACTAGACCCTTGTCTAGTAGGATCACGAACCACAAGAGTGACTGTAGACACCATCCAGAGAGATGTGCCCTTGCAGAACATGCAAATAATTTGGACCATAACATTAATTTCAATTCAGCTGAGATTTTAACCTCACAAACTAACTATAAAAAAAGATTGTTTTTGGAAATGACATTTATTGCACAGGAACCTAATAGTATGAATAAAAGAACGGATATCCAACATTTAAGTGTAATCTACTCATACCTGCTTCATTTAGACAAAAATTTACTAACAATGAATACCAATATCAATAATAACATTTCGAACCTCGTATAATGCAGTACAACGATTTTTCAAGTATGCTGCATGATAACACTTAAATCCGAATCTTCTCAATTCAATATTATCTTGATACAAACCGCATTATAAATAATTCTGACAAATTTCAATGACATATAAAAACGACAGTATTTCCTAACCTATTCAGTCACTTAAGATGGTGACACGCAAGTCATGTTTTCCCGCTTAATATTTCCATAATTTCAAATAATTAACGAATTTTTTAAAAATGTGAACAACTAAGTTTGATTTTATTTTAAATTGTGTGTTTCTTCGTCCATATACAATGTTTTTAATATTATTTCTGAACTGTAGTTGTATTTATGATTGACTTGGATTTTCAACACGTTTTTCTGTTCGAATGTCTTTTATTAATAATTATTATATTAACATCTATATGAACAATCTCACCAAAGTTGTAAGTAAAAACATTTAATTATTAATTTGAACAAATCTCCTAATATTATTTTATGTAAATTTGTAGTCTCCCTGAAGATGGAAATAAAATTTACGATTTCCGAAAGCTTGGAATAACTTTAAGAGTACTCTTTCATTTGCTGCAGTCTCCAATATTTACTAGTGTATTTCTCAACTAGTCAGCAACGACTACCCTCTCGATTTATTTATAAATATGGAAACCCACAAACTCTTACTAAAAAGTTTAATTTTCTAAAGCTAATTACTTATGGATAAAGCAACAACAGAAAGAAAAAATATTCTATATTATTGTACTGATATTCTTGCATATTTTAGGTGGATCTACAGGTTCTCGATATCCCACATCTTCACCTGGCCAACAATCTCAAGAACCACAGAGACCATCTACTTCCCCGCAAGCACCAAGTTACCAGCCTGCAGGTGCACAAGGCTATCCTGGGGTACGCCCTCAAGGGTCGTCCTTTGGACCTACTGGCCCTCAAGCCGCTCCAGGAAGTTCGACTGAAAAACCATTTGGATTTTCCCCTGGGGGTAGACAGCCGACACAAGGACCTGGATATTTACCTCCAAGACCTGGACAGGCACCTGGATCAAGTGAAGGACAATATCCTGGTGCTCAGCGGCCTGGCAGCAGCTACCCAGGAAGTCAGCAGTCTGGTGGAGAGTATCAGAGCTCGCAACCTAATGTACAATATCCTGGAAGTCAGCAACCCAGTGGTGGGAGTGGTCAGGGACCCAGTGAGGGTTATCCAAGTACGCAAGGACCACAAGGATCAACGCAACAACCTAACAGAGAATACTTACCTCCGATAGGTAAATGATGAAGGTGTGCAAGTTCTCGGGAATATTTTGTTTAAAAGGATTGGTAGATTTATAGAATAGAAAAATATGCTTATAATAGAAACAGGTATAACCAGACGAAATACAAAACAGTCTTAGTAAGTTATTGTAGATTTTTAAAGTTTAGTTCCTTATTATACGTTTTAAGAGTACGCATAATTTTTTTTTGTATAGATATGTGAATACGCTCTTCTTTGTAAATAAGTTGTTAATCATAACAAGTAGAATTGCTATAATGCTTTATGTCGATGTATCTTTAAAAAAATATATTATATTATTTATAGGAATAAATAAGTTAAGTTCCCATAGAGTTACCACATTTTGTACCAGTGTCTCAGTACCTTACTTATCTCATTTATAAAGTACAAGAACAATAAAAATGTTCAACCATTTATGTTTTGTTTTTCTTTTAAATATTTTTAGCATATTATTATAATATGGCCGGTAATAAAACGGTGTTAAACAGCAATTTTCATTTAATCGAATTTTACGGGAGAACATTAAAACTATACTCTGTTGCTTAATGCGAGAGAGTAATAAAATGTGAATTTGTAATGACAGGACCCACTAAGCAGGGTCGACAACTTAAAGGTTGCAGTAATGTTAAGTAGATAAAACTTATATTGAAGTTCGAATAATATGAAAATAGATAAATTGGAATAAATATTAATATTTATTAAAATAATCTACCACGTACAATACAACAATTTTTAAATTTTAGTCATCATATTCCGAGAAGTCCGATGATCTATCGTCGTTGGGGTCCAGAGAAATAGTAAGGGGCTCTACCTACAGTGTTCTCTAGCATGTTATTTAAATCACATGTTCGACGCACTCACTCCATTTTTCACAACCCACTGTCTTTATTTTCTCTTGCAAGAGGTTTCCAACGTCTCTCATTTTAAAAGTGGTGTTATGCCTTGCTGCAAACCCTTTTACTTGCGCCCACACCCAATTCTATGGGGTTTAATTTAAAGTGATATGGCGAAAGAAGAAGTACCGTTATATCTCGTTTTAAAGCGATTTCGTTGACAACTAATTTCGTACAAAGAGGTTTATTCAATCTTGCAATCTTCAATACCTCCTTTTCCAGCATATCTTAATGAAATGGCTTCTTATTTACACTAGGCCCATGAATAATGTAATTTCTTTTCCAAAAAGACGTTGGTATTTTTTCGGATTTTCTTGAGTGGTAGTAGTACAGCCAATCTGTAAAATTTGCTAGAAAAAAATACCATAAGCGATTTTATTTTGACTTGATTTTTCGCAAAAACGGTAAGTCGCAAAGAAATATTTTGTAAACAAATATTGTAGAAAAAAAAATATTCTCCACAATTTATCTCATGGAGTCACTGCGCCACGACTAAAAGTGCAGAAAGCAGAGGGCGCCAAAGTCGCCAAACATCACTTTTTCCTTATTTTCGACGCGAAAAATATTTTTTTGCTCAATCGCATAAACACAAAAGTTGTAGAGCCCAAAAAATCCTGTAAATTGAGTCCGCGCTTTTTTTTACAATGCACGGTTACGGAGATATAGCGCCTGGAAGTACCAACGGAATGCAGCGTCTTAGCATTCTATTAATATTGACCCTTATCTGGCACACTAATCACAGGAAACTGTTACGAAATAAAACAAATGAATATGGCAAATTAGTTTAACATGCAACCTTGGGTAACTTTAAGTAGAACATCCAGTATATTTTAGAAACATGTAATGCATTTTTTTTTAATATTAAAAATATAATAATATTATGTTGATATTTGCTCTGGCCGTTTTCGAGATATTTTAATTTAAAAATGCTGATTACGTTGTATACCACTGTTATATCAAATCACAGTTGCCATGAATGAACATACGATACGAATATTAATAATTATCCGGCTGTCATTTATTGTTTGATTTTTTACTGATTATTGTATTGTTTTACCAAATCGCTTTAAAAATATCAACAAATTTTAATCAAAATATTACTGATAATGTATGGTCATGAAATCAATTTAGTACATTTAACTCTACAAATATACCATTGTACTAGAGTAATAAAATTGAAAAACAGCATATTTGATAACATCGGTAACTACAGATTATTGACGTCACAGAAAGGCAGGCGTTTTGACCCACATTCAACATGTTAATGGTAATTTTATTGTAATCTCGTTATACAATTAGAATTAGTTATTAACAATACTTGTATAAGGCCATTATACTGGTATTCTAACGTCGATTTGAAAATATTACTGCATTCTACGAGTTCTTATTACTCCATATCAAGATATATCCCCTAATTGTTTTAAAATATCAAGGTCATTTAACAATTTTTTAAATTTACACTTTTCTATCAATTTCCTATCAATAATTTCTGTTCACTGTTGAGGTTGATTTGAAGCTAAGTAAATAAATCGCCCATAGTCGATGATTCACAGGGTGGAACCGTTTTGTCAATTCGCCTTGATGTAGGTATATTGATTATTCTATTCTATAACTATAATAAACTTGTGGAGAAAGACTTCGACTTTCCTTTCCCCTATAAAGCATTTTCAGTTGTGGCGTAGCGGTCATTTTAGACGTAAGGATCTGTAACAATAGAATGCTACGATCACAGGACATAAAACAAATGATGCTGCATTCAGTTGGTACTTCCAGGCGCTATATCTTCGTAACCGTGCATTGTAAAAAAAAACGCGGAGTCAATTTATAGGATTTTTTAGGCTCTACAACTTTTGTATTTATGCGATTGAGCAAAATAGTATATTACGTTACAAGACCGGAAAGTACTATTTTACAGGACGAAGCAGGCAATTTCCAGGGCGAGCCGCCAGGCGAGTCCTGGAAGCCTGCGAGTCCTGTAAACGTACTTTCCGGTTGTGTAACGTACAATATTTTTTTTTAAATCGACGCAAGACCAGCATTTTTTTCTTTACACCAACATTTGAAAACGGCAAACGTTTTTCATACTTGTCCCTGGACTTATGCGGCAACAAATCGTGAGTAGCTCTAGCAGCCGCTTCAGTTATTTCAAGAGGAATTTCACCTTCATCCACATTCATTTCCATAATATAATCTAACTTTTAACTTTTAAACACAATTTTTAATAAGCAGTATCAAATTTGACAGTTCGTTGCCATGAAACGCCATGAAAGAAACAATCAAGTCAAAGCCTACTTATTATGGGTTTGGTTCGTTTTCTCAAATATTGATCGGAATGTAAAAAAAGGGCCCGGTAAAGTAAAAAGAGGGACCGGTAAAGTACTTTACCGGTCCCTCTTTTATGACTTTCTGGTCTAGACCGATAAAATGACATTTTCCGGTTAAAAAATTGAGTAGAAAGTGGTTGCTTTCCGGTCGATTTAAAAAAAAAATATTTTTCGCGTCGAAAATAAGAAAAAAGTGATTTTTGGCGAATTGGCGCCCTCTGCTTTCTGCACTTTTAGTCGTAGCGCAGTGACTCCATAAGATAAATTGTGGAGAATATTGTTTTCTACAATATTTGTTCACAAAATATTTCTCTGTGACTTACCGTTTTTGCGGAAAACTAAGTCAAAATTCTTTTTGAGTTTCCCACAAGCGCCCAAGGGGGGGGGGGCGACAATTTAGTTTTAAGCTAAGCACATGCCCCCTAACCATTCATAAAATAAAATCGCTTATGGTATTTTTTTTCCCGTAAACCCGCTTTTCCATAACAGATTGATTATATTGTATTCAGCGTTCATGTCTTCATGATAGTCTCTAGTCCGTTTTGATTTAAATGCTAGAAAGCCGCCATCGACAAATCCACTTTTGCTACCAGAGTGAATAAATATTAATCTTTTACCTTTTCCGAGGGTGCTTTTATTCTAGTGGACCATCCTTCCATGAACGCTTGCCTCGCGCTTTTTATATGTTTATCCTGCCATATTTTACCAACGGTTAATCCTTCATTTAACCAAGTTTCGTCCATATAATAGATATTCCTGTTTCCCTTCGAAGCTGCCTAACTGCCTTCAAATATCGTCGTCGCCAGCAGATGACTTCGTCTTTCTCTATTAAAAGTGCTTTGAATTTTTTTATAACAAAAATTCATATCCTATAAAGTTTTTCATAGTTTCTTCTTAACCATGGGTGGAATGAAATCATCCTTTTTCATTTCAGGCATTATTTTGTTCAAGGTAGGTACTTCTCTTTTTAAGTGAAATGAGTGTATGATTCTTCTGATGGCAGTCTTTTCATCCTCATTTATATTACAGTTTCTTTTCATCCTGTACTTCTCTTTACTGACCTGATGGGGCCACGTTTATCCTCGTGCAAAACAAAAATTTAATCGCTTCACCAGGGTCGTGCGTGCAAGCAATGATATCAATAATTATTTTAAAAAATATATACGCCACTGATATTTTTAATTTAATGACTATGCTTTGTAATCCCCATTTAGTACATAGTATAAGATGTCTTTTGGCATTCTTTATGTTTCCGCTTAGTTTAAAAGGAAAATGCTATTTTGTCGCAATTGAAGCAGTGTATACCAGCTGCCAGATGTCCCTAAAAATAAAATCCAATAGATTTAAGCCTGTAGACCGAGGTGGCCAACGTTTTGGAACCCCTCGCCGCATCCATCGATCTGGAAATGCAGTATTAAAGTACTGCCGAACAATTACAGCAAAATGGGGGGTGGCATATCATTCATAAACCATAAGGAACGTCTCAATGATAAAGGTAAATATTGTAGGAGTTCAGGTGAATAATAAAATGATCATAAGAATCACCGTTCAGAGGATTTTAAAGGAAATATGGGCCAATCAAATGGTTCCCAATAATTCCAGTCCACATATTAACGGAAACTTTTACCTGATGTCTTGCTTCAAATATGATATGCGAATTTCCTGCGCCCAATATAGTTGTTATGGAAGTTCGTTATACCATCTCTTAAGAAATTTGCCTCATCCGAAAATAGAATTATTATCCGAGAAATTTGGAACATTTAAATCTCTTTCCTTAAGTCACCGATAATTACATGACAGAAAAAGAAATCCAGAAAGGAATAGAAATCGAGACCGTGCCATTGTGAATTATTTTCGACTGAATCCAACCAAATCAATTTCGGACGCAGTTCGGGACGTTCAATACGGCGGCGGTGTAAGACGCAGAAGAGTTACCCAAGGAACTGTTCACAGGACTTTAAGAAATCATAAATTTAAGTCTTATCATATCCTTCCACTTCAACATCTAACACCGGCACAAAAAGAACTTCGCTTCCAATTTGTTTCCCAAATTGTGATTCGGAAAGAAAACGAATACCCTAATTTATTCAGAAATATCTTATGGACTGACGAAGCCACATTCACAACATCGGGGGTTTTCAATAGACATAATAATCATCACTGGAAATCCAAGAAAATTTCAGACAATTAAATTTCAAGGAAGGACTTCAATCCATGTTTGATGTGGCATAAAAAATAATAGAATTTTGGGACCAATATTTTTTAAGGGGACTTTAAATGGACAGAGATACTACGAGTTCTTAGAAAACGAAATTGAGAACTTTTTGGAAGATTTATCACTGGAAGAATATCAAAATTTAATTTGGCAACATGATGGGTCCCCTCCGCATGCCGTGCGTGAGGTTACTCAATATTTAAACGGACGCCATGAAGAATGGATTGGTAGAAACGGAACCTATGCTTGGCCACCCAATAGTCCCGATTTGTCAATATTAGACACATTTCTTTGAAGCCATTTAAAGAACGTGGTATACAAGCAGCGAAACCACGATATTGAAGAGATCATGCAGAAAATTGTGAATGAAATAAATCGCCTTAACCAGGAAAATCACAGTATAACAGCGAGTTTGGAAAGGCTACAAAGAGGTTATCGCACATGTTTCGAGAACAACGGAGGTCACATTAAACAATTAAATTATTAATGCTTTTTTTTTAAATTAGTATAGAGTTGGATTTCTTTTTCTGTCATGTAATGTTTTATTTTCCTCAAATAGGTTCTTTATCCTTAGAATAGTATTGACGGATATATTTCTGTGAAAATTTGCAATAAATCTTCTCCTTGCTTCTCTTGCATTTTCTTGGCATTTGTAGAACAAGATAACAATCTGCAATCTCTCATCTAATGAATATTTCATTTCGGCAATATTATAGTAAATTTGTCAAATTTTTTGACTTTGAAGGATTCAAAGGTGATTATACCTTTATTACCTAGTGTATGTTTCAAACAGGTTAAAGTTAAATTATTATACTGGATAAAACATTAAAATTTAATAAAAATAGCTGTCACAATATTAAATAAAAAATCACTCGTTCCAAAAATCGTATTAAAAAGCTATGTTCCATTTAAAAAACATCTTATCCATAGCGTAACTCTTTTGTTTCTGGTTCAAATAAATTTTTGGTTTCATTTTTGAATTCTGCAGGAAAAAGTACATCGATTGGCTATTTTGGATTTTTCTTTAAATACAAGGAAGCTCAAAAATGAGCCCCTGTTCAGTCCTCGTTGGAAGATCCTGTACATTATGGAAATTCCTCAGAAGCATGTTGTGCCTTTTGCTCCCTTTATTGGATAAAACTTTAATATTATGCGAGGTAACGCATGTCCGCATACGGGGAGAGTAGTAAGTGAATATCTAGCAGACACTGGAAATACTGTTATGAATTGGAAAGCTCGAAGCCCAGACGTTAACCCTATAAAGCGATTGTGGGAACAAATGGTTAGAGAAGTTACTACCACTAGCCATATTTTTGCTTTTTAAAAATGAAAATGGGAATGGATTTTTATGTGTCTCATCAGTCGGTGAAAAATTTGTTTAAGCAGGAGAAGTTGCATCCCTACAAGATAAAGTTGGTGCACGAGTTAAACGAGGACGATTTTGATAGAAGAGCCCAATTTTGTGAGTTGATGATGGAAAGATGCAATAACTTCGCAACTAATATCATTTTCTCGGATGACATTAGCATTAATAGACAGAATAATCGTTATTGGTCTGCTGAAAATACTCACTGGTTCCAGGAAGGTCATACTCAGAGGCCCGAAAAAGTTATTGTTTGGGCCGACAGAGTTGGTAGACATATTGTGAGACCGTTTTTTATAGATGCTAATTTGAATGGCGAAAAATATCTGGACCTCCTCGAGAATCACATAATTCCTTCTTGCAGAATGGTTTTACAGGGTGTAAATAATGGCATAAGCGAACGATCCTTAGATATTTTGAAGACCAATAGTGCTAAGTGAATAAAGAATCTTTCCTGAAGGTACAACAAAGTAGAGTTCAGAAAAGCGGGTGTAATGTGATCAAACTTACGCAGCCCAATACTATATTTAAGACAAGAGTTTTGCACCCCTTGCAAGCTATTTCTATCTTTGACGGTCAGGGCTGGCCAGTCCAAGACGTCACCATATGCCAAATGAGAAAGAACAAGAGAATCAGTCAGCCTCAGTTTAGCATTAACACTCAAGATATCTTTGTACCTGTACAAGAGTTTAAGCTTAGCTTAGGATTTTTGTATTAAAAATATAGTGTGCTGACTAAAGCGTAGACTTGAATCCAATATGATACCCAGGTTTTTGCAATACTCTGAGGGTGCTAAACGTAAACAGCAAGATGGAGCACCTGCGCATTATGCGGCAAATGTTAGACAACACATCAGCGAACAATTTTCAGGACGTTGGATAGGCAGAAGAGGTGCTATTGACTGGCCAGCGCGATCCCCGGACTTAACCCCGCTCGACTTCTTTTTGTAAGGACACTTAAAGAACAAAGTCTACGTTTACCGTCCAAATGACTTAGAATCTTTAAAAGTCAGAATTGGTGCTGAAATTCGGTCCATTCCAGAGGACTTCTTTCTAAACGTTGTGGACGAGTTCAGGGATCAACTGGCGCTCTGCTTAGCAGAAAATGGTGATAATTTTGAACACCTGATCAGGTTTCACTTGTTTATTATTCCGTTGTTAAGTTGTTCAATTTTCTAGGCTATTTATTTTAATATTATAAAGTTTGTTACAATTTAAAATAAATAAAAATTAGAAATACAGAAAAGTTCAGAGTTTTCCCAGTAGAATCCAAATATGCAATCATATGCAGGGTATTCTATTTAAAAAAAGTAAGTTAGTCTCTATGGCAACCAAACCAGAAATGACAGAATACATTCATGCAGGTAGAAATATGGGGCATAGTTTACTGAACAACTTTCATAAAGGTCACTTTTTCGTATACGAGGTAATTCAAAAATTACAGGCATTATGCGCGACTTTTTTGCCACTCTGTATAAAAATTCTGCATATGAATGTTTTATGGTTTGTAATCATATATGAAATACTGTTAAAATGTTTAACCAATTGAATTTACTTTATTATTATAAATATACATAAAAAATATACAGAGAAATTATAAATGTGCGTATATGTATGAATAAAAATATTGTGTAGACAGTCTCCAGTTATTTCTTCATTTAATGCAGGTTTTGGAGAAATATAGCTACTCAAAGGCCTGACGCCGAAGGAACGCCTATATCTGCGAATAACCTGCTGGTCAAAACCCCCTTTCTATTGTCTTTGGGCTTTTAACAGGATGAGGTAGGCAAATAAAGAAAGCAATGCGAAATTTTAATGTAAATTGTTATAGAACCTATTAAAATTATTTTTACCATCTCGTCCGCGTGTTGCATATTCATTAGGGTTTGTTACTCTCCAAAACTTAAGCAGGGTAAAGGTATATGATATGAAACAAGGAATTCGGCTAAGATATCGCATGGAATTAGAAAACAAATTAAAAACTTTTTTGGATTTTTTTTATTACGGGCGTGATGACGCTTTTGGACGTGTATACCGGGTCCGCCAACGAAGCGGGGACGGAAGATTAAATCTTTATCGAGGAACTTATAAAGAATACTAAAACAGCATGAGGTCTGGAATTAGAAGCGGCATATTTTAAAAATATTTTACATTATACAGGGTGGCCCAAAAAAGTGTGGCGAACTAAACTTGTGTTTTTTTAAATGGAACACCCTGTATATTATTAGCCCAGAAGATGGGCATAGAGCTGCTGATCATTTTAATATTTGGTTATGTGGGTTTATTTTTAATAGTTTAAGAAATAATAACGATTTTATCTTAAAAATTATCTAAGTTTAGTAACCATTTCCAAATTACTAAAAACAATTGAATGAAATAGTAAACTAAAAAGCAATATGTTAGAATGTTGCCTATCTTTCCAATTGAAAATATTTGTGTTCAGTGCATTTATCATACAGGGTGATCACACTATGCAAAATATAAAAAATCTATTTTTTTTTAAATGGAACGCCCTGTATATTTTTTTATTTTTAGAAAGCCCTTTTCACATCCTTTCTACTGATACCAATTTGATACCTCTTAGAGTTTACCGTATTTTGGTTATTTCGATATAAACTTTAAAACCCCACACTTTTGCTACTTTTTCGAAAAATCTAGCGGTAACCCTTAAATGGTTTGCATTTGTTATGCATAACTTTATTTTCTTAATACTATTTTAATAACCTAGCATCAAATGACATTCCTTATTTTTTATTTTGCAATAAAGAAACTAAATGTTATTTATGAACTGATTTATTAAGACATTTATAAAACATAAACTTAAAACGATTATTATAAAAATAATGAATTAAAATTACAACTTTATAAAAATAAAGGAGTTGACAAAACAAAATAAACAAACCCTTATTATGCGGTAAATCAGAATTTATTGTGTGGCTCTAATGATATGTTCAAAGGTTCTTCCCTGTTCTTGAAGGCATAAATGTAGCCTTCGAACAAAATTTTGCTGGACATCTTGTAGAGTTCTTATTCTAATATTTCTAAATGCCTCTCGTATACGATTTTTCATATCGTCTCGGTTCGTAGGAGCTATGGCATAGACTTCTTCCTTAACATATCCCCAGAGGTAGAAATCAAGGGGAGTTAAATCAGGGGACCTAGGAGGCCAAGCGATTGGTCCACCACGTCCGATCCACTGATTACCTCGCCAATGATTTAAAAATTGTCTAACCGGCTCAAATTAATGAGGGGGAGCGCCGTCTTGTTGAAACCAGTGGTTTTGGAGAGTGTCGGCATCTACATTTTGAAGCAAAATGGGTAGATCATGTTGAAGAAAGTTTAAGTAAACTTGTCCCGTCAAACGCTCTTCAAAAAAATATGGCCCAATAATGTAAGGCCCTAATATTCCTCCCCAGACATTAACCGACCAGCGATTTTGGTTATCTACATGACGAACCCAATGTGGATTTTCACTAGCATAATAATGCATATTATGCCTATTTACGATTCCGTTATTTTTAAATGTAGACTCGTCACTAAATAGAACTTTTGATAAAATGTCTGTTACTTCTCTAATTTTGTTAAGCATCCAATTACAGAATGTGATTCTTCTTAAGAAATCATCTTCATAAAGTTCTTGGTGTAATTCTATGTGATAAGGATGATATTTGTACTTTTTTAAAATCCTCCGCACGCTTGTTTCCTTAACACCGGTTTGCTGAAAAATGCCAGTCTGACTTACGTGATGATTTTCCTGTACTGCCAACAGAACCCTTAATTCATTTTCTTCATTAATAACGGGTTTATTGATTACCATCCTTTTTTTGTAAGCAACGCTTCCTGTTTCTACAAATCTTCGCAACAACTTCTCAAAGGCCTCTGGTCTCGGCTTTCTCTCAATATTTGGATATCTTTCAGCATACACTCGACTCGCTAGAAGGCAATTTCTTGCACATTCTCCCAGTATAAAAATCATATTTACCATTTCCACAGTGGTAAAATTCGACATTTTGAGAAATTTAGTACTTAATTTCGACGACTGAACAAATAATGTTAAATAATTGTATTCGGTCGTCATAGTGACAATCTAAACAAAAAAAATCATGGCAACTCGATTACGAATAAAAATAAAATGAAATAAATAAAAAGTAGCAAAAGTGTGGGGTTTTAAAGTTTATATCGAAATAACTAAAATACGGTAAACTCTAAGAGGTATCAAATTGGTATTAGTAGAAAGGATGTGAAAAGGGCTTTCTAAAAATAAAAAAATATACAGGGCGTTCCATTTAAAAAAAAATAGATTTTTTATATTTTGCATAATGTGATCACCCTGTATGATAAATGCACTGAACACAAATATTTTTAATTGGAAAGATAGGCAACATTCTAACATATTGCTTTTTAGTTTACTATTTCATTCAATTGTTTTTAGTAATTTGGAAATGGTTACTAAACTTAGATAATTTTTAAGATAAAATCGTTATTATTTCTTAAACTATTAAAAATAAACCCACATAACCAAATATTAAAATGATCAGCAGCTCTATGCCCATCTTCTGGGCTAATAATATACAGGGTGTTCCATTTAAAAAAACACAAGTTTAGTTCGCCACACTTTTTTGGGCCACCCTGTATAATGTAAAATATTTTTAAAATATGCCGCTTCTAATTCCAGACCTCATGCTGTTTTAGTATTCTTTATAAGTTCCTCGATAAAGATTTAATCTTCCGTCCCCGCTTCGTTGGCGGACCCGGTATAAATAATACAAAAAAAAACGATTAACGGTTGTAGACCCCACGACTAAACTCATTAGTAAAGGGGACGCACCTAACGGAGGGTCCCTGTATAAACCCAGTATTTACTCTATAATGTCAAACGGATAAATTTGTAGAAGATTTTTATGTTTATTTCAAATAATCTTTTGTTGATCGTAAATAGTTTTAAAAATGTTTTTGATGGCCACTGCATACGCAGCTGTTCGTACGTCTGTATCGAGTCTGTACAATTCCATATTTTTCAGAATTTCCTAAAAAACGAAGAACAAAAATGTTTAAGCTTTACGGGTAGTTTAGTGCAGGAAAGTTACCTGTCCAACTTCCGTGAAAACGCAATCGATAGCATTCTTTGTAAAAGATGACTCTATTGGTTCTATTTCATTCCCTGCGTTATGGATGCGGTTTCCCTCTGCCACTATTTTTTGGTTTTTGGAAACCATGCTTTCAAAAATTGTTGCGTAGATATTGCCGCTAAAGCTAAAATTAAAATTTGTTCGGAAATTCTAAAATTTTCGTACCATTTTTTCAAATAAACTGGTCAACAAAAATATCGTACCATTCAATTTTTAGACCTATTTTCAAATTGCTGTAACTTTTTTAAAAATTGACATTTTTGAATGTAGTTTCCAAATTTGAAAAGCGCAATTTTTCTACTTTAACCCGTATTTTATCTGTTTTTGGTAGAATTAATATTATTATGATATACAGGGCGATCAATAGAGTGCTGCAAAAAAAACACAAAATTTTAGTGTGTGCCATTTCAGTGGTGATTTTTTTTTTGGTCGTTACGATATGGGTTTTTACCAAGGTATGATCAATATCTTTAGACGTTTTTGCCAGTTTTTGGATTGCGGACCTCTGGCTTTAGATAGACCACTAAACGTCAAATTTTGGTAATCATTTCTTTAAAACGCTATAACTGGAAAACGGATTGATGGATTTCAATAAATTGATAAATTTCCAAGGCTAAGTTGATGTCAATTATACAATGAAGTTACCTATAGCAGCAATACGTTTCTATAGCGACGATGAAATAATGTCATTGCCATAGAATATTTTTAAGTCAAGTAAAATTTTTGTCTTTTTTAAAGCTAATTTTACTTTTTAAAAATGCTAAGACTAAGCCAAAATGAATTGAGAAATAGTGCGGTAAGTTTTTGGCTACCGAAACTTACAAAATAGAGTTAAATAACTAATAATTTTACAGGTTGTGCCATCAAGGCCGCAATATACAGGATATTGCGGAAATTGTGAACACCACAATATCTATTGTTAAACGGACACTAGCTAGAGCACGGACCTATCTATGATAGTCCAAATTACCGCCAAGAAGGTCGCTGCGGACGAGCCAGAACAACAACAGCCAGGCAAGAGCGTCTAATAATGCAAAACGTGAATCGCTGTAGGACCCTAAATGCTACCAAAAATTGACGAAGCTTCCAAGCAGCAACTGGCATAAGGGTATCCACGCAAACGATAAGGAGACGGCTCCATCAGCGTGGACTGAAGGCGCGCAGGCGTGCTGCTTGCCCAGCTTTGCTGGCTACTCACAGAGCTGCAAGGAGGCGGTGGGGTGCAGATCATGCTAACTGGGGGATAGCAGAATGGAGTAGATGCATGTTTACGGATGAAAGTAGGTTTAATTTGTATGAAAGTGATGGAAGAATTTTAGTATGGAGAGCAAGAAATGAACGATATCTGGAAGAAAATATGGATGCAAGAGTACCGTTAGAAGGTGGAGGAGTTCTTGTTTGGGGTGGTGTGATGTTGAACGGGAAAACGGATTTGGTTATTTTAATAGGAGAATCGACGAATGCTGAAAGGTATCGAGAACTGTGCATTCGGGATATTGTTATTCCTTTTGCACAAAACTTTGGTGACGATTTTGTCTTGGTAGATGACAACGCTCCACCACATAGAGCCAGAATCGTCAACAAAGTCTTAAGGGATAACAATATCCAAAGGATGAATTCGTCTGCAAGTTTATCAGATATGAATGTGATAGAACATTTAATGGAGTTGGATGAAACTAAGATTGAATGACGGAGAGCATAATTTTAACAACTTGAATGAATTGGCAAATGCAATAAGAGAGGAATGGAACGCTATTCCCCAGTACTTCCTTGCAAACTTGGTGAGTAGAATGCCAAGAAGAGTAATGGAAGTTCTAAGGGTTCACGGTGGACCTACTCACTAATAATTTTATTTGTTATTATTTTTTTTTTGTTAAAAATTAATCAATTTTATTTGCTACCATTAATGTTGTTAATATTGTTGATAAGTGAAACACTTTGCTGTCCAAATGACGCGCAAATAAACATTTAATTTTTTTTAATGACTTTGTTGATCACCCCGTATCTCAAATACTCGATCAAATATCCCAATTTATCTTTTGAAATGTTTAAAACTTAAAAGACGGTGTTGGAATAACTGCGATTCAGACCTGATGCCATGATACAGGACGCATTCTTGCTGAGTATTTTACAGGTACTTAAACAGCATTGATCGACAAACGGTAGAATTTTTTTCGAAATATCGACCCAAACATCAACCCGGTCAATTTTAAAACAAAACAGACTCATATGGTCCTATTAGCGTCCAATCATTAGTCATACATTTAAGATTTCAGAATCAGTTACGTTTTTGGTGATTGTTGGCCCCGTATATTAATAAAATTCTCACCTTTCGTAAAATACGTAGGTCATGGAACATCTCTATGAATGTGAAAAACTCGTTGAAATCCATTAATCCGTTTTCCAGTTATAGCGTTTTAAAGAAATGATTACCAAAATTTGACATTTAGTGGTCTACCTAAAGCCAGAGGTTCTCAATCCAAAAACTGGCAAAAACGTCTAGAGATATTGATCCTACCTTGGTAAAAACCCATATTGTAATGACAAAAAAAATCACAACTGAAATGGCACCCACTAAAATTTTGTGTTTTTTTTGCAGCACTCTATTGATCGCCCTGTATATCATAATAATATTGATTCTACCAAAAATAAATGAAATAAAGGTTAAAGTAGAAAAATCGCGCTTTCCAAATTTGGAAACTACGTTCAAAAATGTCAATTTTTAAAAAAGTTACAGCAATTTGAAAATAGGTCTAAAAATTGAATGGTACGATCTTTTTGTTGACCAGCTTAGTTGCTTTAATTATTATACAGGGTCTTTCCTTAGTAGGTATAAACAATTTAAGAGCATAAATTCTCGAATCAGTTTTATGAAAAAAAACTTAATATAAACATGTGCTCTAGAATGCTTCGTTTCCAATACAGAGAGTTTCACAAAAAATGTATTTTTATTTCGAAAATCTGCGAAATTCATAAATTTAGAATGCATACATAGGACCTCGAAATTCATTAATTACACTACTCGAATCACCAATGGCGTGCGTATGGTATACCGGATACCAGATATTTCCTTTTCTTATCAAAGCCTCATGCCTTTCTCTACGATAAATATGTTTTCAAATAGGAACAAGTAGGAAAATTTGTAAAAAATAATAAAAACCTGATTTTTCATGGTATACGACGGATACAATTTTATACTTGAAAGCAGTTTTTAATTCTGACAACCTTTTTTTCATAACAATGTTCGATATTGTCAAACATAAAGGTAATTTACTTTTGAGCGAAAATAATATTTCTTGACAAACCTCGTATACGACTGCAAGAATTTGATATCTGATTGTATAATTTTGGGTTTTAAACCAAGCAGAACTTTTTATGAAGAATGAAATTCTCTTGTCCTGTAACTCATGCACAGCTAAATATGCTGGTCATACAGGACGTAGTTTTAACATTAGGATAAAAGAACATTTAAACCCTCAGAAATAGCCTAATGACATGAGATCAGCTTTTGGCCTGCATTTAAGAGAGAATTTACATAATTTTAATACTAAAGACAACTTTAAAATGCTACATAATGCGGATAAAGGCCATAATCTGAATTTTTTTTTGAAAATATAGAAATAGCCAAATTAGAGATTAGTAATCAAATTGTGTGTTTGAACGATCCTGTCAACGCCCACTACAGAGAATTGTGAATGAGTTTAAGTAGTGAATGTTTGTTTAAATAATCGTACCTTCTTTTGTGCAACCTGGATGTCGCTCTGGTTCGGTATATTTTGTTTTATTTTTTAAATGTTTTTTGGATTTATCCCGTTGATCAATTTTATTCAGTTAGTTAACCTGTGTTTGATATTGTGAGATATCGGTTCTCTGCGAGGATACCTGTTGTTGAAGAGTTCGTAAACTTCCATTTGTGTGCACATTCTATCTCCATAACTAATCATCGCCTGATATTTTGACTTGAGGCAAAACTACTCAGGGAACAACCGTATCGATTTTCTCGCAAACGGCTGAATTTAAGTAGGGCGCGGTGGGGTAAAAATGAAACATTTTACATATTTTTTCATTTTGTTCCCACTAAACAAACCCTAATGTAAATGGAAAAATAAATATGGTGTGTAGAATTGTGTGGGGAATTACACTAAATTCACAAAATGTGATAAAAACTATTTTTTTTTTTTTTACAAAAATTATATATCTCTGTCTCAATTTTTTCCTGCCATTGGGGAAAAAATAAGACATGCCAGGGAAAAAATGAGACAGGGTGTAAAACAAAGCTTCTCATCTTATTATTAGGACTAGGGCATTACTGAAACAGGTTAGTCTAAAAATAAGACACTTTAAAAATAGTGTAAAAAAAACATTTAGACCTATCTATTTCACACAAAACATTTCAAAGTCTATAGGAGAGGCAAACTTAAACCAAACTCAAATGAAATACCTAAACGAAATGAACTGAAAAGTAAATTCTACTTTTAGTAGGTAGGTATTATAAAAACATTCACCTAATTAACACAAAACTTTTCAAAGTCTATACGAAACGCAAGTTTTTGAGACATTCTAGCAGTACCTCCTTGGCAACTGGGGGAGGGTAATTTCATTACAATATCGTCTCTGCTCACATTATACTTCTCAGGCATTTCCGGAAATACAAATTTGTCGACTTTTGTAATATTTTCTACTAACGCGACGTAATATACCAGTTTCTTTTTTGTAGCAAACTTTATCAAAACATAGTCCCCAGATTATATGTCACTTGAATCGGTTTCAAATTTGTCATCTGAATTGTGCGCAATTAGATCAGCTAACGTCATATTTTCATCAACATCACTTTCGTCTTGAAGAACAACGCTTTCAGATTCACTTTCCGACGAAGAACTTGGAACTGGATCTATCTTTTGAATTTGGACCCTTTTCTTTTGTACCTTTTTTGTTTGGACTTTAGTAGTAGTACCCTTTTGAATGTTTTCTTTTTTTTTAATGCCTTCTAAATATTCTGCACTCGTAAGAACCGCACAGTTTGAATCAATCTTGCGCCTTCGCTTAGTCTCAGGATTTGATTTATTAATCTTAGCGAGCAAAATTTCTTGGAAGCTTGGACTTGTCGATTCTAAATTGTTTTGCTGCCTCTCTCACCCCGATTCTTCCTTGCTTAACATGATTTATGGCTTCTTTTAACTCCCTTTTTGTATAATTTTTGGGTTTAGGAACCTACGTTCTAGTCATTTTGAAAACTATTGTAGGTATTCTATAAGAATAATAACATATTAATGACAAAAAAAAGACGTTTTACCTTTCTCATTTTTACCCCAACAGGTGTCTCACATTTACCCCCAAACACGTCTCACTTTTGCCCCAGTACAACTTCACGAACGTTTGGATGAATTAACAGAGACTTTTAACTTTATAAAACAAACTGCCATATAGGAATATAATAAAAACAGAATCTAACACTACATCAACCAATTTAAACTCTGAAACCTTCAACAACTTTTTTATTTTTTATTTTTATTAGCATAACAGACGACATAATTGCTATACTACCTCCACCTCCATCTAACAAAACCTTTAATGAATACTTAGAGGTAACTTTAACTTTTTAAATCCAAATAGGTTACTTATAATGTTGTAAGAGATAAGCTGTACGTGTCACCTAAAAAATAGTAGTAGCAAAGACTGCGCTGGGATAAGTACCAAAATAGTGGCAACTCTAAAAAATATTATTATTTATCCATTGACCAACTTAATAAGTCTATCCATTGCAAGAAAACATCTTTGCATCTGGCCTAAAAACTGTAACAATTATACCAATTTTTATAAAGGCTCTGCTGAAGACTATTGCAAATGGTTCCAACGTGTAAGGAAAATGACACCATACTATTCCGACTTTAAACGAGTCGCTCCGACCATTTAAGCTGACGTGGAAACAAAAGTTGGCGCCCTTTGTTTAAAAGTTTTATGAGTGCTTACTGTGATATCTTTATATAAATGATACTTTTACGTTTTTTTTTTTATCATAATTGATTGAAGTTTATATATGCATGTACACCTAAGAAGTGTGCTTAACGTTTTTAACCATTAATAGTGAAGTAAATCACGTTAACTAATAGAAAAAAATGAGTGTCTCATTTTTACCTCAAATTTGTTCTGTCTCATTTTTACCCCACCGCGTCCTACATGACATATTTTATAAAATATGTTTAGAATTTTATGCAGAATCCAAAAAAATATTATAAAATGGGGTATCCATTTAAAAAAATAAAGTAAACCGTTAAAACTTGTTTTTGAGATAATCTGCATACATGAAATAAGCTTCAAAATATGCACAACAAAAATAGAAAATTGACGGGTCTGAGCGTATTTTCGAAAAAAAAACACGAATTTTAAATGAATTTGTTCCAACCTTTACGTTCCCACTATAAATTATTATTATTATAAACTAACGTCAGAATATTTTCTTCAGCTATTCCCATCTGTTGCAAGTTCCTGAGATATTCAAAATACGAGGCAACGTTTGCGCCGGCACACGCATATATATCTGGGACAACTAGCTTTGATTTGTCCGTCAGGATTTTGTGAGCAGTGGGAGTTATCGGCCCATCTAAAAATAAAAAACTAAACAAAAATAGTCTATTAATTTAATACAACAGCTATTGAAGTAAGTTTAGTGGTTCATCAGATATCAGTTACCTTGCCTTCCTTTACGGTAAAGAATTTAGAGACTAAACTCTACTAACCTGATGCCTCTAAAATAATTTTGGCCTTAACATCACGGGCCACGTAACACACCAAACTCTTATGGCAGGCTGCCAAGACAAGAACGTCACAATCTTCTGTATAAATCGAATTCGGATTTTCCGTTTTGGATAATCCGAAGTTCTTCATACTGCCAGTGTCTTCCCTGTGGTGGATCAGTGCCTTAAATGGTAAAATATTAAAACAAGGCTAGCCCAGATTATTTAAAATACAGGGTGTCCTGGAAAATGTGGGAAATCTCTTGGATTTAGATAGAACATGAAAAAATAAGATGACAAGTTTCTATAATTTTTTTCTCCTTCTGAAGATATGTGCCCCTGAAGGGCGCCACTGGAAGTCGGTTTTTCTTAAATAACTTTTAAAGTATTTAATATACTTTTATAAAAATTGAATGTGAAGGACACTAGTAAGGACCTCTTAAAATAGTGTACTTGAAACATATTTAGATTTTTTAGTTTACCAGGGCTGACTAAGTTTTACAAATTAATGCTTCCATTTTTGACACCCTGTATGATAAAGACTTAGAAAATACTAAATCTCGGTAGCTTAAACCTTAGACTAAAAAAAGGTACTCTTGTTTATTTTCGATAAAATGAACCGTTTTCGGCAAAAAGATTAATAAACGAATAATTGTAGAAGTTGTAGTTTTATTTATTAATCGGCACCAAAAAAACAACACTATGGTATAAAATAAATAAAATATCCTGTATCTTTCACATCGCTGACACATTGATCCTTTACTTCGATATTAATTCACTGATTTTTGGATTTCGTGGTGAATTTAATTATGAGTTAACTCGAACTATGGAATACACGTTTATTGAGTATGTAGATATGCGTGTGATGTATAATCTTGCATTCTGCAATGCTTTAGAAGCCAGAAGGTTAAATCACGAAAGATTTCTCAATCGTACTATGTCAAATCAGAAGACATTTCAACGAGTTGACCAACGTCTAAGGGAGAATGATGGGCGATTCCAGTTAATAAGGTAATAAATATTATTGACTTTCTTCATAATTGCAGGGAAGTTTGGAAACAATAGTACTGGTGCTGTTCTGAGAAGAACCGTACGTACGCAGCAATTAGAGGAAAATATTTGAAATGCTGTAGATTTCACTCCATCAACGAGAACTCGAGAATTATCAGCATACCTAATGTACCTAATGTCCTTCAAGGACAGCTGTTATATCCACATCATTTGCAAAAAGTACATGAACTGCTTCCTGAAGATTCTCGTCGTAGAATGCAGTTTGCAAACTGGCTTTTGGATCAGCAATGAAATAATGTAAACACCATTAGCATTACTATTTTCACGGATGAAGCAAGGTTTACCAAAAATGTTATTATCAATTTACACAACACACGCCATGTATGGGCTGATGAAAATCTTCATGCCACTATTGTCTTACATCATCAACATGAGTTTTAATCAATTAATATCTGAAAAGGAATCATTGGTAATTTTTTGAATGTATTGCCGGAACGCTTGAATGGAAAACTTTATTTAGAGTTCCTTCAGAGCGCCTATCAGAATCTAATACAGCACTTACCACGTGAAATCCGTCGAAACATGTACTTCATGAACGATGGGGCACCACCTTATTTCAGCGTTGGTGTGCGGAAGCACCTGAATAACGTCTATCCAAACCGTTGAATAGGCAGAGGAGGATCTATTGCCTTGCCTCCTCGATCTCCCGACCTAACGCTGTTATATTTTTACATGTGGGGATACCTGAAAAACTTGGTGTATTCCGGTCGGCACTAGGGAGGAACTCTTACAGAGAATCATGTTTCATTGTGATATGATAAGGACCAAAGCTGGGTTATTGTGGCAGGTACAGCAGTCTTCAATTCGTCGTGCCCGCGAGTGTATTAGACTTCCTGGAGCCCATGTTGAAACCTCTTATGAAGTTTTTCAATAATTTCATCACTGCGTTCTTTTAAATTTTTATATTTTTTCGGATCAAACAACTTAAAATGAAACTTTTCTGTTGTTTCAGTGACATTCGTATGACACTTTGTTGTCGAGAAACATAATAGAAATCATGGTCATATCATTATTAAAAATAAACCATGAATTAATTGAATGATATTCTTTTTCTCGAAAACGGTTCATTTTATCGACAATAAACAAGAGTACCTTTTTTTTAGTCTAAAGGGCATGCTACCGAGATTTATTTTTTTTAAGTCTTTGTCGTACAGGGTGTAAAAATTTAAGCATTAAGTTCTAAAGCTTAGTCCGCCCCTGGTAAACTGAAAAAGCTAAATATGTTTCAATGACACAATTTTAAGAGGTTCTTACTAGTGTCCATCACATTAAATTTTTTTTAAATTATATTATGTACTTTGAAAGTTATTCAAGAAAAACCGATTTCTAGCGGCATTCTTCAGGGGCACATATCTCCGCCTGTAAGAAAAAAAATTATAGGAACTTCTCATCTTATTTTTTCATGTTCTATCTGAGTTCGATTTCCGATTTCCCACATTTTCCCGGACACCTTGTATAGAAGCACTCTACAATACATTGAGATCTATCCCCTTGGCATCATACAAATAGGCCTCGTCTTCCTTAACTCCAACGCATATAGCCCCTTTCTCAACCATCATTAGTCCCAGGGGCTTCCCCACCTTTCCCAAACCCTAGAACGAAGGTATACAAAAGGTGACGCAAAATACGACAAGACTTTTACAAGGACCTTCACCTGCAATATAAATCTTTTATCTTTTAATCCAACGCTGGTCACACCTATGGTTACTAGCAAAGTACCATTATTTAGAAACGTCTCCAAGGCCTTTAGCGCACCCATTGCAGCAGCTTTGTCGTAGTCTATGATTCCACCATCTTCTAGGGGCTTTCCCATCGCTGCTGCATTGACACTCTGGCCTGAAAGTGGTATTTATTTATTTAATTACAACGGAGATACAAACGAGCAGAAGCGTTATAAAATATCCAAGGGATTCGATTTAAATAATAATTAGGGTACACACAAAATAACAAGTATAACAAAACAAATATTCCCGATTGGCATAATGAACTGTTTAATGGTTGCAAGTAACATAGAATCTAAAACATTACTATACAGGATGTTATTTAGTAACTGTCCGATATTTTGCAGGACCATTCCTCAGTTATTTATAAGGTTAAAAGTTCATATAAGCATGGGTTAGAGTGTTAAATATTTGTTATTGTTTTTCGTAAATAATTTTTAAAATAATGTCTATATTTGGACAAAAATTGGTAGTTCGGGATTTCTTACTATGAGAAATTCAAATTTGATCTTTATTTAGCCCTTAATTGTAGGGGGCGCCACCTACATGTCTTCTTCTCTTTTGGGGAGTCACAACTTCTTCGTGCAAGTATATATCACATTTTCTAGAAGAAAAATCGATTCCTCTATTATTTTTACGTGAAAATGGTATGCTTGTCAAAAGTCGCTACAAGCAGCCGTCTTTAGATAGTTTGATTTAAATTAATCGATGCATATGATTGTCAAAAAGTGAAATAATTTAAAAAAATTTTTTTTTAATCGGCATAGAAACATTTTAAACGGTAATTTGTAAACGACAATAAACAACGAAACACTAGATATAAAACTAAATCAAAATCACAATAAATGTTGGAAATATCCACCTCCTTGCTGTATGTACGCATCCAATCTTCTTCTCATTGATTCGCGCACTATTTGGAAAAGTATTTTAAATCGTTCTACAAGAGTTAATCATTCGATTTCTTAATTCTTCTACATTTTAGATGGGTGTCTGGTAAACTAAGGATTTTAGATGTCCCCAAAGAAAAAAATCTAAACCATTAAGGTCTGGTGACCTAGGGGGCCATGGTTGAGGCCCTATCCAACGGTTACCGAAAGTACGAGCTAAAAATTCTCGCGCTAGGATGCTAAAATGTGCCGTGGCACCGTCATACATAAACCACAGTTCATTTCGTAGTTTAAGCGGCACATCTTCTAGTAAAATAGGCAAATCTTCTTCAAAAAAATTACGATATCCGTTTAATCTTCTTGGAATAAAAAATAGCCTTTATTAAATAATCTCCAAAGATTCCTGCCCATACGTTAAGAAAGAACTGTTCTTGGAAATGTGATTCCT
This sequence comes from Polydrusus tereticollis, assembly GCA_963920685.1. NCBI lineage: Eukaryota > Metazoa > Arthropoda > Insecta > Coleoptera > Curculionidae > Polydrusus > Polydrusus tereticollis. The sequence continues at coordinate 28,750,818 of OY987332.1, read as the reverse complement.
GTATTGCATGGAGGTTTTTCTGTAACCACAAATGATTGTTGTGAAAACTGCGTATAGCGTTGCGTGAGAAATTTGCTTCGTCGGTAAACAGGATTTGATTTTAAAATAAAGGATTTTCAATAAGGCATTGGAGAAACCAACGACAGAAGTTGAAACGTAATGAGCTCTTTGAATGTAGTAGGGATATAACAAATTATCAATTAAAAATTTCCATACTAGAACATGAGAAATGTTTAACGTCAGCGCTATTTTTCTGGTGCTTGTTTCCGGGTGTTCTCCTACCAGATTAAGAACTGCATCCTCTGTTTCTTGGGTTGTTACCGTCTAATGTGCACCCGACAGACGAGTAGCTTTCTCAAACCTTCCTGCTTCTCTTAACCGAGCGTGAATTTTTGAAAACGTTTTGTAGGAGGAGGAAGAAGGAGTTGTGCGGTTCGGATAACGCTCCTAATACAGACGTTTCAAATTTGTCACATTAAAAAATCCCCAGATACCAATTATCGTCCAAAAATAGGCATTATTTCGAAAATTATTAACAAAAAACAAAAATAAAAATAAATTTTTACCACCCTCTATCTCAAAGATGATGGAAGAGAAGAGCAGAAGCTTGCACAGGAGCGGGAGTTGGTCATTTCCAACAGTTTTGTGAACATTCTGTTAAATTGTTATTACTTTCTATTTGTTAGATTTTCAAAAATCGCTTATTAATAAATATTGTGCAAGACAGTGGCGTACATTTTTTTGTCAATTTTACTCGGGAGACTGCCCCTCGTGACCCTACTGAAATTCATAATTATCATCTAGTTAGTGCAAACTTATAGCGTCTTCTCACAACGAACAAAATTTCACCAAAATCGGATTGAGATATTATTAATAAAACAACGACTTTTTTGTAAACTTTCACACCCTGTATCTTAAAATGCAGAGTTCTTAGGACACAGGTTTATATGAACTTTTCTACTTGAATTTGGTTCAAGAATGCGCCCTTGGAATTACGGCCTATTATTAAGTAACACTCTGTAGATTAAAACTATTCTACACAATTGTGAACTTAATTAGTGGTTCTGTTAGGATAGCAGATAATTTATTTGTGTGAAGATTAACTTGATGAACATTTCCTAGAATTAAAAAGATATTATTATTAATAATTTTTTACAAGTGAAGTATGTCAGATAACGTTCTTCGAACAGATACGGGAAATATAAAAGTTCTGTTGAAGCAAAATGATATTATCATACAGGGCTTTCATTTCAAAACTAGCCACCCGGAATAACTTTTAAAATACTTGAAAAAGAATTTAACAAAAAAACACGTCAACTTAGATTTACTGGGGGACATGTTTTACATGTATTTGCGACTCTGTAGTTTCAACCCCTAACGAGGGGCGAAAGGCACATAAGAAATTTCAAATGCTAAGGGGTATTAAATGATAGTTCACTCGAAAGCCCTTTTCATTAGCAGTCTTCTGGCGCTTCATTTTTTAAAAGCGGATTATTTGTTTCCAAGTTATGCCCCTTTAAAGTTTAAAAATAAAAATTTGACATTTTAGTGAAAACTATTTAATGTTAGCTTTAGAATGAATGCTTACCTACTTACTTCAACAAGTGTTTAAAATGCCCACTTAAAACCGTTTCTGAAGTTCTGAGCCACCCCTAATGGCGGATGGGAATCACATTAAAATTTCAAATAGAAAGAGGTATTGAGTGATTATCCGTTTTTCAATCAGAAATTTTTTGTTCAAATTATACCTTTAGAACCTAAAAAGCTAAATTTTCAACTTTTATAAGTTGTTAAAAAAGCAGCAAATTCCTTAAATGTAAACATTCAGATAAATACGTAAATAAATTAAAGGTGTTTGATAGCAAATGTTAGTTTTGCCACATTTTAAAACGATTTAGTTTTGAACTTGATTTCGTTGTGTATTGACCATCGAATTTTGAAGACAATGGTTTACTTGTTACAAGAGAGAATTGAACTAATTTTAATTTATGGGGAAGAACAGCGCTGTGCACGCAGAACAGCCCGGGTGTTTAATCAAAGGTATCCAGACAAAAATGTTGGGCACCAATATGTATTAAATTTGATTATTAAATTTCAAGAAACTGGAAGTGTACGCAATAAAATTGTGAGGAACCCTAGAGTCTTAAATGAAGCCGCACACGTAGAAATTTTAGGTCATTTTGCCATAGAACCCCAAACATCCATACCGAAAGTCTCAAGATTAACAAACGTTTCAGTCGGCTCTGTGCATAAAGCCTTACGATTCAATAAATTTTTCCCTTACAAAATACAACTTTTACAACAGTTAGGGGAGTATGACTATGACAGAAGAATGGAATTTTGTGAATTAATTAGTGAAAGGGCAAATAATGCAGATCATAATTTAATTTAAAACATTTGATTTAGTGACGAGTCAACTTTCTTTTTAAGTGGGTTTGTTAATAAACACAATTGCAGATATTGGGACAATGAAAATCCACATGTTTTCGTGAAGAGCATACACAATTTCCTCAGAAAATAAATATATGGGCCGATATTCTTGGAAATATAATTATTGGTCCGATATTTATGGAAGAAAATTTAACCGATGAACTGTATTTAAATGTATTAGAAAATGTGATAGATCCTCATATAACTGACTCTCTGGAAAATTAAATTGATGAAGATGAAAATTTATTACTAGATGAAGAAAATTTAATTTTTCAACAGGACGGAGCCCCTCCACATTATGCTATGCCTGTACGAAATTGGCTTAATGACAGATTTCCAGGCAAATGGATTGGAAGAAGGGGCGCTATAGAATGGCCAGCGAGATCACCAGACTTAACGCCCCTTGACTTTTTCTTATGGGGACATCTAAAGACAATAGTTTACAAAACTCAACCAGAAAATATTCCTGATCTTAGGCGTAGAATAGGGGAGGCCTCTGAACAGATCACCCAAGAGACATTTTAAAACGTGCGTGAGGAGTTCGAGCAGCGGCTTTACCATTGCCTTGCCAATATTGGTGGGCATTTTGAACATCTGTTAAAATAAGTAAGTAAAATTTTACTAAAATATCAAGGTTAACTTTTTAAATTTTAAAAGGGCATAACTTGGAAACAAATAATCCGCTTTTAAAAAATGAAGCATCAAAAGGCCGCTATTGAAAAGGGCTTTCAAGTGAATTATCACTCAATACCCCTTACCATTTGAAATTTTTTATGTGCCCTTCGCCCCTCGTTAGGGGTTGAAACTACAGAGTCGCAAATACATGTAAACCATGTCCCCCAGTAAATCTAAGTTGACGTGTTTTTTTGTTAAGTTCTTCAAGTATTATAAAAGTTATTCCGGGTGGCTAGTTTTGAAAGGAAAGCCCTGTATAAAAAAGTAATGCAAGACAATTTCGGTTGACCGTCATCAATCACCTGATAACTGTAAATCGGTAAGGAAACGAGAGAAAATTAGAAACGCCGAAGCATTTCAATAGGCGCTGCAAAGAGCTAATAGCTTCTCTAATAAGCCATTTTTAGGAAGAACCTAATAATATCCAATTGTTACCCTTGACAGTAGTTAGAGAAGTAACTTTAAAAAGCATGTTAAGTTCTCCATATTTTATTTCTTCTTTACTTATTTTTAGCGTACAGCAACTGCCCTGAATTTGAATATCTCAACTGTAAGCGCAGTTTTAACGTTGGTTAGGAAAAATAAATTATTAGAATCACCTAAAAAGGAACGTTCTCATGCAAAAATAGTTGAAAATGTGGCAAGGATTGGATATTAGTATTATTCTATTAAGGAATAAGTAAGTTCTATTATTCAAAACTATAGTGTTGTACATTGGTTATGCTTAAGCTCTAACTGACGTCACTCAAAGGGAACAAATTACTGCAGGATTAATCCTTTATGACACTCTGCGAGCGGTGCGTATACGTAGAAAACGATTCCCGTTGGTCTTTAATCATTGAAGATTATACTCGTTGGGGAACACGACCTCAGGTAGGTCGTTCCAGAGTGATGGCGTTCTCCAGATGAAAGAATTTTTAAACAGTGTCGTTCGAGGGACACTAAGCTTCCCTACAATCGGGTAAACTGCAGCGGCTTATCGTGTAATTCTACCATGCACTGCTCTGGGTGGAATCAAGCGTGCAAACTCAGTTGAGCAGTTGCCATGAAAACATTGTAAAATCAAGTCGTCAACTTGTCCCCGATATTCAAGGCTTTCCGGGTTGTTTGTCAGATCATGGTCACCGATCAAGCGAATGGCTCTACTTTCAATGGAATCTAGGAATCTCAGGGTATGTTTAGGAGCAGAGCCCCAAATATGCGAACAGTACTCTAGCGACGGTCGAATTTGGGCTTTATAGAGCATCAAAAGTTGATGAGTTGTATAGAGGTTCTTAGTTCAGAAAGATATGCCAAGACATATGGCTATCCAAATTGAGGCTCAACAAATGAATTGATGAAGCTAAGGGAATCGAGTACCTTTTTTAGAAATAACTGTCGCATGTGTTTTTTTAGCGTTATATTCTACTTGGTTACTGTCACCCAAAAGCAGAATTTCTTTCAGGTCTTTGTTGAGATGTGAAACTTCTTGTGCCTATAGAGATGTGTAAAAATTAGCCGATGTCCGAGCAATCAAAGTATAAACTAAACAAGTGTGCTGTCACCAGCGAAGCTATATATAGAATTTTCAGTTTTTTTCCATAGGATCGTTAATGTGTAGTTAAATGAGGGTAGGCGATAATATAGAACCTTGAGAGACTTCGGAGTTGATGTTAAATGTGTCTGAATAAAATCCGTCTATCGCCACTTGCAGAGAACGGTCTTTAGCTTTGGAAGCTTTGCAGTCATGAACAAAATTGAACCGGAATTCCGTATGCTCTCACTTTAGTTAGGAGCCCCTCATGCTATACTCGGTTAAAAGCCTTGGAAATATCCAGTGCTACCGCCCGGGACTCCCCATCCTGTCCTATTGCGTTGTTCCTAACGTTAGTACGCAAGCGATAAGGTCTCCTGTTGATCTAATTACGGAATCAATATTGGCGGTCCCTAATAATGTTGAAGCCTTCCAGGTACTTTAATAATTTTTCGTTAATAGTCTTCTCCATAACTTTTGAAATAACCGGAAGCAATGCGACTGGACGATAGTTGTTTGGCAAGGTCTTCTTGTTAAAAGTTAAAAAGCCCACAAAATACCAGCGTCAATTAATTACGATGACTGGAATATTGTTAGGACTTGTGTGTTTGTCTATCAATTAGAACTAAAGAGAGGTTGGCCGAGATGTAGGAATTTTCAAAATGATACGATATCTATCTAATATGACTGGATCGGAATATCGAATCGTATCGCAAATCCCTACTGACAAACTTTAACATAACCTCTGAACTAGCAAAACTGACATTGTACTTACTTCTGCTTAATAAGGAGGATATTTTGGATCTTTAAACATAAAACCTTAAAGCGTATTTCTTGCGTTTGCGCGAGGAATTTAAAAATTCTTATTAATACTGCCGCTTTAGACTACTTAAAAAATTCCTTAAAAAATCAGATATGTTTCATATTATTTCTATCATAAAATTAATTTAAGACGCTAAATTGATAAATATGAAGCAGCTATTGTTGCTTTAAAATATCCAGTAATGTTAATGGATTGAAAGTAGGTGAACTCAGGCTGAGACACTTTGCTGATGCCAAAACCAGCAGTTTAATACAGTCTATCCCCATTTCAGTCTGCATGCGTGTACTAACCTGAACATTTTGCAAAGGAGTCAGTTATCCACTTCATTTCCCTGACTGATGTGTTTATATCTGGATGAATAATATCGCTATAACCACCTTAAATAAAAAGAGAAAAAAACAACTTAGGTCAGACCTATCATACTACATTACTTTTTCCATAAATACAAAAGGTGTAAACTTTAGAGGGTACGACATACTATGTGAAAAAACAAATATATAAATCCGTTAACTCTCACTTCACTCTCAGTAAAAACCCGAATTTCCACCCTGTACAGGGTGTTCGCGTATATTTTGCCCAATAGATATGTCCGTTATTATTGGTTTTAGAGAAATTGTTATATTAGCAAACTTATAGCATTTTCACCGAACCTTCAGAAAATGAAATGAACAAAAACACTGGGTATCAGAAGTGAGAGTTTTCTGACAAGAGACAGTTTTTCCAAATAAAATACCCCCTATTTTTTCATTGTATCCGTTAAAGCATTTTATCCCCTTTTCAAATATATATTAGTTGTTGGGGTTATTTTTTACCGTTTTGGAACGAAATTAAAACATAACACGACATATATGTATATATATATTATTTTTATAATTGCTCAAAATGGCCACCGTTCATTAAAATGCAGGATTGTTAACCCTCTTTTAGTTTTTCAATTGCATTAGCAATCATATCTGGCCTACCGAAGTTGAGAAAGTCAATTTCAATTTGGATTTGTTCCTGCAAATCGGCAACACTATTTGGTCTGGATACAGATATCTTGTCTCTGAGGTAGCCCCAAAGAAATGTGTCTAATGGTGTTAAGTCGGGACCATTGTAAGGCCATGCAATCGTCCCTCCACGACCAAACCAAATGTCATAATTCTCATTGAGGTATTCTCTAATCGGAAGAACACTATGACATGGAGCACCATCTTGCTGCCATATAAAATTCTTTGCAAAGCGGCCAATTTGATTATTCTTTGTGGCGATTACAAAGATAACTATTTCTATTTAGTGTAGGAGATTTAGCCACGTTGACTGTTTGTTTCCGTTACTCATGGAGTTTAAACTTAAGTGTTGTAAAAAAAAAGACTTTAATAACCTTTGCTGTAAAACATGTCTGGCAGTTTACCACCCAAGCTGTATGGAGAGGTGTAAGTCAATCAAAATAATAAACAATAACATAATATATTGCTCTTTAGAATGTGAAAACAAGGAGTTAGATGCTAAGCGAAATGAAGATAAATTGCTTAAATTAATAGATCAATACAAGATTAATATACAACAGAGAGATCTGGCTATTGAAGATCTAGAAGAAAAAAATCTAACAAATAAAGATGAATTGCAGCAAAAAATTTCCCAACTAACAAACGAAGTTAAAGAAAAGAACTTATTTATTAAAAGATTGCAACGAAGGACCAAAGACTTTGAAGATGAGGTGTTTGAAGAAGAAAAAAAAGGTATTGAGAAAATAAATGAACTAAGGGATAAAGTGAATAAACTTAAAAAGCAAATAGGGGAATTGGAAAATAACAACATTTCGATTACTCAGGAAAAGAACAGCATTACTTTAGAACTCCAAAAAAATAAGAATGACCTAACGGAACTTGCAGAAATGAACAGAAACATGTTAGGATCCATTAGAACTCTGGAAAATGAGAGTGAAGCATATGCAAGGGAAATAGTAAGGTTAAAGCAAGATACTTCCATAAAAGTTCTCGAAGCCGAAAATCTATCCTATATTAGTGAAATCGCCTCATTAAATGTAATGTTAAATAAATTTAAAAATAAATTAGATGGCCATGATGAAGTGAAAATATTAAGTTCTGTAAATAAAAGCAACGTTGAGATAAAGCGGTCTGATATCTGCCTTGGGGTAAATAATAATAATAAAAATAATGAAAAACCTAAAATACTAATTTATGGTGATAGCTCTGCAACGAATTTTTCTGTATTACTGCGTGATCACTTTGCAATGGATGTCTTTGACATTGAGGGCTGGGTTAGACCGGGTGCTGACTTGTCTGAACTTTCGAAAGGCATATTTGAGCGGTGTAAAAACTTAACATCTAATGACTTTATAATAATATGTGTGAATCTTAACCTATATACTAGTATTAAATTAGGGCACCTGAAGTCTCTTCTTGCAGTTGGTAGGTACACTAATGTTCTTTTATGTCTAAAATGTGATATCACTGAGTTACCACAAGCCTACTACAGGGTTCTTGGGTATACATATCTCTATGCATCTCAAAATAATGTTTCTATGACGACATTGTGTAATTTAAAACAAAATAGATCATACTCTTATACCAAAATGAAACTTTGTGAACGTGTTGCGCACTATATAAAGCACAATAAAACTAAAAGTAATATTCTTCTAAAATCACCGAATCATTCTGATGGTCCTGTGCATTCTGATGAGGGCGGCTCAGCCTTGCTCCCGGAGAGCAGTTTTATTGTGGCGCCTACTTCGCAGGATGTTCAGGATAGCAACATGGCGGGTCTGGAGAGTGATGTGGGTTCAGGTATATGTAGTGATTCTTCTTTTTTATAATTTCATCCCCTGAGTCAAATTTGGCAAGGGAGGGTGCACGCTTAACCATATTTCTACAGAATATTCAATCGCTGCGAAATAAGTGTGATGAATTATATATCCTGTTAGAGGCGAATAATTTTCCTGACTTAGTTTTAATTACCGAGCACTGGCTTAAGCCAGATGAATGTTTTCTGGTACCGGATTATAAACCCGTTTCCTTATTTTGTAGAGAAGACTCCATTCATGGTGGTACTCTTATTTTGTCTAGGGGAAGCTGTAGCTTTCAAAAAATTGATAAATATAATAGTTTTCTCACAGAAAAAACTTTTGAATTTTCAGTGTGCTTTTGTAAACAATATAATATTTATATTCTATGTGTATATCGTTCACCTGCAGGTAATGTGTATGAATTTTTAAATAAACTTGATTCTCTGTTGAGCAATATTCCCACAAATTCTAAATTGGTGTTGGCGGGGGACATGAATATTGACTATGGCAATAAGGATTCAGCAAGCACTGTTCAGCTTGGAAATCTATTGACAGCTTATGGCTTGCAGATGCATGTGCAGTCTCCCACCCGTTTTTGTGTTTCAGCCGCTACAACTATTGACTATATATGTTCAAACTGTGATGTTTCCTGTTGTTCGGTGTTGAACTCGGGAATATCTGATCATGAGGCTGTTAGTTGTAGTTTAAGTTTTGATCGTCCCAAGTCAAGCAGGAAGCGCAGGCATGGACGTATATTTAATAAAGCTGCTTTTCTCAACTTTCAATGCTTGTGTCAGAAAGTAAACTGGGGTTCTGTACACATGTCGGATGAACCTATTGCTTTGTTTCATTCGGTTTTGCTAACACAGTTTAATAGAGCATTTCCTCTGAAGTGGATTAAAATTAGGTCTAAAAAACGCAATGCATGGCTCACTGAGGGTCTAAGAGTCTCGGGAGCGAATTTACGGTCCTTGAACTACATCAGAAGGTTTTGTAAGGATCCAGGGTTCATTGCATATTGCAATAGGTACCGTAATATTTATCGTAGGCTTCTAAATGCTGCAAAAAATTTGTATTATGAAAGGAAACTTGCACATTCTGCAAACATCCAGAGGGATAGTTGGGCAATGGTTAACGAATTTCGTAACAAATCCGGTGATGCTGATGATGATATCGATGTGGATCCGGATACTTTTAATGAGTACTTTTGTAGCATTGCAGGCAGGCTGACTGGTAAGATTGTGCCTTCTACTGACCCACTTGATTACTTGAGGGATGTAAATGTGCCTGGTTCCTTCTACTTTTTCCCTACAAATCCTCAGGAAATAAAAGATGCCATTCTTGAAATAAAAAATAAAAAATCCTCTGGAAATGACGACATTTCATCCGAGGTATTAAGTAAGTTACCCTTTAATGCACTGCATGCTCTGTCTGAGGCCATTAATGATAGTTGGTCTAAGGGGGTTTTCCCCTCTTGTTTAAAGTCATCAGTTGTGATTCCTCTGCATAAAGGAGGTGATCTGAACGAACCGTCTAGCTTCAGACCTATCTCCTTGTTACCTAGTCTCTCTAAGGTTATCGAAAAAATTGTCAAGAAAAGAGTGTGGAATTACTTATTGGCACATGATATAATAACGGGTGATCAGTTTGGTTTTCAGAAGTCTAAGGGTACTCATGACGCCATCTTCAGTTTCTTGGAGAGAGTGTATCTTGGATTGAATGATGGTGGGGCCACTGCGGCGGTATTCTGTGATTTGTCGAAGGCATTTGACTGCGTGGATCACGGAATACTGTTGCAGAAGCTTCATCGATATGGTTTTAGGGGCTCATCTATTGATTGGTTTTGTTCATACCTTGAGGGCCGTACTCAGGTGGTTCGTAGTGGTGGCGCAAGGTCATTGATGTTGCAGGTTGGGTGTGGAGTTCCTCAGGGGTCGGTCCTGGGACCCTTGTTATTTCTGATTTATGTAAATGACATAGTGCGCTTGAATATTTCTGGAACGTTCACCTTGTTTGCTGATGATACCTCTGTCCTATGGCACAGCAGGGAGGTCCAAAGCTTGAGGCAACAAATATCTCAGGACCTTATGGAAATTAAAAAATGGTGTGATGCCAATCTGCTTACTTTCAATATTGCAAAAACAAATATTATAGGCTTTAAATGTGATATGCAGGGGTTGAATTTGGCCACTGAGCCTCTACAGGAAAATGCCTCAACAAAGTTTCTGGGAGTTGTCATCGATGGCGAGCTTAAGTTCGAAAGTCATATATTGAGCCTGAGTAAAAGATTGTCATCTGCGTGTTTTGCCATTCGTACCGTGAGAGCGGAACTTGGAACAACAATCGCTCGTACAGTCTATTTTGCATTATTTGAATCTCGTCTTAGGTATGGTATTGCATTCTGGGGCGCGTCTACCAAGTGCTTGCTGAGTCTGATAATTGTGTTGCAAAAGAAGGCGATTCGCTTCATCGCAAATGTCCATCAAAGGGAATCTTGCAGACCGCACTTTCGGGCTCTTCAAATTTTAACTATGACATCCTTGTTCATCCTTGAAATTACAACATTAATTTTTAAAAATTACCATAACGCTCGTGGTGAATCGGAGCGCACGACCCGTCAGACCTTGCATGTACCCCTGCCTATACCAAAATCTGAATTAATAAGAAGATCAATCTTTTATAAGGGCAAACAAATTTTTAATATCTTGCCCGACAGGATAAAACTGTTAGGATCTTTGAAGTTGTTCAAGAAAACCTTAAAAAAAATCCTCTTGGATAAGGCTTACTACGATATGCGTGAATTTTATGACGACCCGCCACTGTAACTTTTGTATTGTCTCACTTTGTGGGCTATTGGCACTTAATTTTTTATATACTTAATTTTTTATATACTGACCACATACCTACTGTTTTTACCTAATTATTGTACTTTAGTTTATTGTTGTTTTAGTCTGTAGTGTAATTTACATCATATTGTGTTCTATGTCTTATATTAGAAATTAGAATAGCATGCTTTGTCACCGAAATTCCAGTTTCATGACAATAAAGTATTTTTTGATTTGATTTGATTTGATTTGATTTATAGGAAAAGCTTCAGGAATATCCTCTATTTCACGTGCAAGCATTTCACGATATCTAACTCCATTTAAAGATCCATCAATGAAAATTGGACCGATGATTCTGTTTTGCGCTATGCCGCACCACACATTTATTGATACCCACCCAGAACGTATCACTTCAACTGTAAGATGCTGATTCTGCGATGCCCAGAAGTGTGTTTTTGGGATTTCGAGCTGAAGTCGTGTTAAAAGAAGATTCATCGGTCCATTTAATGATCTTAAACAAATTGGCGTTATTGTTGAGGATGTTTGCCATGTGACGGCAAAACTCCAAACGTCATTGCTTCTGTTCTTCTGTTAGTTTTTGAACTCTTCTGATTTTAAAGTCGTGAAATTTATGCTGTTCCAGAATTTTAAAAACTACCGTGCGACATTTGCCAAGATATCTTGCACAGTCCCTTATCAATCTTTGTGGATTTTCTGAAAACCAATTAAGCTTCTTAATAATACCACCGTTTTTGGACGGTGATAATACGAAGCGAATATAAAAACAAATAAGAATTAGAAATAAAGGTCTGTCTTTACCACCAAATAACTTTATTTGCCCCTCTAGGGTAGAAAACAAGGTTTATAAAAATACATGAAATGACGATGAGTTAAAATAAATTTCTTAATGAATGTGTTGTACTAGTTTCGACTTTAGAGAAAGTCATCCTCAGCAACTAACCATTTAAGAAATTTTATATGTAAAGAAGTTAAAACAATTGGGGGAACAGAGAGGTGATTCAATAATACAATACAATATAATGCAGATTATGCAACCTTTGGAATCGACAGGAGTTTGAATAAGAACGATGTATCTCCATGTGAAGGTAGGGGTTGATTTATACGCAAGTAGAATTAAGGATCCTAATCATAGTCGACTATTAGGATCCTTAATTCTACTTGCGTATAAATCAACCCCTACCTTCACATGGAGATACATCGTTCTTATTCAAACTCCTGTCGATTCCAAAGGTTGCATAATCTGCATTATATTGTATTGTATTATTGAATCACCTCTCTGTTCCCCCAATTGTTTTAACTTCTTTACATATAAAATTTCTTAAATGGTTAGTTGCTGAGGATGACTTTCTCTAAAGTCGAAACTAGTACAACACATTCATTAAGAAATTTATTTTAACTCATCGTCATTTCATGTATTTTTATAAACCTTGTTTTCTACCCTAGAGGGGCAAATAAAGTTATTTGGTGGTAAAGACAGACCTTTATTTCTATTTACAATCTCGCCACAGAATATGGACTACTTCTTAAATAAGAATTACCTTGAAAATATAAAAGAACAGCAAGTTCTTCATCCTCAAGTGTCCGACAATACCTTTTCTTTCTTTGCAATGTTTATCGCTCAGAAAGTTGGCGAAACACATTTCGGAAAGTGTTTTCGTTAGGAATTACTAAATGTGGATTTCGCCTTTTGAATTCGCGTTGCGCTTCTCGCGTGGCGTAACTAGCCCTCTGACCTGGGGGTGGCCTAGGGTGGGCCTGTTATTGTGACTTGTAGTGGCGGCTCGTGTAGATGCGGGCCAGCGGAGAGCCCGCCGTAGGCGAGATGCGCCGCAGGCGAAATTTTTTTTTTGGACCACGCCCAAATTTTAACAAATTTGGTCAATAATCAACAGTAATATCACAAGGCCTCGTTTTTTTATCGGTTAGATTTTTCAGCTGTCACGAAAACTTTTTTTGGAAATTTTTCGAGTTGAATTTGGACATGTTTATTCTGATTAGATCCCGAGAGCGAAGCTCGAGGGATTTAATTTTTGAATAAACAAGCCCAAGGTACAACGACTGTTGCCAAAAAAGTTTGAGTGAAAAATGGAAAATTTAACCAATGAAAAAATGATGGTCGAGTGATATTTGTCAAAATTATTTATTATAATTTATATAGATTATAATTATAAATTGATGCTATATTTGCGAGGCGAGTAGCGAGCTTACAAAGTCAGCCTTTTTCTGGGGGGGCCGGCCCCCTTAGGCCCCCCTGTAGTTACGCGCCTGTGTCCACATTTGATATATATTTTAAGAATTTCGAACTTTTGCTCTTTAGAGTATCCCATTTAGACCTCGATTTGTACAACGTTTATTTAGATTTGTTAAGAAGACAGAAGTTGCCAAGAATAATTTAGACAAGGTGATTGCTATCTATTATATTTTCGTATAATTCCAAAACGGTAAAAAATAACACCAACAACCACTATTCATGTAAAAAGGGGATAAAATTCTTTAACGGATACAACGGAAAAGATAGGGGGTATTTCATTTGAAAAAAGTGTCACTTGTCAAAAAACTGTCACTTCCAATATTCAGTTGTTTTCATTAATTTCATTTTCTGAAGGTTCGATGGAAATGCTATAACATTGCTAATTTAACCATTTCTCTAAAATCAATAGTAATGGAGATATCCATTGGGCAAAATATACGCGAACACCCTGTACCATAATGTCCCACCCCCTTCTTTACTTTATTTTTCTTGCTGGGTAAAAATAACTGGGGATTAAAAATCTGAGATGTGAATGAACGAACAATCGTAAAAATGTTGTCGATGCAGGACTTTCTGGTTCCATCTATGCGAGTGTATTCTGGGATACCAGGAATAATATTAAAAGAGCTAAGATATGTTTTAAGAATTTCTGGCCACTTTACGTCCTCGAGAAGGATGTTTAAGTTAAAAAGATCAGCCAAAAACAATACGTTAATCCTAATCTACTAAGTCACATAAAATTTGATCAAGCTTATTTATTAATATTTGTGGTTTCTCTGTCCTGTATACTGATAAGACTATAACTTTTTTCTTTGCAATCCGTACTTCAGCTGCTGCTGAAAACACCGCTTTTTCAGATAAGTTCGAGATATCGCCTCTGCATCTTTCTATCTTTTATAATAAAGGAGTTGGTAGCTCGACCACGGGAAATTATGTTACCGTGTAAAATATTGGAGCTTTTAGCTTAAAAGGTCTATTTATTAAAGCGGTGAGACACTTAAAATACAAAATCGATGAAGACAGTCTAGAAACCCCCGTATTTCCGAGACGGCTGAAAATAAATATCAACAACCATATGTTTAACGGTCCGATCAAGCAACCTAACACTCCGGTCCACACGTTTACACTTCACGTGTTTTGGTGATCTACATTGTGCATTTAATGAGGATTTGTTTCTGACGAATAGTGCATATTATGTAAGTTAACCCTGCCACAGTTACTAAAAGTGACTTCCATAAAACAACGGAACTGAGGATTTTCGTTACACATCTCTCTCATCCCAATAGTCGATCCCCTGTCAAAACCAGGAATGCAGCTTAAAATCCGTGTGAATTTGAGACACTGCAGTGCAACTTATTCCTAGGTCTAGAGATGGGAACTAGAATAGGTCGTACATTTCCCGTTTGCCTTAAACATATTGCCAGTCAGCGAAATACTCTTCTGCTATAGTGACTGCGTTCAGGATATCTGGCAGCATATTCACGTTCCGCAATAGGTGCATTTTAAGAACATTCAAAATATACGGCAAGCATATCGTAAGCCTTGGCATTGGTATAACCCATTTTTAAAGGATATGTAGCACAAAGTTTGATTAAGAAATTCAAAATGAATCGAGGAGAAACTTTTGATAATACAACACCGTTCAAAATTGAATCGGTTGACATTCATTCCCATTTGTTTGTCTATATGGAAACCTGCAGATTTCGATTCAATACTACCTGGATTTTTTTTTAAAAACACCATAGTCATTAAATTTATGCCTAAATTAGAAGTTCTTGATGATTATGTTATTAATTCTAAAGTAGCCGGCCGTATTTCACTGTTAGTCCGGTAGTCGACGAGTTACGTTATTGAGTTTAGTTGTCGTTTTTGTTGAAAGAAGTGTATTGTTTAACTGTTTGTTTTTGTGAGTGCTGTGCTATTGTAAAACTATCCCTGGTAATACCTGTGGGTTTCGAGGGCGTCACTCAAACGAAGGTCAAGGAATAGGCATGTTCGTATTTCCAAAGGATCCTGAACAGGAAGTACATTTGCAACGCTTTACGCTTGTTGATTAAAAATGGAAGGAAATGTAACAAAATTGCTGTTCAATATTTAAAAAGAAATAAAGGGATACATAAGAAAGTACTGTTTTTCTACTTCTAAATTAGTGAGAACCTACTTACGCCTTGTCTACTTTATCCGTAAAACTCTAATTACACACACTATATTGTTAGAAGCCAAGCTGTGCGTAAGAGCAGTTACGTCATATTATAATGTCTGTGTTAACAAGGGCAATTTTCGTTAACGCTCGTACCGTAATTTTCGAAATCGTGTGTAGTAAGCTTCTTACCTCTCTTGCTATGTAATATACTATTTAATTTCCTTTCTAAAATGTACCATCACTAAGTAACGCACAATCAATAAAGTGTTTCAAAAATATTTTTATTTTATTTCATTATTTATGATTTTACAAAATTTGCTGGAAAGCCAATTACATAAAAGACAGAAGATATTCATAAAAGAAGGTACTTCTTACTAGGTACCTACATTTTTTATTTCAGTGTAATTACCCGGCCATCTGTCAAAATTTCAAGGTGAAGGACATATAATTTGTTCTAAACTCGGGGTTTTGTCGCTTTTCGTTGTTTGCTTTGCTTTTCTTGGGCTTAACCACGGAACTATAAAAACAATCACTTCTTCAATTAAGATGTGAAAAACTATTCTTTCAGTAATAACTCTAAAACGAACGAATATATCAAACTGCGGTTTTCATGTTTTTTCTTGCAAATTTATTCGAAATTTCAACTAGGATATCATAAGTATACCGTATGATTTTAGTTTTTCGGGTACAAGTCACAAAAACTTTTATTATTGGAAATTGCGCCATCTAGCAATTTTATTAGAAACTAGCGTGTACCGCTGGACACGATAATTAAAAGTACCACATTTTTTTCTCCAAATGAGCGTAGGTTCTATGAAATCGAATAAGTTGTTTAGAAGTTACAGCGATTTAAATTATTACACTTTTGTCTAACTATTATCAAAATCGGTACGCCAATGAGCCTTAGACCAAAATGATAGAAAATTGACCAAGCGTTTTAATAATTTTACCAAAGGTATCTTAATGTGGAATTTCTGTAGAAATTAAAAATTTTAATATTAGCTGTTCAATTGTGCCTCCTTGAGGTAAAATACTGAAAATATAAATTACTTCCAGGATTTTCTCATGGCCACCTTAGAAATGATTTTTTCCCCTTAATCTCTATGTCCAGTAGTTTCCGAAATATAGCCGGTGGCCGACCTTAATGAAACACCCTGTATATGCTGTCCTATTTAACAAAATATAACCCTATGCAACACCCTGTATATGAAGTGAATAAGTAAATTTGTGGACCCCTTGCAACGAACATTGCAATAACCTACATTATATTTTTACCCAGCAAGAAAAATGAAAAAGTTAAGGGGGTGGGACATTATGGTAAATCACCCTGTATATTATTAAGTTTCTATAAATTATGTACTTACAGTATCCTTTTTTAAACATTTCAGTGACATAGTGATCGACAATATTTTTGAGCTCATTTTCGGAATACTGTTTTGGGTTGATTTTTATTCCTCCATGGGCGCCGGACAAACCGATACCAAGACAAGAGTTTTTCATGGTCGATAACACGGAAAGTGCTTTCATATGGTCTCTTGTTATGTTTTCATCGAATCTTAAACCTATATTATTTAGGTAAGGATAAATTTATCTGTTATACTCGTACTATCAATAGGTCTAGATTTACCTCCTAGACATGGTGCATGTCGAACGTTTTCTCCATAATGTGCCCTAAAGCCCCTGATAATTTCCATTTTTCCATTCTCTCTGTATATTGGATATCGGACGTCAATGATCGAATTACATTGATCCAGAATTTCCACGGTATTTTCCAATTTTGTGTGAATTTTGACATCAGCGACATTTCGGTCTTGAAAAGAAGCTCTAACAAGATTTTTGGGAAAAGTTTTTTTAAACGAAGTGGGTAAACTATTGTTGAGATCAAATGAACGCTTAAGCATTTGACACATGTAGGGAACTATTTGTTTGTTATTACAATTATTTAACTGTGAAGGAAGACTACATTGTTTCAATTACATTACTTTGACTCCACTGAAAGTATGGACTATTTCTTTAATTTAGTATTAGTTTTTCAACGACCTTGCCAAGACACGCTAATAAGCTTATCGGTCTATATATAACCGCCACCGTTAAGTCTGTACTAGTTTTTGGCGTCAATGCCTTTTTCAGCCGTTAGGAGAACAGTCTCTTTCAGACTATATACTTTTATGGGCTAAATTTTTTACGTCCAATGCTGTTTCTTTCGCGAGATTCTTAAAAGCTTTGTTTTTTATACCGTCGAAACCAGGCGTTTTTTTTTGGATTTATAACATGTATAATAGAGGGAACTTCCTGAACGCAGTAAATGATTCCTTTATCAGGGGAATATTTCCAGACTCCTTAAAGCTGTCCATTGTTGTCCCAATACAAAAGGGTAATGATCTTGGATCTCCATCTGGCTTTAGACCTATATCATTAATCTCAACACTCTCTAAAGTGATCGAAAGGGTGGTAAAGGAGAGGGTCATATCTTTTCTAAACAGAAACAATATTCTGAACACTTGCCAATTTGGATTTCGGAGCGGAAAGAACACGGACGATGCTGTTTTCTCGTTTTTGGAAAAACTTTATTTTAAAATTAATGATGGGGAGGTGGCTGCGGCAGTGTTCTGTGATCTGTCAATAGCTTTTAATTGCGTTGATCATGGAATACTGTTGCGGAGATTGGAGCTATATGGTTTTAGAGGGGTAACTCTTGAGTGGTTTCGATCTTACTTGACCGACCGAACCCAGAAGGTGCGAGTCCAGGAATCCGAGTCTGGTGAGCTAAGGATTGGTTGTGGTGTTCCACAGGGTTCTGTTCTGGGCCACATTATTTTCCTGTTATACATAAATGATGTTGCCTCTCTGGATATTGGCGGTTCATTTACCTTGTTCGCGGATGATACAACAATACTTTATTAATTATTATTAATGCGATCTCGAGAGATGTTATTCAAATTAAACAATGGTGTGATGCTAATTATCTGTCATTTAACATCTCCAAGACAAATATCTTGCATTTTAACGGTTCCATGGGTGATATCAGTCTCGACAGCAACATTATTTTAAACAAAACATGTGCTAAATTTTTGGGTATTTACATAGATAACCGATTGTCCTTTGGGCAGCACATTTTAAGTCTGTGCAGCAAAATAGCATCCAGCTGTTATGCCCTTAGGGTTGCATCGCGAGAGTTAGATTTTGGAACAATAAGAACAATGTACTTTGCACTTGTTGAAGCACGCTTAAGGTACGGTATACCATTTTGGGGAAATTCTGGCCAGGGTCTACTGAATGCGGTCTTTGTTCTTCAAAAACGTGCACTACGATATATGTGCAAGGCAAAAATCAGAGATTCCTGTAAACTTTTATTCATAAGACACAAAATATTAACTCTAACCGGTATCTTTATTCTAGAAACAGTTTGTCTGCTTTACAAAAAATTTAGTTCTGCTGAACATGCAAATACCTACTATAAAACCCGACAAATAGGAAACATACCATTACCAATACCCCACTCAACACAGATAAAAAATTCAATACTTTATAATGCCAACAAGATGTATAATCATTTACCAGGTAGCATAAGATGAATAAAACCATTCAGAAGATTTAGACGGGTCGTTAAGTCTTTACTGTTGAAAAGAGCATACTATATATACTAAATAAGTCTTCTGCTTTTTCTCTCCTTGTTTAGCGTTTCTTTGTTGAATGTATTCTTTTGTTTGCACCCTCAATTTATTTCATTGTTTATCTCATTGTCTCTGACTTTTGCCTTAATTTAAACTCATAGGAAACGGGGTTTGATTTCCAATTCAGTTCTATAAATACCTATTTAACCAGAACTCGCTTACTTTTGACGCATTTTCGATTTGAATGTTGCACATTTACAGGTATTTATTTATTGTTGACGTCTGTATGAAGAATCTAGCCTTTCCAGATTAAACGGTAATCTTGTTGCCGGGGAACACTGTTTTATATAGGGTTGTTTGTTAAGTCTGTACTTTTATTTATTGTTTTCTGTATATCTATTTGTTGTACCTTTGTATTGTGTTAAACTAGGCTTATTTTTTTTTTATAGATCGACATATTATTATATTCAAGATATTTTAACATTAAAAAGCTTTGTAAATAAGAAAACTGATTCTTTCTACATTAAAGCATTTTTTGACTTTGACTTTGACTTTTTCCAGAGACACTTTTGGTATGTTTTGTGCATTATGTCATATTTTGCTAAATTTGGATAGTCCTAGTAGCTTGCGCATCTCATTCATCAGTACAGTAAATGACTTTAATTTCATTTTGTTTTTATTATTGCTTCATCAGCGGGTCTTCCATAGGGGGGTTTGTTATTGAACATTTGGTTGTTATTAAGCTGAGCGGATACAATGCAGTTGGGAAGTATTCACTTTTGAGTCATTTGATTCTATTAATTCGAAAGCAAGTTGAGGTGCAGGCGGGTGGAGGAGACGAGGAATGAGACAGTCTCTCGGTAATCTGTATGGTCTTAAAGGTTTTGAATGTATATGTAAGTGTGTTATTAAGGGATTCAGGGAAATGTCAGTCCGTTTGGAGTAGTCCACTATAATTTTGTTCATGCACTCAGTTATTGTCGGTATCTGTATCTGTCGGTAAGTTATTATGTAAAGTATGAGTCATCGTATAGCGGGGCGCCCCCGTCATGACTCTTAAACATTTATGCTGTAACCATTGAATTTTTAAAAAATTTGTCTTCTTTTAAGGTGCAGGCGGGTGGAGGAGACGAGGAATGAGACAGTCTCTCGGTAATCTGTATGGTCTTAAAGGGTTTGAATATATATGTAAGTGTGTTATTAAGGGATTCAGGGAAATGTCAGTCCGTTTGGAGTAGTCAACTATAATTTTGTCCATGTACTCAGTTATTGTCGGTATCTGTATCTGTCGGTAAGTTATTATATAAAGTATGAGTCATCGGATAGCGGGGCGCCCCCGTCATGATTCTTAAACATTTATGCTGTAACCATTGAATTTTAAAAAAATTTGTCTTCCTTATGGTACTTCATGTGGTGATACCATAAAGAAGTACTGGCCGAACAACAGTCTTGTAGAGTAAAGTTCTTGTACGCATGTTATCGTTCCCGTTTAGCTGTTTATCGAAGAGCAGACCCAGTTATTTTATATTTTGACACCAGTTTATTCTAGTGTTTTTGACAAGCAATCTGGAAGTTGGCTGAATACTTCTTTCCTTCGAGAAATAGATAGCCTGTGTTTTGGCATCATTTAGACGAATCAAGCCACGCCTCGATAAGTTTTATATGACGTTGCAGCTTTGAGATTAGCAGCCTAGGCTTTCTTGCAGTGGAGGTAAACGCAGTATCGTCAGCAAATACGTAAATTTGAGCCTTTGATTGCTCTTTTATTAAATTAGTGGGGAAACACTTTTTGACTTTCTTTCCTTCTGTTATTAACTTTAGTGTAAGTCCGTCATGCCAGACCTTATCAAACGCTTTACTGACATCGAAAAAGACCGCTCCAGTTCTCCAACGACGGCGACGGTTGAAGCCTGTCAGTTTATTTGAAGTTAATCTGCTTGTCTGGCGCACCGTGCAATGATCAGAACGGAAACCGAACGGCTCAGGTGGTAAAATATTGTTTTCAAATACGAAGTCGTTTATACGATAGAGTGAAAGCTTATCAACAATCTTGCCTAGATATGACAGAAGACTGATGGATCCTTGCAGAATTAGTAATTGAGGACTTTGCTGCAAGAAGGATGCAGCTCCATTTTTGGGTCATTTTGAGTTGAAATATACGGTATATGCAAGAAAAATTGGCGGATCGATTGGTACAAAATCGATGCAGCTCCGATAAGAAATGAAGAAATTACACGCATTTATGTATCTGCCTCCTTCGTTGTTTGGTGCAAGAAAGATGCAGCTCCGGAGCTGCATCCCTTTTGCACCAAACGATCGTGTGTGTTCGTTGGGTTTCGTGGAATGCAAGGTCATGTTCTGTCGGCATTGCACCAGAGACTGATTTGTTTCGTCCTGTTGTTAGTCGTTAGTCGCATTAGTGCTTTCGTGCGGTGTTATTGTCAACAGTTTTTTACACGGTTTCGTTGTTCGTTGACGTTTTTTAATCATGAGTAAAACGGAGTCAGAGCCATTTAGTGCTAGTGATTGACCATATGAGCCTTCAAGCGCTGACGAAAGTTCAGATGTTGATGTGGCAGGACCTTCATCCAGGAAGAAGCGTCCAAACAAAAAACGTATCACGTTGAAAGAACAGCCCACTGAACCTGTTGGTAACAATGAGCCTCCTGTAATGAAAAATAGAATAAGTGCCAATCCTGCTACCTGGAGAAGAAATGTGAAAAAAAAGCTATTGCAGAAGGAAAAATGTATACGAACTGGAAGGGAGTACAGTAGGGGCCGAGATCAACTGGATCGAACTCCAACTGCAGGTACAAATGTTTTCAGAATGTGGATGAAGAAACAAGAAACGCTATCCTCGAAAAGTTTAACAAAATAGGCGACAGAAATTTGCAAAATACTTATCTAGGAGGATTAATTCAAACTACTGCTGTTCAAAGAACACGTAAAAAAACTAATCAACGACAAGGGCGTACTTGTTCTCACAAGTTTTTTGTAAGGCTGGGCCAACTATCGGTACGAGTTTGTAGACATGCTTTTAGTTCAATCCATGGCATATCAAGGAAACGTGTAGACCTCATTGCCCAAACATTTCATGGCAAAGATATCTCAGCACCAACTAGTAACAAGGGAAAACACGATAGTAGACCTAACCGAAAATCAAAGGATATATTGCAAAATTTGAGCACGCATATCAAGAGCCTCCCAAGGCGTGAGTCGCATTACAGTAGAAATAAGTCCCGTCGATTCTGTTTGTCTCCAGATCTAAATGTAAGGAGAATGCATGAGCTCTATTTGGACCTTTATGAACCGGAAAGTGCCAGTGACCCTGAATATAAACCTAAAGTGCCCTATGACTTTTATTATCGCTATTTCAAGGAAAACTTCAACTACAGTTTTGGTTCACCTCGCTCAGATACGTGCAAAAATTGTGACATCTTGCAAAATAAACTTAAAGATGTGACCCTGGACGAAAATGAACGAAAAGAGTTAGAAGTGGAAAAGCAGCGTCATCAAATTAAGGCGGATTCCGTTTTTAAGGAGCTGAATGAGAGAAGTACCTTATGCAAGGATAACGATGAAGTTGAAGTTTTGACCTTTGACTTCCAGCAAAACCTTCCTCTTCCAAAAGTTCCTACTGGGGAAGCTTTCTACAAACGCCAGTTGTGGACATATAATTTCTGCGTTCATTCTGCTACTACAAATCAAGCACACTTTTATATGTACGATGAAACTACGGCTCGAAAGTTGCCAAACGAGGTGGTGTCATTTTTATACCATTACATAAACAATATCCTCCCTAAAAATGTCAAAGTTTTATACCTCTTCTCCGATAATGCTGCTGCACAAAACAAAAACTTTGTAATGATCAGTTTTTGTATTTACTTGTAAGAACTACGTCTATTGACAAGATTGAACATCGCTTTCCTGAGCCGGGACACAGCTTTCTCCCGTGCGATCGGTGCTTCGGAGTTATTGAGAAGTTTTTGAGGAAGAAGAACTACGTTTTTAGCCCCAAACAATATGCTGATTTTATCAAGCAATCATCCAAACATTTCGTCCCTATTCTGGTAAAACAAAATATAATCCTGAACTTTGGTGGTCACTATGAAGGACATTTTAAAAAAGTGATCTCAAATGAGGACAAGCAAAGGTTTCAGATTTCAAAATACCGCATATGTCAATACAGCAAGGAACACTTGGAAGGTATCAAAGTTAGTGTATCTACTGGCCTTCCCATTTTTCAATTATTTAAAATCTTGAAAGACCTTGAGGACGATCTCTCAGTTTCCTCTGATATCCCAGTCTATGGCCGTCCCATACCTGTTAAAAAGCCAAGTACCAGGATGTAATAAAGTTGGCAACACAATTCGTTCCAATGGACCAAATGGCTTTCTACAACTGCCTCATAAGTGAAGCAGTGGCAGAGATCCAGGGACCCGAAATATCTGGAACAGATGATGATGACCAGGCAGATGAATGAAGGGTGTGTTCATTATTTGGATTTTTTTCTCGAATGCTGATTTCACTTTTATTTTCTTGATAAAAACCTGTCTATTTTTTTTTAGTTTTAGATTTCTTTGTAGTTTATGATCAATGCTCTTTTGATTTTTGGTACCTACTTAATAAAAAAGTTTTCACTGGCAACTTTGGTTTTTTTTTCGACAAAGAATGTGGTAAGTACATATTTTTTCACGTGTTTGGTGGAAGAAAGATGCAGCTCCAAATTTTTTGCTAATTTTTTTCTTATTTCTCGAAGAATCGTGAGGTTCAAAATAGTCTGAGATATTGAATAAACCTCTCTATTATCGATTGGCGTTTACTTTTTCAGTTTAAAATACAAACATTTTTTTCTAAACAGTTTTTTTCAATTTCCCAACAAGTACCAAAAATGGAGCTGCATTCTTCTTGCAGCAAAGTCCTCAATTGGAAGTTCGCCAAATTGTTCACATAGGCTAACGGCAAAGAGTTCGACTTTCTCCATGGGGGTCAGTGAATATTTTATCGTTTATCACGTTCATGACGTAGGAGATTGGTTTGCTGGATCCCCTTGTCAAAGTTTTTGTAAACTTGTAAACTGAGTGGTCCTCATTCTCCAAATTTTTAATTTTGTCTCAACATACTGTGATTCTTTCTCCTTTAATATTCTTTTAATTTTTGCTGTTACCCTGCTTGCCTGTACCTTAATGCGCAATCGCAATGTTTTATTTTTATTTTTAATTCTGTGGGCAAGTTCGCCCCCCCAAAATGCCTCGTCTCGAAAATGTAGACGTTGTCGTTAAGGATGACTTAGCTAGTTTAATGTTAAATAGCAGGTGTTTGCTTAATTGTTATTAAAAACGTGGGTATTTAATAAATTGTTCAATTATTAAAGACATCTCTTCTTTTTACCTGCAATCTTGATTCCCTAGTAGGGCATGCAATCCCGAACGTATATTGCAATCTCGGGATTTTCGGGACAAAAAGCTAAATCCCGGGAATAAAAACACTAATAAACCCAAAGGATTATTACGTATTTAACTTTTATTAAAAACTTTAAACTCAGGTGGATAAAATAAATACATAAAAATTCTAAAACAAAACAAATTTTAACAACTCTAAATAAAAACACATTGCACTGTAGTTAATAGTAGAGTTATACTTGTGGTACTAGTGAAAGCTAATAATATTTTAATAACAACAATTTAAATACTTTGAAAAAAATAACGCAGTGAAATCAAAGCCTCCAACGTCTTATCGTTAAGAGTGGAACTAAACTTATTACAAATACAACCGGCCGAAGGAATAGTCATTAAAAAATTAAATGCTCGTTGCAGATTCCAACCACGATTTCCACCATCTACGAATAAATTTATTTCTTGCATTATTTTATCAGAGCGTTGGATTGTTTTCTGATTATTTTTTATTTTGGGTAACTCGTTACACCCATTTAAAGCCTTCTCTCATTTAACTTTTAGAGGTAAATTCTCTTCCTCTCTTATAATTTCGGCAAGAGGCATATCGTCGTCGGCACTGGTTTCAAGCTCTTGTAATAACTCATTATTCCCGTCATCTAATCCTATTAAAACATCTTCTATTTCTGATTTAATTGTGTTAAAATGTCAAGAATTAGGAAGTATTCGTTAAACTGATAATAACTAGTCCCCATTGGATTAGAAAGAAATGCAACAAGTCGTGATAATTTGGTCCTACATTGATTAATCCGATTTTTCCGAGAATTGAGAAGATCAGTGCTGAACTCTGATTCTACTTTTTGAATTTCACTTAACATAAACTTTAGTGCTATATCCGCTTTGAATAAGTTCATATCACGTTAACATAACGACTCAACAGTTATTTTTATAAGTTGAAGTAGTTTGATAATAGATTTTACTATCTTGAACTCAGAATCAAGGATTGGTGTGTTTAGGTCAATCATAGATTCTTTAATAGAACCTTCCAGTAAAGTAAAACGTTTAGGCATGTCGATTTATCAACTCCACCTAGTCTTACAATCTAGAATAAGCTTAATTTCTTTACTATGATCAATAAAAAAATAAAAAAGTAGATGAATTAAATAAATTAAATTCCCGGGATTAACAAGTTCCGATCCCGGAATTTTTCGGGACAAATTTTAATTGATATCCCGGGTTTTCGGGATTCCGGGATCCCGGGATTGCAAGCCCTATTCCCTAGGTAAAACAATAAAGGAGATATGCTAATGTAAAAAGCCTACGATAGGACTGCTGAGTGGCGACCGCAGCCTAGTGGTTAGTGTGTCCGACTACTAAGCCGAAGGTCCCCGGTTCGATCCCGGGACCATGCGTCGATCTTTATTTATTCGGTCGTCACCTCGTGGAAGGCAATGGCAAACCACCACGTAGTAATTTGCCTAGTACAACCTCTCAAATAGTGCCGTTCGGAACCGGCGATAAACTGTAGGTCCCATATACCTGTGAAAAATCTGAAAAAAGGCACACATCACAGGTATATGCGAGAGGTCGCCTACGCTCGAATGAGCATGGCACATAAAGAAGAAGAAGGACTGCTGATAATTTTTTTTGTTGGTGTTTATTTTTTTTTATCTCAAGCAGTGAAGTCTCAATTTGTTGTCAGTACATCGCGTGATAGATTTCAGTTAGTTTGGGAGTGTTTAAAAATAAAAATGGCTCATGTGTATGAAAAAATATCTCCTTTATTTTTGAGTTATTTAAAAAAAGTAATTTGAAAAAGTTTTTTTAAGTAGTTGTATACACAGTTGAAAAAAAGTATCACCTTAGAAATCACCCTGTATATATGGAGTATTCAATTACACACGTAAAACAGATGCATAATTAACATCCAACACTGTATGCGGTAAATACAGTTGACTAGTCAATTGCAGAAATCATTTATTTGCATTCTTTTTAGGAATTCTTGTTTCCTGATAAATTGGCGAAAGTAAAATAAAAGCTCTAACAAGTCATAACTCTCCCGTATTCGTGCCTAATAGTATAAGAAAAATATGCTTAACTTATCAAGCTCGTATGCATAGACGTAACTAGGGAGGGGGCTAGGGGGCTTAGCCCCCCCCTAAATTTCTATTGGTCCTTCCTAAAATTGATTAATGTTTAAAACTCAGAGTAGAATGTAGGTTCATGTGGTCAAGTCGTCCGTCGGCTCTCTTCAGACCCATGCCTCATTTTTTATGTAAAGTTTTAAATACATTATACGTTTATAAATACACAATCTAGGCTTGCCATTTAACCTCTTATTTTACCCGTTTCTGCCCAAAAACAATCTGCACTATATTACTTTCTGGATCACCCGCACTGTGTTGAAAATATCAATTCGATCGCTGAAACCATTCGAAAGTGCGACGAAGCTAGATCAGCCAAAAGAGAACAGCTTAGCTTTTGCATTAGGTACGCAAATGATTTGGAAGTAAAAGAACGGTTTTTAACATTAATAGATTTTTCAAATTCGAGCGACGCTAGTTCCATATCTGAAATTATCATTAATTTACTGAAGAAGTATAATATTGAAAACTTGCATTTAGTCGGCCAGTCGTGGCGCAACGGTGATGTCCGGAAAAACGGCAGGTGTTTAGTTAAAAATTAGAGAAAAATATCCAATTGCGATATACACCCACTGTATGCACATCGTTTGAATTTAGCAATAGTCGATGCATGTAATGACACTCAGGGTGTTAGAACATTTTTCAATACGCTGGACTCACTTTAGGGTCATGTTTCTGATCCTTCCAAACACCAACAGTTACAAAATATAAAGAAGAAACTAAACATAACACCGCGGGAATTAAACCAATTAAGCGATACAAGATGGTCATGTCGTGCACGAAGTTCTAGTGCGGTTAAAAGTATATATGATGCATTATACAAGTGCTTATTAAGGGAATCATTAGAATGCAATGACAGCAATGCAGTCACTGCCACAGGAATCTTATCTAATATCAGACAACCATCCTTTACCATATCTCTTCATATTCGGGATGAGATTCTCAGCAATTTGCAAGTTCTGTCCAGTGACCTACAAGAAAAAGAAGCTACTTTGGGAAACGCAGCTACTCTTGTTAACACAGTTGTTGATTTGTTGAAAAAAAAAACGGAACAATGATAGCTTCAATAAATTGTTAGAAAAAGTTGCAACTTTTGCCCCATCATCTAGATCGTCAAAATAAAAAAAAAAAAGTTCCCGGATCTATTCCGTCATTCGTTATTGCACAATGGGTTTAGAGGAAGGCTCGGATTTTGAAATGACAACAGAAGAATATTGGCGAGTAAGTTTATACTACAGGATTTTAGATGCCGTGATCGGATTCCTTAAAAAAGAGATTTTCATCTGAAAGCCTAGAACTTGCTTTATCCATTGATAAATTCATATAATTGGATTTCGAAAGATCTCAAGTTTTTATAAATCATTATGCAGGTTCGTTTCCTGTAAAAACACCTAGTTTAAAAGCCGAAATGATTGTGTTAAAAAATTTAATAGAACAAAAAGGAGAATCGGTTGGTATGTCAAGTATAAACAAGTATATATCTACATCACGAATAACATTTTCAAATATTGCAAAGTTGCAATAATTTTACCAGTTTCTTCAGCAACATGCGAAAGATCTTTTTCGGTGATGTGATGCGTTCTTAAACTGGCTAAGGATTAAAATGGGACAAGAGAGGCTCAGCTGCTTGTCTTTGATTTACATTGAAAGGGATATTCCTGTGGATCTAGATGAAATAGTTAATATTTTTAAACGCAAAACACTATTTCTTCAGTTAGAGTAATATTCATTTCCACTTGCAAAAAATGTTTTAATTAAATATTAGAAGAAAACTTTAATTTGTAATGTTTTAATGTTTAGAAAATAAACCTTCGTGTATTTACCAAAACTGATTTTCAGTAATCGTGAATCACAAAATACTAGACACTCCCAACATTTTTGGGATGAAAGAAAAAGATGTTCTTTGGTACTGTCGGGACAAACTATTGATAAATGTTTATTTTAAAGAAAACTGTCAAAGATTTTTAAATTTAATCAAGGATGATAAAAAATATTCAATACATTATTTTTTTTGGGCGTGGCACTCGAAAAACTTTTCGCCTCCGGCGGCGCCTGTATCGGGCCCCTACCTTACTTTATTCACTTCATGCGTGCCTTCAATTAGCCCCCCTCATACTACTACCCAGTTACGTCTATGCGCGTATGTACTCTTACCTGTAAAGTTTCTTTAATGTAGGAAAAACCACTTGGTAAGCCCTATGCAAGAACCAATTAGTGCTGTCGAAAAATGAGGCATTTGCTAAGTAAAACGCATTCGAATAGCGTTCTGGTATTTCGTACTCAATCCTGGTATATTTCTTGGACACTATGGACACGTTCCGTATTTGAGTTATATAAGGATTTTTATTTAAAACCATTTTAAATTTGGAGAACGCGCGAGTGACACTATTAAAATTAAAAATCTAAATGTCAACCCGACATCGGCTTTTTACAAAAGTAAAGTGGTCTGTCTAGGTGTGATAATCTGACGTTTGATATTAAAGGCCCATATCCATCTAAACAGCATTGAGCAGCGTAATGCTGCTTCCAATTTCTTGATAGAGTGACCGGTTTCACCTAGGCAGAACATCACAGTACAGCGCATCTTTGCATATTTTTCGAGATAACGAGGTGTTTTGAAGATATCAAGAAATTGTGTTTTTTTTATTAATGAATAAAAAACCAGTTCAGTTTTGATGTAAAGTCATAAAAGCTGTCATTTTTACATGCAAAAATGTTTTAACTGAAAGTGAAAGAATAACAATTCTTATGATGAGAGGATATGGCGATAGGGTCAGGTCTTACGAAGAAGTTAAAAATCTATTTAATGACACATTTCCAACCCGAAATCCAATTTCAAATCAACTGTTCTAAAAACTGTCCGACGGTTCGAAGAAACTGGAAATTATTGAGACGATCAGGACGACCAGCAGTAAGTAGTAGATAAAAAGAAAAGTTTAGAAATTTTACAACATGTTGTTGAAACCCCTGTTTCTTCATTAAGAAAAATTTCTCAAGTTAGTGACGTCTGCTTCAAATCCATCTATAATGTTTAATAAAACATAAATATCACCCTTTCAAAATACATGTAGTTCAAGAGTTATCAGAAGATGATTATGAGCTAAGAATTGAATTTTGTGATATTATGATGTCAAGGTTTGACCAAAATAACCAGTTTTTCAAATTTATAGTATTTTCGGACGAAGCAACATTTATGGTAAATGGTAAAGTCAATAGACACAACTGTAGGTTTTGGGCCAATCAAAATCCCCACTGGATGAGAGGAGGTCATACACAACGCCCTGGAAAATTGAATGAGTGGGCTGGGCTTCTGAGTAACCACAAGATCGGTCCATTTTTTATTGATGGAAATTTGACATCGCAGCTTTACCTTGAGCTCTTGGAAACGCAAATAGTGCCTACTATACGAAATGTGATGGATCCAAATTATGCAAGTACATTCTTTCAACAGGACGGAGCGCCTCCCCACTTTGGTCGAAACGCGCGCGAATTTTACCACTTTTCCGAATAGGTGAATGTGGAGGGCGTACAATCGAATGGCCACCTGGGTCTCCTAACGACTATTTCTTATGGGGATACTTGAAGAACAGAGTTTATACCACAAAACCTCACGATTTGGCCGATTTGCAGCGTCGAATTTTGGACGAATTCGAATTAATAACGCCAGAAATAATTTACAACACAATTGAAAAATTTTATTTTCAATTTGCACACTGTCCAGCTGTACAAGGGAAACAGTTTGAATATTTAATATAAAAAACATATTTTTTTCTAAATTGTACTCGTTATTTCGAAAACTACTGATATTAGAAACAAAGTATGTTATACCAAAAGTGTAACAAATTTAAAGTAAAAACTACAAATGAAAAAATATACAGGGTGTTACATTTAAAAATATGAAATTTGTTCGAATTCCAGACAAACTAAAAAGCTGACAACAACGCCAATATCGTCATTCGCTGCGTCAGATCCTCTTACACAACTTTACCAAATTTGGTTTAGATCGGCCAATAGATTGTGATGTTATTAAACCGTTTCCATATATCCAATATATTGCCAATACCGTGTCAGCGATGTGTCCCCAGCATACGGCGGTTTCCGGAAGCATTGCGTATGCGCAGTTCGCGTATACATCAGGTCCTGTTTTAAACTTATTTAGCTTAATTTGTTCGAACAAGTATTGATTTATAAAAAAAAGCAACCATAGTAAATCTGGGTATAATGAAATATAAGAAGATGTAAGACATTAATTTTCTGGCAGAAGCAATACACCGCAAAAATTATGAATATTTCAGGACTTGCTTATCTTGGGTTGTAGATATGAAAATTGAAATTTTGAACAACAATTTGGTTTCTGGCATGGTTGCGTCAGTAATAATTGTTGTTCTTAACACTGTAACAGTTACCCTTTGTCACCTGGTCTCGTTCATTTTCTATACGACGAAAGTTACACAAAAATTACTATTTCATATGCATCTGTCTTGCCTTGGCACTTCGCAGGAAAGAAAATGAAAATGTTAGAAAGTATATAGTTGTGGGAATCCTCAATGCAGAGCATTACAAAAACTGTACTGTAGAACAGTGGAACAAACAATTATGCCAGCCGGCCTCGGTAGCTCGGTGGGTAGAGAGCTAGGTCCCTGGTTCGAATCCGGGCAAGAGCATGGATGTTTGTGTTAATGAATGATTATATACAAGTTTCAAGAAAAAATCCTGGCTGGATGCCTAGAGGCAAGAGGCCATTGCAACACTAGGAAAAAAAAACAATTTTGCCATTAATACATTTATTTATATTATAAAACTACAGTTAAGGTTTTAGTAGAAAAAATGTTAATGTTTAGCACACTGAAAAATAAACAAAACAGCGGTAGTGAAAATAGTAGGTGGGTGTAGTATATGATTTTTAAACAAAAAGAAAGTTTTCTACGTTGAAATATGGCAAATAACAGCCGTATTCACGAAAAATTAAATATTGAAGCACTATACTGTGAATTATATTGTTTATTTTGTTAGGGTGGCAAGACGAGAAAAGCATTTTAAAAATATTTTACTATTATGCATTTAATAACTTTAAAAGAAATTATACGAATCCCTTGTTTTATCTAACTTTAACTATTGTAACAAAGTTTATGGTCCATGTCTGACGGCCCTTGACTCTCAAAGAATACAAAAAATTCAAAACTACTGCTTAAGATTCATATATGGCATTCGGAAATATCAACACATTTCCCATAAATTAAAAGATGCGGGATGGCTCTCAATGAAAAAAAAAGACGTATGCATTGTACGACTTTCTGTTTAAAAGTTATTCTTTCAAAAACACCATCATATCTTTACAGAAAGTTAATATTTAGATCTGACGTACACACTTTGAATTTGCGATTTCGAGGTCTCCTGACACCTCGCCTTCATAGTACAACATTTTTTGAAAGATCATTCACATATATAACGTTCCGGCAATGTATAATGAAATCCCGAATAGTATGAAAAGCTTATCCCTATTTGTATTTAAGTGGAAGCTTAAAAGTATATTACTTACAGAATAGCTAATAAACTTTTCATTCTCTTTTAGTTCTGGTGTATATTATTATATTATACTTTTTGCTGTTTTTCTTTATTATGTCATATATATAGGGGAAAGCGGGGTGTGTTGGCGGGGTTTTTGGATTTATTTTTTTTTGTGAGAAGGTCTTGATTTAGATACGAATTTCTAGAACTTTAATTGACGTATTAGACCTTCCAGCACTTAAATTCAGTTTAAGTTATTTTTTTAAATAAGTATTTATATTTTGTATTAACAAAAATATGTTTACCTGTCATTACCGCCAACACGCCCCAGGCGGGGAATTTAAAGGACACGATTTATGTAAACAAACTTAAGATATTTATTTTTAAAGTCATTAAAGTTACTAATACAATCCATTATAATGAAAAATATATGAGAAGAAACATAAATCGTACAAAAAACAATAAAATTTTTAATCCTACATATCATCATCGGATTCACAATTTGGGCACACAAAAGTCAACCTAAATTTTTCGAAGCCTGTGCAGTGTGCATTCCTCATGTGCCCACATTTTGCATGTTCCACACTGAATCAATTTTTCCTTAGACCTGCTATTTCTGAAAGTATCTGCGCAAATCAAGCAAAAATATTCCTCCTTATCCGTATCGTCAGAAACCCTCGTATCTTTTTTCTTTTTCGGTTTTTCAGATCCAATCTTTTTTTTAACGACCTTTGCTTTTTTAGCGCGTTCCAGACTTAGTTCCTCTATTTCGGTTTTCTCTGGAGTATCTGTTATGATAGCGAAATACATTTTTCTCTTATTTGGTTTAGAGCGCGTTTTTCGACA
This sequence comes from Polydrusus tereticollis, assembly GCA_963920685.1. Taxonomy (NCBI): domain Eukaryota; kingdom Metazoa; phylum Arthropoda; class Insecta; order Coleoptera; family Curculionidae; genus Polydrusus; species Polydrusus tereticollis. The sequence continues at coordinate 28,717,844 of OY987332.1, read as the reverse complement.
TGCAGCTTTTGGTAATGGCATTATATCTTCTGGAGACTTTATTAAACTTCGGCTGCAGCAAGGTTCAGGATTAATTTCGATTACGCTGGGCGAAGGTGTTTTCTCCCCACATGGGCTCTTTGTACCTTCCAGAGTCACATTAACTTCATCACTAGTAATGTTCATATTACAATCGGACCCCGCAATTTCATTAGTTGGTAGTTCTTCAGCTTCCGCTTCAGCTAACTCATTATTGATTTTAATATTTTCAGGTCTATCAGTTGCATACCCGGGCAAGAAATCGCTATCATCAAATATATCTTTATTGAAAGGGCAAATCCCCGTGACGCGAAATCCAGACATGATAATAATTGGTGTAGCAGCTAGAGGGAGAGCAGTTCTAACCAAACCAGGGAAGTCATATATTGTTAAAACTTTACCTGGATTATTGGTGATCCAGGAATCAGAACTGTTGTTTAAATACCTTTTTAGGGGACCAAACACGCTCCTGTCTAGGGGCTGAAGCTTGTGAGTAGTATGAGGTGGTAATGTGAGCATTGCTACGCCGTTTTCTTTTGCGTAATTTAAGCCCTCTATAGATAGGTGTGAGCTATGGTTGTCCAGGATCAAGACCACTGGATGTTCTTTTGAAGGTTTCGCATGCTGCACAAAATGTTTAAGAAATAAGGGAAACTCATCACCCTTCATCCACCCAGAGGGATTTGCTGCACCTGTGCTACTAACAGGCCCAGCGGTAAGAAAATAGTCACGGAAATGAACCCTCGGGAATATAAAAAAGGGTGGTATTGAATTACCAGTGGCTGATACTGCTATGGCCATTGTAACAAGAGATCCTCTCTCCCGGGACGTCATTCTTCCTATCTGTTTAATTCCCTTTCTCGCTACAATGCGATTTGGTTTTTGAACAGTTGTGACCCCTAAAAATATTTTAAATTTATTTTAAATGGATAAAACTTTTTTAAAGTGATTTTTTTACCTGTTTCGTCCATATTCCAGATATTTTGCGGTTCAATTTTTAGCCTGTCAAGAATACGCTGAAGACTATCAAAACATTTGGTAACTGTTGTTCTGTTAAAACTGGAGCAACGAGCAACGCTTGTGAGCTGAGGTGTCCTAATCGATATGTGATTATGTCTTTGTAAAAAACTCGTGAACCAGTCCTTTCCTGCCATTTTATTTTCAATCCAGGACTTTGGCAGTGAAATGTTTAGGGTTTTAGCATACAAAAAAGCTAATTTTCTAATTCTTCTTGGTGTAAGTCCAAAATATATATCAGCAGCTTTTTTTATGGAAGAGTCATGTTGATTTTCTTGGTCATTGGACAAAACTTGCCCGGGTTGTACATAACCCACATTTACGGTAACTTCGCCTCTTTCTATTTCTTCTAAAGTTATCTTAGAACAAAATCTTTCAAATGTTCGTAATGGAATTTCAAAATCTTTGGACACAGACACTTTGGTTCTATTATTTAATAATACTTCTTTTGCAGCTCGTATCATAATATCTTTGGAAATATTAGCTCTAGTAGTTTTTCGTTTGTACTTTCTTGGCATGATGGTATTCTAAAAAAATAAGTAGCTACCTACTATTTTAAACCCGCCAACTCGACCCATGGCTTTCCCGCCAACTATCCCCCGACGCCATTCCAAATGTTTTTTCATTTTATTTTAACTAATATTAATATAAATAAAAAAGTTCATAGTGCTTAATGAGTGGTTAAAGCATAAGATAAAAAGTACTTACCTACAAATATTCTAATATAAATAGTTAAAAAAAACAACAACAACTTTTCTTCAAGGCTGAAAATTTACTCAGACGGGTCAAAAACCAACAACATGCCACAAAAGACAAATGCGAACTGATTTCTCTTTCCAAGCTGTTTGTCCATAAATGACCGTCACAGGTGAACCACGTGATGATATTTACACGTTGCCAGATGCTCACTTAGGACTGAAAATTCAACTCCGCCAACTCTCCCTCCCGCCAACACACCCCGCTCTCCCCTACTTACTATATGTATTCTCGTGATTAATGCTTTTTCAGGTGAACCAATTGTATATTTTGTTAGTCTTTATTTATTGTTTTTTTTTTGGGTTTTTTATATATTTTTTCTTATTTTGAGCATTGAAATGAGTAGAAGTGCTATTTACGTTCTTTTCTCAGGTTAAGTATAAGACCAACCTTTACCTCTATAGCGCTAAGGGATGGACTTCGCCTATTTAATACAGTAGCTAAATATAAGTGACAGTTAGTTTCAATCATATTGTGTAAATTGTAACTTGTGCTGCTTTTAAATAAAGATTATTATTATTATTATTATTATTATCCACATATTGGCATTGGAAAGTAAAAACGCATCAATCATGGGTTTAGTATTACCTAGTACAAATACATTAATAAGCATGCAATAAGCAATTGTTTTTTAATTTGTGAAAAATCAGTAAACAAGTTGGACCCAAATAACATATTATTATCCCTAGTTTAAACTTTCTCGAGTTTGTGTAAATTATCGTAAAGTATTTGAACGTTACAATAGGTATACCTATCAAAACAATCAACAGCTTAAGCATACAAAAAACAAAACACTTACCTAAATAAATACATGATTATGTTGAAAGCAAAGTAATGCTATGAGGGGATACAATTTTAAAATTATCTTAAGCAGCTGGGTGCTTACTTAAAGAACTGAATTGCAAAGCACCATACACTTGTTGCTCATCACGAACTTATACTTTACACTAAAAGGCACTGCACTAGAACCTAAATAAACCTGAATTAGTTATAAAAGTCTAATTTAGTAATAAGTTTTTAAGGTTCCACAAAGTACAATAAAGAACTGAAGAATGTGATTGGCCAAGTTCTGCCAGGTCCATCGAATTATACCCATATCGAAGGTACTTTCATTAAGAGAACAACTAAAAATAAATGGCTAACACTGGGTTCCGTTTACACTAGCCCCAATGTTTAATTCAATGAAAACGGTCTGGCAAAAATGTTTCATTGCCGTGATTCGATAATCATTGGGGGAGACCTCAACGCGAAGCACAGAGTTTGTGGCTGTCGCGCGCAAAACCCGAGAGGTCTGACTCTGTATAATAAATCGTTAACATATGATTATCATATATATATTGCCGCCGGAAGAGCCCACTCATTATCAAACAAGGTCGCTACCGGAAATCCTGGACATCTTTGTAATTAAAAACACTGGCAGAATATCTCAGCCAGTAGTTTTGTCAGAGCTAACATCAGATCATAAGGCCAGTTATGGTAAAATACGGAAATGCTGAGGGGAAGGGGCAAGGCTTCGTCTCAGTGATCAGGACAAACTGGAGTTTATTTAGGCCAAAGATGGAAAACGATGAAGCATTGCCCCTAATTCAAACAAGGAAAGACATTGCAGTGGCAGTAGAAAAATTAACTTCTAAAATAAATTCTGCCATGACTGGATCTTCGGAAATAAAGGTGTCCAGATTTACAAAGCAGGGCGACTTGGGACCCGAGCTTACTCAGAAAGTTAAGTGTAAAAACAAAATATTAAGATTAGCTCATAGAATTGGCGACCCCCAGAGCAAGGTTCAAGCGAACCGAGAGTCTCTCGAAGTAAAAAGGCTGCTAAGCGAGAAGGAATCGAGCCTTTGGCAAAACGAAATTGAGAATTTAAACACGGAAGATAATTCCTTATACAAGTTTACAAGAGCACTGCTAAAAGGGGGTAGAAAACCTGTTTCATATCTGAAAGATATCAAAAACAACAATAAAATCGCCTCTGATTCAAGCCAAAAAATTAAACTGTTCACAGATAGCCTCCGCGAACAGTTTAATGAAAATGAGACAGGAGACCCAGAGAGAGATCTGCGAGTCGCCAGAACCATTGAAATTTACAAAGCAATGCAACATCCGCCAGCGGACCTGCAAGGGTTATATCTAAGAAAGTTCGGACCATAATGCCGAATAATAATGCAAAAAAGGCGCCTGGCTTTGACGGCATACGGAACCAGGAAGTCATAAACTTGGCAGAAAACATAGTAACGGAAATTATAAACATAGCTCAGGCAATTCTTGAAAAGGGCCTTCTTTCCGGACACTTGGAAGAATGCCAAGGTGATATTAATACCTAAGACCGGCAAAGATCTTACATTGGCTGTTAATTATCGGCCGATAAGCCTCTTATCGTGCCTAGGCAAGATTATTGAAAAATTAATACTGAACCGTGTAACCGATTTTATATTTAACAACAATGTTTTACCACTAGAGCAGTTCGGTTATAGAGCTGTTCATTGCACTGTGCGCCAAACAACAAGGTTGGCAACCAATATGCTGAGAGGTTTTAATAGACGCATGTCCACAGTCTTCTTCGATATCTCAAAGGCATTCGATAAGGTCTGGCACAATGGTTTGATGCTTAAATTAATAAGGTCAGGTATGCCAAACGTTTTAGTCAATGTAATTATCTCTTACCTTGAAGATAGAACATTCGTGGTATCATCAGAGAACATAATATCTGAGAAAACTCAGATCAGGGCTGGTGTCCCACAGGGTTTACCATTGGCTGCTATTTTGTATAATATATACACAAGCGCCATTCCTAAACTCTCACACACACAACTTCATCTCTTCGCTAATGATACTGCGATAACTACAAACTCAAGGTTAGTAGTTTCACGCCTGCAATGTCATATCATGCTCCTTCAGAGCTGGTTGGATAGCTGGAAGCTTCGTTTGAACGCAGATAAAACCCAGGCCATCTTTTTTTCAAAAGCAAGAATCAATTTACCCGAAACTAGGGTAAAGGTTAACAATAAGTTAATAGAATGGTCAAATAAGATAAAATATCTTGGATTGACTTTTGATAAAAAGATGGATTGGGAGACAATGCAAATGAGCGAGTGACAAAAGCCCAAAAACAGTTTCACGCTATATATTCTCTAGTAAATTAAAATAGTAAATTAAACTTAAAAGTAAAAACAACGTTGTATCAAGCACTAGTACGCCCGGTACTTACTTACGGTATACCTACGTGGTGTACCGTAAATAAGACCAAAATGTTAAAAGTACAAAGAGTTCAAAATAAAATTCTAAAAGTAATGGTCGGAGCACCAATGTACATGATGAACAATGCATTGCATCTAAACCTAAAAATTGACACACTGAAACAATTTACAGACAAAATAATAACAAAATACTATAGCAGAACAGACAATTCACCAAATAGACCAATTACAGAATGTTACATACACTCACACGAAAACGCAAAACACAAATACCCAAGAGATTGCCTCCCTCCTTAACAGATCTTTACGCAATTCAATTGCTGAACTTATTTAAACTTAATTAAGGATTCCAACATAAAAAACTACCATTACTCTATAATAAAGAACTGAGAATAACGCTCACAGATCTCACAATACATACGCCAAATACTGTGTAAATAAAGAATAAAGAGACGACCGGTTCTGGACAATATAAACATCAAATATTAAAAAAATGTAAAAATTCGACGAACTGCGCATGAATTAACCTTCCGCGAGACGAATTTTCGAGGTGCATGCCGAAGACATTTTTAGATTGCTCGGAGATTAGCTTTGGTTTTCTATTGGTGGGAGTTCAGTGGACTAAGCCTACGCATTGTTTGAAACTAATTATTAAAAATGAAGTAAACAGTTGTGTCGGCATTGTTTGGGTAAGTCGACAATGGTCGATATCAGCGCTGTCTTTAATGGACTTCTGGCGGGAGCCCATTTATGACAATGCTCTATAAAATAGTAAATATGCTTTGTTTTGTGGGATCCATCACGTATGCGAATCAAGGTGGAATCCGAAATTAGACGAAAAAAATGATTTTTTTTTATTATTATTTTCAACCGTCCGAATTTCCCCAGAAAGATAAATTTAAACTGTATCTCTAAGTTTCAGTAGGAAATTGGATACCAATACCAATAATCAATCAAATTGCAATTGAAATATCTTGGAATAAATACGATACTTATAACAAAAAATTCCTTATTTTTAAGGACAAAATTTAGAAAAAAGTAAAATTTAAATTTTCGGACTTTACTTTGGATGCACAATTTAGAGGTAAATGCAAACAACTTTTCTTCACAACTTTTTCTCGCACTTTTATAAATAAGGCAATTCTTGAGAGATGAGATATTCCCGACTGTTTTGTTGAGCTATCATTCAGAATTGAAGGCCCAAAATCGTTTTTTAATACAGGGTTAGGCATCACCTATTTTCAAAAATCTGTTATAAGACCAAAAAACATTTTATTGAAACAAAATTATGAAAAATAACAATATTAATATGTGCAATTTATGTTTTAAAAATAACATCCTTTAAATGACTTCCTTGACTATCTATACATTTTTGTAATCGGGATCTAAAATTTTGCATAACTCGTTCCAACAATTCTGCTCCAATATTATTTATTTCTTCCAAAATACGTATTTTAAGTTCTTGGATGGTATTGGGACGCCTTTCATAAACCTTTTCCTTTAGATATCCCCAGAGGAAAAAATCGGGAGGCGTCAAATCGGGGGAATTAGCTGGCCACGTTATGTCACCAAATTTTGATATCAAGCGACCGGGGAACATTTCTTGCAACAAAATTCGAGTTTGTCGTGCTGTATGTGCGGTAGCCCCATCTTATTGGAACCAAATATGATTTTGTCCTAGTCTTCGCAATTCGGGCCGTAAAAATACCCGTAACATGTTAACGTAACGTTCGGCATTTATTGTAACAGTTCTGTTGTTTTCTTCAAAAAAATATGGCCCTATGATACTAAAAATTGAAACACCACACCATACGGTGACTTTTTCATCATGGAGGGGTCGTTCATGAAGCTGTTGCGGATTTACGTCGGACCAATAACGATAATTTTGCTTATTCACATATCCGCTTAAATGGAAGTGCGCTTCGTCTGACATCATCAAGAAATTTAACTGGTTTTCATCATTTTCTAAAATTTGTAAAAATTGTCTACAGAAAGCAATACGAACTGGTTTGTCTGCTTCTTTTAACTTATGAGCAACTTGGATTTTGTATGGGTGGAAGTGCAAATCAGAATGCAGAATTCTTCGCAATGTCCTGTTGGAAATGCGCAACCCAAGTGACTGCCTTGATGCAGATCGATTCGGACTTCTTGTCACAGCTTGTCTTACCCGTTCAATATTTTCGGGTGTTCTGACTGTACGTATACCTCCACGAAAATTTGATGCAACATTCCCTCTAACTTCAAAATCTCTTACCCACCTCATTATGGTTTGGCGTGTTGGAATTCTTCCTTGTCTTTTTTACGACATAAATTCGTTGATTTATCGGAAATTTGTCCATGACAAATTAAATTGCAACTGTTGACATATAGGAATGTGTCACTAAAATTGTCAAAATCAAATTATTATTTCCACAGCGCACTATGATAAATAGATGAAACCAGATGCCTAACCCAGTATATTGCAGACTTTTTCGCGGGCACTGTATAATTTACTGTTTCATCAAAACATTGCACCTCTCCAAAAATCTTTGCTAGTTACAACCTTTTTAATCTATAAATGGTTGTATGTTCGTATTAACAAAAAAAGATCCAATCTGATGGTGTAAAAGAGAGGTAGGAAAAATGCTTACAGGTGGTCAACTAACATGCAGAGTTCAGTGATTAAAAACTATTAGGTACGACAGGCGAGACGACAAGTGCAGACCGCTGGTTTGTTATTTATTGAAAAATACCAAATCTTGTAAATCTAACAATTCTGGCCCCATGCCTGTCATATTGCTCGATATGTTTAGTGATGCGAGTATTTAATACCTAAAGAAAAATACATTCCTACTTTTTCAAAGCATTTATTAACAAAACCTTAACAAACTAACTTGTACACGGGTTGCCTAATTCTATGTATTCTTTAACCATTTTTTAAAAACGTATTCTATATAATGGAAATTAATTTATCTAAGATATATTTACGTTAATAAAGTCGAACGAAATTTTATTTAAAGCACAATAAATCACTTAAAATGTGATATAGAAGTGCCTGTAATGGCTATTATATAATAGTATGATATTGTGTGATTCGAGTCGGTAAGTAAACAAATCAGTTTAAGAATCTATTTGACTGGAAATTTTTTTTTGTGTCTTCCCAATCGATACCCTTCATACGTGGCTCAGCTATGTTTAAAAATATTACCCTTATCATAACAAAAAACAGATTAAAAGAAAACCTACGTCATAACACAACAAACATTTTTTCTGCGATCGTGTACAAACATTGTTAACCGTTGCTAAGCAAGGAGACATATACCATTACTAGAATATTGTATTTCCGGCCTAGGCCGCAAGTAAAATATTCTTGTACAGAATTTCGTTTATTCGCATCATAGATTCAATCTTACAATTTATTCTATTTCATTTTCAATCGCAGAAAAAATAGTATGCGCACCTCATAGCAAAATCATATTCTCGTCCTCGGACGCTTGCATTTTGCATCCTCGTCCGAGAATATGCTATTTTTTCTAACAAATATACAATATACTATTCTGAGTGAATTCAATTGATATTATGGTTGAAAATGATGAATTAATGACAGACTTACCAGACTTTACTTTTAAATCTTTTATAGGACCCCGTATAATTCATCATAACCCACGGAACTAAATTTTTTAAAATTTCCAGTTCAAGTCTAAGGGGTCCTTTACGTGTAAACAAGTATGGCAGTCTTAATTTTTTATAAATATTATATACAGAGTGTAACTTAATGAAAGGCAGTAATTCCAAGGGCGCATTCCTGAACCAAATTCAATTAGAAAAATTAATATAAATATGTGTCCTAAAAAGTCTGGTTTTCAAGATACAGGGCTTAAAAAATAATCGGTTTTTTATTAATTAATATCTCAAAGATTCTTTTGCCGATTTTGGCAAAACTTGACAGTGATGTTCATTGTGATAAGTTGCTTAGTTTGCACTAACTAGATGATAATTATGAGTTCCTGTGACTTCCCGGGCAACAGTCTCACGAATAATATTGACAAAGAAATGTACGCCACTGACTTCTTTAGAAATTTTATATTGTTTTCGGGTTAAGCAGCTAAAAATATCGCTTATTTTTCTCTTGATGTTTCTTCGCATCTTACTTCGTTTTCGAGAAAGAAAATAAAAGTTACTTAATTGCATGTCGAAAAATTGATAAGATAAAATTAAGCTAACTGGAACTAATAATTATTATCATCTAGTCAGTGCTAACTTAGCGTCCTATCGCAACGAACAATAATGCCAAATTTCACCAAAATCGGCAAAAGAATCTTTGAGATATTACTAAAAAACCTTGACACCCTGTATCTTGAAAACCAGACTTTTTAGGACACCTATTTATATGAATTTTTCTACTTGAATTTGGTCCAGAAATGCGCTTTTGGAATCGGCTATCATTAAGTAATACCCTGTATACAGAGTAGAAAAAAGTCGCGATTATGCCTGTAACTTTTGAATTACCTTATACACGAAAAAGTGACCTTTATGAAAGTTGTTCAGTAAATTATTCCCTACATTTCTAACTTCATGAATTTTTTCTGTAATTTTTGGTTTGGTTGCCATAGAGACCAACTTACTTTTTTTAAATGGAACACTCTCACAGATCTACGGAAGGTTAAGGATTGGTGCGATTTTAACTCATTGTGTTTTAATATAACTAAGACTAATATACTATCTTTCGGCTTTAGCTTCAGCGATCTTTACGTAAATGATCAACCAGTGGAAAATAAATCCATTATTAAATTTCTAGGACTTTTCATGGACACCAAGCTTAAATTTGAAAATCATATTATAGAGCTTAACAAAAAGTTGTCGTCTAGCTCTTTTGAAATTCGGGTGGCATCGATAGAGCTCGGGTGTTCTGTAGCGAGGATGATGTACCACTCTTTGTTTGAGTCTCATTTGAGGTATGAAATCGCTTCTGTAATCAAAAACTATTTCTCTCTGTATTTCTTATTCGAAAAAGAGCGCTTAGGTACAGCTAAACATCGGGATCACTGCAAACCATTATTCATCAAACATGAAATATTAACAGTAGTTAGTTTATTCATTTTGGAAACGGCTTGTCTGATACATCGCAAATATCCTAGAGAGGCTATACAGAATAGCTCACAGAATACCCATAATACCCGTCAGAACCAAAACACGCTTATCCGGTTCCCGATCCCTAGATCGACTCTTACCAAGTGCTCTGTCTTTTACGAAAGTAAGAAAATCTTTAATCATCTAAGTCTGGAATTAAGATCTTTGGAGTATGTTCAATTTTGCAGAACAGTGAAGAGCCGCTTGGTTCGAGCGGCCTTTTACAGTTTGGAGGAGTACTCAGAGGCATAGCCACACGAAGGCGGGCGATCCCCCCCCCCGCCCCCCTTGGCCTGGCGCCCCTTTACTACTTAAAAAATAATTCTTAAAAAACAAGATCGGTCTTATTTCACTTTTAGTAAAGTAGAGTGATAGTAATAAACTTAATAAGAACGGTTTTGAGAGCGTCTCATCACAATACATTTATTTTTTTTTATATATAGCGGATTTTAACTTCATTTGGGGCCAGACCCCTGTTCCCTAGGGAGCATAAAGGTGAATTCCTAGGAAATTTTAGCGTGGTCTCAAAATTTTTTTGCCTGCGGCGCTTTAGCTCCGCAGTTTGCGCCCCTCCGATAGTTCGCCCCCTCCGCCCCAAAATGCTGGCTACGCCACTGGGAGTACTACCAGGATAGTTTGTAGGTTTTTTTTTCTTGTCATGTTCAAGTTCTTGTGCCGTATTAACTTTATGTCATCATTTATTTTATTTTACTTGTAATCCTGATATTATTGATATGCTTAAAACCCTTTGACCTTTTCACCTGTTGTGTACATGACTTAGGTATATTAGTTTATTTTATTCTATTATAGCCTCGATTTTAACTTAAATTAAAATTGTAGATTTAGTTTAGTGTTAGCCTATAGTAAGCTTTGTCAGCAAAACAACGTTTATTGATAATAAAGCACATTGATTGATTGATTGATTGACTTTGCATGTGATTGCATATTTGGACTCTACTGGGAAAACTCTCAATTTTTTATATTTTAAATTTTTATTTATTTATAACTGTAACAAACTTTATAATAACAAAATAAATAGCCTAGAGAATTGAACAACTTAACATCGGAATGATAAACAAGTGCTTTTCAGTGGATCAGGCGTTCAAAATCGACCATCATTTTCTGCTAAGCAGGGCGCCAGTCGATCCCTAAACCCGTCTGCAACGTTTAAAAGGAAGTCCTCTGGAATGGCCCGAATTTCAGAACTAATTCTGACTTTTAAAGGTTCTAACTCATTTGGACGGTTAACGTAGACTTTGTTCTTTAAGTGTCCGCACAAAAAGAAGTCGAGCGGGGTTAAGTCAGGGGATCGCGCCAGTCAATAGCACCTCTTCTGCCTATCCAATGTCCTGGCAATTGTTCGCTTATGTGTTGTCTAACATTTGCCGCATATTGCGCAGGTGCTCTATCTTGCTGGAACCATACCTGTTCGTTTATGTCATTATTTACACCCGGTAAAACCATTCTGCAAGAAGGAATTATGTGATTCCTGAGGAGGTCCAGATATTTTTCGCCATTCAAATTATCATCTATGAAAAAGGGTCCCACAATATGTCTACCAACTGTGCTCGCCCAAACATTAAGTTTTTCGGGCCTCTAAGTGGCCAGTCAATAGCACCTCTCCTGCCTATCCAATGTCCTGGAAATTGTTCGCTTATGTGTTGTCTAACATTTGCCGCATATTGCGCAGGTGCTCTGTCTTGCTGGAACCATACCTGTTCGTTTATGTCATTATTTACACCCGGTAAAACCATTCTGCAAGAAGGAATTATGTGATTCCTGAGGAGGTCCAGATATTTTTCGCCATTCAAATTATCATCTATGAAAAAGGGTCCCACAATATGTCTACCAACTGTGCTCGCCCAAACATTAAGTTTTTCGGGCCTCTAAGTATGACCTTCCTGGAACCAGTGAGTATTCTCAGCAGGCCAATAACGATAATTGTGTCTATCAACAATGCCATTTAAATGAAAAGTAGCTTTATCCGAGAAAATTATATTTGTTGCGAAGTTATTATCCTTATTGCATCTTTCCATCATCAGCTCATAAAATCAAAATAGTCCTCGTTTAACTTGTGCACCAACCAGTGCCGGATTAACCTATACGCTAAATACGCTGTAGCGTAGTGCGGCACTCGGCGGTGGGGCGGCATGGACTGATGCGAAAAAAATATTATCTCTTTCGGGCGGCGGCGGAATGACGATCTGTCTTGAGCCCAAAAGTGGAATCAGTTCCTCCTACCTGACCTAATATAGCATAGACAACAAACACCAAAGAATGTCATTAGTCATTGAAATAAGCAAATTTGATGTATAAATAAATAAGTAGATTCAATAACAAAACATCTTGTTTCTTCAATGGAAATACACCTTTTCCCGTTCCTCGAATTAGCCAATCCGAAAAGAGAACACTCAGACATGATATACCAAGGCCTTGGTAACCTCAATATATCGATAAGGTAGACCAGAAATTCGGGAAAATGCCAGCCTTACGTGGGCGGCAAGCCCATTTTAGCGTATAGGCGTCACTCGGTATAATCCGGCACTGGCACCAACTTTATCTTGTAGGGATGCAACATCTCCTGCTTAAACAATGAGACACATTAAAATCCATTGCCATTGGCCTGGATGATTTTGTTGGAGTTTCATGTATTGAGAGCTAGATATCCAAAGCTTTGTCTCCCCCTGTTGCTGTTATAGGTCGACCTGATCTAGCGGTTTCCCTAACACTGCCTGTTTCTCAAAATTTCTTTACCACTCGACACACCATTGACTGATTTATTGGAGGCCTATTTGGATTTATTCATTGAAAAGTTCTCTCTTCATATTTCCGTAACCGCTCATTATTAAAATTTCAACTCGTTGTTTCTCATTGAGATGAACCATAGTGTAAACAAATTAGAAATCAAACAACAGAAAATTAAACAGGAATTCAAAATTGACACCTCTAAGGTCGCTGTCATAAAAACACCTTGACTCAACTGGTGGGTATTAGGTAGGAATAATTATAATTAGGAAGTTTTTCATTTTGAGCTGTCGGAAATGCTTGCAGATAAGTGAAAATTTGAAATACAAGAAATTCAGAGTTTCTTCAGTATAATCCAAATATGCAATCATATGCAGGGTATTCCATTTTAAAAAAGTAAGTTAGTCTCTATGGCAACCAAACCAGAAATGACAGAAGAAATTCATGCCACACTTGTTCACATGTAAGGGACAGTGGCGTAGCGTTTAGGGCCTCACCTGGCCTCGTGCCGCCCTTATCGGTATTTCCTAATATGGTAAATTTACTGGTAAGAAGATAAATATAAACATCCACAAAATCATTTTTGTGAAAATGCTCTAGCTATAATGTCCATAAACAGAAACTTAGTACATGAAATAAATGATTTGAAGAAAAAGTTTTGGAGAAATTGATTTCCATGAAAGACCGTAGAGTGGATTCTCACTTTGTTTGGGGCCAGACCCCGTTCCCAAGGGAGCATAAGAAAAGTTAATTCCTAAGAAATTTGGGCGCGGTCCCAACAAATTTTTGCCTACGGCGCTTTACCTCTGCAGTCGACACCCGCATAATTCGCCCCCCCCCCCCCCCGCTCCATAACGCCACTGGTAAAGAGCCCCTTAAACTTGAACTAGAAATTTTAAAAAATTTAGTTCCGTGGCTTATTATGAAAATTGATTTATACGAGGTTCTATAAAAGATTTAAAAAGTAAAGTCGGGTTATACTGCCCAGCAAGGGTAATAAATTAACCTTCTTGCTGTAGTTTAATATACAGGGTGTTCGGAAAATGCGTTAGGAAATTTTATGGGGTGATTCTACATGCAAAAATAATGTCAGTAGATCATTTGGCGAAATGTCAAAATCTCCATGGTTACCAAGGTACAGGGGCTTGAATTTGATTTTATAATTTTAGTTTTTCGTCATACTACATATATTTTCGAACCGATCCTTTTGATACTCGGCACACACACTAAACTCGAGGGACTTTACAATTTGAAGATAAAAGTGCTTCTTTCCAATACCGCGAGAGGGCACTTTACCTGAAACATAAATATTATTTCCGTAATAACTTTCTTCTTTTGATAGTTAGAGCAAAACCGAGGTGCCGTCTTAATGGCAATTAAAAGCATAAAAAATAAGTTACTCTTGATCAAGTTCAATAAACCCCACCGTTTTGCCACTAATCCACATCAAAGTTTTTATCGCTCGAAACCAAATGCCCACGTATTTAAATGTAATCGCGGCAAATGAAGTGATCTGGTTTCAAGTTATGCGAAATTTGATAACTAAGTAATTTATTTTATAGGTTTATTAATACATTTTTCAACAAGCGAAACTTAATAGGTACTACTTTGAAATCTAGAATCTATGAAAGTAATTAATAAAATACTTTAAAACTGATAGAAAATTTTCAAAATGTTCTCCATTCATTTCTATAAATTTTCTTACACTCTTTAAAAGATGCCTTCTAACGCGAAAAAAGATACCAACTCTATTTTTAAAAACATTGCATCCAGTTATTATTCCTTGACGCAAATCATTTATGTCATTTACCGGCGTCTCATACACCAAAGCCTTTAAATGGCCCCAGAAAAGAAATCCATAGGATTAAGATCTGGCGAACGGGGCGCCCAAGGTAAAGGCCCGTTTCGTCCGATCCACCTATTAGGACATGTTTCATTTAGGTATCTTCGTACTACTAAGCTAAAATGGGGTGGAGCGCCATCCTGAAGAAGCCACATATTTAGTCTGGTTTGTATGCTAACATCTCCCAACAAAGGTGGTAGTACATTTTGAAGAAAATGTAAATAAACTTCTCCGTTTAAAGGCCCGTCAAGGAAATGGGGACCTATTAGGTGATCTCCTGAGATTCACGCCCACACGTTTAAAGAAAACCGGCGTTGATGTCGGCTTTCTACGATGCAGTGTGGGTTATCATAAGTCCATTGATGAGTATTAAGAAAATTTATAATCCCATCTCGCGTAAATCCTGCTTCGTCGGTAAACAATATGGTTTCGATAAAGTGGTTGTTTTCTCTACATTTTTCTAAAATAGAATTATACATATCTACTCGTAATCGTGAAGCACCCTCATAATTATAAAGCGCTTGAACTTTCTGTACATGAAAGGGGTACAGTAGCTCTTCATGAAGTGTTTCCCAAACTGTAGAACTAGCAATCCCTTCTTGCAACGCCATTTTTCTTGTACTCGTACCTGGATTTTCCTCTACTCTTTCGAGAATCCTTTCTTCCCTATCGACAGTTCTAACATGCCTTGGTCTGCCTCTATCACCCAAACTATTTTTAAACGAACTTACATCGCCAAGCCGTCTGTGAATACTGATAAAAGTTCGGGCACATGGAGC
The DNA here is from genome assembly GCA_963920685.1 of Polydrusus tereticollis. Taxonomy (NCBI): domain Eukaryota; kingdom Metazoa; phylum Arthropoda; class Insecta; order Coleoptera; family Curculionidae; genus Polydrusus; species Polydrusus tereticollis. The sequence continues at coordinate 28,702,377 of OY987332.1, read as the reverse complement.
ATTTCTATCAGGATAAGCTGCGATATAAAGACGTTTAGCCTTTTCCGCATTCCCATTTGCTTGCCCGTAACAGAAATGGATATCACGGTACTCAACATTTGAATATTCTCGTTCCATTTTAACTTCGTCTTTTTATGACAAAAAACTCTACCTATCTAAACTTGACAGTAAAATAAATTATTTTGTTGTCAAATTTCGCATAATTTGAAAGGCCACTTGATTTGCCGCGATTACATTTAAATACGTGGGCATTTGGTTTAGAGCGATGAAAACTTTGATGTTGATAAGTGGCTAAACGGTGGGGCTTATTGATCTTGATAAAGAGTAACTTATTATTTATGTTTTTAATTGCCAATAAAACGGCACCTTCGGTTTTGCTCTAACTATCAAAAGAAGAAAGTTATAACGGAAATAATATTTATGTTTCAGGTAAAGTGCCCTCTCGCGGTATTGAAAGGAAGCACTTTTATCTTCAAATTGTATAGTAGCTCGAGTTTAGTGTGTGTGCCGAGTGTAAAATGGATCGGTTCGAAAATATATGTAGTATGAGGAAAAACTAAAATTAAAAAATCAAATTCAAACCCCTGTACCTTGGTAATCATAACGACATTTCGCCAAATGATCTACTAACATTATTTTTGCATGTAGAATCACGCATTTTCCGAATATCTTGTATAGGAAGAGCCTTGGACTGGCACCGGGACTTCTAAAAGGACACTGTCTGTTGCTGCAGTTAAGCATAGGAAATACCTTAGATTGACAAAGAGACTTCTGACAGGACACTGCCAACTGGGAAACCAACTGAACCTAATAGGGCTGTAAGAAGACTCCTCATTACATCTTAAGTGTATGGCCAGCCCTTTTGAGAAAAAACGTATGCATTTCAAGGAAGCTCACATGGAAAACGAGGAAACAACTAATACTACCACCAGTAATCTTAAACTTTGTTAGCGATACTTTTTGATGGAGTAGAAATTAAAGGAAGCATATTAAGCCGTGGCATTTGAACTACAATCCATTAAGATTGATAAACTGGGGGAACGGTTTTATTTTTGTAATTTTTTTAAAAGTCTATTCACACTGTAGAAAAATAGAAACATTCCTCCGCTCCCCCAGCAATCCCATTGCCGCTCTCATATTTCGCCCTACTATGATTTAGCGATAAAACATTATTCCTATCTTTACTATATATAATTTTAATAATAAACCCCTATCTAATGCATACAAAAATAGGTTTAGGTTGTACGGATAAGATATTTTATTTACAAAACTGTCATTAAAAGAGTCAATGCATTTTTTGATAGTGCCCACCTACCTAATTAGTTTTAACTATGGTGCCCACTAGGTCTACAATTAAAAATGGATATTCTCGTACTTTCAGCTGCTTAAATAATTAGGACCTATTAAGGCATTCTTTATTATGGCCCTTCGGGAGATGATTCACGGTGGCAAGACGACACAGATAATTAGGATTAAATTATATTTTATGCAGTGTATCGCCAGATGAGGTACTCTAGTCTCTAGGAAGTTATAAACAGTGATCAAAGTTACCATAAAGTAGAATAATTCTTGCAGAATATTCAAGACTTTTAAAAATATGAAATTAATCTTAAATAAAGGACTCTTATTTTTAAGTTTTTTGGAAAATATATTCACCCAAAATTGCTTTAAATTAGAAGCAAAGCCTAAATGCGAATATAAATATTACGAAAATTCAATAAAACCTTTTTCATAAATTAGTAGGCATTGTCATCTAGTGCTCGGAATCAATCTCAAATAATTCGACTATTCAAATATTCGAATACTCAAATACCGAATATTTTTCTTTAAAATTATTCAAATATTTGAATATTCGAATAATTGCATATTCAAATGTTTCAATATTCGAGTATTCAATTATCAAATATTTTTACTTTAAAATTATTCAATGTTACGTGAATACGTGCACGAGCCTTTCAGTTTCGGCGCGGCGCGGTGCCGCAGGAGATTTTAGTTGTGTGCATCGAGCATCAAACGATCATTAGTCGGGGCTGATTGTTTTTTTACAGTAGGGGAAATACCGACATTCTCAGTTAACCTATTTTATTTTATTTTCATCAAAGACATTACATTTTCACATATTATATTTACTTTTGAGTCTTCAGCTTCAATGAGAGCAAAATGAGTTCAAGAAGTACCATCTGGCAATACTATGATAAATTTGAAAATCGTGGGCAGTGTAAGTTTTGTCGTTACAATATTTGCAACAAAAACAGAATCAATATTTGAATATTCGATATCGAATATTTGAATATTTGAATAATAAATAAAGTGAATATTCGAATACCTAAATTTCGAAAATTCCTAGCACTATTGTCAACCCAAGCAGTATATACAACAACTTCGACGATACAAGGAGAAAGTGCGCAATGGAAACTTGCTAGTGCCGTCACGGTAATATTATGTCGTATTGTCGTATTCGTTTATTCGTCGGCATACGGGTAATGACGCCACTAATGTGCGGCTTGTCTTTGTACTGCAGGATCTGTACATAACCATACAAACTTTGAAACAAAAGGGATACTTTTACTTAATATTTAAACCTAACCAGACAAATTTTTCGAATTAAGTCTTGTTGTTGCACATTTTGGAATACAAAGACCAATATCAACGCAATTGCGTCACGTGTTCAGATGATAAATCACCATTGTAGTCTGTGAATCTGCTCTCTTTATTTCGCGTATTGAGTATCAAACATTTACCTAGTTACAAAGATTACTGGTCAGCTCGAGAAGAACCTCGAGATCATTTTATTGCCTGCTGCATGTCAAGAAACCGCTTTGGCTTCTAGGCAACATTCATCAAAACGACAGATCGATGGAACCCAAAAAAGGCGAACCATCATATGATAAACTATATAAACTTCAGCCCATGTTAGAAATGCTATCAAAAAACTATACAAAGTTTCACAAACCATCACGTTGCCAAACAATAAATGAATCCATGATTCGATTGAAGGGTAGGATTTCGTTTAGACAATACATGCCGATTAAACGAGGTTACAAAATGTGGGTTTGAGCAAATGAATCGGAATTTGTTTCCCAGTTTCAAATATATACAGGTAATAAACAAATACTTTTTGCGCAGAGTTGATCAAACTAACATTTTCTTTATTTTACATGGAAAGCAGAAAACGCTAGTGAACAAAACTTAGGAGAAAGACTGATCAATGATTTGACAAGAATGCTAGTAGGAAATTGTTGTGAAATTTATATGGATAATTTTTTTTAATTCTGCAACCTTACAGCTACATTTGCAGAACGATGGAACATAAAGAACACTGCGAGAAAAGATCGAAAATATTTTCCAAAGGATTTTGTGGAGGACAATCCATGAAAAGGGGTGACATGGAGTAAAAAGTGAGCGAGACTGGAGTTAATGCCCTAAAATGGAGATATAGTATAATAATAGTAAAAGAATAGTGAAACCAATTATCATAATCATACAGCAGATGTTCAACTTTTTTTACGTAGACAAAAAGTTGGTTCCAGCAAAGAATTTTCATATATAAAACTAAAGGACCAAATGTACAAATCCTGTTATGAAGTCTACCGTAAATCGAAAAAATGGTGGCATAATTCTATAACTAACCTGAATCGTGTGGCATTTTATAGATCTCACAGTAGTGAATGCACACCTAATATTTAAAGAAAAATCAGGTATTTGTGGAAAAACACTGTTCCTGAAATAATTTCGTCTTGCAGTTGCAAGTGGATTTATAGGTGCTGATCCCGAACTTCCTCAGAGAGGTCGCAGAAGCTTAGAACCAAATTGTAATAAATACAAGCCTCGTGTAGCTTGAGAACGGCAGATAAGTAGTGCTGCCCTTTCATGGTACTAAAGTGAGATGTGTGAATTGTAGTACAAGGAATGTACCTCACAGAACCAGATGGCACTGTTCCTCGTGCAATGTTGGACTTTGTCTTACAGCGACACATAGTTGTTTTGTCGCTTTACATAAAAAATAGGTTTTCGTTGTTTTTTAGATGATAATAAATTATTAAAAACTAAGAAGAAACTTTTTATTTCCCAGTGGTCCCACAGTGGAACCACACGACTTATCAAAATTCAAAATATAATAAAATGTACTTTTTTTGCATAGGATTGGGGTTCATAATAAATAATAAGTCTAAGTTGTATAATATTAATGTATTTTTTAATGAAAATTTAATTTGGGCCACAAAGGGTTAAGGAGCTGTCCATAAAGCACGTTACTGCTGAGAAGGAGGGTCTATCAAAATGTGTCCATTTGTGATAGGGGTGGTGGAAGGGTTCTTGAAAAGCTGACGTTAGAAATTCATTATCTTTGCATTTGTTATAAATTAATTAAAATCCCTGGCAAGAATGTTGATTTCTTGTTTAACTCCTACAGTTTCTTGTCTTAAATAGGACACCCAATATATTGTCCAATTTTTGGATTCCACCTAAAATTCTATAAATATTTTATGAAGCATACCTTAAACAACCGGTTTTTACAATATTCACGTTTAAGAAAGAAATTATTTTCATTAACTTGATTTGCACCTAGTAATATTTACCTGCACTGTATCGGCTTTAGTTGTGACGTTTTATACTGAATGACAGGGCAGCATGGAACTCCGCAGATTCAGGTAATTAGTCTATCGTCATAAAATTATTGCTCTTAATCCGCCTATGAGATTCCGCAGAATCCTTGCGCAGGTATAAGGTTTTATAGACTTATATTGGTTAAACAGCGCTAACACGGCATCTAATCCACCTTTTTGGTTCCAATTCGCCTTTTTCAAGTTCACCGGGGAATATTATTATTAATTGTTTGCCCCTTTTATAGACTTATATTGGTTAAACAGCGCTAACACGGCATCTAATCCACCTTTTTGGTTCGATTCGCCTTTTTTAAGTTCACCGGCCAATTATTTACCAGCCCTTTTTGAGTCGATCTACTTATAAAAAAAAAATAAAAGAGGTATAAAAAACTAAAAAACACCAGGGCAGCAAGTTTCAAATGGCATTTATAATTTTAAATATCAATACACCAAGAGAGCAACATTTTATGACCTGCGGAGACTCATACATTTTTAATCCTCTTACCTGTCGATCTGCGGAGTTCTGTATCGCCCAAATGACAGTAATTCACCCCCTTTAGTCCAAATGTCATATTCGGAAAGAGAGAAGCAGATTATTTTAATTTCATACATTAAGAGTAATTATTGTAAAATAATTCAAAAATAATTTTATTGTATAACAAATTTTAACAGTATAATCAGTCGTATGATCAAACACACAAGTTAACTTTTAACTTACCGTTTCCACGACAACAACCGAAAAAAGCCTGCTTGTGAATTTTTCACTGTGGTTGAAAAACAGTTAGTTTAGAGTTGTGTTTTTGATCAGAGGACTGAAAATAAAGATATTATTTAAATATAAAGATGTTTAGCTGGTCCACCATCTACGCTAATGTAAAAAGAGCGTGGCGTACTTTATGGGCAGCTCCTAATCAGCAAAATTAGAGACAGTAGGCAAACATTTATCCTAATCAATTTTGGTTTGTACGCCGGCAAGTTACCTGCTCTTTGCATTAAGGATAATTTTGAAGCTTGTACTGACTGTGGCACTGCTAAGAAGGCAGCGTCATTATGGATATGCCGCTATTTTACTTTCTTAATAATATATTAATAGTAGTATCAAATGATTACATTCATTAACGTCCTTTTTGCATATCACTGAATATTTACAAAACACAAGTTATTGATAAACAACGCCTCTCACGTGAACATTGACCGAACGAATTTAGATTAATGCACCTATTTAATCAAAAATTCTATAAAAGTTCTATACAGTCGATAATCAAAACTATTCTACTGTTGTTAACAAGTACGATTTAAATTTTTAAAATAAAAATTCGCAGTCAGGCTTTTCTTTTAATTGAAACAACTTTGTTAAGTAAGAAAGCTTACACATATCTATTAGAGTGCGGTGCTCCATCTGGAGATACAGTGTATATTAATTATGAATCAGTGAACGTACCGCTAAACAAAATGTGTTCTTTTGCTTAAATAAACATGCCGTAAGTTTATCGAAGCTAAATGTGCTATTGCATCAAACTCTTATAGCAAATTCCATTGGCAAGAAAAGGTCACTCACTGAAATATTACACAAGTTTACTAAGTATTAATGTTGTACAGATTGGACCTTCAGTTCAACGTTCTAAATAATTTGAACCTGTTTTACCAAATGTGCTCCCCTAACCAAAAAAATAAATGTTGGAACATCGGTATTCGTTGAAGTCTACGTTCAATACCATGCATTGCAATTTATGGTTGTCGTGAAACAAAAAGTAACTAAATATGGACAAGACAAGAGGTTCAGCTGAGACTGGATTTATATTCATACGAGACATACTTTACTACGGCTTCGCCTTCAAGCTGGATTGAGATCAAGTGACTTTGATAAGTGAGTCGAAAAAATTAAAATAAACGAACTCGAATTAGACTTCACATATTCAAGTCAAGCCTAATAATTAGGGATCATTTTGTTTAAGTGATTTCAAAACATGATTGAACCAGTTCAAGCCACTTCTCTTTTCGCCTAACTTAAGATCACTACTTCATCGCCATATGATTTGCACTCGTTGTAAAGTGATTGTGTGTTTTGTTAACAGAATATAATTAGCACAGTTCGGGGACCAGGATAACTGATCACTATCCCCCTACCAGTACAAAACAGCCCAATTTAGAACAGACCTTGCTTAAATGACCTGGCAGTTATAGTTAGAGCTAGGACAAGAGAAGAACTGGAAGAAAAGACCAAATTTACAACAAGAAATATAATAGAGAAATTAGAGAACATGAATTTATCAGTTGCACATAGTAAAACGGAGATGGTAATACTGGCAGGATGTAGAACTATAAGAAATTCAGAAGTAAGACTGACACACGCAGTAATACAAAGTTAATCAGCAGTTAAATATCTGGGGGTATATATAGACAGAGATATGGAGATGAAAAAACATATTAAAAAAATGGAAGAGAAAGCAAACAACACGATAAACTCACTCATGAGGATAATGCCCAAAATAGGAGGCCCAAAAAGCCACAAGAGAAAAATATTGACAAGTGCTGTGACGTCAGCAATTTTATACGCAGCCCCAATCTGGAGTAAAGGTATTAAATATAAAAAATATGTAAACATGCTTCATAGAGTAAATAGACGACTGGCGATAGGTATAATATCGGCATACCGAACCATATCACTAGAAGCGGTACAGGTACTGGCAGGAACGCTGCCCCTAGATCTGGCAGTGAAAGAGCGGTCAATGATTTACAAGGAAGGGAAAGACTTTAAAAAACAAGCTAGAGAACAGATGCTGAACGAATGGCAAGCAAGATGGAATACATACGAAGGCTGGACAAAAAACTTCATCACAGATATACGAACTTGGATCAAGAGAAAAGGCGGAGATTTGGACTACTATACAACACAAGCGATGTCAGGACATGGGATTTTGGAACGTACCTAAAAAGAATAAACAAACAAGAGGACGAAGACTGCTGGTTTTGTGGAGAGAGGGATACCCCAGAACATACCATATTCAAATGTAATAGACATATAGAGGGTAGAAGAAAAGCAAACATAATATGCCAAAGAGAGATTACAAAGGAAAATATGGAGGAGATAATCACAACATCAGAAAAATGATGGAATGCAGTTATGAATATGTTTAGAGAAATCATGAGAGAAAAAGAAAAGGAAGAAAGGAGACGATAGAAAAGAAGAAATATTATAGAAAAAAAGAGTAAAGAAACCCCGAAGTAATGCCGAGAGGCGGTTCCGGGAAGAGTGAGGACAGGGTTTTAGTGGCTCAGTCATGCGCTGTAGTCCCACACGCCTGTACCAAAACGACAACATTGCTACAGAGTGCATAGAAAAGCATTTCCTAAACCTCACTGAAAAAAAAAAAAAAAGACCTTACTTAAAACAGATCCTGTTTAAATCAGCCCTGCTTATAACAGATCTGTTTAAAACAGTCCTGCTTAAAACAGCCCTGTTTAAAACAACCAAACTTTAAACAGCGTCCAGGCTGTTTTAAACAGAGCCCATTTTAAGCAGAGCTGTTTTAAGCAGTGTATTTTTTAAATAGGGCTGATTTATAGTGGTAGGGGGATAGTGATCAGTGATCCTAGTCCCAGAACTATGCTAACTATCTAGTGTTAACGGTTCGAATTTTGATACATGGATACCTATGTATTAAGAAACTTTACATTGGTTATCTAGTTATTTTATTTGTCTGTTGCATTATTGAAGTTAGCTCCCAAATTAGCACTTTTCTCTGAATATTCTCCCTTTGTCTGACATGCCGCTAAAACCCCTAACTTTAAAAATTCAATTTAAAGACCCGAACCCTCTCTATAGTCCATGCACGTTAAGTTTGGTAAAATTGGGCTTGAAGTCAAATTCCAACTAACATTCAAGTCGCCGAAATAAACGTCTGAACGCAACATTGAGTTCTAAGGTTAATTTCAAAGCAGCTTGAAGTCAAACGTACTATAGCTCAGCACATTCATCTGTAGCTACCGAAAGAATGCGGTTAAAAAACGTTCAGTGGTTTACGATGTTTCCACATACCGTTATTTAATCATAATTTAATATTTATTAGCAAGAAAACTATGGAATTAAATATATTAATTGAGAGTAAATGATAACATATTTAAGGAGCTAAGAGTATTTTAATATAATTTCAAGATTGTTCAAAAATTTCTTCCTATTCTATTAATTTTAATGTCGAAATGTCATGAAAATATGGCAACATATTGCACCATTCAAGGAATAGGTGGCTATTGTTAATTTTAATTGATTGACACGGGTATAATACCTGACCGATATTTGTGTGTGTCAGTGGAGTAGTGATACAACGTACCAAAGTTACTTAGTTTTTATAAATACGTCGGAAGCGTGTCGCAAAACTTTAATTCATGCGTTTTTGGCATTAATGCGACATAATTATCACTAAATCAATAATAGAGCTGTTGCATTTTAAAAATATCGGTGTAGCACGCCCATAACTGCACCATTTCTAAAAAGATTGTGCTTGCGCTTAAGCCGGTCCCACATAATGTGGCGAATGTCTTTCAACGTTGGACATATCGTCATTTGCCACATCGTGTGGGCTTCGCTGGCCTTCTGGAGCTTCCAATATTCGAAGCATCGTTCGTCACACGACCAAACCAGCGATCATATATTTAACGGTTTTAGGAGCGACAGAAACATTATTTATTTCTTTTCTGGCTAAATATTCGACATTTAACTTGTGTGTAGTAAAAGCCATAGTAAGTATGAACAAATGAATATATCTATGAAGAGACACTGTTGATATTTAAAGAAAGCATATACACACTTTTCTCTACTTTTATTTAGAGATAGCGTCCACCACCTTCTAACATTTCTTTGTTTTTGTACTTTGCACCACATGAAACCATCATGCCCGCAGTTATTATGTCTTCATTCATCTACATTTTTATGCTTGTGTGTTGTACTACGAGTACGATACTGATGAACGTTGGCGTAGGGGAGAATGGCCGAAGATCAGAAAATGAAGTTTTATCAACAAAACAAATAACGGTAGGGGTCCCGCAAGGCTCCCCAATCGCTCCAATCTTATATAAAATATTTACGAGCGATTTTCCCAAAAGCGCTCAAACACAAGCTTACCTATTCGCCGATGACACAGCGATAACCGCATCCGCCAGAAGGCCGCCACCAGTAATCGAAAAATTGCAACATCACGTCAAACTAATAGACAAATGGCTGAACAACTGGAGAATTTGGCTAAACGACGCCAAAACTCAGGCCATCCTTCTGTCAAAGGCTAGAACAAACTTCCCAAATACTAGGGTTGAAGTCAAAAACACACCTATAAAATAGAGCGACAATATTAAATATTTAGGCTTAGATTTTGACAGAAAGGTGAACTGGAGTCTCAATGCCACCCATAGACTCAAAAACGCGAACGCACAAACGGCTGCGCTATACCCCCTTCTTAATAGAAACAGCAAAGTTAAGCTAAAAACTAAACTTAACCTATACAAAACTATGATCAGGCCTGTTCTTTTATATGGCGCAGTGCACCATGTCTGTGACTAATCACAAAAAATATCAAATTTTCCAAAACAAAATTCTGAGACTGATCAGCAATGCACCCTTCTTCACCCCAACAAGACTTTTGCACGGAGATCTAAAAATAGACACCATACAATCTTACTTACACAAACTACTTTAAAACCACAGACCTCCCTAACAACGCCCTAATCACACAATTCCATACACGATCCCCCTTCCCTCGCCACGCGACTGGCTTATACTGTAAATATGCCTTTTCTTATGAGAAGTAAAAACGAAATCATTGACAGGATCTTAAACTAATTTCATTTAATTAAAGCGAAAGCGACACCACAAACAAATGAGAGTAAAAGGCCCTGCCTATACTCAGAAGCACTAATCGATACAATATGCCCGAAGATGACGCGGTTGCTAAGATGGCACACCTCATTTGACGTACTAACTGATGGAAGTTTAAATATATGTTTTAACTTCCGTTCCTCTAACTGCTAGGCAAAATATGCTAGCAACATTTAAGGTCGCTCCGTTAAACGAGTCAAAAGAGTCAAACACCAGTCGTGATTTAGCGTACCGAAGTAAAAACCCCTGTTAATCGTATAAGAGACGCTTGCGATATTTTATACAGTAAGCACTTTTTATAAGCTTGTAAAAAGGCCCTAATTTATACCTGTACAAAAAATGGGTGGAGTAATGAACAGATCTTTTTAATGTAGGTTAAATACTTAAGTCAAAGTAGCTTCTATTGTTTTGTTGCTTATTTGAACCACCCTGCCAACCACAATTCAATAACCATTTATAATAATTGAAGGGGCAAGTGGATGAAGGGGTTAAGAGACATTTTTTGAACATTGACGATTTTGTTGTGGATGAAGGAGTTATGTACATATGCAACTTGTCCCCAATCCTATTTAACCCTACTTGCCTTTGTTAAGAAGATATGAAGTAGTAAGAAGGGGTTATGTTACAAAAGTTACTTAATTATGTTGTGAAAGAAGGAGGTATGAACCCATAACCCCCGCCTTTGCCTAAAATCACCACGTTTTATAAACAACGTTATTGTGGAAGAAAGGACTATGTACCCATAACCTCTTCATCTGCTTAAAATAATCAGATACGTTACTGTAAAAGAAGGGTCTATGTACCCATAACCCCTTCATCCAAATTATTTTCATTAAATTATTAGTGGCGTTTCTGTGAAAGAAGAAACTATGTTCCCATGGCCCCTTCATCCACGTTAAAATCGTAATATGTTACGGCGTTGAAGGGACTATAGATACACATAACCCGTTCATCCGTTACCAACGTATATTTTGCCGCATGCCGCGTGTGACTTGACACCGGCACAGAACATAACCTGAAAATTTGACTTATTATTGTTTAGCTGTGCTTTGTTTAAAATTAAATAAAACATGTTATCGCGGGGCAAATTAATGGTGCAAATAGTGAAAGAGTTGAAAAAAGAAACTACTGAATGTAACCCCTTAAGTGAGAATAATGTAAAATCTACCAAGAGGCAAGGTAAGAAGTTTGATTTATTGTTCCTAGATTAGATTAAATTAACTTAAAAAAGTGTGGTATTACAGAAATAAAAGAAGTACAAAATAAAACAGGTTCTTTGCAAAATTGTAATGATGTGCGATGTAGAGCAGAATCAAGTGAAATGATACAAAGTGAACAAATAACAGAAATCCCTTCCTATTTTCTACAAGATAACCAGGGTGTGGCCAGTCCATCTAAAGGTATGTCTGTATTATAAATAATATTAAATAATAACACCTTTTACTTTTAGTATGTTCTTTGTCGACTATGCTAGGAGATGATATTCCACTAACCAAAGACAACACTGATGACTTTTTGCATCAATGCATTGATAGTGTGTCGAATCCAAGTCAAGGTAGATGTAAATATTTATATTATTTTGTATTGTTAAATCCAAATACTTAAAAATTATGTTTAATTTTAGTACGTTCTTTGGCACCATTGTTACAAAATGATAATGTACAGTATGACAACCACGTAACCAAAAACAGCACTGATTCTTTGCAACAAGATTTACAGAATGTGTGGAGTGAAAATCAGTGTATGTATTTATGATCATTTATACCTAGTGAACAAAATACTTACCGGTTATATTAATTTTTAGTTTATTCTGTGGCACCTTTGTTTGAAGATGATAATATGGAGTGTGATAAAGTAACCAAAAACCGAGCCAAAAACATATCTGATTCTTTGGTTAAGGACTTTGATATGCATAATGTGGCAGGTTCAAGTAAAGATAGTTATTTCTCTCAACACCATGATCATGAGGTGGAATCAACTACTGGTAAGTAGTAGTAGTAGTAGATAAAAATGTTATAATATATTATGTCAATACATGTTTTTTAGTTAATCATTATTTGGAAGAAAACAGCGATTCCTCAATTTGCAAATCAAGTGGTAGCGAATATGAACCTTCTGAATCAGAAGAAAGTGAACCGGATGAAGGGCAAATTGTACATTTTAATGGCACGGATGACGAAGTACCAAAGACCTCGCCAAAGACCAATACAACTTTGACTAGCAGGGGTACAAAAAGAATTAAAACATTCTCAGTTAAAGAAAAAGTTTCCAGAAAAAGAATAAGAAAGCCAGATACATGGAAAAAAAAATCAGCAGCAATTAGTAGGGAAAGGGGGGAGAGTTACATTTCATACAAAAAGCGTGTTGTCCCTGCAAAAACTTTCTGCTCGGGATGTTTATGCAACGAAGCTTTTTGTGCCTTGTACCAAATTAGCCGTAAAAAAGTTGATATTATAAAAGAAAAACTAAAAAGTGGAAAATCAGTTCCATCTAAGGATAGACGAGGTACTCATACAAACAGGCCCCATAAGATTAGTGAAGCAGTGGAGGAAGCTATTACGACTCATATTAAAAAGTTTCCATCGGAGGAATGCCATTATTCACGAGAAAGCAACCCACATAAGAGGTATTTGGCTCCAAATCTTAACATGTCACTAATGTATAGATTGTATATTGACGAATGCAAAGAACAAAGTATGCCTAACAGCTTTTTAGTTAAAAAATCAACATATGCAAAAATTTTCATAACCAAATTTAATTTGTCATTTTCTCACCCAAAAAGTGATACCTGCAGTAAGTGCGACTCTGGTAATTCTAATGCAGAACATGAGAAGAATGTCCATCTAGGCTTTCAGTTGATGACCAAAGATCGCGAACATGCTTTAAAAGACCAAAAGGTGTGCTACATAACTGTTGACCTACAGCAAACTATGCCTTTACCGAAAATCACTACGTCCAAAGCATTTTATCTCAGGCAAATATGGTTCTATAACTTGGGCATTCACGTTATCACCACCGAAGGGCATAAATCTGTAATGCAAACCTGGACTGAAGACGTAGCCGGTAGAGGAAGTACAGAAGTTGTAAGTAGCTTATGGAATTTTGTGCAAACTTGTGAAAATGCTAAGGCCAAAGATCAACTTATTGTGTGGTCTGATTCTTGTGCAGGCCAGAATAAAAACTTTCAAATGGTATGCTTTTATCAGCTGTTGATTTTAAAAGGCCTTTATAAAATTATTGACCACAAATTTCCAGAGGTAGGACATACATATCTAGACTCCGATAGAGATTTTGGCCGGATAGAGAAAGTCCTAAGAAAAAATAGCAATATTTATACTCCGGACCAATACCGACAACTGATAAAAACAGCCTGCACAAGAAAGTCAACGGTTAATGACATGGAATCATACTTCCGTGATGTCGATAGTTTACAAAATAAAATGGGATTGATCCATAAAAAGAAGAATGTATTAAATGAAAAAGTTCCTTTTAGAGACGGCATTAAATGGATCCGCGTTATTGAGTTTGGCAGCTACCTTTACAAAGAATCATATGATGAATATACTCCTTTTAAAAAAGTTTCCCTTTTCAAAAACAACTCTCCACTTGCAAACTATATGCCTCCTACAGATATCGAATTTCCCAGGATTGGTCACAAAACAGGGAATATATCAGAAAAAAAAATTGCCAACATTCGTGAGCTAATGCCTTTTATCTTAGAAGAACATAGAGGCTTTTATGAAAACATTATTGGTATTGAAGAAGTTCCCAAACAAAAGAAAGCACGTCGTTGTACCTAATAGTTACTGTTATTTGTATTTCTTTACTTTAATTTAGTTCTAATAAAGTACTTGACCCACTTTTATGTTCATTTTGATTAGTACCGCCCAAGGAAAATTTGGAAGAAGGGGTTATGTACATTCAAACATCAAATTTTACTAAAATAAATTATATATCCCAAAATCTTTATATATATTAAAAAAGCATATTAATTCTTTTTCTTGCACGGCGGGTATCAATTCAAAATATTGTTTTTAAAAAAGTAGCAAAAACATGAACTAAAACTCAATTTATTCAGAAACTACTTTTTGTAACATAACCCCTTCATCCACTTGCCCCTTCAATTATTACAAGAAGTATGGAATTCCTTTGCTCAATATTTCAACTCATACATCCCATCAATTGCAACCCCTTGACTTCACGTTTTTTGTTTCTCTTAAAAATGTAGACAGTAGGTAGTGCAATTTATTTTTAAAGAGAAAAATCCAGATTCCAGACAAGGACAACAAATTAAATCCATACGACGTTGCAGAAATGTTTAAACTAGCATATTAACAGGTGGCTAACGTCGAAAAGGGAGTATCTTGTTTTTCTGCGGCCGGCATATTCCCTACGAATCCTTAGAAATTTACGGAAAATCATTTTGCACCACCTGACAGCTTAAACTCTAGCATACAACACCAGTCTTTACAGGCATAATCTCCATGCAAACAATCAACACCGCCGAAGAATATCGATAAAGACAATCAAAATCACTCTCTCCAATCATCTACAAGCTAACAAAAAACAGAGCCTGAAAGTGAGCTCTATTTTATACCAACACCAACACCAGTTACGGAGATCTTACCAGTGCCACGGTCAACAAAATTTCAATTAGAAAAATTCATTTAGAAGGCAAAGACAAAAATTAGCAGGCAAAAAAGAATTGTAGTAGCCAAGAGGAGTATTGGAAAACCAAAACAAAAAAAGGTTTATTCGAGGGACACTAAGCTGAACCACGTACGGGTGGGCTGCAGTAGTGCAATTAAGCGGGCAACCTAAGTTGAGCACTATCCATGAAAATATTTGTAAAATAGACTCAAGTCGCCAACCTGCCTTCGATGTTCAAAGTTTTCCAGGTTGCTTGTCAGATCATGGTCACCGATCAAGCAATGGCTCTTCTTTGAATGTTATCTAGCAATCTCAGGGTATATTTAAGAGCAGAGCCACAAATATGCGAACAGTACTTCAGCAATGGTCGAATTTGGGCTTTAAAGAGCATCAAAAGTTGTTGGGGTGTATAGAGGTTCTTAGTTTGGAAAAGTATTCCAAGCTTCTGCAAGGCTGCCTTAGCAGTGGCCGCAACGTGACTATGCCAAGACATACTAAATCCAAAAAACTAGAAAAATCTGCTAGGGAAAGTGACAGTAATAGTGAGGTGAGTAGTATTGATGAAAAACAGTTATGTGATGATGATAAACTAGATGACGTGAGTGATATCACGGAAGATAATAAGTGCGTTATTTTCCAAGACATTGGTAAAAATTAAAAACTTTGGTAAAGGTGCACTAATTGCGCTTATTGGGCACATAAAGAATGTGGCAGTTGAAATTGGCCTAAAGGATTTATTTGTAATCTTTGCCATACATAAGGCTAGAATCTTGCCTTCTAATATTTCTTTATGTCCTTTGTTTGAAAATGTTTGTTATTTTTATGGATGTGATGTTTTAAAAATATAAAAGTCTGTTTTTCAGAATTGTTTTATTTAGCGAGTTAAAAACTATGGTATGCTATTTAATTTACGAGTTTCAGATAATCCTTTTGAATTATTCATGCGCTTATCTTATCGTTTCATCGCCGGAAAGATGATGCAGCGCATCTTTTTTAGAATCGCTTAGTAATTTTAGCCTTAGATAAATTTACGAATTTTGGCATAAACGTAGTTTTTAAGAAACGAATTATCTATCTATTGCTTCCAGTTCGACATTTTTCTATTAAAAAACAAAGTAGATAATACATAACTATTTCTAGGTGCGCCATCTTTGGACACTCTCCCCTACCTGTGCTTCCAATGTTGCATCAAACGATCAGCCCATCGTGTAGCAGACACATTTGCCACATTTAAGTCTGCCGAAAATTAGATCCAACATTAGAACAAACGCTGGACGCATCGTGCGGGACCGGCTATAGCGATACGTCGTAGCCACAGACTCGTGTGTACACCTGTATATGATCCGTTGTTACCACTTGGTCATTGGCAACCAATCAAATATATGTTGAGGGATGTTTGATTGGCTATTGATGATCACGTACTAACCACGGATCAGTGATCATGTATGCATGTGGTTTCAGGCTGAGGTAGCTTAATAATTTTTCTCGATAAAGCGATGTTGCCGCTTCTACTACAAAGTAGTAGCAACTTTGATATTTTAGCAGCTTCTTAAATTAGAAATAATGTACATCTATAAAAAAAAATTTAACTCCTTGTCACCTCATAATGTTACCAAAATATCTGTATGTTTTTTGGTAAATTGCAACTAGAATTTGGCCATATGGTCAAAGGTCTTTGAGTATTTCCTCCCGGCCACTGCAGAATTATTTTTGGGGCAAACCCAATGATTTAAAAACCAAATTTGCAGTCGTCGGATAAAAGGATCAAAATCCCTTGTTAATGCCCTTTTATAAATGGAAGTGGAACTATCTGCGGTATAACTGGATCCGACGGTTGAAACTGGCCCGGATCGTCTTGTCAGCTACCAACTTCGATTGAGAATGCATGGGCGTGAGTGAGAGCACTCCATAAAGGTGACCTGTAATAAAAGCATTGCATATACAGCGTGAAGTTTAAGACAGAAAGGGTCAATGTACACATAATACAGGGTATTACTTTATGATAGGCCATAATTCCAAGGCCGCATTCTTGCACTAGATTTAAGTAGAAAAATCCATATAAATATGTGTCCTAAAAAGTAGTAAATTTTCTATTAAAGTTGGCTCAGGAACGGGCCATTGAAATTACGGCCTATCATTAAGTAATACCCTGTATACAGAGTGGCAAAAAAGTCGCACATAATGCCTGTAACTTTTGAATTACCTCGTATACGAAAACGTGACATTTATGAAAGTTGTTCAGTAAATTATTCCCCACATTTCTATCTGCATGAATTTTTTCTGTCATTTCCGGTTTGGTTGCCACAGAGACTAACTTACTTTTTTTAAATGGAACACCTGCAAATGATTGCATATTTGGATTCTACTGGGAAAACTCTGAATTTTTTCTATTTTAAATTTTTATTTATTTAAATTTGTAGCAAACTTTATAATAACAAAATAAATAGCCTAGAAAATTGAACAACTTAACATCGGAATAATAAACAAGTGAAACTTTTTCAGTAGATCAGGTGTTCAGAATGACCATCATTTTCTGCTAAGCAGAGCGCCAGTCGATCCCTAAACCGTCTACAACGTTTAAAAGAAACTCTTCTGGAATGGCCAGAATTTCAGCACTAATTCTGACTTTTAAATATTCTAAGTCATTTGGACGGTTAACGTAGACTTTGTTCTTTAAATGTCCCCACAAAAAGAAGTCGAGCGGGGTTAAATCCGGGGCCCGCGCTGGCCAGTCAATAGCACCTCTTATGCCTATCCAACGTCCTGGAAATTGTTCGCTTAAGTATTGTCTAACATTTACCGCATAATGCGCAGGTGCTTCATCTTGCTGGAACCATACCTGCTCGTTTATGCCATTATTTACACTTGGTAAAACCATTCTGCAAGAAGGAATTATGTGATTCCTGAGGAGGTCCAGATATTTTTCACCACTCAAATTACCATCTATGAAAAAAGGTCCCACAATATGTCTACCAACTATGCCCGTCCAAACATTAATATTTTTGGGCCTCTGAGTATGACCTTCCTGGAACCAGTGAGTATTCTCAGCAGACCAATAACGATAATTGTGTCTATTAACAATGCCATTTAAATGGAAAGTAGCTTCATCCGAGAAAATGATATTTGTTGCGAAGTTATTATCGTCATTGCATCTTTCCATCATCAGCTCACAAAATTCAGCTCTTCTATCAAAATCGTCCCCGTTTAACTTATGCACCAACTTTATCTTATAGGGATGCAACTTCTCCTGCTTAAACAAATTTTTCATTGACTGATGAGACACATTAAAATCCATGGCCATTGGGATGGATGATTGTGTTGGATTTTCATGTATTGAGCTTTGTCTTTCCCGGTTGCTGTTTTAGGTCGACCTGATCTAGCGGCTTCCCTAACACTGCCTGTTTCTCAAAACTTCTTTACCACTCGACACACCGTTCACTGATTTATTGGCGGCCTATTTTGATATAATTCATTGAAAAGTTGACAAACCTGATCTTGCGATCTCTTCATATTCCGTAACCGCTCATTATTAAAATTTTAACTCGTTGTTTCTCATTCAGATGAACCATAGTGTAAGCAAATTAGAAATCAGACAACAGAAAATTAAACAGGAACTCAAAATTGACACCTCCTAGGTCGCTGTCATGAAAACACTAAGTATAATTAGGAAGTTCTTCATTTTTGAGCTGTCATTATTTCGGGAACGCTTGCAGATAGCTGAAAATTTGAAATACAAAATATTCAGAGTTTTCCCAGTAGAATACAAATATGCAATTATATGCAGGGTGTTCCATTAAAAAAAAGTAAGTTAGTCTCTATGGTAACCAAACCAGAAATTACAGAAAAAAATCGTACAGTTAGAAATGTGGGGAATAATAAGAGCGCAGTTGAATTGCTCAGAATCGCACACAAAATCAGCTAAAAGTTTATATTCTATATATTATTCGTAGATGACGGTAGACGTATGATATCAGCAATATATTTCTAAAAATAAATGTGAGATCTGTAATTTACCCACCCAACAACTTTATTAAGTCGTCGATAGATGAATTGCTTTTAAGGGAGTACTTAGTTTACTATTGTACTAACTATTTAAGTTTAGATTGTACTATACTAAATTATACCAAAGACAACTGTGACCAGCTCCTATATAACATAATATATAGCTAATTTCAACTGTGGTATATGTGGTAATAATAATATGTTGACTTGATGAGTGGTGCACTTTTTAAATATTCTGCTATACAGAGTGTCAAAAAAGTCTGATATATTACAAATAATTTCTACAACTACTTAAAGTATTTTTTGGAAATTGGTATGTCGATATATAGTTTAAAGCTGCACACTTTAGAAGGATAAAACCTTATCTGTTACTATACTATATAGGGTTGGTCAGCAAAAATATAATCTCTTTTTATTTCAAATAATCTGAATATTTTTGAAATTTCAAATAGTGCCTTATAAAAAAAAACAATTTAATGGTAGGCTGCTGTTGCTGGGTTCATCTGTCAAACTAATAGATTTATGTAAATCCAAATTAAAACAATTAATTTTTTGAAATAGTATACCTATAAGCTGAAAAAATGCCTTACGGGAATTTAGTGAAAGACTAATATGGCAAAAATTTTGAACATCTCATAAAGTAGGTGTTGTTCATTTGTTTAAGGATTTCTTATTTTTATTGTGTATAATTTTTTAAAATTCGATTTCATTCATTTTAGCACAAACACCCATTACATTCTTACATCATTTTTACTTTGTCTTTTAATGGACTATCTAAATCTTCAGAAATATACAGGACGTTCCATTTAAACTTTGGAGTTGGTATTCTCCTCACCAGCCCTGTATTACACTTAGTTACAGGTTAGTTCATGGTTGTATCCTTCCAAGTTGTGCCGTTGGAATTACATTTATATACACATGCCAATTTTCAAACAATGTATTTGGTATATAGTTTTTGAAAAATTTGCAATACCCCAGACTTTTTGACGCCCTGTATAGGATAACTAGTGTTACAATGTCAGGTTTCCAAATGTCGTTTATTCGGCATCACTCAGTGATGTAATGAACTTATTACATTACTCATTTTTAATCAAATTATGATTTTTTTTTGTTCCGTCAGTCACTGTCATTTTTTGTGTAATGTTACTTTCATAATATGAAAATCATTTTAAATACATAAAAAAACCAAAATTCTGGGTCTTATATAAAATGTTGTATATCACACGTACGGTAAGGCTCATTACAGCACTCGTGTGGTTACTACGACTCGGTCTACGTCCAACGGCGCTTTAAACCTATTGTCTTTTTGTCATGTTTTTCAAGTGGTTTTGGCATTTAGTCACAGTTCGGAAAAAATAGTATTTATGATGCCAATCATACAAATAGCTAACTGAAATCGGGAAGTTAACCGGCGCTGTGTGAGTGAAACACAATCGCCAACGACAACGGCAATCGTAACTGCAACGGCTATAATCTGAGTTGAACTTTTTTTATCGTATCGTAATCGTAAAAATTGTATCACTAAAAAATATTTAATAGTTAGTTAAAGTTACAATTGGTATAAAAATCACGCATTACAATAAGTACAGAAGTAACACCCTAGGTATACACTCTATAGATTATATTTATATTTTTGCAATTTCAGTCATCAAAAAACATGATACATTTATAAAAATCAACATTTCCACTTAAAATTTTGTCTCCTATCCACAAGCAAAAATCAAGTCGTTTCGCGTCATCTCCCTCGTCCAATCGTTGATTAAAGTGCGGTTTATACGGATACAATTTACTTGCTTTAAGGATCTTCTGAATTTGACTTTTTTTCACAACTTCCAACTGAGTAACACGATTTCTAAGGGACGTCATAGGATTTTCTTCAACAGATTGAAGAACTAAGACTGTAGTAGCATCATCATGCATGGTCGTATTACTTCTTTTTTTTTTGAGATCCAAAACCGAACCAGTTCTCTGGAACTTTTTTATTAACTTGCAGATTCTCATCCTAGCCTAGTTATTGGGATTCCTACAAATTTCTCGGTAAATTGTTCCATGACGTAGCGGTATCAAACTTGACCATCCCCATAACATTGTATTATAAAAACTCTTTGTTCAGTAGATAGCATTTCTACTTAAATAATAACTTCATTAAATAAAGACATTGACAACAAGTACCTATCACCTTAAGTGTCATTATTATTTTAACTAGGTTCACCAGTCAGAGGTGTGCCAGCGAATACTTTTTGGGAAATAATTTTTACATAGGTAAACCTTTTAATGAATTGTTCTACTTCGGTTTGTTGTGTAAAAAACACATCCATTAAGAGTGGATTTTTTTCGTATCTTTCAAAATAAAGTAGGTATGCTTACTCTTAAGCAAAATAACATTTTTGCAGTTTCTACCCACCCTGTATAAAAAAATTAAAGTTTCTTATGATGAATCGTATTTTCTAGACAAGCAAAAACGTTTATTAGGAGTGACTTTTTTTCGTATCTTTCAAAATAAAGTATATTTACTCTTAAGCAAAATAACATTTTTGCAGTTTTTACCCACCCTGTATAAAAAAATTGAAGTTTCTTATGGTGAATCGTATTTTCTAGACAAGCAAAAACGTTTATTAACAGTGACTTTTTTTCGTATCTTTCAATTTTTAGTCCATTTGTCTTCTTGTAAACCCCATCCGTGGACATACTGTATAGCTACATGAGATTGCGTATGGAAAAAGTCGTAAAAGTATATACCTATTAAAAATTATTAAAATTGTGCACAACTATTAGTAAAACAGCCAGTACCTATTTTTACAAATTATTAAACCACACTAAAGGCGGAAGGTTTAAATAATAAAACAAAAAGTTCATACCTTCAAATAATTAGCTTTCGCTCACCCGGTATTATTATTTAGAACGCTTGAAAACATGAAAATGAGGTATTAAAATATGCATCGTCTACATCCAGACCAGTTTAAATGACTCATACGCAGGCGACACATCACCGAAACCTCGAACGCATTCGGCTTCTTTCGGAGATACCCTGCCGGGAATTTCGAATGGGGATTTGTTCGTGGCGTCAGAAATAGGCGCATGTCAGTCGGAAATGTCAAACAAGATATTATGTTACGTAACGGATTGGAACATTATATTGCTTAACTCAACTAAATAATGCTGTAACTAATAAATATAGACTTTATTGGTTAAACAGGCGCTAACACGGCATCTGATTCACCTTTTTGGTTACAATTCGCCTTTTTCAAGTTCACCGGCCAATTATTTACCAGTCCTTTTTGAGTCGATCTACTTTAAAAAAAAATAAAAGAGTTATAAAAAACTAACAAAAAGTCATAAGAAAACTAAAAAAGTCATTACGAAAAAGTGACCGAAACGGGGATCGATCACGGGACCTATGGCATCCCTCTTTTTTCTCTCTCTTTAAAACTCTTTATTATTCTTAATTATTTACGGTCACATTTTCACCTATTTTGTTGGCTTAAGGCCCCTGGAGCTAGTCTCCTCTAGTTTGGCAGTGCAACTACCTCCCTAAATTTGATAAACCTACCCTGGTGCCCTAAAACCGGGGACGCAGCCCCGGCGGGTCGTTGGCAGGACCCTTAATGGTAGAAAATGTGTAAAATTACAAACACTTCACTCTCGTTCCGGCAAGAGCCTCTCCGGGTGTTTTTAAACCTATTCTTGCTCTAAGAGCATGACATTACAGCTTATACATTGGTTATAAAGATCATGAATTGAAAAGCTTGGCATTTGGGGAAAAAGCTGCCAAAAAACCCCATTAAAATTTCAGGTACAATGTAGAATGACTTACGACCATTCAGGTGACTTAAAGCATACGCAGGGCAATCCTGTCTCATTCGTAAAATGAATGAGTGAAAATATCTTAATTTTAATTTCAAAACAAAATTATGAAAAGACTATGGTTCGAATGCAAGGAAAGAGGTCACTGTTTAAATTTTGGTTTTGTCAGTATTTATAGTCGAGACTAACTCCCTTAGCAAGCTCCTCCTACTGCATTAGTGGGCTTTTTAGTGTACTTGTGTGCGCGTTGTGAAAAAATTTTTGAGTAGTGCTGAGTCTCAGGTCCACTAGCAGTCTCCGCCCACAATGCAAGCGGGGACCAATAGCAGACCTGGAACTCTTGTGTGGTGTTTGTCTGTACATTGTGTGTGTGTTATTGTTTTGTGTTTAATTGTATTGTATAATATGTTTGTTTTAAATTGTAGGGGTGAAGTGTTAATACAGTTACGGGAGGGGCTGGTGCCAGAGAGGCAGTCTAGAGTAAAGTGGTCCGTGTTTTACATGTCTGTTTTCGTCATGTCTTAGTTCTGTTATGTTTGATGTCAGTGGTGAGTTGTGTATGTTACGTAAGTAAAACTTAGTAGAAATGTCGATTATGTGCTGTCGTATGTCATCTACAGCGGCCATATGGTGAAGATCTGCGATGCGCGCATACCTCCCGGAGGAGGTGACGCATCGCAGAATCTTGTTCTCAAATCTTAATAACCTTGTTAATTGTGTATTAGATGCAGAACACCATATGGGCGCTGCATAAGTCAGTATAGGTCGAATTATTTGAATATAAATTAGTCTTTTGTTTGTTGGAGATAGTGGGGATCTAGGAGAGAGAAGGGAATAAAGGCTTTGCATTGCTGCAAAAGCCTTTTTTAAGGTATTGGAAATGTGTGTCATAAATGATAGTCTTCCATCCAAAGTTAGTCCTAAGTATACTAGTTTGTTAGTTGGTCGTATGTATTCGTTATTGATTTTAATTGGCACAAAGATTTTATTGTTTGTAAATTTCTTTGTGAGAATAGTACAAACGGTCTTGTCGGAGTTTACCGTAATTTTCCACTTGGAAAAATACGGCTGCAGCAAGTCGACGTGCGTCTGGATTTTCCTCTTTGCTGCCTCCGCATAGAACGAATGCGCGTATATTAGCGCATCGTCCGCATACAGAGCGAGTTTTGTGAGAGGGTACTGCGGCATATCAGCCGTAAACAGATTATACAGTATTGGGGACAATACGGTGCCTTGCGGCACCCCCGCACTTGTCGCTCTGGGTGCAGACAATGAGCTTTCAACTCTCACAAAGAATTGTCTGTCAGTTAAGTATGATTTTATTAATGTTATGTAATGTAATGGAAAGTTATGTACATGGTAAAGTTTGTGCAGTAAGCCATGGTGCCATACTGTGTCGAAGGCACGCTTGATGT
The DNA here is from genome assembly GCA_963920685.1 of Polydrusus tereticollis. Classification (NCBI taxonomy): domain Eukaryota; kingdom Metazoa; phylum Arthropoda; class Insecta; order Coleoptera; family Curculionidae; genus Polydrusus; species Polydrusus tereticollis. The sequence goes on along the minus strand of OY987332.1, from coordinate 28,678,033 downwards.
CTAATGACAAGAGTACTGTATTCATACCTCTGTTAAAGTTGGTCATAGCATCTTGCGCAACCTTCGCCACAAGCATGGTGGTACCATGGCCAGGTCGAAATCCAAATTGTTCGTTCGGTATTTTGTCTGTTAAGTTTTGTTTGTTGATGTTACGTAAAATTAGTTTTTCGGTCAGTTTCGAGAGTGTGTTGGTCAGCGCTACCGGTCGGTAGCTGTCTGGTTTGGTCGGGTCCTTTGTAGGTTTTAATATAGGTATTACAGTGGCCTCTTTCCATTGCTTTGGAAAATGCTGCAAAATTATGATATGATTGATTATGTATAGTAGTTGTACAAATGTCTTACGAGGAATGTTACGTAAGAGTATGTTGTGTATGTTATCAGGTCCGGGCGCCCTGCATAGGGGTAGTGTTTTAATCACCCCATGCAAGGTTCCGGGTCTAATTAGTAATTTTGTAAGTACTGTCGGCGGTATCGGATATATTTGCCTGGTCAAGTTTATTGTTCTGTTGGTTATGAAATTTTGTTCATCTGTCGTGTTTTCAGGAGAAACACAGACTGCTGCCAGTGACGCGGCTAAGCAGTCTGCTTTCTCCTCGTCTGTTTGTACTTGGTTGTTTTGTAAAGTTGGTATTTTACGGAATTTCCTCTTTAGGCGCTTTGTTAAGCGCCATAGAGAGGAGTCCCGTGCTGTCAGTCCGTTTAGTGTGTCTGTCCACGTGTCGTTTTTATGTTTGTTGATTTTGTCCCGTATTGTTCGTTGCAGTTCGTTCATTCTCAGTCTGTCTATCGGGCGTTGCAACCGTTGCCATTGCTTCCTTATTTTATTTTTAAAGGAAATTAGATTTATTATCTCCTGTGGGAGCTTATCCTCCTTATGCCTGATTTTAACAACGGTTGCAACCTGGTCTCTTGCGTGTTGTATGTTTTTTGTAAGTTTGTCTACTTCGTCTTCAAGTTCAGTTATAGAATTTATGTTATTGTTGATTGTAGTTTGTTCGTTAAGTATTTGTCTGTATTGTCTCCAGTTTATGTTTTTGAGTGGCATGGCATGGCATGGCATCCCACCTAAATGTTATATCCACAGGTCCACTCAATTACTTCCAACTTTTAGTTAATCTAGTAACCGGAGGGTTTTATTACTTTTTATATACCTAATATTAGATAATATATTATGCATTGAGACCATTATTGCTTAATTATTAAAATTATTATCAGCCGTAAATTTGTAGTTCACACATAGGGTAGTAGCGATTAAAATTAGTTAAGGTAGGTAGGGATTTAATTATTAAAAGAAAATATCGTTGTGAGGAGCTCTTCTTTTTTATTTAATAATTAAATTTACTTATGGAATGTCTGCGTCTCCTCATTTTTTGAATATTTTAATTCATTTTGTATACTGCATCATATACCTTGAACACTGTAAATTTTAGTACAATTATATGCAATGTCGGGTAACCAAGAAAATACTACTATATTTGGGACACCCGTGCTGCTCTCTGGCATGTAGTTACTGAACTAAGTTATCCATGCGATGGTGGTTGTCGAAGCTAACCGTTCGCCTAAAACTTCAACATGGCAGACAAAAATCGTCCCATATGTCATATTATTTACTAAAATGAGATCATTGACTGCAAACCGACGTTTTTCTTGTTGAAACTATGTAAATATGTTTGTTATAATATTACCTAGGAGCTTCACTATTTTTTATTTGATTCCGTGACAACAGATTTCAAATTGTTGCTATTTTTGTTAATTGATAACTGGACTATTTTGCAATATTTTATAATAAAAAATAGACGAACTCCCAGCCTCATGTTTTATCTTTAGACGTGCGCCATCAAAATGCTTTGAAAATTCATAGTTTTTGAATTGATCTCTTTTGCGTGAGGCTCTGCAATTGATTTCTTATTTAACTCCCCTCGTCACTTCTTCGTATACAAGGTAACTCAAAAGTTGCAGGCATTATGCGCAACTTTTTTGCCATTCTGTATATATAGAGTGAGAACGTAAAGGTTGGAACAGATTCACTGAAAATGGAAAATTAATGTGTTTTTTTTCGAAGAAACGCTCAGACCAGTCAATTTTTTATTTTTGTTGTGCATTTTTTAAAGCTTATTTCATGTATACTGGTTTTCCCAAAAACGAGTTATAACGGTTTACTTTATTTTTTTTGAATGGATACACCTATTTTATAGTATTTTTTTTAGATTCTGCATAAAATTCTAAACATATTTCATGAAATATATTATTTACTTTAATTTAACTTAAAACAACAACAAATCATTTATTAGCGAAAAGAAAACAAAATTGAAAAGAAACTAAAAGTCACTTTATTAAATGTTAGAAATGACCTCCACCCACAGTCTGGCTACCCGAGACAAATTTTTGCAGAACGTTATTAACGACATAAGGTCCTTTTACCTTTCTTTCTTCTCTTATTATGTTCTTTAAATTTTCAATATAGTTTAGTCATATACCATATACTTAAAATAACCCCACAAAAAAAATCTAAAGGGGTTAAATCTGGATATCTGGCCGGCCATTCAATTGGACCTCGTCGGCCAATCCATCGTTCGGGAGAAACTGTATTAAGGTAATTACGCACATGGCGGATGTAATGAGCCAGAGCTCTCGTATAATTGTCCCTAACTTGACCTAAACCTCTATATTTTTTTTCAATTTTACTAACAGTAGATCGAGATATCGGTTCTCTGCGAGGATACTTGTTATTGAAGAGTTCGCATATTTCCATTTGTGTGCGCACTCTATCTCCCTAACCAATCATTATTAATATTTCTACTCGCTCTCTTTCACTTAAGCGTACCATTTTTTAAAATTACAAGATTATCAAAATAATTTTTGCCAGACACTTTGACCTGAGGCAAAACTACTAACATCAGGAGGCAACTGTCACTCTCAGTGTGACAACCTAACAACCAGAGGCTTTATTTACAACAGTGTTCATGATTTAAGTGATAATAAAAATCATCTGTTAAAATCCGAATATCGATTTTCTCTCAAACGGCTGAATTTAAGTAAGTATATGACATATTTCATGAAATATGTTTAGAATTTTATGCTGAATCCAACAAAATATTATAAAATAAGGATATCCATTTAAAAAATAAAGTAATCCGTCATAACTTGTTTTTGAGACAACCTGTATACATGAAACAAGCTTCGGAAAAAGCACAACAAAAATCGAAAATTAACGGGTTCGAGCGTTTTTTCAAAAAAAGACATGAATTTATAATGAATTTGTTCCAACTTTAAGCTCTCACTGCATGCCTACTTATTTTTACAATCTCGATTAGATATTAACTAATTTTCATCTTGTTTTCGAACAACATTTTATGACCTGCAATGAATGCAAAACTCTGAGAAACTAAGACATTAAAATTTGTTTTGGAATAAGGTAATACCTACCCGGAGCCTATGACCATATTATCTTAAGTCTTGTGTTAATTGTTTGAGCAGTTTTGACCATTATTGTTTCTTTGCGCGTTGAAAGATGAACAAAGCGAACAAAATGCGGTTTCAATTTAGGATCTATATGTTGAAATACTCGGTGGTACTGGTAATTTCTGTGGTTGCTGGTGGAGCTTAACAGACCCAAAGTGCTCCTTTGAGGCAGATATAACTATAAAATAACCCTTTAAAATACTTTGGGTAACTTACCTACTTAACTAGCATCTAAAACATGTATATATAATAATAAATTAAAAAGAAAATGCAATAGGTTTTTTTAATTTTGTTGATTACATTGAACAAAATTGTTTACATGTAGAATACAAATTTTCACGTAAAGTAAAGCGAGTAAATGTATCCCTATAAAGGAAACCGATTCTCTGTAATATTTAACAGAGCTCCCGGTAAAGTACCCAACAAAAAATTTTCTGGTAAGGTTAATTAAAAGTAGTTTTTATCAACCGATATGGGGTTTAAAACACCCAAAACTGAACTTTCGTCGAAATGATACGCAAATCAGAATTGATTTCGCCACGTTCGACACACATACGTTCTACTGATGATCAACTCACTAAAAGCTACATAAATGTTAGTCAATGTTCCACCGCTCTTAATGACGCAGTAAATATCTTAGGTTATACCTCATCGCAGGCATAAATCTAATACATTTTCGTGATCGAGTGATAACTAAGATACCTTAATCCAACCTAATTCCCAATCAAATTTCAGTGCCTTACTATCCCAAAGTTGAAAAATATGAATATGTAATCATAATAAGTCATAAATAGAGTACATTTTATTCACTTCCAAAAAAGACTTTATTAAAAAGAACCAGCACAAGTCACACTTTTATATCTCAAACTAGAAGAATACTATAAACATTTACATATTTACAGAGTCTATGAGAGATTAACTTGTGCTTGCTAGAACTTAGAGACCACCCTTGTTATTATAGGTACCTATGATCTATGATATGCTATAATCGCTACAATTAATATTACTTACTCTAATTACCTTTCAGAGCATACATCCCTTCTTTCCTCATGCTATCTGTTGCCAACAATACTGGCTTCTCCATCTGGAGTCATCATCTCAATCACTGTTTGTTCAGCTTCTGGTTCGGAACGTTCTTCGACTACAGTATCGAGTTCCAGCGATGGAAAACCTCTGCTCATTCCTCGCTCTGAACGAAGACTTATTGCTCTTGAGCGACCTAGGAAAATAACATTGAGCTGATATATACAGAAAGGTGCATATAATGCACCTTTCCTAAAAAGTTTGCAGAATAAAGGATTTGTTTATGTAAAAACATCATGAGGCAACACATATGATGACTATACGCAACCCTCGGCTGGCTCACGTTAACCTTTCTTATCTTGTGGCTGATGCTGATAGTGATTTCAGAAAATATTCATTGTTGAATCAATCTGAACAATTTTTACTACCTATACGTTTAACGTTAACTATCATTTGACTAGGGTAGTTCGAAATCAGCTTTTCACAACAGCAGATTTTTCGCAGTGTAAAAAATGCACATTCACAGGCAATGATCGTTTTCACTTAGTTCCGTACCGGGTGCTCTATAGATAAAAAACTTTAAATAAGGCCACAATGTTTCAATGTTGTTTATAGAACGGTATTTAAAAGCTGTCTAAATACAGTGTTTGTTTTAAAGCCGTGTGAATTTTGGGTGATAAATTTGTTACCCAAGCTTGAGACGTCTTCTACGATATCGATACAGTTGAAACTTTACAGAGATCAAGTTTATGATTTTTCAATTGGGTTAGCTCAGCAACTATCCAAAAATATTAACAGATTGAGACCTTTTGATAAAATAGTTATTTATGATGTTACTGTTAAAATTGTCAATATATTTTGTGAGAAGGGAAATTGCTATATTTGAGTTGAGTTATAAGATATTGGACATCGTCGTATTTTTATCAAATATATAAATATCAACTATGGTAAAAATCCAGGTGGTGTCAATAGTTCCGGTAAAATGCCTGCTGACCTAGCAGAATTTTGAAACTCCCAGATCTGAAGCTTCACACTGGTCACTGTTTTCGCCGATCTTTCGCCACTTTACTGGCAGACCATGCGAGCCTGAGAACTGTCTAGAAGCATCACTCACTGGAAAATAAGAAGAGAACTGCCAAAAGCCTATTTACTATGTCGTCGTCCAGGGTTAGATAGATGGAAGATTCGTTTAAACGACTCCAAAACCCAAGGTGTCTAGTTTATAAACTTTACAGTTATATTATCTGAAATCCGGCTACTTGTCAGAAACTCCAGGATAAGTCGGAGTAGTGATATTAAATATCTGGGTCTGTGCTTTGATAAGCGGATTACTTAAAAGGGCAATTTAGAGCCAAAAAAAGGCGAACGCTCAGTTCGGTGCCATATTTTCACTTATTAACAAACGGAGCAAAGTTGACATACGGACAAAGACGAACTTATAAAAGGCTATAATTGGATTAGTCGCAATCAACGGACTACTACAGTCATGGTGCATAGCAAAAAGAACCCATTTTAGAAAGCTTCAAATATTTTAACATAAAGTGTAAAAACTTATAACACATGCACCGAGATATACAATAACTCACGTTCTTCACAAAGAGCTACGAATGCCGGCACTGACAGCTTTTTTTGATAAATTAATCGTGAACTACTAGAGATGGATGGATATATCGGAAAAAAATTTGATAACTGAAACTGATGCACACGTACCACCAAGCAAAACATACAAACACATACTTGGAGATTCCAAGAATTGCAACTTTCTCCTTTCTCTTCTTTTTCTGCTTCATGGACTATCTCAACTAATCGAGAAATATTCTCAAACAGAACCTCCGTAATGATGGTATGCTGAGCAGCAGCAGGACAAAGAATTAACAGAAGTAAAATACTACGATTAGGTTAAAAATAATATTAACAATAATAATAATGATAATAATAATAATAATAACAAGAACCACTGCACTCCTCTAAGATTGAGGGATCCACAACACCACAAGACCAATGAAGAAAACCTATATGGAAGAAAAGATCTCTGCATGGACGACACCTGAACGAGCCAGCCCAGGATCACGTCGATAGTTCTGCGTCGAACTACTGGCTCATCTCTGGACGGATGTTACCTGAAACGGAGGGATTTCTACTGGCAATCCAAGATCAGGTCATACCAACTAGAAACTACCTGCAATACATAATAATAGAGACGACTCAGTACAGGCAGACAAATGCAGATACGGATTTCAAACGGCAAAAACGGTCCAACACATCACGGGGGGATGCCAGATGTTTTCTGGAACAGAGTACAAAGAGAGGCATGACGTAGTGGCCAAGATCCTACACCAAGAGTTAGCGGTGAAGCTACAGCTTGTCCAAAACGAGAAGATCCCATATTATAGATATACACCACAGACGATCTTAAAAAACAACCACTATAAGATGTACTGAGATCGGACTATTCTTACTGATCAGACGAAGGCCCACAACAGACCGGACCTTGCTGTGGTAGACAAAAGAGCCAGGAAAACGACTTTCGTAGATGTAGCTATACCAAATAACAACAACCTTCTAGTGAAGCATGCTGAGAAAACAGCGAAGTATCGAGATCTCCAGGAGCAAATAAGAAGACAGTGTCATATGGGCAGCATCAAAATCATGCTGAATATTGTTTCACCAACAGGAGTAATCCAAAACAAGCTTTTGGAAAACCTGAGAATGCTAGATGAACCTCAAGATCCCTACAACGATATGCAGAAGCAGTGCTACTTTCCACAAGCCCAACAGTCAAGAATTGTATGGGTAACCAGAGAAAAACCCCAAGGGCCCAATAACACGGAAAGAGCCCCCACAGAGCTTAATCCTCTTTATATCGGTGATATCTGGGATGACAGGTCTTGCGACCTGTCAGAAAATCATAACAATAATAAAAAAACGTCTGTTATTGTTAATTCACTCAATAAAACACAAGGAATATTCCAAAAAGAGGACAATAGAACAATTGTTTACAGTGAAACTTTATTATATACATCTATATATATAAATTTAAAAAGAAAGAAGAGAAAAGACGCATCAAACAGGTAGAGATAAATATTTTAAAAATGTACCGCTTGATAGGTAGCTTGATAGGCTGTATAATATAAACCTCATGCAGCTTCAGTGAAGACGAGGTCAACATAATTTTCTTTAGAAAAACTCCGAAATGAACTTGCCTTCTATGTGACATATTAAGCCAAGAAAGCTCTCTAAGTTACAAAGATATATGGTCATACTTTCTCATTCAGAAAATAAATCGCAAACAAGAGTTCTAAACTTTTTGAATCGTCCGTTACTCACACACGTTCAAAAATGGTCCATATATATAGTTAATATAATATTATTATATAATTAAAATTGGATAAGACTAGTGATTCCATAGGTATTCTGTAATGTTTCCTGGGGAGTATAATATGTCTATTGGAATACAAGATTTTTAATAATAAATGATTTCTTTAATGATATATTCGTATTATCGATAGTCAGACCCAGCGATTTGGTCATCAGTCTGCAGTGATGAAACAGCATCACCCACAGAGACTCTTTGAGTTCTCCCAGAAAAATACGATTCAGTGAACCTTAAAGCAGCCTCCCAAATTCTGTAATATCTCAACTTGGTACACAATAATCCATGGTTTATGATATCGAATGCCTAAGAAGAATCAAGCAAAACAATAATGGACTCCTTCCCCGAATCAAGGTCCTGACTGATTATTTGGAACGATCCGTAAGTCACTAATGATCCTTTCTAACACTTTTGACATGACGATGTAGACGATTGTATAATAAATATGATTTCAGTCAGTCGTGGTACAGTACTATTGTTTCCGTTCCATCCACAAGCCTACAAAATGACAAAACCTAATCAGTGGAACTGCAGACGGGATTCGTATTTCTGGTTGCCTAAATTGTAGCAGAAATGTTAATGATAATATAAAAAAAGAGTTACAAAGATTCTTGTAAATTTTTTAACACTAGCATCATAAAATTGCATTGCAGATATTGACAATCAGCGTAAAAAAATCTACTCTTAATAGTGTTTGTAGATAAAGTAGCTTTCAATACAACCCTTAAGGTACACACATCGCAGGTAGACGAGGTATCAAGATTAATGTCAAATTATCTGACGTATATACAAAGCGTATAAAATCTAAATCTTTTAGACTTGTAGACACCGTGTATATTGATGATTTAAAGAACACTAGAATACAGCTAGTTTTATTTTACAGGTTGTAGCTGTGTGTGTTTTCTATGCAATTTCTGAGGGTGATAGATACTCTTAATTAAAGGAATGCCAATACTTAAACTTTAAAACACGAATAACGCGATTTTTATGCAAACAAATTTTAAATTCAGCATGGCTCGCTTTATCATTTAATTATTAATTTTAATTAATATCTCGTCTCTACTTTAAATAGTCCTCGTTTAAAAATAAAATGATAATAATTTTAATTAAAAGCTGAAAGAAGTTGGATTTCCCCTCTTCGCTGTATAAGCCCTTCAAATTTAGGACAAATATAGAAATTAGTCGGCATATTTAATGGTCCGGGAGCTCATGATGATTTTTGGATGACAGAATGCTGAGTTACTTTTTTGTAAAGGATTGATAGTATCCAACCGAGCATTTTATGTTTAAAGTGCTCGCGCTATGGATATATTTACGTCAGCGTATATAGATACTAGTTGCTATTCAGTTTTATTTGACAATAGGTTGACAATCACATTGTTGTACCATCGTTGTTTCGCATATATGGAGATTGGAGTTATACGATCCGTAAAAATCAATAATATCGTAATCATAATAAGAAATTCAACTATAACAGAGTCTGACTTCCTTTAAAATCAATTTGCAAAGGACCATCGATGTAGATATATCTGTTCATTAGGCGCAACCATAACAGCTATTGAGGATAATTGACAGTTATAAGCAAAAGGCACAAGGGGGGAAAGTACCATGTAGGAACCGCCACTTGGTAGACCTAAGAATGAAAACCAGAAAACTTTTCAACAGGGTGACAATCACTGGAGACTGTGACAGTTACGCCCGGTCACTCACAGACAACAACAAAGCCCTTAGGAAGCTCTTCTTCAAGTGTACTTTCCGAGGTCAAGAATGAGACAACCGGAAGACGAACAGAAACAGAGCCAACAGAACCGACTGGAAAATTCAGACGAGATTCATTCAACGCTGCAACAAGGCATACCGTCCAATAGGTCTTTTCCCTTTCTTATTAAGGGCGCTGAAAAAACTCATAAAACAGGCATATCAGAGCAGATGGGGCGCTCATAGTGAAACCCATAAACAAAGATCAACATGCGTATCAACTAAGAAAATCATGTGACACTGCTTTGCAGAACCTTATTATGAGGGGCAGGACCTCGCTAAATTACGAAGAAATGGCTCTGTTTGTGTCGAAGAATAACTGGAAACTACCACAACCTAAGCATCTTTGGAGAGCCGATTAAAATGATTAGTAAGGTAAAATATCTGGGACCCTTGATACCAACCTAACCCAGAACGCACAAATTAATCAAACCTTAAACAAAGCGAAAATGGGTTTCGTGAGATGCAAAAGCTTGTTTGGGAAAAGCTGACGCCTGAGACCGGAGATGAAACTCTGATTGTACGTCACAGGCATCAGACCCTTATTATCATATGGCGTAATTCTTCCAATGCAATCATCATTTAATTCCAAATACAAAGGCTTACATGACTATACATTACCGGAGCAATAAAAAGCACTTCAACTACAGCCATGGAAATTATACAAAGGCTTACACCTTAACACATATACATCAAAACAGAGGCCTGCAACAGCGTTTATGGATAAAAACTACTGAGGAACGAAAACAACCTCCTTTTAAATTAGATCATAGATGAGCAGCGGATATTATCAACGACAATCTTTTAGAAATGCATAAAGATTATATAAAAAAATCTATAATTCAGCATCAACTGCGACCCTAATCTTTGGACGGACGAAATCCCTCCCTCACTGTCCGAAGGCCTAGTATGGTATACTGATGGATCAAAAACGGTACATTTGGGGAGAGACCAGGAACATCAGTATCCAACTGAATATTGAACGGGACTACCATAACCAGAATATATATATTCTGTCAGACAGCCAAGCTGCCCTCAAGGCTTTAAGCTCCCATCAATTCACATCTTCGATCACGATGGAGTGCCTGTATGACCTAAAAGACCTTTCATCCAGAAATAACAAAATCGATCTCATATGGGTTCTTGGTCACTCGAATAATGAAAAAGCAGACAGACTAGCTAGGACTGGAGCTGCTCAGAACTTTAGAGGTTCTGAAGCGCCCTAGCACTAAACAGATGATCCATAAAATAACATCTGAACTGGTGGGCCACTATACTGGGCCACAGACACGCAAGGGCTACAATAGGGAGTACCTCAAAGAAATAACTACTGATATGCTGCTTTTACAAACAACTCAGATAAAACAAGTAAGAGCCTTACTAACAGGCCACTGTCCTTTGAGGAATCACCTAAAGAGGATTGTTCTTCACGTCGGACTTATGGAATGCAAAATATGTGGTGACGAGAAGAATACCGTCTTATACATTATATGCGTTGGCTCGCAGAAGGCTGAACATATTTAGAGTAATACGACATGCGACCACTTGACTCTCCCACATGCAAATCTGGGAAGGAAGCTATTTGATCTAAGCAAAGGAACCGCATTTTTCTAACAAGACAGGGGAGCACAATGAATATTAAGGCTGTAGTGCAATGAAAATCAGATTAACCTGACCCCCGCCTTTAACCAACCAACCAGCCGACGCTAGACTCCATTCACAATTTTTAAACAAAAATTCCACACATAGTTATTTCGACCAGTTTCACCGAGTTTTGACTAAATCTAGGGCTTGGATTAAAGAAACAGAAAGTGTGAATAAAAATAATGGCGGTGGAAGACCCAAAGCTTGCACTGCACATAAAGTAGAAAATTTGAGCCAAATTGTTAATGAACAAGCACAAGCCCCTATTTGTCAATTAAGCTAACTAGTAAATGTATCCTGCGCAACCTACAATACGAACCTAAGGTGTGACCTGCATTTGCACGCTTATTGTCAAAGCTTTGTACAAGAATTAAGAAGTAGTCCATGTTCTGTGGCGAGATTGTAAATAGAAATAAAGGTCTGTCTTTACCACCAAATAACTTTATTTGCCCCTCTAGGGTCTGTTTTCTACCCTAGAGGGGCAAATAAAGTTATTTGGTGGTAAAGACAGACCTTTATTTCTATTTGGTACAAGAAGTTTTACCAAACGATAATCTACAGCGAATGCAATGTTTAGTGTGCTTCATTGGTAATTTCTATAATAATGAAAACCTCTTTGAAAAAAATTTTTTTACTGACCAGACATGACTTTAACTCTCTGGCTACTTAAATTCCTAGCACTTGAAAATGTTGTGGAGTTCTGAAAATCTATACAATTCGTTTATAGGGCAGCCTCAACATTCCTAGAAATTTTGCATATAGCAGCCATATCGAAAAGAGGGTTAATTTAACCGATGTTTTTTAAACGGATTGTCAATTCGGCGTAAACCTTGGTAATTTAAATCGTTTGGAAAAATTTCTCGAAGAACAAAACTTTAGTCGTAATATGCCAATGGTCATCACGGTCCTGCAATCCATATTGACCAACTTCTTTTTATAACTATTCATAAAGTCAGTTTTAAGAACCTCTTGCGAGAATTATAAGATGTACTGGTTGGAATCAGAAATAAATTTCAGGAGATTAACAACTTCTTCCAACTGCACACCAATGTTTTCGATCCTGTAAAACGAGGAACGAGACCATGTTTGGAAGTAAAAGATGGATACGTCTCTTATTCAGTTTTTTTAAGTTCTGTATTATTCAACAATAATGTAATTTTCTTAACGTGAACGAACTTTTGACCTAGAATTCCTTTTAAAAGTAATAAGTGAAGACATGCGTGATTAATTCTACGGCATACTCTGAAAACGTGTCTGAACGCTATGGTGTTTACAAACTTACCTAATCCGTCTGGATAGTGCAAAACTTGTCTTATCCAGTCTTAAATAGGTAAATGTGATATTAAATAATAATGAATTTCCACCCTGGACAAAAAAAAACCGGGCCCACAAAATTTTGATCGAAGTCAATCTTAAATAACTTTTTAAGTTTTGTATCACGCAAGTTATCGGCGCTTTTATTTTGATTTGGTGTTATGTAGTGCTGAATTAAAAGTTTCATTTTATCCTAAATATCTAAACTCTATGTGGAAGTATTTAACAACATATTAATTCCTCTTTATATGATATGTTTAAGCTTTATGATTTCCTAACATTCTTTTTCGATTCATGTCATTATCTTTATTCTAGAAAGAAACAAAAATTTTTAAATAAAACTATGCAATTTTCATTACATTTAAACATTTCAACTATTGGTATTCGGTTGCCTAATAAAGTTACGATTAGTGTTTATGAAATTTGTAATTGTACCCAAAAGATCAGTGTACTGTAATTTGGCATATAAAGCTTTGTTTCTAATATGCGGTGAGAAGATGTTGCATAAGCTATTGCATATTGAATGACAATGGTCGTTAGTGGCATGTCCTATATTGCAACTACATGGCAACAACAACAACGGGAGCACACATGAAGACCGCGAGTCACAAGCCAGCGAGATGATCATTTTATCACTCTAATTGTTCTACGAAAGCGCGAAGTACCATCTACTGTCATTAAGGAGTTGAAAATGTAGGTGGCACAAGAGTTTCTCGAAGAACAAGCGGCAAGTATGAAGGGGGACATGAACTGTCTAGCGCATTTACTTCGATAGCCACGTCGCCAGCAAGTCTATATTCTTGGTTGGCGCTGCAAGAATGGGCTATTAATCTCTCCAAGGAGGAATGGCAGCAGACCTCAGGCTAGAGACAAACCAAAGATTTCATACCTTGACCTAATAAGGCTAATTTAGAGTGGATTCTTAACAGGAATAGGCGTGCTCAAAATCCTCTGGTAGAATTTCTAACAGGACACTGCAAGTTGAGAAAGCATTTATACATGATGGGTGTGGAGAATGACCCACATTGCCCGGGATGCTTAGAGGCCGAAGAGGCACCACTGCATTTCCTGTGCGCTTGTGAAGCCCTGAGAAGACTCAGACGGCAAGTCTTTGGGCAGTAGTGATTCAACCGGAGGAAGTCAGAACATTTGCCTGGAATATCGTCCTGACCTTAAGAGAAGATCGGGCAGGTATGGCGAGGGCCTGGGTGGTTAAGTGCCCTTTGTTTTACTTGCCAGGTCCGTGTGCCACCTCTCACCTACTACCACTATTCCTACTTCTGGACGAAACGTCCGACGTAGATTACATGACCAGGGATTCATATCAAGAAGACCAGCTGCTTGTCCATGTTTACTTGCAGCCCATCGCGCTCAACAATGAACGAGAATATAGCGACTGGAATGACGAAGAGTGGGGATGTATCTTATTCACAGAGGAATCGAGTTTTTGTTTGCGATCACTGGGTGAACGTTAGCCTGTCTAAGAAAGACAAGAAGAACGATTTGCTGAATGTTGCATACCTCCAAGAACACCTTTTGGACGCGGTAGTATCATAGTGTGGGCTGGAATTTCAATGCGCGCCCGTACAGAATTCGTTTTAATTGAAAATAGCGCTTAAACCGTTATATCGAGGAATGTTTAGCGGGCCAAGTCATTCTTTTAGGTTCATTTGTGGTTCAAACTTTTAGTTTGATGCACGGTAATGCCAGAACTCATATGGCAAGAGTTGTCAGTGATTATCTGGATGATGAACGATTATACTGGCCTCCATAGCCCTAATCTAAACCCCATTGAGCATGTGTTCAACATGTTGGAGGCTTATTCGCAATTGACAACTTGAAATCATATCAGATCTTCAAGTGGCTGTTTTTGAAGGGTGGGATAATCAGAGGGCAATCGCCAATTGTGTTCAGCCGCTTAGCTGCAGTTAATAGATGTTGAGAAGGAAATTCACGATATTAGTGTGTGTTTAAGTCATCTGTAATGTTTTTCATGATTGCCATTGTTGAAAACTGCAGTCTCCCTTAAAAATGTGTGTTCAGTTTCAGAATAAACCATATAAAATAAAAATAAAAACAAAATGAATGATATGGATTAAAAAAGAAATGTCAAGAAAAAATTATGAGGCTTAAAAATCTCATACAAAGAGACAACGTCGTTAAATACTACCACAGAGTGTACAGGAATTTAGGATAGAATGCAACTTTTGGTTCTACACTGTACAACACCAAATCCACTAATTTTGTTTGCAAAATAATAGGTAAAGTTTTTGGAGACTGACTTTAAACAGAATTTTGTTTGATCTTATCATATGAAACTTTTAAAAATCAATCATGTAAACATTTTGTCATTATGGTTAAGACAAGTTTTGTTTTAACGCACACACTGCAACATATTATTATCCCGTAATTTTAGGCAGATTTCAATGAAATTACCAATCATACTTCGCAAAATCTAATCCAAGTCTAAAATCTAGTCTAATCTAGAAAACGTGTTGTTTGTGATAAAGGATCGGAAAATTGAAGTTAAATAAGAGAAAGCAAATTGCAAACAAAAAGCGAAATATTAAATAATATCTAATTAAAACAAAAAAACAATATTAAAAAAGGGCAATAAAATTTTGTATTTTTAAAGGAAGTAAATCAGAATAATTGGCATGTCCAGTGTCCACATAGGTAAAATTGGCTCAAATTTATCCACCGTTTCCTATGGAATACAAATATTTTAAATAAATAAACATATAAATATTCTTAATAGCCTAACGAATTAGGTGAGAAGTTCTTGCTATCACTTGTCACTTAGTTACCTAGCTTCAAAATCGAACAAATGACCAATAATTGCCATTAAATATAATTCAGCCTGTAAACGTGATAAAAACCGTAAATTCTTTTTTTTGTTAGAGATTATTTCGCGTTCTTAACTCGGAAAATTGCTTCAAGACGTTGTAATATTTCGCCAGAAAGCTTTTATTATATTTGCGGAGAATCCACCTTGAAAAAACAACGGAGAAAGATAACAGAATTTGTTAAAAACGTATACCCTGCTTAATTTGGGTTAATAAAAGATTTTGTGGCTTCAAATAATGAGTACCTACAGGAGACAGGAAAGCTTGGATTTCTTTTCTTTTAGAAATATGGTGTAATATTTCCTTGCCAATA
Organism: Polydrusus tereticollis; assembly: GCA_963920685.1. Taxonomy (NCBI): domain Eukaryota; kingdom Metazoa; phylum Arthropoda; class Insecta; order Coleoptera; family Curculionidae; genus Polydrusus; species Polydrusus tereticollis. The sequence goes on along the minus strand of OY987332.1, from coordinate 28,662,300 downwards.
AACGCAAATGACACAAATAAAGTTGGGTAAAAAGAAGCACTATACGGACTTGTAATATACCCAATGCCGGAAATGGATGTCACAAATTTTAATTTAAATTATTTAGAATAAGTTCGCGTTGGAAAGGAAATTTAATTCCCTTTAAAATAACTTATCACTCGACCATTTAAGGTGAAAACAGGGGGGTGAAAATAGTACAAAAATATGTTCTCCTGAGAACTAACGTTTATTATCATTAAGGTATGGTCCTTAACGCTTTCCTGACAGGAAGTAATATCCATATATTTTGTACTTTAAAGACACGAATATAATATAAAAAAAAACTAAATAAAACAGAAAGCGAAACAAAGTATAACAGTGAAAAAAAAAAGAGAGAGAGATAGCGCAGTAGTTACCTAAATAGTGTAAAGAGCTGAACCTGACTATAGAGAAAGTACCGTGATCAAAATCCATGTTTCGTCGGCGGGCCTGCTCCCTGGCCATCTTGGCTCTTCTACGTAGACAGCAAATTACTAAAAGGGCGAGGAGGGGAAAGCCGAAGATACACGATATAATCGGGATGACCACTGTCTCGGGGGATACTGAAAATAAATAAATATATAGTTACTTTATTTATTGTTCCATTATTAAGGGTGGCTTTTTTAATATAATATAATGATTAGTGAAAGGAAGTATAATATTTCACGGTTGTTAGACATTTCGAAAACTATATACAGAGTGGCAAAAAAGTCGCGATTAATGCCTGTAACTTTTGAATTTCCTCGTATCCTAAAAAGTGACCCGTATGAAAGTTGTTCGGTAAACTAATCCCCACAATTCTACCTGTATGAATCTTTTCTATCAGTTTTGGTTTGGTTGCCATACTTACTTCTTTTAAATAGAATACCCTACATATGATTTCATATTTGGATTCTACTGGCAAAACTCCGAATTTTTTGTATTTCAAATTCTCACCTATCTGCAATCATTTCCAAGATAAAGACAGCTCAAAAATGAAAACCTTCTTAATTATAATTATTCCTACCTAATACCCACCAGTTAAGTAAAGGTGTTTTCATGACAGCGACCTAAGAGGTGTTAATTTTAAATTCCTGTTTAATTTTCTGTTGTCTGATTTCTAGTTTGTTAATACTATGGTCATCTGAATGAGAAACAACAAGTTGAAATTTTATTAATGAGCGGCTGATCACGACGGAAATATGAAGAGATCGCAAGATCAGGTTTGTCAACTTTTCAATAAATTAAATCAAAATAGGCCTCCAATAAATCAGTAAACGGTGTATCGAGTGGTAAAGAAATTTCGAGAAACAGGCAGTGTTAGGGAAGCCGCAAGATCAGGTCGACCTAAAACAGCAACCTGGGGAAAAAGCTTTGGATATCATGCTCTCAATACATGAAAATCTAACACAATCTTCCAGGCCATGGCTATGGATTTTAATGTGTCTCATCAGTCAGTGAAAAATCTGTTTGAGCAGGAGAAGTTGCATCTCTACAAGATAAAGTTGGCGCACGAGTTAAACGAGGACGATTTTGATAAAAGAGCTGAGTTTTGTGAACTGATGAAGGAAAGATGCAATAACGATAGTAACTTCGCAACAATAATAGACACAATTATCGTTTTTGGTCTGCTGAGAATACTCACTGGATCCAGAAAGGTCATACTCAGAGACCCGAAAAAGTTAATCTTTGGGCGGGCATAGTTTGTGGACATATTTTGAAACCTTCTTTCATAGAAGGTAATTTGAGTGGCGAGAAATATCTGGCCCTCCTCAGGAATCACATAATACCTTCTTGCAGAATGGTTTTACCGGGTGTGAATAATGGCATAAATGAACAGGTATGGTTCCAGCAAGATGAAGTACCTGCGCATTATGCGGCAAATGTTAGACAATACACAAGCTAACAATTTCCAGGACGTTGGATAGGCAAAAGAGGTGCTATTGGCTGACCAGCGCGATCCCCGGACTTAACCCCGCTAGACTTCTTTTTGTGGGAAGGACACTTAAAGAACAAGGTCTACGTTAACCGTCCAAATGACTTAGAATCTTTAAAAGTCAGAATTAGTGCTGGAATTCGGGCTATTCCAAAGGACTTCCTTTTAAACATTGTAGATGGGTTCAGGAATTAACTGGCGCTCTGCGTAGCAGAAAATGGTAGTCATTTTGAACACCTGATTTACTGAAAAGGTTTCACTTGTTTATTATTACGATGTTAAGTTGTTCAATTTTCTCGGCTACTCATTTTGTTATTATAGAGTTTGTTACAATTTTTAATAATTAAAAATTTGAAGTACAAAAAATTCAGAGATTTCTCAGTAAAATCCAAATATGCAATCATTCCATCTATAAAACGTCAGTTAGTCTCTATGGCAACCAAACCAGAAATGACAGAAAAAATTCGTGCAGGTAGAAATGTGGAGAATGATTTACTGAACAACTTTCATAAAGGTCACCTTTTCGTATACGAGGTAATTTAAAAGTTACAGGCATTATGCGCGACTTTTTTGCCACTCTGTATATAAAGGTTTTAGAATCAAAAAGTGCACATTTAAAAAGTATTTTTTGATTATAGGATGCGTTGAAGAAACGGTGCATTTCTTTTCCATTTCTTTTTATCTCATCGAATTTGACAAAAAATTTTACATAAAATATACAGTTTTTTTATACGTTGCCAGATTATTTGATTTTTCCTAAAATTTTCTCAAAAAACATCATATCGTGGGCGTTCAAGCAGAATCGTGTAAGTCCATAAAACATAATTGCGAAAAAGAAGCAATGGGAATTAATTAATAATTTGGCAACACCGAAATAGGTTGAAACATCCTGTATATTCGAAAATAGTTTCCGAATATGGTCCCCTATTATTTGTATTACCCTGTAGCAGATCGAAGTCTGTATTCCTAGCATTATAGACTTTAGTCACCAAGGGATCTGATTTGCAGGACCCTGTATAGTTAAGTATGCCATGGTTTAGTCCACATGGGCATACTATATACAGGATGTTTTATAATTGCATGCAAATACTTGAATGATTGGATAATAAGAGAAAATCCAAATAGGTCGACACCCGCTTTATTTTTGAAGTACATGGTGTTGCCAATGTTTTTCCTTAATACCAGTAAGTATCTCCCAATTTCTCGGTCAAAATAACCGACACCAAACATAATTTCTCACAAAAAAAAAATTCTAAACGAAAAAATACGGAGATACAGAGCCCCAAAAAGGTACCCAGCGAATTACTTTTTTGGCTTTAACTTTTAAACCGACTTGTATAATTTAATGAAATTTTAACGCGTTATCGAGATCACAAAGAGTCACTAAACCATGCTACAGTTGATGTTTTACAACATCAGAAAAGCCAGGAATGGACTTTCCCCTACACTCGGTTCAAAATTTTGACCGGTGTCATTTGACATAGCTAAAAACTGATTTTTTAAATACTTTGGTCACTCCTCTTCAAAAAAGGTACTACTAATCTATTTCGATAAAACTGGCGGTATTCGAGATAAATCGTTTTTATGCGAAACACTCAGAAGTTACTAACGCTAAACACAAACAGGTAAAAATCAGGTTGTTATTGTTAATACCTACATATTCAATTACTAGTGACGGAACTTGATAAAACTGCCTTCAAGTAAAAATAACTTAAAAAAATGGAAGAATATTCTTACGCAGAATATGCTGATATGCATTTAATTTATGGTGGAGCACTCTTCGAAGGCAGGAAGACTTGATTCTGAAAGATCTTCAGCCCAAACATTGCCAAGTCAAAAAACCTTTCAAGGAATTATTAGAGTTAACGAACCAATTTTTAAAATTTTTTCTTGAGGTTCATTTTTGCTGCAAAGTGGCGGTGAGGGACCTACCGGGAGAGCACGAGAGCTTCACGGAGAGGAACAAATTTTGCAAGATATTGGCTGACAACGCTTTAAACAGAATAAGAAAGATCGCGACACAAAACAATGTTACAAAATGGGTTGTACATGAAACTCTAAAAGAACAGTTACTTCACCTGTACCATGTTTAAAAAGTAGGTACACACTATATCTCCGGATGAATATCCAGCAAGGCTTCAATACTTTAACTGGTTTATACAGCACGTACCTAAAATCTAACTTTTTCTAACCTTCTTTTATTTACCAATGATGCCAGTTTTACAAGAGATGGCATAATAAAATCCGCACGCCATAATTCAAAACAAACAACAACATAGGTTTTACTGTAAATGTGTGGGCTGGCATTATCGGAAATAACCTTATAGATCTATTTAGTATGGAAGAGAGACTCAATGGTGATATTTACGTACAATTCATGATGGTGCTCCACCTCATGATAACTGTAGAGTACGTCAACACTTAACAAGCATTTTTGACCCTCGATGGATAAGTCAAGGTGGGCCTGTTTTATAGCCACCAAGGTTTCCAGACCTAAATCCCTTAGACTTTTACTGCTGGGGACATCTAAAAGACCTAGTTTATCCAACACAAGTAAATTTTAAAGAATAACTACTAGCGAAAATAACACAGCATTCTCAAGAAGTCCGTAATAATGCCGGAAAATTATTTGTAGTGCAGGGGGAAAATATTCGAAGACTAAGAAAATGTGTTGGGGAAAGGTTCAGGTAGCTAGTTACATAATTTAATAACACAAACAAGTATAAATTCAAAGCATAGAAAGTACGGCAACGTTGCTGTCTAGACTAATTTCGTAGAAAAATATGCCCAGACTAAATTCTAAGAATATTGACCGTCTCCAAAACGAGCCTAAGTGACAAAAAGCCGGGTTTGAAACCGATATATTATGTTTCTTAAACGACGAGGACAACCAACGTAAATTCAGTTTTACAACGATTTATTGGTATGCAACTAGATATACTTACGGGTTAAGTGAAATAGCATGACAGGATGCTAGTGTGTATGAGAAAAAAAGGGGGATATATCGCAAGTGAGGCTTGCCGTGTTTTAGCTTTTCGTGCGGTCAGTAGAGATCTGTATCAATGGTCGTGAAAAGCACACGGGCTTTTCGCGGCATTTTGCGCGGTTTTAGTTGATTTTGTGGTATTTAAGCCATGAAATAGTTGGAAAGTTCGCGGATTGAATCCCGAAGGTATAGCTAATGCGATTAGTACATCCCAACTCCAGTTCCGTTTATCAGAACTCAGTCAATTCGCGGTGCTAGTGCCCAAAGATGTGTTAACGTAGTTCTTATACCACGACGCGAGTCCAGTTCAAGTTCGTAGATGCGATGAAGTCTCGATAGTTTAAGACTATAGTATTGTATCCCGATAGTATTTTTTGTTAGTGATGTAATGTTAGTGATGAAAAAATATAGCTGTTTAATGCAGTAAGTAGTTACCATACTAAGTTATAAAAGTAAAAAGCATTTGCTGTTAGGCAGAACGGATGTGAAGATAAGTAAATGAAATAACAGAAGTAAATAGATATATTTTGTGTGAGAAAAAAGCCTTTTATTTCAACTGAGATATTTCAAACCACGCAACCTATGGAAATACAGTAAACAATTTATGTTTAGCGCAAGCATTTAAAGGCAACGCCAACAAAATGTATTGAAGTTCGTGGAGCCCATATTGAACATTTGCCAAAATAACATTTAAACGTTTTCATTATTCTTGTATTTTACTAACATTCTACATTAATTAAGCTCCGATAAGCCATCTCAAAGGTTTTTGGACTTTACAAAGTCCGAGCTAGAAATCTTTTAGCATGAAGTCTTCTTGCCTTCGAAGAGTTAAAAAGTGCTTCCCAAAAATTAAAAGCAGATCAGCATACCCTGCGTATTTAACTTTTACCTGTTTGTGTTTAGCATTAGTGACTTTTGAGAGTTTTACATAATAATCGATTTCGAAAACCGCCAGTTTATCGAAATAAATTTAGACTGCCTATTTTGAGGAGAAATAAAAAATTTTTTTCTATGACAAATTACAGTTATTTTGACCTCCTGTATGCTCCCGAGAAATCAAGAGGTACTTACTGGACATCCTGTATATTTGAGACCGTTTTAGACATTTCTAAATTTAAGTAGGTACAAACTAAGCACGAAAACACATTCTTTTCGTAAAAAAACAGTTGGTCTCCGTTCACCGGTGGCATCCGCGCAAACAAGCCTTTTGATACTTTTAGCACAAATAATTATAGGCCAATGTTTTTACCTAGGCTTTTTTGCGTGACAGTTAGGGTGGACCAAAAAAATATTATTTTCTATTTTAAAGGGCGCTACCGCAGAAAAGTTGCACAACAGGTCAAACAATTTTTTAAAAAAGAAATGGACCTGATTAGGCAAATTTTAACCAGGCCCATGGGCCCCCAAAAGGGCCAACTTTTAAAAACGTTTTAATTTGACGGCGCTACTGAAAAAAACCTGTCTTAGGCTTCCACTTTTACTAAAAAAAAAAATTTGTTGAAAAAAAAAAACATATTTACCCGGGCCCACGGGTCATATTTTGCTTATTGAGCACACCGTATTATGCAAAATGTCTTGATAATTGAATTAGTATATCCTCGTGAATACTCGTTTTTCGATTAAAGGTCATTGATCTGAAAGAAGCCACTGAAAGAGGTAGATTTATTCACTTCTCGCTTAGCCCTTGTTTGATGCGCATGGAACGGCGCGCGGCATTAAAAACGGTTAAAACTTTCATTTTAAAGTGACTATAAATACCTAAGTGAATTATTAGATGGAGTTTTTAGAGAGTGACTATAAATAAGTGAAGTTTTTTAGACAGTAACTATAGTTAATGCGATAGGTAAAATTTAAAATGTCCAAATCTTTGGTAAACACTCTGGCAAGTACCTCGTGTCTTATATTGGTAGTGCTAAAGACATACTGTCAGAAGGAAATCAACTACCGACTTACGAAGATTTAATGCAATGTTATTTGAGCGCTCGAATAGAATTAAAAGGCGATGGTAGTAAACAACCTGCAAGTGCTACAGTTGCCAATATTGTTGCTAGTAAAATAGTACGTGTGTGGGAACGAGCTTCTTTACCAACTTTATCTCACGAGAGAATACTCAAACTCATTCTGGTTTATAATAAAAAATATCAGAATCTTATTAAACCTATATAAGAAAAAATGTCAAACTTTCTACAAGCTAAGTTAGATAATTTCAATAAGGAATCTAAAAAGCAATTTGACATATCCACATGTAAGTGTACATTTAAAATATACAGTTTTGGAAGATTTTTAACATAATTTCTGAAGTAGACCAGTCAAGAGTTGTAGGTAAAAACAAAATTCACCGAGAACTAAGGAAGAACAGAAAGAAGCTTCAACAAACACAAGAAAATAAAGACATTAAAGGTTTATACTTTGATGGACGCAAGGACCAAACAATTTCAATAGCAAATAGTCGCAGGATAAATAAACAAGAAGAACACATTACTTTACTCACGTGTCTATAAAGAATTCTGCTACCGCAGCTAACATGAAAAATGAACTTTTTGGGTCTTTAAATAAGTATGAGACAGATGTTACTAGCTTAACTGTAATAGGTTGTGATGGTACAAATGTACAAATTTGTACAGATTTTCCACTTCAAGTTAAAAAAAAATAATTGACAAGGTCTTTACCGACAACGGATATTTTGCTCACTCTGAAAACCTACTTTGGTCAATGCTAATGGACCAATGTCCACACATAAGAGAGCTAGCTGCAAGAAGAATAAAAAAATGTAGGTTGCAACCTAATAAAACGGTAAGGGTTTTTAGGGTCCCCTTAATTAATTTACATGCCGAGGGCTACACGGATTTAATGTACTTGCAGAAAATGAATATTACCGAACCACCCTTAACTGCTAAATTAACAATAGAAGCGCTAGATGATATTGTCGCAGGAACATTTGTATCGGATTTTAAAAAATACCCATGCCACACCCAAGCAGTGAAACGGTGTGTAAAGTTAGTCACCGAGGCATCAAGTAAAGTATGTGGTGAGTTATCGAGAGATGGATATGTTAGAGCAAAATTAGCAGGCCGAAAAATGTTACCATCATTTGATAACAAATTACAATACTTTAAAGAACGAAAAGAAAAATGATTTTATATACAAAAACGGCTGGGAGGGATCCCAAATGGGAGGAGCTCTACGTGCAGATACCTCCACGTGGTGAGTCCTGGGTTGATTTAGGGTTAGATATTATTATTTTTCATACAAAACACTAAATCAAGCGAAAGGCTGCAAAAAATTGGGAAAAAACATTATTTCCTAACTTTTCAGTATACAGTATGTCGACGGATGGGGTTTACAAGAGGACAAATGGACTAAAAATTGAAAGATACGAAAAAAGGTCACTCTTAATAAACGTTTTTGCTTGTCTAGAAAATACGATTCATCATAAGGAACTTAAATTTTTTTATACAGGGTGGGTAAAAACTGCAAAAATGTTATTTTGCTTAAGAGTAAACATACTTTATTTTGAAAGATACGAAAAAAAGTCACTCCTAATAAACGTTTTTACTTGAATAATGAATAGGTGATACTTGTTGTCAATGTCTATATTTAATGAAGTAATTATAATAATAATAATAATACAAACATTTTTATTAACATGAAAAGAATACGATAACGATTTCATAATTCAAAAGCTCCACCCCCATACTCGACACATTTTTCTCATTGCTTTCTCAAATAAGTGAAAGAATTTTTGATTTCTTCCTGAGATATCGATTGAACAGTCTGGATAATTCTGCCCTTCAGTGCAATATCATTTGGTACTGCGGTAGCAAAAACAATTTATTTTAAACGTCCCCATAAAAACATATCTGCCAAGGTTAAGTCGGGGCTTCTTGGGGGCCACAAAACTGGGCCATTCCTAGCAATCCACCTTGGACCAAATCTGCGGTCAAGCCATTCTCTAACCTCACAAGCGAAATGGACTGGACAACCATCTTGCTGAAAATACAAATTTTGTCGAAAATTTAATGGTAGATTTTCGAGTTCATCATTGAAAAAAGTATCCAGCATTTCTAAATATGATAATCTATTGCACGTGTTATCATGAAAATATGGCCCTATGATGCCATGGATGGATATCGCGCACCACACATTCACTTTTGTGAAATATTGTCTTTTCGTCATAATTCTGAATTCGGGATTTTCTAAAGACCCAGTACCTAACGTGCTGGGTTGCAACGGTTCCATTGGTAGAAAATGTACTTTCATCAGAAAACATGATATATTTATAAAAATCAACATTTTCACTTTAAAGTTTGTCTCCTATCCACAAGCAAAAATCAAGTCGTTTTGCGTTATCTCCCTCTTCCAATCTTTTATTAAAGTGCGGTTTATACGGATACAATTTATTTGCTTTAAGGATCTTCTGAATTTGACTTTTTTTCGCAACTTCCAACTGAGTAACACGATTTCTAAGGGACGTCATAGGATTTTCTTCAACAGATTGAAGAACTAAGACTGTAGCAGCATCATCATGGTCGTATTTCTTCTTTTTTTTTTTATGAGATTCAAAACCGAACCAGTTCTCTGGAACTTTTTTATTAACTTGCAGATTGTCATCCTAGTTATTGGGATTCCTACAAATTTCTCGGTAAATTGTTCGATGACGTAGCGGTATGAAACTTGACCATCCCCATAACATTGTATTATAAAAACTCTTTGTTCAGTAGATAGCATTTCTACTTAAATAATAACTTCATTAAATAAAGACATTGACAACAAGTACCTATCACCTTAAGTGTCATTATTATTTTAACTAGGTTCACCAGTCAGAGGTGTGCCAGCGAATACTTTTTGGGAAATAATTTTTACATAGGTAAACCTTTTAATGAATTGTTCTACTTCGGTTTGTTGTGTAGAAAACACATTCATTAAGAGTGGATTTTTTTCATATCTTTCAAAATAAAGTATGTTTACTCTTAAGCAAAATAACATTTTTGCAGTTTTTACCACCCTGTATAAAAAAATTGAAGTTTCTTATGGTGAATCGTATTTTCTAGACAAGCAAAAACGTTTATTAAGAGTAACTTTTTTTCGTTTCTTTCAAAATAAAGTATGTTTACTCTTAAGGAAAATAACATTTTTGCAGTTTTTACCCACCCTGTATAAAAAAAATTGAAGTTTCTTATGGTGAATAGTATTTTCTAGACAAGCAAAAACGGTTATTAAGAGTGACTTTTTTTCGTATCTTTCAATTTTTAGTCCATTTGTCCTCTTGTAAACCCCATCCGTGGACATACTGTATATAAGGGTCCGTAATCCTAGTTAAAAACTGTTTATTTGTGCCCAGTTTTTTTTTATAACACCGATAGGCATATTAGCAAAACATTTTTTGATGGCGCAACTAAATTTTTTGAAAAAAGAAATTGGGCCCAAAAAAAGGCCCATGGGCCCGGTTAAAATGTATCCAAAAAATTCAATTTTTTTGAGGTGACCTTAGGACATCAATACACAACTTTTTCAGAGTAGCGCGTTTGAAGTTACCATTTTTTTTTTAATCGGTGATTTTTGGCCCACTCTAGTGACAGTGTAACGGTTTCTGATTAAAAAAATAAAGCGTATTTATTTGAATACAAAAACTAACCTGTTGGATAGATAAGAATAACTGGCCTCTTATTGTGTGAATTGACATTATTTGATGAGACACTGTTCGTAGCTCCATTGACTGCTCCAGACATTGTTGTTAACTTATCTGTTCAATCTGGAACAAAAAAAAAACGTTTCTTAAAGATGCCATAATAATGAAGTTTAAATATCGGAATGTAAATAAATCACTCGTTTCAAAAACGACATAAGTCACAAAAACACAACTTTTATAGTAGCGGCAAACAACTACATTATTAAATAAAACGGTATTAAGTATAAATAAAAACGACTTAGTTGAACATAGGAAATCCCATGTACCGGGTGACTTCGTATAAAATAGCACACCCCGTAACTTTTTTATTTTTTATCGTACGGAAAAAATAAAAAAAGTGACATACAGGGGAAATTGTTTTCTTTCCAAATCTGCATTGTAGTTTTCGGTAACTTTGCATATATACGGGGGACGACAAAAAGTATTTTCAAAAAGTTGTTGCACTCAGTAATCATGGTAGCGTATATCAAGATAATGTAAATTCAATGCAAATGTAAACTTAAATAACGCAAAAATGGCTGAACCAAATGTCAACTTGTATGGTATATTTGAAATCAGAAAAAAAAGATATTTCATTTTAGCCAAAAATATACAGGACATTCCATAAAAAAAAAACTTTTTGTTGTCCCCCGTATATTTGCAAAGTTACTGAAAACTACAATGCAAATTTAGAAAGGAAAAAGGTTCCCCTGTATGTCTGTTTTTTTATTTTTACCGTACGATAAAAAATAAAAAAGTTACGGGGGGTGCTAGTTTATACGAAGTCACCCGGTACATTTTGAAGTGGCTAAATATTGGCTCTCCTGTATATTTAAGAGAAAAATTTTATTATAATTTTTTGAGAAGGCCGATATAGTAAATCCATTTGCCAAGTTTAAATAAATTTTAATAAGCCAATCCTATAATTATTCAATTAAATGTTATGGCAAAATTACGAAATTTCCATTGTTTAGGTAATACAGCAAACACCAGCAAATAATTTCTATGACGCTATTGCCAAAAATTGACATAAGGAATAAGGATGCCACAAATCACAGAAATAAATTTAGATACGTTAGCTGGGCGTTCCCGCCAAACATTATTATTTTGTTTGGATCGCATTTCGTAGATGGCGCCGGTAGTGGCATCGCCCAATTTGGTTTGGTTAAGTTCATATAGAGGGCACAACGTTCATTTGCGATTTGCGATCGAGAAGAAGCGCCCTCCCAGATTTCGTTGTTGTCAAAAATTTGAAGTGTATTGTCAATTTTCTATTCTCGATTTTCTTTTAAGTTTTGTTGAATTTTCATGCCGTTTGTGATCGTTCGGTCTTTGTGTGTAGTATTAGCGTGTTTTTTGATAGTTCTTTTGACTTTTTGTTTAGTTTTAGTGTGTTTTTGGTTTGTTTAGTTAAGGTTCGCGTATTTATTTCCGTTATGGACTACGCACCTCCGTTAAAACCTAAGAAATGTTGTGTTCCAAACTGTTTAAATAAACATGGCATGCGACACCGCTTGCCAAAAAGAGATAGGATAATTTTTGAAGAGTGGATTGAGAGGATTAAACCAGAAGGCTACACTACACAGCTAATGAGTTTCATATAAGTGGAGTGTTATCAGGGGTAATAAATATAAAAACATTGTTTTATGCAGTGTCAATTTGTTTACATTTATAATAGATGTTATTTATATCATAAAAATAATGCTTTATTACCTATTTCGCTTCATTTTAGTCACCTGTATTTATTTAAATAGGTATTGCTTGGTTTAAATAATTCCTGTTTTGCTGCTTTCTATTTGAGCTCTTTATAGATATACGTTATTTGTTACTTTACCAACAAGGTATTTACTCCAAACTTAAAAACAAGAGTTACAAGTAACGTGTATCCCTGAACTAATAATAAAAGCAGAAAAAAAATGAATATTTAAACCAAGGAATATTTTAAATTTTAGAGCGGCACCAATATCTACCGATAAAACAGATTTCATCAAAAGTTAATAAAGTTTTCTTTATTTTTACCCATAGTTGCCAAACAGATTTCTTTCTTTCTCGCGTGTTTCGGATCGCAAATACTAGGACATCAGCGCCAATTAGTTTTTGACAGTTTTAAGAGTCCAGTTGCGTATCTAAATTTATTTCGGTGATTTGTGTAAGGATGCGCATTGCGGCCGGAAGACCATACTGTTCCTTAAAGCCGTATTACAGTCGGCAACGAATTGCAGCAATACTTTGACCTTGCAACTCTATTGCTGCAATTCAATTGCAGGACTGTAATACATCGTGCAAGTCGTGGTGCAAATCCATGTTTTTAAAATTGTAATATGAGCATAGATAAAGGTTTATAGGGGGAATATGAGTACCAACACCAACCTCTAGAACTTTATGTGAAATGTCAATAAACTTTCTAAGCTCTAACCAAGAAAGTCACTAGAAAACACCAGAATTGCAAACGCACTTGCAACAAAAATCGATCCCGACCGATCTTTTGGCAATAGCAATAGAATTGCCAAATCCGATCAGCTATTTTCAACTGCGCATGCTTATAAGCAAGAGAATTGCGACTTGCCGATAGACTTGCCGACAGTAATACGGCTTTTAGAAGTGGCCGCTGGCCGGCACCGCGTGGAAGGAAACGGGTACATAAAGAAACACGGGGAGCAGTAGATTGAAGCCGCCGCAATGCGGCCCACTCATGCGGCAGCCGTGTGGAAGGAAACATACCTTAAGATTTTCACAAAACCATTAATTAATTAAATGTTCGAGAAACCCTCCATTAACAGCTTAACAATATCCTAACCGATCATAAAATTTATTTCTAACATTACTGAGTTGATATTGAGAAATTCTGTCACATTCTAACGAAAAGTTTTTCGGCTGGTCTAGATTTTCAAATTTTACATCTTAATAAATAAAATTTTTTAAGTGACCCCACAGAAAGAAGACGTTTGGCGAAAGGGCAGGAGAACTCGCTGGGCAAAGGATTAGACGCCGTGGGCCAATAATATTTCCGTTAAAAATATTATGCAAGTATTCCCGCACCATGAGAGAATTATGGGCAGGACAACCATCCATTTGATACCAGAACTCCTGATTTTCGCGTAGCGTACAACTTCTTCTAGTGCGGGTTCAGTTCGATATTCTAGTAAGTCCAAATAGGTTACTGCTGTAAGGTTGCCTTTCGTAAAAAATGGTCTAATAATATGGTGTCCTATGATTCCCGCCCAAACATTTATTTTTTGTGGATATTGCGTCCGAGTATGAACAAAACGATATTCATTTTCTTTGCTCCAATACCGGTAACTTTAATCATTTGGTTCGTTGTTGAGGGTGAATGTACAGGGACATTTTTTTAAGTGTCTCACCCGATTGACGATTTTCCTGCTGACTATAATAAAAAGCGAATCACATATTTCTAAATGATTTTCGACAACGAAGCCAAATTTAATGTCAAAAACTATATAGGTTCACAAATTTGACAGATACGACGTCATTTTGAATTTTTTTAAATGGCAACCCTAATAAATAACCACACAAGTGAATTGCATTTCGCGGTCCGATTTCAAAAACCTATACTTGTTGATATGTATTTTCAGCCGTTTCGGAAATACTGAGGTTCCAAATTTGCCTTTATCGATTCTGTCTTTAAGTGTCTCACCCCTTTAATAAATAGCCCTTTTAAGCTGACAACCCCAAATTTTTTACAGTAGCATTATTTCCGGTTACCAAGCTATTTGCGCTATATTCAAATCCGACAGATGTCAAAAAGTGACAGATACGACGCAATTTTGAATTTTTTTAAATGGCAACCCTCATAAATAACCACAATAGTAAATTGCATTTTGCGATCTTATTATTAGCTTTCTCATTCCCTTAATCATGGATCCTTTTTTTTGTAACAACCTGTATGTTTCAAGATGGATTTAAATTGTGTTCAGAAGTTGTCTGCATTTACGTTAATCTTTTTTTCATGTTTTCCATAAAGACCTTTGAAACAAAAAAATAATGTTATGAGAAAAAATTAAATAAATTATATTGTTCCAGCGACATAGCAAAATTGGTTCCATTTTTTTAAAGGTGGCTGTAAGCATTTCTTACAAATAGATAAATGCAACTATAGGTTTTTAAAATCTGATAGCGAAATGAAATTCACTCTTCTGCTTATTTATGAGGGTTGCCATTTAAAACAATTCAAAATGGCGTCGTATCTGTCACTTCTTGACATCTGTCGGATTAGATTATGGTGTAGATAGCTTGGTCACGGCAAATTATGTTACTGTAAAAAAAATTGGGGTTCTCAGATTAAAAGGGCTATTTATCAAAGTGGTGAGGCACTTAAAAGACAAAATCGATGAAGGCAATTTAGAAACCCCATATTAACGGCTAAAAATAAATATCAACAACTATATGTTTTTGAAATCGGACCGCCAAATGCAATTCACTTGTGTGGTTATTTATGAAGGTTGCCATTTAAAAAAATTCAAAATGGCGTCGTATCTATCAAATTTGTAAACCTATATATTTTTTGACATTAAATTTGGCTTTGTTGTCGAAAACAATTGAGAAATATGTAATTTGTTTTTTATTATAGTCAGCAGGAAAATCGTCAATCGGGTGAGACACTTAAAAAAATGTCGCTGTACATTCATCGGTAAAACAAATATTTCTCACAAAAATCCCTATTATTATTTGCTCTTTCCATTACCTCAAAACAGAATAGCATTCTCCGTTCTTCATCAGCTTGCCGTAGCTCTTGATGTTTTTCATACTTGTAAGGAGAATATTTATGTTTTTTTAAAGTGCGTAACACTGTGGTTTGATGTTTTCCTACGGTTTGCCCAAGAATCCTCGGGCTAATCATTGAATTTTTCTTCACTTGCAGTAAAATATCCAGATCTCTATTATCCCTTTCTTCAGCTCTATTGACATTTTCAGTTGAGTAGTTACATTTATTTATTACAGTGCCTTTGGACTCAAATTTACTAATGATATAAATAATGAAATGAAAGGGATAGGCTTATCAGGGAATTGAACTGAAAACATTTCAGATACAACTCTTAAACTGTCTCGTGTATAATACCACTTAATCATAGTTACTTGTTCCTTAATGGAATAGCTCATATTCAGCTATAATTAAAGCGCCTTCAATGAAAATGTTGTCACTGACGTTACCTTTCGTTTTATCAACGCCAAATAAGAATTTTCTGGTGTTAACCTAAACTATGAAAATTTCGTAATTTTGCTATTACATTTAATTGAATAAGTTAGAATTAGCATGTTAAAATTTATTCAAACTTGACACATGGTTTTATTATATCGGCTTCTTCAAAAAATCATAACTCAATTTTTCTCTAAAATGTACAGGGGAGCCAATAATTAGCAACCTCAAAATTTACATGGGATTTCCTATGTTCAACTAAGCCATGCATCACCCGGTATGTACACATACAGTGTGGCCCAAATTAGGCCTACATGTATGGGGATCTTGGAAACTATAGAAGATAGAGAAACGGTTAAATGGGGAAAGTTTTTGACAATTATATTTCTAAATGAAAACCGTTTAGTACGCGGCCCTATCTTTTTTGGTTTTTGAAATATGTTGAAAAAACCAAAAAGATGTATTTTCGAGAATATGCTGTAGATTTCTTATTATTCACTATTTTGGCAATCTGTAAAAACATTTTTAAAGCAACTTTTTAAGTAGATTTCAGTTTTGCAATTTAATTTTGAACACGACGTTTTAGTTATTTTATACCATCATCAGGTTCATCTTTTCTTATGGGCGCCATATTGTATTTTATACTTAAAAGGTAGCTTATGACGTCAGCTTTTCAACGATGGATTATTTGTTGGAAAATAAATGAAATTGACTTGAAAAATAAAGAAAATTAATTTTCGCAACACGTCAAATTTGAGAAGAACACATTAGGCAAGGGTAAATTTGTTTAAAATATCATAATATTATAATACATTATTTTATTTTTTCCTTATGGTTAAAAATCTCATATTAACATTTCAAATAAAGAAAACTAAAAACGCAATGAATAATAATTATTGTTTTGAAAAGAAAATAAGAAAAAATATCTAACTTACCATACTTATTCGAAATGTTGGCCGTTTTTATTAATACATTTTTGACACTTTTTTAACACAGTATTGATGACCCTGCGAAGCGTGTTGCCATTTATGCTCGTAAATACATTCCTCACTCTCTCTTCTAATTCTTGTACAGATTCCGGGGGTTCAAACTCATATACTTCATTTTTTACATAACCACATAAATAAAAATCGAGAGGAGTTAAATCAGGGGATCTAGCAGGCCAATTAACTGGTCCGCCGTTTGAAATTAATTTGTCATCAAATATCTGTCTTAAGAGAGTTTGAACTTCCCGAACATTATGTACGGGACAACCGTCTTGTTGAAACCAAATATTATTCAATTGATCTTGAGGAACTCTTGCTCTAATTGCCGGTAATATTTGATCTTCTAACAGCTCCAAGTATCTTTGGCCATTCAACGTATTATTATAAAAGAATGGTCCTATAAGTCTGTTGTCTAAAATGTAAGGAGAAAAGTAAAGCTGGGTTACTTAATACCTGCTATGTATTTAGCAAGCTAGGTGACATTACTTACCATACATACCACACCATACATTAAAACCAAATCGGGTTTGCAGTCTTCGTTGAGCCAATTGGTGAGGATTTTCTGTTGCCCAAAAATGATGGTTATGTCTACTAAATACCCCGCAGTTGGTAAAATGTGATTCATCGGTCCAAATTACAAGACGACTGAAATCATGATTTTGTTCGCATTGATTCACATACCAATTTGAAAACTGCATTCTTCTTGGATAATCCGTTTCTCGTAAACCCTGAACTATAGTTGGCTTGTATGGTCGATATTTATTTTCCTTAAGGACTCTTTGTATGGTACTTCGCGGGGTTGGTAAGTCTCTTGCCGACGCTCTTGTAGATGATGTCGGAGCGGCATTAAAATAGGCTCTGACATTTTCGTCACGCTCGTTATTACCTGCTTTTTCGTAACTCTTAGGCCGCGGTTTTTCAAAACTTCCATGGTTTCTCAGGTTCATAACAATCTTTGGAAAAAGTCTGACACTTGGCTGCGGTCTTTCAGGAAAATTTTCAAAATACCTTTCTAATGCAAGGTTTGCATTTCTGTTGCAATGAATGTAACATTCTAGCAAATCAAAATTTTCTTCGTGAGAAAAACGCAATGCCATTTTCTTTTAAATTCAGAATACACAAATAAATCGTTATTATTAGATAATAATAATAAAAACTATTATACTTTTACTCGTTCTGACAAGTAATATTTTTGTTTCATTTTCAAACGGTAGTGGTTGGTCATAGGCTACTGGATTTTATTTTTGATTCATAGGTTATTGTAATATTGTTGATTGAAACAATGCAAGCAGTGTTTTGTGAATACTACAAAATGTAAACCTTTTAATTGGTATTCAATTTAGGGAGTTATAGTGCAGTTGTCAAATTTGACGTGTTGCGAAAATTAATTTTCTTTATTTTTCAAGTCAATTTCATTTATTTTCCAACAAATAATACATCGTTGAAAAGCTGACGTCATAAGCTACCTTTTAAGTATAAAATACAATATGGCGCCCATAAGAAAAAATGAACCTGATGATGGTATAAAATAACTGAAACGTCGTGTTCAAAATTAAATTGCAGAACTGAAATCTACTTAAAAAGTTGCTTTAAAAATGTTTTTACAGATTGCCAAAATAGTGAATAATAAGAAATCTACAGCATATTTTCGAAAATACATCTTTTTGGTTTTTTCAACATATTTCAAAAACCAACAAAAATAGGGCCGCGTACTAAACGGTTTTCAGTTAGAAATATAATTGTCAAAAACTTTCCCCATTTAACCGTTTCTCTATCTTCTATAGTTTCCAAGATCCCCATACATGTAGGCCCAATTTGGGCCACACTGTATATGGAAATAATATTTTTTTTAATAGTCAAATTAATATGCTTAAATGGTTTAAATATAGAGCATATTTAAATATAATATATTTTTATTGAGTAGTATATATATATAGCATTTCTCGCAGCTTTGCTACGCCATAGCCGTTACCAAAGAATTATAACTATGCTGCTATGAACCAAGGAACGGGATGACATTTGCCCTTTCCGTGTGTATTCTTACTTGATCACGAATATCGTCAAGTCAAAAGTTAACCGGTCAACTTTTACTGTGGCAACTTATTTTCGAAAGTTTTATTTTATAAATCACTGTATAAACGGAACGTGCGACACATGTCAGTGAAAAAACTTTTTTTGCCGCCACGGTGATTTCATAATTTCGTGTTCTGCGTGTTCTTTATTGTAACTTGTTAAAAAGAAGTTTTATTTTGCCAGGAAAATTGCCTACGCTAGTAAACTTTCTTGTTATTGAGCCCTGCCTGTGTCGTTTGGAGGAAACCCACAATTTAACACAAACACGAATAAATACTGGATTAAAACAAAACCGTATATTATCCAAAATACTGCATTTCCATTGGCGGTTTGCATTTTGACTTCTGTAAGAATACCGGCTTGCCGGGTTTTTGCAGGAGTTTACCTCTCCGTTTCTGACTGATTTTTGTTAAACGGGCCAGGTGATGCATTTGATTGCCACGAGATGTCGCTTGAAGGCTACATCTGCCATTATTCAATGTATCTAGTAATTGCAAACAACTCTCTCTGTTACAAGTACGGTTCAATCAGGTTTCCAGAACTGCCTACATGGGCCTCTTCCAATCAAGAATGTCTTATGGCCTATTATTTTGGGGTAACTCAACTAACTGGCTGAGGGTATTTAAAATGCAGAATACGGCACTTAGAATCATGGGGAAAAAGAGACCTACAGACAGTTGTAGGCCTCTATTTAAAAGTTTTAAAATAATCACAATGCCTGGTCTTTACATTTATCAATGCCTGACCTTCATAAAATCTCAAAAGACTTCATTCCCTACGGTGAATAGCAGGCACGAGTACAATACCAGGCATGGTGACAATCTATTACAACTTCAGCATCGGCTTACCTTAACGCAAAAGAGCTACATTAATATTTCTAATAAGCTGTTTAACTCCTTGCCAGTTGATGTGCGGGTCTTGCCTCTTGCAAAGTTCAAAGAGTGTGTAAAGAATATACTTCTGAAGATCTGTCCATACTCAATAGATGAGATTTTTAATAATTTTAACTATTATCCATGTATTGTATAACAGTAATAATAAGTGTATCATTGTCTTCAATCTCTTGTACACTTATACATTTTGAGTTACGTATTCTTTTAAATTGTTTGTATGGTTCATGGAATTTTATATATACCCATTGTATTGTTTTAACTTATTTATTATTATAGTAATTTATTGTAATGTGTGGTGACGATGCTAAACATTTTCTTTTTTTATATGTATATAACAAATAAAGCATTTTATGATTGTTATTATTATTATTATAAAGTTTATTGTCTTTTAAAACTTTTTGAATTATTGTAGATTTTTGTACCACCTCTAAATGCTTAGCCCCGTTTTTCAAGAAAAGCAATGGATTTTCATTTACAGATTGCAATATCAAAACTGTACAGGCATCTTCCTCATTACATTGCTTCTTCTCTTTTTTAATGCCAATAACTGATCCTGTTCTTTGAAATTTTTTCACCAGTTTGTGTACACCAACTTTCGAAACGTACACGCCAGGAAATTTGCGTTGAAATTCCTCCACTACGTAGCGATAAGAGCACTGACCATTTCCATAGCATTGCACTATAAAAACTCTTTGTTCTACGGTCAGCATTTTCGCGAATATTTATTTTGACACTGACACTAACAACTACAACAACAGGTAATAATGTACGATATGAAAGTCCTAATATAAAAGTAGTAAAATGCGGACTTGCAAAAATGTTTAATTTTTATGTTTTTGCATTTTTAAGACTAAGTATAATAAGAATCAGTTTTCTCATCGTAATTCCTATTTTTTCGACAAAATTTTTTTTTATCAAGAATGATTTTTTTTCGTATCTTTCAATTTTTGGTCCATTTGTCCTCTTCTTAACCCCATCCGCGGAAACATACTGTATATCTATCCCCCACTGTTCATTATATACTAATTATTTCTTGCGGCCAATACAGAAATAACAAATCCAAATATCTTAGGTATCTATGAATCTAACGATCTCAAATTTTGAAATAATTAAACAATATACAGGTATTTCGGTTGAATTACAAACTTAGAAAATATTTTATATAGGGTGCCCAAAAATATGTTTCGTTTGATAATACGGTTATACCGGGTGTTGCATCGTCGAGCGGAACATAGTAATTTTAAATGGGGTCAATTATTGGCTTCCCTAATTATTTTAGAGAAAAATTCTATGTAGGTTTATTAAAGAGCACTAAAACCCACATTCAAAAGAATAACTTTAGATATTTTTGATGAGCCCGTTTACGGGTTATCGCCGATTTCTTTTTAACTATTTCTCCTTTTTATGGCCCCGTATTTGCGGGCAACAATCAAGGTAAAAGATGATGTCAAATAAAGTTGTCATTTTGAAATGTGTGCTTTATTGTTATAAAAACTCGTACATCGAAAATATTAGCCATGAATTACACTTCTGAAGAAAAAATATTGATGATTAAATGGTATTATCAAGGAAATAGTTATCAAACTGTGTCAGACATGTTTGCTGCTCTGTATCCGAATAGACCGATACCTGCAAAATCTACAGTCGAAAGGACTATCAAGAAATTTGAGACAAAAGGCACTGTCATAAATAACTGCAGATGTGAAGAAAGGCAGGGACAAAGAAGAGAAGCAAGAAATGATAGGGACTTGCAAGTTTTATTGTGCGTGGAAGAAAACGATGGGAAGATCAGCACAAGGAAACTTGAGGATGACATAGGATTAGATCACACCACAGCGCATTGAAACGACATAAATATTATTCATACAAATATGAAAAGCACCAAGAGCTAAGAGATAGGGACGAAATACGACGACAGGAGTTTTGTTTTGGTATGATGGAAAGAGCAAACATGGATAGGGAATTTTTAAAAAAACATTTGTTTCACTGACGAATGCACATTTACCTTAAACAATGAACCCAATGTTCAAAATTATCGGTATTGGAGCAAAGAAAACCAACACAGGTTTGTGGAAACAAGGACGCAATATCCACAAAAAGTTAATGTATGGGCTGGGATTTTCGGAGAAAATATTATCGGGCCATTATTTCTTACACGAAATTTAAATGCAGAATATTTTTTGGAACTACTTGAAGATCATATTTTACCTACTTTACATGATGCCGCCAGGGAAAATCAGGAAGTTTGGTACCAAATGGATGGCTGCCCGGCACATAGTACCCTGGTTGTATATTTAAACCGTGCTTTTAATGGAAATGTTATTGGCTTAAATCATACAGTAAATTGGCCAGCCAGGTCTCCTGATTTATCGCCAAATGATTTCTTTCTCTGGGGCCATTTAAAAAACAGGATATACAAAGATAAAAAATACCCAAATCTAGACGAGTTAAAAAATGCTATTTCTGCCGAATGCAATAGAATTTCAGTTTACCAACTAGCGAATGTAAGAAAAGAATTTTATGATCGCCTCGGTTATTGTCTAGCAGTCAATGGAGGAATATTTAAACATCTTCTTAAATCCTAAAGTTCTAACAATTTAATAGTACTTACCTATTAATTAGTAAAATATTGAAACATGTAAAATGTCATAATTAACGTTGTAATTGGATACTTTATTTTAGTTTTATTCAGATTAATTTGTACTCATAAATACACCTTTAATATTTTCGATGTACGAGTTTTTATAACAATAAAGCACACATTTCAAAATGACAACTTTATTTGACAGTCATCTTTTACCTTGACTGGTGCCCGCAAATACGGGGCCATAAAAAGGAGAAATAGTTAAAAAGAAATCGGCGATAACCCGTAAACGGGCTCATCAAAAATATCTAAAGTTATTCTTTTGAATGTGGGTTTTAGTGCTCTTTAATAAACCTAAATAGAATTTTTCTCTAAAATAATTAGGGAAGCCAAGACCCCATTTAAAATTACATGGGATTTCCTATATCCCGCTCGACGATGCAACACCCGGTATAGGCAGTTTAATGGCTAATGCGAAGTACTTTTTAAAATATTGTTAGTGAAGGTTTTGTTTTGGAGATAAATACAATTTTATCAAACTCTGATATGGGCAAAATAAAAATGTCATTTATTTTTTTATTATTCTTTTTCTCGAGAACGTTTGCTTTTAGCCACTTCTACCAGTACGCAATAATAGAAAAATGAAGTATTTTGCTTAAAAATAAAATACCAGTAATATGTAAAAGTTTAGAGACTTCTCAAAAGAGTAAAAAGACATGTAGGTGGCGCCAAGCGGAAGCCATACTAACATCAAATTCGAATTTCGCATTTCATGAACCCCCAGATACCAATTTTAGTTCAAATGTCGCCATTAGTTCAAAAATTATTTGGAAAAAACAAAAATTAAATAAATCTTTAACACCATCAGAAACAAAGCATTTCCGGACCGGAATATTTTTAAGCAGGAAAGCACATTCCGAAGTTGTTTGCAACATTAATGCCTTACCCTGTATATTTCAAATATTTGAAGAAATAAAGCGATCCTAAAAGTCCTATCTCATTATGATTTTGTACATATCACTAGGAGTAAACGTCCTAACGGACAAAAGTCAAGCTTAGAAGAATATTATTATTTTACAAATAAATCCACCCAGCTGTACTCCTGTTCAGTCAAATTTCATCAATCTACAACATTTAAACCATAAATAAATGCAAAATCGCTTATTATATCTGATCTCATTTTGTCAAATATAACGTTTTAGTTCAGCGAGGCAGTATTGGATTTAATTATTTCCTTAAAAATGCAATTCAAAGCTTTTATTGCCACCTCAGGCGTACCGCAAGGAAGTAGTTTGGGTCCTCTGCTGTTTCTCTGTTTTATTGACACTTTGCCTCAGTGCCTCTCTGACTCTATGGGGCTTCTGTTTGCAGATGATTTTAAGCTCTGTAGACTTGTCAAGACACAGGGAGACTGTGATTTGCTGCAGCGGGATTTGGATAGGTGTACTGCATGGTTTGATGATAGTAAAATGTCTTTAAATGTGAAAAAGTGATCTGTTATCTCTTTCACTAGGAAAATAAATCCAATCCTAAACCAGTATCAAATTGGCACATTTACCCTGAAACGAACCAGTGAGGTTAAAGACCTGGGAATTTTGTTTCAGTCTAATTTGAGGTTTAATAAGCATTTTTCAAGCATAACGAAAAAGGCATTTAAATCGTTGGGTTTTCTCATTAGAAACAGTAAACATTTTAAAATCTCCACTATAGTAAGACTATACAATGCAATACATTACAATACAATTTAGTATGCTTCTCAAATATGGATGCCTTCTGAATCTGTACATATAGATCAAATAGAGAAAGTCCAAAAAAAAATGTCTGCGCTATCTTTATGTTGTGAATAATAACTCTTATCCATACATGATATCATATAAAAGTATGCTTGACAGTTTTTCATTTAATACTCTTTTAGACAGAAGAAAAATACAGGCTGTGATATTTTTATACAATATACTAAATAACTTAAATTATAAAAACTGTAACTTAGTCAATTATGTTCGACTAAATGTATCAAAGATTAACCTTAGACTTGCGCATAATCAAAAATTTTTTAATGCAGATCCTAATAACAACTTATCTTCTTTCAACCGTATGATGGCTGCTACTAATGAGCTTCTCAGTCAGGTCCGGATAGATATTTTAAACACATCTCTTAGAGATTTAAAAGCTTTACTCTAACGTATTGTATAACTTTGTATGTGATACCAATAGTCTTAGACAGTTTGAAACCCCTATACACTTCTTTAGTGTTTTTCTTTGTTATTTTTGTGTTTGATATTTTATTTCTGTTTAAAATTTAGTTTAGGGCTTATCTATTCAGTAGTAGATTCTTACCTTTGCATGTAATTACCAACTTTATGGTGTTTGTAAAGTATTGCAATAAATAAAAAATAAAAAAAATTCTTCAAACAGAACATGAAACGAATTAGCAATAACCAAATTATAACAAATAAAATGTTATTCTCAGATAAAAGTAGTTTATATTTGTTTTGTTTGCACAAACTAGCATGCCTGTTTATCTACGTTTCATTTTATTCTTTATTACACACAAAATCCGCAGACTAAGGTGTGGCATAAGTTTAAGCACTTCATCAACTTTGAAAGTTTGTAAACTTCACAGGTTTTAAGTAATTTATTATGCGCATATTTCATACACTTGTGACTGCCATTAAAAATTTCATTAGGGAAATTATAATGTTTCCTAGAAACTTATTTGTGCATAATTACATGCATTTTAGGAACGTGTGTACTATTAACATGAGCACTAACAACAAAAATTAAAATATATATACTTATACAAAATATAACAAATTTTATCTGAATATGAAAATTAACGTACTCTTTTTTGGATTCTTATCGGGTTCAGATTTTTTCCACCCTAAGAAATTAAATAAATGAATTCATGGCGCATACTTCTATTGCTTACTTAGGTGCCCCAAAAACAGTTCTTGTGCTTATAATATAATATAATAGGTACTATTTGAATCATGCTAAAATAAAATAAAAGATTATTGTTTTGGTAAACTTGCCCCACTCGACCTCATTAATTTATCCCACCCTTCTTAATTAGAGGTTGTTGACAAATAAATAATAAAACCTAATGGTTTTGCCTCATTAAACTAATTCGAATTTTACTTAAAAATTAATAGGTATATTATCTGAACTTTCCTGAACGAATAATACAATATTCGCTATCTCCAATGATTTCATATCAAAAAATCCAATTTAAGGTCATATGATTCGCATTTCCTTGGCTTTTCACAATTTGTTTGTGTATGATATTCATTTCTATTTCTATGTAATGCTACAAAAAATAATTCATTAACGTCTTCTAAAGGGTATTGACTGACTAATACTCTCACATATTCTAGTTCTAAGATAGCCACAAAACTTTAAAAGCTAAAAATCTCTGGTAGTCTATTTGATACTAAAATTGATTTGTGAAGTAGGCTATAACAGTCGTAGCAATCGTTTCAGGTACTAGTTGCATAATAATTAAAGGGCACAGGGGAAGAACAAGCGGAGTCCAAAAAAGATAATTTTACAGGAGAAGGAAAATAAACTTTAAAACGATGAAAATTGGATACCTTTTAAATTTTCCCTAAGATTTTCTTTTTAACCTTTCCTTTAATGCTTAATATTTTTATCCTTAAATGCAGCAATTTTTAATTGGAAGAACTAATTGTTTATTTAAATACTTACTAAACTAAGTTGCTTTTTCCCCTGAATTACAAAACACAAAAGATTTTTTAGTAACTTTTTATTATTTTATGTTTTATTATGAAATTATCATATAGAGTAAATTAAAGAACTTTCAAAAATCGCTTAGGTTATCGGAAACATCATCATCTTGCTCTACGGAGGGCAGGGCAGGCAGGCTGAGCTGATTAGAAGCAAAAAGGGGACTGTAGTACTCCTTAGATCCCTCATCATCACAGAACCTCATCAGAATTTTGAGGTCTTTACATTTCTTTTTGGGCAGAGGAATAGCCTTGTGGTAGAGATTATCAGGTTCTTGAAGATCTGGTAGGTTTGATTTTTTTTTCTTTTGGTTCTTTCGATACTCTTTAACCAAGGCTAACGCGATTGCTTCATTTTAGGTTTTCCTATGGCCAATGGTTTTAGACTTGGATTGATAGAAAATCAGTTGTTTCACTGGCTTATAGCAAAACGAAGCTTCTCCATGTACAACTTGGAGCACAAAAATTATCCCCAGATTTTAAACGTGCCTTGTTAACATGAGACTACAACAAATGGGCTCGGTTTAACCCTGATCGCCTCAATGACTTGTCTCCAGGTATCGAGTGTTTCAGCTTTTGCACTCTTAGGGATCAAACCCATGTTTTTATCCGGCTTCATGAAAGAATGACCACGCACTGGATAGGTAATTGTCACAGTTTCAAATCTTTTCAGTTCAACCGTTACGTAGTGGATAAATTGAATGATTGTATGATTTTATGTTTTGCACTCCACGTGAGTCAGCAAATACGTAAAGCTTTTGAACACCTGGATGTAGATGCTCTGCAAAAAAAGTTATGAAGCATTTAGGCAACGTCATCTGACCCCTTTCTTGCTATAGTTTGGTCATAGTTGTACATGATTAAAGAACTGTTTCATAAAACATGTACATTAAAAATGTAGAATGAGAGCTCTCTTCTGAAATCTACCTCAGCCGAGGTTATGTTGGGTGTAGGAAGATTTTTCCCAAAGTCTATAGCAATAGCGTCAACGGTTGGTGATTGCTGAGCTATTCTTTTGGTACGTCTCTTCTTTTCATAAAACCAATCTGTTTGTTTCAAGTGCAGTGTCTTTTCAGTTCCAAGTTTTCTATGATCATCGTGTAACTTGGATTTTATCTCATCACTTGTAGTGCTTAAAAATTTTCTGTTCATCACACTAACAGTACGTTTTAGTCTGACGATAACCGAAAGCGACGTTAAACTCTGACAGAAAAATATGTCTAAATGTTTCTTAAGAGATTTCAATTCGGGGATGTTTGTTTAAGTTCAAGAAGCTTCTTGACATTCATTTCTTCTGGAAGATAAACTTTTCGGGAATCCTTCAAGCTGTAATGTGCTTTACGTTTCTTTAATGAAGCAAAAAATTGTATTAATGATTCACGAGTTTGTTAAGCGAGCTTAACTATTAGTATGTTTTCGTCTTCCATCAATTGAAGACTTGCCGCTTTTTCTTAAAGATGTTTTTATTGTATGTAGCAGGAAAGGTTTAATTCCAAACAGTGACTGAAACCTTTTAAAGCACACGGTGCTATTGCACTACCATCCCTGGTCACTCTGACCTTGTAGCTATAAGAACTTTTATTTAATCTAGCATCTTCCTCATTTTTCCATATTCTTCGTCGCTACACAGGTTTTAATGAAATAAGGCTCAATAAATAACTGTTCTGTGCATTGATACCATTTTTACGTCCAATATCATTGAATTGTCTTAATAAATCACTTCATTCAGCAACAGAAATATGCGTAAAACACTTATACCTTTTATAGTGGCAGTCAGGTCCAGTTTCGAATGTTGAAGCTCTTAGTTTCTTGGCAACATCTTTAGGGCGACCGAATCTCTTGAGCTTTATTGTTGATTTTTCATCACCAGCACAAACATTTTCGTCACTTGAATCACTTACAGGCGGTTGTAAACCATCATCTGGCATTTTTGACGTAATCTATAATCTATAATATAAACATAATAAAACTGTTAAAATACCGACAAGAAATAACCAATCTCTGGCACTAGATGCCAACAAGAAATGCAATAAAATCTTTGAAATCGTTAACCGTTTCTTATTTACTTATTGGACTAGGTTGGTTATTCCCCTGTTCCAGCTGGACTCTGTTAGTTTATTCTCAGTGATATATATTTAAAACCTACTATAACGTATGAGTTAGTTAATTGTTTCCCTTTGCGATTTGCCATATTTAATTCCAAAGCCAATAGAATATATAATCTCGCTTTTAAAGTTTTTGGACTCTGTTGGTTTTTCCCCTGTGCCCTTAAATTGGTAATTGATAATATCTTGTCTTGTTAATACAATAATAATATTAATCCTTTGAATAAGTGTAGATTTTTTTATATATTATTTTTGGTACATCTTGAAACGATATAGAACAAATATCGCAATTTTGTGTGGTCATATGTCAAATATAATTTTGTGTAAATAAAACTGGAGAAAAATTGTTTTTTGGGGATCAATTAAATCCATATATAAACTGTCGATTGAGCAAATTTGAAAACAAAACAAGGCGTTCGCTATAAGCTCATCTTTGTTTCCATACATCTTTCATTATCTTTTATTTTGATTTTTAAATTAAGGTCAAAACTTTGCCCAATATAAAACAGTAATAAAGATTATCGTAATCGTCATTACGTCAAGGTAATTGCCAGTTAGAAGAGATATATCTTCTGCTATACAAACTTATTTATTTTATGGCTACAGCGCTATTTCTACTATGTAGATGCTACGTGAGGAAAATAACTTTTGGGCTTAAGGTTGTAAAAGTATTTCAATATCAGACAAAGTAAAATCTTGTTTTGTTACCATGTTTTCGTCTAACAAAGTATAATATGCCGCATTTAATAGTTTTATAGCCAGCTTTGCTGTTTCGTTTACCCATCAACTCCCAGCACTTATCTGTATACCCTAAAACAATAATTACAACTCAAAAACAAAAGTCTTTTCATGCAAGTTAAAATAGAATACTGTTTTGCTACTAAGTTTTCGTCTAACAGTGCAAGTAGGTATGTATGTATAATAACTTTGTAGGATTTATTTGTTCTAAGGTAAATAGTCATAGAGCCAGCTTTGCTCTTTCCATTTCTCATCTACTTCCAGCACTACAACTATGGTCTTTACTTAAGGATTTGCTGCAAGATTAACTGCATTTAAATTGTAAACCATACAGGGCTTTCATTTCAAAACGAACCACACTAAATATTTCTTGATTTTAATATCAAGTGGAACTTTTATTATACATTTCATATAATTTTACTATTGACCTCCAAACCTCCAGCCAACCTTACTTTAAAATATCAAATGGCAGTATCCATCGAGTGTAAACATCGTTGCAAAATGCATTAAATTACCTATCAAAACGTGCAAAGAAAAGTGATATAGGGTAATCCGCTTGCAAGTTAGGTGGAAAAATGTAATAGTAATGCAACTAATTTATTTAGTTGGAATAAATTATTTTTTCCACTACTAACCTATAACATCGCCATTATTCACCGATTGTTAACGTTAGAAATCGTTTTTCTCTACCTTATAAGTTATTATTGACCATGGTCAATAATAAGGCATTGAAATCCATTATTGACCGATCTTTAAGAATCTATTTGAAGGCAGGTAACTTGATTTTTTGATTCTACAACGTGAATTCATAAACATGAATGTGGTTAGGCAAGCAGATAATTAAATTTGAAAAAATAGTCCATATTTTCAGTGGAGTCAATGTAATATGAAATAAAACAATGCAGTCTTCCTCCACAGTTTAATTGTTAACATAAAAGTTATTAGATTCCCGACATGTTTCGAGCACTTAAGTACTCATCTTCAGGGGATACTGAAAGGATAATATAAATTTGAGAACGAAAAGAATAAGATAAAGAAGGACTTACCCAACATCGAGTTTAACATCGAAATAATAATTTATTTGAGACAACTTATTATTTCGATGTTAAACTCGATGTTGGGTAAGTCCTTCTTTATCTTATTCTTTTCATTCTCAAATTTATATTATCCTTTCAGTATCCCCTAAAGATGAGTACTTAAGTGCTCGAAACATGTCGGGAACCTAATAACTTTTATGTTAACAATTAAACTGTGGAGGAAGACTGCATTGTTTTATTTCATATAACCAGATAATTATCAATAAATATTAGATTACTTGATATTGTAAAATATCGATACAATCAACATTTTTTCTGCTTCCATCCTTAATTCTGGAGGTGTACACATAATAATATTACTAACATTTTCTTCGCTGATTTTTTAAAAAAACGGAAAACTCGTGAAATCTGATGACATAAATGAACAAAAATTGACATTAACAAAGCCACTCGACAAAACAACAAAATATTTTCCAAAGCGCAGGTAACTTGATTAAAAAATATACTTTTACCTACCTATCATTTTTGATAATTATTAATACTATAAAGATAAATGTCTTATAAAAGTTTATATTAGTGGAAAAAATATTATATTAACCACGGTTTAGACAGCTTATAGCCCGCGCGTCTTAAATCCTTCGTCGCCCCGCTCCTCGTGATTTAAACTTGCCGCTCGGGCAATAATGATGGTTGTCTAGACCTTGGTTAATAATATACTATTAAGAAGTGTTTAAACTGTAGGCCATTATTGGCAAGACATTATTAATAGCTATTTATACAACAAGATACGAGATAAGGGCCATCAGAGTGACTAAAAGACATTGTTTCGTAACGAATGGTATCAATATTTTTTCTACGTGCGTTTCATAATAAAAAACTTAATTTATTTTACCAAACATTTTATTACCTGTGTTTCATTGTCAAAAAAAAATTGGAAAGAATTTTTTTCTCAAAAACTGCGGCAAATATTAAGTAAAAAATGAGTGATTTAGAAGACTCAGACATTGAAAATGCCACAAATGAGGCAACAGTAAACCTTGTTCCCCAAAAATCAAGGAGTT
Organism: Polydrusus tereticollis; assembly: GCA_963920685.1. Classification (NCBI taxonomy): domain Eukaryota; kingdom Metazoa; phylum Arthropoda; class Insecta; order Coleoptera; family Curculionidae; genus Polydrusus; species Polydrusus tereticollis. Next base: position 28,631,338 of record OY987332.1, on the reverse strand, counting down.
TGTATGAGGGTACATACGAAAAATTCAAAAACTGGTGTGAAGAAAAACAGGTAAAAACTTAACAGAAAAAGTCGTTTTCGCATATTCTTCACGATTATCCGATGCCTATAAGCCATTAACTTTGTGGAGTACTTACTCAATGCTTCGAACGATGGTTTATTTAAATAAAAATGTTGATATAAAGACATATACAAACCTAATCGCATTTTTGAGAAGGAAATCTACGGGGTATAAGCCCAAAAAGTCGAAAGTATTTTCCAAGGAAAAAATAGAAAGATTTGTCAAAGAAGCAGACGATAAGAACTATTTATTGGACAAAATCATTCTTATTGTGGGAATCTCAGGCGCATGTCACAGAGAAGAACTCACATATTTAAAGATGAATAATATCGAAATTTCGGAGTCTTTAATTAAAATAACCATTCCAAACACTAATACAAATGTTGCAAGAAGCTTTGTAATTAGCGAAGGCTCTATTGACGACATCAACTTCTTGAATATTGTCTGAAACTACGCTCAATTACGTTCAGCACCCATAACCCATGAAAGATTTTTAATCACGTACAGAACTTCCAAATGTTCCAGACTTCCAGTGGGCATTAATACCATTGGAGCAACACCAAAGAAAACTGCTGAGTTCTTGGGGCTTCCAAAGGCAAATGATTATACAGGCCACTGCTTTCGAAGATCTTCAGCAACTTTTTAGCGGACTCTGGAGCGGATATATTGATGCTAAAGCGATATGGAGCTTGGCGGTCAAATGCCGTGGCTGAGGGGTATATAGACGATTCTTTAGAAAACAAAAGAAAAATTTCCGAAAAAATTCTTGATGAAAAATCTTTGGACGCTAACAAAAAACGTGTTTAATCTAATGAATCAGAATGTTCTACCAGCTCTACTAGTGGCATGGGTTTAATTGATATTGCTGTTGCAGATTTATTTTCTATTTCTAGTTCAAATTCCTTATCTATTTTAAAAAGATAAATATTTCAATGCACTGTTTTTAGGTTACCCAAGCATTTATTTTAATAATATAAGTAAATGTACTTTTAATATTTATAATAAATAGGTAAAATTATAGTCTGTGTTTAGTTTTTAATTGTAAATATTTACTTTTAGGCAAAGCGTGCTTAAAAATCTTTTACGCACGCCGTGCCTTAAAGGAGGTCATTTAAAAATCAGAACGAGAATCAAAAAGGGGTTATTATAAAACGTCAGTAGAAAAAGTCTATTTTGAAATTCCACTCAGACTTTGAGGAAAATTTGTCTGGTAGTGCGATTGCATTCCAGTGATATTCTACTTTTGAGGTCCTCCATACGTTCTATAAACTGTGTTTTCAAATGGTCCAAAGAGAAAAATCTTGAGGAGTCAAATCGGGAGATCTTGCTGGCCACTTTATTGCACCTCGTCTGTAAATCCATTTAACAGGGAGCCGTCGGTTCAGACACCCTCTTAATGGTAGTGCGTAGCGGGAACGGGCTTCATCTTGCTGAAAATGCAAATAATATTTCCTGAGTTTCAGGGTGCCATTTTCCACCACTTGATTTGTCAAAGAGTGTATAAATAATTGTAAAAAGAGGATCTATCATATTTTCTAACAGATTCAATGGTAGCAGGAGGGAGGTACTACCCCCGCCCTAGGATTTAATAAATTAAAAAATTATAATACAAGGAAAATCTCTTTGTAAAAATTTGGGCGTGGTTCAACAAAATTTTTGCCAGCGGCGCCTATACATCTTGACAAATAGTAGGGTTTTTATATTCAATCAACGAGGGAACATATTTTTCTTAAAATTAACACAAATGGTAGATGTTGGCTTACCCGACATCGCCGGGTGAAATATCATCGCATCGACTTAGGTGGCGTAAAGTTGCTATTTGATCTAAGGTTTCGTCGCTGTGCCGATGTCTCCGGTTTCCAGAGTGGGAAATATAGAAAATGCTGTGATGATGGATCCAAGATCAAAATGCTCCGGAGTTAAACTCGGCCCCCGATCGGATCTCCGGTCCTGGCGCCTCATCAAGCAAAGTTGTCCCAACAGCCAGGCAGGTCCTTCGAATAACATTCAAAATACAAATGGCGTGACCACTGAAGTTCTTAAAACATATAAAATTACTTCTGCAGTATAAGAAGAATCACCTCAAATATCAATGCAGTTCATCGGCATCGACAATCGACCAAACCTCATGTACTCGCAGTAACCAAAGTGAAAGTCAGATCATCGATTAGTACAGTGAGCTATTTATATCCTGGATACGACTTTCATCGTCGATTTAGGCGCCATTTTGGCCTGTGTCTCTTTGTCCGCAGTAATATTTCTTGTCAACGAGAGGTGACACTCGAGCGTAATGACGTTGATGTAAAGTGGCTTAAAATATCAACGAGTATTATATATACAATATCAAGAGAATTACCAATTTCATCTGCTAAGGCAGCCTCCCACAAGCTTGAAATACTTTTCCTAACTAAGAACCTTTATACAACCCAACAACTTTAGATGCTCTATAAAACCGAAATTCGACCATCGCTGAAATACTGTTCCCATATTTGGGGTTCTGCTCCTAAGCATACCCTAAGATTGCTGGATTCTATTTAAAGAAGAGCCATTCACTTGAGTGATAACCGCAGAGCCTTATTGAGGATTAATCATCCTGCAGTGCTATGTCTTCTCATGATAATAATCTTAACTAAAAATGTCAAATTTTGGACTTGAACGGTTGTCGAACTCATAGATTCAATTAAACTTTGCCCTCGCTATTAAAATTGACTTGTTTTTTGTCAAATCCTATTTCCCTCGAAATCAGGAGACATTTTAGGGGGTTTGTTTTGAAATGGTTGGGTTGAATCAAAAAACAAATTTTGAGAATAGAGCGGCAACAAAGTTCGTCAAATTGTAGTATGTAGATATTGATTTTTTTGAGAATCATAGCATAAAGGTTATACGACTCACGTTTGTAACAATGAGCTATACAAAAACTTTAACCTGTGTCTTCACAAGTCGACTGGTGCAAATTTGCTTTACAGTTGGAAAATAAAATCCTTTTTGAATTTTACTGCATTATCATTTATTAGTGAATAATTACTCCTCCAGTATCTACCCTAGCATGGGTATAACATACAAATAACTTTTAACTTAGATGCTTTAATCACTCACTTAGTGGTAATTCAACTTTATATACTTTCACATAACCTTTTAACACTGTCAACATACTCTTACTTGACTATTTTAACAACTTTTAGTACCTTTCTACGTAAAGCTTTTCTCTTTACGGAGCGACAACCTATCTATTTGAAAATCAGTGTGACACTTGTCAACAACAACAAACTTTTACGTGACGGCTTTATCCAAACACGGAGCGCTTCCTATCTCTTTAGACTCTCGAATGACACTGGTTTGTTTACAAAACAAACAGCATATATATCACCGTATCCAAACACCTTGACCAATCAGGTCTTAATACATTGAAAATCAACATGGCCTCGTCCCAGGTCACGTCACTGTTGTTTGCCAATAAGAATCGAGACTCGTTGTTACTATGCACGTGGCGTATGTCGTACTTAAATTTGTGTTTTAGAGAATATTTATAAAATAGCAGACAGTTTTTTATACATAAGGATTTAACTTGAACATATATGTTATGGGTTTGTACACCGTTGCCACCACTTTGATATGTGGTGTTGCCATTTATATTGCATATGATTTTAATGTATTTTTCTCTGTTTTTTATCGTTTAGTTGTTAAAGAAAAACATAGTCATTTAGCACGAATGAGACGTTGTCGCTTGGTTTAGTATTACTTTACATTATATTTCCTAGAATTGAGTTTCACGCTTTTACTTTAATTTTGTACTGGGTCACGACAGAAATACGACGTCTGTCCCAAACAAAGGTACATTTTTAATAAGTTTGTGTAATTTACATCTCAATAAATTAAGCAACATTCTAAAAGAAGTAAGATTGAAACATTGTAAATTGCTTAAAGTAAGTATTTTAGAATTTACGCTAATATTGTAATTCAATGCTATTCTTATTTTTTATTAATCACCGTAATTAACCCCTCATCTTCTTTGATGCCATAAGTTGATTTTTTATAACCCTTTTTTTAAATCAATGGTTGAAAAAAATAGGATATGACACGCCATCCAATTTATAAAAGTTTCTTTGCAATTCCAGTACACCGAAAATGTTAAATATCATTCGGTAAAAAAATCTGCTATTACATTAAAAACATTCTGGTTTTCTCGTTGTGAAACGCCTTTAAAGGTACGTTAAATTTATTGCCTCCAGTCATGGCACACCTGGGAAAAAGATTTACGACCAAAGGAAATATTATTTAAAAAATGTTCTCTCAAGAAATAGGTACTTTTAACTTTGTGGTCGGTATAAGGCTATTACACTTTAGGGAGCCATTTATTGGAAGTAAAGGATCATAAATGGTGATAGAATGTGTGTAAAAGAGAAAAACTATTGCATGCTTTCAAAAAATGTATTGCAATACAGCTATAATGATCTTCCAAACAAAATTGGCTCGGAATACCGACGACGCATTTTTTTTAACGTTGGCATAAAATTGTAGTTGTAATTATTTCCTATTCAGCTACAAACAATATAATAATATAATAAAAATTAAACACAACTGTTAAAAAAACTCACGGGAATAGGAACTTAATAATACATAGTAGCAAAAAACACTCAATTCTCATCAACAATGTTATTGTTTTTGAGTTGTCTGCCTACAGAATTTTCTATTGATATAATTGCTAGCTTTGACAATCTTTCTTGACCCATAGTCGACCTTATATATCATGTTTCAATAAGTTTCAACTATCTTTTAATCTCATCACATGATGCAGTTGTAACTAGTAGAGGATGGTATGTTTAATGCGACCAAAGCCTTGCATAAGTCTTTTTGAAAAATTTCCTTTTCAGATTTCGATTTTTGTCCAACGTTTTGAAATGCGTTTTTTCCACTCAGCTGAACTGGCTCAGATTTTATTTTTTGTAACTTTGATTTATGTAGCGGTGTTTCCAAATGTTGATCGATTTGAAACTTCTTTTCACAAACAATAATTTTTGCACAAGCTTTACATAAGACTTTGTCTCCACTAAACTCTAACTCTGGGAAATTTTTAAAGGAAGTAATAAATGCTGGATTTTGGTTTCATGGACCAGAGTTCTTGCTAAATAACGATTTAAGTTTAAATTTGTGTAATGAGCAAATAAATATAACAAATATTCCGGAGCAGAAGAAAATAGTTCTTGTTGCTAATGTACGAGCAGAGCCTGCGGATTTTTGGATAAATTACTTTTTACGGTTTTCTAATTTTTCGCATTTGTTGCACTCAATAGCGTTTATTCTCCGATTTATGGGCAATTGTAGAAATAAAGATAAAATTCAAAATAAAATTATAACAGTTAACGAGATTGGTAACCCAGATAGCACACATCAATCCACATCCATTGAATGTCCACATTTGGACATACTGGATGTCCATAGGATATCCAAAAATTATCCAAAGGGTATCCAATGGACATCCATTGGATAGTCAAATGACCCACTCATGGATATCCATTTGGAATCCAATATATGTCCAGTAATGTTGTAGCATTTTTAATTTTTAAACGCTAAATTATTAACAATTATTCATATTCCCAAAGTCCAGCGCATTCACCCTACAATAGTTTAATAGGTAGTACCAGTTATGGGCGTTGCAGATAATAAGTGACGGGTGGACGTTCGCGCAGTACCATGGTGAGGTACGATTTAGCTCCCCGCGGAATTGGTGTGGATTCTTTGTCGAGCATCGGAGAATCACGTTCATTTTTAATGCTCGAAGTTTTTTTGAGAGTTTTTTGGCACCATGTAAAGGTACTTTCGGGAACACTTCCCATAATTTTAAGTGGATTTTTAGTATAAATGTCCAGATATTGTTTTTGCCGTGTTGTGAATCCGAAATGGTGGTAGTGCACCCTCAGTAAAGAGGTAAGATGTCCTAATGTTTGAGTTTTTAGAACTTTTTGGTTATTTTCGTTGTTACTTGCAGGGTTTCACGCTAGGTTTAATAACTAGGCGTTATTGTGCCTGTGGTTTTGGACCCATTTAGAATTGTTCATCTCAGGGACTAGTTCAATCCAGGAACTTAGTAAAGCTCCCTTCAGTTTCATCAATGGACTCCCATAGGTCTGCAATCAGCTGCGTTGCAAGACCCGGTTCCTAGACGGAGTCATGTGGTAAGGCTACCAACACCGTTGCCGTCCAGAAGCTGTTGTTCCAGCCAAAGCATCAATGGACCTAAGGCCAGTTCTTTCCGTTATTATTTCTTAACGATTTTACAATACACCGTAACCATTTTACTTCACTTACTTAATCATTTTTTATAAGGGTGCATAAGCGGGATGTTGCCCGTGTCGACATCTCGAAGTAATCATTTTTCATTTAATAATCTAGCAATGTAAGCAAGTCTTCTGATCGTTCCTCATTACCTACGTTTTTTTAATTTTTTCGGTAATATGATTGTATATAAATGTACATAAAAGGACTATATCTTTGGCCAAAGAATATACTAGGTACTTAGCGTCGAATTTTTTTTAGCTTCAATGCATAACTTTTAAGTTACTTTTACATCAGAATACGTTGCATTTTTAAATCTCAATTAATACAGAAATACTTAATAATCATACTTAAACCGCAATCGTCTCAGGATAATGATAATGTTATGTTCGCCTTTTTTTTGTACATAATTAACCCCCCTTAACGTCACTAATTTACTTACTATTAAAGACTGATTGAAAGCTATCCCAATGTTTAAGATTTATTTTAATTTTCACCACCTCACCTTATAGAGCTCATTTCCCAGTTTGAAGCTCTATCTACTCTATTAACAAAAAAAAAAACTGGGTGGCGCCCTACAAAAAAGTGTAAGTATTCCTAACCCAGGACCAACACCGCTCTCCGGTGAAAAGCTGCCGTCAGCGAGTGCTACTTTTTGGAAAAGCTTCAAGTTTCCCCAATTTGTAGTCACATAAAATAGCGCCCATTAACGCGGGGCCCGACTGCTTGCACTTTTCCAGAATTTTTCCTTACTTTTCTATTGAGATAGGCTTCAATCTAGTCGTCCTTTAATTATGTTTCAAGTTATCTAAAGTAGTATTGAGTGTATATTAGTGCACCCCATAAATTCCTTTTCAAAAACTACCCCGGATTGCGGAACAATTTTATTATTTTCTCTAATTCTGTTTTTCTGTCGCTTGCCTACCTGCGGACTGACAAACGTTATTAGGTTGGTTGATCTATTTTTTAAAAATAAAAAGGTCACCCTAAGTTATTAATCTAAGTAATTGGTTCAAATTATTTTTACCGAAAAGATAATATTATATTAATTTGGTTTAATAAAGAATAAAATTAAATAAAATACGTTTCCGAAATCAATAATTTCAGACGGCACAAGTCCGTGTTGAGACAAAAAAGAGTACCGAGTTTTTTATTTTAATGCAGATAAGGCGATCGAAGTCTTTAAGCGAAGCAGTATTTTGTATTATTTACAAGCTGTGCACCTTGGAACATTATTAAAACCATTTTCAAGCATTTATTTTTTAATAGTGAATTAAAATTTATTACCAGCGGGTTCGTTATTTTTGAAACTTTATCAAATTACTTAAGCCTAGTGTAGTCACATTAATTATTTCTCTTACAGGTGGTCCTAAAAATAGGGTTTCACTTGACTCACTATACCGGGTGGATATTTTGTAATATACCGGTTATTTCGAGATTTAATTTTTCTGCGTTTTTTTTATATTTTATTTTTTAAATATTTTCTATATTCCGGTGGTTGTCATACCTTCTGGCTGGTCGTTTCAAGTAATTTCCAAACCGAAGTTTCTTGTATTTTCCTAGTTTAATTTGGATATTTTTTTTGAAATATAATGGATCTTTCCTTCAGTTGCAATCATCTCCTCGATTACGAACTCGACTATGAGCTTGCAATACGTGCGGTAATTTCTAGCCGTAATGTAGGAGAAAAAAGAAAAATTTTGGGAAAACTTTTAAGAAAAGAGGTAGCTAGTGGTCGACCAGGTAGTCAGATAAACTCGGAAGCTTATGCATATGATTTTATATTAGAAGAACAAGCAATTAATCGTAGTATTCTTTCTATTTCGGATGCAATAACAGATTTTGAGGGAACCATCACTGATTCCGGTTTCTCGCGCATTAAATCCAGAATCAATCACCTTATCGGGCGCGTTAAGCGTATTATAATTCCTGACATTAATCAGGACGATATTGTTAAATTTAAAAACGAGTCGTATGCCTCATGTATTAAGTTGGAAGCAGACTTGGATGATAAAATTATTGTAGATCCGTCATCACCTGGAACTGCCTCTGTGTTCCCTCAGATGACCACCACTCCCATTGTTAACCTAAACCCAGTTATTTCCTGTTCTGCGAATAAACAACCAATATCGACATGGGGAATTAAATTTAATGGCGATCCTAAGAGGATATTTTATTTTCTGGAACGTGTAACGGACCTAGCGCAAGCGCGTGAAGCTACCGACGAGCAGTTATTTAATTCGGCCGTAGAATTTTTTATTGGGGACGCGTTTATTTGGTATCGAAGTATTAAGTCGACAGTCTCAACTTGGAATTCCTTAGTTCAACAATTAAAAAAAGATTTTTTATCGCCATTTGCTGATGACGAGACTTGGGAAGCGATCAGACAAAGAAGACAGAGGAAAAATGAATCGGTAACGATTTATGTTGCTCAATTAGAAAATCTTTTTAGTCGCTTAGCTGCTTGTCCTGCGGAGGTCACAAAATTAAAATATATTAGAAAAAATTTGTTACCTGAATATGTTAGTCAACTTGCCTTACAAACAGTTGATTCTGTGGCAACGTTACTCGCTCTGTGTAGAAAGCTTGAGGAAGCTTCCTATATTACCTCACGTAAATCTACGCAACAGATTTCTTATTTGGATAGTACTCATTCTTCAGGATCTAATCAGGGCAGTCATAAAATTTCCAAATTTAATAAGCCTAACCCTAGGACGAACTTATTTCAATCAGAGGTTGGGGACAACAGTCTAGATGTAATGGAGGAGAGCAAAAAAGATTTTGCTAATAAAAACAAAGTGGTTTGTTTTAACTGTCGTCTACCCAATCATACGTATAGTGTTTGTAGGGAGAAAAGAAAAACCTTTTGTTATAAATGTGGAGAACCAAATGTCAGAATTTCGTCGTGCCCAAGGTGTACAAAAAACTAATTTGCTCAATGTCTACTGGTGGTCGAGACATTGCCGCTTCTTATAACAGGGCCACTCATAAGTTTAGGCATAGTTTTTTCAATAAGGCGGATTGGACAGGTTGGCTAAATGTCGTTTCTAAGTTTTATAAAGTCAAGGCCGATAGAATTTCTGAAGCACTCCCCTTATTTTTAAATACAGAATCTGATAACAGGCCCTATCTTTTGGTTAAATTGTTTGATCAGGATATAGGTGTTTTATTTGATTCAGGGGCTAATTCCTCTATAGCAGGAGCAGAAGGACTAAAGATATTGAAACAGTTTAAAATTAAGATAAATCCAATCTCAGACCGAAATATTGTTACAGCTGATGGAGTTTCTCAAAAAATAAGCGGTGTTGCCGACTTGCCAATTTTTATCGATAATTCCTGCAAACTTATTAAAGTTTTAGTTGTTCCTTCAGTGACTCATTCTTTTATATTCGGGGCTGATTTCGCTAGAAGCTTTGGGTTACTGGTTGATTTTAAGAATAATAGTTGGCTAATTCGTTGTAACGATTTTAATATTAATACCACTTCAAAATTACCTAAAGATTCTCGTATTCCTAAACTTTGTACCTTGGACGACTTAACGCAAACTCAAAGATTAGAGGCCCAAAAAGTCTTGGATTCGTGTAGAGAAATTGATAGTAAGGATAAGTTGGGGAGGACCAATAAAATTAAACTTACTATCGATACCGGCGATAGTTTGCCGTTTAAGAAAAAACCCTATTTGCTTTCCCCTTATATGCAAGAAATTTTAAATAAAGAGTTAGACTCCATGATAAAATTGGGAGTTGTTGAGGAATCGCAAAGTCCATGGAGCTCTCCTACGTTACTCGTTAAAAAACCAAATGGTGAATATAGATTCTGCTTTGACGGGCGTTTTCTTAACAACTTGACTAAGCATGACAGCTTTCCCTTGCCTCATGTTAACCGTATTTTAAATAATTTACGTAATGCTAAGTTTATCTCTTCCATTGATTTGCGAAAAGCATTCTGGCAAATTCCGTTGGATGATGCTTCCAAGGAGAAAACTGCTTTTTCTGTAATCGGTCGTGGACAGTTCCAGTTTACCGTTGTACCTTTTGGCCTGTGCAATGCGGCGCAGACACAACAAAGACTAGTGGACTCAATTTTTGGCCCTAAGTATGAACCGCACATATTTTCGTACCTTGATGATATTTTGCTTTGTTCTCCTACATGGGAACATCATGTTGACTTATTAAACACTGCCAAGAAATTACTTACAGACGCAGGACTTACCATTAACCTTGAGAAATGTCAATTTTTTAAAACGTCTTTAAGATACTTAGGTTTCATAGTTGGTAACAATTCCTTAGCTACCGATCCTAGTAAGGTCGAGTGTATGGTGAACTACCCTCGCCCTTGTACTTCGACAGAAATTAAGCGATTTATCGGAATGTGTTCGTGGTATCGACGGTTTATAAAAGATTTTTCTTCCCTTGTAAGTCCCTTAAATGCTCTTCTTAAAGGCAAAAAGAAAAAACAAGCGGTTAGTTGGAATGACGAAGCGGAAGAAGCCTTTTTGTATATTAAGCAGAAGCTGGTTAGCGCACCTATTCTGGCCCAACCAGATTTTAATCAAAAGTTTTATGTTCAAGCCGACGCTTCAGATGTGGGAATAGGTGGTATGTTGACTCAGTTTATTGATGGTGAAGAAAAAGTAATTGCTTATGCGAGCCGTACCTTGTCTCGAGCAGAAAGGAATTATTCAGTAACTGAACGGGAATGTTTAGCGGTAATATTCTGCATTGAAAAGTTCAGACCTTGGATAGAGGGTACTCGATTTACCGTGATCACAGACCATTTCAGCTTGCTCTGGCTTTACAACTTACAAATTCCTTCTGGTAAACTCAGTCGTTGGTTGCTTAGATTGAGACAGCATACATTCGATTTACAGCATAGAAAAGGCTCCATGCACCTGGTGCCAGATGCCTTAAGCCGGATACCTTCTTGTTTTTCTAATAATACGAATATTGATAGTCCATCTATCTCACAAAATTTAACTCCACAAGTATCTTTATTATCCATTGACATCACTTCCCTAGATCCCTGGTATGTTTCTCTTCGTGACAAAATTCGTAAGTCACCTGAAAATTACCCTCAATGGCGAGTTGACGATGATATGGTGCAAAAATTCATTTCTTGTCGTTCTCCTTATACTTTTAACAAGCGAGAGTGGAAACTCTTGGTTCCCAAGGGTCAGCGTTTAAACATTATCAAAGATTGCCACGTACCTCCCACTAGTGGACATTTTGGTTTTCGAAAAACCTTGCATCGGGTACAGGAGTTGTATTATTGGCCTCAAATGAGATCGAATGTTTTAAAATTTATTCGTGGATGTTTAGTGTGCGGCGCACAAAAACATTCTAATTTACCCAAGATTGGTACGATGGGGAAAGAAAAAGTAGTCGACTTGCCTGGCCAAATAATTTCTCTTGATTTTATAGGTCCCTTTCCGCGCTCAAAGAGAGGTAGTAAGTGGCTACTTGTAGCTGCTGATTGGTTTTCTAAATACACTTTTATTTTTCCGCTTAAGTCTTCTAAATCCGATTTTATTATAGACATCCTGGAAAATCAAATTTTCCTTATATTTGGCGTACCTCAGATCCTCATCTCTGATAATGCCACAAATTTTACTAGTAATCGGCTCAAAGATCTATGTAAAAAATATAAAGTTAAACAGTGGTTTACTCCCTTTTACTCGCCGCAGTGCAACTTTGTTGAGAGAAGTAATAAAACCATTACTACTGCTATCCGCTGTTATATAGATCAACATGGTGATTGGGATTTACATATAGCTGAAATTAGGCAAGCAATTAATACTTCAATTCACGAGGTAACTGGTTTCCCACCTGCATATCTTATGTTTGGGCGACATGTCCCGTTATCTGGTGAATATTATGATAATTTTCCTCCAGACCAATCTATAGAAATTTTACCTGGCGACCGAAATACATATGCTGAAAATTTGGGTGAGTTTCGCAACTTGTTTGTCGATATACGCCGGAGATTGCACGCAGCGTATGAACGAAATACAAAATCTTACAATCTTCGGAAACGGGATGTAAGTTTTACTGTTGGTGAAAAAGTATGGCGTCCGAACAAGGTGTTGTCCAGCGCCGCGGATAAGTTTGCGGCGAAACTCAGTCCTAAGCATATCTTATCTATTGTCTCCAAAAAACTATCTCCCTTAGTCTATGAATTGAAAAATGTAGACAGCTCTAAGGCCGGCAGGTGGCACGTAAAAGACTTGTTACCTTACCGTGGCTCTCCGGATGATTCAGGAGATGATCAAGATTCTCTTATCTCCTAAAATTTATCTTACTTTATCTTTATCTTATGAAAAAAAAATATATTTTATATACTGTAATATTATATATTATATAATAGTATTATACCTATTTTTAGTTAATTCATCTTCAGTTTACCCTAAAGAAAAGACACCAAGAATGTCAATTTAAAACTTCCTATCTTGATATTTAAGTCATAACTTAACGCAAGTTAGAACTGATGCACCAGGGCATAGCCGCAACTTCAGTTCTTTCAACCTTGCCTGACGTAACGTAGGTTTGCTGTTTAAACCAAGATGTTACATGGCTCAGGACGGTTAAAAATCAGAAAATTCCATAAAGAAAAATTTTAGAGAATTTTTAATGGATTTTATTGTTATAAGTACGGCTTCGTTCGTCCTTAGGTTATTTTAGTGTATATAGTGTGTATAGAGTTAATGCTAGTTAATATGTCAAATTGAACTTATTTCCTCCTTAGTTGTCAACTTTTAAGAGACCTACCTATTTACCACATTAATCCGATTCGTAACTTACTGATTTTGACATACCAATCTTGACCTCCCTTGCGGACGAGTGATACGCGACAGTTATCAAAGTACTAAAAGTTTGGCAATCTGACAACATGGTATCATGGCATCATATGGCCACACCATGAGCCTTAACAGCAGGAGAATATAATAAAAAAAAAAAATTTTAAGGGTTGCAAATCCTTAATTTTTTTTCTTTTTGGAGGGAGGCAGTGTAGCATTTTTAATTTTTAAACGCTAAATTATTAACAATTATTCATATTCCCAAAGTCCAGCGCATTCACCCTACAATAGTTTAATAGGTAGTACCAGTTATGGGCGTTGCAGATAATAAGTGACGGGTGGACGTTCGCGCAGTACCATGGTGAGGTACGATTTAGCTCCCCGCGGAATTGGTGTGGATTCTTTGTCGAGCATCGGAGAATCACGTTCATTTTTAATGCTCGAAGTTTTTTTGAGAGTTTTTTGGCACCATGTAAAGGTACTTTCGGGAACACTTCCCATAATTTTAAGTGGATTTTTAGTATAAATGTCCAGATATTGTTTTTGCCGTGTTGTGAATCCGAAATGGTGGTAGTGCACCCTCAGTAAAGAGGTAAGATGTCCTAATGTTTGAGTTTTTAGAACTTTTTGGTTATTTTCGTTGTTACTTGCAGGGTTTCACGCTAGGTTTAATAACTAGGCGTTATTGTGCCTGTGGTTTTGGACCCATTTAGAATTGTTCATCTCAGGGACTAGTTCAATCCAGGAACTTAGTAAAGCTCCCTTCAGTTTCATCAATGGACTCCCATAGGTCTGCAATCAGCTGCGTTGCAAGACCCGGTTCCTAGACGGAGTCATGTGGTAAGGCTACCAACACCGTTGCCGTCCAGAAGCTGTTGTTCCAGCCAAAGCATCAATGGACCTAAGGCCAGTTCTTTCCGTTATTATTTCTTAACGATTTTACAATACACCGTAACCATTTTACTTCACTTACTTAATCATTTTTTATAAGGGTGCATAAGCGGGATGTTGCCCGTGTCGACATCTCGAAGTAATCATTTTTCATTTAATAATCTAGCAATGTAAGCAAGTCTTCTGATCGTTCCTCATTACCTACGTTTTTTTAATTTTTTCGGTAATATGATTGTATATAAATGTACATAAAAGGACTATATCTTTGGCCAAAGAATATACTAGGTACTTAGCGTCGAATTTTTTTTAGCTTCAATGCATAACTTTTAAGTTACTTTTACATCAGAATACGTTGCATTTTTAAATCTCAATTAATACAGAAATACTTAATAATCATACTTAAACCGCAATCGTCTCAGGATAATGATAATGTTATGTTCGCCTTTTTTTTGTACATAATTAACCCCCCTTAACGTCACTAATTTACTTACTATTAAAGACTGATTGAAAGCTATCCCAATGTTTAAGATTTATTTTAATTTTCACCACCTCACCTTATAGAGCTCATTTCCCAGTTTGAAGCTCTATCTACTCTATTAACAAAAAAAAAAACTGGGTGGCGCCCTACAAAAAAGTGTAAGTATTCCTAACCCAGGACCAACACCGCTCTCCGGTGAAAAGCTGCCGTCAGCGAGTGCTACTTTTTGGAAAAGCTTCAAGTTTCCCCAATTTGTAGTCACAATGTATATCTGCTGGATACATTTTGGACATTATTTGGACATTTCTTCAGGGGGTATTAGGAAATTTTTAATCCACGAAGACGTTTTCAAGACTTTAGACATTTTGAACACAAATTTGAAATCACTAGTTTCACACTGAAAACACTCAAATCTTTCGACAAACTAAAACAGAAGTACGTATTACAACCCGATATAAATACAGTTTGTTAAGTAGGTAAAAGGCATTATTAAGTGACAATAGATAACCCCTAACAATATACGTGCAAACTCCGGAAACCCCCAATAAATACGTTGTGTATAACGAGAATGTAAATATTAATTATAATTTAATTATCTTTAGATTGCAAAATCCCTGAAACAAGTGCCCGACTGGACATTAAACCTATAACTCTACGAGTTTTTATAACCGGGCGTTTTAAATTTTTTGATAACGCCAAAAACATAAAAATATGCTCATAAAATAATAATTTGGGAAAAATATGCATTTTATTATAAAATTGATACAACATGCAAAAAATGCATATACATGCATTTTGCATATATTCCGCCCTTTAGTGATAATGATTGAATACATGAAAAAAATCTATGCTTTGGAAAACGTCTTGCATAAACGTCAGAGAGTTTGAGATTTATCTTGACTTCTCATCGGTTGGTGTGTACAGGGTTATTGGCCACATTTTGACCAATAGGTAACTTTTTTATTTAAAGTTTTTGATATATGGTTTAAATATAACATTTATAGGTCCTTTTGAGAAGCGCCAGTAAAAGTTGGTTTTGGATATACAGGGTTCCCCATTACGAAATGTCAGCACAATGTTACTTTTTTTAAACGGAACATCCTGTATATTATTGAATTTTTAGATTCTCCAGACAATTCTAAGTATATTTCGTGTATAATATCCTTTAACTATTAACAGTTTCCGAGATATTCATGATTAAATATCGGATTTTTGGACTTTTAAAATTGGGCTATTATTATTGTTTTTATTATATTATCACCTAGGAATCATATTATGACAGAAACAAAATTAATTATCATTTTTTCTAAAAGTTTTGACATTTCGCAATCATAATTCTGTATAAAGATGAGCTATACAGAACAAGAAAAATTTGATATTTTACGGTTTTACATAAAGTATAATAAAAATAAGCGTTTGGCAAAACAAAGATACCAAAGAAAATACAGAAACTGTCAAACACCAACTGAAAACACTTTTGTTAATGTATTTAAGCAGCTACAAGACTTTAAAACATTGCAGAGGAAGAAGGCTTATCGTGGTGTGGATGAAAATGCAGAGCTTAATGTGTTATTATATTTCCAAGGTAAAATTTTAACTTGATATCTTTATTTTCTTTGTTATTATTTACTATTTTTTAGAAAATCCAACACATTCCATTCCCACCGCTGTTAAAACTTTGGATATAAAATACTGGAAAATACAAAATACGCTGAAAAATATAAATTCAGGCATTTTAAATTCACCAAGGTTCAGTTTTTAAGCGAAGATAATAAGCGGGAAAGACTGCAATTTTGCCAAATTATGCTGCGGGAGCTGGAACGAAATCCAAATTTTTTTCTCGAAATTGTGTGGACCGATGAATTGAATTTATCAACAAGTGGGATCTTTAACAGAAGAAATTGCCACTATTGGTCCCAAACGAATCAGCATCAAACAAAAATTATAAAGTCGTCGGGTCGAAGATCCATTAACGTTTGGTGTGGTATTAGAAATAATATTATTTTGGGGCCTTTACTATATGAAGGGGGCTTAACGGGAGAAAGATACCTTCAATTCCTAAACAACGAAATTGAAGAATATCTGGAAGAGATCCCTTTAGTTCACGTGAACAGGTTGATTTGGCAACAGGATGAGGCTCCTCCACATAACATTCAAAATTTAACGAATTATTTGACCGTAAATATCCTAGATGGATATGGAAGATATGGAAACATCAAATGGCCGCCAAACAGCCCAGACCTTACTTTAATGGACAGGTTTTTTTGGGGTACGATTAACGGCAGTCTCTTTGACAACAATCCTACTTTTCCAAACATTAAAGTCTTACAGGACGCACTTATGATCTCAATTTAATGCTATAAAAAACGATCCACTTATGGTAAGCGATGCAGTAAAGAACTTAGAAAAATGTTACCGACTTTGCGTTCAAGAAAATGGAGGCCATTTTGAGCATTTATTAACGTTAGTTATTTTATTTCGCCGATTTGTTTAATTTGTATTCATTGTTTTAGTAGGCTTCGTTGTTTAATTTAATTAAATTGAAATAAATAATAAAAGAAAATCCGATTTTCAATTATGTATATTTCGGAAACTGTTGAAGATAGATATAGGATATTATACAAGAAATACACTTAGGATTGTCTGGAGAATCTACAAATTCCATAATATACAGGGTGTTTCGTTTAAAAAAAGTAACATTGTTCTGACATTTCGTAATGGGGAACCCTGTATATCCGAAACCAACTTTTACTGGTGCTTCTCGAAAGGACCTATTAATGTTATATTTAATCCATATATCAAAAACTTTAAATAAAAAAGTTACCTATTGGTCAAAATGTGGCCAATAACCCTATTCATACCAGGGTGCATTCAAAAATACGATTTATGAAAAAAGAGTTGCATTTTTCAGGTACTTCCTTAAATATTTTAGGGCAGTTATTGAGATAACCTTAATTAAGAACGCTTAATTTTATCTATTTAAGTCTCAGCTGTACGGTGGAACAGGTCCCAATATTAAGCTGAAAATTCGCCACGTAAAATCCCATTAGCTGGTTTATAAAGAAACACCCAATTTCAATAATTTGTTTACAACGTAAAAGGATACAAATTTGTAATTTTCGGGTAAATTACAAAATACTGTTAAGCGCAGGCTAGAAGTGATAATTGAATGAAACGCCTAACAGTTTTTTTTTCCTAACTGACCCGTGTCACCCTTTTGTTGCAATCAGTTAAATGAAAAGGACCAGAACATTAAAAAATTTACTAAACGGACAATTGAAATAAAAACCAAAATTAAGACAATGATCTTCATTATCTAATCCTATAACATGTGGTGCTAAACGGGCACTATCTACACACTTATGGTAATTCTAAATACTGCTATTATATAATAATAATAATCTTTAGGTGCATGCTTAGACCATATTATTATGGTGGAAGTCGTAAATTTTATGTATTTGAGCTTTTTAACTTTGCAAAATAGTTTATTTACACTTTTTGTAATTCTCATATGGGTTTTTTATTATGTTCAATAATAATTTTAGGTTTTCGTCGATGTATTGTATAGATATCAGTGACTTTTAAACAAAGTATTTTTGTAGGTCTGGTCATACTGTAATACAGTAAAATCTCTCAACAGCGACCACCCTTAACTGGTCTGCATTTTACAGTGTTTTTTTAGTAGTACTAAGTATCTACATATTATATGTAAATAATTTTAAATATTTTTGTTTAAATTTATCACAACTAAAATTAAATAAGATTAAGCCAATTTACAAATATGTATATACTGCACGTGCACACTAACATACAGGGTCGTTGGTATGCATGGAAACAGTCGATTATATCTTAAAGTAAAACAGCTAGCAAAAAATATTTAGGACAAATGTTTTAGGGTTTTTTTATAGTCTATTAGAATTTTTGAAAGTTAAGTATACAGGATGAGTCACAAAGCCGTAGAGAAATAAAGTTACTTTTTTTTTAATGGAATACCCTATATCGTAGAATACTTTTGGATTTTGCATTAAATTACAATTATTTTTTATTAAAAGCATTTATAAGTCTAAACCTAACAGTTTCCGAGAAATTGAGTTTGGAAAAATGACATTTTTGAATTTTGACAGCATCTAGCTTTCTAACGATACCTCTTAGAGTAAAACGGCTTACATGTCCCTATCTTAGTTTCTAATTCTCTTTCTAATAGTGGCAACTTCCGGTTAAACCAAATGTAGATCAAAAGCCGGAAATATAGCACTTCCGGTTTAACCAAAAGTTGGTATTTTCGAGAAGATAATAAAAAAAGAAGATAGGGACATGTAAGCCGTTTTGCTCTATAGCGTACCGTTAGAAAGCTAGATGCTGTTAAAGTTAAAAAATGTTTTTTTCCAAAAGTCGATATCTCGGAAGCTATTAGGTTTAGACTTATAATGCACTTAATAAACAATAATTGTATTTTATGTAAAATCCAAAAATATTGTAAGATATAGGGTGTTCTATTAAAAAAAAGGTAACTTTATTCATCTACGGCTTTCTGACTCATCCTGTATACTTATCTTTTTCTAATTTTAATAGGCTTTACAAAACCATATTTGTTATATTATATGTTTTACTTTAAGAAATAATCGACGGTTTCCATACATACCGACGACCCTGTATATATTATACAATGTACTGAATGTTTGTTTTGAAACTCTAATTTTTTAAAATAATGAGGGATCAATAATTGCTTCACATTTTTTATTTTACTTTTATAAAATTCAGATTCACATTTTTAGTAGCAATTGAGAAATACTTGTCAAAATTGTTAACATTATTAAAAAAGTTTTCTAGGTGTCTTAAACTTGCGCAAGCTTCAGATAGGCTTGATATTTTCGACACTGGAGCAAGTTCAGGTTCCTCCTCTTCTGTCTCAGATTTGGGAATAGTTTCGTCCGTTTCTTGGATCTCTTCAATATACTCGATGATAGTCAATTCTGCACTTTCCGTTGAAAAATCATTATCAATAGATAGTAGAGGAAATTAAAGTAGTAGGTACTTGTTATATTTCACAATTTATATCAGTTTCCTGACACGTATTTCAACCTTTGCGGGTCATTATCAAAGGCATTATAAGACAATTATTGTCTTATAAACACCTTATTTTAAGACGAAAGAAAACGTGGTATAAGAGTTTTTCGCATGTTGTTTTAATAAATTAGTAAATCAATAATAATCATTTTAGTAATTGATTTAAAAACTTTTAATAATGAACTCACATGACCAAAAGTCAAATGAAGTGCTGAAAGTGTTCTCCATGAGCCAGTAAACACCCATGTACACGACGTGCTAAATTGTCTCTTACGTGATGGAAAATTTCGGGATTGGCGCGAATCGTATTAAAATCATCAATAATATGCAGTCGCAGGTCTTTTTCAGTTTCAATAGGAGTAGTATAAACAAGTTGTTTCAGGTGACCCCAGAAATAAAAATCCAATGGATTCAGATCCGGCGAACGGGGTGGCCACGGGTGAGGTCCTCCTCTACCTATCCAACGAGCAGGATATTGTTGATCTAAACAGTTTCTAACACGTACTGCAAAGTGAGGGGGAGCGCCGTCATGCATGAACCACATTAAAGTTCTCGTTCTTAATGGCACTGCTTCCATCAATTCTGGCAATTCATCTCTAAGGAAGTTTTAATAGATATCACCAGTAAGTCGACTTGGAAAAAAATACTGTCCAACTAAGCTATCTTCAATAGTCCCTGCCCAAATAATAAAAGAAAATGTATACTGGTGATGTCCCTCGATGATAGCATGAGGATTATCTTCCGCCCACATATGGTTAATGCGAAAATTTATGATGCCTTGTCTGGAAAAATTCGCTTCATCTGTAAATAGTATTTTTGCCGAAAAATGTGGGACCCTTAAAGAATTTTTTTTGAAACCAGTTACAAAAATAAACTCGAGCTGGAAAGTCTCTAGGCAACAAAGCTTGCACTCCTTGTACGTGATAAGGATAAAGCAAATAGTCCTTGAAGATACTCCATACTGTTGTGTAACTCACATTCAACTCGTTCCCGATTTTCCTCGTACTAGTGCCTGGAGATTCTTTCACCATGTTTAAGACCTCTTCTTTAAGTTGTACGGTTGTAACTGTAAGTGGTCGGCCGCCTATTTTGCTTTTTGCAAAGCTACCTGTTTCCTCTAACCTAAGGTGCAATCTTGTAAATGTTTCCGAACACGGTACGTATTAGGAAAACGTTATGCATATAAGCGTCTCGCCTCTAGCGCATTTCCATTTGCCAAACCGTACATAAAATGAATTTGAGCCATTTCTTGATTGGTAAACTCAGCCATTATGAAAAGTATGTAATGTAGTACATATAAATTCGAAAACAATTCAAAAGGATATTATTTGAAAGATGTTAAACAGGAGACAAATGTTACAGAGAAAATAAATGTGGTTGCCACGGAACGAAGCAAAGCCTACTCGTAACATTTGACGCAACATAATGATAAAAATACGAAAAATAACTAAAAAATTAAGGTACTTTTTCCACTACTAACCTATAACATCGCCATTATTGACCGATTATTAACGTTAGAAAACGTTTTTCTCTACCTTATAAGTTATTATTGACCATGGTCAATAATAAGGCATTGAAATCCATTATTGACCGACCTTCAAGAGTCTATTTGAAGGCAGGTAACTTGATTTTTTGATTCTACAACATGAATTCATAAACATGAATGTGGTTAGGCAACCAGATAATTATCAATACATATTAGATTACTTGATATTGTAAAATATCGATACAATCAACATTTTTTCTGCTTTCGTCCTTAATTCTGGAGGTGTACACATAATAATATCACTAACATTTTCTTCGCTCATTTTTTAAAAAAACGGAAAACTCGTGAAATCTGATGACATAAATGAACAAAAATTGACATTAACAAAGCCACCTGACAAAACAACAAAATATTTTGCCAATTCCAAAGCACAGGTAACTTGATTAAAAAATATACTTATACAGTGAGGACATAAAGTCTGGAAAACTACCTTTTGCAAGTAAACGAAGCACCTGAATAAAAAACGCTCGGACACGTCGATTTTATTTAATTGTCTTCTATCTTTTAAGATTTCTGAGATATATACAGGGTGCTTCAAGAAAGCTGGCCAGCTGTTAACTTCTTTTTTTTTAATCGAACACCCTGTATATTATTGCATTTTTGGATTCTACGGACAATTCTAAGTATATTTCATATAAGATACCCTATACCTAACTTCAATTGTTTTTAAAATAAAACACACCTTACTAGTTTACTGAATTTTTAATGACAATAACTTAAATGACACATTTTAACGTAACAAATGCTGAAACTGTTGTCCGTTAACTTCCTGGCAATATCCTAACCGATCAATGAACTCTTGTTGCACGTTTTGAATGAAAAAAGGTGGGATGTGTCGAATTTCATCTCTTATACGATTTTTCAGCGCATCGATATTAGGAGGTCTGTTGAAATAAACTTTGGTTTTTAAATATCCCCACAGAAAATAATCTAGGGGAGTCAAATCCGGAGACCTGGCCGGCCATTCTACGGGGCCACGACGTCCTATCCACCTGTTAGAAAATATCTCATTGAGATACTGCCGAACAGTAAGCGCGTAGTGAGGTGGTGCTCCATCTTGTTGAAACCACATAGTTGGAGTTGGTATATCAGGCTCATTACCTGGATACAGTTGAACTAAGGTAGGAATCAACTCTAGTTGCAGAAAATCAAGATAAATTTCGTCGTTTAAGTTAACGTCGAAAAAATACGGACCTATAATCCTGTCTTGAAATATTCCAGCCCAAACATTGTTTTTTTCGGGATGTTGCGTATGAGCCACTTGAGCCCAATGAGTATTCTTTGTGGACCAGTATCTACAGTTTTGTCGGTTGACAGTACCATTAAGAAAAAAGGTAGCTTCATCGGAAAATAAAATATTTCTACAAAAAAATGGATCTATATTGCACTGCTCTTGCATATTTTCGCAAAACTGAATTCGGCGGTCATAGTCGTCTTCATTTAATTCATGTATTAATCTTATTTTGTATGGATGATACTTTGCCTTTTTTAAAATATTTTTTACCGATGTTTGACCAATGGACAAATCTGATGCTGCTTGACTTGTAGGTAAATGTGGATTTTCGTTATAACTGAGTAAAACATCTAATTTCTTATTATCATCTAGTTTCGGCCTACCTATCCTGGGAAGATCTTTTACACAACCATGTTCAAGGAATTTATTGACAATTTTGCTGACTGTAGATATCGTAATTTCTTGTCCGCGCTCTGGATATGTGTTATTAAAAAGTTCACAAATTTCGCCCAAATGTCTTTGGCGATCTCTCCAGCCAAACATCATCAGAATTTCCATTCTTTCTCGCTCTGAGAGCATTTTTAATAACTTGACAGTAACAGAACTGTCCTACAGTATGTTCAAAATTGGCACAGTTGTCATAGTGACAACGAGTCAAAGTGACATCAAGTTACTACATTTCTCCTAGATTTTACGTTGTATCATGGTTTTTCTCTTAATGAAAAAATGTATAATTTTAACTGGCAATATTTTAAAAACAATTCAATTTAGGTATAGGACATTCTATATGAAATATACTTAGAATTATCCGTAGAATCCAAAAATGCAATAATATATAGGGTGTTCCATTAAAAAAAAAGAAGTTAACAGCTGCCCAGCTTTCTTGAAGCACCCTGTATATATCTCAGAAATCTTAGAAGATAGAAGACAATGAAATAAAATCGACGTGTCCGAGCGTTTTTTATTCAGGTGCTTCGTTTACTTGCAAAAGGTAGTTTTCCAGACTTTATGTCCTCACTGTAGGTACCTACCTATCATTTTTTATAATTATTAATACTATAAAGATAAATGTCTTATAAAGGTTTACAGTAGTGAAAAAAATATTATATTAACCACGGTTTAGACAGCTTATAGCCCTCGCGTCTTAAATCCCTCGTCGCTCCGCTCCTCGTGATTTAAACTTGCCGCTCGGGCAATAATGATGGCTGTCTAAACCTTGGTTAATAATATACTATTTTTACCCAGATTCCCGCCAATAAACTAATTGTAAAATTCAAAATTGACCCAAAGTAAAGTGCTCTAATCCCTTATGTTTAACAAATATCATTAGAATATCGTTTGGCATTAATTAAAAAAATGAAAAAAAAAATACAAAAATTTTTTTAACTCCCTGTATTTCGAAAACGAAGCGACATGCGAAAATCTTTTATATCACATTTTCGTCTTAAAATAACGTGAGGATTCACCTACTTCGTTTTTTCAGAGAGGTTAGGAAACACCCTGTAAAAACTATTTTTTATAAAATTAACTCAAGGATGCTCTTAAATTTTATATACTTACTTAAGTGTAAAATTTGGGGTGTTCCATTAAAAACCAATCCTGAAATAATCTACCGTTTCCCTGAATGTAAATAAATGAAAAAAAGTAAAATCTGATTTTCGCAAACTTATATGGGCATGGAATTGTTGGTTTCAGCATAATAAAAATATCCTTAGTAGGCTACAAGTTTGCTAGAAAGATAATTGAATGCAGACGCTCCCATTTCGGAGGAAACTCTTGTTTCCGACTGATTTCCCTAAAGGTCGCTTTGAAGACATTCGCTGATAAATTGATAGTCTTGTTTTGAATCACAGACAGTAGGATGTTTGAATAAAATCATTCATGCCGGTCGCCGCAAATATGAATGGGAATTAGGAGTTGTTTAGTTTTATACGGGCAGATTTGCGTGGGATTTGATTTATTGGAGCTTAAATAATATAGAAAATAGTTTGTCAAGGGGCTAAACACTAGAAACTAAGTAAAAAGAAACAATATTTTTGTGTGTGACAACTTTGGCATTTTCTAAGCAATCACAGAAGAATTATTGGATGGTGCATCGGGAAACTGGCCATGGGAATCCTATGAAAATTCCGATACTTAAGATTATTCAGGGTGTTGCTTAATGATACCAGCCAAATCCAAGTAGTTCATATAAACATGTGTCCTAAAAAGTCTGGCTTTCAAGATACAGGGTGTGAAAGTTAAAAAAAATTAAAAAATTGGGTTTTCTATTAATATCTCAAAAATCCTTTTGCCGATTTTAGTGGAATTTTCCAGTGTTATTCGGTATGATAAGAGGCTAAGCTAGCATTAAATAGATGATAATTATGGGTTCCAGTGGCGTCCCGAGGGGCAGTCTCACCAATAATATTGACAGTACAATATTAATTAATAAGCCATTTAATCATCTAACCAATGAAAAGTAATAACAGAATATTCACAAAAAATATTGAAAATGACCACCTCCCGCTTCCACGCAGGCTTCCGCTCTTTTTTTCATCGAGTGACGAACTCTTTCGAAATCTCCATAAGTATTACGTGTGGTTTCACATCCGTCAATAATTCTATTCCTTAGTTGTTCTACTATCTCGATTGGTGTATCATAAACTAATGATTTTAGGTGCCCCCACAAATAAAAAGCAAGGCTGTTCAAGTCAGGCGACCTAGGTGGCCAGAATTGTGGTCCTTCGCGACCTATCCAACGATTTTGGTAGGCCCTATTCTAATACTCACGAGCCAATATGCTAATATGGGCTGGCATACCATCATGCATGAACTAATGTTGTTGCCGTAACTGAGGAGGAACATCTTCAAGAAGTAAAGGCAAATCGTTTTGTAGAAAATTACTGTAAGATGTCCGTTAAGGCGTTCTGTTAAAAAAAAGTGTTCCAATCAAATAGTCACCTTTGATACCGATCTAAACGTTGATAGAACACTGTCCTGAAAATGTGCCTCTGTATAAGCATCAGGATTTTCATAGGCCCAGTTATGATTGTTATGGAAATTAAATATTGTGTTTCTGAAAAAATGCGCTTCGTCTGTAAACACAATGATGGAACCAAAGTGAGGATTTTCTGAAAGTCTTTAAAGATACCATCTAGAAAATTGCGTACGCGGTTCAAAATCTCTTGGACGAAGTACTTGAACTCCTTGTATAAGGTAAGGATAAAACAAAGATTCTTTTAAAATGTCCCATAACATTTTATAGCAGATGTTTAGTTCCCTGCCAATTTTTCTTGTACTAGTTCCTGCATTCTCCTCGGCCGCAGGTAGGGCAGTCTCCTCAACTGCCGGAGTTCGAATTGTGCAGGGTATTACGTTAAAAACTGCCAGATTTAGTCACACGACGATGAATGTTTATGAATATTTTTCTGCCTGGAAGGACACGATCAGGATGTCTTTCCTGATAGAGTCGCCGGGCATCTCGATGATCATGAAGGCGTTTTGGTGTGTTCTTACGCCCGCTATCGTCCTGATGACCGAGACTCCGCGAACGTATGCAAATGCAAAAAAGTCTGCCTAGCGAACTCGATTAAAACTAACATTGTCATGACCGCTGGAGTCTCTCCCCAAGAAAACAACTACATTGCGATTATTATTTCCTAAAATAGATAGGAGAGGTAATGGTCGTGCGTATGGGATTCTTTGTGGACAATGCACCACAGGGTATAAGAATTTTCTCGTATTCCCTGACTAATCTCGCACTCACCCGAATGCTTTACCCTAGAGCCTAGAAGCCTAATTATTACAGAAATTCTCGCGGGAACGCTTGAAGTCAGGAACGGTAATATACTAGAATATTTTACGTCTTTGTTAAATTGTTTACATTGTAGTAATCCACAATTTTTTTCTAATTAAGTTGCTAAGAAGGGTGTCTTGCATGCTAAACTTAATGAAATAATGGCAACATAATCTATTTTTCAATAATCTATAATCAGCAATAAAATCAAATGCTATGATATTTCCAGTCAAACTAAAACCTAGACCATATACCTAATATACAGTCAAAGCGGTCGCTCTTTGTCGGTGCGTTATGGATAAATGATCAAGAGGCAGCGTGGTTTACGACTCCCCATCTTTATTTCTTATAGCCTAAAAAGTGAATAAAAATATAATAGGGCATCTAATACGTCTCGAATTCAAAGTAACGTGCTAGACAGAGAAAAAAGATATTTGGAGATACGATGTCAAAGTCATCGTATCGATCTGTCAGCTTTGATTTGTTTTTTTTAAACGTCTTAAAATTCAATATAATCCTATAAACTGTTCTTGTCAGAGCCATTTTTATTGTACTTTCGTGTTGGCGGTATGTAATTATGGATATTTGTTATTATTATTAAGTTCGCACGCTTGGCACGAAAATCTTGACGTTAATGAACTTGATTTTTTTGATTTTTTGACCTCGTAATTTTGATTAGATTCATTCATTTCATTCATTCAATTTTGTCACATGGAAGTAATGACGTACCAGCAAAGAACCACCATACTCAGCTTTCAAGATAGCAAAGCAGTCAAATATCTAACCTGGTTTACTGTCAATAAAGTGCAGATGTGACGTCAAGTACTGTCATCTGCCATTGCGGGAAGTTTCAAAATGACAAAGAGTGGGACCACATCCCAAAAGTCTGGTCAAAAATCAAACAATTTTTAAGGGTCATTTCGAACATAATATAATATAATAACCAAACATAAATGATTAAATGAACAATAATACTAGTTTACACACACACACACCATCACACACACAAACCATCAGAGCTATTTTAGATTTATTTTAGCACGCTGATACCAAATACAGTAAATTCTATGTTTGTGACCACCTCTATGAAGTGACCACCTGCGTTAAATGACCGGTTATGAATTCCCCATATTTAAAAATGGAAAACCCATTATTCTATACTCCTCTTTACGCATTCTCCTATTAAATAATCGTGGGCACTCATCATCGGAATTTTTAGTAAACATTAAAGCTAAAAACACCCTGCATAGTGGGCAGTAAAACCTAACGCGACAATTCTTAAGAAATATAGGTACATACACTAATTACTTTATTGCAGACGGATGCATCCAATTTGCTTTAAAGGCTGATTAATCGGTTGTTAACATTAGTTTTGTTTCGAACAGTTTCTGTGTGTTTTAGGACTAACGTGAATATTTGAAGATGGCGGGAAAAAGAAAATGTCTTTCTTTGGGCGAAGAAATTGAAATAATCGAGGAAAGTAACAAAACTGGTTTAAGCATCAAGAAATTGGTTGATAAAGCAGAAGTTAGAAATTTGTTTCAAGAAGGTAGCAACGGTGAACAAAAAAAATTCCCAAAACCGAAGGACGGGCAGTGGACCAAGTTATTTTTAACTGGTTTTGTAAGGCGTGAAACAAGACTTATCAATATCCTGGCCCATAATTCAAGCAAAAGCCTTTGAATTTGCGCAATCTTTAGGAGTAGATAGCTTCAAGGCATCAAATGGATGGTTAGAAAAATTCCGTCGCCGTCACGATTTACCTTCAAGAAAATATGTGGCGAATCAGCCGATATCAATATCGAAGACGTAACTGCTTCAAGAGAAAGGCTATTGACCATTTTAAAGGATTATGTCCCAAGGGACGTATTTAATGCAGATGAGACAGGTCTCTACTATCGTGCATTGCCAACAACAGCATATACAATTGAAAGATGACAAGTGCACTAGACAAAAAACAGCCAAACAACGATTTACAATCCTGTTCTATGCAAATATGGAAGGTGGGAAGGAAGAATCACTTACAACCCAAGTAGCATTTTTAGACACAGTATGGTAAATGTGTCTAAACTATTGTTCCTGTTTCCGAAACAAATTGGAAATTGTTGGCAACAAGTATGGAAATATTTTCGAAACGTATACATTTTAAATGGCGCATTAGCACGTGTTTCCAAGTGGTTTGTTACAGGCTGTGACTTTCGATGTTTCGACGCAAAATCGAAACTTTTATCGAAAATGTTTTAAAAATTTTTCGGAAAGTTTCGAACATGTTTCTATAAATGTGTCTAGAGTGACAGTTCATTTTATAAAGAGGGCGCTGAGTGTTGGAAATGTGAATTGTCAAAATGGAAACATTAGGGTAACAATTAATTAGATATGATACCTGTAGGTTGTAATAAAATAAAACAAAGTAAACAATAAATGAAGACAGCATAATTTCGCCATAATGAATTTGTCACCAAAGAGTATTTTTTATATGTGATAGATTAATTTTGTATAGTTTATTGCAAAGGAGATCCAAAAATCAATAACGAAATAAATTTTATCGTGAAATTTAGTAATTTAGCTTTATATTCTTAAGACGCTCCCAGTTTATTGACATCTACACATAAAATAAATACTTTGACAAAAAATAAAATTTTAAATATTTTACTTAATTCTTTTTTCAATTGATTAGGCTAGCAAAATGGAACTAATATAACCACTTTTTTACACTTCAAATGAAGCAGGAAGTTAACTAAAGTCCATTTCAATAATATAAAAATGCATTTGTCAAAATGGCCGCCAGAAAGCGAGAATTATTCTGGTCCAAAATGGAGTCGACACACAATTTCTAGTATTTGGTTTCTATAATGTTTCGAAAATCATGTAGCTATAATTAATACAAAATGTGTCGAAACATGAAGAATTTTTCGATATTGTATCGAAACTACGCGGAACAAAAGTCGCTAAAGTAAAAATATTACGGTCCCGTCAAGCGAAAGGGTAAGCTCAGAAGCATAAAACTTCTGTATACCGTCACGTTATGCACTGCCACTTGTCAAATAGTGTACTCTAACCTTAGTCTTCATTGAGTGTACTTACATTAGGCAATCCAACGATGTGTCAAATTACGATTTGCCTGCCACGGCCATATTGAATTCGTTCCACAGAACTCAAAAACGTTCAACGAACAATTCAGTATGGCCGTTGAAGGCAAATATACACTGATTCAATGCTTAGTTTACAGTCGAGTCCTGTGCTGTGTATAGATATACACTTGCCATTGTTATCATCTCCAATAACATCTTCAACTTTAAGTATTATTAAATATAAATAACAGAAAACAACAATATCTTAATAAAATACACAAAACCAAAATCGCGGTTTACACGTCAAACTGACATACACGCAAAAATAAAGGTTTGTTTTTCTGACGTTTGCCGACGACGGCCATATTGGAAGCACTTTGTGACTCCAATATGACCGTGGCAGGCAAACATAACCTGGTTTGGATTGCCTAATTCTGTGATATACATAACCTACATCTTCATTTCTTGCACAAAAGTGAATAGTTTAAAAAATGTACAAGTACTTATTTTTAAAGAACTTACATGCCGTGGTTGCCGTGGATCGAGATGTCGATGGGACATCACTAATTGAAAAGTCAGGTTGTGGCTCAATTTTTTTCTTTTGAATTACAAATTCTTTCTTTTTCCTTTTTAGTGTTTTGTAAAACCGCGAGGAATATTTAAACTGTTGTTTTCTGCCCATATTATAACAAATAAAAACATAAAATGATTCAAGAAGATTTAAAATATCAAAAACTAAAATAACTCCAATGTAGAAATTATAGGTTATAGTAATTAATTGTTCCGGGATTTAAATGTTTCTGGCAGTTTCGAAAATTGTTTACTTCACAAGTTTCGTAATTAAATAGATATCAATGTTTGGCAAATATTTCGAAACAGAATAATACCAATTTGTTTTGATTAGCTTAATTCAAAAATGTGTCGCTACAATTTGGGAGCACTTGTGTCTTAACACAATTTCATAATTTTATCTAAAAATGTTATGAAAAATTTCTTCCGCGCGTGTCGTAAATGTATCGACACTGTAGTTTGGAAAATATTTCGAAACTAACACTTCTTAATTGTTTCTAGTAAATGAATTCGAAAATGTGTCGCAAAAGTTTCGAAACACATGTGTCTCCACACAATCTTATCATTTTAATCGAAAATGTTTCGAAACGTTTCTCAGCAAAGAATTTGTGTCCAATTTGTGTCTATAAATGCTACTTGGGAATAGGCAAAAGCAAATATCCTGGATGTTTTAAGGGCGTACATATCGATAAGTTACCTCTTTAATAGATCTCGAACAAAAAAGCGCAAATGACAGCAGACGTAGTGACAACATGGCTTCACAGATTTGATACCAAGATGAAGAAGCAAAATAGAAGAGTAAGATTGTTTCTGTTTAATGCAACGTCTTATCCCAAAATTATAGTTGATAATGTCAAACTTATTTGTCTTCCACCCAATACTACCACACATTGCCAACCTTTGGACCGAGGCATTATTCAGAATTTTAAAATGCTCTGCATTAGCTTACCTTATTAAGGGAGTTTCAACATGTATAGACAGTGGTTTTCCTCTTCAAGAAATTTAAAGTAATATTACCATAACCAACGCCTTGATATGGGTTTCGGTGGCCTGGGTAGTACAGATATTATTGACGACTTTGAAAGAAGAAGATAATATTCCGCTTGCACAACTGTTTCCTAATATTAAGGACACATTTGTGAACTTAAAACAATTTGCCTCTATTGATAAAGATTTGCCAACAGAAAGTGCGGAACTGACTATCATCGAGTGTATTGAAGAGATCCAAGAAACGGATGAAACTACTCTCAACTGTGAGACAGAGAAAGAGGAACCTGAACTTGCTCCAGTGTAGAATATCAAGCCTATCTGAAGCCTGCGCAAGTTTGAGCAAACTTTTTTTTATTAATGTCAACAATTTTGACAGTCTACAAATATTTCTCAATTCCTGTTAAAATGTGAATCAGAATTTTATAAAAATAAAGTAAAAAATATGAGGCAATAATTATTTTCTGATTATTTTAAAAAATAAGAATTTGAAAGCAAACATACAGTACATTGTACAATATATATGTTAGTATGAACGTGCAGTATATTATAACGAGTGATTTTTAATTATTTTGCTTAAGGGAGGCCATGCATTTTAAAAGCATCATGGCCGTACTGCGTAAATAAGATGACATGATTGTTTTATGACATTTACGTCTTATTTGAATTTGTGTATTTGTAAAGTTTAAAAATTGGAGAAATTTTGTAATTTTAGCAGTTATTTGAAGGTAGGTTACTATTGCTTTAACTAATATTTCTCCGGGGAGTCGTCTTTTGACTATTATAAAGTGCTATTTGCAGGATATGATTTAATTTTTTATTTTTTTTTTATTTTTCAGCGTATCAAGTTTTGGTGAAGCTTTGTTGCCGGATTGAAAGTTCTACAGTAAAAATGTTTAGTGAAGCACAAAAATTTTTTATTGTTGAAAGTTTTTTTAGAAATGGAAACAAAATAGGCGGTGTGTGGAATTACTCTATGCATGACTGCTTTGATGAATTTCGAACCGAGTTTCCTGATGTTGCGGTGACCTTTCATAATTTTCGTACTGGGTCACAATACCTAATTGATAAATTTCGTCAGACTGGTTCTGTTCAACATAAAAAAGGGGCTGGAAGACCAACGAAACGATCGAATGAGGTTATTGAAGAAGCGCGACAAATTATGGAAAATAATCCTTCAACTTCTATTAGGCATTTATCTCAACAAATTCAGCAAACGGATTTATGCTACAGTACATGTCAAACACTTTTGAAAAAGGATCTGCATCTATACCCTTATCGTGTTACGGCTATTCATGAACTCCTTCCCAATGACGTTCCCCAAAGACTTAATTTTTGTGAATGGTTTTTAAACAATTTTCAAGAAGAAAATAGTGGTGCTTTTGAAAAAACATTTTTTACCGATGAGGCTTATTTTTATTTATCAGGCTGTGTTAATTCACAAAATATGCGAATTTGGAATACGCAAAATCCGTACAGTTTTTGTAGAAAGACCTCTTCATCCTCAAAAAGTTGGTGTGTGGGCAGCAATTAGTTCTAAAAGAATAGTAGGCCCAATTTACTTTGATGGCACAATTACAGCTGAGAGATATCGGATCGAAATTCTGGCAACATTTATTAATGAGCTTCACGATGATGAATTGCGGGAAGGTTACTTCCAACAAGATGGCGCAACACCTCATGTAACCAGAGAAAATTTAAATTTTTTAAGTGAATTTTTTGAAAACAGAGTTATAAGCCGAAATCCGCAACAAATAAGGCCACCTCGTTCCTGCGATTTAACACCCTGCGGTTTCTTCTTATGGTCTTTTATAAAAAACTCCATTTATCGAACACCAATTGAGGATATAAATGATCTTAAACGAAGGATTTCAAAAAAAATTGCCGAAATTAATAATTCTCCAAACGTATTGGTTAATGTGTCTCTGAGGGTAAGAAGAAACATCAGAAGGTGTCTAGAAGTAGGAGGCGGCCATATAAAGTAGGCTTTCAAAGTAAGATAGCTCAGGATTTTATGTTACATACCGTCAAAAAACATTATTTTAGGTTTTCAACGTGACAACGCTGCTTTCTTGCAAATTCGCCCTATGATTTAATCTACGCGCTACTGCTACACTATGTATACTGGGTCACAGCCGCCCTTGAGCAAAATAATTAATAATTTTATCTCATTTAATTTTAGTTCTGATAAATTTAAACAAAAATATTTAAAATTATTTACATATCATGCAGATATTTATTAATAAACAAACACTGTAAAATGCAGACCAGTTGTTTTAATTATCCTCTATAAACCGATCTCCCCGAGGGTAGTGGCCATTTCGAGATTTTACTGTAAAATAAATAAAATTTTTATATCAACTCGAGAATTTGCATTTGTTGAATAACAAAGAAGCAAAAATTGAAGAGAAAAATTAAATATGGATTCTGAAAAACCTCCCAACTTGCAACAAAGACAAGCAACTAGTCAGAGACCATGGGAATCGTATAGTAACTCTGATATATCTTTATTCGCTATACGCTCTCCAGACTCCTTAATTAAATGTGCTAGAATCTTAGAAAATCGGTCGAGATGACGTTGAAGAAAGTAGAGTTTGATACTAGAATATTACATCCCTTATATTTTTAAATGAACAATTTGTTCTTCTTCTTTTAATTTTTTGATTTTTTGTTTCCAAGAAAGTTTTGGCATCGCAAGAACAAAAGTTGACCAACCATTTAATTCAAGCTCACTCATTGAAGTTATCAAATTCTTTCAAATCTTCCGTTAGTTATCCAATTTTGGGACCATTTTACACGCTTGAGTCAACGTTTTCTTGTGTTATCTTTTGGAAACCTAAATGACAGTTGCGGGAAGCCATTTTGTCTACTACACTACAATTGCGATGAATATTTTGTTGCCTGGGGTATGGTTGCTTGCCTATTTTTTTCTCGAATTGGAAGAACTGGAAACACGCAATAGCTTTCGAAAATTGTTCATGCCATCGACAGATCTTATCATCACAAAATTTACGTATATTCCATGAAATCCCTCCTTCAAGAGTGTCTCCTGCAAAGTCGACGGTAGGTACTTAAGGTTGCACTGTACAAATTCTGTGGATATTTCAAAAGTTTTCAAAGTGATTGCTTTGGTTTTATACAGGGTGGTCCAACGAAAACTAAACACCTCGATTTTCCTGCTTTAAAATGAAAATGTGGAAAATCGCTTGGACCCGTCTATTTCTGATTCGAGGGGGAATAACTTTTCCGCTATTTTCATCTCCGTAACTTTAACCCCCTAACGGGGGTTAGCACAACCCCCTGATTTTGAATAGGGATGAGGTATGTTGCGATACCTCATTTTAAAGATCTTATCGAGTACTATCTGACCCTAAAATTTCGCTTCAAAATCTTCATCTTTAACGAAATGACAGCTAAAATAGTGGAAGATTACTTACTTTTGTGATTAGTTTATGCAATAATGCTGAAAATGGCCACCATGCCACCATTCACTTGCATGCAGTAAAGAACGCTGGTGTATGAGTAGAGAATGTGGAATTTACCTCTAGGATATTACTCTTATCAGACGCATTTGAATTATTTATTTAGTTGTTAATTTTTTTGTCCAAAAAATAGACGGACCATGTTTTTGATTTACCTTAGTCTATCGTGAATTTTTAAGAACGTTAAAACTGTGTCAAAACAATTGTAACTTTGTAGTAGAATTAAAATGGTGTATTCCGTAGAAGAAAGGGTGGAAATGATAAAATTATTTTTTAGAAATAACGACTCTGCACGAGTAACAGCGGCTTTATTTAATTAACGACATCCTGAAAAAAATGTATCCGCTGCTTACGTTGTGCAACTGGTTGCCAAATTTGACGCTACTGGTTCAGTCGGAAACAAAAAGAGGGTGTATGAAAGAGACAAACCGAGGAAAGTGGCTGTCTCAGGTCAAGTAGCAATGGATCCGACCCTTAGTACTAGGAAATTGTCCGATGTATCTGGTGTTTCACGCACAACAATCATGAGAATCATTAAACAACATAAGTTCCATCCTTTTAAGATACGACTGGTTCAGGAACTGAATGAGGATGATTTCGATCGCCGACTCCAGTTCTGTGAAGTGGTCGGTGGAATTATTAACAATAATCCTAACTACATGTTCAATATCTGTTTCTCGGATGAGTGTTCATTTTACCTTCATGGCATTGTAAACAGGCATAACTGTCGGTATTGGTCAGATGAAAATCCGAGATTATTTCGTGAAGTGCATACTTAGCATCCCCAAAAGTTAAATGTTTGGGCGGGTATTTATGGAAATCACATAATCGGCCCTTTTTTTTATACCCGGTAATCTCACTGGCCAAATTTATTTAGAACTATTAGAGAACGCTATTTATCCAGCCCTCGTTCAAGTATTGAAGAATGAAGAAGACCATGTAACGATCATTTTTCAAAAAGATGGCGCAACCACCTCATTTCGCTCAACCTGTGCGTCAGTTCTTAGATGAAAATTTTCCTTAGGCCTGGATTGGAAGAAGGGGACATATTGAGTGGCCACCCAGATCACCTGATCTGGCTCCACTGGACTTTTTTCTATGGGGTCACCTGAAATCTAAGATTTACGCTACCCAGTCTGAGTCACTGGATGATTTGCGAATTCGGATCATTAATGAATGCCGTCAAATTACACCAGAAATGTTGAGTAACAAGTGACTCCACTAATTAGTGGAGTTACTCTTTAATTATACGTTCCTGTGCGTCCTATTTAAAAGTGATCCACGGTCGGGTCAAATCAATGTAGTGAGATAGGGAACTCTGAGCACATGTACTATAATATGGTCTAAGAAATAAACACCATACAAATCCAGAATTTCTAAAAATCGGTCAGTGTATGGAAAATATCAAAAAAAAATTTCATTTTATTTATACTTTGAAGACCCGAATATTAAATTTATTTTTATTAAATCTGTGCCTCTTTTTGTCCTGATAAATATTTCAAAGTAAATATAATACTATAAAATATTTAAAAACCCCACAACAGCGGAAAATCCAGGTGTATTAGTAGGTACAGTCGAACCAAGATGTAGATTTTCTGGCTCAAGTATTTTAGCAGGAAAAGGTCAAGGACTTGGAAAACACTGGGAGTTAAGGAAAATGAGAACAAGGAAAGTGTTTGGCAAAGATTTTGTACAAGGTTATTCCGTATACAGGGGGGTGTTTATTAATCGAACCATAAAAGTCGTAAATCCCTGGGTAATTTTAAGAATATTCTGTATTTTAGAGCCGCTTCTCTCGAAGATACAAAGCGATGAAAAACTGTAGCTCAATTCAGCATTTAGATTACTAAAAACGGATATTTTCCCCGGTTATTAGGTTAGTGCAGATATCGAAAACATCATTAGTTTCATCCTGGATTTGATACGTTGATAACTACGTTTCGATCGTAATTTGCTATTTTCTCTCTTTCAAAGTTGTCAAAATGGATTGCCATCTAAATAAGGAATTAGTTTTAATTAATCCAGTGGAAAATGAAAAAAATTCGTGACATTGGATAGTTGATGGGCGCAATATAATAAGAAACAACCTTTTGTCTTTTTGGAAAGAGTTTGACAGTCATTGAGGATAAGATTGGATTTAAGCATCTCAGCTAGATTAAGAAGCTTTATTGTAATTTCTGTTGGGAAATATTGTTTTTGTCTAAAAACTTTGATTGCTCTATAAACTTTATCCTGCAACATCACCGCGTCAGGCTTCCATAGCTCCTATACGAGGTAAGTTTGGGATTTCATTAATATGCTCACTTATACAGTATAATAAGATGTATTTCAGGAAAATGTTTTCGAATATACAGCGTGGCCCAAAAAAATTTTAACAACATAATGTGATATTTTTTTAAATAAAACACCCCGTATTTTTTTGCCTATTTATAGGTTCGTAATAGTGCCCTTATTAACTGTCTAAAATTTTATTGAATTTGCTTTGGAAGTTCAGGAGTAATAAATATAAAATAAAGAAAAAGTATTGCAGTCCTAATAGTATTTATCAATTTTATACAGGGTGTTTAAAATAAAGGTAAAAAATTACACGTTTAACACTAATTTTGCTCAAGTTTTTCAAAGGGAGTTCCCTGAATAATTTTAATTAGTGTGACTTAGAATTGGTATACAATCTTTGTTATTAATGCAAGCAAATAAGATATTTCCAGCCGTTTTCGAAAGAATTGCAAATTTCATGAATTATGTTGTTTGAAAAGGGATTTATTTTTAAAAATAAGCATTGCAAGTGCTACCCTGATGATTAAAGATGACAGTAAACATTCAAAATGTCTTCCATTTGAACTTCAAATAAGTTAACACGTTTTTGAAAGGATCATTTACTCTATCTGCTTTACGTGTTCCCATAAACAAAACGTCTAGTGGGAACAACAGTCGTCTTTTGTAAATCTTGAAAAATTATTTTAAAAGAGCAGAGCCCTTAGGCCATCTTCAGTGCTTCCTAAAAGCGTGGAAAATCCAATTTGTAGAAATTTTATTTGAAAATGTCGTTGTTAGAAATTTGATATAAACTTGTGTGAAATTAGTTGAGTTATACCTATTTTATTTGTTGAAATCTTAACAGAAGTTACATTCCTTTACACAGACGCCTTCCTGAATTAATTTTTTAAAATTTCAATATTCTCTAACCTTAACAATTTTCAAATTGCCCGCTTTTTACTCTCAACAACGTCAACAATGTCATTTCAATGACAGGACAAATTTAATCTTTTAATTTAAATAACCATCAAATTTCGACTCAAGACCACGTTTCACGTGGGTTAAAATATAATATGAAAAAGAAAAGAAAAACGATGGTTAATTAACAGAGAATTAAAAAGTGGTGCGTCCCAGTTGTTCGTCTTTTACAAATTTACGTATTAATTGTTTCTACATAATAAGTTTTTTACATTGTGATGCGGATAGCCCACTCGAAAAGAGTTAATTTTGTCAATGAAGTTTCCTGTTTCCTGACAAAGTGAGTAAAAACCAAAAAATACATTTTATATTATTTCTCAAAACAAATTTTCAGCAAATAAAATAGGTATGACTCAACTGATTTCACACAATATTAATTTAAGTGTACACAGCCCTACCTCCCCAAAAAGTCTAGTGTTATTAGATCCTGCGATCTAGGTGACCAACGGGTAGGATCGTTTCTACAAATTTACTGGTTGTGAAAGGGATCATCAAGATAATTTCTTACATCCCGTGAAAAATGTGCTGGTGCACAATCTTGCGGAAACAACATCCTATTTCTAGTATCTCAAACAAAGTCTGCCAATAACCCTGCCAAATCATTTTCTAAAAAATTCCAATACATTGGCCCATTAGGATAGCTATCAAGAGAATGTGAATTTATGGTGCTGTTGATCAACTTATTTTCATATATTCAATGGATGTAGCCGTTACTTGATGAAGATCCATTATAGAAACTTGATAGGAAAAATACAAAATGTATAAATCTTCACTTATATTATTTATTCCACACTATAACAATTGTTTCGACACACAGTGTCTTCGTCAGATAGTAGAATCTGAATAACAAATTATCCTTTTACAATATAGAGCACACTCCCAAGTTTAGGTACCCTAATTTATGCTTAACAATAGAATTATGTTATTAAGGTATAAAACTTAAATTATGAATACACACCTTTTCCTAATTATTTTTACAAATTATATTATTGAACTATTGTTAGGATTACATCTGGAAATACCGGCTGATTATAAATTTAACAGTGGGGAACTATTTAAGTCGAGCTGATCGTTTAATAAAATATCTAATTTTTTACATTTGTTTATTTCCATGCTTTCTAAGAAATTTAGTTTTATTGATTTGTTTTCTACGTGCAATATTTCAAGATTATCGTCAAAATTGTGTTGTTCGGTATTAAGATGTAACGCGTAATGGGAGTTGTTATGTTTTTTATTATAGCTTGTTTTGTGTTCTTTAAGTCTTTTTTCAAAATTTCTACCTGTTTGTCCTATGTAAATTTTAGTACAACTGCCACATTTTGGTTTATAAACTCCACATTTATGTTCTTTTTTAGTTTTGCTTTTGTTATTTTTGATTAGTTTTCCTAACTTATTATTAGTTTTATATGCGACTTTAAAATTTCGTTTCGTTAAGTGTTTTTTAGCAAGTAGTGTAAGTTTACCTGTATATGTTAGGGTTTTATAACTTAAGGTATCATTTTGTTTAACTATTGGATAAGCTAAGCTAATTGCTTTATTGTATTGTTTTTTGTTTATTATTCGGTCTATTATATTAGGTTAATAATCATTATTTATTGCTAATTGCTTAATTATATTTAACTCTTGGTTATAACTTTGCTCTAATAACGGAATGCTGATAAGCCTATGCACAAAAGAGTTAAAAGCGGCCATTTTATGAGAATAAGGATGACTAGAATTATTGTGTATCAAAATATCTGTGTGAGAAGGTTTGTGGTATATAGCAAAATTGTGCTTATTATTTTCTTTAGTAATTGTTAGGTCCAAGAAATTAATCGTATTGTTCTGTTCTACTTCAGTAGTGAGGCTGAAATGATTTTACATGAGATTATTGAATCTGCTAAAGCAGCTACATATGAATTATTGCCGGTAAAGTCAAGAGAGAGGTATGAATTGATCTACAATTCATTTTAAAAATGGAGCAATAATAAAAATGTGCATACTATAAATGAACAAGTGACTTTTGCATATTTATTGGCAAAATCTAAAATCTTAAAGCCATCAAGCCACTGGAGCAATTACTCGATGCTTAAGTCCATATTTAATATTAAAAATAATATAGATATAAGCCGCTATCCCAAAGTTATTGCTTTCCTTAAGAGAAAATCTATTAACTATAAACCAAAAAAATCAAGAGTATTGAATAAAGAAGAAATAAATCACTTCTTATCAGAAGCTGGAGATTCCTAATTCCTAATTCCTCTTCTTCCTTGTGATTAATTTTTTTTATTCTAGGTTTCATTAATAATTGGTTTGGCAGGCGCTTGTCCTCGTGAAAAGCTTTGTAAAATGAATTTGGATAATATAGAAGAAAAGACAACCATGTTAGTGATTAAAATTCCTCATTCTAAAACGAATATGGAAAGAACCTTTGTCGTCATTGGAGAAACTAATATTTCTTTATACAGAAAATGTTTGTTATTACGTCAAGCAAACACACCACATCGTAGATTATTTGTTTATTATAAAAACGGAAAATGTACTATACAACCTATTGGTATTCACATTTTTGGAAAAATCCCCTGCACAATTGCTTAATTTCTTAAGTTACCGAATCCCAAAGAATACACCGGGCACTGTTTACGCAGGAGTTCAGCCACTTTACTCGCTGAGAGTGGTGGTAGTATAACCAACAAGAGACACGGAGGATGGAAATCAACCAATATAGCAGAGGGATATATAGAAAATTCTTTAAGAAACAAAATTCACATAGCTTCACAGATTGAGAAGGGCCGTAACGAAATTAATATCTCGAAAACTAATACAATTACTAATGCGTCTAATTCTAATTTTAACATTGCCACTTCTGTTAATATTCCTAATAATATTAATATAAGTAATTGTCAAAATTATGTCATTAATATGCATTAGTAATGTATTCATTTGAGTAATTGTTATATGTAATTGTCTATATAAAGTTCATACGTTATTATCCATCGATATCCCTTTTAACACACAAAACGGCTACAGAAAAAATATTGTACGTAACACGATCCAATAGTGATTTTACGGGACTCGCAGGATTCAATATCACGTTCGGAACTTGTCACGTAAATTACTATTACCGGTCCCTATTTCATTACCATTCAATTTTCTATTTAAAAATAGGTTTTCATTTAAATCTAACTATTTCAGTTTACTAAATATTTTCCTGACTATACAGTTTTCCGACTGTCTAAAACTATACCAGCCATAATAAAAATTTTTTAGTACGCCTCTGACCTTGTATCGATTGAACAAATATTGTACGGTATAGATCCGAAAAGTACGTTAACAGGACATGCTGGCAATTGCCTGTAAAATAGTACTTTCCAGTCTTGTAACGTAATATATTATTTCTGGAGTCATGAAAATCATATTGATTAAAATATGAACTGAATAGTTCTGTTGATAAATGTGGGTTATTCGTTAGGAATCATATATTTATAAGGATAGTTAAATGCATCATGTCTCTACCTCATTGGCAAGCCAAAAGCCCAAAGGCCAAGAATAAAGTTAAATGTACGACAAAACATTTCCTTTGCTCGATAACTTCTGAAATGGCAGCCTGGGGCGCTATATTTTAATTGCGGTTGTTTTAATTACTTTTTAATTGCTTCTTTTCAACGAAAACACAAAAAGTATTAAAGCTAACTGGGTAAGTCTGGAGTCAGTCACAATCCATTGCTTTAGTATTCTGGATAAGTTAGTAAGAGCGAAATAAAAAGAGAAATTTGGAAATTTAATAAGGATCAAGTGCGATACAATATTTTTATTATATTCAACATAGCCTATAATTTTTTTAGTTTCTTTTCAATTATTGTCTAGGTAGGTAGGTACTGAATTGCCCAATTGTCCTGATTCGCTATCTACCTGTACTGATAAAGACCGTAAAACCATCGAAACTCGCTTAGGAAAGGACAAGAACGGCTCACATAATCACTTAATTTCTTACAACATATAAAGTAAGTCTTTCTTTCCTTTGCGTTTGC
The DNA here is from genome assembly GCA_963920685.1 of Polydrusus tereticollis. NCBI lineage: Eukaryota > Metazoa > Arthropoda > Insecta > Coleoptera > Curculionidae > Polydrusus > Polydrusus tereticollis. The sequence continues at coordinate 28,589,864 of OY987332.1, read as the reverse complement.
TTACTTTTGATGATGTACGTTTTGTTGGTACAGTAAAACTAACACAAATTCTATTTATGTACCTGTTGTCTTTCGTGAATTAAAAAAATAAGGACAAAAATACATATAAAAATTTGTTAATCAGTCTTGTAGAAATTACGACCTTGTTTTCAACCCCCTAAGCATTGTAATAGTTTTTCCCGAAAGCGAAATTATTGGATGTCGGCTTCATCTATCCCAGTCATGGTGGAGAAAGATTCAGCAGATAGGTCTTGCAAGAGAATATAAACATGAACAGTCGGAAATTGGAAAATGGCTAAAATATCTTTTTAGCTTGATGTTTTTGCCATTTCACCAGGTTGGCGAATGTTTCGTGGAAGATTTCATGTCTTGCATGCCCAAGCTAAAGACAAAAGGCTAAAAGAGTTAGCAGACTATTTCACCGAAACATATATTGATAACGATTCTCTTTTTTCACCATACATCTGAGTAATACAATCCGCAAGTATTTTAAGGACTACAAATAATTGCGAATCTTTCCATTCGCAGTTTGAACAGTATTGTGAGATACCTCACCCCAACATTCACAAACTTAGTCGGCATTAAAAGGAATTCAAACTGATACATACATAATAAATAAATTTTCCACATGAGTAGACGAACATACAACAGACAATTAAATTATTTTAACATGACATAATAATAAACAAAGTGCATTCCTGTGCTGGGAGCTCCCTGATTTCGCACTGGGATCGGAGAGCGCCCAGTATAGGAGTGCACACTCACAAACAATCACAACGCCAGTGGGAGGAGACTCGACACTGGGTTACACACTAGACACACCCACCGAATAAAAGGCCTCTCTCCGCCGTGCATGGCGGTTGAATGGTCATTTCCACTGCATTGCGATTGCCTGCTGCGGGCGGGCACAAAATTTCAGTACCTGAATCAATTTTACTGTTTTTTTTTTTTTTTGAGCTTTTCCCAGAATGCTTGCCATTGGTTTTCCAAGTCAATTCATCGAAACTTTTTGCGAACTTAACGATTACACCCCTCGGGGTAATAAAAACCCGTTAATATCCGTTAAGGCACTGCCGGGACGCGAGTGAAATGCGCTAGAGATTCAAATATTAAGAGTGTCCTTAGGCCAAAATATCGGCCGCCGAGCTTGCTCGGTTTCTTGGGCGCATTTTGGGCCGTATGCTTACGGCTCATATGCGCCCAAAACATGTTAGTTTTAGTTAGTTTTAGCTAGATACTTAGACATAGGCTTAATATTATAAGAGAAATAGGAAAATAAAGATTTTAAAATGGAATGAATACATGAAAATTAACAGATCAAAATTTTCTGAAGTAATGACTCCCCGAAAAGCCCTTGTTAGAAAAAAATAATTTTGTGCAAGGAAAGTTCGAGCAGTATCAAATAGGGTAAATTTCCAGATTTGATTTTGTTGAATGTGTAACATTTAAATACAATAATTTCTAAAAAAACTGTTTTCAAGCACACTTTTTCCTTCTAAAAATGTTGTTTAGTATTACTTAGTTATAATTATTAGACTGGGTCTCCCAAAAGTCCAGCATAAAATTAATATCAATTAAAGGAAAACGATCTAGGAAAAATGCTAGGACCCGTAAATTATTATTTTTAATTGTGCATTTTCTGACATATAAAAATATTACACAGGGTGTCTCATAGAACAGTTGTCACGTCTTTGACAATGTTTTTAAATGCAATGCCTAATTTTTTATTAGGTTCTCAAATTCAGAAATTCTACGAAAAATTCTAAATATTTTTTATGTAGGACTTGCTATCCCGATTTTCAGCTGTTTCCAAGATATTGACATTTAATTTTTTTTTTATTAAATGTAATACTTTTAGTACATATTGTATTTTATAATAGAACATCTTAAATAAATCAGGTATCTTACTGTCATCAACTATCCTTAATTATGTCAATACTGACTTTGACTTAAGTAATTTGTCAATTACCTAAAAATGTTAACAGAAAGGCAGCGCATCGAAATTTTAATTATGTTGGGGTGTAGGGACAAAATAAAAAGTCAAGCTGAGGTTCGTACTTTGTTTAACGAAAAGTATCCAGAAAACCAAATTACTCAGTCGACTGTAAGTAGGGTATTCCATAAATTTGAGGAGCATGGTACAGTTAGAGATTTACCTAGAAGCGGTCGACCACTCGTTCTAACCGAGGATAAAAAAATCGATTTAATGTTATCGCTTACTGAAAACCCCCACTTTTCAGTTGTTACTTTGGCGTTAGATAGTGAAGCTACTTGTAGTACAGTACATCGATTTTTTAAGAGCGAATAATTACATCCTTATAAACCTCTTCTTGGACAGGAACCACTAGAAGATGACTATGATAGACGGCTTGAATATTGCGAAGAAATGATGATAAGGATTGATACTAATAATGCCTTTTCAAGTAATATTTTATTTTCTGGTGAAGCTACATTTTGGCTGAACGGGCAAGTTAATAGACAATATTATCGATCCTGGTCTCATGATAATCCGCGATGGTTACTTGAGACGCACACTCAATATGCTGGTAAGGTTAATGTCTGGGCAGGCATAATAAATAATAGAATTTTGGGACTTTATTTTTTTAAAGAGAACCTTACCGCTGAACGTTATTTGGATTTTTTAACATTTGATTTAATTCCGGCATTAGCAGTTCTTTTTCCTAACCAGATGGATGAACAAATGAGATGGTATGGTTTCAACAAGATGGTGCCCCTCCACACTTTGGCGTGGAGGTCCGAAGGTACCTAGATGAAACCTTTACAAACCGTTGGATTGGTCGTAGGGGTACTATTGAGTGGCCACCTAGGTCGCCGGATTTAACACCGCTGGACTATTTTCTTTGGGGTTATTTAAAGAACAGAGTGTACCGAAACAGACCTAACAACATTGAAGATCTCAAAGAAAGAATAAGGACAAAAACAAATAGAGTACCTCCTGATTTTATAAGGAATGCAGTAAACGGATTTTACCATCGCCTAGGGGCGTGTCAGGTAAAAGGCGGTGGACATTTCCAGCATTTGTTGCGCTTTTAGAATTTTCATTGTAGTAATACATAACAAATTTTTATGGATAACCCTTTTGTTTCAATTTTTAAATTAAATGTCAATAGCTTGGAAACAGCTGAAAATGGGGATAGGAAGTCCTACATAAAAAATATTTAGAATTTTTCGTAGAATTTGAAAACCTAATAAAAAATTAGGCATTTCATTAAAAAATTGTCAAAGACGTGACAACTGTTCTATGAGACACCCTTGTATAATATTTCTTTATGTAAAAAAATGCACAATTAAAAATAATAATTTACGGGTTCGAGCATTTCGCCTAGATCGTTTTCCATTAATTGATATTAAATTTATGCGGGACTTTTGGGAGACCCAGTATTTCTATTTAAAATAAGCACATACGATTATTGATGTATTACTCAGGGTATATAAAATATATGTATATAAACGACACCTATTGGGCATATTATTTAATATATTATGAGCCACTTCGTTCGGAAAAATATCATGGAAAATATTAAATTCAGATCAGCAAAAGTGATAAACGATTGTTTTTATTCCCAACATTGTTGTGCAATTTAAAGTCGTAACTTTCAAATTCTAAATAAACGAGTATTTGTGCAAAAGTGACAAAGTTTTAAGCGGCATCCTCAGCCAGGCAGCGTCTATTAATGGCGAAAGAATTGTGGTTTCTCGGCGATAACTTACTTACTTTGGGTCAATTTTATAAGAAGATAAAATAATTTATGTAGGTTTTGAATCTCATAGCATTACGAACCCTGTCATATAAGTATTTGACCAAAAGAATAATAACAGAAGTTTATATTTCTGAATAACTGCCTATTTGAAGGATTACAGATACAGGGTGTCAATCTGAAAACACCATGTAGTATTTCTTCGGCTGATGACACTCTGAAAATTTAGTGAAACACGTCAGTGTTGTTGTAATACCTTCTGACCCCCAGGTCACTTAGCATCTAAATCTTTAATGGCAACCCTCACTTAAGCAGGAGAAGGTTACATCAGGTTAGGTTGCGCATCAGCAGACTCATTGCCATCTATGCTGTGATGACCAGGAACCCACCACAGAGTGATTCGATGCTGGGCACCAAGTATGCGGAGATTGTTGCGACATCGCCTTACTAGTTTTGATTTAATGTTGATGGAACAAATTGCCTTAATCGCTGCTTGACTATCTATATAGGTAGCTATTGATGCAGCTGCTCTCAGGTCGGGAAGTTCCTGCAGGATTTTCACTGCTTAATCTACTGCCATAACTTCTGCTTGGAAAATGCTGCAGTAGTCCGGAAGTCTATATGACCTCTGTATTTTCATGCTCCATTTTTGAACTGTCTGTGAAAATTGAGTGATCCGTCTCCATTGTTAACTGATTGCCCTCCTACTCTTCCCTAGTCGGAATGAAAACAGCAATTCCCTCTTCAAAGTCTGTTAGTGAGACGATGTAATCAGTCAGCTCTTACAAATTTCGGACTGGATATGTCCTTAGGATACTGCTGTGCCCGTAGTTAGTGTCGTTCCAGCATTTCCTCCTTTAGTCGTAGAGCACTTTTTGCAGGCGCACTGTTTCCATAAATGTTCATGGGCAGCAGATGCAACATCACTTCTCAAGCCGCCATCGGTGTGGAGTGAAGAGCACCAATTACTCCTAAACAACCTGCCCGGTGTATCTTCGTTAGTTTTTTTGTGTGTACCTACTGCTGTTTCCAAAGCAGTCCACCAGACCAGGACCCCGCAGCAAATAAGCCCCGTAGTAACCGAACCTTTGTTTTTATTATTAGGCGCAACACTGCAGGTAAAATCCTCTATGACGCTCTGCACGCGGTGCCTTTGCACAGGGGGCATTGGTCTTGAATCTTTGGGAGATTATACTCGTCTGGGAATACGACTTCAGAGAGGTCTTTCCAGAATGATGACGTTCTCCATATGAAAAAAATTCTTGAACAGTGCCATTGAGGAACACTAAGCTAAACTACGTATGGATGGGCTGCAGTGGTTCGTCGTGTATTTCTACAATGTACCGCTCTGGGTAAAGTCGAGCGGGCAAAATCAGTTAAACACTTAAGTCTATCTGGCATTAGGCAAAATATTATCTAAATGTTTCCTAATCAGTTAACAATGGAGACGGTTCACTCAATTTTCAAAGACGGTTTCAAAATGGACGTCGGAGTGGGAGCTGGTATCTTTTCTGAGAGCATGAAAAGATAGAAGAATTTACGGCAGTACCTGGATAAAGCAGTAAAAATCTTGCAGGAACATCCAGACCTGAGAGCAACTGCGTCAATAGCTATCTATTTAGATAGTCAAGCAGCGATAAAGCAATTTGTTCCAACAACATTAAATCAAAACTAGTGGCGATGTCGCAACAATCTCCGCAAACTTGGTGCGCAGCATCGAGTCACTCTGTGTAGGGTTTTGGTCATCATTACATAGACGGCAATGAGTCGGGTGATGCGCTCGCCAGGGAGGGTAAGCAGATGGACAGAGTTAACAGCCTGTAGGATCTCCAAGCAATTTTGGCCCCTGCTTAATAACAAAAAAACCGCAGCGTTGTTACGACACAGTCGGAAGAACCTAAGAAATATCATTGCCGTGGTTACCGGACACTGTCTTATCAGTAGACATGCCGAACGTATGAAAATGCCAGCTAACGACTTCTGCAGAAGTTGCAGAGACGAAGAAGAGGAAAAAACGATTCAACATTTCTTGTGTGAATGCCCTGGCCTTGCAAGAAGAAGGTTTAGTGCCCTGGGCGAACCATTCTTCAATAATCTGGAGGAAGTAAGCAGCTTACAACTGGATCGACTAGGTTTATTAACAGTAGTGGCTGGTTCGAGTGAGCTGCCAAGATTCCTCTGCGTTGTACGTTGCGCTAGCCATCAGGTGGCTGATGCTGATAGGTTCCGCGGAATGTGTGGTATCACAATTGGAATACGTGAGATTGTCTGGACACACCAGAAGTCTTTCACTCGTACCTAACCTAATTTAATGAACTTTTTAACTCTGCGATTTCACTCAGATGGAGAGCATTGAATTAGTATTCTATAGATTTTCAGAATCACATAGGAATCATTTAGAAAATAATAATATATCTAGCTAATTAAAAGTTTTAATTTCCATAACAATTAAACACGGATCAAAATTTGAAGCTATTCTGCGAACAATTTTTGATATACGCGCAGTCTAAATTTGCTACCTTAAATAATACGTACGCCAATATTGAACCGTATAAATTAATATATAACTAAAAAGTCTACCCTTGTTTGCTCACGCTACCCTATAAACAAACTTTTGTATAAATGCAAATTTACAATAGGTTTTGCATATTTAAAATAGGAACCATTTTGCTGTTTGTTAAACATCATTCTGCTTTTGAATTAAAAAAAAAATCTCCTGAAAATGCAAAATCCGAAAAGCGAATGTGACAATATAAAACTGTTTTTACTTGCAAAGTTATTATTATCAATTTAGAGTCGTAACTTTAGCAACTCAAATAAACGGCCTTTGGTGGAAAATTGACAAAGTTTTAAACTGTATCTCCAGGGAGAGACGTATTTTAATTAAGATAGAATTTTAGTCACTTTTGGATAATGAATTATCTTCTTTAGATAATCCACAGACTACCTAGAGGGATTAGGTAAATAAATGGACAAAATTTTAGGAAAATACTCTCACAAAATTATACAAGACTACGCTTTTTCCATGGTCTTAAACGAATAGTAAATTTTAAGAAATCTTGTAGGTCCAAAAATAACAGGTTGCTAAGGGTTTAAAGAATCTAACATCGACTAAAGAATAGGGCGTACCACACTGAAGGGCCTCGCATCAAGGCTGAGGCAAATCGGGAGGCCACTGCCATAAGGCAAATGCAGATTAAGTGCGAGTCCAATTTATTGGACGACAAAGTTTAGAGTCTTGCCATCGAAGATAATTCTGTCTTCAGGATGACCAATACTTTGATCAGAAGCGTTAGAGCCCCGATGTCATACCTGAGAAATCAGAAAGGGGGCCAAGTTCTGACGAACGCAAAGGATAAAGCTGAGTTGCTGGCAGACAAACTCTGTGATCAGTTTAGTAAAAATCCAAGTAATGACGTAGCTAGAGATGCTAGGGTCGCCAGGTCGGTGTATCGGTAAATTTACAAGCCTTCACCCATCCCGTTCAGCTGTTTTCCCAGGTTACGCTGAACGAGTTCAAGTTTCTTGTTAACTTTTTGGATAGGAAAAAAGCGTCGCGTTTGGAGGGTTTAAAGAATGCGGTGTTGCACGAAAACATGCAAAACTCATCCTTATACAACAAGATAGGTAAGGACCCCACGGCACCGACAAGTTATAGACCCATCAGTAGCCTGGGTATATTAATGGAAGGAATTATTGAGGCGCTTAAACCACCTTGCTTTTGAGCAGAATATGCTGCCTGATGAACAGTTTGGATTCAGAACCGAGTATTGCACAGTCAGGCAGACAACACGACCAGCTTCAAAAAGTTTAAAGGGCTTCAACAGACGAGTTCATTCGGAAGTGATTTTCTTTGACCTTAGTAAAGCCTTTCACAAAGGTCTCTAGAATAACGTTCTCTTACTAAAGATGATAGCTCGGAGCGCCGAACTAGATCATCAAGGTAGTAGCTTCTATTCTTGAAAATAGCATTTTGCAGTCTCGCCAGAGAACGCACCCTCCTTGACGAAAAAGGGGGGAGTGCAAGGCTCACCTGTCTCACCGATGCTGATATATATACATATGACATTTCGCGCGATAGATGGGCCCAGCTCTATCTGTTCGTCGACGATACTGCAAATACGACTACCTCTAAGTAACCGTAGCTTGTCGTCACCAGGATGCAGCGCCATATTAATCAGTTGGAAAAATGGCTTTCGAATTAGAACATTCGTCTGAATTCCGCCAAAACGAGTATGAAGGCTTACAATAAGGCTTAGGGTCAATCGAGTCGAGCTAAACCGATGCCAGGAGGTTAAATCTTAGGGACTTATCTTTGATCAGAGACTAAATTGAAGGTTGAACTCAGTCAATAGAGTGAAGCTTGCATTGCGCCAATTGGGCTCCAAGAGTTCCGAATTCCGACTATGACTGACGAATTCCGACTGTGACTGACGAATTGCTCCTTAAAATTGTTACAGACGCACAGACGTATCGACAAACCCTGAAATCACCAGTAGTAGTAGTAGTAGTAATAGTAGTAGTAGGCGAGGGGAGGCACACGGACCTGGCAAGTAGACCAAATGCGATCCTTTTTTCCTACCCGACCTTCTCACGAAGGTCAGGACGATACTCCAAGCAAGGGTACTGATTTCCTCCTGTAGGATGATCACCACTGTCCCAAAGACTTACCGTCTGAGTCTTCCCAGGGTTTCGCAAGCACATAAGAAGTGCAGTGGTATCTCCTCGTCCTCGCAGTATCCCGTACATATCGGGTCCTTCTCCACACCCATCGTATGCAGGTGCTTCACTAATTTGCAATGTCCTGTAAGAAGTCCTAGCAGAGGATTCTGGGCACGGCTCTTATTCTAAATTGGCCCTATCAGGCTAAGTTATGAAATCTTTCGCCTGTTTACAGCCTGGCGTCTGTCGTCATTCCGAGTCATTCAGCATACATGATGTGATATTTGCAGTTTAATATTTGATGTACAAGGTCCGATGTGAAAATCGTGACAAGAGGCGGTTCAAGAACAGATCCCTGTTGAACCCCCATCACCACATCTCTCCAACCAGAAACCCTAAAAAAATTTGGAATGTTTTAAAAGAGATGAATAACTTAAAAAAAAAGTCATTAAATCAGAACATTAAATTTGATAATACGGAAAAAAAATATCAGATGAAGCAAAACAAGCAAATCTTTTCAATGACCATTTTACTCGCATAGGTGAAAAGATTATTAATAGATATAACAGTCCAATAAATAGATCTAAAAAAAAGGCAAATATGTACATAAGGAAAACTAATAACAGACGTTTTGGAAATTATAGATGTATTAAAATCAAATTCAGCACCTGGTTTAGACGGTATAAAACCAAAACATTTAAAAATAATTAAAAATACTGTTAGCCCTAATATAGTTTGCATCGACTGTGGAATATTCCCTATAGAGTTAAAGATTGCTTGAATTACCCCAGTATATATATCTGATAATAAAAGTGATTTAAATAATAAAGACCTACTTCTGATTTACCAATATTATCAAAAGTTTTTGAAAAAATCTTACATGAACGGCTGTTATGTTTTTTAAATAACCTAAATTTTATTAGCGAGAACCAACAAGGGTTTCAAAAGAAAAAAAGTTCGGAAATAGCAGTTATAGAATTATTAGATTTTATTTATAAAGAACTGGATAAGAAAAAGATTATTAGTTGTTCAGTTTTAGATTTTCGTAAAACTTTTGATGTAGTGAGCCATAATATTCTTCTTGAAAAACTAAATAATATAGGTGTAAAAGAAAATTGTTTCAAATTATTTCAAAATTATTTACAACAGAGATATCAAATTACGCAAAATAACGGAATTCAAAGTAGTAGAAATTTAATAAAATATGGGGTTCCTCAAGGGTCAGTCTTGGGACCACTGCTATTTTTAATTTATATAAATGACATTATTCATTTAAATTTAGTTGGTAAAATTTTATTATGTGCTGATGATATTGGTATTTTTTATAATGGAGATAAAATTAACAATATTGAATCTATCAAAAATGATATTACAATAATTGAAAAATGGTGTAATTATAATGATTTCTTTTTAAATGAGGATAAATGTTTCTATTTAAAAATAGGAAGACTGGAAAATAATAATTTACCAGATATTAAAATAAATAACTCAAAAATTAAAATAGTTAAAAATTATAAGTATTTAGGATTAATTATTGATAGTGATTTAAATTTTAATGATCTTATTAATCAAATCATATGTAAATTAAATAGGTATTGTAGCATATTTAGAAGAATTTCCTATTATTTAAATACGCATACAAAAAGAATTATTGTATTATATTTATATACATAGCAATTTAACTTATTTAGCGTCTATATGTGGAGAAACTAAAAAATATAATTTAGAGAAATTGCAAAGATATTAAAATAAAATTATAGTATCAAATAATTATTCATATGATACAAATACTGAACTCATTTATAATGAAACAAAATACTTCAATATAAATGGCATAATTTTACACCAAAAAATATATATAATACACAAAATAGTAAACAAATTTATTTTTACAAACATCAGCTAATTAAAACAACACTTTTTTTTTAATTCTACGACCACAACAAGGAGTAAAAGTGCTATATAACTCATAATGGATTAATTGAATACAACAAAATTCCTCAAAGTTTAAAGGTAATAAAAAACAAAGTAACATTTAACAAACATCTAAAAGCATATATATTGAAAAAAATAATAATAACAATGAATAAAAATGAAAATAAATAGGGATTATAAATATGATTATATTTTTTTAAGGAATCCAAAATAAAATCTTTGTATTTTCATAGGATTTTAAAAATAAATATCTTTTACCATAAACTTTATAATTGTTGCAAATATGTTTTGAAATAAATGGTTATCTATCTATCTACCTAATAAACTGTTCGTTGAAAACGCAGCGATGACATTGAAGAAATGATTATGAGCTTTTCTTATTGTTAAATCTTTACACTTTTAGGCTTCTGCGGCACCAATAAATAATATTACATCTTTTACCATAACCTTCCTAGCTTTAACCTGCTTTCATATAATAAATTACTATTATTTTTTAATGTCGGCAAGTTTGTAATTATTTGAAAAATTTAAATGCGAAATGCTAAAGTTTTATGTAGAATGTATCGCTAAGTTCTCGCTTAAATAATATTTGCAAAAGATAGATAACAAAGTTTTCGCATTCTAATATAGTTTACAAAGTTTTCATTAGCAGTTTCATGCAACACAACTAGATTAGAATTTTCCAGTAAATTAAAAAAGTTTTAAGTAAGTTATGTGTCGGAGCGATAGTTTTCAGTTCCAGGCTATTAATTAATATTAATTCACTTCTAAAAGTTAACGAGTTCTTTAAAAGTGTTAAAACAGTATTCCATAAAAATTTCATGGAAAAGAACAAAGAACTGATGCTTACTTTTGAGATATAGTTATTTATGTCGTAATTAAACATTAATGAAATAGAAGCTTAATTTTATAATTATAGAATTTAGTTTGGGTACAGGGCCAATCCAATCAGAAATAGGGGGGGGGGGGTAGTAGTAGTAGTAGAGGACGGAGAAACTTGACGCTAAGCACGTAGGCCAGCTTACGTTTGCTGACCGTTTTTAGCGTCTGGGTAATATCAGCCAGACGAAACCTACAGTTCAACGTAGGTTCCAAATCACAATATATCCGACAGATGATATTCTCGGGGACCCTAGAATCATCTAGAACAGCCTCAGACCCGTGGCCACGAGACTCCGTCGAAAATTCTCTGGTTTAAGGTTCTTACCTCAAACCATCCATAGGTATAGGACAGTGTCTGGGATCCACTATCGCACCACTGAACGAAAAAGGGCTTGTTAATACAGTAAAACCTCTCTATAGCGGACACCAGAAAAATCTCGAATATAGAGAGGTGTCCGCTATTGGGAGGGTCGGTCGAAAAAAAAATTATTTGCATATTATATAAACTCTATATTAATACTAAATAATATACTAATACATTTTTTGTGCTTTTTTTGTTTACATATCTAGAAATACAAAATACATTTTAAAGTAAACATGGTACAATAACAGCAGACTACACTTAATTTAAAATATACTACAGCTTTTTAAAATACATCACAATCGAAGTTTGCTTCATATTCTTAAGTTTCGGTTTTAAAACTTCGGACTCACACTTTAACAAAACATTGGAAATTTCTAAGGCCATGTCAGCACTATCATAATTTAACAAAAATTGTTGAGCCTCTCTTAACTTTGCACATAGTTCATTCATATTTTTTATGGTCGTTTTTGGTTCTTTAGTTTCTTTCAGTTCTTCAGTGTCTTCAATATCATTATCGTCCACATTTAAGCTAATACTCTCATCGTCACTGTCAGGCATTAGTTCATCAATCATCTCTGGTATGGTGATGCCAGGATTTTCAGTAAAAGCAATATGGTCAACCAAGGAATATTGCTTAAGATTAACAAATGTTTCTTTTATGGATGGAAATAACTGGGCAAGTGGGATATCATCTTCTTCATCAACGTCATATTCCAAATTATTTTTCATAAATCCAGCTTTTGAAAAACATTTTTTAATTGTGTTGGGTGAAACTTTTTTCCAAGCAGCAGCAATCCAAACTAAGGCACTGGTTAAATTTATGCTTTTTTCAGCATCTTTAAAATAATTTTCGTTTTCGGAAAATGACAAAATTCTCCTAACTAAGTAATGTCTATAGAATAGTTTAAAATTTTGGATTATGCCCTGATGAAGCGGCTGACAGTGGGATGTTGTATTCGGAGGCAGAAAAATAATCTGAACATTTTTTAATGTTATCTTTGGATGTGAAGTGGCATTGTCTAAAAATAGAATCACATTTCTGTTTTGTTTCTTCATTTTTTTGTCGAATTCTTGCAACCAAGTTGTCATAATGTCTGTGTTCATCCAGGCTTTTTTATTGGATGTCCACTTCAAAGGTAATTTCTCAACATTAGATCCTTTAAAACATCTTGGGTTTTTACTTTTACCAATTATAAGGTGTTCTTCTTTTTCTCCCTCCATATTTGCACAGAATAAGATGGTTAATCTCTATTTTGGGACCTTTCTTCCTAGACATTTGTCGCTTTTTTCTGCAAAAGTTTTGTTTGGCATGGCAGCATAATAGAGACCTGTTTCGTCGGCATTGTAAATGTCTTTTGGTGCAAATGTTTTAAGAATTATTGGAAGTTTTAATTTCCAGGCTTCTACAGCTTCTAAATTTACGTCAGCTGATTCACCACAGATAGTTTTAAACGTTATCGTGTGTCTGACAAAATTTTTCCAACCAGCCATTTGAGGCCTTAAAATTTTCAATTTTCAGATTTTTTTGCGACCTCAGAAGCTTTTTGTTTTATTACAGGCCCAGATATTGGAATGTTTTTGTTTCTTGCTTTACAAAACCAGTTAAAAACTACCTCATAAACTGCTAATGCACTAGTCTTGGGAAACTTCCGTTTTTGCTCTTCATTTCCGCCTCCTGCAAACAGCTTTTTTAGCTCGGTCTTGTTTTTTATTATTTCCGAAATTTGTGTTTTTCCCACACTGAACTCTTCAGCTAGTTTTCTGACACTTGCCCCATAACTTTCACTTTCCATTATTATTTAATTTTTTTCCTTCAAAGACAAACGTTTTCTCTTTAACGACATTCTTTCAGACTTAAAGACACAAAGTTTTAATATCAAATGAATAACAATAACTAAACAAGGATTTCAAAAAGGCCCTTTATGCTAATATTTTCTTTGAATAGCGCAGTAAGATCATAATTAATGTTTATGACACCATTTACGGGGTATAATCCATTTTACAGAAACGGAAAATTCAGAAAAAAGGTACCTACCTAATAAAAGGGTATATTAAGCAATTACCGTGTCGGTTGTCGATAGACGTTTTAAATTACCATAAATAGAGATAAACAATTTAACATTCTACTGGGTGTCCGTTATAGGGAGGTAAAAATACATGTATTTTAGATAGGGAAGTTTTTAAGAAAGTGTCCGCGTCCGCTATATAGAGGGTCCGCTATTGGGAGGTGTTTTTTATACAGGTTTACAATAGAAATGTTTTTTTCACCAATGAAAGTGTCCGTTAAGTGAGGTGCCCGCTATTAAGAGGTGTCCGTTGAGGGAGGTTTTACTGTATTACTATAATCTCAATTAATTTTCTTTTGTATTTTAGCGTACATAACCTATACTTTACAGGTTTTTAAGACCGTCACATACTGATCTGTGACGGTCTTGAGCTTCTTGGAATCAACTTGAATACTCTGTAAAAACATTGGATAGTGGTACGGATACTTTTACGACACTTTTAATAGATTATTAGATGCCGTGGGCCAATAACATATCCGTTAAAAATATTCTGCAAATATTCCCTAACCATGAGGGAATTATGGGCAGGAAAACCATCCACTTGATAACAGATCTCCTGGTTTTCATGTACAACTTCCTCTAGTGCCGGTTTAATTCGATTTTATAGTAAGTCCAAATAGGTTACGGCTGTAAGGTTACCTTCCATAAAAAAATGTTCCAATAATGTGATGTCCTACAATTCCCGCCCAAACATTTATTTTTTGTGAATATTGCGTCCGAGTATGAACAAGACAATGTTCATTTTCTTGGCTCCAATGCCGGAAATTTTGATCATTTGGTTCGTTGTTGAGGGTATATATACTTTCATCGGGAAAACTTATGTGTCTCAAAAAATCCCTATTAATTTTGCTATTTCCATTACCTCAAAACAGAATACCAATCTCCGTTCTTCGTCACCTTGATTGATTGATTTTCATACTAATAATTAAAATATTTTTCCTAGGAGCGTGCGCAAAGTAGTACTTTGCGCACGCATTTCCGTGTGCAAAGTTACACTTTTCCGCACTAGTGCGGATAAGATTTTTATCCGCACCGGGTGCGGAAAAGTAGCACTATTCAAAAATCTCCTTGGCAGGGAATATTTATATTTATTTTAGTAGCAGTAGACAGTTTTATGCAATGTGCGAAGCCGTTGCAAGTGTATTCTCTTTTACATTTTAATCGTAATTCACGATATTCGTATTTCAGCCTAAAACGAAAAAAAATTCTATTTTTTAAGTACATCGTATAGCGATAAATGATTATAATATTGCCAAGCAACAATAAATGTACATGTCGATTTTGGCACATGATGTCAGATTTTTTCTCCGTTTCTATGTCAACAAGAATCTACAAACACCAACACTTTTATTTCCATGAAATCCTCAAAAAATATAAACGCTGTTAAAATGAGCAGCTCTGACGAGGCGCTACCAGATTCCATTCTAGAGGCCGCAAACTCTGCAAATTTAAATTTATTGCCCCCTAAATCCCAAGAAAAATACGAGAAGCAATATAAACAATTTTAATACTGGTGCCGCAACAAGGGGACAAATAGTTTTAAGGAGGAGGTCTTCTTAGCGTATTTTGCAGATTTACGAAAATCAGTTCAGCCAAATACTTTATGGAGTAAGTACTCTATGTTAAAAAGTGTCCTTAAAATCAAAATAAACTTGGATTTAAGTCAATATATCAAGCTAACATTGTTTCTAAAAAAGCAAAATGTGGGATATCGTCCGAAAAAGGCCAAAATTTTCGACAAAATTGAAGTTTTCAGATTTATGGAAGAAGCACCTGATCAAATTTACCTTCTAATAAAAGTCGCCACCATTTTTGGGTTGGCCGGTGCTTGCAGGCGCGATGAGCTTTGCAAGATAATGGTTGATCACATAGAGGATAAAGGAAATTTGATAGTCGTGAAAATTCCTGACAGTAAAAACAATACTTCAAGAATCTTTGTAGTATCCAATGAAACAAATAAGGGATATTATTTACAACCCTATCATAAATATGCAAATTTGCGAAAACCATCCACTCCGCACAAGCGCTTTTTTGTGCAGTATCGACAAGGAACATGCGGTACTCAATGTATTGGAATATATTCATTCGGTAAGATGCTTTCGGAAATAGCTGCATATCTACAATTGAAAAACCCAAAGCATTATACAGGACATAGTTTCCGTCGTTTATCGGCTACCATGTTGGCCGATTCTGGAGCAGGAATCACTAATGTCAAGCGACTCGGAGGCTGGAAATCGACGACTGTCGCCGAGAGCTACATTGAAGATTCGACAAATCAAAAAAAGGACATGTCGAATAAAATATTGGCCACGAACAACTGCCCTTCTTCATCAAGCTACATAAATCCTTCCGAGTTAACACCTTCATCGACCTATTTGAACAACTGTCCTTCCACGCCAAGTCAGTGCTCATCAAGCCATACCATAAACCACCCACTGAATGAACTTACTGCATCGGCTATCAATTTGCATAATGTCAGCAATTGCTCCTTTGTTATAAATGTTTAAACAAATAATTTAGTTTCCTATTATTATTTTTTATTGTTATGTAATTTTTGAATTTTCTATTATTATTTTTTTTGTTATGTAATTTTTAGTTGTGCTATACCTAGTTCTTTTTTTAAAGTTAAATTAAAAATTATTGAATAAATTATCATATTTTTATTTTTGTTGTTATCTGATATGAAGCTCGTAGGAAAAATGTTGTTCCTAACACGTGCGGAAAAGTATCACTTTGCGCACTTGTTAGGAAAATAACTATTTGTTTTTTTTTGCGCTACACTGTGGTTTGATGTTTTCCTACGGCTTGCCCAAAAATCCTCGTGCTAATAATTTTATTTTCCTCCACGTGCAGTAAAATATCAAGATCTCTATTACCCCTTTCTTCAGCTCTATTGACATTCTGCGTTCAGCATTTACAGTTATTTATAACAGTGTCTTTGGGCTCAAGTTAACTAATGGTAAGTTAAATTAATTAAATGGGCAAGATAGGCTTATCAGGGAATTGAACTGAAAACATTTCAGACACTGCTCTGAAAGTATTTCCTGTATAATACCACTTAATCATAGTTACTTTTTCTTTAATGGAATAGCTCATATTTAGCTACAATTAAAGCGCCTTCAATGAAAATATTGTCACTGACGCTACTATTCGTTTTGTCAATGCCAAATAATAATTTGCTGGTGCTTGCTGTATTACCTAAACTGTGAAAATGTTGTAATCTTGCCATCACATTTAACTAAAATTTATTCAAATTTTGCACATGGGTTTATTATATCGGCCTCTTCAAAAAATTGTAATACAATTTTTCTCTTAAATGTACAGGGAAGCCAATATTTAGCCACTTCAAAATTTACATGGGATTTCCTATGTTCAGCTTAGCCATGCATCACCCGGTATATAGCCCTCTTTTGTATTTTACCGACAATTATGACCAAGCTATGGTCTTTGATCAGGTATCTGAGATTTATGGCCTTAAATGTCAACGGTACAATTTTAAACACACTAGACATCAAATTGTTTATTATTTTATTATAACTCACTAATATTTTATGATATAATTCTTAACTCCTTTTTATTCTATAATTAGAACTAGTAAGTATCATATTACTTTCACAGAAAAGCGGCCAAGAACTTCGATATGTTTGGCTTGGATTGAAATGTAGGTCGCAGGTTGGGAACAAAAGGTATTTGTTAGGGACAAAAGCTTAAAGTTTCCGATTTCCATTCTACTTTATTTATATTCAACACCCAACACTCGAAAAGGTGTTTTACGGTATAGCTTCCCTCCACTTCAGTTAAATTTAATTTTTGGGATCTTATTGCAAAAGTCACTGGAGAAATTAAAAATTAAATGAGTTTTTGTCGGGCAAGAGTATTTTTGTGTGTGTTGAAGCATTTTTTGTTATTCTTGGAGTCATATTTTAAACAAAATTTTCAAATAGCTCGAAACATACAGGGTCCACCACTTAAAATTCCGCAGGCCCGTATTTGTTATGCTTTTGAACGAAAAGCTGCAAGTGAACTTATGTACGAGGGATTTTACTAATTGTTACCGCCTGGGAAGGAAAAGCAATAGAAGTCGTCCAATCCTTGTGACCTTAATAAACAACTTCCATAAGCAACTGATACTGCGTCAAAGAGCGCAGCTTAAGGGCACAAGTGTCTTTATCAACGAGGACTTAATTATTGAGGACCGCAACGAAAGGAAGGTGTTAGTTGAAGCATTGAAGGAGGCTAGAGCACAAAATCAAAACGCCAGCTTACGGGGAAGGAAACTTATGATCGACGGTACTTGGTATACTTCCTCAGATATAAATCAGGCTAAAGCAGGACGAGGGTCGGGCTACTATACCCCCCCGCCTGCCAGGACAATAGTAAGTGAGCCTAATACTCCTTCCCAGCCCCTGATTGACGGCGACTCTACCGAAGAAATCGACGACATTTCGCAACAGGCTCATAATAATCAGAATCAAGACCCTAAGCCCGCTCAAGAACCCCAGGCCCCAAATATTGTCAGTAACAGTGATAATAAACGCAAATTCGAATTCCCCCCGAGCAAATTACCTCCAAACACCAGAAAGGCTTCGTCATCGGGGTATGCCACCCGATCAAATTTCAACAAAAACACTGCTAAGCAATAAAAATCTTATAGACTATAATTTTTTCTGTTGTTTCTTTAAAGATATTTAATTCATTTGCAACAATTCAGTGTATTTATAAATATTTTTTTTTTTTACTTTAAACTCGTGTCGCTTGCTGTCGCTTGATTTTGATCCTTTGTATGCCTTATCGGTCTCTTATCTTATTGTTTTTTTACCTGCCTACTAAAGAATAAAATACTTGGGACTGTTTATGTTTGTATTAGATATATTTTTTTTTCTTTTTTTATATAGAATAGGTTTAGGCAGCAGCAATTCAATAAACAGCCTGCCTAGTCATGAAGTTCGGCCACTTAAATGTGAGATCTCTTACATCGGGCTTCAACCATTTTAATGATTTTATTATATCGGAGAATTTTGATGTATTTGGGGTATCGGAAACCTGGCTTACTAATGATATCTTAAATGACAGTGTGTCGATCAAGGGTTATTTCTTTGTGAGAGCTGACAGAGGTTCCAGGGGCGGAGGCGTGGGTATCTACATAAATAGGAAGATAAAATTTCAACAAATTTTTAATAAAATTGAACCCCACTCAGAACAGCTATGGATCTCTCTAAAGCTGAAGGGGAAAAAATATAGTATAGGAATAGTTTACCGACCCCCTAAGGGCCATGTTGTGAGCTTTATTGAATCTCTAGAAAATTCCATTTCTGAGCTGATCCCTACTTGTGATTCTATCTTAGTTTCCGGGGATATGAATATCAACTTATTATCACCAAATATTAGGAGTGTCGAACTTTTTAATGACTTTATAATTGCGTATAACCTCAATCAAATAATTTCTGTACCTACCAGAATTACTAGCACATCTAGTTCTTTATTGGACGTAATAATGGTTTCAGAGGATGTAGTTGTTAACAGTGTAACAGTAAACGACCTTCATACAGAAATATCTGATCATTGCGCAACTGCCTGCAGAATAAACAAAATAAAGGAAAAGAAGTCTTCTAAACTTGTTACCTTTCGTAATTTCAAAAATTTTAATGACAATGATTTTTCTGCATATCTTCATAATATCAACTGGGATCATATTTACAATCTTACGTGCTCTAATATGATGGTGGAATACATTACACAAAAAATAATTGAAGTATTTGATATTTTTGCACCTATATGCACCAAAAGAGTCTCTAAACCACCAGCTCCGTGGCTAACTGACACTATAAAGGATATGATTAAGATTCGGGACAGAGCGTATGACAGATTTAAAAAATCAAAGCAAATAATACACTTTGACTATTATAAAGAGCTGCGGAATTATACTGCGGGTGCAATTAAACGCGAAAAAAGGGCGCACATGGAATACGTTCTGCGCAACAAAGGTTCAAAGGAAACCTGGAATACCCTTAGATCATTACAAGTAGTCAAAAATAAAGCCAACACTGATCTACCATCAAACCTGGAGAATGTTGATGAAATTAATAAAAATTTTACAGCGGTGCCTGTGGTAAACAAATCAAATCACCAATTAAGCCTTCTGAATAAATATAATGGTGCCCCTTCACAACATAATGTACATTTTCAATTCTCTCAGATAACAAGCAATGAAACGAGAACACAGCTAAATTCCATAAAAAGCTTTGCCACAGGTTCGGATCATATATCCCTGACAATGTTACACCTAATATTTCCACATTTAAGTGAACATATAACACACATCATAAACACAGTCCTTTCCTCAAATATCTTCCCAGATACTTGGAAAAATGCCAATGTCTTACCTTTGGCTAAGGTTTCGAACCCAGAAAATTATGGTCAACTTCGACCTATCAGTATTTTGCCAACGCTCTCGAAAATCTTAGAAAGAATTATGTACAAACAGATGTCAGAATACGTCCTTTCAAACCACATTATACCTACAGTGCAATCTGGCTTTCGACCTAAGCACAGTACAACAACGGCCCTAATTAATATCACCGATGATATTCTAAGAAACCATGATAAGGGCATGGCTACTTGCCTGGTACTCTTGGATTATAGCAAGGCATTTGATACCCTTGACCATCGCATACTATGTGATAAACTATCTTATTTTGGGTTTTCTAACTCTTCTGTGTCACTGATTCAAAGTTTTTTAAGTAACAGATCGCAAAGAGTCGTTTACAATGCACTGTCCTCTAGTCCTCTTAATATTCAATCTGGTGTTCCACAGGGATCCATACTTTCTCCACTGTTATTCTCAATTTACACAGCAGATTTTTACAGTGTACTTAATAACTGTAAAATCCACCACTACGCTGACGACACCCAGATCTATCTAGAAGTTAAAAACTTACAGTGTGCCACTGCCAATGAACAAATTAATAGTGATTTAAAAGCTTTAGTCGATATATCCTGTGCGCACAATCTAAAACTGAATGCGCTAAAGTCTTCGGTTACGCTATTCGGACCAAAAAAATTACGAAACATTGCCGCCGAGCAACTTCAAATTAATGTTGATGGACAAAGTCTCGCTTTTGTTGCCGAGTGTAAAAATCTAGGAGTCTGGTTTGACACCAACCTGCGGTTTACCAAACATGTCAACTACCTCTGCCAAACCTCCTATACAACTTTAAAGTTTTTATACAATAGTCGCGAGATTTTAAACTCTGCCTTGAAACTGAAACTGTGCGAGGCGTTAATAATATCAAAATTATCATACTGCGATTCTGTTTATGGTCCCTGCTTAACTGTTCTTGATAAAAATCGACTTCAAAAGATCCAGAACAGCTGTTTTCGTTTCGCCTTTGGTATCCGAAAATACGATAGCACTAGAAATAAAATCTTAGAAAGTGGTCGGCTAAGACTGGACAAACTTCGACACCTCCATCTTCTGACCCTGGGCCACCGTATACTAAGCAATAAGCAACCAACATATCTTTTAAATAAGCTCACTAAGTTCAAGCATATAAATAACCTTAACACACGGAATAGAAACCTTATGGTCATACCTAAACACACTACCGCAGTTTTTAAGAACTCTTTCACTTTCCAGTTTAGTAGTAATTATAACGATATTCCGAATGACTTCTATGACTATAATATATTAAACTTTAAAAAGAAACTTAAGATGGAACTTCTCTCACAGGCCTGATCTCTGGAAATAAAATATGCTGGCTGTGCAGTGTTGTTGCTTCTGGATGAACTCATAGGGAATGCTTTTGGGTTGAATGTCAATATTGTACTTTTTTAGGTTAATCCGCGTCTTGATTGATGATGTTTCAATGATTAACTTCTTGATATAATACGTTGTATGGATGTCTTGCCTGGTAGTATATAATAATATGTGTATTATTTAATAGATTACATTAGTGTTGTTAAAGTAATTAACTTTTATATTTACTTTCTCGTGGTTAAGTAGAAAAACGCCCGCTACACGGACGACACTTCGCCCTTTCAGATGTATTCTATCTACTTTTGTTAATTATATATTAATATATTTTTTTTTTTTTTTTGTTATTAAGAATATCTGAATAAAGACGATTTATTATTATTATTATTATTATTATTATTTGCATTATTTTTTTTGCGACATACCAAATTTTAGGTTTTACGAAGATGTATGAATGTTCATATCGGGTGTCATAAAAAAGGTTTTTTAATAGAAATGATTGATTATGGAATACGACTTAAGTTCATTGAACATTTCTTTACCCTAACCTAATTCAAGTTATAACAAACTCATGTCAAATGTTCATTTGTTTTTATAAAAAGACAAAAAAACACCCATTCCCGCTGTTGGAAAAAAGTGTATCAACACGTCAAAGAGATAAGGTTGGTAAATGCTGTGTGCGTGCGATTTCAATCTCTGCTATTTTTGTTTGTAAATTACAAAAGAGTTATAATTTGTTCACGCAGCTATAACGTCATTACTGGGAAGCTAGCTTAATTATGGGCAAAATATGTCATCAGATCGTATCGTGCGGTCCTTGGTCCTTCGAGCCGGATGTTTACCTATCTTTGGTTAGTATTCCTGATGTGTTTCATTAGCCCTAGACGAGTCTAAACTGTCTAGCAGTGTTCCTGAAGTGGGTACAGTGCGGTAGTGCATCTTAGCTTTTTCTAGATTGACCAGATCAAGTCAGCAGTGTTGTGTAGTGTACGCCAGTGATTTAAGGATTTCTCAAGATTGACCAAACATGTTAATCTTGCCAGAAAGAAGCAATAAAAGCAGTAAGTGCTAACATACATGTAATTTGTCCTGTTTGCGAACATCGCCTTAGATTACGCAACTGCAAGTCCAGTTAATTTGCATATTGTTAGGTTAAAACAAATTTTAATATCAAATACAGCGGCAGTCAAAGTTCATTCATAAGTCAATCTCTGGTAGACAAACTTCAATTTGAAGTATTTAGGCATAGTTTAAAAGTTTATCCAAGTGGTGCTCAAAAGAGAAAAACGAAATTGGAGGCTCCTGTCTCTGCTGCGAAAAGTGGAAACACATGACCTCATTTTTTACGTCGCAATACCAGGAAAAGGAGTGGGGGCGATACAGAACAAATTCTAAGGATACAAGCTACTGCAGTTTATGAAGCGCTGCTGGACTGGAATATGGTGGTATTCACATTTTAATCAGTTTCAGAGTATCAAGAGTGGAGTAACCACAGTGTAAATATGCTTCCTCTAAGAGGAATATTGTATAGTTTATTGGAGACAATTTTTTATATTGCCAACGAAGCCACAAATTTAAAGTGTCACGTTCTGAAAAATTGATTTAACCTGAGTTATTATTCGTTTAATGTACCTTAATTCGGTTCCTTTGTTGATACAGCGAAAATCGATTTAACAGCAACCTATTTCAATTTAGTGCGAAAATGGCGGTTTTCCATATCACCGGAAAGCTAATATAGCTGTGGAATTAATGTGACAGTTAACCGATAAAAATTCATCGTAAAAATATAGCCTACATAAATGATTTTATGAAAAATAAAGAACGTTGTAATACCCATGTGTATGTTTGTAATCCTATCTCTGGTCGAGAATATAAAAATAATCTTAAAAACACGTGTTTCCGGGATGTATATTCGTAATACCTTCAATCTTTGATATTAAAAGGGCGATCCAAAAGACACAACAATTTTTAAAAATTTGATAACCCGTTAAAAATGGCAATATATTTTGATGAATCCGCAGTTATTTTGTATTATATTTTACTAAATTGTGACTTTATAATCGATAGATAAAAGGCTAAAGGTACTATGCGACAGTTTAATAACTTTACAGTAGGACGGTTTAAGGTTTTTTTTTCTTTTTAAATCAATTATTTTCTTTTCCAAATGCATTTTTTAAATGTAAAAACTAGTATAGTAGAACCTAAGGTGTATAATGTATATGTTATAATAACTATGAATACACAGAAACATAACCTCTCATAACAAAGTTGCCGTCGCTGAAGCAATTTATTTTATTTTTTTTATGATAAGGCACAGCACTGCAGGATCAGTCCTTTAGGGCGCTATGCGAGTGGCGCGTGTACGCAGGAAACGATTCACGTTGGTCTTGAATCTTTGGATTATACTCGTTGGGGAACAGGGCCTCAGGGAGGTCGTTCCAGAGTGTTGACGTACTCCAGAAGAAATAATTTTTAAATAGCATCGTTCGAGGGACACTAAGCTGAACCACGTACGGGTGGGTTGCGGTGGCTCGTCGTGCATTTCTATCATACACCGCTCTGGGTGGAATCAAGCTGGCAACCTCAGTTGAGTACTTGCCATGAAAATATTTCAGAAATAGACTCAAGTCGCCAACCTCCCTTCGATGTTCAAGGCTTTCCAGGTTACTTGTCAAGGTTATCAATTAAGCAAGTGGCTCTTCTTTGAATGGAATCCAATAATTTCAGGGTATGTTTAGGAGCACAGCCCCAAAAATGTATTATACAGTATTCAAGCGATGGTCGAATTTGGACTTTATAGAGCATCACAAGTTGTCGAGGTGTATAGAGGTTCTTAGTTTGAAAAATTATCCCAAGCTTCTGCGAGGCTGCCCTAGCAATGGTCGCAACGTGACTATGCCAACACATATGACTATCCAAATTGACGCCGAACAAATGAATTGATGAAGCCAAGGGAATTGAGTGTCCCGCCATGACTATATCCGGTTCTTCAACATTAACTTTATTAAAGAAAACTGCCGCCTGGGCTTTTTTAGGGTTAAATTCTGCTTGTTTACTGTCACGCCAAGACAGAATTTCTTCCAGGTCTTGGTTGAGATGTGAGACCTCTTGCTGCCTATAGACATGTGCACTGGCAGTTGATGTTCGAGCATTCAAAGTAAAAGATAAAACAAGTGTGCTGTCATCAGCGACGCTATACAGTATGTCCACGGATGGGGTTTACAAGAGGACAAATGGACTAAAAATTGAAAGATACGAAAAAAAGTCACTTTTAATAAACGTTTTTGCTTGTCTAGAAAATACGATTCATCATAAGAAACTTCAATTTTTTTATACAGGGTGGGTAAAAACTGCAAAAATGTTATTTTGCTTAAGAGTAAACATACTTTATTTTGAAAGATACGAAAAAAAGTCACTCTTAATAAACGTTTTTACTTGAATAATGAATAGGTGATACTTGTTGTCAATGTCTTCATTTAATGAAGTAATTATAATAATAATAAGAATACGAACATTTTTATTAACATGAAAAGAATACCTTAACGATTTCATAATTCAAAAACTCCACCCCCATTTTCGACACATTTTTCTAATTGCTTTCTCAAATAAGTGAAATAATTTATGATTTCTTCCTGAGATATTGATTGGACAGCC
This sequence comes from Polydrusus tereticollis, assembly GCA_963920685.1. NCBI lineage: Eukaryota > Metazoa > Arthropoda > Insecta > Coleoptera > Curculionidae > Polydrusus > Polydrusus tereticollis. The sequence goes on along the minus strand of OY987332.1, from coordinate 28,564,829 downwards.
TGGATAATTCTGCCCTTCAGCACTTCAATATCATTTGGTACTGCGGTAGCAAAAACAATTTGTTTTAAACGGCCCCATAAAAACATATCCGCAAAGGTTAAGTCGGGGCTTCTTAGGTGCCACAAAACTGGGCCATTCCTGCCAATACACCTTGGACCAAAACTGCGGTCAAGCCATTCTCTAACCTCACGAGCGAAATGGGCTGGACATACTGGACAACCATCTTGCTGAAAATACATATATTCTCGAAAATTTAATGGTAGATTTTCGAGTTCATCATTAAAAAATGTATCCAGCATTTTTAAATATGATAATCTATGGCACGTGTTATCAAAAAAATATGGCCCTATGATGCCATGGATGGATATCGCGTACCACACGTTCACTTTTGTGAAATATTGTCTTCTCGTCATAATTCTGAATTCGGAATTCTCTAAAGACCAGTACCTAACGTGCTTGGTTGCAACGGTTCCATTGGTAGAAAATGTACCTTCATCAGAAAACATGATACATTTATAAAAATCAACATTTCCACTTAAAATTTTGTCTTCTATCCACCAGCAAAAATCAAGTCGTTTCGCGTCATCTCCCTCTTCCAATCTTTGACTAAAGTGCGGTTTATACGGATACTGGATCTTCTGAATTTGACTTTTTTTCACAACTTCCAACTGAGTAACACGATTTCTAAGGGAGGTCATAGGATTTTCTTCAACAGATTGAAGAACTAAGACTGTAGCAGCATCATCATGGTCGTATTCCTTTTTTTTTTTTTGAGATCCAAAACCGAACCAGTTCTCTGGAACTTTTTTATTAACTTGCAGATTATCATGCTAGTTATTGGGATTCCTACAAATTTCTCGGTAAATTGTTTCATGACGTAGCGGCATGAAACTTGATCATCCCCATAATATTGTATTATAAAATCTCTTTGTTCAGTAGATAGCATTTCTACTTAAATAATGACTTCGTTAAATAAAGACATTGACAACAAGTACCGATCACCTTAAGTGTCATTATTATTTTAACTAGGTTCACCAGTCAGAGGTGTGCCAGCGAATACTTTTTGGGAAATAATTTTTACATAGGTAAACCTTTTAATGAATTGTTCTACTTCGGTTTGTTGTGTAGAAAACACATTCATTAAGAGTGACTTTTTTTCGTATCTTTCAAAATAAAGTACGTTTACTCTTAAGCAAAATAACATTTTTGCAGTTTTTACCCACCCTGTATAAAAAAATTGAAGTTTCTTATGGTGAATGGTATTTTCTAGACAAGCAAAAACGTTTATTAAGAGTGACTTTTTTTGTATCTTTAAATTTTTGGTCCATTTGTCCTCTTGTAAACCCCCATCCGTGGACATACTGTATATACAATGTTTAGTTTTTTCCAAAAGATCGTTAAAGTATAGTAAAAAGAGGGTGGGCGACAATATGGAATCTTGAGGGACTCCGGCGTTGATGTTAAAAATAACATTTAGGTAGAAAGTCTTAACAACCTTTATATTGAATATTAGCAATGAGGTAAAAAGGTTTAAACACCTTTGTTTCAAACGTAAATTAGTAGGTAAAACGTTTTAACCACCTTAGTTTTAAATATAGGGTAAAGTAGGGACAGATGACGCAGCAGGAGAGACGACGCACCGTTTAAATTAGCCGCGATTTTTCATAAAATCAGGTGGTTTAAATATTAGTCAAAAGCTCTCAATAGCCGCTACTTGTTAGTGTGAAAATATTGATAAAATATGCGTAAATAAAGTAGTAACGATAAATTTATAGTTTGGTAAGTACCGCAAAGTTTTTCAATAATGTTAATTATACGTTTGTAAAAATAAAAATAGCGATTTTAATACAATATTGAGTAATGTTCCGAAAAATAGGTTAGGTTGGGGAGTGCCTACAGTCACTTAAGCTCAGTTTACACTTAGGAATGTATCACAATATGGTGCGTCGTCCATCCCTTGGTTTTGGGACAGACGACGCATGTTAATTTGGGAGAGATGACGCGGTTAGTTGAAAGTAAATATTTGTTTATTTTTTTAAATATATGTATTAACAAACAACTTATGTTTATCTATTATTTTCCAATTAAACCAAAATTAACCATTGTAGATTATTTTAAAAAAAGGTGCGTCATCTGTCCCTACTTTACCCTAAATGATTAGGTCAAAGGTTTGGTTACCTTAGCACTGAATATAGACGCTCAAGTAAAACGTTTTAGCCACTTAAGCATTGAATGTTGGAAATCAGCTAGGTGGTTTCAACCACTCTAGCACTAAGACCCAATTGTATAGGTTGGAATTAACTATAGAATTAATACGAAGATTTACCCTCAAATTGAACCTAAAGTTAATCTAAGGTAGATTTTTGTTGCAATTGCATAGAATGGGGTTAATCCATAAAACTGCCAACTTCATAGGAATGGGAATATCAAAATTGCTTTCTGTTTTCACATTTCATGTATCAATAATTGTCATGTTCATGTCATTTGAAAGTAACCTAACTTTGTAAATTTCTTTTATTTAATATTTTTTGTGTTAATGTCTTTGGTGATTTGGTACCACATTTCTCCTTGCAGTCGTTGGCCAATCACTTGGATTGGCATTCCTAGAGAAGGTTTTGATATTCTAAACCTTGCAATGAATTCTGGACCTGTCCAAGTGTCCAATTGTTCATATTCTCAATACGAGGCCTAAAAGGTAGAGGTCTTGGCACATTCTTAATTACGGTAATGATCCCCAAACATTTTTCGTCATATGAGAAAACATATTTACAACATCAAAAAACGTCTGTATAGGGTTACTATACAGTGCGCGTCTAAAGTCACCCCCTCCCCTGTTAACTTTTGATTAACAAATGTAAGAATAATGAAATTTTGGTACGTTTAATATTAACTAAAATGCTACCATTTTAGTATAAATTCTGGACACAGTTTTTTAAGATGGCGGCCGGGCGCGATCGAGTGATACTTCTTTGGAAACGTATTTTCAATTTATGCACGATTTCCAAGTTTGAAAAGATTTCATCGATTAATTTCAATATGGCGGCCACTTTTGTTAATGTGAATTAATTTGATTTTTAAGCAATAGTAAAGGAACCTACACAAACAAATACAATACAAACACCACTTAAGATGCTCAAAATGTTTACCATTCACTTTTTGGCACATGTATAGCTTATCGTGAAATTCTTCGCGAACATTATGAAAAAATTTTTCACTAATTGATGAGCACACTTGAATTATTCTCTGGCGTAACTCGTCTAATGATGAATACTTTGGACCTAATAAATCCCCATGAAAAAAAAAGTCCATAAGAGTCAAGTCCGGTGAGCGAGCAAGCCATTTGACAGCACCACGACGACCAATCCAGCGCCCGGGATAGTGCTGATCAAGGTAGATCCTAACATCTCTACTATAATGTGGCGGAGCTCTATCTTGTTGAAATATTACAGACATATCACCAAATTCAGGATTTTCCTCAACACACTCCAGAATCAAATGTTCTACGGTATTTTTAATCATATCCAGATACACCGGTCCAGTTAAGTTTTCCTGAATAAAAATTGGTCCAATAATATGGTTTCCCAAAATATCTGCCCAAACTTTCTTAGGGAACTGGGTAATAAATTTCCTGTAAATATGAGGATTTACATCGATCCAATACCGAACATTTTGATGGTTAACCTTTTCCTTTAGAAAGAAAGTACACTTATCACTAAAATAAATACATTGAGGGTAATTTGGGTAACGGTTTAATCTTGCACCCATTACTTCACAAAATTCTAGTCTATGATCCGGATCATCTTCTGTTGGGTCGTGTAACATTTTTAATTTGTAGGGATGAAATTTAGAACGCTTCAATACTGTCTGAACACTTTTAGTACTTACTTCGCATTCAGCTGCTATAAGCGATGTCGGCTGCATCAGATTGACCATCACTATCTGAATCTGTTTTTCTTCTTCTAATGAGGGCCGTCCACTTCTTTTAGAATTTCCAATATTTACAATTGTTTGGAACTTTTGAATTAATTCTCGCAAATATTTTCTTGAACTTGGGATCAGGAAAACGTTCACTAAAAATGAGCTCATCAGCATGATAGATAGCTACGTTACGTACAGTGACGGAAATAAAATTGTGTACACTGAGGTTAACATTTTATGCCATTTTTGAATATTTTGGTAAACTGGGCTTTTTACAATTATCTCACCTCTATACCTTGCGTTTCTTATTTCAATAATGATAGAAAAAAGGCTATATATAAAATTATTTATTCGAAGAAAGTATTCCTAGATGGTTGAGCAAGTTGGGAAACCAAGAAGCACTATACAAAGCTTCAGAACTAAATGCGAAAATACAGGATCACTGGATAGAAGGGCTGGAAGTGGCAGAAGAAAGGTTTCAAACGAAACTCAAGATAATAATATACAACACATGACTTCAAAATTAAATATTAAACAGATTATTTAAATATAAAAAAATAAAACATGGGTTTAGACGTCTGGGCATTGATGCCCCCAGCATTTGAGCGTGATGAACATTTTAGGTATTCCAGGTTTCTTAATTTTATTCCACAAATCATCACTGTTTTATCCCTAAACGTTTTCGATTGGATTGATATCAGGGCTTCTTGAGGGCCAAGGTAGCAATGAAATGTTATTTTTCCGTATCCAGTCCGAAACTCTCCTTGCTGTATGGACGGCGCAGTTGTCATGCTGGTATATAAAATTTTCTTGTTAAAACATATTGTTTACCGATGGCAACATAACATTTTGTAGGGTGTGTATATAAGCTTGAGTATTAAATCTTCCTCGAATTCGGTGGCATATTCCTAGCCCTCTGGAAGTCATATACCCCCATCTCTCTCTCTCCCTCTGTCCTTTTGGCCCTCGGGAGGGCATAGTGGCATTATGATGTAGCAGCTTCTACCGTTGCTCTCCAAGCTTCCCGGTCCTGAGCAACTTGTAGGGATTCATGTATTCCCAGTCCAACCAAAGGTTTCATCTGGTCTACCTATCTCGTTGGTGATCTTCCTCTGGGTCTCTCTCCGTTCATCCTCCCCAGAACAATCAGTCTTTCCAAATCATCAGTTCTTCGTAGAAGGTGACCAAAGTACTTCAGATACAGTCTGCTCACTCTAGAGGACAAACGTGTGCGTATTTCTAGTTCATTTAGAATGGATGCGTTGGTGCGATGTTCTGTCCAGGGTATTCGTAACATTCTCCTGTATGCCCACATTTCAAAGGAGTCGATTTTCTTTCTGTCAGCCATCTTAAGTGTTCATGTTTCGGAGGCATAAGTTGCAATCGGGAAAATGAGGCTGTTTAGTATTTTCAATTTTGTCCTCCTAGTCAGTGCGGTATCTTTCCATAATTTTGTAAGTTTGATGACTGAGCTCCTAGCTATTGCTAGACGGCGTTTTATTTCGTCTTCGCATCCACCCTTGTTAGTAACTAGTGAACCCAAATAAATAAACTGTGTCACTACTTCATATCCTCCTATATTAAGGTCGTTCATTTGGCCGCCTCTGTCAATAATCATAATCTTCGTTTTTCCCTTATTTAAGCTTAGACCATATCTTTCACTTGTCACTTCGAGTTTCTCTAGGATGGTTATAAGCTTATCTTTTGAGCTTGCTATGATGACTGTATCATCAGCGTACCTCAGGTTGTTGATTTTTCTTCCGCCTACTGAGATACCATCGTCCCATTCCTCCAAAACCTCTCGCATTATGAATTCACTGTATATATTAAATAACATTGGGGAAAGTATACAGCCTTGCCTCACACCTGCTTTGACCTGAAAGCTGTCGGAGTAAACACCATCAATCCTTATGCTTACCCCCATACATTAACTGAAAATCTTCCACTTGTTTTAACATGTTGGGTATATCTTTCTTCGTACCGTGTATTCGGCGGCCTATACACTCTAATCTGTCCGTTATAATAAGACTGAAGTCTTCTCTTCGGTAAATACTACCTTTTCCCAAAAATCCATACCTTACGGTAAATATTTCAGTGCAAACCCCATTCTTTGCTCTTTATTCAAAACGGTCAAAAACTGTTTTTTAGCAGATACCCTATTTTTCAATTCCGAATTTTTCCTTATACGATTTCTCGCTGGATCCAGGAAAATTAGTTTGGTTGTAGGCTTCTACAGCCGTCTGAAATGGATTGTTTCGCAAAAAATCATTAGATCATTATCTTGATTTTCGTTTGAAATTTTTCATCTGCCACTTCCAGCCCTTTTTTCCAATGATCCTGTATTTTCCCATTTAGTTCTGAAGCTTCGTATAGTGCCTTTTGGTTTCCCAAATTGCTCAGCTATTCCTCGTAGAGAAAAACCGTCTTCGAATAAACCAATTAATCTCGCCTTCTCGAGTTGATTCATGTTCACAAAATTTATTAAAATGAAATAATATCATTTTCAAATCTGATGACACCGATAACAATTTGTCAAAAAGTGAAGTGCATTTCCAGGTGATCTAGGTATACAAAAGCCGACATCACACCAGGAAAAAATAAGTGCACGAAATTTTATTTCCGTCACTGTACCTTTCCAACCAAAATCTCATTATTCTCACATTTGTTAATCAAAAGTTACCAGGAGGGAGGAGGACTTAAGACGCGCACTGTATAATTACGCAGCAGTCTAGATTCAATAGGTACAAATAGTAAAATAGGTTTAAGGATAAGCACAAATTTAAAAATCTGACATTTATGTCCTTTTTGTCCCAAGATTGCGAGTTATTAACTTATACCCAATCCACGAGTTAAGGGGTAAGCCTAGGCTTGGAGGTAACCTTAATAAAACCATTTTACCACCTGATTAGTAAATAGCTCATGGTAATACAAATTAGATAACCACGTTTATATCGTAATGAGTAGATCACAGCCAATAAACAGAATGGTTTATTCAAATTCTTCTTCTATATCGGAAACGGGTAGAGTATTCTTATAGTTCCTACAAGAACAACAATTTACTCAACTCTTAAATTTTTTTTTTAAATCTCCTACGAAACCATAAGCCAATAAGTTAATTAAAACTCTTACACGTATACATACCAAAATTCAAAAAACATCCATTCAGAAATAACGTAAATACAAGCCTGTTTACATTATAACTCGGACACCCTGTACTTAAATTATTAGCAGATTATCCCACAATTTACAAGTATTACGAACAAAAATGAAGAATATGTTAAAAATATCTCCGTTTCAAAATTTATGTCACGTTTTATATGGATACAACTTACTTGGCCTTTAGGGCTAAATAATCTACGAGCATAATATGCTTTCAAAATGGCCTCAGTTTATCTTTTTAAATCCCCTTAAATTCCTGTGGAAACAACAAATCTCGGCTTAAAACTAGGTAACCTTTAAAAAAGTAAAGCAGTGTTTAAATTCCATTAGCGTTTGTCAGCCTTTTTTTCAGTGAACGTGACAAGGGAAAAAGTGTGTGAAGGAATTTTTATATTGCAAAGCATACGATGTCAGAAGTGGGATGGGATAGATAGAATATAAATATTTCAAAGATAAGTGTTAGTTTTATGTTAGTTCAAGATACTTTATGATGGTGTAATTACTTCAGGTCAGCCTTAATAGGTAAATCCCATGTGAGAACAAAGAAAATAGTTAGAAGAAGGTAGGTAATTTTTTCAGTGGAGTGGATACGATGAAGTAAGTAGACACAGTCTTTCTCCACAAATTTTATTTTTATTTTATTGGACAAAATAAAAAAATAATTACACCAGGTATATATCTACATGTTTCGACTGTGTAAACCGTCATCTTCAGAGGCTAGTAACTCAAAGAAATATAAACAAACTCCTAGAGTTTGAGTTTGCAAAGAAGATTGAGAAGTGACTTGCCATAAATCGAACTGAACAGTGATCTGTGGTTGAAAATTGACAGACATAACCGAGTTTTTGTTTAAAGTCTGAAGACTGGTTGAGTGTTACAAGATTTTAAAATAGGTTAAAGCTGGATTTATAAACTGGAAAAGTTGGCGAGGTTAAAGTTATGCTCAAGTTGGTGAAGTTCGATATTCGACAGTCCCGAATATGGTATTTATAAAGTCAGTAGCAAATTTCGAAAAGTTGTTGTTTGATTGGTTGAAGTTGTTGTGTCCAATCGAATGAATTAAAATATTTCATTATTTTAAATAAAGTCGAGTAACAGCAAATTAGTGTCATCCTTCTCCATACTATCCATTTTTTCTTTTCCAACTAACCTGAACTACTCTGGAACTTTTTGAAACTATCGAACGTTACATGAACTGAGTTTATAAATGGAACTGACTTTAGTTTAAATTGAACTCTTATTTACAACACCAACTGAACCTCAACTTTTTGAGTTTATAAATCCAGCTTTAATTTATAAACCACTGAACCACAATGTACACAGCAGGCAATTAGAGGTACTGTCAGCGGTAGAAAGGCACCAATTAAGACAGATGTCATATGATAGATGTCAACTTATGACTAAATTAAAAAACACCCTGAAACAAGTTTAAGATTTACTATCCTATTTCAAAACGAATAAAATCAAATAAACACCCAAAAACCCAAAAACCCTGCAACGAATATACCTATCAGACCAGTTGTCCCTTATTGCAATTCACCTTGCCATAAACTAAGTACCTACCTCGCTTAACCAGAGTCTCCTTTCACTCCCTAATTTTAAAGGTCCTTCTCAGTCAAAAATTCTACACAATTGGCCAAATGAATTAAATTCCTACCTCATCCTTTCTGGTCTCCTTTGATGTTACTAATCTGTTCTCAAGTATAGCCCCTGACGAATGTGTTCACCTAGTAAAGACCCTACTTTCAGAAATTACTGACTTACCACATTCCCATATTACTAATATCTATTCTCTTGTTGACTTAGTTCTTCAGAAACATTTCTTCCTGTGCAATGGTAATTTTTTCAAACAAAATTTAGGACTAAGTATGGGTTCAGTACTCTCACCATTCGTGACAGAACTCTGCATTGCGCACTTTAGTTGTAAGTTGTAAAAAATAGAGGGGATTTAGCAAGCTTCACCAGCTTTAACACAGGAAAAGCTGGACCCCTTCAAGATGGTCGTGAAGCTAGCTCTGTTCGTGCGACCTGACACCACGTTACCAAGACAAAAAAAAAATCAAAAGGTAAGGGCGAGGCTGTATAAATAAAACTCAGTTAATTAAAAAAATATTGCTGGCTTTATTAAAAAAAAAAATGTGGGATTAGTACTTATACTAGACTTACCTGGCGGATGATAAGTTACTGTAAAATTCCCAAAGGAAAGCCCCAAAGAACTTCTAGAGGGAAGACGTAAGCAGGTCTTCCAATGTTCAGAGGACAGACGGGAGAAAGACCAGAGAAGACGAAAGACGGTGAAGAAAGATCTTGTAAGGGAGAAGAAAGACCCTAGTCGGAGCTTCTAGGACCCTTTGGGGGGTTAAATACCAAAGTTGTGTGCTCCTAAAGTACTTGGCCCCTTTTGGTCTTGGTAACCAGACGACTTGACTAAAATAAAGCCCCAGAAGGTACTTTAGGACAAAGTTGACAAGATGACACAAAACAAAGCAACATGGAATGCAAAAACGTACCTTTGAGTAGCGAAATACGCAGTGAAAAAATCCGCCGAAGTGGTTTTCCTACCGCCCAGTGGGCGACAGAAAATAAGCCCTTACAGTAGCTTTCAAATGATGTATCACAAACTGTCTGTTTCCATTTAAAAAAAGACCAATGTCGTCATATCTTTGATAAATGTCTATAAAAAAACAAACGAATAACGAAAAAATGTGAGCATATATAAAACTGAATTGACGTGTCCGAGCATTTTCCCCAAAAGTTACAGGTTAAGGCTATATTAATTTTATTCAGGACTTCTGGGCAGCCCTGTATATATATACACATACAAAAAAAGCACAATACGAAGTATATCAGTCCTGGTTAAGGAATTTGAATATATGATACACGATGATACAATAATTAACAATTCCAGATCAATTTTGCTCAATGCCAAACGCTCTGCCTACCGAGCAATACTTTTCTATAATTTCTTTTAAAGACACTGCACGATGCTACAAAATTTGGGTCATCCATTATATTATTAAACGTTGCAATATTGTGTGAAAAAGATCGTTTAAATATTTCTCTCTTATGTTTAGATATAGTAAGAATATTTTTGTGTCTCAAATTCAAATTATAGATGTCTGTTCGAAATGTAAGTCTGATATAAAGGTATTCAGGTATTTGTAAAAAAAACATTCTTGATGCAACTTTCGTCGATAGAACATATTTAGCCAATTCATATCCTTGAGCTTATGTGATATTTTATTAGGTCTGCGGATGCCAAATATTAAGCGCAAACAACTGTTTTGTACCTTTTGCACCCTTGATCTATCTACACTGTCTAGACAAGGTCCATACATACAATCCCCATAATTAAAGTTAGACAGTACCAATGATTCACACAACAGTGCTTTGATCTTATGATTTAGACAATGCCGTTAACCGTAAATTAATATCAAGGATGCATATGCTTTTTGAAGAAGCGACGTTACATGCTCCTTAAAACGCAATTTATTATCCAGCACTAAGCCAAAATTTTTACATTTATCTTTTATAGGAATGGGTTTCTCATCTATTTCCAGCTGAGGAATATTATTGGTTAGATATTCGTCACCAAATAGAACTGCCACCGACTTACTAGCATTAATTTTTAAGGCATGATCTTTTGATACTTTTAACATGTTATTTAAATCTACGTTAATGTTATTTACAGCACCATTACTATTAGTGGGACTAAATGAATAATATAGCTGCGTGTCATCGGCATACAGGTGATAACTGCAGTTTTTAAGAAATGAATAAAAGTTACATGTGTATATGGTGTATAGTAATAGACCCAAAATAATCCCCTGTGGAACACCCTGTTCTAATATTAATTTATTTGACATTATATGCAACATATCACAAACCCAGGAGCACTTTAAATAAAAAAATATACTAGAAATGTGTAGAGCAAGCAGTAAATAATGCGAGCTCTATATACCCAACAAGATTGATAGAATATTTTTAAATATGTGGTGGGTGGATTTTGCGTGTGTGCTTTATTTTTGAATTGTTATACGATTTTATAAATCGTTGTGGGAGTTTCGATGTGGATGTGAGTTTGGTAGAGTGCTAAACGCCTTTTTTTATTTAGACTCTCTATGTTGCGGAAATCAATTTACAGTACGTGGGGTAGTTTGGTAAATAGTAACATTTTATTAAATGTGAAAAATGGCTGCAAAATCAAATTCAGATATGAATATAAAAATATAAAATTTTAATATTGCCCTTGGTAATACCATTTGTCATTAAGCTGTTTAGGCTAATATACCTACGTATAAACATAATATATTATATATTATAAATTTGTGCCTTGTATTATGTTTACTCTTTGCTGGAACTTTTGAAAGAAAACAAAGTAATAAAAGAACCAGACTAACCAAGTGAGACAAACATAAAAAAAATAACAAAAGATTAAATCATAATGGTATAGAGTATGCAAATAAAGTTTTTACAATTTTTTCATTCATATTTTTTTCAACATCAAAATTTGCAGAAAAAAACTTCCTTTTTAGCAATTTTGGACAGATTATATTATAAATAAATTACAAAATTTAAGAAGATATGTTGCTTCCAAAAGTTAGAAATACTGCATAATAAAATTATTATGTTTGAAGGTTAGGAACTGTTCTGGACTTCCATTGCCTTTATTTATTTTGATGACAACGCTTCAATTGGTAAAGATCTCCAGTCGTCTTTAGGTGAATAGTATTCAGGATTCAGGTGAATATAGTTCTGAAGACGACTAGAGATTTACCAGTTTCAACGTTATGATAAACTCAAATAAAGAAAATGAAAGTTCAAAATACGTCTGTCACTCAGGAATCAGGACTACATAATTTTTACTTTGATTGTTTGCTCTCAGGTAAGTATGGTTGCCACGTGGCCACCTCGGACCTAGATCTTGCCTGGAGATTTTTAGTTGTTGGCCGGGGGGGGGAGCTAAGCAAGATCAATTTATCAATTAATTGATTATTAACAGGTTAATCGATTGTTTCTTAATAAATCATTTGCTTTTTAATTAATCGATTGCTTTTCGATTAATCGAATGTTTTTTGATTAATCGATTGGTTCGATAATCGATTGTGAAAATTCGTAATCGCCCAGCCCTAGTTACTACTGTTTGGGAAATAACGCCAAATGTCTAGCCTACGGTTAAAACTCATTAGGGTTTTATCCCGCAATTCTAACCTGAACCAACTTGAACTAACCTAAACTAAAACCAAATTAATTCACGTCTACGAAAACCGTTAATCGGTAGCTTTGCGATAGGTTTGCGGCTTCAAGAATATGTAAATAAATTTCTGTAATGTTTTAACAGACAAGGGCCAATATCATTTAACGCTTCAACGGATTCTTCAATTTTCTTACTGGCAGTTAACAAGTATGGCCGCTAATCTGGGCTTACTCTGTTAAAAGTATTAACTTTTATGATTAACTAGATTAACATGATGTCGGAAATATATAACATTGCCTAAAACCTTGTAAAAAATCTGTAGTATGGCAACGCAGCAATAACGGATCCGCCCAGATTTCATCATTTTCGTGGTCATCCGCATCGACTCGACAATACTCGGCATAGCGGATGTTGTTTTCCTGGAGTCTTGTCGCATGCATATTATGTAAAGTCGGCGTAATCCCCACTCTCGGCCCCACCTAGCTCCTCACAGCGTCTCGCCACCAAACGATTTTGGCATCACAATTTTATAGCATTTATGAATGGCGTGTCGGATCTATAGTTACGATGCCTATGGTTATTTACTTCAGTTTCATTGCTTTCACAAATCTCACTAAAACACTAAGTACGAAGCATTTTCAAAAAACAAACTTAACTCAACAGTGTACGTTGACAGACTAAAATCAAAAAGGACCCTGGTTTATCCGCATTTTTATTTACCTGGGTACGGTACTTAAAATTTATTACGCCCATATCATTTCACATAACTGGTTTATTGTTGTTTATTATATTTTGAATACCCTAATAATAGCAGTCATTTAGGTCGGTTTCTTATATCTGTGAACACACTTTACAAGGCTTTAGTTCGCGTTGATTCAATCTTTAAAGAATTACTGATTGAATCTTAAGTTGAGATATCAGACTCGATCTTTTAAACTAGTTTGTTCGCGAACTACACACCTCTAGTTCGTACCATGTTAATTTTTCTCTTTTTCAGTCGGGCTAGTACGTGCTTTTCTACATTCATTTGTCTCTTGATCTTTCAATTTCTTATTTTGTATATTTATCTGCCTCCACAACTTCAATGTTAGATTGTTGGTATAAAAAATGTGGTAAAAAACAGCACTTGCCAACCCATAACCGAAGAGTTTGCCACCCACCATTATTCACTACAGCACAATTTACCGCCCATAAGTGATCACGCACACTTCAGTGCCATGGAATTTCTTGTCGAGTGGATATTTTTAGCTTTCCATGCTAGCAATAAATCTATTTACAGGAATCCAGACACAGTTGAGAGCTTTTTCAATTAACTGTAAAAGACGCAAACAAAAACAATCGGCCCTGCGGGACAAATCTGAGTTAATAACTTCCCCCTTAAAAGAAAAACAAAATATAGTCAACAGGTTTCGATTTTGTTTGTTCATTTAAAACCTGTTGGTTTTATTCCATTGTTGTATAATGTCGTTTGAGTTATTTATTTTTTGGTACAAACAAACTGTCACTCAATTCACATTGTAGGAAGAACCATGTTACTGCAATACATTTTATAGGCCACACTGGCCATAGGAAATCCCAGGTAAATTTTGCTGCCTTAAAATATTGGCTCCCCTATTAACTTTACCTAATACACTCATTTTCAAAAGTAGTGTAAAACAGAAAATATTTATTTGTATTGAATTTTAGCAGTGTAGATATTTACTTGGTAATGTTCTTGTTACAAAAAATTAAAAAATATCACAAAAAACGGAGCACATTAATTCTTATCACAATCGTAAAGCAAAATATGCAGTTTTGTATGTGTCGTTTAAGATAAACAGTGTTGACGAATCGACTTAGCGATGCCTGGAAATCCGCTTAGTAATGAAATTCGCTTGCGAATAATCTCCCAATCTTCCTTCATGAAGAAGGCCTATCACATCGACAATAAATAGCCGATAGATTAGGCTGTAACCACAGTACGTTTACTCGGACCATTCAAAGGCGCATTTAGACGGGTTCTGTGGAAAGTAGACCTAGAAGTGGGCGTCCAAGAGTTACAAACGAAATACAAGACCGATATGTGGCTCAAGTGACTTGGGGAAATAGATTTGCCGGCAATTCCAGCATACATACCACCAAGTCGTTCCTAATGCCACCCTCAAAAGACGCCCTCGGGTTTGCTGTCTACAAGAACTCTACGAGTTTCAAGGTTGTCACCCAGACATACACGGTCGCGGTTAGAATGGGCTCGTGGTCACCAAAACTGGATATCGCCTCAATGGTCAAATGTTATGTTCTCAGATGAGACAAGGATTGGATTGCTTAGTGACGATCGTCGATGTCGAGACTGGAGAAAACGGGGAGCACATCACCGACTTGCTTTTGCCAGAGAAGTGGTATTTGAAGTCGGGAGTGTTATGTTTTGGGGTGGAATCATGTATGGAAGAAGAACCCCTTTAGTTCATGTTCCTGGCACTATGACCGGCCAAATTTATATGGATATCATCCTTCGGTCTATTGTGCAATCAATTCGAGACGAAGCAGGTCCCAATTTCATCTTAATAAACGATAACGTTCATCCACATCGAAGCCGAGCCGTTAAAGAGTTTCTTCGGGAGGGTGAAATTGACAGATTGGAGTGGCCACGTCTTTCTCCGGACAAAAATCCCATCAAGCATGTCTGGAACTACTGGTCTAGATCGATTCGTCATCGTTTGAATCCACCTACGAATGCTCAGGAGCTCATTGTAGCTGCTTCTGAGGAATGTACACAAGGTACTGAAAATAGTGACGTGTGATTAATCTAATTTTTTTCACAAATAAAGTTACTTGGCAATAAAATTTTTGAGTATTTCTTTTTGCTCTAATAACCTTTAATTAGGTAAGTGTCAACATACTCTAAAATGCTGCAAAAAAAGGATATATTTTTAGAATGAAAAGGTTTGTTTACTTTTAGATGTAATTTCAAACTAGTGCAACATTTTTGAAAATGGGTGTAGTTAAGGTGCCCAATATGCGGTTTTTACAAAATATAGGAAACATTCTTGTATGTAAAAACAGCAGCAAACGTGAGGATTTTGTTCTCTTTAAATTTTCCTTTGCAGGTTTGCCTTGGGCCAATATTAAACAGTGTTCTTAACGCCCTCTTTTGGCAGATAAATAGTCTTTCCACGTCACCACTGTTTCCAAAAAGAACGATTCCATATCTAAGATGCGATTCGAAATTTGCATGATAAATCATCATCATTTTTACTACAGTGTCGACATATTTCGACAGTACTTGGAAAGTTTAACGTATTCTATTTAACTTAATTACACTCTATTCAATGTGCTGCTCCAACGAAAGACAACAATCTAATACCATTCCCAAAAACCTAGTAGTTAACTCTAGTTTTACATTGTTACTATTTACACTTATGGTGGCCGGTTCCTGAAGCCTTGATCTGAATAATGATGTTTGTTCGTTTATCATTAGGGTTTTCTTAAGTATAGTCAATGACTTTACCTTCTTTTTGTTTATATTATTGCTTCATCAGCGGGTCTTCCATGGGGGGTTTGTTATTGAACTTTGGTTCTTATTGAGATGAGCAGGTTCAATGCAGTAGGGAAGTATTCACTTTGATTCATTTTTATTCGGAACAAGTTAAGGTACAGGCGGGGGAAGGAGACGAGGAATGAGCCAGTCTCTCGGTTATTGGTATGGTTTTAAAGGGTTTGAATGTATATGTGAGTGTCTTATTAAAGGGTCCAGGGAAGTGTAAGTCCGTTGATAGTAGTCCACTATAATTTTATCCATGTACTCAGTTATTGTCGGTATCTGTAAGTCATTATGTAAAGTATGAGTCATCGTATAGCGGGGCGCCCCCGTCATTATTCTTAAACATTTATTTATGGAATAAAACTCAAAGTCTGCTCCACTCATTTAATAAAATAAAATTATATGCCCATACATGTTTCATCCTCAGTGGGTTAATATTAAGATGTAAGAATATTATGAAGAGACCAATGACATTGTTAAATTATTATTAAAACTGAAAGGAGAAAGAAAAATACAATTGACAATGTGAAAGCAACACATGCATCATCACTAAGAGTTTAATTATAGGAGGGAAGGTTTTTATATAATTTCAAGATTAATATTAAACTACGATTAAAGTGAAATAAAAACTAGAGACTTACCTTATGTTGCAGAAATTTTACTGTGAAATCAAAATTCAAAGCAAAATGGGGTACGACCATCATGGTGAAGTCATACCAAATGGTTGGATTAATTTTGTATAGCCAAAGTAAATGAATTTTTCTTGTTTTTTAATTGAAAAAAACGGTCAGTTCGGTCGCATTGCGACAATGTCAAAGGTTAACTCTATTCAGACAAATGGAGTAACAACTAAATGAAGAGAGAAGATAGACACTATATGTTAGAAAAGGTGTGCACTAATATAAAATATAATAACATAGACCTCTGTTAAAGCATTATAATGAAATTAATTTGGATAAGCAAAGCAGTTCCTTTACTCTTTTCTTAGTAGATAAAAAATCTAAGTTAAAATCACCTACAACAAGTATAATACTGCTCTCATCCATGCACATAGACAACAACTCCTCAAACTTTCCCTGGAAATCAACTATATCACCATTTGGTAGTCTACATAGACATTTAAGGGATAAATAATAATTAACAAAAACTTGCTTTCTAAGACTTGGTAAAACTAAATGTGAGCGGGAAAGTGGAAAAATATATTTCTGTAATAGTCACGACACAAAGGTATATAAAAAAACTGTATTGATGTCAATTTAATGTTAAAATAAATTGTGTAAATTCAGCAACAATTACGTTCAACACCGGTGCTGATGGCATGACGTTGTCGAAATAAATTTAATTTGCTGACCCACATCACCCGAAAATAAAATACGAGACGCGGACTTTTCGATTTTCAAGGCGCCTATTTGCCCTAATGGCTCAGCATAAAGTTTTATTGGGTTTTAAAAGAGAATTGCATTTTACTAAGAATTTCTAGCATTGTAACGTAAGATGGCAGCGGCGGCTGTCAGAAATGGAACGATCAACAAAGTAGTGAATATATTATAAAGGGCGATCCGCACCTATAGTTCTTGTAAACCAATCAGCTGATAATTGTAAATCCGAAAGATAACATGAGGAAATTACATTTGGACAAAGAATATTAAAATTTCATGCGATATTGAATGTAGCACAAACTTAAAGTGATACGAAACCACTTACAGCAAATATTTTGTTTATTTAAGCTTGTAAAAACTAATGTAATTTGAATTTTATTGGCCGACAGTTGGCAACAGAACTGTCAACGGTGCGGTGGTAACAACTTGTTCGTTGGTCCGTTTTAACGTTTTGTTTACGTTTCGTGAAAAGAAAATTTTATTGTTCTGTGGTTTCGTGTTGTTGTGCATCTATTTTTTAACAAAAACTCCAGATCTTTGCTTAAATATCATTAAAAAACTGTTTTCTTTCAGAACAAGAAAAGTGCATATACATATCTCTGTCGATTAAGTGATTTACTATTTCTGAAAAATGACGAAGCATTTAAATAGCCGGTGCAAAGAGCAAAAAGCTTCTCTAATAAGATATTTTCAGGAAGAACTTAACAACAACACTATTTATGGAATATGTACTAAATAATTAAGTTGTTGTTGTTATTCAAAAACTATAATATTTTACATTGGTTATGTTTAAGCTGTAACGTTTTTTTAGAACATCATTTATCTATGACACACTTTAAGTAAGACATTAAAAGACAGACAACAACTGTTTGATGGTTGTCCGGTTCTTCAATGTTTTTTTACGTCAGGAGAAACTCCTTTAACATCTATTGATTAGTCGTTATTACTATTTAGCTGTATGGTTTGTAAAAATTTGTAATTAGCTTCTTGCTTGGATGTTTGTGCTTCTTGCGGCTTTAATTTAGAAGTTATGTTGCAAAAATTTTGGCGCCTTTTTGTTAAATATATAATATTTGTTCATGTCAATTTTAGTGCCTCCCTACTATTGTGGGATGGGATTTGGACCAACAGGGAGCCAGTCTTTAGGTAACTTGTACGTCCCGATTTGTCTTGATCTTGTATGTGAGTCGGTAATAAGTTGGTTTGTCGATACGTCTGTACGTCCGTAATAATTTCTAATAGTTTTCAAGAAAAAGTCGTTAATTGTCAACATCTGAAAGTCATTATGTAACACTACATTCATAATGTATCCCGGAGCGTTCGCGATGATTTTTAGCGCCTTGTTCTGAATCACCTGGAACTTATTAAGCTCCGTTCTGCTTATGTTGCACCACGTAGGTGCACCATAAGTTAGAACCGGCCTGACCAATACCTTGTAGAGGTTGACCTTAGTCCTATTAGCAAGTCTACTCCGCCTGTGAAGCAGGGGGTAGATAAAGCCTAACTGTCGCAATGCAAGCTTTATTCTATTAATTGAATTTTGCCTCCAATTCAGCCTTTTGTCAAAAATAAGTCCCAGGTATTTCACCTCCTGGCACCAGTTCACTTGGACTCCATTGACCCGTAGCCTTGTTTCAGGCCTGCGGACGGTGCTTTTTGAAAAGAAGATGACCTTCGTCTTGGCGGGATTCAAGCGAATCTTCCAAGCCGAAAGCCATTTTTCCAGCTCGATTATGTGACGCTGTATCCGACTGACGACAATTCGCGGTGATTTAGTAGTAGAAGTAATTGCTGTATCGTCAGCGAAAAGATAGAGCTGCGTAAATCTATTTCGCGGAATATCGTGAGTATAAATGTTATATAACATCGGAGAGAGAGGTGAGCCTTGCGGCACTCCCGCCCTGATGTGTTTATTCAAAGAGAGTGCGTTCTCTGACGAGACCGCAAAACTTCTATTCTCTAAAAAGGTAGCTAATACCTTGATTAAGTAGTTCGGAGCACCAAGCCTTAACTGTTTAAGTAGCATCTGAAAGGAAATTGGCTGGTTTACCCCTCGATAATTAATTAGGTGTTTAAAATTTTAATAAAAATGCGCGATGATCAGCAATTTAATATTAAAATCGTGCAGCATGAAGAATCATGTAGAATGTTAAATCATTTTGACAATGGCATTCAAGCTTTGCACGGCATGCAATTCGTGCAGTGTTTTGATATGCGTGTACTTCCAGAACACATATTTTATACATGGCGTGCGTTTTAGGTGTGCTTCACGGATACCACACCTCAAGCAATTTACTGCTCTGATGGGCGCTCTCCCTAACTTCATGATCGGGCAACTCAAAAACATTACGCAAACTTCTTCTCTCCAATCTTAGAAGATATCCACGCCGTTCATCTTCTATTTCATGCACAAAGTGCATTACTAGAGGATTCATAATATTTAATTTACACAGTACAGTTGACGACATTTAATTTCGTACACTAAACTGTGACACTGTAAATGCAACTTTTTTACCTTTATTACCTTTGTAATGTGTTAATTGTGATCATGATATCTGTCAAAGTATTGTCATTATCTTATTTGATTGAAGAAATGCATCATTTAAAGCTGGATTTATAAACTCGAAAAGTTGGCGAGGTTGAGGTTCAGTCGGTGTTGGAAATAGGAGTTCAATTTAAACTAAAGGGAACACTCAGTTCCATTTATACACTTGTTCATGTTGTTCATGTAAAGCTCATGTAAGGTTCGAAAACTTTCCGGGTAGTTCGAGATAATCAATTTTTATGCTCGGAATTCGGAATATCTAACCTCACAACTTGACCATAACTTCAACTTCACCAACTTTTCGAGTTTATAAATCCAGCTTATAAGTATTATTGAAAAAGCAAGAATAATGTGTTTAGAAGAAATAGAATGGTCTTATGGAAGAATAGCTGATCATTTTAGAGTACCTAGAAGTACCGTTCAAGGAATTGTAAAAAAATGGCGCTATCATCAAACACTTGAAAGGTCTGTTGGGTCAGGTTTAAATAATAGAAAATCATCAAATGAAGAAGACCGAAATTTGGTAGAGTATTTAAGGCACAATCCATTTGAAACTGCAGTAT
This sequence comes from Polydrusus tereticollis, assembly GCA_963920685.1. Taxonomy (NCBI): domain Eukaryota; kingdom Metazoa; phylum Arthropoda; class Insecta; order Coleoptera; family Curculionidae; genus Polydrusus; species Polydrusus tereticollis. The sequence continues at coordinate 28,544,548 of OY987332.1, read as the reverse complement.
CCGCTATGCACAGAACAGGGTTCCCGGCTTCATCTAGAACTGCGCAACGCCGAGTAAGACAATGTTCCGAATTAAGAAATCGAGCAGCTGCATCCAAACCGTTTTTAAAAACTAGTGATAAGGAACAAAGACTTGGTTTTGCTATGCAATATTTACCAGAAAATGATTTTTTTTGACAAAATGTTATCTTTTCCGATGAGAAACATTTCAGTCTACATATAATGGAAGGATTCGAATATATAGATCACCAAATTCCCGATATGATGAAAAGTATACTCAAAAAAAGCAAACCAGTGGACGTTTCTCGGTTAATGTGTGGGCATGGATAAGTGTTCACGGTGCAGGTGTATGCTGGAATATTGGTGGAATATTAAACAGTAATATATTATATCTTCAGATTTTGGAAAATATTTTTCTTCCTTCTGCCGCGATAGTTTTTGAAGGAAATAACTTTATATTTCAGCATACTGCAAGAAATGTAGGTAACTAGTTTAGAGAAAACAACGTAACATGTCTGCCTTGGTGCTCAAGAAGTCCTGATTTAAATCCAATTGAAAATGTTTGGGGATTGATGGTAAAAGAAATGTATAAAATAAATTTTAAACCACAGAATGAAATAGAGTTATTTGATAAAATAGAAGAAATTTGGGAAGGGCTAATTCCGGATTACACCAGAAGTATTATTTTGTCAATGCCAAGAAGATTACGATTAGTGTTAGAATCCAATGGCGCAGCATTTAATTATTAGTATTTTGTTTGTTGTTTGTTAATAAATTTACCGTTTTTGGCTTTATACTTTTGTAGTTTTCCTGGTATTGTTTTATAATTTTATAATTCCGCGGCTGTAATTTAAAGACAAAAATATTTAGAAATATCCATTATTAGTTATGGTAAAAAATCATACATACAATTATTTACAGCTATGTATATAGCTGGTGTTCTATCCAGGTATAAGCAGCAAGGTGAGAAACCCGTTTTGCCCAATTTTGTTGTAATTGGGTTATGTATGGGTGGAGTGTATGAATTTATATGTCGTTAACTGTACATATAGGCATTTCAAATTAAAAAAAAAATAACATTGAACTATGAAATACGACTATCGCAATATAAACCATGCGAAAAATAAAAGCTAACTTAATTTTAATCAAAAATTTAAAGTACATATATACAAAAATGAACCCGTCAAAAAGATTCATGTCAGTACGTAATTTTCTATATCCAAAGCTCACCTTAGAAAGTCGCCACGACAATTCAAAGAAATTTTCTTTCTATTGACCATTTAAGGATGACGTCGCTGGGGGGCAAATTTGACAAATTTTGGTTGAAGTTTATGTCAAAGCCATGAAATTACATATTTGACAACGGCTATATTTGCTGGGGGGCAAAGTCACAAGTTTAGGTTATACTTCTTGTCAAAATCATATGTTCTTAAATGGTCTATTGTGTTAAGCAGTTTGTCATCAGTTACCTTTAATAATTGTTATCTACTCCTGTCACAGAATGACGTGGTGGCGATAGACTTGGTCTAGAGAACGCGGTAGCGTGTAGACCAAGTCAGTATCATTCTGCACAGTTTAATGGAAACGTTTCCCTATCTATCCTATAATCGGAATCGGGGCAAGAGCACTCTAAAAAAATCTGGAGGATCAGACGGCATCCAGACGTACCTCAAAGTTCTGATATCGTCAAATGTAGCCACTAATTAATATTGTTAGTACCTATTTAGATGCACCTACCCACCCGGACCTCGTCTGAAACTAACAGTCAGTTGTAGCTGGGGGAGGATCCCTTACTCCCTAGTCAGCTGGTCAGCACGCACACGCACAGTTTAACCCGCGTCCGCGAAACTACCGCGAACCGCAGAATCCTCGTTAATTGAACCTTATAAGTAGTTTGGTCAGGAATTATTATTAGCCAAATAAAACAACTACTTTCTCAAAACACTTAAAATCTATTACGAAGAAAAAGAAAGTGTTATTAAAATAAAAAAGAGCCTTAAATATATTTACAAAGGAATATTTACATCTAGCGAGAAAGAGATGTCTCGAAACTAAAGCTAAACTAAAATCCCCAATAAAAAGAAATAAAAAATAGAACCGATTTAACTACCAGATGGTACACATCTTACCCCAAAACACTGATTAATAAAAGAAAAGAGATTAAATTTAACTTTATAAAATTAAGAAAAGGATCACTTTACACGAAAATTAGTTAGTCGAGAGTTCGGTAAAAATCTCGGAACTGACCTGACACCCCTGGGCTCCTAAAATCCCAACCTTTTAACTTTAAACCAATTAAAATTCCCAAAACAAGTATTGGTCGTTCCCGCGTCCCATGACTGATGGTACTTGACAAATAACAAGTGTAATTGCACTTCCATCTTTTTAACCCTTATTGACCCTCCCCTTAATATTCTTAGGAAGTTTGCCGATAGATAACTCATCTAGTCCACGAAAAGGATATAATTGAAAATTTTGATTTCCTCTCATAGAAAATGACTTATAAACCTATAATTTAAACAAAACAACAAAGTCCTAATCTAATTATACCGAAAAAGAGTTACGTTAAAAAAACCTACAAAGTCGTTTTTGCTTGTTACTTGTATTTTTTAAGTTTTAGGTAGTTAGAAGAAACAGATCAATAACTTTTGTTTAAGGTGTATAGGGCAGATACGGGTTTCAGTCTCAAAGTCGCAGCTTTATCTATTTTTCTTTTAATAGCAAACTATATGATTCAATTCTGGCGCATTCTTTGTTTTCGAGAACCGTTGCATGTGATAATAAAAACCATGTGTTCTCCAACTTTCTAAACTAAACCCTAGTAGGTAAGGGTACTTTCTAAGAAAGGTACTTTTTTTAGCAGATTTATGTCTTAAGTACCTATCCATAGAGAAGTTTTTTTTAAATCCAAAACTTGTCAATCTTAAAAATATTTACGGTTATTGATTTTAGTCAGAAAGTACCATAACGAATGAAATTAGGTCCAAAAAGGAGATAGGTTTATATTACAGAAAAGCGGTTATATAGTTTGATTAAGTGTTTAGCTTTTTAAAAGACAATAAAACCCTTGCTTTCCTCAAATACGAGCCACATGTACACGTATTTCTTAGGAAAATTTCTTCCAGTAAAGCAAGCTTTTTAAACACAAATAAAATAAAATAAATATTCTATGCTGTTATACTCCACACAATAAAGTTACCATTGAAATTGTTAACTTAACTTTAACTTATGACGTCGTTCCACAAGTTAACCCTCGTTCATCTGTCAATTAGGTTTTATAATAACCATCCTAAATGGATTTGTTGATATTACGTTTAGAGCGCCTTAAAATTGCGAAATATCATACTTATAAAATAAATAGTTATAACAAACTCAGATCAAGTTATCCTGAACAAGCATTTTACGCAATAGTTTTATAAATACCTACTTTCAACTAAAAGTAAGAAAATAATATTGAAGTGTTATTTAAAGCAAATACATTTTACGTTTCCAATGGAGCTACATTTTCTTGCTAAATCAAACTTTTCTGCAATACAGAAATAAATTGAATTTGCTGACCGAAACTAGGACGAGCTACATGTCGGATTTAAAGTGACTCCTGTTATTACTTTGAGTAACTGCAAAAATAAGAAGTGTTCTTTTAAATCTCTGTGTGTGGCCCGGTTCCTGAAATTTACGAATGTGACAAAGATGCAATTTGTTCGAATAAATGAAAATAAAGCAAAAATTTGATTGGTTTTTCTTTTCTTCTATCAACTGTTTTTTATTTATGAATTTGTTGTGATTTTGTGCCAAAATTTCCAGACAAAAGCAGAACAAGTTTGCAGTTATGAAGTTTGCTCAAAGAAAGTCTACGATGATACCATACTCTTTATGTTATACAAAATGTTGTTTTCTTCTTTATATTTTAAATACATTTTTACATTATTTTTATTTTTTTTTATCAAAAAACAAAAGAGTACAGGTATGCCTATAGAGCATGGCTTTTTATCGAAATTCAAGGTCCCTCGCTTCTGTAAGAAATCCTTCTGATTGATATATTTATTATTGTGGCTCTAGTTCAGTGGTTCCCAACCTTTTTTGTTTTGTAGACCACTTGCCATGTTTTTGCTTACCTAATATTGAATTATTGCAAATTTATCAAGTTTAAATGTGTTTTTGAGAGCTGGTATAGTGCTACTGTCTTTTAAAGATTTAAATTTCTAACTATATTGAAGTGTAGTGTGAAAAACTTAAAAAACATATGTTAAGTTTTATACATTTATTAATTAAATTCTAATTAAAATTAACCAAATTAAAAATTAGTATCTGTTACATAAAATGACTAAGCAAAAAATAAATACTTTTAGTGGGAGGGCTGAACCTGGTACTTTAATAATAAATTTTCAACATTCGGCATCAATTTAGTTAGGTTCAATCTCAAATCTCCTCGGCTAGTGATGTCCATTCTTTTTCTTTTTTTGTAGGAGATTGACAACCGCGCTGAAACCTCTTTCCCCTAGGTATGAGGATGGAAAAGCAATTAAAAACTTTCTTGCGACATTCCATAATAGGGGATACGTAACAGGTAAGGCTCTTAGGCTCTCCCAGAATTTCTTATATCCGTTTTAAAACTGTACCTTAAGTTCTTCGTTATTGCTTATTCCGATCAGATCCTCTTGTAATGTAACGTCCGTTTCTTCAATGTCACCATATGGATTCATTATCCACTGTGGTATTACCAGAGTCAAAACATCCTCAAACCTAGTTTTAAAGCATTTAAATGTTGAACGTAGGTTAAAACGTCATCTTCCTGGCAGTTTGTCTGTGAGAAATTGGGAAACTGGGAAAATTCGCTGAATCCAATATTTTGCTTTATTAGCTTAATTCTGCCATGAAACGCTGAAATGATGGACTTAGTTTTAATCAAATTTTGGCTGTCCCCCTGTAACTGCAAGTTAAGCTCTTTAAATTTAGCAAACAAATCTGTTAAATAAGCAATATCCGGTTTCCACTTGATTTCTTTTAAAATTGGATCTTTCGCATCCAAAAACTCTAAAACAGTCCCAACAAGTGCAAAAAATCTGGTCAAACATAAGCCTTTCGACAGCCAGCGTACTTCAGTGTGAAGGAGTAATTGATGAAAGTTCTCGTCATTTTCTTCACACAACTGCGCAAATAACCGCGTATTTAACGCGTTACATCGGATTTCACGTAAAAACTAAGCAACAAATCTATCTATGTATGTGGATTTGTGGATTATTGCATTAATTGCTTAAACGAGATCTACTATCGTGGACCCCCTTTTCCATGTCATAGACCCACAATTTTTTTTTCGCTGACATGGACCCCTTGCAAGTCGTCGTCGACCCCTAGGGGTCGATATAGACTACGTTGGGAATCACTGCTCTAGTACAAGCATTTACTTTCCTTTATTGTATTTGCTCAATAGTTATTTACCAAAAATTTATATAATTCTTTTTAGATATACTATCTACATTGAATAGGTATATCTGGGCTAACGAGGTGACAATAAAATCCATCCGAAAGTTCGTACAAATAAAAAAATCGTTTTTCCTGCAACGCCAGATAGACGTAATTAATGCAGTTTCATTTTATATACCTACTAAGAAGGAAAGCGTGTTTGGAATTTAAAATGGGTTATTTTTGGTCGTAATTCTATAGGGTTTTCCGCAATGCTGCATTTATAGATTTTTTACTGTAACCGGTGAAATAAAAAAAACATTTAGGTCCTTGCGGATTTAGTGGGTCGACCAGTTTACACATTATAAAAGAATTCTTTTGTTTTACAAAAGAACAAGTATTAGGTACACTGCGCATCATATAAAACTGGTACAACTGTTGTAGGCTAAAAATTAGCTTTTTTAAGCTTTGTAAATTGATCGTTTGTGACGTTTGTATAACAATGAATTTTGTTGGTTATGGCTTTAAGAAACAGTACTGTCAGCTATTCAAAAATTCCTTTAACCTTCTGAGTAAATAAATAAACTTCACTATAGAAAAGATAATTAAATCGGTTTAATTTAAAAAAAATTCATCTGCTCAGTAAAATTATACATTATTTTAAGTTAATAACTAGTCATAGCTCCATTATTATCTAACACTTTTTGTAACCTTATTGGCACAGAATTTATTAAATTTAATGCTAAATTTGGATCTTCGGACAGGTTTTCCCAAACATCCTCAATAAGGGTCCACAGCTGTTGCCTATTTTGCGGAACGATATTTAATTTTCGAATTTTTTTTACCATAATTCCCCAAATATTTTCTATAGGATTAAGATCCGGACTCTTTGTTTGCCAAGGAAGAACTTGAATATTGTGTTCATCAAAATAATTCCTCACACAGTTAGCAGTGTGAACTGAAGAACTATCTTGTTGAAAAATAAAATTGTTGTTCGGAAAAACCTCCCTGACTGAAGGCAACATTACATTATCTAAAATATCTATATATTTCCTCGCATTCAATCTTCCGCCAATGTCCCAACATACTCCTAATCCCCCTCTGTACAGGGTTTTCTTTTATATTTAGACCCCTATTTAGAGGAAAAACTATAAGAGATAGAAAAAAACTTTAAATATGAAAGTTTTATGATTTTTACTGAATCATCAGAATATTAGCAAAAAATTATTAAAATACTATTACAATGCCGAAAAATATAAGCAACTTATGTTTTTTTAAATGGAACACCCTGTATTTATTTCATTAAAATTATAGATCTTTTTTTCCTGATTACAAAAATATAGGGTTTGTCTATATTAACTCCAACCAGTTTTAAGATATTAGCGATATAAAATAAAAATTAAAAATACTTTCTTTTATGAAATTTTAAAATATATTTAATACAAAATAAAGAAAAAATGCAGAACCATAGAAAATTATTGATTTTCAACACAACCCCCTTCATTTAATATACATTTTTGAATGTTTCCTAATAACTTATGATTTATTGCGTTCATAATGAACACTGGAAAGTCCCTATTTAGCACCAAAATTTCTTCGTGAATTCTTTGTTCCAGAACTTGAACGTTTTCTGGCCTATTGTAATAAATTTTATTTTTTAAATAGCCCCAAAGAAAAATGTCCAGAACCGTCAAGTCAGGGCTGTTTGCCGGCCACCTTATTGGTCCGTTTCTTCCAATCCACGTATTATATTTTTCATTTAAGTATCTTGTAACAGGGACAACATTATGGGGTGGGGCACCGTCCTGTTGCCAAATGAGCGTAGCGTATTGGTTGAGAGGAAGCTCTTCCAAAATGTTTTCAATCTCATTTTCAAGAAATTCCATATATCTTGGACCAGTTAAACTCCCATTATAAATTATTGGACCAATGACCCTATTTCCTATAATGCCACACCACACATTTATAGACCTACGACCCTGAATTCTAACAGGCTGAATTTTGTGGGGATTTGAAGTTGCCCAAAAATGTTTATTTTTTCGGTTAAACATACCAGCTGTGCTGAAATTTGCCTCGTCGGTAAATAAAATTTTGTTTAAAAGATTCCCATCAATTTCACGCCTTCTTAAAACATCCAAACAAAATTCTAGCCGCTGTCTCTTGTGATCTTCTGTTAAGTTTTGGACTGGTAAAAATTTATATGGATGATATCCGTATTTTTTCAAAATTTCGTGTATTTTTGATAGGGATTTATTAAAATGGCCTGCCGCATCTGGTATAGAATTTTTAGGATTTTCTGTAATACAACATTTAAGTAATTATTGTAGGATTTAAGAATTAGTATAAACTAGAATGTTTACCTTCAAAGAACAGCAAGACATTTAAATCTAATTGCTCATCTCTCATTACTGTCCTCTTTTTCCTTTCTAAGCTTTTGGTCTCTTCAAATTTTTTCACAACATATTTAATAGTGCTTTTGGAAGGTAAAATTCTATTGGGAAATATCCTGTGGTACTCATTAAGAGTTGTAGATGGATTTCTATTATTAGAATAATATAGATGGATAATATCGAATTTTTCTCTGTAGAATATCCCATGTTATTGTTTTAAGTACGTAGCAAAATGTTCGTTTAATACAAGCAAACAACGACAAAAATGTCATAATAACATGTGTTTTCAATGGCGACAGACCTTTATCATTTTTTATTTCCAAAGCATTCTAGACTAGAAACTAAATACAACTTCTTAAAATTTTGATCGTTTATATCTTAAAACTGGTTGGAGTTAATATAGACCTCGATATAGACAAACCCTATATTTTTGTAATCAGGAAAAAAAGATCTATAATTTTAATGAAATAAATACAGGGTGTTCCATTTAAAAAAACATAAGTTGCTTATATTTTTCGGCATTGTAATAGTATTTTAATAATTTTTTGCTAATATTCTGATGATTCAGTAAAAATCATAAAACTTTCATATTTAAAGTTTTTTTCTATCTCTTATAGTTTTTCCTCTAAATAGGGGTCTAAATATAAAAGAAAACCCTGTACATCCAAGCCCAAACGTTCACTGAAAATCTTCCCGATTTATCGCTTGGAGAAATATACTTTTCTTCGTATCTGGACCGAGGCGGTCTATATACTCGAATATGACCATCATGATACGATTGAAACACTTTCTCGTCAGAGAATATAACTCTCCCCCAAAAATTTACTACATCATTTAACAGGTAATTAAGAGCAAAAATAATTCTACCTTGTTTTTTTTCTTGGGAAAGTTTATATTTTTTTGCCGCTGCACAATTTTTTAATTCCGTTTTTCGAATCCTTCTTAACGCAGTTGTGACAGAAGCGGGGAAATTTGTTTCAACTTTAGCTTTTCTTGCACAATCAAAAGGATGGTCTCTTACAAAATTAACTAAATTTGCATCTTGCTGTTCGTTAGTTATACACGATCTTCCTGTACCTCTTCTTCTTTCAACAGTTTGTTCATTATCTCATCTTTCTTTTAAATTCTGGATAGTAGTTTTGCTTCTATTATATTCTTCGGCCAGTATTCTTACAGACCAACCAGCCTCTATTTTGGAAATTATTTGCAACTTTTTGAAATTACTCAACTGCCTTGGCATCGCTATAACGTAAAATGGAAATTTTTGGCATAATATCCTATTATTTGTCATAGTGACAGGTGTATTAGGTGTCATTCTTATGCAAAGCATGATTGATAGCGAATATTATAAAACCTGATTTACATTGATAAAATCAAAGTGTACCAATTTTATATGACGCGCAGTGTACCTGTACAGCCACATAAATTAAAAATAGAAAATAGGCGATAAACAATACATTTATATCTAAAATAATAGCACTTAATCTCTTTATCGGTATATTTATGATTCTGTTTTGCGCAAGACATTTATTTAAATTTTAAAAATGGTAATGTTAAAACAAGAATTCTGTTACGTTTTGAAATAATAATTTATCTTTTGATACATGGCCTCCGATAAGTAGAAACGCATTTCAAAACATCTTTAAAAATCAATATACTCAATTCTCGCCTTCCAAACTTTATGTGCGTCAAGAACCTAGTTACCACTTTACCATTGATTTTTCGGTATCAAGGCAGAAGCCAATAGGGCTGTTCTATAGACTTGCAGGATACTAAAACAACAAGAATCCTCTCTGTGAGAAAATATAATGAAATACTTAAGAATCGAAGATAGTAGCATTTCATTATTATTCAAAATGACACGAACTCTTACTAGGCGCGTCAGGAAATCTATATCCTTCATCATCAGAGATAAAAATGTATACTGGTTCGATGGTTTCAGACAGGGCCGCCGCTACCATGTGTGCAAAGTGTGCACCGCACACGGGCGGCCAAAAATAGGGGCGGCCAAAGCAGACCCCACTGATAAAAATTTATTTTTCCTAAACAACGAAAAAATTTATTTAAGTTAGATAATAATTATTCTGTAAACTCTAAATTCCTAACAATAATTATTTTATAACCTTAGTCTATATAACGCTGAAATGCATTTTATTTATCGTTCTTTCTTTCATCCTAATCCAAACAGAAATATTATTTTAAAGTATCTAGTTTTAAAATTGCCAATTCTGCCGTTTTGCTCGCCGCGCCACGTCATCGGCTCCGTAAACAAATAATGTAAAGCAAATTAAAGCAATAAATTTCACTTTTGTATTTAGGGCGGCTTTCGGCTTTTAAATGTTTTTGTTTATAATATGATACGCCGAACGCGACCGATCGTAAAATTTTTATCTAAACAATGTTTAGCCTTTAGAGGATCATCCAAAAAATTATTTGAACCGAATAATTGCAATTGTTTGCAGTTAGTTGAAATGATTTCTAAGTTTGACGCTGTATTATCGGAGCATCTTCGTCGCGTGGAATTTAAGAATACAAATACACCACATTATTTAGAATGGGAACATCAAAATGAATTGATTGTTTTATTAGCAAACTCTGTTCAGGATGTTATCCTAAACCGAATTCGGGAATCAAAATATTTTTCTATTATATTAGATTGTACCCCAGATATAACGCACACAGAACAAATTAATAACAATTATTGTAGTAAGATGTGTTTCAACCTCGGCACCAGTTCAGATATTTGAATACTTTTTAGGCTTTTCTCCTGTGATTGACGTCACTGGACAAGGTCTTTTTGAATTTATAGAAAATAAACTGAAATAATTAAAATTAAATATAATTTGCGTGGACAGGGTTACGATAATGGAGCAAATATGCGTGGTAAACACATTTGATTGCAAAAAAAAATCTTAGAGAAATATCCTCGAGCATTTTTTATTCCCTGTTCTGCGCATAGTTTGAATTTGGTTGTGAATGATGCAGTAAAAATAAGTTTTGAGTCGGTGGAATTTTTTAATACTGTTCAGGAACTATAAGTACGTCTTTTTCTCTTCGTCAAATATTAGATGGAATGTTTTATTAAAGCACCTTCCAAAGTTGACATTAAAAGCATTGTCAGAAACGCGATGGGAAAGTCGGATCGATGCAATCACACCGCTAAAAACTCAGATAGGTGAAATATACGATGCTTTGGAAGAATTGGAAAATGATTACAAAAGGGATATGAATACTAGAACCATAGCAAAATCACTTAAAAATAAAATTTTTAAATTTAAATTCTTGTGCTCTGTTGTGATGTGGCAAGTGGCAAGATATTTTAAGTAAAATAAATGTGGTTAGCAAAATCCTTCAGAGTCCAAAATTTGACATAAGGTCTTCACTTGATGCACTTAATAATTTAAAAAATTATTTTATAACCAAACGTTCTGATGAACATTTTCAAATTTTTTTAGAGAGATAGCTACAAAAGCTAACATTGAATAAGCATTCCCCAGCTTACCTGCCCAACGAATTAGAAGAAAAAAGGGCATTTTGAGTATGAAGGAACTGATGAACCTATATTATCTCCTGAATTGTCATATAAAGTAAATTTTTACTTTAAGATTTTGGATGCTGCCATAACGGCAATTGAAGAACGATTCCAATTACTACAACAACACACATATAGTTTTAATGTAATATATGGTATAACCAAAATTAAGAATGATGACGAACTTAAAATAAATTGTGAGAAAATGCATCAATCCCTTACAGACATGAACAGCTCAGAGAGTGACATTAGTACAACCGATTTATATGAAGAAATTAAAGCTATTGAACCATTTTTTACCACAGAAAAAAGTCCTAGTGATGTTCTTAAATACATTTACGAAAATAATCTTCTATCAACATTTCCACACTTAACTATAATCGTTCGGTTACTGTAGCTATGAGTGAGCGGTAGTTCTCAAAACTTAAAATTATTAAAAACTATTTACGATCCTCCATGACGCAAAATAGACTTTCTGCTTTAGCTATGTTATCTAACGAACATGAGGTGTGGCGACATTGGATACTAAAGACATTGTCAAAAAGTTCTCCGAAACGAAAGCCCGAAAAGTTCGTTTTTAATTACTTTTTATGTTATTTAGTTATATTTTATTTTAACGGACGTTTGTATTTAAATTTGAAGACTTCCTAGATTTGACTGTGTTGGATGTTGGATATTACTTTAAAATTTTGAGTAAGTATTTACCTATTTACTGATTACTATTGATACATATGTAAAAAAGTAACTATGCAACTTTTATACATTTCGTTTAATATTAGTATCTAGATGGGAAGGGGGCGGCAAATATTGAGTTGCACACGGGCGGCCAACACCTTAGCGGCGGCCCTGGTTTCAGATCATAGGGTACCAAACCAACCAGAAAATATACCTCGGATTAATCCTATTTTAAGATTATTTTTCTCCTAAAAGCCCGCAAAAGTGGTCTTAATATACCGTTAAAAGCGGTATAGTTGTTAGGGAAAATCAACAAATCTAATTAAATTATTTATTTTTCGACTGCAGCAATGTGAGTAAAAGATTCAACAACAGTATTTAGCGTATGGCATAAGACACATTATACAGTTATAAATTCCTATTACAAACAAATTTCCAATAAATCTATATAGGCTATTGATTCCGGAGTCGCCAACAGGAAGTCTTCAGGTGTCCCCTCGTAAGCCGATCCAGGGCAGTCTTCTGTAATGTGCTTCACTGTTTGGTATTCGCCACACTCGCAGAGAGGAGATGGTATCTTGCCCCATTTATGTAAGAAGTAGGCGCACCTGCCGTGCTGAGTACGGATTCTGTTTAGGGTGGACCAGGTCTTTCGTGGTAGGTCGTACCCTGGGGGTTTTTGGGTAATACATGGCATTCGGTTGTTCTGAAACTTGGTGGTCCATTCTTGGTGCCACGAGGTGGTTAGGTCAAAGCCCTCCTCTAAGGCAGATACTGCTGTTTTGGTGGGTGGCTTTCTAGAACGGAGGCGGTTGTGATTGGCGTATTCAATGTCTTCGTGTATTGGGAGGTTTGGGTTGGCCAAGATCTTTTTGTACTCTCTGGTAAGAGCATTCACACGACGCAGATTTGGAGGCTGAATGTGGCTTAAAACTGGGAGCCATTCAGTGGGAGTGGATTTGAGGACAGCGGCGATCATTCTCATTGTGTTGTTGAGCTGAGTATCAATTTTATGGGCATGAGGGCTGTTAATCCATACAGGCGCACAGTATTCTGCAGCTGAGAAAACGAGACCCAGAGCTGATGACCGCAGAGTGGATGCTGACGCTCCCCATGTTGTTCCGCATAGCTTTTGTATTATATTATTTCTCGTTTTTAGTTTTTCTGCTGTCTTGGATAAATGCTCCTTAAACGAGAGTGTTCTATCGAGTATAATGCCCAGGTATTTTGGGGTTTTATTATGAGTCAGCCATGTGATTTCAAATTGGATTCTAAGCTCCCTATTAGCAGACTTATTATTTAAGTGAAAGCATGTTACCTCGGTCTTGCTTGCGTTTGGCTGTAGTCTCCATTTTCGAAAGTACTCTCCCAATTTTTTCAGATCATCTGACAAGATCAGCTCTGTCTCTTCAAATGCCTTACAGGATGTTGTTAGGGCCCAGTCATCGGCGTAACCGTACTTCTTAGACTTCGTGTCTGGCATATCTGCAATGTAAAGGCTGAATAGTAGAGGTGCAAGTACTGATCCTTGGGGTAGGCCATTCTTAAGTTTCCTTGGAGAGCTTGTATCGGGTCCCATAATAACTCGGATTGTCCTGTCGTTCAGCATGTTGTTTAGCAGACGAGCTGTAAGCTTACATGGAATTACTCGAAGGAACTTGTACACTAAGCCCTCTCTCCAGACGGTGTCATAGGCCGCTGATAAGTCAATGAATGCAGCAGATGTCTTAAGCTTTCTTTGGAAACCCGCTTCTATATGTGTGGTAAGCGAGAGAACTTGGTCCACACAGTTTCGATTTGGTCTGAAACCTGCCTGTTCAATTGGGATTATTTCCAGAATCGTTGGACTAATTCTATTGTACATAACCCGCTCCAATAGTTTGTATGTAGCAGATAGTAATGCAATCGGCCTATAGCTCTTAGGCGAGTCCGTTGGTTTTCCTGGTTTGGGAATGGCTATTACTTTTGATTGTTTAAATTCTTTTGGAATGTTTCCAGTCTGTATAATATCAGTAAAGAGATTAGCCAGCCATCGTCTTGCATATTTACCGCAGTGTATTAGAAATTCAGGACTAATGTTGTCGAATCCTGGTGCTTTTCCTGATGTGACATCCTTAAGTGCTGTTTCTATTTCTGCAGGTGTAACTGGACGAGCGTGTACGCTTTTTCTTGCATGGTGCTTTAGATTTCTAAGTTCTCGTTTTATCTTTATAGTGTGAGCTTTGTCTTTTGGAGCTCTGGATGTTGCAACTATGTGAGATGCTACGGCGTTTGGAGATACGCCTGGTTTTTGTCTTTTAGCAGGTGCACTACTTCCTAGTTTTCTTAGCAAAGTCCATGCTTGGCGGCTTGAGGTCTGGAAGTTCATACTTTCCACTGTTTCTGACCACCTGTGTTTCCTGGCTGCATCAAGGCTATGTAGAAGTTCATCTGCGATTTCTTGGTCTCCAGATTCAAGAAAGTTTTGGTAGAGCTCTTCGCTGTTCTGTGACCAGCCAGGAATGTATTCTTTCCGATATCCCCTGGGTATGCACTTTTTAGCAGTGCTAGTTATTGCACCGACAAATCTGCTATAGTTATTGCTGGTTGGTGGTATCCAGCCCAGAATTTTATCCAGTTCTTTAGAGAATGTTTTCCAATCAGCCTTTTTAAAGTTCCATCTAGGGCGTGGTATAGTGGTTACGAGTGGGATTTGGCTTCCTGCTTCTATTATGACTGGGCGGTGTTGGCTGTGAGGGAAGTCGCACAGGACTTTTCGGGATACTGGTATCGGGTGGCCTTTGTTACCAGTTGATGTAAAGCAGAGATCTGGATTGTATTCTCTTCTCCACGCTGCTGATCTAAATGTGTGTCGATCTTTAGCATCATAAACGAGGTGGAGGTTTTCATCTTCGGCCCATTTTACTAGAGCGATACCATTTTCATTGCATTCTCTGTATTTCCATTGTTCGTGATGGCTGTTAAAATCTCCCACGTAGATTGCTGGGTGAGATTGTGTTTGGATCACTGAGGGTGGCCATGATGCGGCTGGTGGCTTATATATATTGGACACTGTTATATTTCCAATTTTGACTACAACATTGTGGATTTCATTTTCTGACGACGTAGAAATGAGAGTCGCATTTTCTATGTCGCGTTTAACGTATGTAGCGGTGCCGTATGCATGGTGATACGTAGCACCAAGTAGTTCATAGCCAGGTATTTTCACAACAACAACAGTGATATAACTTAATAGTCTGTGGTAATCCGAAAATAAGTACATACATGCAAATTAGGTTTCCTTGAAGAGCGTCGAGCCGCGGTAACAAAAATTCTAGTATAATCAATACTTGTGCAATTTTCTAATTGGCAATGCATAAATCATGACCGCTATTACCATAACGATAGATTGCGCCACAAAAAGATAATTGGTTTAACAGTGACAACGCCAAAAAAAGGTAGACGACCCACTCTGGTGTACCCTACAATATATGCTCACCTAAAATTTCGAATTCTTACCCGCCAGGGAACAAAAATTATGATTTCATAAGTTAAAATCCAAAAGCACACGAATGATTATACCATCTAGTTCTGGGCCACTTTTTTCCCAATAATTCACCTGCTACCTTAAAATATTGAATTTGTTTCATTTTTAATTATAACATTAAAGCTGAAGGTAAGTTAATAGGTTATTAATAGAAGTAGTCCGAAAATACTTCCCTGCACCAAGTTTAATTGACGGTTTCTCAGAAATGAACTTTTGGTGATTACACTGAGCGAAATATCGAGTTGACATAACTCAAATATGGGTTATCCCAGACCAACGCGTGTTGCTAATAGGGGACAGCTCAGACCTCTGAGTTACGGCAACTAAATCGAAGAGATTGCATCAAATCACTGTTCATGAGTTATCATAGCCCTGCAGATGGGTTGTTTTAGCTAGCTATATAATTGATACTGGGTTTGACGAACACATGCGACGTGGGCTGCAGCAATTCATTATTTAAGCTGCCAGAAACCAATATGGGAGTTGTGATGCCTCACTACTAGGGCTAGATTAACTCATGATTCGAGCTATCAAAACCGGACCTTTCAGTTGTTCTAGCTTACTTTACAACTATAGATTTAATCTGCCCTAAATGTTGGCAGGGAATCTTAATAGAGCCAAGAAACACAAGGAATATTTACTATAATATGTACTTTAATTAACAAACACTTGTTACGAAAACACATGCTAGGTTAACTGACATTACTGACATAAGTGGCATCTAACAACATATGATAAACGTCAAGTGCAAAGAAACTACTCTATGAACGAAGCTAGGCACAATAAGGGTTTGGCACTTTAAATATATTCCAACACTAAAATTAGATTATTAATTCTCATTATCACGCATCAAACTCCGAACAAAAATAAAAAAAACATCCTTCCGATCAACGATTGCGCGGATAGCAAGTCCAGTTATGTGGTCCAAGACGACGCGACGTACACAAAGATACTAATAACAATGGGATGGAGTTACCGCGCTAAATCGGTACGAGCGTGAATTCGGAACTTTCCGTGACTTTTCGATTGATGATTTACCCTCGACATGAGTTTTTAGAGCACTATTTACGACTTATTCCAACTCAAAATAATTTAACACATGGTAATGAGTTAAAATAATGCACGTCTGGGTCAAAACAGCACTTTAAAATCAGTTAGTAAGTTTTCCCAATCCAAAAACTGAGTTCAGGTAACTCATAAAATGGTTACAAAATGAAGGATTGTGGTAATCCCAAATGTGTTTAAAATGTTGATATTTGTGTGTTGAGGCGAACCACAAGAAGCTGAGTTATTGTAGCGTTTTTAAATGAGTTGTGATAATTCGTAGGCTCAGTTTGAACAACATAGAAACGTGCGTTAAAGTAGCTCTAATTCTGCAACCCACGACATCGGTAAATCCATTTTTGTCAGTGTATTTTAAATAAGAACTCTTTGAGTTCTATCGCCGATGTAACTTTTAGTCCATGGCAATGCCAGTCCTCTTACTTCGTATTTATATAATTTATCTAATAGATCAATATGTGAGAGACAGTATAAAGCCTTGGAGAAATCAAGAAAAAGAGCATATGTAATTCTTCCCCCTGCAATGCTTTCAACGTTCCCTCCACAAAGTCAACAACAGCTGTTTTTGACTTTTAAAAACAAGGGTAAATTACTGATTGAACGAAATTTCTCCAAATTGTTATGATCGCCTTTTTTATATAAGGGAGTGACGAAAGCATTATTTAAGCACTTGGATACTTTTCTTTTATTAACGGACAATTTACAATTCCAGTAAGAGGCAGTACAATGGTATGTATACATTTTTTCAATAGAAATAGTGGAATTTTATCGTCACCAAAACATTGACATATCTGTCATTCAATAGAGCACAGGAATTACTAGCAGGTATAAAAGTTCTGTTTTTATTTACAATATCCGTGGCCTTGTTTACAAATAAAGAGTTAAAGTGATCGGCCACACCCTGCAAATTACCATTAGAAAGAGTGGGATTAATGTTTTTTGTTCTATTTGTTAGGTCACTGACAATTTGCCATGATACTTTACTTTTGTTGTTAGCAGCAGAGAGTTTCCAGCAAAGTCATTTCTTTTACATTGTTTTAGTTTATTCTCATACTCTTTTTTAAGGTCAGAGTAAAATTGCACTGTGTATATAATTTATTTTTTTGTAACATCAATTTGGAAGATTTAACATATGGTATATTGTTCTTATTCCGTTTATCAAGTTTATATGGGTTAATTTTAGTGGAAAGAGAGAAGTAAAATAAAACATTAACAAGTCTCGAAAAGTTTTTCATTTTGAATCTGTATCTGCATTAAAATAAACTAAAATTCAACTTTCCTGGCATAAAGAATTGATGAAGTGAGAGATGCTTTTTTTCAGTAAAATGACGCTTGTAAGTTGCCTTTGCTATAGAAACCTCAGTGATGTGCAATGTCGCTGTGTGTACACTGTGATCTGATATAAACAATTCAACTACGCTTGTTCTAGCAGTAATCGACTTATCAACACAAATATGATCCATGCATGTTTTGGAGCTAGTAGCTTATTGCACAAGCGATCTGTAATTATACGAGAGCATCAGGTTTTTCAATAAATTAGGGTTATGATTATTACTTAAAAGATCGATAGTTAAATCTCCTGCCAATACAGCATAGGCGTCTTCATTAAATATTTTTTCTAAAATATTATCTAATATGCTTAAAAACCAGTTATAGTCTTTTTGAAAAACACAAGCTTAAAATAAGTTTGTGTACAAAGTTGTCCCTTATCCTTTCCGTCAGACCCAATCCTTAGACGCATTTCGCCGTTTACGGCTCTTCAGCAAGGCTCCGGGTCTGACAGAAAGGTAAGGGACCTCAAAGTGCTTTAACTCAGAAATGTAAGTTTACGAATGAGAGTTGCAGCACGTGGCTACATCTCGTGGCAACCACACGTATCAACCCAACCAGGACAGCGAGAATCCATATAGATTCAAACGTTGGTTTGTGTACAAACTTATTTTAAGTTTGTGTTTTTCAAAATACATGCTTTCGGTAAGCTGAACCGATACATTGGCTTCCAGCGACACCCAACGTAGTTTGCCCGCAATGGGCCGCCTTGCCAGCGTTTGAACCTATATGGATTCTCGCTGTCCTGGTTAGGTTGATACGTGTGGTTGCCACGAGATGTAGCCACGTGCTGCAACTCTCATTCGTAAACAGTTATAGTCTCCAGAAGAAAGTCTATAGATGCACAGAAACACAATTTTCCTATTTTTAATATCTACTGCACCTTCTGAGCGCTCTAAATAATTTGACTTTGAGAAACTAGCAGTATCTAAACTGAGACACACGCAAAGTTAGCTTTGGCGTAAGGAGCGCTTCCCCCATGATGTCCAGCTGCTCTGGAGAATTATAAAATTAACCGATAATTTGTTATGTAGGTAAAACTCATCTGCTCCGCATTTAACCAATGTTCCGTCCCCGCCAAAATATCAGCAGAATAGTCCTTAGTCCTTTACTATAGTCTATTTCAGAAAGTTGTAGAGTAATAAAATAGGAAATTCCGTCCAGTTCGGCTCAATTTCGGTGTCGGCCATAGGCGCAGGTAAACTTTGTGCATTAAATTATTTATGATAACTAACCAAAAATTTTACAGAATTAGGTTAACGGGTATTGAGATAAAATAGTATTGTATGTATAATTGAAATTTCAAGTAATTGCGTAAGAGGATTAGAAAAGGTATCTTTTCTGGCCTGAAGTGTCAAAATTGAAATATTGTGTAGGGCTAGTTAGGTAGTAGATTATAAAGTTACGATTTGCGTTTAACAGGTACCATTTAACAGGTACCGAGTTTGGCTCTGGCCTCTTTAGCTGGGTCATATAAATACGTAGTAATTTGGAATAGACTTCACACATCGTGTGTGTATGACCCTAATAAGTATATTTGTTTAGTTTAACGCATCAGTATTTGCTGTTAAGCCGTATAGAGTGTTCACAGTATTATAAGATTAGTAATAAAATGGCGACATTCACACCAACAAAAAGATGTTCCAATAATTCTCCACTATCAGTGAGTGAAATTATTTTAAATGTATATGATTGCATAAAATACGATAATCCGAATTTTACTGTACAAGAAACTGTCGACCGATGTTCCCGAATGACTGAAGTAGGAAGTCCACCGTTTTTAAATTATTGCGGGAGAGAAGGACAACAGGTCAAGTGGAACCTCCCAATAAAAGTCCAGGCCGACCAGTAAAAGTCCTTGATGAAGACACCAAAAGTGTAGTTCGAAGAAAAGTTCACTCTGTTTATTTTTAAAAATAAATACCCACCCTAGATAAGATTCGAATGGAGCTTGGCCAGGATGACAGTATTCCGTTTATAACTAGAAAACTTTTATGGGCCACTTTAAAAAATATGGATTTTGTCTGGGAAAAGCATAACCGTAAATCACTTTTACTGGAAAGCGATGAAATTGTTTGCTGGCGACGAAATGACTTGAGAAGTATAAAAGCAGTACAGAAGAGAGCAGAAGAAAATATTTTATCCTGATGAGACGTGGATTAGATTAATGAAGATTATATAGTACCAAAATTGTGGCAAGACAAAAATATAACCAGTGCTCGCCAAGCTTTCATGGAAGGCCTGTCAACGGGTATTAAGGTGTCTTCAGGTAAAGGGAAGAGACTAATAATCGTCCATATTGGAAGCGAAGAGGGATTTTTAAAAGAAGGTTTGCTAACCTTTCAGTCGTTCAATACGGGAGATTACCACGAGGACATGAATTCGAATGTTTTTGAGGACTATTTTGGTGAAATGATAAAATATCTTCCAGCTGATTCAGTAGTAGTTATGGATAACGCAAGCTATCATTCACGATGCACACAGAAGACTCCAACTTCATCTAGGAGAAAACAATAAATCATCGACCGGTTAGCCACCAAAAGTATTGAATTTGAAGATAACTTGATAAAGAAGGAACTAATAGTATAGCAAATTTAAACAAACATTGTTTTATGAAATATGCCGTGGAAGATGTAGCAGAAAAACATAGTGTAACTGTGCTGCGCACCACCGCCATATCATTGCGAACTAAATCCTATAGAACTTATATGGACGCAAGTGAAAGGATTTGTAGCAAGACACAACATAACATTCAAAATAAAAGACGTTAAGCCACTGTTTGGTCAAGCCATTAAGGAAGTGACACCAGAGAACTGGCGAAAAGCAGACCATCATGTCATTAAAGAAGAGGAGAAGATGTGGGATCTTGACCACCTGATCGATCGGACCGTCGACTCGGTAATTATAACGTCAAAAGGAGATGACAGTTTCTCAGATGACGAAGAATATTATGATTTTTTATAATTTAATTTCTATTTTGTATTTTTTTTATATTGTTTAATAAAAAAATTAGTGTACCTAATACTATGTACATAATGGCTAAATTTTATTCTGTTAAAATAAAAGTATTTCCTTTTTACGAGTATAATTTAATTTATTATATTTTTTACGAGTATAATTTAATTTCTGTATAATGTATTTTTTTAAAAACGGTTAAGAAAAAGTATAGCTAATACTATGTACAGGGTTATCCAACCAAGACTAGACAAGGCGATTTTTTGACTTTTCCTGTACTTTTATAAAAAAACTGAAATAGCCATCTTAAGTCATTTTCTCCCGCGAATTCGAATATCTTCAGCAAAAAACAATTGAACATCAAACAAAAGTACTAGGGGTCACTTTGATATTTTTTTAAATGGGATGCCGTATTTTTAATAAGCTTATCCGATTTCTCATATAAATTTTGATCTAAAATGTTGGATTTTTAATTTTTTTTTTTTTTTAATTTTTACGGTAGACGAACATTTTCCGAATTTAAAACTGAAGAAAAAAGGCGTTTTTGAATTAAAAATCCAACATTTTAGATCAAAATTTATATGAGAAATCGGATAAGCTCATTAAAAATACGGCATCCCATTTAAAAAAATATCAAAGTGACCCCTAGTACTTTTGTTTGATGTTCAATTGTTTTTTGCTGAAGATATTCGAATTCGCGGGAGAAAATGACTTAAGATGGCTATTTCAGTTTTTTTATAAAAGTACGGGAAAAGTCAAAAAATCGCCTTGTCTAGTCTTGGTTGGATAACCCTGTACACAATGCCTAATTTTTATTCTGTTACAAATAAAATTCTTTCCTTTTTACGAATATCCTACCGGCACGCCTTTGTCACGCCATTTTCAGTGTTTGTGAATGGATAACAATAGGCAAAACCCATAAGTTGACCCAAACCCGGGTGGTACTACCTGCACTTGATAAAAAGAAAGAATTTTGCAATGAAATCAATGACAAATTATGAAAGTGGCTTAAATATTCGTTGGGTCACTCTGTAGTCCCTTTGCATACCTAATAACCTTTTATTACTTTACACCTTTCTGAAATAGACTACAGACTTCTCATCTTATTCACACAATTATGTAAACATCGAACCTTTTGATGAACTATAGTTAACAAGTCGACTTTTATCCGGCCATAATTGTTTTTATTTCTATATTTATCTACCGCCAATTGATCTTTGATTGTTATTAAATTCAGTTTGGTTTCTGTAAGTTGAGTGAAAGTGGCGTCGCGGTTGGTACCGATTGTATTGCTGCCAATATTATTCCTACTAAAAACTAATTAGCTGGAATATGACTTTTGTCAGATGAATTGTCGCCCAACTTGCAGGTTTGAAAATACTTTAGAACACAGCACGACATTAAAGAATACATTTGGACAACTATACATATTAACCTTTTAACCAACTGGTCAAATAGGAGTTCTAAATATAGCACACGGTCCCAAATAAGTAAGTTAATTATTTTGCCGCACTCCATACAAAGTTCTTCGTTGGGACTTAGTTATCATGCAGCATATTATAAACTTCTAACTTAGGCGTCATCTATATGTATATTTTGTAACATTTTGCAAACAAGATGCGTGTTTTCAAAGTTCATTAAGCTGATACGTAAGCTAAAACGGTGTTAATTAAATGCGAGTCATGAATATTTATTAGCTGGTAACCTAAATCTTTCGCATTTATCTTAAGCTTATGATATATTTTTTACTTTATTCTGAAATTCATTTTATTAAGTTCTGAGACAGAATATATGCCATTCTGGACTAGTCTCGGACAATTCACAGCATTCACAATTTTATTTAATTCATCGAGCAAACAATAGATCGACAGAGATATTTCGGTAAATTTATATTGACACAGGTGCTAATTCGCATTTAAAAGTATCTGCGTAAACTGGAAACTTCGACTCAACCCCAAAATAACCCAAACCATCCAGTTGGCTCGTAGAAGGCAACCACCCTTCGACGAGATCAACCTGGATGGTCGCGATGTTTCCTGGTGCGACACAGTAAATTACCTCGGTATCACCTTCGATAAAACTCTCCATTGGCGTCCCCATATTAAAAAAACCATCAACAAAGCCAGGCTTTTCTACAGTCAACCATACCTTCTGATCAACCGACGGAGCACCCTCAGCAACAATAACAAACTCCTCCTCATAAAATCAATCATCCACCCCACCCTTACTTACAGATCGGCAGCCTGGGGTTACGCAGCCCCATCCAGCCTTAACCGTCTCCAATCCCCCGAAAATCGTTACATCCGTACGGCCATGAATATCACAAATGATTCATCCGTAACTTGCTTTTTTCACTTCCGTCTTTTCTTTTACGTTCATTGTATTAGTTACTACTTAGTCTGAAATTGTCTTCCTGGGATACTCAGTGGCGTGCATACGGATATTGCCGTAGGGTTTTTTAATGAAAAATGTGGTACGCCACTGGTAGAATTATTTTTTTGTTAAAATTTATGAATTTTCCTTTTATTCTAAATAAATTCCCCTCTCGCGTTTTCTTTGTATCTCTTACCATTTTCCCGTAATTAAACATTTTGCAAATATCAGTTTTTAGCAATTTTAGTACCTAACAGTAATAAAATCGAGTACCTACGTTGTGATCCAGTGTTTACAAAACGGCAGAAACGACATTGAAACTTTTAGATTTTTGAAACACCATACTAATATGTAATTTACAAAAATTAAAATACTAAAAACTTAGAAATTGAAAACAATTATTTTAATAAAGTATGTAAACCAACCAACAAACAAAATTACAAAAGGTGCTGAAAATGTTGCCCCTCAACTTCAATACATTTTTCAATGCGTTTTCTCATGGATTGTCTTACTCGTCCAAAAATTCCAGGCATCTCTCGAATTTGCTGAAAACCCATTTCAACTCTTTGACGAAGAATCTGTACGTTAGGAATGGGAACGGAATAAACCATGTTTTTTTAAGTGCCCCCATAAATAATAATCCAATGGATTAAGGTCGGGTGAACGAGGAGGCCACGCTCTTGGCCCTCCACGACCTATCCATTTATTGTGGTACGTTTCGTTGAGGTATTCTCTAACTTCTCGCCTAAAGTGAGCTGGAGCGCCATCATGCATAAACCACATTTGCTGTCGCGTTTCAATTGGAACTTCTTCTAATAAAGGTGGTAATCCATTTTGAAGGAAATCCAGATATGATAATCCCTCTAATCTATTTGGTAGTACTACAGGACCAATCAAATAATCGCCAATTATTCCTGCCCAAACATTAATAGAAAATCGTTGCTGGTGCCGGGATTGTATGATTCCATGAGGGTTTTCATCAGCCCATAGATGGTTATTATGAAAATTAATTATGCCATCCCTTGTAAATCCAGCTTCGTCGGTAAATAAAACGGATGAGTGAAATGAATGGTTTAAATTGCATTTATTTAAGAACCATGTACAAAATCTAAGACGTGGTGCATAATCCTAGACAGAAAGAGCCTGCACTCGTTGTAAATGGTATGGGTACAATAAATTATCATGTAGGATTCGTTGGACTGTCATATGGCTTACTCTTTCCATTCTTCCAATTCTTCTAGTACTAGATTCAGGATTCGCTTCGACAATCCTAAGGATTCGTTCCTCTGTACTGTTCTTACGTATTGTGGTCTTCCACTGGAGGTGCAAGGCTTTAATGATCCGGTTTCACGTAAGCGAGCGTGAATCCTTGAAACAGTCTTCCCATTCGGAATGCGTCGATTTGGAAAACGTTCAACATACAGACGTACAGCTAACACAGTATTGCTGTTGGCAAGCCATAAATAAAATGCATATCTGCTAATTCTTCAACTGAGTAATCCATTTTTAATAGGTTTATTACTAAAATTCAAAAGCCTAAGCAAAATTAAATAACCTAACTGACAATGACATTATCAGAAAATATCGTGGTCCAAGGCATGCTCGATTTTGTTCCTATTACCCTCAATTTCCTATGTAACCGGTGGAAAAACTGATATTTGCAAAATGTTTAATTACGGGAAAATGGCAAGAGATACAAAGAAAACGCAAAAAGGGAATTTTGTTTAGAATAAAAGGAAAATTCATAAATTTTAACAAAAAAAATAATTCTCCCAGTGGCGTACCACATTTTTCATTAAAAAACCCTACGGCAGTATCCGTATGCACGCCACTGAGTATCCCAGGAAGACAATTTTTTTACTTCTCCTAGGGCATTATTAAGTGAAGTTACTGCTAAAATTTTGTTTTGTTATCTGCCAGCGTTCAAAAGATATTAAACCTAAACTAAATTTTTAAGAAAAATTCAACACCCTGTAACTTGGAAACGAAATCATGTTACACCCTGTATATGTAGAACTCAATTGTTATGAAAAATATATATTTTTTTAAAAACCATGAACTGTTAATTAATTGATTCATTGATTATTTCAGAGTTTCAAGACAAACAGAGAAGGTTTTTTTTGGCTTCTTAAAAGAACAACAAAAAAAAATTTCATCAAGACTTTTTCCATTAGGCATAAAACAATTTGCAGTAAATAAAGCGTCATAAGCAGGTAGAATAAACATAATCTCTCCGAAAGCAAAAGCATCATGGGAAATTAATGTTAAAAAAGTAAGTGTTTAGTCGCCCAGAGTATAAAAGCGGCCGGAATTATAAACAGTCTGTCGTTGGGGTTGAAGTAATCGTTTTAAAAATTTAAATCTGTGTTAAAAATTCCTACCAAATATTCAGAATACTTTTAATTCCCGGAATTTGTGTATTTAAAGCTGTTTGTTGCGAATTGGCGCCTCCCCGGAAAACGCTTTTAAATAATAGGATCCAATTAAATCAGGTGTACTTGAGCTAGTATTACTATCGATCTATCGCTACAATTGGTTATAACACTGGTATAGTGGGTCCGCACACTAAACAGCAGTGTCAATAAGAAGCCCATAAACGCATCCTAATATTATCATTTAGTGCTGAATGAGGTTAAATATCGGGCGTGCATCTTGATCGACGCTTAACTTGCATTCAGAAATATGTAGTGAGTCCTAGTTAAAGGTCAGTAATTTTTAAAATGTTTCGTTTCATAATGACGTTTAATGTTATATTCTTTAAGAATGGCTATGGAATCAAACATAGCGCCTTCTTACTGGACTCAATTACGAAATATTAAAAGTTTCACTAATCTTTGAACGTTCTGCATCCACTGTCTATTTTTCGCTTTTTTTTCATACTAGTAAATTACACACAAAAACAACAAGTCAAATCAAAATACTGTTACGAAGACGTCTTTTAAACACGCACTAACACGTTTTAAGGGGTTACTCACTAGTTTATTTCACAACATACAGATTCGCTTCCTTCGCGTTCCTTAGGTGGACTGACTCGCGGTCGCGCGGCTAGCCTCTTATACTCCAATTATTACCATCTAGAAGTGAGTGGAATACACCAGAACTTTCTCGAACCAACGAGGTTCGACGCGCTATCTGTTAGCGATGGATAAAGAGTACACTACCTATTTCCGCGTGTGACCACCAGATGTCGTCAAGTGTCGCGGTCGTAACAATACAGTACAACACAATAGTGATTGAACTAGCGAATTTAACAAGCGTATGCTCGCTCAGGGCGCGTACTCGGCGACTAGTCTAGAAATTGTAGATAATGGCAGGTAAATTAAAACGGTGTTGGCCCTTGGAACTTACTGCAGTAATCAGTATGGCCCTAAGGCTGGAAAGTTTGGAGACCCCTGGTCTAGATGATTGGGTTGCAGATAACGCTAATTAATTTAAGTAAGGCGGATTAGTTCAGGTTAGTAGCCTATTTTGAGGATCCTGACTCTAAAAAGTTTGAAAAACGAAGTCCATTTTAGGTGACAGTGAACCTCTGCATTTTTAAAATATTAATGTCGACATTATAATCTTTTTTTGGCAAACTTACCTGTATTTACAGTCAACAATGTGTCATTGGTGAGCCCAAAATAAACATAATTTACTAAAAGCTAAAACGAACCCCACGCGATACGGTTAATTAATGTTTTAAAAGGCGGGGAGTGTTCCGTCGGCCAAGGTGTAAAAGCGGGCGGAAATTAAAGGCAGTTTGCATTTTAGGTTAATCTAATTACTACATTAGCATTTTTATAGAAGGAAAGCTCGGCTGCAATAAAAGATGTCTTTGCAGCTATTAGTTTGTAAAGAGTTCTTATTTCCTCCTATTTTATATTAAGCATGTAAAATGAATGATGAATGCGTACAACGTTTGTATTAAAACTTTAAACAATTGAATCCAGGCAATACCAAATTTGTTAAACAATGAGTTTTATAAACGCTAATGGATTTGTCTTCTAGTCCTTAACAATCTGATACATCATTACTGTGCCAAAACCCTACAAATCCAACCTCCGTTCCGAGTTCGTTTCAAAATTCGACATATTATCCCAAAGACGTTGAAATAAAACGCCGACAAATCCGAACCTACACTAAGGAATCTATATTGGGTGCTTCAACAGTCTATCAAGGATAAGATATTTGTTCCAGTTAAAAAACATGTTTTTATTGATTAGTTTCATATTTTTTCCTTCCCGTCGCCTTTCCTTAAAAAGGTACTTATTTTCATACATTTAATATCAACTTCACTTGAATAACATAATAAATAATGGTAGGTCTTTTCCATATACCTTTCACGTAATAGAATACAGCAGATAAATACAACAAAACAAATATAAACAAATGTATCATAGCGGTGCAAATGTACTTACTGTTCAGGATCCTTTGGAAATGAAAACATGCTTATTCCTTGACCTTCTTTTGAGGGACACTCTCAAAACACACAGGTATTATCAGGCATAGTGCATAGCACAGCACTCACAAAAATAAACAGTTAAACAATACACTCTTGCAACAAAAAATACAACTAAACTCGATAACGATAACTCATCGACTACTGAACTAACGGCTCAAACACTTGTCTTCTATCGCTTGTCGACGTATGGTGTATGTAAACAGGCGTTGAAAGATGAGTTTCTTTATAGACGGCACGACGCCATTTGCATAATTTTCAATTTTTTTTTTCAGCATTCTAGTGAATTTTGGAATCTAAAGCTGGCAGTGTTGATTGTTGATATTAATTATTAGATACAATTATAAGGTAAGAAATATTAGTTGTTAACTTATTTATCATTTATTTATTCGCTTAGAAACATCCAAAACTCTTACTTCACTGGAAACTTAGTATAAAACCGAAAACATGGGGTATTCGCAATAGTGATTCTTATGGGTTTAAGCTATCAGTTACGCTGATGCTTACGTTATACTACTATATGTTTTCTAAATATCTATTGTGTAATGTACCTCAATGTATTAATGAAATTGCAAATGGTATGCTAAGTTGTGACTCTTTTCATGTAGACCGGGACAGATGAAGAAGCGTTACTGCTAAGCCCGGACTACAAAATCCGCCAAGTTCCGATTTCGAAAATAGGGAGAAGAATAAAATTCATGAATAAATTACTAAATTATCCAACAGTAATGAAGTCTAAAGTAATATTAATAACTGAAAATAATATAAGTAACTTTAAACGCAAGATTATGTAAAAATGTTTATTATACAACATTTTTATAGTATTAATCATATGGTTAGTAACGAACGTAATTTCTGTAGTGACGTGGTTGTCATTGTTCGTAGTTCAAAATATTATTTTGTCATAAATACAAGTTTTTAATTATATAAAACTATGCGTATATTTTCACAAGCATCCCTTGAAGTGAAAATCAAGAAAATAACAATTTTGTCATACATGTGGAAAAATTTGTTTACTGTTGAAAGTGAAGTGTTTCGTCCAATAATTGCACTTTAATGGTAAATTAATCAGCCCAACAAATAATATTATATGATGTTCGTTTTTAAATTGACAACCTGTATATTATATCTGAATGCGACAAGATTTACAAAATGACAACCACTGCGGTACAACAGAAGCATTGCCACGCAAATTACCCACTTCCACCTCACCGAATATTTTCACGCTGTGTACTCATTCGAGATTTATGGTACGTTAATTTGCATACACACCATTAAATGTTCGTGCTTTAACTAAAGCTTAATTAATTGCAACATTGTAGTTAGTATTTTAATTATTTTTTTAAAATTTGGTATGACCTTTCGCTTCGATAGTAACACCTAGTCAAACAGACTGTGAGACTGGCATCCAATGTCATCAAAGGATTTAGCAGAATATTTCATACGGGGGCGGTTCTCTTCCACGTAAGTTAAGCCTTTGTTAAGGTCTTGCAATGCCGCTTGATACCTAAGTTGTGACAAGTCAATTTTGTCACTATATAATTAACTCATATCGCATCATTATCTTGGTTTGTCACTTAAGGTTAATGACCTTACTTGCAGTGTCTTTGGGTAAGCGGAATTACATTTCTCCCATATCTTTAAACACTCTATTTTCCTAGTATCGACTACCATATCATTTGATCTATATTATATACCAGTATTTTCGTGGAAATTTCTTTGCTCTTGTTTTGTTTTCTTCATCAATTGTTATTGTCAGTTTTAGTTCAAAACTCTAGAGGCTAGCTCTTCTTTTGCAAGAATTATGGCCTATAGGTACTATATTCTAATTGTTTCACGAATCCCGGCTCATAAATTTGAACGTGGTCGTTTATCGAGTGGTGATTTTTTGATCTTCTTTGACGCTTGTGAGATTTTCTGACTTGGCTAGGTTGTTGAAACACTCGTATCAACGATTCTGTTTTTGAGAACAACTTTTTACCGCAATTTTGCCAACATAGTAGTTCGGTTTTTGATCGACTCATTGCACAGTGCTCCAAACAACAACGACCAGACTGGCTTCAAACATTGTCAAGGGCTTTAGCGCCCCCCCCCCCCTCCCCCCGGGCAGTATTTTTCAACGTAAGTAAAACATTTGCTAATGATATGATAAGGTCTGGCATGACGGACTCATTCTAAAGTTAGTTAGATCAGGTATGCTGAACTACCTAGTAAAGGTTATTCACTCATTTTGACGAACAGGATCTTTGCAGTCTTGTTAGATAACGCTATAACAATTGTGCTACACCTCAGAGCCAAAGTGCCGCAAAGCGACTCTGTACGTTTTTTTGGTATATTAAACAATTCCAAAAGAGCCAGAGTACCATTAAACGAATGGTATACTTAAATTTGATCAAACAGAATTATATCTGGTTGGTGACAATCACCGCCACCGTCAAACAAACCAGATTGGTAATCTCAAATCTGCTTTGTTAAACACAACTTCAACAATCAAGGCATTGCTAGATAGATGGAAAATTCGCCTCAACAATGCCAAAAAACAGGCCATGTACTTTTCTAGGTGTGCATGTAATGGGTTCCTTGTCTTGTCATATGGGAGCGAATTATCATAGACCCCACGGTGTACATACAGTGAGCGAGCATCTGGAGGAGTGCAAAGATTAGAATGACCTGCATGTAGCCAGGACCTCAACCCCATAAAACATTTCTGAAATAAACTTAAAGGAGCTGTTTATCGTCGCCTTGTTGCTAAGAATGACATTGACAGAGGAATATCATACTATTTCTCACAAAAGCATAATTAACCTTATTAATTTAATGGCTTGAAGACTGTAAGCTGTCATTATTGCAAGAGGTGGACATACACGATACTAAAATTTTTGTTTCTGTTGTTAACTACTTCTATTGGTACATATGCGAGATGTTGCACGTGGCGACATCTCGTGGCAATCCACCCAACCAGACCAACGAGGTCTTAGAGATGACCAGACGCCGGAATGGAACCTGCATAAGCAGGTATCTAATGTCAGGTGGCGCTGAAAGCCAATCGTCGGTTTCTGCGAACCGGAAACGCGATATAAAAGAAAGAAGTTTGTCCCTGTTCTTTCCGTCAGACCCAATCAGTGGACGCGTTTCGCCGTATTACGGCTCCTCTGCAAGGCTATAGAGTTTGACGAAGAGAAATGTAAAGATACATAATATGATAGATGTTGCACGTGGCGATGAGCCGTAATACGGCGAAACATGTGCAAGAATTGGGTTTGACGGAAAGAGAAGGGACAAACTTCTTCCTTTTAATTATATTGATTTTCTTTTTTGTCAATAAATAACTCTATAAAATCAGTATTTTTGTTATTTAAAATTGTGTAGTTCTTACAAGAAATGAGATAATGGGATAATTCAAAAAATTCTATATTATTTATGATTCCAAACCCGAAGAAGTTAAATTATTAATTAAATTATGAATTTTTCAAATAGATCACCATGTATATTTTTGCGTGGTCTTTTATATCATTAATAAACCTACAACTCTTGTTAAGTATAGAATATTATTTTTATTCTATTCTTCATGGTTTATGAAATATTTTTATTCTTCTATATTCTCTTCTTATGCCCTTTTTTGATATCTTTTACATCGAAGTAGCCATGAGAAACAATGACTTAAGTAAGATATGAAATTTTGAACTGTCAAAATTAAATTGTAGGCAATCCAAAAAATTTACTTAATAGTGAGAAATTTAGACAATAATTAATTTATTAACTGATACATTTTAAAGTTAAGAATAATATCGTTTAAATCACAATAATAGTATATTATTAACCAAGGTTTAGACAGCCATCATTATTGCCCGAGCGGCAAGACGCGAGGGCTATAAGCTGTCTAAACCGAAGTTAATATAATATTTTTTCCACTACTACAAACTTTTATAAGAGATTTATCTTTATAGTATTAATAATTATTATAAAAAATTATAGGTAGGTATAAGTATATTTTTTAATCAAGTTACCTGCGCTTTGGAATTGGCAAAATATTTTGCTGTTTTGTCAGGCGGCTTTGTTAATGTCAATTTTTGTTCATTTAGATCATCAGATTTCACGAGTTTGTTGTTATAGTGTTCTTTACTTTACTAATGTTTTCATTTTATTTTCCTTTGATCCTGAGATTAGGTTAGGTTCTGTTAGGAATGGTAAGTTATTCGTTGATATATCAATCTGTCGATATTTTTTTAAAATATTTATTAAAGTGACAAAGTCCGTTTTTAATTAATTTATTTTGACAATACTGATTTTAAGCTTTATTACGACCCGAATATGTCCTCCTAATGAATATGGCGAATTATTGTCTCTTATACCCTATATTTGTTATTGATTGTATTGATATTTTACAATATCAAGCATCTATAATAATCTAATATGTATTGATAATTATCTGGTTGCCTAACCACAAGAAATCACCTTTTAGGTTATTCATGTTTATGAATTCATGTTGTAAAATCGAAAACTCAAGTTACCCGCGTTCAAATAGATTCTTGAAGATCGGTCAATAATAGATTTCAATGCCTTATTATTGACCATGGTCAATAATAACTTATAAGGTAGTAACGATTTCTAACGTTAATAATCGGTCAATGATGGTAATGTTATAGGTTAGTAGTGGAAAAAATATGTTTATATCCACCTATTAAAATTCAGAAAGTTAAAGAAAGTGCAGACCCTCCCTATATTCGTAAAAAGCCTTCTACTAGAGTAGCCCTGTATAATGCTTAAAACTTTATCAAATATAATTCAGTGCTATAAGTTGCCTAATCAAAATTAAGCCCTAAAGATTATACTAAATAAAAATTGTAAATTTTGTATAATTTAAGACCCATAGAAAAAATAAATCACCCTAATTTGTATCCCCTGTTGTTTTCGTATCCCACGTTTTCAATTAGTTCGTTTATTAATAGCAAGCAAGGCGAATAATAAGACTTACGATGAGAAAGAAGGATTATATAAAAGTTTAAAAACTCGTATAATTTGATTGTTCGCAGAGGCATACAGTAAAAGCTGCATTAATTGATTAACAGTCAGTGATATCTGATTTTGTTTCATTATATTATGTTTTATTGACTTTTGTTGTAAATTAAATGGGTTACAAATAGTATCTGGACCAATGTGTTCTTTACAGTTGAATAGTAACCTTATTACAATTTAATAAATCATTTTGTAACTGCAATTACGCTTATATAATATAATAAAATTAAGATTCAAGAAGTAGTCCATTTTCTGTGGCGAGATTATTAAAGAAAACAAGGTCTGTCTATACCACCAAACTAAAATTTTATTTGTCCCTTTAAGGTGAAAAAAGGATTAAAGAGTGTACATAATTTAATGTCATTTTAGTTGTACTAGTTTCAACTTTAGTCAAAGTCATCATAAGCAACCATACAATTAAGAATTATGTTTAGGATGTACCTAAATAAACGAACTAAAACAAATTAAAAGGGGGGGGGGGGGAACGAAGTGGTTCAACAATACATGGCCATAACGTGCACCTTATGCAGCCAATGGACTCGACAGAAGACAATCACCTACACGATGCTACTTTCAGCAATGAAGGAAATTAGATGCGAAAATTGTAGTAGAGGACAAAATTCCAAATGGAATCATTTATAGTCATGATATGATGTATAGCTGTCTATAATGAAAATTCAATAAAGTAAACGTTTCATGAGTCAACTCCAAGAGAGAACATGATTTATATTTGGTGAGTCAGAATTTTTAATAAGAATAGTAATAAAGTAAAGGGGGGGGAAGGGAAATTAAAATGTGTTAAAATAATTTACGTCATTGAGTCAGTTGGGGTCATCTGAAAGGAGAAAATTGTTTCCAATTAAAATTGTGTACGAAAATATCGTAATCTATGGTCTCATAATTTAGACTTAAATTTGTATGTGAAATATGATCAAGTACTCACCAAATTCTCCATATTTATGGATTATTATTTAAATTATATCGACTTAATCGGGTTTACGTTGCAAATTTGAATTTGCCGCCTTTGGACTTGACAGTTGATACCCGGAAATACGAAATTTTAAATAATACAAAAAAGAAATTTTCAGTACTGATATTAGAGATACCCTCCATTTTATTGCAACATTCGCTTTGAACAGTATTAAGTCTTAAGTCATGTTCCTAATTTGTGCCTCTTTTACTAAAAAGAAAAGAAAAAAGAAAATTTGCAACGTAAACCCGATTAAGTCGATATAATTTAAATAATAATCCATAAATATGGAGAATTTGGTGAGTACTTGATCATATTTCACATACAAATTTAAGTCTAAATTATGAGACCATAGATTACGATATTTTCGTACACAATTTTAATTGGAAACAATTTTCTCCTTTCAGATGACCCCAACTGACTCAATGACGTAAATTATTTTAACACATTTTAATTTCCCTTCCCCCCCCCTTTACTTTATTACTATTCTTATTAAAAATTCTGACTCACCAAATATAAATCATGTTCTCTCTTGGAGTTGACTCATGAAACGTTTACTTTATTGAATTTTCATTATAGACAGCTATACATCATATCATGACTATAAATGATTCCATTTGGAATTTTGTCCTCTACTACAATTTTCGCATCTAATTTCCTTCATTGCTGAAAGTAGCATCGTGTAGGTGATTGTCTTCTGTCGAGTCCATTGGCTGCATAAGGTGCACGTTATGGCCATGTATTGTTGAACCACTTCGTTCCCCCCCCCCCCCTTTTAATTTGTTTTAGTTCGTTTATTTAGGTACATCCTAAACATAATTCTTAATTGTATGGTTGCTGATGATGACTTTGACTAAAGTTGAAACTAGTACAACTAAAATGACATTAAATTATGTACACTCTTTAATCCTTTTTTCACCTTAAAGGGACAAATAAAATTTTAGTTTGGTGGTATAGACAGACCTTGTTTTCTATAATAAAATTACTTTTAAAATTATTCATCGCTTAATCGCAAATCAAATACTGAGGTGTGATTTAAAAAAAACTCCTGTATTTTTTTGCACAAACAGTAAGAAATATATTTATACTCAGTAGCAAAAAGGTCGCGTACAATGCCTGTAACTTTTGAATTGCCTCGTATACGAAAATGTGACCTTTATGAAAGTTGTTCAGTAAATTATTCACCACATTTCTACCTGCATGAATTTTTTCTGTAATTTCTGGTTTGGTTGCCATAGAGACTAACTTACTTTTTTTAAATGGTACACCCTGCATAAGATTGCATATTTGGATTCTATTGGGAAAACTCTGCATTTTTAGTATTTCAAATTTTCACCTTTCTGCAAGCGTTTCCGATAGCTCAAAAATAAAAAACTTTATAATAATTATAATTATTCTTACCTAATACCCACCAGTTGAGTCAAGGTGTTTTCACGACAGCAACCTAAGAGGTATCAATTTTGAGTTCCTGTCTAATTTTCTGTTGTCTGATTTGTAATTTGTTTACACTATGGTTCATCTGAATGAAAAACAACGAGTTGAAATTTTAATAATGAGCGGTTACGGAAATACGAAGAGATCGCCAGATCAGGTTTGTCAACTTTTTAATGGATTATATCCAAATAGCTCTCCAATAATTCAGTCAACGGCGTGTCGAGTGGTAAAGAAATTTCGAGAAACAGACAGTGTTAGGGAAGCCGCTAGATCAGGTCGACCTAAAACAGCAACCGGATGAGACTTTGGATAGCATGCTCTCAATACATGAAAATACAACGCAATCATCCAGGCCAATGGCAATGGATTTTAATGTGTCTCATCAGTCAGTGAAAAATGTGTTTAAGCAGGAGAAGTTGCATCCCTACAAGATAAAGTTGGTGCACGAGTTAAACGAGGACGATTTTGATAGAAGAGCTGAATTTTGTGAGCTGATGATGGAAAGATGCAACAACGATAATAACTTCGCAATAAATATCATTTTCTCGGATGCTACTTTCCATTTAATGGCATTGTTAATAAACACAATTATCGTTATTTTTCTACTGAGAATACTCACTGGTTCCAGGAAGGTCATACTCAGAGGCCCGAAAAAGTTAATATTTGGGCGGGCATAGTTGGTAGACATATTGTGGGACCATTTTTCATAGATGGTAATTTGAATGGCGAAAAATATCTGGACCTTATCAGGAATCACATAATTAAACTTTGAAAGCCTAGAATATCAAAGACAAGATGGTGACGCTCTGTGTGAATTAATTTCACACAGAGCGGTAGATGGCGACCCTATTCCCAAGTTGTGTAATCTCCAAAGATTGAAGACCAACGTGAATCGCTTTCTGCATCCACGTACCAATCGCAAAGCGCCAAAATGAATTTTTCCTGCAGGGCTATATCTGACTACAAACAAAAAGAATATTCATCTGACCCTAATTTATTAAATTTCAATCAACATAACGTTAAACCAGGTATTCTTGATCAGCTGGAATTTCATCTGGTTACTGAAGATGATATACTAAAAAATAATAATGAATTTAAAATCTAAAGCGTTTGGCAATGACGGGTTGAATATTACGCTTATTCAGTTATGTTGCCCCTATATTATTCCTTTTATAACTCATGTGATTAATAAATGCATAGAAACTTCTCACTATCCAGATTCTTGGAAGAATGCCCATGTTTTGCCTCTCCCGAAGATTAGTCAACCCACAGAGTTTTCACATTTAAGGTCAATAAGTATCCTCCTAACCGTTTCCAAAATATTAGAAAAAATTTTAGATGGTCAAATACGATCTTTTCTGGGCAGGTTTAATATTTTACCCCTTAAGCAGTCTGGTTTTCGCCCTGGTTTTGGCTGTGACACTGTTATGTCAGATGTGGTCGATGATATTCTTGAAGCTTGTGATGATGGAAAGATAAGTGATGTTATTCTTTTGGACTTTACAAAGGCATTCGATATGCTCAACCACTCTATATTGCTCTCGATTCTACATTACACCGGATTTGGAGACGGGGCTATTAAACTAATTAAATCTTTTTTAACTCACAGGACTCAAGGGGTGGTAATAGCGGAATGCTTTTCGGATTCCCTTAGTTTGACTACTGGAGTTCCGCAGGGTAGTATTTTAGGACCTCTATTGTATACAATTTATACGGGAAAATTTCACGAAACTTTAAATTACTGTAACTATCACTTATATGCTGATGATACTCAAATATATTGCTCATTTGATACTTCTGATTTGAATTCTATTAATACAAATATTAACTTAGATCTTAAGAATTTAATCGAAGCATCCAGGTACCATCAACTTAAAATCAACCCATCCAAATCATCCATCATCTTGTTTGGTAATGAAACATTAAGAAATACGGTACAGAATTTTTTTGAGCATCACCATTAACAATGTAGCAATACCATATAAAAGTGTCTCCAAAAGCTTGGGTTTATTGGTTGATTCTAATCTTCGTTTTAGAGAACACATTAAAATAAAAGTCAGAAAGGCATATTGTACCTTAAAACTTATTTATAATCACAGGCATTCTCTTACCTCTGAAATAAAAACATTGTTATGTAATACTTTAGTACTGTTCCATTTTAATCATTGTGATGTTGTGTATTGCCCCTGTATTGATAGTGCAGGCTCTCGCCGAATACAACGAATGCAAAACTCGTGTTTGCGCCTTATTTATGGCATCAGAAGAACACATAGAATTCCTCAGCTTAATATGCATAATGCAAATTTTAAAATCCAGATCCCCTTCATACTTATTTACTAAAATTGTTTTTAGAAATGATATTCATAGTCTGAATCTTTGTAGAAATAACATTATTAATATCCCGAGACATCGAAAAGAAATTTTCAAAAGATCATTTTCATACAACTTTGCCTCTTGCGTCAATTCCTTGGATGCACGTGATGTTGAATGCTCGGCTATTGTCTTTAAAAGTAAATATAAAAACCTCTTGTTCTTGAGTCAGTAGAATTTTGTACTGTAATATGCCCCTCCTTTCTCTTTTGTTCTTTTTTCATCTACCAATTGTTGCCACTATGATTTAGGTTTTTCTTTATAGTTTAGAATGTTTTGAAATCTAATATATTATATAAGTTTTGGCGTTAACAGTATCTGGTGTTGTTCGCGCAATACCAGTTGTCTGCGTAATAACAGGCCCTTATTAACATATAAATGTAGTATAATTAATTTTAAATTTATTTTTTGTTATTAATACTTTGTACTTGGTATGCTTAAATTTATTTGGCTAATATAAATTGTTTATTATTATTATTATTATTTGTCCCACTGTTATCTCGACAACAAGTTCCAAAATACAGGCAGTTGAGTGATAAACTATTAGCTTTTGATCAAATAAAACAACGGCAGTCTACCTCCACAATATGTATTTAAATGTTTATGTTTATATCCTACATGTTTCGGACATAGAAATGTCCATCATCAGGGATACTAAAAGAAATTTACAGCGTGAGTTAAAAGTTTTAAGTAAATTGAGAGGACTTACCAGTAGTCGATTACGATAGCTCTATCTTGCATAAGCGACGATCAAAGGTTATGTTAAAATTGAAATAGTAGGTTCTAATGAATGTTCAAGACTGAATGAGATGTGATATTTGAAATTTTGGTAAAGGTATCTTTGAAGAAGGGGGTTCCCAGTCTGTAGCCACTGAGACAGGTGGTGAAGCAATTATGTCATTTGTAGCTGTTTAGAGGAGATTAATTTAAGTGAAGGGCTCAAAGATGCTTCATCTCACCGTGTCTAGGGTGTGGACAACAAAATACTGGGTTAGACTTGAAAACACATTCTTAGGAGATAAACAATAAATGAAATGAGAATTATACTACTTTTAAGGTTCGAATTTATTAATTTGAAGCCAATGAGCAGGTGGTGAAGCAATTATGTAGGTTTGTAGCTAATTAGAGGAAAATAATGTAGATAGGTGCTCAAAGATGCTTAATCCAACCATGCCTCGAGTATTGGCTAACAAAATTTTTAGGTTAAAAGGGGGTAGAAAATGAACATAATTTTATGATTAAAAAAGAAGATTAAGAAAATTAAAACTGGATTCTCACCATCTCGACTAGAAGTGAAGTATTTATGTTAAAATTACATTGTATTAGCTAATTAGAGGATATTACAGCTCAAAGATACTTCACTTCACCATGCTGGCGTGCAGGAAATGGTTGGTTGTCAAATGGTCATGACAGCTTGAAAAGTCAAAAAGCAAAATACAGTGACAGTCGCATGCAAGAGAGGCACAGGGGTGTACGAGAAATTGATCAAAAAATCGACCACTGGTATACGATCAGTCGTGTCAGGAACAGACGAGCAATGAACTGAACTCCACATCAAATGGTTGGGGGATAGTAGTTTGTGAGGGTGAGCAATAAGCAATAAGATTGCGGAGTCCCGTCTGTTCCGGACACCACAGAAAGGTGACCAGGGGGCCATGATCAGGTTATGGCGACAAGTGGGCATTGAGGTTCAAAGTTTAAGTTGGGTACAGTACCAAAGTGAAACGTATAACAAGTGGTTAACAATTAACAATAGATGGCGCCTAACAATACCAAAGTAAAATAAAAGGTGTTCCTAAGATTAGTAGTGGTTATATGAACCATAGTTTAGAGAAGTTGTAATGTTATTTGAAGAAACACTAGACCAAGATTAATGTTAGATTAATGTGAGAGAGATTATGTTAGTAATGAATACAAGAATAGTATAGAGAAGATAAAAGTTAATTACAGATCTACTAGATTAAGATTATATAAATGTAAAATGAACAATGAAATAGTGAAATTATGATAAAAATGTTGTGTAATCCTAGTAGTTGAAACACTGTTGAACAAGGCAAGAGAGAACATAGAGAGAGAGAGAGAGAGGTGAACCTAGTTAAAATAAAGTGCATTGAAGAAATGTGTAGAGGAGTGATTAATTTGGTCATTGACGCTGCTAAAAGACGGATTTTTTAACATTTTGTTAATTTCCATAACTTCAAGGAGGTCAAGTTTATTGCTTTTATGACAGAAATGTAAGAGAGTTGTGTTGTTATCTGAATTAAATTCGTGGTTATTGGCAACTATGTATCTCGAGAAATTAGATTTGATTTTTTCCGGTGTTAGGTTCAGTCTCTTGGCTCTCTCAATCTCCTTAACATGCTCACTAATACGAGTGGAAAATTTGCGTCCAGTTTGGCCAATATAAGCTGTATTGCA
Source organism: Polydrusus tereticollis (assembly GCA_963920685.1). Classification (NCBI taxonomy): domain Eukaryota; kingdom Metazoa; phylum Arthropoda; class Insecta; order Coleoptera; family Curculionidae; genus Polydrusus; species Polydrusus tereticollis. The sequence goes on along the minus strand of OY987332.1, from coordinate 28,504,655 downwards.
ATTCTCAGTGGAACAGCAGACTCTGTACACACCGGATCTACTGAGAGGTGGAATTTTGTCTTTAGAATTGCCTATGAATGATTTAAGAGAATGTCGAGTTTTGAAAGCAGTATCGATATTGAATGATTGAAAAATATTTTTAAGTTTTTAAGATAGAGGACCCAAGAAAGATAAAGAACAAAAGTTTTTTGTGGAAGGTTCTTTGTGAATTAATTTCCGGTTTAAATGTTTGTTGAGATGTTTGAAATATATTTTATTGATTAATTTTTGAAGGAAGCCATTGTTATAGCTTATTTGTCTGATGATATCAAGTTCAGTCTTAAAATCGGCATTATCAAGAGGAATGGAGAAAAGGCGAGAGAAATAAGAGTGGAGCTTTTGGACTATTATATTCACAAATGGAACGGCCCTATCTAGCCATGCTATACAATTTAATATCGCTTAAGGCTATGACATTTTGGTGTCATTTATTCAGCTGTGCGAAGTTGCGAAGTCACATCTCTACGAGGCCCCCAGAAACGGGTCAAATATTTATGCCATTGTGTAAATATAAAGGCCTAGAAGCCAGTTATTTAAGGATAAAGCTCTCAAAACTTTTGTTTGAATTCTGGTCGTTTTCATAAGATTCCTTAGTAATAATGGGAAATATATTTATATTACAGTACGTGACATAGACTTTAATTAAATTCGGTGTTTACAAAAACAATATAAGATCTTATTAAGGAATGTTTGTTTTAGTAGTTATTTCCCTAAAGATGTAGGCATTCTGGTTAAAAAAATAATCTGATTCATAAATCACGTCTTTGATAGTGACATTAAATTAAAAAAATTAAATATATTTAGATTCGTGGACGACAGCAGACTTGCTTTATACTTTAGCACTTAAAATTTCAGTTTTAATTAGAGTTAAATTAATAAAAATTACACTGCTTATAACAAATTGGCTTAATGAACGTTCCCCCGGAAAATGGATGGCCCGCCATGGAACGATACACTGGCCAGCGCGGTCTCCGGATCTCACCGCGATGGATTATTTCCTGTGGGGGTATCTTAAACAAAAAGTTTATGCTACTGACATACAAGATAATGTTGATATTTTGAAAAACAGAATCACTGACGCCATTGCTACAGTGACACCAGGTATTATTCACAATATTTATTACGAATTTCGAAAAAGAATGGAGAAATGTGTTGACGTTGGAGGATTTCATGTTGAATAAAACGTTACTGTTTGTCATTTATCTCAATGTATTAACTTAAATAAATTTTGATTTCTTCTGGCAACAATTATTAGTTTTAAAAATTCCGTTTTAGGCCTGTTTTTAATATCAGATAATATCTTAGTAAACAAAACTTCTATGAAAACACTTTATTTGACTTTTCGATTTATGCCTCTAAGCTCTTCCATTTTGAAGCTTGAAGAAAGTTTCATTTAAAAATATTTTATTTTGCAAATCTACATTTTCATGTTTTTTGCGCACCCTGTAAAACAAAATCAAATTTTCTCAACGCGAATCGTATTTATACAACAAGCTTCTTCTTCTTCTTATGGTGCCATACGCTGCTGTAGCGCGTTGGCGTTCACGTGTTCACTGGGTAATGTGAAGTGTGCCTTCTTCGGCTCTTCTGAATATCGTGGCGGCATCTGCGATGTTACACCAATTGTGGATATTGCGAAGCCATGAATGTTGTTTTCGGCCTGGTCCCCTTTTTCCCATAAGTATAGTTTTAAGTAGATTATACCTAGGACCTCGCATGATATGTCCTAGGTAGGATGTTTTTCTTTGTTTTACAATATCTAATATCTGCCGATGTGTGTTTGCTCTTTGTAGGACTTGTTCATTAGATATATGGTCTACCCAGGGAATTTTGAGTAGTCTTCTCAAGATCCACATTTCGAAGGCCTCGATTCTGTTAAGAGATTTGGCCTTAAGTGACCAGGTTTCCGCTCCGTATAGCAGTATTGGCCATATGTAGCATTTAACAACTCGCAGCCGGAGATTTAAAGGTACTTCTTGCCGTAGGAGGTAGGTATTAAACTTAACAAACGTGCTTCGAGCAATAGCCACACGTATTTTAATCTCTTCATCATTGTCCCACTTGTCGTTCAACGTGGTGCCTAGATATTTAAACTTGTTCACTCTCTCAATCTGTATGTTGTCGATGTAGAGATGTGCGTTATCTCAGTTTGGTTTTACTTATGTTGATACTAAGACCAAAATCCCTTCCCATCGCATTTATAGCACCTACGGTCGCTTGTAGGTCTTCCATATTATCTGCCAATATAGCTGTGTCATCGGCGTAACGCAAATTGTTGATGGGAATGCCATTTATCTTAATTCCTCTTGGGTTATTTTCTAGTGCCATTTGAAATATTTTTTCTACGTAGATATTGAACAGCAGTGGGGATAGTATGCAGCCTTGTCGGACCTCTTTAGCTATAGTTATGTTCTTTGTGTGTTGTGAGTCATGAAGTCGGAGCTTGGCTGTTTGGTTCCAGTACAGTTTGTGAATTATTTGTATATCCTTTTCATCGATACCTGTCTCTCGCAAGGTAGGTAGCAGCAGATCATGTCGTACGTTGTCGAAAGCTTTTTGGTAGCCGATGAAGCAAATGAAAACGTCTTTTCGTTGATCATAGTATTTCTGTACCAGTAGCTGCATGCAGTATAGGGCTTCTCGGGTGCCTAAGCCATTTTTAAAACCAAACTGAGTTTCGCCAGACTTTTCTTCGCACTTTTGGTATATTCTCTTATGAATTATTTTCAGGAATGCCTTTAGTGCATGGCTCATAAGGCTGATGAGTCGATGTTCTTCACATGTTTTTGCGTTTGGTTTTTTAGGGATCGCGACAAAGGTAGAAGTCAACCAATCGCTTGGGATCTCGCCACTGTCATATTATATGTCGTTAAAAAGTTTGCACAATCTTTTGGTGTTTACTAGTCTCAATACTTCCGTATGTATATTATCCTGTCCGGGTGCTTTTTTGTTTCTTAGCGTTGAAAGTGCATAATATATGACTTCCGATTCTAATATGGGTGGTCCAGATGTTTTATTTGAATCGTTGCTCGGCTCTATTGTACGCACGTCTTCAAATAGACTCTGTATATATGTCTTCCATGTTTTACAAATGTCCTGTGAATCCGTGAGAATGTGGTTGTTTTTGGTAATCTTTGAGACATTTGTCTTCCTAAAAGTGTTGGTTATCTCTTTTAATTTTTTGTGAAAGTGAACAACAACAAGCAAAAGAAATTATTATGGGTGAGTTTTTTCGAAAAACTGAGAATAATGTTTTTTACATGTATAGTAAGTCCATCCGTGGACACACTGTATAGTGTGATTTGACAGTAAACCATCCTGATTCAACTTAAGAGGGTGTAATATGATCGAATTTTTTCTATCTAAGACACCGTCCAAATATAAGAAGTCCGATCACTTCTTTGAAGTATTGAAAATGCCGGCGGTGACCTCGAATCGCACCGAGAACCGCCTACGAGGGAGATACGGGAGTCATTCAGTAGGAACGGTGGCTTGGCCGCTTGAATATTTTTATACGAGGGAGTTGTGGTAATAAAGGTAATAAATACTTAACACAAAACGTACCGAAAGTAGCTACTTTAGGAACGATTTTTTTCACTTTCGATACGATTTCTTTACTTTCGGGTCTATTATTGTTACTTTCGGGACGATTTTGGGTTTCTATGTAAACAGCTTTGACAATAACATGAACATTGCACTATATTATGACAGCGCTTGTCACGTATTATATATATTTTTTTAACATACAAAACAACTATAGAAAAAATATTGTACGTAACACGATCCAAAAGTAAACTCGCAGGATTTCAGGACTCTCCTACGACTCGCCCTGGAGTTTCTACTCATCCCCTTAAAATATTACTTTCGGAACTTTGTTACGTAAATTACTATTATCTACTTTCATTTAGTAATATGAATTTTACAGTTCTGTAAATCGTTTTGTAAGGGCATCTATTACAGCACTAGTGCTGTAATAGATGCCCTTACAAAACGATTTTTAATAGCAGGTGCATTTTTATTTTTAAAAATGCCTTTTGCCAAATATTTTTATTCATAGATGAAAGTAGATAAAATTTTGTACAATATTCTTGTTGTAAATTCATATAACTACACTCGATGTTTGATTAAACTCGGCTGACGCCTCGTTTAACAACTTTAACATCTCGTGTTGTAATATGAATCTTTACAACACTTATATCGTAAATAACTATTATTTAAATATACCTTTTTGACGGCATAATCAATACATACATGAAAATTCATAGTTAAAATAAATTAACGAAACGTCGGCATGGTGTGTAATATGTCCCACTAAATCTACTTTGCATCTTACTCAAAGGAAGTAAACAATCCTTTTTACTTACCTTATTGGATCTTTAGGGCACCGAAATAACGAAAAACAATCATCAACACAACCATAAGAAAAACTCTTAAGGTGATTCGCCTCCATCATAAGTAAGCTAATATTATACTAATTATAACGTGGCAGCATACGAAAACTCTTCGCCGAGAGCGCTGTGGATTAAAGTATGCACTTGCAAAAACTAATCCCCAGCCGATCGCCGCTTGAGCGTTGACTCGCAGGGCGCGGGGTAGGGCGTCGGCAGGGGAGAAATTTACAGCGGCAAGAGCAAGTGAGCGGACTTCTTATATTTGGACGGTGTCTAAGATATGTGTTTTAACGTTTTTGCAGGCAAGAAAATCCTTGCTACCTAGCGCCAATATACAGGGTGACAATTTAAAAACTTGAAATGGCCATATCTTAGAAACGAAAAACTAAAGAAAAAAACGCAAAAAAGCTGTTTCTATAAAACGAAGGGGGAACAAAAACAAGCGTATTATTCCACCCTTATCTGCAACCCCTTGGACAGGGTGAGATACACCCTAAAATCTGAAATAGAAAGAAGGGTCGAGTGATACATCATTTTGAAGCTCTTGAAAAATGCTTTCCAATGGTACTATGGAAAGCTACATTTCAGGAAGTTATTCTCTGTTTATTAAGGAAAACAATAAATGAAAACACAATTTTGAAATTTTTTATTATTATTTAATTAAATGTTCAAAATTATTTCCGTTGTTTTGAAGACAATAATAAAGCCTACTTTCAAATTCTTCACGTACATTTGCAAATGTTTCTCTGGATATAGCACGGCATTCCTGAACTATTCTATGCTGAAGTTGCTGTAGTGACTCAGGTTCTTCTTCTTTAGGTGCCTTGTACGCCTCGGACGTTGTCAATCATCAGCGCTATCTGTACTTTGTCTATGGCTCGACGGAACAATGTGGTGGTGCTCACTCCATACCATTGTCTTAGGTTTTTTAGCCAGGATACTCTTCTTCTACCCGGGCCTCTTCGTCCCTCGATCTTCCCTTCTATAATGAGTTTTAAAAGTCGATACTTGTCATTCCTTAAGATGTGGCCAAAATATTCCAATTTGCGCTTTTTTAGTGTGAACAGAACCTCCGGCTCTTTATCGAGGCGTTGAAGCACCTCGGTGTTACGCACTCTTTCTACCCAAGAAATTCTTAGGATCCTTCTGTACGACCACATTTCAAAGACCGCCATTTTTTTGCACATCGCATCTGTTAAGGTCCAAGCTTCCATTCCATAGAACAGTATGCTGAAAACGTAACAGCGAAGCAATCGGACGCGCAAAGGCAAGCTTAAATCTCTATTGCAAAGTATCTGACGCATCCTCAGAAACGAAGCACGAGCTTGTTCTATTCTTGCACGAATCTCCCAGGAGATTCGTGACTCAGGTTGCGTTTTAAAAACCACAGATTTTAGGTGACCCCACAAAAAGAAGTCAAGAGGTGTTAGGTCCGGGGATCTAGGTGGCTATTCAACAGGACCTCTTCTTACAATCCACTGGTTGGGATAATTATCATCCAACCACTGCCTAACGGGACCTACATAATGCGGAGGTGCTCCATCCTGTTAGAAATATAGTAAGCGTTCTTCTAAAGATAAATTTCCGAGTATGTCCCTCTGATTTTCTAATTCTCGCACTATTAGTGGTTCGATAGACCTTTGTAGCATTTCAGCATACCTGTCGCCATTTAAATTTTCTTGTATAAATATTGGGCCGATAATACCATCTCCCAATATACCAGCCCAAACATTAATTTTCTGGGGGTACTGGCTATGCCCTTTTCTAAATACGTAGGGGTTCTCGTCATTCCAGTAGCGACAGTTTTGCTTATTAACATGCCCATCTAAATAAAAGGTACACTCATCACTGAAGCAATTATTTTTAACTAGTCGAGGTTCTGCCGTAATTCTATCTGTCATTATTTCACAAAACTGAATTCTTCTGTCCGGGTCGTCGTCACAAAATTCTTGCAGTATGTGCAGATTATAGGGATAAAATTTATGAAATTTAAGTACCTTTCTTATGGATTCACGAGATAATCCAGTTGCTACAGCTGCTTCACGAGTTGATAAAGTTGAATTCATTGCAAACTGCCCCACAATTTTAATTTGCGCTGCTTCGTCGGCTAGTCTCGGTTGATTTCTCTTTTTATTCGCGACAGAACCAGTTTCTTCAAATTTGGCTACTAGTTGGCGAACATACTCCGGGCTTACATTTTGACCTGGATGCCTTTCGTTAAAACGTTGAGCTGTCCTTAAGAAACATTGATCCTGGGAACCATAAATGAAAATAATTTCTACACGTTCAGCTGTGCTGTACACCATTGTTAAAGATAAGAGGTGCTGCCTTTCGTTTAAACTGAACCGAAAGTCAACTGTTCTTAAAATAATAATACTGGTACAAATTACTTTTAAAGTAAATTCTGTGATAATAAAATGCGAATTTTTATAAACAATTTTTTTTTTCGACAAAAAAACCATAGCAAATAAACCAAAACAAAATACCTAGGCTTAAAATGTTTAGAATTCTTAAGAGATATCTCTTAATATGCCAGGATAATGGTAGCAATCATTTTGAACATTTAATTAAATAATAATAAGAAATTTCAAAATTGTGTTTTCATTTGTTGTTTTCCTTAATAAACAGAGAAAAATTTCCTGAAATGTAGCTTTCTATGGTACCATTGGAAAGCATTTTTCAAGAGCTTCAAAATGATGTATCACTCGATCCCCCTTTCTATTTAAGATTTTAGGGTGTATCTCACCCTGTCCAAGGGGTTGCAGATAAGGGTGGGATAATACGCTTGTTTTTGTTCCCCCTTCGTTTTATAGAAACTGTTTTTTGCGTTTTTTTCTTCAGTTTTTCGTTCCTAAGATATGGCCATTGCAAGTTTTTAAATTTTCACCCTCTATAATATCACAATAAGTATCACATCACAGTAAGTAATAGGTAATGTATTAAAATAAAATGTCCTTAAAATATCCTTACGAATATATAAAAGCGGTTTTTGTATTAACGAGTTAACATGATCAAAATATCTTAATTCGAAATCAATAGGTAATCTAAAAGTTGTTAAAGTTTTCTTTTCATTTTAAATTAAATTATGGGATTGAGAAATGTTTACAACAAATTTCAAGGTCTCGATTCACTTCATCAACAGAACTAGTTTAGAAGGCAAGAAAGATTAATATACTTGTCTATCATCACTGTATTGATGTGACCAAGAAATTTACAGACATCCAAAGTTTAAATTGAAAATATAAGAGGACCTAAAATACTACCTTAGAAATACTACTTAGGAAAATACGTTTTAAAGAAATCGAAAGCAATGCGACCCAAGCCAAAGAACTTTAATTGAACCTGTAAAATATCATGACGTATCACATTAGAAACCATTCGAAAGTCTAGTAAATTAACGTTTATGGTTAACGTAATTGAGGCCATAACTTGGTGCCTGCTCCTCTTACTACTTTATTCAGGTCTCTTTGGGAATGATGCAATTTTTTCGGATCTAGTACATTAAAAATTATTATCCCAAGCTCTTAGCAGTTATGTCGGTATGTGTGATAAAGCTGTACTGGAAAAATATTGTTAAAATTTAAATATGGAGGTAATTAGTTTGCTACAATCCTTTCTAAGACTTGGTAAAATACTTTCTAGGCAGATCGATATTTGATACAGAGAATGAAGCCAGATGGCTCCATCTCGTGGTGCTGGTAAATAACACCAATTTCTAAGCATAGCGCTGCCTAGCGAGGACTCCTGTAATTGTGACGTTCTGTCTTTGCAGGTTTTCCTCTGATATTTGTGGCTTGATAAGTCCATGTCAGAGGGCGCAGGTATGCTTAGAAATTGGTGTTATTTACCAGCACCACGAGATGGAGCCATCTGGCTTCATTCTCTCTATCAAACCGATTTTTCTGTTTTAAAACAGACGCCGATGCTTTTTCCTTTTGTCAGAACCCATAGCCTCACTGATTAGCTGTTATACAGCGAAACGCGTCTGAGGGTGGTTCTGGCAGAAGAAAAAAGCAAACCCTTTTCAATGTGTTAAGTTTTCGGTTACTAAACCGACAAAACGCATAGCGCTGCCTAGCGAGGACTCCTGTAATTGTGACGTTCTGTCTTTGCAGGTTTTCCTCTGATATTTGTGGCTTGATAAGTCCATGTCAGAGGGCGCAGGTATGCTTAGAAATTGGTGTTATTTACCAGCACCACGAGATGGAGCCATCTGGCTTCATTCTCTGTATCAAACCGATTTTTCTGTTTTAAAACAGACGCCGATGCTTTTCCTTTTGTCAGAACCCATAGCCTCACTGATGAGCTGTTATACAGCGAAACGCGTCTGAGGGTGGTTCTGGCAGAAGGAAAAAGCAAACCCTTTTCAAGATCGATATTTGTCATGCACTTTAGGTATACAGGAATACACCGTTTTCGTGAATTTCACCCAGGAAGAACTAAAGGAAGCATGCGCCAAACTTAAAGACAAAAAGGCCCCGGGACCCGGAAACATACCTACTGAAATAATAAAATACACTGTATCACAGTGTCCTGAATATGTTCTTACCGTATATAATACGTTAGCACAGGGATCAAACTTTCCAGCAAGCTGGAAAAAATCCAAACTTGTACTACTTAGAAAGGGAGAAAAACTACTTGAAAATCCAGGATCATATTATAGATCTATCTGCCTATTAGATATTGAGGGAAAATTGTTTAAACAACTCATCCTAATCAGACTAAAGCAGGAGCTGGAAAGAGCCGGAGGCTTGGCAGAAGAACAGTATGGCTTTGTCAAGAAGAAGCAAACTGTTGATGCTATCAATAAAGTACTGAGGAGCGCCAGAAATGCGGCAGCATACTCAAAGCGCCCACCGAAGACTCTGCGCGGTGATAACCCTTGACGTTAAAAATGCTTTTAACAGCGCCTCATGGCAAAAAATCTTGGAAGAACTTCGGAAAAAAAGGCTGGATGAGCACCTCGTGAATATAATCGCATCTTATCTATCAAAAAGAGAAGTAATTCTACAAGCAGAAGAATCAGAAAAGCGACGAGCTATAAATAGCGGAGTAGCACAAGGTTTAGTACTAGGACCAACGCTCTGGAACGTTCTTTACAACGATCTGTTCAAGGTAGTTCTCCCAACAGGCGTAACCCTTATATGTTTCGCAGACGACATTGCACTAGTCGTAGTTGCAAAAGGGGAAGAAACGCTAATGGCGAATGCAAACATCGCATTATTAAGAATAGGCAAATGGCTGAGAGTAACACACTTGCAACTGGCAGCTGAGAAAACAGAGGCAGTACTTCTTACTACAAAAAGAAAAATAGCACCAATACACTTCAACACAATAATACGACCAAGCAAGGCCATAAAATACCTAGGAGTTTGGCTGGACACAAAGATTACGTTCTCGGAACACGTAGGAAAAACCTTAACTAAGGTGGAGAAGACAATAACGGCCTTGTCTCAACTCTTGCCAAACATCGGCAGGCCCAAGGCTTCGAAAAGGAAAACACTTTCTGGAGTAATACACTCGCAGTTGCTTTATGCAGCACCAGCCTGGCACTCAGTTACCGAAAACAAGAAACTGACAGAGAGACTGCAACGGACCCAAAGAAAAATGGTGATTAGAGTATCCAGTGCCTATAGGACAATATCCGCAGAAGGAGTAGGAGTTATAGCAGGAATTCCACCGATTGACCTGCTCATAATATAAGAACGATTGGGGAGATGCCAAGGTGGGAATGTGCACACAGCAAGGAGAGACCTTATAAATCATTGGCAGGAGAAGTGGAACGCTAGCACAAAAGGAAGATGGACATGGCATCTCATACCAAACATACAGACTTGGATATCCCGACCTTACAGCGAAGTTGATTATTTCCTTACGCAAGCTCTGTCGGGACACGGCTGTTTCCGCCAGTATCTATTTAACCGACGCAGAGCAGACACAGAACTGTGTAAATACTGTCCAGAGGTTGATGATGCCGAACATACCTTGTTCCAATGTCCTAGATGGGAAGAAAGTAGGCGAACATTTACGCAATCCACGGGAAGAGTATTCAACTCGAGAAACATGATGGAATGCTTGGTGCATTCCGAGATATCGTGGAAATCGGCGTTTAACACCATTAAAAATATTATAAAAACTAAAGAGAGAGAAGACCGCTGAAGCAAAACCCTGCAATTCTATCTATCTATCTGGATAAGATACTATCTATTATGATTGATATCAGAAGAGACCCCTGAAATAATGCCGAGAGGCAGTTTCCAGGGCAAATCCAGGGGGGAAGTTTTTAGTCGGTAGGCGGCTCCCTAGAGCACCGTACAAATATAAGAAGTCCGCTCACTTGCTCTTGCCGCTGTAAATTTCTCCCCTGCCGACGCCCTACCCCGCGCCCAGCGAGTCAACGCTCAAGCGGTGTTCGGCTGGGGATTAGTTTTTGCAAGTGCATACTTTTATCCACAGCGCTCTCGGCGAAGAGTTTTCGTATGCTGCCACGTTATAACTAGTATAATTTTAGCTTACTTATGATGGAGGCGAATCACCTTAAGAGTTTTTCTTATTGTTGTGTTGATGATTGTTGTGTTAGTTCACGTGATTGTTTTTCGTTATTTCGGTGCCCTAAAGATCCAATAAGGTAAGTAAAAAGGACTGTTTACTTCTGTTGAGTAAGATGCAAAGTAGATTTAGTGGGACATATTACATTGAGGATATGAACAAATTATTTGATTTGTTAAATTCAAGTAATTTTGATAAATCTTGTGCGTTTTTTGGCAATGACAAACAAATTGAATTTTTAAATAAAATGCTAAATCTTTTCTCAAATTTAGAAGTTCTAAATAAAAACGGGAAAAATGTGACTAACAGCCTAAAATTTATATATGGATGGAGGTTAACCATATCCTCAATTTTAAAGTTATGGGAAATATTGCGCAATAAGGGCTACAAATTCCTGTTAACTCGTCATTTAAACCAGGATTGCTTAGAGAACTATTTTGGACAAGTTAGGAATGCATGTGGAAATGCAAGAAATCCAACAGCCATTCAATTTTGCAGAGTTTTTAAAAAACTGTTTGCCTTAAAATGCTTTGATCCGACAGAAGGTGGCAATACTTTAGAAGATGCTTCTGATATTTTGCTGGCCATAACCCCTGATTTAATACAAAAGGGTACGTTTTTGCAAGAAAAAAAAGTCAATTTTTCACCAATTTTGAGAGTCCAGACCAATGATTATCGAAATTTAGCAACTGAAGAAGGCAATGCCCTAGTCTATGTTGCTGGGTACTTTTTAAAAAAATGTATTTTAAAACATTCCTGCGACATTTGTCTTAAATTTTGTAACACTTCTCTGAGCGATAGTTCTACACGGTTTTGTGAACTAAAGGCTTATGATGGCAAGCAAAGCCTATTTGGTAGCCTAACAGTTCCCCCAAAAACATTTTTAGATTATTTGAAAACTTTGGAAGGTATCTTTATTTTAATGTTTAATAGTCTTGCTGTTGAAAGAGGCGTAGGAACCAAACTTAAACAGAAATTTTCAACAGTTGATTTTTCATATCCATGTCCCAAATTTCCACTTGATTATTTTATGTCGTTGTACACAAGGGTACGAATTTATTATACATTAAAATTTGCTAATCGCGAGATAAAATGTAAGTCGACTAATAAAGCAAATCAAAAGTTGAAGATTTTACAAAATTTGTAATTTGTATTTGTAATATTATTATGTGTAACGCAAAACAAAAAATGTGTTTTATTTAATTTTTTCCTGCAAAAATAAATTAATCCGAAAAAAATTGAACTTTTTGGTAAACACAACGAATTTAAAAACCAATTTGGAAAAGATAAAATAACGACAAAAAAAGATGACCTAATAGTTACGTCTATAAATTATATTTCCAAACTTTAAAGTACCTATTCATTTCCCCCAATAAAATATTAATATTTTATAATTCGATATTGTTAAACTAACACAATAAAACTAATAATTCGTATCATGATCTAATGCAAATGCAAACTATTAATCATGCAAATATATTAAAACGTTTTGTAAGTATTTATTAGCACAACTCCCTCGTATAAAAATATTCAAGCGGCCAAGCCACCGTTCCTACTGAATGACTCCCGTATCTCGCTGGGAGGCGGTTCTCGGTGCGATTCGAGGTCACCGCCGGCGTTTTCAATACTTCAAAGAAGTGATCGGACTTCTTATATTTGGACGGTGCCTAGAGGGACCGAATCCGGCACAGGCGGTGTCGTCTTTTGAAGATCTTTTATCCCTCTTAAAAAAAAAAAGGAATAATAGAATAATATTAGCGACTTTCCATCAGCTTGAAAAACTGCCTGACTAAAGACACCTATTGATTTTAAGTGAGTAATTATGTAAAAAAGCATATTCAGATTAATCCTGTCAGCGCCAACCGCCTTACTTTTTAAATTCATAATGAATTTCTTAACGTCTTTATTTTTGTGACACTACTAAATTAAAAAAGATTATCCCGATGAAACCTTTTATTCTCCGAACTAATGAAAAAAATATTAAAATCGTTAGATTTGCCTATTTTTTAACATGGAGTCGGATTGCTGAGAACTGGATCTTAAGTTTAAGGATTTAGTGGAACACAGGGTGTTAGTTAATAAGTGTCCTATGTTACAGGATGATTCCTCAATTATTTATAAGGTGAAAAGTTCATATAGGCATTGAATGAATATTGATAAATAGTAGATGTCTTACATTCTCAATAAATCTCTCTGTCTAAATTTAACTGTTTCGGAAATGAATGTAGTACACTCAGTAACAGTTGTTAAATAAACCATAACATAAAATAAAAGCTATTTAACTAAATGTTCAAAATGTTGTCCTTCAGCCACCTAACAGTGTCCAGCCTCTTTGATAATTGGGAAAGCACGTTTTACAAATGTTCGTGAGAAATAACATGCACATTATTCTGTTCCACCTTCCAGGAAACGTTAAATCCAAATAGTTTCTGACATGTATACCAAAACGCGGTGGTGCTCCATCTTGCTGATGACAGCACACTTGTTTCATCTTTTACTTTGAATGCTCGAACATCGACTGCCAACGCACATCTCTATAGGCAGCAAAAGGTCTCACATCTCAACAAAGACCTAAAAGTTTAATGCTAAAAAAACCCAAGCGGCAGTTTCTTCTAAAAAAATTAATGTTGACGCACCGCTCGCAGAGCACAATAAAGGATTAATCCTGCAGTGCTGTGCCTTATCATAAAATATAAAAAAAGCAAAGGTATTTCCCAAGTATTTGATCGTTGTCTTGATTATGATACAAAGTAATCAAATTTGGTATAATTCTATTCCGAAGCAGTAATTAGCTGCCAAGTTTCAGTGGAGAAAGAAAGGCCCTATAGTATGGTTTCTAATTATTCCAGCCCAAATATTTAATTTTTCATCTCCATCATCCAACGGGGATTATGGTCTGTATGTATAGTCCATTATTTCTTGACAAAATGGCATACGCCTATTAGGATCATCCTCTGATAGCGATAGCTCTATAAGCATATTAACAAATTAAAATTTGTTAATTTGTTATAAATTTTAATTTGTTAATATGCTTATAGAGCTATCAGAGGATGATGAAATTAACAAATTAAAAAACCGCCCCGGTGGCCGAAGTGGGTAAAGCACCGGAAACGGCGTGAGCCTGCTTTCGCGCTGCTCAAGTCGAGCGGGTTCGAATTCCGCTACAGTACGCTCAAATAAAAAAAGTACTGGGTTTGGTTGTTGTATGTGTGAGTGCAGGTACTTCTGACTAACGATTTATCGGAATCGAAACCGCAGGGTCATGCTCCTATTGCAGCGGTCTTTAACCCGAGACTTGCCTCGGTTGCGGGCTGTGTGGGCGGGCTGTTGTAGGAGTGGGATTCTGTAGGGGGATCAGGATGGTGGTTGGTTGGAAAGCGACTGCGCGTGGTTCGGATCTCACGATAAACAGTAGGTCCCGTCTGGCTGACATTACCCAGACGTAAAATTACCGTGGGCGGGCTAGTAACGAATAACTAGGGGATACAATAAGTATGTAAAAGGCTGCGGTGTCAGGACGTAAGTGCCGTCCTAGTTATTTAAGAGTAATCAATCAAAAAAAAACAAATTAAAAACTAGACACCTAACTGCCAACATAATTCAATATAAACATTTAGGAATGGATACTTGGAAAATCAAGTTATAGACTTTGTAAATTCTTGAATGTTACACATTTTGTTATCTGATAACGAAATGATCCAGAGTTCTATACATTTTGTCCATATAATATTTCCACTAACCCCGGAACCCAACAAAGTATTATACCATATTAATTTATTGATAGTTTTAAATACGAAATGTATACATTGTAAAATCATTAAGAGCTAAAGAGTTTTAAAATAAGCTACATACAAACCAAGTACTTTAGTATTGCTCATTTAGGCAATGATAACTCATGTATATGTATGTTCCGGGCTATGCACGGCTTAATTGCAAAAATAGACCACAAAGAGGGATCAGATATTACGACCGTTAGATTATTTCCACTGATACAAACAATTTGCAGTGAACATTAACACAATTTCTTTGACAGAGCGTATTTTGCAATAAATAATATATCACTTTAGCATATCAAATGACGCCATTAATAAAGCGGATCTGGATTTGCTTTGTAGTATATTAGAACTGAAATTTTAGGCAGTGAGTCCCTTGCCAAATGAGCTAATCGATTCAGCCAATAAATCCTAAAGTTAAAAATAAAATTTCGAAAGTTTTAACCAAACTTTTATGGCCGATCAGGGCGGGGATAAATTGGGTACGTTTTAGGCAACGTAAGGCTTAATGCTGGCATATAAACCTCAAAAAAGGCCCCGATAAAAATTTGCCATTTAGATTTTTTCTGCCGAAATATAAAATTTACCATACTGAATGTTTGGGATAGCATATTATTGCATGTATTTTGTTCTTTGCTTACGTGGTTTGTTGTACTTTCCACACAAATTATTATTCAGTTCTCTAAAACCAGATAAATAGTGGGTTGCATATAAAATGGAGCTATCTATGACACACCTATATATATATATATACAGGGCTGCCCAGAAGTCCGGAATAAAATTAATATAGCCTTAACCTGTAACTTTTGGGGAAAATGCTCGGACACGTCAATTTAGTTTTATACAACGCTGCCCAGAAGTCCGGAATAAAATTAATATAGCCTTAACCTGTAACTTTTGGGGAAAATGCTCGGACACGTCAATTTAGTCTTATATAATATGCTCACATTTTGACGTTATTCGTTTGTTTTTTTATAGACATTTGTCAAAGATATGACGACATCGATCTTTTTTTTTAAATAAAAACATACAGCTTGTGATACATTATTTGAAAGCTAATATCTCGTACAGAATGCTCATAAATTTTGACGCGATTCTGTCAAGCTATTTCAAAATCGACTGTTAAAAGTTAAAAAAAAAACTATTTAAATAAGCGGAAATGATAAATCATTGATGTTTTTTTTACCTTTCAAGGTAAGAAATCTTCATTGTTTCACGTTCTGAAATTTTGTGACATTGTGACTTAACAATAGTTATGGTTTATTTGTTATTTATTTTGCCAAAAAAAAATAAAAATGTAACGAAGCAAAACAAAACACAACAAGAAGGTGGTTTAACATGGCAAATGCTGGAAAAGTCCTCCACCCTCTACTTGGCATGCTCCCAGACGATGGTAAAATCCGTCGACGGAATTTCGAATGGCTTCAGCCGGTATGTTATGTGTCTCCAATCTAATTTTGCTTTTCCAATCTTTAATATTAGTTTACCTATTTTGGTAAACTTTTTCTTTTAAATATCCTCAAAGAAAATAGTCTAGAGGCGTTAAGTCTGGGGACCTCGGTGGCCATTCAATTGTACCACGTCGTCCAATCCAGCGACCTGGAAATATCTGATCTAAATATCTTCTCACATTGACACCAAAATGCGGGGGAGCACCATCTTGCTGAAACCAAATTGTTTCATTGGGTATATTATTCTCGTCACACCGTCTCATCATTTCTTCGCAAAATTGCAAACGCCTATCATAGTCATCTTCTAAAAGCTCTTGGACAAGACATACTTTATAAGGGTGGCATTTTTCTGCTTTCAAAAATCTTTCAATAGTACCCCTAGATGTATCATGATTTTGAGCCAATGAAACTGTTGAAACATGCGGATTATCTTGCAGAGATAATGCAATATCCAATTTTAAATCGTCGCCTAAAGCACGTGGCCGTCCATTCCTAGGCAAGTTCTTTACTATGCCATGTTCATCAAATTTGTGGAATATTTTACTAACAGTGCCGTGTGAAATTTAATTTTCCGGATATTTAGCATTTAAAAAGTGCACACTTCACTTTGACTTCTCATTTTATCTCCACATCCACATGTCACAAAATGTCACAACTTGAAACAATGAAGATTTCTTAACTTAAAAGGTAAAAAAAACATCAATGATTTATCACTTCCGTTTATTTAAATAGGAATAATATACTTTTAACAGTCGCCATTTTGAAATAGCTTGACAGAATCGCGCTAAAATTTATGAGCATACTGTACGAGATATTAGCTTTCAAATGATGTTTCACAAGCTGTATGTTTCCATTTAAAAAAAAGATCGATGTCGTGATATGTTTGACAAATGTCTATAAAAAAACAAACGAATAACGTCAAAATGTGAGCATATATAAAACTAAATTGACGTGTTCGAGCATTTTCCCGAAAAGTTACAGGTTAAGGCTATATTAATTTTATTCCGGACTTCTGGGCAGCCCTGTATATATGTAATATATATTTTTTAGTTACATGGAAAGCAGTTAGGTGTAGTAATATTCTAAGTATGTTGTGCGTATTAACGTAAAACAAATGAGCGAGAGCATAGCGACCTAGCGTCGCATATACAGGGTGTTTCAGAAGTACGGTACGTAACTTAAGGCGGTGATTCCTTATTATATTCTAAGAGAAACAGTTCATGTGTGTGTTCCGAGTTGCCCCGTTTTCGAAATGCAGGATGTTAAAATGAAAAAAAAAATGTTTTTTTTTATAATTTATTTTAATAGCCTTTTTCCGATTTCATTGAAATTAGGTACTGTTATTCATAGTGATAAGGGACGTAATTAGCCCTAACTAGATTAAATTTATTAAGTCCAGTGGCGTCCCAGGAAGCGCCTTAACGTATATTATTGACAATAAATGAACGCCACTGACTTGTTTCTAATTTTGATATTTTTTTTCGGATTTACCAACTAATAATAAAACTTTTTTGATGCTCGTATTGTTTTCGTATTTTGCTTCGTTTTCAAGAGAAAATAGATAAACCAATTATTGATGTACAAAAAAATATATTTATGTATTTTAAAGTTAATTAAAATACGAGGCAAAGGGAAGTTTTGATGTCTCGCTTACCTGTTTTGTCCATCGCAAGTCAAAAATGAATAATTTTACAAACGCTGAAATGGCCCAGATGCATTTCAACTATGGCCTAGCAAATAGAAATACTGAAGAAGCGCGGCGAATTTATCAGAGACTGGGAGTTTTAAACGTAGTACGAAACTTCCTGGCAGACCTGCAACAGTAACCACGCCTGAGTTAGAAGAGGCTATACTTCGAGAG
Organism: Polydrusus tereticollis; assembly: GCA_963920685.1. Lineage (NCBI taxonomy): Eukaryota > Metazoa > Arthropoda > Insecta > Coleoptera > Curculionidae > Polydrusus > Polydrusus tereticollis. The sequence continues at coordinate 28,486,591 of OY987332.1, read as the reverse complement.
ATAGAAGATGATCCTTCAACTAGTGCCAGGAAGGTAGCAGCGCAACTTCAAACAAGTGCATCATGTGATTTTCAGCCAATGTTTGATTTTACTAGGTGTTTGCTGCATAACAATTTTTTACCGAACATTTTATTTACTGATGGGGCCTCTTTTTCAAGGAAAGCCATTATGAAGTTTCATAACGAACATTTTTGGACGGACGATAAGAACGCTAAGAACTATGCAGCTTTCCAGCCTTCATAAACGACCCACGACAGAAATAAATAAAGCAATAGCCCAATTAAAATTCAAAACTCAGCGACAAGATCCAAAAAGTCTTCGATGAGACAATAGATGTCAAAGGAATATCCTGGCGTAAAAACCCAATCGTATATCAGGGTACTCCATTAGGAGGCATTTCTGGATATACGTTGATGGGATATGAATATTTTTGCAGGTAGATTACCCCCGTTAAGCGTAATTCTGGGACACTTCGTATAACGTTAAGCTTTGGCAAGTTATTAAATTTAGTTAAATACTTACCAAAATTCTCACAAACGGAATCAGTGGTTTTGCTAATTACCGTTGATTAGTGTACATCCTGTATAAGCAACTACTGGTCGATTCTTTTTTTCAAAGCATTACCTAAAAAAGGGTAAAAGGTCACAAAGTTACGTGCGAAGCATTAATAATACAAATTCGAGAGAAAAAACTTAAAGCCAATAAATGTCACTGGCAAGACACGAAATGGGGCGTAGATAATTTTTGTGACGTTTTCTTGTTGGCAAAAGGTCCGATAATCACGCCATTACTTAAATACGTTGAGGCGAAAATGTTGGCTACCAGATAAAGCACATACATTTGTTGGGTAAATTAGAGATAAGACCATTGAATGTCCCATGAACTGGAGAAATAAAATATCTTATTAAAGTGCGGATATTATTTTCTTTTATACTATTCTGGGTTAAATGATAAAGGCAAGTTAACATTTTTAAAGCTATATTTTAATACAGTAGGTTTTCAAGTTAAATATTCACTTTCGATTAAATGCCTTAAAAGTGTCCATTCTGGCGGAACATCATGGCAGAAAGCAATGTTAGTAGCGTGTCAGTTTCTTTAAAAACATGGTATGTTCATTCATACTAATATTATACAACTTACAGTAGTAGGGTAAAGTGGGTAGAGATGCCCCAGTGGTAGAGATGGCCTACCTTTATAACTCGAAAACATTTACATATACGATTATGTGGTTTGTCCAAACCCAATCAGTTGTTTATGCTAAGGTCCGAAAAGTAGTGTTGCTGCTGACAATTGTCTGGTTTTGACAAAGTTTTGTGATCTTTTTTTGAGGTAGGTGTAAATTTTTATACATGATTACGCTATAGTCTGTAAAATCATTAATATTTTTTTATTTAATTTGCAATTTGGCCAAACAATTGTGGAATGCATGTGCTACAATATTCTAACCTCAAAACACATGTACCTGTTCATTTATAAAAACTACATGGTGGGGCATCTTATACCATCTTTTGGTATAGATGCCCCACTCAAAGTGGGTAGAGATGGCCTGTTAATATAGTACGTAATTTTTTTCCGTTTCAAGTTCATTATGGCATCCACCGAAGTTGAGGACCTTACTATGCTAGACGACGGGGACTCTGACAATTCAACTGAAAATGATGAGTGCGCGGGATGTGGAGAGAAATATTCCCAAACCACCAGAAAATATGACTGGGTAAAATATATACACTGTGAGCAATGGTTTCACGATGGATGTAGCAAATTTGTTAATTTTTGCGATCCCTGTGGACGAGTAGCTACTAAAAAGAAGACCTAACTTATTTTGCTCGTTATTTTGTATTCGAGTACATAGGCCATCACTACCACCCTGTGTGGGGCATCTTACCCAACCCCTGAGGGAGAGATGGCCAATTACAAAAATTTTTCTTTATGTATTTTCGTGAAATAAAACTTGTTATTTTTTCATTTTTTTATAAATATCGTAACTGAATAAAGTTCCAATTACTGAAAAACATGCTCATTTTCTTTATTACTTATTTGTTTAATGCTTAGGCCAGGTTAAAAAAAGGTGGGGCGTCTCTACCAACTTTACCCTATAATACAAGATTCTACAAGTCAGCTCTCTAAATTTTGTACTAATACAGATAAATAAATTTTGATCTGCTACAGGGTACACAGAAAAAATAAAATTCTTGCAAATAGACAATGAATTTTCTTAAAAAAAAAATGTCTTGATTGAAAGCTGGTTGTTTTGCATCAAAAACATAATATTCTTAGCGACAGGAGTAATATTGACTTTCTCTAGAAATTAAAGATTCTTAAAATGCATTTTTGAATCAATCGTTTATTCTTGGCACATATCAATAGCATATTCTAATATAGAAAATGTCACAGTTTTCATTTTGAATTTAAAACAAGAAAGTATACTCTAATAATCATTCTTAAGCGGAAACTAGTATACAGGGTATTCCACACTCGATGATACGTTAGAAATATCTGGAGAACGAAAAGAAAAATAATTTTGAAATTTTCACTACGGCCATAGGAGGCTGCGCTCTAGCTTTTAAAAATATTTTCGCGGTTACAATGGTGCCAGATCTATTGATAACTGACATCAACTTTGGAATTTTAAACGGGGCATCCTGTAGTTTATTTTATTTTTAGATTCTACGAAGCAACCTAAATTTTTTTTGTATAGGATATTTTTCTATTTCTCTTGCCGTTTCTTAAATATTAATTATTTTGTGTCTTTTTTTTACCGAAACCATGTGAATTAAAACTTCAATATTTTCGTCTCCTCCAGATGTCAAATCAACGTAACATTTTAAGATCATTTAGTCAACATGTGGTTCTTAAATTTTGACAACATAGGATCGGCGACTTCTATACAGAGTGTCCTAAAAATTGATGCAATTCAGATTTTATAAATTTGATCGAAAGACACTTTTTTTAAGTGGAACACCCTGTATATTATTGAAGTGTTGAATAGAATGAACCAATTAAATTTTTTTCATATAGAATGTTCCTCTATCTAGTTTGAACCGCTATTGATTTATAAGCCATTTTATGAATAATTACTATTCATATTCGAGAACTAGACATAAAAGATCTAAATCGATAAGTGTGCTATGATCAAAACAAATTTCCTTCCATAATAAATTGTGGTTCTGAAAAGAACCGATTTTGTCAGTAAATTAAAATTTTTGGAATTGTCACCTAATACGTCAGACGTTTAAAGTGCTGACCATTTTCATGTAAGCAATTGGTAATACATCTCATCACATGACCGGAAGTAGTTCTTTGAATTTCTAATGGATCAAGTTCTTTAAAAGCGCGCCTTACCCGATTTTCTAGATCTTCTTTTGAATTTACTGGTGTTTTATAAACCACTTCTTTAATCCTACCCCACAGGAAAAAGTCTAAAGGATTATGATCTGGAGATCGCGGTGGCCAACTCCATGGTCCTTTACCTCTTATCCACCTATCTTCAAACATATCATACAGTTCCGCGGAAACTTCAAGGGTATAATGAGCAGGAGCTCCATCTAATTGATACCAACAATTTCTCAAATCGATAAGCGGTAGATTATCCAAAAAGTCAGATACGGTATTTCTTAGAATTTCGAGATATTTTGCAGAAGTTAAATTTCAATCATTACCATAGATTGATAATTTTCTCTATACAATAAACAAAATACATTAAAACTAAATCTTCACACTTATCGATTTAGATCTTAATGTCTAGTTCTCGAATATGAATAGTAATTATTCATAAAATGGCTTATAAATCGAAAGCGGTTCAAAATAGGTAGAGGAATACTCTACATGAAAAAAATTCAATTGGTCCACTCTATTCAACACTTCGATAATATACAGGGTGTTCCATTTAAAAAAAAGTCATTCTTGATAAAAACGAATTATTGTCGAAAAACTAGGAATAACGATGAGAAAATTGATTTTTATTATACAGGGCGTCTTAAAAATGCAAAAACATAAAATCAAACAAGAGCAAACAGACATTTTTTGAACTTTTAACGTGAAATGATAAATAAAAAACTTGCTCCAAATTTAGTCCTAACCCTGATTCTGAACTTACTGAAGGAAATTGGAATTTATGAAATTAAAAAAAAATTAAAACATTTTTGCAAGTCCGCATTAGGACTTTTATACCTGTACATTATTACCTGTTATTGTAGTTGTTAGTGTCAGTGTCAAAATAAATATTCTCGAAAATGCTGACCGTACAGCAAAGAGTTTTTAAGCTGGATTTATAAACTCGAAAAGGTGGTGAGGTTGAAGTTATGATCAAGTTTGTGAGGTTAGATATTCCGAACACCGAGCATAAAAATTGGTTATCTCGAACTACCCGGGAAGTTTTTGAACCTTACATGAGCTTTACATGAACAACATGAACGAGTGTATAAATGGAACTTAGTGTTCCCTTTAGTTTAAATTGAACTCCTATTTCCAACACCAACTGAACCTCAACCTCGCCAACTTTTCGAGTTTATGAATCCAGCTTTATAGTGCCATGCTATGGAAATGGTCAGTGCTCTTATCGCTACGTAGTGGAGGAATTCCAACGCAAATTTCCTGGCGTGTACGCTTCGAAAGTTGGTGTACACAAACTGGTGAAAAGTTTCAAAGAACAGGATTAGTTATTGACATTAAAAAAGAGAAGAAGCAATATAATGAGGAAGATGCCTGTTACTGCCTGTACAGTTTTGATATTGCAATCTGTAAATGAAAATCCATTGCATTCCTTGGAAAACAGGGCTTAGCACACCTCCAGAATTAAGGATGGAAGCAGAAAAAATGTTGATTGTATCGATATTTTACAATATCAAGTAATCTAATATGTATTGATAATTATCTGGTTGACTAACCACATGCATGTTTATGAATTCATGTTGTCAAATCAAAAAATCAAGTTACCTGCGTTCAAATAGATTCTTAAAGATCGGTCAATAATGGATTTCAATGCCTTATTATTGACCATAAGAATCTATTTGAACGCAGGTAACTTGATTTTGTGATTCTACAACATGAATTCATAAACATTTTAAACAGTTAGGCAACCAGATAATTATCAATACATACCTATTAGATTATTAGAGATTCTTGATATGTAAAATATCGATACAATCAACATTTTTTCTGCTTCCCTCCTTAATTCTGGAGGTGTACACATAATAATATCACTAACATTTTCTTGGCTCATTTTTTAAAAAACGGAAAACTCGTGAAATCTGATGACATAAATGAACAAAAATTGACATTCACAAAGCCACCTGACAAAACAACAAAATATTTTGCCAATTCCAAAGCGCAGGTAACTTGATTAAAAAATATACTTATACCTACCTATAATTTTTTATAATTAATAATACCTACTATAAAGATAAATGTCTTATAAAAGTTTGTAGTAGTGAAAAAAATATTATATTAACCACGGTTTAGACAGCTTATATCCCTCGCGTCTTAAATCCCTCGTCGCTTCGCTCCTCGTGATTTAAACTTGCCGCTCGGGCAATAATGAAGGCTGTCTAAACCTTGGTTAATAATATACTATTCCTTCTGTCTAAACATATCTATTTTAAGTGAGGAATGAAACACAAAGTCTGCTCCACTAATTTAATAAAAAAGTTCAGATTAACATCCCAAACATGTTTCGATGGTATAAACCTTCATCTTCAGTGGGTAATTATTAAGATGTTATTTATGAAGAGAACAATGACACTGTTAAATTTATTTAAACTAATGTTGCAGAAAAATTCTTTTTAAGAAGACATATGTAACTTTAATTAGATAACTAATACATATTTAAATTAAAGTAAAATTTATAAAATAAAATGAATTTAAAATGAATTTGGTTTTATTTTAAATTTATTAAAAAACCCAAATTTTACTGGGAAAATGTAATAGGGTACGACCATCATGGTGGAGTCGTACCAAAATGTGTGAGATGTGTGAGATGGACTACTTCCATAAAAAAAATATCTATTTTAACCAGATTTAAATTTAAAAAACAAGAACACAAAATCGCAATAAAAGTAAGCACAGAATGCCATGTAACCATTAATCTCTCTAAATGCCGTCAAATTTAGAATAGAAATTTTTATGGCCAATAAGTAATTTACGATTGTTCTGTATATCTCAAAAACTATTATACGCTTGTAAATAATCTCACAAAATTTTATAGATATAAGAGAATAAATGGCATAGCCGTCAGGCCGTAGGGAATCTTTTGTCCTTGCCCTTTTGAACTTGAGATAAGCTAAAGAAAGCTCTTTATGTTTTTATTAACATTACACGAGTTTTTTGTGGTGAATTTTTAAAGGACTTTATGACAATACAATTTTATTTTACATTTTTACAATATCTGCTAGAGCCTTTGGTAAGGTAAGGACATTTTTTGTTGTCGGGTAATGGAAATGGGAATACCCTTATATTAACCTTCTTTCACAATCGTTGTTGTTTCTTATTATTTCCCGATGCCGTTTTCAAAATATTAATTAATTTACATTTCTTTTCAAACACGATGCAATGAATACTGATATTTTTGAACTGAGATACTAAGGCACTGACATTCGATTGTAAGTTCTGGTGGGATCTACCAGTAAGCTTTTTACACCATGACAAAATATTCTTTGTAATATACCAGGGTGGTTTATGTTATGTGATACAGTGATATTAGTTATGTATAAAGTGCGGAATATATGCACTTCAATTCAGTCAAAATATGTGCATATATAGGGTGTTAATTAATGTCATGCAGATATTTCAGAGGGTGATAGTATTCGTCAAAATAAGAAAAAAATGCAAATATTTGCATGTTCTAAAACGCGTTATTTTCGTTATACCGGGTGGCAAAATTTAATTTTTTTTCTCGTATTTTGCGTTTTCTCTCTTATATTCTGTGATAATTGTTTCAAATTTGGAACATCAACCATTTTTTAGAATCTCTACAATAACGTATCAAAATTGTCGGTCGTAGTATACAGGGTGTTACATTTTCTTGAATCGGCTGCAATTTTATCTTTCAAAACTTTTTTTGGAGCTCCCTGTATGAATTCGGGTACGAAATTGAATTCAATTTGAACTCTCTGATCCTTTGTTTGGCGTTCTGGTCTCTTGCACTATTCTCGTATCTGTGACCGTTTTCGATTTATTTGCAAAAATAGTCATCGATGGAAATTAAGTGTAAAATAGCACAATAATAAATATGAGAAATTCTGTTTATTGTCCTTCTGACATTTTGTAACAAATATTTTTTTTGCTTGACGTTTCCGGAGTTGTTTTGAACTGGTTAATAATGGTGGAATTCACAAGGACATTTCATTTGTGCTTGTCTGGAAAATTTTATTAGACAACTTAATGTATCCTTACCACATCCAAAGGGTTCAAGCTCTTCTCCCACGTGACTTTCCACTACGTTGTAATTTTTGCCAATGATTTCTACAAATGCTATCCCAAAATCCGTTATTTGACAACACGATTTTATTTAGCGATGAAGCAAATTTCTCAAGGAATGCCATAAACAATTTTCACAACAACTATTTTCGGGCAGATGAGAATCCGCATTCGATACGCGAAAATAATTTCCAATAACAGTTTTCAGTAAATGTATGGGCCGGCATTATTGGAGATTGTTTGATAGGACCATTATTCCTACCAGCAAGGCTAAACGGGCAGTATTATCGTCAATTTCTTGAAGAGGAACTTCTAGGGCTGCTAGAAGAGGTACCAATTCTTGTCAGAAACCAAATGTGGTTCATGCACGATGGTGCACCACCGCACTTCAGCATAGTGGTGAGAAACTTTCCCAATCAAATATTTAACAACCGTTTGATAGGTCGAGGGGGACCAGACCTGAATAGCCTGGATTTATTTTTCTGGGGACACCTGAAAGCATTAGTGTATCAGACCCCAGTCCAGATAGAAGAGGATTTAAGAAACAGAATAATAACTTCATGTGACATCATTCGCAATACTCCTGGAATATTTGACAGAGTCCGTCAGTCCATGAGGCGAAGACTGATTCTTGCATTTTAGCAAGAGGCGGACATTTTCAACACTTTTCATAGATTTGTTTTATTTTTGTTTGATTAGCTAATTAATTCAAGAAGTAGTCCATTTTCTGTGGCGAGATTATGAAAGAAAACAAGGTCTGTCTATACCACCAAAATATTTTGGTGGTATAGACAGACCTTGTTTTCTTTAATTAATTAATTGTTTTAATTTATTTTTAATTTGTTATGTTTTTATCTGATTGTTGATAACCCTGTCGGTTGATCGAAAATGAAAATGAAAATAATTACTTAGAATCTATACAAATAAAAACAGCTTTTTACTCTGCTTTATTTCGCCTGCCTTAATTTTCATCGATGGTTATTTTTGCAAATAAATCGAAAACGGTCACAGATACGAGAATAGTGTAAGAGACCTGAACGCTAAACAAAGGAACAGAAAGTTCAGATTTCATAGCGGAATTCATACAGGAAGCTTCAAAAAAAGATCTGAAAGATAAAATTGTAGCCGATTCAAGAAAATGTAACACCCTGTATACTGCGACCGACAATTTTGATACTTTATTGTAGATATTCTAAAAAATGGTGTTGATGTTCCAAATTTGAAACAATTATCACAGAATATAAGAGAGAAAACGCAAAATACGAGAAAAAAAATTAAAATTTTGCCACCCTGTACAACGAAAATAACGCGTTTTAGACCATGCATATATTTGCATTTTTTTCTTATTTTGACGAGTACTATCACCCCCTGAAATATCTGCGTGACATTAACTAACACCCTGTATATGCCTTGTTTGCCTTTAAAATATGCATTTATATGTATTTTTTTTGACCACATGCATACTGGTCTGCAATACTTGTTAATTTGTTATAGTAAAACAGGGTGAAGAAACACGCTAGGTTCTAAAAATGCAAGAAAAAACAAAGAATAATAAAAGTAAAAAATTTTTTAAAATTAAAGTTGACTGACAAAACACAAATATTTCTCATTGCTATTAAAATGTAAATCTGAATTTTATAAAAATTAAATAAAAAATATGAAGCAATCATTAACTTCTAATTATTTTAAAAAATAAGAATTTCAAAGCAAAGATACAGTCGAACGCCTCTTCGTTTAAGTTGACTCAGCACACATTTTAAAGAAATAAAAAAATAAAAGGTTAACCTGTTAAAGCTTTGACGTTAACGTTTTCATATTTCAAATCAAAGCCATCTTGCATTTTTTTTATTTCACAGCCCACTTAAAATTTTACAACAAGTTATTTCATTAATGCAACATATTATCCTCTATTAATGTGGTTGTAAGTAAAGGAAATTTACAGAACATTAATTTAAGGAGCTGTTGTTATGACTATGGCTACGCAGAAGACACAATTGTATGATATTGGTAACTTTTTACCTACAAATATCGTATTGAAACGTCGGTTTATTCGTATGGCCCTAATTTTTATGTTATAATTTCCATATCCTTGGTTTATAAAAAGATATTGACGTGCGGTTTTCACAGATATTCTTCTTCTTTATTCTTCTTTTTGCTTTTTTATTTTTCAAAACAACTTACTTATTTATTAACTTGATAAAACAATAAAACCCCTTTCTAGCGAGTTCAAATTCGTCAAATTCTGGTAAGCCAATCCAAAGTTATGCTTATTTTTTCACAGCAATACTTTTCCTCCCCTACCCCCCTTAAACAAAAAGATAGATGAAAAACTTAAAAACAAAAGTTATTCAGAATTTTCATAAGATTGCAAAAATGCTGCCTTTGATATACCTTTACTATAAGGATTTCTGAGAAAATCCTGCTTTTTTATTGGTCACTTTAGTTACGCCCCCTAGTGGCCAACCTAGAAACTCAGAAATTATTTCCAGCGATTTCTCTTAGTCACTTTTGTAATAAATAATTTTTTCCGCAAGCCGTTCGGTTAACGGTTTCCCAGATAAAGCCGGCGTGCCTTTTTAGTTGTACACCCGGTACGTTTTAGTCTAAATTATTCAAGGCATAATTTTTTATTTATACATTTTTTCATAATTTTTATTAGAAACAATGAACTAAATAATTACCTTTTCTTAAATGAGTAATTTATAATTGTAATAAAAATATAATGAAACGAAAGTCACTAAACATTTCAATTCCTGCTGCCTGTATTATCTACAGCGGCAGCGGGTAAATATTTTAGCATACAAATTAAAAGCCTTTTTAAAAATATAAAATCACTGTAGCCTCATAATATCCGAAAAAAAAAGTCCTTTTTATTTTTTATACGCAAATACATACATTCTTTATAGCCGGTATTTTATATGTTTTCTCTTTTTTACGAGTTTGTACTGTGTTGTCGGGTAACTTTTATAACAAAATAAAAAACTGAAAGATCCAATAATTGTCTCCTGGTATGTGAAAAAAATCTTAGGTAAAGCATCCTTTTTTACAAAACACTGTAATAAAAGACCCGGCTCGCTTTCAAGGTACATTCCTTTTGGGCATTGTCAAAACAGTGTTGGGATAAAAGGGAGAGCATCTAAGCGAAAAAAAAGTTACTGTGTTGTTTTGGGGTGTATGTTAGCTGAATATAAACTTTTTTTATGCATGCATTTTTAACATTCGCCTACAATTTAGGTCATGGGAATTTATGCACTAAATTGTCAGTCCCACGTTGGGAACTAATCAACTATATCAATGCAACTGATACTTTAATTTAGACAGATAGTCTTTAAATGTGGTCAGCTCAATTACTGTCCTAAAATGTATACCGAGATAACTAAAAAATGCTATTGCTTTTGTACGGTTCGTCAAACGACAAAACTTGCTTCTACTCAGCATAGAAGCGTTTTTTTTTCGACGCCATGAAAGTATTTAATAAGGTCTTACTCTGAAGTTACTAAGGACTGTCGCGGTCTCGTCAAAAAATGCCATATCGCCTGTCCCGAAGTATCACACGAATCCACCAAGTAAATAAATCTACAGAAAAGTATCAACAGTAGAGATTAAAATGTTCGAAGTGGCCTGCAAAGTATGGCAAGGAAAGCTTAGACGGTTATAGAAGAAATGTCTTCTAATATTCAAGAGCTGCTCGAGTAATAATGCGCGATGAAACCTATCATAATTCTATAGCATTCTACATTACCTTGCCTGCCTCTAACACCAGACTTTCGAGACTAAATAACCTCAATAAAAGCAATTATATGGATTATGGATAACACTAAAATAATTAACAATGCTGTTACCTTTCTATGAATTATTGTAAAGATTGTAAGAATTGTAAAAATGGGTATACTAATAAATAATAGGTTTAGGATGATGGAGTTTACATAAGTATTAGGTATGGACGTGGTGTAATTCAGTGACTGTGTGCACACACAGACTTAACTCCATAGTGTACACATAGGATTTAAAGTATTTCTTACTACCTCATAATTGGTACCATGTAGTGTAGTGAATGTAATATTGTAATACGTAATGGATAAATAAATAAATAAATAAAATAAAATAATAGGCAAAAGCAAACATCCTCGATGTTTAAGGGCGCACTATCGGTAAGTTACCTTTCCAATGAGTATCGAACAAGAAAGCGTGGATGACAGCAGACATTATGACAACATGGCTTCACAGATTTGATACCAAGATAAAGAGGCAAAATAAAAAAAAAAAAATTAATTTGGCAAAACTTTTGAGCTGGAATATAGTTTAATAACACAGGCCTACGAAGAATTTGTAATTAGAAAACATATTCTTTTTTACATGAACAGAATAATTTGCTGGTTATTATTTTTATTTAAGGAGCACCGCTAATACTAAAGTATTAATAGGTGAAATACCAATGACGATAAAGTTGTGAAATATATTCGCAATAATCTATAAACTAGATGGGGAAAAAGCCGACGCTCGACTGGGAATCCCTAAATAACTTTAGTTTTCGATTCGGTAAAGTAAATTGTTGCAAATATGTTCTGTCAAAGTTGCAAAAACAACCTGATGATTTTAGATACATTTGCGGTAACTTTATTGCGAAAAAGTAAAAGAGAAGAATTACTGAAAACACATTATATGCACAGAGTGTCAAAAAAGTCGCGCATAATGCATGTAACTTTTGAATTACCTCGTATACGAAAAAGTGACTTTTATGAAAGTTGTTCAGTAAATTATTCCCCACATTTATACCTGCATGAATTTTTTTCTGTCATTTCTGGTTTCGTTGCCATAGAGACTAACTTACTTTTTTTAAATGGATATGATTGCATATTTGGATTCTACTGAGAAAACACTTTTTTGTATTTCAAATTTTCACGTATCTGCAAGCGTTTCCGAGATAATGACAGCTCGAAAATGAAAAACTTCCTAATTATAATTATTACTATCTAATACCCACCAGTTGAGTCAAGGTGTTTTCGTGACAGCGACCTAAGAGGTGTCAATTTTCAGTTCCTGTTTAATTTTCTGTTATCTGATTTCTAATTTGTTTACACTATGGTTCATCTGAATAAGAAACAACGAGTTGAAATTTTAATAATGAGCAGTTACGGAAACATGAAGAGACCGCAAAATCAGGCTTGTCAACTTTTCAATGAATTATATCCAAATAGGCCTCCAATAAATCAGTCAACGGTGTGTCAAGTGGAAAATAAATTTCGATAAACAGGCAGTGGTAGGGAAGCTGCTAGATCAGGTCGACCTAAAACAGCAACCGGGGGAGACAAAGCTTTGGATGTCATGCTCTCAATACATGAAAATCCAACAGAATCATTTAGGACAATAGCAATGGATTTTAATGTGTCTTATTAGTCAGTGAAAAATTTGTTTAAGCAGGAGAAGTTGCATCCATACAAGATAAAGTTGGTGAACGAGTTAAACGAGGACGATTTTGATAGAAGAGCTGAATTTTGTGAGCTAATGATGGAAAGATGCAATAACGATAATATCTTCGTAGCAAATTTCATTTTCTCGGATGAAGCTACTTTCCATTTAAACGGAATTATTAATAGACACAATTATCGTTATTGGTCTGCTGAGAACAATCACTAGTTCCAGGAAGATCATACTCAGAGGCCCGAAAAAGTTAATGTTTGGACGGGCATAGTTGGTAGACATATTGTGGGACCTTTTTTCATAGATGGTAATTTCAAGGGCGAAAAATATCTGGACCTCCTTAGGAATTACATAATTCTTTCTTGCAGAATGGTTTTACCAGGTGTAAATAATGGCATAAACGAACAGTTATGGTTCCAGCAAGATGGAGCACCTGCGCATTATGCGGCAAATGTTAGACAATACATAAGCGAACAATTTTCAGGACGTTGAATAGGCAGAAGAGGTGCTATTGAAAGGCCAGCGCGATTCCGGGACTTAACCCCGCTCGACTTCTTTTTGTGGGGAAACTTAAAGAACAAAGTCTACGTTAACCATCCAAATGACTTAGAATGTTTAAAAGTCAGAATAAGTGCTGAGATTCGGGCAATTTCAGAGATCTTCTTTTAAACGTTACAGACAAGTTCAGGGATCGACTGGCGCTCTGCTTAGCAGAAAATGGTGATCATTTTGAACACCTTATCCACTAAAAAGGTTTTAATTGTTTATTATTCCGATGTTAAGTTGTCCAATTTTCTAGGCTATTTATTGTGTTATTATAAAGTTTATTACAATTAATTTAAATAAATAAAAATTTGAAATACAAAGACTTCAGAGCTTTCCCTTTTGAATCCAAATATGCAATCGTATGCATCAATTTAAAAAAGTAAGTTAGTCTTAATGGCAACAAAAAAATTCGTGCAGGTAGAAATGTGGGGAATAATTCAAAAGTTACAGGCATTATGCGAGACTTTCTTTCCACTCGCATATTCAAATATTATATCAGCAATCAGACCAGTGCCCCATAGTGTTGATATCCCTATACCTGTGGCACCAAAAATTTTAAAAAGTTGTAGTGATAATGATGAAGATGACGAACCCTTAGGTATTGCGGAGACTGATGTGTTTCAGCTTCTTCCTCAAGTCAAAATGTACCTCAGCTGTTATTGCAAGAAGAGCTCAATGATCTAGTCCGAGATTTAGGACTTCACAAAGATCTCTCCCAAATACTAGGATCTTAATTAGAAGATAAGCACTGCTTGCTCCAGGAACTACGCTTTATTGGTATCGCAATCGCCAGAGTAAATTTGTTGAATATTTTGTAGAGCATGGACCATTTGTATATTGTAAAAATGTAGCTGGCCTAGTTAATGGTTAGTGCTTCCGAATATAGACTCGCTGACTGGAGACTTTTCATCGACTCGTCGAAAAGGAGCCTTATGACAGTCTTTTTGCATAATAGCAACTTTTCACGACAACAGACTACAAAAATCACAACTGGCTAATATCCTGAATTTACGAAATATCTAAGTTTTTTATGTGAGTGAGATGGTAGAGCTAGAGACCAACACTGGGTAAAGAGAAATTGGTAAAGAAGAGAGCATTTAATACCTTTCAGCAAGAATGTTCCTCATGAAAGTTAAGTTAATCCTGAGAAAGTATTATTACATCTACTCCATATTAAACTTGGTTTAATAAAGAAATTTGTCAAAGCGTTGGACAAAATAGTTCGATGTTTCCAATTCGTGATTGAAAAGTGTCCCTGTCTATCAGAAGCGAAAAGATTAAAGAAGGTATCTTTGTTGGTCCGCCAATAAGAACGCTTAATAAAACTGATGGCGGTCCTGAACAGCAATGAAAGAAATGCGTGAAAGGCTTTTAGGGATGTTGCAAACAAGTTTCTGGGAAACAATAAATACCTAAATTATGTGGACATTGCGGAAAACATGCTGGAAAAATTTAAGAACTAGGTTCCAGTACGAGCATAAAAATTCACTATTTACACGCACAATAATTGGACTATTTTCCTATTTTACTATTTTCACCAACACATTAAAGAAATGGAGAAGAATATTATCAGGGACGATAGGATACAAAAATGATGACGGATTATTGTTTGATGTTGAAGACCAATGCTCCCATGGCCGAGTTGAGAAAAAAAACAACAAACGGAGTTTTTCGGGCAAAAAGGACAGATTTTCTTAGAAGAGCAAAGAGTAGTTCGTTTTCCTTTTGCTATGTTTTTTGTTTTTCTTTATTAATAAATTTGGGTTATCTTACTAATTTTATTAATAGAATATTATAAAATCATACCGTCTATAGTACATTATGATTTATGTAGATTTTCGTTTGATAAAAAATCTAAAAACAGTTTTGAAATCAGGGACATCAAGTTACCCAAATTTAGTCTAAAAAAAACAATTCACATTCAATAAGGTGTAAAAACGCAGGCATGTGCGATGGCTAAATGGTAAATAGATTTTGATAAAATCCCACTAGCAAATATTCGGTGATAAATATTACCTTCAGCGAACTGAATCGGGGTTTTCCTTTATGAAGTGGTATTGGAAAAATATTTCCAACAATTGAGATTAAAATTGTATTTTTGTTCTGGATTAAATATTCATTAATTCACACTCCAGATGTTCTTCTTCGTCCCCCTTTTCTCTTTTAAGTTGATATTTTTCTGATCGAAATATGATTCTCTTTTTGTACACAGTATTTATTATAAAAGCGGTATTTGGATTATTTTTTTCAATACTGTTTTATTATAGTAAATCATAACTTATTGACAAGTGAAAACAGGTTGTCAAAAAAATCGTAATATACAGGGTGTCTCGAAGTTTGGAAAGGAAAATAGTGGAATCTGCATCAGGAAGTAATACTAATTTGTTTAATAAATAAGAATCGGAAATTGCCCCCTAAGGGAGCTACAGCCCCCTAATAGGAAACCAATGAAGATGATATTTTTAGGTTATTTCCAAACAGTTCAACATAGCAACATGCATTTTTGGTATTTTAGTAACTTTTATATGCCGAATCTAGATTTATAATCAAAACTGTCAAAATTTAATCATAGGCGTAGCATTTGGGTGGGGGTTGAGTAACAAAAACAAAAGTAACTTTTTTCTAAGTTAATGTTTTTCATATTTTTCTGGAATTATGAAAGTTTAGGGCTCTCTGGCAAATAAAGATACTCTTGATGTACTTCGCTCAAATGCACCATTTCTGAAAAAAAATCCTTAACGATAACTTTGTTTACCAAGGACCGATCACATATTCATTAAAACTTAGTAGTAGGCCTTCAAACAAAATTGACATGTTTGTTATTTGACAGCTTGACATTTATTATGATAGTTTATTCGAAATTATCTCGTATAATTGTAATTGCAATGGTAATGCACGTGCCGCTGTATGTGAGTACCAAAGACGGTTTCCGAGAAGAAGACTGCCACATCGAATAGTATTTAGCCGTGTCCATAGAAATTTAGTAGAAAATGGATCATTTAGGCTTTCCAAGGGACAAGGCCGGCCTATGGGAAATTATGATTTTGAGAGAGCGCTAAATAGAATTGAGGAAAATCCTCAAATAACATTGAGGCCGAGCAAATATTATCAATATCCCCAAATCAATTGTAAGTATCTTATATTTATTAGAATTGCTTTCACAGATAACAGATAGCAGCACGTAAATTGTTTAAAAATATTTTTTTAGCTTGGAAGAATGACCCAAATGCAGGGACTGCATCCGTTTTATTATCAAAAAGAGTACATCATTTAAAAGCTGAAGATTTTCAACCTCGCGTAGAATTTTGCCAATGGATTTCCAACCACCAAAATACGTTGAGAAAAGTTTTATGATAGCACCTTTTCAAGAGGCAAGGCATTTAATAGCCATAATACTCATTCTTGGGCTTAAGACAATCCGAATGTGGTTCGAATGACTAACTACCAACATAGGTTTTCTTTCAGTGTATGGGCACGGATCATTGGAGATGTTTTAATAGGTCCTATTATTTTGCCAGATAGATTAAATGCCCATTATTATTTAAGCTTTCTCCAAAATGAGCTGGCAGAATTGCTAGAGGATGTTCCTATATGTACTCGGTTAAGGATGTTCTTCCAGTCCACTTTGGCCAGCTTGTAAGAAACTGGCTAAATGAAAATTTTCCCAACAGGTGGATAGATAGAGGTGGTCCAGTAAACTGACCAGCTCGATCGCCTGATCTAAATCCTTTAGATTATTATCTGTGGGGCAATATGTGCAATATTGTTTATGCTAAAGAAGTAGATAGCCCAGAAGAGCTTTTAAGACGAATTCATGCAGCTGGAAATCGAATAAGAAAAAAACGGTTCGAAATTCTTCGTACTACTCAAAATATTAGGAAACGGTTCACACTGGGTATTCAACAAAATGGAAATTTATTGAAGATTTACTCAAGTAAATGGGTGTTGTTGTTAACTGTAAAAAAAATCAAAATTTTAATTTGATCCGTGTGATTCCACTGTTTTCATTTGGCCACCTAATTTCGGGACACCCTATATTGTTTTGCCAATTTTTAAACTTGTATTTAAATATATTTTTCGGATTCTTAAAAATAGTTTGTTCTTTATGCAGCTGCAGTTTGTATCGTTGTCCTAAAGAAACATTGTAATGTTATACAGAGTGGTGAGGAAAATAATATAAAAATAAAATTTCGTTAATAATTTCTCGTAACAGAAAATGATACAGGTAGTTTAGAGTCCCAATTAATATATATTATATTAATATATCGGGGCAATTTTCGCAGTTTTTGTGTTAATATCCTACACTAATACACCAGTCATTACAAAAAAAACAATTCTTGATATAAATTGTAAAATGCGTTTATCAAGGAATACATAACATTGCAACACTTATAATAAGTAGTAATGGAATGTGTCCGCCACACAATCAATCCAATAGGCTTTCCGACACCGTATTTACATTTTCCTACACGATTGGGATCACCACCACACAACATTTGGGATACCTCCGCCACTGAAATTTTAGGTAATAGTTGACCAGACACTTTCGTCGTCATAACAAATTCATTTTCGCGGGTCCAGACGCTGAAATATGTAACAAAGTTAACCTATTTGAGGCTATTTTACTGCTGCGGCTCCTTTTGACATAAATCTGCATGCTCTGTTTCGTCAATATATAAGTCCAGGCCTCTGTATCGTTACCCGTTCTAGCGTAGAAACGAAACGGGAAAATGATTCGGATATTAGAAAGTATTCATACATTTCAATTATTAATGTATTCATACTGTAATGTTAGGTATAAGTGTCGTGTTTGTCGTTTCCCAATACCCACAACACTCTGTCTTTTTCTTCCTCCTGACTAAATAATGACGACGACGACGATGGCGATGACCCCGACGATGACGATGTTCCACTCGCCACCACCACACCACTTGCCTTATCGAAAGACCGCTTAAGATTTTTCCTCTTCATAACGATGCGCTTTCGATGGGCTTCTTTGCTGTTCCTCTCCTTCCCACACAGGACAAAAATGAATGCGCGGCGCGCGCGTATGTTTAATTAAACTTTTTGCCGTAGAATTTAGTAAGGAATACTACCGTTCAGTTTGGCCAAATAACTAATTGACAAACTGTATATATTGTTGCTTCTATACTACTGCACTAGACGAAAAAAATGTGACCTTAAATAACACATCACCCTTTTGTTCCCACGCCACTGGTTGCAATATGGGTCACCTGATATTTTAAAAAGGTGAGCTCCAATGACACTTACTTATACCTAAAAGTTCATTTCTGTAACTTGATCCGAAGAAGCTAAAGAAAAACGCGTTTTAATGACACCATCTTAAAGGGCCTGTAGCTCCGTATAAAAACATTTGCGGACCAATGTTAATATACATTTTTTACATATTTTTTATGCAGAATCATACCCCCCTATACAAGGTGTCCGGAAATTTCGCTCTTTTTTTCTTTTTTCTTTATGATAATGCAAGTGGTGCGTGTGCGCAGAAAACGATTTACGTTGGTCTTGATCTTTGGAGATTATACTGGTTGGGGAACACGGCCTCATTGAGATCGTTCCAGCGTGATGACGTTCTCCAGATGAAAGAATTTGTAAACAGTGTCATTCGAGGGGCAATAAGCTAAACCACGTACGGGTGGGATGCAGTGGCTCGTCGTGTATTTCTACCATACACCGCTATGGGTGGAAACAAGCGAGTAACCTCAGTTGATTACTTGGCATGATAATATTTGTAAAATAGATTCAAATCGCCAACCTGCTTTCGATGCTTAAGGATTTCCAGGTTGTTTGTCAGGTCATGGTCACCGATCAAGCGAATGGCTCTTCTTTGAATGGAATCTAGCAATCTCAGGGTATGTTTAGGAGCAGAGCCCCAAATATGCGAACAGCGATGGTCGAATTTGGGTTTTATAGAGCATCAAAAGTTGTTGGGGTGTATATAGTCTGTTCCTTAACGCTAGATAGTAATAAATCGTTATTGAACTATAAAACCCAGTGGTTTTCGCCATATTCCATAGGTGTAGTCCAATTTTTTTTTATAAATATTATTATTTATGTCAATATAATATCTATTTTTATATTATATTTACTTAATATTTTATTATCTTAATTGTCTGCCTTCTCTATAGTTATATCTTCGCGATACCGTATCCCCGAATGTGATCAATCTTTTGTACTTCGGCTTGGTCCCGTCTACTCTTGCATATGAAATGGTATACTGGGGTGGGTCATGTGATGCACAACAGGTTCATGTGGTGCAGAAAATAATCATAAGGACGATAGTAAGAATCTCTCCTTTAACATCCTGTATAGGGAGCAATTTAAATCTCTTAATATAATGACGACAACGTCCCTTTATATATACTCTTTAATTCTGTATGCCATAAACAACAAAAAGTCGCTTACTCTGAGGCAAGAAATTCACTCTCATAACACCAGATATAAATATGAATTTCAACTACCATTTTCAAGACTCGCGGTAGGACAGAATCACCCAAAATACATTGCGCTTAAGGTTTTTAATAAATTGGGTCGAATTACCCATGACTTTCCACGGAGGACGGTGGCAAATGCAACATTAAAAAATAAATTGAAGAAATTTCTAATCAATAAATGTTATCACTCGTTAGATGAGTTTTTTAACGAAAGGGAACTTCCAAATCCAATAATCCCATAACTATTATCTATTCTAATATGATGGAAAGGCTGTAAAACATTTACAATATATTATGTCTGTTGTATATTTTTTGGGCTCTGTTTTTTTGTACGTTATGTACTGTTTTATTTGAAATTTGCTTATTGTATGTGACATGTATATTTTCTTGTCTATTGTACGGAGATTGTACTTTATCCCAGTACATAAGGGGGATGTGATATGTTCTTTCTTCACTTTGGCATCACAGGAAGCTGGTGCTGAATAAACTGCTTAATGTGCTTATATTTACATTTATTTGTAGCACTCAACAAAACGTAAACACAGGTTTTTAAACAGCTTATTAATATACTTAACACTAAATTAACTTCACTAGTCTATGTAGTCTATATACAGTTTTACAATACAGTCACTTGTGGGCTATCCAAGTTGCTGACTCTATTTTTAGCTTGCCGAGACACAGCCGTTTTACGTTTTACTGAGACGCAAAATAACGTTTTTTAAGATACGCAATCTTGTCGGGATACAAGATGTTTCTCCTCGAAATACGGGGTCTTGCCGAGATGCAAGATATAAAACTCGTCTATTTACGATAGGTACTGAGCGGACCGTAGACCAACGTCTTACGATAATATTCAAAGTCGCACTGCCCTGCCGCACCTACCCTTAGTACCGGGTTCTAGCGGGTCATAACCTGAAGAGGTAGGGCAACCAATGAGAACGCGGGATGTCACTCCCTAAATTTACACATTTGGCGAAATTTGCTTGTTATGTTTGCTCCGGAGTATTGTGGGAAAAAACAAGGGTTGCATTGAGTGACTAATAATAATTGCTATCGTCTTTGCTGTTTTTGTCGGCGAAATAAACATCTAAACACTTTATTAAAATAATGTAAATTTATGGCCGATCACGAAACTATGCCGGCAAAAGGATCATAATTATCCTGGGAAACTTTCTCTCGCCGACCGATATAATGACGCACAAAGAAGGGACTTATTGTAAATAAACAACTAAAATAAAACCCTATATTTACATATTATTGTGTTGTAAAAAAGACCACTCCGTGGTGAATCATTAATGTTTCGCCATCTATAGTATTGATAATTTTAATGTAATTTATGAGAAACCGTTTTATATACAGGGTGTTACTTAATGATGTGGCGTAATTTCAAGGGAGTATTCCTGAACCAAATTCAAATAGAAAAGTTCATATAAACATGTGTCCTGAAGAGTCTGGTTTTCAAGATACAGGGTGTCAAAGTTTTAAAAAAAAATTGGTTTTTTATTAATATCTAAATGATCCTTTTACCGATTTTGTTGAAATCTGGCAGGGTTATTCATTATAATAAGACGCTAACTTGGCACTAACTAAAAGAAAATTATAAGTTCCAGTGGCGTCTCGGGGGGCAGTGTCACGAATATTATTGACAAAAAAAATGTACGCTACTGAGTTTTTTGAAAAATTTAATTTTTTTTCAGATTGGGCATCTACAAATACAACTTTTTTGTCTCTCAATATCTTTTTGTATATTACTTCCTTTTCGAGGAAAAAAATAAAAACGACTTCATTGAATGTCGGAAAATAATTGTTAAAATAAAATCAAGTTAACTTTGATCGTTCAGTATATTTATTTCTAAGCCATTTTTTAAAATCTAACAAACGAAAAGTAATGACTATTTACAAGAAATGTTGGAAATGACTACCTGCCGCTTCTATGCAGGTTTCTGCTCTCCTTCTCATCGAGCGACGAACTCTTTCGAAAATTCCATTAGTGTTACGAATGGTTTCACACCCGTCAATAATTCTATTCCTTAGTTGTTCTTCTGTCTCGATTGGTGTAACATAAACTAATGCTTTTAGGTGCCCCCACAAATATAAATCTAGGCTGTTTAAGTCAGGCGATCTAGGTGGCCAGAATTGTGGTCCTCCACGACCTATCCAACGATTTTGGTAAGCTCCATTCAAATACTCACGAGCCAATATGCTAAAGTGGGCAGGAGCACCGTCATGCATGAACCAATGTTGTTGACGTAAATATAAAGGAACATTTTCAAGAAGCAGATGCAAACCATTTTGTAGAAACTGACTGTAAGATTGTCCA
Source organism: Polydrusus tereticollis (assembly GCA_963920685.1). NCBI lineage: Eukaryota > Metazoa > Arthropoda > Insecta > Coleoptera > Curculionidae > Polydrusus > Polydrusus tereticollis. The sequence continues at coordinate 28,464,436 of OY987332.1, read as the reverse complement.
TTAAGACGTCGTGGTAAAAAAAAAGGTCCAATTAAATAGTCATCTAAGATACCGATCCAAACGTTGACAGAAAATTGTTCCTGAACATTTGACTCTGTAATAGCATGAGGATTTTCTTGGGCCCAGTTATGATTATTATGGAAATTAATTATTGCATTTCTGGAAAAATGGGCTTCGTCCGTAAACATAATGATGGAATCAAAGTGAGGATTTTCTGCAAGTCTTTGATGATACCATCTACAAAATTGCGTACGCGGTTCAAAATCTCTTAGCAGAAGTGCCTGAACTCTTTCTACGTGATAAGGATATAACAGGGAATCTCTTAAAATTTCCCATGCCATTTTATAACAAATATTTAATTCCCTACCTATTTTTCGGGTACTAGTTGCAGGATTCTCTTCGATCGCATGTAGGACAGCCTCCTCAACTGCGGGAGTTCGAACTGTAAGAGGTCTTCCCTCTGAGGTATTACGTTTAAAACTGCCAGATTCAGTCAGACGACGATAAATGTTTAAGAATATTTGTCTACATGGAAGGACACGATCAGGATACCTTTCTTGATAGAGCCGCCGGGCCTCCGCCGAATTACCATTGGCAAGACCATAAAGGAAATGCATTTGTGTCATCTACAAATTAGAATAATTATTTGGCATTTTTTGAATAGCACAATTATTAACCTTTTGACCAAAGGAAAAATATTAACAAACTGTTACCGAAAGTCAAAACCATTATGTTCATAATAACAAAACAACATTTCCTAGCAACGATCAAAGTTAACTTGATTTTATTTTAACAATTTTCCGACATGCAATAAAGTTGTTTTTATTTTTTTTCTCGAAAAGGAAGTAATATACGAAAAGATATTAAGAGACAAAAAAGTTGTATTTGTAGATGCATAATCTGAAAAAAATTTAAATTTTTCAAAACACTCAGTAGCGTACATTTTTTTTGTCAATATTATTCGTGACACTGCCCCCCGAGACGCCACTGGAACATATAATTTTCTTTTAGTTAGTGCCAACTTAGCGTCTTATTACAATGAATAACCGTGCCAGATTTCAACAAAATCGGTAAAAGGATCATTTAGATATTAATAAAAAACCAATTTTTTTTTAAACTTTGACACCCTGTATCTTGAAAACCAGACTTTTCAGGACACATGTTTATATGAACTTTTCTATTTGAATTTGGTTCAGGAATACTCCCTTGAAATTACGCCACATCATTAAGTAACACCCTGTATGTACGTATATCTTAAGTATATTATATTCTAATTGACGATCCCATAATGCTGTGTTGATCACACTTACATTGTATTCAGTGGAGTTAGTAACGAAATAAATAAATAAAATAATAAAGTATAATTATTATTAGTAACGCCATTGTCACAATACTTCCAACTCCACTTTCTTTTGTATGCAAATTAGGGTGACCCTAATTTAGGAGCGATTCGGGGTATGTAGGGCTTAAATATCTAAAATACGGAATTTTTAAAAACTATCATTGCAATTAACCTGAAATTTACAAAGCAACCTTTAAGTAAAGTTGTCCTCCCTGCTTAATAATGAATCCTGTCATTGCTATCCAAATTGACGCCCAATAAATGAATTGATGAAGCCAAGGGAATCGATTGTCTCGCCATGACTATATCCGGCTCTTCAACATTAATTTTTTTAGAAAAAAACTACCGCCTGGGTTTTTTTGACGTTAAATTCTACTTGGTTACTGTCACGCCAAGACAGAATTTCTTTCAGGTCTTTGTTGAGATGCCTAAGAGATGTGCATTGGCAGTCAATATTCTGTGTAATTTAAGACCAGGTACCTGTTATTGTCACGGCTATAGTTTAATGGGGTTTCATGACTAAAATTATTTTTCTATAAGATGTTTAGTTTAGTCACAGGAAAATACCCCAATGCCAATTAAAACTCAATAGGCGGACACACTGTATAAAATTTTTTATTATGAAATATGCAAAATAGTTCTTTTCATTTTCGTTTCAACCTACTCGGCAAACGAAAAATGGAACAACTTTATTAAATTACTTTTTACATAGCAACTACGTACAATAAGCCCTTCAATGTATGCTGGCCCATGAAAGGGTCTTACAAAAAATTTATGCTGCAAACTTTCCGTATTTGCCGAGCTAAAATACACATCTATCCAGATAAATTCCTCGCTCTGCAGAATTTCGTTTTTAACGAGCAATATTTGTGAAATTGTTAGGTAGATAGACAGGTAGGAACGTTAAAACAATATGAAATAATTGTCAAAAATGTTTTGCGACACAATAGTTCTAGACAAAAGCCCATCTGTTATAATTTTAGATTTACGTGATGTTTGGAAACACGTTTCCTCAAAATCAAGTTTGTAAATACAAATCAATTACTCGACGTTGCAACGAAATATTCTAATTTTAAATTAAAGTGGCAAGGGCCTAGCGACACCTAAAGCACCGGTTCCCGTCAGATCACCGAAGTTAAGCGGTGTCGAGCGCGGCTAGTACTTGGATGGGTGAGCGCTTGGGAAACACCGCGTACTCTTGTCTTAGGGAAGAGTGTAAAATGAATCGACATCAAAACCATCCTATTCACGCCGGACAGGCAGGATGAGATCGGATATCTCGTAGGATGAAGGTGCCGTTTCACACTCCCCAGTCGGTAGACCGCACGATTAAAAACCGTACGGTCGATGACCGGTTCTAGATGGCCTCAGATACGCCGACGAACCGTAAAAAAGTAAAATAAAAAAAAAAAAAATTAAAGTGCAAATCGGCAGCGCTGTAACAAAAGAAAAACACTGCCTGCTATCATAATTTCAACTTGCACAGCAACAGCTACTGATTTTTGATTGGTCCAACGAACTGGTTTAAAGCTAACAGCACAGTATAACGGAACTATACAGTAGCGACACGAGGCGATTTAGGCAGACCCAAATTTCTCTGCGCAATGCGCGTAGCGGCCATCTTTTTAGTGACAAATAAGTCAGTCAGAAAGGTAAACAAAGCTTGTGTGGATTGTAGTTTGTTTAGTTTTTGTAAATTTATTGGTTTTTATCGTGCGTTTAAGTGTTTGAAGGTGCTTTGAAGTGTTTGTGCCGAACTTTTGCTGATTTTCGATGGATTCCCAAGAAAAAATAAGGAGCAGATGTGCTTTAAATTGACTTTTTTTCAGTGTAAAAGCGACTTCAACATAAAATTTCATATGTTTTCTCAGTGTAATAGAGGACAGTACCGTCATCCGCGTCATCCTTCTGTCACTAAAACTGACCCCTGGAGATCAAAGGGACCGACAGCTCGTGTCGCTACTGTATAGTTCCGTTATACTGTGCTAACAGGGTCTTCGGCCCGAAGAAAACAAACAGTAGTAGCACCCACGACTTGAAGCGAGAAGCTGATCCACGTTGCAATGTAGCGGGATCCACGTGTATCTCTGAGACAAGGTGTCACTCTAGTTCGATCACAGTAAAGTAATATTCTTCTAAAAGGTCAAACACGTCGTGTGTGTATTTGGGTATGCAGAGAGATTGCATATCATAATTATTTCTTAAAGGGCTTCCGTACGAGAATTGTAGTTTCCCGACGGCAGTGATTAGCTATTCTAGTATCTAAGTAAAAGAAAGATATTGTAGTTTAGTTATCAGAAATAATAATACAAAAAGTGTTTTAATTTTACATTCCAATATAAACAAGTGACTATTTATTGAAGCGTCAAAGTAAGATAGACGTTTTCGTTCAGTTCTAAGTTATGGTTAAAACAAAGACATGCTAATTCAATTGTAAAAGCTAAATGGAACTAACTGCGAAGAGTATTTAAATTCACCTCAGTTGCAGGTGTCTTACGTGTCAACATGAGCATAATAAGTTGTTACTGGGAAAATAATACAAGGCTAAATTATTGATGTAAATATCAAAAAGTTACCAAATCGTGGAATAAACTAAACATATCAAGGTAGTAATGTATTTTTTCTACTACTGTTTAAATAAATTAAACTTCGGACGCTAGCAATACGAAAGATCACGAAAGTAAATATTAGAAACCAGGGTTGCGAGCTGGGGTCCCGCAAGGGTCACCACTCGCTGCAATCCTATACAACAATACACAGCGGATATCCCGCACAATCAATTTACACAACTATACCTGTTCGCTGATGACACCGCGATTACTGCCACCTCAGGAGTGCCCTGGAGAGTAGTTTTACGCTTGCAGCGCCATATCCTGCTTCTGCAGAATTGGCTGGATACATGGAAGATGCGACTTAATGAGGGGAAGACACAGGCTATATTTTTCTCAAAGGCGAGACTAAGACTGCCAGAAACAAGGGTCAAAGTAAATAATAAAGCCATAGAGTGGAGCCCTAAAGCGAGGTATCTTGGTCTCGTCTTTGACAAAAAGTTGTCCTGGAACGACAATGTCGAGACTAGACGTAAAAAAGCACACAGACAAATGGGTGCAGTGTATCCCCTACTCTGCGACAAAAGCAAACTTAATTTAAAGACAAAGATAACAGTTTACAAGACCATAATTAGACCTGTACTGACATACGGTGTACCAACATGGTACACCGTAAACAAGACAAGATACCAAAAACTACAGATACTACAAAACAAAATAATGAGGATTATGACTAACGCACAAAGACACGTACCGACAGCTGTATTACACAGAGACCTAAAAATGGAAACAATTGCGGAACACAATACAAAATTAATAACTAAATACCTTGAAAGGACAGAGTTATCGACAAATCCAATGATACAAAACTCACACATACGACCGACAATACACAACAACTTTAAATTTCCGAAAGATTGGCTCCCACTCTAAAAAAACAAAAACAAGGATTAACAAAAACAATAGGGAAACAAAAAAAAAAAGTCATGAAAAGTACCAAAGCAAAAAACAACACCAAAAAAGCAAAAAAAAAAACAATAAACAATAAACAATACGCAACAAAATAGCGAAAATAAGCAAGCAAATCAATGAAGAAAACAGAACAATGCCTAGAAGATCATCGCAACAAAGAAATTCCAGTATAGTAGAAGAATAAGCACCAACGAATTTAATAGAAGTAAAAGCTCAAGGGAGCTGACTTAAGAGAGATACCAATACCAGCTGTAAACATTAGAGTTATCTGAATATTATACGTTGCTAGCTACGAAAGTACTAAAAACACGAATACTCATAGGAAATTTTTAATATATTTATTCAAGCGAATTTTGGAAAAAAACTTAATAACAAAACGAATTTATATATTTATTAAAAAAACAAGTGGTATAATAACAATAATATAAAACTTAAATAATAATTATTTATTGCCATTAAGGTTAATAGTGAAATTTGAAGAGTTGGAAAAGTAAATTGATGGAATATTATTCAATTCAATAGCTTCGCCGCTTCGTATTAGAGTCTCGTTATTATCCTGGACTTTTACCATATTACAACTCGTTTTATTTGTCACTCTCACGTCGTTAGATGGAATGAAAGTAGGAGTTCCATTTAAGATCTTTTGGGAAATTTCGATTTTATTAGTATACGAATCACCAATATATCCCTCCGCAACGGACGAAGACCTCCAACCGCCATATATTTTCAAATTCAAAATATCGACACCCGGAGCATTTGCGAGAAACGTAGCTGATGTTCTTCTTAACGAGTGACCAGTGTATCTATTTATGGCTTGAAGTTTCAAAAATTTTGCAATTTCTTTGGGAAAATTCGAAATAGTGTGTTTTCTAATCACCTGATTCACACACCTACCTCGTTCATAGCTATAGAACAAGCGTTCGTCTTGTTCATTATTTGGCCGAAGTTTAATGTAATCTTATAGTAACCTTACAGAAGAAACTGGACTTCCATCATCGGTTATCACAAAACTTCTTTGAACCTTGTTTTTGCTCTGGAGGATTTTAACTATAGCTACATCATCCTTGATTTCGACGTCTTTCAACCTCATTTTATGGATCTCATCGGTGCAGCATGCTCCAGCTATTCCCATTACTGCTATCACTTTCATAGATAAATAGATATGATTAGAAGCGTCAAGTAAAAACTTTATTATTTCTTTTTTTCTGAAAATTTTAGATTTTTTGGCTTCGTAGCCATAACGTTTTTTCGTTCAATAAATGCAATGAGTTTCTTAAACTGAGAAATATCTATATTTTTGTTCACGGAAATAGTCAATTTGGGCATGGAATATTGTGATCATAGGGACGGAGGCGATAAGGCTTCAGATTTCTCTAAGAAGTACGCTAACATCACATGTCCGTCAATTTGAGAAACGTTTTTATCCGCGAACCATTCCAGAAACAGGTTGTACGTTTGATAGTATCTATTTTTCGACTTTGGTCTTGGGAGAACATTTTAGACTAGCGAAATTAAAAAATTTAAACTGACAGACTCGGACAGTACCCAAATAACTAGTTGTCATGGATTATATTACAGGTGAAAAAACCTTATTTTATCATTATAATTTGAATAAAATCAAAGTTCATTACTTAATAATATATTGATCAGAGAACAGTGTAGAAAAAATTTAATACATCACACGATGCGAAAGCCTTTTTTGATGTTCAGAGGTATTGAATTACCTCGGCTTCGCTTCGGCTATTCAAAAACCTCCTTACACCAAAAAATTAACTTTCGCATCTAGTAATGTAAATAACTATTATTAAATCAGGAAATATTTCGTGAACCATTCGTTACTGTTGGAGACAGAGGAATATGTAAAGGCAGGTCAGAACACCTCGCCCCATTACGCGATAAATAGAATATATTTTAAATAATGTTTAATTACCGGGAGACTTTCATGCCAATCGAAAAGAATAGAAACAGGTTTTTACAGTCGTTAACATTAACAGTTAAACGCCATTTTTAAATTCTTATTTTTAAAATATAGGTAAGTTCCAAATAGTTTTCTGTATCCAAATTGCCCTCTAGGGAAATGGTCCAATTATTATGCGTCATTGAATTCCAGCCCAATCGCTTACGTTCTGCTTTTCTGAATTAAGTAAGTATATTCTGGGGCCCATAATAATGTATTTTGTTTGTTGACTGTACCCATATACAGAAAGAAGCTTCTTTTGTCCAAGAATATTATTAAATTTGTTATGGTTTAGCCAATATTAATTCGTTCTATTTACTGTCCACAGAACTGCTTCTAACAAAATTATCGTTGAGCAAAATTACTTTATTCTTCAATGTTTCTGATATACCTGTATTTCCCCTTTTAAGTTATTTTGTAGCAACTACTACTAAATATTTTAGAAACTTCAGCAATCTAAATAAGACGGATTGTGGGAAACTCTTTAACGGTCAATCATAACTTCCATTTTGAATGCATCGTTGACAAGAATTGCGTTTCCTGGTTTCTCCTCATGTTGTTGTTTCAGAGTGAGAGTAACGTTTAACCCTTAAACGGCTTATGTATCATGCGGGATACATAAGCATGAAAAATTTTGCATATATATATATAGTTAAAGTTAACAGTAAGACAGGCGTTGTATCCCGTAAGATACACAAGCATCGAATCGTTTCCGCTTTGTGGGAGCGCCGGCAAAGCGGCTGGAACCATTATAAAGGTCATTTATCAGTGGTGTGTCATGGCGTCGTCAACAAATTCAGATCGGCTAGGTTTTGCAACTATATTATACATTACTTGTTATTTTTATTTTGGGTCTGCAATTTGGGAAGTGCCTATAATACTTTTAAAATATTTATAGCCCTTTGACTTTACAAATATAAACTTTCTCACCTAGCGACAAATTGTTCCAACTTGTTTGTATCCCGCAGTACACACTGCCCACATCAGATTATAAATTTTAGATTTATTTACCAATTACCTTTTTTCAGCTTACCAAAATACCTTGCAATAATTTCTATGGCGGAAAGTTGGAGCAGACTATATAGCAGTATAACCGCCGAACAATGTCAACATTTCTGATGTCGGGTCGTCTTCCGGCGACGAAGAGATAGAATACAGCGATTTAGATCCTGATTTTGACCCCGAGGTTTTAGGGCCGCATATCCCAATAATAGCACAACATATAGTTCTGATGACGACTGGAGTACCGATGATGACATGCCATTATCTAGTCTTGCTGCTAAAACAAGTAACAGGACAAAAAATATGAAAAAAAGAGCAGAAGTCAACTTCGAATGGGCAATCCTCACAGGAGTCGCCGCCAGGAGCGCAGCATTAAAACTAACCTTTAGAATTCTAGCGACTTCTGTGAGAACACCGGCTCGCCGGGTTTTTGCAGCAGTTTGCTTTTCCGTTTCTGACTGATTCTTGTTAGACGGGCCAGGTGATTCATTTGATTGTCACGAGATGTCGCTTAGAGGTTACATCTGCCATCATTCATCCATCTTTGTGGGTCAAGTAGACTCTTTAGTGTTGCTTTCTTTCGTCGGATTCTATAGCTCCCCTGATGAGCTGTTATACAGCGAAACGCGTCTGGAGATGAATTCGGCGAAGGAAAGCAACTAACCTTTAGAAAACAAATATGTATTTTACTTTAAACTTACTTAAAACGGGTGTGGGAGGAAGCACCACAAGGAAAAAGACCACTGGGAAGACCTAAGCTTAGATGGAGAGATAACATAATCAAGGATCTAGCTACCCTTGGAGTAGACCATCAAGAATGGAGGGAGATGGCCCAGGACCGTTCCAGGTGTAGGCAGATAGTCAAGGCAGCCAAGACCCACCCTGGGTTGTAGTGCTACGGAGTAAGTAAGTAAGTAAGTAAGTAAGTATTTTACTTTGACAACCGGTTCGTCAATCAATACTTCTGTAATAAAAGCTTTTGATACAGCTTCTAATGAGTATCATACGAATGCCGCATTTGAATACTATTGGGAAACCATTACTCGATATGGTCTCATAGCTAATTTAATGCCCGTAGAAAGATTTAAAAAACTACTGCGAGGTATGCATTTCGAAGACAATAGCGCTGAAGCCAATGGTGACCGCCTATTTAAAATAAGGCCCTTCCTTAAAAAAATTGGACGAAATTGTACGCAAATAAAAAACGAAAACTTATATTCTATAGACAAGATGATGATTTTTTACAAAGGAACCAAAGCCGGAAATCTTCGACAATACATGCCCAAGAAAACAAAAATTGGGGTTTCAAAATGCTCCTAAGGGCTGGGGTCTCTGGGATAGTATACGATTTTTTTCTTTATACAGGATCTACAACTTTTGACAATATGACTTTTACTGAAAAGCAATCTAATCTTGGTTCAGGTGATAAAGTTGTCGTTCAACTTTGTAAAACTATACCATATCCCAAGAAAAGTATATTTTACTTTGACAATCGGTTTACTTCCTTGGAAATTGCTATTGTATTAAAAAATGATTACGGAGGAAACAGTTTGCGCATGATAAGAAATAATCGCTTGCGTGGCTATATTTTGGAGCTAGATAAAGTCCTTTTGAAAAGGGGTCGGGGAAGTTTCGATTATAAAGTGAATAATAATATATCAGTAGTAAAGTGGGCTGATACAAAACGTGTGACTTTGGCCAGCTCCTACGTATGCCATAGCCCTGTAGTACAATTGAGACGCTACAATAAAGAGAAAAAGAAAAAGGTAGATGTTGATTGTCCCCAAATAATCAAGCAATGTAACAGCCATATGGGCGCCGTTGATTTGGCAGATATGCTGATTGCTTTGTGTAAAACGCCTTTTAAATCAAAAAGGTGGTATTTGGGAATATTTAGTCGACTTATCGACATATTATGTGTAAACAATGCTTGGCTTCTTTACAGAAGGGACATGCAAGCTCTTGGCAATGTAAAGAACGACAACCTAAAAACGTTTCGCCTACATTTAGCGCTTTTGCTTATAAAAGCAAACAATGTAACAAAAGTTCAAAAATCGGACTTTGCAAATGATCAACCCCAAAAAAAAATTCGAGTTCCAGTAAGTGCCAGGCCAAACGATGACATTAGATATAATCAAATCGGGCATTTTCCAATATTTGTGAACAGGGGAAGATGTAAATTTTGCACAAATGGACAAACCACAATATTTTGTCAAAAATGCAATGTACGCTTGCGTATTGTACACGGAAAAACTTCGCGAAATTGCCTTACAATATATCATACAAGGCAATAGCAAAAGACGTTTATATGAACTTTGTATCTTGAAGATAAAGTGAACTTACTCATTTTTATTGTAAAATAAAGTTGTACCTGTTTAAGGGTTATCGAGATAATTGCTAAGAACCTATCTTTTTTTGTTAGAAATGACCGCCAACAAATATTTCCGTGGCCCGGATAAAAAACAAAGATATACATATATTACTAGACAGCTTATTAATCCGACATCAACTTGATAACTGACCTTGTTTATATTATGGCCATAAAAGATGATTTACCTGAACAAGTTAGAAAAGAGAAAGACACGTAAAAATAAACAAAACGGGGTTAATTATCACACAATAAATCTTAGCCTTTGTTTAGATAAAGTACAAAGGCTGTCTCATTATCAGTGGATGGCTATACCAACTTTAAGCCTAACTAACAAGTAATAAATGAATAAAACTCCGAAAACTTTTCAAGTTCCAAACTTCACCTCAACTTGGGGGTTAAATTTGATTTCGGTAAATTTTGAAGCAAATAAGGTAGAAAATTCGCTAAAGTGAATTAACCTCAATTCGCTTCTCAGTCTGCCTAACCAAATATTTCGAACCTTCTCGTTTGTTTCATATTTAAAGTATTGATTTTATTGGGTGATTTATATTATGCAGGAGATTTATTACATATTATGTACAACAAGTAAATTTCAGATATCCCTTTGCTATTGTAAATATTTAGTTTCGATTAGTATGTGAATTATATTCCTTATATAAGTATTAGTATACCCTTTATACTAGCCTAACGATAAATGTTGTGTATAGTAACAACTTTTCTACTATCAACTACTACTCTGAGTTTATTTAAACCTTGACAAAAGATAGATTGTTGCACATGTAAAATTTCTATTTATGCTAGGCCTCAAACTAAATGACTTCCGACGAAAGTCATATAGTAGTGAAGCGCTCACACACGTCCACCTTCCCAGGTAGCTCCGACGCATGCGCACTCCAATTTGTAATACGCTGACGATCAGCTAGTTCGACATAAACGTCTTTTTCTTCGTTTTCACCCAGCATTCCCCACGGCTGCACATCTTTACTCCACGACCAGAGATCCTCTTCTTCAGGCTTCGATGTTAATGCCCTTTTTGAGCCACCCACGGGGTTTGGGTCGCTTGCCACTTCTATGCCACTCGGCCGGCAGTCGGACGGAGGTTTAGGGAACCCTAACAGGTCCTGGACACCAAGTGCAGATTTGGCATCTCGGTCTGGGCCCTTTGCCACCTCCGCAGCGGTGACGGATGAGTCATAGCTGACTCCCTGGAGTCCTGATTGTCCATTGGGCGAGCAAGAGCCCATGGCATCGATGATCCAGGCCTCCAGGAAGCCGCTCGGCGAAGACGGTAGCAGCACGTCTTGCATTCGGTCTAAGACTGTTGCGAAATTTAAGGCCATGTGTCTGACTTCCAACAGCTTAGTCAAAACGTAGTTAAAATATCCAAGTTTTTATTCTAACTCTGTATAATATTTTATTCCTTAAATCTCCTTTATGTTTAAGTATTTTTTCTAACTTAAAAACACAAAATAAACGACTTTGTAACTTTTATAAAACTTTTATTCATCCGATTTACGATGCTTTATTACTGCCAAGAAAGTCCCAGATTATGCTTTAGGAAACTTTCATTTGAATACAAAACTAACTTTTAATTACTGTAAAAATATCTCATCAATTCGAGATATGACGTCAGATGATGACTGCAGCTAAATTGATCTTAACAGTTTGAACCCCCGTGAATGACTGAATCAATAGCACGAAATTCGGCTATTTATAGGCAATTTGAGTGCTAAAACACCCCCCACTTAAGAGATCGATTTAGCTTTTGTCGAATGAAAAACAACAACAAAATATTTACATTTACATTCTTACTTAACTATTTACACTTCACAACTTCTTCTTCTGGAGGATTGTCCTGGTGTTGATCACCGTCTCTCTGGCCGTAGCTCCATTTCTACTCTATGCTACGCTTTAGAACATCTTGTTCTGGAGGATCGTCCTGGTGTTCGTCACCATCTCTCTGGCCGTAGCTCCGTTGTGGTCATCTCTGCGGCTCCTAGCTTGGTTCAGCAAGGACTGCAACTGTAGAGGCCACTCATCTCTTGGCATCGCTAAAATTCTGGTCTTCATCTGCTCAAATGGTATCATCGTGGAGGTTATTAATTTCTCTGCCGTGCCAACCGTTGTAATGTTGGTTGCATGGGCTATCTTCTCCCTGTACTTCGCCACTTCTGGTATTAGCATCAACAAACTGGGTGTTCCCCATCGGCTAATCACCTCGGCTTGTACAAATTCTATCAAAGAAGCTGGGTGAATACTTCTGTGTGGTCTCGCTTCTATAAATCCACTATATACGTCAACAGCACAGTATAGTGTTGTAAATCTACTGTGTCTGGTCCTTGATAAATTTTCTATGATTGTGATTAAAACTGTGCCCCACGGTTTTAACATTCCGTGGCACAGGGCATCTTCTTTGAAATGTCGACATAACACACATTGGCTGAAATGCGTGTCCACATCCTTGTCTATCATCGGCCACCATAACCACTTCTTGATAATATCTTTCATCCCTTCACGAGTATTGTGGCGTATTCCATGTGCCAAATTGAGAATATTCCTCCTGTGGGTCCTCGGACATCACACCGCCACTCCATCTTCCTCCTGACGCCCCACAACTCCAAAGCGGTCTACCAGCGGCACCCTAGCACCTCTCCGGATAGCTTCACGCAGGTCCCTGGCAACCGGGTCCATTGCTTGCGCCCCAACGATCCCTAGGAGTGCGGTTATCCACCGCCCATCTCCTGGGGCCTCCTTCTCCAATCTACCATGTAGCCACAAGACTGTTTCCCTATCTATCTCTTCCTGATGGGACACCACTTCAGGCACGTCACATTTCTTCAAAATTTCTTCTTTTGATGTTAAATGGGTCTTTGACCTAGGCGCATCGAAGGGCTTTAAGTCTTCCTTGCCTTTAACGGTCTTTCGCTCGGGCGCCATGAAGCGCTCACACACGTCCACCTTCCCAGGTAGCTCCGACGCATGCGCACTCCAATTTGTAATACGCTGACGATCAGCTAGTTCGACATAAACGTCTTTTTCTTCGTTTTCACCCAGCATTCCCCACGGCTGCACATCTTTACTCCACGACCAGAGATCCTCTTCTTCAGGCTTCAATGTTAATGCCCTTTTTGAGCCACCCACGGGGTTTGGGTCGCTTGCCACTTCTATGCCACTCGGCCGGCAGTCGGACGGAGGTTTAGGGAACCCTAACAGGTCCTGGACACCAAGTGCAGATTTGGCATCTCGGTCTGGGCCCTTTGCCACCTCCGCAGCGGTGACGGATGAGTCATAGCTGACTCCCTGGAGTCCTGATTGTCCATTGGGCGAGCAAGAGCCCATGTCATCGATGATCCAGGCCTCCAGGAAGCCGCTCGGCGAAGACGGTAGCAGCACGTCTTGCATTCGGTCTAAGACTGTTGCGAAATTTAAGGCCATGTGTCTGACTTCCAACAGCTTAGTCAAAACGTAGTTAAAATATCCAAGTTTTTATTCTAACTCTGTATAATATTTTATTCCTTAAATCTCCTTTATGTTTAAGTATTTTTTCTAACTTAAAAACACAAAATAAACGACTTTGTAACTTTTATAAAACTTTTATTCATCCGATTTACGATGCTTTATTACTGCCAAGAAAGTCCCAGATTATGCTTTAGGAAACTTTCATTTGAATACAAAACTAACTTTTAATTACTGTAAAAATATCTCATCAACTCGAGATATGACGTCAGATGATGACTGCAGCTAAATTGATCTTAACAGTTTGAACCCCCGTGAATGACTGAATCAATACACACACACACACACACACACACGCGGAGAGGTGAGCCCGTCTGGCGGAAGTCCTTGTGGCCCTGTGCTCAATTTGCTCAGGGTCTCAATGACTCCTTCCAGACTTCCTTCCACGCCCCCCTGCGGTCCAGTTCCGCAGGGTCTCACCAAAAAGTACTGAAGGTACTTTTACTCTGGAATCTGAGAGAGGGGTGTTTAATGGTTTTGGGAGGTGTATCGGGGGAGGGCTTTGGTGGGTGGGTGGTGCTGCTTGGCGCACCTAGAGAAGTTGGTGACGGGGACGTTTATGACGGTACGGGGCATCGATGTCATAATTGGAAGCTTGTCTGATAAGGGGGTTTGGGTGTTCTGGGGCCGAAGTTAGAATCTTCGTGTTTCTCTCGCGGAGAAACTGGGAAAGGGGTGTGTGTTTGATGTCGCGGTGTAGGTCTACGTTACGGATGAACCATGGGATATTCATGGCGGTGCGGATGTAACGATTTTCAAGGCCTTGGAGGCGGTTTATGTGGGAGGGGGCTGCGTAGCCCCACGCCACTGAACCGTATGTGAGGGCGGGTCTGATGATGGCTTTGATGAGGTGGATTTTATTTTTGTGGCTTAGGGTGCTGTGGCGGTTGAGGAGGGAGTATAGAAGAGAGTATGTTATTCTGGCTTTATTGAGGTTGCCTTGGATTTGAGGCTGCCAGTGGAGGGTTTTGTCAAGGGTGATACCGAGATATTTCACTGAGTCTGACCAGGGAACATCGCGGCCACTGAATCAATAGCACGAAATTCGGCTATTTATAGGCAATTTGAGTGCTAAAACAGTAGCAACACCACACTTGAATATTCAGATTTAAAAAACAACCCTTTATAGGTCTGTGGGATAACAGTTTCCCACCGCCTTAACGGGAAAGCTTTTTGGGTTTGGTACATCCCACTAACAGTGAGATCTATCTTATTTACCTATAAGTATAGTTCTGTTAGAACGTTTTTCAGGTTAAGTGCTTTTGTAGGAAATTATTATCCCAACGTGTATTCAAGTTGTACATTTTTTAGTTCGTTTATTTTTTTTTTGTATTTAGGTTCATGTTGTTTAAATATCGGTGAAATAAATTATACCACAGGTAAGTACGAGTACTTTCCACGAACTAATTTCCAATTTTAGTTTTAAAAATGCCATTTTTAAGTGCACATTTCATTATCATAGCCAGATTTTGAATTGTATCATTATATGGAATTTTTTTAAAAATTAGTCTAACAAAATTTAAAAAAATATTCTCATATCCAGTACGTATTTTGTAAATAAATATATTTGATTCTACACAGTGTGTAAAAAGTCCCGGACCGGTCAATTATTTAGAGAATGGCGAACAATATAAAAAAACTTCCGGTATAAAAGTTGTAGGCCTTAAAAAAATCTATAAAACTAGGACATCTGTGCCTCAAACAGTCATGGTAAACAAAATTTTGCTTTATTTAAATGAAATGACCTCTTTTAATCACGTTTTCTGATTCCTCTAAATATTCTAAATAACAATTAAAACATGTCATACGGCTAAACCCACTAGTTTAAGAAATAATTTGAGTTAAAGGACATAAATACAACAGGTAAGATATTACCTACATTTTGCACTTTTACAAGCTGGTACCAGAATGTTTTGCGTTAAAACTGTTAAAAAACATAAAAATTGTACTAAATGTACCCACGCAAGTTTTGTCAAAAATTTAATAACAATTAAATTAAATACAAGGAGTTAACTTAATAACAATAATTTGCAAGAACAAAAATAAATTTGTTATTTAATTAAATGTAAACATTTCTTGGTTAATATATTCATATCCTTCAATAATTTTTCTTCTCAATTCGTTCAGATCTGCAGGTTTTGTCACATACACTTCATTTTTTAGTTGTCCCTAGAGAAAATAATCAAGGGGCGTTAAGTCTGGCGACCTAGCGGGTCATTCTATGGGGTGTATCCGAGTTGCTAGACGGTGGAGAGTAGGTAACAAAATTATGAATTTGGAATCGTCGAGTTGCTAGACGAAGATGTACGAATTGCTAGAAAAACATTGTCGAGTTCCTAGACGGCAAAAATTACATGCAAGGGTCATGTTTTTATAACAGGCATTTTCGCAATGGTCTAACGTTATAACATTTTAATTTTTTTATGATCTTTTGAATTATTTATAAAATGAAAATGCAACTAACCTGAACTAACTCAATTTTTGACCTGCAACTCGGCTTATGCGGTTTTATAGACTTATATTGGTTAAACAGCGCTAACACGGCATCTAATCCACCTTTTTGGTTCCAATTCGCCTTTTTCAAGTTCACCGGGGAATATTATTATTAATTGTTTGCCCCTTTTATAGACTTATATTGGTTAAACAGCGCTAACACGGCATCTAATCCACCTTTTTGGTTCAATTCGCATTACCTGCAATGTTTGTTATTGTATTATTTAGGCTCTAATGATTTTTATTACCTCTCTGTAATGAAGGTCGCGTCTAGGAACTCGACCATCCCTCCGTCTAGCAATTAGTCTAGGAATTCGGCTATCCCAATTTATTTTACCTGCATACGTCTAGCAACTCGGCTACACCGATTCTGGGTGGCCCCCTCGCCCTATCCAGCGGTTAAGAAATGTATTATTTAAGTAAACTCTTACAGCTCGCCTAAAATGAGGAGGAGCTCCGTCCTGCTGAAACCACGTATGTCGTAATAGTGGTCCTACTGTATTGGCTATTGCTGGCACAATTTGATTTTGCAGCATGTGGAGATAATATTCTGCATTCAAATTCCCCTCTATAAAGAAAGACCCCTCTAATCTATTGCCAATAATACCGGCCCGCACACTTACTTTCTGGGGGTGTTGAGTGTGTGTTTCTCTCATCCAATGTGGGTTCTGATCAGCCAGTAACGACAATTTTGTCGATTGACATTCCCGTTTGACATGAATGTTGCCTCATCCGAAAAACCATTTGGTTAAAGAAATTGGTATTTTCTTCCTGTTTTTGCATCATTACTTCACAAAATTCCATTCTACGTTCGAAATCGTCTTCTGATAATTCCTAGACTAAAGTTATTTTATAGGGATAAAAATCCCTGTATTTTAAAATAATTTCAACTGATTTAAAGCATACAACAACGTGAGTAACAGCTTTTCTTAACGGCAAATGTGGATCCTGAACAAAATGAAGTGGTCTCTAATTTTTTTCATCACTACTTGCCAATTTTGGTCTTCCGGAACGAACTTTATCTCTGCAATACTCGGTTTCTTTGAGTCTTTGAACTGTTCTCACAACTGTAGGTTTTGATATAGGCTGTCGGCTTGGAAAAGTTATATTGAAAAATTGCTTTGTTTCGGTATATGATCTTTGTCGGTCTCCAAAACCTCTGATCATTAGTAAAGTTATACGTTTCCTTTTGTTAAAAGACATTTTTAGAAATTAATATGACAGTGACGCAAAACATTCTGGTACTAGCTTGTAAAAATGCAAAATGTAGGTAATGTCTTACCTGTTGTATTTATGTCCTTTAACACAAATTATTTCCTAAACCAATGAGTTAAGCCATATGATGTTTCATAATTGTTGTTTAGAATGTTTAGAGTAATCAGAAAACGTGATTAAAAAGGGGTCATTCCATTTAAATAAACCAAAGTTTTGTTTACCATGACTGTTTGAAGCACCCTGTATAATTACAGGTGTCCTAGTTTTATAGATTTTTTTAAGGCCTACAACTTTTATACCGGAAGTTTTTTATATTGCTCGCCATTTTCTAAATAATTGACAGGTCCGAGACTTTTTACACACTGTGTATATTTTTATTGCGTTAAAACCGCAAATGTTTTTGAAATAGTTGTTCTATGAGTTTCTTAACTTTAGAACTACTATCTGTTAACGTCTACTTACTACATGTCGGATGTCAATTAGGATAGGAATTTTGTACCTGTCAAGAGAAACCCCTTTCAGAACTGGTCAACCAGGCAGCTAATGAGCTTTAAAATATAACCGATGAATAAGCTGCCAACTCGGATATAGCGGGCGATTCCGATGCTGAAGATAACTTGACCACCGAATTATCGTCAGAGTCTTACGCAACTCGATCATCTTCCCGTTCAAGCATTGCCAAAACTTGTAAATTCCCCGGCAAAAGTTCTGGCCTTGAGAAAAATAGAAGTCCATCAACAACACATTTCAATAGGCTTCATGGTTCAAAAATGGATACGTTCTCTAAGAGCGATGATGATGATGAAGAAAATTATGTAGATTTCGTTGACCTAACTCCCCTTTTTATCCCGAATAAACATGTCACTGCTCACAATATTTCCTCAAGCTCGGATGATAAAAATGTGGGAAATACAACTTATTCGTTGTTAACAAACCCGAAAGATTTTTGAGCATTGACGCAAAGTCAGTTACAAGAGCCCCGTGGTCTTACCAACTCTAAAAATTTTAAAAATGAATTGATTCGGCTGTTACTTGGTGGAAATTCATTATCACTTTATAATAAATAGTAAAGAATAATTTTACATTTTCCACAAATTAATATAAAAGTTTTACTTTTTAACTCGACTTGACTCGCAACACAGTTGCTTCTTCAAAGGAATACAAAAGAGTGATATTTAAAAAAAAAATTTTAAAAATGAATTGATTCGGCTGTTACTTGGTGGAAATTCATTATCACTTTATAATAAATAGTAAAGAATAATTTTACATTTTCCACAAATTAATATAAAAGTTTTACTTTTTAACTCGACTTGACTCGCAACACAGTTGCTTCTTCAAAGGAATACAAAAGAGTGATATTTTAAAAACTATATAGGGTATAAATATTAAAGTAAGTAGGTATACAAGTTAACAAGATATGTGGACGATGTATTAGCTTGTTTTATAGGTACAGAAAGACAACTAGATCAGTTCTTAGAATTCATAAATAACATACATAACATTATAATATTTACAATAGAAAAAGACCTTAACAACTCAATTATTTTTCTAGACTTATCTATTAAAAAAATCTGATAATAAACATGATATCTCTATTTACCATAAACCTACTCATACTGATGCTGCTATACACAATATGTGTTGCCATCCAATACAACATAAATTAGCGTATTTCTTTAGTACGATACATCGATTAGTAACATTGCCCTTAAACAAAAATAACTTTCAAAAAGAATTAAACACCAAAAATGATAAAACTAAACTAAATAAAAGAGAGAAATCTGGTGTTTATAAATTAAAATGTAACGATTGCCCCAAAGTTTACATAGGGCCAACTGGCGAAATTTTGAATAACGTGTCAACGAACATTACTCTAGTTTCATAAGAAATAAAACTGATTCAAATTATTTTAACCATTGAAAAGAAAAAGGGAAAAAGAAAAATATATTTAATATTAACTACGATATTTTATAACTATGATATATCACCTCTTCTGAATCTATTTAATAAGTTTGTAAATATAGGTATTTTCCTCAGTTAAACTTGTATACCTGATTACTTTAGAATTTATACCCTATATAGGTTTTAAAATATCACTTTTTGTACTCCTTTGAATAAGTGTTGCGAAACATGTCGAGTTAAAAAATAAAACTTGTATATTTGTAGAAAGTGTAATAGTTATTTATACTACAAGGGATGTAAGTAAATATACTTACATCCCATAAAGTATATAACATTTTTTCTCCTCTCCGCAGAATTTATTCTTGGATTTTTATTAATTTAATTAGATACTTTTCGCATGAAATTATGGACAGCTTTGACCGGTTTCTATAGCATCATAAGTAGGGTTGAGCATTTATGCAAGTTGCATATTTTGCATGTTTAGCATATTTCATGCAAAACTTTGAATTCTTGCATATTTTTTTAAAACTGGCTTATGTATGCTTATTTTAATTGTTTTCTTTAAATTCCAAGGCAAGATTAAGTATTTCGGGGAAATGACAAGTAAACTACACTGCTGATCAATTGCGTGGCACGAAGGCAAAGTATGAGTTAAACTTAAATCCAAGTAGCTCTAGAAATTTTTGGCCGATCTTAACGCGGTTTCCAGATTCTTAAAAAGAAAATGTTTGAAAACGAGACTTCTAGACTCATCTACCTCAACATCATCATATGTCTATAATACAGGGAGTTTCACATTTACCTCGCATCATTTATAAATTTTAAAACGTTCCCAAATTTACAACCGTTAATTTTTTTCCAATTTTTTCCTAAAATTATTTTTGCTGGGCTCTTATATCGGGGCGTTTTTCTCGATATTGCTCTAGTGATGACAAATCAAAAAATACTAGGGTTTATTAAAAAATTGCATTTATTGATAATTTAATTTTTTAAAGTACAAAACTATCAACATTGTACTATAATTTTTGATGTTTCTATGATAAATTTTATGATAATTAACAAATTGTTATATACAGAGTTGAACAAAATTTCTCATTTTTAAGAAAATTTACAATAATAATAAAAATATTGACAGAAGAGCTGTATTCAATAAATTTAATATTTTGTTGGCCCTCCTCGATTGCGTATTACATCTCTACATCGATTTGGCATTGTAAACTTAAATTGTTAATAAACTGTTGATATAGCAGATTCCATTTCTCCAAAATATCTCCTTTAGTTGTTCAAAATTTTCGAACCCTCTGTCTCTGCCAGTTTTAATTTTGACCAAACATGTTCTATAGGGTTGCAATCGGGAGAATTTGGCGGCCATATCGTTCGATTTACTCTATTTGCGTGAAGAACTTCGTTGACGATTTGAGCCCTGTGTGGCCTAGCATTATCGTCAACTAGGAGAAAGTCCTCTCCGAAGTTCTCCGCAAATGGAATAAGGATAGGAAAGAGATAGTCGTTTGCATAAGAATAACCATTAATTGTATTATTGGTTATAAAAAGTTCCGTTTTCCCATTAAAAATTATGCCTCCGAAAACTGTAAGACCGCCACCCCCAAATGCCTCTCGAGGATCCATATTTTCCTCTATATACCTCTCATTTTGCCCTCTCCAAACAAAAATACGCCCATCAGAACCGTATAAATTTACCCTCGTCTCATCTACGAACATGCAGTTTCGCCATTCCGCGTTCCACCCCCGGTGCTCCTGAGCCCATTGGCGCCTAGCAGCTCGATGATGTGGTCTCAGTAACGGACATGCCGCTCTTCGCCTGGCTCTAGAACCAAATAAAATTGTTTAACGTTTCGTATTTCAACAACAAAAAATGCGTCTAACAACCTTAGGCCAGATTCGTGTAAACTTCTTCTTACTGTTACATTTGACACATTAACTTGAGTCGCAGCACGTAGACTTGCGTTAATTCTTCTGGAAGTATATGTTCTATTTCTTTGGGCTAAGAGCGTTGCATACCGAGCTTGTCGATTATTTAATATCCTAGGCCTGCCGCCGCCATGCCTGTAATTAGCGCTTCCATGCTGCCTTAATCTTCTCATTACTTTCGTAATGGTGCTGCGGTGAACATTATACAGAGTGCCTACATATTTATGACTCCTTCCATCCAGTACTAAACGTACTACGTTTTGAATTTCATTTGAACCTTACTTTGGAGCTGGCATTTTCGGGTTTTTAATAAATAATCCAGCAAAAATTGTAATTTAGGACAATTAATTCATACACATAACATTACCGAATGTCATGAACATTACCATAAAATGTTTATTTCAGAGCCTTTGCACTTTTTTTTTTAAATCTAAGACTGAAATGAAATTGTTTCTATTTTCTCGCATTTTGAGAGGTTTTACCAAAAATAAGAAATGTTGTTCAACCCTGTACATGGCAATTTGTTAATTCTCATAAAATTTATCATAGAAACGTCAAAAATTATAGTACAATGTTGATAGTTTTGTACTTTAAAAAAATTAAATTATCAATAAATGCAATTTTTTAATAAACCCTCGTATTTTTTGATTTGTCATCACCAGAGCAGTATCGAGAAAAACGTCCCGATATAAGAGCCCAGCAAAAATAATTTTAGAAAAAAATTGGAAAAAAATAAACGGTTGTAAATTTGGGAACGTTTTAAAATTTATAAATGATGCGAGGTAAATGTGAAACTCCCTGTATTATAGACATATGATGATGTTGAGGTAGATGAGTCTAGAAGTCTTGTTTTCAAACATTTTCTTTTTAAGAATCTGGAAACCGCGTTAAGATCGGCCAAAAATTTCTAGAACTATTTGGATTTAAGTTTAACCCATACTTTGTCTTCGTGCCACGCAATTGATCAGCAGTTTATATGGTTAGTTCTGTGTTTAGTACGGGTTAGATCGAGGGTTAGTCAAGTGTGAAAAAAGTTGCTAAAAAGTGTTTTTCCGAACTTAAATGTAAAAGATGTCTAAAATAAGTAGTGTTTCCACTTGGATAAAACCTTACAGAGAATTGTATCTCGATATGAATAAAGTCTACTGTACAGCCTGCGGAAAAATTGTATGTATTTTTTCTGTTATTTGTAAAATAGAATAATATAAAAAACACTCTTCCAAACTGAAAAAATTAATCTATTGCAAGAAATGAATATGATTTTAATACAAAAGTTTCGCGCTTTGATAAAAAAAAACCATAAATCTCTTGTCATAAAAATTCTATAAGAACTTGAAATAAATGATTTGATTACTCCCTTTGTTGAAAGTAATTTAATACTTGACTCAAGACGGCTACGTAAATGTTCTCTTGACTCAAGAACTAAAATACACGATATTTATCAAGTCCAATCAGCCAATCACATTTCTCTTCAGACAAACAAACTATTTTCGTCTGTGTTGAGCAAACCTAACTTTTGCTCAATTTGGTTGCAGGTTGCATGCCAGAAGAAATTTCAAATCGAGCAACATGTGAAAACAGCATCCCATGCCACAAGTTACGAAAAATAAAAGTCCCTGGCGAGAAAGTGCAAATATCTTTGTCCAAATGTTTTGAATTACCCTCTAGAAAATTAAGTGAACAAGAAGTGTTCAATGAAGATCTTTGCCGTGCGCTAGTGGCATCAAATATACCATTGGCAAAATTGTCAAATGACAATTTTCGTTCGATTCTTCAAAAATATTGCAAAATTGATATACCGAGCCAGACAACTTTGAGAAGAAATAATATAGACTCTTTATATTTAATGGTGCTGACAAAAATAAAAGAAGAAATCGCAAATAATTATTTTTATATTTGTATGGATGAAACCACAGATTCGTCAGGGTGTTATATGGCTCATCTAATAATTGGAGTTCTTACCGAACAATCTCACTCAAAAGGATATTTAATTACCTCCAAGCAGTTGGAAAAAATGAACGCTTTAACAGTGACAAGGTTTTTACAAGATGCATTGGCGCACTTCCTCCTTCCTTATGTTTTTCCCATTGAAAAAATGTTGCTTTTTCTGTCAGATGCTGCTTCTTTCCACTTGTGAACGAATTAATATCAAACATGAAGAAAATATTTCTTAAAGCACCACTGAGGATTCAATACTACAAAGAAAAACTTCCTGGTGTCCCACTTCCCCTTAGCCAGTAATAACAAGATGGGGTACCTGGTTGGAGGCCGCTTTTTTATTCTGAACATTTTATTGCTTTGAAAGGAGTAATCAATGAACTATCCGATGAGAAGTCACAGGCTCTTGTTGACGCAAAAAAGTTATTTGAAAATAAAATATTGAATCAACAACTCTCATTTATTAAAAGCAATTATACCTGTGTGCCAGAGATCATAACACAATTATAATCAAATAAGTTATCCCTGACTGAATCTATAAATTGTGTTACACGTGTGGAAACATCTTACTACAGTATGAGCGGAAATATTGGGGGCAAGATAAAAGAAAAATGCCGAAGTGTTTTGCAGAAAAATGACGGATTTACTTTTTTAACAAAAGTAGCAGGGTTCTGTCTGGTGATTTTGTAGATAATTTTGAAGTAGATCGAAATATACTAGTTAACTTAAAATATGCTTCAATTACTTCCGTTGGAGTAGAAAGAAGTTTTTTTGTATACAAATATATGTACTCGGATAGAAGCCATAAATTTTTAATTGAAAATTTTAAAAACTATTTAGTTGCTTATTGTTTTCATAACATTATATAGTTACGAAGCTTAGTACATATACATGTATGTGTTCAGAAATTAATGTAATGACGCCTAATTTTTTTTTTTAATATAGTACTTTCATTTTCCAACAATGTGTTTCATTACAAATTTATTTTGCATATTCTTGTAACCCATGTGCATATTTTGGTAAAAAGACTTGCATATATATGTGCATATTTCCTTCTTTTTGGTATGCATATTTGCTCAAGCCTAATCATAAGCATTGTTATTTTATCAACAACGTCAGTTATCAAAAATTATTACCACCCTAGGGTGGTAGGTTGACTTACAACCCGTCGTCAAGGACAATCGATACCTTTTTGGTAATTGTTACTTACGTCCTTCAAAACAGTGTCAAAATGCTTTGTTTGCAATATAGAGAGGAGAAAAAATTATTTTTTACCATTTATTATAAAGTGATCAAGAAATTTAAGCACTACTTTGAAATCTTTTTCATCATTTTGCAGTTTTTCTATAGTATGTCAGTACAATATTTACGCTAAGCAATGTGGACATAATTAACATCTAGAGAAGTTCAGAGCATTGTTGGAAATATTAATTTTTATGGGGTTCCACTACCTACCTGGGCTCAAAATATGTTGGTCCACGCATGAAAACTATGTGAATAGAGTAGCTCGGGTAACGCCTTTGAAGCGAAATTTAAAAATTCGTCATTGTATTCACCTAGCAGATTACACGAAAATGCTTACCTACTAGAGAACATCCTGAATTTTATCACCAATACAAGAATCGTCTCATTTTGGATTACTTTAAACATTATCCAGCAAATTATTCTTATTGGCGAAAGTATGGTTGGATTTAAGGGGCGATCTAGCAGGAAGAAATGTATGCCCATGAAATCAATAAAAATGAGATTCAAGATATGGGTTATGTGCTGTGCAGTCGCTGCACATTTTATCCTTCGACATCTTTACAGGGAAAGACAAAGATGAGTACCAGACCAGCAGCCTAGGTGAAAGAGTAGTGTTGAAGTTGTCTACTGCCCTTGAAGGTTTAGCTGTGGTTTAATTTCTGATGACTTCTTGATTTCAGTAAGTTTACAAAAAATGCTGTTAGAAAGAAAATTATTTGCTTATGGAACTGTTCCCATAAATAGAAAAAATTTGTTAGTCGAAGAAATGAAATCTGATAATTTAAACTTATTGAGAATGAGGTAGATTATGCAATGAATGATGACCTAAGCTTTATGACATGAATGGATAGAAAAAAGAAGGCGGTAATAATTTTAAGCTCAATTCACAACCCATCAAAAGCATGCAAGGTTAAAAGAAACACTAAAAAGGCAACAGAGAAATTATTATGATTACATGGGGGGAGTTAACCGACTATTAAACAATAACAGCATATTTTATTCCAAGGAAATCGTTGGTGGATCAAACTCTTTTATTACTAAAGGAAAGATGTTTTTCCCTTTTCTTTTCGTCAGACCCAATCCTTGGACGTGTTTCGCCGTATTACGGCTCATCGGCAAGGCTATAGAGTCTGACGAAAGAAAAGGGATCTTACAGTGTTTTCAACACATAATGTATAAATACATATGCGAGATGTTACACGTGGTGACATCTCGTAGCAATCGAGCTATCCTTTTATTACTTTTTGGATTTTGCTATAGTTAATAGTTTATTGTCTATAAAGACACTATGATAAAAAGTCAGAGTAAAACTTTGAGTCTGTTACAGTACACCTGTGAGCAAATTAATAGGTACGGTTAGCTCAAAGAAAAAAAGAGGATTTCAACTTCATCACGGATTATTTCAAATGAGAATGGGGGTCAAGTGATACCTCACTCAAAAGGGCTCTTAATTCCCTATACATCGCTGCCAACATTTTGAAAATCGATCGACTCGTTTAGAAAATATGGACCTTTGAAATGCCACCAATACGTTTGACGCAAAATGCAAAAATCGATTTAATTCTTAGGCTTAGGCTCAATTATACCACGCAGAAATTACTTGCGGTCACTAAACTGTTCATATTATGTAATCCGCAAAATAATGCGCTTGTTACTACTTCTCGGTAAGTGACTTACCTATGCTAAAGAATCGGCTAGTTTACTGGTTGCAATTAAACATTCGAAGCATTTACTAAATTTTACATAAACATTATAAAATCGTAGCGGATTTTTATCGCTTTATAAGGGTACCAAAATCGCGTAAAGGATAAAACAAGTATACCATCGATAGCGATTCTAAGCCTAGGTGGTCAGCCAATCGTGAAATAATATCATTTCCTGGATACTTTTATTTTGGGTACGTTAACCAAAACAAATGCATGAAAGCCTCTTCTACTGGCAAGTAGTGTATGTCACACATCTCTCGTAAACATAAAAGACAAAGAACAAGAGTCTGTATCTCCAGATAGATTGACAAACATTGTTTTAATAAAGTTTTGTTTGAGCACGCAAAATTACACAAATATTTGTTGCCTAAATTCCTTTTGATATTATTTAGAACTTAAAGCCTTATATATGTTTCGACATACAGCAGTAATAAATTTAAATCCAATTTTAGGAGAAGTTTGGAAACTTATTTCCCTGGAGCTATTTTTTGTTTGAAAGCAAACAGGGAGGTTAATAAATACTGAAACAAATGGAATATTTCCTTAACTTTCCATTGAAAATCTTGTCACGACACCATGCAGTTATTACGGGTCACGCTCTTTTAGTCAGTGAAATATCTGTGGCTTCATACAGAGTCCCCCATGTTCTTAATATTAGTTAACAGAATCCCTTCCTTTACAGTTCGGTTTTGGTCGTCTTGAAATGACATTGACCAGTGCTATCCTCCGGAAGCTGAGCCCTTTATTTTTAAGTCAAGGATATAAGTGAATTTTTACAATCAGTTTGTAACCAGAAGGAACCAGGAAGAAGCCTATTTTACAAATATTTTCGTGGCAAGTGCTCAACTGAGGTTGCCCGCTTGATACCACCCAGAGCGGTGTATAGTAGAAGTACACGACGAGCCACTGCAGCCCACCAATACGTGGTTCAGCTTAGTGTCCCCCGAACGACACTGTTCCAAAATTCTTTCATCTGGAGAACGCCATCACTCTGGTACGACCTCCCTGAGATCGTGTTCCCCAACGAGTATAATCTCCAAAGATTCAAGACCAACGTGAATGGTTTCCTGCGCAGACGCACCGCTCCCAGAGCGCCATAAGGGATTTATCCTGCAGTGCTGTGTCTTATCATAAAAAAAAAATATGTTGTTCCAACCAGCAGTCCGGGACTATTTTTTAATCAGAAATAAAGTCTACCAGATTAATAGTGCATGTAGATCCCAGGATGCTTTGTTAAGTCCTACAAGTGGTTGATTATATCTGACGGTTTGAATTCTTATTGTAAATTATTCAAGGTCAAATTTTCAATCTTGTTGTGTTTTCATATATATAATATTTATTGTTAAATATTGATCTTATTTAAAATTTTGGAAAAAATCATGGCCGAGCAACTAAATAATTATTCTATACAACAAAAAGTTATTCCTGTTTCCGAGTGCGGCATAGTACAACCACAGCTCTATTAAAGGTTACCGATGATATCATTCGTGCATCTGATATTAGTAAGTGTACCTGCCTACTGCTTCTCGATTACAATAAAGCCTTCGACACCCTTGACTTTACTGCTGTCAAATTTTTAAGAAACTACATTTGTAATCGACGTCAGAGAGTAACACTTAACGATAATTTTTCTGATATGTTAAACATGAGCCGTGGGGTGCCCCAAGGCAGTATCTTGGGCCCCTTATTGTTTTCGCTGTATACGGCAGATTTTGGAGGCTATTTAAAACATTCATATTCGCATCAGTACGCTGACGACTTTCAATTATATTATAGCTTTGGTCCTGGTGATATTGAGGTGGCTAATACTCTAATACTAATATTCATCAAAATCTTAAAATTATCTATGAAATATCTCTTGCTCACAGTCTCTCATTAAATCAAACCAAAACACAGCTCCTCCTATTTGGTAACAATACTAATGATATCTCTGGGAACCTCAATATGAATATAAATGGTGTTAAGCTCTGAATCATGCAAGAACCTAGGTATTTACTCCGATTCTAAATTGAGATTTAGACCGCATGTGTCATTCTTACTTCTAAAGAGCTATGGCAAGTTAAGAACATTGTACATATTTAAAAACTTTTTGTCGACACCTGTCAAATTAAGACTGTGTGATTCGCTTATTTTATCATCATTGTCCTACTGTGATGTACTCTTTTGACTTGCTCTATTGCTGGAGAAAAAAAACAGTCTGCAAAAGCTTCCGAACAGTTGCTTAAGATTTTGTTATGGGCTTAGAAAGTTTGGTCATGTCACCCAGCACTTCTCGAATTCTAATTGGTTAAGGTTAGAGCAGAGGTTTCAGCTACATTTATGTACTTTAGTGTTTAAGGTACAAAAATTTTAGCAGCCTGAATATCTTCACGAAAAACTTGTTAAGGGCTCTGACATTCATGAAAGACGAACGCATCATAACGATCTTCTTTCTGTCCCCAGACACAGGACAGCCTTGTTTCAGCGATCATTTACCTACAACTCCGTGAAATATTTCAATCCCGTTCTAACCAATGTAAAAAGCTGCTTAACCGTTGATACATTTAAAAAACAACTTAAAACTTATATTCGATCATAAGAACAAATTTAACTTTACTTCTTGCATTCTATATCTATCTTTTAACACCAAACCAAGCACAGTGGTCGCTATGATTGACGCTTTTGTTTTTTTTTCTGATATGAATTATATTTTAAAGGAATTATAATGATCATTTGATTGTGTATATTACACAAGGGTAAACTTACATATGTTTCCCTGTATTTTTAATTTTGGTGTTATTATTTTCATTGTTAATATACTTTTTGCGCTGAGTGGTTAGATTAGTAGCTCTGCTAGATCTCGCCACTCTTGTCAAATATTGTATTTGTATATTTGTTGAATATTTTAAATAAAGGCTATTTATTATTATTATTATTGTGGGAAACGCGGCAACACCGCCACGTTTCTCCGAACAGTAGCCAGTAACGACGACGTGATGCGGTAAACTTGCAAGAGGTACATTAATTACCGGCCTGCCGCACGTGGAGATCAGACAGGGTGAAAAAAGACGAACACGTGAATAAGACGATTTACGACGCGGTATTTTTATATATGACGAAGTGCCATACTGACTTTTAATAATTTACGTTGTTACATTTATGTTGTGATGGTTAATAAATTGTTTTTGCAACTGAAAATTGAATAAAACATCTCTACCGCATTAATTTTCCCATATTATTATTATTATTATTTTTTTTTTAACGCTCTTTTGCTTTTTAGGATCACCCTCCTGATCCAAGGGACTATTTACAAAATGTCTCAGTCACAAAACCTAATTGTTACAATATTGTTTGGTTTTTGATATATAGCAACAAGGTAGACTTGGTAACATTGCAAATGGTACCACTGAATGTGGCATCACCAATAACAATAATAGGTCGTAAATTTAGTATGTTTTTTATAGCCGGTTCTAAGTTATAAAATCGTTTTCATATACAGGGTGTTTCAGAAGTACGGTACGTAACTTAAGGGGGTGATCCCTTATGATATTCTAAGAGGCAGAGTTCATATGAACATATGTCTGGAGTTACCCCATCATTATGAAACAAATTTCAATAAAATCGGGAAAAGAATAAACTTTAAGACCCTGTATATCAAAAACAAGCAACTCCGGACACATGCTTATATAAACTTTCTCTCTTAGAATATCATAAGGAATCGCCCCCTTAGGTTACGTACCGTACTTTCGAGACACCCTGTATAACGACAACCCTGTTTCATATTCCTGTATGAAGGTACAAATTAAATCTAAGATTTCCTGCTACAATTTAATTTAATATTCATGTATCTAGTTTCGATACTACTACAATATTCAATTTTTCAGAATTACAAGAAATCTGGATACTTAGTGCAAAAAACACGGTCATTTGGCGACTTGTAACATAAATAGGGATACGTTGTATAATTATTATAATATAATTAATATAATTCACCCTCTGACGTAATGATATTGGATTTTCATGGCAGCCGCGATCGTTTCTTTTCATCGGATACTGGCCTTTAAATTTACCAAATTATTATTCGATGTTATTATTGGTCGCTAGCGGTAAAGCTTTGAACTCAAAATTAAGCGATTATAACTCACACTGCGGATAATAAATAATATGACTTGATCAAAACTAAATTAGGAACGACTATATTATTTAATGGTCGTAAAAAAAAATATTTATGGAATAGGTACAAAAACAGTAATAATGTGTTTTATTAAAATAAACATTGCACATCATACGCAAATATATTGTGGCAATTTGATGGGAATTAGGGGAAAACGTGTATCATATATCCCTATATTCCAACTGCGTGTTCAACATAATTACTCGGATGTCTCTAGAGAATACAGCCAATAAGCTAAAAAGCAATAGAAAAAGCGAGGAATAATGACAAAGTGATATACTTAGAAATGATTGGATACAATATTTACATTTTGGCGGTACAATTCGGAAAATCTTGCTTAGAATTACAGTTTTCGTGCGGGATCCCCCGGCTCCAATCTATGGATATAATTAGGTTTTGTATGGATAAAACTTGTTGTGTAGAATCCTTTATAAAGAGCCCATGGAAACACCAGTATCTTCTTAGATTTTGGCTTTTGAAGTTTTAGGATTATCATCACTTTGCTGTAAAACTTAGGCAGCATTTTCATTATTTGTAGCAATTTTCCTTCTATTTCTTTTCGGTTTTATAATGCAGCCATACTACCTTTTTTTCTTTTCATAATCAATTTTCTTGAGCCAGACATCAGTCTTTTGTCCTTGTTTTTTGTTGTAGATATCTTGTCGATAACAATCTTAAAAGGTTTTGATTTTCAATTTTGTATTTGATTTTCTTCTCATCTTCTTCTGGTTTGGTCTTACGGGCTTTTCTTATTGTCTTTAATACGTATCTGTATTATTTATCAGGGGGGAGTCAATCTTTAGGGAATTTGTGTTTCGAGTTTGGTAATGAGTGTGTATGTCTGTCTAAAATGAGCCGATTCGTGGATGTACTTGCTCGCGTATGGTATTTATTAATAATTTTGTCATAAAAAGTATTCAATTTGTCCATTCGTAAGTCACTGTGCAGTATGTCTGTCGGTACAAATCTTTGAGCGTCCGTTATTGTGCGTAAAATTCTATTTCGTAATATTTGTAATTTTTTCAGCCTCGTCTAGTTTACGGTGCACCACGTAGGTACACCGTATGTAAGTACAGGCCTTATTATTATCTAATAGATCAACGTCTTCGTCTTGACGCTTATTTTGCTTCCTTTGTTCAATAACAAACAGACTGCACTTCATTGGCCTTGTGCCTTTAGAAGTCTCTCTGTCACGTGAGGCCAAGATATTTAATCTTGTTCCTCCAATTAATTTGTGTACTGCCCACTCTTACTCTTGTTTGAGGTAGTTTTGTGATAGCTTTTGAAAAGTAAATTGCTTGGGTCTTACCATCATTAAAACAAGGTTTCCAAGAGTCCAACCATCTCTGAAGAAGATTGATATGACGTTGCAGACAAAGGACTACAACCCAGGGCAACTTTGAGGTTGCAGTAATCTCAGTATCATCAGCGAACAGATACAATTTGGTGTGCGGATCCCGCGGCTTATCACTGGTATAAATATTGTATAGTAGAAAGGCCAGTGGCGACCCCTGCGGCACTCCCGCCTTAATGTCTCAGATGCTTGAAATTGTATTTTCTAATGATACCGCGAATGTTCTGTCTTCGAGGTATGAAATCAAAACTTTTATCAAATAATTGGGCATTTCCAACCTTATCAACTTTATTATGAGACCATTATGCCAAATTTTATCGAACGCTTCAGAAACGTCAAAAAACTGCTCCCGTTGATTTGCGGTCGGAATCCTCTCAGTATGTTAGTCACTAGTCGGTTATCCGATTTAGTATTAGTTTTTCAACAATCTTGCCAAGACACGATAATAAACTTATCGGTCTGTAGCCCATACTACCTAAGTTCCTCCACAGTAAGCACAGTAACAAAAGTTTTGTTATCAGGAATTATTCTATGAGGATAACGATGCCCATATACTTTTTGTACGTTTTATTTACTTTTGCGAAACGTAAGTGCTAACCTGCTAAAATTAATAGAAATAAAAATGATTGAAGTAATCGAGTTAGGTTGAAGCGTCGCGACGCCCAAAGCATCAAAGGGGGTCGCATTGATCTTTAAAAAATGGAAAGTGATCCTACCTAACGACGGCTTTTTACGAATTTAAGATATATTCATTCGTTTTCGAGATATAGACACTCAAAGTTTAAAGTTAAAAACCCTGTATATAAGGTGTCAGCAAGTGGTTAGCAAGGAAAAAAATTTTAACCACTTGTCAAGTACTGTTAATTTACAACAGTAGTATATTGTAGCTCATAACATCGGCGCTAAGTACCAGCGGTGTGCTATAATACCAACTAAGGGTACTAATCGATGTTTACAATCGGGACACCTTCAAGTTTCTATGCGCATTTAATCTCGGCATCTGAATGTATTTAAAAACCTTCCACAATACATTACATGCTCCAGTAAATAATAAATATCGGCATTTTCAATCAAAATACTACCGGCCAATTACTTGAATAAACCCTAAAACTAAAGGGACATTTTTATGGCCTACGGGAGCCTAATAATTATTGTCTCTTAACTCACTCAGGTTCTTCAACGTATTTTTCAGGCAGGATTTTATACTATGACAAATCAATTATTGATTG
The DNA here is from genome assembly GCA_963920685.1 of Polydrusus tereticollis. NCBI lineage: Eukaryota > Metazoa > Arthropoda > Insecta > Coleoptera > Curculionidae > Polydrusus > Polydrusus tereticollis. The sequence goes on along the minus strand of OY987332.1, from coordinate 28,431,560 downwards.
TGAACTGTTTGAGGTATTGTCGTTTGTAGAGACTTTGATATCGGCTCTTGCCTTAATTAATTTTGGTTCGTGCGTTTTGATTTAACAGTTTTTGTCTGCAAACTTTTGGCTTCCTTTTCTATTACATATCATACAGTGCCTCTCTACTATGGATCTGGATTTGGTAGTGTGTATGTCGTGTTTTATCTAGATCTCGTATGCGGGTCTACGATTAGTGGGTTTCTCGATACGTTCATAAGAGTCTCAACAATTTTCAAGAAAAACCTTAGTCCGATTTGAAAGTCTACTGCGCCTGTGAAGCAGGTGATAGATAGAGCCTAATTGATGCAATTTAAACTTTACTCTATTAATTGAATTGAGCCCCCAGTTCAGCCTTTGGACAAATATAAAACTACTATCATTATGGCGGATAAGGTAAAAAGTTTTAAAGTAAGAAAGTTAATATGGTTACTACCCGAAGGTTTTCCAAGCAGAGGTGTATGCCATCCTCTCGGTGGCAAGTATGAAGGAGGTCATGGACTGTCAAGAGTGGACTGTATATATCTCCTCTCCGCCATCAAGGTAGTCTGCCAACCCAGGAGCAGTTTAACCCTCGTACTCGATCTCACCAGACTTGGAGCTGGAGTTTCCTATTTAGGACCTGAACCAGCAATAGGCATATCAAAACAGCATATAAGGACAGCCCTGAGAGAGTGGGCCGCCAACCTCTACAAGGAAGAATAGCGGCAGACGCTAAGCTGCAGACAGGTCAGAGATTTCATACCTTGGCCTGATAGGCCTAAGGTGGAATGGATTCTAAATAATAGTAAGCGTGCCCTGAATCCTCCGGTAGGACTTCTAACAGGACATTGCAAGTTAGGGAAGCACCTGCATGCGATGGGCGTGGAGGAGGACGAAGAGACACCACTGCACTTCCTGTGCACTTGTGAAGCCTTAAAGAGAGAGCCCACTAAAGATGCGCAGTTCAAGTGAAGAGATATAAGGTGCGCATGAGGTCAATATGAAGTGCAGCGTACCATGTTTTTATCTGCAATGAGGCACACAGAAGCCGTGCGAAACAAGTAAGTCGCCTCACTATGCAGTGCCGCACAGTATGCGTGTTGAAAAATAGGACCTGTTCTATTTTCACTTGACGCGCGCCGAAGTATAGCTTTTTAGGTTATGTGTTGCGTATTGATTGACATTGACATTTCCAGCGCGGTTTACCCCTCGATAATTATTTTAATGTCTACAATTTTATTAAAATTGCGCGATGATCAACAATTTAATATTGGATTTGTGCAGCATGTACAATCATGTAGAATGCTAAAACATGTTCATCATCGGACGATGACATTTTAACGTGGTGTGCATTTTAGGTGTGCTTGCTTCACCGACACTTCACCTCAAGTAATTCACTGCTCTAGTGGGCGCTCTCCCCTAGAAAAACTCAGACGGCAGATCTTTGGAAGAGTGATGACCCAACAGGAGGAAGTCAAAACCATTGCTTGGAGTGATGTCCTGACCTTCATGAGAAGGTCGGGCAGGTTTGACGAGGGCCTGGGTGGTTAAGTAAATAGAGGAAGACCCAGGGGTAGGTAAAAAGGATTGTCTTTGGTCTACTTGCCACGTCCACGTGCCTCCCCTCACCTACTACTAGTACTAACATGGTTAAATTGTTGATGAAACGGTGGAGAAAATATTAGTATTAATATGAATAAGACAAAGAAAAATGAAAATACGCGTAAAGTAGCTCCTCTCAATATTAGAAAAAATATATGCTACTTTAATGGCGCACTGAGTCAATTCCCTAGTGGTTACATTAATTTTTACTATATGGCCTATATGTCAGACAACGCGGAATAGCTAGCTGCTTAGTTCTACTTAAAAAAAAATCATTAATTGCCCAAAAAAGAGAACTTGCTTCACGAAGCCATCTTGAAATGAACTTTTTTAATTGCCCAAAAAGGCCTTAAAATCGTAAGCGTACGTAAGAGCACCTGCTTCACGGAACCATCGTGGAAGACTGCTGGCTTCACTCTTGCGTCTTGCTTCCCGTCTCTCTATCGACCGGCGCGCGATACGACAATCTATTTTTCGCCCAATAGGAGGCTTGCGTCCCAATGATATTTTACAAGTACCGTAGCGACGCGTTCTTGACTAGCTACGTGACTGAATGCCAATAACTGCGTTAAGTTACAACCAAATATAGCAGAGATTGAAATCGCACGCACACTGCATTTACCAAGCTATTCTCTTTGACGTGTTGATACACGTTTTTCCAACATATTTCTTGAATAGCGTTTTCTTGCATTAGGTATTTAAAAGCATGCTTTTTATAGAATCAAAGAAAATTATATTCCCCAAAATAATACCAGATCCTATTTTGATAAATCACACTACGGAATGTATTACTTTATACTATTCTTCGAGATAAGTAGATTTTCTTTTTGCACGAATTCTTTCGCCTCCCTTTAAAATGGAAATTTGAATGAAAAACGTCTTTTTATATTCTAAATAAAAATTATGCTAACGGTGCATGGAGAGGAATACTCATAAGATGGTCTTTGATACTTGGTACAAACTTATAAAGATAAATTGAGTATCCTAAAGAAAAAGTAAAAATTATCATGACTGTAAAAAGAACTTAATAATATATAAATTAAATTTTGTGTGTCATATATTTTAAATTGGAAAGAGTGCCTATAAAACGCTGTCAGGAACAGGACGAAGGCTTTATGTTGTGTAAAATCAAACAGAAAATTTAGTTTGGCAAACTTTCATTTAAAAAGCTTTTCCTGATTTTAACATACTTAGTAACACTGTCGGTAGCGACAAAAATGTGCTTTTTAAAATTTTGTAAGTAAAATTGATTTCGTTTTTCCTTTAATATAGGATGAGAGTATGACTTTTAAAGCAATAAAAAATAACTTTTATAAAAACATTTACTAAATGGCAGGCTAGGAACATTTATTTTATGATACCGACAATTAAAAGGTGCATTCGTTCAGATCTAAGCCAAAGCATTTTCACTAAGTTCCTTGAGCAATTTTAACATCTTTTTAAGAATGCTATACAGGTATAATGGGTGATGCATGGCTTAGTTGAACATAGGAAATCCCATGTAAATTTTAAAGTGGCTAAATATTGGCTCCCCTGTTCATTTAAGGGAAAAATTGAATCATAATTTTTTGAAGAGGTCGACATAATGAACCCACGTGCCAAGTTTGAATAAATTAAAATAAGCCAATCCTTACCTGTTCAATCAAATGTGATGGCGAAATTACGAAATTTTAATAGTTTAGTTAATACAGCAAACACCAGCAAATTATTATTTGGCATTGACAAAACGAAAAGCATCGTCAGTAACAACATTTTCATTGAAGGGACCTCAATTATAGCCAAATATGAGCTATTTCATTAAGGAAAAGTAACTATGATTAAGTGGTATTATACAGGATTAAACCTATTATTAGTAAATTTTAGTCCAAAAGCACTGTGATAAATAACTGTAAATGCTTAACTCAGAATGTCAATAGAGCTGAAGAAAGGGATAATAGAGATCGTTATATTTTACTGCACGTGGAGGAAAATAAAATGATTCGGCAAGCCGTAGGAAAACATCAAACCACAAGTCTTATAGTTTCGACCGTTACTTGATGAAAATCCATATTTAACATCAAATTGACAACCAACAACGATACAAGTTCTGCAAAGGATGGTGTCACCGCTGGACAGATTAAATGGATTAAAGAAGACAGAAAGAAGCAATATAATTTACGTGATGTCTATAATACTTATCTTAAGGTAATTCATTCACAACTCTCCTATAGATTACATTGTTTAGAATTGGAAGTGTATGACTTAGATGTTAGAGATCAAGTAAATACTATTGTTTATAAAAAATACCAAATTCAAACTAAAAAACTCAGTATGTTAATTTCCAACTCGTCAATTAATAATAATATTAATATTGTTGAACCTCATGTCACTTTTTCCGATCATATATTTTATGAAGATTCATTAACTTGACACAAACAGAATTTTCTATCAAAGAGCTTGATCTACTTAACAAAGGACTAAATTACAATGTCAGAATCACTAATAAAAGCAGTATTGAATTGCTTGGAGTGGAAACAGAAATTGCCAGATTAAATAATAATACTAATCTTAATAAAAACTTTTTAAAACATACGGCCGCCAACATGATCGAAAATCAAATTACCGAATTTTCAAATAACAATGATTTAAAAATAGCCAACAAAATAAAGAAAAAATCCTCAATTAACGATCTCATATTTACTAGAGCAGATAAAGGTAAATCAATAATTTGCATACAGAAAAACGACTACATAGAAAAAACCCTTAATTTTCTTGACTCAGATAATTATATTATTTTAAACAAAGATCCCACTTTAAAATTTAAAACTGAAATTAATAAAGCTATTGACCAATCTAGTGCTTTGTTTAATGACTTTGAAAAACTTAAATTAAAAGTTATGAACCCTCTTCCACCCAAGTTATATTATCTTATCAAATTACATAAACTAGGCCATCCAATTAGACCGGTGGTTTCTTTTGTTACAGCACCTACTACTAAAGTATCTAATCGTTTAATTTATCTAATTAATAAGTGTCGTGATTTTAAACCCAAATATAGTATTAAAAATTCTTTTGAACTCATCAATAAAGTTAAAAATCTTAACTTATCGAATAATTCTAAATTAATCTCTTTTGATGTTACAAACTTATTTCCTAGTATACCACCTAATGAAACTATTATACTAGTTAAAAAACTGCTCTACTCTAAGAATGTTAACATAATAATAATCAATGAAATTATTCACTTGCTAGAAATATGTCTAGACCAGAATTACTTTCAATTTAATAATACAATTTATGCTGCAAAAGACGGATTAATTATGGGTAACCCACTAAGCCCGATTTTAGCCGAAATATTTATGAACAATCTTGAAAATATTATTGAGTCACATCATCTTTTTAAATATTGCCAATTTTGGTATAGATATGTCGATGACATTCTAGTTTCTTTCTCTGGAACTAATAGACAACTTACTACCTTTTTTAATTACTTAAATTCTATACATGCAAAAATTAATTTTACACTAGAATCCGAGAATAATAATTCCATCAATTTTCTAGATTTAACCATTATTAAAACCAATAATAAATTTGAATTTTCAATTTATCATAAACCATCCCACACTGATCTAACAATTAACTATAAATCACATCACCCTATTCAACATAAGCTAGCAGCATATAATAGCATGGTCCACCGCTTAATTAATGTCCCTATGTCGCGAGAAAATTTGAATAAAGAATTTAATTTAATAAAACAAATAGCTTCCAATAACGGTTACAATCATAAAATAATAGATAAAATACACTCTAGAATGTCATATAAAAAAGCGATAAATGAAATTATGCCCATAACAAAAGAAAAATCTAAATATACAACTTTAACATTCATAGGTAGAGCTAGCGATAACATAAAAAGTTTACTTAATAAACAAAACATTAATATTTCATATAAAACTAACAATAACTTGAGCAAGATCATTAAAAACAATAAGGATAAAACAGGGAAAGATAACAAAAGTGGAGTTTACAAATTAAATTGTGGTTCTTGTGAAAAATCATATATTGGTCAAACTGGTCGGTCTTTTAAAACTAGAATTAAAGATCACTTTGATTCTTTTACCAAAAATAATAAACATTCCACGTACGCGGATCATTTAATAACAGAAAATCATAATTTTGATAAAGACTATGACATATTACATCTAGAACCAAAAGGATTAAAATTAAATCTCTTTGAATCCTTAGAAATTAACAAACTGAAAAATTCCCCATATTTACTAAATGATAAACAAGATATTTATACCTCTCCTTTGTTAAATTTAAAGCTTTGTCGTTAGGACGTCTAGTTATTATTGTCAATATAATAATTAATACCTTAATGTTTACCTTAGGTTTTTCCATCGCTACCTTTAGTTAGACCTATATATTAAGATATCTGTTTTTAATACCTTACATCTGAAGAAGCCGCTGTGACGGTGAAACACGTGTCATGTTGACATATTAAAGTGAAAATCAAAAAACAATTAGTGTTTTCTTTCATATATGAGTCGTATAAATGCAAAAACCGCCAAGTCAAAAAAAATTAAATTATGAGTTATTACAGCCAGTCGATACTTTATTTTCTTCCGGACTAAACAAGCAATTGATTTGTTCTCAAAACTCGCCGTATGTAATTTAAAGTTTGATGAAAAGTTTGCGCTTAGATTCAAATTCCGCCAACTATCCCAAGGATTGAAGTGCAAATTCCGCCAAGTCATTTTCAACCAATAAGCGCGCTGCGCGGAATCAGCTGATTTGTTTACTTGGACCGACCACGTCTTTAACTCGTTTAGACAGGCAAAATATTGCAAGTTCATTAAATTTATTTAATTTAGTTTCGTCAAAATTTCTGTGTGTAAAGTACGTGTTTGTAACCTCAATATTCGAAAACTGTATAAAATGTACAAAGCGTCGATTAATCTGCTCGTAAAAGAATGTTTTTCGTAAATACTCACTACAATTAGGTTTTGGAACTTCTCAAAAAGATATGTGCTTAGAATGTCTAGTTGATGAATAGAATAAATAGTTCACAAGCTGAAGGCCCAAGCATTTTTTGGTTACCTCAAAATAGAAGATAATAGCATCCAGTGTTTTTCATTTGATTGCCAGAAAAATCTAGCCTTACCTAAACTAACGGACCAGTCAGCTTATTTTTCACAACAGTTCAACTTATATAATTTTACAGTTGTTATAAAGGATCATCATCGACGAAATTAAGCCCTGTTAGTGTTGTTTTATATTTGTGGACATATCATGATTTGCTTAAAAACTCTAGTGCCTAGTGCCTAGTGCCATAGCTTCCGCTATTTGTTCAATTTTTGTTTCATTTTCTTTCATAATAAAGTGTATTCTTCAGTTTGTCATTTATTCACTTTTTTATCTATACTTCCCGTACTAAAAGAACTATAGCAGTTTTGGATGTTTACTGCAAATCCCGCCAAGTCATGAATGTTTACTGCAAATCCCGCCAGGTCATAGATGTTTACTGCAAATCCCGCCAAGTCACTTTTAAATACTAGTATTTTTGATACTTTCCACTTTCTTAGATTTTGAAAAAGTAGGTTTTTCATTAATAGTAACCCCTATTTTCAGCCTTACAATATTATCAGCCAAACAAGCATGCCATTTCTCAGCTGGAGGTTTTTCTTGGATATCTCAAAATCAACTTAAACTGACTTGGCGGATTTTGCATTTATACGACTCATATCAAACCACAGTTTTGCGTACTTTAAACATCAAGAATTACGTCAAGGTGATAAAAAACGAAAAATGGTATTCCGTTTTAAGGTAATGGAAAGAGCAAATCATAATAGGGATTTTTTGAGAAATATTTGTTTTACCGATGTACATTCACTCTCAACAACGGACCAAATGTTCAAAACTGCCGGTATTAGAGTCAAGCAAATAAGCATTGTCTTGTTCATACTCGGACGTAATATCCACAAGAAATAAATGTTTGGGCGGGAATTAAAACATCACATTATCTGACCATTTTTATGGAAGGAAACCTTACAGCAGTTGCCAATTTGGACTTACTACCACAGAACAATAAAGGTTAGCTTACTACAATATTAAATTGAATCCGCACTAGCAGAAGTTGTACGCGAAAATCAGGAGATCTGAGAAATAATCGTTATGTCCAGCTTTACGTCAATTCTTGACAATAACGTCATTGAAATTATATGCTGATGTTTGCTGTATTACCTAAACTATGAAAATTTCGTAATTTTGCCATCACATTTAATTGAATAAGTTAGGATTGGCAAATTAAAATTTTTTCAGCAGAATCACCTATAACAGATACAATATATTTATGGAAAATTTTACCAAAAACTCCAAACTTTGAAACACTCGGGGCACCCGAAGATATTTGCTTGAAAGCCTCAAATTTTGCAAGAGATTTTTGGACCTTTTTTGATCCATCCTGCTGTTTAGATCATTAAGCGCCATCCTGTATGGCGTATGGGGTTCTGGTTATTACTAATTTACATCTAGGCTCTTTGCTCTTCTTCTGTACCACTTTCAGTATACAGGGTGTCAGGCAAAATGTGGAAAATCTCTTAGATACAGACAGAACATGAAAGAATAATAACATTCCTATAAAATTCTTTCTTACAGGCCCTCCCTACGGAGATATGTGCCCCTGAACGACGCCGCTGGAAATCGTTTTTTCTTGAATAACTTTCAAAGTACTTAATATAATTTAATAAAAATTGAATGTGATGGACACTAGTAAGGACATCTTAAAATAGTGTCCTTGAAACATATTTAGCTTATTTTTAATACCCTGTATGATAAAGACTTAAAAAGAATAAATCTGGGTAGCTTGCACCTCAGACTAAAAAAAAAAAGGTACTCTTGTTTATTGTCGATTAAATGGACCGTTTTCGAGAAAAAGAATAATAAAGGAATAGTTGTAGAAGACTAAAAAAATAACTGCAAAAAATGTGCATTTTATTTATTTATCTACAAGCGTGCGGTAAGTAACTACTTACCGCACTGATTTGAGTGCGGTAAGTATCACTTTACCGCACTAGTGCTGTAAGTAATTACATGCTATAAAAACAAGTTTTTATATTATTCAAGTGTATTTTTTATGTTTAAAAGAAACTCTGTTAAACATTATATGTATAACAAATACTTACATATTTAAATTTCTAAACTAATCCAAACTTATAAATTAAGAAATATTAATATTAATTGTAGAGTTTGTAACATTTCAAAACGATATCGATGAAGGAAGTGTTTTACTATCCGATGAGACACAAGAATTGAAATTTACAGATTTACTAAAAGTTCTCTCTGCATATTCTTCTACACCATTTATTTGCAATTCCTATTTCATTTTGCACCGAATTTTCAATATAGCCCTCCGCAACACTGGAGGACTTTCATTCACCATGTCTTTTTAAACTGCAATAAATAACCGCGTATGGACAGTATGATCGGGTCTAAGGGCTCTATACTGCTTGAAAATTGAAATATTATCAATTTCTGATGAAAATCCTTCCACGTAAACCACAAACTGTTGATCTACATGTGTCTTTGTATCCGGTACAGTTACAACAAGGTGGGTTTTAAATTGCTTAATATCTTCAATTTTCATTTTACATAACTCCACTTGGCGACACGCCCCAGCGATGCCCACAATGAGTACCACCTGAAACAAGCAAATAAATTGTTATTTAAAAGTAGATTTAAAAAATTCGCAATTAAGTACCTTCATTAATAAAAACTCCTCATCTGGTGCCGTAACAAGGAATTTTACAACCTCATTCTTGGAGAATGCCTTTGATTTCTTAGCTTTGAATCCCACAGACTTCCTCTTTAAATATGCCATCAGTTTTGCATACCTACCTGCTTATGTCGACATTATTTTTGATACTTATAGTAGATCTGAGCATTGAGTAATAACTCCATAAAGAGGATGATTTACTGTCCTTAAATTTATCCACAAAATAGGCAAGCATCACATCTTCACTAATTGCATTAACTTTCTTTGATGAACACCAGTCCGTGAAGAGCCCATATTCCTTCTCATATCTATGCCGTGATTTATCCGGCAATAAATTAAGGGTAGCTGCTTTAGCAATGTCCAGAACTTCCTTCGGAATTTCATCATCAATGTTGCTAGTGACTTCCATTTAAAGGACGTAAAACACACTTTCACGAAATTGTTACAAAAATAATTATCGTTTATTCCGTTGTCAAGTTTTACATCTGTCATATAAAAGTCAACTATTAAATTTCTATAATTTATTTCCCTAGCAACCTGATGTTAATGCATTGTTGATAACGACTTACGAAGCAACTACGGGTAAATTCAAACAGTGCTCTTTTAGAGTTTTTAATATTGGTGCCCTAAAACATGCTTGTAGATAAAATATCTTACAATACACTTACGGTAGGTGTCTTTACCGCATTTGCGTGATTCACCAAATTCGCCTTCGGCTCATTTTGTTAAACATCACGCACATGCGGTAAAGACGGACCTACCGAACTTGTATTGTAATATACTATTATCGGCACCAAAAAAACGCTTTGTTGCTGCAAACGTTGCTATGGTACCAAATAAATCAAATATCCAGCATTTTAGAACTTGTCATATTTCACATCGTTGACACATTCATGCTTTACTGATTTGGAATATACGATTATTGAGCATGCAGATATATGCATCTGGTGTACGGTTTTGCGTCTTGCAAGCCAGAAGGTTATATCAAAAAATATTTCCTAATCATAGTATGCCAAACCAGAATACATTTGAACGAGTTGACCAACATCAAAAGGAGAATGATGGGCGATTCCAGTTAATAAGGTAATATATATTATTGACTTTCTTCATAAATTTTAGGACAGTTTGGAGAAAATGGTATTGATGCTGATCTCAGAAGAACCACTCCATCAGCTAACACTCAGCTTTTATCCATATCATTTGCAAGAAGCACACGAGTGATTCCTGAAGATTTCCTTCGTAGAATGCAGTTTGCGAACTCTCTATTTGATCAGCAACGAAATAATGGAAACTTCATTAGTATTATTCTTTTCACGGATGAAGCAAGATTTACCAAAAATGGTATTACCAATTTATACAACACATATGCATGGGCTGATGAAAATCCTCATGCCACTCTTGTTTCACATCATCAACATCAGTTCCAATCATTAATATCGTGGCAGGAATCATTGCAATTTTTTGATTGGACCATTCGTATTGCCTGAACGCTTGAACGGACAACTTTATTTGGAGTTCTACCAGAACGCTTTTTAGGGTTTAATAGAGTATTTACCACTTGAAAGCCACCGATTGCGAGAGCGGGAGCAACTGAATAACGTCTACTCAAACCGTTGGATAGGCAGAGGAGGACCTACTGCCTGGCCTCCTCGATCTCCCGACTTAACGCCGTTGAATTTTTGCCTGTGGGGATACCTGAAAAACTTGGTGAATCCTATTCCGGTCGGCACTAGGGCGAAACTTCTACAGAGAAGCACGTTTCATTGGATATCATAAGGATCAAGGCTGGGTTATTGTGGTGGTTACAGCAGTCCTCAATTCGTCGTGCCCGCGAGTGAATCAGACTTCACGGAGCCCATGTTGAACATCACTGCGGTTTTTTAAATTTTTGTATATTTTCGGATTAAACAACTTTTCTGTTGTTTGGTCTTTTATATTTAAAGTAGGCCATGAATTGGTTTATAATTCTTTTTTTCGAAAATTGTCAATTTTATCGACAATAATCAAAATTGCCTTTTTCTAGTCTAAGGTACAAGCTGCCTAGATTAATTTTTTTAAAGTCTTTATCATACAGGGTGTTAAAAATGTAAGCATTAAGTTGTAAAGCTTAGTCCGCCCCTGGTAAACTAGAAAAGCTAAATATATTTCAAGGACAGTATTTTAGAAGGTCCTTACTAGTGTTCGTCACATAATAATAGTAAAGTTACCATATGGTTGTAGATAAAAAAAACATTTGTAAAACAATACAGTAAAATTAAATTTCCATTTTACCAATGTTATTTCAATAAAAACCATGTAGGATTATTGACAAACGTCGTGTCACAAAATCAATAAGAAAATTAAGTTTCGCGAGTTTTCGCTTTAACCTTCTTTCTTCCCTTTCCCATAATTAAATTTTTATCCAACCAATTGTGCCTAATCCAATGACATAAAGAGTGCTTTTAAATCGATTTGGGGTTAGTGGTAGAAAAAGTGGACGTGTTTGATATTGATTTTATAGTATACACTATATTTCCATAAAAGTAGAAAAAATAAGCAAGCTGCTCTACTGATGGTGCAGACGATTTTGAGGGTGCAGGTTGTTGCGGCACGAAATCTTGTCGGAGAATTGAGAGAAGTAATTGAGAGAGGGCGGATGTTTTTATTTAGGTTGACAGGGGATAAGTGCAAAAAATTTAAAAGCTCGAAACTTGCTAAGGTGGAGACAACACCGAGAAAACTTGATTAAAATGGGAAATAAAAATCGATTACCAGTTTTTGGGAGTTTGGCCCCCATTTTTGAAGTACTTTACAACTTTTGTTAAAGCATATTAGCAGCAAACAGATGACCAAGGTCTGGCAAATATTTAAGTTTCAGTACAGGACGAATTGATTGACTGGCCTCTTCATAATAATGAGATCCGGACTCAAATTACATTTTCTTAATTTGCAATACCTTTTAAACAACAAATATACACAAATACTCTTCTGGTACGTATTTTGAGTTCTGTTCTCAAAAAAATTAGAAAGAAAATTCTACTTTATAGTTTTTCAAACTTCAAAATGCAATACACACCGAACTATACTCTGTTTGAGATTGGGAGGGAGTTATAGGTCTTTGGGAGGGAGTAATAAATCTTAATTAATATGTAAAATGCTCACAAGGTGGTAAAAATAATTTTTATAGGTAATATACAGTGTGTCCGCTTAAGTTCTGTACATATGGGAAACTTTTTTAATATTAATTTTACGAGTTACTCTTTATAAAAAATTCTGCTTACTAAAAAAATAATATTAGACTATCCAAACTTGAGATAGTATGTACAGGATGATCAAAAAGTAAAGAAATCAAAATTGACCTACGAGAAAAGTACCCTTAATTTTAATTTTAAAGCAAAATGGAATAAGAAAATTTTGATTGGTATTAAAAATTATATATTATATCTGTTTCTACGCTTAGTAGACTATTATCGAAAATAAACTTAAAAATTTAAATCTTAATTTTGAATGGCATGTTCATTATCTTGCCACCATTTTCCACCTGAATTTGAATTTTAACTGTCAGCTATGTTATTTGTCTGAAACATCAGTTTGAATATTTTATTATATAAATATGCCGTTAAAATTGAGTATTCAAGACAAAATTAAAATAATTTTAATTGTTGGTGAAAATTTCAAAACGTATCGGGAAACTGCCGAAATTTTTAACTACAGATGTCCTGATAAAATGATTTCTTTATCAATAGTAGGGAACATAGTGTCTAAATTCAAGACCTTTGGAGGTGCGAAAAATAACTACAATAAGAAACGTAGATCGAGGGTTGCAAATAATGAAACTGTGAACCAAGTAATATTGTCTGTAGTAGAAGATCCTAAAAAGTCATTGCGAAAAAGGTCAACAACATTACCAAATGATGTCGGGAAAACTACGATTTCAAAAATATGAAATGAAAACAAATTTCGGCCTTACAAACCAAAATTTATACATACCTTGAAGCCAGGTGATTTTGAGCGACACTTAGAATTTTGTTTCTTAATACAAGGAGAGTTAGAAGATAACCCTTTCATTACAAGGGATATAATTTCTGCCGACGAAGCAACATTTACCTTGAACGGGACTGTAAGTTCACAAAATTGTCGTTGGTGGAGTGACGTTAATCCAAATTTCACTATACAGACACGTGATCAGTACTCATTTAAAACAAATGTGTGGTGCGAAATTTACAAAGATAGAATAATAGGACCTTTTTTTTACCAAATTTAAATGGTGAACGTTACTTGCATTTTTTAAATCATTATTTGTTTAATTTTATTCATGGACTTCACATACCCGATAGACTACAGATATGGTACCAACGAGATGGTGCACCATGCCACAGTACCAGGAATGTAAGACAAAACTTAAATACCCTTTTTAATGGAAAAGTTATCGATAGATATTCTGAACTTTTTTGGCCCGCTAGGTCTCCGGACTTGAGCCCCCTCGATTATTTCTTGTGGGGCTACTTCAAAAAGAATGTATACCTACAGAGACCATTTCAAAATGTTGACCATTTAAGGAGGGTAATTAGAGGGACAATTACAAATATAACTCCTGCCATGATCAGAAATGTTTTAAGATAATTTTCTGCAAGAACGGCTAAATGTATTGAAATGGAGGGAGGATATGTCGAGGCAAATGTACAGTGAGAGAAAGTTAATGCAGATTTTTATTTAAATTCATATTTTAATGCTTATTATTATAATAATTGCATTTTTCCAAAATAAGTTATCATGTTTCTATCAATTATTTAAATGCATCATAAAATTTCTACAAAACAGGGATAAATAATCAAAGGTTACGTTTTGAATAAAAATAATTGATAAATGTTTATTAGCTTGAATTGCATAATAAATACAATTATTAATTATAAATCATTTCAAAAAATGATATTTTTTGAAATGTCAAATTTATTTTCAATAATAGTCTACTAAGAGTAGAAACCGATATAATTTTTAATGCCAATCAACATTTTCTTATTCCATTTTGATCTAAAATTAAAATTAAGGGTACTTTTCTCGTAGGTCAATTTCGATTTTTTTACTTTTTGATCATCCTGTACACACTATCTCAAGTTTGAATAGACTAATATTATTTTTTCAGTAAGCAGAACTTTTTATAAAGAGTAACTTTTAGCTCCTGTCAAACTGCAAAAAAGATTCAAAAACAAGAAAAACCGAGGCCTATATATCATCCCGCACCACAACCCTCGAAAATATATGGAAAAAGAAAAGGAAAATAATGCAGAAATAATGAAATTAGGCGTCGCCAAACACGCATAACATACAACAAAATATTTCGATCAGATAACATCAAAACACAACGAAGCAAAAGAGTATCTTCAGGGCTGTAGAAAGGCAGAAGAATTAATTACTCCTACGCAAGACGATCAAAAGATGCGACTTACAAAAAAGGAAATGATGATTCAGGACCTTACCCAGGCAGCAGAAAGACGTCGTACCGACGTCTTAGTAACGTCAGGACCAACCAAAATGACGTCTATAATGACGTTGCATAACGTCCTACTGACGGAAGAAAGTCTCGTCGAGTGACGTTATTAATTACGTGTAATTACGTCATCATTGACAATACACTGGACCTAACATTGACTTCCTAATAACGAATTATGACGTAAATTGGACGTTGCAGGATCGATCATACTTTAATAAGGGAAGCTTCCATAATATTGTGTTGTCGGCTTAACGGAACATGTAATTTATTTAATTTGTCAGTTTAGAAGTTCACAACGTTGCCCAACTTTGTTTTGAAATTTGAAGCCTTTTAGTACCGAATTGTAAATCGACGATACAATACGTTGGATAACGTCAGTACCCATACGTTACTCTAATCTCGTTATATAACGTTATTTTACGTCATGGTTTGGTACATAGGACTTTTCGAACTAAATAGGTTGGAAATCGACGATACAGTACGTCAATTAACGCCCTTATACGACGTCATTATTTATTACGTTATGCGACGTAACAAAATGACGTTATGATACGTTATATTTTAGCCCCTCGACGTAACTTACGTCATTATGACGTCATATTGACGTAATATGACATCAGTCTGCTGCCTGGGTAGCTACGCAATCCAAAGCATTCAGCGAGAACTATCATTAAACAAATCAGCTAGTCGCTATGAAGTACTAAAAAATGAATTACAAGACCAATGGACCCTAATACAACAACTTCACAACGAAATTATAACCCACACATCGTAAAATTAATATTAAATAAGTTTCCCATAATATGTACAGAACTTAAGCGGACACACTCTATATATCAATTTAAATTACATTTGCCTATCTCACCCTGTAAAAGGCCCAAATGCAATAGAAAGTGGGTTTTGGGCAACTAGTTATTGGCAGACATAGGCGCGCCTTCGAGGTCAGACCTTTGAGTAGCTATATTTCTCAAAAATCTGCTTTAAATGAAAAACATAACTGGAGATTGTCGGCACAATATTTTTATTTTATGCGCATATTTATAATTTGTTTGTATATTTTTTATGTACACTTACAAGGTAAATAATATTAAAAATTTTAACAATATTACATAAATGATTACAAGCCATAAAACATTCCTTCCATTCCACAGACTTTTTATACAGTGCTTTCGTAAAGTAGCGAATAAACTCAATTAAAATTTTGTAAAAAAAAACGCTCGACCCCGTCGATTTGTATTATCAGTTCAGAGGTGTTTAACGTTATAGCGAAATATACAAGGTATATTAAAGAAGACATTGCATTGCCATTGAAAAGCAGGTTATTTGAAAATTTGGTTAAGGTTGGAAGATATTTAAATTTTAATTTAGAAGGCGTCTATGTAAAAGAATACAACTCCTGTTTAATTTTACTTGTGTACTTAAACAAAGGCAATTACTAGATAATTCCTAATGTTAATACAGATTTAATCTCTGTAATTTTATAAAGTCGTCAAATTTTAATTTGCAAGCACGTTCCCACGTAAAACACATAAATGAGAGGAAAGAAGAAAAATGATATTTAGTAGATAAAGCTTTCAAAAAGTGGTTCGTCCCCTATGTTCGTCTTTTACAATTTTATCTACTCCTATTAAATATTCAACTGCTTTTGAGCAATTAATAGTATACAGGGTGTTATGGAAATGACTTATTATATTTTAAGGGGCCACTCCTGAGGTGGTCTAGAGTTACACTTGATAGTTTTTTTTTCTAAAATCGGAAGTATTTTGAATTATGTAAAATACCTTAAAACCGGACTATGTGCGCCTTCCATGATAGTTCAATGCCCCTGAACACATGTGTTTTTGACAAGACAAACTGCTGGAATGGTAATTGTTTAGTTTAGTGCAATTAATGTTGAATTTTGTGCTAAAATTTCGTATATAGACTAATTGAGGGTAGCTGATCACAATTTTCCTTTTGCGTTTTTACGGCAAATGCACTGGTTTTGAGAAAAAAAAATGTTAAAGTTTTTCACTTACAGGTTAGGGTATTCTTTTGTAAGGATGTCTTCAATTTCCTAGATTTTATGGTTTTCCCTTCAAAATATGTGATAAAACTTTCACCAAACTATCTGTTCATAAAATAAGAACAACATTTTAGCAAAAAAACAATGGAAAAGGCACAAATTTAATTAAATTCGTTGTTAATACGCCGACAAAGTAAAAGCGTCTGTTTTCAGATTCATTGCACTCACGTTGCCAGATTGTTCTTCTTTTTCTTGTAATTATTAATGGCTTCCATCCAGGAGAATGATATGCTAGCTCGAGCCAATAGGATTCATTCAATTAATAAAAATGTATTGAAGAGTATAGGCAATTTATAATACACTAACAATCTGACAACATGGGTGCAGTTTGCTTCTGCTTTTTTGGCCAGCTGTCAGTGAGCTGTCTCCCGTCTTTTTCCAGATAACGTAGAGTTTTCTGTTCGCTTACAAGTTATCCCGTTTTTCAGAGTTTCCTTGTGGCATATTTCGTTTATTTCAATTCAGAAGTGTATACTATGACTCCGACAAGTAATATTTTATTGAAAATATCAACATTTTAGGATTACATGCAAAATAACATACCGGTGAGTTAGAAAAACTTTAACATTTTTTTTCTCAAAACCAGTGCATTTGCCGCCTAAACGCAAAAGGAAAATTGTGATCAGCTACCCTTAATTAGCCTATATACGAAATTTTAGCGAAAAATTCAACATTTGCACTAAAGTAAACAATTACCCAAATCAGCTGTTTGGGTCATTGGCGCGTAGGTGTTTTGGACCTAAATTTTTGAAGGCATTTTTCTCGAATTTCTAGCTTCGAGCGCCATTTATAGCAATTTTTCCCCAATTCGTCTCGACCTATATATTTACGGGTTAAAAAATAATAAGTCATTTCCATAACACCCTGTATATAAACAAACAGCGTGAGTTATAATAACTCATTACTATAACTCACTATAATAAGGTGGCTCTGTACTTCTGTACAAGCCGATTGGCCGAAAGGGAACAGTCCATTATTGTTATTGAGGTGAGTAATGTCACTTGAATAATTTTGACGTTTTCAAATTAAGGTAATCCCTAATTATTGTAAATTTTGTACTGGAAAAAAAAAAGAATTCAGATAGTGAAGATGAATAGTCGTAGATAAAGTATAGTATTCAACTTGCGGTAATGGTCATAACTCACTTGATGAACTACAGAACTCGCCTGCGGCTCGTGCTGCAAACTTCATCTGCGTGAGTTATGACCTACATTACCGCTCGTTAAATAATATACTATTATACGAACTGAATGTTTTATGTCATGAGTTTTTTTACATTGTGGTGTTCATAACTCACTTGAAAATTTTTTATCAATGAACCGTTCCTGTTTCCTGACAAAGTGAGTAAATGTGATACATTTTCTCACACGGCTATAATTCACCTAATGACGCAAAGTGTTAGGTAAAAAGATTTTTCTACGATCGAGAGGAAAGTTGCGAAAATATCGCCATATGTATGTGATTGTGATGTATTGTTTACCGTGTTAAAAAACGCTTTTCACTAGTAAGGAAAACTGCAGCTTTTAGCATGCATATGATTGCGGAAAGTAGTTACTTTAAAAGTAGAAAAAAATAGTGCTTGAAACCTCTATCGATCCTTGCTTTCCTAACTCTTAAGCGCGATTTATACTTTGACGCTTGACGTTCACGTTTGAAGTTTGACGGTGACGCTCGTAGAATTCCCTTTTTGGTGCATTTATAGTTTGACGTTTGACGTTCAACATTTTCGTGTCATAACCTCATTATTTTTTTGTGTTCCGTTGTTTGTTTGTTTTGTAAAAAATTGTTTTTTCTAAAAACATGAATTCGACTAACGTGGCTATGGCAGTGGGAATGACGATGTGTTTGTTAGCAGCAGCATTACTTAAAAAAAACAAAAGCAAAAAAGGCTGTATAAAATTAGACCCATAAACAGAACACGACATATAAAGTACAAATATTATACAAATATGAAAGAGCAGTATTGACAGTTAGCTATCACGTGCAAATACTGTCGCGTCCTATTCGCTGTTACGTCATATTCTACGGAATTTCTACGAGCGGTGAGCGTCAAAAGTTAAAGTTGGTTTATCTGGAACGTCAACGTCATCGTCAACATCAAAGTATAAAATGGGTGTATATATTTCCTATTCTTCAATCTTCAACCGACAACGTCAACGTGATCGGCAAGCGGTGAGCGTTAAAGTATAAATCGCGCTTTTTATAGAGTTCAAAACTATTTTCAATAGTCCTGTTAACGAAACTTTTTTTCGAGAAATTGTAAATGTACAGGGTGTCCCATTTTCGACACTTTAATAGGATATCTCCGTAATTGTTAGTGCTATCGAAAAAGTAATACAGGCGTCATGTGCTCTTTTTGGGCCAAACTTAAAATGGTAAAATCAAAATTTTCGCTCGCTTAAGAGAACGGGGGAAAATCAAAAAATTGACAATTTCAAAATTACCCTATATTTTCTTAGTTAGAAAAAAATACAGAAACATGTTTTATACAAAAGTTTCATATAACCTGCCGTCTTCAGAATAAGTATACGGGGTCAGGTAAGAAAGTTATCGGACCTAACCTCATTTTTTTAAATGGAACACCTTGTATATTTTAAGCTAAAATTTTAACACATTGAAAAGGGTTTGCTTTTTCCTTCTGCCAGAACTATCCTCAGACGCGTTTCGCTGTATAACAGCTCATCAGTGAGGCTATGGGTTCTGACAAAAGGAAAAAGCATCGGTGTCTGTTTTAAAACAGAAAAATCGGTATAGTACAGAGAATGAAGCCAGATGGCTCCATCTCGTGGTGCTGGTAAATAACACCAATTTCTAAGCATACCTGCGCCCTCTGACAAGTCCATGTGCGTGCCATAACTCCGGAAATGGTTGAAAACGTGCAAAGAGAGCTTATTGATCGCCTTGGATATTGTCAGTGAAGTCATAACTGACGAATATTTTCAACATTTAATTTGATGTTCTGTTCTTTTTAAATAAGCAGGTCTTAGTTATTGACATGTTCAATCGTAATTTTTTCGATAACTGTTAAGTTAAGGTCTTAACTTGTTTTTGGGCTATCTTAAATAAAATAAATTTACCATGAAAAAACACATTAAGAAATAAAAATCGACGGGTTCGAGTGTTTTTCCAAAAAACACACCGCTGAATTTAGACGTTACTTGAACTCACTGTATATTCTCCAACGATGGTGATGTTCATTTAATTGTGGTAAAATCGCTTTAAATAAAATGGGTATTACTTACAGTTGGCTAAACAAAAATGTAATTATAGATAACGAATAGAGGTTTAAACGAGAACTAGTACAATTTAATGGTCTTATCTGTTTTGTGGCTGCAAAATAAATTGGCACTCGCTTACAATAGGTTTAAAAACTTTTTAAATAATGTGATTAAGTATCCAGTTTAAGTTATTAATTTGTTTTCATTTGAAATTCGTAGTTGTAATAATCATACTTTGAATGCAAAGTTTAGGAAAAGTTTATTTTTGAGCCCAAAACCTAAGAGAAATATTTTTAAAATATATTGTCAGTACACGCCGTTCAAAATAATTTACAGAGGAACAAATTTAGATGGTGTTATATATACTTCATCAGAGGAATGCGATACAAATTAACACATACCAAAATCGTAGTCAAACTATAGGCGCTTGCATAAACTATGTTCTTAGAATAAAAATACAGGTTTATCCTCAAGGGTTACCTACAGAATGGGCCAATAAAAATGAAACAAAGCCGATTTCTTATATTTATCGTTATTGTGCGCATTTTTCAACCTTATCACTTCATTAGGTCCCTGGAGTTCCAACCCTAAAATCTTAAATGAGACTAGGGATGAAATGATACCTAATTTCAAAAGTCATCGAATTATCTTTTCACCGCTCCCTAGTTTCTTAGATTTGATGTAGTAGTTTTTAAAAAACTACTTCTATAGAAATAATCGACCACCAATCCAAAGTAACGCTTTTTTTCAGCACTAGTTTTCATTGTTTAGTACGATTTGTATCTAAAAAGTGCTTTAATTCAATTTAATATAAGGGCGCAGTTAATATCAGTTTATTTATTACTCAATACAATTTTGATCTTTCCAAAAGAGAAGTAGACACTATTTTACGCTTAAAAATCATAAAATATTATCAATGTCTTGTTTGTTGTGTTGTATAGGTATGAATTAACTACAGAATTAATATGAAGATCTACCCTCAAGTTACACCTAAAGTAAGGATGGGAATACCAAATTTGCTTTCTGATTTCACATTTCATTTGCCATGTTCGTGTCATTTAAACCTAACCCTGAAACTTTATGTGCTACCCAAAGTTCATGAAGACCCGATCTTCAGTAAAATACATACACATGGTCCCTCAAACAGTCAACGAGGATACTTCTACAGTGCAAGTCTCCAAAAATTCAAATAGTACATGGCAACTGGCACCCGCGTCCAGGCAGGTCCAATAAGAAAATAATAGTACTTCAGTTTAAACCCGGACTTTAGCCCCAACCAAATAACCCTAAAATCGAATTTTAGATGTACAACATGAAAGAGAAAACTTTCATAAGACCCATCGAGGGTAATTAAATACTAAAGTATAAACCTACCTCAAATACCTAGCGAGGGTCTCAATCTACAAAATGGCGTCTAGGAACGCTTATTGAAGTTGATGGCACAGCATTTTAAATCTGCATTCCGCTCAAAGAATAGACAAACTACAATGCCGTATCCCTTTTAATGTATTTGTCAAAGTTGCATCGACACCACATGGCCTTCCCCTGTCCAAGAAAACTAAACTTCGGGTGTTACTTCCACAAACGTGCTTTCACTTCAAGCGTCCATTGTCGAAAGGGCCGATAACATTCCATCTTCAACATATATAGATACCAAAACAATCGTCGACAAATTAGTCATACCAATCCATGAAAACTATAACCTCTTTAACACCATAACAAAAACTTGACAACCCGCGTCAACCAGCGCAACCGCAAAAATACGCCACAATGAGAAAGAAACTAACCAGACGTGGTCGTAAAAATCCACAGAACTGTCAGTCTGATACTGAATCACAGCAGTCAAAACATTTGACCTATATCTTATATTCAAAGTTAAAAAGTTATTTCTATTGATAACTTGAAAAGTTGAATAATTACTAATCAATTAAAACAAGAATTTCAATTAAGACGTACAAGTAGTTCGAAGTACAAGAATAGAAATCCATCCACTTGGTTATGTCCTACAAGATACAAAACATTCATGGAATATAACAATCAACAAAGATTTCAAACTGAACATAGTGAAACTATTGACTATCAACAGGTAATTAAATTATTAATTAATGCCTAAGGTGAGAGTCTACTACTAAGAGGTACTTAAACAATTTAAAACCGAAAACTTAACATAGATTACCAAACTTATTAAATGCAATTTTCGAACTGCAACAATTCTATTAAAAGTTGTCATAATAAGCTTTTGCTTTAACTAAACAAAGAAACAGTAAGAGCATCTCCCTTGAATATGCACAGAAATACCGTTGCACAAGTTTAAAGCGGACAAACTGTGGGAGGTAATGATGTCACCGCCTCGCCAGCGTTATATTTGATTTTGATCTAGTATATTTCGAAAACTACTTGTCGGATTGACTTCAAGTTTCCAGGGTTGACCATACCTTATACTTCATACAGATTTGGCGAAAGTGTAATTTTACCAAATGACCCCATTACCTACAGTTTCTGGCGGCATAATGTCGTAGGAGCATTCAAACAATTTTAAAAGCACATAAATTTCATCCGCATAAAATCCATCTTTTGCAGGAATCACATGAAGATGACTTTGACAGACGTTTGACATTTTGCGGGATAATAAGTGAACGAATAACAAATAACCCAAATTTATTGTTCAACATTTGTTTCTTGCATAACTTTTTTGTGAACGGGACTGTTAATCGTCACAATTGTTGGAGTTCATATGACGAAAACCATGAAGTTCACACTTAACATTCTCAGAAATTTAGCGTCGGGGCTGAAATTTAATGCGATTGTGTTACTGGTCCCTTTTGTCCACCAGAAAATCTAATAGAACCAATGCACTTGCAATTGTTAAAAGACACTGTCGATCTAGCATTAACAGAAATTCGTGAACATAATGACCGTTACGATGCGAATGAGTCTACCTTTCAACTCACTATACCCTTGCTCTTCGTCAGTATTTGAACGAAATGTTTCCCGGCATATGGATCGGCCGAAGAGGAGTAGGGGAGTGGCCGCAAAGTCACCAGATTTAAGCCCGTTAGATTTATTTCTGTGGCGTTCATTAAAGAGTAAAATTTATAAAACTCAACCAGAATCTTCAAATGATTTACGTCAACAGATTATTAATGTTACGAATGTCGCAACATTACACGCAAAATACTCCAGAACGTTCATAACCCTTTTAAATACCACTTCTATTAGTATGTGGAAGCAGGAAGCTAACAATTTGAACACTTGTTAAAAGAAAAAGAGGGTAAGTAAAGTTCTTGCATCATCCGCTCTTTGTAAGGTTACCAGTATTAAAAACTTAAAGCTATGCTCAGAAAGAATGATTTTTTTCCAAATCTAAGTTAAAAGTTGATAAAAAAAATTTTTCAATGTTGACTTCTTATTTAGTTTTTAAATATAATTTATTAATTCTCTTAGAACAAAGGTTCCACAACAATTTGTAACTACTAGATGTACCTAACTTCTCACTAGAAAGGAAATATAAACGCATTTACATTAAACGAAAAATTCAAAATGAAAATATGCCTGGCCGTTGAAGAGAATCCCACAACTATTCTTACTTAGCTTACTGAAGTTTCCAAAAAATCCAGGAATAGGAGTAAAATTTTAGCACCCTGTGTAAAATAATCTAGATAGTATCACCCTGATAGTACTGTCTGTAAAAAATATGTATTGAACTAAAATCAATAAGAAAACTGTAAAAAACGCCCTTGGCTTCAAGCTGCAAAGAAAAACGGATATCAAACTAATATACAGTGATGGGCTAAAATATGGAACAAATTCATTTAAAAATCAGGTATTAATTTTTTGAAAAAACGCTCGGACACGTCGATTATAATTTTTTCTTCCGAATTTTCTGTCTCAAAAAGAGATTATACAGGGTGTGTCAAAAAATATATGTAGCAAAAAATTTTTGTATTTTCAATAGAACCCTATTTTTTTCAATCGAATTTTGAATTCTACGTCAAATTCTGCGCATAATTCATGTAGCATACCCTATCCTTATCTCTAACGGTTTTAGAGAAAAATTACATCATAAAACGAAATTTTTCTTTAAAAAAAGTCACATGTACCTACTTAAAGGTAAGCAGGTAAATTGAAATGAATTGTCACTACGATAGCAAATCATGTGTCAATCAAAAATAATTTTAGGTGTAATTTTGAAAAACGGTGATCATGGTGCATTTAAATGAAACTCAAAGAATCGAAATTTTAATTTTAATTGGATGTGGAGACAAAACAAGAAATCAAAAAGAAGTTTGTAACTTGTTTAGCCCTAAGTATCCAGAACGACCGATTACAAGATCTACAGTGAGTAAAATTGAGAAGAAATTTAGGGAAACTGGGAATGTAAAGGATCGTCTACGACCAGGTCGTCCAAAAATTAGTGAAAACACAAAATTGAACATTTTGTTAGAAGTTGAAGATAATCCCCATAGTGCATCCACTGAAGTAGCCCTTAATAATGATGTGAGCCGACGATCTGTTTTGCGGGCATTGAAACAAGAAAAGTACCATCCGCACAAAATTCAGTTGCTGCACGAGCTAAACGAAGATGATCCCGACCGCCGACTACAGTTTTGTGAAACTATGATGGAAATTTGCAACTTAAATCTATTTCTCCATCGCAACATACTTTTTAGCGATGAAGCCACGTTTTGTTCGAATGGTTGGGTAAACAGACAAAATTTTCGGTATTAGAGTACAAATAATCCCCGTTGGATGAGAGAACAGCACACGCAAAACCCACAAAAAGTAAATGTTTGGGCAGGGATATTAAATGATAGAATTATTGGACCTCTTTTCTTCGATGGAAATCTTACAGGAGACCGGCATTTACAATATCTTCAAAATGAATTGATTCCCACACTAGCAGCGGATTTTCCAAATTCGAATCAGCCTAATCTACCCGAAGCGTCTATTTGGTTTCAGCAGGATGGTGCTCCGCCTCATTTTGCTCGACAAGTACGAGAGTATTTGAATACTGTATTTCCCAAACAATGGATAGGTAGAAGAGGACCCATAGAATGGCCTGCAAGATCTCCTGATCTTACACCAATGGATTTCATTCTTTGGGGTTATTTGAAATCAAAATTGTATAAGGATAAACCCCAAAATTTGAATACTTAAAATTTAAAATTAGATATGAAATTAGGCAAATTAATGAAAATACTGTAAATAATGTTTTAGAAGGGTTTTTAAGTAGATTGGCATATTGTCAAGAAGTTAATGGTTGGCATCTTCAACACTTAATAAAATAATTTTCGTTTTATGATGTAATTTTTCTCTAAAACCGTTAGAGATAAGGATAGGGTATGCTACATGAATTATACGCAGAATTTGACATAGAATTCAAAATTCGACTGAAAAAAATAGGGTTCTATAAAATACAAAAAAATGTTGCTACATCTACTTTTTGACACACCCTGTATAATTTCTTTTTGAGGCAAAAGATTCGGAAGAAAAAATTATTATCGACGTGTCCGAGCGTTTTTTCAAAAAGATAATACCTGATTTTTAAATGAATTTGTTCCATATTTTAGCCCATCACTGTATAATATTTAATCATAGGAATTGTTGGTTCTTTAATTTAATGTCAGTCAAATAATGAATTAATATTAAGAGATATCCAGAATATGAATTCTCCATTTTAAATGGATATCAATCGATATCCAATAAACAAGATATTCTAAACACTTATTACGGTGCCAACTTTATGCACAGCTCTCCTTTCCATAAAAATTTTAATAACGTTTTCGGCAGGGGTGATAAAAAAGCAATTTTATGCTAAGAAATCAATAGGAAATTAAATCCAACGGATTTCTTGTAAAACCGATTTATCTTCCCCTGGCGTAATTACATTTTTAAACAGTCGGTTGAGGATCACGTAGAAGCAAAGAATAATAAATGTACTTTATTGTTAAAGTGACTTGTTATACACATTACATTAGGAAATAATTATTACCAAGGAATATCATTTTCATATCCAACGTCTATAAAATTATCATCGAAAATAAATTGAGAAATATTGTAACAAATAGAAGAGTTGAATCAGGCCAGCATGATACAATAAATCATATACAAGGCCTTAACCAAGGGAGAACCGATATCTTTAGGATTCATTGACATAAAAGAAAAAAGCATTTTAACTTGGTATCAGGAGAGGGAATATGGATAAGCCTTAAATGCAAGGCGGCAGATGTGAATAGATGTAATAGAAAAATACTGATTGACAGGAAAAAAGGTTAGACCATGTCGTTATCTAATAACGAAATTTTTAAAAACAGGAGTGGAACGAGACGAGAAGGTGCTCTGAGCCCATTGTTATTAATTTATGTATATTGATAAAGTCATAAAACAGAGCTTGAACAGAACAACCAAATACACACTAGAATATTGATAATTGACAACCAGTACAGATACAAGTATGTGTTTTTGCAAACGGTATTGTATTTGGGGCAAGGAAGTCCACGAATGATAATATGTATAGAGCTTACACATAACCTAATAGTGAATAAGGAAAAAACAAAGCTACTGGCTGTTTTCTACATAGGATGAAAACACAGGGGATAAAATTCAAGCTACTACAAGAACAATTATGGAATTTACAACGTCTTCTTAAGTCTTCAATCTGTAGAATTGAGATATTTAAGAAAAGAGGCTCTGACAATAAGAACAGACAAAATTAGGAATGAAGTAATTAGAGAAAAGCTAAGTCAATAAGACAGAAGCTATTGTTGGGGAAACGATTTTTTAATTTTTTATAGCCCAAAGATTTTTCTAAAAAAGAAGGAAGTCAGAGCTTTGCTTTTTACTCCCTTCACATTTGAAATTATTTTTGGAACTTCTTTTCATGTCGACATAATTAAAACTCTGCTAAAATATTAACCACTCCAGATATTAAATATAAGCTTTCTGGATAACAAATAATAATAATTAACAAAATGTTTGTCGTAATGTGGTTAGCGCCAGACGCGAATTATGATTATCTAAATTACTAAACTCTTGCCAAGTTGCATCATGTCCTAATAAATGCTAAAGTTAGGAAATGAATCCCCCTTGTAATATTTCATACTATACTTACTGTTGTATGGTAAATTAAAGAGAAAAGTTTAAATAAACCTATAGTCTTCCGCACGAGGCTAGCACTATGACGTACGAAGAGAATGGGAAAATAAAAACCATGAATATGGAGTTTTAAGCAGCGTGTCATAGATGTGCATAGAACTTTTCTGAATATAATTTTTTTTATTATGAATTTAGGTTTTGTTTAACGAACAAATAGAATTATTTGAGAATAAAATCAACTAAACGCAACCATTCGCTTGAGACGTCTCTAAATTTATAAACAAAAAAACAATTATTAAGCGTATAGTGTGTATATATATTCATCTTAAAAATCACATTTACAATGCTACGTTAGTGATGAACAAACAGCACATGCCTAGAATCCAAACGCATCTCAGGCCTGCGTTTGCGATTTTTTGGATATGTGGAACCTGTATCAATTAAATTTTACCTTTTTGGTCCAAAGCTCGCGATAGGTTACAAAACGATATATAGTGTACTGTATGTTGTACGGAAACCACAACTTGCTTTATGTGGCATGAAGGATTGTCAGACCGCGGGGCTGATTAGGTTCCTGTGTTATACACTTTTTAAGGAATTTGTCTTCAAATATAGATAATATTATGTTCTACTCAGGTTCCTGTCCTGGGTAAAATTAATAACATTATAGCAGCTGCTATTGAACAGAAATTTTTAGAAGTTGGTCATTCAAGACTAGAGTGTGATACAGATCATGCCAACATCGAGAGAGCTAAGAAGGGTTCTTCTGAAATGGAGACTAGGATTCCCCATGATTGGTTTCAGTTTGTTCAAACAGTACTTGGGAAGAAAAAATTTAAGGTCGTCGAAATGCACACAAAAGACTTCTTGCAATATTATTTTCTTTCAAAAAGCGTTTTTGTTAAATCGCTGCCACGATATTCTTACGCTTTTCGAAACAGTAAGGTCCAGGTGTAATTAAGGTGAAACATTTACATGATGAAAGTAAACCTTTTTATCGCTTTAACATAAAACAAGGAGGGAATAACGTCCCAGAACTAGTTTACAGTGGTCCTAAACCCATTAATCCTAAGAAGAAGGAAACCTATTGGACATACTGAAGTATATCGATAGTGTCTATCATCCATTTTATGAGAATTTGACAGTAATTGAAAACGCCGAAGATTTTGTTTAATTTTGTATACTAATAGTTTTTAAAATTATGTATGAGTTGTTTTTACAAACTAAATTTATAAAAGTGATAATATTGCTTTCCTTATTACATGATAATATATAATACTCTTGTTCCATATGGGCCTACTAGGGTTGTTATGTCAGAAATAAAGTTTTGACAAAAGTTGATGTCTTTCAAACTATTTTTTCTTCTTAATTATGTCAACACAATATTCAATATGAGTGTTGAATTGTTTTTAACGTAGCTTCGCATAACACGAATGTATTTACAACCCACTAACTCTTTTTACAAGTAAAGCCCATATGTATAGGTTGAGATTAACTCTAAAGTGGAGGTTATAGAAGGAATAAGAAGTATAATGCATTGTTAACCAGAGGTTACCTCCGACCCTAGGATTAGCCCTTAGCTCGTGGATTGGGTATGAGTTAACTCGCAATCTTGGGATAAAAAGGATAAAAATGGCATATTTTTAACATATGTTTGTTTTTAAAGCTATTTTATCATTTGTACCTATTGAATCTCAACTACTGCGTAATTAAACAGGGTATTCCGAAATGAGGTGGCCAAAGGAAAACAGTGGAAACTGCATCGGAAAATAATACCAATTTGTTTAATAACCGAGTATCGGAAATTGCCCCCTAAGGGAGCTACAACCATAGCCCTAATAGGGAACCCATGAAGATGGTATTTTTCAGATTATTCCCAAACAGTTTAACATAGAAACATGAATTTTTAATATTTTGGTAACTTTTATATGGTGAATCTCGATCTAAAATCAAAACCATCAAAATTTAATCATAGGCGTAACATTTGGGGGGATTGAGGAACAAAATCAAAAGTAACTTTTTTCTAAGTTGATGTTTTACATTTTTTTTTTCTGGAATTATGAAAGTTTAGGGCTTTCTGGCAAAAAAGGTACTCTTGATGTACTTCGCTCAGATGCAATATTTCTAAAAAAAAAGTCATTAACGATGACATTGTTTAGCAAACACGGATAAAATTAAAATTATGAATTTTTTTAAAGCTAACAACAACACTCATTTACTTGAGTAAATTTTCAAATAAATTTCCATTTTGTTGAATACACAGTCTGGACCATTTCCTAATATTTTGAGTAGTCCAGAGAATTTCGTACCGGTTTTCTTTAATTCGATTTCCAACTGCATGAATTAGTCTTAAAAGCTCTTCTGGGCTATCTACTTCTGTGGCATAAATAATATTGCACATATTGCCCCACAGATAATAATCTAAAGGATTTAGATTAGGCGATCGAGCTGGCCAGTTTACTGAAGCACCTCTACCTATCCACCTATTGGAAAAAATTTTCATTTCGCCAGTTTCTCACAAGCTGGCCAAAGTGGGCTGGCGCCCCATCGTGCTGGAAGAACATTTCTAACCGAGTACGTATAGCAACATCCTCTAGCAATTCTACCAGCTCATTTAGAAAGAAACTTAAATAATGATTAATCCGACCATAAAACTTTTCTCAACGTATTTTGGTGGTTGGAAATCCATTGGCAAAATTCTACGCGAGGTTGAAATCTTCGGCTCTTAAATCATGCCCTTTTTGATAATGAAACGGATGCGGATGGGGATATTGATAATATTTGCCAGCGGTCACAATGCTATTTGAGGATTTTCCTCAATTCTATTTAGCGCTCCCTCGAAATCATAATTTCCCATAGTCCCTGGGAACGCCTAAATGATCCACTTTCTACTAAATTTATATAGACACGGCTAAATACTATTTGATGTGGCAGTCTTCTTCTCGGAAACCGACTTTGGTACTCACGTACAGCGGCACGTGCATTACCATTGCAATATCCGTAGATAAAATGAATATCAGCTAATTCGGTATTGAAGAAAGGCTTCATATTAAAAAAATTAACCACAATTATACCAGAGAATTTCAAATAAACTATCATAATAGATGTCAGGCTGGCAATAACAAACATCAATTTTGTTTCAAGGCCTACTACTAAGTTTTTAAGAAAATGTGATCGGTCCTTGGTAAACAGGGTTGTCGTTAAGGATTTTATTTTCAGAAATATTGCATCTGCGCGAAGTACATCAAGAGTACCTGTTTTTGCCAGAAAGCCCTAAACTTCCCTATAATTCCAGAAAAAAAATGAAAAACATTAACTTAGAGAAAAGTTACTTTTGTTTTTGTTGCTCAACCCTCCCAAATGCTAAGCCTATGATTATGACAGTTTTGATTTTAGATCCAGATTCGGCATATAAAAGTTACTAAAATACCAAAAATTCATGTTTCTATGTTCAACTTATTGGGAATAATCTGAAAAATACTATTTTCATTGGTTCCCCATTAGGGGGCCGTAGCTCCCTTAGGGGGCAATTTCCGATACTTGTTTAATAAACAAATTAGTATTATTTTCCGATGCCGATTCCACTGTTTTCCTTTGGCCGCCTAATTTCGGGATACCCTGTATATTATATGAATATTTTCGATGTTGTAACTTATTTTCTCTCAGATGATGAAGAATATTTGGGGATTATTAACGTAGTTGCGAATGTGCGAAGACGTCGGGTTTTTAGGCATCGTATTGAGAAAATGGACTATTGGATAGATTTTGAATTCATTGTAAGGTTTAGAATATCAAAATCTTCTATAGATGCTACTTCAAGTGATTAGCCAACGCCTGCAAAGAGAAATGTGGTACCAAATCACCAAAGACGTTAATGTCTTCGCAACTTAAAAATAAAAAAATATTAAATAAAATGAAAGTTGCAAAGTTAGGTTACTTTTAAATGAAGTAAACACGACAATTATTGACAACGAAAATATGAAAACAGAAAGCAATTTTAATGTTCCCATCTCTCTGAAGTTAGCAGTTTTATGGATCCTATACAATTGCAACAAAAACCTTCTTTAGATTAACTTTAGGTTTCATTTGAGGGTAAATCTTCATATTAATTCTATAGTTAATTTCAACCTATACAATTGAGCCTAAATAGTATAAGAAAAACAAATTATTTAAGTGAATAAAATTTTTAACATTTTTTCTTGAGAAAATATAATATAGAAGTTACCTATCAGCTTTTTTTGGCAAATAACCACAGAAATATTCTCCCTGAATGCGGCTTGTGCCTTGAAATTAATCGAATGAGTTTTGATTTAAGCGTGTTTTCTGTACAAATTTCACTCATCCTAGCGAATTTTCTTTGATATGGGAAATTTTAGAAATAATATAGCATATGCTAAAATACTTTTATGACATATAAATATGTAGGTATACGGTGTATGTATAAAGTCTGGAAATGGCTTAATAACATCACAATTTATTGGCCGATTTAAACCAAATTTGGTACAGTTGTGTAAGAGGATCTGATGCACCGAATGACGATATTGGCGTTGTTGCCAGCTTTTTAGTTTGTCTGGAATTCGAACAAATTTAATATTTTTAAATATAACACTCTGTATATTTTTTCATTTATGGTTGTTACTTTAAATTTGTTACACTTTTGGTATAACATACTTTGTTCCTAATATCAGTAGTTTTCGAAATAACGACGTGTTTTGAAAATATCAACAAGTTGTGTTTTATTTATTAATAAATAAAACGCCAGTTCAGTTTTGATGTCAAGTCATAAAAGCTGTAATTTTTACATGCAAAAATGTCTTTGACTGAAAGTAAAAGAATTACAATTCTTATGATGAGGGGATATGGCGATAGGGTCAGGTCTAATAAAAAGGTTAAAAATATATTTAATGACGCATTTCCCAACCGAAATCCAATTTCAAAAGCAACTGTTGTAATAACTGTCCGACGGTTCGAAGAAACTGGAAATTGTAAAAATAGGCGACGATCAGGACAACCAGCAGTAGTAGATGAAGAGAAAAGTTTAGAAATTTTACAACATGTTGTTGAACCCCTTGTTTCCTCATTGAGAAAAATTTCTCAAGTAAGTGACGTCTGCTTCAAATCCGCCCATAATGTTTTAATAATACATAAATATCACCCTTTCAAAATACATGTAGTTCAAGAGTTATCACAAGATGATTATGAGCGAAGAATTGAATTTTGTGATATCATGAGGTCAAGGCTTTACCAAATTAACCAGTTTTTAAAATTTATAGTATTTTCGGACGAAGCAACATGTATGTAAAATGGTAAAGTCAACAGACACAATTGCAGGTTTTGGGCAAACGAAAATCCCCACTGGATAAGAGAAGGTCATACACAACGCCCTCGATAATTGAATGTGTGGGCTGGGCTTCTGGGTAACCACAAAATCGATCCATTTTTTATTGATAGAAATTTGACATCACAACTTTACCTTGAGCTCTTGGAAACGCAAGTAGTGCCTACTATACGAAATGTGATGGGTCAAAATTATGCAAGTACATTCTTCCAACAGGACGGAGCTCCTCCCCACTTTGGTCAGAACGTGCGCGAATTTTCCAAATAGGTGGATCGGTAGTGGGGGTACAATCGACTGGCCACCTAGGTCCCCTGATTTGTCGCCTAACGTCTACTTTTTATGGGGACACTTGAAGAACAGAGTTTGTACCACAAAACCTCAAGTTTTGGTCGATTTGCAGCATCGAACTTTGGACGAATTTGAATTAATAATGAGAAGAAATTATTTACAACACAACTGAAAAATTTTGTTTTCAATTAGCACACTGTCAAGCTGTACAGGGAAAACAGTTTGAACATTTAATATAAAAAATATATTTTTTCTAAATTGTACACGTTATTTCGAAAACTACTGATATTAGGAACAAAGTATGTTATACCAAAAGTGTAACAAATTTAAAGTAAAAACTATAAATCGAAAAAAATATACAGGGTTTTACGTTTAAAAATATAAAATTCGTTCAAATTCCAGACAAACTAAAAGGCTGGCAAGAGCGCCAATATCGTTATTCGGTGCGTCAGACCCTCTTACACAACTGTACTAAATTTGGTTTAAATCGGCCAATAAATTGTGATGTTATTAAGCCGTTTCCAGACTTTATACACACCTTGTATATGTAAGAACTTTGTTCTCTAGCCACTTCCTAAGACCTTATACAATAAGAATTTACCCAGTCATGCTAAAACAGCTCTTCTTGTATTTTCACTAACACTGTTAGTACTAAAATACTAACTCAGATTGCAGAAACTACCGGAAAAGAAAGGAATGAATCTTTATTGCCAATGATAGGATGCTACACTGCTGCCACCTGTAGACCGGTTTCAAACTCTTTGTGTAGCATCCTATCATTGACAATAAAGGTTCATTCAGTCAAACTGCGCCAAATTTTGCTATTTAATTCAGCGCTCGTTGGGGCATGTAGCCCAGAGAATAACTGTTTTAGCATAATTTGATTAATCCTTTATTAAAGTCTGTGCGTTTTAAGAAGTCCGCTAAGCCATAAAACCTCTTGAGCATTATGTCGGTGGCTCTCAAACAATAAATTATATTGAAGGTAATTTTGGATGTTGATGAATTACATTTTCTAAATAAAACAATTTAAAGTAAATAAAAAATTAGTTTAGGTAAAGAAAAATAATATTTTTTTAGCTTTTGTAGTATTCAGACAAATTAGTTTTACGAATTCTTTTTTATAAAGTTTTGGTTCTAAAAAGAACCGATTTTGTAGTCTTGCGACAGAACGTACCTACTTGTAGATAGGTACTACTAAAAGTAGTCTTCCTCTGCATTTGAAATTTCACCCATGCTTTCAGACTCATCAGAATCAACATCATCGTCATCATCATCATCATTCGTAATAATTAACGGTCTTACTTCGTCTATAACCTGTTCTGTCTCAAAAGATTCAAAAATAATTTTTTCTGTGGGTTCAATGCATTTCCGCCATTCTTCTTTGCCCGCTTGGCTAAGCACCTCCTCCCATAACTTTATAACGCTAGGCTTACCGATATTTTTACAGGCATGTTTGTCATAATCGTTCTTGCTAATACCCCATACCAATTCAATTGCGTTGTAATGACAATGGTAGGGCGGCAATCTCAAAACTTGATGTCCATATTTGAGGGCTAATTCGTCAACAACATACTTTTTTTTAAATGACTGCTCTTTACACTTGCTTAAAAGTTCACTTTTCAAATATAAATTTTCATGGTTTATGTTTTTCTTTGACAACCACTCTTTTATTTCTTCCTTTTTCCAGCTGCTTGTAGGGAATTTCTCTTCGAGTCTCGTATGGTAAGAGGCATTGTCTAAAACAATTAAGGAAGGTTTTTCTAAACTTTTTAAAAGTTTTTCCTCGAACCAATGCTCAAAAATTTCAGCATCCATATTGCCGTGATAATCATCAGTTTTTTTTGTTGATGAAAATATCAAACTGGCATTTAAAGCAAAACCTTTTTCATTACCAGCATGTAATATAATATACCTTTTTCCATTACTTGCACGGGTACTTGAATAACAATGCTTTGAGTCATCCTGCCAAGACGTTTTTGTTGAAGTTCCGTTTGCAAATACCCATGTTTCGTCAAGAAAAACAACTTGTCTTGACAATTCCGATTTTTTGTTGTTTAAATAATCCCTTAAAAATTGCCATCTTTCCGAAACAACATTGGACAGCTCGCAAAGCAGTTTTCTGTTGTTCGTTTTTTTATATTTGAAACCCATATGTTTTAAGATGATGGACAAACTGTTAGTTCCAATATCGCAAAGTTTTTTCTGCTTTATCTTTTCAAGAATAGCTTTGAGGGTAACATATTCTTTGGCTTTATACATATCATAAACAATAGTTCTAATAGAGAGTTTTATCCCTTGGGATAAATCCAAGGTTTTTGAATGGAGTCGAACCCTTTTATATGGTCTGTCCAAATCCTCTTCACTCTTTTTTCGAAGTCTTCTTAAGGTCTTCTCTGAAATGCCGCAAGCATCAGACGTTCGTTCGTTTTTGCACTGCCAAAACAGACTCTAACGGGCCCGAGTTATCTTTTTCTAAAGTAAAATAACGTTCCACTTGTAATACCAAACGGCGTTCACCTGGAGATAAATGCCTTCTAGGCGATGTGCCACCTGGCTGAACATTTTCCAGAACTTTGCTTAATAACTGATTTTAATTCACACACAATGAGAAACAAACTAAAAGTGAAAAGTATAACTACTTATTTAAAATAAAGTAGAACATACCATCCCGCACTTCAGCAAATTTTAATTATTTCTTGGAAAATAGTAATTATTATGAAGATTTAATTATAATAATTCCAAAATAATGTCATTATCGGAAAAATTTATACCTGACAAAATCTTTAACATATTTAGCCATGCCGCACTTGAGCAAATTTTAATTGGTTCTTGGAAAATAGCGATTATTATATAGATTTAACTATAATAATAGCAAAATAATTTAATAATCTATTTAATTATTATTTATGCTCAACGCGTAATTCTAAGATAATTTTGTTTTGAAACCTCTGATTTCGCCCAGTAATAGAATACAGTAAACCAGTGGGATGTTCGGTGTGATCAAGTATAGCGAAGGTGCGAAGATATTGTAACTTAACCGACTTACTGTTTTAAAAGCGATAACATCCCTTGGTGATTTAATCCGATATCGGACTTCTTAAAACGCACAGACTTTATATAAGGTCTCAGCAAGTGGCTAGAGAATAAAGTTCTCACAAATATACATATTTATATGTCATATTATGATTATCACTTGCCAGGGAGTATTATTTTGCTATTTAAAAT
This sequence comes from Polydrusus tereticollis, assembly GCA_963920685.1. Taxonomy (NCBI): domain Eukaryota; kingdom Metazoa; phylum Arthropoda; class Insecta; order Coleoptera; family Curculionidae; genus Polydrusus; species Polydrusus tereticollis. Next base: position 28,395,500 of record OY987332.1, on the reverse strand, counting down.
AATTTTTGTTGTTATCAATTATTCTTCATGCTCTTGGCAGATTTATTTTTTTTTGTTTTTTTGTCTTCTATTCGCTAATTTTCCAGCTTAAATTAAAATTTCTCAACTGGTAAAGTATTAGTAAAAATACTGTCAACATTTCTGCTTGATATGAGCATTCCTGCTGGCGTTAAAGCAAACATTAAGTAAAATGCCTATGTTATTAAGTTAACTTTTGGACCTTTAAAAATATATCTGTTCGAAAAAATAGCGACTTTAATTAAATTGTTCAAACACCTAATTGCAAAAATAATGTCTAATTAGTATCCATTCTGCAAGAAATCTTCTCAAATTTAGTAGCCACATTTAACCACAGACGAGCGAGTAAAAATGTAATTATGTTACAGAAAGAAGCCTGATGATACGAAAAGTCGTTAAATTGGAATTTCTTGTCGATCCTTTTCAAAGAAAATTACTTTTCCTGAGCCTAACATTAGAATGAAAATTAAACTCCTTTTATTTTCTTATTTATATTGATTTCAGTTCCGTAAACCCTAAAAAATCTTGAAATCATTACAGTAGAAATATACGAGGCTGAGATTTGTTAAGACCTGCTACCGAAAGAAATTCTGTCTTGAGGTAAAAAACAACCTTGAAAGACCGTGGTGACTTAAGAGTGTCTTCTTCAGATATTTTCGTAGCAGCTCAATGCAACGGTTATCGATCGCACCTTGTCCAACGTCCATTTAAGTAATTTCAATATCGTGCAACTGAAATGTTCTTGTCTAGTGAGGGGTAATTAGTACAGACATGAAGACACAGTTGACAACAAAAACTTGTAAACAGACATAAAGTTCTTGTTTTAGTGAAAACACCACCATGTACGCTCTACTATGCAGACGATCAGTTTATTATTGCTCAGAAGAAGGAAGGCTTGGAATTTGTGACCAGAAGTTTATGCAAGGAATATATAGTTTACAAACGAAATACCCTTGCATCGGAAACGACAGAAATGATCTTAACATACTCTCCACGGTCTCAAATTATATTCCTTACAGAATTTATGGTGCAATTCTGTATCTTAGCTCTATAACGCTGTATAGTACTTCGCTATAACGTTATAGCTCGATGTAAAAACCAAAATTATAGTGGCCTTCAAACTTCCTATTCTGTGACGTCAGATGTAACTTGTCAAGATACATTTGATTACTTGTCTTGAAGCTAACTTCGTAACCAATGTGTATTGTTGTTGGTTATGGAAAAACTTATTGACAATAACTCGTAATAAGCGTCGTTTTTTGAATTTGTGCGATTTTCAATGGATAATCTGAAAGAAAATGATCCAAATGTGGAAATAAATGAAGCAGTTAGTAGAACTACCTTCGAAAAAGTCGGCTTCTAGAAATACAATTAAAATATATTTCTGGCATATTTCGAAGAGAAATTTAAGGTATGGAAGTCTTCGTCCCTTTGGTCTCACTACTCAGTTATTGAAGCCATGTTGAAATTAAATTGTAATATAGATATTACTAAGTCTTATACACTTATCGCTATTTTGAAGCAGTAGGAAGAAGGCTATTAACCTAAAAAGTCTATGATTTTGACGAGAGACCAAATTGAGTAATTCATGAGAAATTCATAAGATGATGAAAATAGCCACTATATTGGATATAATTCGTGCTCGTCGCAGAGCAGTGCTATGCCATTTGTCAATCAAGAACACCAAGGATTCGGATACTACATTAGTGGTGAACATTCCAGATATAAGAACTAAGGTACAGCAAACTTTCACTGTAGCTCAATTTGTACAGAAAATACAGACCCTTTTGGCCAGCAGATATCGGACATCGAGTTTTTACCAAACGTAGAATCTTACATAGATTTAGTTATTATTATTATTATCTAATAATAATATCTAAATCTGATACGTATAAATGGAAAGTTAAGTATGATTTTATTCTTAAATTTATATCTAATAATCTCCCAATGAGTATACATATTCCTGAATTCCTAAAATCCCCAAATTTCTGATGTCATTTAACATTGTCAATGTCTGCCAAGTTGGCATTGGAAATAAAAGTTCAATTTAAACTAAAGGGAACACTAAGTTGCATTTATAAACTCAGTTGATGCATAGTTCGATCGGTTTGAAAAGTTCCCGGGTAGTTCGAAATAACCAATTTTTAAGTTTGGAGTTCAGATAGTTCGTTCCGACCAATGAAGACGCTATTTTAAAGTCATGTGGTTCGTTGTTTACGTCGTCATTCCGCCATTTGTATTTTCTTCTTGTTGTAAGGTTAGTTTTTGTTCTGTACCGGAAAATTGGAAAAGAAAAAATGGATAGTATGGAGAGTGATGGCACTAATTTGCTGTTACTCGACTTTATTTAAAATTATGAAATATTTTAATTCATTCTATTTGACACAAACTTCAATCAATCAACAACTTTCGAACCTCGCCACTGACTTTATAAATACCGTACTCTTAACCTCGCCAACTTTTCGAGTTTATAAATCCAGCTTAAGAGTTGTAGAAAAAGTACAGTACGTATTGCTTATTACGCACCTATGTAATTACCAAGTGTTCCATTCGTGCGTAATATGCTTTTTACAACACTTAATACGTAATATACTATTACACAACCATGTTCACGGAATTTTTTGATAATTTTGCTAACTATCGAGAAATAAAAATAAAAACAATTTTATTGCATATGCATTAAGAAACAAAACCATAAATTATCAATACGTTGTATTTTTTGTTGTTTAAAAGCAAAGTTAAAACATTAAAGCATAATAAAATGAAATAAAAAGATGTTTTAAATTTTATGAAAGAACTGATGAGAAATTATACAAAATTATTAATGAAAATTAGAACAATACTAAAAACTAACTAATGGGGTCGAATGAGTTGTTCAAAATTATTGCCGTTTTCATACACACACATAGCAAATCGATATAATAATTCGGTTTTGCAAACTCTCAATAGTGTATTTCGATTAATAGCGGCTATAGCAGCATAAATTTTGTTGTACAGGTCAGCCATGTCTTCTATTGGTTCTTTGTAGATTTCATTTTGTAAGTAGCCCCATAAATAAAAGTTCATCGGCGTGAGATCAGGGGACCTTGCTGGCCATCTGAGATCCCCATTTGTGCTGATCACTTTTCCTAGAAACGTCACATTTAAATGATTCATAACGATATTGCTATTGTGTGCTGGGGCACCGTGTTGATGAAACCACATAGTATTTACGTCAATTCCTACATTTTGTAACAGCAAAGGGAGATCGTCTTGCAGAAATTGTAAATAACGAACTGAAGTTAAATGTTCATGGTACAAATAGGGCCCGATTATGTAACCATTTACAATACCACACCAAACATTTACCCCAAATCGTGTTTAAAATTTAGTCTGTCGCATCCAGTTAGGATCTTCCCGGGATCAGTAGCGACAATTATGTCTGTTAATTACTCCATTATTGTGAAACCGGGATTCCTCACTCCACATAATTTGGTTTAATTAATTTGGATTTTCTTCAAAGAGAATATGAAAATGTGCCAGAAAGTTTAATCTGCGCTGGTAATCTTCTGGTTGTAGATGATGGACTAAATAAATCTTGTATGGATAAAACCAATTTCCTTTTAGGATTCTGCGAAACGAACTTACTGTAATATTAGTTTCATCTTTTAATTTTTGTAGTGACGTTTGTAGGCTATTTTCTACTGTTTGTAGGACTATAGCTACATTTTCGTCATTCGTAACCCTCTTCCTTCTTGGAACCTTTCCCTTTTAAAAGCTACCATATGTAGCTAAGTTGGTACACAAAGCTACAAAAGATTTGCGATAGGGCGTTGGTCTATCTGGAAAACGAGCTCGATAGCAGCGCACAGCTTCTGAAGCATTTTGATGGCATTCTCCATAAACTAAAACCATGTTCAATTTTTCTTAATTTGTATGGTGAACCATTTTTATTTTAAAAATGTAGAAATTGCAAATTCTGACACTGACATTGAGTGTTAATAATGTTAATTATTTAATGATTTTTGTTTTCCAGAGATATGCATTTTTATTTTTCGAAAACCAAGATATGAAAACAATTTAACAAAGGATATTTTTGTTGCTTAATCCGAAAAAAATATAAAAATTACCAAAAACTCAGTGGCGTCTTATTTTTTGCCAATATTATTTATTAAGGCGTCCCCTGAGACGTCACTGGACGTAATAATTTAGCGCTACACAAGCGTTTTATCACTAAAATTATCATTACCAAAATTAAATTAAAATCTGCTAAAGGATATTAAAAATATTTATAATTGAAATACTCGTTAAAATTATTTTAATAAAAAACTTAACCCCAAATATCTCCGTTCATGTTGGATTTATCAAAAATTTTTATGAAACATAATTTAATCAAAAATTAATTATCTTTAAGAACCACAACATTTAAAAGTTCCTGTCATCGAAAAAATCCTTTGCACCATGGCGCCACCTACATCTTGTATTATTTAAACACATTTTTTACACAGTTGTGAAGCCAATCATAAAGGCTAAAAACTGGCGTTTACAGAATTTACATGTCACTTATAGTTTTCGAATAATTGGCCTGGGAGATTTTATTGAAACACCCTGTATATATTATAATTGCTCGTCTCCGCTCTGGATATGTTAAAACGATCTCCCCAGTCAAACATTATAAGAATTTCGATTTTTCCTCGCTGTGAATAAGATAGAAGTAATTCTTCTACAGTATGTTGAAAGTTGACACAGTTGTCACTGTTGACAACGAACATAGCCCCCTACATTTCCAAGCCGTGAAGTAAGAAAGGCAACGTCGCAAATCCTGTCAGAGGTAGACCGATTTTTAATAAGTAACTAACGCAACTTCCGTGCAGATTCGCCCGTTTAGGCGATAAAAATTACGGTTTATTTCAAATCATTTATTGAACTTTTTGCATTTTACTTTAGTATAGATATGTCTAATAAGTAACAAGAATATAATAATATAATATATATATATACAGGGTTGGGCAAATGTTCCGGAACGGCTTAATTACAAGCGAACGAAAAGTGATATCGAATCGAGGTTTTGGGCAATCTATAGGACAAAAATTTTACTATTTGACTGGTATACCATATGTCAGTAATGTCACCAACTGTCAAGTGTCGACGATATTTTTTTATTTTTTTAAATGGAACACCCTGTATATTATCAGATATTCTAGATCTTCAATAAATTACAAATATTTTTCATATAGCATACCATATGATTAAATTCAACTGTTTCGGAAATACGGGCAAATGAATGTAGTACATTTTATTTAAACAAAACCAAGGTAATAACTTTAAAACACAATAATATAAAATAATGGTTATTTAATTAAATGTTCAAAATGTCGTCCTTCAGCCACCTGACAGTGTCCAATCCTGTCGGAAAATTCAGAACGCACGTTTTGCAAATGTTCACGAGAAATAACATGCACAGCATCTAAAATTCTGTTTTGAAGATCCTCCAAAGTCTTAGGTTGTGTACGATATACGACAGTCTTTAAATGACCCCAGAGGTAGAAATCTAGAGGTGTTAAATCTGGAGATCTAGGAGGCCATTCAATGGACCCTCTCCTACCTATCCACCTTCCAGGAAAAGTTTGATCTAAATAATTTCTGACATGTATACCAAAATGAGCTGGCGCCCCATCTTGCTGAAACCAAATGTCATTCGCTAGTATTTGATCGTTAACCTGATCATGATATAAATTAATCAAATTTGGTATAATTCTATTTCGAAGCAGATCTAAGTAGTAAATAGATGTCAAGTTTCCATCAATTAAGAAAGGCCCAATAATATGGTTTCCAATTATACCTGCCCACACATTTAATTTTTGGGGGTGTTGCGTACGGTGCTCAATCATCCAATGGGGATTATGGTCTGACCAGTATCGACAGTTGTGCCTATTGACGAAACCATTAAGACAGAATGTAGCCTCGTCAGAAAATAAAATACGACTTACAAAGTTAGGTTGTAGGTCTATGTAGTCCATTATTTCTTGACAAAATTGCATACGCCTATCAGGATCGTCCTCTGATAGTTCTTGAAGCAAGCTGACTTTATAAGGAAACATTTTATTTTTTTTGAGGATTCTTCTAATTGATTTTTCGCTGTTTTCATGTGCAAGAGCAAGCTTTGGAACTGACGTCTGTGGTTCTTCTTGCAGGGCAAGCAAAACATCCAGGGATTTCTCGTCATTTGTAGCAGTTTTCGGACGACCTGTTTTTGGCAAGTTTTTTACCGTACCCGTATGCTCAAAGTTATGGAATATTCTATTAGCAGTTGATTTAGAAATGGGATCTCGAACAGGAAAACTTTGATTGAAAAGGTCGGTTGCTTCTTGAAAAGATCTCCGTCTATCCCCATATCCTATCATCATAAGCAAAGTAATCCGTTCTTGTTCAGTTAGCTGAACCATAGTTTTATCAGTTATATCAGAGGTTTAGTCGATAAATAAAAAACTCGCACAACTCACTTAATACAAATAAATAAAAATTAAATAGGAAATGTGTCAGAGTGACACTTGGGAGTCATGGAAACTAAGACTTTTATTTGGAATGTCATAATAAAAGAAATATGTTGCTTGATTTTTAAACAAAATGTAATATGGGCTTTCTAGATTCATTTGCCCGTATTTCCGAAACAGTTGAATTTAATCATATGGTATGCTATATGAAAAATATTTGTAATTTATTGAAGATCTAGAATATCTGATAATATACAGGGTGTTCCATTTAAAAAAATAAAAAAATATCGTCGACACTTGACAGTTGGTGACATTACTGACATATGGTATACCAGTCAAATAGTAAAATTTTTGTCCTATAGATTGCCCAAAACCCCGATTCGATATCACTTTTCGTTCGCTTGTAATTAAGCCGTTCCGGAACATTTGCCCAACCCTGTATATATATGTATAATATAATAATAGGAAATTTAGATTAAATTAGTGATTTTAAAACCTATTTTAAAGTGGAAAGCTTTCTTTTTTTTGATGATGTATTTTGGTGTTGAAGGTCTTTTTTGTTTTTTGTGCAATTGTTTAGTAATATATTGCTAAGAGTAAGTGCCACTTTATAAAACATTTTTCGATAGCTTTCTCCACAGGGACGTGTCTCATTAAGCGGTGTCAGAAAGCTACCACTTTCTAAACTAGCCAAACCGGGTTTAGCTAAAAGAACTTGGTGATTTTGCCGATTCAAAAATTTAAGCTTAAGTTCTTTAGTAGCTATAATAAACTGAAAAGCTGCAAATATATGAAAGTACATAATATTTACTTCATTGGTAGCAAGACATTAACCCCCCCTTTGCAAAGCATTAAAATATTCATCCCCCACATTTTAACCTATGACTCGAACAATAAGGTTTTCAAAGTTGAAAAAATAGTCCATACTTTCAGTGGAGTCAATGTAATATAAATAAAACAATGCAATCTTCCTCCACAGTTTAATTAATAAACTGTGGAGGAAGACTGCATTGTTTTATTTATAATAAGGTTTTTGCAATCCATTCATTTTAGTTTCCTATTTTTGTATATTTTAAGATAATCCGATTGAAATATGTAAGGAAACTCTAATACTTCTGTACTTTTAATATCATGCTTAACAGAGTATTTGATTTTAACACTGTAAAATTTTTAACCCTGACTCTACAATACTTTCAAGTCTAATTTTTTTTTTCTGATTCGAGAATCTGTTTAAATGATACATGACAGTTACAACCAGAAAGGTTCCTATATCGGCAAAATCTTTTTTCAAGGGTATCTGCTCGGGTATCTGTTTGAAATGTACCAGCTAAAATGTATTTTATTTCAAAATGGATAAATGAGTATTCTATAATTTATATTAGAACTGTGGGACTGGTACCTACTACGTTTAATAGCATCATAAGTGTCCCCAGTTAAACTCACCCCCTCTGGATCGTTATGCCACATATCAAGCCAAGTCACAAATTTCTTTAGCTAGTTTACCTTCAAATCATTTTTTAAATAATATATTGGAGTTGTTCAATCGTCCCTTTTTTAAACCTTGCCGTACGCAAATTAAAACATTTTGCCAGTTAAACAAACATTGGAACTAACCTTAAGATTTTCCTATAATAATAACATTGATAACTAAAACTCGGGAAAATAACGAACAACGTATGCGTCAAGACTTGTCGATGCACTTCACAATCACAAGCACAAGAGCACAAACAAAAATAGCGAATCATCGGTCTACCTGCAACGTTGCCAGACTTTGTCCTTCATAGCTTGGAAGTAAAGGAAGCTGTGCAACGAATCAATATGACAATCTAAATCCTACTAGATTTTTATTACATTTCACGTTGAATCATGGATTTTCTCTAAATTTAAAAATGTCAATTTTTAACTGGCAATATTTTAAAAGCAGTTGAATTTCGGTATACAACATCCTACATGAAATATGCTTAGAATTTTTTGTAGAGTCCAAAATAGCAATAACATACAGGGTATTCTATTTTAAAAAATTAAGTTACCATCCGCCCAGTTCTCTTGAAGCACCCTGTATAATTTTCAGAAGTCTTACAAGATGCAGGAATATAAAATAAAATCGACGTGTCCGAGCGTTCTTCACTCTGGTGCTTCGCTTACCTAAAAAAGATACTTTTCCAGATGTTATGTCCTCACTGTATAAAATCATAATACATTGGAGCAGCAACAATTTTTTTAACTGGATGACGTATATAAATCACTCGTCCCTCCTTGATCTATAAAGTACAAGGGTCCACATTGTGATGTTAATTTAGAAGGGTTACTAAGTTATTTTAATAATTGCCTGCGTTATGTTCCAAGTTTATGATGCCAAGTGTTACCGTTGGTCACAGTTAGAGCCAATAATTCATCCCTTGTGTTTCCTCAAACACGCTAGTTTGAAAAGTAATAATAACGGTTGCCTCTAACATAGGCTCGCAGGCAGTAGCGGCTCACACGCTTTTAGATCTTTGTTATGACACCAATGGTGCTATTCTATAACTCATTTTGTGAATATTTAAGCGACAGTTTTATATCAAATACAAAATATTGCTATTCTGTGCCTCAAAAACCACTGTAAATATTGCTTACATCTACTAATATAAATTTTTAGATCCGATTTCAGAGACGTAAAGTCACACACATTGGAACGGCAAGGGGGAACTGATTTCTCAAAGAATTCTAAACAACTTTGACATCTGATACTTAATGTCTAAATCTAGCCATGCTTTTGACATTTGTACTCGAGATTGAGAATTTATTAAAACATATTGTAATGTAAACTGATTTAATTTTCAGTTTTTTGGGTTTTTGTGATTAGAGTTGTAAAATATTATTAATCCTCGTTTTCCTTAAAATTATTCGATTTGGAAGCATTTATTTACTTGAATATCTACTGCTAACATTTTAAAATGGCCTTCAGTAGATGTGCCGACAGTCCTTATTTCATTCTTAGTTTATTTGCTGTATAAATGGTAACTAAGCTCGGTTAGACTGGAGATCCGAATAAAAGTTGAAGCCAACAGACTAAATGAAATCATTAAACAGCGACTAGGTGAACGTAAATCCTCTTTCTGGGAAAGCAGGATAAGGAATCTCAATATAGGAGAAGGTAGCATTTACAAAATTACGAGGGTCCTGACGAGGGGCTCCAAGAAACCGGGGTCATTCGTCAGAACCCAGAGGGCAATGAGATAATAACAAATTGCAGGCAAAAGGTTCAACTGCTCGCGGAAAGGCTCTGCGAATAGTTCAGTGAAAACCTATCCGCCGACCCAGAGAGAGATGAAAGGGTCTCCAGGACGGTACAGATATATCATGGTATGAATCATCCTGCTCAAAACGTCTCAAACGTTACAGCAGATGAGGTAAAAGGTATTATTGCAAACTTAAATGTAAAGAAGGCCCCGGGATTCGATGGTATTAAAAATGCTGCATTGCGTAATCTGCCAAACAACATCATCAGGGATATAGTAAACTTTCACAGGTTATAATCCGTGTGTAAAAAAAGATCCTAAAACAAAACGAATAGGTGGTTATAGGCCAATAAGTTTATTGTCATGTCTAGCGAAAATTATAGAAAAAATATTACTCAGTTGTCTGGTTGACTTTCTCATCGAGCGTAGTGTTCTTCCCAATGAGCAACTTGGCTTTAAGAGAGAACACTATACATACAGTGAGGCAGACGACGAGACTGGCGACCAGAATTTTGGAAGGACTCAATAGAAGAGCACACACGGGAGCTGTTTTTTTCTTGTCTTTGATGAGAGACTAAATTGGAGAAAGAACTCTTAATTGAGAAAAAAAGAAAAACTGCGAATCAGCTTAATTCTATATACGGTTTGTTAAATAAAAGGAGCAAGATAGGTTATAGAACTTAAGTTTCAGTATTCTGTCTTATGGAGTACCAACAACAAGCAAATGGTGCACCATAAGCAGGACAGAACATTACAAGTTCCAGGTGCTACAAAATAGAGCGTTAAAAATAATTGCTGACGCTCCGAGATATACTGTAAATAGAGTAGGACACAGAGACTTTAAAATACCGACATTGATGGAATTTTATGACAAAATATTAGCGGATTACTGCAAACGTACGGACGTATCCAAAAACCCACTAATTACAAGTTCACATATTCAATCACCACCGAATTCCATCTACAAGTTCCTCAAGAATTGATTGCCTCCAGCACACAGCAACACCCTGTATATTATCAGATATTCTAGATCTTCAATAAATTACAAATATTTTTCATATAGCATACCATATGATTAAATTCAACTGTTTCGGAAATACGGGCAAATGAATCTAGAAAGCCCATATTACATTTTGTTTAAAAATCAAGCAACATATTTCTTTTATTATGACATTCCAAATAAAAGTCTTAGTTTCCATGACTCCCAAGTGTCACTCTGACACATTTCCTATTTAATTTTTATTTATTTGTATTAAGTGAGTTGTGCGAGTTTTTTATTTATCGACTAAACCTCTGATATAACTGATAAAACTATGGTTCAGCTAACTGAACAAGAACGGATTACTCTGCTTATGATGATAGGATATGGGGATAGACGGAGATCTTTTCAAGAAGCAACCGACCTTTTCAATCAAAGTTTTCCTGTTCGAGATCCCATTTCTAAATCAACTGCTAATAGAATATTCCATAACTTTGAGCATACGGGTACGGTAAAAAACTTGCCAAAAACAGGTCGTCCGAAAACTGCTACAAATGACGAGAAATCCCTGGATGTTTTGCTTGCCCTGCAAGAAGAACCACAGACGTCAGTTCCAAAGCTTGCTCTTGCACATGAAAACAGCGAAAAATCAATTAGAAGAATCCTCAAAAAAAATAAAATGTTTCCTTATAAAGTCAGCTTGCTTCAAGAACTATCAGAGGACGATCCTGATAGGCGTATGCAATTTTGTCAAGAAATAATGGACTACATAGACCTACAACCTAACTTTGTAAGTCGTATTTTATTTTCTGACGAGGCTACATTCTGTCTTAATGGTTTCGTCAATAGGCACAACTGTCGATACTGGTCAGACCATAATCCCCATTGGATGATTGAGCACCGTACGCAACACCCCCAAAAATTAAATGTGTGGGCAGGTATAATTGGAAACCATATTATTGGGCCTTTCTTCCTTGATGGAAACTTGACATCTATTTACTACTTAGATCTGCTTCGAAATAGAATTATACCAAATTTGATTAATTTATATCATGATCAGGTTAACGATCAAATACTAGCGAATGACATTTGGTTTCAGCAAGATGGGGCGCCAGCTCATTTTGGTATACATGTCAGAAATTATTTAGATCAAACTTTTCCTGGAAGGTGGATAGGTAGGAGAGGGTCCATTGAATGGCCTCCTAGATCTCCAGATTTAACACCTCTAGATTTCTACCTCTGGGGTCATTTAAAGACTGTCGTATATCGTACACAACCTAAGACTTTGGAGGATCTTCAAAACAGAATTTTAGATGCTGTGCATGTTATTTCTCGTGAACATTTGCAAAACGTGCGTTCTGAATTTTCCGACAGGATTGGACACTGTCAGGTGGCTGAAGGACGACATTTTGAACATTTAATTAAATAACCATTATTTTATATTATTGTGTTTTAAAGTTATTACCTTGGTTTTGTTTAAATAAAATGTACTACATTCATTTGCCCGTATTTCCGAAACAGTTGAATTTAATCATATGGTATGCTATATGAAAAATATTTGTAATTTATTGAAGATCTAGAATATCTGATAATATACAGGGTGTTCCATTTAAAAAAATAAAAAAATATCGTCGACACTTGACAGTTGGTGACATTACTGACATATGGTATACCAGTCAAATAGTAAAATTTTTGTCCTATAGATTGCCCAAAACCCCGATTCGATATCACTTTTCGTTCGCTTGTAATTAAGCCGTTCCGGAACATTTGCCCAACCCTGTATATAACAAATGTTGCTATTTTCGATGACAGAGCACTGTGTAGCGCATTTCAATAAATATGTAATGTAAATTGTTTTCAAAAAATAAAAACCAAACTTCCATATTACGAAAATTTTAAGCAAAGCAAAGTTTATTCTCCAGAGGAAACAAAAAACTGTTTCGGAATCAGTTTCACCTGAATGGCCCTAAAAAAGTTTTGTATTAATATTTTAGGATCTGAATGGTTTAAGTTTCTTTATGCCTTTTCTGAAGCAGTTATATTTTTGCGTATTATGTCTTGGTTCAAATAGCTTATTAAATATCGAGAAGTTATGTTCACGACTGGTTTGCAAAGAATAAAGCAATACTACAATTTCAGAGAAAGATGTAGTTTGCTAATTTTAGCCAGTAATCTCGAAGTATAATTTTTAAGGAAACAAGAATGTTTAACATCAATAGCGACTGGTTTTAAACAACTCACAGCTAGGTAAGGCGCACTTAATGTGCCATAAGTGAGTAAGAGTGTTAAGTGTCATAATTATTGACATAGGATCATTAGAATTATTTCTAAGGATTTTTTTTTAAATGTCTGTCGTCAGGATGAACAAGAGTATATCGATGGGCCCGCGAATCTTATAACTCTGAAGTCAATTTGTCGCGCTGTTAACCCTGGCGGAAAAGTTAGAAGTGCGAAAATTCTGAATTAAAATTAATATTTTTTGGAAGAAAAAAAGTTATTTGGCATTGACAAGTCGAAAAATAGCGTCAGTGACAACATTTTCATTGAAGGAAAAGTAACTATGATTAAGTGGTATTATATAGAAATCAGTTTAAGAGCAGTGTCTTAAATATTGTCAGTTCAATTCTCTAAAAAGCCTGTCCCTTCCATTTCATTAATTAAACTTATCATTCGTAAACTTGAGTCCAAAGCCACTGTAATAAATAACTGTAAGTGCCAAACATAAAATGTCAATAGAGCTGAAGAAAGGGCTAATAGAGATCTTAATATTTTACTGCACGTGGAGGACAATAAAATGATTAGCACGAAGATTCTTGGGCAGGCCGTAGGAAAACATCAAACCACAGTTAGTAGTGATACGTACAAGTATGAAAAACATCAAGAGCTACGGCAAGGTGATGAAGAACAGATAATGGTATTCTGTTTTGGGGTAATGGAAAGAGCGAATAATAGTAGGGACTTTTTGAGAAATCTTTGTTTTACCGATGAATGTACATTCACCCTCAACAACGAACCAAATGTATCAAACTGCCGTTATTGGAGCCAAGAAAATAAACATCGTCTTGTTCATACTCGGACGCAATATCCACAAAAAATAAATGTTTGGGCGGGAATTGTAGGACATCACATCATTGGACCATTTTTTATGAAAGGCAACCTTACAGCAGTTACCTATTTGGACTTACTACAAAATCGAGTTGAATCCGCACTAGAAGAAGTTTTACGCGAAATTCAGGAGATCTGGTATCAAATGGATGGTTGTCATGCCCATAATTATCTTATGGTTAGAGAATACTTGTAAAATATTTTTAACGGAAATATTATTGGCCCACGGCATCTAATGCTTTAGCCAGGTCTCCTGACCTTTCGCCAAACGACTTCTTTTTGTGGGGTCACTTAAAAAATTTTACTTATAAGGATGTAAAATTTGAATATCCAGACCAGCTGAAAAATTGTATCTCGTTAGAAGTGACAGAATTTCTCAATACCAACTCAGTAATTTTAGAAATGAATTTTATGATCCGTTAGGATTTTGTTTAGATGTTAATAAAGGGTTGTTTCAACATTTAATTAATTAATGTTTTTGTGAAAATCTGTAGTCTCAGGTAAGTTATGTTAAATTAAAGGCTAAGTAATTGAAACATAATGGTGTCTTTTATTTTGGATGTATGATTGCCGGATTGGTGAAATGAAAATGGGTTTTAATTTGAAATAATCTTTATTCGTTATGTCCAGCTTTACGTCAACAGCGTCAATTCAAACTTGGCACATGGGTTTATTATATCCGCCTCTTCAAAAAATTATAATACAATATTTCTCTAGAATGTAGAGGGGAGCCAATATGTAGCCACCTCAAAATATACATGAGATTTTCTATGTTCAACTAAGCCATGCATCACCCGGTATATACAGTATGTCCACGGATGGGATTTGCAAGAGGACAAATGGACTAAAAATTGAAAGGTACGAAAAAAGGTCACTCTTAATAAACGTTTTTACTTGAATAATGAATGGGTGATACTTGTTGTCAATGTCTTTATTTAATGAAGTAATTATAATAATAATAATAATACGAACATTTTTATTAACATGAAAAAAATACGATAACGATTTCATAATTCAAAAGCTCCACCCCCATACTCGACACATTTTTCTAATTTCTTTCTCAAATAAGTGAAAGAATTTCTGATTTCTTCCTGAGATATCGATTGGAGAGCCTGGATAATTCTGCCCTTCAGCACTTCAATATCATTTGGTACTGCGGTAGCAAAAACAATTTGTTTTAAACGGCCCCATAAAAACATATCCGCCAAGGTTAAGTCGGGGCTTCTTGGGGGCCACAAAACTGGGCCATTCCTGCCAATCCACCTTGGACTAAATCTGCGGTCAAGCCATTCTCTAACCTCACGAGCGAAATGGGCTGGACAACCATCTTGCTGAAAATATATATTTTGTCGAAAATTTAATGGTAGATTCTCGAGTTCATCATTGAAAAATGTATCCAGCATTTCTAAATATGATAATCTATTGCACGTGTTATCAAAAAACTATGGCCCTATGATGCCATAGATGGATATCGCGCATCACACGTTCACTTTTGTGAAATATTGTCTTCTCGTCATAATTCTGAATTCGGGATTTTCTAAAGACCAGTACCTAACGTGCTGAGTTGCAACGGTTCCGTTGGTAGAAAATGTACTTTCATCAGAAAACATGATACATTTATAAAAATCAACATTTCCACTTAAAATTTTGTCTCCTATCCACAAGCAAAAATCAAGTCGTTTCGCGTCATCTCCCTCTTCCAATCTTTGATTAAAGTGCGGTTTATACGGATACAATTTATTTGCTTTAAGGATCTTCTGAATTTTACTTTTTTTCACAACTTCCAACTGAGTAACACGATTTCTAAGGGACGTCATAGGATTTTCTTCAACAGATTGAAGAACTAAGACTGTAGCAGCATCATCATGGTCGAATTTCTTCTTTTTTTTTTTGAGATCCAAAACCGAACCAGTTCTCTGGAACTTTTTTATTAACTTGCAGATTGTCATCCTAGTTATTGGGATTCCTACAAATTTGTTGGTAAATTGTTCCATGACGTAGCGGTATGAAACTTGACCATCCCCATAACATTGTATTATAAAAACTCTTTGTTCAGTAGATAGCATTTCTACTTAAATAATAACTTTATTAAATAAAGACATTGACAAGAAGTACCTATCACCTTAAGTGTCATTATTATTTTACCTAGGTTCACCAGTCAGAGGTGTGCCAGCGAATACTTTTTGGGAAATAATTT
This sequence comes from Polydrusus tereticollis, assembly GCA_963920685.1. NCBI lineage: Eukaryota > Metazoa > Arthropoda > Insecta > Coleoptera > Curculionidae > Polydrusus > Polydrusus tereticollis. The sequence goes on along the minus strand of OY987332.1, from coordinate 28,379,507 downwards.
TTACATAGGTAAACCTTTTAATGAATTGTTCTACTTCGGTTTGTTGTTCATTCATTAAGAGTGGATATTTTTCGTATCTTTCAAAATAAAGTATGTTTACTCTTAAGCAAAATAACATTTTTGCAGTTTTTACCCACCCTGTATAAAAAAATTGAAGTTTCTTATGGTGAATCGTATTTTCTAGACAAGCAAAAACGTTTATTAAGAGTGACTTTTTTTCGTATCTTCCAATTTTTAGTTTATTTGTCTTATTGTAAACCCCATCCGTGGACATACTGTATATCTATACAGGGTGAGTCGGGAGGAATAGGCCTAACTCTAAGGGTGTAATCTATGCATCAAAATAATAAGAAAAAACTTAAATGTTGTTATCCAATTCATTTGTTTTCAAGTTACAGCATTAAATAAAACAATAATATTGTTAAACCAAAATATCCAACATTAACATTGTTTTAAATAAATCATTGGTTTAGTAAATTTCCAAATATACCGCCGTTGACTTCCAAATATTTCCTGCTCCGCTTACGAAGGGCGCGCGTGGATCTTCCAATTGATTCGTGCCTTTCTTTAATATTGAGTACAGCATTTCTAATGCGTCTAATTAATGCATCCCTAGTATCTACTTTTACCTTGTAAAGCTCAGTATTTAATCAACCTCATAAATTGTAGTCCAACGGCGTGAGGTCTGGCGATCTAGGAGGCCAACTAATAGGACCACCGCGACCAATCCAAACCCCTGGAAACCTTTGGTCTAAATATTGCTTGACCCGACTATCGAAATGGGCAGGCGCTCCGTCGTCGTGTTAAAAATACATTTTGATTCTGATGTTTAAAGGAATCTCCTCCAGTAGTCCTTGCAATTCATTTTGTAAAAAACTTAAGTAGTGATTTTCCAAAAGAAAAGGGCTAATTAAATTATTATCGATCATGCCGCACCACACGTTTACTGAAAACCTGTGTTGAAAATTACTTTCGACCATTGCGTAAGGATTTTCGTCCGTCCAAACATGGAAGTTTCAATTATTATTGATGCCGTCACGGGTGAATTTAGCTTCGTCAGTAAAAAGTATGTGCGGTAAAAGATGACGATTATTAATTATCCACTCACAAAATTGCATACGCTTGGCGTAGTCTCCAGGTTGAAGATTCTGTACACGCTGTACATGGTACGGGTACAATCCTTGCTCGTTAAGCGTATTTATCACTCTTTTTTGGGGAATCCCCAACTGAATTCCAATTCTTCGTGAGCTTGTCGTCGCATCTTCTTCTACTAAAGCTAAAACATTTTCTATTTCTTCTAAATCCTGTTGAATGGCTCGTTCGGATGTTACATTAGCACTTAGAAGCGTTCCAGTCTCGCAGAGTTTGTTGAAAACTCTGATAAAGGCCTTTCTGTTCGGTGTTCTTTCATGTGGAAATCGTTCACGATATTCTTCAGCGGCCGCTGTATCATTCCCATTACACAAACCATAAATAAAAACCATATTGGCGTATTCGAGATCTGAATAAATGTGGTTTGAAAAATTAAAATGATACAAATCCGAAAGTTAACGGACAATCAATGTAACATTTTATACTGACACTAATAGGATAGTGACAGCACAATAATCGAAAGCAAACAATTATAACATTTATTACAGCTAAATTAATGCAATATTTTGATTTTGTCTTATAACTTGAAAACAAATAAAAATTGGATAACAACATTTCAGCTTTTTCTTATTATTTTGATGCATAGATTACACCCTTAGAGTCAGGCCCATTCCTCACGACTCACCCTGTATAAATAAACTAGCTTCTATTCAAAATAAATTCGTCAAATTGGTTAATGAGAAATGTTTTAATAAGAATCTCGATAGCTTCAACGTTATCAGTCAAAAGCTTGATTTGATTTCGCTTGTTGTTCGCAGAACGATATCCGATGCTAAATTTATTTTCAAAATAGCTAATAATTTAATAGATTCTCCTGCTTTATTAAGTAATTTATTTTACATAGTTCCAACTTATAATACCAGAATAAAAAATAATGTTTACCTAAATTCTTTCCACACTAATTATTACTTAAACTCTCCTTTCAAGAGATGCCTAAAAACATGTAATAATTTATGCATCTCAGAGCTTTATATTTTTTCTTGTTCCCCAAACACTTTTAATACTAAGTTGAAATTGTATGTAGCTTCAAGTAGTTCACATTAATAGATTATAGAACACTTGCATTTTCATATCTATTTTATAAGGAGCACACCTGTTATCATTTAGTCTTAAACTAAGTTCAGGTACTTTATATATTTGTGTGAATACTTTTCTTGGGTTAATCACGGTTGTATTTCATTTTCCTGTAAGTGAAATAAAATAAAATAAAACAAGCTTCAGCCAGGATATTTTTGTCCGCACGTTTTCCTTGCATAAGGTATATCTATTTTGAATAGCAACTTACAGCGCTACGTCCACTATGATTAAATGTTTTTTTTGGAGAAATCTTAAATTAAATTCTGTGTCTCAGTACAAGGATCTAAGATTTGACCTAAAAATTAGCCTTTGAAATATTACTCTTGTAAGTTTCCTTTTATGACCATGTAAATAACTCTCGCGTAGTTTCACAGTTATTTATGGAACATACTTAACATAATATCTTGACAACATAAAACTTTTTCAGCTACTTCTATCGAGTTTGATATTTGGACCATAAACCGGTGGCCTCCGTTTTATTTAATGCACAGCGTAATTGTTTTCTTTTACATGCTATGTTGCTATATTAGTTTCTTTTAACAAGAAAGTAAAACATAAACAACGTTTTTGTTAAATGTACCTTGTTTGCGGCGTTGCTGTCGGTTGAACGCTTGGCAAAGGGTCTCAGTGTTTTTGCAAACAATAAGCCATCATAAAATTCAATTTAACACCCGAGTAGGCAAACAAAAAAGGTCATTTGTCTTAAAAAACTGATTTTCAACGGAAAAGAGATTCTTTAAGCTTCATTTACCTACTTCCGAGAAGCACTTGCCTACAGTTTATGGTTTACATATTTTCCAGTTAACCACAATGTGTTAGTTCACTCGTCACTTAATTAGAACAGTGAGCTGGTGTACAATCTAATTGATACCAACAATCTCGCAGCAGTCCATGATTTAATTCGTCGAGGAAGTTAGATACTGTGGTGCCTAATGGTTCCAAGTATTTTTCAGAATTTAAATTCTCTTCGTACATATTATATTTTATTTTAACGTTCATCATTGAACAAAAGACATTGAAGCCAGATTTGTATTAAAACAAAGTGCGAATTTTCTGCGGCCCAGTAATGTGAATTTCTGCTATTAAATATTCCAGGACATTTATTTTATCATCCTCGTTACCTGCTACAGGTTTAATTTGGGCTACTTTATTTGATCATTGTTCTTAAAATTACTTTGTATCCTCTTGAATTTCTTTTCGCTCATTGAAAATAAGTTTGGAAAATGCTCATTGAACTTTCCGCATGTCCTAGAAATAATGCTGTTGCACTCGTCATGAATGTAAAACAGACTTAAAATTTGCTCGTTTGTATAGGAATTCGCCATATCCAGATAGTATGTAGATCGCAAGTACAGTATTTACTTGCCAAATAGAGAGTATCATTTGGCAAACGTTTTTTGACTGGTTGAAGTCATGACCTCAAAGTAATAAGAGAATACATTATTTTATTTATTATACAAAACGGCTAAAAATATGTGTGACATCACTTTTAGATAGAGAATTAGTTGATATTTTAGATACCACTCTAAGATACAGGGGTTCCATTTAAAATTGTAGCAAAACTTATATTCATATGTTCTTTCAAAAGCATAAGATTGTGTAGACACCCTGTATGCAATAATTTAATTTACATGACATATTAGGAGAGAGCAAGCTGTATGAAAATATTAGCCATAAACTTTGACCTACATCTATGCCGTTTGCGAAAAATTCTGTTTTTTTATTAAGGGATGTTTGTTGCTGATTTTCTTAAAACATAAATATTATTTTCTAAATGGCCCAAGATAGATATATCATAGGTTTTACAGAAAAGTGTCAGAATATTCCAAGAAATCTAAAAATGTTATAACATATGATATGAAACTGATATTGCATAAAAGTCGCGCATAACGCCTGTAACTTTTGAATTACCTGGTATACAAAAAAGTGACCTTTATGAAAGTTGTTCAGTAAATTATTCCCTATATTTCTACCTGCACAAATTTTTATTGTAATTTCTGGTTTTGTTGCCATATAGACTAACTTACTTTTTTTAAATGGAACACCCTGCATAATATGATTGCATATTTGGATTCTACTGGGAAAGCTCTGAATTTTTTGTATTTCAAATTTTTATTTATTTAAAATTGTAACAAACTTTATAATAACAAAATAAATAGCCTAGAAAATTGAACAACTTAACATCGAAATAATAAACAAGTGAAACCTTTTAAGTGGATCGTCTAACTCGTGCACCAACTTTACCTTGTAGGGATGCAACTTCTCCTGCTTAAACAAATGTTTGTTGGAGTTTCATGTACTGAAAGCATGATATTCAAAGCTTCGTCTCCCCCGGTTGCTGTTTTAGGTCGACCTGATATAGCGGCTTCCCTAACACTGCCTGTTTCTCGAAATTTCTTTACCACTCGACACACCGTTGACTGATTTATTGGAGGCCTATTTGGACATAATTAATTGAAAAGTTGACAAACCTGATCTTGCGATCTCTTCATATTTCCATAACCGCTCATTATTAAAATTTCAACTCGTTGTCTCTCATTCAGATGAACCATAGTGTAAACAAATTAGAAGTCAGACAACAGGAAATTAAACAGGAACTAAGAACTGACACCTCTTAGGTCGCTGTCATGGAAACACCTTGACTCAACTGGTGGTTATTAGGTAGGAATAATTATAATTAGGAAGTTTTTCATTTTTAAACTGTCATTTTCTCGGAAACGCTTGCAGATAGGTGAAAATTTGAAATAAAAAAATTCATAGTTTTTCTAGTAGAATCCAAATATGCTATTCTATGTAGGGTGTTCCATTTAAAAGAAGAAAGTTAGTCTCTATGGCAACCAAGCCAGAAATGACAGAAAAAACTCATGCAGGTAGAAATGTATGGGGAATAATTTACTGAACAACTTTCATTAAGGTCAATTTTTTCGTATAAGGGGTAATTCAAAAGTTACAGGCATCATGTGCGACTTTTCTGCCACTCTATTATTTCCATTTAAAAAAACAAAGTTAGTATTTGGTAAGAGTAAATCTGGCAATGCCGCAGTGCTAAAAGTATTTTTAAATTGGAGACCATGGCCTCCTATGAACATAACCCAAATTTCAAATTCCTAACTTTTTTCGTTGCCTAGATCCTTCTAATAGACCATCGAGTTTGGCGCACGCTATATACTCTATGAATGATATATCAAATTACCTTAATGTCAAAGTTGCCTAGCAACCAGAAGGGTTAAAAAATATTTGTTTCTATGCATAATAATATCATGATTACTTTAAAGAAGTACGTTGCGTTAAAAAAAAAATCTTTAGGAAAGACGAGATGTGAACTAGCGATCACGGCCACGACCAAAGTCGGTTTTCTAATAAGGGTGAAATTGTCTTTCAAACGAGTTCAAGTTTATTACATTGGGATAATGGGTATGAAACATATAAAGAAAGTGTCGTAAAAAATTAATGAACTTTTCATTGCTGATATTAAAACACAACGAATATTTGAGAAAATTTGAATTTTTTATGACAATATCATAACAAAACGCTAATACGGCCCGGGGGTCCTGAGACAGGTGAGATAATGAGGCAGCTAGGTATGCCTTAGCTAAACAATGAATGTAGGTAAAGTCCGTTCACAGATTTAAGAGAATGACTTACCGACTCGTGTTAAAGCCTGTTTAAAACCAGACTGGGGTCTACACAGGCCCGCACTGAATTGTATTTCAAGCATGGATGATTTGACACAAATAATAAACAATTTTGGATAGAATATATTATAAATAATTAACGTAACTACAGTTTACTCATTTAATTCATTTCCACTGTCACTATCAACACCTATGTTAATAATACATCTTTCTGTAATATTCCCAATTTGAATGTATGAATTTTCAACAGTTTTAATATGCGAACCACAATTTTTCCAGCTACTCACAGGCACTTTGTCCACTTCAGTAATAATAATATCCGGTACACTAGCGTTTATAGTGGGTGATACATTATTACGTCTAACGGCAGATTTTAATTGATGCCATATGTGTTCTATGGGATTGAATATACAGTGATACGGCGGAAGCCTTAGCACTGTATGCCCCTTACTTTTAGCGTAGCTGTCGCAGTAGTACTCCTTTTCTAGGTCCAGAAATTTAGGCTCATCAAGTAACTGTCTTTTAGTGTAACTTTCATGAAAATATATATCATTCTTATACATAAATTCCTGTATTGCCATTTTCGTATCTTTTGAACTGTCTACTGTGGTAACTTGCATTGTCCATAACAACCACACTGTTTGGAGTGGATGCCTTAAGTCGTTGCGATTCCATGATAACTTGCCGTTTATCGACTTTTTTAAATTTAAAGCCGATTCGTTGTCCTACCTCAATTGATATCCGTGTTATCTATCTCAAGCCTTTTCAGTAAATTATCCAGTGCTGGTACCGTATGCTCTTCATACATCTTATAAATTTTGCGTCGGACTAAATCTTCATCGCTGCGATCTAATTTTTTGCAAGTCCCAGAATATTTCCTTCTTTTCCTTTCCGTGATGGGTTTATTCACAATTTTCCATACTGTTTTTTCCGAAATTTTAGTCAATATGGTTGTTTCTTCAGTGCATTCCATTTTACTCAACTTTTCACGTTCTATGAGAGTTGTATAGGTATACACTTTTAATAATTTCTTTAGAATCTAAAGATAAGAAGTGTCTTCTTCCATTTTCATTTCCGTACTGTGGTTGTACCTGTACCCCCTCTGGCTGTTCTATACTAGATTCACCAATCCACGGACGCCACATATTTGAATAATCAAAGCTGCGTTTTCATTTCACACGAACTAATAAAATGACTGGTTTTGCAACACTGATTTGTCTACTTATTTTTTTACCATTATTTAATAAGACTTTTGTAAACTAATTACGGCCAAGTACGGTCCCTACCTGGATAATAAAATCTAGTATAGTTGAGTATACCATTAAAGTTTGGGTTAACTAAATTAACCTAAAAAAATTTGGGCGTGGTCCCAAAATATTTCGCCTGCAGCACTATTTGCGCCTTCACCACTATTTATCTCCCCTCTCCGCCCCCCTCAGGCTCAAAAATATGCAATGACATCATGTCGCACATTTCGAACAAAAGTGCATTATCTCACAAAAATATATGTGTTACTTTTTGGCAAAAGTTATAAGTAAACTACTTATTCTAATAACAAACAAAACTGCAACATCAATATTTCAAAACACGCCCTCCAAAGGCCTCACAAGTATCTACAACAGAAGGGCGCAACATAAATGTTTCCCCAGAAGATAGTATTGTACTCTCGGTAACACGCAAGGTCCATTCCGCGCAAGAGTGTATTATATTGTCGACTTGCGTTCAGTTTTTGTGCAAAATGTATTATTTTATAATAACCCTATATGCGAACTTTTTATTTCCGCGAAACACAGTAGTATATTGAGTTGTCACAGTTTTGTATGAAAATTTGTATTAAAAATGTTAAATGTAGTGAAAGTGAAAGTGAAAAAGTGAATCATTTTATAGTTTGTTGCTTAAGGCGAGAGAGTAATAAATCATTATTAAACAATAAAACCCAATGGTCCTCGCTGCATTTCATAGGTGTAGTCCAATCCAATAATTATGTTTATTGTCAGGAGTCCCGAGATCGGGTAGGTAGAGGCACAGGTAGTTTACCTAACCTGTGCCTCACTGTTTCAAAAATTTGAAATGTTTAGTTACTTTCCGGCAGTTGATGGAAAACTTCGTTCTTGAAAATGGCTAGTGTTTCTGAGTTTGTTGCTAAGAAACGGATTAGTAAAACTACCCTTTCTAAAAATGAGAAAATTGTTCTACTCAATATGTTCAACACTCTTCGCCACTCACATTGGTAACACAAATGGATTTGTCGAGGGCGGCTTACTAGCATTTAAATCAAAACGGAATATTTCCAGCAAATGTTAGATCTTATTCCTCCCGAGTCTGTTATACTCATGGATAATGCCAGCTACCACTTAAGAAAATCCGAAGAAATACCAACGGCTTCTTCGAAAAATAATGACATCATTCATTGGCTTACTGCAGATAAGAAGCCATTTCATAAAGACATACTAAAAAAGGCGCTAGTGGAGATTGTTAAGTTGAATAAACCTTATGATAACCGTATTGAACCGTACGATATTTTAAAGGGAAATGAAAGTCTGTCTTTACCACCAAAATTTCTTTATATTAACAACAATAAACCCTAGATTTGGGTATCGAGGGCATACATATGGGAGGGATTCACCATATGAGTTAGATGTTCAATATAAGTTTGAAAATTGAGTCGGACTAGTTTCGACCTTAGAAAAGATCATCATCAGCAAATCTATATAATTGTAATATAAACAAGTTAAAACACAGAAGTGGATGGTTCAATGAATGTGTATGCCTGCCCATGGACTTGACTGGGAACGTCCCTTTGGCTACACAGATGGTTAAGAGTAAGGGGTTAATTGATACACTTGTTGAGTATCGAGTGTAGAGAAAATTTTTTTTTTCTCTCAATAATATATGTAATGAAAATAAATAAAATCATTTCTCTACTAGCATGTGTCAAGAGTAAAAACAAACTTGTTTAAGACCTACTTCTCCTACTGTTTACAGTTATTGGCTTACGTCAAATAAATATAAAACCTCTACACTCGATACTCAACAAGTGTATCAATTAACCCCTTACTCTTAACCATCTGTGTAGCCAAAGGGACGTTCCCAGTCAAGTCCATGGGCAGGCATACACATTCATTGAACCATCCACTTCTGTGTTTTAACTTGTTTATATTACAATTATATAGAGTTGCTGATGATGATCTTTTCTAAGGTCGAAACTAGTCCGACTCAATTTTCAAACTTATATTGAACATCTAACTCATATGGTGAATCCCTCCCATATATATGCCCTCGATACCCAAATCTAGGGTTTATTGTAGTTAATATAAAGAAATTTTGGTGGTAAAGACAGACTTTCATTTCCCTTTAAAATACATAACCACAGACCATGGACTACTTCTTAAATCTCGTACGATATTTGTTGTCGGCGACATCGCTTCAAAAAGAAATATAACGGTACTTCGCCTTCTGCCATATCACTGTAAATTAAACCCCATATAATTGATGTGGGCGCAAGTAAGGTTTGTAGCAAGGCATAACACTACTTTTAAAATGAGACACGTTGGAAACCTCTGCAAGAAGGAATAAAGACAATGGATTGTGAAAAATAGAGTAAGTGCGTCGAACATGTGATTCAAATAAAAGAAAAAATGTGGGAAGCTGATAACATAATAGAAAACACTGTAGAGTCCTTTATTATTTCTCTGAACCTCAACGACGATAGTTCATCGGACTACTCGGAACATGATTGTTGCAGAAACATCTGCAACACAGATGATTCACCCGATGTAAATATTTAGGTATTAGGTAGTTCATGACTATGAATAAATTTACCTAATTAAGTAAATGGTCGGATCGTGGGATTCTATAAAAGAACCATTAAAATTAAGAAGGAAGGGTATAAACAGGGTTATTATTCTATTGTTAAAAATGGTATGAGATAAAAGGATTTTATTTCTTTGTATTGTATCGAGACAGTGTCGCTTCGGCTGCTCTAGCCAGTGGTATTATAGTTTTTTTCGGCTGCTAAGCCACAAGTTCTTAAAGTTTGATAGTGAAATTTACTGTGTCGGCCGCTATAGCCACAAGTATCATCATCAGTGTTGTCTTCGGCTGCTCTAGCTGCAAGTGATTATTCAGCTTATTGTTGTATCGGCTGCTCTAGCCACAAGTAATTATCGAGAAATTACTGTTTCGGCTGCTCGAGCCAAAAATTGACGACAAGTCAAAGTATCTGCGATTATTAGTATTTGTAACAGTGTTTTCCTCTGCAAGTAGTGTGCTCCATGCGATTTTAAGTGATCAGTCATTATTCTGTTGGTTTTTTATGTATCCACCTACATAAAGACCAAATATCGTTTATGTACTATAAGTAGTCAACTTATATTTTTTCCATAAGTATTGGGCCAGTGTTTTAGTGTCCCTACATAAGACGATTGTCGGGAAACCAGAACTCTAGACTCTATGGTCATATGATTCCTCGACATGAAGTAATTAGAATAAATTATCTAAACTTTATTGTAAAAAATCAGTTAAGACAATCAACAAAACTGTTTCAAGGATCTATCTGAACTAGTGTGTGTTCGCAAGATTAGTGCGTGTACAGTGTACCCAGAGACCACGCTGAGACAAATAAGGTAAAATTTTAATTTGAAGTATATTGTAAAAGTGTTTGTTGGTTTCCCTCATTTCATAAACATTTAATTAAAATTTAGTATAAGTAGAAAGTTTTTTTTTCATAATTTTTTTTGGAATTTATATTTATTCTAATTCGGTAGATTTTATAATAAATCTTATTTACTTCAGTAATTGTTGTGTTTTTTAAGAACCCGCTAAATCCTATCAGAATAAAAGGTCAATCAGCAAATTAGAAAGACAGTTCAGAAAGGTTGATCGAGAGTTATATAAGAAAATATAATTATCATTCTAGCTGCGAGCGGCTGATCGATTTAGCATAAATATTATCACAGCTGCCCGCATCAATGATGACTAAAATTTATAAATTAAGTGATATTGTACATATTAGATTTTTTTTATAAATGTTAATGTTTATTTCAATGTATCTATTTCATATTATTATTACTTTTATATAAGTTGTTATCTACTTAATATTAGAATAATTATAATCTCAATTATCTGCCAATCTCTAAAATTATAATCAAGTATAATTATTATTATACTTTTTATTCTAATAAACTATCTGAAGTAACGCCGCTGTCACCTTCCTTTAATTCACCAAACTCGTCTTTCTTTTCTGTGCAAATTAGGGTAACCCTAATTTAGGACCGATTCGGGGTGTGCAGGTGCTAAATGGGTCCTGTCATTGCATGTTCACTGCTAGCAAGAGTGAACTTCCTCGCCGTTTTCACCAAGGAGGAATGTAGATGAGAATACTGCACTTTCTGGCTTTCAGGAAGAATGCACCTTAGTATCCTACGTGCAAAAAAAATTAAGCCGTCATATTGCTTTCTACTATGCATTATGATTATGCAAATTCCAATCGATGAAAAACAGGTGATGCTCAAAAACTGGAAAATATAACGCTATAAATAAAACAAAAATGGATGTGTTAATATAGTCGACCAGCTCTCTCAAAAGTATATTATAGCCAGGAATACCCTCCGTTGGCCAATGGTAATATTGTCCTGCAGGTTGGGTAGGCAGGCATGGAGGAGACCAAGTCTGAAAGACGAGGGTGCCTTGTCAATCGAACGTCAGGGTTTTTATAGTAGACAAGGCGCGGAGACTTGCTTTAAAGTTAAACTTGACCTCGGTCCAATGGGTTTGTATTGAACCCTCCGAGATAATTTAGAAATCTTGGAAAATATTTAACATCAATTATTACGTCTTTTGACGGATTCAGTTAACTTTCCCAAACCCGTATGGCTTTCATCATATTGTGCCTCGCTGACCTTAGTGGGATACTGTAGTTAGGTAAGAGTAGACCCTGTACATAAATTAATATAAATCATAGTAGAAGTTGCTCAGCAATAATAACTAGGTTACAACGAGACAGGGAATAATACTGCTGATGCGTGATATTGGTTCACCGGGCAACTTGTAAACTGTTTTAGTTGAATATACAGGGCGACCGTTTAGTGTGGCAAAGTAGAATAGCTTAGTTTGTATTTTTAATACACAAAAAATGTTAATATAAAAGTTGAATAGTCTATAGGATGGTTCAACAAAGAGAAACAATATTTTTTTTTTTTTTAATAGAACACCCTGTATGTTTCTGCACTTTTAGATTCCCCTCAATATTCCGCGTATCGTGGCAAACATAGTTTTGTGTCATTTTGCAACGTTGCCAAGGTATTTAAAAATATTCTTTTTTGGAAGAAAGACCTTGGCATCTTGAAATTTAAAATATAATTATTGAATTAACTCAAAACATTCGAAACATTCTTGAGGGTATCAAAGATAAAGACTAATTCAAGAGTTAAGAGGGCATACGAAATAAATCACTGCAGATTGAGGTGCTTCTCAGGGATATGGATGTTAGTATTCTATGCGTGAATGAGCACTGGCTGGGACATGATGAGTTTACGACCACTAAATTTACAAATTACATATCGGCTGTGGGTTTCTGCAGATCTGTGAGGGCACGAGGGGGAGTAAGTATATACCTAAAAAAAGATATGGAATTCCTTGATCTTAATATCAGTAAATTCTCTGAAGAAATACACTGTGAAACAGCAGGTATTCTTATTAAAACATTAAACTTACAATTAATCACACTATACAGATCACCGAATGGTGAATTTAACAAATTTCTTGAGTCAACAAATAACATACTTGCATGTGTCAATCCCTCTCTAAAACTCATTATAACGGGTGACTTTAATGTTCACTTTAATGACTTAAATGATCGAAAAACACTGACTTTAGATAATTTGATGCAGTCATATGGTCTTTATCCATCAGTGAATTTTAATACTCGAAACGACAACTGCCTTGATAACATAATATATACAAGCATCCCCTTTGATGTATTCTCAGTCGAGCCTTGTAGCCTCCTTGGTTTGTCTGACCACTCGGGAGTTATTTTTGATTATGTGCCTTCTACAGCTTTCAGTGGGGGCAATGTGAGGGTAAACTATAGACCAATTACTGAACAGGGCTTATTTGAGCTATATAATGCTGTCGAGGGGATTGATTGGCACTCTTTTCCTGCTGCGGAGGGAGACATAGAGGAGCAGTTTAGGGACTTTACTGACACAATAACTGGGGCAATGGAAACTTGTTTTCCACTTAAATCTAAAATTGTATCTAGCACTGACCATACCGTGCGGGTGAACTGGTTCAATGACGGACTACGGGACATGAGGGAAAGATTGGCACTGCTACACTCACTCAATAAGCAGAATCCAACCCTGGTTCCAAAGCAACTCGTTACTAACTATAAAAAACAGTACAGGCTTGAGCTTTCTGCCTCAAAGAAGGCTGCTTATGATAACTTTATCGCTCACTCTAATAACAAACAAACTGCTATGTGGGATGTCATAAGGGAAGAGTCCAATAACACTCCGGTCTCTACTCCCTCAACTAATCTTAATGCAGAATCTTTTAATAACTTTTTTATCAACATTGCAGATGATATTGTTACCAAACTTCCACAAGCAAATAAGAATTTTAATGAATATCTGACAGGTAACTTTAATCTTGAGACTGAACACTTTAAATTTAAGCATGTTACATATAATATGGTCAGGGATAAGCTCTCGCGGCTAAAAAATAGCGGTAGTAGGGACTGCTATGGGCTGAATAAACAAATAGTATCAACTCTAAAGAATATAATTGTGTATCCTTTGACAAGATTGATAAACTTGTGTATCTCAAGCAACACGTTTCCATCTTCACTAAAGACAGCAAAGGTGAACGTTCCATATTTTGTACAGGTTGTGCTCTATAAACGTGTCAACTTTTCACATTTTAAAATTAATTTACTCTTTTTCTTAATTTTAATATTGTATCTTGTAGAGTTTTTTATCCTCTACAACTTTTGTTAAAAGGTTCATTAGTTATTTTTGCTTAGTTTGGCGTAACATTTTTTTTTAATAAAAATTCTAAGAAAAATGTTTCTTTCTAATTTTATTTTATAGTTAGCCATGACAGACGAGAGCAATTAATAGCAAAAGTACTAGTAAAATTTTAATAAGAAGTCATTGTCATTTCATTTCTTACTTTTTATCAAGTTAAATTGATATTGTGAAAAATATATTATTCAAATGTAGAAATAATCGATATGATTTATGTTTTGGGTGGTAGTGATAGAAATGCTTTATTAGCTACAAGAATTTACGAAGAACGCTACTCAGAGCAAGGACATTCTGATAAAAAGACATTCGAAAAGCTAATGGAGAGATTTGAGACTACAGGAAGTGTGATTTATAAAAAAAATTACCAAAGAAAACGGGTATGCACCGAAGAAAATAAATTCAACGTTCTGTTAGGTATTACTGAGAATCCTCATATTGGTCAGCGTCCTCTTGCACAACAACTGGACGTTGGACGAACGGTGGTTCAAAAAATAATCAACTCAGAGGAATTACATCCTTACCACGTCCAGTTGCAGCAAGAGCTTAATGATGAGGTCTATGGTAGGCGACTTGAATTTTGTGCTTGGACGCAAAATGAAATAAGGGAGCAGCATAATTTTGCGCATTTAGTTTTTTCTTGCAACGAAGCTACGTTCCATAAAAATGGCAACGTCAATACACATAATTTTCATTATTGTGCCACTACAAATCCTCATTTTGTCAGATTTCACTCACCAAACAGATGGTCCCTAAACATTTGGCAGGAGATTACGTAGTTGGTCCACATTTTTTTGAGGGAACTCTAACGGGACAGATCTATTTGGACTTTCTCCAAAATGATTTACCAGAGCTTATTGCCCATATACCAATCATAGTTCAAGGACGCATGTGGTTTCTTCATGATGGAGCCCCGGTGCACTCCACAAGGCTCATTAGGGAATTCTTAGACGAAACTTATGGTCAGCAATGGATTGGAAGGAGAGGACCTGTATCATGGCCAGCTAGATCGCCGGATATAACAAAAATGAATTTTTCTATATGGGGATTTGTTAAAGATCAGGTATACAAAATGTCTCCGACAACTAAAGAAGACATGAAAATTCGCATAAAAAATTGTTTCCAAGCGATTACTCCCGAAATATGTCGCAATTTAAACGCAGAATTTGAAGATCGTGTCCAGAAGTTTATGTAAGCAGTTAGATAAACTGATTAAAGCACCTTAAATAAGTAAAATTAAAAAAAAATACTACGCCAAAATTAGCAAAAATAACTAATGAACCTTTTTACAAAAGTTATAGAGGGCAAAAGACTCTACAAGATAAAATATTAAAATACAGGGTGTTCTATTTAAAAAAAAGAGTAAATTAATTTTAAAATGTGAAAAGTTGACACGTTTGTAGAGCACACCACAAAATATGGAATGATCTGAGGGTCTTAAGTCTTGAATAAGTCTTTATCTTTGACACCCTCGAGAATATCTCGAATGTCTTGAGACAATTCAATCAATTACATTTTAAATTTTAAGGTGCCAAGTTTTTTCTCTCAAAAAAGAATATTTTTAAATAACTTGGCAACATTTCAAAATAATTAGAAACTCTGTTTGCCACGATACGCGAAACATCGAGAGGAATTTAAAAGTGCAAAAATATACAGGGTGTTCTATTTAAAAATAAATTATTGTTCCTCTTTGTTGAGCCACCCTATAGAGTACAAAAATAATTTTACGTTATAACTCACTTACTATCCTTCAGCTTTTATATTAACATTTTTTGTGTATTATCAATACAAACGGAACTATTCTACTTTGCCACACTAAACGACCACCCTGTGTACATGTATTAAAGTCAACAGCGTTTCAATTAGCCAATAATTAGTATATACAAGGAGATGAGAAAGTAAAATCTTTACAATACCATGGGTGGATATCTCACACCCTGTACACTGTACGTATCCTGTATAACAAACCGGGCACAGCAGGATAGTAGCATAATTCAATTGAGTGACAATATGAAAAAAGCAACGTTTTATAAAAATATTACCCCTGGAATTCGACGATCAAAATAACTTAATGGGTTTTGAAGTACCTAAAAGCTTTATTACTTCGATCGATTTGAGCTTTATATTGAAACTGCAATTTCATTTACGTTTGTGTTGTTACAATAAACGCCACGGGCAATAGGCCAAAACATTAAATTCTTATTACGTCCGGGTAGGACAATTTTAGAATTTTCGTATGGCCAATTAAAGCTAACATGTAATTAGTTTCAGTTAAATGCTTAATTTCATTGAAAGAAAGTCTCCTAAAATATCGAAGCAAGTAATAATTATTAGGCAACAGATATTCTAGCTCATACTAATACACCAACTGAATTGTTGATTTTTTTTATAATTAAATACAAGTACTGACCGCAAAACTCTTTAGAGCACACTGCGAGCGGAGCGTGTACCCAGGAAGCGATTTACTTTGTTATTGAATTCGTGTAGATTATGTTTGTTGGAAAACACAACAGCAATACGGATTCTCTGTGGTCTGAGGAACATTAAGTTGAACCTCTTACGGGTTGGCAGCAGTGGTTCGTCGTGTGATTGACGTCAACGTCAGTGATTGATGTATCGCAAGCTTTTTTTGCATAAAACATCTGCTGGTGTTTTACCTATTAAAACTAGTCTTACGTACTAGTATTTCAAACCAAATATACTTATGAGTCAATCTATTGATGTTCTATAGATTGTTCAAGCTAGAGGATGCAATTTCACTAGTTTTGTGCTCTGCTTTTGACACTTTATACGCTATACAAGCTCAAACGGTTTGGGTTTGTTCAGTCGAGGAACGTGATGTTGATTGTATAGTAGCTGTAAAACTTCTGCGTTGATACATAGGTAAGGTCGGGCTTCATGCTAGCCGGCACACCCTTTGATCTTTTCTTTCACTGGTAAAATTCCACGGTCTCGATGAAGATCAGAGTTGCGAACATACCAAGAAGCATTCACTATGTATCGCAGCACTTTGGTCTGGAACATCGGTATCATTTTGATATGGCTACCTCAGGTACAGCTCCAAAACTGAATACCGTAAAGTGAAACTAGTTTAAAAACCTGGTTTTAAATAAGTATTTTATTGTAGATTGATAATTTTGTTTCGCAGAAGTTCTTTCCTTTTTTTCATGATTTTTCCACCGAAGTTTAGCATCAGGAGTCATGCCAAGATATAATTTAGCATTCATCTTATGGGGCACAATTGTACGGTTAACATCTAGGAGAAGGGGCTGAGCTAGCTTCTTGTTAGTAAAATTTAAACCGATTAATTTAAGTCCGTTGAGTTTGATTTTCCATTGTCTTGTTCAGTCAGCTACCATGTTACTTGCTATTTGTAGTTTTCCACTAGAGCTTTCATGATCAACTACGAGAATTGTATTGTCATCAGCGAATGTGGATTATGATAGTTTACAGTTGAACAATAATAGTTGCTAATACCATTGAGTGATAGTTAGGGCCTTTCAGATAGTAAAGTGTGCTTCCCCTTGTAGCAGATGTCATTGACATAGACCAACTATCCCTCTTTCTACTTTCCGATCTCTCAAGTCATTTAGCATAATACATATCTTCAGCCGGGCTTAACAGTTTACGGTAAAGCGGGCGGTATTTATTAAAGCAATGATGAAATACGTTATTATTTCTAAATTTTCTAATCAAATGAAGTGAGCAAAGGTTCTTTGCTGAGGTTCTAGGACCCCTAGTTATCCATTGTTTCTTTGTTATTTTTCATTGTAATTGTTTGCCGCACCTATACCTTGAACTGCTAGTCTTTTTACTATCCAAAGTGATATTTCCCACCACGGCTTCATGATCGGACAAGCCGGCATTAACAAGCATGCATTTAAAATAATCCAAATTGAAAGCTGAACACATGTAGTCAATAGTAGATGACAAAAACTGAGAAAACCTGGTTGGAGATCCTACATGCATGTTTAAGTTATGGCAGGTCTGCATATTGCACAATCTTAATGTATTATGGGAGCTTTTGTCATCAAAATTAATGTTAAAATCGCTCGCCACTCTTATTTGGACAGAATCTGGTATTTGTGTTAACATCGAGTCTAGGTTTAACGAGAACACGGTTACTCCTGCCAAGGGTGAGCGATAAATACAAAAATATTCAAATGCAAAATACTTGAGAATATCAAGGAAAAATCAAAGGATTTTTCAGACAGTTGATTATTAAATTTTGATTCATATTGAAAATTGTTACTTTGTAAAGATTCATTTAGTAAAATCATTGTACCTCCGTTAAGAGACTCAAATCTCAGATAAAATGGTATTTTTCATTATAGACACACTAAGTTGATATGAGCATTTAAAATGCATGGCATTTACAAAAATTTAATGGTGGTTCTCAGGATCAGCCATCAATTAGAAAGTTTATTGCCCTCGAACTACTAGGAACATACAGGCATACCACAAAGAGGGGACCTTTTGATGGTCTCCTCTTTGTGGTACGCTTCTAAACCCCACCATGAGTATTGCCATTAAAGTCTGTGCGTTTTAAGAAGTCCGATATCGGATTAAATCACCAAGGGATGTTATCGCTTTTAAAACAGTAAGTCGGTTAAGTTACAATATCTTCGCACCTTCGCTATACTTGATCACACCGAACATCCCACTGGTTTACTGTATTCTATTACTGGGCGAAATCAAAGGTTTCAAAACAAAATTATCTTAGAGTTACGCGTTGAGCATAAATAATAATTAAATAGATAATTAAATTATTTTGCTATTATTATAGTTAAGTCTATATAATAATCGCTATTTTCCAAGAACCAATTAAAATTTGCTCAAGTGCGGGATGGTTAAGTAAGTTAAAGATTTTGTCAGGTATATACTTTTCCGATAATGGCATTATTTTGGGATTATTATAATTAAATCTTCATAATAATTACTATTTTCCAAGAAATAATTAAAATTTGCTGAAGTGCGGGATGGTATGTTCTACTTTATTTTAAATATAGCTGTGCTTTTCACTTTTAGTTTGTTTCTCATTGTGTGTGAATTAAAATCAGTTATTAAGCAAAGTTATGGAAAATGTTCAGCAAGGTGGCACATCGCCTAGAAGGCATTTATCTCCAGGTGAACGCCGTTTGGTATTACAAGTGGAACGTTATTTTACTTTAGAAAAAGATAACTCGGGCCCGTTAGAGTCTGCTTTGGCAGTGCAAAAACGAACGTCTGATTCTTGCGGCATTTCAGAGAAGACCTTAAGAAGACTTCGAAAAAAGAGTGAAAAGGATTTGGACAGACCATAATATAAAAGGGCTCGACTCCATTCAAAAACCTTGGATTTATCCCAAGGGATAAAACTCTCTATTAGGAATATTGTTTATGATATGTATAAAGCCAAGGAATATGTTACCCTCAAAGCTATTCTTGAAAAGATAAAGCAGAAAAAACTTTGCGATATTGGAACTAACAGTTTGTCCATCATCTTAAAACCTATGGGTTTCAAATATAAAAAAAACGAACAACAGAAAACTGCTTTGCGAGCTGTCCAATGTTGTTTTGAAAAGATGGCAATTTTTAAGGGATTATTTAAACAACAAAAAATCGGAATTGTCAAGACAAGTTGTTTTTCTTGACGAAACATGGGTATTTGCAAACGGAACTTCAACAAAAACGTCTTGGCAGGATGACTCAAAGCATTGTTATTCAAGTACCCGTGCAAGTAATGGAAAAAGGTATATTATATTACATGCTGGTAATGAAGAAGGTTTTGTTTTAAATGCCAGTTTGATATTTTCATCAACAAAAAAAACTGATGATTATCACGGCAATATGGATGCTGAAATTTTTGAGCTATGGTTCGAGGAAAAACTTTTAAAAAGTTTAGAAAAACCTTCCTTAATTGTTTTAGACAATGCCTCTTACCATACGAGACTCGAAGAGAAATTCCCTACAAGCAGCTGGAAAAAGGAAGAAATAAAAGAGTGGTTGTCAAAGAAAAACATAAACCATGAAAATTTATATTTAAAAAGTGAACTTTTAAGCAAGTGTAAAGAGCAGTCATTTAAAAAAAAGTATGTTGTTGACGAATTAGCCCTCAAATATGGACATCAAGTTTTGAGATTGCCGCCCTACCATTGTCATTACAACGCAATTGAATTGGTATGGGGTATTAGCAAGAACTATTATGACAAACATGCCTGTAAAAATATCGGTAAGCCTAGCGTTATAAAGTTATGGGAGGAGGCGCTTAGCCAAGCGGGCAAAGAAGAATGGCGGAAATGCATTGAACACACAGAAAAAATTATTTTTGAATCTTATGAGACAGAACAGGTTATAGACGAAGTAAGACCGTTAATTATTACGAATGATGATGATGATGATGATGATGACGATGATGTTGATTCTGATGAGTCTGAAAGCATAGGTGAAATTTCAAATTTTATACAATGGAAGAAACCATTTAGTAATATATTGCGAGAACCCACGTGGATGCGCACATTGCCATAAAAGAGCTAATTTCATTTGTGATAAGTCCCAAACATTGTTTTTTTTTAATTATCATACCATATTATTTAGTATTTGTGAGAGTTGCAAACAGGATGAACTTTCAAACATGAAAGCACAATGTTGTCATATTGTCCTTTTAAAGAAGAAGAAAAAATAATTTTACACTTTTTATAAATACCTCTATTGAATTTAAATGATACAAAGTAAGAAATCAATCAAAACCGTCTTCTCCATGGGCGTGCAAAATTTTTCCACATGTATAGATTTAAATAAGCCTGAATATTTAAATTTATGCAGAATTAGTACAGTGTCGACATTAAATTCAAGTTTTGTCTTTGAATATATACATTTATTTATTATTTTGTTATTAAATTTTTTATGCCTAAAATTATGTACAGCCGTACCATTTACCTGGAATTTTAGAAAACAATTTTATTAAAACTAATTAGAGTTTAGGTACTTTTTCGATTTCTGCTCTAATCATTTTATTAATTTTTTATACCTAATCCTGGTTACCTGGCTGCTAATTATGTGGTTATTATGCCTTTATGGGTGCCCCTATTGGAATAATAGACCTATTTATATCTATACATACCTACCTTGGGTGTTTGTTTCTCAGTAAAGTGTCAGTATTATTTTAATTAAATATGGAGAATTTTCAACAATTGCATAAACTCCCTAGAGTCGGTCCACGTACAGTAAACGAAAAAAAATTAATTCTCATTTGTTACGATTCTATTAAAAAAAAAGAATGCGGATTTGAGTGTTGACAATGCAGTGCAATTTACAGCAGATATGCTTAAAGTTGAGAAAATAACAAAATATAAACTTTTAAAAGAAGAAAAAATTGTTGGCGTCAATCCTTCAAGAACTTCTTCAGGACGACCAAAACTTGAGCTGGATGACGTTTTAATACAGTGAATAAGGCGAAAAGTTCATGGTTTCTTTTTAAAAACAGAAATTTCCGCGCTGGACAAAATTTTGTTCTCATCCGGAGACGACCAGGACTACCCATTTATGTCTAGAAATACGCTTTGGAAACTGTTAAAAAAATGTGTTTTCGTTAGAGAAAATATAATAGGCAATCGATTTTAATAGACAGAAGCAATATAGTCTGTTGAAAAAAAAATTGCTTAAGAAGCATCCGAAAACCAGAGAAGAAAACAAAAAAATATTTTAAGAGATAAGATATTAAAAGTTCAAGGCAAGCTTTTTTGGAAAGATTGCCCACAGGATAAAGACCGCCACCTGGAAAAGGACATCGGCTTATTATAACCCATATTGGAAGTTCTGGAGGCTTCGTTATAGGTGGTCTATTGATGTTCTAAACTAAAAATATAGGAGACTATCACGAACATATGAATGCCGATGTCTTTGAAGAACGGTTCGAGCTAATGTTGGATCCTATACCGAAAAATGCAATAATTGTATTGGATAATGTAAGTTATCACTCTAGGCTGACGGAAAAATTACCGACAAGTGCGTGACGTAAAAGTGAAATAACACATTGGCTAAGTTTAAGACGAACAGAATTTCCTATAGATCCCTTCAAAAAAGGACTATTGGTATAAGCCAATTTACATAAAAATGCATTCAAAAAATATGTAGTCGGTGAAATGGCAAAGTTACGAGGAATATCTGTGCTCAGACTCCCTCCTTACCTCTGCGAATTAAACGCGATCGAACCTATATGGGCCCAAATAAAGACAGATGTCGCCAGAAAAAAACACAATTTATAAAATGGTGAATTTAAAAAGACTCTTTAATGAAGCTATGGGACAAACCAGTGCGGCAAAGTGTATCGATCATGTGACAGAAGAATAATCGAAGAAATGGTTGAACCGCTTATTATAAACGATGTTAATAAAAGTTTATCTTCCGAATCGGACTATGATTAAGTCATAACGACAAAGTATTATTCGATTTTTGAAAATGCTTTGTTGGTAAGATTCAATTTCAGGACTTAATGGGTTAAAATAATGTTTCAACGTCCTCTGTATATTAAAAACAGAGCCATTTATAACCCATATTTCTTTCAACTATTTGTCATAAAATTGAGCAATGGAAGATACTTTAAAATTTTGGCCACAACTTAATTAATACCATCCATATCGTACTCACTCAATTTGCATTAATATAGGTGCACAATTTCATAAACATTGAAACAATAAACTTAGCTACAGCTGAAATTATTCTGAATTCAAATAATGTAGTACTTACCCATACTAAATTTGGCAATTTGAGACTCGACTATTGAGTCGAAACAATAACATAATTTGCAAATATACAAAACCATCGAAATGTAAAGCCATTGTTTTGATTAAACAACAAGTTGTGCTTGTTTAAAATTTTACTGTTCAGTTATAATACGGTAATGACTTAAGCCAAATTTTGGGTTACTGCATAATGTAAGTTAACACCATATTTAAACACATTTTTTAATTCGTAATAAAATAGGTCTCGAATAGATGGCTATAATTTTATATTCGGGCTTCACCGTTCTTTGTCAATAAAAGAAAAAGTAAGATGTACGACCAACACCAAAATATAATAATTAAACTTATGCTACTAAAATCAGCATTATATTAAAAAAAAATTATACTTTCAGCGATCCAACACAATTAAAAAATCGCAAACACGAAAGAGTAAAAAGTAAACGCGATTTAAGGATAATTCAAGCTAAGCAACCGAAGAATGGGGCGTATCGTACTGGAGATCCTCGCATCAAGGCGCGGAGGCTAATTGGAAAGCCCAGGTAGTCAGAGATATGTTGAATGAACGGCAGGCAATCGAACATGGTTGAATATACAGACTCCCCCGTGACTGGCTCCTACTCTGAAGATAATAACCAAGACACCCAGAACCTTTTAAACATTCAAATTTAAAACCACTCTACAAGCAAAAGCATACCATGAACTAGCAAAGCTGAATAGCAACTGTATATTAAGATATTTCAAAAAAGAAGAACGGCAAATAAAAGGAGTAAAGAACATATTGCAACTTGAAGATGAAGAGTAAATATGTCGTCATCATCAATATGGGGGATAATAGGGTCCAAAGTCTTTCTATGGCGGATAATTCCATCTATAGAATAACCAGGACTTTCATTAGAGGCGCACGAGCACCTCTGTCGCCCCTTAAATATCAGGAGACGGGTGTAGTTTTAATCTATGCCAAAGATAAAGCTGAATTGGTCGAAGACAAACTCTGGGATCAATTCAGCGAAAACCCGACCTCAACAATCTAGAAAGAGATGGTGAATAACGCCAAAAAAACGCAAAACACAAGTAAAACCTGTAAGAGGACAAAGTCCTAATAGAAGACTTAAAACAAAAAATTGGAGGAACATTGACTAGACAGGTTTTTAGTGTAAGAACATACATGTTTCCGCTAACTTGCCTACTTTTCAAATATTTTCCAATTATGATAGTTTTTACACACAGTGTACAATGTCAAACTCACATACATAACAGGTTAAGCAAAACTGAAACGTCAGTCATTTCAAACTTTTCATAACATGTAGACAAATTCTCTGTGCCGTAACAAAAGTTTAGATTTAAATTCAAAATTTCCAGTGAAAATATTACACAGCACCCAAAAGATTACAATAAAAATTAAATATGGGTAATCCAGAAAAAGTTATCAGTATTCCAAACGGATATAAATTCCTTTTTGGAGGCTCGGCAGGTAAGACAAAAATATTTACAGTGGATTTTTTCTAAACCGAATCATAGGGTTCTATGTTTTAAATATTTAACCCTTAGCTAAAGCCCATTTAACTGATGGAACAAACCATACTGATCCTTCAAATGATTAGTTGGGTAAACAGTGAAAACGACGGATTAACAACGACCAAACTAAAACAAATAAAATATTATCCTCAGATGAAAGAACTTCTATACAAAAGGTACAGCAAATAAACAGTTGTTCATAATTCAGAAAACCTTGCCCAGGAAAGGCAGAAAAAAGGGTTGGGCTGGAGTTTTTAAGGACAGAATAATTGGATCATTGTATTATTTGTATACTAACATATAACTTTAAGGGCAGATTTTCGAAACAAAACTCAACTAGAGAACATTATTATTTGAGGGTAATAATAGTCCATCCAGATTGAAACCAGTGGCGTGCAAACTAGGGAGGTTGTAACAATTTTCTGGCATTTTAGAAAATTTGTCATCACCAGACGCTTCCTTGCACCATTTATGCAAAAAAGGCACTCTTAGCTTGATAATCCACTTATAACTTATAACTAACTTATAATAGAATTTTTAATTTGATATGAACCTTGACATCTCATCTACCTGCTGGGTGTGCACATTACATGGTGCATTAAAACATTCTCCTATTGCCTTATTTTATCGTTTGCTTGCATTGGTTTAAAACGTTAACAAAGATTGCGAGGTTAAACAGTAGGGTTTTACGCCATTGTCGATATAAAAAATGTTTGATCTGTCTGCTCGCCCCTAATCCTCGTTAATCAAGGGTTGTTGTTAGAGGGGCACTTGTTTGAGAAGGGGTTCAAGGCTTCCATGCCAGTAAGGATGACATCCGATACTTTTCTAGCCTCTAGCACAGATGGATGAATCGTCAAAGGTAAAGCAAACGTCTCGCCAAGGAAAGCTTCGAGAATGGTCCTTAAAGTCATCCCACTTAGCCGAAGGATAATGTCAGATCTTTGGAGGCTGCTACCTAATAATTGATAGTTGACTCAGTGCTTAAACAAACTAGCAAAATCAGCATCTTTATCTGGAATCAGAGTTAAGTCGCGTACGAGTTGAGTCAGGCAAGTGCTGGTGGCAATGAATTAAGCTTCGTGCAGAAAATTCTCTTAAAATATTGTCTCTCTAATTACCCTCTCTAAATAGTCAATATTTTAAAATGGCCTTTGTAAGTATACATTCTGCTTTAAGTAGCCCCACAAGAAATAATCGAGGGGGCTTAAGTCCGGAGACCTAGCGGGCCAAAAAAGGTCAGAATATCTATCGATAACTTTTCCATTAAAAGGGGTATTTAAGTATTGTCTTGCATTCCTGGTACTGTGGCATGGTGCACCATCTTGTTGGTACCATATCTGTAGTCTATCGGGTATGTGAAGCCCATGAATAAAATTAAAGAAATAATGATTTAAAAAATGCAAGTAACGTTCACCATTTAAAGTTTGTCGAGAAAAAAAGAAAAGGTCCTATTATTCTATTTTTGTAAATTTCGCACCACATATTTGTTTTAAATGAGTACTGATCACGTGTCTGTATAGTGAAATTTGGATTAACGTCACTACACCAATGACAATTTTGTGAACTTACAGTCCCGTTCGAGGTAAAGGTTGCTTTGTCGGTAAGAATTATATCTCTTGTCATGAAAGGGTTATCTTCTAACTCTCCTTGTATTAAAAAACAAAATTCTAAGCGTCGCTCAAAATCACCTGGCTTCAAGGTATGTATAAATTTTAGTTCGTAAGGCCGAAATTTGTTTTCATTTAATATTTTTGTAATTGTAGTTTTCCCTACATCATTTGGTAATGTTGTTGACCTTTTTCTCAATGATTTTTTAGGATCTTCTACTACAGACACAGACTTGGTTCACAGTTTCATTATTTGCAACCCTTGATCTACGTTTCTTATTGTAGCTATTTTGCACACTTTCAAAGGTCTTGAATTTAGTCACTATGTTCCCTACTGTTGTAAAAGAAATCATTTTATCAGGATATCTATAGTTAAAAATGTCGGCAGTTTCCCGATACGTTTTGTAATTTTCACCAATGATTAAAATTATTTCAATTTTATCTTGCATACTCAATTTCAACGGCATATTTATCTAATTAAATATTTAAACTGATGTTTCAGACAAATAACATAGCTGACAGTTAAAATTCAAATTCAGGTGGGAAATGGTGGCAAAGCAATGGACATGCCATTAAGAATTAAGATTTAAATTTTTAAGTTTATTCTCAATAATAGTCTACTAAGAGTAGAAACAGATATAATTTTTAATGCCAATCAACATTTTCTTATTCCATATTGCTCTAAAATTAAAATTAAGGGTACTTTTCTCGTAGGTCAATTGATTTTTTTACTTTTTGATCATCCTGTACATACTATCTCAAGGTTGAATAGTCTAATATTATTTTTTCAGTAAGCAAAACTTTTTATAAAGAGTAACTTTTTTTCGTAAAATTAATATTAAAAAAGGTTTCCATATGTACAGAACTTAAGCGGACACACTGTATATGAAATGGCATAGATTATTTTACTAAACATGTGATGGACCCTTTTTTTTGGGAATAGCTTTCAATTGTAATATTAGAAACGATAGATTTTGAAGAGGCAGCTATTATACAAAAGAGTTGGTACTTAATTAAGCCGAATTTTTAGGAATGCTTGGAATATGTTTCGTGCAACCATTAGATTTGCTAAAAAACCGAATGCAGATGAGCGGAGAAGGTGGACAACCCAAACAGTATAAAACAGCTTTTCATGCTTTGGCAGCTGTAATAAAAAATGAAGGAGTGTTAAACCTCTATAATGGTTTGTCGGCAGGACTTTTGAGACAGGCCACTTACACAACTGCTCGTCTGGGTAATTTTTTTTATTTTTACTGATACTCACACAAAAGCTATCGTTTATTATTAAACTTGTATTGGTCTCTGATTATGACTAACTCAATATGCGTTATAGGAGTTATTGGCGCACGAGCCCCGCCTATGACTCGGTTGGCCAACTTAGCCTTCTATGTACTAAAAACGTAATTGTACCGGGAGGAACACTAAGATTCGACTCCGGCTGTATCTTAAAAACCGTTAGTGGTACAACTTAAAAAAAAATGTTTTTGTTAAAAGTGGTCCCAAGAGAATCTGTTGAAAACAACTTTGAAGTTTCTAGGTTTTCATTTTATAATAAGGCACAGCACTGCAGGATTATTTTTTTATGGCGCTCTGCGAGTGGTGCGTTTCCGCAGGAAACGATTCACGTTGGTCTTGAATATTTGCAGATTATACTCGTTGAGGAACACGGCCTCAAGGAGGTCGTTTTAGAATGATGACGTTCTCCAGATGAAAACAATTTTAAACAGTGTCGTTCGAGGAACACTAGGCTGAACTACGTACGGGTGGGCTGCAGTGGCTCGTCGTGTATTTCTACCCTGAACAGCTCTGGGTGGAATCAAGCGGGCAACCTCAGTTCAGCACTATGAAAATATTTGTAAAATAGACTCAAGCCGCTAACCTGCCTTCGATGTTCAAGACTATCCAGGTTGTTTGTCAGATCATGGTCACCGATCAAGCGAATGGCTCTTTTTTTGATGAAATCTAGCAATCTCAGGGTATGTTTAGGAGCAGAGTCCCAAATATGCCTTTAGCGATTGTCGAATTTGGGCTTTATAAGAGCATTAAAAGTTGTTGGGGTGTATAGAGGTTCTTCTTCTCTTGAGTATGCCAAGACATATGACTATCCAAATTGACGCCCAATAAATGAATTGATGAAGCCAAGGGAATCAAGTGTCCCGCCATGACTATATTCGGTTCTTCGACATTAACTTTTTTAGAAAAACTGCTGCCTGGGTTTTTTTAGCGTTAAATTCTACTTAGTTAGGAACTGTCGCCCCAAGACAGAATTTCTTTTAGGTCTTTGTTCAGATGTGAGACCGCTTGCTGTCTGCAGGGATGTGCATTGGCAGCCGATGTCCGAGCATCCAAAGTAAAAGATGAAACAGGTGTGCTGTCATCAGCGAAGCAATACCTATATATGATTTTTTGTTTTTTCCAAAAGATCGTTAATATATAGTAAAAAGAGGGTGGGCGACAATATAGAAGCTTGAGGGACTCCGGCGTTGATGTTAAATGTGTCTGAAAGAAATCCGTCCATCGCCACTCGCCACTCGCAGAGAACGGTCTTTAAGGAAGCTCGACATGCAGCTATGAACAAAATTGAACTGGCATTCCGTATTCTCTCACTTTAGTTAGGAGCCTCGGTCAAACCCTTGGGAATATAAAAAAATTAAAAAAACGAAATTTGTCCTTAATTTGCCTAGTTTGGGATATTAAAATTATTTGCACTGTAATCTTTAGAAAATTCTACATAATTTCAGTTTTAAATTTTTTTCTCTTTTCTTTTGTTTGATATGTCAATATTATTTGCGCATCAAGCAGAACTTTTTATAAAGAATAACTTTTTTTCGTAAAATCAACAATAAAGAAAATTAACATATGTCTAGAACTTTTCTGGCCACGCTGTATACCTATATAAACAAACGTACTTAAGACAAAATATACATAAGGATGCAAATATAAATTTTTACCGAATATTATTGAGTGCTGTTAGATTTTAAAACTATTCCAATAATTATTAACCTACTAATTTATTTGCCTTTTTTCTAATAACAACCACCACGGGGGGCACAAACTATAGTTAATGCAAATCAATTTCCGTTGCATGTCATGATGATGATGACATATTTAATCTTTAGGTTAAACAATGTTCTTTACTCCCTTTCTTTGTCGTTCTTCTTTTTTGGAATATATTAAAATTTCATGCAAAATTGAATGTACTAAAATCATGAGGTATTCTTCTTTGACACTACCCCACTTGTATAAATATGTTTTAAATTAAGACTTGTAAAAATTAATATAATTTGAATTTTAAGAACAACAGAACTGTCAACGATACGGTGGCGCCAACTCGTTCGTTGGCCCGTTTTGACGTTTTGTTTTCATTTTTCGTATTTTTACTGTTCTGTTGAGTATATTTTTTAACGAAAGCTTCAGATCTTTTCATAAGCGGCATTAAAAAACTGTTTTTCAAAGAACAAGAAAGGTATGCACACATATCTCTCTTGATTACGTTGTTTGATATTTGTGAAAAATGCCTAAAAATTGCGAGAGGCGACTGATTACATCGTCCCACTAACAGACCTCAAAAAGTGGTTTTCTGTGCTCATTCCGAGCAGGGAAGAGTAAGAGGGTAAGAAGTTAACAATGGAGATAGAATGTGTTTCTGTCAAATCTTATATCCCTCAAAATCGAGAGATATTTAGGGTAGTTCGTTTTGACAGAAAAGTCCTATGTTATTTTAACGTCTGGTGCCCATCCTATAGCTATCACATTTAAACAAATTGTTAACCTTTTTATTCTTACTAAATTTTTTGGATCATCAGCTGTTCCTGTACCGCGATATTGTGTTTTACTTCTGGAATTACTTTGGGGACCTTCCGTTTTTATTGACTCACTCGTAGATCATAACCCGCCTTTTAAATGGAAGTCAATTGACTCCGCTGAGACACAAAATACATTTTTTCTACTGACGTTCCATAATAACCCCTTTTTGATTGTCGTTGTGATTTCTAAAAAACCTCCTTTTGGGCACAGCGTGCTTTAAAGTTTTTTAAGCACGCTGTGCCTAAAAGTAGTTATTTACAATTAAAAACTAAACACAGACTATAATTTTACCTATTTGTTATAAATATTAAAAGTACAATTACTTATATTAATAAAATTAATGATTGGGTAACCTAAAACAGTACGTTAAGATATTTCTCTTTGTAAAATAGATGAGGAATTTGAGCTAGAGATAGAGAATGAATCTGCAAGAGCAATATCAATTAAACCCATGCCACTAGTATTATTATGGAACAAGGTTCACCATTGCCTCATTTGCGGCATTTCTAATATCTGAGTCTTTTAAATCACTCATTTTTTACTTAATATTTGCCGCATTTTTGACAAAAAAAATCCTAAGTGTCAATTTTTTTGACATGAAAGGTGTAAGTGAAATACAGATAATAAAGTGTTTGGTTATAGATATTTATCTACTTTCATTTAGTAATATGAATTTTACAGTTCTGTAAATCGTTTTGTAAGGGCATCTATTACAGCACTAGTGCTGTAATAGATGCCATTACAGCACTAGTGCTGTAATAGATGCCCTTACAAAACGATTTTTAATAGCAGGTGCATTTTTATTTTTAAAAATGCCTTTTGCCAAATATTTTTATTCATAGATGAAAGTAGATAAAATTTTGTACAATATTCTTGTTGTAAATTCATATAACTACACTCGATGTTTGATTAAACTCGGCTGACGCCTCGTTTAACAACTTTAACATCTCGTGTTGTAATATGAATCTTTACAACACTTATATCGTAAATAACTATTACGTAATAAGTCCGGTAAATCAATTTTCACAGCATGAGTGAAATGTTTCGAGACGAGGCGACGAAGGAGCCGAGTCTTGAATTTTGAAACGAATACTGTAAAGGATTTGCCGGACGAATGACGTACAATATTTTATTTCATACTGTTCTGTTGAAAATTATAATTATGTTTTGAAATTATAATGAAGTTTTATTCTGCGTCGTATATTTGAAAAGTGCTTATATTTACTGGTAGAAACATTGTGTGTTTGACATTGATTAAACTAAAACTTACAAATTTCAGTCCGGTAAAATAGTACATTACGTATCAAGTTTAGAAAAGTGGAACTGTACTTGACGAGTATGGTTAGTTTGAACCCGAGCGAAGCGAGGATTTAATTTCCATACGAGTCAAGTAAAATCACTTTTCTGACGAGGTGCGTATACTATTTTTTCGCAGTTTGTAAGTAATTAATTATTTTGCATTTCATATTAAAATCTAAAAAGAATAGTTACTGAAGAAAATCTACAAAAACTTAGTGCCGGCATACTTTTACGAGAGGGTAAGCTATTTTATATAGTTAAAGTGTGGTAGATAGGTTCTAATTTTGTTATTTGTTTTAGGCAAAAGTCCTCAAAGCTTCCAGTTTATGGTCTACGTACTCTATGATCAAAAGCACAAGACTTATCAGTGAAAATACGGATATTTCACAATATAAAAAGTTAACCGCTTTTTTGAAGCGTCAAAACGACAAATATGAACCTAAAAGATCGAAAGTTTTGACCATGGAAAACGTCACGAAGTTTTTGAAGGAAGCTCCAGACGACACGTTTCTGTTAATGAAAGTGGTACTAATTCTTGGGCTGAATGGCGCATATCGGCGTGCAGAACTATGCAGTTTAACATCTGAAGATATATAGAGGATTCAGGAACAATGCTAACAGTAACGTTACATGATACCAAAACAAAAAAAAAACGTGTATTTACTGTAGGATCAGATGGCAATGGGTATAAAATTTACCACAAGTACTTACTGTTAAGACCGAAAACAGTAAGGCACAATCGATTTTTCCTGTTTTATCGTCATGGCAAATGTACAGTACAGCCAGTTGGCATCAACACTTTCGCAAAAATCCCACAAGAAATTGCGAAATATCTAAAACTTCCTGATGCTTCAAGCTACACCGGTTATTGTTTGAGAAGAACATCTGCAACTTTTCTTGCTGACAATGGCGCTGATATTCAGGATCTCAAATGGCATGGGGGATGGCGGTCCACAAGAGTAGCTGAAGGATACGTGGAAGAAAGCATTGAAAATAAATTGAAAAATTCTCAAAGGGTATTCAAAAATGCCCAACTGGGACTACCCCCAAGAAGTCCCTATAGGCATTGTGGTGAATGAAAAAAATGTTCAGCAATAAATACTTAATACGGCGAGGTCAGCAGTTGCATCCTTTTTTAACTTAAATAATTGTTCTTTTAATATTTATTGTAATAAGATTTTAAATAAACGAATTTCTTTCTTGTAAAATTGTGTTTTGAATGACATTGACGTTTTATGCAGTAATAGTTGCTATGCTGTAATGGTTGCTATGCTGTAAAGTGACCCATTACTGTACGATTTTGAGGTCATTAATCTAGTGCATTACTGTATAAAATGCGAAAAACAAATTTTACAGGACTAGTCATGTAAAAAAATTTTACCGGACTTATTGCTGTAAAACCCTATTTTCTGGACTAAATTCAAATAGATAAAGTGTCTTTTACAATACAGTATGAAATAAAATAAATTAAGCTTTTTATTTTAAAACGCCAGTAGAAAATAGTATATTAAAGTACATGTTTTATAAAGCATCATCTTATAGCACGCGTCCATGTTAAAAAACGAGCCGCTTGCGGCGAGTTTTTTAACGGGACAAGTGCTCTAACTGCTTTATAAAACACGTACTTTATACTATTTTTTCTATTTTGTATTTTTTTCAATAAGAAAATACATATTTAAAAAGAAAATCAACCCTTCAAATTTTGTAAATTTGTGTGTCTAAATTCTATGTTGGTAATACTCTAAATTTCTTTTTATCATAGTAGCCTTGACAATAAATAATATTTTCTTTGTGTCATTGTCACGAAATTTGTGATTTAATATTTCATAGAGTTGTTCATAATGTTCATAATTATAATTAAAAAAATATGGAGCATGATAATCTAAGTTTAACTCCCCCTGAGTTAAGGGATATTGCTAATAAAACGATAAATCAACTTTTACCAGAGAAATCCCGAAAACTTTCTTTTCTCATGGATAACAATAACAGGAAACGTCAGACGTCAACAGAATAAAACATTTAAATATAACCAATGCCAACTTTTAAAAAATAAAATTCGGAGTTCGAAATGGATATATTTCGAACTCGCTAGCGCGTTCGAAATATCTATTTTTCGAGACAAAATTAGAAAAAATATTGTATACCATTCGTTACGAAACAATGTCTTTTAGTCACTCTGACGTATTGTCCAACTCTCGCCTCGTAGGACAATTTTCACGTCGCGTGCCTAAAAGACCCTTATTTCGTAACTTGTAGTAAAAATAGCTATTAAAGCTCGCAGGTTCCATTTTACATTACTATTATTGTTAACGCGTAGCCATTTAAATTATTTTTGCTCCTAGCATGGCTTTTAAACACGCTCCAAATTTCTTGGACCGGTACTAAGTTTGGATAAAGTGTAAGGTAGGGCAACGACGAGTTTCAGTAAGCAACAAAGCTTACATTGAATTATCGCTTACCTACCATGTATATACGTGAAAATTATGCTATAATTATTAAGAAAAATATTTGAACTAAAGCTATCAGGTTCCCCATAAAACACTTTAAGCACTTTGTGGTAGAGTATACTGCAAAGAAATTGGGAGTAAATGTCACTTATTTTCAAGTGTCCAACGGAATGATATTTTAGCAAAGTTTCAGCAACAACAGAAATACATTTGCAGCATGTGAACAGATCAAATCTGAAAAATATAAAAGAAAATTCTCGTAAATGTTCTAAACACAATGAGAACATTAATGAAAAACACACACAGGAGTAGGTATTAGTAGAAACAGAAAAAAGGGAAAGAAGATAATTTAAAAATAAACTTCTTTAATGCTCCGTATTTGGAAAACTTCCAACCTTTGAACTAATGAAAGTTGGACTATATCGTCATATTCTAGTCTTATGAATTTATGTTAGCATTTTGTACCTATAGCCCTTTTAAAGACATCGTGTATAAAGGTCATTAGTTCAATACTATATGAGTTTCATTAGCCACTAAATGAAAAGCATTCGACGAAGTTCTTATCCTATTAGTTTTCCCAAATATCTTTTGATCTTTGATCGCTAACTTCCCAAGAAAAGCAGCCAACTGCAAGACTAATTCTCAGTTCAATTTCTAAATTAAAGAAAGGAAATAAATATAGAACTGTATTGGCGCACAAATTGAAAATGTCTGTTAAAACATGAAACCATAATAAAAATCGATTTTCGGTTGGCTTTAGTTTAGGTTTAGTTTCTGTGTTTCCTTTTAATGCTTTAAACGTATACCCTATTGTCTGCAAGTACAAGGGTGGTTCGATAATTAATTTGGTTTTATATGTAAAGCAAATAATTTTAGTTGAATATCATATCTTATTTATTCAATGGATGTAGCCGTTACTTGATGAAGATCCATTATAGAAACTTGATAGGAAAAATACAAAATGTATAAATCTTCACTTATATTATTTATTCCACACTATAACAATTGTTTCGACACACAGTGTCTTCGTCAGATAGTAGAAACTGAATAACAAATTATCCTTTTACAATATAGAGCACACTCCCAAGTTTAGGTACCCTAATTTATGCTTAACAATAGAATTATGTTATTAAGGTATAAAACTTAAATTATGAATACACACCTTTTCCTAATTATTTTTATAAATTATATTATTGAACTATTGTTATGATTACATCTGGAAATACCGGCTGATTATAAATTTAACAGTGGGGAACTATTTAAGTCGAGCTGATCGTTTAATAAAATATCTAATTTTTTACATTTGTTTATTTCCATGCTTTCTAAGAAATTTAGTTTTATTGATTTGTTTTCTACGTGCAATATTTCAAGATTATCGTCAAAATTGTGTTGTTCGGTATTAAGATGTAACGCGTAATGGGAGTTGTTATGTTTTTTATTATAGCTTGTTTTGTGTTCTTTAAGTCTTTTTTCAAAATTTCTACCTGTTTGTCCTATGTAAATTTTAGTACAACTGCCACATTTTAGTTTATAAACTCCACATTTATGTTCTTTTTTAGTTTTGCTTTTGTTATTTTTGATTAGTTTTCCTAACTTATTATTAGTTTTATATGCGACTTTAAAATTTCGTTTCGTTAAGTGTTTTTTAGCAAGTAGTGTAAGTTTACCTGTATATGTTAGGGTTTTATAACTTAAGGTATCATTTTGTTTAACTATTGGATAAGCTAAGCTAATTGCTTTATTGTATTGTTTTTTGTTTATTATTCGGTCTATTATATAAGGTTGATAACCATTATTTATTGCTAATTGTTTAATTATATTTAACTCTTGGTTATAACTTTGCTCTGATAACGGAATGCTAATAAGCCTATGCACAAAAGAGTTAAAAGCGGCCATTTTATGAGAATAAGGATGACTAGAATTATTGTGTATCAAAATATCTGTGTGAGAAGGTTTGTGGTATATAGCAAAATTGTGCTTATTATTTTCTTTAGTAATTGTTAGGTCCAAGAAATTGATCGTATTGTTCTGTTCTACTTCAAGAGTAAAAGTTATGTTAGGATGTAAAGTATTGATAGAATTGAAAAAACTTTGAAGTTGGCGTTCCGTCCCGACAAAACAAGCTAGAATGTCATCAACATACCTATACCAGTATAGAAATTTACCACCACGAATATTTTTAAAGATTCTATTTTCGAGGTTGTCCATAAATATTTCAGCTAACAGCGGACTTAAAGGGTTTCCCATTATTAATCCTTCTGTTGATACATAAGTTTTGTTGTCAAATTCAAAATAATTTTGGTCTAAACATAATGAAAGCGTTTCTAAGATATCTTGAGTTATAATTGGATTTGTTTTATTTTTAATATAAAGTCGAAGGCTTACTTATTAAAAATAAAACAAATCCAATTATAACTCAAGATATCTTAGAAACGCTTTCATTATGTTTAGACCAAAATTATTTTGAATTTGACAACAAAACTTATGTATCAACAGAAGGATTAATAATGGGAAACCCTTTAAGTCCGCTGTTAGCTGAAATATTTATGGACAACCTCGAAAATAGAATCTTTAAAAATATTCGTGGTGGTAAATTTCTATACTGGTATAGGTATGTTGATGACATTCTAGCTTGTTTTGTCGGGACGGAACGCCAACTTCAAAGTTTTTTCAATTCTATCAATACTTTACATCCTAACATAACTTTTACTCTTGAAGTAGAACAGAACAATACGATCAATTTCTTGGACCTAACAATTACTAAAGAAAATAATAAGCACAATTTTGCTATATACCACAAACCTTCTCACACAGATATTTTGATACACAATAATTCTAGTCATCCTTATTCTCATAAAATGGCCGCTTTTAACTCTTTTGTGCATAGGCTTATCAGCATTCCGTTATCAGAGCAAAGTTATAACCAAGAGTTAAATATAATTAAACAATTAGCAATAAATAATGGTTATCAACCTTATATAATAGACCGAATAATAAACAAAAAACAATACAATAAAGCAATTAGCTTAGCTTATCCAATAGTTAAACAAAATGATACCTTAAGTTATAAAACCCTAACATATACAGGTAAACTTACACTACTTGCTAAAAAACACTTAACGAAACGAAATTTTAAAGTCGCATATAAAACTAATAATAAGTTAGGAAAACTAATCAAAAATAACAAAAGCAAAACTAAAAAAGAACATAAATGTGGAGTTTATAAACCAAAATGTGGCAGTTGTACTAAAATTTACATAGGACAAACAGGTAGAAATTTTGAAAAAAGACTTAAAGAACACAAAACAAGCTATAATAAAAAACATAACAACTCCCATTACGCGTTACATCTTAATACCGAACAACACAATTTTGACGATAATCTTGAAATATTGCACGTAGAAAACAAATCA
Organism: Polydrusus tereticollis; assembly: GCA_963920685.1. NCBI lineage: Eukaryota > Metazoa > Arthropoda > Insecta > Coleoptera > Curculionidae > Polydrusus > Polydrusus tereticollis. The sequence goes on along the minus strand of OY987332.1, from coordinate 28,342,805 downwards.
ATAAAACTAAATTTCTTAGAAAGCATGGAAATAAACAAATGTAAAAAATTAGATATTTTATTAAACGATCAGCTCGACTTAAATAGTTCCCCACTGTTAAATTTATAATCAGCCGGTATTTCCAGATGTAATCATAACAATAGTTCAATAATATAATTTATAAAAATAATTAGGAAAAGGTGTGTATTCATCATTTAAGTTTTATACCTTAATAACATAATTCTATTGTTAAGCATAAATTAGGGTACCTAAACTTGGGAGTGTGCTCTATATTGTAAAAGGATAATTTGTTATTCAGTTTCTACTATCTGACGAAGACACTGTGTGTCGAAACAATTGTTATAGTGTGGAATAAATAATATAAGTGAAGATTTATACATTTTGTATTTTTCCTAAAAAGTTCATATCTTATTTTTCGATATAACCCTTCAAAGTTTAAGGCACGCCACACGGTTTTCCATATCCCGCTTCCTTCTCTATTATCCGGTCAAAGTAGTCGAAAAAAAAGTGGTAGGTTTACAATAATTCGCATAGAGCTAAAAACGGGTACAGACCTTGGGGACATTATAACAAATTTGCAAATAAAATACTAAAAGTCCCCACCGATCCCACGTCTGCAAAGAAAGTTATTCAAGGTCAAAAGTAAAAAAAAATGGCTTTTCCAACTTTTCCGATAAACGGTAAGATTTATCATAAAAATAGATTAGACAGAAGTTGTAGATCATGAAGTTATCTACAAAAATTGTTTATATACTTTTGTTTTAAGAATCATCATTCCTGAGATATTGCGATTCTAAATCACTGAAAACAATAATATGTACGCTGAACCGCCTATACACACCATCGATGTTTAATATAAATAAAAATATTGGTTTGTGTAACTTATACGTACGAATTATACGACTGTGAGAATATACACATAAAAGAAACTCAGTCCCAGTATATTCACCGAAAACTTTATCTGCTTATCCAAAATGTCAAAATCATATCTTATTTTACATGCAATAACTGGCTGCAATAATACTACATCAGCATTTTTCAGAAGGGATTTAAAACAACAGCATTTGAATTATTTGAAAAACATGATTTAAATAATTGCGCAAGAGTACTTTAAAAGATCGACTCCTCCCCACAAGACATCATCACAAATGGGATTCGCTTTCTTCTTGCTCTATGTAGAGCTAAAAAAAATTGATTGTTTAGACAAGTATAGATATTTCAATAAAAGAGCGATTATCTTGTTTTCCTTCAATATCTGCTGCTGCTAGTAAACACTTGTGTCGAGTATACTATCAATTTCAAGTATGGCTGTCAAATCACTATACACTAGGGTGGGTCGAAAAAAAGGAATATTTTTTTTTCGGAACGCTTTAGTGCGGAAAAGTTGCCTATTGAAATAAGAATAAAAATGGCATAAAAAAAAATTAAATCGGTTAACGTCTTCCGTTCGCGCATCGTACTTACATTTTATGAAAAATTTCAAAAATCACGATATTTTTGTAATTTATTCCTGTTAGGTAAAACTTTTAAAATAAACACGCTTTAGTTATTTCTGCTTGTTTTATGGTTTAAATGACCTAATTAAATTATATTCTGATTATACATCTATTTTTTTCCGTTCGCGTAACGTCATTGAAAAAACAGAAATTTAACAATGTTTAACAATTTTTACAGTGCAACTCTTCGCTCGATTTGCTAGAACAAAACGACCCAGAACTCACCACGCGGAGGTGGTTGCACGACGAGTTTCACCCACACCCTTCCCAACCAACCAACCATCCAATAATTGTGGGGTTTATTATGTACATATCTATACACATTTAAAATCTGATTTTTTGGAGAAATAAGGTATAACCGATCTAGACTTCAGTGTTGCTTGGATATCTATATATATATCTCTAGAGTCATGTCCACATAGTTTATTCGAGGCCTCTGTCACAATTTTGACACACCTCTCCGCTTGAGTGTGACAGGGAAACTGTAGTATTTTTCTGATGGGCGTGGGGGCGGCATTGATGAGTGATTTAATATCATCTTCACTTAGGTTTCGCAGCATTGGGGGAGAATAAGCCACACAAAAACTCCAGTTAATAATTTCAGTGTAATCGGAAGCTTGAAAGTTTATCTTCGGTGGTACGAAATATCTAACAGTCTTCTTTTTTTGGATGATTCATCTTGCTTTTAAGATCCTTCTATAACCAAGCTTTCGAATATGTTCTCTTTCATCAAAAAGCATTGCCAACAGAAGATTCTCTGGGTGCGCAAAAAATGCATTTCTTTGAATTACTGGATCGATAACTTAAAGTAATTCGTCGGATAAATACCGCGATGTTTGAATTGCTTCAAACACATGTTTTGTCATATGTCAGTAAAATATTTGCTATTTTTTATAGCAAACCACAAAGGCATATATGATTTCAAGATGAAGCCAACTATTTCTTTTAAGTTTCCGGATGGATCTAATGAACTTACATACAACCTAAGCACTCGGTTGGCTACAGTTAGCCATCTGGAATGAGACAAAGGCCCATGATATCTATTCGCCAAATCTTCTGGACAATGTCCTAAGGTAATTGCATTTGAGATATCCAACAAATACTGTGGTCTTTGCTCAATAAACTTCTGTCTGTATTAGGAATCGAACAATCTATATGTTCATAAGCAACCACAGGAAGTTTTTCACAACAAGTGAGCTGCTGCCCTATTGATCCACTAAAAGAACTAGGTCCTGCAGTTTGACCGTCAATATGTTGGAAGATGTGGCGAAATGGAAGCTCATTAAAATGCAGGAGGCATATGCCCCACCGTAATGGGCGTCCAACATGATTTTCTAGTCGGTGGATGATACCGTTCTTCCATCCAGTATTGGTTACAGAGCCATCACATCCTACTACTTCTAGTTTTTCCAGTGATATTGATAGTTCAGACAAACGAGAAATGATGCTTTGGGTAATATCATTTGATGAACTCGAGGAAGGAGATATATGTCCAATATATGTTGATCCAGGTTCCTGGATAAGAGAATAGTGTTCTTCTTTCACATTCCTAACAGACTACGTAAGACTGAAGTGCAGGCAAGAGGATAGTGCAGGCAGCAAGCAGACTAGACCGTGGTAGCGAGTAGAAGCTTAGGTTGGTGGGTGAGGAGGGGGGTAGCTACTATACACCAAAAGTTGTCTCTACTATAATATAACATCTGTGATTTTTTAAAAAAATTTCGTAAGTCATCTTCATTCCCCGCGGAGACCTTAAAATTTAAGAAAATTTAATTTTTTTTTTTTCGAATTCGAGTGTTTTTTTTTGGGTAATTATGCATAATTACTCGTATTATAAAGGAATTCTATAAATTATCAAAATATATATTCATAAAAAGCATTTTTCATAACTCGCAATAATCCGAATGGAATTATAGATATTTTTTAAATATCGAGATACCCGATACATCTCTATTTTTGCAAGCTAAGTGACAACCGACAGTTTAACCTCAAATTTTTGGTAAATTATTCAGTCGGTTAGCGATTTGATAGTGAGTAATAGGTTGTTTAAGTTTATTGATACCTACCAAGTGGAAATATTATAGTGCATTAAAGAATGTCTACGACCCGAAATAAATCGAGTTGTCCCATATTTGGCAATCCGCTAGACTTAAATGTAAGTAGCGCAACGTTGCCAACTCGTAAACAAGTGCTGCGATATTATAATTTTGTCAGACTCAAAAAACAAAATGAAGGACAACACAAACCTAAGGTTGGTCAGATTTATGACGAAGTTGCTACATCATTGGAGGAAATATGGAAAAAAGCTTCTATTCCCACAATCCATCATGTTACCATAATAAATCAGGTAAAAAGAATGCATGAAAAATTAAACTATATCCTTAAATCATATTCCGAGACACGTAAAGAAACCACTGGCTTTAAAAATAGAGTGGTACAATTTAGGAATGAAGCATGCCGTTTATTTGATATAGCTTGTTGCAAATGCAAGTTGTTTGAGGAATGCCGGTGTATTATTCCACACAAAGTTCCACAAATAGAAGATCAGAGAACTGTAAGAGCTATGGGTATAAGACCAGTTGATTGGAAAACTAAAAAGCTTCAAAAGGAAATTGCAAGAAAGTCTCAGGATTGTGTTCGACTTCAAATTTCTGAAAATAAAGCACAAATTTCTAATATATTTTCACAAAATATGCCTGAACCGTCCGATAAGGATCCGATTACGATTACTAAGGAATCTGATAAAGAAGAAGATACTAATTCTAATATGGAGGAAAACATTCAGTTTCTACCGTCAATATCACCTGAACCCACTTTGTTAGAAAACGTTAAGTCATCCCAGACAAGAATAAAACTCGCTACATTTGCAAGGACTTGTGATAGATATGGAATTGCAGACAGGCCAGCCGCTGCACTTGCTTCAGCCTTAATAAACGACCTAAAACAAGAAGTCCCAGACGATGTTGCAAAAGTCGTTGATAGAAGTAAAGTGCGTCGGGAAAGGAAAAAAATGCGACTGTGCTTGCAAGAAAAATAATCTTCTGAAAACTTACAAATAAAAGGACTCTATTTCGATGGTAGAAAGGACAAAACGATTTTCATGACCAAACCAGACGGTGGTAGTATTAGAAGAAGAACAATAACCGAAGAACATATTTCAATCATTAGTGAACCGGGTTCCAGTTATTTTGGCCAGGTTTCACCAATATCTGGATCAGCACAAGATATTAAGAACACAATATGTGCTATTTTAATGGAAAAGAACATAGATACAGCAAAAATATTAGCAATAGGTTGCGATGGAACGGTCGTAAACACAGGTAACATCGGGGGTTCATCTGTCTTTTAGAAAAAGAATTCGGGAGGCATTTACATTGGGTGATTTGCCAACTACATGCAAATGAACTTCCTTTAAGACATTTAATTGAACATTTGGATGGGTCAACGTCTGGTCCAAGAGGATTTTTTGAAAGCATCGGCAAAAGCTTAGCAGTTTGTGACAATTTACCTATAATACAGTTCAAACCCATCGAATGTGTGCTTCCTGACGTACAGAGGGAACAACTAAGTACCGATCAAAAATTCCTTTTTGATATTAGTACCGCTGTGAGTTTAGGTGACTTTCCTACAAGTCTTGCGACTAGAAACCCCGGAAAATTATCACATGCAAGATGGCTTACCACTGCAAATAGAATTCTAAGGCTCTATGTTAGTACAACTAATCCATCAGCAATTTTAATAGAAATTGCAACGTTTATTATTAAAGTTTACGCTCCTATGTGGTTTTACATTAAAACGAAGCCCACGATAAAAGATGCTCCATTGAATTTATGGAGAACTATATCTTTGAGCCGATATCTGAACGACGATCTAAGAAAAATTGTTGATAACACCATTCAAAGAAATGGTTTTTTTGCCGATCCTGAAAGTGTACTAGTGGCAATGCTTGCCGACAACAGGAAACATTTTCGTGAATTAGCCATTCGCCGCATATTATCTATCAGAGCAAAGAAGTCGACACAAACTAAAATAAGAAAATTTGTACTTCCTAAAATAAATTCTTTGGCTGATGACTATACTGACCTAATTATTTGGCAATCTTCTGCACTTAGTGAGCCAACTCTAACCCAACATTTAACAAATGAAAACCTAAAAAGTGTAATTAATGAAGGTTCTTCTTTACTACCGCTGCTTTTTGAACTACCTTGTCACACACAAGCTGTGGAAAGGTGTGTTAAAGTTGTAACCGAGTCATCTTTAGAAGTTTGCGGTGCTACTGCCCGAGATGGTTTTATTAGAACGAGACTTTTAGATCGAAGTATAATGCCGTTATTTGAAACTAAAAGAGACTATAAACCGGAATAGTGGAATACTTAACTATTCACGTTATAGGAAGTTTCGTAAACTTTCAAAGAGTTTTTTTTTTGTATTAGATGTATTACTATCATTTCATAAATGTCACTGACAAATAAAAAATGCCATATTTCGGAAATAATTTTATTGTTTCAATTTTTAGAACTTCCAGGTCATTGCGGAGAATGAAGATATTGTCAAAAACTTTTCAAAAAAATGTAAGATCTACTATTGCCTAGACAGTTTTTTAAGATGTAGTGCTGATTTTCAAATTTAATTTTTTTTTTTTAATTTCAAGGTCATTGCGGGAAATGAAGATGGTGTCGAAAAAATCTATAAATTTTTTATAATCATCTACTACTTAATAGACAACTTTTATGCTGTAGTGCTAATTGTTAAATAAAAAATTTAAAATTTTAATGTTTTTCGCTCCACCCTACTGTGAAATCAACTGGACCCAGAAAACTGGGGTTGGAAATTAGTAGATAATACTTTGGAGCCAATTCAAACTTGATTCCCACTTGCTCCGGAAAGACTTCTCAACACCATCTTTTGCAATCGCAAAAAGGGTTGTAGTGCAAAATGTAGCTGTAAAAAAGTCGGGTTATTTTGTTCACCCGCTTGTACTAATTGCCAAGGCCAGTCTTGCTCCAATGTTGAATCAACTTTAACAGATTAAAATTTTTATGATAGCGATGAGGAGACAACTGATGTATCTTTTTAACATATCCAGATAGAAGAAGAAGAAGAAAGCGAAGAAGATATAACTGTTGAAGTGGCATTTAAAGATTATCAGTCAGAATAACATCTTCCCGAAACCAACAATATTCCGTGCGATTTAAATCATTTTCAATAGAACCATTGTTTAGTTAATACAATATTTTTTAATAAAACTTCATGTCATAATAGATCGCGGACTATGCCTACCGGGAACACCACGTTAAAAAGATGCGCCGAGTTCACTATCTCACAGATGGTGCGGAAATGTGTGCTTTAACTTTTAGAATCGCAATATCTCAGGAATGGTAATTCTTAAAAAATAAAGTATAAGAATAATAATTTTTGTAGATAATTTCATGGTCTACAACTTTTGTTTAATCTATTTTTATGATAAAACTTACCGTTTACCGGAAAAATTGGAAAAACCATTTTTTTTTTACCTTTTTGTAAAAATGTTCCCAAAGTCTGTACCAACTTACAGCTCAATTTGAATTATTGTAAATTGAAATGTCTACTTTAAGCGAATAGCTATAGTGGTTTTCTTTAATTCTCTCAAAATACTCGTTGATCGCCTGCATGACTTGCACTCAAATTTTCACGCAGTAAGCAATGTTTTGAGACTCAGGATCGATTAATTAGCCTGGAGGTGGCAAAAGTTTCAAGTAAATTTCTGCTGTGTGATATGCATTGAATGACCGGTGAGTTGTGGTTGTAGAACGGTGCTATTTGCTATTCCGGGACATTTCTCCATTATTGCTGCTTTAGGTCTATCTAAAAGAGATACGTACGTATAATGAATGCCTTTTTTTTTCTCGGCTGTAAATCAGAAGAGTTCCCTTCGCATCCCAAGATGCTAACACCATTAGATGGAATGAATTTAATCCTTTTCTGAGTCGGTTGTCTTAGTCCAATCTATTTTTTTTTGTTTTATTTCTGCCATACTATAGTGATGAATCCATTTATACAAGACAACGCAAAACACTTTTTGGTTCTTATTTTACTCATTTTCTCTACAGTGTGTGAAATAAGTATGCGGCTAAGCTCAAAGAAAATTCAAAAAATTCTAAGAAAAAAGGTTTAAGCATAGGTCCGCAACCCCTTCATTTTTGAAATACAGGGTGTTACAATTTCTAAGCGGAAAAAAATATGTACGCCACTCCATATTTCCTTTTTCATAGCACAGGTATGTAGACAGGTCAATGTCTAATGCAAAGTATTTTTGGATAGTATGTTGATTTTGGCTCCGTTTAGTAGATAAATGCAATTTTATCAAACTTTGATAGACGCATAGCCATATGCGAATAAACGCCAGTTATTTTATTTTCACTTACAATTTTTACTCAGTAATAAGACGTTATTATGAAAATAAAACATAGTTTAAAGAAAGCAGTGGCGTATCATTTTTTTCGTTAAAAATATCAAAAGATATGTTAGCACGAACGCCACTGGTGGCTAAGTTCTGGTGCATCTTCGATGCTTGTCCTGTCTCGCTTCACCCAAAGGTCTCAGGGTCGCGAAGAGAATCTAAAAATGACATTAACCCTGCACCAGTGTAAAGCACCCGCCAAATACATAATATAAACTTACCCATTTCCACTTATAGTTTAACTAAGAACTCCATATTTTATAATAGTAAAAAGATTTAATTATCTCCCAGTGCGCATAAGAAAATCTAAAACTGACAGACAATTCAGAAATCAAGTAGAGGATCTGTCAGTCATAACGGCTTATTACTCCAAGGACCTCCTCGTTTAATTTGAGAATGGATCGCTGTATTGTTGTTGTCTTGTTTGCAAGTATTTAATTCGTCTTTGTTACTGTCGATTAAACATACAGAGTGGCAAGAAAGTCGCGCATAATGCCTGTGACTTTTGAATTACCTCGTACACCAATAAGTGACCTTTATGAAGGTTGTTCAGTAAATTATACCCCACATTTTTACCTGCATAAATTTTTTCTGTAATTTCTGGTGTGGTTGCCATAGACACCAACTTACATTTTTTAAATGGAACACCCTGCATATGATTGCATATTTGGATTCTACTGGAAAAACTCTGAATTTTTTGTATTTCAAATTTTTATTTATTTAAACCAAAACAAACTTTATAATAACAAAACATATAGCCTAGAAAATTTAACAACTTAACATCGAAATAATAAACAACTGAAACCTTTTCAGGGGATTAGGTGTTCACAATGACCACCAGCTAAGCAGAGCGCCAGTCGATCCTTGAACCCGTCTACAACGTTTAAAAGGAAGTCCTCTAAAATGGCCCGAATTTCAGCACTAATTTTGACTTTTAAAGATTCTAAATCATTTGGACGGTTAAGGTAGACTTTGTTCTTTAAGTGTCTCCACAAAAAAAAGTCGAGCGGGGCGAAGTCCGGGGATCGCACTGGCCAATCAATGAATGGCACCATTTCTGCCTATCCAACGTCCTGGAAATTGTTCAGCTATGTATTGTTTAACATTTGCCGCACAATGCGCAGGTGCTCCATCTTGCTGGAACCATATCTGTTCGTTTATGCCATTATCTACACCCGGTAATACCATTCTGCAAGAAGGAATTATGTGGTTCCTGAGGGGTCGAGATATTTTTTGCCATTTATTGGTATTCTCAGCAGACCAATAACGATAATTGTCATTATTCATTCATCCGAGAAAATAATATTTGCTGCGAAGTTATTATCGTTATTGCATCTTTCCATCATCAGCTCACAAAATTCAGGTCTTTTATCAAAATCGGCCTCTTTTAACTCGTGCACCAACTTTATCTTGTAGGGATGTAACTTCTCCTGCTTAAACAAATTTTTCACTGATTGATGAGACACATTAAAATCCATTGCAATTGGCCTCGATGATTGTATTGCATTTTCATGTAATTAGAGCTTGGTATCCAAAGCCGTGTCTCCCCCGGTTGCTGTTTTAGATCGACCTGATCTAGCGGCTTCCCTAACACTGCCTGTTTCTCGAAATTTCTTTACCACTCGACACACCGTTGACTGATTTATTGGAGACTTATTTGGATATAATTCATTGAAAAATTGACAAACCTGATCTTGCGATCTTTTCATATTACCATAACCGCTCATTATTAAAATTTCAACTCGTTGTTTCTCATTCAGATGAACCATAGTGTAAAAAAATTAGAAATCAGACACTTTTTCGTATACGAGGTAATTCAAAAGTTACGGGCATTATTCGCGACTTTTTTGCCACTGTATATCTGTTTGTTTGTATCTTAGATATTTTGTATCTTTATGACTGCTTATTGCTTGATTTAGCTAAGTTTAATGTAAATGTTGTATATTTAGTGTACTGTAGTGCTTTGTCAATAAGAATTATCTTCGGACAATAAGCCATATTTTCAATTTGAATTTATATTTGAAAGTTGGCTGCAATGTAGACGTTATAATCTTTCCCCTTCAATAATTGAATCACACTACTAATTTCAATATTATCCGCCAGTAATGAGTTAGCATCAGAATTCCCCTGCAACTATAGAGGTTTTCAAGCAGCGAAGGAAACTGTAAAATTACGTAGTCATCGTGTTCCACTCTTAGTATAGGATCCAAGGTACTGATCGAACCAACCTCGTATTTGTAAATGATAGACGTGTTCTGGACTTCCATTATTATTATTTATTTATAGCAGCGCATGACCGAGATTGGTGCAGTAATGCGTTACTGTGTAGTCCTAAACTAAGCTTAAATCTACTTAACAAGGGTTTCCAAATATTTCTTATGTCTAAAGAGGCCTTACTAAAGCAGTCTGGATTTTGGGTTATGACGGCCGCTTCTTTGAATTTCCTCTTTTGCCAGTGTTCTTCTTTGAGTATTATTTTTGCGTCTGACCATTGCAAGTGGTGGCCGTGTGTCCAAGCATGTTCTGCCGCACCGAATCTGTTTATTTCTCCCTTCTTTGTGTGGTTTTGGTATTCCTTGATTCTTGTTTCTAGGAAGCGTAGGGTTTCACCAACATAGAATTATCCGCACTCGCAAGGTATTCTATATACGCAGTTCTTCGTGTCCCTTTGGCTGGATGGCTTTGTCTTCGTCAGGTGGCTTCTTAAGGAATTTTTGTGTTGAGGTCCTTCGGAAAGAGCTTTCTCGGAGTTACAGAGAGTAATGCTCTGTCAACAAGTGTTTTGACTATTCCATGTTTTGTGGTATTTCAGTGGTTTGAGGCGTATTTAAGGTATTGGCCAGTGTGAGTTTTCTTTCTTTATACCGATGTTTAGATGGTGTCCGTGTTCTTCTGTACTGTGACATCTAGAAACGGTAGTTTATTGCTTTCCTTCTTCCCCATGGTAAACTTGATTGTTGGTGCCAAGTTATTCATGTAATGTAGAAAAGCTTGGAGTTCGTCATTGCTTCTATTCCAAATGATGAATGTGTCGTCAACGTAACGAAGGCATAGTTTCGGTTTTATTTTTGCCTTTTCAATTATCTGGTTTTCAAACCATTCCATGTTGGCGATTACTGGAGAGAGGGATCGTCCCATCGGTAGTCCATCAAGTTGACTGTAGAATCTATTATTTTCTTGGAAATAATAATTATTCAGACAGCATCCTAATAGGTCTATTATGGCGTTGATGAGTAGCGATGTTCGTTCCTCGAGGGTTTGGTCTTCTTCAAGTTTCCTTCTGATGACCTGAAGTGTATTCTTTACTGGGACATTTCTATAAAGACTCTCGACCTCGAAGCTGACTAATCCTTTGGTTGTATTTCCTTTCCACTTATTATTTCAACGAAGTGTTGCGAATTTTTTACAAACGATGTGCTACGTCCTTGGAGCGGCTGTAGGATTGAAAGCAGAAATCTGGACAGTTCGTATGTTGTAGAGTTTCTGGAGCTTGTAATAGGTTGTGGAGGCATGTTGGGCTTGTATATTTTTGGTAAACCGTATTGATGTGTGGGTTTACTGTGATGAGGTGTTAAACGTGTACGTGTTCTGTCTGGAATGTATCGTTCATGCTTCTTGAGTGTACGGTATATTCTCCCTTCAATGGTGGTGGTAGGGTCTTTAGGGTAGTTTCGTAGCTTGTTCAATATTCTCCTGAAGAGGTCTGGAGATACTCACCAGTTGAAACGTTGTGATATAAATAAGTAATGACAATGGAAGTCCAAAGCACGTCTATCATTCACGATAAATCATTAGGTGCGTTCACCCGACCTCAGAAGCTGACTTAAAGCTCTCAACAGTTCAGCGGTAATATGAATTAACAGTTAAAAAATAGATTAACGCACTGTTGAACTAAAGCGTTATTATTTGACGTTTATAACAGCTGTTGCGTTAACATGTCACGTAACCTTAAAATTCCCGCTTTTTATTTTGGGCCAATTTTTTCTATCACATCTAGAATGGAGAACATTTTTAGCAAGCAATTCTACTGGAATTAATGAACGATGAACTAAATTTTGGCCTGATAGGGGCTATCGTAGGTGATTTAGTTCGGGCAGTCGATATAGTGGAACCTGGCAGAATAATTCCTGTTCGAATGAACATTATTATGAGAATGTTATACCAGATTACAGCCCTGATGATTTTCATAATCATTTTAGAATGTCCAGAGCGACGTTTCGGGTAAATAGGTGTTGTAATTTAATGTGAATTACAGCGGTTTTCCTAAAATATTATTATTATTTCAGAACTTACTAAATGTACTAAAGTAAATAAGAACGAAACAAACAGGTTAGGAAACATCTGTAAAATGTCAAAACCAATAAGTTCTGGGCATGTCTTAGCAAAGGATGAGTTGAAAAGCAGAAATAAACTTGGCTTAAAGAAATTTGCAGCTGCTGATATCCAGCGCCTGGTCAGCGGGTCAGCTGAACGCGATTGCTTACTCAACTTCTCAACTGTTGACGTCGGGTGAACGCACCCATTTTCTCAAACCTTCAAACAAACACTAACCTCGTATTTATTAAAATAACTTATCTGAGGATTTTAGTTTCTTAAATAGAGATTAAGCAAACAGACATCAGAAATAGAGGCAGTAGCCCTTCAGATTTAGTTACAAGCATAAACACTAAACAACACAGAAAGGTAAGAATGATATTTTGGATTTAATGTCATGTGCTTACATGGGTCCTGGAAAAATGTTATTATCATCTGTTTTCCAGGCTCCATATGTTACATAATATATAAAATAGGCATAATACTACTTTTTTTGTTCCTTTAAAAGCTAGTCTGACATAGGTACTTTGTTACAAAACTGAGTTTTGAAAACTCATTACCTATCTCTGAAACTTATTGACTTCGGAATTCATTAAATCTCGTAATAAATTACTGACGCAAGAAAGAAAGGGAATTGAACCCATTGAAAACCAGAAGGCAACGTTATAAATCAAAGACCAGGATTCTCTTTGATCAAAAAGCAATGCAAAAATAATGAAAGGAGTAGGGCCTAATTAAAGATTAATTATTAATAAATAGAAGCATCGTAAGATAAAAAAAAATGCGTCCTCAAAGTATGCCCTGGAATTAATCATGGATGTCTAAATTATTACTGTGGAAAGTAACTTAGGTAAAAGGTAAAGGAGGATGAAAAATATAATTAAAAAGTTTTAAAGTTTTTATTGTAAAGGAAATATTAAATATGGTGATCACGGCAGAACAAAAAGTTTGAATATCGAGCGTTACTTTAGAAATAGTAGAAGGGCTCATGGCCAGTGGGTGTATTCAACACAGAACGCCATTGACAATTTTCAAACAGAATTTCTACTGATAGCAGTTTTGCCACTATATCTGGCTGTATCCAGAGAAACAGAAAGTGTGAATAGAAAAGAAGGCAGTGGAAGACCAAAAGTTTGCAATGCACAGAAAGTAGAAGTATTAGGCGCTAAACACATATCGTCGCTCAGAATTCAAAATCTTGTATCTCAAGTTTTAACGGCTTTGAGTTACGAGCGTTTACAGAAACTACCTACTACTGCGCACCGATTGTAGAAGCCCGTATCACAATAGCCACGATCAAGAGCATGCATTACTGTAGAAACAAAATCCTAATTCTGAATTCAAAACATCGTATCTTACTACTTGTCCGGCATCGACCTGTTGCTTTTCAAACTTGTGCCAACATTTAGTTGTTTTGTTAAAATGCTATTGAAAATATCATGTGCTGTGATTCCTCTTCAACCAAACAAGATACAGGACATGTCAAAACAACTTCCACTTCTGAGTCACGGCCTACCAATTCGACTGGAGCTTTAGAAATTTCACGACCCATTTTTGACTCCACGAGTTATACAAATTTATATAATAATAATTTAAATACAATTTGAATTCTCTGGTTCGAGTTACCATCCCACAGACATCTTGACAGACTCAGAAGTTGAAACTGAAGATAAAACCAGTAGAAAGGTCAGTGCTTGGTACAAGAAACAGTGGTGGAAGAGTTAGGCCTGTCTCCAACAAGAACTAAAGGAAAGAGAAAGTGCCAGGGAGATACGTCTTTATGGTAAAGAAATAAAAATAAATTAATGAGAATGAAAGGAAAAGAATATTATTAAGTATCAAAAGTTAAAGAAGATTAATTACTCAGTAACGTAAAGAGGCATCAAAGGGAAATGGAACCAAGATGCAATTTATCTAAATGCTTAAAATCGAAAGGAAAAAGAAAATGTTCTCTTATTACCGAAGAACAGAGAAAATTCATATTTGAACAACTTTGGGAGCATATGGACTGAATACAAAGGAAGATTTGTGTGGCTACTCTAGTTAGAAAAGCACCAACTAAACAAAAAAGTACGAATACAAAATTGCCGACGTACTCTAAGTTTATCTTACCACTTAAAAATTAATAACTCCCTTGTTCTCGTCCGTAAACAAATATTTTAAGCAACTCTGAATTTAGGCGAAAGGAGTGTCCTTAACTGGATCAAAGGTAGCTCAGATTCTGGTACAGTAGAAACGACTAATAAGTTTCGATTAAAATCTAGACCGATTAATTCTGAAAAACGTCTTAAAATTAAAGAATTTTTTGAGCTATTTCTTAAAATGCCTTTGCATTACTGTCGAGCTTCGACTAGCAAGCTGTATCTGGAAAGTTTGCGGATTTTGCCGCAGGGTATGATGTATTCCCATCAAAAATAAAGAACCTTACTATTGACATTTTTCATCCCCGTAAAGAATAATGTGATTCTATGTTTTTCGTATAAATTGGGACATGTAACATTAGAAACGTATTACAGAGAAAAACAATATGATAAAGATAGAGCTTTGGCTGGCAAACTATGTGTATTTACAGTAGATGCCCAAGCAGTTCAATTCGTACCGTATGTACCTGCAGGATTAATGTATTTTAACAAAAATTAGTCGTACAATCAATGATAAGGTTGTGTGCTACGTTTAACAGATCACCTTTCCAATGAGTTGAATAAATTATTCTATAGTGACTGTTGTGCCGTAAAAAATCGTAATGTTACTTTGGCTAACGCGCTTCGACACTACTCCGTTCTGAATGGCACTGTTATTCAAAAGTATCTGGCTAAATGGACCCAGATGGAGTGCGACAGTGTCCCCTCCACTATTTAAGTAATGAAATGTGAAGAACTTCCAGCCCAATAAAAGTTAAGTTTTGATGATAACTGGCAGTTTTTATCAACTCGTTCATCCACCACAATTGGATAAATAAAAAAACTCCATGACACCTCGCTGCCTACAAAGGGCGATACATTTAACCACTTCCCTTAAGGTAGTTGAAGATTACCAGTTACCATATCCCATATAGAAAAATAAATAAATAGAAATTTAGTAAAAAGTTTAGAAATATTACAAAAAAGGTTTTTAAAAATTATTTATGATAAAGATTATTTATACTCTTCAAAAAAATTATATGCAGAAACAAAAAAAATGGATGTGAGACAAATTTACTTTTATAATATTTTAATACAGGGTGTTATGGAAATGACTTATTATATGTTAAGCGGCCACTCCTGGGGTGGCCTAGAGTTACACTTGATAGTTTTTTTTTTTCTAAAATCGGAAGTATTTTGAATTTTGTAAAATACCTTAAAACCGGACCATCTGTGCCTCTATGAAAGTTCATTACCCCTAAACACGTGTTTTTGACATGACAAATTGGCGGAATTTCTACAGACAGCTGATTACCTTGCGACGTTGCCAAGTATTCGGGAAAATCTTTTTTTTAGGTTTTTTAAAAAAGATTAAATCAAAAACTATACTGCGATTTCAATTAAACAAGCCTTATTCAATAGGTATAGTTTTTACTCACCCCATGAAATTGTATTGCTATCATAATACTTCGCTGAGTAAAAATCGTAGATACCAACAACAAGCCCTATGTCTGGAAATTTACACAGATAAACTATCACATCACAAAACATTCCCATCACATGTGTATCACATTATTCAACAACTATACACTCCAGCAGCAAAACGCAAACAAATTTTATGCCGTTGCAAGTAAATGAATAATAAGAAATGATATTAAAAACAAATTTATGAAGCCACATATGAAGCCATTGACTTTGAACTGCTCAGTACCCAATCACAGAACAGCAACAAATCACATTTCCCGCCCCCTGGACTATCGTGTTTAAATGTTGTGTGTCCAGTTAAGAGGACTGGATTGGATACCGTAATTATTATTCTTAATTGCAATGGCCACCTGTCTTGACGACAATCAGCCAGCTATTATCATTACCAAGAAGAACAGAAGTCACAGAAGAAGAGAAAGAACATAACCGTAACGTTATTTGTTGAATTTAGATTGTTCTTTCCGTGAGTTTTTTTACTGTAGAACACGATCTCGGAAGAAGGAACGAAATGCTTCTATTACACTCCATTTTAAATGCAATGCAATTTTATAAAGGTAGATATGCAACAATTTTTAAATTTTATTTTTCCAGTTCACAGAAAACCATACCGCAAATAATTCACCTTACGTCGTATAACATAAAAATACAGTTTTAAATTGTGAATAAATCTTTATTTTATCGGTTAATGATAGTTATATAATTGGAGATCTGCCCCATGTATACGATTTTCAATATCTGAAACTAGTTTTTGACCTCCGTGTAATGGTAAATTAAAAAAAATGAAAGATACAATATACTTTTAGCTTTAGCAGAAACTAGCTATGTCAAGGACAATAATTGATCTCGTAGATGTCTTCAATCAACCAAAGGCAGAATATGACATAGAAAATTGTGATTTAATTGAAAGTAAGAAGTGAGGTAAGTACCTACAGGACAGTCAGCCACACACCCAAGTTAAAAATATGCAATATTTTAGCCCCACCTAAGCCGCTGGTCTGGTGCGTTAAATTAATAATAATAAGCTCACGGAAAGAATCTTAATAATAATAATATTATTATTATAAAGATACTCTGTTAGTACATTTAAAATTTTCATTTTAATTGTTTTTTGAACTTTTCCAGGTGTTTTGCAATCAAGTTTAACTGTAATGGTGCGTCTTCACGCTCGGTGCAACTTGCGCAAGTAGACTTGTCATGCCAATTTGCGCAAATGAACTGAGTCATTGAATCCTATTGAATCCTATTGAATTCTGTTGAATTCTGGCTGGTGCAAGTTAACGATTTTGGTTTTCACACAACAATTTACTTGTGCAAATTTGCAGGTACAAACCTATTTGCGCAAATTGCATGAACGTGAAAACGCACCATAAGAAAATGGTTGGCAAAAGCAGAAGTACTGACTGAACTGACAATCCGGGCGTAAAATTTCCACTAGAGTTCAGGAATAACTTGGTTTAGGACCATTTTTTATTGCTTGTTTTCCTTAACAGTTTGTGAATCATAAAATAAAGAACTATTGTTAATTCGCTTATTATTTTTAAACATTTCCCACATCTCGGGTTGAAGCATTCACTGCCAAAATTAGACCTTGAGGGCTTGTAAGCCCTATCTGTGATTTGCCTTGAGGTCCTTTTTTTGAAAACAAAAAATTGAGCTGTTCAATCAATTACTTTCTAAAAATTATTAGCAAAAAGGGCTTACAAGTGCTTCGAGGTTCCTGAAGGGTTTCAGGCTATTTTAAACTAAAGTGGTCCCTACTACCCATCTGAAAAATCTACGTGGATACACATACCAAAGGAAAGGTGTAAAATTTTAGTTAGATAGTCTAAACCGTTAATTTTAAATAAACTAATACTTTATCCATACCTGCACTAAACACGATTCGGTGGCCCTACTTAAAAGGCAATTACATTATAAAAATATTGGATAACTTAGATACCAAGCCCTTGATATTTACAATACATTTAAATACTTTTATTTGAGTGGGTAGGTATACAACTCTGCATTCTACTTATACATTTTTTTAGAGCAAATAGTGCCAATATAAAACTTCTTTTGAATAGTTTGTGGTCAGTAAATATTAGTTACGACTAGTAATGCACAAGCCTTCTTAAACAATGCGAGTGCAACAAAGTGGGTCAACATTTTTTTCCGAGGGCCCTCTCAAAAATGGTCGTTTTATTTTTTTATGGATATTGCCTTTCTAAAGTATTAAAACTCAAGACTCATCTGTAACATTAAATATGTATGCTGCTATCCTATTCTAACCCCTAGAAATTCCTAAATTGATATCATTTTATAACATTTTTTAAATTAACTCATTTAAATCGCGCGCCAATTGAAAATGACGACCAATCGGCTTAGCGAGCGCTTGACCGCATCTGATTGGCTGATTTACATAACCGTATCAAACGTGTGTCTGGCGGGGCCACCGTCCAAAACGCGTTGTTTTCAATCCGGATTTTGTTATAAAGTATTAAGTCTATAACTAGTAATTTCTTGTATTAATAACACAGAATTAAAGAGCTAATAACTTGATAATGTCCCGAACAGTTAATGTGTTGTTAAAGTGAATAAATGTCCCGCTAGAATCATTTGAAATGGTAACGGTATAACGTGGATTTCTTGCCGATATGTTTTTTATTTCAAGGTATGTACAAATAAAACTAGAGCAATACGTAGACAATTTTTCGTGTAATAGGGTAGAAACTAAAGCATATTAAAGTTAAGTAGAAAAAATTAAATATTCAAAAAAGGTTATCTGATGAAACTGATGTAGTAAATGTGGCAACACTGCTCAAAACACATGTTTTGGGCTGACGATATCTAAAGACAATATCTGACAGTAACTGTCAGATTTTTGTCAACAATTTTTTTTTTGACAAGTAGTACGAATCAGCTGTTTGATCATTGGCGCGTAGGTGTTTTGAGCTAAATTTTTGAAGGCATTTTTCTCGAATTTCTAGCTTCGAGCGCCATTTAACGCGATTTTTCCCCAATTCGGCTCGACCTATAGATTTACGGGTTAAAAAATAATAAGTCATTTCCATAACACCCTGTATATATTTTTAAAAATAAAAATAACATTGAATTTAAAGAGCATAATTATAATACAAGATTTAAAAATGAAATTTCTATTAAACCAAAAATAAATAAATCTATTGGACAAAAAAGTTTCAAAATTTTAAGTTTATACATATTCGATTGTCTAATAAATAATATCAAAAAAATAAAATCATTTAAATTATATAAAAAAGAAATTAAATGGTGGTTATTAAATAAAAATAGTTTAGATAATATTTTAGAAATGCTATAATTATTAAATAGGTATTAATATATTAATATATTAATACCAAATCTAAATAATATTAAATAAATTTATAAAAATTTTATCCTCAATTATTTACATAATAATATATTAACCAAATATTTTAACAAAATTAACCCCTAAACAAGTTAACCTTCAGGGGTTTTATTCCTAAGTTTATTTTTAATGTACAATATATTAAAATGTATTGTATTTATATAAATATTTTAAATAAACTTTATTATTATTATTATTATTATTATTATATGAATCTTTACGTCATTAGATAAATCGCTTCATTCATTCTACAACGAACTGCCCTCAAGATAGAGAACATGCCTAGGTTTAAAATGTGTTTTTAGTTTATATATTGTTACAGTAGTTTTTTCTTTATATTTAAAGACCAAGAATATACTTATAATATAACTTAATAAAAAAATAAAATGGAAAATATGACAACAACTTTTAATAGAGAATGAAAGAAGGTACGTAGTACACGCAAGTGACTCTATATCTTGTGATTCGAAGTTATGTTTTGATTGCAGGTAAAGGTAAATTACTTTTGTACATACTCTTCTCATTTGACAGTATTCCTGCTGACAGATTGCATCATGTGGTAAGTTGTGCCAATTTACACAGTTGGCAATCTGCAGGATGTATGCAAATTGTTCCATGCAGAATTTAGAATATATTGAGCTATACTAAAACTACGCGGGACGCGACATTTTTACTGCTGCTTAAACCACGTTGTTTTAATTAACATTATTCAAGGAATGCCTGTCATAATAGCACACAATGTTTAGTTACGAAAGCCCCAAGCTTATAATTACACTGTTTTCGAAAGACACAAACTACACTTTTTGTGAATGCTGGCGGTCATATATGATGGAAATCTTCGGCTGTGGCTGTTTTGTTGGAACAAAATTACTTGCCGTCATCGTACGTTTACAATAGTTAATCACCGATAATCGTTTTAGTTTTATTTTATTTCAACGTATTCATGAGTGTTTAATACACCTTCTAAACAATATCCGTAAAATAAAGAAGACTGACATACTAATATATAATTTTTGCATGCAAAGAAAGCATACATTTTTAGTTTTCGGCGACTGTGTACAGGGACATTTTCTAAGTGTCTCACCCGATAGGCGATTTTCCTGCTGACTGTAACAAAACATAACTTACATATTTTTCAATAATTTTCCACAAGGAGGCCAAATTTAATGTTAAAAAATATACCAGATGATGCATGGCTTAGTTAAACCTAGGAAATCCCATGCAAATTTTGAACTGACTAAATATTGGCTCCCCTGTACATTTTAAAGAAAAATTGAATTATATTTTGAAGAGGCCGATATAGTAAACCCATGTGCCATGTTTGAATAAATTTTAATGGGCCAATATTAACTTATTTAATTAAATGTGATAGCAAAATTTCAAAATTTTCATAGTTTAGGTACAGCAAACACCAGCAAATAGTTTCTAATACGCCATTGTCAAAAATTGACGTAAAGCTGGACATAACGAATAAAGACTATTTCACATTAAAAACACATTTTCGTTTCACCAATCCAGCAATCACACATCTAAAATAAAAGACACCATCATGTTTTTTTACTAAGCTTTTAATTTAACATAACATGCCTAAGACTACAGATTTTCACAAAAATATTAATTAAATTAATGTTCAAACAACCCTCCAGTAGCAGCTAAACAATATCCCAACCGATTATAAAATGCATTTCTAACATTACTGAGTTGATATTGAGAAACTCACATTCACATTCTAACGAAATTGAGTTTTTTAACTGGTCTAGATTTTCCAATTTTACATCTTTATAAATAAAATGTTTTAAGTGACTCCACAGAAAGAAGTCGCCTGGCGAAAGGTCAGGAGACCTGGCTGGCCAAAGGATTAGATGCCGTGGGCCAATAATATTTCCGTGAAAAATATTTTGCAAGTATTCCCTAACCATGCGAGAATTATGGGCAGGACAACCATACATTTCATACCAGATCTACTGAGTTTCGCGTACAACTTCTTCTAGTGCGGGTTTAATTCGATTTTGTAGTAAGTCCAAAAAGGTTACTGCTGTAAAAACTACAGCTTGTCCAAGCTAGCGTGATATATAAATATAAATTTTGGTTGGTTGCATACAAACCAGGAAAAGAACGTTTTCGGAGAAAAAGAGAGGCATCATCGAGCGATCGGTCGGTGTTGGAGCTTCGTGGATAGTACAGTGCAACTATACCGTTCTTTACTGTATGAAAGTCTCGATAAATATGACAAATTTTATCTTTAGTCACGGCGCATCAAATAAATGGTACATATTTGATATTCTCGTATCTCACGCTATGTTGGACGAGTTGTATCTTCTTCTGACAACTCTAGCGATCTCCTTATTTGAAAGCGCAGCATTCATGATCAAAACTTATTAAAATATTATAATGTAATAATTGTTATTGCTCTGACAAATTTACGCCTAGCAAAAGTGACAGATCAATCATAAGAAATAATGCCTAGCAACCAAACACATGTACAATAAATAGCAAACGAATATATATTTATAGTGCCATACGGCATCTTTCTTTTCCGATTGCTAGAAACTTCTGAAAGGTGACGCTACCTATATTTGCCCTGTACTGACGAGAACCAAAGAGTTCGAAACCGGTCTACAGGTAGCAGCAGTGTAGCATCCTATCATTGGAAATACACATTCATTTCTTTCTTTTTCGGTAGTTTCTGCAATCTAAGTTTGTATTTTAGTACTAACAGTGTTAGGTCAAAATACGCCAAATTTTGCTATATAATTGAGCGCTCGTTGGGGCATGTAGCCCAGAGAATAGCTGTTTTAGCATAATTTGGTAAATCCTTATTGTATAATGTTTCTGCAAGTGGCTAGAGAACAAAGTTCTCACATATATACGGATTTATCGAAAAGGTAGTTGCTGGCTAGTTGAGAAATAGACTAGCGAATATTTGGGAATCTTGTTTAGTAGAAGAAGAATCACAGCACATGACATTTTTAATGGCACCTTTAGTTTCGGATCCCACATCAAAGCAAGTAAATGAATTTCGGCTCCCAACAGTATTAAATTCAGGATTTGAATTGAATATATATAACGTATTCAGTGGGATGTCATTTTTCGTGCCACTCTTAGTGGACACTATAGAGTCTAGTCCGGCTTATTGTAGAGCCATTACCACTATCTTGCTGGTACGTGTTCCCTATAAAAAATACGGCAGTTTTTTACAATTCCAAAACTCATTAAACACCGAACTAAATTCGGAGAACATATTATACGATCTTTTTTACATAGTAAGGCATTTCTATATATTTTAGCATGAGCTTTTATATAAAATACGGGAAATAAAACAATACATAAATATGTTCAGCATTCTTGTATCTAAACAAGCCCTAAATACGTTTCTGTGCGAAAACCTCGTGATTGATATATTAATTAATCATGAAGCAGTACAATTGATTTTAATAGAAAATATATCAAATTACACTAAATTTAGGATGCATAATTTAATATTTTGTTACTATATTCGGTAATTAAGCAAAAAAATTAATATTTATAATCCAATTATCCTACTTTAAAATAAAAAGGGGATTATAAACTTAAACATTACATATACTAACTATTGTTTTACACCCTTGATGTTTTACACTTCATAACTTAAAGTAAGGTAATGTGCTTACCATTGTGCAAGATTTATGGCAGTAAACTTTAATAAAACAACTAAATGTTAGCACAAATTTGAAAAGTAACAGGTCGATGCCGGTCAAGTAGTAAGATACGAGGTTTGACTTCTGAGCGACGATCTGTCACTTTTTGTCATCTGTCGTATTTGATTATAGCTTGATCACGGGAAATTATGTAACTGTGAAAAGAATTGACGTTTCCTGCTTAAATATTAATTTTCCTAACAAGTGCGGAAAGTGATACTTTCCCGCATGCGACTGCAGTTGACCCGAACGACGCGGAGCGGAGTTCGGGCAAGCGGTCAAGGCCGGGAAAGACACTTTACACATGAGCTAGGAACATTATTTTTTCTACCGTATATACAAAAAAAGTATACCTACTTATTTTTCAAAAATTAGTTTATTTCAACATATATATACAAAACTTTAACTAAAAAGCTACTAATTATTATGAATGTTAATAGTAAAATTTATGGAAGTTCCCTGTATCCAAATTTTGTTTTATTTTTACTGGACGTTTTACCATCGAATAGCGGGACCATAATGTATTAGATTTCAAAACCTTACTTAGGTCTGAAAAATACGCCAGAAATACCTCTTCCTTGTAGGTTTTCGCCCCTTTCTCCTTACACCATGTAACAAAATGTTCGTATTGCTTTTCATACCTTAGTCTGGATTTGGCAGGTAACAGCTCGGAATTTACTTTATCTGCAGCCTTCGAAATGGCTATGGGAAGTTCTTCGCCGAATGAATCCATTAAAATAATATTGCTTTGATTCGGTTTAATTTAGAAAAAGACTGTATACTGTCACCACTGTCCCTTCGAAGACGCTTTGAACAACTTTGACGTTTTAGTAACAATGACACGCCTATAGGTTAGTATCATTGCAAATGATATCAAACCACCCGCCACAGGTTGGTTTAATAGTTGTTTTGTGACATGACTTTAAAGAAATGTACAGGGTTATATAAAAATTCCTTCTCTTTTTCATATTTTCAAAAAATTAAAAATACAACAAAAAGCTAGAAAAGAGGTAGATTTTATTAGATGGGAAAGTGACACTTTCAAAACTAAAATGCGTGCGGGAAAATGGGTTAAAACGCACGATCGTAGAAAAAGGTCTATTTATTAAAGGAGTGAGACACTTAAGACACAATCGGTTAAGGCAATTTAGGAAACCCAGTATTTCCGAAACGACTGAAAATAAATATCAACAACTTTGGGTTTTTGAAATCGGACCGAGAAATGCAATTCACTTGTGCGGTTATTTATGAAAATTGAATATTTAAGAAAATTCAAAATGGCATCGTATTAGTCAAATTTGTCAGCCTCTATATTTTTTACATTTATTTGGCTTCCTTGTCGAAAATCGTTGAGAAATAAGCAATTCGTTTTTATTATAGTCAGCAAGAAAATCTACAATCGGATGAGACACATAAAAAAATGTCCCTGTACATGTACAACAATCAAAGATATCCACCTGGATGATGGATGACAGTTCTGGAACTTTGAGAGTTTGAAACTCAAACAAACATCCGACCCTTGTAACTTTAAAACTTTATTGAGGAGCCGTCGTAAGTGCTAGAGAAAAAATCTATCGGCATTATTAATGATAGACAGCAGCTCAGAAATAAATAATATTGAACCCTGTACTAATTGTGCAATAACGTAAGATTGTAAATAATGGAAAGAAGGGTACAAGTCTTGTTAAGAAATAAAAAGTTCGTTAATGAATGCAAAATATTTTGTGCACGGTTGTAGACAAAACAAATTTTAATTGGATTATGCCTTAATCAAAAATATACTGATACAGGTTTAACTCACCTTTATAACCCCTTTTATCTATTAGTAGTGCCAATAATCCAATTAAAAACGATTTACGGCTCAATTCTTTTTCTCAACAACACGAGATTAAAACGAAAACATTTCCTACAGAACTAATATACAGCAAGCGTTGTATTGATGTTTGTTATTTGTGGTTTGCAGCCGGTAGCTCATATTGCTTTTCAATTGTATTGCATGGGCGGCGATATTCTGGATACTATCCCAACAAGGAAAGTTTGTTTTATAATTCAAATGTTCTCATAAAATTTGACTTTATTGTATTTTAATGCTACTTCCAAAATGCAATGCATTAAATATTATTATAACTGTATTAAGGTTAGCGCCTATTGATTGACTTCGCACGGACGGTACGCATTGCACAGATCTGATTTTTTTAGTACACTGAGTCCATTGGTATGGATCATCGGAATCGGTATCGTATGCATCGATATTTTTCCTCAGCAGTTACCTAGCTATTGTTGATAGAAGCAGGTGTTATGTCGTTACTTAATGAACTAAATGTTATTATAATTTGCTTATTGTCCTAGGAATGAGAAGACAAAGAAAAAAAGGAAATATTGGGTGCATGATATAAATATATAAAGGCCAAAATTAGGAAAGTATCGCAGTTGAAGGACACAGGGGAAGAACCAACAGAGTCCAAAAAAGATAATTTTAAAGAAAAAAGAAAATAAACTTTAAAACGATAAATTAATATTGGATACCTTTCAAATTTTCTCTGAGATTTTCTTTTTAAACTTTCCTTTAATGCTTAATATTTTTATCCCTAAATGAAGTAATTTTAGATTTGATTTGTAATTGAAAGAATTAATTGATTATTTAAACAATTACTGGACTAAGATTCTTTAGTAACTTTTTATTATGAAATCACTTAGGTTATCGCAAACATCATCATCTTGCTCTAAGGGCAGGCAGGTCGAACTGATTAGAAGCAAGAAGGTGACTGTAGTACTCCTTAGATTCCTTATCACTACAGAACCTCATCAGAATTTTGAGGTCTATACATTTCTCTTTGGGCAGAGGAATAGCCTCGTGGTAGAGATGATCAGGTTGTTGAAGATTTGGTAGGTTTGATTTTTTCTTTTGGTTCTTTCGTTGTTCTTTAACCAAGGCTGGCGCGATTGCTCCATTGTAGGTTTCCCTATGGCCAATGGCTTTAGACTTTGATTAATAGAAAATCAGTTGTTTCACTGGCCTAGTAGCAAAACGGAGCTTCTTCATGTACAACTTGGAGCACAAAAATTTTCCCCAGCTTTTAAACATGTCTTGTTTACATGAAACTACAACAAATGGACTCGGTATAACCCTGGCTGCCTCAATGACTTATCTCCAGGTATCGGGTGTTTCAGCTTTTGCACTCTAAGGCTCGGTACTTTCACGTCTGAATATCTTTATTTTCAAAATAATTGCTATAGTTTCAATTGTGTCGACAATTGTTTTCATAGATATTATTTGACGAATAGCTCTATCCGTAGATGAAAATATCTATTCTTAGGGATCAAACTCATAATTTTATCCGGCTCCATGAAAGAGTGACCACTCACTAAATAAGTAATTGTCACAGTTCAGTTCAACCGTTACGTAGTAAAGGAATTAAATGATGATATGGTTTTTGTTTTGCCCTCCACATGAGCCAGAAAATACGTAAAGCTCTTAAACACCTTGATGTAGATGCTCTGTAAAAAAGTTATAAAGCATTGAGGCAACGTCATCTGACTCCTTTCTTGCTATAGTTTGGTCATAGGTGTGCATGATTGAAGAACCGTTTAATAAAATATGTACATTAAAACTGTAGAATGAGAGCTGTCTCCTGAAATATAGCTCGGCCGAGGTTATATTGGGTGTAGGAAGATTTTTCCCCAAGTTTATAGCAATAGCCTCAACGGTTGGTGATAACCGAGCATCTCATTTAGCAAGTCTCGTCTTTCTATAAAACCAATCAGCTTGCTTCAAGTGCAGTGTTTTTTTAATTTCAAGTTTTCTATGATCATTTTGTAACTTGGATTTTATCTCATTACTTGTAGCATTTTTTTTGGCTTTGTATTCATCACACCAATAGCACGTTTCAGGTCGAGGATAACCGAAAGCAATGTTAAACTCTGACACAAAAATATGTCAAAATGTTTAAGAGATTTCAATTCGGGGATGCTTGTTTAAAAACAGTTTAAGAAGCTTCTTGACATTCATTTCTTCTGGAAAATAAACTTTTCAAGAATCCTTTACGCTGTAAGATGCATAACGTCCGTTTACAGAACCAGAAAATTATATTAACGATTCACGAGTTTGTTGAGCGAGCCTATGAGGCCTATTAGTATGTTTTCCTCTTCAATAAATTGGAGACTTGCCACTTTTTCTTAAAAATATTTTTATTGTATGTAGCCGGAAAGGTTTAATCCCAAATAGACACTGAAGCCCTTTAAAGCATACCGGCACCTCTACTGAACTACCATCTCTGATGACTCTAACCTTGTAGCTATAAGAACTTTCATTTAATCTTTCTAATTTTTCCTTATTCTTCGGCGCAGCACAGGCTTTAATGATGGCACGTCCAATATCATTGAATTGTCTTAATAAATTACCTCGTTTACCAACAGAAATATTGGTAAAACACTTATACCTTTTACACTGGCAGTCAGGTCCAGTTTGGAATATGAAAGCCCTGAGTTTTCTGGCAACATATTTGAGGCGACCGTATCTCTTACTCTTTTTTGTTGATTTTTCATAATCAGCACATACATTTTCATCACTTATATCACTTGCAGGCGGTTGTAGACCATCATCATTTTTGACATAGTCTATAATGTAAATAAAATAGAACTGTTAAAAATACCGACAAGAAACAACAAATCTATTGCACTATATGCCAACAAGAAATGCAATAAAACGTTTAAGATCGTTATCTGCTACTTATTTACTTATTGGACTCTGTTGGTTTTCCCTCAGTGATATATTTTTAAAACCTACTATAACTTGTGATTGAGTCAGTTGTTTCCATTTGCGATTTGCCATATTAAATTCCAAGGCCAAAAGAATATATTCGCCCGATAATCTCGCTTTTAAAGTTTTTGGACTCCGTTGGTTTTTCTGCTGTGCCCTTCAGTTTATTTCGTGATTTTGTTCAAGAGGAAGTTCTTTCAATATTTTCGCATACGAGATGTATTTCAAAATTTACTTTATTATGGTCCTGCCCATTAAAGCGTACATTTTTAACCCTTAATAAATAAATTTGTTGAAACTAAATAAATTATTTGAATTGCCATTACATTTTAGCACCCCACTCGCAAACCCAATTTCAGTTTTCTTGGCACATTCCTATTTAAAACTAGTCCGTACGATGCCGGTCAGTGGAGGCTTACCTTTAGACCGCATGGCCGCAATTAAAATATCGTCCTCAGCAGCTAAACTGTTTTATAAATTAATCATAATAACGTAATAGGGGAGACTAGGGAAGATTGATGCACTTAATATTTAAATTAAGAAACCACAGTAAGTTTAAGTTTCATATATAATCTTTGTAGTGCCCTTTTTAACTAACTAACTTGCTAACTAGAAAGTACTCTTTGAATATTTATTACCACCACATTTACAAAATATTACAGAGTTAGTAACTAATTAGCATTGTCAACATTTTCAAATCTTATAGAAAAAGCCTCTTGTGGATCTGGCAGTTCCACCCACAAAATGTGGAGGTAGTAACTTCATAACATCTTCTTCGGGCACCAGAGATTGACCTTTTACGTCAGGATAAACAAAATGGTAATCAGGTTTCTCCCAACAAAAGAATAGTTGGAAATTTTTCAAAATACAAGTCTGTTTTGAAAGCAGGAAAGGAAATTCAGATCTTGAATGGAAAGACGAGACGAACCAGCATGGTAAACCCCCTGGACAGTGATACTTTGCTTTTGCTAAAATTAAGCGAATAACATAAACAAAAAATTCAACAGGCTCAGTTTCAGTTAATGGTGAAATGAGTTACAAAAGTGATAGTGGCATGCATAATATCGACAGAAAGTGTTATCAGCAAAAATAAAAAAGGAGATGCAAGCAAGCGCTTGACCTCGCATTACGGCGGAGACTGGAAAACTAAAGAGACTTGAAAACTCCAACTCAGACGAAGTTACTATTGCAGGTCTGCCAGGAAGTTTCGTACTACGTTTGTAACTCCCAGTCTCATTTAATCTTACATGGATCCGTCTAAAAGTTTTGGCACACGGCAGTACTCTGTTTGGATAACGTTCCTGATAAATTCGCCGAGTATCTTCAGCATTTCCATTTGCTAGGCCATAACTGAAATGCATTTGGGCCGTTTCAGATTTATAAGAGTTATTTATTTTTGACTTGTTATTGACAAAACACGTAAATTATACATCGAAACTTATCTTTGCCTCATATTATAATTAACTTTGAAATACATGGGTATTTTTTTTGTGCATGCAATAAAGCGATTTTTATTTTTTCTCTCGAAAACGAAACAAGACACGAAAATAATTCAAGGAAGAAAAAGCTGGTATTATTATTATTATTATTTGATAAATCCGAAAAAAAAATATCGAGATCAGAAGAAAGTCAGTAGCGTACAATTTGTTGTCAATAATGTTCGTTAAGGTGCTCCTCGGGATGTCACTGAATTTAATAAACTGAATCTAGTTCGGGCTAATTAAGCCCCTTACTATTATGAATAACGGTACCAAATTTCAATCACATCGGGAAAAGAATATTTAAAAACAGTTTTTTTTTTAACTTTACCGCCCTGTGCATCATATACGGGACAACTACAGACACATGCTCATATGAACGTTTTCTCTTAGAATATCATAAGGAATGGCCCCCTTAAGTTAGGTACCGTACTTCTCAAATACCCTGTATAATATATGAAAACGCAAAAATGCCTTTAATAGAGTTGCTGGGAAAAAATACCAGAGGTCATTTGGATCCCTTCTGCAATGGATAAAATATTAATTTTAAAATTCAAAAATGGTGCATTTTCAAAAAAATGTTAATTGGATCGCTTCTGTTTATGTCTCAAACAAAGGCCTTTAAAGATAAAAATAAACTTATTGTGTCTGAACAGGAACTGCAAACATTTGTTATTTAATTTTATTGATCGCAAGCCCACAAGGAGGCCTTAAAATGGTAGAATTAATAATTTGATGGCACTCTGACACTTAAAAATATGAATAACCTCACTTTTGAATTAATTGCATTTTTAAAATCTGACAGGCGTTTAATAGTATTCCTGTTTTAACTAATGGTCCTAACAAGGGCTCTACTTTCTCGCATTGGTCGTCGGTGTGCGGTCTAGCTCTGCCGTATAATATATCTTTAGTAAAACCATTACTCTACGAAATTTCCAATACCTACTTATCCTGTCGAGGCATAATTTATTTCCAAATATAAATGTTTGCCTGAAGATATTTATATAATTTGGGGATATTTTAAACGATGTAGCAGTGCGAACTTTATTTAACTCGGGTCGTGGGATTTTGCGTGCTGAATTTTAACAATCCCCAGCTGAAATTCACCATGATCCATACTTTACTTAATCTCCAGCTCAGACACTGACAAGTCCAAAAACCTTCCAAATAGGGTTGATCGGAGCTTAATTAATTTACAATGTTATTAATAGCAAAAATAATGAAAACGTTTAAATCTTATTTTGGCAATAATTCAATCAGGATCCACGTACATTAATATATTTTCATAGTCCTCGAATATTTTTCCACTGAACTGCAAATAATATTCTGGTACTATTACGAACTTCGTTAACATGCCGTGTTATTTTCGCTAGTAGTTCTTCTCTGGTATTTACTGGTGTTGGATAATCTAATCCTTTTAGATATCCCCAGATGTAAAAGTCTAAGGGATTTAGATCTGGATACCTTGGTGACCATAAAACAGGCCTATCAAGGGCCAAAAACGCTTGTTAAGTGTTGACGTACTATACGGTTATAAGCTACTTTATTAGCCTAAAATCGAACTAATATTGTTCACTTTATAATGTAAGTGTTGGATAAATACTTTTATGAACAGGTAAACAAAACTAGATTAACCAACACCAGTTCAGTTCCTTTCTTCACAGAAACTTACTTTTTTTTTTTATTCCATTCGTTTTTTTTTTAGATATGCAGTTTTCTAAAATCGATTTAGAGAATCAACCTGAGCTAAATGAGATTCTATGTAAGCTGGTTTAATTGTATCAATTAAAGCCATACAAGATTTCCCTTAATTCTCTTTGATCGTAAAATATTTGTAATTTTGGTCTAGTACTTTAAATAGACCATTATAAGAAAATTATGCATTACCAAAGGTATCTATCCAATTATTAGACAGGTTGGCTGCTTTAAAATTTTTTTCTTGGATGATGAATGATGAATGATGAAATCTTTCCAATATACCATTGAAAATAGGATGATAGACTGTGGTTCTCATTTACGACGGCATGAGACATGGTGACGGCCTGGTCGCGTGGCAGCATTCCCATGCTACAGGTACCTGGTTCAAGCCCGGACTGGCCCAGCAGACTTCTTTCAGTTTGCAGGGCCCAGGTCACCATACTACGTAGTGTTGCGTATGCAACACACACCGACATATTCTCAACGGCACTTCAGTCTAGTAGGTACTATAGAAACGGCATGTTGTCGAAGGAGGGACCCTTGAGCCAAATGAAGGATGATCGGTGGGGCGGATGGTGCATGTCGGACACTGCCTGATATTCGTATAGTTGAGGTAAGAACCTTGACCAGAGAATTGGCGGCGGAGTCTCGAGTGCACGGGTCTGATGCTGTTCCAGATGGTTCGAGGGTCCCCGCGACATACATAACTCTCTTAGCTGCACACAAGGACGTTTAAGGGTCGGCTCGTCGAGGTTTGTGGTGAGCAAAAAGACGTTAATAATAACAAGACCGTAAAAATACTATGCCGAGAATAAGATCTGTCGGTTATATTGTGGTTCGGAACCCACGTTAAACTGTAGGTCCCGTCTGGCTGACATTACCCAGACGTTAAAACGGGGTTGGCAAAAATGGCCAAAAGTGGCCTACTTGCTTGGCGTCAAAGCCTCCCCGTCCACCACTACTACTACTACTACTACTACGAGAAGCTAAATAGAATATACATTAAATCATCAAACAATTTTGATTCAAATTGAGATCCTCTATCTGTTGTAAATGTCTTAGGAACTCTAAACCTTGAAATCTACTTAGGGTTTCCTGTATTGTCGGTATCTGTAAGTCATTATGTAAAGTATGAGTAATCGTATGGAGGGGCGCCCTCGTCATGTTTCTTAAACATTTCTCCTAAAGCCTTTGAATTTTGAGAAAGTTTGTCTTCTTTATGGCACTCCAGGTGGTGATACCATAAAGATGTACAGGCCGAACGATAGGCTTGTAGAGTAAAGTTTTTGTACGCAGATCCAAAATACGTTTGCTGTTTATCAGGGCATATATGGCCTTCAGTGAACCTTTCGCTTTTTTCAAACGAGAGGTTGTGTGTTGTCGTTCCAATTTAGCTGTTTATCATAGAGCAGATCCAGGTATTTTATATTTTCAGGCCATCTACTTAAACGTTTCTACAAGTAACTAGATAAGTGAAACCTTTTGAAGGTGTTTTAATGGTTCCACAAGATCAACATTTATGTTAATAAATCTTGTACCGATTTTTAGCTCACATATCGACATTATCACAAAAATGATTTAGAAAAAACTAAAATTTAACTTTAACACTCTGTACTTTTGAAACGAGGCATTTCCGGGCATAGGTTTATACAAACTTTTTTCTACTTTTTTAAGTAGGAAAACTCATATTAAATTTTTTTGCAATACTAATGAAGTACCCGGTATATAGAATGGGCTTTCGAATAGAGTAGAAAGTTGGAACGTGGAATTATATGATTCAGTACTCGGTTGTAGATGAGATATTGAATAATACACGCCATATCATAATATGTACGCAAAAACGTAGATACCACACTTTTATAACTAAAACAAGCCTTGCTCTTTTTTTTAGGAATTTATCAATGGCTATTTGATTTCGCAACACATGACAATAAACCACCAAACTTTGCCCTAAAGGCCACGATGGGTATGATCGCGGGCGTGTGTGGAGCATTTATCGGTACTCCAGCAGACGTCGCTCTAATAAGAATGACGTCAGATGGCAGATTACCTCCAGAAAAAAGAAGAAATTACCATAATGTATTTGACGCTCTCATTCGTATTTTGAAAGAAGAAGGGATAACGACCTGGTGGAAAGGGGCTGTACCTACCATGGGACGAGCCATGGTAAGTTAAGTTGTGGTATAATTGAAATAGTCTAAGACCGATATTGGAGACAGAAGTAAAACAAATCAAAGATAATTAAGGAACATGGTGCAAGAGTCACTATTTTTCCAAAACGGTGTTCCATGAGGTTCTACAAAGCAGAGGCTATTGTTTGGTGCAAGAACGGGACGAGCATGCCCATAAACAACCAAGTTATAAATACTTTTGCCACAAATTTGGTACAAGAACGGAATATGTTATGATGACTTATCCCATTCTTGCGTTAATATCAGGTATAATATCATTAAAAAATATTATTTTTGGTCAGGCTAGAAACCAGATTTACGAATGAGAATTGCAGTACGTGGCTACATCTCGTGGCAACCACACGTATCAACCCAACCAGGACAGCGAGAATCCATATAGGTTCGAACGCTGGCAAGGCGGCCCATTGCGGGCAAACTACGTTGTGTGTCGCTTGAAGCCAGTGTATCGGTTCAGCCTACCGAAAGCATGTAAATTAAAAAACACAAACTTAAAATAAGTTTGTGTATAGAGCTGTCCCTTATCCTTTCCGTCAGACCCAATCCTTGGACGCGTTTCGCCGTTTACGGCGCCTCAGCAAGGCTCCGGGTCTGACGGAAAGGTTAGGGACCTCAAAGTGATTTAACACAGAAATGCAAGTTTACGAATGAGAATTGCAGCACGTGGCTACATCTCGTGGCAACCACACGTATCAACCCATCCAGGACAGCGAGAATCCATATAGGTTCAAACGCTGGCAAGGCGGCCCATTGCGGGCAAACTACGTTGGGTGTCGCTGGAAGCCAGTGTATCGGTTCAGCCTACCGAAAGCATGTAAATTAAAAAACACAAACTTAAAATAAGTTCGTGTATAGATTTTGAACCTATATGGATTCTCGCTGTCCTGGTTGGGTTGATACGTGTGGTTGCCACGAGATGTAGCCACGTGCTGCAATTCTCATTCGTAAACTTGCATTTCTGTGTTAAATCACTTTGAGGTCCCTTACCTTTCCGTCAGACCCGGAGCCTTGCTGAGGAGCCGTAAACGGCGAAACGCGTCCAAGGATTGGGTCTGACGGAAAGGATAAGGGACAACTCTATACACGAACTTATTTTAAGTTTGTGTTTTTTAATTTAGAAACCAGATGTAACAGACTTTATTAAAAGCACTGCAATGCTACTTTACAAAATTCTTAGATAAGATTTAAGATATCTCTTACCTGATAAAGAAGCCAAGACAGTTGCAAACATATTTGTGGACAAATTTGTCTTATGGTTATAAGTGAAAGAACAGAATTTTTGTCAGAAGCTTTAAAGGAATCGCGTAAGATTTTGAGTATAAAACAGCTAAATTCGATAATATATCATCACGAAATGATAGGGAAGCTTGAAAAGTCGCAAATAATTTAGGTTCATATCTCTAAATTAGCTAAATAATCGAACTGGAGCAATTGCATTCCATACTGATGCCTTTCATATAATAACTAACCTATACACCCTATGAACTAGTTTTCGGAAAACCGAGCAAAATGCCATTAAACATTAGTAATGCTATAGACCCAGTGTATAATTCTGATGACCACCCTTTTGAATTAAAGTTTAGATTACAAACCGCATGGAATGACGCAAAATTTCCAGCATCTAAGGATGAGCGTAAAAAGAACTAAAGTGTATGTAGGTTATGAGGCATAATTAAAGAATAGTTGTGTAAATAATAAACTAGACCCTTATTGAAAAGTTCAAATAGAGTGATAATATCACGTAGCAACACTAGGCTCAGGGTCAACGGGGTTCAGGTGAATTGGTATCAGGAAGTGAAATACCTGGGACTTATTTTTGATCAAAGACTGAACTGGAGGCTAAATTCAATCAACAGAATTAAGCTCGCTCTGGGTAAATTAATTTCTATTTACCCCCTGCTTCACAGGCGGAGTGGACTAACTAGCAGAAATAAAGTCAACTTCTATAAAGTCTTGGTCGGGCCAGTTTTGACTTATGGTGCGCCAGCATGGTGTAACATAAGCAGAGCGAAGCTGAATGAGTTTCAGGTGATTCAAAATAGAGCGTTGAAAATGATCGCAGGTGCGCCAAGATATACCTACTATGAATAAAGTATTACATAATGATTTTACAATACAGACATTAAACGAATATTTCTTAAAAATTATAGCAGACTATTACAGACAAACGGAAGTTTTGACGAACATACTAATTACAGACTCTCATAGAAGAACCAGACCAGACTCGACATACAAACTACCTAGAGACTGGCTCCCTATGTAAAAGCCCAATTATCAGTAGAGAGGCACTGGAAAGAGTGGAGAGGCACCATCCAGCGCGTCTAAAAGACGGTTAAAGGCGCCAAAGCTAGCAGCCCCAATAAAAAATCCAAAGAAATACACAGGACACACGACCAACAAAAGCTTTTGCCGAATAAAGATTCCAAATTCCAATGAAATTGCTAAATAAGCAAGCAATGAAAGAATACATGTCAAAGGTTATACCTGATATAAAAACCCCCCAAGATCCTGTATACGTAGCAACTAATTATATTATTGAATATTTCTACCAACAACTACAAGAGATAACAAGGGACTCTATAAGTCGCCATTCTACTCTAGCATGTTGTTGTTAGAAATAACTTTGTGAGTCTTATAATAATAATTTATTATTGTAGGTGGTAAATGCTGCCCAATTAGCTACTTATTCACAAGCCAAGCAGTACTTGATAATAAAAGGACAATTTAGTGAGGGTGTTTTACTTCATTTCTTGTCATCTATGATCTCAGGTATTAATTAGTGATTATTTATGTCCTTATCACGCGACTGTTACTCAACAATCCGGTTTCCTTATTATATGCATATCTACATTCACCAATAACAAGTGTTTGTTTATATGCTGATTAAACAGTATAGTATTTGTAGAATTATATCGTTGATCTTTAGACTGCAATAAAACCCTCATTATCCCTTTGACCATAAAATAAATAATGAAATCCCGAATTTTAAAACCTTTTCGAGTAGATCCGGACCAGGTACAAATTTAATTTATACCTATGCCTGATGCATATATAAATACAAACTGATTTTTAATAATTTTAGTATTTAGTGGTTTTCCGGCGAGTATTTTTTATTTGGGCTTATTAGTGGTAGAATGTGGCGCCCTTGGAATTGTGCTGATAGGGGGGCATCTTCAAGTGTCATTTTTAAAAGAAAGCATTTATATACCGATGCCAAACTAATAATTAAAAATGTGTATCAATCTTTGTTGAGTAGAAATTTTAATTCGATGGATGCTTTAGCAGAGACGTCTACTTTGACAAAAACTCCTTTATCTTCGGTAAGAGACATAGTACTTAAACCTGTTAATCCTAGAAAAAATCGGAGTGATTTTGGCACATTTAGAAGCATTGACGAAAATGACATGGATTTATTAAGAAGAAAGATTTACCAAATGTATGAGGCACAAACTGTACCCACTTTGATTTCCCTCAAAGAGCGGCTGATTAAAGATGAAACAAATATCTCTTGTAGCCTTTCAAGTCTTAGGAAAATATTGCATAGAATGGGTTTTAAATACCGAAACATTAATAAAAGACAAACATTAATGGAATCTTAACGTTTACGGGAATGGAGACTTAAATATTTAACAGCTGTTAAACAATTTAGAGAAAAGAATCGTCCAATTATTTACCTTGACGAAACATGGTTTGATACCCATGACACTCCAAGAAAAGGTTGGGATGATTCTTCCAAAAATTGTCAAACCAAGGCACCATCAAATAAAGGCAAAAGAATCACAATATTACATGCTGGTTCAGAGAACGGGTTTGTTCCAAATTTTCTGTTGCTTTCAGATAAAAACATAGCAGATTCTTCTTTAGATTACCATCAAGATACCGACGCACAACTTTTTGAAGATTGGTTTAAACATAAACTCCTTAAAAATATACCTGAAAATAGCGTCATTGTAATGGACAATGCAGTTTATCATAGTCGGCAAGCAAAAATCATTCCCAATTCTAATAATAAAAAAGTAGAAATTCAAAATTTTATGATTGAAAATGATTTATATTTTGAAGAAATTTACAAAAAACTGCTAGAAGTATTAAAAGCTTTAAAATAAATAAGGAATACGAGTTTAACATACTTGCAGCAGAAAATGGACATACAGTATTGCGTCTTTCTCCATACTATTGTATATTCAATCCTATTGAGCTAATATGGCACCAATTAAAATCCAATATTAGGAGAAATAATATTTCTCCTACATTAAATGCATCTGTAGTAGAATTAGTTAAAAACGAAGTAAGAAAAATTTCTGCAGACAACTGGAAAAACTGTGTACAGCATGTACTTAAGGTGGAAAATTCTTACAATTGTATGATTACAAATGTTCAAGCCTTAATTATAAGTTTAGGCTTAGATGAAGATAGTGATAG
Organism: Polydrusus tereticollis; assembly: GCA_963920685.1. Lineage (NCBI taxonomy): Eukaryota > Metazoa > Arthropoda > Insecta > Coleoptera > Curculionidae > Polydrusus > Polydrusus tereticollis. The sequence continues at coordinate 28,305,364 of OY987332.1, read as the reverse complement.
TGATACAGAGTTAAATTTTGAATAAATTGTCTATAGTTTTTAAGAATTTAATTAATTTTTATTGTACTTGTTATCCTAATAGTTATACTTTGAACTTATATTATTTTCAATTATCATTAATTGTTATCATTATTTTACATTTATTATAGGTACCTAAAACTAAAAATACCTGTCTATTTATTTTAAATTATAAAAATAAATCATGTGGTGTAGGTACATTTTCAAGCCGACCCTGATCCCATTTATTCAGCTTTGAAGAGGTTGAGGCGTATACAATAGGATTTAATCAGGTAGATTATTTATGGCAGTAAGAGTTAACGGTATAATTCTGCAAATATTATACCAAGCATTTTAACTGCGATTAAAATAACCTTGCTTTTGAAATCAAGATATACACGGAGTCCCGAAATTAGGTGGCCAAAGGAAAACAGAGGATTCTGCATCGGAAAATAATTCTAATTTGTTAAATAAACAAGTATCGAAAATTGCCCCCTAAGGGAGCTACGGTCCCCTAATAGGGAACCAATGGAGATGGTATTTTTGAGATATTCCCAAACAGTTGAACATAGAAACATGAATTTTTGGTATTTTAGTAACTTTTATAGTGTAGCAATTTTAAAAATTGGCACTATTGACTTTTTGGGGAATGTAGATTTACCTTTGATTCGTACAGTAATATTTTCACAAAAGTGCATATTTTATAATTATTTTGTTCGAAAAATTGTTTATTAGGTTGTATCATCCTTGTTTATCGAACGTTAGTCAGAGTATAGGGCGAACGCACTACTTCTGTTTTCTGTGGTTATTGGCATCAGTCAAAGGGAGTGTATTGTAGTACACACTAAACTTAAAGATACAAACGTGTCGAGGACAACTAAATGTACCACAGCCTTCAACGGAAAATTTAATTAGGGTGTTCCGAAAGGCGGCTCTGCTCCTGGCCTGGCGTATCACACGGGACCTGCGGACGAGGTCATAACGCCGCGCATAGGTGGACCATGTAATTCCGTTTTTGCGTCTCCGATAAGTCGCAGACCTTCCATTTCTACTTTTGGCAATTTTATGTTTAAACAAAGTTGTTTGGAATTATTTTCTTCATTTCGTTATTTAATTTAGGTTCTGGTAAAAGCCCAGACTCTCGTATCGTTTCATCTTTTGTAGTGTGTCTCTGTTTTCTTCCATTTTGTTGGTGTTAAGTTAGCAACACTAAGTCAGCTGATTTTGCTGGACTGGAGAAGGGGGTTTGTCTTCCTTCGGAGTACTTGCGGTTTTCATTTTACTTTCTGAAAATACCTTTAGAGAAGATGGTCGAGCCCGTCGCCGTTGGGCCATTTTCTTAAAAGACCACGAGGTCTCACCCCCCTTTTAGAGGTAAGCTTCTTTAATTCCCTTTGTTCTTTTGGTTATTTTGGTTAGTTGTTTTGTGGGAATTCAGTGGGTAATTTGTTTTTTTTTTGTTATTTTTAGGGGCTTGGGTTGTTATTGGGTTTTCACCATATGTAAGGTTAAGGAACCACATGTGCTCTAACCGGGGACACTGAGCCTACGAGCCACCTTAGGAGTGCTTCCAGGGTTTTTAAACAAGCTGAAGTCCACCTGCCCAGCTGGAGGAGCTGCCGCAGCAGAAGCGAGCAGGCTGGTATAGTCGCCCAGACTTTATGATAGAACAATCACTTCGTTGCGTATAATTCATCATTCATCCATATAATTTCATAACACTTCAAATACTAAAGTCAATTTAAATGCTCTTTTAATAGAAATTAATTTAATATACCCTTTTAAAATTTAATCAAAGAATGTTTTTTTAATGTAAGGCTATCCTGGCAAGAGGTAACACTGTTATAACCATACTTCCTTGAAAGATTTAAAAGGTTCTAGAATCTTCGTAGGTTATACCCTATATTATTTAAAATCCTTGCGTCCGGAAAGGCTGTCTTTTCCTTTATTCTTTTTCTTGTCAATACTAAATTTAAATTTTCTCTTAACATATAAATTTTCTCTTAACATAAAAACTTAACAAACCTTTTTGTTATCGGGTAACTTTTTTAATTTAATAAAAACTTAATTGTTTGTGTGGGAAAACTTTGGTTTCATTTATTGCATAGATTTTTCAGTGGAACTGATATACGGTATATTTTTCCTGGTTTGGACTTCAATCAAACCAGGTGGCGCCCAAGGCAAACCAAGGACGAAGGGAAGGTGTAAGTATATGGACTACGACCTAGTGCTTCCACATAAAGAGCTACCGTTTGCAGATAGTAACAACCTGTTGTCAATGACAAAAGGTTGCCATTGTCATAATAGGCCAAATCTAGATCTAAAATTAAAACTGTCAAAATTTAATCATAGGCGTAGCATTTGGGGGGGTTGAGGAACGAAAACAAAAGTAACTTTTTTCTAAGTTAATGTTTTTTATTTCATTTCTGTAATAATGAAAGTTTAGGGCTTTTTGGCAAAAAAAGGTACTCTTGATGTACTTCGCTCAGATGCACGATTTCTGAAAAAAAAGTCCTTAACCAAGAACCGATTACATTTTCATTAAAACTTAGTGGTAGGCCTTGAAACAAAATTGACATGTTTGTTATTTGCCAGCTTGACATTTATTATGATAGTTTTTCGAAATTTTCTAGTATAATTGTGGTTAATTTTTTTAATATGGAGCGTTTCTCGAATGAAGAATTAGCTGATATTCATTTTATTTACGGATATTACAATGGTAATGCTCGTGCCGCTGTACATGAGTACCAAAAACGGTTTCCGAGAAGAAGAGTGCGACATCGAATTATATTTACACGTATCCATAGAAATTTAGTAGAAAATTGATCACTTAGGCGTTCCCAGGGACAAGGCCGGACTCTGGGAAATTATGATTTTGAGGGAGCGCTAAATAGAATTGAGGAAAATCCTCAAATAGCATTGAGACCGCTGACAAATATTATCAATATCCCCAAATCAATTGTAAGCATCTAATATTTATTAGAATTGTTTTCACAGATAACAGATAGCAGCACGTGAATTGTTTGAAAATATTTTTTTAGCTTGGAAGAATGACCCAAATGCAGGGACTGCATCCGTTTCATTATCAAAAAGTACATGTTTTAAGAGCAAAAAATTTTCAACTTCGTGTAGAATTTTGCCAATGGATTTCCAACCACCAAATTACGTTGAGAAAAGTTTTATGGTCGGATGAAGCAACCTTTTCAAGAGGCAAGGCATTTAATAGCCATAATACTCATTTTTGGACTTGACGAGTGTGGTTCGGATTACTAACTACCAACATAGGTTTTCTTTCAATGTATGGGCAGGGATCATAGGAGATGCTTTAATAGGTCCTATTATTTTGCTAAATAGATTAAATGACCATCATTATTTAAGTTTCCTCCAAAATGAGCTGGCAGAATTGCTAGAGGATGTTTCTATACGTATTCGTTTAGAGATGTTCTTCCAGCACGATGGGGCGCTAGCCCACTTTGGCCTGCTTGTAAGAAACTGGCTAAATACAAATTTTCCCAATAGGTGGATAGGTAGAGGTGGTCCAGTAAACTGGCCAGCTCGATCGCCTGATTTAAATCATTTAGATTATTATCTGTGGGGCAATATGTCCAATATTGTTTATGCCACAGAAGTAGATAGCCCAGAAGAGCTTTTAAGACGAATTCATGCAGCATGAAATCGAATTAGAGAAAACCGGTTCGAAATTCTTCATACTACTCAAAATATTGGGAAAAGGAAACTTTAAAAAAATCCATAATTTTAATTTGATCCGTGCTGGCTAAACAATGTTATCGTTAAGGACATTTTTTTTCAGAAATGGTGCATCTGAGCGAAGTACATCAAGAGTACCTTTTTATTAAATTAATAATTTACAATTACTTTTGTTTTTGTACCCCAACCCCCCCCCCCCCCCCCAAATGTTACGCCTATGATTAAATTTTGATAGTTTCGATTTTAGATTTAGATTTAGCATATAAAAGCTACTAAAATACCAAAAATTTATGTTTCTACGTTCAACCTAATTGGCCACCTAATTTCGGGAGACCCTGTATACCTTAATTACCTTGCCTCTATAAATAATATAATGACAGAGATGCCTTTAATTAATTGGTTTCAATAACTTTCTTTCTTTTAAAAAACCGTAAAACGTGAAAAGTGACTGATATTATATTACCTTTATCATATTAACAATCTCGGATTAGCGTTACTAACGCAAATTTCCATGCGCTGGAAATTTTATTGATAAACTATTTACAGGGTGGTCCAACGAAAACTTAACACCTCGATTTTCCTGCTTTAAAATGAAAATGTGGAAAATTGCTCGGACCTGTCGATTTCTGATTCGAGGGGGAATAACTTTTCCGCTTTTTTTGTTTCCGTAACTTCAACCCCTTAGCGGGGGTGAGCACAACCCCCTGATTTTGAATAGGGATGAGGGGTGTTACGATACCTCATTTTGAAGATCTTATCGAGTACTATCTGGCCCTAAAATTTCGCTTCAAAATTTTTATCTTTAACGAAATGACAGCTAAAATAGTGGACGACTACTTACTTTTGTGATTAGTTTATTAAATGCTGAAAATGGCCACCATTCACTTCCATGCAGTAAAATAAATTTTGCTCAAAACGTTCACGTACATTACTTAATATTTCTGGTGTAATTTGACGTCATTCATGAATGATCCGAATTCGCAAATCATCCAGTGACTCAGGCTGGGTAGCGTAAATCTTAGATTTCAGGTGACCCTATAGAAAAAAGTCCAGTGGTGCCAGATCAGGTGATCTGCGTGGCCACTCAATATGTCCCCTTCTTCCAATCCAGGCCTGAGGAAAATTTACATCTAAGAACTGACGCACAGGTTGAGCGAAATGAGGTGGTGCGCCATCTTGTTGAAAAATTATCGTTACATGGTCTTCTTCATTCTCCAATACTTGAACGAGGGCTGGATAAATAGCGTTCTCTAATAGTTCTAAATTAATTTGGCCAGTGAGATTACCGGGTATAAAAAAAGGACCGATTATGTGATTTCCATAAATACCCGCCCAAACATTTAACTTTTGGGAATGCTGAGTATGCACTTCACGAAATAATCTTGGATTTTCATCTGACCAATACCGACAGTTATGGCTGTTTACAATACCATTAAGGTAAAATGAACACTCATCCGAGAAACAGATATTGAACATGTAGTTAGGATTATTGTTAATAATTCCACTGACCACTTCACAGAACAGGAGTCGGCGACCGAAATCATCCTCATTCAGTTCCTGAACCAGTCGTATCTTAAAAGGATGGAACTTATGTTGTTTAAGGATTCTCATGATTGTTGTGCGTGAAACACCAGATACATCGGACAATTTCCTAGTACTAAGGGTCGGATCCATTGCTACTTGACCAAAGACAGCCACTTCCCTCGCTTCGTCTCTTTCATACACCCTCTTTTTGTTTCCGACTGAACCAGTAGCGTCAAATTTGGCAACCAGTTGCACAACGTAAGCAGCGGATACATTTTTTTGAGGATGTCGTTCATTAAATAAAGCCACTGTTACTCGCGCAGAGTCGTTATTTCTAAAAAATAATTTTATCATTTCCGCCCTTTCTTCTACGTAATACACCATTTTCATTCTACTACAAAGTTACAATCGCTTTGACACAGTTTTAACGTTCTTAAAAATTCATGATAGACTAAAGTAAATCAAAAACATGGTCCGTCTAATTTTTTGGACAAAAAAATTAACAAATAAATAAATAATTCAAATACGTCTGATAAGAGTAATATCCTCGAGGTAAATTCCACATTCTCTACTCATACACCAGCGTTCTTTACTGCATGCAAGTGAATGGTGGCCATTTTCAGCATTTAATAAACTAATCACAAAAGTAAGTAGTCTTCCACTATTTTAGCTGTCATTTCGTTAAAGATGAAAATTTGATAGCGAAATTTTAGGGTCAGATAGTACTCGATAAGATCTTCAAAATGAGGTATCGCAACACCCCTCATCCCTATTCAAAATCAGGGGGTTGAAGTCACGGAGGCGAATCAGAAATCGACGGGTCCGAGCGATTTTCTACATTTTCATTTTAAAGCAGGAAAATCGAGGTGTAAAGTTTTCGTTGGACCACCCTGTATATCTTAATTGCAAAAGAAAGATATATATTATTTTCTACAACTATTTTACTCGAAAATCTGACAATAATTGACAAATTAGGTCATCCTTCAATCTCGCCATTTTGTCATGTCAGTTTTTCTCATAAAATTACTATTTTGCCAAGATGTTCCGTTAAAAAGAGACATTTATCCAATAAAAAGCTCTGTCTTTACTGTTGATAAAAAATCACCTTGTAGCTAGGACATTAGCATCAAGGTTATATTATAATAGTATTATTAAGTAATAAGTGTGGTCAGTACTTCCTTATCGCACCGTGTTAAATTTACAGACCCAGCCAGGAGCGAGTTTGCAATTAGAAGGGAAGAACTGCCCAAAATATCTAAAGACGACATTGAAAAGAAATACACACTTACAGTAATAATTCTAAGCTCAAAAACGCATGCTACCCCAAAGCTCCTAGTTTAGGGACAAGATGGAGTAATTTTATAATAAATACTTATCCTTACACTTTCGTCAGTTCCTGTAAACTCTTTTTTAATTTACAGAAATGTTGGGAAATTTTTCGCACAAATAGAGCTACAATTATTTGGCTAGAAATCCCTAAAAAATATCCGGCCATTGTTTTAAGAGAACTTTGGTTACTTTAGACAAGGTGTCCCATGAATCAATTATTGTGCATACACTCGGGAACACCCTGTATCCTTGTAGATGCAGGGGCTAATATTTTAAAGATTAGACGCCATGAAGCATAAAAATTGCCAACTGTAGTCGACTTAAAGAATTTTTAATTAATACAATTTTCTACTGAAATTAACACACACAGATTTATTCTCCGATTTTTTCTTACTCTTGCAGGTTTAGTAACAACCACAGCAAGTTTACCAGTTGACATTGCTAAAACTAGAATCCAAAATCAGAAAACAGTGGAAGGTCAAAAACAAGCCGGACCTGTACAAGTTATCGTTGGAATAATGAAGAACGAAGGAGTGCTCGCCCTTTGGAAAGGGTTCTTTCCATATTATTTCAAAATAGGCCCACATACAGTATTGACTTTTGTATTTTTGGAACAGTTTAATGCGGCATATAGAAGGAGACATAGAGATGATTAGACAATAAAAACTCAGCATTTGTAAGTAATATTAGGAAAAAAAATGACCGTCAAGTGTTATAATAATTGTATTCTTGTTCCAAAATAAAGCAACTAATGTGGATAATCTAATCATTTTTCAAATATATTATAGTAGTTATATAAAAAATTCATTTATCGTTTGCATTAAAAAGTTCTGCTGAATTACGCGGTTCATTATATGGTTAGGTACGTCTGCAATAATTTTCACCGTCCTGTTTTGAATTACTTGGAACTTATTAAGCTCCGTTTTGCTTATGTTGCACCATGAAGGTGCACTATAAGTGACAGCCTGACCATGACATTGTAGAGATTGACCTTTGTCCTATTACCAAGTCTACTGCGCCGGTGAAGCAGGGGATAAGTCTGTGCGTTTTAAGAAGTCCGCTAAGCCATAAAACCTCTTAAACGTTATGTCGGTGGCTCTCAAACAATAAATTATATTGAAGGTAATTTTGGATGTTGATGAATTACATTTTCTAAATAAAATAATTTAAAGTAAATAAGAAATTAGTTTGGGTAAAGAAAAATAATAATTTTTTAGCTTTTGTAGTATTCAGAAAAATTAGTTTTACGAATTTTTTTTTATAAAGTTTTGGTTCTAAAAAGGACCGATTTTGTAGTTTTGCCACAGAACGTACCTACTTGTAGATAGGTACTACTAAAAGTAGTCTTCCTCTGCATTTGAAATTTCACCCATGCTTTCAGACTCATCAGAATCAACATCATCGTCATCATCATCATCATTCGTAATAATTAACGGTCTTACTTCGTCTATAACCTGTTCTGTCTCATAAGATTCAAAAATAATTTTTTCTGTGTGTTCAATGCATTTCCGCCATTCTTCTTTGCCCGCTTGGCTAAGCGCCTCCTTCCATAACTTTATAACGCTAGGCTTACCGATATTTTTACAGGCATGTTTGTCATAATAGTTCTTCAATTGAATTGTAATGACAATGGTAGGGCGGCAATCTCAAAACTTGATGTCCATATTTGAGGGCTAATTCGTCAACAACATACTTTTTTTTAAATGACTGCTCTTTACACTTGCTTAAAAGTTCACTTTTTAAATATAAATTTTCATGGTTTATGTTTTTCTTTGACAACCACTCTTTTATTTCTTCCTTTTTCCAGCTGCTTGTAGGGAATTTCTCTTCGAGTCTCGTATGGTAAGAGGCATTGTCTAAAACAATTAAGAAAGGTTTTTCTAAAGTTTTTAAAGGTTTTTCCTCGAACCAATGCTCAAAAATTTTAGCATCCATATTGCCGTGATATTCATCAGTTTTTTTTGTTGATGAAAATATCAAACTGGCATTTAAAACAAAACCTTCTTTATTACCAGCATGTAATATAATATACCTTTTTCCATTACTTGCACGGGTACTTGAATAACAACGCTTTGAGTCATCCTGCCAAGACGTTTTTGTTGAAGTTCCGTTTGCAAATACCCATGTTTCGTCAAGAAAAACAACTTGTCTTGACAATTCCGATTTTTTGTTGTTTAAATAATCCCTTAAAAATTGCCATCTTTTCGAAACAACATTGGACAGCTCGCAAAGCAGTTTTCTGTTGTTCGTTTTTTTATATTTGAAACCCATATGTTTTAAGATGATGGACAAACTGTTAGTTTCAATATCGCAAAGTTTTTTCTGCTTTATCTTTTCAAGAATAGCTTTGAGGGTAACATATTCCTTGGCTTTGTACATATCGTAAACAATATTCCTAATAGAGAGTTTTATCCCTTGGGATAAATCCAAGGTTTCTGAATGGAGTCGAACCCTTTTATATGGTCTGTCCAAATCCTCTTCACTCTTTTTTCGAAGTCTTCTTAAGGTCTTCTCTGAAATGCCGCAAGCATCAGACGTTCGTTTTTGCACTGCCAAAACAGACTCTAACGGGCCCGAGTTATCTTTTTCTAAAGTAAAATAACGTTCCACTTGTAATACCAAACGGCGTTCACCTGGAGATAAATGCCTTCTAGGCGATGTGCCACCTTGCTGAACATTTTCCATAACTTTGCTTAATAACTGATTTTAATTCACACACAATGAGAAACAAACTAAAAGTGAAAAGCACAACTACTTATTTAAAATAAAGTAGAACATACCATCCCGCACTTCAGCAAATTTTAATTATTTCTTGGAAAATAGTAATTATTATGAAGATTTAATTATAACAATCCCAAAATAATGTCATTATCGGAAAAGTATATACCTGATAAAATCTTTAACATATTTAACCATCCCGCACTTGAGCAAATTTTAATTTGTTGTTGGAAAATAGCGATTATTATATAGATTTAACTATAATAATAGCAAAATAATTTAATTATCTATTTAATTATTATTTATGCTCAACGCGTAATTGTAAGATAATTTTGTTTTGAAACCTCTGATTTCGCCCAGTAATAGAATACAGTAAACCAGTGGGATGTTCGGTGTGATCAAGTATAGCGAAGGTGCGAAGATATTGTAACTTAACCGACTTACTGTTTTAAAAGCGATAACATCCCTTGGTGATTTAATCCGATATCGGACTTCTTAAAACGCACAGACTTTAGATATAGTCTAATTGACGCAATGCAAGCTTTACTCTACTAATTGAGTTGAGCCTCCAGTTCAGCCTTTGGTCAAATATAAGTCCAAGGTGTTTCACCTTCTATCACCAATTCACTTGGACTCCATTGACCCAAAGCCTTGTTTCAGGACTGCGCATGATGCTTTTTGAAAAATAGATGACCTTCGTCTTGGCAGGATTCAGGCGAATCTTTCAAGCCGAAAGATATTTTTCCAGCTCGATTACGTGACGCTGCATCCGGCTGACGACAATGCGCGGTGATTTAGAAGTCGAAATAATTGCTGTATCGTCAGCGAAAAGAGAGAGCTGCGTCAATTTATCTCGCGGCATATCATGAGTATAAATGTTATGCAACATCGGAGAGAGAGTTGAGCCTTGCGGCACTCCCGCCCTAATGCATTTATTTAGAGAAAGTGCATTCTCTGATGATACCGCAAAACTTCTGTTCTCCAAAAAAGAAGCTACCACCTTAATTAAGTAGTTCGAAGTTCCGAGCCTTACCAACTTTAACAAGAGACCATTGTGCCAGACCTCGACGAGTGCTTAGCTTACGTCAAAGAAAATCGCTCCCGTGTGATTAACATAGTTCATAAAGATCGTCCATCATTCAAAATTTAATCTACGTCGCGTCGGTCCAAATAGATTTCATTTTCATAGATTCGATTTAGCCTAAAATACCACAAACATTTTCATAAATTAAAATTCTAAATTATCAGGTGTAGTGTTGTAAATGGAAATATTTCCGTTGGAAATATTTCCATGGAAATGGAAATATTGGAAATTTCCGAACTTGTCTCGGAAATATTGGAAATATTGAGAATATTGGAAATATTTAAAAAAATATTTAAAACTTGTTCTAAATGATTCAAAACAAATGTTTATTATATCTTTTATATTTTGTAACCCTATACTAATAATACAGTTTTCACAAACACATATGAATATCTCCAGCTCGACGATTCTCCGATTTATTGGCAACGGCAACATTGGATTTCTACCTGGAAAGCGGGTAAGCCCCGAGCGCATCGGATAATATGTTAAAGCAAGCACATGAGTGCCGCAGTCCGCAGTGCGTTTTAAGAGTAGATTTTTATACAGTATATGTTGTGTAAAGTATATTTTGTAAGTTTTTAAAGTATATTTTTGATTCTTTGATAGTGTCGATGGTTAGTGAGTTTTAAAATGGGGAAAACAAAAGACATTGTTTGGAAGTATTGCATTTCTAAAGGTAACAATATTTACCAGTGCATGTATTGCAGTAAAACGTTCTTTAAAAATGCGTCCAGGATGAAGGCACATCTAAGTAAAGTTTGTAAAGGCTGTCCCAAGCAAGTAAAAAAAAAATTTATGCAAAATGACGAAGAAAACGGCTCATCAAGCGACAACGAATGTGTTTTGGTAAATGAAAGCATTTTGAGTGATAATTCCACTGTTGTTGCCTCTGAATCAGAACGCTCAGTATCAGAAATACTACCACCAGTACCGTCAACCTCAAGTTTTACAGCTACTTGTAGTACTAGTACTATTAACAGTTCCAGTATTGACATTGATGTCGAAATGCCGCCCACGAAACCATCTACTTTCGATGTTGTGAATGAAATGAAGAAACCTGCTACTTCTTTAATGAAACCTACTACTTCTTTAATGAAACCTGCTACTTCTGGAAGTGTTTTGGCATTTTTGCTGACCGAATTTCCAAAAAAAATCAAGTAAGTACCGTAGATTATTGCTAAAAAATATCGTTGTTTAATATTTAATAAAATAGGAATACAAAAAAATGTGGGAGTTGTAAGCACACCCTGTATACAGAATGAGGATATTGAGGATCTATTTATGGATTAAAAAGCAGGATTAGAATTTCACTGACTTAAATAGAAAGATATGCGGAATACAGATACTATACTACTACCTTTTTTTTACAGGAAAAAATCGAAAACCAACTAGCTCGTGCAATATACGCCAGTTACTGTCCATTGTCCATCCTTGATAACGCCGAATGGCTTAAGCTCTTTAAGATGATTCGTCCAAGTTTTGTACTACCAAGTAGATATAAACTGTCGAATACAAAGTTGGATGCAGCGTTTAATGAAGTAAAGGAGAGGGTTGAAACTACAATTAATGAAAGTGAAATTCTAGGTCTACAAAGCGACGGGTGGAGCAACATACGAAACCAAGGAGTCATAAATTGTATAATCACTACACCATCACCTCTACTGGAAGCTTCTATTGAAACTAAGTTGCAAAGACACACTGCACAGTATATAGCTGAAGAAATGGGGAAGATAATTGAAAAATACGGACCAAACAAATTCTTAGGTTACGTTTCAGATAATGCAAAAAATATGCAACTTGCTGGAACCATACTAAACGAAAAATATGATATCATTCCATATGGTTGCCTTTCCCACGGTCTTAATTTGTTATGTAATGATTTGCTTAAAATTAATACTATGTCGGCTCTAATTGACAAAGTTACAGATATTGCAAAAGAGATCAAGAAAAAACAAATTCTTTATGAACTTTTACGAACAAAGCAAAAAGAAAACAAAAATGTAGAGCCAAATGCAGGTGCCATTCACTTGCCTGTAAAAACTCGCTGGTCTTCAATTTTGACCAGTTAAAAAGTGTGTACAGCACTAGGCTCAGTTTACAAGGAGTTGCAGTTAGCCAAGAAGCAACACAAATGATTGATAAATATGTTAAGCAGTGGATATTAGATGACGAAGTATTTTGGGGTCAAATTTCCAACCTAATTAACATTTTTCAACCTATTTGCAAATGGTTAAAAATTGTAGAAGGAGATTATGGCACTATTCACTTTGCTGTAAAAGCATTTCATGATATTAAAAGGGTGGTTCAGAACAACCTTGCATTGTCCCCACTTAACGACAGAGAGAAAACTGAATTGTTGGAGTTTGTTGACAAAAGAGAAAAATTTGTTATTAAACCCATACATTATGCTGCAGAATTACTAGATCCAAAATCACAAGGTTCTGAACTTGATGAAACACAAATTCTTTCAGCAATAGAATGCATACTTAACATAGCAAGAAATAAACTCAATATAAAAGAGCAAGAAATAATAGATGAAATAGCAAATTACCGTTGTAGAAATGGTAAATTGTTTGGCAATAATTTTATATGGAAAAGTAGTTTTCATAACCCAGTCTCCTGGTGGAAAGGACTTTGTTCTTCATCTTCTTTATCAAAAGTAGCGTCACGAATTTTGATGATGCCAGCATCTTCAGCAGCCACTGAGCGCAGTTTTAGCGTTTATAGTCACATTCATTCTAAAAAGAGAAACAGGCTTACTAATGATAGAGCGGCTAAACTGCTCTACGTATCCCACAATGAAAACTTGCTAAATAAAATTGAAAAGGGCGATAGGTCAATTTTTATTTCCGACACTGACACTAGTGACACTGTTAAAGATTTTGAAGAAGTTGACTGGCATGAAGAAGACCCTAATGCCGAAGATAATATTGAGGATGATGACGACAGCGATGAAGATATGCCTCTTGCTCGACTTGTTTGTAAAAAATAATTATTTTTTTTTACAAATTTGACCCTATTTCTATTTTTTTGATGTTTACCATTTATTTGTGTTCATGTATAAGAAGCGTTCTATTTTTTGTTGTTATTTTTTAAATAAATATTTAGTTTTTTCTTATTTTTTTTAGTCTTTAATTTGTTTCCAATATTTCCATATATTTCCAATGTTTCAGGAAATATTTCCGGAAATATTTCCAAACATATATTTCGGGAAATTTTACAACACTAATCAGGTGGCCATATTAGTTAATGTCATGGTAACCGCGCTTGTTAATTGTTTCAATTTCGACTTTGGCAACTTCATTATTGGCGCCGAATTTTGTTCCATACCATATTGAAGGCAGTGCGCAAAATAGTGTCGATTCCCTACTTCCCGGCATCAGGAATCAAGAATGGCAGCAATGACAAGGTTCTGCTAGCATATTTCAAATATCTTTTAATATAAAAGTAAGAATAAAATGTCCACCAAAATTTTGGGTAACGTTTCAGGGACTGATGGCCCTTCAACAAGCTTAAGCACTCGGGAAATAAACTACTTTCTAAATATTAAGCCTACTTCTCATCTGCTGGAATTAATTTAACAAATTGTTTAGAGTTTGTAATTCATATCTACAATAAACAAATAATATTGAATTTATTAATCAGTAATAAGACATAAAAGTGGTGACTGGCTTTCTTCTTGTTTGTTTTTTATTTTAATATAATTTGGTTTAAATATTATCTTGTTTTCTTACAATTTTGCATATCATTTATGAATTTAGGTGCACAAATCAAATGAAATCAAATTTTATTGATGAGTATCACAATACTGTAGAACAAGACTATTAGAATCAAACCAATTCTTAAGCAGCGATGAATCCCTATTTACTTCTTGCTGTAATATTTCTGCGTTGTTATTAGACCAACATATAGTGGTGTCGTCTGCAAAGAACGTAAAATAACCTTTCACTGGAAGGCATGTCACATCCTCAAGGAAGAGAAGAAACAACAGAGGACCGAGCACTGATCCCTGAGGCACACCGCTTGTTATTGGAGTAGTTTCGGAGTAAACAGTATTGTAGGAAGAACCATAAATTTTAGTTATTCATTTTCGACCCAGCAAAAATGTCCGAAACCATTCCTTAATTACCCCTCGAAACCCATAGAATTCCAGCTTCTCCAACAGCGACTCATGATTGACACAATCAAAGGCCTTTGCCAAGTCACAAAACACTGCCAGAGTAAATTATTTATCTACGTTACTATAGACACTCTCCAAGAAAAAAAGTCTTTTGTCGACTTTTTAGCTTGGAAACCGAATTGTTCCTTTGAAATGAGTTTGTTTTGTTCTATAAACGAAGTCATTCTTGATTTAAGTACCTTTTCAATTATTTTAGATAAAATAGGCAGTAATAAAATAGGTCGGAAGTTACTGGGATTTTTTTGATCGCAACCTTTCGGGACTGGACTAATTACTGAGGTTTTTAAGTCCTCTGGAAAATAACCTTCCTAAACAACAGAACAAGTATCGTAAGAATAGACAGTGAAACTTCATACAAATTCAAGGTCAGCTCGGGGGTACCACAGGGCTCTGTTTTGGCTCCAATACTGTTCGACTTGTATACCTGCGATCTTCCAGACAATCTGGAATCGTCCATATCAATGTTTGCCGATGACACAAAAATATATAACAACCCCCTTACCAACTACGACACAGTTAAAAGAGACCTTGTCAAAATTGAAAAATGGTGTAACAAGTGGGACTTACAGCTAAATGGAGAAAAGTCTTCCGTCCTTCACATGGGATACAACAACCCAATTTATTCTTATAACCTAAATGGAACTGAATGAGGAACGGCTAATAAAACTAAATCTAACGACACTCCAGCAAAGAAGAATTCGTGGTGATGCAATAGAAACTTTTAAGATTATTCATGGCCATTACTCTGTGAAATTCAATTTTTTCGCCTTAAACACGAACCAAAGGCTCAGGGGAAATAACTTTAAATTGGTGCGAGAGCGTTTTAAAAAACTTTGTCGTCAACATTTCCTGAACAACAGAATAAATAGAGAGTGGAATAGCTTAAATAACGAGTGCGTCTCCGCAACATCAACAAACCAATTCAAAAATCGCTACGACTCTTTTAAAAGTAAAAAAATGTGACAGTAAATAAGTTTAAACGGCCACGGCGCCTAGACTAAACAATTAATAATAATAAAATAATAATAATAATAAAATGATTTATGAAGCAAATATCAGGCAGTTCTTTAATAACTTTGACAGTAATGCCAACTATACCATTAGTTGATTTATTTTCCAGATTTTTTATTACGTCAGATATTTCAAGAGAGTTCGTTGGAACAAAATAAAAACTTATTTTCTTAAGTTTAAAAAAGTCGTTAGAAGAGTTTTTTGTTTTTATATTACTTGCAATATTTTCAGCGACTGAACAAAAATGAGTATGAAAATATAATTAGCAACGTCTACAGGTTGAGTTATATCTAAGGATTTTACAGTTAGATTAATTATTTTTTTTTTATTATTGTTTCTACCACAAAGTTCATTTATTATAGTCCATGTTTTCCTTTTATTTTTTTTTTAAATCACTAATTTTGTCTAAGTAGTATAGAGATTTGGCACGTGAAATGACCTTCTGAAGAACCTGCTTATATTTTTTAAAGTAATTGAGAAAAACTTGATTTTAGGTAAATTTACTGATATATGCAAGTAATCGTTTATTTTTGCAGGAAATCCTAATTAAATCCTGGTGTTATGAAAATTTTAGACTTTTTATTTTTAGTTTTTGTCCAAGAAAAGGATTTTTCTATGGCATTAATAATATTATTTTAAAAGAAATACATACTCCCAATAGAGCTATTTCCATCAATGTTACCTAAACAAGTTTGTTGAGTTGTGTTATTAGGTACCTAGCTAAAAAATATACCTAGTGAGTATAATGATTAATGTTCAATATTACTCACGTTCGCAATTTATTTCACACATTTTCGCTCTTAATAAAACAAATAAAGCCTTTTAAATTTAGGTATGTGATATCAGTCAGCACAAAAATTACAACGTGCGAAATTCGTAGATAAATCACTTTCAAAGCAAATGAAATATTACTTATGCCGTTAAATAAATC
Organism: Polydrusus tereticollis; assembly: GCA_963920685.1. NCBI lineage: Eukaryota > Metazoa > Arthropoda > Insecta > Coleoptera > Curculionidae > Polydrusus > Polydrusus tereticollis. Next base: position 28,288,882 of record OY987332.1, on the reverse strand, counting down.
TGGTTCTCGACAAACGTGAAAGAGTAAGCTTCTGTTATAAATATTGCGGCGTTCTAAAAATAGAAAATCATATTTTTAAAATTATTTTACTCTAGCGTTACCATTGTTTACAAAATAATTCGAACTTGCTAATGGCGAAAATTTTTCTTTTCTTGATTTTATACCAGAAGAAAGTGAAGCAATACGAGGGAGGTAGTCTCATACAGTCGAAACGATGGTTCTTTGCCGGTGTCCGGTGTGTCATGGATAAAGGATCAAGGGACAACGTGATTTACAACACCTCATCTTTATTTATAATATCGTTAAAAGTAAATAAAAGTGTAATAGAGCATCTTGGCGGTTGCGCAATACGCCTGGAATTCAAATTAACGTGCTAGACAGAGACAAATTCGGAGAGTTGTGCATTGATGTCAAAGTCTTCGTTCCGATCTTTCAACTTTAATTTGTTTTTGTGCCTTGAAATTCAATCTTATCCTATAAACTGTTCGTTTCAGAGCCATATTTATCGTACTTTCAAGATAACTGTCAGTAATTGGGGATATTTGTTATTACATATTATTAAGTATTAACGCAAGCCCCGAAAATTTTGACGTTTATGAACTTAGACGTTGTTTTCACTTTTTGAACCTTTAAATTTTGATTAGATTCATATGGTTTTAGTCACGAGGAAGTAATGACTGTATCTCTGATTATAACTTAATGTAGATGTGTAAAGAAAATAAAAGGTCATGCCACTGCAGACAACTGGATACATCCAGATACTCTGTAGGTCTTGATGTATCAATTACAAATTAAGTAGAGGCGGAATTTTAATAACTAACAAGAAGACAAAAAAAATTTAAACAACAATAAGTCATTAATCCTTAGAGGAGACAAAAAGCGATACACTTAATTGAAAGATACAGAGGTATAGGAGGAAGAATTGGGATGTGTAGGGATAGAGAGAAGAAGAAAATATAGGGAGAGGGACAGAGAGAGAGAGAGAGAGAGAGAGAGAGAGAGAGAGAGAGAGAGAGAGAGAGAGAGAGAGAGAGTATACTATTGCCGGGCGACAAGCGTTTCCTTTACACACTTACTTACTTACTCTTGAAGACGCCTCATGACTTCACGAAAGTGTATTAGTGTATCGGTCATGAATTCCTAAGATCCTTCCTTTTGGGTCACCTGCAAGACCGTAGGTAAGGGGGGGTTTAGGAGGTTCAAACACCATGATAAATCCAAAAACCCTCTCCCACAGCCTTAGTAGAGAAGATGATAAAATTCTTAGTATAAACTTTTCGACTTTAAAATGTCTAAAATATTGGCTAACAAATTCAGTATTAAACGAAAAATTAAACACAGATAGCGATAATGTCGGTACATAGAAAAATTAAAAAAAAAAACATAGTGCTGTAACCTAAACCCGAGGCTAAACCGTAAGTTTAAACATTGGTTGCCCTAGTTGTTTTATATTTGTCAATTTTAATAATAAACAAAAATGCTTCAAAATTGTGAGGTTATGCTTTCCTTAACTTATAGTGTAATGTTTGAGAGACATTAGTTAATATGATTAAATCCATAAATAAAATTCTAGTTTTTCTTCGACGGAAAATATTCTTCTAAATTAAATAAAACCTTAACAATATTTCATACGTAGTTACAAACGAAGTCGCGAGAATGTCCAATATGGTGGACGTAAGATAGAGAGCAATAGACGGACATCGATTTTGGTTTTATCGATGCAGTGGGTCGGTTTTGCCGAATATAAATAAATTTACCTATTTGTGGTAAATTTTAATGTTTGTTATTAAGGTCGTAGTGTAGCTTTAGCGTCAAAATACAATAAATTAAATAGAAACTAGTATTACAATTATAGCCCGATTTCAGTGAAAATTATTATATGAGGGGGGGAGGAGGGCGATGAGAATTGTTATTTAAAATTGGATCGCGAATACTAAAAGTTTGAAAAACGCTGCGAAAAAATATTTGAAGAACGATAAGATGTCAAAGGGATGCCCTGACGTATAACCCCATTTATGAACCAATGATTGGACTGTCATTGGCTATTAAATATAATTCGGGAAAATAATTTTCAGACGAGGCTAGTTTCACTAACGCTGGGGTGTAAATTTGCACTCTATGCACTATTGGTCCCAACAAAATCCTCATTGGATGAAGCAAGCGAATTATGAAAACCGTTTGAGTTTCAATGATTGATACGGGATCGTGGAAAGAAAAACTATAGGTTTTTTGTTTATTTTTTTCACCAAAACCTTCATGAAGCAAGATTTTTAGAGTTTTGGGCCGCTTTTCTGCCACTCGTCTTCCACTTCTTTTGAAAATAACATAGATCCAACTTGATAGTTGTCCGGCATATTACGATGGAAACGTACGTCAATACCTGGATGAGCATAATTCGAATCCTGTAATTGGAAGAGGAAGCTTGCTAGCCGCTAGAAGCTTATTCACGGCTGAAATTGAGGCAGCTGTGTTTTCTACCGGTAAGCCTTTGATGATATTGGCTTGCGATTTAGACAAGCCGTTTTCAATGAAAATTGTCTCCTATACTAACCAAAAAAGTTGTACCATCCAATTTAAAAGTACCGAGAACAATCAAGAAATAAGTTACATTGAATAACAGCGCCATCTTAACACTGTGTTAGGAGACTTGTGACAACTCCTGAAACATTTATTTAAACTCCAAAGAGTTCTCTTTAAAACTAATCCGGTGAAGGATAACAACATAATGGCAGTTCTTTTATAATATCCGCTCCTTTATTAGAAGAGATTCGAAAATATACAAATAATAAAAGTTGTAGTGAACGATCTACTGACTTGTACTGAGTGTACGCTTTTAGGCGGTAAATTTACTAAATTCAATTTAATTTAGTAATCTAACCTTTATAAATGGAAGTAAATAATGGGTCTGTAAGAAACTTTAACGACATCGTTGAATTTCTTGTTAAATTGTTAAACTTAACTGTAGCAGACTTATACGACGACAAATTATTCGTGAAAGATTTAGGGATTTCTCGTTTAGATTTTAGTAAATAGGGTAAACCACATCGTAGATTTGTCAGTGCTTGGCATGCAAAATGTCAGTGGTTAACGTTTTCTACGCCTTCTCCCTTAGAAGCATTAGAAAGGTGAATTCCTACTATTCCTACCCAATTTGGGCGTAGTTCTGCTTGCGGCTCTGATCCCTTTCCACACAATTTCTTTATACATGTGCGCTTTCTGTCTCATCTACGAAATAAATGCATTTTACAGGTATAATTGGAAATAAAAAAAAACAACATTGGTTTTAAAATCGCTACCTCAGGTCGCAACCAGTAGTTGGGAAATACATTGCTCGTTTTGTTTTAACACGTTTTAATTCATCATCTCATCAAATCGCATCACATCGCCGGCATTGCGTCGGTGCGGGCGGGTTTTGTCAGGTTGCAGGAAAATACTCATATATATCCTGAGCCTATAAATAAACGCACCGGGATAATTTGCACTATATTAATATTGAACGTGTCAATCGCAACAACTGAAAACTAGAAATGTAAAGATGAGACTCCAAAAAATCCAGAAGACTAATTCAAAATTAATTTTTAATATTGGACACTGCATTGTCAAAGATAGAAAAAAGGTTCGAACAAATAAAACAACATGACACAGTTCTTTGTTTTTTCAAGGACCTAAATAATTTCAGAACAGATAAATCAAATAGGTCTACAAAATGTAAATCTGTGGAAAGCATGTTACATGATTCATCCAAAAATGAAAAATATATTATAGCTGAAGATTTATGTGATGAAACTGACAACATTGCAACATTTACAAATAACCTCACCTATCTGTTTCAAAATTTAGTGATTGCCATACGAATTTCTTTAGTATTACCTGAGACTATGGCTAGCGGGAAAAGAAGCTTTTCAAAACTTAAAATAATAAAAAATTATTTGAGATCAACAATGGGCTTTCAGACTTATCTATTATTAATATCGAAAAGGGCATTTCGGAAGATATAGATTTATCAGATATAACAGTGGCGTGTTTACCATCGAAGCTAGGGAAGCACAGCTTCCCCTAAACGATTTACTTAAAAAAATAAATAATCCAATACAATCCTACTAGAGCTTACAATTAATTTTTAAAATTGTCCTAAATTTTATTTGTAAATCGGGCGAATCCGACCGCATTTTCATAAAGCACCCTTTATCAAAGAACTCCATAATCTAATTCTCTACCTCGGTGACCACTTCACGGTGATGCCCGATTGATTTCGAGACATTCGCGCTGCCCCCCCCTCCCGCGGATTGTTGGAAGCGATTGGGAAGCAGCGTACTGCCGTATATTGTTTTAAAGCATCAAACAAATTATAGTTGCGCGTGTCTAGGCGAAATTTAAAACCGTGCATAAATATTGGGAAAAGTACGCTGTTTTCAAACAGATTATTATTTTAATTATGGATCCTGTTGCTAGTTCAAGTTCGGCTGAAAGTGAAAATAGACTTTTGTGTGAGTGTATTGTTTGTCAGATAGTGGTGAAAGGATTTTCCACTTATATTTTTGAGGAAAATTCGAAATATCATCCCCGATGGGGAAAAAATTTCAAATTTTTTGTTATTAAAACATTTAAAAATATATTTTAAATTGATGCACTTCATATGCGTAATAATTTGTCAAGATTTACCCAAAAAAGGGCGTGGCACCCCAAAAATTTTCGCCTGCGGCGCAAGAGAACACATCACTTTCGGCGGCCCTGGTTACAGCTTCCCATTGTGTTAAAGTCTGGACACGCCACTGTATTATAACAGAATTTGCATTGAATAAGGCAAGAGAAGCAAAGATTATTTATTTAAGCTTCTTGACTGACTTATTAAGTATAATAATTGATAGATATGTATGTATTTAATATAACGTATTTATTTGGTAGTTATATCAATAAATTAATAATTATTATGTTAGGTTGTAAAATTAAAAAATAAGCTGAATTTATTATATTTTCTGTAATTCATTGTTTCATTTAAGGTAAAAATATTTCAGAGAAATTTCAATTAATTCATACGGTATGAGGGAGGGGGGGGGGTAAAATTATTCTCGCACACGGGCGACAACTACCCTAGGAACGGCCCTGACCACGAGCCGCCACTGATATTCTATGAAGTGCGTGAACGGAACGCTTTTTAGACGAGATGCAGACAAGGTTCTTATAAAAAAATTATATTTTTAAGAGGCACTTTAATACAAGAAAATTTGAAACATACCAAATAAAAAATTTCATTAGTAACTATTGAAAAATGCATTACTTAGGCGGAAAGAAATTTAAATAAATAAATATTTTATTTTCTTGGTGGAAAAATTTTTACGTTGCCCAAATGAATAATTTGGGTTTTTGCAAGGCTTACAAGAGACGAATTTGTGATAATGAAAGCCGAACGAAGCTCTTCGGAATAATATGCTTTACATTGAAAGATAATAAAAAAGGTTCTTGCTGAATAACCAATTTATATTATTGTATTTTGTTTGGATGTAAACTATGAGATGATTACTAATACAAGACTATTTTCAAAATATTGACCAGAATTTATTAGAGTTTAAAATACATTATTGTCGGTCTCAGCTTTTTTGTCTTTGACCAGTTACGAAAGCGATTTGGTCCCTTTGGTTGAACGCCGCAGCTATAGTTTGTCCAAAATTATACCGTTACCTTTTACGGCCATAACACCTGATGAAATAGTATTGCGTGGTCATAATGATCAGTAAAATACAAAAGAGGGCATTTATAAGAAACTAATTTAATTTTTGAATGTTTCAATAGAACCTACAGTGTTAATAATATTTATCAAAACTAAGAAAATATCAGGTTTGGAAGGTGAATTAATAAACTTTGCAACACTACACATCTAATTCTATTTCGCTACCACTATCTTTACGTAAGGTAATTATAATGGGTTTAATATTATTCGCTACAGAACTATAAGAAGTTTCTACTTCTATTGTATGTTCCACTGATTTTGTTCAACTGTCAGTGGTTTGCTTATTTATATTTTTCGTAATTAAATCTACGCTAGAACTAAAAGTAGGGGATTTGTTTTGCGAGCGTACTTTGGATTTCAATTGGTGCCACATATGCTTCATGGGATTGAAGTCACAATAAGAAGGGGGAAGATTCAAAACTATATGTCCTTAAGTTGATGTTATAGTGTCACAGACCTATTTCCTCTTGATGGTGAATGCTTTAGAAACATTCAAAAGATCACTTTCAAATTCAAATAATGTGTCATTTTCTAGCATAGTAAAAAACAACAGACTTGAAATAAGTTGCTGTATACAGAGTTGTCCCTTATCCTTCCGTCAAATCCAAGCTTTGAACGCGTTTCGCCGTTTATGGCTCATCGGCAAGTCTCCGGGTCTGACGAAAAGGTAAGGTACCTCACAGACAGGCAATTAAACAGACAAAAGTTGCAGCATGTGGCTACATCTCGTGGCAACTACACGCATTCTCACTGTCCTGGTTGAATTGATGCGTTGCTGCTAAACCGACATATCGATTTCCAGCGCCACCCAACGTAGTTTGCCCGCGATGGACCGCCTTATCAGCGTTTGAACCTATATGGATTTTCACTGTCCTGGTTGGGTTGGTGCGTGTGGTTGCCACGAGATGTAGTAACGTGCTGCAACTTTCCTCTGTTTTTCTAGCATGTTAATGTGAATTTCTGACTTGCTGTTATTTAAATTGCAAACTTTATTAATTTGACGGTTGTGATAACTCGCGTTGTTCATGTCTTTCACGGTGTTCGCCGGAATATTTAGTAGCAGGCGAATCTCGAGCTAATCCTCCACAAGTTCGACTGTTCTATCAACATGGTAATCTACACACGAGTCTTTAATGTTTTTAACAGAAAGCCAGAAATCATTTGGAACCAAGCCTGCCTCTGACCCCGCACAAGTAAAACAGTCATTATTTTACCTTTATTCGATAGAACTTTGGTTTGACAACTAGACGAATCGGCCCAACCTTTTGATAGCGTATCGTGAGTATCAAGTCACGTTTCATCGATTCAAATGATAGGATAAGTTTTTGTTTGATATTGTTTTATAGCTTCATTGTAGTAATCCCTGCTATTTCATTAATATTTGTCCCTTATTGACCTTACGATTTTTAAAACCCATTTGGATTAGGATATTATTCCAAAGGCTTAAACAGAAGATATTGGTTTCATTGGCAAAGGGTCGCGCTTGTAAGGAACGGACCGTAGGCACTTATTGTTCTTCACACATAAAATAAACTTTTCTTCTTATCAAGTCTTTATCTAATTCGTTAAATTTTCTGGAAGTACGGGAGTCGTTCTTATTTATTGGCATTAAGCCAATGTGTCTCTTACCATAGTTAGGAGGTGTTATAGTTAAGGTATGCGTTTCTGCTAAAGCATGAGTTGAATTAAGTCCCCGGTTATCTAACGGTAAACACTGCTTCGTAATTCTTATACTACCTTCCGGTAATTCCTGTACTATTATCAACATTTTGGGATGTACTAAGAGGCAATCTGCACTAATACCAAATTAGATGTATCCTTAACAATTGAAGAGAATCCATTCATTGCCACAAGACAACTAGAACGAGAAGATGGTTTATGTCAGACCTTACCCTTACAATATAAAGCTTGTACAGGAATAGAAAGAAGATAAACTAGATAAGAGACGGCAACTTTGTGAGGAAATGATTGACAGAAGTCTCGTAAACTCAGAAAACATCTAATGAAGCTACGTTCACGTTATATTATGGTCATGTTAATCGATAAAATTACCGTTATTGGGTAGATATGAATTCCCATTGAACGAGGGAAGTACATACCCACTGGCCCCAAAAAATTAACGTGTGAGCTGGAATTATTGGGAATAGTGACTGGGCCCATAATTTTTGACAATGACTTATCTGCGATATTTGTCATTACTATAAAATGAACTTGTTCCAAATTTAGCAGTTTTGTTTCCCAATGCTTTAGATACACAATTTCGAAATGCGGCTATCTGTTTTCAGCAGGATGGGGTGTCTCCTTATTATGCGAGGCAGGAGGGGTCCAATAGGATGGCCACAAGGTGTACGGATAATACCCCACTTGACTTTTCCCTGTGTTTGTAAGTCATACCCCGAAAATATTTAGGTATTAAGAGACCAAATAAGCTATAAGGGTAGACTTATTGCACCAGAGGTTATTCGTGTCCAAGCGATTTTTAGAAAAATCTACTATAGTGGCAATACAGAATTCATTCCATCTTAGATGTTCTCACTGTATAATAACATGTACATCTTAGATGTTCTCACTGTAAATAAATTGTCATAGCAACAATATTTAAAAAAATTAATTGAATTTCTCTGCGATTAATAAATTCCCTAATATTTTCGAATGAAAGCCTTACAGATTTTTATTTTTAGCCCAAGGCCTTGATTTTGGGGATTTCTCCGGGATTTCCTCTATTCGAAAATAAATCTTAGGTTTTACGCTTTACTAAGTTTTCGCAACTGGAATAACTAGACTGCTAAACAAACATATTTGGTAATCATTGAGACAGTCCCTAGAAAGTTTTATGTTGTTTTGGGTTGTAATAAAATTAGTGCTTGTGTATAGACAATTTAGCCGAGAAATATGTTTTCACAAAACTTTTATTACGGATTATTGTTTGAGTTATAAAATTAATTTAATAATTATTAAATACTTTTGTCAAGAGATAAAATACTTTAAGCACGTTATATACTTTTAAAAACCATTGAAGATTTATAGCAAAAATCGCAATTTCAATAAATTTTGAATGTTCTTAAAAATATCAACTGACAGACAGACCAAAACCAACATCATCGGGGTAACTCTAATATTAGGGAACCCATTTAATTATTATGGACAAGTATATATTTCAGTCGAATAGGGTTTTTTCCGCCAGTCGAACTGTAAGAAGGTCAGACCTACCAGTGGTGGATCACGGCAGGAGAACCTACGGTTCTAATATTTGCATTGAATAGAATGTACAATAAATTAATTACTTCCAAGTCCATTTATTTTTATCTCTATACAAAAAGGTAGGTTTGAGAAAATGTAAATCACATATTCTTTATTTATGATAATGATATTATATAGTATCATATTGTTTGTATAATCCATATGACCCCCCCCCCCGCCCCCCTGGATCCTCACCTGGTTCGGTATTATTCTTTAGAAGACCAACTAATAAAATAAAAATAGGGGTATGTGAGTCATCACTGAATTTTGTTTTCTGTTATGTACTTACTAATAATATAATCATTGTGACAAACTTGACAGTCGTCCCTGGTTAACTGTATTATGTATTATGTATGTGAGTCGAGTCAAATATGTTATTTTGAAAAAGTCTTAGGTAACTGAGGTACCTATAATATGCTTACAACAAAATAATTAAATTTTGCTTTCACCACAGATCTACAGTGTGTCCACGGATAGAGTTCGGAAGAGGAAAAACTTTTTTATTTGTGGGTTTAGAAGAAAAAGTTACTCTTTATAAAAACGTCTGCTTGTGTTGAAACTCCAATTTCGAATACCAAATTTACGATTAGTATACAGGGTACATCAAAAATAACATTTTAAATTATTTTGATTTCGATTTTTTTTTTAAATTATATGAAAATATTTTCAAAACCGTGATTTATTACACCAATTGTGCAAAAAAGTCTAATAAACATTTTTCTCAAAGTGGTTAATTTCAAAGCTACTATTAAAATAATAAAATATCAAGTAGCCTGTTCTAAATAAATGAAATGTTTTAGTTACTTTGAATTTTTTAAATTGTTGATATTTGTGTCATAATTTTCTCATAAATCTGCATAATAGTGAAATTAGAAAATGCTAACGTTAGAACAAAGAATTTATATTGTGCGAAGTTATGGTTAAGGACATGAAAAAAGCTATTTGGCAGTTCTTCGAGAATTCCATGAGATATGGCCTGCTGTTTGTCTCACGGACAAGGGTTTAAAAAAAGTTGTAATAAAATTCATGAGAACTGGTAGTGTTTTAAATAAAAAAAGGAAGAAAAAAAAGTATGATGAAGATGATGCTGTAACTCTAATGACAATGGATTCACTTAGAAATTTTCCCAAACTGTCTTTAAGAAAAAGATCTTCTCAAATTGGTAATGTGAGTAAATCTCTAGTAGAAAAAATATTAAAATTCAATAAAATTCGTCCGTACAAACCTAAATTTAATCATTTTCTGGAAGAAAATTACGACATGAAGCGTTTGGATTTTGTTTGTTGATAGGGGAACATATCCTTAGACAAAGAAGTTTTGTTAATAATATTATTTTCTCGGACGAGGCAACGTTTACCACAAACGTTCGCAAAACTGTCGCTATTGGAGCCGCGACAATCCTAATTTTCGTATTCGCTCTAGAAGACAGTATTCACAAAAAGTTAACGCGTGATGTGCTATTACTTACAATGGAATCATTGGACCATATTTTATTGAATCTTCTGAACACTTTTTTTTATGATCATTTGCAAGATATACCTTTAGCTGATCGAATAAAATTGCATTTCCAACAAGACGGCTGTCCCGCTCATTCCACGATAATTGTTCGTGATTGGCTAAATCATCAGTCTGGGAACAAATGGTTTGGAAGGTATGGTCCAAATGAGTGGCCACCTAGGAGTCCCGATCTCACAATTATGAACTTTCATTTGTAGCGATATCTGAAGCAACATGTGTATAAAACCAATTTCAATAATAACCTAGATCTCTTGAAAGAAAAAATAAGAAAAGTCATTGCAAATATCCCAATACAGCAAATTAGGAATTTTTATCGGGAATTCAGATATCGAGTTGAACTATGCGCTGAACTAGGTGGTACCACGTTCGAATAGAACGTTATTTATTTTAATATTTTATAATTTATGATTAAATAAAATGAAGAAATACCTATGACAAGTAATAATAAAAATACAAATAAGAAATAGTTTTCTTACAACAAAATCGTTATTCGGCCAGATATAAAATTATATTCTAAGTAGGAAAGCAACAATAGTTTACGTAAATTTATTTTAAACGAAATCCAAAAAACTAAAAATGTTGTTTCTGGCTAACCCTGTATAGTAATCGTAAATTTGGTATTCGAAATTGCAGTTTCAACGCAAGCAGACGTTTTTATAAATAGTGACTTTTTCTTCGAAGTCTACAAAAAAAAACGTTTTAAAACATGGTTAGTCACAAACAACATTTTTAGTTTTTTGGATTTCGTTTAAATGATGAAATTAACCACTTTGAGAAAAATGTTTATTAGACTTTTATGCACAATTGGTGTAATAAATCACGGTTTTGAAAATATTTTCATATAATTTCAAGAAAAAATCGAAATCAAAATCATTAAAAATGTTATTTTTGATGTACCCTGTATACTAATCGTAAATTTGGTATTCGAAACTGTAGTTTCAACACAAGCATACGTTTTTACAAAGAATAACTTTTTCTTCTAAACCCACAAATAAAAAAATTTTTCCTCTTCCGAACTCTATCCGTGGACACACTGTATATAGCTACATAGATTAGTGGTTTCACTCCCCGCAAGCTATGCATAATTTTGATACTTTTTTGCTGAAAGTAACCTATTATTCCTCTTGTCTCTCTCCCGAGTAAATTGAATTCAACATTTTAGAGTTTGGGCGACCATCAACATCCTTGAAAGCCTTCCACGCATTTTTTTCGGTGCTCTTCATGACCGCTTGAAACTCACTAGATTTCATTAGGGTTCTTATTTGCGGATTAACAAAGATACCTTCTTTAATCTTCGCTTCTGATAGACAGGGATATTTTTCAGTCATGAATTGGAGACATCTACCTGTTTTATCGAACCCTTTAACAATTATTGAACCCTTTAACAAATTGCTTTATTAAACCAAGTTTAATATAGAGTAAAGGTAATATGACTTTTTCAGGATCAAAGTCTAGCTCTCATGAAGAACATTCTTGAATGGCCCACAGGAACAGAAGCATAAACATTGCCATTATGTAAAAGAACTGCCTTAAGGCTCCTTTTTGACGAGTCCATGGAAAGTCTCCGGGTCTATATTCGGAAGCACCAAGCGCATTAACTGGGCTCTACAAAATATTCGACAAATTCACTCTCGCAATTGCGATACCAATAAAACGTAGTTGCTGAAGCTATCAGGTATTTATGTTCTAATCCAGATCCTAGTATTTGGGAGAGATCTTTGGGAAGTCCTAAATCTCGGACAAGATTATTGAGCTCTTCTTGCAAAAACAGCCTAGTTACATTTTGACTTAAAAAAGAAGGGTTCGTCATCTTCATCATTATTACTAGCACTCTGTAAAATTTTTAGTGCCACAAGTATAGAGTTATCAACACCATGGGGCATTAGTCCGATTGCCGATGGATACATAATATGTTTCAAAGTTCTGGTATTATGACTTTTAAGGGAGAGCGCCCACCAAAGATGCGCACTTCAAGTGAAAAGATATGAGGTGCGCATGAGGTTGGTATGAAGTGCAGCGTACCATGTTTTCATATGCGACGACGCATACAGAAGCCGCGCGAAAGAAGTGAGTCGCCTCATTATGCAGTGGCGCACAGCATGTGTGCTGAAAAGTAGGACCTGTTCTATTATTACTTGACTCGCGTCGAATTATAGCTTTTCAGGTTATATCTTGCAGTGCTTCGACATTGACATTTCCAAGGCGGTTTATCCCTTGATAATTATTTTAGTGTTTACAATTTTAATAAAAATGTGCGATGATCAACAACTTAATATTGACTTCGTGCAGCATGTAGAATCATGTAGAATGCTAAAAGATCTTTATGATCGGACGATGACATTTTGACATTGTGCTCCTTAAACGAAAACAATAATCAGAAAATTATTATTTTTACGTGACAGAAACAAACGATGATTGATTTGATTATAAAACGTGAAAACTAACTTAAAAAAATAAAAATTGTCTAATCACAAATCCTGGGTTTTAATAAGTATGTTTGGTTGCCTATTTTCAAGTTGGAAGCTCTTAGTCTTCCTTACTGATATTCTTACGACAGGGTGAAAATACCGATTTAAAATATTGAGCGGTTATTCGCTGGCAGTTTAAGAGTCATTAAATTGCAAATTGATGTAGATAAATAATATAATATACTGCCTGTTGCCTTCTTGACTAGATGCTAGCAATACCGAAAAATGAAATTATCGTTGTTGCCTTTTTTAAAAATGGAGCTATAAATAATCTGTAAACGAAAATATTAAACTTGCTTCTCATACAAAAAGTCGTGATAAAATATAGACAATTCCAAAAATGTGACAAGAATATCCCCTTTTCTAATAAATTAACCTCGGCTACAATATACATCTCACGTCCTATTTTATCCTTACGTTTCCGTTGTGTTTCGTGTCTCATTCGGGAGTTAAAAATTACCTTGCAATAAACCCCAGACATTCAATTTTTCAATGCAATGCACAGCATTATTTATCTCATTTTATCTAGAAAAAAAATGAGACGTATTTTTGATAGGAGTTTATGGGCAACTAGAATATGAAAAAATACGCGCAAATATTTTTTTCGGCAACCGTCCCGGAAGTACCCACTTCCCGGACGCTCTTTCTTTGAGAAAGTAGCATTTCTCCGGCCTAGTCCGGGAAGTACGTACTTCCCAGACTAGTCCGGGAAGAATCACATCGTTGTTGTCATTGTGAATATGAAAATCTTGGTAGGTATGATTTTGATAAATGCAGTTGAACATTACCATAGCAACGAAATAACGACTGACAGCTATCTGAAATGAAATTAGTTTACATTTTAATTTTCGAAAGTTTGCATGGTTTTTGGTCGCAATTGTCGCAATAAACTATGGAAAGCAACAGCGATAGTGAGTTTGAAAATGTGCCTTACGAAATTTCCGATGCAGCAGCTGCTGCTACAGCACAATTATTGCCTGAAAAATCAAAGTCCAGGTACGAAAACGTTTATGATTTGTTCACGAGATGGATGGATGTGAAGAAATGCAAAACTATTACAGAGGATGTAATTTTAGCTTACTTGGCGCAAAAATCTGAAACTGTCAAATCCTCTACCCTATGGAGCATGTACTCTATGTTGAAAAGTACCATTTTAGTGAAGAAAAATATACACAGAGCCACTTTCTCAAAGGTTATCGCATTTCTTAAAAGGAAGAATGTTGTCTATAAAGCAAAGAAATCAGAAGTCTTCAGCAGCGAGCAAATCAACAAATTCATTAGAGAAGCAGATAATGAAACATATCTAATGCTAAAGGTAATTTTAACAAAATATTTCGATTGTAGGATATAAAAGTATCAACTTAATTTGCTTCATTTTCAGGTAGCAACAATTATTGGGTTAGCTGGTGCGTGTAGACGGGAAGAACTAACAAAAATGTCAATTGATCTAATAAACGATAAAGAAGACATGTTGCTTGTGAAAATACCAAATTCTAAAACACATATTGAGATAAATTTTGTTGTAATTGGGCAAGAAAACCTGCTGTTGTATAGGCAATATTTATCTTTACGGCCATCCCATCCTCCACGTAACAAATTATTCGTGAATTACAAAAAAGGAAAATGTTCGATTCAGCCCGTTGGTATCCACAGTTTTGGGAATCTCGGATTAAAAATTGAAGAATTTTTAAATTTACCCAATCCTAAAAATTACACAGGCCATAACATGCGTCGAACTTCAGCGACGATATTTGCTGATAATGGTGGAAACATCACAAATTTGAAGAGACACGGTGGCTGGAAGTCTACCAATGTCGCTGAAGGATATATAGACAATTCACTAACAAACAAAATTAAAATTGCCAAGACCATTCAAAAATTATCACATGAAAACAATCAATATGAAACGGAAACTTTACCTTCTTGTTCTGACTACAAAAGGCATTTGAATTTACCAAGCATTTCAAACAAATTAAATCCTTTTAATATTAGCAATTGCTCAAATTTTAATATAAATATTAATATAAATGAGAATTAGAATGTTTCTGTTAGTACCTATCTTCTGTTCGAATTTCAATATTTAATACCTACAAAAATAAGAATTAAAATGTTCGAAATTTTGTTCTACAAAGAAATATAATAAAGAAATGTCTCTCTTTGATTTGTTATTCTACATGGTTGCCGAAAAAATAGTGTACGCAACACGTCCGAAAACAGTTTTTTTGAAGTCGCAGACTTCCAGGACTCGCCTACGGCTCGTCCTAAAATTTTGTCAACTCTTCCAAAACAACAGTATTTTCCGGACTTGTTACGTAAATTTGTTGTAAATAACCGGGTAAATGGAAAACCATTTTTTAAATGTGATTACCTAACCTTCTACGACGTAATTTATTATTACAATCAAAAATGTTTGTACTAGTTCTATTAAAGCTTTGATATTTTCCACACGTGGATATCATGGAACGATGCTGTTTGGGAAACAGCTTCCCTAAAAATTAAATTTATAAATACAAATCACTTAGTCAACGTCTTAACATCTTAACATACTAATTTTAAACAAAGTGCAAGTCGACAACGCTGCAGCAAAAGAAAAACACCGCCTGCTATCCTAATTTCAACTGACCTCTATATAGCATAGCAATAGCTAAATGATTTTAATTGGTCCAACGAATCGCATGACCGGGAGCTGATTGGTTTAAAGCGGGATCGACGTGTGTTTCTGACACAAGGTGTCACTTTAGTTAGATCACAGTAAAATGATATTCTTTTTAAAAGGTTTTTTTTTCGACCAAAAAGGGCAATTACGTCGTGTGTGTTTGGGTGTGCAACCTGCTTGCATATTATAATTATTTCTTAAAGAGCTTCCGTATGAGAATTGTAGTTTTGCGACGGCAGTGATTAGAAATAATAATACAGTATGTTGATTCTACATTCCAATATAAACAAGTGATTTCAGCGCCAAAGTAGAATAGACGTTTTTTTTTATTGGTACTCTATTTTGCTTATTGAAGGTACGCCTCAACGTGCTTTAACTCAACTTTTAAAAACGCGCGTGTTTTAAAGTTCCCATGGCAACATCAACAACCCGAGAAACGTGAAGCAAGTACCTTTTAACGTCAAATAAAATATTAGTATCAAATGTTTGAAAAGCTTTATTCAAATATTTAACAATCTTAAATAAATGTGAAAAGTCCCAGGCAGCAGAAAGACGTCGTATCGACGTCTTAGTAACGTCAGGACCAACCAAAATGACGTCTATAATGACGTTGAATGACGTCCTACCGACGTCGAGTGACGTTAATAATTACGTCATCATTGACAATATACTGGACCTAACATTGACGTCCTAATTGCGAATTATGACGTAAATTGAACGTTGCAGAATCATACTTTAATAAGGGAAGCTTCCATAATTATGTGTTGTCGGCTTAACGGAACGTGTAATTTATTTAAATTGGCAGTTTAGAAGTTCACAACGTTGCCCGACTTTGTTTTTAAATCGACGATACAATACGTTGGATAACGTAAGTACCCATACGTTACCTTAATCTCGTTATATAACGTTATTTTACGTCATGGTTTGGTACATAGAACTTTTCGAACTTGATAGGTTGGAAATCGACGACACAGTACGTCAATTAAAGGCCTTTAATGACGTCATTATATATTACGTTATGCGACGTAACAAAATGACGTTATGATACGTTATATTTTAGACCCTCGACGTAAATCACGTCAATATAACGTTATATTGACGTAATATGACATCAGTCTGCTGCCTGGGGTGCAGTTGATATTGTTTGAAATATTAATACTTTGGTTTTTTAAATGAGAGGAAATGCTGTTGGAATTATTGCTGCTAATATTCTCGGAAGTCTGCACTTCCATTAATGGTACTTACTCCAAATGAAGTATATACAGGGTTGATGGTATGTATGGAAACGGTCGATTATTTCTTAAAGTACCTACAACAGCTAGCAAAAAATATTTAGGCCAAAAGTTTTAGGGTTTTTTATAGTCTATTAAAACTTTAAAACGTTAAGTATACAGGATAAGTCAGAAAGCCGTAGAGACATAAAGTTACTTTTTTTTCAATGGAATACCCGAGGGAATACCCTATATCTTAGAATATTTTTGGATTTTGCATAACATTACAATTATTTTTTATTCAGTTTATTATAAGTTTAAACCTAATAGTTTCCGAGAAATTGAGTTTTGAAAAATGACATTTTTGAATTTTGACAGCTTCTAACTTTCCAACGGTACGTCTCAGAGTAAAACGGCTTACATGTCCCTATCTTAGTTTTTAACTCTCTTTATAAAAGTGTCAACTTCCGAAAAGCCGGAAATATAGTACTTCTGGTTTAACCGGAACTTCGTATTGTCGGGAAGATAATAAAAAAGGAAGATAGGGACGTGTTACCCGTTTTGCTCTATAGCGTACCGTTAGAAAGCTAGAAGCTGTCGAAGTTCAAAAACGTCATTTTTCAAAAGTCGATATCGCGGAAGTCATTAGTTTTAGACTTATAATGCGCTTAATAAAAAATAATTGCAATTTTATGTAAAATCCAAAAATATTCTAAGATATAGGGTGTTCTATTAGAAAAAGGTAACTTTATTCCTCTACGGCTTTCTGACTTATCCTGTATACATATCTTTTCTTAATTCTGATAGGCTTTATAAAACCATAAAACTTTTGTCTTAAGTATTTTGTGCTAGCTGTTTTACTTTAAGAAATAACCGACCGTTTCCGTACCTACCAACGACCCTGTATTATCTTAATATCCACTTATACTTTACTATACTATGTCGTTCAGTTCTAAGTTATGGTTAAAACAAAGACGTGTTGATTCGATTGTCAAAGCTAAATAGAACTAAATCCCAAGAGTGTTTAAATTTACCTTAATTGCAAGGTGTCTTACGTATCACCATGAACATAATAAGTTGATACTGTGAAAATATAAGAAAAGGTTAAATTAATGTAAACATCAAAAAGTTACCAAATAGTAAAATAAACGAAAATTTCAGTTTTTCGCAAAATTATAAAACAAAATTTTATATCACACGTATCTTAACATAACCGTTTCCAAGATATCGAGATATGAATGTTGTTTTCTAATAAATAACTATAAAAAGAAGAAGAAAAGGTGCTCAAAGGGTCCACTGTTTACCTCCTGACAGTAATGAATTCGTGAAACAAGATTTTCTAGTATACCTAAAAGGGAGTTTGGAGAACTACTGGAAACTTCATGCCATATTATTTCTTGACCTATATTTTGTAGATTCTGATGGTTTCGACCTTAACTTGGTGAAGATCAATAAAAAAAATTTTGCAAGAAAACACTATTATTTTAAGATTTTACACATAAAATCGCAATTAAGAAAATCCATCCCATAACAAAAGAAAAATGGAATTATAATACTTTAACCTTTATAGGCAAAGCCAGTAAAAACATAAAATGTTTTCTTAACAAACAGGGAATAAAAACAGCATATAAAACTAGCTATAGTTTAGGCAAAATCGTCAAAAACAATAAAGACAAAACTATGAAGGATCAAAAAAGCGAAGTTTATAAATTAAATTGTGGCTCATGTACAAAATCTTATATAGGCCAAACAGGTCGTTCTTTTCGGACGAGAATCAAAGATCATCAAGATTCGTTTACCAAAAATAATAAACATTCTACATATGCAGACCATTTAAAATTGGAAAATCACAATTTTAATAATGATTATAATATCTTACATGTAGAGCAAAAAGGGTTAAAATTACAAGATTAAACGAACTTACCTTAAGTGAAGTTCAATCTTGATTATATGTAGCCTCGTTGAAGTAAATAAAACATAATATGTAGTATCCCTCGTAGAGTGGATCCGAACACACATTTACTAAGAAAAAATCAATATGCCTTCTCAGCTCTTAGCGCGCAATCTTTAACCCAATCATTCTTTTAAAGCTTGATTGTTGCTGTAAGGGGGCCTATTAGGGTTAGGGAGGGACTTTTATTTACTTCAACGAGGCTACATATAATCAAGATTGAACTTCACTTAAGGTAAGTTCGTTTAATCTTGTAATTATATTTGCCTCGTTTCCGTAAATAAAACATAATATGTAGATATTTAAAGCCTTAAGCAACAATCATTTTTCCTCAGACTTATCAAATCTTTTTATGTAGTACCTATATTCAACAAGAAAACTTATATTATATTATCAAACCAATGATTCATTCACTAAAATCTAAACTATCGAACTTAAATTAAGTTGTTTATTTTGCTGGCGTCAATATCTGGAGAAAGAAATATACATAGTCTTAGTAATACGATACTTTTTTATTTTCTTTTAAATCAACATCCTTAGATAAACGCACAACCAGCTAAGCATTTTAGACATTATAATTACACAAAATAATAATATTTTAAACATTAAGAACTGTTTCAAGAAAATCTCCTTTTTTGGCTAAAGGCCTTTGATAGAATTTCGCAAAGGTCTGAGATTTAGTGGACCATCCTACGGACCTTTGAATTACGTCAATGTTGACGCCTTTCCGGGCAGCCGCTGATGTAGCGGCGTGTCTGGTACTATGTGCTGTAAAAATATTGTGTCCAAACCCCTTTTGGTTCATATAAATTTTATCCATCTACTTATAGTTTGGGTCGAGACTGCTTTAAGGGGTTTTTTAAAAGCAATAAAAAATTCTGACAGTCAGGTGCTCTTAGATCTTTTGTTATATTTAAATAATGTAAAAGAGTTTTTGCCACACAGACTTGGGGATCAGCATGGAAAAAAGGCAACGTAATTGTTGGTTGAGATCTATTCGGTCCTGACGCCTTTATCAATTTTAATTTGAAGTTGGTCGTCAAATTTTTCAATATTATAAATTTCTATGGTTCTTAGGTCTGTACACGGTGGCCCGTTGTTAAGGCTAGCAAGGTCGCTAATCTACATGATAATATTTTTAAGGAGATATTGTCATTGGATAGGTTTCGAAGGTAATTTATAACGTTAGATGGGTCCCAATTGGTGTCATATTTGGGTGTGGTAGGTCTAAGGCTGAATCAAGGCTGAATACTCCTTTGAAAAATCTTTTAAGTCTGACATCATGCACAAGGTCCTTGGAAGATATTAGACTAATAGCAGATCTGTACGAATTTAATGTCCCATAGGATGCTCCCCTTTTAAATTGGGAAGTTAAAAAATTTATCACTAAGGGCACAGATATATTAAACACAATATTTTTTCCCCTCTTGGCAGAATTGCCACCACAATTTCAGACCCGAATTATATTGGCGAATAGTAGAATCTGTGACAGTGATCTGTGCAGAGGGTGGCGGTTTCTATCAAAGAGAGAAGTAATGAGTTACTTGGTTTAAATATAATCAGCTCGCTCTTTAGTAAGGATAGAAAAACCGGAAATCAAGGCTGTGTTGTCCAGTTTGGTACAACGACGATTCCTTCGGCTCTATCTGACACATTTTTTTTTTTTTTTTTTTTTTTTTTTTTTTTTTTGTAAAAACCGTAATATTAATGAAAAAGGTGGGAATGCGTAAAATTTTAGATATTTCCAAGAAATTGTAAAAGCGTCAACCGCACAGCTATCTGGATCTTTAAACCAAGAAGTAAACTTTTCGCATTTTGTGTTATTTCTAGAAGCAAATAAATCAATATTAGGATATTTCAATTTGCTAACAATTTCTTCGAATGCTTTTGGATTTAATTCCCATTCCGTTTCTACTGGTAATCTTCGAAACTCAAAATCCGCAATATCATTATTTTTTGAGCTAATATAAGAAGCTAAAATAAATAAGTTACGCTGTTCACACTACACCATTGCCATATTCCTCTCGAAAAAGAGTTTAATTCAGGAAATTGAATACTTCTCATACGATTAATATAGGCAATAGCAGTGGTATTATCAATTCTGCACAGAATATTGCAATTTGAAAGACTGTTTGCAAAACAACGTAATCCAAAAAATGCAGCTAAAACTTCTAAATAATTTACATGGAATTATTGTTCTTTTGTATTCCAGTACCCGTGACATCGTTCTTTATTGCAGTATATGCCCCACCACTTCTGGAAGCATCTTTAGATTTTTGTAAAGCTAAAAACTTTTCTCTTTCCAAAAGCTTAGTATAAAGAAAACCATATGGAACTACCGTACCAACGGAATTTAGTGTCCCTATGTATTTTTGAGACAAGGTAATAATTCTCTTTTTCTTTTCTTGAGGCAAAGAAACTGTCATATTCTTTGAATTGTATATAAAAGAGCGAACTGACATTTAGAGTAATTTATAATAAAACCTAATGATTCCAATAAACTAATTGTTTGTAAAATATTAGTTGTACAATCTGGTACGGAGGCACCTAAAAGAAGGAAACCATCTAGGTATAACACTGACTGCATTCCTTTTTGTCTATGATAGCTTACAATAGGTTTCATTATTTTAGTAAAAACAAAAGGGGCACAGCTGAAACCAAAAGGTACACATTTAAATTCGTAAAAATTTCCTTTAAATTAAAATCCGAGATATTTCCTATATGACTGAGCAACTGAAACGAGCAAATATGCATCCTTGAGATCCAAGGGTGCAAAAAAAAAACAATCTTTTTTAATAAGCCGCGTTACCGTTTTATGCTCTTCTAGTTTGAAATGATAATTTGAGACATATTTGTTTAGAGATTTTAGATTTAAAATCATTCTGTGTGAACAATCTGGCTTTGGTGCTAAAAAAAACATTTAATAAATATTGTCCCTGGCAAGGTTTAACCTTAGTTAGGGCCTCAATGTTTAAAAATTTATTTATACACTTTTGTATTCCTTTCAATTGTGTGACCTATGAAGCTCCTTAGGTGCTACAATTTATACAGGTTTCTTTAACAAAGGTATCTTAAGACCTTTTATCCATGACAATATTATTTTGTCTGAAGTTATATTACACCAAGTATTATAAAATAATGGAAGCCTATATTTTGCCCGCATCCCGTCGTCGGGATACCTGTTGTACCATGCGTCGAGGGTAAGGTTGTTGTGCTTGATAAGTTGGTTGTGCCTGCTTCCACGTCGTTCTTCTTTGTTGGGAAACTGGGGTGAAAGAGTGTTGTCTGCTTTGATAACCCAGGTTTGTAGATCGAAGCAGACTTCTCGAGTTTAAATGCTTTTTTGGGGATATTTGTCGTGGATTTACTAGTAGCTCCGCACCCGACTTTTCCAATTTTTTAGCAGACTTTATTCTCTTCCCTAATTTTTCTCCAAAAAGCCAAGTATCTATTGGAGCATTATGAAGGGTCTCCTTCAAGGGTCCTTGAAATCATAGGCGACGAGTTTTCGCCGGGACAGCGTTTCTAGATAAAACACTTCCAACAGAATGCGCCCCGCGTCGCTCAACTTTTCAATATGTTCTTTTTTATCACCCTCATCTAAAAGAAGAGAAGTAACTGTTTGACCAATTGCTGTTAAAGCCACTCCTAACTCCTTTTGGAGATGTGCCAATCTGTTATCTCTAACTAAAACCGTCTGTGATTTCTTTGTCTTTTCTAATGCTGCCTGTACCATGCGATTAAGCTTAAAACAATGGAGATCAGGATGAGGAGAAAAAACCAAACCTCTAAAAATCTGACGTCGTGATCTATAGATTTATATAGAAGGTAATATATTTTTGACATCGTGATCAAAAATATTCTGCCATCGTGAGTAGAGGTATGTGGAGGGAATAGATTTTTGACATCGTTATCAAAAATATTCTGCCATCGTGAGCAAAGGTATGTAGAGGGAATCGATTTTTGACATCGTCATCAAAAATATTCTGCCATCGTGACCAGAGGTATGTAGAGGGAATAGATTTTTGACATCGTGATCAAAAATATTCTGCCATCGTGAGCAGAGGTATGTAGAGGGAATATATTTTTGACATCGTGATCAAAAATATTCTGCCATCGTGAGCAGAGGTATGTAGAGGGAATAGATTTTTGACATCGTGATCAAAAATATTCTGCCATCGTGAGCAGAGGTATGTAGAGGGAATAGATTTTTGACATCGTGATCAAAAATATTTTGCCATCGTGAACAGAGGTATGTAGAGGGAATAGATTTTTGACATCGTCATCAAAAATATTCTGCCATCGTGAACAGAGGTATGTAGAGGGAATAGATTTTTGACATCGTCATCAAAAATATTCTGCCATCGTGACCAGAGGTATGTAGAGGGAATAGATTTTTGACATCGTGATCAAAAATATTCTGCCATCGTGAGCAGAGGTATGTAGAGGGAATAGATTTTTGACATCGTGATCAAAAATATTCTGCCATCGTGAGCAGAGGTATGTAGAGGGAATAGATTTTTGACATCGTGATCAAAAATATTCTGCCATCGTGAACAGAGGTATGTAGAGCGAATAGATTTTTGACATCGTGATCAAAAATATTCTGCCATCGTGAGCAGAGGTATGTAGAGGGAATAGATTTTTGACATCGTGATCAAAAATATTCTGCCATCGTGAGCAGAGGTATGTAGAGGGAATAGATTTTTGACATCGTGATCAATCGTAATTAGGAAGAAAGCTCCGGAGACCGGGAACGAGAACGCTTTCCTGAAGAACTACGGGAGCGAGAAGAATTCTCCGAAACACTTTGATTCTGTGAATGTAATAACGACACTTCCCGTTCAAGTTCCAAAAAACGAATTCGTCTTTGTAAATTCGTAAATTATTTTTCCCATCCCGAATTATTTTGTTTATCCCGATGAGAATTTTTCGGCATCTTTAAAATAAACTAATCAGTCTAAACACTCAAAACGTAATTTAATACCGCGCACTAATCAACGTGTGTATTCGGAGAAACACACTAAGAAAGAATGATTGGGTTAAAGATTGCGCGCTAAGAGCTGAGAAGGCATATTGATTTTTTCTTAGTAAATGTGTGTTCGGATCCACTCTACGAGGGATACTACATATTATGTTTTATTTACGGAAACGAGGCAAATATAATTGAATTTACTGGAATCGTTGGAGATTAACAAGATGAAGTATTCCCTTAATTTATTAAATGATAAATGATTTGTGCACCTCTCCATTGTTAAACTTTGTTAAATAATTTTATCTACTTTCATTTAGTAATATGAATTTTACAGTTCTGTAAATCGTTTTGTAAGGGCATCTATTACAGCACTAGTGCTGTAATAGATGCCATTACAGCACTAGTGCTGTAATAGATGCCCTTACAAAACGATTTTTAATAGCAGGTGCATTTTTATTTTTAAAAATGCCTTTTGCCAAATATTTTTATTCATAGATGAAAGTACATTTTGTACAATATTCTTGTTGCAAATTCATATAACTACACTCGATGTTTGATTAAACTCGGCTGACGCCTCGTTTAACAACTTTAACATCTCGTGTTGTAATATGAATCTTTACAACACTTATATCGTAAATATCTATTAGACCATTATATTAAGACTGGTATTTCCCATGTTACCTGTAATTTAGACCCTATAAATTAAGATTTCAGTTTGTATACCTCATATCTGATGAAGCCGCTGTGAAGGTGAAACACGTGTCATGTTGACAAAATATAGTAAAAATCTTAAAACAATAGTGTTTTCTTGCACACTTTTATATTTTGTAGCCTATTTTTGTAGACGAAACTCCTTAAAAGTGCCATAAGTATTTCTCCTAATATATTCGTAAGATGCAAATTACAACAAGAAAATAAAAATTTATTCATGTCATATGGCATGGCATACAGGTTTCGTTACAGTTAAAAAAAAAAAACATTTTTCATAATTTGAAGTCTTCTTTTGAGAAACGCGACATATTATAATATAACAAATAAAAATACGAATATGTTTAGAAAGTGACAGTAAACCGTTTTTGTAAAGAATAAGTTCAGTTATAAAGTGAATGTCACGCACCGAAAAACGGGCGTGTAATAACATTTTCCTGGGATGCGAAAGAAAAATTCGATTTTAAGAAAATATGAAAAATAAGCATAAGCAAAGAATACAAATTGTTTACTCTTGTAAGTGGGAAAGTTTTGTAGAATAGATACACAGACATCGACACAGGGCTTAAAATTATCGCTGCCACCTTTTGCTAGAACCAAAAAGGGAGATATTTTTGAGTGACATGAATCAATCAACACTTTTTTAAAATGTGTGGAAATAAGAAAAATAAAATGTAAAGCATTACATGTCGGGACGGGGAAATTATTTAGAAAAAAAATCTAGTTGGCCGCTGTCAAACACAGTTCAATTTTGTACTAATGTTGTTAAATTTTCTTCTGAAGAGGCACATTTTAAAAATAAGTTATTAACAAACATTTTTGATATCCTCTATTAATGCATAAATTAAATCTTTGTTTAAAAAAATATTATTTAAATATTGCAACTCAAATAAAAACACAACGTCCTACGCACAAGCGACCACATTCTTTATAGCAAGTATTAAAAATGCCTGCCTTACGATGTAGTGCATGTATTTATCCTATGCATCATTGAATCCCTAATCTGCTCAAAAACGCGAGGATTATTTCTTATAACATCACATGATGCAATTATGCGATTTCTCAGGTCCTCGATCTCCTGTACTGGGGTAGTGTAAGCTAGTTCTTTTAAATATCCCCAGATACAATCATCCAAGGGATTTAAATCTGAGGATCAAAGCGGCCAAAGATGAAGCCCACTTCTTCCTATCGCGGTTTTCATAGGTAAAATATAAATACCTTTGCACATTCATGCATGTAATATATGTCTCTTCTAGTTCGCAGGGGTAGGTAAACCATCTAGTAGAGGAGACAATTTTTCTAGTAGAAAATCTTAAAGGTAGAAAATGTAGCCCAATTAAATGTTCATCGACAATTCCTATCTTTAACGGAAAACTGATATTGATATCTACATTCTGTTATTGAATCTGGATTATCTTCAGCCCATACATGCTTGTTACGATAGTTTTGAATAGCATTTCTTAAGAAACTAGCTTCTTCCGAAAAGAGAATGTTTAAACAAAAAAAAAGATTATCTGTATTCATTAAGTGAAACCATTGGGAAAAATTATTCTCGGTTCAAAATCTCTTGGTAAGAGAGCTTGTACTCTCTGTACATGGCAAGGATATAACTTGTATCAGGTTGCGCTTCAATAATATTTGGGACAGCAACTTCTAATTGGGGTATTTGAACTTCGCGGTGTCGGTCGATAACATAACTTCTTCTTTCGAAAATTCCAGATTCATGTAGCCTTTGATGAAGCAGGGTAAACATGCTGTGATGAGGAGATCTACGATTAGAATACGCTTGTGCATAAAGACGACTAGCTTCCCAGGAATTTTCGTTTTCACGCCCGTACATAAAATGCATATCTGCCATTTCTGCAATAGTGTAATTAACCATTATTGTTCTATTGATTTAATTAAAACTACTATCACTGCACAATTGAACAGATCAGATAAAAAATTTTTGATTAAATTAATCGTAAAATATTGTATACAAACTAACTAAGCAATTTCAAATAAAGCAATATTATACAGGGTGTTTCCCAACCTCTCTGAAAGAATAAAGGAGGTAAATCCTCGCCTTGATTTAAGACGAAAATGTACCATAAAAGTTTTTCGCATGTCGCTTCTTTTTCGAAACACAGGGTGTTAAAAAAAATTAGTAAAGCAATAATAATAATTTTAATAATTGATTTTAAAACTTTTAATAATGAACTCACATGAACTAAAGTCAAATAAATTGCTGAAAATGTCCTCCATGAGCCAGTAAACACCCATGTACACGACGTGCTAAATTGTCTCTTACGTGTTACAAAATTTCGGGACTGGCGCGAATCGTATTAAAACCATCAATAATACACAGTCGAAGGTCTTCTTCAGTTTCAATAGGAGTAGTATAAACGAGTTGTTTAAGGTGACTCCAGAAATAAAAAACCATTGGATTCAGATCCGGCGAACGGGGTGGCCATGGGTGAGGTCCTCCTCTACCTATCCAACGAGCAGGATATTGTTGATCTAAATAGTTTCACACGTACTGCAAAGTGAGAGGGAACGCCGTCATGCATGAACCACATTTAAGTTCTTGTTTTTAATGGCACTGCTTCCATTAATTCTGGCAATTCATCTCTAAGGAAGTTGTAATAGATATCACCAGTAAGTCTATTTGGAAAAAAATACGGTAAAACTAAGCTCCAATCTCCAATAATCCCTACCCAAATATTAAAAGAAAATGTATACTGGTGATGTCCTTCGATGATAGCTTGAGGATTATCTACCGCCCAAATATAGTTGTTGGGAAAATTTATGATGCCTTGTCTGGAAAAATTCGCTTCATCTGTAAATAGTATTTTTGCCGAAAAATGTGGGACCCTTAAAGAATTTTCTTGAAACCAGTTACAAAAATTAACTTGAGCTGGAAAGTCTCTAGGCAACAACGCTTGCACTCCTTGTACGTGATAAGGATAAAGTAAATAGTCCTTTAAGATACTTCATACTGTTTTGTAACTCACATTCAACTCGTTCCCGATTTTCCTCGTCTAGTGCCTGGAGATTCTTCCACCATGTTTAAGACCTCTTCCTTAAGTTGTACGGTTCTAACTGTAAGTGGTCGGCCGCCTATTTTGCTTCTTGCAAAGCTACCTGTTACCTCTAACCTGAGGTGCAATCTTAAAAATGTTTCCGAACACGGTACTCGTCTATTAGAAAAACGTTCT
The DNA here is from genome assembly GCA_963920685.1 of Polydrusus tereticollis. Taxonomy (NCBI): domain Eukaryota; kingdom Metazoa; phylum Arthropoda; class Insecta; order Coleoptera; family Curculionidae; genus Polydrusus; species Polydrusus tereticollis. The sequence continues at coordinate 28,261,230 of OY987332.1, read as the reverse complement.
GCATATAAACGACTCGCCTCTAGCGCATTTCTATTTGCCAAACCGTACATAAAATGAATTTGAGCCATTTCTTGATCGGTAAACCCAGCCATTATGAAAAGTATGTTGTGTAGTACAAATAAATTCAAAAAAAATTCAAAGGGATATTATTTGAAAGATGTTAAACAGGAGACAAATGTTACGGAGAAAATAAATGTGGTTGCCATGGAACGAGGCAAAGCCTACCCAGATCCTCGCCAATGAACTAATTGTCAAATTTAAAATTGACCCAAAGTAAAGTGCTCTAATTCCTTATGTTTAACAAATATCATTAGATTATCGTTTGGCATTAATTAATAAAATGAAAAAGAAAATATAAAATTTCTTTTTAACACCCTGTATTTCGAAAACGAGGCGACAAGCGAAAAACTTTTATACCACATTTTTGTCTTAAAATAAGGTGAGGATTTACCTCCTTCATGTTTTCAGAGAAGTTGGGAAACACCCTGTATACCTACGTCCTAGAAAGTGACAGCGGTCAACTAGATTTTTTTTATAAAAAGGTTCCCCGCCCCGACATGTTTTATGAAAAAAATGCAAGAGATAAAAAGTTTCTAAATAAACCAGGTTATCCAAATTAATTTTTCTCCAAGTCATTTCGTAAGTTTTTCTTTAAATTTAGTTAACAAGAATGATAGGGGTAGTCTATTTCAACCCCTTCCACTCATTTTAAAAAAGTGAAGATATTTGCAAAAAGTGTTTTTTCATAATAGTAATAATTCCACAGAACATTGTTATTCTATTACTTTTCGTTTTTAAGGTAAAAAATAAAAACTTTATATTACCGCCACCTTTGTACCGCGCTATCTAATGGTTGACTTTTGACCCAACATTTATAGGGTAATTCCGGGAGAGATGGCACACCTTTTTATTTTTTTTAATAAATCAAAATATATTGAAAAACGTAAAATCTGTCATAGTCGCGAACGTTATTTATAACTAAAAGAAAAAAGTAAACTGGAAAAGTTTTTTATTTCCAAACTTTTTTGGCAAAAAACTACAAAGTAAATATTCCAGGGAAAAAACTAACTCACCCATAGTTCATGGGTGAGATGGCGCACACCAAAAATAGAAGTATAAACGTTGACAAACCAGTAAATAAACAGTTGTGAATGACTTGATGTAACAAACAAATGAAGAATTAATGTAACAAAAAGTACAAAAACGATATATAACTAAAAAAATATTATATAAAACATTACAAATGGGAAGCAGTCTGAATATTACATGGCAATATTTTCTTTTCTTCCACACCGTAGACAATGGTTTGCAAATGTGGTGCAACCTTCATGCAGCCATCTGTGGCAACTAAGACACTGCAACCAATCTTCTTTGCTTGAAGTTTTTTCATAATTTTCTCCGCAGCCAATGCAATCATTTTCACCGTCGGTACCACTGTCTGAATCGTTTTCTAAAATAATGCTTGCGTCGCTGTTGGAGGAAACATCGCTGTCTCTTTTGGGCTGTTTATTTTGCTTCGCTTTGGATTGTACACCCTGCTTCTTTGTTTCTTTGTTGATTAAAATCCTAGCCTTCTTTGCAGCCAGTTCTTTTCGCTTACAAATATTTTCAGGAGATGTTAGGACCTCGGCAAGCTGTCGACTACGTTTCCGAACTTCATTGACTTTAGACGTGCTAGGAATAGGAGAAATGACGTCTAACATTTTACCGGGGGTTTCTTTCTCATTTGTATCTTGCTTTGCCATATCTACAGATTGGGATTTCGTATTGCTTTTCAACACGTTGGAATCAGTATCATTCTCGGTGTCGACAATTTTGAGATTCAGGTTATTCTGAGCTTGCTCATTGTTGAGAAAGGCATATTCTGGAATTGCATTCGGGTTAAATGGAGCGATGCCTGTGGATCTAAAAGCTGAAACTGCATTTTTCACCGTGGCAGCTTTTTCCCATGCTTCAGCTAATAATTTCCCAAACTGAAGTCTGTTAATGGCTCTTGTTGGATTAGTTCTCAAGAATGAATTGCAGGCAGCATAGTAGTAGCTTTTCAAAGCCTTAAAAAATGCTCGATCAAGAGGAGTATAACATCGTTCGCTTCGGCATATTCTAAAACTTCTACGGAAGAACAGTGGGAGGCATGGCCATCCAAAATAAGAACCACTGGACCTTGAGGCTTACGAGGAACAAATTCTGACTGCAGCCACTTAAGAAAAAGTGTTGTATTTATGTATGCCGATTTTTCTGACATATAAATTTTGGCCCCAGGAGGCATGCCATCTTCATATTCTTTCTTCATATTTTTACCCTTAAAAATGCACGTGGGGGGTATGAATGCACCCTCGGCATTACAGCAGGATATTACCGTAACAGTTTCCCCCCTTTCACCTGAAGTCACTGCAGCTACATTTTTGGAGCCTCTTTCCGCTATAACATGCTCTGGTCTGTTATTCAACTGTAAACCGGTTTCGTCCATGTTATACAGATGTCCAGGCTTGTTGAAAAGGTCATTTTCCTCTAAAATAGTCCCCAGTAAGTTAAAATAGTTTGCAACATCTTCTTTATTCATACCGCGAACCCGAGCTAGAGAAACACCCTCTGATTTCCGAACACTTAAATCAGGATTGCGTCGCAAGAATGATATTACCCAGTCAAAGCCCGCTTTTCCGTTTCTCCTGTTGAAAGTGTGCTTAATGCGCAGCTGTTCAGCCAGCTGATAAGCCATAATACGCACCATAGTTCTTGTTGGGGCAAAACCCCTTTGTTGCATTTTTTTAATATGTACAACGATTTTCCTTTCGTTTTCTTCCCCGAGGACTGCTGGTGGTCCCAAGCGGTTGTTTTTGGTACCTCCTGTCCTTGTTTTTCTCCGCAGTGTAGTACAAGGCACCTTAAATTGCCTGGCTGCTGCATTAACTCCCAAATCTCCACTTCTCACAGCTTGAATAGCTAAATTCAAGTCTTCTTCACTCCACGTAGCTCTGGAGCAGCTTCCCTTACGTTTATAGGTTGTCGGCATCTATAAAAATAATAAAAAAAAAACAAAATTAGAAACCAATAATTTAAACTATGTCGGGAGAGATGGCTCGCGCCAACTAACCCAACACCAGTGGGTGAGATGGCGCAGTCACGTGCTCCTTCCTATTTGCGTATACTAATGATTTGTAAGGTTAGAATAATGCTACCGATATCAAACTACCCACTGATAATACTAAATTGATAATAATACATTGTATCAACGTGTAAAAATAAATATTTGTAAATATGTTGAAAAAATATGTAGCATATTTAGATACTATATTGTTTTTATTTACCTTCGTGGATGGAATTTACCAACAGCACGGCACAATAAACACAACAGCCATACGCAACGAACTTCTAAGCATCACTGAGAGTTGGCTTGGCAATAGAAGGAGAGATATTGAACTGCGCCGTCTCACCCGCCGCGCCATCTCTCCCGGAATTACCCTATATCAAACTATCATTTATTTTGAACAAGGATTCGCCCCCTTAAGTTTTTCGCATTTGTTTTGAAGCACCCTGTATACAGTGTATTTCTTAATGATATACTAGATTTACAGGGTGGTATTCTTAAGACCATTTTAAGAAAAATACTTTAGTCCTAGGCCGCTTAACTTTTGAGCAACAGGATGTTAAAGTTTAAGAAGAAGAATTTCTTTTTTGCAATAACTTTGATACGGTTATATTTGGTATCAAGGGGCATTTTCTGAGGTAAAGTAAGTTATACTCATTGAAAATGTGTACAAGTCTTAGGACCATTTTATGCCATATTTGCGTAAATCAGGCTGTACTAATTGATTTATTGTTTTTAAGGTTATTGCAGTAATATGTCCAGCAAAGAAAGCATTGGTTTCGCTAAATAAAAAACGTCTAGTAAAATGTGATTTTTAATATGTAAAAATATTTCTTTAATATTGAAAATTTCTCAACGTACCTGTTCAATAAAAGCAATCAAAACAACAACGATAATTATCAAAATTTAATATTTGATTATATCGCGCTGTTTTTCGACTACTTGAGCCAACCTCTCTTAAATTAAGTGAATTAAATTGACAATAAAATTTTAATCAAGCCCCTTCCATCACACATAGATTACTTCCAATAATTCATTAGAATTAAGACGTCTAGAATTTATTTTGTATGTTTCTTTTACAATTAGACCCCAGACATCCTATATAGGATTAATATCAGGACTATATGCAGGACATATCAAAACTTTCACATCATTATATTCGTATCAGCCTCTCACAGCATTTAATTTGCTGTATGAATTGAGCAATAATCCTGAAAGACGAAATAGTTATTTGGATATATTTGTTCAACAGATGGGAGCATTATATGTTCCAGAAAAGGCGTCAAACCTTCTCTCCAATCGCCATACACACAAATCCAACCCCAACATTCACAGAAGTGTCACATAGAATTCTATTAATCAGCAGCGAAGAATGGTCAATTTAATAAAGCAAAATGACCAGCCAAGTCCAAATGGAACATCGTTTTCATATCTTAAGACATTAAGTGCCGGTACACTTTTGACACTAATTAACTCACTTGATAGACGATTAAAATAATCATTGTTTCTAATGTGTCAGAACCTTCAATTTATATTGACAGTGGCCATTCAAAACTCTGATTAATTTAATCGTTTATCAAATGAGTTAATCAGTGGCAAAAGTGCCGGCACTTAATCCATCAATAATTATATTAATTTCTTTTATTTCTTCTTCTCCGATATCAAAATTAAATAAAACAATTCACATTTTTACTTGCTATATGGTTTTTCCTTAAACGTCACGGGGGGGACTAATCGAATAAGCATCTACTTAAATCATTCTATGCAGAGTGGCAAGAAAGTCGCGCATAATGCCTGTAACTTTTCAATTACCTCGTATACGAAAAAGTCACTTTTATAAAAGTTGTTCAATAAATTATTCCCCACATTTCTACCTGCATGCATATTTTCTATCATTTCTGGTTTGGTTGCCATAGAGACTAACTTACTTTTTTAAATGGAACACCCTACATATGATTGCACATTTGGATTCCACTGGGAAAACTCTTTCAAATTTTCACCTATCTGCAAGCGTTTCCGAGATGATGACAGCGCAAGGATAAAAAAAACTTCCTAATTATAATTATTCCTACCTAATACCCACCAGTTGAGTTAAGGTATTTTCATGACAGCGACCTAAGAGGTGTCAATCTTGAGTTCCTGTTTAATTTTCTGTTGTCTGATTTCTAATTTGTTTACACTATAGTTCATCTGAATGAGAAACAACGAGTTGAAATTTTAATAATGATCGGTTACAGAAATATGAAGAGATCGCAAGATCAGGTTTGTTAACTTTTCTGAATTATATCCAAATAGGCCTTCAATAAATCAGTCAACGGTGTGTCGAGTGGTAAAGAAATTTCGAGAAACAGGCAGTGTTAGGGAAGCTGCTAGATCAGGTCAACCTAAAACAGCAACCGGTGGAGACAAAGCTTTGGATATCATACTCTCAATACATAAAAATCCAGCACAATCATCCAGGCCAATGGCAATGGATTTTAATGTGTCTCATCAGTCAGTGAAAAATTTGTTTAAACAGATAAAGTTGATGCGCAAGTTAAATGAGGAGTCGAATTTTGTGGTGAGCTGATGATGGAAAAATTCAATAACCATAATAACTTCGCAACAAATATCATTTTATCGGATGAAGCTACTTTCCATTTAAATGGCATTGTTAATAGACACAATTATCGTTATTGGTCTGCTGAGAATACTTACTGGTTCCAGGAAGGTCATACTCAGAGGCCCGAAAAAGTTGATATTTGGGTGGGCATAGTTGGTAGACATATTGTGGTAGTAGTATTGTGGTGTAGTATCAGGAATCACATAATTCCTTCTTGCATAATAGTTTTACCGGGTGTTAATAATGGCATAAACGAACAGGTATGGTTCCAGCAAGATGAAGTACCTGCACATTGTGTGGCAACTGTTAGACAATACATAAGCAAACAATTTTTAGGACGTTGGGTAGACAGAAGAGGTGCTATTGACTGGCCAGCGCGATCCCCAGACTTAACCCCGCTCGACTTCTTTTTGTGAGGACACTTAAAGAACAAAGTCTACGTTAACCGTCCAAATGACTTAGAATTTTTAAAAGTCAGAATTAGTGCTGAAATTTGGGCCATTCCAGAGGACTTTCTTTTAAACGTTGTAGATGCGTTCTATTTATTTTGTTATTATAAAGTTTGTTACAATTTCAAATTAATATAAATTTGAAATACCAAATATTTAGAGTTTTCCCAATAGAATCCAAATATGCAATCATTTAAAAAAATTAAGTTGGTCTCTATGGCAACCAAACCAGAACTGACAGAAAAAATTCATGCAGGTAGAAATGGGGGGAATAATTTACTGAACAACTTTCATAAAGGTTACTTGTTCGTATACGAGGTAATTCAAAAGTTACAGGCATTATGCGCGACTTCTTTGCCACTCTGGATATTCCATTTTATTTGTATACTAAAAATCCATTTTTAGTTATCAAATTAGACCCGACTTTAATTTAGACTGTTTTCATTTGGCTGTATCTTTAATACATCTCAGTTATATTAGTTTGTCCTTTATCTTGTAACGCATTCTTCTGAATTATATTTATTTTTTGCCGGTAATCTACTATTCATTTAAGACTTAAACTTACCTTTGCAAGTACTTTATTTCTGTATTGAATTTCTCATGAAAGTCTTATAAAACTAAAACTAATTTTAAAATGTAATTTATACACTTTCAGTCAAATCAGTTTTTATTAAAAACGGTATTTTAAACATAAAAATCTGTTCTACCAATAATCTACATCTAAATCCATTAGTCTATGTTACGCTTTATAACACTCAAAGTTTTACTATTGTAAAATGTTCAAGAGCGCGAATTATTTCGTAATCAGTTGTCCGCGGACAGCAGGGAAGAAAAGCAAAATCAGACTGCGCGCGTAATGCCGAATGCCGGCACGATTCAAGTTCAGTAGTCTGCCAGAACGGCAGGATGAGTTCTGGATGTCGAGGTCATGCGCCTACTACATCTGGAATGCAAGATTTGCCGAGAGGAGAATGCACTAGCAAAACTGATAAATTATGTTTGTAATTTTATATTCATCCGTAATCTGGAACATTGATTTAATCGGCTCTGCATTGTTATCCATGGATATGACAAAACAGTTCATTATTTATTTTTTTATTTTATTTAACATGCTCTATTGTCAAGAATACATACATATTATAGACATAGCAACTAATACTAAATTTAACCTAAGGCTAAAACGTTGTCACAGAGTTTAAAAACTGGAGAGACCAAAGAAAACATATTTTTTTTACATTAAAACAAAGTCGCACCAAGTTTTGTATACAATAGAAATAAGATAGGGTCCAGCACAGAACTCTGAGGTACCCCAAACTCCACACCCGAAAAAACCAGAGCATCTTCCATCAATGGATACAACCTGTGATCAGAAAGCTGTCTAGATTTGACTATTTTTTCGGAGACATTGGCATGGGTGGAAAACAAGGAGATGTGTCGATAGTTCAAAGGATCCTCAGGACCTATGTAAAGGAATAGGTTAGGTTAGGTTAGAGTGGCAGACTGTATGTCCAGACAGTTTCACGTAGTCCTATAATGACCCTTGTGATACCCTGATGGCTAGTGCGAAGTACAACGCAGAAGAATCTTGGTAGCTTACTTGAACCAGCCACTACTATTAATAAACCTAGTAAATCGACCCAGTTGTAAGCTGCTTACTTTTTAAACCCCTCTACGAAGTCTGTTAGAGGGACGATCTAATCAGTCGGCTCTCGCAAATTTTGTACTGGATATGTCCTTAGTATACTGCTGTGCCCGTAGTTGGTGTCGTTCCAGCATTTCGACTTTTCTAGTCGTAGAGCACTTTTTGCAGCCATACTTTTTTCATAAATGTCCACGGACAGCAGATGTAACATCACTTCTAAAGCCTCCGTCGGCATGGAGTGAAGGGCACCAGCTACTCCTAAACAACCTGCCCGTTGTAGCTTCGTTAGTTTCTTTATGTGTACTGCTTTTTCCTAAGCAATCCAACAGACCAGGACCCCGTAGGTTAGTATAGGGGTTTCAATTCCCATTTTTTTTCGATGGCTTTTTTGCAGGCATTGAACGCAACTGACGCCTTTTTGACTCGTTCTTGTAAGTTCATGCCCCAGTTTAGCTTGAAGTCAAGAATCAGTCCCAAATACTTCGCTTTTTCTTTCAGCACCAAAGTACTGTTGTCCAGGACTGGGAGCCTGAAATTCTCGATCACCCTTCTGCGGGTGAATAGAACTAGCTCCGTTTTCTCTTGGTTAATTTGCAGGCTACATTTCGAGGCCCGGCGTTGAAGATTTTGTATCGCTGTTGCTGTTAGATCGCTGATGGTGTTAGAAATGGAAAGGAATAATGATAATGTAATCGCTCTTTTTAAGAAGGAAGGAAATTCGCTTCGCAGAAAAGAAACATTAATGGGATCGACAAGAGCATGAAGTGCTGTGTCCAGTAAGCATCTTGTGGTAACCATGCATTGCCAAGATTTTCGAGAGGATTCATCAGACAAGGCAAGTTTTTACGAAATTAATGAGGTTTATTCCAAATGAAATTGAATATTTCTGGAAAGAAAAATTTCAGAGATATTCAAGATTCTTAAGCTCTTAGCCGTCACGTTCCGGTGGCATATTCAGAGCATCTCCTCGGCAGCACCAAGATTTCCAACATCGCCTGCAACTTTTGAGCAACTTTACAATGATGATGTACAGTTATGTTAAATGAAGTGTTGTACATCGATTGTAACATCCTTTAAATCAGGCTGGTTGAATTCGATTCTCCAACGGTTGGTATGCTCACTCATCATGCTTGCCCTGTACTGACGAGAACCAAAGAGTTCGAAACCGGTCTATAGGTAGCAGCAGTGTAGCGTCCTACCATTGGGAACAGAGTGTCATTCCTTTCTTTCCGGTGGTTTCTGAGTTTCTGTTTTAGTACTAACAGTTTGAGTCAAAATACGTCAAATTGGGCTTTAAAATTCAGTGCTCGTTGGGGCATATAGGCCAGAGAATAGCTGTTTTAGAATAATTTGGTGAATTATTATTGTATAAGCTCTCAATAAATGGCCAGAGAATAAACTTTCTGTCATAGTTAAATGTCCTATCGTCACTGGAAAAGTAAAAGCGTTTTAAAAGTAGAATTTTGGGAAAAATATCGTTACTATAATTCTATAGTAATTTTTTAAAAGTTTAAAAAGGGTATTAGGTATGTTGATTTTTTAGAAAATTGTAAAATGCTAGGAATTTTTCGATACAGAATAGTTCATTAGATAATTGGCGGTTAAGGCAGAAAGCATTTTAATTTCTAGATTTCTAGATATCCTAGAAAGCAAAATGACTAATAGACACGGGACACTCTTAAGAGTATCAAGTAAGTTCGTATAAATAATTCTGGTATATAAATATTATTGAGGTAAAATATTTTTCTAACTAACCTGCTTTAAATGACCTCGAAGTTATTCAGTTCAGCCCTGCCTATTCCTCCTTTTTTTCTTCTCATAATAGTAGTAGTAGCATATATTTTTTTTTTCAATAGGCAAGCCTAATACAAATTAGCTAACATAGTATAATACAAATACTATAAATTAAACTAAACTAACCTTAACTCTACAAATATAAAAATTAAAAAAAGAAAGAAAAGAAAAAACTAAAAAAGGCAACAACGATAGCTCGTCACGCCGGTATCTTTACTTATAAAAAATGTCCTAAGCTCTCTTTTAAAACTATTAATCGATGTACACTCCTTGACATATCTCGGTAGATCATTGTACTCTTTAAGACCTTTGAAAAATAAAGAATTCATAGCTCTCCTGGAATTAGTCCTCTTGATATAAAAATCATTTCTATTTCTAGTAGGGTAATTATGTACATCACTGTTATGGGCAATAAATCCACCAAGGTAAGATGCGAGAAGACCATTTAATAACTTATATATAAAAACCATGGCCAAAAATGTAATTCTCCGTTCTACTGACATCCATTCCAGACACAAAAGCATGCTGTTAATAGGTGTATATCTATTACATGAAAGAACAATTCTCATTCCCCTATTTTGCAATTTTTGTAAAGAAGATTTACTGTTGTTGTCCAGTAGAATCAGAAGGCTAGGACAATAGTTAAAATGTGGTCGAATTATTGTGTTGTATACTGTAACTCTGGAGTTAATGCTGAGATTTTTTGCCACTCTTGAGTGTACATAAAATGACTTTTAAAACATAACAAATTATCAATGACAAATCCCAAGTATTTTATTTCTTTTACCAATTCCAGTGTAGTTCCGTAGATTTCTATATTTACATTGTTCAGCATAGAATATTTAAATTTTATTGTAATAATCATTGTCTTTGTTTTTCTTACATTCAATTTCAATTTATTAGTATTCAAGTACCTTTCTATTTTAATAAGTTCACTATTTATATTTTGAACGGCAATCTGTATATTTTTGTGACTACATGAAAGTAAGGAGTCATCAGCAAACAAATTAAGAAAATTAGGCCTAATAAAATAGTTGATATCATTTATATATATTATAAATAAAAGGGGAACTAACACGCTCCCTTGTGGTACACCGTATCCGTTTACAATGTCACCAGAAAAGTTATAATTAATCTTTGTCCGTTGCCTTCTATTTGTTAAATAGTTTCGAAACCAATCGAGTACTATCCCCTTTATACCGTAATATTGGAGTTTACGTAATAGGATTTCATGATCTATTGTTTCAAAGGCACGCTTGAAGTCGAGGAAAACAGCTAAAACAAAATTGCCATTATCAATTAGGTCATTCCAAGTGGCCACCGTAAGTTGTAGAGCAGATTCACAAGAGTGATTCTTTCTAAAGCCCGATTGATTTGAGAATAGTAAGTTATTATCATTAAAGTATTCAACCACTTGTTGATAAACAGCTAACTCTATAATTTTTTCTATAGCAGGTAAAGAATTAATAGGTCGAAAATCGACAGCATTATTACTATTTCCATTTTTAGGGATAGGTGTAACTGTAGAACATTTTAATTGTTCGGGGAATACACCGTGTTCCAAAGATGTATTTACCAATTGTAAGATGACATGCCCGACAGCATCAAAAATATTTTTTAGGATTCTCGCATTCAGAATATCATCAATATTACATTGTTATTCAAAGAGTTGACAATCTTCTTAAGGTTCTGGATAGATAGAAGTTTAAAATTATTTAAAGATGTATGCACTTCTGGAAGACCCTCTCCTGTCCAAAAATCAGATGCGGGAATCGACCCTCTTATTTGAGCAATACTTTCGACAAAGAATATATTAAACTTATTTGCAATATTAGTTTCACCCTGAATAGTTTTAGTAATATTTCCAGTCTGAATTTCTATAGTGGAATGACTAAAATCCCCAACACTACCTTTAACCAGTTTTTTTAAGGTTTTCCACATCAACTTACTATTATTGCGGTTCGAATCTATCTTATTAAAGTAATAGGCCTCTTTTTTTTGCTTCAACAAATTTACAAAATGGTTTCTACATAACTTATATTGTTCCCACTTTAAAACCGTATGTTGCACCTCGAGGACGCACCATAAGCCAGTTCCGGCCGGACCAGTACCTTGTAGAGGTTTACTTTGGTACGATTACTAAGTCTACTCGATCTGTGAAGCACGGGGTAGATGAAGCCTAATTGGCGTAATGCAAGCTTGACTCTATTGTCGGGAAAAGAGGTGAGCCTTGCGACACTCCCGTCCTGATACTTTTCGTCAAGGAGAGTGCGTTCTCTGACGAGACTGCAAAACTTCAATTATCAAGGAAAGAAGCTACTACCTGGATGAGGTAGATCGGCGCTCCGAGTATCTTCAGTATGAGACCGTTATGCCAGATCTGTGACAGAAAGTGACCTTCTTTGATTATCGCCTGGGACAAATTTACTATGTTCCCTAATTTTAAAGCTCTGTTGGGTAAGTATCGCAACGCCGCATTCTTTAAATCATCGAAACCCGGGGATCTGTTTACATTCAAAACAAGGGACTTTACCTCATTCAGCGTGACCTGGGGAAACAACTGAATGGGCTAGTTGATTGCTTCGTAAATTTGCACCGTTCTGGCGACGCTAGCATCTGCGGCACGTCATTGCTTCGATTTTTACAGACCTAATCATAGAGTTTGTCTGCTAGAAATTTAGATTTATCCTTTGCGTCCATCAGAACTTGGCCCGTTTCCTAATTTCTCAGGTATGACATCGTGACTCTAACGCCTCTGATCAAAGTTGTGGTCATCCTGAAGACAGAATTATGTTCGATGGTAAGACTCTGAACTTTATTGTTCCATAAATTTGAGTCACGCTCAATTAGCATTTGTCTGATGACAGCGGCGTCTCGAATTGCCTCCGCCTTGATGCGAAGACTTAGTACTACTTACTTGCACTAATATGTCACGTATAAACAAGCAGGATTAGGGCTAGGAATCAGTAAAATAGGAAGTGCGAGTGCATAGAAACTCATCTTGTACTTGAAAATAGTTTTATTTTTACAATGCACACTCTATAAGTGACGCCAATGATAAAAAAAACATAAATTGATCTTAGTTCAAGACATCTTAATTAATAATACAAAGATTACAACAATATCTTCTTTGTGTATTTCTACTTTGTCGTTACATTATAAAGTTATTTACAAGGTACAAGAATGTTATTATTGTTGAGCACAGTGTTAATAGCCGTTTTAGCGTATTTAACATATAGGAACTTTGCCGGAATTAAAGAATATATTCGATGGCGAATTATGATAGAAAAACTTCCCAAAATGGTGGGAATGCAGTTTTTAATAGGTCATGCAAGAAAGGTAGTAGGTGTTTCAAATGGTAAGATTATTGACAGTATTAGAATGCTTATGAATATTTATGAAGTACATTTTTTGTTCAGGGAAGTTGATGAAAAATTTCATTTGATTTTTTCCATGCTGCATTTTATCAATTATAAAATAAAATATTATTGTAATTTCAGCGGACACTTGGCTAGGCGCAAGAGAGTGGTTAGCTCCACCAGCGCCTCCAGCTGTAACCTTCTATTTGGGACCTTTTCTAGTTTTTGTGGCTATCACAGGAGCAGAAGAAGTTGAGGTAAATTTAATTCGGCTCGACGAAGCAACACTTTGTATGTCTTATGTTGTTTCATTTAGTTACAGCAAATATACTCGTCATTTTTATAACCACTGATATATTTTCTAGGCTATAATCTCATCAGTTAAAAATTTGCAAAAAGCAGAACCTTACGGATTCCTTCACCAGTGGCTTGAAAATGGACTTTTAACAAGTACAGGTTAGTGATTAATATTTGTAAGTTTTAACAATTCTATAGACAATCTAAAAATTCAAATCTCAAAACTTTAATGTGCAATTAAAGTTTTTTGTTTTGGACGACGGTATGAGAGCTTATGATAAAGGTCAAGCCAGCCAGCCTGCTTGTTTTGCTTGATTTCTCCAAAGCATTTGATACAGTAAATCATAAGCTTTTATGCTTCAAGTTACACTATTATGGTTTTAATACAGAATTTGTCAACTTAATAGCTTCTTTCTTGAACAATCGTTCGCAAAGGGTCTTAGTAGATAATACATATTCAAATACTATAAAAATTCTTTCTGGCGTTCCTCAAGGCTCTATTCTGTCATCATTATTATTTATTGTTTACGCAGCAGAGATCATAACATCCACAAAATATTGTCAGGCAACTGCGTATGCCGACGATACTCAACTATATTTCAGCCTCAATACCTTTAACTACTTAGAAGCAGTTGAATATATCAATACCGATCTTGAGACTATAAAATCTCTGTCCGAAATTCCTCTCAAATTAAACTCCGAAAAATCTAAGCTATTTTTCTTCTTCTTCCAATGCGTATCCATTAATGGATGTTTGCGATAACATTTTCCTATGCTTCCTTATTCCTTGCGGTGTGTATCAACGACTGTACATCGTATAGCCCTGTCCACTGTCTGATATTTCGCAGCCAAGACATTTTTTTCCCTCCGATCTCTCGCCGGCCTTCAATCTTGCCTTCGATCAATAGCTGCAAGAATTGATATTTCGTGTTTCGCATTATATGCCCCAGATATGCCGTTTTTCTTTTCTTAATCGATTCAAACAGTTCACGTTGTCTCTGTTGACACGTCTTAGAACTTCTTCGTTTATTATTATAGCCGTCCAAGGTATCTTCAGGATTCTGCGATGTAGCCACATCTCGAAAGCCTCTAATTTGTTAATTGCAGACGCCTTCAATGTCCAACCTTCCATACCTTCCATATGTTTAGCAAATAAAGCTAATAGGAACGTTCCTCTTCCTTTTGTACAATCGGCAAAGAATCTAGGTATTTTATTCGACGAAGAGTTGCGCTTTAAAGAGCATGTGAAAAATATCAATAAAAAAGCATGTTATTCTATAAAGCTGATTTACAGTAATAAAGATCTTCTAGACCTAAAACTTAAAAGAATGTTATGTGATAGCCTTGTGCTATCGCATTGCTCGTATTTCGATTTTGTTTATATGCCTTGTCTTCACGAAATTGAAAAAAACAGAATCCAAAAAATGCAAGACCCATGCTGTAGGTTGATTTACGGAGTAAGAAAGCGGGATCACATTTCACATAACATTATTCACTTGATATTGAGAAATTCTGTCACATTCAAACGAAATACAGATTTTTAACTTGTATAGATTTATGAATTTTACATTTTTATAAGAAAAATTTAAGTGATCCTACAGAAAGAAGTTGTTTGGCGAAAGCTCAGGAGACCTGACTGGCCAAAGGGTAAGATGCCGTGTACCAAGAATATTTCAAAATAATTATATTGCAAGTATTCCCTAACTATAAAAGAATTATGGGCTGGACAACCATCCATTTGGTACCAGATCTCCAGATTTTCGCGTTCAACTTCTTCTAGTGCTGGTTTAATTCGATTTTGTAGGAAGTCTAAATAGGATAGAACCGCCAGAAAATTTCAAAAAAAATAGGCAAGTGACGTTCTAAAAGCTAAGAAAAATTTAAAAATTGTTTTTTTTAATGAAACACCCTGTATATTTTCTATTTTTCTGAAAGATCTTTCTTTCCTGATTCCAAAAATATACAGTTTGTCTATATTTGCATGAACCGTCATTAAATTATATTCGATTCGTTATTGTAAGCGGCACCATACGATAAAAATTATTATGAGTAGAGTGCCTTGGAAAACAATTGTATGGCACAATTTAGTTTTCAATAAGGAACTACTGTCAATGTAAGAATCTATAGTATAGAGGAAAAAACATTCGCGTATTTTTTAAAATGGGTTATTCCACTGAAGAAAAATCAGATATGATCCGTTTATTCTATAAGCATGCTAATAACGGACCAAGAACTCAACGCCAATACCGTATTACCTATCCAGGAAGACCCACGCCATGCATTGACACAATAAGATACGTAGTGCGGCAATTTGAGTTGAGACACAGTCTCGAACGTAAGAAAAGGACATATTTACAAGAAATTTTGAAGAAGATTTAGATGTCTTACTCTTTTTTGAAGGTAAATTTTAAATTCCTTTTTTTATGGGTAAAATACTTTGGTTATTTTTTATAGAAATGCCTGAACGGCCCATTCCTGATGCTGCAATTTATTTTAATAAATCATGGGGGAAAATTCATGAGATTTTAAAAAAGCACAAATATCATCCTTTTAAGTTTTTGCCAGTCCAAGGGCTAACCGAAAATAATATCCAGCAGAGATTAGAATTTTGTGTCAATATTACTAGAAGACTAGATGGAAATGCAGATTTTCTAAATAATTTACCGCAAGTGGAATGTTTAATCGCAAAAATAAACACTTTTGGTCGTCAACAAATTCGCCCAAAATCCAAGAAGTAAAAATTCAAGGTCGCAGTAGCGTAAATGTTTGGTGCGGTCTGTTTGCTGGCAGAATTATTGGTCTAATCATTTTCCGAGGTAGCCTAACAGGTGCACGGTATCTCCATTTCCTGGAAAATGATATAGAACATCTTTTAGAGGAACTTCCCATTTATGATTATAATAGTCTAATTTGGCAGCAAGATGGCGCACCGGCCCATAATGTCATACCTGTCACCAATTACCTTAATGACAGATATAATTTATAGATAGGAAGAAGGGGTCTTATTCCATGGCCAGCCAACAGCCCCGACCTTTCACCCCTGGACATATTTTTGTGGGGCTATTTAAAAAATCGCATTTATTATAATAGGACGCGAAATATCCAAATTCTCGAAGATAGAATTCGTGATGAAATCCGAGTTTTAAATAGGGATCATCCGAATTTTATAGTAGATACAATTAATAGCAAATTGAGGACAAATATTCAGAAATGTATCAGAAATGGAGGAGGCTATATTGAGAACCAGTAAAATACACCCGTATATTACAGCTATTAGTTAATTTAGTTTATGTATTTATTTGTTTGTATTTTGTTTGAAAGACTTCAATGGTTGATTTATATTTTTGATACAGAATGTTTATAACCTCTTTAATCTTATTTTTAAATAGACTGTTCCCTATTAAAAACTAAACACTGTCGGGCAATAATTATTGTTTTCCAAGGCACTCTACTCATAATTTTTATTACTGTATGGTGCCGCTTAAAATAACGAATCGAAAATAATTGAATGACAGTTCAGGTTACTTGCAAATATAGACAAACTATATATTTTTGGAATCAGGAATGAAAGATCTTTCAGAAAAATAGAAAATATACAGGGTGTTTCATAAAAAAAAAACAATTTTTAAATTTCTTTTGGCTTTCAGAACGTCACTTGTCTATTTTTTTTTTAATTTTCTGGCGGTTCATATAAAACCCCACAACTTATACATTTAAAGTTTTCTTGTATCTCCTATAGGGAACCTTGTAGATATGACCGAAAATATCTCTGAAAACCCTATACATTCATCGGTAAAACAAATATTTCTCAAAGAAACCCCATTATTATTTGCTCTTTCCATTACCTCAAAACAGAATAGCATTCTCCGTTCTTCATCACCTTGCCGTAGCTCTTGATAAGCTGTTGTTAAAGCGCCTTTAATGAAAATGTTGTCCTACTTTTCGTTTTGTTAATGCTAAATAATAATTTGCTGGTGTTTGCTGTATTACCTAAACTACGAAAATTTCGTAATTTCGCCATCACATTTAAATAAATAAATAAGGATTGGCTTGTTAAAATTTATTTAAACGTGGCACATGGGTTTACTATATCGGCCTCTTCAATAAATTACCATAGAATTTTTCTCTAAAATATAAAGGGAAGTCAATATCTAGCCACCTTAAAATTTACATTGGATTTCCTATGTTCAACTAAGTCATGCATCACCCGGTATATGTATATACACATACACATACAGACATGTACGCACATAGACCCATACAAATATAAAGTGCAATGTCAACAACAATAAAAGTAACACAAACCAACTATAAAACGTCACTGTAATATTTATCCAAACTGTAGTAGGCTTTCTCAAATAAGATGTTGATATTTTTTCAAAAGTGGCCGAAGTTCACAATTGATTTCAGCTCATTACTTAAATAATTGAAAATTGTTTTACTACAAGTGCTTTATTTTGAATTTGTTAATCATTAAGATTTAACTCACTAAAACTAAAACTAAAAGTCATTATATTTGTTTTGTTAACAGTAAATCATAATAGGTTTATATCACACCAATTAACCTCACATAGATCACTGTCAATAGTCAACCTTATATCATTTTTATCTTTACCATGGCACAGGAGACTAGTGTCATGCATAGGCGTAGCTAGCCTACTTTGTGTAGGGGGGCTTAAGCCCCTGAAAGAATCGTAAGAAGCGTCGAACGGGAAGCGCCGCAGGCGAAAAAATTTCAGGGCCACGCCCTAATTTTACTAAGATTTAACCAAAAATGCCGAACGGGAAGCGCCGCAGGCCCTAATTTTACCTAATTTTACCTAATTTTACCAAGATTTAACCAAACTACTTTTTTTACTAATAATATGCTTAAACCTATAAAAAAAACGAAAGCCAGGAAAAAGAAAATTTTAATCTAAGCAGCTAGGTGTATTTTAATTATTATTATAGCGAAAAAATATTAAAAACGTCGGTAAAACAACAACATAAACAGTATTAGGATTACAATAACATACTAAAAAATCTGAAAAAGCTACCATCAATTGGGTAAAAATAGCTAGGTACTAACAAAAATAATCATTACTCTTGATAAACTTAAAAACAGTAAATATATTGAAATTGGGACTAAACACTAAAGTCTACTTTGCGATTTTTTTGCCCGACAAACTGCTTAAGAATATCTTCTAAATTCAAATTACTCATCATTTCACTTTCTATGTTAATTAAGGATAGGTACATTTGAAAATCGATCCTGCGACATACGACTCCGTAACCAATTTTTTATTCTTCTCATCGTTGAAAAAGATCTTTCGCATGTGGCAGAACTGATTCGTATTGTCAATGCTACTTACATTAATTTATATAAATTTGGAAAAGTCTCTTTTTGTACAGTTGTTCGTATTTCACTCAAACTCCACTCAGAAATTTCAGATTTTAGACAATTTTTTGCAACTAGCATTTCCGCTTTTAACACATCTTTGTTTATAGCAAATGAATCTAAATAATGACGAATAAATAGACTACTTTCTTCAAAATCTAATTTAAAAAAGTTGTCGACAGACAATGCAAACTGTTGGCTCTCTGGTGAAAAACGAATTTTCATATGGTTAATTATGCTATCCAGAATACGATAATAAGCATTTATTAACCAGAAATGACTTGTTATATCCAAACCTGACTCTGGCGTTTCTATGTCAATGGCAAGTTCATTTTGGTCGGCGCCAATCGTTGACAAAATAGCAAAACCTTCCAGTAATGTGGATTCTGTTTTTTTTTCGTTTAGAGATCGCAGTGATTCTAGGCTAATATCATGCTTGTTTGCTATTTTTTTTCAATCTCTTCCCATAAAGATAGGAAAGACTTCTCGTTTCGTTTTTGCTCTAAAGATGAAATTGTCCCATTTATAACTCCAGTAGATTTGGCCAATGTACATTCCATCCATTGCAAGTGTTTACTAAGAATATTCGTAAGATGAAGAACATATTAAGAATAAACAAGTTAATAATAAATGTTCCTTTTGACATACTAGATAAAAGTCCAACTGCTTCAATCGAATTTCTATTTGAGTTTTCTTCAATTTCAAGTCTCAAGGCTCAATTTGATTCCAAAAAATAATATAATAAAAATAGAAGGTAGAATTTGTCAGAGGGGGCTATTTTTATAACAGGGGGGGCTTAGCCCCCCCAGCCCCCCCCCAGCCCCCCCCCCCCAGCCCCCCCTTAGCTACGCCTATGGTGTCATGCGTAAATAATGTAAACGGGCCCTGAATATCTAAAAATGCTTAATCGTTTAAATATAAGAGAAACAAACTGGTCCTAACACTGAGCCCTGAGGCACTCCTCTCGTAACAATGGAGATATCATAGCATGATGAACCTTCCCTTATCACTTGCCTTCTTTCATGGAGATAGGAAGAAAACCCCTTAACTGTCAGCTGATCAGAACCATAGCGATGTAGCTTTTGCAGCAATATTTCATGGTCCACACAATCGAAAGCTTTCGAAAAATCACAAAATATAGCCGCAACCGCCTCACCACTATTTTTTATATTAAGGTAAATATAGTTCATATAAATTTCTCCATACCATCATCTAACATCAAAGTAATGCCTATTTCAATGTTAGCAAAGGCTAAAAAACTGAATCGATCTTGACTCATTACCTACTTGGACCTTAGCCAATTTTTGATTCTTTTCATTGTTAAAAAAGGCCGTGCCCATGAAGCAGAGGAAATTGGCTACATTAACGCAATTTGCATAAATCTGTATGAACCTGGAAATGTTGCTTGTCTGACAATAGACGTAGTATATGTCGGATATAATAATATCTTCGCTTTGTTTCTCGGTATACAGATCTTTATTACGGTCATTTCAGCCTTTAAAACCTTCTTATCAATTACAAAGATATCTGCGTAAAGATGAATAAATTCTAAACTGCGATCAAAATTCATTTGCGAAAATTATGAACAGATACAGCATTATTAACCAAACCCCTTGAGCAGGATTTTCCATTGTTGATTGTGCTAATGATTCTTTAAACTCGTCAACTGCAGAAGTCAATGCTTCGGCGACATATTCTATAAGACGTACATTTTCAACGCTTTTGCGTTTTGAATAACGTATGTCAATGGCTATGCCATTATTCTTGATCAAGTTTTCTATTGCTGACAATGATTGTGTGATTTTATTAATGATAGTAGTATATATTCTGCAAAAATTTTATTTTCAGATTGCAAATGTTTGCTTAAAGTATTTATCATAGATAGAATGTCACCTATGATTACCAAACTAGCCAAATATTTTAAAGACTTTATATTGGAAATAGCCAACCGCTTCCACAACTTTTTTGTTTGAATTCTGCTGGATCCCGAAGTGATCAGCATTAATTATTGCCGAATAATTTCACAGCTTGGCAATTTACACTTCTGCAAATCCATCTAGAATCTGATAAATGATTTAACCCCATCTTTAAAAGTCTAAGCTTTTTTTGGATTTTAATTAAGACATTGTCATTAGCAGGAGAAGAAAAATGTACATACAGTGCTTCTAGAGTATTAGAAAAATCTTTAGCACTTTCTATTTTCCTACAGAAATCGGTTACGACCAAGGTCTTTATATATTTATTTTAGTCTCACTACTGAATGATTAGGGCCAAGTTGAAATTAAATAGCTTGACTTGAATGATTTTGACAAGAGACAAAATGGAGCACTTCCTAAGAAATTCATCAGACTATACGTACCTTATGGTAAAAGTAGCCGCTATATTGGATATATTTGGGGCTTGTCGCAGACAAGAGCTGTGCCATTTGACAACGAGGATTTCGATACTACATTAGTGGTGAACGTTCCAGATATAAAAAGGTTCCGCGAACTTTTACTGTAGTTTAGCCATTATATTTAAATTTGTACAGAAAATACAGAGGTTTTCGGCCAGCGTATATGGGACATGGTCGAATTTTTATCAAATATACAGGTTGTCCCACTAAGGTCGGTAAGATACGATATTATGGAAGCTATCAACCTTACTGCTTCGAGAAAAAAATTTCATTAACTAAATCAACCAAAAGAAATTGCTGAAAAATATTTTCAAGTTTCCAAAATGACCGCTAGGAGATATTCGCTATGTTAAGGTACTGTTTTAAGACGGAAATAAAAAGCTCGTTAATTTTTGCGAAAACTTATTTCTTTGACTTTTTTTGTATTTTGGAAAATATGATTCACCCAAATTTAATCAGCTTAGGTTAAAATAGTAGATTTAAGAGTGTATCTCTTGAGTTTAAATTTTAGCAATTGTTACTTTTAAAAGGTCAATGGCATACAAAATATATCAACAACATTAACCGTATCAATGGCTTCAAAAATATTATTGTTTACATACTCAAAAAGTTTTCAGAGTTTGATTACTATTATTATCCATATTGTGGCTAAACGAAATAATTTATCTACATTTCTGTACACCAGGGAAAATCGGTATTGAAACACATTTTTACTTTCTCGAGTAAACGACATTTGAATTTTTTTAAATGCAATTTTATTCCATAAGCGTAACATCGTTATTTTATCTGTGCGAATATTGTTGTGTAAAAGGATAATATCTTATATCGAATAATATTTTTTAATACAAGTCTTAAAAATTACAATTATCTTTAAAATAAACATTAAGTTTTGGTTTAGAACTTTATGAAAATTCTGACCTTATTAATAATTAATATTGCTGGCACCAAGAACAAATGGCAAAAAGTCAAATTCGTTAATATCATTAATTTAAAACAACAACTTCTGTAAATGTTCGTATTTTTTCCTGAAAATTGTCTTCTGCACAGGTCTAATAGATGGTAAGCATTTTGGAAACCCTGCTTCGAATAATACTTCGGCTTGAACCAATTCTGTGGCAGGTAGGGGAATTAAAGCCTGTTTTATAATAAAGTACCCCATTATCTTTAGATCTCACCTGAATATGGACATTAACTGATATGTTCATGTCATTATTTTTGATGTTCTTCTTGAGTTAAACAAATGGTGAGGTTGTGCCGTTGTACAAGCTTTTTAAAATTCTAAAGTAATTTGCCCTTATATTGATAACCGTAAAAGGCGTTGAGCTACTAACCATTCGGGGGTATATCTCTCCTTTACTAAGATGCCAGAGAAACTAATCACTGTCGTCGGGAAACTGCAAATCTCGTACGGAGAGCCCTTTTATAAACTTTAAGAAACAATTATGATATACAAACTCGTTGCATACCCAAACACACAAGACGTAATGGCCCCTTTTATTCAAAAAAAAAAACATTTTATAAGAATCTTACTTTACTGTAATCGAACTGGAGGGCCAGCTTTGGACGCTACTACTGTTTGCAGGGTAGCCAGCAGAGTTGCCAGGTCTACTAATTCTTCAGTAGTTCTACTGATCTAATGAAATCCATTATTCATCTACTGAAATTCGGTAATGTGAAACCATATATATGGATAACAAGATGTCAATACCAAATTTTCCTAGATTTTAGCAAAAAAATCAATTTTTGCATAAAGGTTTAAGCGAAGCCAGCTCTAATAGATATTTTTAGAACATTACATCCACCAACGCCAACTCTGTGGCACTAATCTACGTCCACATGAATTTTGAAACGCGTCATTCGAGGCTTAATTTAATCAAACTAAAATTCAAACACGAGCATGTCGTGGCTCGCCCTTTCCTTGTTCTCTACCTCATCCTAGCAATCGATTAATAGATAGGAGAAAAACAGGTAAAATACACCTTTCTTTTCCTATATAGGCGTATTTATCCAGACATCCCTAGTTATCTCACTATTTTTTCCGTTTTTTACATGGCAGTGTCTAGTGCATAATGATGAATTGTATATATTTAGGATTGCTGCTACTTTTGGGGGTAGTTTTCTATATGTATTTTGACCAACTGGCTGCGTAGTACATTGATTGATTCTTTTGATAACTAACGAGAAATCTCGAATGAGGGGTTAGTTCAGGTTAGTCGTAAAGCCATGTACTTTTGACAGATTTCAGTAAAATAGATTGTATTTTTAACTGAATTTTTAACAACAAAAGTCATTCCTATCAATCTTGTTTTTGGTGTTTTTAATATTAATCAAAACTAAGTGACTTAAGTCAGTTACATTATCGACTCAACTAGTTCCTTACTTCTACAGGCACTTGCGACATAAGAAAAAAGTCAGAATAAAAAATATTATATATTATATCAGTACTCCTGAATACTTATCAAATGGCTAATAAAATCACTAACCTTTATCATTAAAAACTGGTTGCTTGAAGCATCCATTAAAAATTTGTCAACCTGGTCCTCTGTTGGTATCTTGACTTTTTTTGGTTTGTATTCTTCGTTTCTTCCTTTTAGCAGGGCAATTAACCAATAAAATTTGCTCATATCGATATTATTTAAGTTAATTTTGATTTTGATTAATGAAAATGTTTGTGGTATTTTGAATTTTGGGATACATTGAAGCTATGCAAATAAAATCTAGTTAGACCGTGGCGCAGATTAAATTTTGTGTAATGCACGTTCGATATGAACTTTGTTAATGAAACTTGTGTAAGTTGTAACATATTATAGAATTCATATCGAACTAGTATCATTAATAACTATAAATTCTCCGAAAAGTAGATATACCCTTGCATTATTTACGAATGAGTAATTTAGTTAATGTTATTTTATTCAATGTTTAAATCAACTTTCATAAATCACAGCCTGCATTTTTAATAATATATTTATATGAAAACACTCTATCTATATTTATTGCATTTGTAACGAGCCCCAATCTAGTTTGGTGTATCCTATATTAATAATTATTACTATACACACTGACACAATGAAGCGGTAAAATAATATAAAAAATAAAATAAAATAATAAAAGTCTTGTCACCCTTGAACCCGGATTTGATTTTGATATTTTTCCAATATATATTCAATATTAGAAACATTTAGTTTTAGAGACTAATGTGATGAATCATTTGAACTTTAATCCCTTCAGCTTATTAGTTGTCTTTGCGCAAGAATACATTGCATAACTATATAACTAACAGTATTAAAATATTGCTGTTCATCATGGTTTTTAGCCACAAAATTTGTTGCTGATTTATGTTACTTTTGCTAGCGTGAAGAATGTTTACTTCATTTTGCCATTACCCGAATATTTACCGATAATATACAGGATGTCTGTAAAAGGTCTTTACAAAAACCTACCACATATTCTTCAGACCAAAATTCGCCGATTTAAGTAAACTTACATTAAAATAGTACAAAGGTGCTTAGTTTGGGTGCTAGACGGCGCTGAAATGACAATTTTTAAATCGTTTTTCTTGATTAATTCAAAACTGCTCATACTATTTTGCCAAAATTTGGCACATTGGCATAGCTTTATGAAGCAAAAAACCCATGTCACAATTCTGATTAATATCAGTCCATGGGCGTAGAACCTGGGTTTTTTACTAATTGCTTGTTTCAGATTTCTATGCCGATGGAACAAGAGGGGCACAAAATTCAGATGAACCAACTCATTTGCTACAAGAAAGGTACCCTTGATAAGACTCGCTTCCTGACGGTTTTCGAGAAATTTGCATTTTATTACCTAATACGTATTAGTTTTTACAAAAAAAGAAAAAAATAACTAAATCATAAACAGAAATAAATAGAAATATCATAAAAATTGCTCAAAATGTCCACCATTTTCATGAATACAAAGATTTATACGTCGAAGAAAATTAAAACACACTCTTTGCAGAACTTGTTCATCGCCCTTAAGAATATTTATTGCATCTTGAATACGTTGCTATAGTTGTTCTGCGTTATCTGGAGCTCTAATGTAAACCACTGTCTTAAGATGTCCTCGTAAGGAATAATCCAATTGATTTAAGTCTGGAGATCGTGGTGGCCAATTTACAGGGGCATTACCTTTACCAATCCATTTATTTGGGTACTGCTGATTCAAAAAGTTTCCAACATTTAATGCAAAATGTGGTGGAGCTCCATCGTGCATAACCACATATATCTCCGAAGTTGTAAAGGTAAATCTTCTAGCAAATCTGGCAGCGTATTTTGTAGATGTTGCAAATAAATTTTCCCGGTTAATCTTTGTGGAATAATGACAGGACCAACAATGTGATTACCAATAATTATTCCAGCCCACACATTAATTCTAAACTCATTTTGAAAATGTTTTACCTTGATAGCATGTTGATATTCATCCGCATAAACATGTTCATTATGAAAATTTGTAATCCCTCTTCTTGTGAAACATGCTTCATCAGTAAACAAAATATTGCTGGTAAAGTTGGGATTCTCTTCTCTCTGCCTATGAACAAGCCGACTAAAAACCGGGCGCATTTCAGGATCATTAGGTAAAAGATATTGAACTGGCATCTTATGGTATGGATATAGCAACTGTTCTTGAAGTACTTCATGAACAATATCTTTGTAGACTCCTATTTCCCTACCTAGCCTTCTGGTGCTTATTTCAGGATCTTCTGCAACACGTTCTAAAATGTCTTCCTCGACTTCAGGAACCCTTACAAAACGCTGTCTTCCATTATCAATGGCTTTAGGAGTAAATTGGCCGTTTTCCCGCAGGCGTCTTTCAACAGCAGCAAACGTCGGGTGGCTTAGTATACGACGATTTGGAAACCTTTTGGAGTAGACTCATTCTTGACCATTTCCTTGACAATACCCAAAAACCAATATCATATCGGTATATTCTGCATTAGTGTATTGCACAGCCATGACAATTCACGACAATTAAAGTTTTCTAATAATTAATGCAAGCGGATAAAATAATTGAACGTTAGCAACAATATTAATTGACAATAATCTTATGTTGTCAGATAAAACTAATAATAACCAACAATAACACTCGTTTGTGAGGTGTAAGGTCGTGTTGTACATACCTGAAAAATAGGTACCGTGCGAACAAAAAGCAGATGATAAGAAAACTGTTGAAGAGGTTTTTTGTAGCAAATCAGTTGGTTTAATCTAAATTTTAAATTTAAACCTCTTATCTTCCATTGGCGTAGAAATTAAAAACAGAAAAATTCTATAAAACCCAAGTACTACGTGGTAAAAACTACTACGTATTAAGTAATAAAATGCAAATTTCTCGAAAATCGTTCGAGGAATCGAGTCTTATCAAGAGTACCTTTGTTGTATTAAATGAGTTGGTTCATCTGAATTTTGTACCCAAACCCCTCTTGTTTCATTGACATAGAAATCTGAAACGAGCAATTAGTAAAAATCCCAGGTTCTACGCCCATGGATATTAATCAGAATTTTGACATGGTTTTTTTGCCCCATAAAGCTATGCCAACGTACCAAATTTAGGTAAAATAGTATAAGCAGTTTTTGAATTAATCCAGAAAAACGATTTAAAAATGGTCACTTCGGCGCCGTCTAGCGCCCAAACTAAGCAACTTTATACTAAGGTAAGTTTACTTAAATCGGCTAATTTTGGTCTGCAGAATATGTGGTAGGTTTTTGTAAAGACCTTTTGCAGACACCCTGGATATATAAATCATTTTTTAATATCACATCCTGTAAAGACATGACTAAATAAAAGATGTTTTGCGCTTTCTGGAAACCTTTTCAACCTAAACTTAAGTAAAGGAAATCCAGCGTAATAAATAATTTTCTGCTGAATTTACAAAATATATTTTCTTATTTTGGTAAACTATCTTTTCAAAAAGATAAAATATCCATTGGCATTACAGCTACCTATAAACCACCACCAATTATGAAGGATAATGACAAAAATGAAATAAGTTTGAAGGATAGGCTAGTTAAGTTTTTTCCTGCAAACCCAATTATCTCACCCAATCAATGCGGTTTTATAGAGGGTTATAGCACCACTGATTCAATGTTTCCTCTAATCCCTGGGGTTGCTAAAAATTTGAATTTAGGCAATAAGTATATGGGCATATTTATCGACTTGGCAAAAGCTTTTTTCACTGTTCCTCACGATAGACTATTACAATTATGGAATGTAGTGGAGTCATAGGAACGGTGTTAGAGCTAATAAAACATTACTTAGGTAATAGGCGTCAAATATTCAGTGTCAATAAAGTGTTGAGTGATGACCTGGAGTTAAAAATTGGTGTTCCGCAGGGTACATTATCTGTATATTACCCATATTATTCATTCCGTATATAAATTTACTAATGAAATTAAATACAGGTGGATTAACAGGCTCGTAGGCTGTCTACAGAGTGGCGGCTCGTCGTATAAAGCAACTGAGGCCGGGCCTCACATGTAAAATTAATAAATTATTTATTCAAATATAAAACGTTTTTTAACTAATTTCCAAACATTAAAAGTATCAAAACAATAGAACATCAAATTACCATCAAAGTTCAACATATTATCTTTTAAGTTTAGCGCGCACCCCATCCAACATTAATTTTAAAAACTGAAATCGTTGCCCGACCGCATAAAAAGAAAATTGTAATCCCAAAAACTTGAGCTTCCTTTACGTCACAAATCGCTTATAAAACGCTATGCTCTCCAACCCGGCACCTCCACCGCTTTAATCGCGCACAACAGGAAAAAAAGTCAAATTTTGCAGGCGAGTGAGGCCCACTTATTGGGGCCTATATCGTATTATTTTTACAGTAGCTTGCAATGGCTTGCATGTTGCCAAATGTTGATTGAACAAGGACACTTATTGACTTATTTACTTATTATTTAAATGTTTTATTTTTAAAAACATAAAAAAATAAGTTAGAAATGATTGATAAATGTTTTCATTGTTCTATAAGATATTATTAATAAATATGCACTTAAATCCCAATAACAAAAAACGAAAAAACAGATAAAAATTAAAGATTACAGGTGGGTGCCTAGTGTCTATTTGAAACTTAGCAATGTTTATTGTTAACAGGCTCATCTATCTTTTCTTCTCAAAGGATCAGGTGTCGGCTTATTAGATTTAATTAGATCGTTGAAAAAGCCCTTTGCCGTTAGGCACAGTACACAGACTTACACCTTGGTCTATGCCGTTAGGTTACGAGTTACGACGCGTGCCATTCGTTTGGGATTGTTAACCTATCGTGATTTTAGATTTTCGAGGCGGGTCTGCGGGTTAAAATACTGACTGGCATACATTAGTTTTATGGTGTTAATGTAAACATATAGATGCTTGAATTTAAATAGGGCATAGTTTTAGATATTTTGAAGGGTACCGTTAGAAACGGCAGTTTTTGTTAGACATTCGTCGGGTACGCCTTAAGATTTGTATTTGTCGATGTTTGAGCGTATTCGTACATAAAAAAGTTGTTTATTAAACTATATCACTGATATATTTCGTTTTTTCTGTAGTAGTTCTTACAAGAGCAAAATAGAGACACAATAGCGGATGTACTGAGAGAAATTGACCCTGACCTTGCAAATTGAATATTTTTCTCGTGAAACCTAGTATTTCAAAATAATTATATTGCTGGTTGAATTCCTAACTATTCATTTTAAGCCAATAACCTTGATATCGCGAAAAATTTTCGTCTGCGGCGCTATTTTGTAGCCTCGCCCCCTTCTGCACCCACGAGCCGCCACTGCTACACTGTCCTTGCCTTTAGTGGTGAGGGATGGAATAATGTAAAAATTAAAGCAAGGAGAGGATTCTTGGCCATACAAAATTGACTGCATGACATTAAATCTATCAAAAACTAATCAGCCGCAAACAGACTTCCTTTTTTGAATATTGAGGTCGATGGTGAAAGAAGGTGAAGAAATAAAGAAGTACCTCAAACCAAATACCTTGGAATCGTATTGGACAAATACTTAAAGTGTAGGTCACATATAGATTACCTGCCAATAATATTTATAAAAAAAAATCTACTATGCACAATACAACAACTTAATTTTTAAATTTTAGTCATTATGTTCCGAGTAGTCCGATGAACTATCGTCGTTGGGGTCCAGAGAAATAATAAGGGGCTCTACAGTGATTTCTGGCATGTTATCAGCTTCCTACATTCTTTCTTCTATATCAATCACATGCTCGACGCACTTACTCCATTTTTCACAATCCACTGTCTTTATTCCCTCTTGCAAGGGGTTCTCTACGTCTCTTATTTTAAGAGTAGTGTTATGCCTTGCTACAAACCCTTTTTACGTTATTTTGTCTAAGGTAGGTATTTAGTATTTCTTTTTTTAAGTAAAACGAGTGTATGATTCTTCTGATGGCAGTCCTTTCATCCTCATTGAATACAGTTTTTTTCCTTCCTCCTGTACTTTTTTTTGGTGACCTGATTTTGCCGCGTTTATCCTCGTGCACAAGTCGGTATATTGTTGTCTGTTCGACTCCAGTCATATTCGAACACATTTAAACTATTTTTGCAACTGCGAATGTTATTGAAACAATAATTGGACTACGCCTATGGAATACGGCGAAGACCACTGGATTTCATAGTTCAATAATGATTTATTACTCTCCCCCATTACGAAACAGAGTATAGGTACCTTATTTATTTGTTGTTAATTGAATGACCACCTGATCAGTGGAAATGTAGAAGGATTTTATGTTTTGGTTGCACAAATAATTGTGCAACAAATGTTAATGTTAATAATTGATATGTGATGGGCTACATGCTTGGTGAAATGGATATTCCATGGTAAAAGAAATTAAAGTCTTACTTGTTATATTTCACAATTTAATTCAGTTTCCTGACACGTGTTTCAACCCTTGCGGATCATTATCAAAGGAATATAATACAATACTAAATTCTACATGTCATTAAAATAAAATTAGGGAGATGAAGTGTATTGACAGATAATGGGTTATTTTGGTCCTTAATTTACAGGTATTGGCCAAGGATAAAACTAAATTACAGGTGTGATTGATTATAGAGCTATTTATATCTAAGTAATAAAATTAAGAAAATGATATTGTGTATATAATTATGGGTTTTTTCGCTCATAATTATTTACAGTGTTTATTGCATATTTATCCTAAGTTATTAGGCTATTAAGTATTAGATTGGCACCTGAAGGTATTTCAATTTGATTATTAACAACATTACATTGATTTTTTAAGGCTTTTTTTGATTGCTAATGTTTCTAATAGGTTGAGTTTTCTACCCTTGTGGTAAGTATTTATTGGTTTTATTTTGTTCGATATTGAGTGGTTATTTTTTAATATACAGTGGTCCGCTATTCCTGTTTTATTTTGTTGTGTTTTTTAAATGGATGTTTTATGTTCTTTTATCGTATCATTGAAGATTAAGTCATTTTTATATGATATCTTTATTAATAATTATTAACATCATAAACGTACCAAAACCTACATAAAACCTTAGTTACTCATAATACATTAGTTACCATCAGTGGCGGCTCGTGGCCATTTGAAGTAGGAGGTCATTAAAAAAAAAATAGCGCCGCAGACGAAAATTTTTTGGGTGCCACGCCCTTTTTTCAATGATGGTAATTTATTTGCTTTTCAATTAGGAAAAGTAAAAAACACAACACCAATCCTCAAGAAATTAACAAAAACAATCAGGTTCATTAATATAGGTTAGGTTTTTGTCAGAACGACAGAGAGACAGGATATATATACAGGGTTGGGCAAATGTTCCGGAACGGCTTAATTACAAGCGAACGAAAAGTGATATCGAATCGGGGTTTTGGGCAATCTATAGGACAAAAATTTTACTATTTGACTGGTATACCATATGTCAGTAATGTCACCAACTGTCAAGTGTCGACGATATTTTTTTATTTTTTTAAATGGAACACCCTGTATATTATCAGATATTTTAGATCTTCAATAAATTACAAATATTTTTCATATAGCATACCATATGATTAAATTCAACTGTTTCGGAAATACGGGCAAATGAATCTAGAAAGCCCATATTACATTTTGTTTAAAAATCAAGCAACATATTTCTTTTATTATGACATTCCAAATAAAAGTCTTAGTTTCCATGACTCCCAAGTGTCACTCTGACACATTTCCTATTTAATTTTTATTTATTTGTATTAAGTGAGTTGTGCGAGTTTTTTATTTATCGACTAAACCTCTGATATAACTGATAAAACTATGGTTCAGCTAACTGAACAAGAACGGATTACTCTGCTTATGATGATAGGATATGGGGATAGACGGAGATCTTTTCAAGAAGCAACCGACCTTTTCAATCAAAGTTTTCCTGTTCGAGATCCCATTTCTAAATCAACTGCTAATAGAATATTCCATAACTTTGAGCATACGGGTACGGTAAAAAACTTGCCAAAAACAGGTCGTCCGAAAACTGCTACAAATGACGAGAAATCCCTGGATGTTTTGCTTGCCCTGCAAGAAGAACCACAGACGTCAGTTCCAAAGCTTGCTCTTGCACATGAAAACAGCGAAAAATCAATTAGAAGAATCCTCAAAAAAAATAAAATGTTTCCTTATAAAGTCAGCTTGCTTCAAGAACTATCAGAGGACGATCCTGATAGGCGTATGCAATTTTGTCAAGAAATAATGGACTACATAGACCTACAACCTAACTTTGTAAGTCGTATTTTATTTTCTGACGAGGCTACATTCTGTCTTAATGGTTTCGTCAATAGGCACAACTGTCGATACTGCTCAGACCATAATCCCCATTGGATGATTGAGCACCGTACGCAACACCCCCAAAAATTAAATGTGTGGGCAGGTATAATTGGAAACCATATTATTGGGCCTTTCTTCCTTGATGGAAACTTGACATCTATTTACTACTTAGATCTGCTTCGAAATAGAATTATACCAAATTTGATTAATTTATATCATGATCAGGTTAACGATCAAATACTAGCGAATGACATTTGGTTTCAGCAAGATGGGGCGCCAGCTCATTTTGGTATACATGTCAGAAATTATTTAGATCAAACTTTTCCTGGAAGGTGGATAGGTAGGAGAGGGTCCATTGAATGGCCTCCTAGATCTCCAGATTTAACACCTCTAGATTTCTACCTCTGGGGTCATTTAAAGACTGTCGTATATCGTACACAACCTAAGACTTTGGAGGATCTTCAAAACAGAATTTTAGATGCTGTGCATGTTATTTCTCGTGAACATTTGCAAAACGTGCGTTCTGAATTTTCCGACAGGATTGGACACTGTCAGGTGGCTGAAGGACGACATTTTGAACATTTAATTAAATAACCATTATTTTATATTATTGTGTTTTAAAGTTATTACCTTGGTTTTGTTTAAATAAAATGTACTACATTCATTTGCCCGTATTTCCGAAACAGTTGAATTTAATCATATGGTATGCTATATGAAAAATATTTGTAATTTATTGAAGATCTAGAATATCTGATAATATACACGGTGTTCCATTTAAAAAAATAAAAAAATGTCGTCGACACTTGACAGTTGGTGACATTACTGACATATGGTATACCAGTCAAATAGTAAAATTTTTGTCCTATAGATTGCCCAAAACCCCGATTCGATATCACTTTTCGTTCGCTTGTAATTAAGCCGTTCCGGAACATTTGCCCAACCCTGTATATAGGGATTTATCGTAATATCAATAATATCAAATGGATGATATTTTTCTTTGGACATGTTTTTAAATTTTTTAATTTTTATTCCGATATATCAGAGTATCAATAGAAAAAAGTAACTATACAGGTTAGAGGGGTACAACTGGCAACGCCGCATTTTTAAAACTATTTTTAAAGGCTAGAATTTTATGTCTTATATGCATTCTCAAAATTTCAAAAATATATTTATATTAGTTCTCAAAATATTTCTAATGTGCCATCGAGTTTGGGAGACCCTGTATATAGCGATATATTTTTAACGATGAATGTATACATACAACTAACCCGAACATATTATAAAATATGTTCGTCAACGGCACCGCTCGCGCAGTGGTAGCGCAGTGACGCATGACGAAAAATCTGTAACAATATAATATTTTTTCGACATCAGAATCAACATCCCTATAAAGAACTACAGACTGCCGACTGCAGAAATCAACGGTCTTCTGTCTTCTTCCCATTTTCCCATTCATTCTAAAAATTGCAACGTGCGTCTAAGCTCAATCGAAAAAAAAAACGGCTGACAGCCGACAAAACTTCTTTTTCTTCGAATTTAATACAAGTGCGAGAGTGATAACATGCTATTTATTCCTCTCTTTACCCCCACAGGCTTTGTTGGGTGACGCTATTTTTCGTGGGCAAGCTCGATTTTGACCTGAAATTTTTGCGGGGACGCATAACAAGTAGCGTTACGTCTAGTTTGTTTTGCTGCGTGTGCATTGCATTAATAAATACGAGGGATATTTTAGAGGTAATAGTATTCGAGCAGTAAAGTTTGGTTGATTGAATCAATTTTAATTTTAAAGTTAAATATTAATATGTTAGGTGGTTGGTGACTTGACGTGGGAGGTCATTGCCCAAATGACCTTATGGTAGAGCCGCCACTGGTTACCATAATTTAATACGTTAGTTACGAAAGCATAATACGTTAGATACCAAATAATATTAGAACTATTTTTCATGAACATGTAAAACGATATTTTGACAGTTTTCAAATTTGATGGAGACACCTTTGTCTTTAACGTCCACGATCTTAGGTATGCCCTCTGAAGACTGATTAATGACCGAGAAAGCACTCCTTTCGATTTCGTGCGGTTCTCCAGTGCCTAATCCACTGCCGGAAACATCGCCGATCTGAATTTTGCGAGCAATGGAAACTTTCTTGGTCACACTTTCTTCTAAATACCCTCTAGCAACCTTCGCCGATTCCCATCCACCAAGTTCTTGTAGGTCTAATATATCTCCTCCAGCATTAACAAGAAAATTTGCCGAAGATCTTCTAACGCAGTGACCAGTATACAAATTAGGATTTTCAAGTGAGAGATACTCAGCTATTTTTTGAGGTATTTTAGAGAAGAAATGAATGCCGCAGGGCTGTACCGTACATTTCCCTCTTCTATATGATACAAACAATCTTTGGTGAGTGACATGGTCTGGCCTTAACATTGCGTACTTTTTAAATAAAAGCACAGGATTAACTTCGCCGTCAAATATCACAGCGAAAATACGTTTCTTGTGGGTTTTTTGAGTCGGGAATAGTAACAATCAGCTTGTCCTCTAAAACGTCAACATCTTCCGTGGTCATCTTCGCTAATTCATTAGTTCGACAGGCTCCTCCAATTCCAATTAAAAAAGCCACTTTCATCATTAAAAACTTCTCGTCTAAGGCAGAACACACAAATTCGTTGACTTGTTCTCTTGTAAATACTTTTGATTTTTTTGCTCTATATCCAACATTTTTCTTCTTGATGAAACGTATTAAGGCGCCGTATTTGTCGATTTCCACTCTTTCCTTCAGTTCTAAAGTCGCTCGTAACATGGAATATTTCGGCCATAAGGATGAAGCCAGAGTATTCCTCAGAGAGTTTTGCGAAATACGCCAGCAATACCGTTTCTTCTGCACCTTGAACATGTACTTTGTTTCGCCACTCACAAAACTGCCGATATTCTTTTTCATAATGGATTTTAGATTTGTCCGGAAGCAAGTTCAACCTTATAATGTTGGCTGCAGCTAATATGTCGTCAGGAATATCAACATCTTGCATGATTTTAATGATGACTTTTTGAAATGCCAAACTGAAATGACAAAACACCTTGTTTTTATTTTCGCATCGCCGTTGTCAATGATACGATAAAGCTTTGAATATAACTCGATTATTAGCGATTTAACACCGTCTCGGACATTGCGGGTGACTCGGCTGTCGCCTCGTCACCTAGCAATGTCCTCGACTATTATAAATCGCATAATAATCTGGTTTTAAAGTTTCTACCTGTTTTACCTAGGTATATAGATTGTATCACAGTCATCACATTATATTTGGTAGACCCCGCTATGTGTTGATTTCTCTTTATTGTATTTACCTAGGTTATTTTTATTGACTTGTATGGGAACAAGTTTATAATTTTTGAGTTTTTTGGAGATTTTTTGACTTGTGTGACCTGTATATCTGATTAAACTGTATTTCGCGTTTGATGAAAGGGAACGTCCTCGGTAGATATAGTATACATAATACAAACTATAGCCTTAAACAACGGCTATCCAACAACACTCATAAACAAAAAACTAAAGAAAAAACTCAGACAAAAAACACAAAAACTACTCTACGGAGGACGTCCCCTTCCATCAAACGAGAAATACAGTTTAATCAGATATACAGGTCACACAAGTCAAAAAATCTCCAAAAAACTCAAAAACCATAAACCTATCCCCATACAAGTCAATAAAAATAACCTAGGTAAATACATAGCTAATTCAAAAATTAAAAATAAAGACTGTAACGCTCCTGCTGTGGTTCGTAATGCCGAACAGTCTTGTCGGCCTGTACTTTCTTGAGACGGATAATTCTCGAGCGCCACTCTGTTGCTTTAGTGTGTAACAGAGAACCACCAGACCTATAGGTAGCTTTTACACAGTTGGAGAAACGGTACTCCAGGGGTCTATGCGCCCACTATAGCCGTTTTGCCTATTTAATAAATAATAACACAGAATACGGGTTTGTTCTAAACAATTTATTAACTAATATAATTTATTATTTTCGGGCTGACATTTACTATACAGAAGCTAGGACTATGCTATTTAAAATATACGGTTTTTAGAGGGGGTGCGGCGGTTCCACATTTAATGTGAACAAGCTACTACGGGAGGGTGTAAAGCAGACAAGTACGATAGAGCAAACTATGCGTGCAAGAAAGCAGGGTGTTTAGCGGGATTAAAGCAACGGGTTAAAAAGGAAAAAGGCTCCAGCGGTCATAAGGGGCTGTCACAGACATACGGACTGCTACCATCGTGGCAAAGAAACGGAATAACTTCGCTCGCCAGAGAACACCACATTCCTCACACATTCGGTCATTCTTAGTTTCGGCGAATCGGTAACCGGGGCAGTAATGGGCGTAAAAACACACCAAGAGGCTCCGGTGATCGACACAGGGTAGTTACCCCCGACAGGCTACACTACGCGTGAAAACGCTATAGTGCAGTCAGTCGGCGGCTAGTCCCCACAACATTCATCCTGCGGTTCATTCACTTTCGCTCTATTACGGGAGGCGATTACAATGAGCGTAAACACACTTCAAAGTAGCCGGTCTCCCGAAGCGGGTTTTGTTAAATATCGAAAGTGTATACAGCGTGAAAACACATATATACCCTTCCGATAGTCGGCAGCCCTTCGGTCACTCGGTTTCGGTCTTCCCTGTTGGCTTTCCGAAGAATGCTGAACGTTCTTCGGAAAACTTTTAAGTTGGTACAGGATCAGCGTGAGAACACATGACCATATACGTCCCTTTTTCAACAGAACCTGACACTCTTTTCTCTGGCGAGGAGATAATTACATCCCTCCACGGTGCTAACAGGTATACTTACTTGTACAGTCAAATCGGTGGCTCGTAGCGGAAAATTTACACGACGGTGGGTATTTAAAGGATTTAGGCAAGGGCTCAGTGAAACGTCTCGGTTAAGTCGGGTCTCGGTGAGAAGTGTCTTCCACGACGTTTTCAACGTCCGGAGCCAGGTTCGCGTTCTCCCACCAGTACTACGGTACTCTGGGGGATTACGCCTTTTGATTGGCTGTGCATGGTCGCACTGCGGAATGGTTTTGGCTGAGCTATACTGGGTGCTCTGAGGGAGCCGGTAATTAGCTAGTTCGCTAGTCTAATTATTTAATCGATGTCTTTAATATAAATTATGCGGAATAACTATGAAATATGTTTGATTAAAATGTGACTTCGTCACAAGACAAAAATTAACACACAGCGGAGTCTACCAAATATAATGTGATGCAATATATATATAGGTCAAACAGGTAGAAACTTTAAAACTAGGCTTAAAGAACATAAAACATCCATTAAAAAAAAATAATAAAGCAGGAATAGCGGACCACTGTATAATAAATAACCACTCAATATCCAACAAAATAAAACCGATATATACTCAAGACAAGGGTAGAAAACTCAACATATTAGAAACATTAGCAATCAAAAAAGCCTTAAAAAATCGATGTAATGTTGTTATTAATCAAATTGAAACACCTTCTCGTGCCAATCTAATACTTAATAGCCTAATAACTTAGGATAAATATGCAATAAACACTGTCAATAATTACGAACGAAAAAACCCATACTAGTGTTAAAAACTTTTTCCTCACTCGTGTCATAACATGACATTTTAGATACTGACGACAAGCGTTGAAAGTCTACTTTGATTAGGGTTTGTTGGTAGGTAAAATGATTTACTGTGTCGACGAATAATATGGCAAGCTGTAGAAATTAATAAAATCTCATTTTCCAGTCATGTATGTGTGGCTGCGTAAACAGTGATAATAAAATTATCTTTTCACAGCAGAAACCAGATATTTGATAGTATTACCAATAAAAAATTAGGGCATACAAATTTACTACTTTAATATACTATTTATTATTATAGGATCGAAATGGCACAAAAGACGAAAAATTTTAACTCCTGCATTTCATTTTACAATACTGCGGGAATTTATGGATATATTTTCACGGGAAAGTGTCAATTTGATTAAAGAAATTGAAGAGAAGCATCTGAATAAGTCAATTGATATAACTCGCCTTATATCAAACTTTACCCTTCTTACGATAAATGGTAAGTAAATACAAAAAAAAAATGGATTTCAGAAAATGACTATAAAATTTAGGAAATTAATAGCTGAATACGAAAAAAGTAGTTATTCCAGTAAGTTTTCTTCGGTTGTGGACGCAGTACAATCTGCTTTTCCAAGCTGGCTGTACACATAGGACTAATCAAAATCCTTAATCATTTATCATCTCAGAGAGAACATCATCATATATATAAATATCGCGTGTAGACTACACTATCTCTACAATTTTTTCGGCAGCAAGAATATATTAACTTAATCTAAATCCTTACAGAAACATCTATGGGTACAAAATTGGACACCGGTACTGAAGAAGACATGGCCTATAAAAAAGCTGTGTATGGAATGGGAAGTATTATATATGACAGAATTATTACCCCATGGTTGCATTACAAAAGAATCTTCGATATCTCTCCGGCTGGTAGAAAAGAAAAAAAATTGGTGAAAATACTACACAACTTTACAGACAATATTATTAGGAAGAAAGCGGCCTGTTTTGAAACATTTGAGGATCCAATAGATGTAGATGATGAAATCAGTTCCACAAAGCGAAAATATCCGTTGATTGATATTCTCATAAATGCAAAATTCAAAGATAATTCAATTGATGCAATTGGAATAAGAGAAGAAGTAAATACTTTTATGTTTGAGGTAAAAATTTTGTAATTTTAGTTCGAAGAATTTCAATTTTCTGAAGTCTTTAAGGCCTTTAAAATAATTTACGAACATCGACTCTCAGAAACCGATGTGTACCTAAAAGTCAGTAGAAGCTTTATTTTCATATTTTTAGGGACATGATACTACAGCCATGAGCTTAATGTACACTTGTATGCTACTAGCTTGTCATCGAAATATCCAGGTAGGTACATCACATACTTGATATATTTTGTATTAAAAAACTACCTATCTAAACTATTTTATTTTAGGAAGAAGTTTATCAAGAAATAATTGAAGTAATGGGCAATTCTCGTGAAGAACCAATACTAGCTGATTTACAGAATATGGCTCTTTTAGAGAGGTAGACATGAATTTATTTATACGTAATGCCACAGAAAATATAGCTATAGTCGGTTTTCACTAAACTAGGCGCATAATATATGATCTCTGAATTAAATCAGTAGAATCAGATGTTTCAAAAATGTTTCAAAATATTAAAACCAATATGGCGGTATATAAACAGCTGATTTTCCATAAAATTGAATGTTAATAGGTTAACAATTAATTTGAAACTATCAGTCATAATAAAAATGACGGGTGATGGGTCTCGTTCCAAAATTAATTTCTCAGAGGTGCGTTCGTATTGTTGCACACGGTCGACACAATAATTTTATATTTAAAAAACTTAATAACTAAAATGATGGTAGAAAATTAGATAAACAATATACAGTAAAACCTCTGACTAGCGACCACCCTTGGAAATCAAATGTTGGTCGGTAAATAGGGGTGGTTGTGTAATAGAGAAAAATTAAAACATCAGAACTTGTCTGCATTTTACATTGTATATAATTTTGAATGTTTTTGTTTACATTTATCTCAACTAAACCAATGTATATATTATTGTAAATACAAATAATTTATTGGTACATATACACACAATATGTTTAAACAAGTCACAAAAACAAAAAATATTTAAAATACTATATACAAGACGCAGTAAGCTAGGTAGTAGTAAACAAATAAAAATTTATTAACTTTATCTAAAGAAAGATATTTCCTTTTTTTCGCCAATTTCAAAAACTCACGTTAGTCAAATATCAGGCTAAAACAATGTTCCCGATTTAATAGGTTACTTCAAAAATTAACAAGAAAAAGCTACTAAAACCGGCGAGTTATCAAATCCCCAATCTATTACAGAGAAAGTCTTGGAAGTTCTTAAACTAAGTTTAAGACCTACACAGAGGATTGTTCATGAAAGTAGTAGAAGGATACCAATGAAGAAAAGGCAAAATTAAATTCGAAGTCTGGTCAAGATACATTATAAGAAGTACCTATGAATCAGTAATTTATGTGGGGCATTTTTCTAATTGAACTATTATTACAGAATTTAGAACAGACGTTGAAACATAAAAAAGAAATAAACACAGCTTCAAAACTCTTCAAGTTCTGATTCGTCAAATTCATCTTCAGTAGTACTTTCTCTATCTTCTGCATTTGAAATAATAGGTGGTTCCACTTAAACATCCAATACTTTTTCTCTGTTCAACCAGTCCAGGATAATTTTTTCTGTATGTTCTACAGCTTTCCTCCAGTAGTCCCCCATAATGTGTGCTAGGGAGTTTTTCCTAACTTCTCCTACCTTATCTGAACTTAGACCATTACCAACATTTTTGTCATAGAACGATTTTGCGCCTGCCCAAATTAGCTATATGGCATTAAATTGGCAATGGTACGGTGGTAACCGCAAAACCTCATGACCGTGTTCTCGCAAAATTTCATCAACGACATATACATATTTTTTGTTTTTTAATAGTTTTCGCTTTCATTATCAGTTGATTTTAATGAATCAGGTCATGGATTTTCATTTTCCTGAACTAACCATTAAAAGACGTCTTTTTCTTTCCAGGATGAATTTGACTGTTTATTTATTACCCGAGAATGATAAGATGCATTGTCTAGTACAATTAGGAATGGTTCATCCAAATTTTCAGAAAATCAGCTTTTCTCCAGCCCACTTTTCAAAAAGCTCACAATTCATGTTATCGTGGTAGTCGGCGCTCTTTGATTTAGAGAAAAAAATTAAACTCGCTTCCTTCATAAAACCAGTGGATGAGCCAGCATTTAATATAATGTAACGTTTTCCCGAACCACAACCTTTTTCGTTTTACTGATTTCACTAAGTCGTTTTGCCATGATTTAGACCAACTTTCATTCGAAAATACCAAAGTTTCATCTAAAAAAACTACTTTTCTAAACTTTGATTGATAATTTTCAACATATCTTTTTAGAAATTCGACTCGTTCGCTTGCAATTCTTGGTAGTTCGCACAAATATCTTCTGTTGCAGTCCTTTCTATAACGAAATCCCAAGTTTTTTATTGGCGCTGACAATGACCTGAGACCTGTTTCTAAAATACCTCGTTCCTTCAAAGCATCTTTCAAAACTGAAAGCGTTATATCAACTTGTTATGCATATAAGTCGTATATAACATTCCTCACATCCATTTTTTTACCTTCCTGTAAAGTTTCACTCTTCGTTTTCCTTGATCGTCTTTGCGTTTTCTTCATTGGTATACTTCTACTACTTTCATGCACCGGACACAAAGTACTATTTTTCTTTCTCGAGATTATGACTTACATGGTCCGATGACAATAATCTTTTAGGTGCATAAAGGAAAGTCTGCGACTCTATCCTTCCGTCGCATTTATTGGAAGAAAATTGGATTGCGATGTATCAACCAAACACGGAGTGATACCCAGAGGAACTACCTGTTTTATGCATATTTACGATGTTCATAGAAATCCAAAATATTGGACAGATCCAAACAAGTTTGATCCATCCAGGCATTTTCCGGAGAACTCTCGTGGTAGACATCCGTTCGCGTATATTCCGTTTAGTGCTGGTCCGAGAAATTGTATCGGTAAGTATAGTCTAAGGGACTAAAATCATCTGCACACGGATCGACTGGTTTGCAACCAAAGTTTTAAACCGGTTCCACTATAGTCACATGTACAGCCAGAATGAAACATTTATCCACACACTAGCGCAACTGATTTTGAATCAGTCGGTTTTCTCTTTCCATAGTTTGTAGTCGCGAAGCTAGTTTTGGCAATATGTCAAGTCGTTGAGAATAACACTTCGTACTTTAAATATCTTTTTCTACTGGAATTTTTAACACTGTCTACTAGCCCTAAAAATGTTACTTTAAGGCACTAGTGCTAGATTGAACAGAAACAGCAGCATGTCCAGTTGATGTTGAAGCATCATCGGCTGATGTTGTTTGTACTGTACGCAATTTTTGAGCAATAGAATTTTTATTTTCCAAGGAATCCACGATGTACCCTTCCGCAACGGTTGAGGATTTCCATCCCGCATGCCGCTTAATTTTCGTCAAATTTACTCCAGCATCGGCAAGTAGGTTCGCAGAGTGTTAAATTTGGAAGTTGCAGAAATCTTGCTATAGTAGCAGGAAATTTTCCGAACGTATTAATTCCGACCGGATTTCTGGTACATTTACCTTTTACATATTTTAAGAAGAGCCGCCGATGTACGACATCTGCTGGACGAAGATCAGTATATTTTCGATAAAATTCCAAATAACATCTTTAAACGATAGTGAAATTTCGTGGTACCTTGGTTTTGATATCTGATATTTTAATAACCAATGAAGTCTCCATATCTTCCACGTTGTCAAGAGTCAACTGACAAAGCTCCTTCCTGCGGCAGGCACCAAATACTCCCACAATCGTAGCTACTTTCATCAGAAGGTACTCATCATCTGGTGCGTCATTTACACGTTACATCATTGAATAATGGGACCAAAGAGAAGATGACTTCCATACCTTTGGCTTTTCCTCAAAATAGGCCAGGAATATGTTTTCGGAATACTTTCCAGACACGCCTTTGTTTTCACACCATTTTATAAATTTATTATGAGCAATCTCATATTGAATTCTTGATTTTCGTGGCAGTAAATCCAAGGTAGCTCTGTTAGCAGCTTCTTCTATGTCTTTAAGTGGATCGATTTATTGTATTTCTTGCATTTTTGGCAAATTACAACAGCCAGCGCCAGCGTTTTAATAAAACTGACAGGACCTTTGAAATTTTCAATTTTTCTGTAAACAAATCAGCTAACAATGATGGTTGCTAGGTTTTATTGACAAATGTGAACTAATTTAATATAAATATACGATGCTATTAGAAAGTACCTGGATGGAATTCTCCCAAAATTTATTAACACAAAAACAATAAACTCCCGTGATTCATAAACCGAGAAATCGCGATGGGCTCTCCAATCACTGAAGGGTAAACTAGATATTCCGTCGGCTTACTTATAATTAAAAATGCGCGTGATGAAGCCATTAACCGAGCGACCCAAAACCCAGCACTGCAGACCGATGTCCATCTCGAAACGCAATAGATACGGCTAAAAGATTACTTCGCCCGGCAAATCACAGGACAGAATTTAATGTTAGAAGCTCACAGCAGTCGGTGAAGCGGTGCTTTCATCGCTTCCATAGACCGCACACCTCTACCAACATAGTCACATTATCACCATCATAGGTGGGCCAACAATCGTCACTGGTTTTTGATATTTGATAGGTGACATTATTTTAAATGATAATGACTTTCCTTTGATGAGTAAGATCTGGTCAAACTTTATATTTTTACAGGCCAGCGTTTTGCTATGTTGGAAATGAAAACTGTACTGTGTGGATTGGTGCGAAAATTTGTTTTGGAGCCAGTTGATACGCCCAAATCTATAGTTCTAATTCAAGATTTAGTATTGAGACCGCAGAATGGGATCAAAGTAATATTTACTTTACGAAATTAATGAAATTAAATTTTTGATGAGAAAGTATTGTGTTTGTACCAATGAATTTTAAAAATAAATTTAAAAACGTGATTTCGTAGTTTTTATGTGTACTAGATGCAATGACGGTTGTTCAG
Organism: Polydrusus tereticollis; assembly: GCA_963920685.1. Classification (NCBI taxonomy): domain Eukaryota; kingdom Metazoa; phylum Arthropoda; class Insecta; order Coleoptera; family Curculionidae; genus Polydrusus; species Polydrusus tereticollis. Next base: position 28,217,744 of record OY987332.1, on the reverse strand, counting down.
GGTCGGCAGTGCCGACCCAGTGTCAAAGAGGCAGCAAGAAGTATATTTAATTCTATCAATTCTACATTAATTTGCATTGCAATGACCCCCAAACTACCAGCGAGTAACCACTCCACTTTTTAAATCGCTCTTGTAACCCCGCACCTTCTACTTACTAACTACAGCCGCCATAAAATAGACTATTTTACTTTTCAAGTAACCCAGGCTGAAGACTTGAAGATAGGCAACCAAACATGCAACATGTCTCAATATATAAACCCAGGCTTGGCAACGTCGAACCTGCCGCTAAATTTAAAGTGAGGTTACGGTTTTGCCTTATACTTTTATCGATAGGAATGATTTTGTATATCGTTCTGTTGTTTATAAAGTTTTTGAAATTATTTTTGAAACAAAAGAACTAATTTAGGATAAAATAAGTGAGAGTAAGTGTTCTCTATTGATAAGCAACACTTTCGGTTTAGTTTTTTTAAGATTCGAATCTAGGTAAGGGCTTTAGACTTTAAGTAAAACATCCTGTTTGGACATTCCAAAAAATTTAGGGTAACGAATGCATCGACATGAAAAACCAAGTTAAAACTAAGGTAAAAAGTGATCTTATATCCTATTTAAAATATCGAACGTCATTGGATGAACAAATTAAATTAGCCTCTCTAAATTTCCCCATAAAGAAGAAATTCAATGGGATCTCACGTTAGGTGACCGTGATGGCCATAAAATAGGCCCATCTCGACCCTTTCATCGATTACCAACTAATAAGTGCTAACAAACTAAATTGCTAAAATACCACAAATTTTTAAGAGCACGTTTTCTAATAAACCGTTTAAGTTTTGTTGCAAGAATTGCAAATACATGACACCATTTAATCTGCCTTTAATAGAAAATGGTTCAATGAGATGATTTCCAATTATCTCCGTCCACATGTTAAACATGAACCTTTGTTGATCCTTTGTCGGTATTACTGCATGAAGATTTTCTTCATTCCAGATATGCAAAGTATGGCAATTTATTATTCATTATTCATTTCAAATTTAGGGCAGCTGCTACACGCTAAAAATCAGTAAAGTAGATATAAAATATATATACCTTAACATACTTTCCAAATTTACTTCTCTAACTGCCGTCAAGGGTAACAATGATCCATAGTTGTTTATTTCGTCCTAAAAATAGCTTATTAGAGAAGCGATAAGCTCTTTGCACCGGCTATTTAAATGCTTCGGCATTTTTCACAAATAATAAACAATATAATCGACAGAGATATGAATGTGCACTCTTGTTTTTTTTAAAAAACAGTTTTTTAATGCTATTTATGATAAGATCTGGAGTTTAAGTTAAAAAATAGACGCACAGCAACACGGAAAAATTAAGGTTAGTTTTGCATGAAACGTCAAACCAAGCCAATGAACGAGCTGGCGCCACCGCACCGTCTACAGTTCTTTTGCCAACTGTCGGCCAATAAAATTCAAACAATTAATTTTTACAAGCTCAAAAATAATGAAAATATTCGCTATAAGTGGTGATTGCCCAAATTTAATTTCCTCGTATTTTCTTACGGATTTACAATAATTATCAGCTGACTGATGACGTGCATCGGTTTTTGATTTGCATTAGGTATATTAAGGCCACTTCTGGACAATAATTCCCCTCAAAGATGGATGGGTAGGTACATGCGGTCCTGTGAGATGGTCCGCACGATCTTTTTGATTTGGATTTTTTTGTGGGGTTTTATGCAAAATCAAGTATTTAGGAAACGGCGCATAAATCTCTGGCAGAACTTCGTGAGGCAATTGAGTTGTCCTTCCACACTCTTTATTCTATGGTTCTTTTTAATGCAATTGAAAGAATAACAAGAATGTGCCAATATTGCATTCAAAAAATGGTCGGCATTTGGACAACCACCTTTAAAAAACCCTGGGTCGTTGCTTCTACTTTCAGCATTTTTTTTATTATTGATACTTACTGTAGTTTTATGTATTTCAGTTTTATAATATTAGTGATATTGTCAACAAAAAGGGGGGCTTCACATTATAATTACATTTTTTACACCCCTAGACCACTGTGCGTTGAGGTCGCGGACCACTGTACCACCCAAGGTCAAGTTCAATTAAATAATAGTCAGTCAATATAAATACCTGAACATTGGGTGGACGATCAGGAGCGCTCATGTGTCTTATAGACTCCCAGGGGTGTTATTCCGCTCAGAGGAATTTGCGATAGCTTCGAAGCGATGTCGCTAGCGACTTTTGTCGTGAAGAATATTCCGTTCACCCATCGCGAAAGCCTTCGGTATAATTCGGCAAATTCAATAGTTTCTGTCAAAATCTGGAGTATTCTGATTTTGTAACTGGAAAACTTTTGTGTCAACGCCAACGTCAACCGTTAGTAACCTAAAAAGCACTAAAATTACGATTTTTTTTCCAATATTTTAGACTGTAATTTTTCGGTTATTTAAGCTAAAGTTTACCTGCCGAGTATCACGAAGCAATTTTGGAAATATCCACAAATTATCATCAATATGTGGCAATGAGGAATCAAAAAAAAATATGAGTACATTTAACTTACATGCTAAATTCTAATGCAAACAGCAATGACCCTAAATGAGGGCAGTTCTTTTTAAGTGGGGTACAAGCCTTGGTATCAAAATACGGTGAACCATCTCTCTGGTTAGTCGAAAAAAAAACACAAAATTGACTCTCCGGCATCGCAAAAGGATCACTATCTATCCTTTCTATACGTTTTTCTAAATTTAATTGCCGTATAGCGTCTCCCTTCCTCTCTTTCTGCGGCAACACAACATAATTAAATATTCGCATGGATAGCATCCCAACATCAATAATGATTAATAATAAAAAATAATAATACCATAAACATTAAACATAACCTCATTACAAATTAACCACTGTTGAGAAAGAGATATTTTTCGGCATTGCCCATCTTTGTTTTACACGTGTTGGCGACACCTCTTTACCATCAGAAACAAGGCGATCGATTCGAAGCGACATGTAGCTTTTAAGCGATCGCAAACTGGGAACGGAATGCATTTAGCGACACAGTCGTTTCGAAGTGACGGTATCGCTTGAACGGAATACCACCCCAGGTCGCTCTCCCGACCTTCCTTGATTACCCCCAGGAGCGCCCATACGTCTTATATACGCAAAGCAACTCTCCTGGGCTTTTTAACCGTCCACCTTCCCCGAAGACGTAGTCCGGGTAGCATATTTACCGACCCTATACTCGCTCAGCATTGAGATTTGCCTAAGATGTCGGATTCTACCGATCCTAAGGGAATTTAGCTTACTGCGCTGAATGCTTATAGGGTCGGTATTGGGGTCGGTAACAGGATCATATAGCATTGAATCCTTGATTTTAAATATATTACCTACATAAATTTAATAAAGCTAACTTTAATATACTCCATATACTCCATACTAAAAAAAAGATAAGATTAATACAAAATAGACAAGCCTAGCTATATAAATAAAATATACTAAGTATACATATGGTATTTTGAAATAGTTTTATTATTAATTAATATGCTCTGCCATGACCTTTTGCATTTGATAAGTAAGCTGCAATTGGTTTTTTGGCAATTCCCCCATTGCGAATTAGTTCCAATTTCGAAGGTCATCCTGCTTCAATATTTCGAGCCCTTGTCGCTTTCTCCTGGACATGGACGTAGGCTGTAGTGCAGTTGTTTTTTTAAGGCCCCCCTTGTAACTACATTAGCCAAAAATATATCTAACTGTGCTATAGTTTTTATAGCTTGTTAGTTTTCTTTAAAAGGGGAATCAGGGAATACAGTAAAACTTCTCATTTCGGCCACCCGTTAAAAACGGTCACCCCTCTGAACGGTCAGTTTTGGCTTCTTAAAATAAATCTTATAGCATTTTTAATAATAAAAGACCCCTCGAATACCGAAACACTTCTAAAACGGCCACGGTCACATGAATCCGTAACTTTTAAGAAAATTACCTTGAATTTTTACCCTTAATTGCGGTCGTCTCGACCCTTCTGGGAATGTTTGCACCCAGCCGGTACTTTATTACTGGTACTATTGGAAATACCGGAGAATGATAAAACCTAATTATGTAAATGGGTTTTTAAGTACGTACAAATATAATTTGTTAAATTTTAAGATGTTTTCATAAAAGGTAAAATTTTATTCAGTTGCATTTTAACAGCACAATAGTCGACCATATCTCTGAAACGTAAACGTTTATCTTTTAAACAAAAGTTCGAAATCATCGCGGATAGTGAAAAATATGGTATCAGTGCTCGAAAGATAGCGGAAAAGTTTGGTGTTGGAAGAACGCAAGTAAATGATATTCTAAAAAGTAAAATTGAACTGAAAAAACTTTATGAAGAAGGAGGAGTTAATGCAGATCAAAAACGGAAGTTTCCAAAAACAGACGGACTTGCGATTGACCAAATGGTTTATGAATGATTTTGCAAAGCAAGAAACAAAAACATTCCAATATCCGGACCACTACTAAAGGAAAAAGCTCTGGAAGTGTCAGAAAATTTGAAAAATTGTGATTTTAAGGCATCAAATGGCTGGTTAGATAGATTCTGCAAGACATGACATCAATTTTAAAACAATTTCTGGTGAGTCTGCTGATGTGGATGAAGTGAGTGTTCAAGATTGGTTCACTAAGTTAAAATTAATTATCAAGGATTATGATGATAAAGATATTTTTAATGCAGACGAAACAGGCCTTTATTATCTCGCAATGCCAAACAAAACTTTTGCCTTAAAGAGTGACAAATGTGCTGGAAGAAAATCAGCTAAGCAACGAGTGACAATTCTTTTTTGCAGTAGCATGGATGGTGAGAAGGAGACCCCATTAGTTATAGGAAAAAGCAAAAATCCGCGATGTTTCAAAGGAGCACATGTAGACAAATTACCATTAGAATTGGTCTCCAATAAAAAAGCTTGGATGACAACAGAGATAATGATTTCCTGGCTAAAAAATTTGACACCAAAATGAAAAAACGAAGAAGAAAAGTACTTTTATTTTTGGATAACGCAAGTTCTCACCCGAAAATACAACTAGAAAATGTTCGAATTGTTTTTCTGCCTCCAAACACTACATCTTACTGCCAGCCATTAGATCAAGGCATCATACAAAATTTTAAAATGATATACAGAAAATATTTGATAAAAAGACTTTTAACTTTTACTAACACCGCTACCCAGGATGCGTTTGAAAAAGCAGAAAAGACCATAAATTTGTCAAGTGCTATGGTATGGATTGTTGCAGCATGGAAAAATGTTTCATCTAAAACGATTAAAAAATGTTTCCAAAAAGCTGGATTTATAGAAACTCTCCAAGAGAATGAGATTTTTGAAGAAGAAGACGATATTCCACTAAGTCAGTTGTTTTCCGGTATCCCAGGAAATCCAAACCTGGAAAATTATCTTCAAATCGACTCAAACATTTTAACGGAAAATCCCAGTATGGAGATGCAGGAAATAATTCAGAAGTTTACCAGCCAATCTGAAACTACCGAAAATGAAGACTGTGAAAGTAAAGAAAACCAGGAGGTTTTTAGTTCGTCTTTAAAAAGCATGAGTGAAGTTTGTGAAAAAATAAGAGACGTACAAAATTTTTTATTAGGCAAAGAAAATGGCAATTTGGCATTGATATTTCAAATATCCTAATGAAATGTGAAAATGAAGCAGCAAAAATTAAAATTAAAAATATGAAACAGACTTCCATTGAATCTTTTTTTCATAAAGCATAATTTTTTTTCGTATGTAGTGCACATTTTTAAACATTATTATGTATACATATTATGTAAGAGTTATGAAATAAATAGTTATGCCTATATATTTACAGTTCATATTACATAATAACGTATGTGTTTGTAATTAGCCTTTTATTAATTAATGAAGTTGAATTTTATTCACATGACACATAATATGTTATATGTAGATATGTAATTTATTTTTTTCCTTCCTCTCAAAAACGGTCACCCCCTCAAACGGTCAATTTGTAATGAAATTTTTAGTGGCCGCTATTGAGAAGTTTTACTGTAATCTTTTTGTTCAGTTGCCTCCACTAAAACATCCAACGTCGTAGAAGTCGATCCATTTCCTGTGCATACTGTACGTCTTGGTTACTAAGGTCTTCTTCTAAAGTATTACTGTTATTATCTGCGCCTTCTGAAGCAAAATTTTCAGCAATGGGATAATTCGCACTAAGTAAGTGATTATTGCATAGGCAAGAAAAACGCTGCATTTTTTTCTGCTATTTCCCCTAAAGCAATTATGGCCAAGGCGATTTTATTATTCGTTCATAAACGAGGGGCAGAGGATATATGATCATATGCTTCCTGAACGGCACATAAATGCTTGCACCTTGTCCTGCAATACATTCACACATTCGCAAATCAGCTAGTACCTTATACGTTTTTTCCTCATCTTTTAACGACTTAACTTCAAAAATATTATTTTCAATTTGCTCCACTGTTAAGAGATTGGATATTCTAACAAATTACTTTTTGCAAAAGTGGAATAAGTCCTCTCAACAAAAATGCTATTACACCTGACTATCGCTCCTTCGAAATTGACTAAAGCCGTCCTTCATAATAACGGCGCAGAAAGTAACTTAGGAACCCCTCTAGTGGCAGAAACGCCATTGACTAATTATCTGTACTGCCTTCTACAAGTAAAAATGTAACGTCCCAAAAAAAGAAAGGAAACCCAGAGACTCGACTGCTAAATGTCTTACGTTATCTGATCCAGAACCGAATTTAATCGATCCGCAACCAAATTGTTCAAGAGCAATGTCATCTCAAGTCAAAAACACTAAATCTAAAGAAATTTCAAGAAGTCTACAAACGAATAAACGCAAAAAGAAGGTTGATGATTGGGAATGTGTTGTTTGTGGTAGGGATTACGAGGATGACGTTAAAGAAACAAATGGAGCTTCATGGGTTTAATGCTCATTTTGTTGCGTGCCTTATCATGTTAAATGTCAATTAAATTCTGGTGATGAGGATACCTTTATGTGTGACGATTGCGATGGATAATCATCGGATTCGGATTAATATGTGGCCTGCCATCAAATTACCTATCCCCTGTCGCCAAATTACCATACTTGTAACCAAATTACATATATCATCAGTCATATTTAAAAATACATTTTTTTTACCTTGTTTTCAAGTTTTTTATTACTTTGTGCTACTCAGGTATCGAGTAACATACACAGCTGTTTGTTGAAAAATGCTCATTTGTAATTTCTTTTTAATTAAAAAATAATTAAATTAAAACTAAAAATATCTCCAATATACCTTGCGTTACCCTACAGGATGTTTCATAATTAAGTTCTGATCCATTAGGGTCTTAATCCTTGAATTATTTAAGAAAGAAAAGCTTATACGTATATATATATTATACCGCTTTATTGTTGAGTTACAGGTAGTAACAATTTTTAAGCGGAAAAAAAATTATGTATAATATTTGCAGAATTATACCGTTGACTCTTACTGCCATAAATAATCTACCTGATTAAAACCTATTGTATACGCCTCGACCTCTTCAAAGCTGAAAAAATGGGATCAGGGTCGGCTTGAAAATGTACCTACACCACATGATTTATTTTTATAATTTAAAATAAATAGACAGGTATTTTTAGTTATAGGTACCTATAATAAATGTAAAATAATGATAACAATTAATGATAATTGAAAATAATATGATTTCAAAGTATAACTATTAGGATAACAAGTACAATAAAAATTAATTAAATTCTTAAAAACTATTGACAATTTATTCAAAATTTAACTCTGTATCACTATCACTATCTTCATCTAAGCCTAAACTTATAATTAAGGGTTGAACATTTGTAATCATACAATTGTAAGAATTTTCCACCTTAAGTACATGCTGTACACAGTTTTTCCAGCTGTCTGCAGAAATTTTTCTTACTTCGTTTAATTAATTCTACTACAGATGCATTTATTGTAGGAGAAATATTATTTCTCCTAATATTGGATTTTAATTGGTGCCATATTAGCTCAATAGGATTGAATATACAATAGTATGGAGGAAGACGCAACACTGTATACTGTATATCCATTTTCTGCTGCAAGTTTGCCACACTCGTATTCCTTATTTATTTTAAAAGCTTTTAATACTTCTAGCAGTTCTCGTTTTTTGTAAATTTCTTCAAAATATAAATCATTTTCAATCATAAAATTTTGAATTTCTGCTTTTGTATTATTAGAATTGGGAATGATTTTTGCTTGCCGACTATGATAACTAGCATTGTCCATTACAATGACGCTATTTTCAGGTATATTTTTAAGGAGTGTTTAAACCAATCTTCAAAAAGTTGTGCGTCGGTATCTTGATGGTAATCTAAAGAAGAATCTGCTATGTTTTTAGCTGAAAGCAACAGACAATTTGGAACAAACCCGTTCTTTGAACCAGCATGTAATATTGTGATTATTTTGCCTTTATTTGATGGTGCCTTGGTTTGACAATTTTTGGGAGAATCATCCCAACCTTTTCTTGGAGTGTCATGGGTATCGAACCATGTTTCATCAAGGTAAATAATTGGACGATTTTTTTCTCTAAATTGTTTAACAGCTGTTAAATATTTAAGTCTCTATTCCCGTAAACGTTGAGATTCCATTAATGTTTGTCTTTTATTAATGCTTCGGTATTTAAAACCCATTTTATGCAATATTTTCCTAAGACTTGGAAGGCTACAAGAGAAATTTGTTTCGTCTTTAATCAGCCGCTCTTTGAGGGAAATCAAAGTGGGTACAGTTTGTGCCTCATATATTTGGTAAATCTTTCTTCTTAATAAATCCATGTCATTTTCGTCAATGCTTCTAAATGTGCCAAAATCACTCCGATTTTTTCTAGGATTAACAGGTTTAAGTACTATGTCTCTTACCGAAAATAAAGGAGTTTTTGTCAAAGTAGACGTCTCTGCTAAAGCATCCATCGAATTAAAATTTCTACTCAACAAAGATTGATACACATTTTTAATTATTAGTTTGGCATCGGTAGATAAATGCTTTCTTTTAAAAATGACACTGGAAGATGCCCCCCTATCAGCACAATTCCAAGGACGCCACATTCTACCACTAATAAGCCCAAATAAAAATTACTCGCCGGAAAACCACTAAAGACTAAAATTATTAAAAATCAGTTTTTATTTATATATGCATCAGGCATAGGTATAAATTGAATTTGTACCTGGTCCGGCTCTACTCGAAAAGGTCTTAAAATCTGGGATTTCCTTATTTATTTTATGGTCAAAGGGATAATGAGGGTTTTATTGTAGTCTAAAGATCAACGATATAATTTTACAAATACTATACGCCACTGCCCTTTTTTTATTTGATAGCATAGAGAGAGAGTTCAATGTCTAATGCAAAGTGCATTTTGATAATTTTTTAATTTCGGCCTGATATGCAGCTAATAGATATCATTTATTTTTTTAATCTGACGCGCTATCGAAATATGTAATAAAATTATTTTGTAGTTATCAATGTGCATTTTGATAATTTTTTAATTTCGGTTTGATATGCAGCAAATAGATATCATTAATTTTTTTAATCTAACGAAATATGTAATAAAATTATTTTGTAGTTATCAATGTCCCTATAATATGGATAAAAATTTCCTCTTCATATTGTAAATTTAACTTTATACCATGATATCAATAATTTGCTACATAGAGTTTCTAAGAAAAGAATCTCGTAAACCATCGGACATATAAAGATGATTAAATTAGAGAAAAGTTACGCGTTAAATGAGCTACGAAACGTCACATTTTGAAATGTCAAAAATTCCGATTATTTCCGAAGATATTCGGAAAATCCCGATTTTTTGTGACATAGTTCTTATTGTTTTCTGATTCTATTTGAAGAGATGACATACTATATTAAAATAATTTTATATTCTCATTGTTACTTTTTATTCTCTACAACACGGTTGAATTGAATTTTCAAATCGACAATCATCAAATTTATTTTTTTAATAGCACAAAAATTTTATTCTTATGCTTTATAACCTACACTTTCTATTCCTAGTCCAACAAAATATCACACTTATTTTATGTTACAGGTTTCGGACTAATAAATGTATCATTAATGCAAATGAGCAACTTATTTATATAACTTCTTTGTTTTCATTAATGTAGTCTGAACTTATAGTAAAGGAGAACATTAATATTTCAAGATATTGTCAATTAATAGCATTTTTAAAAGTTAAATCAAAGAGATATCTTCCTAAAAAGTCAAAAGTTTTGGAAGGTGAACAAGTTTTAAATTTTATTAAAAATGCGCCGCAGGATACCTTCCTGCTACATAAAGTGGTACTCGTAATGGGAGTTTTTGGCGGCCTAAGATGGGATGAGATGGTAAAAATCTACCATTGATGATATTGAGGATAAGGGGCCTGTTATGCTTGTCAAGGAATCAGAAATTAATACTGCTACGCCAAAAAGTTTAACTATAATCGAAGGAGACCAAACAGTTGCCTTAAAATTGGTTAGACAGTACCTTGCATTAAGGCCAAAAGGAATAATTAAGGAACGCAGATTTTTTCTTACTTACCGAAATGGTAAATGCATAGCTATGCCTGTGGGTAAAAATACACTAGGACGTGTTCCTTCAATCATAGCAAAATTTCTTAATTTAGAAAACGCCAAGGAATATACAGGACATTGCCTACGTCGGACCTCGTCCACACTTCTTATCGAGGGTGGTGCTTCCCTTGCAACCCTTAAGCTACACGGAAAGTGGAAGAGTACTAGCGTAGCGGAGGGTTATATAGAGGACAGCATCACGTCGAAAAACCGAGTAGCAAAAATGATAGCTAGCACTGTTACCGAAAAAGAAAATATGTAAATTAATGTTGAAATGGAGCAGGAATCCGTATGAACATCGAGAAACTCAGCAATCGAGTCGCAAAATTTCATAGTTGGTCCAGCTTCTTTCTCAGGAAAATTCAAAAATTGTATATTTAGCATAAGAAGAACAGAATACTAATATGTAAAGAAATTGTTAAAAACAAATACAAATTTTGTTCAATATTTTCTTTAGTAATAATTACCGGGTATTACGAAATTATGAACTTTATCGCCCGCTATTATTTCCTATTTGATGTTTATAGCAACCATCCCTAAGATATTATAAGTAAGTAATTTGATAGATGAAAAATAAATGAATATATGGAACGTCTATGGAATTTAATTTTAAAACTAAATCAAATAGGAGTTTAAAAATAGATAAAGCTTATTAAATTATCTTAAGTTCATTGCGGCATTACGTTCACGATGCTGTTAATAGTATGTGGTTTAATTGTGGTTCTTTTGGCATTAACTACTTATCAAAACTTTGCTCAAATTAAGGAGTATATTAGATGGAGGATTTTGATTAGTAGACTACCAATCGCGGAAGATTACATTTTTTTCATTGGGCATTTACATAGAGTATTTGGAATGTCAAATGGTAAGTCTCAAGAGCAATTCAGGTCTATTAGGCAGCAGGTAGTTTAAGTTAAATGAGGTATAACCCTTCTTATATGTACAGGGTGTCTCTAAGAAGTAGGTACAGGGTATTTTTTTGTATATTTGAACCCTACCTAGACGTTTTATTTTTAGAACGAGAGAACAGCTTTAAATGCAAAAAGTTAGAGGATTTTTCATGTTTTATCTTTAACGGTTATTACAGAAACAAAAGCGCTTCGTAATGTTGAGAAAAAATGCACATTGTGTTTCTTTAAATGAAACACCCTGTATATTGTTTGCTAAAATGAAAGATCTTTGTATCATAATTTCAAAAATATATAATATATTGATATTTTGAGAAGCCGTTTTTGATATTTTTGGCTATAAAACACTTTATTATTGTTATTATTATAACGGGCGTAGGAAATTTCGGCCCCGGCCAGGTAGCAGCCCGATTTTGACAGGAACTTTCGGCCCCGGGATGGAAGGGTCATGTTTTTATTACAGGCATTTTCGGCCCCAATGGTCTAACGTTATAACATTTTAATTTTTTTATGATCTTTTGTGTTTTGAATCATTTATAAAATGAAAATGCAACTAACCTGAACTAACTCAATTTTTGACCTGCAACTCGGCTAATGCGGTTTTATAGACTTATATTGGTTAAACAGCGCTAACACGGCATCTAATCCACCTTTTTGGTTCCAATTCGCCTTTTTCAAGTTCACCGGGGAATATTATTATTAATTGTTTGCCCCTTTTATAGACTTATATTGGTTAAACAGCGCTAACCCTGCATCTAATCCACCTTTTTGGTCCAATTCGCCTTTTTTAAGTTCACCGGCCAATTATTTACCTGCAATGTTTGGGGCCGAAATTTCTTGCAAGATTACTTGACCTAAAATTTTTAGCAGGTACCTTACCCAGTATGGGGCCGAAAGTTCCGCCGCCCAATATAACATAACTACTAAAACTAATTTACATATTTTCTATGTATCCTACGTGGTTATTTACACAACTAAACATATTTTTTCTAAGATTAATATTGACAGATTTTAAAATGAAATCTGGATGATCTGTGTTAAGTAAAAAAAAATCATGTTTGAGCCCTCGTCTTAAAACTTCTATATTTTCAGGCCTATTATAGTAAATCTTGTTTTCTGATAGCCTCATAAAAAAAGGTCTAATGGGCTTAGATGGGGATTATTCGCCGGCCATCTAAGCGTGCCAAACCTTTCTATTCAGAAATTATAACGATTCTGTAAACATTTCGTAATAAGCATAGAATTGTGTGGTGGTGTGACATCTTGTTGCCAAATAAGATTATTATAATGGCATAATGGAATATTCTCTAAATAAGTTATTTTGAATTAAATTTAAGTATCTCTCACCATTCAAATAATGGGATCAATAATCTTATCACGAAACATGCCGCACCAAATATGGATTGATCTGCGTCCCTGTATTTTTACTACCTGGATTTTGCAGGGATTTTCCATTGCCCAATAATGTTTGTTTTTTCTGTTGAACATACCCGAGGTGGTAAAAGTCGCTTCATCTATGATAATGATCTTATTTAAAAAGTCTGCATCTACTCTTAAAAATGCCCGATTACTTCTTGGCAATAATGCAACCGCTGCCTCATGTTTTCCTTAGTTAAATTCTGTACCGGCAAGAATTTCTAAGCATGATCTATAATATTTTAGAGTCGTGTATATTTTTTAGCAAGATTTGTTGAAAAATAATGCTGCATCACGTATAGATCTTTCGGGATTTTCTAATAATTAAAATTGATTGAAAAACTATAATCTGGAATCGTTCTCTTTACTCGTTTTATACTTTTGGTTTCATTAAATTTTTTAAGAATATATCTGACTGTATTGGCTGACGGTATGCGTCGTCCAGGATATACCTGATGACATTCGTTCTGAACCCTGGATATAATATGCTATTGTTATTGAAATAGAAAAGTCGAAATATTTCATATTTTTCTTCTTCGGAATATCTCATAAGTATTCCAAAATGCGTCCAAATAGTCTTGTAATTAAAATTAGTAAATTGAAAGCGGCGATTGAACTATTTGAAACGTCGCAATGCGAATTAAAGCATTTTTGTTCTCCAGACCGCCTTGATTTTTAAACTTTGAATGTATAGATGTTTTATTGTCAAATATATCAAAAACGGCTTCTCAAAATATCAACATATTATAATATTATTTTGAAATCCGGACACAAAGTTCTTTTATTTTGGCGAACAATATACAGGGTGTTCTATTTTAAAAAACACAATACGTCTTCACCAGCCTTCGGCTCGTTTTGTTAAACATCGCGCAAGTGCGGGAAAGACACCTACCGTAAGTGTATTGTACGATATTTTATCTACAAGCATGTTTTAGGGCACCAATATTAAAAACTCTAAAAGAGCACTGTTTTAATTTACCCCGTAGGTGCCTCGTAAGCCGTTATCAACAATGCATTAACATCAGGTTGATAGGGAAATAAATTATAGAAATTTAATAGTTGGCTTTTATATGACAGATGTAAAACTTGACAACGGAATAAACGATAATTATTTTCTGTCCCGGATACAAAGACACATGTAGATCGACAGTTCGTGGTTTATGTGGAAGGATTTTCATCAGAAACTAATAATATTTCAATTTTCAAGAAGTATAGAGCCCTTAGACCCGATCATACTGCTCATACACGGTTATTTATTGCATACAAAAAAGGAAGATGCACTATCCAACCACTGGGTATAAATACTTTTGGAAAAATACCTTCTCGAATTGCATCATATTTAAGCTGGATTTATACTCGAAGCCGGCGTCGGCGCTCGCGCTGGCGTGGGCGCTGGGAGTTAAACAAGTGAATCGTAATAGAGTGATTTATAAACTTCGTCGGCGTTCGCGCTGGCGCCGGCTGGCGTTCAACATAAACCATCTTTAAGCTGGATTTATAAACTCGAAAAGTTGGTGAGGTTGAAGTTATGGTCAAGTTGTGAGGTTAGATATTCCGAATTCCGAGCATAAAAATTGATTATCCCGAACTACCCGGGAAGTTTTCGAACCTTACATGAGCTTTACATGAACAACATGAACGAGTGTATAAATAGAACTGAGTGTTCCCTTTAGTTTAAATTGAACTCCTATTTCCAACACCAACTGAACCTCAACCTCGCCAACTTTTCGAGTTTATAAATCCACCTTTATCTTTCCAGCGCCGGCGTTCATAGAAAATCCGTAGAGCCGCGTCATAACCAATGGGATTTTAGCATTTCTGTCAAATCATCGTTGGCATCTGCCAAACTGTCAACGGCCAATCGTCATTTTAATTTTACTACCCCTAAGACACCAAGTAACTCCTTCTGCCTTGCTAAATCCATTTATTTAACTCTTTCTTTTTGTTCTAATAACTGGATAGAGAAAACACCACCAAGAGTACAAACTAAAAAATGTCAGAACTGTCACATTGTTTTTGTTTGTCAACACTGCGAACGCGAACGCCAAGTTTATAAATGCCCACTATGCATGTTTAAGACGAGCGCTGGCGCCGACGCCAGCGACGACGCCGGCGAGAGTTTATAAATCCAGCTTTAAAGTTGTCCAGTAGGGTGGGCCGAATTTTTTTTTTCTCGAATGTGATATGTCCTGGGTAACCAAAAGTTGTGAACTTGATATAGTATTTATGATACAAAATTTGGGCTTTCTGGGATAACATCTTCAGGTGCCTACTTGAGGTCAAATTTGGGAAAATTATGAAAATATTCATAAACTTTAAATGAGTGATTTATCTTGACTTTCTCCTCTATATAGCTGTGTTGATAAAAAAATTGCCACTAATAAACTCATAAATTCATCGAAACATATTCATCTCAGCTCAACCGTGCAAATGCGCAAGTAGTGTCGCGCAGCTATATCAATATCACGTACGCCGCCGCAAGTCTGCCTTTCCTGTACCGACAAGATTAGTTGTCTCGACGCATTCGAAGAGTCAACGTCTTATTAACTTATATTTACTCTTTTTAGTGAACGCGTAAGTGTTTATTTGTGTGAAAATGCCGAATACACGTAAAGACATTGAATGCGAGGTGTTTGGAGCACCAACAGAACTTAAGTGCAACATACTTCCGACTTATAGTGATGTTATGAGAGCATATTTATGGCACAGGCAATTAATAAAAGACCAGAACAATGGCAAAGACCCTAGTGTAAGTGATGTTTCTAAAAAAGTTATATCTGTATTGAAAACCATTTGGCAAAATGCTTCTTTACAAGTGGTGAGTGAACAAGAGATTTATCGATTGATTAAAGACTATGTTGTGAAGTTTCGGAGGTTAAAAAAAAACGTTGGGTCCGTACATAATAAAAAGTGTTTAGAGAAGCTAGAAAAATTCAGACAATCAAGTGAGAAACTTTTTGATATATCAACGTGCAAGTGCAAAGATTTTGACTCATGCAAATGCAAAATTAAAGTGCTTAAAACAGAACAAGAATTTTTACGAGACCAAAGAACAGAAAGAAGAATGTTTATTGGAAATATTGATATTAAATTGACAAAGGTTTTAGAAAAACGTATGCAAAGAAAATTCAAAGCAAAAAAACAACTAGAGGACCAAAGCCGCCTAGAGCAATTGAAAAATGTAGGAAAAGTGAATGTTCTAGAAACAACTTCCTCCCCACTGGAAGAAAGTGTGTTTCTGGGTGAAAGTTCTACAACAAGCGAGTTTAAACTTCAATTAGATAGTCCATCAACTTCAAAAGCAAGAACAGACCTTCAAGGGGTGGATTTCAGAAATTTAGCAGAGGCTTGCGATCGAACGTGAGTTTCGGATAGATGTGCTTCTTTTTTAGCGAATGCTGTTCTGCAAGATCTTGGCGTTGTCAGTAGAAACGACCCTTCAAAATTATTAAACCGTAGTAAATTGCGGAGAGAACGAAAGAGACGAAGAACGGAACTAAAAAAGGAATCAACAGGAAATTTGAAAATTACAGGGATCTATTTTGACGATAGAAAGGACAGAACACTACTGACGGAGAAAAAAGGAAGCACTTATCATAAGAAATACGTTTTGGAGGAACATAATAATATTGTTCTAATTGCAGAACCTGGGTTTGTTTATCTCGGACATGTAACTCCTACTTCAGGAAATGCTAAAGACATCAAATCAAGTATTTTCGATTTTCTAAGCAGTAACTTGGGACCTGTTGAAGAACTTGCTGCTGTTGGCTGTGACGGAACTGTTGTAAATACAGGTTTCAAGAATGGAGTTGTTAAGCAATTAGAAGTAGCAATTGGACACTCCTTACAATGGTTGATTTGCCTACTGCACGCCAATGAACTTCCACTTTGCCATTTGATTGAGAAAATGGATGGTGAAACCAACGACCCAAGAGGATTCTCAGGAACGATTGGAAAGCTTCTTCCAACATGTCAGAACCTTCCAATAGTTAAATTCGAAAAAATTGATGGGGAAATACCAGAATTCGACCTAAATGACACCAGTACCGATCAAGTTTATTTGTATCAAATGTGTTCGGCAATCGCAAGAGGTGATTTCCCCTCAAATTTGTCAAATCGTGATCCTGGAAAAATGTCACACTCAAGATGGCTGACAACGGCAAATAGGATTTTAAAACTTTATGTAGCTTCAGAAAAACCTTCGAACGAATTGAAAACAATAACCGAATTTATATTAAAAGTTTATGCTCCTGTTTGGTTCGATATTAAAATCAGATCATCGTGTACTGAAGGCTCCAGACATTTGTTCTCAATTGATCAGTTGATTTAAATCTGATAACAAGATCGAGATATTATGCCAAGTACAGTTAAAGATGTGATTGATCCGGTCATACAGAGGAATGCATTTTTCGCTCATCAAGAAAATATTCTATTGGCAATGCTTAGAGATGTTCGAAAGCCTATTAAAGAACTTGCGCTAAGAAGAATTCTGAAATGTAGAGTAATGAGTCTTCAGAATAGCAAAATCAGAGAGTTCAAAGTCCCAAAACTGAATTTTGACGCTCAAGACTACACTGAATTGATAAACTGGCAGTCAGTTAGCGTAACTGAACCACCACTCACAAGAACAATTTCAGATACTGCATTGCAAGAGATGATTCCAACAGTTCCTGACGACATCGAAATTTTGAAATACCCTTGTCACACACAATCTGTTGAAAGATGTATTAGGACAGTCACTGAGGCCTCTGTTTTAGTAAGCGGAACAGAATCAAGAGATGGCTTAATTCGAACTCGGATTGCCTCCAGAAAAAAAATTCCGTAAACTGAGACAAAACAGCAATTTTTAAAGGCTTTAGATCAACAAATTGATAATTTTCATTAATAAGACGAAGGTCGGGAGGGAGGCGGGGAAGAACTCGACATGCAGCCACCTCCACGTGGTGAGTTCTGGGTTATTTCATTCAATTTTTATTGATTGAAATAAGCGAAGGGCTGCATATTTCAGTAGTACGCTTTGTGGAAAATTCGAAGCGAACTAGGCACCTGAAGATGGCGCTTGTCAGAGCCGAAACTTTGCATGAATGATCAACAATAGTAGTGACAACTTTCTAGCACCCAGGGTAATTGAGATCTCACACTTTATTTTTTTCCTTATATAGATCGACCCACCCTATTGTCCAGTCCCAAAGAATATACGGGACATTGTTATCGAAGGACGTCAGCTACAATATTAGTAGATGCTGGCGGGGATATCATGAGTTTAAAAAGACATGGTGGATGGAAGTCCTCTAGTGGTGCGGAGGGCTATATTGAAAATTCGGTGCAAAATAAAATAGGAATTGCAAAGCAAATAAATGGTGTAGAAGAATATGCAGAAATAACCTCATGTTTTAGTAAATCTGTAAATTTTAATTATTGTGTCTCATCAGATAGTAAAACACTTCCTTCATCGATATCGTTTGGAAATGTTACAAATTCTACAATTAATATTAATATTTCTTAATTTATAAGTTTGGATTAGTTTAGAAATTTAAATATGTAAGTATTTGTTATACATATAATGTTTAATAGAGTTTCTTTTAAAAATAAAAAATACACTTGAATAATATAAAAACTTGTTTTTATAGTATGTAATTACTTACAGCACTAGTGCGGTAAAGTGATACTTACCGCACTCAAATCAGTGCGGTAAGTAGTTACTTACCGCACGCTTGTAGATAAAGATAATACATGAAGAATCCTCTAAAATTTGCATTCCCCACCCGAGGGTAAAGTAGAATTATTATTTTTTTTGTAATTTTATTAATTATCGATATGTCGAAATAATATACGAACACACCAAAATAGACACTATAATACGCTCACACTAATTACCCGAATTTAACGACAATAAATATTTATTTTTTAAATGAATTATAATGACATTATACAAAACAAAAAATTAACATGGTTTATGTTTTACTTATTTAAATTAATTATTATATTGGCATTATTGTAGGCAGCCACTGTTATGTTCAAACCTTGCTGAATTTCTTTTTTGTAAGGTTTAATTCATGATTATTTGAAGTTAAAGCAGTGTTAATAACATTTGAATTTGGTACTTGACACTACATACGTTTTCAAAAAATGATATATTGTTTAGTCACATGGTAACCATATTTAAAAAATGATATTTGCCATCTTGTTGTGTATTATTATTTTACCACCGGCAGTTACTTGAAATTCTAATGTCTGGCTAATTTTTAAATAAAAAAGTCAAAATGACATTTTTGACTTTTAACCCATTACCTGCAGAGATAACAAAACTTTCTAATTTTCAAAAAGTATTCATTAAAGTACAGTTGAGTTCAGAAAGAAGTAGGACATCGATTGTGTGTTGTAAACCTACCCATAATCCCCGAAAGTTCATAAAAAAGTAGGACAAGCTATTGACTGTGTTCAAATTATAACAGACTAAACTTTTTATTTATTGGGCTAGAGTTAAATGTGTCATATTTATAATTTTTATTCCATTTTTTCTTCGTTTCATTAAAAAATAACAAGTTAACTTAATTCCAACATTTTATTGTACACAATAATTAATTAAAAAAGACAATTACAACTATTTAATATTTAGTAATCGCTCCATTTTTTTGTAAAAGCTCATTCAGTCTATTGGGTATCGATAAGTATAGACCTCTCACAAAATCAAGATCATCACGTAACTCGTTCCACGTTTCTTCAATAAATGAAACAAGTTCATTTCTGTTAGCTGGTCTGAAATTTGCTTTATATATTTTTCGTGTCATTAGACCCCACACGTTTTCTATTATATTAATATCGGGACTTTTTGAAGGCCACGGCAAAGTTTCCACGTTATTTCTCTGGAACCAATCTTTGACCATACCCGCGCTGTGAACCGGGCAGTTGTCGTGTTGAAAAATAAAGCTCTGGTTAGGGAAATGTTGCGATACACTAGGCATCATAATATATTCCAAAATGTTCTTATAAGTGACTGCATTAAACCTTTCATTTACAATCCAACACACTCCAAGTCCATGATAACTCACCCATGCCCATACATTTACCGAAAATCTCCCTGATCTTTCGGAATTACTGATAAAATTTTCAGTATATCTTGTATTGCGAGGTCTGTATACCCTTATATGTCTGTTGACCGTAGACTGAAAAACTTTTTCGTCAGTAAAGACTACTCTATTCCAGTCTGGCCGCAATATATTATTTAAGGCAAAAATAATTCGTGCCTGTTTGTGTTCTTCCCCTAATTTAATTTTTTTGGCGGCAACATAATTTTTTAAATGGGATTCTTTTACCCTACGACAACCTGTCGGTCTCGAACCAGGAAAATTAGTTTGCTGAATAGCAGCTCGCATTATTTGAAAGGGATTTTCCTCCAAGTATTGCACAAGACCATTGTCTTGTTCTTGCGTTGTATTTCTTGGTCTTCCAGGAGGCTTTTTCTTATCCAAAGTTCCATCCGCTTCCCATCTGTACTTAATATTTTCTACCGTTTTTTTTGCTAC
The DNA here is from genome assembly GCA_963920685.1 of Polydrusus tereticollis. Classification (NCBI taxonomy): domain Eukaryota; kingdom Metazoa; phylum Arthropoda; class Insecta; order Coleoptera; family Curculionidae; genus Polydrusus; species Polydrusus tereticollis. Next base: position 28,197,287 of record OY987332.1, on the reverse strand, counting down.
GTGCATTATAGCGGCAACGTCTCGTATAGGTATTCCGTCATTTAAAAACGCAATTATTTGAGTCCTTTGAACATTGTCAAGCCTAGGCATTATGCTTTGAATCAAAAACTACTTGTAAAAAATATATTTTTTTAAATAATTTAAAAAGGATGTCAGTGTCATGTCAAACTTTTGATGTTTTTTAAAAGACTGGTTTACATAGGATAAGAATCCGTGTCCTACTTCTTTCTGAACTCAACATACATCATCATTGAAAATACAGTAACTTAGACTAATTACGCACAAATAAAAAAATAAATATAATGTTTTTGAAAAAACACGTGGGTGCGTATACGCACCTTTGGCCAAAGAAGCATATAAAAATGATGCGTATATAATTTTTTCTACAAACGTGTTAAAAATGGAACTTTTAGCACTGTATACTAGCCTTAAAAATGTTACTTTAAGGCACTAGTGCCTTAAAATACCTACTTTAAGGAACTAGTGTTAAAAGTAAAATGTCAATTTTTTCAAAAAAACGTCAAAAAACATTTTTATCTTATTTATTTACACTTATATTAATAGTACAATTTGAAAAATGAATTCCTTCCTCAGTTTTGCTGTTTTTCGCGGTTGAGGAGGTTTGAACAGAAACAGCAGTACGTCCAGTTGATGTTAAAGCATCATCGGCTGATGTCGTTTGTACTGCAAGAAATTTTCGAGCAATAGAATTTTTATTTTCCAAGGAATCCACGATGTACCCTTCCGCAACGGTTGAGAATTTCCATCCCCCATGCCGCTTAATTGTCGTTAAATTTGCTCCAGCATCGGCAAGTAAACTCGCAAAGGAACGGCGAAAGTAATGCCCCGTATAGAGTGTAGAATTTGGCAGTTGTAGAAATCTTGCTATATGGCAGCAGGAAATTTTTCAAACGTATTAATTCCGACTGAATTTCTGGTACATTCACCTTCTACATATTTTAAGAAGAGCCGCCGATGTACGACATCTGCTGGACGAAGATCAGTATATTTTCGATAAAAATCCAAATAAAATTTTTCAACGATAGTGAAATTTCGTGGTATCTTGGTTTTAGTATTTGATATTATAATAACTAATAAAGTCTCCATATCTTTCACGTTGTCAAGAGTCAACTGACAAAGCTCCTCCCTGCGGCAGGCACCAAATACTCCTACAATCGTAGCTACTTTCATCAGAAGGTACTCATCATCCGGAGCGCATTTCAGAAACTGTTCAATTTGGTCTCTAGTAAAAATTTTTATTTTTTGGCCTGGTAACCCTCTCCTTGATGCTTCAAGTAGGCAATCAATTTAAAATGTTTGCTGATATCTATGTCGTCATTTAGACGTAGCATAGCTTTGATCTTTGAATAATGGGACCAAAGAGACGATGACTTCCATACCTATGCCTTTTCCTCAAAATAGGCCAGGAATATGTTTTCGGAATACTTTCCAGAAACGCCTATGTTTTCACACCATTTTATAAATTTATTATGAGCAATCTCATATTGAATTCTTGAGTTTCGTGGCAGTAAATCCAAGGTAGCTCTGTTAGCAACTTCTTCTATGTCTTTAAGTGGATCGATTTCTCGTATTTCTTGCATTTTTGGCAAATCACAACACACAAACTGACAGGACCTTTCAAATTTTCAATTTTTCTGTAAACAAATCAGCCAACAATGATGGTTGCTAGGTTTTATTGACAAATGGGAACTATTTTAATATAAAGATACGATGCTAGTAGAAACTACCTGGATGTATGAGATTCTAAACATTTAATTTTCAATTATTGTATGCTTTTTATTGCCGTTTGTAGAAAAAATATTGTATAATATTTGTGTTAAAAGTACTTTTAAGGCACTCTTGTAGTTTACAGAACTCGCTTCGCTCGCTCAGCAAATTTCCACATGCGTGCCTTTGAAATGTACTTTTAACACTTATATCATAAATAAGTTATGTAATATTTTGGATGCTTGCACCATCGAAATATCATAATTTATATCTAATGTACGCGCAAACTGCGCAGACGCAAAGCTTCCGCAAAATGCCGCATACCGGGGACATTTCTGTAACATGGTGTTGGCAATATATTTGCTATAAATATATGTATTGGGGACCTGCAGTTACGTAAAAAAGTTGACATTCTTGATCGACTTTAGCAAAAAGTAATTGCTTAAATAAATATTTGTTTACTCTTGTATAAGACCCATATTACTATGTCTGCCAATATCTGACTAGGTTAAACCAATATGCTTATTTCCTTGTCTTAAATTAAAGAATAGTACATTATTTAACGAGCGTATAATGAAGGCTATATTACACGAGATTTTAAAACACGAGCCGAAGGCGAGTGTTTTAAGGATTCGAGTGTAATATAGCCATTATACGCGAGTCAAATACTATACTTTATCTACGACTATTCAGTATTCAAGAAGTTAGAAAATGGATTCAGAGCAACACATTTTATTACAATAGGATTATTATTAATGGTATTTCTTAACTAAAAAATACAATTCAACGATGTTAACCATAATTAAACAAAATACAATTACTTATTTCTAATTTTTCATGAAATTTATTGTAAAATTAGAGCAATTATGAAAATGAATGGGAGCAGGAATATTACTTATATTCATATCGTTCTTATTAGTAATGGAAAAAGTTTCGGAGCTAACATTATTTACAGTGGTAGATGTAGATGGACATAATTTTGAGTTTATTTGTTTTAAAATTTTATTAGCAGCGTCTATTTTAGTTTTTTTTGATTCAGCAATATAACCTTCAGCTACGCAGGCCAATTTCCAACCTCCATGACGTTTTAGGGCTGTCATAGTTGCTCCTCCGTCAGCATATAATGTAGCTGAAGATCGGCGAAGACAATGGCCGGTATATTTTTCTGGGTTTATTAGTTGCAAGTATTCCGCTATCGTCTTACCCATCTGTCCAAATTTATTTATGCCAATTATTTGCTTTGCGCATTTGCCGTTTTGATAGTTTAAAAAGAAAGAATTTGGCACGTTTGATGGTCTAAGATCCGCATATTTTCTGACAATATTATAATAGTCTCCGGTAATCGTAAAATTCCTGGGAATTTTTGTTTTCGTCGTTGGAACAAGAACTTGCACACAGCCGTCATAATATTGTATGTGTTCTACCTTCATGTTATACAGCTCGTTGAAACGGCAAGCTCCCATTACCCCCATTATCAATGCAACCTATAAAAAAATATTATATTTAGTTATTTTAGATAAAGGTGTTAAATCAAATGCATTATTACCTTTGTAGCTAGATATTTAACATCCGGTGCCTCTTCCATAAACTTGTTAATTTCTTCCCCAGTAAAAGCCTCTGCTTTTTTCGGCTGGTAACCTTCAGATTGCCTTTTCAGTAAAGCGCGTACTTTTCCATAAGGTTCAATATTTACATTATGTTTTAACATAAGGGTACTTTTTATCATGGAATAATTTGTCCACAAAGTGCTTGACTTGTATTTTTTTGACAATTCTTTAAAATATACTAGCACGGTATCTTCAGAAAAATAATTTGTGTTGTTTTTTCGTCGCCAGTCTATAAAATTATCGTACGCTAGCGTATAGTTCTTGCGTGATTTTTCTGGTAGTAATTCCAGGGAAGCTGTATGCGCTGCAGCCCGAATTTCTGGAGGGGTACTTTGGATTTCGTTTTCGTCATCCGAAATCATGATATTTTACTTTGAAATCAACAACAAAATGTCACAGCGAAACTTAAATGATTGAGGAAAAAAATGATTCGTTTACTTGTCAATCGGTTGCTATGGTATTAATACCATTCACGCCTGCTTAAACTAGATCTGGTGCGTTTTTATCGTAATTCAGGTAACTTTGTTTTGTTGGGACCGTGGAATATGAAATCTCATATTCCACGGCTGTGGAATATGAGTAACTATGGTAATATGAACCACATTATATATGTACTAACAAACACATTATGCTTCTATTACTAAATAGTCGTAGATAAAAGATATTGTATCCCTTTGATTTTAGGTGCCTTATGCAGAATTCGTGGATAATTTCGAATTCGGATTATAGATCAGGTAAAAATAACATCGTAATTAATAATTATTATTTTTCATGATTTTTCATTGATGACTTTTAAACTATTCATGGAGCAGTCCGATAACAAACGGAGTTGTTTATTGTGCGGGCTGAATACAGCCCGACCATACCTAATATTAAATATATCATATGATCGTAGAAAAGAAATTATGTGCACTTACGATGTTATTTTCACCACGTGATCTATATTAATCCGAGAGATTGCTTACGAATTCGGAGACACCCTGTATGCATGGTATTTATAATAATGTCGGCATTTTGACAGTGGAATTATGGAAAGTGACCAAAGAGTATTATAATACACGAGCACCTCCACTACATACAACTTATTTAGGGCCTACTGTGGTATTTATTACTATCCTAGAAGCGGACGAAATTGAGGTAAGCAGAAACAACAATATGATTACTTACCAATATACCAATTCAGTGTAAACACCCATATGGCCTACTTGTTATAAATAATTTAATAAACATATTAATTTGAATATTGCTTAGCCCTGTATTTCGGTATAGGCCAGGAATAGGACCCATGTTTATAGAAACTTTTATGTTTATTTTGAGTCCTCGGATTAGTACCTTAAATATTGACATTTCCTCCAGCATATGTACAGGGTGTCCCAACGATAGAGTAAAGTAAGTTTTCGCTTAACTGATAATCTTTGTGACAAAATCGTATCCGCCATAAGGTAAGGTAGAAAAATGCGCACATTTTAAAAATATTGGAAATTATACAGGGTGTGCCACAAAAGTAGGACAGCAAAAAGTAAGATTTTTTTAAATGGAACACCCTATATTTGCTTGTATTTTTGGGTTCTATGTATTAATCCAAACGTTTTTGGTCATATATGACATGAGCTGAAATTTGATAGTTTTTGAGAAATTTCGAAATAACGATGAAAATTAGAATTATCATGGTGTTGATAAATGGACAGTTTCTCCGTCAATTCATAATTGCAAACTTCAATATTTGGTAGGAGGAAGGACTGGTTACTATATTAATATTCAGTATGCGCAATATTTGCATTTGTTCTACAGGGTGTTTATTATAAGCGTCCAAATTCGCACATCTTCAAACTAGGAAATCTCAATTTTTTTAAATGGAACACCCCTTATATTTTAATTTCGTTTTATTCAGATTTAAACAGCCTTTCATTTTTGCTAAATATGTTCTTTGCCTATCTTTAATAGTTATCGAGAAATTTCGATTTTTTCAAATTGCTACACGTTATATTCTATACCAGAGCATTGTTGGATCGCGATAGCCATGAAAAACAATTATTCATGTGCCAAAATAAAATGCTTATAGTCCAGAATTTTAAATTTTTATTCAACATTACGTCTCAATAAATGTTCAAAAATATGGCCTTCGTGTTGAATACACGTATTTAATCTTTTTTGTAGGTTGTGTCTCACTTCCGACAACATAGGAGGTGTCACTGTTCGACAAACTTCTCTAATTCTGTTCTTCATATCTTCCCTGGTGGTTGGTTTATTGACATATACCCGATCTTTTATGTAACCCCATAGGAAGAAGTCTAACGGTGTTAAATCACATGACCGTGGTGGCCACGAAATAAAGCCTCCACGCCCAATCCATTTTTCTGGGTATTGTCTGTTCAAAAAATCCCGGACTTCACGATGGAAATGTGGAGGTGCACCATCATGTTGCAGCCACATATTTTGCCGTACGCCTAAATTAACATCCTCAAGTAACTGAGGCAATTCTTCACGTAAGAAAAGTAAGTAGCTGCGGCCCGATAAAGGTTCATTAAAAAAATGGGGACCAATAATTTGGTTATGAAGGATACCACACCATACATTTATTGACCAGTGACCTTGATTTTGAACTTCCCGTAGCCAAAATGGATTTTCAGTGGCATAATAATGCATATTATGCCGATTTACAGCTCCATTACTTCTAAACGTCGGCGTCGCCTCATCAGAAAACAAAACATTGGTCAAAAAATTGTTATTTAACTGCAGTTGTTGAATAATATTACAAAATTGAATTCGTCTTTCAAAATCTCCTTCTCGCAATTCTTGATGAAGCTCTATGTGGTATGGATGATATTTATACTTGTTTGTTGTTCGGTTCACAGTTGATTTAGAGGAATCACATAATGTCGCTAACGTCCTACTACTCACCTGAGGAGTTTCTTGAATATTCAATAATATTTCTAATTCTTTTTCTACGTTGGCTGCGTTTTTGTTAACAACTACACGTTTAGAGTATTTAACACTACCGCTGGAATCAAATCTCTCCATCACATTTCGAAAACCGTTAGCAGTGGGCATCCGACGTTCAGGATATTTCACTCTGTAAATTCGCTGAGCCAACAAAGGGTTTCTCTCAGCTTCGCCTAACACATAGATCATATCAATCAACTCATTTACAGGATAATCCATGCACAATAGAAAATTAACGAAATGAAGACGAAAAAAGCAAGACAAGGTTTTAATTCACGACAATTATTATTAAGCGTTTCATTTTGGCACATGAATTGTTTACCTTAGCTATTGTTTTTCATGGCTATCGCGATCCAACAATGCTCTGGTATAGAATATAACGTGTAGCAATTTGAAAAAATCGAAATTTCTCGATAACTATTAAAGATAGGCATAGGACATATTTAGCAAAAATGAAAGGCTGTTTAAATCTGAATAAAACGAAATTAAAATATACGGGGTGTTCCATTTAGTTTGAAGATGTGCGAATTTGGACGCTTATAATAAACATCCTGTAGAACAAATGCAAATATTGCGCATACTAAATATTAATATAGTAACCAGTCCTTCCTCCTACCAAATATTGAAGTTTGCAATTATGAATTGACGGAGAAACTGTCCATTTATCAACACCATGATAATTCTAATTTTCATCGTTATTTCGAAATTTCTCAAAAACTATCAAATTTCAGCTCATGTCATATATGACCAAAAACGTTTGCAATAATACATAGAACCCAAAAATACAAGCAAATATAGGGTGTTCCATTTAAAAAAATCTTACTTTTTGCTGTCCTACTTTTGTGGCACACCCTATATAATTTCCAATATTTTTAAAATGTGCGCATTTTTCTACCTTACCTTATGGCGGATACGATTTTGTCACAAAGATTATCAGTTAAGCGAAAACTTACTTTACTCTATCGTTGGGACACCCTGTACAGGGTGGCCAACTAAGCGAGGTAAGCGTCTGTATCTCAGGAACCGTTAATTGTACAGCTTTCGGAAAAAAATATTGCTAGTAAATACGGTCAAGAGAAATTGCTAGAAATAATTATCAAGTTCGCTAAATGGCCGCTAGGGGGCGTAACACTAAATTGAAAAAAGGGGGTTTCTTTACAATTTGCCTAGATAAAGTATACTAAAAATATGTGCAAATAAAGTTCTCGTCTTTTATCTACAATTTTTTTTCACACTTTTTTCTCTAACTCTTTAGATAAAGTAGTGGGGTAAGGCAAACATTTATTTGAAAAATATTCAACATCTCAGAAATGCCTTATCGGAAAATACTATGCTTAGCGGCATTTTAAAGAGTTTTTTATGCCCTATGAGCTACATTACAAGACATGTTTTCATTTCGTTCACTATAGTCGCTAGATGGCGCTTTCCAAATTTTTTTTAATTTTATGATTTTTTTCAACAAACCTAAATGCAATGATAGATAATATATTATCACGCCGATTTGGAGAGGACTAAAGTCCAAAGCAAACGGTAAAGACCGGAAGTTTCTATTTTTTTTCGAACGGTAGATATCAATGAAAAAGTGATAAACCAGATAATATAGGCTTTTTGTTCACCCTGACAATAAAATTATGCCCTAAATCACATAGGCTTTGGAAAAAAAAAACGGCTTAAAACATCACATTAAAGGTAAATGTAAAATTATTCCATTTACGTGTGTTTTGTGTTCAATTTGAGTTTTAAAAATGCCTTTTACAATTGAAGAAGCTGTTGATTTGATCGCTGTTTACTTTGAATGCTTTCAAAATTTAGCAATCGCCGAAAGACAGTATGCGTTGCGGTATCCAAACCGACGTCATTATTGCAGAAGAGTTTTTCCGCGGTTGGTACAAAGCTTACGTGACACTGGAAGCTTTCGCCGACCTATATTTTGAAGACATCGTAATGGGAGAACCGAACAGAATGTTATTAATGTTCTAGCATATACATATAGAGTTTAATCCCCATGTTAGTACTAGAATATTGTCCTTCGACTTGGGAATATCACGCACTACCATTCAGCATATTTTACAAGAGTACAGGTAAGTTGATATAATCTTAAAAAAATAAAATAAAAAACGTTTTCCTTGCTAGCATATTCTCTAAAATTTATTTTTTTTTATTATTACTCATATAGATTATTTTATATTTTTAGACTGCACCCTTACCATATATAGTTTTGCATCAAGCCTTAAATGAAGAGGATTTTAATCGAAGGCTAGATCATTGCCATTGGCTTTTAGGCATGATTAATGAACACCCTCAATTTATCTCCCAAATTCTTTGGACTGATGAGGCTACTTTTAGTAGCGTGTGCACGGTAAATTTGCACAATATGCATTTCTGGTCCGCTCAAAACCCCCACTGGATGCGAGAAGTTCAACATCAAGGAGTGGGATCATTGGAGGTAGAATTATTAGACCCTATTTCTTTGACCAGGCATTAACTGGTAACCGTTTTTTGGAGTTTCTGAGGAACGATTTACCGGTTTTATTGGAAGACGTTCCTCTTGAAACTAGGCAAAATATGTTTTTACAGCTCGACTGTTGTCCAGCACATTTCTCATTAAATGTGCGAGAACACTTAAATCAAGAATATGCAGGCCGATGGATAGGAAGAGGAAGCCTTTTTCCCTGGCCAGCCAGGTCACCAGACTTGACCTGTTTAGATTATTATTTGTGGGGCCGCTTAAAAGATCTTGTTTTTCAAACTAGGCCTATTACTCGGGAATATATGAGGAATAGAATCCAAAATGAAGTTCATCACCTGCCAACAGCGGAAGTGGAAACTGCTGCTTTCTCTACCCGACAAAGGCTGGAGGAATGTGTGGAATATGATGGCAGGCACTTTGAGCACTTGAGGAAGCACTAAAATGCAGCCGTTATTTAAATGCCCGCTTACTTGTTTTATTTTCCTTTATAAAAATTTGTTGTTTCAGATTATATCATCCTTTTTTCATTGATATCTACGGTTGGAAAAAATATAGAAACTTCCAGTTTTTACCGTTTGCTTTGGACTTTAGATCTCTTCAAATCGGCGTGATAACATATCTATTTTTAGTTACTTTTTATAATGGAACACCCTTTATCTTAGAATATTTTTGGATTCTACATCAAATTACAATTATTTTTTAATAAGTATATTATAAGTCTAAACCAAATAGTTTCCGAGATATCGACCTTTGAAAAATTACATTTTGACAGATTCTAGCTTTCTAATGTTATGCCATAGAACAAAATGACTTCCATGTCCCTATCTTACTTTTTTATTATCTTCCCAAAAATTTTAACTTACGGTTAAACCGAAAGTACAATATTTCCAGCTTTTGAGTTACATTCAGTTTAACCGAAAGTTGACACCACTAAGATAATAAAAACTAAGATAGGGATATGTACGCCGTTTTACTCTAAGACGTACCGTTAGAAAGCTAGAGGCTGTCAAAGTTCAAAAATGTAATTTTTCAATAGTCGATATCTCGGAAACTATTAGGTTTAGACTTATTTTAATATATTTATTAAAAAATTATTGTAATTTAATGTTAATTCCAAAAATATTTTAAGACAGAGGGTGTTCCATTAAAAAAAAGGTAACATTGTTTTCCTACGGCTTTCTGACTCAACCTGTATACTTATTCTTTCAAAATTTTTATAGACTTTAAAAAACCCTGAAACTTTTGTCTTAATTATTTTTTGCTAGCTGTTTTACTTTAAGAAATTATCGACCGTTTCCATACATACCAACGACCCTGTATATTAATATAAAGTTTTCTTCATAAACTGACCTGAGAATTCATACCCTGAAATATTGGTATGCCATTAAGGAATATAGTAAAATAGTATACCTTTTTAGGCGATAATTTCATCAATGAAGAATATACCAAAAGCAGATTTATATGGGTTTATTGGCGACTGGCTTGAGAACGGGCTTTTAACCAGTAAAGGTTAGTATGTATTAAGGACCAATACATTGTTTTTTCCGACCCGGTCTAGGGTTCCACATATTAAAATTTTACCCCTATGCTTCAAAGTAGTTGCTTTATGTGCGTTTCATGCCATAGGCTCCATCATTGTTTATTTTCAGTTGGATATCTCCAGAAGCAATAGACCTATACTGCTTCTTCATACAGGCTTTGTTAATGTTCTGTTGGCGTCATTTAATTATGTTGGTATGTCTATTCTTAAACAATTAAACATGGACTGTTTTTCAAAAAACTTAGTTCAGGTTGGAAACCTCTAGCCCAAGCATCTGTCACAAAAGTGTCCGGATTTTCAAAATACGGAACTTTAAGCGATGAAATTTAAAACCGCATTAGAATTAAAAACCGGTTAAAGAATAGGGCGTATCGTACTGGCGCATCAAGGCGGAGACGAATCGGGAAGCCCAGGTAATCAGGGATTTGTTGAGTGAAAGGCAATCGAAGCTGTGGGACGACAAGGTCCAAGGTCTATCTATGGCGGATAATTCTATTTATAGAATGACTAGGGTCTTGACCAAAGGCGAACGAGCACCCAGAAAAACCAGAAAACAGGTGCGGTTTTAACCGATGCCAAGAATAAAGCTAAATTGCTCGTTGACAAACTCTGTGACCGGTTCAGTGAACACCCGACTAATGACGTGTTGAGAGATGAGAGGGTCACTAGGACGATACAGATTTACAAAACCATTAATCACCCGATTCAGGCCTTTCCCTAAGTCACCTTAAACGAGATTAAGTCCCTAATAAGCGTGTTGAATGTTAAAAAAAGCTCCCGGTTTTGATGGATTAAAGAATATGGCGTTGCGAAATCTACCAGACCGAGCTTTGGGGAACATAGTAAGCTTATCCTAGGCGATAATCATAGAAGGCCACTTTCCAACTATCTGGAAACGCGCTAAAGTCATTCTTATTTATAAGAAACGCAAAGACCCTTCGGTGCCGGCTAGCTATAGGCCGATCAGCCTGCTGTCGAGCCTAGGGAAAATTGCCGAGAAGATAATCTTGAGTAGGGTCAACGACTTTGTTTTTACGCGCAATGTTCTGCCTGCCGAACAGTTTGGGTTCCGGCCCGAACATTGCACAGTCAGGCATACCACGCGACTCACTGCAAACATTATTAAAGGCTTTAACAAGAGGGCGCATACGACAGCGGTCTTCTTTGACGTAAACAAAGCTTTCGATAAGGTCTGGCACAATGGCCTGTTGTTAAAATTGATAAGGCTCGGTGCTCCGAACTACTTAATCAAGGTGATAGCTTACGTTTTGGAGAATAGAAGTTTTGCAGTCTCATCAGAAAACGCACTGTCTTTGAATAAACACATCAGGGCAGGAGTGCCGCAAGGTTCACCTCTCTCTCCGATGTTGTATAACATTTATACTTACGACATTTCGCGAGATATATTTACGCAGCTCTATCTTTTCGCTGACGATACAGCAATTACTTCGACTACTAAATCACCGCGAATTGTCGTCAGCCGGATACAGCGTCACATAATCGAGCTGGAAAAATGGCTTTCGGCTTGGAAGATTCGCTTGAATCTCGCCAAGACGAAGGTCATTTTCTTTTCGAAAGGCACCGTCCGCAGGCCTGAAGCAAGGCTACGGGTCAATGAGTGAACTGGTGCCAGGGGGTGAAATACCTGGGACTTATTTTCGACCAAAGGCTGAATTGGAGGCAAAATTCAATTAATAGAATAAAACTTGCATTGCGACAGTTAGGCTTTATCTACCCCCTGCTTCACAGGCAGAGTGGACTTGCTAATAGGACTAAGGTCAACCTCTACAAGGTATTGGTCAGGCCGGTTCTAACTTATGGTGCACTTACGTGGTGCAACATAAGCAGAACGGAGCTTAATAAGTTCCAGGTGATTCAGAACAAGGCGCTGAAAATCATCGCGAACGCGCCTATATACAGTATGAATGTAGTGTTACATAATGACTTTAAGATGTTGACACACGAATTTTTCTTGAAAATTATTAGAAATTATTACGAACGTACGGACGTATCGACAAACCAACTTATTACCGACTCACATACAAGATCAAGACAAATCGAGACATACAAGTTACCTAAAGACTCGCTCCCTGTTGGTCCAAATCCCATCCCATCTGCGGACCCATATTAATAGGAACTATTTGCCTTATTTTTGGGTAAGAAACCACCGCCCGAGCGATGGCACATCTTTTTGAAACACCCTGTATACAGTGTGTCCCCGGATCGACGCAACGATAGGTGAAAAAGGCTAAAATTTTTTGAGTTTTTTGAGTTGAAACTTTATCTTCTGGGCTTCAGCCCTGCTTGGATAAAGTCTGTGCGTTTTAAGAAGTCCGATATCGGATTAAATCACCAAGGGATGTTATCGCTTTTAAAACAGTAAGTCGGTTAAGTTACAATATCTTCGCACCTTCGCTATACTTGATCACACCGAACATCCCACTGGTTTACTGTATTCTATTACTGGGCGAAATCAGAGGTTTCAAAACAAAATTATCTTAGAATTACGCGTTGAGCATAAATAATAATTAAATAGATAATTAAATTATTTTGCTATTATTATAGTTAAATCTATATAATAATCGCTATTTTCCAAGAACCAATTAAAATTTGCTCAAGTGCGGGATGGTTAAATATGTTAAAGATTTTGTCAGGTATATACTTTTCCGATAATGACATTATTTTGGGATTATTATAATTATGAAATTTAATTATTTATTATTATATTATTATTAATTATTAAAATTAATTAATGCAGAGGAAGACTACTTTTAGTAGTACCTATCTACAAGTAGGTACGTTCTGTCGCAAGACTACAAAATCGGTTCTTTTTAGAACCAAAACTTTATAAAAAGAATTCGTAAAACTAATTTGTCTGAATACTACAAAAGCTAAAAAATTATTATTTTTCTTTACCTAAACTAATTTTTTATTTACTTTAAATTATTTTATTTAGAAAATGTAATTCATCAACATCCAAAATTACCTTCAATATAATTTATTGTTTGAGAGCCACCGACATAATGCTCAAGAGGTTTTATGGCTTAGCGGACTTCTTAAAACGGACAGACTTTAGGAACTAATTTGTGGCATAATTTTAATTTCGAAAAATCGAGTGTGCTTTGGAAATTTTCAAAAAACTTTTTTTTCCCACCAGTAAAGTGCTTGATCTCTAGGAGATACGAAAAAATTTTATTAAGAAAAGATGTTCGGAAATAATAAATGAGTAAGAATACAAAATTTTAAAATCCTATGCCTACTTTGATGTTTTGCAGTATTTTTATTGCACGCACCTCCTGATGATCAGGGATAGGATGATCAAAGTAGGCATAGGATTTTAAAATTTTGTGTTTTTACTCATTTATTATTTCCGAACATCTTTTCTTAATAAAATATTTTCGTACCTCCTAGAAATCAAGCACTTTAATGGTGAGAAAAAAAAGTTTTTTGAAAATTTCCAAAGCACACTTGATTTTTCGAAATTAAAATTATGCCACAAATTAGTTTCTATCCAAGCAGGGCTGAACCCCAGAAGATAAAGTTTCAACTCAAAAAATTTCAGCCTTTTTCACCTATAGTTGCGTCGATCCGGGGACAGACTGTATGTACTGACCGATTAATAGTCTTTTAAAGTGTAAGTAATGTCTTCTGTGCTCTTCTCAAGTGTTGGTCTGCGTTGTCGGTCTAAGCCAGAAGCTCAGAGCCCAGATATTTAACTTTCTCACACTAGCTTGAGACTGGTGTTTTTAACTCTCAGTGTGGTTTGTGCAAATTTGCTTCAGGCTCTCAAGAAATAAGCTGGTCAACAAAAAGATCTTACCATTCAATTTTTAGACCTATTTTCAAATTGCTGTAACTTTTTTAAAAATTTACATTTTTGAACGTAGTTTCCAAATTTGGAAAGCGCGATTTTTCTACTTTAACCTGTATTTCATTTATTTTCGTAGAATCAATATTATTATGATATGCATACATATCAATAGAGTGCTGCAAAAAACAAAATTTTAGTGTGTGCCATTTCAGTGGTGATTTTTTTTGGTCATTACAATATGGGTTTTTATCAAGGTAGGATCAATATCTCTAGACGTTTTTGCCAGTTTTTGGATTGAGGACCTCTGGCTTTAGATAGACCACTAAACGTCAAATTTTGGTAATCATTTCTTTAAAACGCTATAACTGGAAAACCGATTGATGGATTTCAATAAATTGATAAATTTCCGAGGCTAAGTTGATGTCAATTATACAATGAAGTTACCTATAGCAGCAATACGTTTCTATAGCAACGATGAAATAATGTCATTGTCATAGAATATTTTTAAGTCAAGTAAGATTTTTGTCTTTTTTAAAGCTAATTTTACTTTTTAAAAATGCCAAGACTAAGCCAAAATGAATTGAGAAATATAATTACATAATATAGTGCGGTAAGTTTTTTACTACCGAAATTTACAAAATAGAGTTAAATAACTAATAACTTTACATGTTGTGCCATCAAGGCCATACTATACAGGATATTGCGGAAATTGTGAACACCACAATATCTATTGTTAAACGGACACTAGCTAGAGCACGGACCTATGATGGTAGTCCAAATTACCGCCAAGAAGGTCGCTGCGGACGAGCCAGAAAAACAACAGCCAGGCAAGATCGTCTAATAATGCAGAACGTTAATCGCTGTAGGACCCTAAATGCTACCAAAAATTGCCGAAGCTTCCAAGCAGCAACTGGCATAAGGGTATCCACGCAAACGATAAGGAGACGGCTCCATGAGCGTGGAATGAAGGTGCGCAGGCGTGCATCACAGAGCTGCAAGGGGGCGGTGGGGTGCAGTTCATGCTAACTGGGGGATAGCAAAATGGAGTAGATGCATGTTTACGGATGAAAGTAGGTTTAATTTGTATGAAAGTGATGGAAGAATTTTAGTCTGGAGAGCAAGAAATGAACGATATCTGGAAGAAAATATGGATGCAAGAGTACCGTTTGAAGGTAGAGGAGTTCTTGTTTAGGGTGGTGTGATGTTGAACGGGAAAACGGATTTGGTTATTTTGATAGGAGAATCGAAGAATACGGAAAGGTATCGAGAACTGTGTATTCGGGATATTGTTATTCCTTTTGCACAAAACTTTGGTGACGACTTTGTCTTGGTAGATGACAACGCTCCACCACATAGAGCCAGAGTTGTCAACGAAGTCTTAAGGGATAACAATATCCAAAGGATGAATTGGCCTGCAAGATCACCAGATATGAATGTGATAGAACATGTATGGAGTTGGATGAAACTAAGATTGAATGACGGAGAGCATAATTTTAACAACGCTATTCCCCAGTACTTCCTTGCAAACTTGGTGAGTAGCATGCCAAGAAGAGTAATGGAAAATCTAAGGGTTCACGGTGGACCTACAGTAAAACTTCTCATTTCGGCCACCCGTTAAAAACGGTCACCCCTCTGAACGGTCAGTTTTGGCTTCTTAAAATAAATCTTATAGCATTTTTAATAATAAAAGACCCCTCGAATACCGAAACACTTCTAAAACGGCCACGGTCACATGAATCCGTAACTTTTAAGAAAATTACCTTGAATTTTTACCCTTAATTGCGGTCGTCTCGACCCTTCTGGGAATGTTTGCACCCAGCCGGTACTTTATTACTGGTGCGGAAATACCGGAGAATGATAAAACCTAATTATGTAAATGGATTTTTAGGTACGTACAAATATAATCTGTTAAATCTTAAGATGTTTTCATAAAAGGTAAAATTTTATTCAGTTGCATTTTAACAGCACAATAGTCGATCATGTCTCTAAAACGTAAACGTTTATCTTTTAAACAAAAGTTCGAAATCATCGCGGATAGTGAAAAATATGGTATCAGTGCTCGAAAGATAGCGGAAAAGTTTGGTGTTGGAAGTACGCAAGTAAATGATATTCTAAAAAGTAAAATTGAACTGAAAAAACTTTATGAAGAAGGAAGAGTTAATGCAGATCAAAAACGGAAAAATCTTTCATCTAAAACGATTAAAAAATGTTTCCAAAAAGCTGGATTTATAGAAACTCTCCAAGAGAATGAGATTTTTGAAGAAGAAGACGATATTCCACTAAGTCAGTTGTTTTCCGGTATCCCAGGAAATCCAAACCTGGAAAATTATCTTCAAATCGACTCAAACATTTCAACGGAAAATCCCAGTATGGAGATGCAGGAAATAATTCAGGAGTTTACCAGCCAATCTGAAACTACCGAAAATGAAGACTGTGAAAGTAAAGAAAACCAGGAGGTTTTTAGTTCGTCCTTAAAAAGCATGAGTGAAGTTTGTAAAAAAATAAGAGACGTACAAAATTTTTTATTAGGCAAAGAAAATGGCAATTTGGCCATTGATATTTCAAATATCCTAATGAAATGTGAAAATGAAGCAGCAAAAATTAAAATTAAAAATATGAAACAGACTTCCATTGAATCTTTTTTTCACAAAGCATAATTTTTTTTCGTATGTAGTGCACATTTTTAAACATTATTATGTATACATATTATGTAGGAGTTATGAAATAAATAGTTATGTCTATATATTTACATATCAAATTACATAATGTATGTGTTTGTAATTAGCCTTTTATTAATTAATGAAGTTGAATTTTATTCACATGACACATAATATGTTATATGTAGATATGTAATTTATTTTTTTCCTTCCCCTCAAAAACGTTCACCCCCTCAAACGGTCAATTTGTAATGAAATTTTTAGTGGCCGCTATTGAGAAGTTTTACTTTTATTTGTTATTATTTTTTTTTGTTAGAATTTAATCAATTTTATTTGCTACCATTAATGTTGTTAATATTGTTTATAAGTGAAACACTTTGCTGTCCAAATGGCGCGCAAATAAACATTTAATTTTTTTTAATGACTTTGTTGATCACTCCGTATATCAAATACTCGATCAAATACCCCAATTTATCTTTTGAAATGTTTAAAACTTAAGAGACGTTGTTGGAATAACTGCCATTCAGACCTGATGCCATGATACAGGACGCATTCCAGCTGAGTATTTTAAAGGTACTTAAACAGCATTGATCAATAAACAGTAGAAATTTTTTCGAAATATTGACCCAAACAATACATCAACTCGGTCAATTTTAAAACAAAACAGACTCATATGGTCCTATTAGCGTCCAATCATTTGTCATACATTTAAGATTTCAGAATCAGTTACGTTTTTGGTGATTGTTGGCCCCGTATATTAATAAAATTCTCACCTTTCGTAAAATACGTAGGTCACAGAACATCTCCGTAAAATGGGCTTTCTGAATGTGAAAAACTCGTTGAAATCCATCAATCCGTTTACCAGTTATAGCGTTTTAAAGAAATGATTACCAACATTTGACGTTTAGTGGTCTATCTATAGCCAGAGGCCCTCAATCCAAAAACTGACAAAAACGTCTAGAGATATTGATCCTACCTTGGTAAAACCTCATATTGTAACGACCAAAAAAATCACCACTGAAATGGCACACACTAAAATTTTCTGTTTTTTTGCAGCACTCTATTGATCGCCCTGTATATCATAATAATATTGATTTCACCAAAAATAAATGAAATACAGGTTAAAGTAGAAAAATCGCGCTTTCCAAATTTGGAAACTACGTTCAAAAATGTCAATTTTTAAAAAAGTTACAGCAATTTGAAAATTGGTCTAAAAATTGAATGGTACGATCTTTTTGTTGACCAGTTTAGATACGTAGATTTTTGATAATGTTAAATCAAGAAGTTTACTTACAAGACCGAGCGCCTGTACGTTAGAGGTTCTTAAACAAGAGGGTGATTAAATTGTTTTTACTGAAAATGTTCTATTATTTTTGTAGGAAGCCATTGGCAAACTCGCCGAAAAATTTTGACACCAGCCTTTCATTTCTCCATTTTGCAAGAATTCGTTGAAATATTTACGCGTGAAGCATCTAACATGACGAAGGAAATTGAAGAAAATCACTTAAACAAATCTGTTGATGTTATACCTATAATATCAAACTTTACATTATTAACAATAAATGGTAAGTACCTATCCTGTAGTGATGCATCCTAGAAACATATAAGGAAATATCCGATATCAGCTATATATTTGGCTTTAAACACTCAACGTACAGGGTGCTAATTAAGCATGTTGCTAATCTCAATCATTATATGTTGCTAAATTTTAAGACAAATATTTATAGAAAATATTTCAGCTACTTCCACCATTGACGTCCGCGCTAATCTTATGATAAACCTATGATTTTTTCAAAATAAACGTTTTAAATGTGATTAAAAAAATATTTATTTGCATATGACTATGCAGCAAGAGGAACCAACATTAAGTCAGAACAGTCACAACATTTTATACCAGAACTTGGTCACCCTGAAATGTTTTGGTTCATTTAAGCAAGAGTTGTACCAAATGAATCCAAAAACACCTCTGCGTTATGGATTGCCTGAAGTCCACAAGAAGGGTATGTCCGTTAGACCAGTGGGATCTTTATTAATTCTCTATGTTACAACTTGTCTTCTTGGCTTAACCAGACTTTAAGAAGGGTGACCGGTTTTTAGAGTACCTAGTCAACCAAAAACTCTATACAACTTTCTTAAAAACCTTAACCTTGTTTGTTTGCCAGTGTTTCCCCGACAGATTGTGTCAATTGCTTATTTGTAACCAAACTTTGTTACTAAGAACAGTTCTGGAGCAAAACTTTTAGTTTAACAATTAATATCTTAGACCGAAAGCTGGCTTGGCTATGGAATCCTGCCCTTCGCCTTTTCTGAGTGAGATTGGAGAAATCGATTATGAACAACAAATTCTTTTAAATTTCATTGGCTTATAAGAGTTACGTAGTTGACATACGTATGGTTTGAATTGGTAACGATTAGGATCTAAATGAGTTTCTTGACTTTCTCAACAGTTTAGACTCCAAAGTAAGCTTCACATTTGAACGGGAAAATGACGGCAAATTGCCACTTTTGGATCAAATAACAACAAAATTGAATTCGAAGTATATAGGAAACCCTCTTCAATGGATAATATTATTCAATTTAAGTCAAACTCACCATTCTGTCATACATTTTCTTCATTTAACTCCTTTCTCTATAGGTTGTTTAACTTGCCATTATCTAGAGAGGCTTTCAAGCAAGAATTATCCATAATTAATCAAATAGCTTTCAATTACGGTTTTCCCTTGGGATTAAGTAATAAAATTTATTTCAAATTTGTCAACAAATACAAATGATCCTATAACATTTTACACCCTAACACTTAGAATAATTTAAATAACTGCAAGTATTTAACATTCTTTGGTAATATCACTTTATAATTAGCCAAGTTTTTTAAACCTTTTAACGTATCCCTTGTATTTTAGACCACGAATACCGTTAACTAGTTAAAGTTAAGGACACAGTCAATGCACTGTCAAAGTCCGGTATTTATTCTTCACATTATTCTTCGGTTTATCTGGGAGACTCAGGTAGGAGAATATCCACTAGGGTTTATCTCAGTTTGGTTAATAAGTATCAGAATACGGATATAACTAACTCTAAATCAGCCTCTGCGAATCACTTTTTGGAATCGGGTCATCCATTTTCAATACCTGAGAACGTAAACATCCTTCACGAATTTCGTAAAGACAAAATTGCGGACGCTCCGAGATATACTGGTAATAGAGTACTACACAGAAACTTTGAAATACCGACACTGACTAAATTTTATGACAAAAGTTTAGCGGATTACTACAAATGTACGGACGTATCCATCAATCCACTAATTACAAGTTGACATATACAATTCCACCTACAAGTTTCCTAAGAATTTGTTGTCTTTAGCCAATAGTGGAGAGCCACTAATGATGGAAGCCTCGACAAATCAAGAGTTTATTCAAGCTGAATGAAGAATAAGTCCAAAAAGACGCTCATACCCCTTTTTCAAACGATCCAGGGCTTCGCTCAACTCCATTTCCTTATTTGAAGTTTGGCCAACAAGGGTCCCAATGACTAATAGAAGTTAAAGGAAATGCATGACTTAACAGAGAGAGATCCAGAATGAATGAGGTTCTTTTTCGAGCCTTATCTCATTTTCAATGATCTAAATAATTAGTTATTGTTGTTGGAGTTTATAACCTATGCTGGGGTTCCCGCTTTTTCATTGGCATACCAGCTTGTCTGTTCTTCTTTCTAACTTTTCTTCTTCTTCTATTTTGTTTTTTTATATAGGTACATATAATATACAATTTTAATGGTATCATGTAAAATTTTGTTAGTTCTCAATTTTTTTTTTTATTTTAAGGTAGGCTAAGGCTTTAATCAGTAGTGAGTGACGATCATTTTTAGATATCTCTCATATTTTATATATTTTGGGCTTGATGATGCTCTGTAAGGGCGAACTTATACTCCAGTGCAGTTATAAAATTTTACATGGTATGCTGGGAACAAAATCACATAAAGCTATTTTTTTCGGGGATATTTAGTTTTTGCCGTCCTACTTAACATACTAAAAGTCCCCACCCCTCCGGGGTGGGCAACCCCCCCAAAACCTCCCCCCACGGTACATTTTTTTGGTTTTTTAAAATTATCTCCATTATGGTTTATTTTACGAAAAAAAGTGAAGAGGGAAAAAAGATACCCCATAAAATTCTACATAAGTTGACTATATTGAAAAATAATATTTTTAAACAGTAGCGTACCACGGAGGCTTGAAGGGTAAAATAATTCTTTTAAAAAAATTAAATTATTCAAAATGTAAAAAAAAACATTTTAAAGTTATTTTTTCTAGCAAATATTTCAACTTTTACAATTCCTAGATCTTAAAACTAAATAAGGGATATATTTTATGATCCTAGTTTAGATGGTCCTGACCTTTAAGCAGTAGAAATAATATTTTTGTAAAAAAATTATTAAATAATTTTATCGGTACCTACATCCAATAACAAAAACAAAATTGGGAATCAGTACCGTGTATTTGTTTTCAGTTTCTTCTCAAATTTTAAAAAAATATGAATAGTTTTTATAACAACCTAGCCCTTAACGACACATATTAGGCCATGCACTTGAAGACAGCGCTTAGCGTTGCATGGTGCCTTAATCCGAAACTATTCTTGAGCTGGAACAAAATAATAACAATACTGTAATTACTATAAACCACAATGGATTGATACAGAAAACTAAAAAATCAGCATTACTCGGGTTATTTGACAAAAAAAATGCCCAATTAGAATCAATTCCGGAAAACACCGTTTTTGTTTTAGACGGTGGTTTTTTAATTCATAAAATCTGTCTGGCAATTCCCATCAACTTATGGTGACATTTATATTCAGTATGTTAATTATATAAAATATAATTATGGGAAAAATACCACTGTTGTCTTTGATGGATACAACACTGATCTTTCCACAAAAGAACATGAACAATTAAGAAGGTATTCAAAAATATCCTGCTTAGACAATATTTTTTCGGAAAAAACAACAACAACAGTAAACCAGGCTCAATTTTTTTCTAATGAAACCAACAAAAGTTCTTTTATTTTACAACTAAGTAAATTTTTGAAATCGGCGGGTATTCAGGTGGCTCAAGCACAAGCCGACGCAGACAGAATCATGGTGGACACGGCTCTTGAATTAAGAACATTGGAAACATCTGTTACATTGGTAGGTGAGGATACCGATTTGATGATCTTATTAGTATTTAAATCAAAACTGAACAGTATATGCTTCGACCAGGTAACTCATCAAAACCACATAAACTAACCGACATAAAAGATCTTCAAGAAAAACTTGGTCCAATGAGATCTGCAATATTATTTTGTCACGCAATATCTGGATGTGACACCACCTCAGCCCTTTATCTTCTTTATGTGCCATGCTCATTCGAGCGTAGGCGACCTCTCGCATATACCTGTGATGTGTGCCTTTTTTAGATTTTTCACAGGTATATGGGACCTACAGTTTATCGCCGGTTCCGAACGGCACTATTTGAGAGGTTGTACTAGGCAAATTACTACGTGGTGGTTTGCCATTGCCTTCCACGAGGTGACGACCGAATAAATAAAGATCGATGCATGGTCCCGGGATCGAACCGGGGACCTTCGGCTTAGTAGTCGGACACACTAACCACTAGGCTGCGGTCGCCACAATAAAATTATATTATCCCTTTATAAAAAAGGAAAATGATCTTCATTTAGATTATTAGAAAAAAATGAAGACCTACAACAAAAAGTTAGTATATTTTTAGAGCCAAATGCAGAAAAGAATGCTGTTATAAAGACCGGTGAAGAATTTTTATTGTCCCTTTACGGCGCAAATAAATCAACAAAAGACTTAAATGAACTTCGTTTTATAAAGTTTAATATGAACACAGCACGTCAAAGTTTAAACAAAAATATTGAGTTAGCATGTCTGCCTCCAACATCAGATCCTGCACATTTTCATAGTTTGCGAGTTTACCATCAAATTCAAGAATGGATGGGTAATTTAATATGTCCTACTACTTGGGGTTGGAAAAAACAAGGGGAAGCTATACAGCCTATACAGTCTAATAAGCCAATTGCACCAGAATTTATCCTGAAACTGATTTTTTGCAACTGCAAGACCGACTGCAGAAAGATGTGCAGCTGCAGAAGAGCAAACCTAAATTGCTCCAATTTATGTGGCCAGTGTCAAGGCAATGCCTGCAGTAACTGTTTTGAAGAGTACGAGGATGCTTCATTCGAAAATAATGTCTCCAGCAATGTCTAAGACTGGTAAATGTTCGTAGTTTTTAAGTAAATTTTTATAAAAGTTCAATATATAGGTATTTTTCTTCATTCTATGCATTTTTTAATAATTTTTTAATATTAATGGATACATTTTAAAGCCCATTTTCAAATATAATAGTACGCCAATGTATTAAACATCTATATTTAAGAAATATTTTAAATGTTACTTTAATATTAAGAATTCAAAAATAGAATAAGTATGTCCAAAATATATATTTAATTTTTTTAAAATATTATGTTACTTTTCAAGCCTCCGTGGTACGCTATTGTTTAAACATATTATTTTTCAATATATGTAGAATTTTATGGGGTATCTTTTTTCCCTCTTCACTTTTTTTTGTAAAATTAACCAAAATGGAGATAATTTAAAAAAACCAAAAAAATGTACCGTGGGGGGAGGTTTTGGGGGGGTTGCCCACCCCGGAGGGGTGGGGACTTTTAGTATGTTAAGTAGGACGGCAAAAACTAAACATCCCCGAAAAAAATAGCTTTATGTGATTTTGTTCCCAGCCAAGTAATAAGTGCACCGGGGTATTAATATAAATTATAAATTTAGTCTACAGGGTGTTAGTGAATAAGTGCGACAAACTTCAGGGGGTGATTCTACATGAAAAAATAATGATAGTTTGGTATATAACTTTTGTCCGCAAATGCTTTCATTTCCGAGGTACAGTGTGTTAAAGTTTTTATTAAAAAGTGACGATTTATTTATTGCTCTGAAACCCATCGAGATATGCAAATGAAATTTGGTAGGTTTTAAGAGGTAGTTATTGCGCATTTTCTGACATGCAATTAAGAATTTTATGTTTATCATTGGCGCGCATAAGGGTAATAATCTCAATATTTTTAAAGAAAAAAATAATACGCCACTAAGATATATCAAACTAAAAACAATTTTTGAATTTCTCATTCAATTTGTGACAAAAAATCTCTCTTGCCTTTTTTTCGTATTGGGCGCCGTTTTTATGCAAAAAAATAAAACATCCTAACGCGTATTTTTCATTTCTTTAATACATCATCTAGTAGGCTACTGTCAACATTCTGTTAAATACGAATATTTGAACGAAATGTCAAATTATTAGAGTTTCTTCATTTTAAGCTTTTAGTTTGGTATAGCATTAATGTTAAAAAGTAATTAATTTTTCTTTTATCGAAATAAATGAAAAATTATACAAATGTGGAATTGTCAGACTTGCATTTTGTCTATGGTCGAAGTAATGGAAATGGTCGGCAAGCTCGACGATTGTATGCTGAGTTGTATCCAGGACGTAGAGTACCCCATCACACAATATTTGCTCGTCTGCACCAACGTTTGCGCGAAAATGGTACATTAAAGAAACAAACGGCTGACTGCGGACGCCCTCGAGAAGTACGAACTGTGCAACTAGAGGAAGCAGTTCTCGAGTTAATTGCGGAGTCACCTGAAACAAGTACTCGAAAAATTGCCAACATATTAAATGTAAGCAACTTCACTGTATTTAAAATTCTTAAAGGACAGCCATTGTATCCGTTTCACATTCAACGTGTGCAAGCTCTACTACCTAGAGACCTTTTTCCGCGACTAATTTTTTGTCATTGGATTCTTCATCAAGTCGCTCAAATTCCTAATTTTTTAAATGGCGTTTTGTTTACTGACGAGGCTAATTTTGGACGACAGTGTATACGAAATTTCCATAACAATCACTTATGGGCTGAGGAAAATCCACATGGAGTCTGTGAAGCTTATTTTCAGTATCAGTTTTCAGTAAATGTATGGCTTGGGGTAACTGATGCTCATTTAGTCGGTCCATATTTCCTCCCACAACGACTAACAGGCGACTCTTACCTTAATTTCCTACAGGAAGAGCTACCTGCTCTTCTAGAAGAAATCCCTCTACAGCTGAGACAACACTTCTTGTTTATGCATGATGGCGCACCAGCTCATTTTAGCATTAATGTACGTAATCACTTAGATACAGTATATCCAAATCGTTGGATAGGTAGGGGAGGTAGGGAAAATTGACCTGCTCGATCGCCGGATTTAAATTCTCTAGATTTTTGCATTTGGGGTTTTCTTAAGTCTTTAGTTTATTCCACTCCCGTCGAAAATGTTGAAGACCTGAGGAATCGAATTATAGCCGGCTGTGAGACAATAAGAAATACACCAGGAATATTTGCGCGAAATGCGCGAATACGACAATCAATGAGGCGAAGAGTTGAATCTTGTATCACGTCTGAGGAGGTCATTTTCAACATTTGTTGTAGCTTTGCGCCTATTTATTTATTAGTGTTATTTTCTGTTATTGTTCTGGTTTAATGTTATTGTATTAGATAGTTTTTAATAATGTATTAAAGAAATGAAAAATACGCGTTAATATGTTTTATTTTTTTGCATAAAAACGGCGCCCAATACGAAAAAAAGGCAAGAGAGATTTTTGTCACAAATTGAATAAGAAATTCAAAAATTGTTTTTAGTTTGATATATCTCAGTGGCGTATCATTTTTTTCTTTAAAAAAATTGGGATTATTACCCTTAAGCGCGCCAATGATAAACATAAAATTCTTAATTGCATGTCAGAAAATGCGCAATAACTACCTCTTAAAACCTACCAAATTTCATTTGCATATCTCGATGGGTTTCAGAGCAATAAATAAATCGTCACTTTTTAATAAAAATTTTAACACCCTGTATCTCGGAAATCAAAGCATTTGCGGACAAAAAATATATAGCAAACTATCATTATTTTTTCATGTACAATCACCCCCTGAAGTTTGTCGCACTTATTCACTAACACCCTGTATATACAGGGTAATAAAACTTGACATACAACAGCTTCAACCTGATCATAATCGGGGTTGTCAGATCTTTTTTAAAAATTCTTTAAGTTTTCAGTATTAAAAGTGTTCTTTTATACCAGTATTTAATTGATAGTCAGTATCTTTCTTTGAAAGCTAGTTTGCAAATTTACTTTGAACCGAGAAATTTGTAATGTCAAAGACAGAAAGAAACGAGCCATTTATGAATATTATTATAATTTTTTTACTACTTCAGGAATATTATTTATACAAAAATAATTTAAATCAAACTAATAAGAAATTTCACTGATGTTAAACGAAAAAATAAACAATAATTAACAAACTCTTATATTCCTTCTACACTTACGAAAACATTGTAGAACTGGCAACACCCTGGCGATAAACCGTCGAGGCACACTGGCAATTTAAAGTGCGAAGTATTTTATCCGAGTGGAAAAATTAATAAATACAAATTTATATGCTGTAGACAAGAACATCAAATAGTTAAAGGTTCTGCCAAGTGGGTGATCCCTTATCAGCTTTAAAACCAGTTGATGTTTGAGGTATGCGATATTGGGAATCGGACAGCGGCGTGACTACTTAAAACGATTTACTGTAATTTACATATTTCACTGCGTCGCTTCAGACAAGTAACTTTTTACTTGGTACCTATATTTTATTAAAAAATTAAAACAGAAGGTCAAGGTGAATTATCGCGGGAATAAAGTCGGTGCCAGAGTAGGCCATCAAAAGTGAAATAAATCCGGAATTAAGAAACAAGGATTTACATGTTCAATGTCAACGCATTATTTTAAATATGTACGCGGGTTTAAAAAAAAAAATAAAATCCGGGAAAAACTCAAAATGCGCTTTGTACAAGAATGTACCTGTAATGAATTAACCAAACCTGGGTTTTATAAGAATTCATAACGTACTTAATTTGGGGACTATAACTACGACAGGACAATTTGGGCCAAAAAAAGGAGTACCTTGAATCAAATAAGAGTATAATTTATTTAGACGAAACTTGGTTTGATACTCATGATGTTGTTAAGTATGGTTGGGTAGACAGTACAAATTGAACTTTTGGTACACCGTGTTCTAAAGGAAAATGCGTTATCATGCCGGAAGTAAAGATGGCTTTGTACCTAATGTGTTGCTCTTGTCAGCAAATAATATCACTCAATAATCAATCATCAACTTTAAGCGCAGTTGCCCTTGATAATATTAGGCAGGTAATAATAAAATGAGTAGCGATGTATGGAAAAATGGCGTAACTCATGTTACAAACTAACCTGAAAACAATTCTACTTCTGAAGGTTCTGACGATTCCAGTCATTAAATTGTTTATGAAATTTAAATTAATTATGTTCCTTTAACACGTATCTTAAAAACTTGTTATATTGCAGAACATTTACTGTGATTCTGCTGATGCAATCAATTTGTTGTTCAAATAGATTCAGTGAATTCTAACTACTAACTTTATATTCCAACTAACATAGTACCTGCCCCTATCCTTTTTTGACAATGAAAACTCATACCTCCTGGCGGTCCTGACTGGATAAAGACAATTTTTTTAAATTGTTTTCCGCAAAATGAGCATTTTTTTTTACCGAAAGACCATTCTAAAAATATTAAATGCAGGCAAATTCACGGATACAAACCTTTCATCGATATTAACTATAATGAGCAAGCTTTTATACAGGGCGACGCATCGAAAACGAAACAGAGACCTTTACTGGCAGCTCAGTTCTTTTATGGAAAAACGCTCAGACCCGTCGATTTTGTTTTCGAGGAGGACACAAAATTGGCAACAAATCACGTTAACACGTGCAGCCCCATGGGCGGGGGTGGCACTACCCCTAAAATCTTAAATGGAAATGGGGGTCGAGTGATACCTTATTTTAAAGGTCTTTCAATTCCCTCTATAATGATGTAAAATTCATGTACTTCAGTTCAGTAGTTTTGGAGAATTACTGATTTCAAGCTTAAAGTAGACTTTAATAGGTACCTACATCAAATTAGTTTGTACTACTTTCAGAAGAAATTTGAGTAAAAGCATTTAGTTAACAAGTAAATGCTTTTCTTCACTACGCCCATGTTTTGTTTATCATTTGGTGTTGAAAATAGCGATTGGAGCGTTTTTTGTGGCAAAAATAGTATATTATGTTACAAGGACGAAAAATGCAGTATTTCGGACGTATTGCGGGAGATTACTGGACGAGGCAAAGCCGAGGCCAGTAACCCGCATAGTCCGAAATACATTTTTCGTCCGTATAACATACGTTATTTTTTATCCGATTGTGTTTTTGCTCGGATTATAAAATAATGTAAAAATTAAGAAAACGAATATATTTCATCTTGCATTGTAATTTTTTGTCCCTTGAATGTTTGAACAATGAAACCTGTAATATGCGTATCCATGGATCTAACAAATAATTAAATTAATATTATCAACTGACGTTTTATCAATCAGGCGATAGTTTTAACTAATCTTTCGTGTTCTGCTAGTTTTAAAACGTGAAAAACACAATTAAAAATGGAAATAGACGATGATCTTATAGAAGGTACACCACCTGACATTCAAGAAACTGCCAAGGAAGTAATGGTACATTTGTTGCCACAAAAATCTAAGGAAATATATGAAAGAGCTTATAAAAAATTTATGGATTACCGGCAAGAAAAAAATATACAGTCGTTCTCCGAAAACGTCTTCTTGGTCTATATGGCGGAATTATCGAAAACTATGAAGTCATCTACTCTGTCGTCGCAGTATTCTATGCTACGTGCAGTGGTAAATGTAAAACAGAATATTGATATATCTAAATACATGAGATTACGAGCATTGTTGAAACAAAAAAGTGTTGGATATTGTCCAAAGAAATCAAGGATCCTAACTAGAAAAGAGGTTCACAAATTCCTTTACCATGCTCCAGATGACAAATACTTAATGTTGAAGGTAAATGTAACTATATAATAGTATTTTAAATTTCTGACTAACAATTTTCTTAATTACAGGTTGCTTTTATTTTTGGAATCGCGGGCGCATGTCGTCGAGAAGAACTGGCTCATATGAAAATTGATGACATACAAGATTTGGGAACGGCGTTGTTAATAAAAATTCCCTGTAATAAAACAAACAAACCGAGATCATTTACGGTGACTGGAGAATATCTAAAGTATTATAGAAATTATCTGGCTTTACGTCCAACAAATATGAGTGATGGGCGATTTTTTGTGTCTTATCGCAATGGAAAATGCCATAAGCAAGTTGTCGGTATACACAAATTTGGCTCTATACCTCAGGAAATAGCATCTTACTTAAAACTGCCGAATGCCAAGGAATTCACGGGACATTGTTTCAGAAGAACATCGGCCACATTACTTGTAGATGCGGGAGTAGACATAACATCTCTAAAACGGCATGGAGGCTGGAAGTCTTCGGGAGTAGCCGAGGGCTACATAGATGATTCCTTAAACTGACCAAGAAAATATTCAACATTCCACAATCTGACCTGCAGTCAGTCTCGACTCAGGTGTCGCAATCCGTCTCCCAATCGAGTTCAACATTGGAGAATAATATCATAACGGAGACCAAAAATAATAACACATCCTCAAAATCAAATTTACATCACCCCGTTCTTGTTCAAAATTGTTCTAATTGTACATTTAATATAAATATTGTAAATAATTGAATAAAATGAACTGTTGAAAATATTTTAGCGTCCGACAAAATGTTTTTCGGACTAGGACGACAAAGGTTGCCTAGCTACCAGCGCAATAATCAATACCTTATTGAAAAGGTTACCTTTTCGTCCAAATATCTGATCTATAAAACGTCATTTTTTGACACAATCGGATAAAAAAGTTGTTTCTTGAAGAAAGATAAGAAGGGAATGTCTCGTACTTATTTTAAATAGGAATTTAGTACATAGCTTGCGATTGATTCGCCCAAACTTTGTTGTTAAAATACCTTTTAACGCTTTATACATAAATTAACCATGGTATATTCGACGGCAGAAAGGGTTGAAATTATCGAAATATTTTTCGAAAATAATCAGTGCGCTAGTAGAACAGCACAAATATTTAATGAGCGACATGAGAACAGTAACGTGCATCGAAAATATGTTCTAGAACTTGTAGCTAAATTTCGGGAAACTGGATCAGTCGCCAATAAAAAACGCAACATTGAAAATCCCATAAGGAACGAAGCAATGGAAGTGGGGGTTTTAGGGCAAGTGTATGTAGATCCTACGTGAAGTACCCGCAAATTGGATACTGTGTGTGGTGTTAGTCGACGTAGTATCCAACGGATTCTAAAGGCCCATAGTTTTCATCCGTATAAAATTCACCTTGTACAAGAACTTAGTGAAGACGATTTTGATCGGCGATTACAATTTTGTGAAGATATGAGTGAACGAATTATAAACGATGAACATTTTCTATTCAACACTTGCTTTTCCGACGAATGTTCGTTTTTCTTAAATGGCGTAGTTAATCGTCATAACTGCCGATATTGGTCCGATTCTAATCCCAGAATTTATCGTGAGGTGCACACACAATAGCCACAAATATTAAATGTTTGGGCTGGTATTTTTGGCGATCATTTAGTTGGTCCTTTTTTCTTACCTGGAAATTTTACCGGTGAAATGTATTTGGAATTACTGCAAGACGCCATAATTGAAAATCAGAATCATCGGCGGTACATTGCGAATAGGTTGATGTTCCAACATTACGCATTACGTCTTCGACAATATTTAGATCAGACGTTTCCAGGTCGATGGATTAGTAGAAGAGGTGCCATTGAATGACTCCCAAGATCGCCAGATTTATCACCTTTGGATTTCTTTCTGTGGGGTCACTTAGAAAGCAAAATCTATGCTACTCAGCCAACATGGTTAGAAGATTTGCGACAAAGAATTGTGAATGAGTGCCTTCAAATTACTTCTCAAATATTGCAAAATGTGCGGCAACGTTTTGAGCAAAATCTTTATTACTGCAAGGAGAGTCATGGTGGTCATTTCCAACATTTACTTGGCTGACGGGTCCGTTCATTTTTCATTTTTATACTACTTTGCTGGCAAATGTATTGATCTCCACTAATGATGATGTATTGGAGTTTTATTTAAGTTTTAAATCAATAAATCTCCAAAACTACTGAACTGAAGTACATGAATTTTACATCATTATAAAGGGATTTGCAGGACCTTTAAAATAAGGTATCACTCGACCCCCCTTTCCAGTTAAGATTTTACGGGTGGTGCCACCCACGCCCTGAAACTTCTGAAAGTAGTACAAACTAATTTGATGTAGGTACCTATTAAAGTCTACTTTAGGCTTGAAATCAGTAATTCTCCAAAACTACTGAACTGAAGTACATGAATTTTACATCAATATAAAGGGAATTGAAAGACCTTTAAAATAAGGTATCACTCGACCCCCATTTCCATTTAAGATTTTAGGGGTAGTGCCACCACGTATACTGTTTAATCATATTAAAAATGTACAACAATCCGCATTTTAATTATTTGGTAGAAGCGACGTCTGGGGTCAGGAATTTTATTTAATGCTTTTTTATGTCATCAAATTAAGCTTGGAACAACTATACAATTTTTTTTCAAGCCATTTTTGTATTCAGATAGGTCCATTCCACTACAATATTATGCTATTCAGCTTTATAACACAACAAAGAAAAAATCTTGTCGTCCAGTGTAATTTTATGTATTGTTGCTTGTAGAGACTTCCATGGGTGTAAAACTGGACACGAATACAAAAGAAGGACTCTTGTATCAAAATGCAATATATAGAGTTGGAACTCTCGTGTTCGATAGAGTACTAAAACCATGGTTACATAATAAATTTATTTTCGACTGCTCTTCTATAGGAAAAGAATCGAGACGATTGACTACAAATTTGCACAACTTTACCAATAATGTTATTCGAAATAGATCAGAAAGTTTTAAACAATTTAAGGATGAAACAGATGAAGATATTGAATTTGGGATGAAAAAAGCGAGGCGTCCTTTACTGGATATTTTGCTGAATGCCAGGTTTAAGGATAACTCAATTGACGAAACAGGAATAAGGGAAGAAGTAAATACTTTTATGTTTGAGGTAAATCTGAACCAAGCTTAGCAATAATAGCAGATTCACTGATATAAGGCTGGCCATTGTTTATTTTGAATTGACCTAGCTTCCATTAGCTATTATTTAAATCCATCTTTGATAATTTTGTTATTCGAGAAATATGTTTATACACTTAATTTACTATAATTTAATGTTTTTTAACTGAAGTTTTACTTACTAGCCTCTTTTAGGTTCTAGAAAACTATTTTTAATCGTAAAATTACTGCGCACCTATACGATTGCTTTTCACTAGTATCACCTAACTAACTCAAAGGGATTCGTTCTCTAAAGATTTCTTGTCAGGTTATCTTTCGAAAAACTTGATGACCTTATTATTCACATGATAAAGTCAAATTTGTCGAAAGTGAGCCATCGTCTGGTCAACAGTATCCATTTCGAGATATGGATGAAGGTCACTGTTACTGAAGAAGTGGCAACATTTAATTATTTGCCGAATAAGAATGGAGAAATTCATACGTCCTTTTAATAATATAGTAATATTTTTAGGGTCACGATACGACAGCAATGGGTTTAAGTTATACGTGCATGTTACTGGCTTGTAATAAAGAAATTCAGGTAAGCAAACTATGAAACAAATATTTGATCAAGCCATTTTATTAAAATGAACGGTTATTTGAGTTGGATTGTCGTATATGCTCGTTCAGAGCTTAAAATTAATGAAAAGGATACGCATGTTGTTTCGAAGAGAAACTTCTGGACTGCTGGCTATCGCGCTATCAATAACTTCCTAGCCATACTATACACGAAGCTATCGAGAGATTCATCCCTGTTTGTAGGAAAAAGGTAAATCCCCAAAAACCGTGGATCAATGGACGTATTTTTGGGGATATTAATAAGAAACGAAGACTTTGGAACAAATATGTCAAAAACAAGAGCACCATAAACTTCCAAAGCTTCCGTAACCACAACAATGCCCTAAAACAAAAAGTAACTGAGGTCAGAGAGCGTTATGATGGGGATCTCGCTCTTAAAAGCGATAAGAAATTCTACTCTTATATCAAACGATCACCAAAGTTAATTGTAAATAGAATCACGCTTAAGGATGATCATAAAGAAATTATAACCGACCCACTTCTAACAGCAGAAAGATATGCCTCAACCTTTAGTGGAGTTTTCACTTATAAGGGGCTAGACTCTCCAGCAACCCTCCCCCAATCTACAAGATACCAATCACCAACATAATATTTACTCCAGAGAAAGTATGTAAAACATTGCAATCACATAAAATAGACTCAAGCCCTGGGCCAGATGAAATTCCCCCTGTATTTTTGCAAAGAACTGCGGAAGTCCTTAAGGTTCCTCTCTCCACAACTATGAACCATTGCTTAAATACTTCCTTCATACCGGAAAGCTTACGTAACAGTAATCTTCAAAAAGGCGATAAAATGCTGGCCGCAAATTACAGACCTATCAGCCTCACATGTATGCTTTCCAAATGCATGGAGAAAATAATATCTCAAGAGCTGGCATCATTCTTTCTCCAGAATCACATTATTCCACAAGAACAGTACGGTTTTCTACCAAAAAATCTGCAGAAATAAATATCCTTAACTGCCTGGATAACTGGACTAGGAACAACGATGAAGGAACACCAACATCTGTACTGTAATTGGACTTTGAAAAGGCATTTGACAAAGTACCAATAAAGTTACTTTTGTTTAGCTGGAATATTATGGTGTAAGAAGACAGCTTTTATCGTGGATTGAAGCCTTTCTACGAAATATATCCTTCCGAGTTAGAGCAAATGGGGCTCTTTCAAGCAACCACAGCGTAATCAGTGGTGTGCCTCAGGGATCGGCGTTGGGTCCACTACTTTTTCTTGTATACGTATCAGACATAGCAAACAAAATCCAGACAAATATAGTTTATTTGCCGATGATACTAAATTGTTCTGCGATCCTCTAAGATAAAGTCGAGAATTTGAAGAAGATCTTAAAACCATAGAAGCGTGGACTATCACTTGAGAGATGAGACTTAATGCTAACAAGTGCACCATGCTGCATCTGAGACCAAATAATCCCAAGAATCCATTATACCTCAACAATACTCTACTGGAAACTGTCGCGCAATAAAAGGATCTTGGAATTACTATCTCGGATGATCTGAAATCGGAACCCTACATATTATCTAATATTATCAAGAAAGCTAACAAAATAATATACCTTATCCAAAAATCATTCCACAACAAATCTAGCCATTTTATCCTTAAATTGTACAAGATCTACATAAGACTAATTCTGGAATATGGACAATCTATCTGGAGCTTATATTACAATAAAGACATCGAAGCTCTTGAAAGGGTACAGAGGAAGGTAGCACGTATACCTAATGAATTAAGAAACTTGCCTTACCAAGAACGCTTCTCCTTACTGAATCTCAACTCTTTAAAAGAGAGAAGACAACATGGGGATCAAATTCAAACCCATAAAATACTTTTCAATTATTACTCAGTCGAATTAGACATATGCAGAGTAAGCGAAGGCAGAAATTGAAGGGGACATAGCAACAAAATTGATAAAGAAAGATGTGGAAAGCTTCGCCGTAAAAATTTCATTTCTAATAGAGTTTGAGAAAAAATATATATCGATAAAAGCGGTCAAGAGAAATTGCTGGAAATTATTTTCAAGTTTGAAAAATGACCGCTAGGGGGCGTAAGAGAACTTTCAAAATAGAAATGCTGATTTTCTCTTGATTTTTCTTAATAAAAATATGTTAAAAATATAAGCATTGTATTGTACATAAAATTATGCAACTTTATGTTAGGAATCGTTTTTTTCTATTTTCAATAATAAAGTGGTGGGAGAAGGTCAAACTTTTTTTCTTTCAAACGCTAATATCTCTGCTTTGGATAAACCGATTTTATTCGACTTGGTCTTGAAAAAAAGCCCTTATTTTCCTCTACACGTAGATCTATTAACTATATCATATTGATTCTGATGGTGGCCACTAGATGGCGTTTTTCCGTAATTTCTCAATGAATGCGGATTTTCTTAAAAAAATCAAATGTTATGATATGACTTTTTCAGCATATTTTATTTTAGGCTTATAAAGGCTATTAAATAGTGGAATAAAAAATCCAGGTCCGTATTTAAAATAAAAAAGCTGATGATGGTCGCTCGAATCTGAAACGTCGTATTAAAAAACAAACCCCATCAGCTTATAGAGGAGGAAAAGTTACTATAAGGAACTGAAAACCGCAACGTGACATCTTTTGTTAAAGTAGAGAAATTAGGGATAATAGTAATTAATAATAATATGGAAAAATAGGCCATTTTTTAAAACATTAATTAATCAATTAAATCTCTAGTTTAACATAAGATATCACGTTGCGGTTTTCAGTTCCTTATAGCAACTTTTCCTCCTCTACAAGCTAATGGGGTTAGTTTTTTAATCCGACGTTTCGGATTCGAGCGACCATCATCAACTTTTTTATATTAAATACGGACCTGGATTATTTATTCCACTATTTAATAGCCTTTATAAGCCTAAAATAAAATATGATGAAAAAGTCATATCATAACATTTGATTTTTTTGAGAAAATCCTTATTCATTGAGGAATTACGGAAAACGCCATCTAGTGGCCACCATCAGAATCAATATGGTATAGTTAATAGATCTGCGTGTAGAGGAAAAGAAGGGCTTTTCTTCAAGACCAAGATGATTAAAATCGGTTTATCCAAAGCAGAGATATCAGCGTTTGAAAGAAAAGAAGTTTGACCTTCTCCCACCACTTTATTATTGAAAATAGAAAAAAACGATTCCTAACATAAAGTTGCATAATTTTATGAAGAATATAATGCTTATATTTTTAACATATTTTTATTAAGAAAAATCAAGAGAAAATCGGCATTTCTATTTTGAAAGTTCTCTTACGCCCCCTAGCGGTCATTTTTCGAACTTGAAAATAATTTCCAGCAATTTTTCTTGTCCGCTTTTATCGATATATATTTTTTCCCAAAGTCCTAGTGTTATTACTTTCTGAGATATAGCCGATAACCTCCTTAGGTGGAACACCCGGTACACATGGAATGGCTTACCTGAAAACACAGTGACAGCACCGACGGTAAATGCCTTTAAAAACACTGTTGACAAGGATCTTCTAAACCTCAGAAACACACTGGTACACTACAGTGCTTAGTGAAGTTCTCATCATCGTGATTCTTTGCCTCTGATTAAAGTTCCCCATTTGTGCTAAATGATAACATTAATGTCTGTGTTTAAAAGCAATAATTAACTGAGATACCAAATAGTTCTCTGTAATCTAATAAACCTCCTGTGATGTACGCGGACTAACGTTTAACAAACTAGTACCGAATAGTTTCATCGTGTAAAACCGCTCACTGTTCGTGAAAGAATAATAATAATAATAATAACAATAATAAAACTGTACCACTACATAGCTCTGTTTTCTATTTTTTTAGGATGATGTGTATCAGGAAATATCTCAAATCCTGGGTAACGATTTAACTAAGGGCCCAACCTATACTGATTTGCAAAATATGACTTTAATGGAAAGGTAAAAATACCTTGTGAGCAATTTTCTGTGGTTTTTTGAATTTGGTTTTATGATTGCAAAATTATTTTTATATAAATTGTGCAAACCCATCTAAACAAATAATTCTGTTGAACCTTTGCAAACATCTTAAATATAAAGTACTTACGTAGTATATAATATATAAGGATGATAATAGTATTATTTTTAAGTTATATTTGTTTGTGGAACGAAAATATTGTTAAAAAAATAAACAAAGTAGAAATGAATTAGTATTTAAAAAAAAAATGTACTTATGGGTCATTCCATATCAGATTTAAAACTCAAATTTTAATTTCAACGAATGTTTTTTCTCGCATTCTTCAGAGGAAAATAATCGATACGTATTTTTTTATTTTAATATGATGCTTTTTATTTTCGACTTACGATTGTTTAAACTTTTGAAGTTTGCAAAATCGAACAAACTTGATTTTTTGGAACAAGGCGATGCGTTGTGCATTCCTTGCAGAAAAAAAATTGGAAAACTGAGTGCCAGTGAAATTAGTGAGTACCGCGTTCAGTTTTCGTCACTTATTTTTTCTTCGTTCCAATTTTTTATTAATACTTCCGTTGTATCGTATCTAGGTCTCTTAGGGATTTACTTCAACTTGAAAGAAGCATTAATCAGTTGGCATAAAACAACGCTTCATTGTGCCCTTTTTTGTAAATACAGCTTTACTATACATTTGTAGATGTATCAAGGAAAGCCTTAGACTCTATCCTTCAGTCCCACTGATCGGCAGAAGATTGGATAGTGACGTGCCAACGAAGTATGGATTAATACCAAGGGGTACCGATTGCTTTATTCACATATATGATGTTCATAGGAATCCAAAGTATTGGACAAATCCAGATGAATTTGATCCATCCAGACATTTGCCGGAAAATTCTATTGGTAGACATAATTTTGCGTATATTCCATTTAGTGCTGGTCCAAGAAATTGTATAGGTAAGAAAATATTTTAAAAATAATTAATCAATTAAAAAAATCTGTTATTTTTATATCTGAAAGATGGAGAAAAAAATAAAGAAATATTTACATTCCTAAAAAATATAAAGAGAGAAAAAGAATAAATTAAATTAGAAAATAACTCTTTAAAACAAGACGTTATAAGATTAAAAAAAAAATAGTTTTTTAACAACAAAATTAAGTAGTAAAGAACAATATAAACATAAATAATATCGAAATAAAAGGAGTTCGAAATCAAGAAATGAAAATTAGAAGTTCGAAATCAAGAAATGAAAAACGATGAGGACGTTACAAAACAAATTTTAACCAAAATTGTAGTAAACATCAAAAAAGAAGATATATTAATAGAACGAAAAAGTTTTAAAAATGAAGATAACAACAATACCATTCGAATTAACTGTAAGAATCAGAAAATAAAAAAAGAAATTCTTAAAAAAACGAAAGCTTATTTAAAAAAAAAATGGAAAAATTACAAGTATTGATCTTAAACTACCAGGACCAGAAACAACATTTATATTTACCAGCCAGAAACAAATTTTTACTTGGAAAAGCTAAATAATTGAAAAAATTTAAATATAAATTTGTATGGTGCAAGAATGGAAAATTATTTGTGAGAAAAAATGAAGAAGAAAAGATATTTCATAATATAACAAATAAAGAAGGAAAGAAAAACTTAAAATAGAGGGTACATTTTATCGCCAACTTATATTTAATTTTATACTACTTATTTTTCAGTTTTTAAATTTAGTAAGTTTTATTTTTTGTACTACAAGTACACATTTATATATTTTATTTATTTCATGCATAATTTTTTAATATCTTTAAGTTAATAATAACTGAAAATTTATCTATCAACCCATTGAAAATAAGAATAATTTTAATAATTCAATAAGCCCAATTAATAATTTTTTAATACACCACAATAATATTAGAAGCATTTCAAAAAAGTTTGTCGAAACCAAATTATTTTTGTGTCAGCTCGACCATAATTTTGATGTTATAGTGTTAACAGAAACTTGGAAGGTTTTTAATACCGACTTATTTAAATTAAATAGTTATTATATAATTTATAATACCGGAGATTTCAATAAAAGTGACGTTATCATAATGTATGTTAAAAATAAAAACAATTACTCTTTTGAAATTATCTCTTTGGGAAAAATAAAAGTAATTTTCTCAAAACTATCAATCGAAAAAGAAAAAATTAATATTATAAGTATATATAAACCTTCTCCACTAGATACTTTCGAATTTACTATAAATTTAAAGAATTTTTTTGATAATATCAAATATACTTGTAAAAATAAAACGATAATTCTAGTAGGTGATATAAATAGGGATATTTCTTCAAAGTCTAAAGTGAGTATAATGAGTATGAATATAAAATGAGTATTTAAACTTGTTGAGTAAATATAATTTTACATCATTTATAAATAAAAATACGGGAGAAATAAAAGAACATGCATCTTGTATTGATCATATCTTTGTAAAAACAAATGAAGATTAAATGATTTTAAATCAATAATCTTTAAATATCAAATAACGGATCATTACTCAATAATTTTACAAAATAGACTTATTGGTAATGTTGGTAATACAAAACCTTTGTTAACGTATAAAAGTTATGTTAAATACAATAAATTAAAAGAAAATATGGCAAAAACAGATTTGTCAAATTTCTATTCTTATATTGAAATGAATGACTTATCTAATGATTTAATAAAAGAAATTCATTTATATAATTAATCCTTTTCAGAAATCTAATAATCTATCATCAAAAAAGTAGCGTTTATTGAATACTTACAACTTTTTATAGAAATATTCTTAAATATTTATAATTTTAAATACTTTTAAATAAATAAAATTTGCCCCTAACAAGCACGTCTTCTGGGGAATTTATGAATAAGTTTATTCAAGAATATTGAACATAGGCAATCAATATCAGGGACGCTTTTTGACTGATGGCGTCGGCCACATTGGAGCTATAAGAACAAGGTGACAAGGGTTTGCTTTTTCCTTCATCATTTTGTTAACGGTTACTAAACCGACAAGACACCCAGGTCGGGAATAGCGCTGCCTAGCGAGGACTCCTCAATTGTGACGTCTTGTCTTTGCGGGATTTTCTCTGATATTTGTGGCTTTGTAAGCCCATGTTAGGGGGCGCAGGTATGCTTAAAAATTGGTGTTCTTTACCAGCACCACAAGATGGAACCATCTCGTTTCATTCTTAGTTATACAGTGCGTCCATAAAGTCTTGAACAAATTCATTTAAAATTCAGGTATTTACTTTTTAAAAACGCTCAGACACGTCAATTAGTACTTTTGTTTGCGCATTTTTTAACGTAAAATATTTTTATACAGGGTGTCGCACGTATGAGGTATGAGGTCATCAATAAATGTGTTTAAAATAAATTTTCAAACGTCAATATTTCGGAAACCGTGATTTCCAGAGGTGTTAAGTGTTCATCATAGAATTCAAAATTGATATAATATACAGGGTGTTCCATTAAAAAAATCCTTGATGACCTCATACCTCATACGTGCGACACCCTGTATAAAAACATTTTACGTTAAAAAATGCGCAAACAAAAGTACTAATTGACGTGTCCGAGCGTTTTTAAAAAAAGTAAGCCCCTGAATTAAATGAATTTGTGCAAGACTTTATGGACGCAGTGTATGAGAACAACACCTTACATAGCTGTTTGTTCCTCGTAACTTTAGTTGCCACACACAGGCAGCCAATCTTTTGGAAGTTTGTACGTGGTGTCTGGTGTAGATCGATTTTCTTATAAGTTTGTTTGTCAATACGTATATGCGTTTGCAGTAGTTATATATTATTTTTGTGTAAAATTCTTGTGGTATCGGTGTCTTTCAGTAGTGCAGAACACTATTGGTGGCATATCTAGAAGCATTTACACTAGCTGTTGGTTGTAGTGTAACGTTCAATTTTCGCCAATAAAACTTGCCATTTTAGTGACTACCTACATACTGGCTTATAAGTATTTACACCACAAGTTATTTTGCCTGATAATTTATTAATTGCACACTTACCAGTGATCCTCAGTATTGCTTGTTCATATGGTTCTATAGATTTTAACCTATTTCCTTGTCAATGCCCACTTGCCTTGTAATTTTTAGTTTGAACGACTTAAGGCTTCTTTGGTAACAGACACTGCATACCTATAAATAGTTGGGAGTTACAGTCTTACGCTGTAGAATATCATTTATTGATGTTTTGTTCAGACTATACCTTTTGTTCATAGGTCACAACAGGTCTGACCAAGATCTTGTAAAAGCTGACTTTCATCCTTAAACAAATACTTCTCCTGTTAAGCAGGAAGTAGATAGAGATAGATTGTTCAGTAGTAAATTTGACTCTATTTGCTGAATCTTTTCGCTAATAAGTCCACTTCGTTATACCAATTTACCTGGACGCTATTTAATTAAAGTTTTGATTCAGGTTTATGACGAAACAGGCATCGATTCCCGAGAATCATGACTCATAAAATAATCTGCAGTCCATATAGATGTTTCTTTGTGGCAACTTTTTTTTTTAAATGAAATTTGTGGTGCCTACGATCGTAATGATATCATTGATCATATAGATAAAGGATTTAAAAGGGGAGGAAACTGAACTACATTGATCTTGTATCGATTCAAGTTCACACTTGCTGAAACCTGCATCTACGTCACCAACTCTGCATTTCTACTCACCATCCAGTACGAGACTCTAGATGCTGCGGAGTAGCCTACTGCAACTGATGCAAATCGCTTAATTCCAGTCCACACACTATCCGAGAATAACTATCCCGCATGCATGCGTCGCCTCATGTTTATACAGCACCGGAGCTTGTGGCACCTCTTTCTTTGCGTCTTTTGTATTAAAAATGGCATTCCCCGACGAAACTGCAAGCAATCTTTTTACGATACGATAAAATTACCTTAATGAAGTAATTTGAAGCTTCAAGCCATATTAATTTTAGGCTTAAACCGCAGTTTTGGACCCTATCAAAAGCTTTGCTGACCTGAAAGAAGGCCACCTTTATGTGTGCCCTTGTCTTGTATTGAAGAATGCTAATTGCCAGTCTTGTCGTTTGTCCTATTGTAGTGTTCCGCCCTGAATCCTACCTGCTCAGGGGATAGAACATTGCGCTAAATGACGAAACTAGTTAGTCCGTAGAGGTCTTCTTTAATAATTGTCTGTGATAAATCTCATAATGATCGGGACGCCGACGTCTAACGAGCAACCCAAACTCATTCTATGAATTTTTTATTGAAATATTGTGGTATCAGGTGATCTTGTGTCTACATTAAGTAATTGCAAGCCTGTAATCTAAAGACCCTACGCAGTAATCTGACTTAACGGTAGCGTAACTAAAAGTAGTATGATCCATATACTAAGCCTGTATGGTAATTATTGAATTAATTACTAGGTTTTGTAATCTACAAGTAGATCATCAATCAATAAGGAATCCATACTGAGATAATACCGGATAGTGCACCGCCAAAGTAAACATAGGAAATCCCCTGTGAATTTTGCTACCCCGAAATATTAGTCTTGTTCCAACCAGCAGTCCGGGACTAGCTTTAATCAGAGTCTACCAGGTGAATATTGCATGTATACCCCAGGATGCCTTTGCGTTTGAAACTGTCAAGAACTGATGGTTGGAACAAACCATTTGGCTCCCCTATTAATTTTACATCAAAATTGTATTAGACTTTTTTGAAAATTCTTGCATGATGTACATCAAATTATATTATTTTCTAATGAGCCAACTAAAAGTTATTTAGCAAAAACCCTTCGTAAAATTCTAACAAATTAAATACGGCTCTGATGACGGCTCAATGAACCGACCAATAATAATTATGATAATGTCGTATGTTACGATGTTTTATAGTTTTCAAACAAATAATGATTGTACTATACTCCAAGTCCAAAATTCATCACTACATTCTTCAAGTGCCATCTCCGCGACGGAGGTTGATAATCATCATGTATAGTCTAACTTTGGAGGCTGCAGCTCTGAAGAGTTCACCCAAGGTGCATCCAAACCATCCCCCCAAGTATTAATATGGCTCTGATGCTAACCTTAATGAAGCCACTAGTAACTTATTTATTTATAAATAAATAAATAAATAAATAAATAAATAGCCATTTATTTCCGACAAGCCGGAGCCCACTTACAGGAAACTCAAACAAATTAATCGAATTATAAACAAAAATCTTACAAAAGTAATGCCCTTGCTATACTTAAAATCTAATAACAAAAAGTAAGAAACTAAAGCTAAGTTAACAGGAACCAATGACTACTAATGAGGATAGCCGGACATATTGCGCAAGTGTTTTAATATGGTTGGGTGGCTGTCATGAAATATGTCGGAGAGGGCTGAGATACGATTAAAGTTGTGGCACATTTTGTGAATGGGACCTTGAGGCAAAATATTGGATCTCGCGAATGCAAGAAAAAATGTAGGCCGATGTCGGGAACATGAAGCGATAGTTGCTCTAGTAGAAATGGGCAATCGATTTTAGAGTTAAGAAGTTTATGGAGTATCGATAGTGACTGTGAGTCGCGACGTACTGTTAAGGGCAACTCACCAAACCTAGCGAGGATGTGGCCATGCTCGAAACTCCGTTGCGGGTAGATACCATCCTCTCTAAACATAAGATACTTTAGGAATAGCCTTTGGACGGGCTCCACAGATTGATTATGGCAATTGTAAATGGGGGACCATATGATTGAGCAATAATCCAACTTTGACCTGACATAGGAGTAATACAACAGTTTAAATGTAGATACATCAGAAAAATGCTTGCAGTTTTGCAAGACAAAGTCCAAGGTTCTAGAGGCGCTAGAAACCATTTGATCAATATGTGAAATAAAGGAGAACCTCTCATCGAAAACGACTCCGAGATCCCTTATGGTGGTGAGTCTGTTCAGTGTGGGTGGATCCGTTTATAGAGTAATTGAATTGAAATGGAGTTTTTGTCCGAGAGTAAGAAACAACGTTACATTTAAAGATGTTGAGATTTACTTTGTTATCCAGGCACCACTGGTTAAGAACATCGAGGCTGTCGCGGAGGGATATACAATCCGCGACAGCGTCGATGCGGTTAAATATTTTGAGGTCATCAGCATAGGCGAGTCTGTTGCAGTCGAGCGTCGAGACAAGATCGTTTATAAATATGTTGAATATAAAAGTTTATATAAAACAAACTTGAATAATGATAATGTCAAATATTACTACAGTCAATCTTTAAATGATGCGAGGTAATAAATCAATCAAAACCGTCTTCTCCATGGGCGTAAAAGATTTCTCGGCATGTATAGATTTAAATGGGCCTATACATTTTTAAACTTGTGCAGAATTAGTACAAGTATCGACATCAAATTCAAGTTCCGCCTTCAAATATATATCCTAATATTAATTTTTTTATGCTCCAAATTATGTATAGCTGTACCATTTACCTAGAATTTTAGAAATAAATTTTATGACAACTGATTAGGGTCTAGGTACTTATTGCGTTTCTGCTCTAATCATTTTATTCTTTTTTTTTGTACTTAATCCTGGTTACCTGTTTGCCAGTTATGTGGTTGTTATGCCTTTATGGGTACCACTATTGGAATAATAGACCTATTTATATCTATACATACATTGTCTGTTTGGTTCTCAGTGAAACTAGTCAAAGTGTGAAGAGTCAGTATTTTTTTAATCAAATAAGGAGATTTTTCAACAATTGCCAAAATGCCCTAGAGTCGCTCCATGTACAGTAAATAAAAACAAATTAATTCTTAACTGCTACGATTCTATTAAAAGTAAGAATGCCGATTTGAGTATTGACAATGTAGTGCAATTTACAGCAGATATGCTTAACGTTGGGAAAACAACCATCTATAAACTTTTAAAAGAAGAAAGAAGTGTTGGCG
Source organism: Polydrusus tereticollis (assembly GCA_963920685.1). Taxonomy (NCBI): domain Eukaryota; kingdom Metazoa; phylum Arthropoda; class Insecta; order Coleoptera; family Curculionidae; genus Polydrusus; species Polydrusus tereticollis. The sequence goes on along the minus strand of OY987332.1, from coordinate 28,152,895 downwards.
TCAAACCTCCAAAAACTTCTCCAGGATGACCAAAACATGAGCTGGATAACGCTTTAAAAAAGGAAATTCCTACGCTGGACAAAATTTTTGTCCTCAATCCTAGAAGACCAGGACTCACCATTTATAGTAGAAATACGCTTTGGAAATTATTAAAAAAAATGGGTTTTCAGTGGAAAAACATAATAGGCAATCGATTTTAATAGACAGTAGCGATATCGTTTGTTGGAGGAGAAATTACTTAAAAAGCATCCGAAAAGTCAGAGAAGAAAACAAAAAAGTATTTTACCTAGACGAAACATGGCTCAATGAAGGCCACACTGTGACCAAATTTTGGCAGAATGAAAATATTAAAAGTTCAAGACAAGCTTTTTTGTAAGGATTGTCCACCGCTATCTGAAAAAGGACATTGACTTATCATAACCCATATTGGAAGTTCTAAAGGCTTCGTTAAAGGTGGTCTCCTGATGTTCCAATCTAAAAAAAAACAGGAGCCTATCATAAAGATATGAATGCCGATGTCTTTGAAAAATGGCTTAAGCAAACGTTGGATCTTATACCAAAAGATGCAACAATTATATGGATAACGCGAGTTATCACTCTAGGCTGACGAAAAAATTACCGACAAGTGCGTGGCATAAAAGTGAAATAACAGAATGGCTTAGTGTAAGACAATTAGAATTTCCATTAGGTTCCTTTAAAAAAGTACTATTAGTACTAGCTAATTTACATAAAAATGCATTAAAAAAATATGTAGTCGATGAAATGGCAAAGTTACGAGGAATATATGTGCTCGAACTCCCTTCTTACCACTGCGAATTAAACCCTATCGAACTTATATGGGCTCAAATAAAGACAGATGTCGCCAGAAAAAAGCACGACTTATAGTGGATTTAAAAAGATTCTTTAATAAAGCAATGTGTAAAATCAGTGCGGAAAAGTGGAAAAAGTGTACCAATCATATGATAGAAGAAAAAGCCAAAATGTGACAGGTAGATATAATAATCGAAGAAATGGTTGAACCGCCTATTATAAACGATGTTAATTAAAGTTCGTCTTCCAAATCAGACTATGATTAAGCCGTAACAACAAAGTATTATTCGATTTTTGAAAATGCTTTGTTTGAAAGATTGTATATTATATCTTGTTTTTGTAATTATATTATGTAAAATAGTACCACCCATTGTTATTTATAAGTTAATATGATTTTTTAAATGTTTTCATATGTTATAAATACCTACGAATATAATATAATACAATTTTAGGAGAATGGGCATGTTTAAGATTTTTAATTTAAGAACTTCTCCAATACACGCTCCTGGCTAAGGGATCTTCCCAATAACAATGATAAATCCTCAAATATAACAATAGCGTGCGATAAATTCCGGGGGACCGACCTAAAGAATACTCATTACTTGGATCCTTTAATGCAATCACAATACATTTTAAGGGATGGTGTTTAAATTTTTCTTAATCCGGGGTATGCGTTTTGCATATTTAATGACCATTCATTATTTCGCGCCATTTAAAGATAGACTATAAACGATTCATTTTTTATTAGTTTCAATACGTTTTTCAGTATTGAAGAGAAAATAACAATGGTTAAGTGATACTAAAGGGTTTTCCAATAAGAACGATATGATTTTGAAACGATATGGTAACCATGGTAATAAAGTTATACCTGTCACCAGTTCTCAGTTATTGTCAGTAAACTATAACAATTTATTATGGCTAAATACGCGCTTCAAGAACGTTTGGTTATTATCCAAAAATTTTATGAAAATAGACGATCTTTTGTGAACACTTATCGCGCACTTCGCGAAAACTTTGGTGTAAATAATCGTCCTTCTTTGCTTGCCATTCGTCGCATCGTTGAGAAATTTGAAAATAATTTTACTCTTCACGATGCAAAAACACCAAGAAGATATCGAAACGCAAGAACTGTTGAGAATATTGCTGCTGTAAGAGCTAGTGTTGCAGTGTATCCAAATGTATCAATTCCTCGTCGTGCTCAAGAGTTAAGGATTAAAAAAACGACAACTTGGCGTATTTTGAAAGAAGACTTGAATTTACAACCATATAAGATTGTTTTGACCCAAGAACTTAAGCCACTGGACCATCGTCGGCGCAGAGAATTTGCTGCTTGGAGTTTAGAACAACTTGAAAGGGATCCTAATTTTGCCAAAAAAATTATCTTTTCAGATGAAGCTCATTTTTGGTTAAGTGGATACGTTAACAAGGAAAATTGCCGTTTTTGGTGTGAAAACAATCCACAACAGATTCATGAGAAGCCTTTGTATCCGCTAAAGGTAACTGTATGGTGTGGTTTATGGTATGGTGGCATCATCGGACCATTTTTTTTCCAAAATGAAGCAGGAGATGCAGTTACAGTGAATGGTGAACGATATCGACAGATGTTAGGAAATTTTTTGTGGCCAAATATAGATGCACTTGATTTGGAGGATATGTGGTTCTAGCAAGACGGTGCCACATGTCACACTGCTCATGAAACTATCGATATAATGCAAGAAAAGTTTGACGAAAGGATAATTTCAAGGAATGCTACTGTTCAGTGCCCTCCAAGAAGCTGTGATTTAACTTCTTTAGATTACTTCTTTTGGGGCTATTTGAAATCTAAGGTTTATGCAAACAGACCACAAACACTTGATGCATTAAGGTTGAACATTGAACCCTGCATTCGTCAGATCACGCCCGATTTATTGCATAAAGTCATCGAAAATTGGGTTCGTCGAATTCGCTCGTGTACACGAAGTCGCGGAGGACATTTAAACGATGTGTTATTTAAAACATAAATGTTATCAACTATACTTTAAGATAATATAAAAAGTTTTATTGTATCTGAAATAATTTTAATTTTATTTCATTTTGAAATCATATCGTTCTTATTGGAAAACCCTTTACATGGGCAATATTATGGGACATTATTAAATATGAAAAATGAGAATGTCTATACTTATTTGTATTTTTTTACAGGACAACGTTTTGCAATGCTTGAAATGAAGAGTGCCCTTTGTGGAATATTAAGAAAGTTTATATTAGAGCCAATAGATACTCCAGAAACCATAGTTCTGATGCAAGATATGGTGCTAAGACCTCGGGATGGAATGAAAGTAAAATTTGTTTTAAGAAATCACTAGGTTGTAGTTTATTAATATTATTATTAATACTGTATACTTTAGTAGTTTAGTACAAAAATTTTTCATGTTTTATTAACTAACTATTGATATGAAAAGATAAAAATAAAGATCGAAATATTAGAAAATATTTCAAAAATTACTGAATATATTTTTTTAGAAATTTGCACATTGATATAGATAAAAGCGGCACATCTTGAGTTATAGATTTCAAACAAGGATATTATAAACTTTAAAGTAGTATTAAAATTTTAAAGAAACAAAATAAAACTCTCCTGATGCACATTTACTTCGGTTAGGTCATGGAAGATTACGTCGATATGCTATTAATTTATAAGGAAGTTCCGTATAATGGCAGAGCCGCTTCTCGACTATATGAAGAGAGGTATCATGAAAGGCGAATCCCAGCTCATACACTATTTGAAAGGGTCAATCCACAAATCACCGAAATAAATTTAGATACCCAACTGGACTCTTAAAACTGTCAAAAACTGATTGGCGCTGATGTCCTAGTATTTGCGATCCGAAACACGCGAGAAAGAAAGAAATCTGTTTGGCAACTATGGGTAAAAATAAAGAAAACTTTATTAACTTTTGATGAAACCTGTTTTATCGGTAGATATTGGTGCCGCTCTAAAATTTAAAATATTCCTTGGTTTAAATATTAATTTTTTTTCTGCTTTTATTATTAGTTCAGGGATACACGTTACTTGTAACTCTTGTTTTTAATTTAAAGAAATAGTCCATTCTCTTGTTTTTAAGTTTGGAGTAAATAACTTGTTGGTAAAGTAACAAATAACGTATATCTATAAAGAGCTCAAATAGAAAGCAGCAGAAAAGGAATTATTTAAACCAAGCAATACCTATTTAAAAAAATACAGCTGACTAAAATGAAGCGAAATAGGTAATAAAGCATTATTTTTATGATATATATATCATATAACATCTATTATAAATGTAAACAAATTGACACTGCATAAAACAACGTTTTTATATTTATTACCCCTGATAACACTCCACTTATATGAAACTCATTAGCTGTGTAGTGTACTCTTCTGGTTTAATCCTCTCAATCCACTCTTCAAAAATTATCCGATCTCTTTTTGGCAAGCGGTGTCGCATGCCATGTTTATTTAAACAGTTTAGAGCACAACATTTCTTAGGTTTTAACGGAGGTGCGTAGTCCATAACGGAAATAAATACGCGAACTTTAACTAAACAAACCAAAAACACACTAAAACTAAACAAAAAGTCAAAAGAACTATCAAAAAACACGCCAATACTACACACAAAGACCGAACGATCACAAACGGCATGAAAATTCAACACAACTTAAAAGAAAACCGAGAATAGAAAATTGACAATACACTTCAAATTTTTGACAACAACGAAATCTGGGAGGGCGCTTCTTCTCGATCGCAAATCGCAAATGTACGTTGTGCCCTCTATATGAACTTAACCAAACCAAATTGGGCGATGCCACTATCGGCGCCATCTACGAAATGCGATCCAAACAAAATAATAATGTTTGGCGGGAACGCCCAGCTTACGTATCTAAATTTATTTCTGTGATTTGTGGGTCAATCAACGGCCAAGGGAAACTAGCTCGTAATAATAAAATGGTTGGATAATGGCTTGCAAGGGACCATGCCAAGCCCGGATTTTAAGGAAGAGGTGTTTCAGTGATTTGAAAATAATTCTTCTGTAAGTACCCGAGCAGCCGCAACTGCCATGCATGTAATCATGGCAGGTTGTTGATAAACAGCTTCCTCGCCCCTACCATCTTTAAAAGATGCAAGCATTGGGACTAAATAATTTCATGCCCTGCGTAGAATTTTACCAGTGATTTCCTAACCGGTGTACAAAAGAAACTCAATTTCCAAAATATGTGCTTTTACTGACGAGGCTGTGTTACCTGTCGAACAGTTTGGGTTCGAACATTGCACAGTTAGACAGACCACGCCACTAACTGCAAATATTATCAAAGGCTTCAATAAAAGGGCGCACATGGGAGCGCTCTTCTTTAACGTAAGCAAAGCATTTGACAAGGTGTGACACAATGGTCTATTGTTAAAATTGATAAGGCTCGGTGCTCTAAACTACCTAATCAAGGTGGTAGCTTCATTTTTGGAGAATAGAAGTCTTGCTGTCAGAGAACGAGCTTTCTTTGAATAAACACATCAGGGCGGGAGTGCCGCAAGGCTCACGTCTCTCTCCAAGGTTATATAATATTTATTTTCACGATATTCTGCGAGATAGGTTTACGTAGCTCTATCTCTTCGCTGACGATACAGCAATTACTTCAACTACTAAATCACCTCGAATTGTCGTCAGCCGAATACAGCGTCACATAATTGAGCTGGAAAATGGCTTTCAGCTTGGAAGAATCGCTTAAATCCCGCCAAGATGAAGGTTATCTTCCTTTCGAAAAGCATCGTCCGCAGGCCTTAAACAAGGCTACAGGTCAATGGAGTTCAAGTGAACTGATACCAGGAGGTGAAACACCTGGGACTCATTTTCGACCAAAGGCTGAATTGGAGGCAAAATGCAATTAATAGAATAAAACTTGCATTGCGACAGTTAGACTTTATCTACCTCCTACTTCACAGGCGGAGTAGACTTGCTAATAGGACTAAGGACGTCACCCTCTCAGGCCGGTTCTAACTGATGGTGCACCTACGTGGTGCAACATAAGCAGAACGGAGCTTAATAAGTTCCAGGTGATTTAGAACAAGGCGCTGAAAATCATCCCGAACGCGCTCAGATACATTATTAATGTAATATTGCTAATTTGATAATAAGATTTAGAAGTGGTTTTGTATTTTCATTTTTAAGAATTTCTGGTTTCTTGATCAACATTTCCAGGGTGGGAACCGGTCACGGGGAGTCTGTTCTCTGGTACAGCGGGTACTCGTGTTATTAGTATATGGTCCGATACGTCTGTCCGTGCGTAGTGTTTTGTGATTATTTTATTGAAAACTCGTTTAGTGTATCCCTCTGAATGTCATTGTGCAGTATTCTTGTAGATATATATCTTGGTGCCTCTGTAATTTATCATAAAATTATTTTTTGAAAAATTTTAAACTTTTTGGACTTTGTCTTCTTTATGATACACTTGCTTGGTATACTGTATGTTAGAATTTTGGGTTATGTTTTTATCTTAGTAATCATTAAATATAGACTATTAAAAAAATGCGATTTTTTCTTACCACAAATCACCGAAATAAATTTACTAAACGCCTCTACACACGACCCAATCTGCAGGGTCCAATCTACAGGGACCCTGCAAGTTGGGTAGTGTGTAGGCATGTCGGACCGACAAAATCCAGATCGGACGGTTGGCTGAGCACGGTTGAGTCGATTTCATCCAAATTTGACTGGGCACGTCATGTATTAATTTTGACAGATTTACCACAATTTTTTCGTATCTTAAATCAAAAATGTCTGAAAGGGAGATGCAAGCTTGGAGAGACATTTTTGAGCTTTATAGGGAAATGCCCTGCATGTGAAATTCATATATTCATATGGCTGAACTTTTTAATAGCCACTTCTTAACCCAGCATTTTCTTTTCTTTCTTCGCGAATTATTTTCTAACAGCAAAGTAAGCGCAATTCCAAATTTTTGACATTTACTAGGAGCCATCTCGACAACTAACCTTTACGACCAAAGATTCGAAACACACTGATTTTGTTTCTGTTTTGTGTGCACACTGTGAGACCGGGTGGTGTGGAGAGCAGCACCCGATTTTCCCTTTCCTATGTGCCCTACAAATCGGACCCTACAGATTGGCTCGTATGTAGAAGCTTGTAAAGCTACATTACTATATTATAAATACTACATTACACCCTTCATCTTAAAGCAGCTCATGTCAGATTAATTCGGGTTATATGCGTAATAAACTATAAGTCAGCGTGACCACACTCCAGGGGAAATAAACCAGCGCTAACAGCAGTGATAACAAACACACTCTACGAAGAGGCACATAAGATAGCCAATACTAAACATTCCAGAACGAATAAACTATGTAAAGAAACTATCACAATAATTGAGAAAAGACGGACATTATACAGAGCGGGGCTATACGCAACACAGGAATACAGAGAACTCAGAAAAGAAGCAAGAAGAAAGATACGCAAAGACATGGAAGAGGCATATGAAAAGATGACTGTAGATGTAACCGAGAAGAACAAAAATTTAAAGTGTCTAAGCAAAAAAGAAGCCACACATGGAATCACAGTAATAAAGAATGAAAACGGAACCGAAACATCAAGCAGAAAAGAAATCTTACAGATAACGGAAAAATATTACGAAGACCTATACTACTCAAAAACAGTAAAACCCCAGGATCTAAATGAGGCAAATGTAATAAATGTAGGGTCTGAAAAAATACCTGAAATAACGGCAGAAGAAATTGATCTGGCTCTGCAATACATGAAAAACAACAAAGCACCAGGCGAAGACAATATTCTGATAGAAATGGCCAAAGAGGCCCAAGTAGAAATATTTTCATGGTTGAAAGAGCTTTTTAATAAATGTCTTGAACAAGGAAAGATACCTGACCAATGGAACATTGCAGGTGTCATAATTCTATTCAAAAAGGGTGACCGAAAATTGCTACACAGCTATCGTCCAATAAGCTTACTGTCACAAATATACAAACTACTGACAAAAATAATTACAAACAGAATTTCCGCAAAACTTGAAAATTACCAACCGGTCGAGCAAGCTGCCTTCCGTAAGGGATTTAGTACATGTGATCACTTACCAACTGTGAAAATACTAATTGAGAAAGTAACATAGTATAATCTCCCACTTTACATGGCGTTCATAGAATATGAGAAGGCGTTTGATTCCATCGAACACTGGTCAATTATGATAGAAATGGACAAAGCGCGGATTGACTCTAGGTACAAAAACATCATTAAGTACATATACAAAGAAGCAAAATCAATAATTTAAATGCATGAAGACATCAACGAGATACCGGTAAATAGGGGAATTAGACAGGGCGACACGATGTCTCCGAAGCTATTTAACCTAGCACTGGAAGGAATCTTTAAGAATCTGGACTGGAGTGATACGGGAGTCAACGTCAACGGCGAAAGACTTAACCATCTCAGGTACGCTGACGACATTGTGTTGATCACTGATAACGAAAACGATTTGCAAAAAATGATGGCCGATTTAGAAAGAGAATCGCAAAAAGTTGGACTGAAAATGAACCTAAGTAAAACAAAAGTCATGAGTCCACAAAATGTACAAATTAACATCAATAATGTACAAATAGAAAACGTTACGCAATAAACATACCTTGGCCAAATGATACAGATTGGTAAGGAAAACAAGGATGTTGAAGTGGAAAGAAGAAGGCGATTGGGTTGGACAGCATTTGGGAAGATGTCAAAAATATTTAAGAACAGAAAGATTTTCCAACGTATAAATTCAAAAATCTTCGATGAATGTATATTGCCGGTACTGACTTACGGAGCCCAGACATGGACACTTACGAACCAAACGATACAAAAAATGGAGGTCACCCAGAGAACAATGTAGAGATTAATGTTGGGTATTTCAATAAGACATAAAAAGAGAAACGAGTGGATCAGGCAGAGAACAAAAATTATTGTCATAACTGACAGAATTACAAAGCTAAAGTGGGATTTTGCAGGGCACATAGCAAGGCTGAAGGATAATAGATGGAATGCAAGGATCATCCACTGAAGACCATGGGATGGAAAGAGAGGTAGAGGGAGACCAATTGCAAGGTGGTATGATGATATTAAAAGAGTCGCTGGACTGAAGTGGACGGCAGTGGCTCAAAACAGAGAGAACTGGAGAAAGAGAAGGGAGGCCTATGTTCAACTATAGGCGCAATGAGGGCCAGGAGAGAGAGGAGAAATATGCGTAGTTAATCCATGACACGTGGAAAAATTTCAAAAATTACGCACAGAAAACAGGAACAAAGTTTAGGGCAAGATATTTTTTACTTTACGTTAACTTTACAAAAGATGCATTCAAAATTTCCCTTGCACAAATTTGCATAAACCAAGGTGTCTACTGGTACCAGCAAGTATTATAAGCACTTACCTAGATATAATTAGGACCGACCCAAAATTAAAAATGCAAAATAGTTATGACATTTCAGTTTATGTCTTTCAAACATGTCAAAACAACGTTATCAAAAACCAAAGCCAGAAAATACTTCACATGTCGATGATTCTATATTAATAACTACCATTCTCGATGGCACGGATTCAGAATCCCTACCGTTCCCAGAGTGGTCCGATCAAGATTTAAATCTGGAAAAATGGGACACTACAATAAAATTGGTAAGTTAAATAAATATAATTATTGACGCTGGAGGTGTGGCAAATTTGTAATGGGAACTGTGCATGTATAAAGAGAGCTAGTCGCTGTGGTTTTTTGATGCTCTGAATCCTTGAAGTTGGTGAATACGGAGAATAGAGAAGCTCTTCCAAAATGAGGTTCCACATAATATAGCTAAGCTGAAAAAACATAGTGTTAATACCAAAAATTGTAAATTCATATAACACCGTTTCAGCTGTGGAAACATTATTTTTTTTGATCTATCTCTCTCTCTCTCTTCCAAGTTAGGCATTGCCTTTAACTTCTGTTAGTTATTAAGACTATTGTTGGTCAAACTCCAAATACGGAAATGGATTTGAGCAAAGCTTTGGATCATTTATGGGGTATGAGAGTCTTTTTAGACTTTTTTTAATCTCTTTTTCCAATTTAGTCTCTCATCAAAAACAAGTTCCAAGTTCTTGACTTCTTGGACTTAGTTTACCTGAAGTCCGTTAACCAAGAGCCTAGTCTATGGTCTCCTAACTCTGCTCTTCGGAAAAAAAAGAATGGCCTTGGTCTTGGCAGGATTTTCTCCACCTTGAAAGCCACTCTTCTTCAACTCGTATGTGCTTCTGCAATCTAGCCATCCCCAGCCATATTCTTCTCGAAGAACAAAATTAGGAGTCAAGTACTTGGAACTTGTTTTTGATGAGGGACTAAATTCGACAAAGAACTATGAATCGAGATTAAGAAAAGCTGCCAATCAGCTTTGTTTTGTATACTGTCTGTTAAATAAAGGGAGTGAGATAGGTTATAGAATTGAAGTTAATTTATACAAAACTCTCGTCAGACCGGTCCTGACTTATGGAGTGCCAACATAGCGCACCATAAGAAGGGCAGCGTATAACAAGTGCTACAAGATACAGCGTTAAAAAAATTTCCTGACCCTATACTGTAAATAGAGTACTACACAGAGACTTTAAAATACCAACACTGACGGAATTTCATAGCAGAATATTAGCGGATTACTACAAACGTACGGACGTATCCACTAACACACTAATTAGAAGATCACATGTGCAATCACCACCGAATTCCACCTAAGGATTGGCTGTCTTGAGCAATAGTGGAGAGGCACTAACGATGCAAGCCTCGCGAAATCTAGGCTTTTTGAGCTGAGAGAAGAATAAATGTAAAAAGGCACTCATACCCCCCTTTAAATAATCCTGGGCTTCGCTCAAATACATTTCCGTATTTAAAGTTTGACCAACAATGACTAATAAAAGTTAAAGGCAATACCTGATTTGAAAGAAATAGAGAGAGATCCAGAGTGTTTACTATATCCCTGAGGATATTGTCTGGCAGATTGCGCAGGCAGCAGGTCACGCTCTTGCTTGCACTTCGTTATTATCTCGTTGTCCTTACGAATGAGCGGTTTCTTGAAGTCCCTCGTCAGGACCCTCGTGATTTTGTAAATGCTCCTGTATTGCGATCCCTTATCATGCTTTCCCACCGAGGGGATTCACATTCACCTAGTCGCTATTTATTGATTTCATTTAGTCTGTTGGCTTCAGCTTTTATTCGCGGATATCTAGTCCAGTTCGCCCTGTTTCTGTAGAGCAGCGCTAATGTCTTAGCAAGGTAGGGAGAGCAGTTTTATCTTGAAAAGTTTATATTAATGCGCATATCATGATCAGATAATTGCGTATCTAATAAACCATAATAGTTTTTGCAAATAGAAATCAGAGATTAGGTGTTTTCTGTATTAGCCATTCGCTATTTCTCTGACTTCTCTTAGTTCTCTGAGTAGCTGTTATGTGAATCCTAAACTGAGGGCTAATTACTGATCTATTACTATTTACAGTATGCCATGGCCAAATTCATCATGGTGGATGAGGAGGACAAGGAGTAGGAGATAAAGGAACATGAGTCTTGCGATATTCTGAACGATTTTGCTTGGTTAGAGTGGATGAGGGATCGTGCAGTGATGGGATTTAGGGAAACGTTCATCCGTTTGTAATAGTGGAGTAAATATTAATATTTTAAAAGAAAGTATACAGGGTTTTACTTAAAATAAATAGATATATTTCAATTTTATAAAAAGCCGTCGTAATGTAGGATCAATTTGCATTTCTTAAAGATAGCATCAACGCTCTGGGTATCGCGACGCTTTAAAAATATAAATCGAATACAGGGACTTAGAAACTAGGTATATTTGAAAGTATTTTAAAAGACTTTTTTGCCATTTGCCCTAATTCGATAACTTCACTCGTTTTTAAGTAACATAAAGGGTTATTTAAATTATTTTATTAATATTGGAAGCATGTCAGTAGTAAAACTAAAGTAATTATTCACTTAATAATAATTCAGTAAGTTTTGTTCAAAATTAATTCAAAGTGTGCTGTGGTAACGTTTATGCAAAAGCAGTACATTCCGCTGTAATTTTGGTTAACAGATTGGCCATATCTTCAACTGATGTATCGTAGATAATATCTTTTTTGTCTCCAAGGGAAAAAATTCACAGGTGCTATATCTAGTGACCTTGCTAGCCATCTTATGGGTCCGTTGGTTCCAAACCATCGACGGAGATACTGTCTGTCCTAATAGTCCTTAATAATTGGAGCATAATAAGCATGGAACAAATACCCAACATAAAAAAAAATTAATTGTGGCGGCCGCACCTCTCGATATAATCGATTGAAACTTTCTGATGTTGTAGAGAACTTCGACCTACAAAAGTCTATTGTTGCACTTTGAACTTCCTAACTTAAAGATATGCTACACGTGATAAATAAGGATCTTTTAACGTCAAACATATTTTCTCTGTTGCATTCGAGAAATACATAATTTTTAAACACGAATTAACTATCAATTATATTTTATCTTTTGGACCGTTTTTCTGGGCTTTTAGGAGAAAAATATTTTTAAAACAGGAATAATCCAAAGCAAATATCTTTAATGGATTTGTCTCATTTTAAACTGCGTATTGAAACCAGTTAAAGTTTTATTAAGATTAGCGTAGGATTTTTTAATTCAATTTATATTAAAGCATATCCTGTATAGGGTTAGAAGCTTTTATGTAAGATCCGATATACTTTTTTTTGTAAATAAATACCACAATTTATATTTTTAGGATAAAGCGACCGCTGGCAGTAGACTTAATATATTACCTGGAACGCATAATACATTTGAGGATCCCCAAGAAGTCCACTTACCTCCCAGCATAGGGGTCCATCAATGGAAAAGATGTTCCGAAATATTTTCAGACGTGAGTTATAATATAAGCCAAAATACAGGGTGAGTCGGGGAAACAGACCAAACTTTAGGAGTGTATTATATCACTTCCACCGAAAAAAGGCCTTGAAGTGAGAAAGTATGAGTCATCACAGTTGGACCGATGGCGGTCGACCTCCTGATAAATTTTACTTACGTAAAGTATAAATCCATTCCAAAAAAGTATGTTAGTATGTATAACGCAAATATTTTTATTCGAATTGGTTTTATTTTTATATTGATATCAAAGCACTTGTATTATTTTATTTTGTGTAGGAGATTAAATTGGAAAGGGAACACGAAAAGTAAGAATAGTTTAATTGGCGGTTATATTTTATTAAAAAAATTATTTTACAAAATACACGAGGGAATAGGAAGATAAATCATATTGCAGTACTTATTTTAATCATATTTTGCATTGTTTGAAAAAGATATTTACACAGAATATGATTACAAAATTAAACTAAAGTAGGTAACTTAAACTTATGGGTGCACAAATAAGTATAAATGTTTTTTGGCCGCTTCAGATTTGGAATGTTTTTTTCGGTCACTGTATTATTTCATATTTTAGTTTTGTAGGGATGGAAGTATAAGTCTATTTGCACTTGCAAAATTTATATGCGTGAGGAGAAATTAAGTGAAATAAACAGTGACAACTCATAAGAATATCTGAGGCAGTTATTATTACTAACCGTTACTAACTTTAAACTGTTCGTGAACAAACTGTAACACTTCTTTCGTTTCTTGTGAAAACTCGTCAGACATGGACTGTAAAAGTACCAAAATTAAGTTAAATTTTTGTATTGGTTTACCTGAATTTTTCTCCTGATAATCTAACGAAGACACTTTAAATTCCAATAACACAGTTTTTAAAGTAATAATGTCGGTCACTTTTAGACGAAATTTCAGAACACCTTTGGCACCACACAAAGTTGTTTTCACCTCAGAATTAGAAAAAAAAACACTTTTATATTAAGTCTGTCATTTAAAATCACTAACAGTTTTGGGGCAAGGTCATTCTGTGATTCATCTGTAAAGAAAAAACAAATACTTTGTTCGCCTTTTCCCTTCAATCATCCACAGCCTGGTCCTGTCAACTTGTCAAAAGCTTCCACCAGGTTAGAGAAAGTTGTAACATTTTTCTCGTAATTTCATTAGGAGGCGTTTAAACACTGGAGAGATTCGCATAGAGATATCATCTTTCAACAAGTAGAATGGACATCTGGGTTAGGACAGCTCCTAAAATAAATTAGAATTATTTTTGAAAATAGTATCATATTTTCTAATATCTCTCTTACCTTAACTAATCGTGGAATTTTTAGTATTGCCTCCATAACTTCACCTGTTGCCTAAATTAATCTAGAAGGCTGTTTTTCTTTCAATGAAGTTGGGTTGGAAGTGTAATTCACACACTTAAAACGAATTTGATTATCGATAATACAAGCTATTAAAATATCTGTAGACACAAACCTACCTTGTTTGCTTTAGTAGGAACAAAATATTTCCTTTTAATTACTTATAATCATTGTTTCTGCAGTTCGGGGTCTTAAGGAAATCCAAAAACTGCCACTTTTAGCCCATTATTGGTATCATAATTTTCCCTACAGTTTGAAACACAACAACGATCCGTCATGATTTTTTATTAAAAGTTCTTTAAAAATAACATAACCTAGACGTTCACTAGCTCAATGTTTTTCGAATCTTTAGACTAATTATACGTGTCTAAGTAAATGTAAATGATAGAAGCATAGCACCTAAATACAAGCACACATAAACATCAAAAAATATCTGTAGTTTACAAGATTATAATATGTAGTAAATGCCATAAAATACACAAATAAGAAACATACACCGTAAACTTATATTTTCGGGTTTTTGGTCGACCTGTGATGACCCATCGGCTCATAAAATCGAGCGTTTCACGGCGTTGTCTTTTCAGTGGTAGTGATTAAACATTGTAACGTGTAAACAATGTAAGAAAACCCATGTTTTTGTGCGATTTTCATTTGTTACTAGTATAGGTAAGTCAATGTTCACCATGATTCTAACTAGTTTTGTAAAGATGAAATTCCTTCTAGTATCCCCTGAAGATGGACGTCTAGACGCCCGAAACATGTAGGGAACAAGAATTTTACTTTTATTAAATTTGTGGAGGAAGACATTGTCGTTTTATTTACATTACGTAAACTCCACTGCAAGTATGGACTACTTTTTCAATTTTTTTGATAATGTTTATTGGATAACAATGTTTAGGAGCGGACTTTTATTTTTGTTTTTGGAGCGAACACCAGATGTCGAGGCACCGACATTGACGTTTTCTTCTGGACACTTCAGTAGATCAACAAAAGAAGGCAAATCGTCGTCGTCAAGTTTACTGCCCATATCTTCAGGTGCATTGGCTGTGTAGAGTCTATGTCCGTTCGGTCCATTTCATGTCGAGGTTTAAACTTCTTTCCTCTCTTCCATATTTTCTGTTCCTCTGTTGTTCCCCGTATATATTTTACCATATCTACCACAATGGCGTCAAGACAGCGGGAAACCCCTTCACTGGTATGCAAAGCCCCAGGGATTTTTCTTAAAACCTTAGACTTTACATTTTTCTTAATGCTCCCTTTAATGTGAGCCCAGAGCTTTGCAAGTAACGGGGGAATTGCTCTTTAGACAGGGTGCCTGTATAACGGCTTTCCTTTCGCCACCTTTCTAATATTTCCCGCCATTTTCTTTCGATGGAGACAAAAACAGCCACATCTAATAGCTGCATTGGATGGGTTGCATTGGCTGTTCATGGGCACGTATAAATATTATTTTCTTTTGCCGCGTTTATAACGGTAGGAGAAAAATGGCTCGCTAAATCATCACCAATTACCACTATTTTTACACCTGCTTCTTGTGTTGATTTTACGTCCGGTAGCAACACTTTGAAAAGTTGATGCTCTTGTACATACAGCACCATTGGTGGCAATAATTGACCAGCGGCATTTCCTGACACCATTGTGCTAGTGCACGAGCGTGAATAATCTGGACCCGTTCAATTCTTCTGAAGTTCCTTGGTACTATCACTTTTTTGCACCAGGAACCAGGATTGTCCGCTATGTAAATTTCGTCGTTGTTGTAAATGGGCTAAGATTTAAAAGAACGTCTTTAATATTGTTGTGGCCATACGCACTGAGAGGTTGTTCCTTTTTATGAAATTGTCAACAAAATCTTTAACTGGATAATTATCCTTAAATACACTTCCTGATCTACCCTGTTTATCCAAATATTTTTTAACTACGGTGCGAATGTTCATCTTAGTCAACGGGAAGCCCCAGTTCGTCACTTGCCCTAGCGAATCTGCGATCAACTGTTGGTCTTGCTGAGACCGGACAGACAGTGGGGTGACCGCATTTTTTGTTATATTTTCCAAGGCATCTAGTTGCCCCTAAAATATTGAACGCTTTAGCTGCATGCTTTTTAGACATGCCATATTTGACAGCATTCACCGCTTCTTGGAGGTCTTCTTTAGTATAATAGTTGTGATAATTCCGGGACCCCGGTGTTTTTTCATAATATCTTACCAGAGTGACAAGGTATACCCTGGTTGACATTTTTAAACCAGCCCCATAAACAATGATCTATTGCTGTGAGGTCTGGACATCTTGGTGGCCAATTAATAGGACTACCGTCCTGTAAATATTTCGTCGTTATGTTGCTTGACCTGACGAGTGCAATATGTAGGAGCTCCATCGTACTATTGCATTCTGATATTTACAAGAACATCCTCTAGTAGTCTTTGTAATTCATTTTGTAAAAAATTAAAGTACAAATTAAATAACTGTCGAGCATACCACAACACACGTTTAACGAAAACTTACGTTGAAAATGATTTTCGGCTGTTGCGTTGGGAGTTTTGATTGACCATATAGGGGAGTTACGATTACTATTAATACCGCGACGAATGAATTATGCTTCATCCGTAAAATGTATACGCGATACAACACCATGATTATTATTTATCCATCAACAAAATTCCATCCGGTTATCATAATCTTCCGGCTTTAGGTGCTGTACTCTCTTGTACATGGCATAGATATAAGCCTTGCTCGTGGAGTATATGTATAACTTTTTTTTGTGGGATGCCCAATTGAGTACCAAATTTGGTAAGCTGGTTGTTGCATCTTCTTCTACTGAATCCAGAATATTTTCTACTTCTTCTAAACCTTGTCAAATAGCTCGTTCAGATGTTATGTTAGCACTGGGAAGCTTACCGGTCTCGCACAATTCGTTGGTATCTCTGATAAACACGTTTCTATTAGGATGTCTCTGATGTGAAAACCGTTGATGATCTTCTTCAGTAGCAGCTGTAGCACTTTCATTACAGAAACCATAAATAAACAACAAATTCGCATAATCAAATTTTTTTTTTCATTAAAACTTGAAAATAAACGTTCAATCACTGTCACAGGATAAGAACATATATATGGGGTTTTCCACATTGTGTTTACGTATATAATACACTCCTGAAGTTTGGTCCGTTCCTCAAGACTTACCCAGTTTAAACAAAATGCAAATACGTGAGGATAGAATTAACATTGAGCAACCAGCAAAGCATCTCATCTGCATCAATCCATGCAATAAAAAGGGTGAGGTTCACTGATTGTATTGACGGTCTCCGCGTTCATTGCCGCTTTGGTCAAGTTTTCCTTTTTTTCTAGGTATCATTTTCTGTTTTCGTAAATAAACCGACCTATCCCGACCTAGTAACACCGAATCAGCACCTGCTCAAGAGTGAGTTTTACCGAAGTTTTATTACAAGCGTCGAAACGTTGCTTTACATCAGCAGTTGCAAACCTTTTCCGGATGAATATGGAAGTCCAGGTCATTACGCGTCGACGGATCGAGCGTGGAGACCATGGCATCACATCTATTCGAACTGTAAAATTGTGAAGGGGTATAATGAACACACGCCCTTGTATAATAATTATGGTAAGTTCACACGAAAATAAAAAATAAAAGGTAAACAAGCAGACATATATCCATTTTGGAGCAGAAATGATGACAATATCTCATTTTACAATAGGAAGATTCTGGACCGTTAATGAAGAAAGATCGTATTTAACAGCTATGCAAAATGTTTATTGTCAATTAGACATCGCCTCATACCTTTCTTCAAACTTAGATTAATCTACAGGGTCTGAGAATAATAACGAATTCAAATGGTAAAAGAAGTGTGGCACGAGTGCAAAATTTGTAAACCATTGAGAAACCGGTGCAACATTTTTTGCACCGAGTGCAATCAGTTCCGCACGTACTCCTGGAGGTCATGCAGCACCAAAAACTAGATTAATAAAAAAATATTTCGAAAAATTGAAAACTTGACTTGTATATTTTATTAACTGTTATGTTCAGTAGTACTAATAGCGATGAGGACTATTGCACATATTATCCTTAGCTTATTGGAAAAATTGACTCAAGGTTAAATCTGTAAACCATGGCTAAGTGCGTACCACTGCCGCACTTCTTTTATCAATGAAATTCGCTATAAGATTCCTCTAAAATACAAAAATAATTATCGCTTATCATGTATCATTTGGGGCCCCAAAGAGGGGGCACAGCCCTAACCAAATTTTTTTTAAGATTGGAAGATACGGGCTGTGGCACCTCTCTGGAAAACTTATTAAAAATTAATTTGCCATTATTCGTTTTTTCTTTGGTCAAACAATGTGTCAGAAATTTAATAAAGGCTAATTTTTAACTATTTAATGAACAGTTACATTAAAAATAACATTAAAACGGTAATGTCACCCTTTTAGCATGACAATTGTTTGAAATGTGCCCCATTAACCTGTTGGCACAGACCCAACCGATGGTAGAACTCTTCCCTTACTCTTTCCAAAAATTGCTGGCGTTATTAAACGGATCTCTGCACAAATCCTTGCCTTCGACTCTTCCAGATTTAATCAAACTTAATAAGGAAGTGTTCAGAGGAACTTGCAATTCCATTATGCTCTATCATTAATAACTGCACAAAAAGGGTGATGTTTTTCTTCTTAGTTCGCCGTCTCCTGTCAAAGGTTGGCGATCCATTTGGCAATCATTAGTCCAGAAGCTGCTGCTCTGAAAATTTCGGCGGAAGTACAGCCGAACCATCTTTGCAGATCCTTTTACCCAGAATTCTGTCGTCTTCCGATTGATCTTTTGCCCTCAATCTTGCCCTTAATAATCAGTCTGAGCAGCTCATATTTTTCCCCTCTCATTGCGTCTCCGATGTATCTCGTTTTCCTTTCCTTAATAGTAATCAGGAGTTCGAGTGACTTTCGCATTCTGGCAAGCACTGCCTCGTTCGTCCTTTTGTACCCACGATATTCTTAATATGCGCCAATATAGATACATCTCGAAGGCATCCAGCTTCTTCTCCATAGTTGGGTCGAGAGTCAATCCTTTACATCCATGCAGCAGCACGGAGAAAATGTAGCATCTAATCATGCGCACTCGTAACTGTAGGCTAAGTTCTGGTCTTGTGAAGAATTGTTTCATATCTATAAATGCTTTTATTGCTTGTTCAATTCGTGATCTAATTTCTTTCTTAGGATCGCATTGGTTGTCAATAATTGTACCCAGATATTTAAAGCTGCTCACCTGTTCTATATTAATTCCGTTTATTGTTAAGTTGGCAGTTATATTGGTTTTTGCGTCAAACAAGCATCTTAGTTTTTGGTATATTGATATATAGGCCATGCTCTTTACAGTGTTTCACTATGCGATCCATCATAAACTGCAAATCCTCCAGGTTGTCCGCGAGAATTACAGTATCATCTGCATACCTAATATTATTTGTTACGCTACCATTCACCTTTATGCCCTTTGTAACATTATCCAGCGCCTCTCCAAAAATAACTTCGGAGTAGATATTAAACAATAACGGTGACAAAATGCAGCCTTGTCTGGTTCCGTTTCTAATCACTGTAGATTCCGATGTTTCATTCTCAATCCGAACCTCCGCTGTCTGATGCCAATACAGTTGTGAGATAATTTTAATCTCCTCATCATCAATACCCGTACCCTTGAGAATGTCAATAAGCCCATACACGTTAACATTCATATCTCTGCACTTTTGTGACAGAACGTTTAGGGACAAAAGTGCTTCTCGAGTGCCATAACCATTTCTAAACCCAAACTGCGTTATATCCACTTGAAAGTCACATTTTTTGTAGATACGTGTGTGAATAATTCTTAGAAAGATTTTAAGGGCGTGTGACATAAGATTGATGATTCGATATTCATCGCAACTTGATGCGTTTTATTTCTTTGGCAGAGTTATGAATGTTGATTTCAGCCAATCGGATGGTATGATGCATGTTGTACGGATAGCATTAAATAATGATGCTAGTATGTCCAATCCTCTACCCTCCTTTTCTAATATTAATTTAATTACTTCAGCATGGATGTTATCTGGACCAGCTGCCTTTGTGTTGATGTTACCCTGTTGGAAAACTATCGTCCAATAAGTTTGATTTTCACCTTCTTACCTTCTCTCACCATTATTAAATGTAACATTTGTCTCTTGATTAGTAATTGGGGAGTATTGTATTATTTTATATTATTACTGTATTATTCTGACGCTGCATCTTTCAATAATTGCCGGTTTTACTGTAAGACTGCAATTTTTGGATTAAGAGACATTTTGATTTGATTGATTAGGTAGATAAAAAAATCTACAGGTGTGATATCCGGGGATATGCGCGCCCACTGTATAAATCCTCGCCGTCCTATCAAAAAGTGGCAAGGGGTTCCATCCTGCTGAAAAAATATCCTATCATCTAGATTTCCATAAGTAGCGAATGTTCTATGGAGTTGTGGTATTAAAAATCTTTGAAGAAAATATAAATACAGGTTTCCATTTAAATTGTTTTCAAATAATAATAGACCAATCATTCTGTCGCCTATTACTTCAGCCCAAATATTCACTCTCCCTTAGCGTTGAGAGTGGCATTCA
This sequence comes from Polydrusus tereticollis, assembly GCA_963920685.1. NCBI lineage: Eukaryota > Metazoa > Arthropoda > Insecta > Coleoptera > Curculionidae > Polydrusus > Polydrusus tereticollis. The sequence continues at coordinate 28,132,188 of OY987332.1, read as the reverse complement.
ACAATCCAATAAGGATTTTCGTAGGCATAATATCGGCAATTTTGGCAATTAACCTACAATGACAATGAATTAATAATAGGTATAGAGATTGAGATTTTGCCCAGTGTTCTTTGACACCGTTTTATGATCAAGACTGAATACTGTGGTCACGAGATAATTGTGTAATAATTAGGAAATCGCTCTCGGGCAAGCCCTCGAGCGATTTCCACGGCAAAAAATCTTCGGAATGATTTTCGATAATTTCCCTATCCCTTAATATATTACTACAGATAATTCCACAGTAGAAGCGATAATTCCACAGTAGAAGCGATAATCCCCCAGTAGGTAGCTATCAATCATAATCAAATACAAATCCATAATTTTTGACTGTTTATAAATATATTATTATTTATTATGTACTTTTTTTAATTTTAATACTAACTTAATACTTTACATTATATTTATAAATATATTTAAAAAATAATAATAATAATATTATATTTTCTTTACCAACATTGGAGGCGTCTTTTGCATATCCTGGTATATGGGTATTTAAGTGTATCCACGGTTACCGCAAAAACTTTTATTATTGAACTTACTTATGTCAATCTGCGACATTTAAAAAGTGAATTGATTACAAATCAAGATTTCTTTAAAGATATGGAACGTTTTGGTAGTCACTCTATAAAATAAATTTATACAAGCATTACCAACAGCACAATACAATTTTTCGGGAAATATTCCACCGAATACCACTCGTGCATCAAAAATAACCAGATAATTCTGCTTTCAAGCGTGTTGTAGTATTGTAACTGCATTCGGTTATTTTCATTTTTGATTAAATCTCGAAAAAGCTCTCCTTCTTCGAAGTCGGGCTCTTTCGGATTTAATCAAAAATGAAAATAAACTCATTCAGTTACAATACAACACGCTTTCAATCAGAATTATCGGTAATTTTGATGCACTAGTGGTATTATACCCGATAACTCAATAGGATATCCAATTTAGTTTATTCTCATACTTTTGAGGGTCTTCTTCGAAGAACATGTCTTACATGACCCAATTCTCTAAACTGCTATTCAATTTTGGTGCCTGTACTTCGCGAAAGAGGTCGCAAATCAGGATGACTTTCAGTAGACAACGCAGCAACTTCTTCTTGACTTCGTTTTCTTTCACCAAACCCGACCATAGTAGTGGTAGTATTTCAATTTTTAACGTTTCAGTTTACATTTCTTTTCGCGAAAACGAAGTAAGATAGCAAAAAATATCAAGAGACAAAAAACTTGTATTTTTAGCTGCTTAATCCGATAACAATTCAAAGTCAGTGGCGTACATATTTTTTGTCAATATTATTCTTGAGACTGTCCCCCGAGACGCCACTGGAAGTCATAAATATCATGTAGTTAGTGTTAAGTTTGCGTCTTATCACAACGAACAACACTGATTTATTTTTTAAACTTTGACACCCTGTATCTTGAAAACCAGACTTTTTAGGACACATGTCTATATAAACTTTTCTACTTGAATTTGGTTTAGGAATGCTCCCTTGGAATTACGGCCTAACATTAAGTGACACCCTGTATGTGAATATTTACACTAATTAACTGAATGATTATTAACTTTGAGTCAATTATATTTTTTAACAATTTGAACACAAATTAGTATGCTGTTGTACTATTTCCTCAAGTGACAGAAAGAATGCCGTATACAGGGTGAGTCGGGAGGAATGGGCCTAATTCTAAGGGTGTAATCTATGCATCAAAACGGAGGAGACGAGTTCACTCCCAAAATATAAATATTACCTGACTGCCAAAAAGGTGATGGTTGAATTCACTCCCAGACGATTTTATACCGTAATTAGAATAAGTATTTATGATACCTTAAAATCTAAACACTGTTGCCAAGTCATTCTTTTCGCCAAAGTTATTTTATTTCTTAAAATAAAACAGTAGCAAAGTAAAAAAACAAAATTAAAAAAAAATAAAATTTTATTATGTATACAAACTTTATAAAAAAAATCAGAAAATTCCGATTCCGTACAAAAATTCCGAAAAAAAATATGATATAAAGATTTTACTTATACAAATATATACAATTATACAAATACAAATAGTTGTCAAATTCTACATTTAAAAGAAATATTTTTTATAAATTGAAAATTGGTAAGGCGGCCGTTCTGTAGTTTCTTTAAATTATTTTCTATAAAGTTTTTTCCTAATACTATTTTCCGATCGTACCTATACTTTCGCGACGGTATTAATACTTTGAAGCTTAATATAGCTGCTTCAAAATCTGCAGTTATGATTTTTAGGAAAAACTCGTGACCGGTTACAGAGAGGTATGCTTCTTTGAAATAATGAAAAGCTAATTTATATGAAGCAGTGTTTTTATTTTTTAAAAGAAAGAAAACGAGAGGAACATAATGACCATTTTTGCAACCATGAATGGTAAATAATTGTAAAAAAAATTTCGGACAATATTCAAAAGTGCCGTCAACATATAATTCCGATATTTCTGTTAAAGCAAGAAAGTTACTTTTACATGAAAACACGATTACATGATTTTTTTCGTCATTTTTTAGAAGAAAACGTTCACGTCTATTTGTTTTTGTTTCTACAGAATTTAGTAAATTATGAAATTCAAAGATATCTTTAGGAAGTTTTGGTGCAGTTTGAGACCTAGCAACATACATATTTTTTCTAATTCTCTCAACGTCAGAAGTGGTAATAGTTTCACATTGGGATTCTCTTAGCTCCTTTCTGATTAAGCCCATTGGTTTTGCCGAAACATCTTCAACTGCTTTCATTTTCACTGAATTGCTTATAGTTTGCCTGTTCAGAATTTCTTCAGATATTTTGTCATGGTTGTGGAATAAACAAAATTCTATCACTTCAACACTGTCTGGTTTAGTTTTAACAAATGCCTTGCACGGCGGTTTCCGGGACGTACAAGCCCATCTTTTTAAAGTGCCTTTTGCTAACAACTTGTGTAAAGAAAATTTGAAACCGTTGATAACTAACATGTCTTTGCCTTTTTCACTTTTAACTATTGAAGCCTCCATTGCAAACTTTTATTACACACACTATAAATCACTTCGTTTTAAACAATTTGATATGTTCAATTTGGTATATGCAACTAATAAAGAATCACACTAAGGGTTTATTATTTCTATTATTTAACTCCTCCCCCAAATATGAATCAATTTGCTGATAATCTCTTGTTAATTATAGTTAGTGTTAATTAAAATAATGAGTTCTCTAAATTTGAATCAATTTGCTGATAATCTCTTGTTAATTATAGTTAATGTTAATTAAAATAATGAGTTCTCTAAATTTTGCAATTAGTTATTCTGTGATTTATTAATATCTTTTACATGGTACGTTTTTTCTTTCCTAAGAAAAAATAAATGACTCACTCACCGTGCTTTCATGGATAAAAATACTATTTGGCAACAATGTATCAATTTCTGAAAAGTAATACCTTTTAATTCTCCTTTAATGCATGTTCGCTTGGGAATGAACTCGACCTATGTTGGGAGTGAATTCGACCCATGGAAAAACCACCTGGTCAGGCCGGGAGTGAACTCGTCCCTGACCCATCAAAATAATAAGAAAAAACTCAAATGTTGTTATCCAATATTCATTTGTTTTCAAGTTTCAGCGTTAAATTAAATAATAATATTGGTTAATCAAAATATCCAACATTGACATTGTTTTAAATAAATCATTGGTTTAGTAAATTTTCAAAAATACCGCCATTGACTTCCAAACATTTCCTGCTTCGATTACGAAGGGCGCGCGTGGATCTTCTAATTGATTCGTGCCTTTCTTTAATATTGAGTACAGCATTTCTAATGCGTCTAATTAATGCATCTCTAGTATCTACTTTTACTTTGTAAACCTCAGTTTTTAACCAACCCCATAAATTGTAGTTCAACGACGTGAGGTCTGACGATCTAGAAGGCCAACTAATTGGACCACCGCGATCAATCCAAACCCCTGGAAACCTTTGGTCTAAATATTGCTCGACCCGACGCGCGACGATCGAAATTGGCAGGCGCTCCGTCGTGTTGATAATACATTTCAATTCTGATGTTTAAAGGAATCTCCTTCAGTAGTCCTTGCAATTCATTTTGTTAAAAACATAAGTAGTGATCCTCTGTAAGGCGATTTTCCAAAGGAAAGGGCCAATTAATTTATTATCGATCATGCCGCACCACACGTTTACTGAAAGCCTGTGTTGAAAATTACTTTGGACTATTGCGTGAGGATTTTCGTCCGACCATACATGGAAGTTTCGATTATTATTGATGCCGTCACAGGTGAAGGTAGCTTCGTTAGTAAAAAGTATGTGCGGCAAATGATGACGATTATTAATTATCCACTCACAAAATTGCATACGCTTGGCGTAGTCTCCAGGTTGAAAATTCTGTACACGCTGTACATGGTACGGGTATAAGCCTTGCTCGTGAAGCGTATTGATCACTCTTTTTTGGGGAATCCCCAACTGAATTCTAATTCTTTGTAAGCTTGCCGTCGCATCTTCTTCTACTAAAGCTAGAACATTTTCTATTTCTTCTAAATCCTGTTGAATGGCTCGTTCGGATGTTACATTAGCACTTGGAAGCGTTCCGGTCTCGCAGAGTTTGTTGAAAACTCTAATAAAGGCCTTTCTGTTCGGTGTTCTTTCATGTTGAAATCGTTCACGATATTCTTCAGCAGCCGCTGTAGCATTCCCATTACACAAACCATAAATAAAAACCATATTGGCGTACTCGAGATGTGAATAAATGTGTGGCGTTTTATAAAATTAAAATAATACAAATCCGAAAGTTAACGGTGAATCAATGTAACATTTTATACTGACACTAATAGGATAGTAACAGCACAACAATCAAAAGCAAACAATAATAACATTTATTACAGGAAAACTAAATTAATGCAATATTTTGTTTTTGGCTTATAACTTGAAAACAAATGAGTATTGGATAACAACATTTGAGTTTTTTCCTAATATTTTGATGCATAAATAATTACACCCTTAGAGTTAGGCCCATTCCTCCCGACTTACCCTGTATAACAACATCAGTTTAATATAAAGCAGGATATATCAATATACAAAGCTTGGACCTTTCTCCGGTGAAAGAAAGAGCAATTCAAAAGGAAAAATGTATAATGCGAGATAGCAATTTAAAATATGTTTATAATATATCCTAAAACATTTTTTTGTGCAGATACCCAAACAGATATTTAAAATTCTCTTGTATCCCTGTTTTTGAAACATGTATTTAAAATTCCAGTTCAACGATTTTTTATTCCTTTGTATCGCTTCACTGAATTTAACATTTACAAACTTTTAAGAACAAACTCGAAATTTTTATAAGGTAAACAGGCACTGCTTTGAAGTCTTCTTTTAGTCGGTATATGGGGTTATCCTTTTTTTTTATGAAATGTAAATGCTACAGTTGTTGGTCATGTGATATGATGATTTTTGGAAAAACTAACAATTAGTTGGTTAGTAATTTTATAACAGTTTTGACAACATCTGTCCACGTATTGTCAAAATTAGGAATAAAACGTTAGTTTTATTAAGGAATCGCGCGAAGTTGAGGTAACATGCGTGGTCTGTCTTTTTTTATTGATATTTCTTTATTTTAACCGCAAGCAGAATCCAAAAAGTTCTAAAAATTAGATTTATATAACAAATTAATTTTTATTTTTATTACATGCTAATAAAATGTTTAATAATCGATTTTTTGTTTACAAAATGAAAACCTTCAAGTAATGATTTTTAGTTTAGGCCAGGCCAGCAACTACTACCATTAATTATCAGTTTTAAGTTATTGGCCGCTAATGGCCAATACATGTAATATAATATGTCCACGGAATTTCGATTATTGGCATAGGCTAATATAAAGTGGCAAAAAAGTCACACATAATGCCTGTAACTTTTGAATTACCTCGTATACAAAAAAGTGACCTGTATGAAAGTTATTCAGTAAATTATTTACCACATTTCTACCTGCGTGAATTTTTTCTGTCATTTCTGGTTTGGTTGCCATAAGGGAAAAATCTGAATTTTTTGTATTTCGAATTTTTATTTGTTTAAAGTTGTAACAAACTTTATAATAACAAAATAATTAGCCTAGAAAATTGAACAACTTAACATCGGAATAACAAACAAGTGAAAATAGTGCATCAGGTGTTCAAAATGACCACCATTTTCTGCTAAGCAGAGCGCCAGTCGATAACTGTCTACAACGTTTAAAAGGAAGTCCTCTGGAATGGCCCAAATTTGAGTATTAATTCTGAATTTTAAAGATTCTAAGTCATTTGGACGATTAACGACTTTGTTCTTTAAGTGTCCCCGCAAAAAGAAGTCGAGCGGGGTTAAGTCCGGGGATCGGGCTGGCCAGTCAATAGCACCTTTTCTGCCTATCCAACGTCGTGGAAATTGTTCGCTCATGTATTGTTTAACATTTGCCGCATAATACGCAGGTGCTTCATCTTGCTGAAACCATACCTGTTCGTTTATGCCATTATTTACACCCGGTTAAACCATTCTGCAAGAAGAAATTATGTGATTCCTGAGGAGGTCCAAATATTTTTTGCCATTCAAATAACCATCTATGAAAAAGGTCCCACAATATGTCTACCAACTATGCCCGCCCAAACATGAACTTTTTCGGGCCTCTGAGTATGACCTTCCTGGAACCAGTGAGTATTCTCAGCAGGCCAATAACGACAATTGGGTCTCTTAATAATGCTATTTCAATGGAAACTAGCTTTATCCGAAGAAATGATATTTGTTGCGAAGTTATTATCGTTATTGCATCTTTCTATCATCAGCTCACAGAATTCAGCTCTTCTATCAAAATCGTCCTCGTTCAATTCGTGTCCCAATTTTTCTTGTAGAGATGCAACTTCTCCTGCTTAAAGAAATTTTTTACTGACCGATGAGACACATTAAAATCTATTGCCATTGACCTGGATGATTGTGTTGGATTTTCATGTATTGATAGCATGATATCCAAAGCTTTGTCTCCCCCGGTTGCTGTTTTAGGTCAACCTGATCTAGCGGCTTTCCTAACACTGCCTGTTTCTCGAAATTTCTTTACCACTCGACACACCGTTGACTGATTTATTGGAGGCATATGTGGATATAATTTATTGAGAAGTTGACAAACCTGATCTTGCGATATATTCATATTTCCGTAACCACTCATTATTAAAATTTCAAGTCGTTGTTTCTCATTCAGATGAACCATAGTGTAAACAAATTAAAAATCAGACAACTGAAAATTAAACAGAACAAAATTGACACCTCTTAGGTCGCTGTCATGAAAACACCTTGACTCAACTGGTGGGTATTAGGTAGAAATAATTATAATTAGGAAGGTTTCATTTTTGAGCTGTCATTATCTCGGAAACGCTTGCAGATATGCGTGAACAAAAGAAATGCAGAGTTTTCCCAGTGGAATCCAAATATTCAATCATATGCAAAATGTAAGTGTCGCTATGGCAGCCAAACCAGAAATGACAGAAAAAATTCATGCAGGTAGAAATGTGGGGAATAATTTACTGAACAACTTTTATAAAGGTCACTTTTTCGTATAGGTAATTCCGAGGGTAATTCAAAAGTTACAGGCATTATGCGCGACTTTTTTGCCACTCTGTATATATTTTAAGGGCGGCCATTAAACATAAATAATAAAAATTATTATTAGAATATTTAAAAAAATAATATAGTAAGGTGGGGCAAGACGAGGACTAATATTCTACACTGATTACCTGCTAATTAAGAAGCATTTTAATAGCTTTGAATAAACTGCTGATCAATTGCGTGGCACGAAGGCAAAGTATGGGTTAAACTTAAATCCAAGTAGCTCTGGAAATTTTTGGCCGATCTTAACGCGGTTTTCAGATTCTTAAAAAGAAATTGTTTGGAAACGAGACTTCTAGACTCATCTACCTCAACATCATCATAATATGTCTATAATACAGGGAATTTCACATTTACCTCGCATCATTTATAAATTTTAAAACGTTCCCAAACTTACAACCGTTAATTTTTTTCCAATTTTTTCCTAAAATTATTTTTGCTGGGCTCTTATATCGGGACGTTTTTCTCGATATTGCTCTAGTGATGACAAATCAAAAAATACGAGGGTTTATTAAAAAATTGCATTTATTGATAATTTAATTTTTTTTGCCATGTACAGGGTTGAACAACATTTCTTATTTTTGGTAAAACCTCTCAAAATGCGAGATAAAGAAACAATTTCATTTCAGTCTTAGATTTAAAAAAAAAAAGTGCAAAGGTGGCTCTGAAATAAACGTTTCTATGGTAATGTTCATGACATTCGGTAATGTTATGTGTATGAATTAATTGTCCTAAATTACAATTTTTGCTGGATTATTTATTAAAAACCCGAAAATGCCAACTTCAAAGTTAGGTTCAAATGAAATTCAAAACGTAGTACGTTTAGTACTGGATGGAAGGAGTCATGAAGATGTAGGCACTCTGTATAATGTTCACCGCAGCACCATTACGAAAGTAATGAGAAGATTAAGGCAGCATGGAAGCGCTAATTACAGGCATGGCGGCGGCAGGCCTAGGATATTAGTAGAGGAAAACGGAGAGAGCGAGGCCAGGTGGTGCTGGTGGTGCTGGTGGTGCTGGTGGTGCAACTAACCCAGGTGGTGCAGGTGGTGCGTTTTACGATCTAACCCGGGTGGTTCGGTGGTGCGTTTTATGATCTAACCCGGGTGGTTCGGTGGTGCGTTTTATGACCTAACCCGGGTGGTTCGGTGGTGCTGTTTACAAAATAACCCGAAATTAAACCCGACTTTTTACGACCTAACCCGGATGCTTTCGCGAGGCGGCTTCTCATCTAACCCTAACTTGATCCTTAATATTTATGAACTGACCCGAGATAAAACCCGACTTTTTACGACCTAACCCGGATGCTTTCATGAGGCGGCTTCTTATCTAACCCTAACTTGAACCTGAATATTTATGAACTGACCCGAGATAAAACCCGACTTTTTACAACCTAACCCGGATGCTTTCGCGAGGCGGCTTCTCATCTAACCCTAATTTGAACCTGAATATTTATGATCTGACCCGAGATAAAACCCGACTTTTTATGATTTAACCTTAGTGAAACGCCGCTGTTAAAGCGATATAGTAAAAAAAACTCGATTAAAATTTTATCTTGTTCGCTAGACCAATTAATTTCCAAATATTATAATTAAAACATACAATCACTACACTGGCGCACCGTCAAAAATCGTGCTTGCACTATCCCAACGTACAGAGCGTCCGCTTCAGAAAATACGGTGCCGTATTTTTGCGCCGAACGCTCTGGAGGAACACACTCCGATTTGCAAGTACATACACGCTTTGTCGCGGCAAAGCTCGCCGTCAAATTACGGCCACTCTTTTGCGGTACCGCTTTGTAGGAAACCAAAGCTTTAGTGAAACGCCGCTGCCCCAGAACTCTGTCCATATTCCTCTACTGTGTTAATTTATGCGGATAATAAAACCGACAAGGGTCGGATCGGCCTGCATACTTATAGAGGTAAAAAAACCGCTTTAGAATGTTTTTGGTATATCTTTTTTAGATAATTTTGGGGGAAATAATTTGCCTGAGATGCCAATTAAAAAAGCCTACATTTAATTGTATTTTAGATTCTTGAATTTTGTACATGGATTAAAAATCTACTATTTCTTGAAATTGTATACATTATGTTAGATAATTATTAATATAATGTTATTAAGACTTTGTAAATATCTGTAAAAACTGTTCTAAATCGTGTCATTTCTGAAAATTGTATACTGAGTGTTTAGAATTTAGTAAAAAATTAAAAAAATGTTTTAATGTTATTAAGACCTGTGAAAATTTGTAAAAAATGACTAAAACAGTCGCAAATCGTCCTATTTTCTTAAAAGTGTATACTGAGTGTTTAGAATTTAGTAAAAATTAAAAAAAATGTTTTAAATTTGTTAAATCATGCGAAATCTTGTATAAAATGACTAGAACCGTTCTTAATCATGGCATTTCTGAAAATTGTATACTGAGTGTTTAGAATTTAGTAAAAAATTAAAAAAAATGTTTTAACGTTATTAAGCCCTGTGAAACTTTGTAAAAAATGACTAAAACAGTCGCAAATCGTCCTATTTTCTTAAAAGTGTATACGGAGTGTTTAGAATTTAGTAAAAATTAAAAAAAATGTTTTAAATTTGTTAAATCATGTGAAATCTTGTATAAAATGACTAGAACCGTTCTTAATCATGACATTTCTGAAAATTGTATACTGAGTGTTTAGAATTTAGTAAAAAATTAAAAAAAATGTTTTAACGTTATTAAGCCCTGTGAAACTTTGTAAAAAATGACTAAAACAGTCGCAAATCGTCCTATTTTCTTAAAAGTGTATACTGAGTGTTTAGAATTTAGTAAAAATTAAAAAAAATGTTTTAAATTTGTTAAATCATGCGAAATCTTGTATAAAATGACTAGAACCGTTCTTAATCATGGCATTTCTGAAAATTGTATACTGAGTGTTTAGAATTTAGTAAAAAATTAAAAAAAATGTTTTAACGTTATTAAGCCCTGTGAAACTTTGTAAAAAATGACTAAAACAGTCGCAAATCGTCCTATTTTCTTAAAAGTGTATACTGAGTGTTTAGAATTTAGTAAAAATTAAAAAAAAATGTTTTAAATTTGTTAAATCATGTGAAATCTTGTATAAAATGACTAGAACCGTTCTTAATCATGACATTTCTGAAAATTGTATACTGAGTGTTTAGAATTTAGTAAAAAATTAAAAAAAATGTTTTAACGTTATTAAGCCCTGTGAAACTTTGTAAAAAATGACTAAAACAGTCGCAAATCGTCCTATTTTCTTAAAAGTGTATACTGAGTGTTTAGAATTTAGTAAAAATTAAAAAAAATGTTTTAAATTTGTTAAATCATGCGAAATCTTGTATAAAATGACTAGAACCGTTCTTAATCATGGCATTTCTGAAAATTGTATACTGAGTGTTTAGAATTTAGTAAAAAATTAAAAAAAATGTTTTAACGTTATTAAGCCCTGTGAAACTTTGTAAAAAATGACTAAAACAGTCGCAAATCGTCATATTTTCTTAAAAGTGTATACTGAGTGTTTAGAATTTAGTAAAAATTAAAAAAAATGTTTTAAATTTGTTAAATCATGTGAAATCTTGTATAAAATGACTAGAACCGGTCTTAATCATGACATTTCTGAAAATTGTATACTGAGTGTTAAGTATTTTAGTTGAAAATAAGATCATAAATCATCTATACAAAACAAGCGCCCCTTATGGATTTGAACGAAAATCATAGATTCGACTATTTTCATGAAAAATAAATCTAAGTACGGAATAATGCAGGAAGATTATCTATTTTCTTGGTTTAGAAAGTGATGTAGTTAAGATTTATAACTTAGGAATAAATAAATTATTATTAATCTTTTCGACCTATTTCTCTTGCATATTTAATTTCTTTGATAGTAAGAACTAATCTTTTTATTTTACAAAGTAAAAAAAAAAAAAGCTAAAGATCGGCGTTGTCAGTCAGGTATAAGAACTGATTTAACACGATGGTTTTTGTACAAACGTTCACATACAATTGTATGCTTTTTAACCGATTGTGTCGGAAAAAATGACGATTTATAGATTAGATATTTAGACGAAGAGCTAACCTTCTCAATAAAGTATTGATTATTGCCCTGCTAGCTAGACAACACTTTTTATGTTAGTCAAAAAAAATTTTTTTTTTCGGACGCTATTACAGATTTCATCGTTAACTAACAAACATTAAGACCAAAAAATTAGCGTGCAAGATGAAATGTATAGGTTCACTTCATTTCTACATTATTTTACAACTCTCAATCGCATTAAAAACAAGATCGAATAAAAAATAACTTATGACATATGGACGAAAAATGTTTTTCGGGCTATTTAGGTTAGCGACCGCATTACGTCTGAAATACTACATTTTTCGAGCTTATAACATAATTTACTATTTTAACGTTAAAATAGGGGAAATGATGTATCGAAGTAGGTACTTTTTTTTGTCGGTCACGAGATTATAGTTTCTTTTAAAATGAGCTCTAATATTTACAACACAAATTATCCTTTAAGCCACATTAGTTTAAAACTCGTCTGTCGCTTTCCCTCTATTGTGAGTTTGATTAAAGTATAGCGTAGTATATATTTAGATGAATTTCGTAAATGTTGAATACTTTCAAAACTGAAAAAGCCGCCCTTTGCAATAAATATCTCCGTAGAGTTAGGTACCCTGCAGATTAAGGGTATTTCAGCGGATAATCATATACAAATTCAAATACCTCATTTGTTTCGGAGCAGTAACCATCAACTTTTACACCATTTAAAACAGCTTCTTTACCATTAGCAGCATGTAAGATGTTGATTTTTCTGTGATTCTCGGTCCAAAGTAACCAATCTATGGCAATTTTGCTCTGCCTGTTTCTCCATCGGTATCCATTTTTTGGTATGATTCCTATAGTATTAGGCTTCAAAAAATGTCTTCTAAAAATTGTATTGCATGCTGAAGCAATAGTTGTAGCTTCAGTAAATGGACATACATTGGTAGTTTGTATAAGTTGTTCTCTAAACTTTAAACATGATTGCGCAAGGATTTCGACATCCGATACGCAGTAGTCTACCAGATCTCTTTGCATATCGAAACCATCATTTTCATGTTCTACAAACCATTTAAGAAATTTGGCTCTGTCTTCTTCTTTCATACTATCTGAGGAGTAATATTGAATTGATGGTAGAGGTCCTATATAGTTTTCATTTGCCTTTGTATTAAATAGGTGCGGGAAGTAGCCTTTTTTAAAAATATCCTCAAGTCCAAATGCCTTTGGTAGTTTGGCTTAAGGCATAGGGAAATAGTTAAGTGAGTCGATAAATTTTACATTTTCAAGTTGCATCGTAATTATTTTGGTACCTCTCATGATTAACTCAGGTGTAAAATCTGTCTTTGTCATAATATAGTTTAATATAAACTGGTGATCAAAAGCCTGACCATTATGGGCTATTACAATAATTTCTTTAAAGTTTTTCCTCATTTGTAACAAATGGTTAGTAAATGTTCCCGCTGGGTCTATACCTCTGACTTTTTGTAACTTTAGACCACATTTTTTTTTTACAAGTATTTGCTTCAGAATCCATGCACTCATCGCAGTATTGTTTGAAAACACAGAGATTGACTTGATGTAAAAACGTTGAATTTTCCAATAGTTTGTCTTGGCTCGTCTCTAAATCGTAGAATACAAAAAAGATCATCTTTAATCTTAGGTTTTCCCTTATCAGGCCGAATATAACATAGATGATCCTCGGATGCATGTTTATTACAAATTTTACAATAAATTTCACCACATGCATGTGCTCTTTTGGCTTTAATGGTTTTTAAACAAATAGAACATAGTTTAATTTGTTCGCATACTGTAAATTTGCCTGACGAATAATCCTTTTTATGATTTTCGTAACAGTTTTGACTTCTAAAAAATCATAGACAGTCCTGGCATTTAATTTTTATTGCTATTTCGCAAGCAGAGGCTTGCTGACATGCCTGACAGCTTCCACCACATCGGTGCTCATTTTTGTGATCATATGGGACGTAACACTTTTCACAAAAATAGTTAGAACAAAAAGCTGCTGTCAGCGATGTAATTACATTAAAATGGCTTTTGTAATGTAATAAGTTCAGCCGTTTATTGCTTTCAGTTGAACCTTCAAATATAATATTTCGTCCTTTTGATCCATAGCTATAAACAACTAATTTATATTCTTTTAGATGATTTTGAAATTGTATTAACTCGGGAATTCCACCTCCTGCCTCAGGAATGCTAATTTTAGCTCTCTCCAACAATGATCTTGTTCTTTCGGTTTGAATTTTACTAATATCTCTTCTAACCTTACTGAATTCGGGATCTCTTTTATTATGGGCAATGGCGACTACCAAAGCACGTGGTAAACACAGGTTATCGGTATTTTTAATACTTATAATACCTCGTCGCTTGTCGCATTCCTCGTGAAAGCTGTTATAATTTTTTCCTCTTCCCCCACCAACAGGTAATCTAACAGTTGTCACACTAAGACAAAATGATTCTGTATTAAGACCTGCTGAGTTTGACTGATAAATGCCACTTATAACACTCCAAACATCTTAAAAGGTTATGTCTTTAGCTGCTTTGAAGCGAATCTAACCTTCTCCTCGGTTGAAGTCTTTAGAGCAAAAACTAAAAGCCACACGATCTAAGGGTTGTAGGCCTTCTGTAGCGTTTTCCACCCAACCAACTGGTTCAACTCCCTGTGGAACAGGTTTTAACTTAAACTCTAGAGTGCGTCCTGTAAGGTTAAATTCTCGTAACTTTTTAACAACGTCTTTAACAATAATAAACTTCTCCATCTTTCTTTTTTTTTTGTTGTTTTATAGTCTACTATCTACCTACATAAAAAAAAAAAAAAAAAAAAAAAAAACAAGTATATTTTCATATTTTTATCGGTCTTAAGTTCGATTTCAAAAGCACACTCCCACTTTTTGATAATTTCACAGTCTAAGCACATAGATCTTATATTTTTTATTTACGATCAATTCATCTTTATTCGCCAATCGTCTCAAACGAGTCTGCTTTTGAAAGTAATATAGCCTTAGTATTCAGAAAATATTAATGATATCGGAGCCTAAAACATCCTTAACACTAAAAAATCATTGTGTTTCCTAACAAAACCCATCATCTTGTCTATTTAGCTTGCTTTCCTATTGTTTAGCAGGTTAAATAAAATTATTATTTCGCTCTTTTTGTCTGTACTGAATCGTTAGGGGAATACGATTCTAGTCCTATAAGAGAGACAGTTAAAATTTATGTAAGCAATCAGAAATCCTACACTATGAGCTACTTAGTTAAAATTTCATATTTCCTTCCTGGATCAGCTAAAATTTGTGTTGTGTCGGTCAAAATTGATAAAATACGAAAAAAATGCTAGATACATTTTATCATGACTTTCTATCTAATACCATCTTATTTCAAGGTATAATTCGGTTGTCAAAATGAGAATCTAAAAAATCCTCGTGTTTCCTCACAAAACCCATCATCTTGCCTATTTAGCTTGCTTTTCTATTGTTTAGCAGGTTAAATAAAATTATTATTTCGCTCTTTTTGTCTGTACTGAATCGTTAGGGGGATACGTTTCTAGTTCTATAAGAGAGACAGTTAAAATTTATGTAAGCAATCAGAAATCCTACACTATGAGCTACTTAGTTAAAATTTCATATTTCCTTCCTGGGTCAGGCAAAATTTGTGATGTGTCGGTCAAAATTTATAAAAATACGAAAAAAATGCTGGATGCATTTTTAGCGTGACTTTCTATTTAATACCATCCTATTTCAAGGTATAATTCGGTTGTCAAAATGAGAATAAAATAATCTTCCCATGGTTTATGTCATCTTAAAAAAGTCAAAAGGTTATATTCTGTAGAGGGTCAGATACATTCAAATTTAAAAATTTTCTCCAAGAAGAATTTTAAGATAGTATTATAGTAAATAAAAATTCTATACCTCCAATATTTCTTGGAAACATATCGTGTTCTAGCGACATAACCCAAAAGTACCTCTATTCAGAAACGCATCGTACTTTTCTTGTCAAACTTGACTTTGTTGTAATGTTGTATGCAGAGCACTTTGAAAACAAAAATTAGATTAGAAACCGCCGCCTCTTAAGGTATACTTTTTTAGGTCTTACATAGGGTACACTGGTATACAGAACAAATGTCATCTTTAATTGTCTCATTGTCCCATCCATTACATTATTATAATCTTAAAGCACCTGTTACCAGCATTATCTGTTTTTATGGTTTTCATAAAACATAGCGATTACCGATGAAAATTAAACGAAAACTTAATAAATAACTTTTTTTCAACTGAAATAGACTGATTTTCGATGGAAAAATGTTACTTATAACTAAAAATGAATATAAGACATATACGCAATGATATTTAGAATAAATCAATCTTTTCTAAAATTACTATGAAATATTCACAAAATCGTTTCGTTATAACCAAAGTAGCAAGGCTTGCAGATTTCATATAGAGTTCAAACGCGATACTGGGATGATCTTTTTTTTTTTATATTTTTGTAGGATAATGCACCACTACGTTGTAAGTACTTGAGAGAGGACTTTCTTGAAAAATCCTCAAATTTCTCTGCAATTTTGTTCCTTCTAGAGTTAAATTCACACAGAAAACCCCGTATTCTTATCTTTCAGGTTGGTATATTAAAAAGGGCTTATTAGTATGGTTTAGAAAACAAGCAATATTAATTAACGGATGTTTTTTCGTCATATGAAGAGTTGAAAAATTTTTTTTTTCCACTCCAATGGTTGCGATGCAGAGAGTCGGGTTTCATCATAATCTTTCAGGGTAGCTCAGGTTTGATTGCATGTAGAGAGTCGGGTTTCATCATAATCTTTCAGGGTAGCTCAGGTTTGATTGCATGTACTAAGGTTAGTGCTCCTTGCAATCGGTTTCAGGTTTGACGCGCCCCCCTCAGGTTTGTTCAGGTTTCTCAAGTGTTTGAGAAACCTGAACAAACCTGAGGGGGGTGCGTCAAACCTGAAACCGATTGCAAGGAGCACTAACCTTAGTACATGCAATCAAACCTGAGCTACCCTGAAAGATTATGATGAAACCCGACTCTCTACATGCAATCAAACCTGAGCTACCCTGAAAGATTATGATGAAACCCGACTCTCTGCATCGCAACCATTGGAGTGGAAAAAAAAAATTTTTCAACTCTTCATATGACGAAAAAACATCCGTTAATTAATATTGCTTGTTTTCTAAACCATACTAATAAGCCCTTTTTAATATACCAACCTGAAAGATAAGAATACGGGGTTTTCTGTGTGAATTTAACTCTAGAAGGAACAAAATTGCAGAGAAATTTGAGGATTTTTCAAGAAAGTCCTCTCTCAAGTACTTACAACGTAGTGGTGCATTATCCTACAAAAATATAAAAAAAAAAAGATCATCCCAGTATCGCGTTTGAACTCTATATGAAATCTGCAAGCCTTGCTACTTTGGTTATAACGAAACGATTTTGTGAATATTTCATAGTAATTTTAGAAAAGATTGATTTATTCTAAATATCATTGCGTATATGTCTTATATTCATTTTTAGTTATAAGTAACATTTTTCCATCGAAAATCAGTCTATTTCAGTTGAAAAAAAGTTATTTATTAAGTTTTCGTTTAATTTTCATCGGTAATCGCTATGTTTTATGAAAACCATAAAAACAGATAATGCTGGTAACAGGTGCTTTAAGATTATAATAATGTAATGGATGGGACAATGAGACAATTAAAGATGACATTTGTTCTGTATACCAGTGTACCCTATGTAAGACCTAAAAAAGTATACCTTAAGAGGCGGCGGTTT
This sequence comes from Polydrusus tereticollis, assembly GCA_963920685.1. Taxonomy (NCBI): domain Eukaryota; kingdom Metazoa; phylum Arthropoda; class Insecta; order Coleoptera; family Curculionidae; genus Polydrusus; species Polydrusus tereticollis. Next base: position 28,114,717 of record OY987332.1, on the reverse strand, counting down.
CTAATCTAATTTTTGTTTTCAAAGTGCTCTGCATACAACATTACAACAAAGTCAAGTTTGACAAGAAAAGTACGATGCGTTTCTGAATAGAGGTACTTTTGGGTTATGTCGCTAGAACACGATATGTTTCCAAGAAATATTGGAGGTATAGAATTTTTATTTACTATAATACTATCTTAAAATTCTTCTTGGAGAAAATTTTTAAATTTGAATGTATCTGACCCTCTACAGAATATAACCTTTTGACTTTTTTAAGATGACATAAACCATGGGAAGATTATTTTATTCTCATTTTGACAACCGAATTATACCTTGAAATAGGATGGTATTAAATAGAAAGTCACGCTAAAAATGCATCCAGCATTTTTTTCGTATTTTTATAAATTTTGACCGACACATCACAAATTTTGCCTGACCCAGGAAGGAAATATGAAATTTTAACTAAGTAGCTCATAGTGTAGGATTTCTGATTGCTTACATAAATTTTAACTGTCTCTCTTATAGAACTAGAAACGTATCCCCCTAACGATTCAGTACAGACAAAAAGAGCGAAATAATAATTTTATTTAACCTGCTAAACAATAGAAAAGCAAGCTAAATAGGCAAGATGATGGGTTTTGTGAGGAAACACGAGGATTTTTTAGATTCTCATTTTGACAACCGAATTATACCTTGAAATAAGATGGTATTAGATAGAAAGTCATGATAAAATGTATCTAGCATTTTTTTCGTATTTTATCAATTTTGACCGACACAACACAAATTTTAGCTGATCCAGGAAGGAAATATGAAATTTTAACTAAGTAGCTCATAGTGTAGGATTTCTGATTGCTTACATAAATTTTAACTGTCTCTCTTATAGGACTAGAATCGTATTCCCCTAACGATTCAGTACAGACAAAAAGAGCGAAATAATAATTTTATTTAACCTGCTAAACAATAGGAAAGCAAGCTAAATAGACAAGATGATGGGTTTTGTTAGGAAACACAATGATTTTTTAGTGTTAAGGATGTTTTAGGCTCCGATATCATTAATATTTTCTGAATACTAAGGCTATATTACTTTCAAAAGCAGACTCGTTTGAGACGATTGGCGAATAAAGATGAATTGATCGTAAATAAAAAATATAAGATCTATGTGCTTAGACTGTGAAATTATCAAAAAGTGGGAGTGTGCTTTTGAAATCGAACTTAAGACCGATAAAAATATGAAAATATACTTGTTTTTTTTTTTTTTTTTTTTTTTTTTTTTATGTAGGTAGATAGTAGACTATAAAACAACAAAAAAAAAAGAAAGATGGAGAAGTTTATTATTGTTAAAGACGTTGTTAAAAAGTTACGAGAATTTAACCTTACAGGACGCACTCTAGAGTTTAAGTTAAAACCTGTTCCACAGGGAGTTGAACCAGTTGGTTGGGTGGAAAACGCTACAGAAGGCCTACAACCCTTAGATCGTGTGGCTTTTAGTTTTTGCTCTAAAGACTTCAACCGAGGAGAAGGTTAGATTCGCTTCAAAGCAGCTAAAGACATAACCTTTTAAGATGTTTGGAGTGTTATAAGTGGCATTTATCAGTCAAACTCAGCAGGTCTTAATACAGAATCATTTTGTCTTAGTGTGACAACTGTTAGATTACCTGTTGGTGGGGGAAGAGGAAAAAATTATAACAGCTTTCACGAGGAATGCGACAAGCGACGAGGTATTATAAGTATTAAAAATACCGATAACCTGTGTTTACCACGTGCTTTGGTAGTCGCCATTGCCCATAATAAAAGAGATCCCGAATTCAGTAAGGTTAGAAGAGATATTAGTAAAATTCAAACCGAAAGAACAAGATCATTGTTGGAGAGAGCTAAAATTAGCATTCCTGAGGCAGGAGGTGGAATTCCCGAGTTAATACAATTTCAAAATCATCTAAAAGAATATAAATTAGTTGTTTATAGCTATGGATCAAAAGGACGAAATATTATATTTGAAGGTTCAACTGAAAGCAATAAACGGCTGAACTTATTACATTACAAAAGCCATTTTAATGTAATTACATCGCTGACAGCAGCTTTTTGTTCTAACTATTTTTGTGAAAAGTGTTACGTCTTATATGATCACAAAAATGAGCACCGATGTGGTGGAAGCTGTCAGGCATGTCAGCAAGCCTCTGCTTGCGAAATAGCAATAAAAATTAAATGCCAGGACTGTCTATGATTTTTTAGAAGTCAAAACTGTTACGAAAATCATAAAAAGGATTATTCGTCAGGCAAATTTACAGTATGCGAACAAATTAAACTATGTTCTATTTGTTTAAAAACCATTAAAGCCAAAAGAGCACATGCATGTGGTGAAATTTATTGTAAAATTTGTAATAAACATGCATCCGAGGATCATCTATGTTATATTCGGCCTGATAAGGGAAAACCTAAGATTAAAGATGATCTTTTTTGTATTCTACGATTTAGAGACGAGCCAAGACAAACTATTGGAAAATTCAACGTTTTTACATCAAGTCAATCTCTGTGTTTTCAAACAATACTGCGATGAGTGCATGGATTCTGAAGCAGATACTTGTAAAAAAAAAATGTGGTCTAAAGTTACAAAAAGTCAGAGGTATAGACCCAGCGGGAACATTTACTAACCATTTGTTACAAATGAGGAAAAACTTTAAAGAAATTATTGTAATAGCCCATAATGGTCAGGCTTTTGATCACCAGTTTATATTAAACTATATTATGACAAAGACAGATTTTACACCTGAGTTAATCATGAGAGGTACCAAAATAATTACGATGCAACTTGAAAATGTAAAATTTATCGACTCACTTAACTATTTCCCTATGCCTTAAGCCAAACTACCAAAGGCATTTGGACTTGAGGATATTTTTAAAAAAGGCTACTTCCCGCACCTATTTAATACAAAGGCAAATGAAAACTATATAGGACCTCTACCATCAATTCAATATTACTCCTCAGATAGTATGAAAGAAGAAGACAGAGCCAAATTTCTTAAATGGTTTGTAGAACATGAAAATGATGGTTTCGATATGCAAAGAGATCTGGTAGACTACTGCGTATCGGATGTCGAAATCCTTGCGCAATCATGTTTAAAGTTTAGAGAACAACTTATACAAACTACCAATGTATGTCCATTTACTGAAGCTACAACTATTGCTTCAGCATGCAATACAATTTTTAGAAGACATTTTTTGAAGCCTAATACTATAGGAATCATACCAAAAAATGGATACCGATGGAGAAACAGGCAGAGCAAAATTGCCATAGATTGGTTACTTTGGACCGAGAATCACAGAAAAATCAACATCTTACATGCTGCTAATGGTAAAGAAGCTGTTTTAAATGGTGTAAAAGTTGATGGTTACTGCTCCGAAACAAATGAGGTATTTGAATTTGTATATGATTATCCGCTGAAATACCCTTAATCTGCAGGGTACCTAACTCTACGGAGATATTTATTGCAAAGGGCGGCTTTTTCAGTTTTGAAAGTATTCAACATTTACGAAATTCATCTAAATATATACTACGCTATACTTTAATCAAACTCACAATAGAGGGAAAGCGACAGACGAGTTTTAAACTAATGTGGCTTAAAGGATAATTTGTGTTGTAAATATTAGAGCTCATTTTAAAAGAAACTATAATCTCGTGACCGACAAAAAAAAGTACCTACTTCGATACATCATTTCCCCTATTTTAACGTTAAAATAGTAAATTATGTTATAAGCTCGAAAAATGTAGTATTTCAGACGTAATGCGGTCGCTAACCTAAATAGCCCGAAAAACATTTTTCGTCCATATGTCATAAGTTATTTTTTATTCGATCTTGTTTTTAATGCGATTGAGAGTTGTAAAATAATGTAGAAATGAAGTGAACCTATACATTTCATCTTGCACGCTAATTTTTTGGTCTTAATGTTTGTTAGTTAACGATGAAATCTGTAATAGCGTCCGAAAAAAAAAATTTTTTTTGACTAACATAAAAAGTGTTGTCTAGCTAGCAGGGCAATAATCAATACTTTATTGAGAAGGTTAGCTCTTCGTCTAAATATCTAATCTATAAATCGTCATTTTTTCCGACACAATCGGTTAAAAAGCATACAATTGTATGTGAACGTTTGTACAAAAACCATCGTGTTAAATCAGTTCTTATACCTGACTGACAACGCCGATCTTTAGCTTTTTTTTTTTTTACTTTGTAAAATAAAAAGATTAGTTCTTACTATCAAAGAAATTAAATATGCAAGAGAAATAGGTCGAAAAGATTAATAATAATTTATTTATTCCTAAGTTATAAATCTTAACTACATCACTTTCTAAACCAAGAAAATAGATAATCTTCCTGCATTATTCCGTACTTAGATTTATTTTTCATGAAAATAGTCGAATCTATGATTTTCGTTCAAATCCATAAGGGGCGCTTGTTTTGTATAGATGATTTATGATCTTATTTTCAACTAAAATACTTAACACTCAGTATACAATTTTCAGAAATGTCATGATTAAGACCGGTTCTAGTCATTTTATACAAGATTTCACATGATTTAACAAATTTAAAACATTTTTTTTAATTTTTACTAAATTCTAAACACTCAGTATACACTTTTAAGAAAATATGACGATTTGCGACTGTTTTAGTCATTTTTTACAAAGTTTCACAGGGCTTAATAACGTTAAAACATTTTTTTTAATTTTTTACTAAATTCTAAACACTCAGTATACAATTTTCAGAAATGCCATGATTAAGAACGGTTCTAGTCATTTTATACAAGATTTCGCATGATTTAACAAATTTAAAACATTTTTTTTAATTTTTACTAAATTCTAAACACTCAGTATACACTTTTAAGAAAATAGGACGATTTGCGACTGTTTTAGTCATTTTTTACAAAGTTTCACAGGGCTTAATAACGTTAAAACATTTTTTTTAATTTTTTACTAAATTCTAAACACTCAGTATACAATTTTCAGAAATGTCATGATTAAGAACGGTTCTAGTCATTTTATACAAGATTTCACATGATTTAACAAATTTAAAACATTTTTTTTTAATTTTTACTAAATTCTAAACACTCAGTATACACTTTTAAGAAAATAGGACGATTTGCGACTGTTTTAGTCATTTTTTACAAAGTTTCACAGGGCTTAATAACGTTAAAACATTTTTTTTAATTTTTTACTAAATTCTAAACACTCAGTATACAATTTTCAGAAATGCCATGATTAAGAACGGTTCTAGTCATTTTATACAAGATTTCGCATGATTTAACAAATTTAAAACATTTTTTTTAATTTTTACTAAATTCTAAACACTCAGTATACACTTTTAAGAAAATAGGACGATTTGCGACTGTTTTAGTCATTTTTTACAAAGTTTCACAGGGCTTAATAACGTTAAAACATTTTTTTTAATTTTTTACTAAATTCTAAACACTCAGTATACAATTTTCAGAAATGTCATGATTAAGAACGGTTCTAGTCATTTTATACAAGATTTCACATGATTTAACAAATTTAAAACATTTTTTTTAATTTTTACTAAATTCTAAACACTCCGTATACACTTTTAAGAAAATAGGACGATTTGCGACTGTTTTAGTCATTTTTTACAAAGTTTCACAGGGCTTAATAACGTTAAAACATTTTTTTTAATTTTTTACTAAATTCTAAACACTCAGTATACAATTTTCAGAAATGCCATGATTAAGAACGGTTCTAGTCATTTTATACAAGATTTCGCATGATTTAACAAATTTAAAACATTTTTTTTAATTTTTACTAAATTCTAAACACTCAGTATACACTTTTAAGAAAATAGGACGATTTGCGACTGTTTTAGTCATTTTTTACAAATTTTCACAGGTCTTAATAACATTAAAACATTTTTTTAATTTTTTACTAAATTCTAAACACTCAGTATACAATTTTCAGAAATGACACGATTTAGAACAGTTTTTACAGATATTTACAAAGTCTTAATAACATTATATTAATAATTATCTAACATAATGTATACAATTTCAAGAAATAGTAGATTTTTAATCCATGTACAAAATTCAAGAATCTAAAATACAATTAAATGTAGGCTTTTTTAATTGGCATCTCAGGCAAATTATTTCCCCCAAAATTATCTAAAAAAGATATACCAAAAACATTCTAAAGCGGTTTTTTTACCTCTATAAGTATGCAGGCCGATCCGACCCTTGTCGGTTTTATTATCCGCATAAATTAACACAGTAGAGGAATATGGACAGAGTTCTGGGGCAGCGGCGTTTCACTAAAGCTTTGGTTTCCTACAAAGCGGTACCGCAAAAGAGTGGCCGTAATTTGACGGCGAGCTTTGCCGCGACAAAGCGTGTATGTACTTGCAAATCGGAGTGTGTTCCTCCAGAGCGTTCGGCGCAAAAATACGGCACCGTATTTTCTGAAGCGGACGCTCTGTACGTTGGGATAGTGCAAGCACGATTTTTGACGGTGCGCCAGTGTAGTGATTGTATGTTTTAATTATAATATTTGGAAATTAATTGGTCTAGCGAACAAGATAAAATTTTAATCGAGTTTTTTTTACTATATCGCTTTAACAGCGGCGTTTCACTAAGGTTAAATCATAAAAAGTCGGGTTTTATCTCGGGTCAGATCATAAATATTCAGGTTCAAATTAGGGTTAGATGAGAAGCCGCCTCGCGAAAGCATCCGGGTTAGGTTGTAAAAAGTCGGGTTTTATCTCGGGTCAGTTCATAAATATTCAGGTTCAAGTTAGGGTTAGATAAGAAGCCGCCTCATGAAAGCATCCGGGTTAGGTCGTAAAAAGTCGGGTTTTATCTCGGGTCAGTTCATAAATATTAAGGATCAAGTTAGGGTTAGATGAGAAGCCGCCTCGCGAAAGCATCCGGGTTAGGTCGTAAAAAGTCGGGTTTAATTTCGGGTTATTTTGTAAACAGCACCACCGAACCACCCGGGTTAGGTCATAAAACGCACCACCGAACCACCCGGGTTAGATCATAAAACGCACCACCGAACCACCCGGGTTAGATCGTAAAACGCACCACCTGCACCACCTGGGTTAGTTGCACCACCAGCACCACCAGCACCACCTGGCCTCGCTCTCTCCGTTTTCCTCTACTGATATTAAATAATCGACAAGCTCGGTATGGAACGCTTTTAGCCCAAAGAAATAAAACATATACTTCCAGAACCATTAACGCAAGTCTACGTGCTGCGACTCAAGTTAATGTGTCAAATGTAACAGTAAGAAGAAGGTTACACAAATCTTGCCTAAGGTTGTTAGACGCATTCTTTGTTGTTAAAATACGAAACGTTAAACAATTTTATTTGGTTCTAGAGCCAGGCGTAGAGCGGCATGTCCGTTACTGAGACCACATCATCGAGCTGCTAGGCGCCAATGGGCTCAGGAACACCGGGAGTGGAACGCGGAATGGCGAAACTGCATGTTCGTAGATGAGACAAGTGTAAATTTATACGGTTCTGATGGGCGTATTTTTGTTTGGAGAGGGCAAAATGAGAGGTATATAGAGGAAAATATGGATCCACGAGTGGCATTTTACTTTAAAAAAATTAAATTATCAATAAATGCAATTTTTTAATTGACCCTCGAATTTTCTGATTTGTCATCACTAGAGCAATATCGAGAAAAACGTCCCGATATAAGAGCCCAGCAAAAATATTTTTAGGAAAAAATTGGAAAAAAATTAACGGTTGGGAACGTTTTAAAATGTATAAATGATGCGAGGTAAATGTGAAACTTCCTGTATTATAGACATATGATGATGTTGAGGTAGATGAGTCTAGAAGTCTCGTTTTGAAACATCTTCTTTTTAAGAATCTGGAAACCGCGTTAAGATCGGCCAAAAATTTCTAGAGCTACTTGGATTTAAGTTTAACCCATACTTTGCCTTCGTGCCACGCAATTGATCAGCAGTTTAGTTTATTGCAAACACTACACGTTATTTATCTTATTACAATGATAATAACCTTAAAACACAAGTTAAGGAGTTGCGTGATTGTAAATGAAAGAATGCAGTCATCATCAGGGGATACTAAAAAAGGATAGTACAAAGCTAAGAACGAACAATGAATATACAATAAAAGTTTAAGTAGGACTTACCTTACATAGAGTTCAGCGGAACTGTAATGTAAGTGGTCTCAAATTAATTAGTACAACTCCACAGAATGAGAAATGTCCATATGTCCCACATGACCACGTTAGTTAGTTAGTAACTATTTTTTCAACTATAAAAGTTATATTTTTAATCTTCACATTAAAGGTAAAATTGAATAACTAAAAAATCTAAAAATTTTCATAATAAAAAACCTTTCACCTTTAAATGTTATAGCTCAATTTATTATCTTTATCCACAATGTTTCTTCACTAATCAAAATTTCACATTTATAATATCAACTTTATTTATATCTAAATCTCAATTCAATTAATATGTTAATATGACCAGTTCGTACACCAAGTTTCAACTTTACATTTCTCATCCTGTGGAATTGTACTCATTAATTTGAGACAACCTACTTTATAGTTCCGCTAAACACGATGTTAGGTAAGTCATACTTAAACTTTTATTTTATATTAATTATTCGTTCTTAACTTTGTACTATCCTTATTTAGTGATGATGAGTGCTTAAGCATTCGAAACATGTAGGGAGCTTTTTATTTACTTTTGCAATTATTAAACTATGGAGGAAGATTACATTGTTTCATTTACATTAATTTGACTACACTATGGACTACTTCTGCAAATTCAAAATATAAATAAAGTTGTGGAGAAAAAATATTTGTTTGTTTGTTTTTTGGTCCACCCTAAATTGCCCTGGGCATGTGTCCAATTAAAAAAATTATTTTCTCCTAAACATTGACTTAAGCGTGAAACTATCTTAAACAACTCTTGATCTCAGACTATTCTGCTTGCCTTCGCTAGAGCTCGAGCGTAAACTTTCTCTCGCCTAGTAAAATATCACTTACATCGCTTGTACTATCAATGAAAGACAATTTTTCTGATTCTTGTACCCATGCGAAAAAAAGAACAAACGGAAATTTGAAATATAAGACACAATTTTCATAACCTCCGTATTTTTTCAAAATTGTTGGGTATGTAATAACTCAAATGAATTTCTTTTTAACATGCTGAAAGAATAGTCAAATTTCATGAAAAATGCCGAACAAAAAGGTGTCGTTTTTTTTCCGATAGCTTTTTGTCAAATTACCCAATATACCTATCTCATTTAGATAAATTTCCATAATATCTCCCTTGTCGATGACCCTCCAATTTGTCTATAGTGTCCCGAACATCGGTGCCTGCCATTAGGACATCCGTGCTTATGTTAGGGATAAAGTAGTTTAAGAAAAAGCCCAAGGCACTGCCCATTTAGAGTTGTTGGAAATGGGAGCCACTTAAATAGATTTATACCTTCTAAAACTGTAATGTTGAATTAAGTTCTTAGTATTTGGTTCGTATAATATTTCAAAGGGAGCGCTGGACAGTTTGAGTAACTGAAAGAGATCCTGTAAATTGGAAACAATACTCATTAGCAGGAGTCAAGCGGAATGATCGCTTGCTAAATAATAATAGGATTCTTTATAGGATATTATGTTATAAGGACCTTGCTTCGTTTTCGAGAGAAAAGATAAAAAATAATTTATTGCATGTACAAAAAAAGACCTAGGTATTTCAAAGTTGATTAGAACATTTAAATTCAAATAATATTATTTTAAATATTGATACAAAAAAATACAACAGTTAATCAAAGCAAATGTTGAAAATGGCCACCTTCTGATAAAACACACGATTGCAATCGTCTCACCATTAAATAAGATAAATAAATAAATAAATTTTTATTTCAAGAGACCAACGTTTACATTGGTATAGAAATAGTAATTTTCAGCCACAGACAACTGTGGAAAAACGACTATTTAAATTTATAAATACAAAATGTATACTAAATAACAGTTACGATAACAAATCACAATCCATATACTCACTAACATTGTAGAAACCACGAGAAATTAATAAATTACATATAGTTTTCTTAAAAAGTACTTTGCTTGCTATGATTTTAATTTCCCTAGCCAATTTATTGTAGAGTTTTGTTCACATGTAGAATGGGCGCCTTCCAAATAATGATATGTTGTGCGCCGGTACAACAAAGTTCATATTGTTACGCGTCTCATAATTGTGAACGTTTTCCGTAAATAAAAAAACTATTTAGATTATTTTTTACGTACATAAGAACTTCTAAAATGTATAAACTCGGCAAAGTGAGCAGTTTAAGTGTTTTAAATAGCCTCCGACATGAATGACGACAAGACACTCCCATCATACTTCTTGTAGCTTTCTTTTGGATTAAAAATACTCTATTTACATTCGATGGAGAGGAACCCCAAAATGAAATTCCAATTCTCACTCGACAAACAAATTGGGCATCGGAAGAAGACAAGAGAATATTCCTGCCGACCACACCACGCAGGCGGTAGAGAGCATAACATACGGGAGAAATTTTAGAACTTAGTTCAGTGCAATGAAAGCTCCACGATACATTGCGATTGCCTGCTGCGGGCGGGCACAAAATTTCAGTACCTGAATTAATTTTACTGGATTTTTTGAGCTTTCCCAGAATGCTTGCCATTGGTTCTCCAAGTCAATTCATCGAAACTTTTTGCGAACGTAACGATTACACCCCTCGGGGTAATAAAAACTCGTTAATACTCGTCATGGCACTGCCGGGACGCGAGTGAAATGCGCTAGTGACTTAAATGTTAAGTGTGTCCTTGAGCCAAAATATCGGCCGCCGAGCTTGCTCGGTTTCTTGGGCGCATTTTGGGCCGTATGCTTAAGGCTCATACGCGCCCAAAGCATGTTAGTTTTAGTTAGTTTTAGCTAGATAAGACTACTTAGACATAGGCTTAATATTATAAAAGAAATACGAAGATAAATATCTTAAAATGGAAATGGGCGAGCGTGAGGTCACAGGTTTAAACCCCGCTGTTTCCTACTTTTTTCAAATTTATTTATTACAACACATAACATTAAGTTAAAATCCGTATTTTTCGTCCATATTATTTAAGAGCAAGACACTTCAAGAAAAAAGAAAGATATGTCACTCTGAGTAGAAGGTCCTTTATGTGTTTCAGCTAGTGTGCAACCTCGGCGGTGCAAGCTTCTGGGTTCAACGAATAATGTTCGCTTTTTATTTATAGTAACTCAACATACTCTTTTTCGGCTATACATTTTTTATAATTAATCTAGCTGATTTTCAGCCACGTTTTTTTGTTATAGGAAAATATGTTGTACGCCTATACTGGATGGGCTCGTGGCGAAAAATTTACGTTGATGATTATTTTCCTGTGGACAAGACAAACTCTATTTTACTTCCGTCTCTTCAAATTCCAAAAGCAAAATCCCAACAAGAGGTCATTGAGGGAAAAACTGAAAAACGCAGGAAAGACCAAAAGGCGGGCAAGTAAAAATAACACAATACCGTAACCAATTTACACAAAACGTATACAGGCAATTTTTTAATAAGTTTCCAATATTTCACAGGACAATGGAGTCATTTGGTCAAAACCCAAATTAGACTATTCACCTAATTTTTATAAAGCATTTATAAGCTACCCAACCAGCATAAATACATACATAAGACGTTTTAAGTACGTACTAGTCGGACATAAAGTACGTCTTATGCATGTACGTTATTGGACGTAGTACGTACATTTTACAAACTTAGTACGTAAATTTTCTACACAATTGTACTTAATTAAGACGTACGACAAGTACATCTTATGTACGTACGATAAACGTATATTTAATGTACGTACATTTACTGTACGTGTTAAAGATGTACGCACACTTCGTGCTATGTACGTACTACATACGTAAGAAGTACGTTGTTTGTACCTACAATGGATAAATAATAACTACTAATAAAGTATCTACAATAATATATTACAATAAATTTGTTGGTTAATATTTAGTAACATTCTATATACAGGGTGTTATGGAAATGACTTATTATATTTTAAGGGGCCACTCCTGAGGTGGTCTAGAGTTACACTTGATAGTTTTTTTTTCTAAAATCGGAAGTATTTTGAATTTTGTAAAATACCCTTAAACCGGACTATGTGCGCCTTCCATGATAGTTCAATGCCCCTGAACACATGTGTTTTTGACAAGACAAACTGCTGGAATGGTAATTGTTTAGTTTAGTGCAATTAATGTTGAATTTTGTGCTAAAATTTCGTATATAGACTAATTGAGGGTAGCTGATCACAATTTTCCTTTTGCGTTTTTACGGCAAATGCACTGGTTTTGAGAAAAAAATGTTAAAGTTTTTCACTTACAGGTTGGGGTATTCTTTCCTTTCAATTTCCTAGATTTTATGGTTTTCCCTTCAAAATATGTGATAAAGCTTTCACCAAACTATCTGTTCATAAAATAAGAGCAACATTTTAGCAAAAAAACAATGGAAAAGGCACAAATTTAATTAAATTCGTTGTTAATACGCCGACAAAGTAGAACCGTCTCTTTTCAGATTCATTGCACTCACGTTGCCAGATTGTTCTTCTTTTTCTTGTAATTATCAATGGCTTCCATCCAGGAGAATGATATGCTAGCTCGAGCCAATAGGATTCATTCAATTAATAAAAATGAATTGACAAGTATAGGCAATTTATAATACACTAACAATCTGACAACATGGGTGGCCAGCTGTCAGTGAGCCCCCGTCTTTTTCCAGATAACGTAGAGTTTTCTGTTCGCTTACAAGTTATCCCGTTTTTCAGAGTTTCCTTGTGGCATATTTCGTTTATTTCAACTCAGAAGTGTATACTATGACTCCGACAAGTAATATTTTATTGGAAATAAGCAACATTTTAGGATTACATGCAAAATAACATACCGGTGAGTTAGAAAAACTTTAACATTTTTTTTCTCAAAACCAGTGCATTTGCCGCCTAAACGCAAAAGGAAAATTGTGATCAGCTACCCTTAATTAGCCTATATACGAAATTTTAGCGAAAAATTCAACATTTCCACTAAATTAAACAATTACCCAAATCAGCTGTTTGGGTCATTGGCGTGTAGGTGTTTTGGACCTAAATTTTTGAAGGCATTTTTCTCGAATTTCTAGCTTCGAGCGCCATTTATAGCAATTTTTCCCCAATTCGTCTCGACCTATATATTTACGGGTTAAAAAATAATAAGTCATTTCCATAACACCCTGTATATTGTGTATATATGAATGTATTATTATCTATCTGATACCCCGGGATTATTATTTGTTTCCCCATCGTTATCATTACTTTTCGCTTTTTGTTTATATTTTAGTCAATCGGGGGTCCTCCTTAGCAATTTGGCTATTTCCTGCTCTGCCTCTTTTTTATTTCAGCTTTTTTCTGTTCTCAGAAGGGCATCGTAAATGAAAAGACTTTAATTTCAACCCAGAAAAAATAATATTTTATAGTATATACAAATACAAGTCAACTAAATAAAATAAGCCATATTTTAAAGAAACTTTAAGATGATTAAAACAAAAAATTAGGGGAGATAAAATAAAAATAATATCAAGATACAAAATACACTCATATCCTACTCTACTTGACTACCATACACTACACCTCTAGTTGAAAACGTCCAATTTCCGTTTCATCATTTAAATTAGTACTTACTTATTATAACTTTTGCAATTAAAAACTGCGAAAATCTTTTTTTCTGGTATCTTTTTAGCCTGGTGATTCCAAATAAATGCTCCCATGCTTCGTTTAATAAAGCTTGCAAATTATTTCCTGCCAATATGCACATTTTAGACTCCTAAAATGGTAAATGTACTTAAACATTATCAAAAATAAACATTCTTACTATATTAATACCTAACGTAAAGGGCTGTTAAGGTCTTATTCAATTGTTAATTGAATTTTACCTTGAAATACATACAGGTATCTGTATACAAAGTTTTACTATACTACTTTTTAAATAGAATGGGTGGTCAAATCTTACCAACTTTCTGAAATGTTCTGGTAGATTTAAGAAATCTTCAAGTGCCAGTAGATCTGCTTCACTATTACAAGCTCGATTACAAGTAACTTTTACTTGACTAAGCGCCCCAGGACTAATAGTTTCAGTATTTGATACCTTAAAGTTTTTTACTTGGAATGTCAAGCCTCTCAGAAAAAAATGCTGTCTTAAAATTTCAGCATTGAATTCAGCTAAAAATAAAACGAATCGTAATCGACATAGCTAAGTACATTTAAGGTTTTTTAAGCTTCGAAACTGTTTAAGAGGCATTTCTACCACTCAAGTTACTATTTACCTGTAAATTGTATATCAAATAATAAATTAACGAACAAAGTAATAAAACTTAACGCATTTAGAGGAAAACGTCCTGGTAAAATTCGCCAATTCGTTGAGAAACATCGGCAATACAACAAAAAGAAGCCACACTTACAAACTTAAAAGTTTGGTTAAGTTAATTTAACTGCACAGGAAGACGTCCGAATAGTGTCGGATTTTTACGACGTAAGCAAGCGCGAAATTTAAATCGGTAGCGGATAATAATAATTAACCTTACAATCACAGAACAAAAAAATGTCCAAGTTTGAAAAAGGTCTAATTTAATTATTTTTTATTAGTAATTTAGTTTTACATAAGGTAAAACATTGTTACATTATGTAATAAAACATACCTACATAACAACGTATCATCCCAACCGTTTTTTAGACGTTGGTACATTTAAGGATGATACATTGTACGTATAATCAAGAATGATCATTGTACATACACAATATGTCAGAGAAAATACGTACTTAAAATGTACATTTTACTTACTGTACGTACGGGACATAAAACGAACACAACAAGTACGTCTTTAGTACGTAGGGTGTTTGTTGGTATGGTCAGTCCTGAAAACTTGAAGTTAATCCGATAAGTAGTTTTCGAAATATACGAGACCAAAATTAAATAAACGCTCGCGAGGCGGTTATGACATTACCTTCCACAGTTTGTCCGCTTTAACCATGTGCAACGGTCTTTCTGTACATATACAAAAGAGATGCGCTTACTCTTTCTTCGTTCAGTTCGGCAGAAGCTTATTATTAGTTCTACTTTTAATTATAATATATTCTATAACAAGTGGGAAATGCCATTCCATATTAGTTCTAGACTATACCTTCTCTAACACTATTTTAGGAAAAAGAAAAAGAGATTATTAAAAATTATTTTTTCTCTCCTGTCGATGTCAACTTCGTTACCCAGCAACGCAGAAAGAGCGATGTGCGTGACCGCCTGTCTTCTTAGTCGTAAACAACGGCAGCAAACGCGACCCGTCTTACTATAGGACATAGTAGCGTGCGCGATTCGATGTTCGTAAATTATTTTAAAGGCTTTAGAGGCGTCAGAAAATTATAATTTTTTGCAGTTCTGATCCAAAAACGCCATAACTTATCTACTAGGGTGAGTCAGTGTAGATCACATTAAACAGTAATAAGGCTGTGTTGTAGGTATTGTAACAGTTATTCAATTATACCTAATTTCGTTCTCTTTTTTTAAAAAATAAGAGGGACAGATCTATAAAATGAAAATTAAAGAAAAACCTTAACACCCTGTATCTTGAAGACGAGCGTTTTTGAACACATCTTTATATGGGCTTTTCATCTTAGAAATAATCAAGGAATGAAACATCGGGCCCTTATTAAAAAACACCCTGTATTTTCTAATAAGTACGAAATGTGACCGAGGTTTACTATATGACTAAATATGAGTAGTAACAGTGCGTACTTTTAAAATCGAATGCTTTAAGTATTGGACATATTATATTTCAAGTCCAGTCCTCAATATTACACACTGTAGTATACACTGTCTCCAGCTTTTGAGCACAAGGTTTAAAGAACAAAAACCGAAAAGTAACTAATCCGGTCCTGTTCATCCGATCTCCCACCAGCCCTGTCCGATTAGCTGCCTTTCATTCTTTAAAGTAAATATTAACCTTTTTGTTTTACTAGCAACAATCTAAGGGAGTGGTGGGTGGGTTGTAATATTTTCGGACTGGACTATCATATAATTACGATCGAACTTCAGGTATGTTCCTTTGATCGATAAATTATAAATCTATATCTATTCATCTTTGCATCTTTCTGCTTCTGATGTTACAAAAAATATTTTTTTTAACGCTCATTACAAGTTGCAAAAGTATAAAAATAGCAATTTTCGATTGTCAGGCATAAGGGACATAAGTCAAAATCAATAAAATAATAAACTTAAGTCAGAATAGCAAACTCTTAAGATTGATATTAAAGACTTATGTAGCGCTGCTGAAGCGTAATAAATTGGTACACAGGCATTAAATCATAAAATACTTGATAGTATGTGATATTAGCCCCTTAAGTTTACTTAAGTCCTTCAAATCGAAAAATGTGGATAATAAAAATATATCCCACAAAGTCAAAAAAATAATTGAATCCCTTAAGAAATGAACTGAAATGCTTTAGTCTTTTATATCAAATATCAAGTTCTGATAGATCAGTACACATGAGTGACAGAAGTACACGTGGTCAGGATATTTCTTTAACATATGTTGTTTTTTCGAAAACTTTTTAGATCTTGTCGCTAAGTTTTTAATTTTGATTTGGCTACTGCTTTATTCAAAACGAAATATAACGGTACTTCGCCTTCCGCCATACCACTGTGAATTAAACCCAACAGAATTGGTGTGGGCGCAAGTAAAAGGGTTTGTAGCAAGGCATAAGAGCCCCTTATTATTTCTCTGGACCCCAACAACGATAGTTTATTGGACTACTCGGAACATGATGACTAAAATTTAAAAACTAAGTTGTTGTATTATACATAGTAGATTTTTTTTATAAATATTAATATTTATTTTAATTTATCTATTTTCATATTATTCTTACTTCTATATAAGTTTTTATCTACTTAATATTATAATAATTAATATCTCAATTATCTCATCAAGTATAAAAATTATTATTATAATTTTATTCTAATAAACTAGGTACCTGAAGTAACGTCACTGTCACCTTACTTTCATTCGCCAAACTCGTCTTTCTATTGCATGCAAATTAGGGTGACCTAAATTTAGGACCGATTCGGGGTTAAATATCTAAAATACGGAATTATTATGAACTATCATTACAATTTACCTGAAATTGACAATGCCACCTTTAAGTTGTCCACCCTGCTTAATAGGTCCTGTCATTGCAAATTTACATTTTATTACTCTCTCGCATTAAGCAACAGAGCATAATACTCATGTTCAGATATACAGGGTGTTTCAGAATAAGATGCCGATCCTTAACGGTGTGAATCCTTAGGTGATTTTAAGAAGAAAAGTTCAAATTAACATATATCCTTAACCCATCAACTTTCGTTCCGTTACGTTAAAGTTTTAAGAAAAAAATCGTTTTTCTATCATAACTTTAACAACTTTCTAGCTATTTTTATGAATTTTTTGCACATGCCCGCTAAGCACCAATAGCAATTTTTTTTTTTTTAATTTTTAACCAGTGGCGTCCTGAAAGGGTTTGGACTAGACATTTTGGAAAAATATTATGTACGCCACTGCTTTTTCTCAAGATAAAAATTATTTTTAAAATACTCATTCATTTTAGGCCAAATTTAATATCTTGCCTTTTTATCGTCCGACAAACAGTTTCCGACAAAAAAAATAAAAAGCATTAAATGCGCATTCGCTATGTGCCTATGGTTTCTGACAAGTAGGCTATGAACTTTGTTAAGGAAACAATGACAATAACGAAATATTTAATGCCAAATAGTTTTGACAGCTATTAATTTATGTACACGGCTTTCCACTTAACTTAAATTTTAAAAACGTACTACTTTTTAAACGTATAAGTAACGAGTGATTATTAATTATTTTGCTCAAGGGCGGCTGTGACCCAGTATACATAGTGTAGCAGTAGCGCGTAGATTAAATCATAGGGCGAATTTGCAAGAAAGCAGCGTTGTCACGTTGAAAACCTAAAATAATGTTTTTTGACGGTATGTAATATAAAATCACTATTTTCTTCTTGAAAATTGTTTAAAAACCATTCACAAAAATTAAGTCTTTGGGGAACGTCATTGGGAAGAAGTTCATGAATAGCCGTAACACGATAAGGGTATAGTTGCAGATCCTTTTTCAAAAGTGTTTGACATGTACTGTAGCATAAATCCGTTTGCTGAATTTGTTGAGATAAATGCCTAATAGAAGTTGAAGGATTATTTTCCATAATTTGTCGCGCTTCTTCAATAACCTCATTCGATCGTTTCGTTGGTCTTCCAGCCCCTTTTTTTATGTTGAACAGAACCAGTCTGACGAAATTTATCAATTAGGTATTTTGACCCAGTACGAAAATTATGAAAGGTCACCGCAACATCAGGAAACTCGGTTCGAAATTCATCAAAGCAGTCATGCATAGAGTAATTCCACACACCGCCTATTTTGTTTCCATTTCCAAAAAAACTTTCAACAATAAAAGTTTTTTGTGCTTCACTAAACATTTTTACTGTAGAACTTTCAATCCGGCAACAAAGCTTCACCAAAACTTGATACGCTGAAAAATAAAAAAAATAAAAAATTAAATCATATCCTGCAAATAGCACTTTATAATAGTCAAAAGACGACTCCCCGGAGAAATATTAGTTAAAGCAATAGTAACCTACCTTCAAATAACTGCAAAAATTACAAAATTTCTCCAATTTTTAAACTTTACAAATACACAAATTCAAATAAGACGTAAATGTCATAAAACAATCATGTCATCTTATCTACGCAGTACGGCCATGATGCTTTTAAAATGCATGGCCTCCCTTGAGCAAAGTAATTAAAAATCACTCGTTACATGGTAAATTTTACAAATATCGAGTTTGCGGATATGCATTACCTGTACGGGCTTGCTGACGGCAATGCATTCGAAGCCAGACGATTATACCAAGAGCGTTATCCAAATAGAATAGTTCCGGATGCACGAACGATTTGAGGAACTCAAAAAAAGTTATGTGAAACGGGATCTTTTGAAACAAGAAACTACTTAAAAGGGGCACACCAAACTACACAAACATCGGAAACCGAAGAAGCTGTTTTAAATTTAGTGAAACAAAACCCTAATATAAATACCAGAAAAATTGGGATCATTTTAAATATTACTCATGTCCTAGTCTGGAGAATTCTTTAAAGTTATTTGTTATATCCGTACCATATTCAACGGGTCCAGGCCCTACTTCCTAGGGATATTCCATTACGCATCAATTTCTGCCAATGGTTTATTCAAATGGTTACCGAAAATCCCCAATTTGATGCCAGAATTTTACTCACGGACGAAGCTAATTTTTTCAGGAACGCCATACAAAATTTTCATAACAATCACTTCTGGGCAGAAGAAAACCCACATACCATTACGGAATCCCACCACCAAGAGCAATTTTCTGTAAATGTTTGGGCTGGAATTATTGGTGATTATTTAATTGGGCCTTATTTTTTACCAGCCAGATTGAACGGAATCAATTATCGCCAATTTCTTGAACACACTTTACCAAATTTGCTAGACGACGTCCCTTTTTTAACCCGACATCGTATGTGGTTTATGCACGATTATAGTAATCGATGAATAGGGCGCAGAGGAACACAATCGTGGCCACCTAGATCCCCTGATCTAAACAGTCTAGATTTTTTCCTGTGGGGAGATCTGAAAACGTTGGTTTACAGCATCCCAAGAGGAGTTGAGAAACCGCATAATAGTTTGTTTTGACACTATCAGGAATACTCCAGGAATTTTTCAGAGGGTACGAGACTCAATGAGGAGAAGAGCTGAAGCATGTATTCTTGCAGGTGGTGGTCACTTTCAACAGCTAATCTAAATTATTAGTTGTTTTAATTTAATGTTAAGAAATAAACCATAGGCACATAGCGAATGCGCATTTAATGCTTTTTATTTTTTTTGTCGGAAACTGTTTGTCGGACGATAAAAAGGCAAGATATTAAATTTGGCCTAAAATGAATGAGTATTTTAAAAATAATTTTTATCTTCAGAAAAAGCAGTGGCGTACATAATATTTTTCCAAAATGTCTAGTACAAACCCTTTCAGGACGCCACTGGTTAAAAATTTTTAAAATTTTTCTACACCAAAAAATGGCTATTGATGCTTAAAGGGCATGTGTGAAAAATTCATAAAAATAGCTAGAAAGTTGTTAAAGTTATGATAGAGAAACTATTTTTTTTTTTAAACTTTAACGCCCTGTAGTTCGAAAGTTGATAGGTTAAGGATATATGTTAATTTGAACTTTTCTTCTTAAAATCACCTAAGGATTCACACCGTTAAGGATCAGCATCTTATTCTGAAACACCCTGTATAAAAGTAATAATCAGATTTACAAACAAATTTTAACTTAATTTTTTGGAAAACCGTAATTTCTGACTTAAGCTCCTCTTACCACCTGACACTATAGAATTGTAAAATTATTAATTTATTGTAAGTACATTATGCTTCTAATATTAACCTTGCGTCATTTTAGAGGCCCACGGCAAAAAAGATGTAGTTGAAATATGGCCCATGTTGCTTTGTAAAGCTTTGCTAAAGCTTGGGTCTCTTAGTTGGTGCACAGGCAACGAGCTAAACGATTTTGATATCATCAATTGCCTAACTGGATGGGTTCCACAAAAAGTTAAAACAAAGAGTAAGTGCTTTTCTACAATTAATTATGTCGTCAATAAAATAATTTTTAAAACTTTGTGAAAGACATTTGTATTTGAATCTTTTTTATAGCTAGAACCATTCTATGATCGCTTCTAATGGAAAACTTATTCAGAACAACCATCTTCTCTTATACAGGGTGTCCCAAAAGTAATGGGACACAGAGCTACAGCAGACTCCTTGAGGCGAAATAATGCGATTTATTCAAACTTGCCTTGTCCCAAAATTGATAACAACCAAGATACAGGATGTCAAAGTTTTAATTTTGTTTTCGTTTCTTTGCAATTATTTCTCAACGAAACGACATAGCAGCACAAAATTAAGGATTTTGGGGTTTCTTGAGGTGAGGAATTTAAAATTATCTATAGTTCTTGTGTTGTGTAACCAGTAGAGGGCGCTATCTACGGCATGCCCCCACTCATTTTTAGTAATGCCTCGACATAATTGATTTTCCAATGCGGAAATGCATGATATGCTTTGTATTTACGCACAAGAAAAATTTAACGGTCGGAGTGCAGGGCGCAGGTAAAAAGAAATGTTCCCAAATAGAAGGCAACCACACCGCAAATTATTTCAAAATGTTTATGACCGACTAGGAGAGACTGGTTCGTTTCGACAAAAAAAGAGGTTTCGGGCCGTCCAAAAAATATATCACCAGAACAGGAAGAAGAGATTTTAGTTCGTGTAGCAGAAAATCCAGAAGTGAGTTCCAGTAGATTGAAGGCAGCTACAGGTGTAAATAAATCTTCAATTGTTAGAGTATTTCAGGATAAAGGCCTGTACCCATACCACTTTACACCCGTACAGTGTTTACTGCCGCCTGATCTTTTAGCCAGACTTCAGTTTTCTCATTTCTTCCAAAGTCTGCAAAATACAGATCCAATGTTCTTAAATCGTGTGTTGCTCACGGACCAGGCGACATTTACTCGACGGGGTGTATTCAATTACCGAAACAGACATTCGTGGGAAAATGAAAGCCCGCATTTAGTTGTTGAACGTCACTTCCAACACGAGTTTAAGGTCAACATTTGGTGTGAAATTATCGGAAATCATCTTATAGGCCCCTTTGAATTTTTTACAAAATGAACTTGGAGGGCTTTTAAAAGATGTACCACTAAACGTCCGGCGAAATATGTATTTCATGCAAGACGGGGCGCCGGCACACTTCTCCAGACAAGTGCGAAAGTTCCTTGAACGTTGGATAGGCCGTGCATGGTAGCCCCTTGACTTGGCCGGCGCGAAGTCCGGATTTTAATCCAATGGACTTCTGCCTTTGGGGTTATTTGAAAACCATTGTTTATAATAGTTCAATAAACAACCGTAATGAGTTAAATCAAAAAATTATAAATTCTGTTAATCTGCTCAGAAATGATGAAGATCTCTTGTTTAATGATAGAATGTACAGCGGCCTTCCGGCAGGACGGACACGACACACTTGAGTACGCAAGAAATCGCTACATATTAGGCCTATGGGTCCTGCTAGGAGGACAAATATGCATATATTTTGATTCGCCATAAATTGATCTATAAGCGCATTTTTGAACCGAAGTCATTATGTCACGTGGTTCCGATTTTATGCAGGTTCAAACGAAACGCGTCGGATCGAATTAGTTACATATAAATAATGGAGGTCGGCAGTCGCGTTTTCACACCCGCAACGTTTTTCGACTCTAAAAATGATAATTCCTGGAGCAAATCACAATTTGGTGATAGCTGGAATACTGCAATGTGTTTTGGTGTGATACAAAAAATGTTTAAGGCCACAAATATGGCACTTGTAGAGTGGGAATTGGACGGGAACAAAACAAAAATTAATTGCAATTCTCTGCGAGTTAGTAATAAAGGTAAGTACGTTTTTTTTTGCATATCTATATAAGACATTGGTTTCAATTGCATTTTTTCTTTTCTAGACGCACTTGAACCGAACGTCCCACTGCAGACACATGTCAACAAAGGTA
Source organism: Polydrusus tereticollis (assembly GCA_963920685.1). Taxonomy (NCBI): domain Eukaryota; kingdom Metazoa; phylum Arthropoda; class Insecta; order Coleoptera; family Curculionidae; genus Polydrusus; species Polydrusus tereticollis. The sequence continues at coordinate 28,092,035 of OY987332.1, read as the reverse complement.
AACGAAAAATGGTGGATAAAAAAGTACCCGAATACAGTGCTGAACCCCACCACACTTCACTATCTTCTTCTTCTTCTTCGTCGAGTGGCACAGATTCAACTGATGACGACGAAGTTTCCACTACTGAAATAGAATTTGATGAACCTGCGGTCCCTGCGGTTCACAATGATGATGACAATAATCCAGTTAGAGTGCACGACTGTACTTGGATTTTTGGAGAAACAGTGACTATAAATGCCTTCAAGGATACGCAGTACAAACCCCAATTACATATTCATAATATTACCGTACAAAACATGTCTGAGTTAGATTTTTGGATGACTTTTTTTCCGTCTGAAGATATAGACCTAATTATCCAAAGTAGCAAAGCAAGATTGCGAGAACGCCGAAGAGCTGTAACCAATGCGAGCTCTACAAAGTTTTTGGGATTATGTATGCAATGACTATCAATTCATTACATACAAAACGAGGTTACTGGAACACCGAGTCTGGTTTATTTCCGGCGCCCGCCTTTGGCCAAAGATTTGGGATGGGATTACATCGATTCGAGGAGATCATAAATTGCCTCGCTTTTGCTATGCCTACTGCTGAAGAAGTGAACAATGAAGAAAATTTGGATAACTGGTACCAAATGAGAGCTTTCTTCGATATGGCAACTTCTAAATGGAACGATGTTTTCACCCCGGGCTACAAAATTACCGTCGACGAATCGATGTTTTCATGGTATGGAAAAGGTCTTCACAAGGAAAGAGATGGTATGCCAGCTGTGATAAAAATTCAAAGAAAACCAAAAGGTGTCGGGTGCGAATGCAAAACCATTGCTGATGTTCAGTCTGGGATCATGATAGGTCTAGAAATAAACGAAGGGAAAGAGGAAATGCAGAAAAAAGAATGGCAACGGGAATTGGGCGCGGGAACTGCGACGACTCTCAGGCTTACGCGTCCCTGGCATGGATCTGGGCGTATTGTAGTAGGTGACTCGTGGTTTGCTTCTGTTAAGACAGCTGTGGAGCTCAATAAAAGGGGGCTGTATTTCTTAGGAATTGTAAAAACAGCAACTCGGAATTATCCAATGCAAGAGGCAAAGGTACGCTGTCCACAGGAAAGGGGCAAGTTTATCTCAGCAACCACTGTGATCGCAGAACCAAACATCAAACTAACGTGTGTTGCTTGGAGGGACAAGAAAGTACACACATTCATAGGTTCTTGTAGTACAATTCTACTAGGTGAACCCGCAAGAAAGAAAAGAACAGATGCCAGGGGGAAAACAATTATCAAAGAAGTAGAAAGAGTTAAGCTAGTGGAGGATTATTTTGATGGAGCCCCAGCTGTCGATATCCACAATCATATCCGCCAAAGTAGTTTAGCTCTGGAAACAACATGGAATACTCAAAAGTGGCAGCATAGAATGTTTGCTAGTATGTTTGGTATTATAGAGGCAAACGCCTTTCTGGCTTATAAATATTTCAAAAGAGATTTTACCAAAAAGCATGCCGATTTCACTGAAGCGCTGGCATTACAACTTATTAATAATCAGTGGGCAGGTGGTGTAGCAGAAATTCCTCCAGCTGTACAGCAAATGCATAACCACAACCACCGCTACTTCCTAGACAAGATTGGCTACCTGGAGAACATAACCTTATTGCCCTAAGTAAGGAAGATGAACGGAAAAGGGTGCAAAGGAAGTGCATTATCTGTAGTAGAGTAAGACACGTGCAGCAAAAGTCAAGTTACAGATGTAGTGCCTGTGGAAATCGAGCAGTAATGTGTTCCCCAACTACCGGAAGAAATTGTTTTTCATATCATATTCAACATGGTATACCAGCCTGAAACATATAAATATCGAGAACATTCGTTACGGTAATTATTACATAAAGTTTATTTTCTTTTATTATGTATTATGTTAAAAAAGCTAAAGAAAAATTCATTCATAGTAATTTCGTTACTTTTTCATAGAGTTTTTATGTTTTCTTGTTAAATAAAAAGAACTTTATTTTTAAAATAAATACCTACGTTTTAAATTTTATGTTGAATTTAATTTTATTGAAATTCTTGTTCCGGACTGGCATCCTTCTGGAAGTACAAATATGACTCAACATGAGTCCTGCCAGCAGGACACTCTTTAATTAAGACGATGAGATCACATGTTTAATTTTAACTCGTGCTCCTGTACTGCCGGAAGGACGTTCGGTCCTGCATGCAGGCTAATTTTATGAGCGGAAAGATGTCCTGCTAGAAGGACGAGGGTCTCTGTACAAAAGTACTTCCAGAAGCGCTTCTGGCAGGACCAAGCTCTGTACACTCTATCATTAAAGTCCGACAGTCTTTTGTAAAACGTATAGCGAAATGTATTGAGGTCAATGGTGGCCATTTTGAACAATTGCTATCACGGCGTTACCATTTTTATTTCTAACTATTTTGTGACTTTTAAATGTTATTAAACTAAGTATTAAATAAAATTTTTAATTAAAATAAAATTAGTAATTGCGTGTTTATTAGAAAAAGATAGGCAACCTTAAGTATCTACATTAACTTTGACACTTAGCAATTGTAGCTGATTTACAATAATTTTAAGTCAGAAATTCACCGTTGCTCGATTTTCCGTTGCTTTTGGACCACGTACTTAGTTTAATTGACATATGAAATGCCATTATCTCGAAAATGGTTGCTCCTAGCGACTTCAATAAGTTATACGTTTTTGATGTAAAAGAATTAAAGTAACTTATTTTTTTATTAGTCGGGTCGATATAAGAAGCCTAAACAAAGTTATGCCAGCTAAAATGAGTGGGGGATAAGGCAAGTTTGAATAAATCGCATTATTTCGCCTTAAGGGGTCTGCTGTTGCTCTGTGTCCTATTACTTTTGGGACACCCTATTTACCTAGCATAAAAATAAAAAAGTTAAGGGTATAACCTTTTAAGGTCACCACGTGCCTCAGCTAGCTCAAGCTTGTGGCAATTGTAACCGGGGGGGTTATTTTGTGAAGGATCCATGCCACAGTTAATTAATTCTTAATTTTGTATGGAATTCCTTTTATATACCTTGTAATTTAGGTGATATTGAAAACACCTTACTGAAGCAGCACCCTGTGTACATAAAAATGTTTATTGTGGTCACCATTCAGTAAAGCTACAAATACAATGAATTTCAAAATATTACCATAATATTCTGTTAAGGAAGCGATGGCAAAATAAATAAAATATATCAGTCTTTTTATACCCATATCTCGAAATGGTAAAATAAAAATTGTGCTCGCATTTCAAACCATAACGGATGGGGGTGTTGCATATTTTATTTTATTTGTCGTGAATTTTAGATATTTCTTCATCCGAACTGTGGGATATATTTATGGCGTACGTGGATCGCTTCGAATGGGAGGAAGTAGCGGGAGAAAGCGCTAAAAGACCAGGAAGCTCCAAAAGTAAAGCGAAAAAAAACGAAAAACAGGAAATACAAGGCAGGAGGTCCAGAATGCCGAGGATGGCAATTCCAAGCAGCATTGAAAATATGCAGGCCGGAGACCGTTACGTAGTGGCCTTTTGTGATAAATTTGAGTAATGGTTTAAGTATCTTCTAAACTCCGAGATAAAATTAATGCAGGGCAAAGAAATACAGGTTTATTTTTAATTTAACGAATAAAAGTTCTACTTATTACAATTTTTGTACTCCCAAAGAGCACTATAGCCTGTCTGGTTTGTTGTGACTAGCAAGTACTGTCACAGAGTAATGAGTGATCTTCTTTTAATACAAGTCTCAGTCAGCGAATTATACTGCGGTTAGAAACTGATCCATAACCCAAAATCTGGCCTCTGCAAACACTGAATTTTCTATCGACGAATTTTGATATGTCGTGTGCGGTTTATAACCATTATACGAACGAAGATATATAGGGTGTTATTTAATAGGTGTCCGATATTTTACAGGACGATTCCTCAGTTACTTATAAGGTGAAAAGTTCATATAAGCTTGGGTCCGCAAGCCCTTCATTTTTGGGATACAGGGTGTTATGTACAATATTTAACAGGAACAAAAGATATGTACGCCACTGCCGTTTCCTCTTTTAATAACACTGTTATTTAGGCACTTTATTGGCTAATGCCAAGTATATTTTCATACTTTTTTGATTTCGGCTTTCTTTAGGAGATAAATGCTATTTTATCAAACTCTGATATAGGGTTAGCGATATGCAAATTTATTTATTTTTTTAAGAAGTAGTCCATGTTCTGTGGCGAGATTGTAAATAGAAATAAAGGTCTGTCTTTACCACCAAATAACTTTATTTGCCCCGCTAGGGTAGAAAACAAGGGTTATAGAAAATACATAAAATGATGAAGAATTAAAATAAATTTCTTAACGTTGTACTAGTTTCGACTTTAGGGAAAGTCATCTTCAGCAACGAATCATTTAAGAAATTTTGTTATGAAAAGTAGTTAAAACAGTTGGGAGAACAATGGATGATTCAACAATAAAATACAATGAAATGCAGATTATGCAACCATTGGAATAGACAGCAGCTTATTATAAGGGCGATGTATCTCTATGCAATGGTAGGAGATGATTTAAACGCAAGTAGGATAAAAGACCCTAATCATAATACAGTGATTTAAGAATGTTGAAATTAGAACATGTTGTAAAAGAAGAAATTCATTCTTAATTTAAAATGAAACTGACTTAGTGAGGGGACATGTATATTGTTGTGGTGGATTAGATTATATGTAAATTAAATTAAATGAAATTGCTTCTCCTTAAAATTGTCAAAACGAAACTATGTCATTTCTGGTAAAAAATTTGGGAATACATCTGAAAGGAGAAAGTTTCCAATTTTAGAAAATTTTGGAAACCATAAGATATATCTAATCTCATTCCTTAACGGTTTGTTATATATGTTATAATATTATTGTTATTAATTATGTACTCACCAAGTGGTCATTATTCACATGTTATATTATTAAAATAAAATAAAATTTTTTTTTAGTAAAATCAACTCATTGCATTAATGAAGGGAATTATTGGTTTTAACCCTAGAGGAGCAAATAAAGTTATTTGGTGGTAAAGACAGACCTTTATTTCTATTTATTTATTTATTATTCTTTTTCTCGAGAACGATTGCTCGTAGCGACTTCTACCAAGTGTGCCTTTTTATGTAAAAATGTATTTTTGCAAATAAATCGAAAACGACGAGAATAGTGCAAGAGACCAGAACGCTAAACAAAGGAACAGAGAGTTCAAATTTCATACCGGAATTCATACAAAGAGCTCCAAAAAAAAGTTCGGAAAGATAAAATTGTAGCCGATTCAAGAAAATGTAACACCCTGTATACTGCGACCGACAATTTTGATACTTTATTGTAGATATTCTAAAAAATGGTTAATATTCCAAATTTGAAACAATTATCACAGAATATAAGAGAGAAAACGCAAAATACGAGAAAAAAATTGAAATTTTGCCACCCTGTATAACGAAAATAACGCGTTATAGACCATGCATATATTTGCATTTTTTTTCTTATTTTAACGAGTACTATCCCCCCTGAAATATTTGCATGACATTAATTAACCCCCTGTATATTCTTTTATTTTGGGTTTGGTGACCCTGAACAACTTTTACACATTGTTAAAAACTCTACTTCATTGTCTGAACTATCAGGGAAAGATTTATGCTCCGCACATTGTAAAGTTTTACGTGACCGCTTTATAGTTAATGTTAAGCCACTAATTAAACACGACACCAAACACTGGACTTCAAAACTCAAATCAAATACGGACTTTCCGGAAAAAATATGGTCACCATTGTACAGTCGCTAAATCGCTGCTCTCACAATATTTCTAGATCAACTGAGAGCACTAGCTTAAAGACCTAAATATTCACATATTTTTGAGAGCATAAAATTGTCCAAGGGCAGTAAACTAAAAACTTTAATACTTTCCTAAATCAAAAAAAAATATACAGTTCAGAAAATGATGCGCGTTTTATTTCAATTTAAGCACGCTGTCAACTTAAAAACATAAACACGCCAGTTGCAATATCATTGATAGAGTCATCAAAAAATATTATACCCTAGCTTTAATGACGGCGTGGATGAATTAAAAAACACCTTAATGGATATCTTACATAGACTTAAAAAAGGTAAAGACCGTATTGTTTACATTAAAAACGCAATCAAACATTAACCCTGGAGAACTTTACTGATCGACTGTATCGTGCAAACTCTAAGGCACTGTTGGCAAGTCTTTTATATCCCTAATATTGATTTTCTTATTATATGGAATTCTAACTTTTTTATTAGGCCACACCCTTTATGCCAATTTATATAAATGTTGTCATTGAAATGACTGTGCAACGCTTAAGCACAGATTCCTTAACCAAAAATAAGGCGATCTAGGCAAACTTACCTATATGCAATGTTGCTTCGTTTGCCGCTACAAGTGCGCTGAAGTTCTGAAATTGTTATACTTTGTTCGTAATAATTTCTAAACGCCTTTATCGATTTTTACTAATATTGAGACTAAGAAGTATTACTATTATTGGCGTGTTTTGACTTAAACGCAATGTTTTTTTAATGCCTGGAAATTTAAAAATGGCGGGTGATTCGTAAATAAAAGTTTCTATTTTTGTTACCCCCTGTACAAGTGACTTCAATTGTTTCTCTAGTGGGTCCAAATTTCTAAAAGGCCGATACTTATATACCTGGTTTTTTACGTAACCCCAGAGAAAGAAGTCTAGAGGAGTAATATCCGGCGATCTTGCAGGCCGGGGATTTTCTGAAAACCGTCCAATCCATTTGTTGTAAAATTGTTGATTTAACCATTCCCTTACTTGTAAGGTACTATGAATAGAAGCACCATCTTGTTGGAAATACAGATTCTCTCTTAAGTTTAAGGGCAGATCATCGAGAAAATCGCTTATTTGATTCTGCAAGAAGTTTAAATATCTAGCGCCATTTAAATTTTCTCTGAAGAAATATGGCCCCACTATTTGAGTATTTAATATACCACACCAAACATTGGTCTTAAAAAAATATTGATCTCTACATTTAATTATAAAATGGGGGTTTTAGTCAGCCCACCACCTGCAATTTTGGGAACTTACAGTGCGTTGCTTGTAAAGGTTGCTTCGTCAGTAAATAATATACTATTTCCAAAATGTGGATCATGTTCTTTTTTGACTTGAAACCAAAAGTACAAGTCAAGCCTTGCATCTAGATCCCTATCTTGAAGGGTATGCAGAAATTTGGGTCATACCTATGGTAAATACTTGTGATTCTTAAATATTCTTTTAATAGACTTTTCTGAAATACCAACTTGTTCTTCTCTTTCGCACAATGGCATTGGAGGAACTTCATTTACTGATAACAAAACATTTAAAGCGTTTTCTTCCGTTGCTGCAGTTTTTCTATGGACAGTTTTATACTTATTTTCCACCGATCCACTTTGTTTAAATTTATTGACAATTCTAAATACCTATAGTGGAATTGTGAACATTTTTATTGTATCTATTGTTAAAAATCATTGCTGTCTCGTGATAACTGTGATAATTGTCACCATGAATTAAAACTATTGCAATTTTCTCCGGTAAAGACAACTTTTCAACTTCCATTTTTATAGCAGAACTAACTAAATGTCATTAATTTAATTTCAATGTTTGACTTGTTTTCATGGCTGCTTTGATCTTAAATAGTATAGATTATAGGAAATTAATTTGTGTTATTATTTTTAGGCTTTAAGCTTGCCTTTGGGGCATAAACAATCAGTTTTTGAAGAAACATTATTTTAAAACTATTTAAAATGTGTACAAAATATATTATTGATCCTTATTTTGCGTGAGAAATAAAATCCGTTCAAAATATATTTTTAATTTAAATTTTTTTCTTTATAAATCAAAAGGAAACTTTCTATGCATACTTCAATGTATAAAAAGCTATTTAGGAGATGCTTTAAGTCAAAGTAAATAAAAAAATATCAGTTGGATGAAATTAACTTGTTCCCTCAGAAATAAAAATACGGTGTGCAGCAAAAATATTTAATATTTTTATGTTTTTATTTTAAAAAGCCATAATAATATGAAAACAAACTAATCGAACTTATGATCGACGGTTATCTCTAACAAAGTCTGCAGAAAATCTTATTTTCGTACTGTTCGGTTGCCATTTATTTTTTATACAGGGTTATTCAGAAAACACGATTAAATCCATTTTTTTGTCCAAAATAAGCGACATTTGGAATTTGGGTATAGCTTTGAAATTAAAACAATAATTATTAGTAAAAAAATATTTTAAAATGAAAGATGGAGGTACTTTACTCTTAGCGGAATTTTAAATTTTTGATCCTACCTCGTATACCATAAGACTTTTACCGGATTTAATGGGTGTTCTTTTGGTTTGAGAACATGCAGAACCTATCTAAAATAAAATTAATTTTCTATATAAAAAAAACTTTCCCATATGCTGCGCACTTTCTGCCGGTCACTGTATACACGTTTAATGATATCGATGCTATGTTACTGTTACATGATTACTTTAATAATAATGTTAAACACTTATTTGACGTCCAGACAGAAAAAAAAAACTTTAAATACAAAAGTTGCATACTTTTCTTATGTCATCTTGGTTCATGTTAACTCTCTCTATTGGCGGACTTTCCAAAATACATACGTTCATTGCATAAATTTGTAGGGACAATGCAGAACCGAAAAACAAGTTATGTGGCGTATTTTTAAGTCAAGTAAGAGATACTCCATTCATCAAGCCGCCTCCCAGGCCAGGTACGTTAAACCTACGTTTATTGTTTATTTATTTGTAAGAATCAGAAAATAGAAGAAGCGTATTGCAACGCAAATAATTGAAGATAAGAATAATTTTTATAATTTAATGATAAGCCAATTTAATAATTTTTCATTGTACCACAATAATATTAGAAGCATTTCAAAAAATTTTGACGAAACCAATTTTTTTTTTGTGTCAACTCGACCATAATTTTGATGTCATAGTGTTAACAGAAACTTGGAAAGTTTTTAATACCGATTAAATAATTATGATTTAATTTATAATAATGGAGCTTTTAATAAAAGTGACGGTATTGTGGTGTATGTTAAAAATAAAAACAATTACTCTTTTGAAATTATCCCTTTGGAAAAAATAAAAGTAATTTTCTTTAAACTATAAATTGAAAAAGAAAAAATTAATATTATTAATACCGGGTGTTGCATCGTCGAGCGGGACATAGGAAATCCCATGTAATTTTAAATGGGGTCAATTATTGGCTTCCCTAATTATTTTAGAGAAAAATTCTATTTAGGTTTATTAAAGAGCACTAAAACCCACATTCAAAAGAATAACTTTAGATATTTTTGATGAGCCCGTTTACGGGTTATCGCCGATTTCTTTTTAACTATTTCTCCTTTTTATGGCCCCGTATTTGCGGGCACCAGTCAAGGTAAAAGATGACTGTCAAATAAAGTTGTCATTTTGAGAAATATTTGAACATCTTCTTAAATCCTAAAGTTCTAACAATTTAATGGTACCTACCTATTAATTAGTAAAATATTGAAACATGTAAAATGTCATAATTAACCTTGTAATTGGATACTTTATTTTAGTTTTATTCAGATTAATTTGTACTCATAAATACACCTTTAATATTTTCGATGTACGAGTTTTTATAACAATAAAGCACACATTTCAAAATGACAACTTTATTTGACAGTCATCTTTTACCTTGACTGGTGCCCGCAAATACGGGGCCATAAAAAGGAGAAATAGTTAAAAAGAAATCGGCGATAACCCGTAAACGGGCTCATCAAAAATATGTAAAGTTATTCTTTTGAATGTGGGTTTTAGTGCTCTTTAATAAACCTACATAGAATTTTTCTCTAAAATAATTAGGGAAGCCAATAATTGACCCCATTTAAAATTACATGGGATTTCCTATGTCCCGCTCGACGATGCAACACCCGGTATAAACCTCCCCCACTAGATACTTTCGAATTTAATATAAATTTAAAGAATTTTTTTGACAATATCAAATATACTTGTAAAAATTAAACGGTAATTCTAGTAGGTGATATAAATATTGATATTTCTTCAAAACCTAAAGAAAGTAATGAGTATTTAAATTTGTTGAGTGAATATAATTTTACATCATTTATAAATAAATATACCAGAGAAATAAAAGAACATGCCTCTTGTATTGATCATATCTTTGTAAAAACAAATGAAAATTCAGATAATTTTAAATCAATAATCTTTAAATATCAAGTAACGGATCATTACCCAATAATTTTACAAAAGAGACTTATTGGTAATAATGGTAATAAAGAACCTTTATTAACGCATAAAAAGTATGTTAATTACTATAAATTAAAAGAAAGTATGGCAAAAACAGATTGGGCAAATTTCTATTCCTATTCTGAAATAAACGACTTATCTAATAGTTTAATAAAAGGGATTCAAAATAATGTACAGAAACGTACAACTCAAATTAAAATAAAAATTAAAAAGAAAAAATAATGGATTACTAGTGGCTTACTAAATTCTATTAAGACAAAAAGCGAGCTCTATAAAAAATTGCAGAAAAATAAGAATGATCGATTTTTATTATATAAATATAAAATTTATAAAAACAAATTAATTTTATGGAAGAAGTCCATCTCTTAGTGGAGTGATATTTTAACGTAAAGTAAAACACACAATCTGCTCCACTAGTTTAATGTAAAATTTTTAAGCCATACATGTTTCGGAGGCATAAACCTCCATCATCAGTGGGATTAAATTAAGTCAAGTTGAAGAGAAAAGGACCAAAAACATTGTGAGAACTGCAAAAAAAAAGAGAAAAAAAAAGGGCAATTAGTGAAACAAAAAAAACTTAAACGACAAGAGGCTCATCAGAGAGCGCGGAATGATAATGATAAAAATGGAGAATCCTTAAGAGAGAAACTGATTTGTACCATGATAAAACAAAATAGTGTCGACTTACCTAGTCTCGCCGAAAAAACTTCATCATTTTGTATTTAGTATGTTATGAAAATAAAATAGAGAATAGAAAATTTGTTATTATTTAAAAAATATATAAAAAAATGAAATTTTAATTAAATAGTACATATCTCTTTGTTCTTCTCTCTTTTATATTATAAATATTCATATACATTGGTACTACTTTTGCTATTTTAAGCTCTTCTGGATAAATGCCACATTCCAGAATTTTATTTATAATTTGTACAATTTTTTTCTTAATTGATCCCCATATTATAAGTAAATCTTTTTTTGTAATGTGGTCAGGACCTGGTGCACAATTGTTTTTTAGTTCCATTAAGATGTTTTTGATTTCCTCTGGATCTGTTGGATTTAAAAATATAGGTTCACTTACTTGTTCTTCTTGGAACTGAGCTGGTCGAGTGTGATCAATTTGTGATGCTAAGTATTGCCCTATGCTTGAGAAATGTTCATTGAAAGGTGTGGCTATGTCCTTGTCATTATTTGTAGTTTGTCCTTTCTTATTTACAACGTGGCCTACAATTCTCTGTTTTGAAAACTTCTTGTTACATAGTTCGTTTAGTACAGACCAAGTTTTTCTACAATCGCTACTTGCTTCTCGGAGTTTTTTTTCTGCATACTCTTTTTGAAGTTTCTTTCTCATATTATTAGCCTTATTTTTATTTTCTTGAATTCTCTTTCTGTGTATTGGTTTGGAACTATCTTCATTCTTCTGTATAATTTGTCTTTATATTTTATCATCCTAATATACTCAAAAGTAACCCAGTAATTATTTTCTTTAACCTTTAGTGTATATTCTTTGGTGCAGTTTGTCTTTTCTTCTTGTAGTATTTCTACCATCTCTTTAAAGGATGTAATTTCTTGGTCTCTCAGTCTTGCTTTTACAATATTGGCCCATTTGTTATAGTCAAGGTACTTTCTAGTTATTTTTTCAAAGCTCTGTTTTAATTTAATTTTTGTGACTTCTATCTTTATAACTTTATGGTCGGATACAATATGATCTTCCAGAGTCATTAAACATTTTATATTTTTATTTGATAAAATGTGGTCCAAAATAGTTTTTGTTGTCAGATTTGTACGTGTCGCCTTTTGTATTGTTATTTCATTTTGTATTGCAAAACCATTCATATCAATAGTGTTTTTATAATTTTTGACTACTTGTGTATTTTTTAAAAGATCTAAATTTATATCTCCTATTAGTATACATTCTTTTTTCTGAGTTTCCAGCATCTTATCTAATTGGTCGATGAAATTTTCAACATTGCTTTGTGGGGGCTTATAAACGAAGATTTTTAATTTGTGTTTTAGAAGAGTAATGGACACTATATTACAATCATGGAGGTCATATACTGTTGCATCATTTTCTATAAATTCAATTTCTTCTCGTATAAAAATGAAAAAATAAATACTAAATAATAATAAATCTGCTTCCAATTTAAAATATTTTATATAGCATTTTTATTCAAACTAACCAATTATCAAATATTTGTTTATATTTCTAATAAATTCTTACTCAATTAAAAATTAAATAAATACGTCATGTTCCTAATTTAACATTTTTAAAATATCACATTTTTGGATAACACCTGGATGTTATTTAATACACTGTATGTGTCAAAGAAGTATAAATATGAAATGTGTCCCAAAATATCATAATATCATAAATACATATTTTACACTTCTACAAAGTTTAAATATAGACGGGGAAATGTGGTAGTTTCTGCATATTATGCAAAAGCTCCGAAGCCAAAGTAGAATTGGTCTCCCTAGACGCTTGTCTATTTTTCATTCACCTTTATCCCAGATAAAGCCACATTGTCATACTTTTACTTTTGATCTTACTATAATAATATGTTAATGATAGTTGACATTAATTTTAGAATTGGAATTTTGGAAAATATTTCGATATGAAGAATGGGCTGTTAAACAAGGCATTATTTCTCCAGATATACCAAAACTCAACATCAAGTCTCTTAGAATTGTTGATCCATTTAAAAGAATATATAATATTACGCACGAACTTGAAGATCCAAAAGACAAGTCCCAGGTTAATCTAGATACAGAAACTATCGGTAAGTTTGAAATCTTTAATCAAATGGAAACCTTTAGGTAACAAAAATAGAATTAATTTCGTGTATTTAATTACGTGTGCAAACCCATCCAATAACCAACCATTGTACTACAACTTCTCCAAGCACGTTCTTTTTGAGAACAATATTTTTCCAAAAATTGAAAAAAAAAAATATTTACCCTGGGTTGGTATGAACAATTAATTTAATAATTTTTCCGCTTCCTTAAGTCGAGTGTAGGTGTTTGTCCTATTTTTGTTCTAATTAGGGTGAATAGTACATATTCAATACTTGATTATTAGTAGAAATATTTTACTTATTAGAAAACACCGCAATTTGTGTTCAGTGAATGCTGGTTTGCACATTTTCATTTAAGTAAGTCAAACAGAAAATACAAATTTAATTTGAAACTTATCGTTTAAGAGGAAAAACTTGTTCGTCGTTTTCCTGCATCTTAAATACATGTTTGTATGTAAATAGAAAAAGAGTTATTATCATTTTGTGAGATCAGTTTAGTAAAAAATATGTTTCTAATTTCAGACAAAAAATCTGTGGCAAGCTCAAAATCTTCAAAAAAAGACGCGGTTAAATCAGTTAAAAATCGACTCCAACCTGACCCATCCATGTGGATGGATTTTGATGACCTGGTGGCGAATATAAGTTATGTTCAAATATATTTTCAGCCACGGTGTTTCAAGGACAAAGCCAAGATCTCCGATATTAACTTTCTGAATAAAACAACTGACTTTAAACACATAATTTCTCCCATTGATTTGAAAATTAGAAACGAACCGATTTATTTGTTTATGGACTCCATTGATAGTAAGTTTCTGGTACTAAACTTTGCTCAGGTTGGAAATCTTAAAGAGTTGGAAAAACATGTTGATGGTAAGTTAATAAATATATAGTTGTGCATTTCTTATTACAACCCACTAAACCTATCCTGAACAGTAACCAATTAGGTTAATAGTTTTTAGTCCATCCAAAATTTCTATTTCACGTTGCGATTAGCGGTTAGATTTGACGTACGCCGCTAGAAATCTAATCAATCAAAGTAACTTCCAAAGAAACCCCGGATAATCGAAAGCGCACGGTTGCCTATGCAATAGTACGATCCTATTTGTAATATAGGCAACCTAATATGCGTAATATGTATATGACCTTGCTTCGGTCGGATTATTCCTTACCACAAACCACAACCGTGAAGGTATATCGTCGATGAACAAGCAAAACACTGTGTCATGAGCATTAGATCGTAAAGTCCGTCTATCTGTCTTACAAACTCATTATAAATGCTAATCCCAAATGCCGATAAGACCCAGCGGGTGATCGAATGAAACAGAGACGCACTCGTTGCTAATAGAATAAAAGGTTGCTCTGCCTTAAGATAATAATATATCGCTGGCCTAGGTGCAATGTGCTCTGAACGATTTTTGTGGATAGGAAGAAAAAACTTTACAGTTTTTTTTGACTTTGACTTTGATTACCAATATTTCTACTAACAGTTATTGAAAACAACTGCGTTTGCTATTTTAAGTCAGCAATAGCCAAAATTAATCTCTTTCATTTTTAAATGTACATAGGTGGTATTGCATTTTTATGTTCCATGATTTTTATGTACTTACGTGCTAATGATCCTAGATTTAAAAAAATACAAATCTTTATTTACAAACATTTAAAATAAATAAATATATTTAATATTTTCTTTCTTTATTTTTATCTTTACAACACAAACATTGCATTTTTATTTTGAAAATATAGTTATAAGGTAATAAATAAAATATTTCATCAAAAGTATAGGTATTAACAAAATAAAAAAGCCTAAATCTAAATAGGTAACTGAATCAAAACCGTATCGGAACACCAAGTTCAGATTAGGAGCAAATTTTTAACAGAGTTTCTGATTTTTGTGCAGTACTATTTTCAGTCTCAACTTTTTCCTTCTCCTTTTCGGCTCAACTTTTTCTATATTATTGATGACAAATATCTTTTTTTGTCCCCAGTTTTGTCCAAAATTTATTAAAAATTGGGTTTCTTTCTTCTTCTGTAATTTTGTGGCATTTATAAATTTTATTTTTCTCATTATGTTTTCTCTTACACCTTTGTTTTACTTTTCTTTTTTTTCTCATATTATTATTTTTCCATTCTCCATTCTTTCTCCTAAATCCTAAGTATGTTTCGCCTTTCATTCACTTAATTTTATTTTTATTTCTTATCCATTCAGTTTTGTGCACGTCTCTTTTTTTGATATTTTCTTTTTTCCTCTTGGTAAGTTATTCGCCTCTGTTCCTGTAGATTCTAGATCGGATTCTTCATTATTAGTGACGTTAAAATATAATTCAGTGTCATCAGATTGATCGTTAAGCTGAAATTCTTTATCAGAATGGGTGCCGTTATTATTGCAAGGGGACGACGGGGAATCTTGTGTGGGGACAGGATCATCAGAACCGGGTACATCAGGTATATTATTTTGATCCCCAAGCGTACTTTCTTCAGCGACAGTTAAGTTACAGCTAATGATAATATGCTCTGCGGCTCACTTATTATGTAGTTCTTGTTGGTCGATGCTGATCTGGTAGGAAGAAAGCCTATCTCTTTATTACTGTGCGCCGTGTTGATATCAGTTTCCATGTTCATATACTCCAAAATTTTAAATGTATGCATATCTTTATTTGAGAATCCATCACTTTGAAGTGAGATTTGTTCACTTCCTAATAAAATGTCATCTTCGAAAATTACTGGAATGTCTTCCAGTGAATGGTAATTTTGTATACGCTGATCTTCGTCTACACTTTGTCTATTAACGTTACACTTTGACTAAGTGGAAGAGGTTGATCCTTTTGTTGAGCAAGGGCCACGAGATTTTGCATCTGTTTATCATGTAAAAAATATTTTGGTCATAAAGTTTATTCATACATATCTTGTCTAATCCAATCATAATTTTTTCGTCTTTATTTATATTTTTTCATAAATCTCGACAATAGAATATCATGCTCACTATTATCGCTATGATCTCCATTGTCATTATTTACATCATTTTCGTCGTCACCAGAGTCCCAATCTGTCACAAGTTATGATAACAAACCACAGCGATATTCAATAATAAAAACAAAATATATCTTACCTTTGGTTTTCCATGACAAAAAATTAAAAAAAATCCACAGAAACAAATCTTTACAATAACGACACAAAGCGTTATAAATTATCAAAACTCTTTCACCAATATCTTTCAGAAAATATAATTAGTGGGGCTATTTCGATGGGAGGAGGCAAAGTAATTTTAAGATATTGATACTCTCATCGTCCTTTTAAAAGGACAGTGGTAGTATTTGGGTGTATATTATATAAGTATAACACAGTAAGTCAATAATTACATGAAGAACATATTATTAGGTCAGTGTAATTGAACGAAAAATTCGTGAAAAAAAAAAACAAAAATCAAAATTCAAAATAAACTCTCAATGTGACATGTCACTCAATGCATTGGCAAGAATATTACAAAAAAATTAAATATAGGAAAAACTTGCATGTATAAAAATTACAAAACAAAATACAATTTGAAAAGGCTTAAAGTCTAAAAACTGTGTTTTTTGACTTAATGTATTTTACTTGTAAGCCGACGATACAGTACGTAGCTAACAGGTCAGTGATTAAAGATTGTTTAAATTGTACTTTTCCCGTCTAATGTTTCGGAACTGTAACCGAACCTAAATTCTATATTTGATCCAAACCGAAATCTGAACTTTATTTCGGTTCAGGATCCCTGTTTGATTTAAAAAAAAAAAATAGATTCATAACAATTGTTAAACTAAGTTAATCCGTATTTCCCCAGATGTCGAGTCAGTAATACCTCAGAGGAACCCAGATAGTGTCGATATATGTGTGGAGATTATGTTAAAAAAGACAGGAAAAGACGAAGGTGAAGAGACATTGACAGCTTCGCAAATGGCTAATAAGTCTATGCGTTTGTGTCGATTTAACACTAAGCCAGTGACATTTGCCTTGGAGGAGTATTGCTGGCATACTAATACATTCGGCAAAAATAAGGTTATGATACGAACATACGGCAGCGAAAGTATGATGATTGATTTAAAGCAAGGAAGAAAGGCCTTTAGGTAAAAGCTATTAGCACTATACATTATAAAGGGTGACTCACTGTGGAAGGAACAAGACGTTTATGTTCTTTCAATGCTCAAAAATGCGGTGCTACTGTTTCTAGCAGAAATTTGTAGCAACTCTTTCTTTTTATTTTAACGGAATACCCTGTTTATAATTATATTTATTATAATTAACCTCTATTAGTTTCCTAACAACTCCTCATATAACTTTCCAGTATCTATCTGCTACCGTTTCCCATTGTTCAAAACGCAGTACACCGACAATACAAGGACTCAGTGCTCTCGCGTGACGTCGGCAGCTTATGCTGACCGCATACTCTAGTATGAATTTTTCGCTGTTCTACCATTAAAAAATAGGTATTTGAAAACCTTTAGCCTTGGTCAATTAAGCCGTTCTCAGCCCCCCCATTCGATTTTATTATGGAAACGCGAAGCTCCAAAGCAAAAACCAAAACAAATCTTTAAAATTCTTGACTAAACGGCCTATTTGGTAACAGTGTTTAATTTGCTAAGCATAACTAGGATAGTTTCTAAACTTATTTATGGTTTATCGCAAAATCCGCCAGGTATAAGCCTTATTGATTTTTGGCAAAAAGGCTATGAGAAACAAAGCGATCATATTATATCTAAAGACGCGTGTCATTGTCAGCTGCAATTAATTATTTATCGACGTTTTGATAACGAGTTTATTCTAGGGAAATATATATAAAAGAGGAAAATAATACGCGCCTATACAAAATGCTGACATATTAAATTTATTTATGATTAGTGACGAGTGCAACAGAATTATAAGTCATACATGCAGAGTTTTTAGCGAAAGGTATGAAGCATTATGAAAAATCATCTTAATTATGGAACAAGGAAGAATTTTACCTCAGCCAATAACGTCAAATAAAGATAATATTATTATCAATGTATTGGCCTATTTTCATGTTTATCCCGAAGCCTATACTCGTGCAGCAGAATACGATTTAGGAGCTTCACGACCATCTGTTCAGGGCCCAAAAACTTTTAATAAAAGTTATTGGAAACAAACAGGGGAGAAAAAAAAATGTTACTGTACAGGGGCTCCATTTAAAATAAGCAAATTTCAAATAACTTTCGGTATAACTGAAAGTCGCACAATGTTGTTGTTATTTCATTCATTCATTATCAAAATTTGCAGGATTCGAGCCGTTTTACTTTCTGACATATTCTTATGGACGGGTGCCGTGAAACATCCTATATAACTGTTTGACTGGCTGTATGGCTAGAAAAGCCCAAAGCCCAAAAAGAAATTATGAACTAAATCTTGTATTTAAAAATTTGGTATTCCTTCCTCTGGAATGCCATCCTTGTGCAGTGACCAGCACAAGGTTGGCCACAAGTGGGAAAAAAAATTTGTATACTTTTTGTGCCGATTATTTTTGCATAATGGGTAACCTAAAAATACGTTCGAAATTTGTCAGGTGACTACTAGTTTGGCCCGAAATTTAATTTTGGAAAGTTTGAAACGGAAATATGAAAAATATTTCTTTTCAAATTTTATAAAAAAATATACAATATTTCCTTAAAATTCCCATGAATTTAATGAAGATGTGTTAAATGACCGAAATCTAGGTATTGAACTATTGGCTAAATATGTTTTTTAAAGTTTTCATTTGTTACAATTTAAAATTAAGCGTTTTACCATGCACTATAGTGTGGCCAGGTCAGACCCTGTATCTGACAACCATAATATTTACCATTTATAATTATTTGTGGAACAATATGCATTGGTTATTACTGTGCCGTCGTTTAGTGATCACCAATTCGTATTTTTCGCCTTTCGTGAATAACGTATTTAATTCAGCAAACATTTCATCGCGTGTTTGTGAAAATAAAACCGATAACCTGTTACATTTGTGACGAAATTACTGCAAAAGCGCATCAGAAATATTTATCTCCGCTTGTAAAAAAGGCTTATGAGCCGTACTTTACCTGTGGAGCTAGCTGGTCATCAAGATAATTCATGGGCTTCAAAAATTTCTTGCACTTCATATTCAAGAACATTGACAGGGTTCCAATAGTCTGAAAGGAACCTCGTTATCATGTGGATGGCTGTTATTTTTGCATGATTAATGTCAAAGGAATCACAAGCAAAACCAAACGTCTCATTCCAATATTGCCTCTACAACCAGACCAGTGCCCCATTAGATCTGATAACCCAAGCGTCCTGAAATTTACACTCTTGATTCGGAATGGGAATCTGAAGAATCTTTACCAGAAGCTAGACCGAGCTACATCCCAAGTTCTGATGATTTTTCTTCTAAACCTCGCTTAATCACTAAATTAAGTAGTTTCGCTCGTAACTAAGATCTTTCAACGACGAAAGCAGAACTTCTTATATTACGTCTGCAGCAATGAAACCTTTTAGAAAAAGAAGTTAAGGTTGGTTACAGGAATAAAGGAAAGGGCAAGCAACATTACATTATTTTTTGCAATGGAAGATGTATTGGTGTATTGTCACGTTATAACTGGTTTCATGACAGAACCTAGCTTGACCAAATCAATGACAACTTTTATAGATTCGTCTAAAGCAAGTTTAACAGCTCTTTTACTTTTTAATGGCAACGAGTATCTGTCAGTCCCTACATGTCACTCAGCAAATACGAAAGAAATATACTATGACAATCTAAAGACATTACTGTTGTGCATAAGATACCAAGACCACAAATGGTATATATGTGGAAATTTAAAAGTGGTAGGTAGCATCAGTGACAGGGCTGCAATGAGTATATACTAAACACTGCTGCTTTTTGTATGCCGTGAGATTTAGAAAAATCTATTAAAATAACGTGTTTGTTTGTACTTAGGTACCTACTGCTATTTAGCTGAAAAATATCTACTTCCTACCTTTTGTCAGATTGTGTGGCTGTTATTCTTGATTTTTAATCTCATAATTTACTTGAAATTTATTTTTGGAGAAATAACGCAGCTCAAATAAACTGTTGGCCATTTTAAAAGAAGTTAAATTAGATGAATTATTTCCAACTAACCTTAGTGATTTGTTGGCCTACACTGGGTAGATAAGTCATGACGAAATCAGTTTGATTGGGAATAATGCTGAAATGTTAAGGTTTAAAAAATTTGCCTGAAATATTTTACCAACCTTACTTACAGAAGAAGAAAAAGGAGGTTTGGCATGTTGCCATTATATTGCAGCCAAACGGCTTATTGTTTTCCTTACATTTATTGTCTGGGTTAGGTCAGCCAGACGGAACCTACAGTTTTTGGCGCGCGATGTCCCAAAAAATCCCGCAAAATCAGTGAAGATTTTACCCTATTTTGACCCCAGTGGCTCACCCCTAGATTTATCCCCACTGCACATTAAACTAGGCCTCACCAAAAATTTTGTTAAGGCACTAAATAAAGAAGGAGATGTTATTTATATCTAAAAGGGAAATTTCAACCTGTTAAGTAACGCAAAGATTATAGAGGTAATATTGGTTGGACTGCAATAATTTGCAGTTGGGTAATCCCAACGGTTTCAAAATGAGAACTTTAGGACAACTTTAAATGACACTAAAAGAGGAGCATGGAATGCGTTTAAAATCATTTTCCTGGGAACTACCAGAAACATGTGGAAGAAGTACTTTCTGCCTTTCACATTTTGGGATGCAACATGTTGCTGAAACTCCATTTTCTCCATTCCCATTTGGATTTCTTTCCCGAAAATTTGCCAACAGTAACTCAATAAAGATTTGATGTGAAAAACACAGAGATGGGGAAAGATTTCCCAAATTTTCTCACAAGGGCTAAGGGTCTGACCAGTCGTCAGAATTTAGTTTCCCGAATGACACCGATGACAGTTTTTCGTCAAACTCAAGAACCCACCGAAAAGGTCACAGAGAATAAACCATATTTGAGAGAACATACCCTTAAAGAAACGGTTTTGTGCACGGAGGTAGATCTACAAACTTACGGTTCTACGCCACAAAATAAAACATAACCAGAACAACCTGAAAGTAACAACGTTACAACATGTTGGCCGACTACTGTTGTAATTTAATACGGGAAACCCCTGTAGTTCTTATAAAAGACAGTTCAAAGGAATTAAATATTTGTAAGCTTAACTTAAAATTATTATATTGACCTTAAACTTACTGTCAGTAAAATGTAATATAAATGTAAGTTAAGTTTGTAACGGTATAAAGTCAATGAATTGAATATAAATGGCGTTTTCATTGAATTTTTCTTAATGTCTAAAAGATCTCCGCCTCCCTTATCAGTGGTGGCTGATGTCGAAATTCTGATGTCAGAGCTAGATTCAGCCGACCAAAATACATAGAAACCAACCAAAAATATTCGAGGAAGGAAAAAAAAGTTCTGAAAAGTTGGACAGTGAATAGGAAAATTTGTTGGGAGGCTAATAGAGATTGCAAAATTATTAGTCACTTTGGGTAGAAGCGGCAACAATGCATTGTCAAAATACTTTAATCAGTTAGAGTAACACATTTTTAGGGCGGCCCTTTGACTGAATCGGCATAAAGGAATACTGTTACATTCACCTTGAGTAGCCCTGTATACATCTAAGAGGTATCACATATTATTACAGGTTATGGACATCATCACACTGTCCTTACGTATTGCAAGTATTTTCTGACACAGCAATGACCATTGGGTACCTTGATGAATTTATATCAGCTTCTATGGCGGAGTCGCAACTTCTGATAAATTTGTGTTATGAATTTTCCAGTTGTTTCGGTTTGTGCAAATTATTACTTTATTTTTAGTTATACAGGGTAGTTCAGAAGTACGATACGTAACTTAAAGGGGTAACTCCTTATAATATTCTAAGAAAAAATGTGAACATGTGTCCGGAGTTACCCCGTTTTTGATATACAGGGTATTTAGGTTTTTGAACAAAAATCGGTTTTTTAAATATTCTTATTTCCGATTCAAATTTGGTACCGTTATTCATAATGATTTGGGTCTTAATTAGCCCTAACTAGATTAACTAACTAAGTCTAACTAACTAGTCCTGGGGAGCACCTTAACGAATATTATTGACAAAAAAATGTATGCCACTGACTTTCTAATCTTGATATATTTTTCGAATTTATCAACTAATAGTACAACTTTTTTGTTCCTTGAATTGTTTTTGTATCTTGCTTCGTTTTCGAGAGAAAAAATATAAATCAATTTATTGCATGTATCTGTGTTCAACGGTTCAATGAGATTGGCTTAGATTTTTTGAAATATTTTTTTATCAGATTGTTGTCTCTCTGGATATCTACAAAAAATTTAAATATGTAACAATAGGCTAAAAATAGATACCAATAATTAATAAAACTTTTTTATTTTTACTATAAATATTATAGATACCTAACAAATTATTTTAAAACTTACCTATTAGCATACAGCTCCGAGGATGCGTTCGCGCCTTCATTAGCTTGTATAAAACAAACAAACATATCGCGTTTTTCATAATTTTCATATTTATTATTTTGTGCCATGTTGAACAATTTTTTACAGAAATAAAAAATAAGCTTACAAATCGATCAAATACCAGCAATATTTGACAACAATCCGTAATGGCGCATTTACAGAATTAGCTTTCTATACGAAAATGATTAATTTTACAAAGAATTAAAAAATAGATGCCTTTTATTTGAAAGAATAAAGTTGATAGTCGTAGCTTATTTTTGAGCTACCCTGTATATACGAACTTATCATCAAAAATCGACGGGTCCAAGTGTTTTTCCAAAAACCACACCGCTTAATTTTTAATGAATTTGGACATTACTTCTGGGACTCACTGCATGAACCGTCTCTAATAGCCCAGCCAAATTTTCAAAAATAAAACCTGATTTAGTTCTCGAGGCCTCAAATTACTGCCCTGCTAAGACAGAACGTCGTATCTGCCAAAATTGTATTTTTCGGGTTTTACCGGATTCTGACACATTAAGATGCATTTTACGATATAGCCAAGGTCTGGAAGTCGTATCTTCAATAGAGATAGTGATTTTGATTGATATTTGTTTGTCGTATCTGCAAAAATAGACCGAAATGTCGTATTGATCATTACTTAATCAAGTCGTCGTATCTAAATAAAAATATGTTAGTTACGACTTCTTGACTTAGTATTTCGCAGTGGGCGGGTCCAATATTGACAGTTACAATAGTAAATTATAAAAGTGAGGTTGGAGTTAGTTGCTTTTCTGTTTCTGTTAATTGTTATTTTAGTGGAATTTTTTCTTTACTGATGTTATAAAATTTTTTTTAAAGGCTTGTAATTCATACAGAAACAAGGTAAGCTGTATTTAACTATCTACTTTAGGTGGTTTTTTTCATCTACCGGTTATTTTTATGGTTGGTATGTGTATTTTATTATTTCTAGATGTTTGCTAAATCTAAGAAGATGGTTACACCTGCACTAAACAAAGAACTGGCTCAAGGAATAGCCTAATTTAAGAGTAAAACACCTGGAAAAATATACGACAACAAATCAGAGTTGAAGACACTACAGATGCAACACAAGCCTGGTGGGAACCTGTGACTTACTAATAATAAGTGAAAAATAATAAAATACATTTTTTTTTTTTTAGTGCCCGAAAGTGTTCTAAAACCAAAAAAAGCCAAAATTAATATTATTTCTGATATAATGATTTGTGACCCTGAGGACATATCGCCAAGAGTAACAGAAAATCCTACAGAATTGATTGCTGGTCTCATAAAGAATATTATAGAGGACGCTATATTAACAGGGAAAAAAATCAACTAAAAAAATTCACAAAGGAAGGAAAAATACGAAAAAGAAAAATGTATAAAATATCCGTAGAGGAAAGGAAAAAATAAAAACGGGAGGAGACAGTTACAAAACATACCGTGCAGGAAACATGCAAAGAAAACTGTACAAAAAAATGTTCTGATATAATTGACACAAACAGGCAAAATGCTATGAATAATGAACATTGGAAACTAATATATGAGCAACTGCGTCAATTTATTTTCAGTGCAGTAAAGAAAATTGACAAAAAAAGAAGACAACAGATAGAGGCTTAAGGCATAGTAATACAATTGTATACTATTTAAAAAATGATACAGGGATTGATGCTAATTTATGCAAAAAAATGTTTTTGGCCATTTTAGGTTACCCAGTTCATAACGATAGAATTATTAGGGACGTTTTAAATAAAACAGATCCAAAAACTTTGCTTGTTAAACCACTAAACAGAGGACATCTCTCTGAGAAAAAAGTTGACCGATAACCAATCATTGACCATATAACTTAATAATAATAATATATCGTTTGCTGTGTTAGGTCATGAGGACTGTCGGCAATGCGAGACATTCGATCTTCACTCAAAAAACCCCAAACATGACAAGAAAAATATTGGTCCTGATTGCGAAGATTGCCAAAAATAGAAAAATCACCAAGAACATGCCATAGAAGCGAGAAATGAATATACTGATCTGAATCTGTTATGTTTTTTTTGCAGACTTGCAGACGGTAAATGTTAATATTTAATTTTATATTAGTACTAAATTAACTTTTTTTTAGATAATAATTCTACCATGATGTGACATGTCTAAAGAAATTATTTTTACGCCAAGGATAATTTGTTCCAATAAATGTTTTGTTCACCTTGGCAAGCACTCCTAGCTGTTTGGGATGAAGGAGTTGCTGGAAGGAGCAAATGTGATATAATATCAACATTTTCTAAACTTCTTTTGTTTTGCCGTGATGCCAAGGAAATAACAATCTGGCTTCACAGAATAAAATTGGACTCTGTATTGCTTTTTTGTTTATATAATTAATTCATTAGAAACAAATCTAAATTTATTAAAAATAAAATATCTACAAACCGGACACACCGTCATGTCCGCCGGCTCTTTTCACCATCAGGTGGAAAAATCATTAAAACAAACATTGATTATAGATTTTAATATCTGAATACTAAGACAAAATGTCGTAACTAACAAAACCCACATTTCTATCAAATTCCAGTATTTAAAATTTTTAACCATTATTGTCGAAGTTTATTGGAAAAACATGTATCACATAATTAACAAATTGCTTAAAATATCTCAAAACTTTAATTTAGCGGATACGACTTCCTGTCTTAGCCTAAAAAATTGATTATTGTTCTGGACTGAAAATCGAGAATATTATAGCATCCAAAATAAAAGAAAAAAGTGCTTTTGGTTTTTGTGTTTGGTAAAATCATTAAGGCTGCTAATCGGAATAGCTAAACTTCAGGTTTTACTTGCTTAAATAATTTTTACATGCTTTATCCTCAAACAGATAGTTAGATAAAGTGCACCTTTTTCCCAATTTAAATTGGCTTACCAAAACGAGATTTCAATGGTGGGATTCATATTTGTTTCGCACCGTATTTATTAACCTATTTTCCAGGTAAACTAGTTCAGTCATTTGGAGCGTCCGAGTATGCACTTAGTCTGCGTAATTTTTATCAATGCTACAAACCAATTGAGAACTTAACTAAAAATGAGCTGGTTACCGTCCATAATGCACTATTTGAGGAGTTTTGTTCACTTATTAACAAGAATAGCTCGTCACCAAACTCACTACCTTGTATTCGTCTTTTATTTTTACAGGTACAACTTACATGATTATTATTTTCCTTTAGACTTGGAAAGAAACTTCTTTTAAAAATCTCCTGCATGTTCTGTACTCATTTTCAATTTTCTTGCTGTACTTAATCAAAAATTGGTAGCAAGTGAATATAAAACAATTCTCACTTAATTATTTATTGTGCTATTCTTTAAATCATTTTTGAATATAAAAGCGGTATTAGTCTTTGATCTTGGCATATTACTAAATTGTTAAGGCTCGCGACGGTTTTCAAAGTAAGAGGTATATGCCATCCTCTCGGTGGCAAGTATGAGGGAGGTGATGAACTATATATATTTGCCCCGATAGTCCGATAAGGGAGTTTGCCAACATAGGAGTAGTTCCTACTACCATCGCACAGGAGTGTGCAGCCGCATTTGGGAGGCTTGCAGAACGAGAACAGGTATTCTTGGTCTGGGTTCCTGGACAATGAATGGCAACGAGACGGCCGACGAGCTCGCCAGACTTGGAGCCGGGGCTCCCTATCTAAGACCCTAACCAACAATAGGCACATTAAAACAGTAGACAGAGGCAGCCCTGAGGGAATGGATCGCAGCCGACCGAAGCAAGAATGGCGGCAGACCCCGGGTTGCAGACAGGCCAAGATTTCGTGACTTAGAGTAATAAGGCTAAGTTGGATTGGATTAGGGTAGTTAAGGAAGCACATACATATGATTGGCATGAATGGAGACGTGATCTGTCCGGGATGCTTGAAGGACGAGGAGAAACCACTGCACTTCATGTGCGGTTGTGAAGCCTTGGGACAGTGATGATTCACCCGGAGGAAGTAAGGGCCCTTGTTTGGAATAACGTCCTGACCTTCATGAGAAAGTCTACTTGCCAGGTCCGTGTGTTTCCCCTCACCTACTACTACTCCCACTACTACAAATAGTTATAAATGGTGGTGCCGGCAGAAAGTACTATTAACCTTTATGTTCTATACCCATTTTGGATATCCTGGCAGGTTTGGTCTACTCTCTGACATGCATTTTCTTAAATCGACAAGAGTAAAGTACCACTTAGAACAACGTTAGGCACGGTTTAGTAAAGCTGGCAGAAAGTACTATTGACCTATATGTTTTCTACCCATTTTGTTTGTCGTGGCACCTTTTATCTACTACCTGATACATCGACAAGAGCAAAGTACCACTTAAGACAACCTTAAGCGTGGTTTGGTAGTGCTGGCAAAAAGTATTAGTAACCTTTATGCTCTGTAACCATTTTGGATGCCCTGGCAGCTCTTGCCTACTACCTGGCACATGTTTCCTCAAAAAGTAGAAAAGTTAGGAAATCTTTGGCCTGTCTACAACACGGGGTTTGCCGCCATTTCCTCCTTGGATAGATTGGCGGTCCATTCCCTAAGGGCTGCCCTGCCTGCTCTTCTGATATGCCTATTGCTGGTTCGGGTCCTAGGTAAGGAGCTCCGGCTCCAAGTCTGGCGAGCTCGTTGGCCGTCTCATTGTCACACATTCTGCAATCTCTAAGAACTCAGACCAAGAATACCTGTTTTTCCGTTCTGCAAGCCTCCCAAATGCGTCTGCACACGCCTATACGAGGGTCGAACTACTCCTAGGTTTTCGAACTGCCTTAAGGGCGGCTTGGCCATCGGAGCAAATATATTATAGTCCGCTCTTAGCAGTCCATAACCTCCCTCATACTTGCCATCGAGAGGATGACATATACCTCTACTTGGAAAACCGTCGCGAACCTTCCCAGTGTAGGTTTATGTTTTTCAAGTATAGTACCACTTAGGGCAACGTTAGGCGCGGCTTGGTAGTACTGGCAAAAGACACCATTGATATTTGATATTTATACTAAATATAAGCCATTATATTCAATGCAATTAGTTGAGGGGCAATGTTTGAGTTTAGACCAGCAAGTTGTATATCCCCTATAATATTTATTAATATGGACCCGGCTAAAGGCTGATCCCTTTCTTTATCACAACCCTGTATTGCAGCTTAAAACTTTTGACTACATTAATCCCTACCGAGAAACTCCCCACATATGCCCAGAAGATATATGCAGTCTTCAAGTTCAAATTGATTATATCAAAAAAATGCAAAGAGCGGCTGTCATAATCCAGGCATTTTTCAAAGGTGTCTATATCAGACAGTTGATGAAGAAGCGCAATGAAGAACACAGGCAGTATTTTGGTATGTCTCAATTTATATTTGACTATTCTATTAAAAGAATCTCTTAACTTTCTAAATTTAAAATTACCTCTGCAAGCATTATCTGAAAGTGCTATGAAATATGAAGGTTTTTTTTATTGAAAATCCTAAACATATTAATTTTGTTGAAGTAGTCCATATCCAAGTGGCGTGAAAGTTGCTATCATAAATGATATATATTTATTTATTTTTTTATACGTTAGCACTTTCAAGTGACAAAATAGGCAGGACATCGTCGCGCTTGCTATCCCTATTGGCCGTTCGCTAATAAAAATCGAGAGGCGCTAGCAGGTGCCTGTCAAAAATAGAATAACACCTAACACTGGCATCATAAATATGTGTTAATTAAGATAGTCCTATATCTAGCCAAAACTTCTTTCTAGTCATAACATCTTGACAGATATGTTGTGACCCATCTTAATGAGGTTCAACATTCCGGATGACATGTTTGTGGGAAACTAATATCTAACAGGTTCTTGGTCATATCAACCCAGCAGTTTGATGATCGCCCGCGTCTTTAACTTCCTTCATGTTTACCCTGCTTGTTAAGCCTCCATGTACTCACTCCGATTGATGTGACTGAAGAACGAAAGAATCCGTGAGTAAACGGTACGAGGTAAGCGTTTCGGTGGGCGTATTTCTTGTAGAGTTGAAAGATTTGCTGTATGTGTGGTCCAAGAAATGCTCCAGTACGCATATTCATGTCCACATATTAAAGGCGCCAATCCAGCGACGATTCATTTCTCTGATGGTCCATATTTCAGAGGCATACAAGAATATCGAAAAGACCAATGTTCCGACAAGGTCAATTTTTATTTGTTTTGTGATATCGTTGTCATGCCATATATTATTTAACTGCGTCACTGCTGATTTGGCAAGTGAAATACGGCGTCTTATCTCGCCCCCACAGATGAAACTAGTGACGACTTCATAATGACCAATAGTCCGACTTTCGGAATACCTGTTGTGTTAATGATCATAATTTTGGTCTTGTCCAGACCATATGGGCACTAGTATCTTCAAGTCTCGCCAGTAGATCGAGTATTTCAGGCTGTAAAACAGCAATCAAGGTTATATCATCAGCAGATCTCCAGTTAGATACTCTCCTTTCAATAATATTTACGCTATTCCTCCAGTACCTGTCTTATAATGAATTCACTGTGGATATTAAAAGGAAGCGGCACACCTTTGCATTCATCAAAGAGGCAGTTGTCAATTCTTACATGTGCAAAGTTGTTATCATATAATCGTCGTATAAGGTACTCGAGATGCTCTGGAATCCCAATCAGCAACAGTATATTCCAAAGTTTTTCCCATTTTACGTTGTCAAATGCTTTGGTGTAATCGACGAAGTACAAATAAGTTGGAACGTATTACTCCCTCGACTTCTCGATGATCTGTCTAATGTTGAGAATTTGCCCTTTAGTGCCTCCTTCCCTCATGAATCCAACTTGCTCAGGGGAAATTTGCCACAGAAGATAGTCTTCCAAGCGGGCTCGAAGAATATAATGGTGTGGGAGATCGAGGCAAGTAGTCTATAATTGTTACAGTTGCTAGTGGCGTCTTTTTTTAGGGGGAGCATAAAAATGGATATTTTCCAGTGCTTCGGTCATAGATCAGTAACCCATATTCTCTGGCATAATTCATGAAGCATTATTACACCCTCAAGCCGAGCCCTATTCGGTGTTATTCTGTTTATGGCAAACTCTATCTCCTATATCAGAGTCCGGCTAGGTAAGATGACCATTACGATTCTTTATATAGTTAATATCAATATAAAGGTTTGAACAGTACTGGCGCCAAACTTTAATCGCCTGATCCAGATCAGTGACCAAGTGTCCTTCGCTGTCTTTAGCTGCCTAACTTTTTGGTTTGAACGAACGTGCGGGTAAGCAGTCTGACTTTCTGGTATAAGTCTCTAGAAGTGAGTTTGTATTTCTCTGCATATCCCTCGAATGTATCTGTCTCCATCCCTTCTGTAATCTCTTAATTTACCTTGTTAGCTCATTAGCTGTTTTGAAATCTGTGTGTAAGTCCGACGCTTTCATTAATCTTCGTTTATCTATCACTGAGAGGGTGTCAGGAGTCATCTACGATTGTCTTGATACAGTATTTTGCATATTCTGGCTTCCAGTAATAGCCTCCATCTTCTCAGTGATTGCCAAATGGTATCTGGGTTTACGTCAATCAGGCCTAGCACAACATTGATACGCTTTTTCCTAACTGGACCTGGTAGGACGCTGGGTCAGTGATATTAAGTAGTGTTTTGTGTATGGAACTCTGGCAATTTCTAGAAGTTTGTTAAAAAGCTACATAAGCAGTTGGTGGTCGGAGCCGCAATCCGAGCCTGGCAATGTTTTGCACAATCTTATTGCCGCTCTCCAACGATTTCTGATTAATATGTAGTCAATTTGGTAATCCCCATTTAGTTATGTCCAGGTATAGAGATGACGAGGGCATGGGAAAACATGGTGTTGTTTATGGAAAAGCCAATATCTATAAACATAATTAAACCAAAGGTTCCCCTCTTACACAATGTTCACCGATGAAAAACTTACAAAGACCTTATCTGGTCGTCTAGCTCTGTGTTCCCTACCTTAGTATTAAAATCGCCCATCAAAATGACAATCCCCTTGTTCTGAATGAATCGCAATCGTTTTAATAGAATGTCTTCATTTGGATACGTGGCGCGGTACTGGTTGGAGCATAAAAATTAATTATTATAAATCCCAGTACAGTGATTGAGGAATAGTTGAGCACAGCAGTTTCCTGTAGCATTCTGTGCTTTTGAGTCAGCTGTCCATTCTAGGTCAGACGCCACGGCTTTCGCCATATCTGGTTTTTCTCACTTAGTATAGAGGCTGCAGGTCGATGCATTATCCGGAGTATGGCATACAGAGCTACAATTGAGGGTTGGGAGTCCCGTGAGGACCAGTCATCTCCAACCAGTCCTCGTCACATGACATTGACTGCATTACCAATCATTTATCGACTATATTTTAGCAATCTTCGACACACTGAAAAAGGTTTACCAAGAGATTTTCTCCTCAGAGAAGAGACTTGACTTTTGTCCGAACCTGTTTCGAAGTATATTCGAAAGAAAGGACATGCAAAACGTTAAAGAAAAATTTGAAATCTACAAAGATATAGAATCTGTCCTTGACTTACACACATATAATGATAGTATTTTGGTCAATAATTCTGGCTGGGTTGGGATATGTCGATATGAGTTCCATATTAATTCAATCGAACCGATAATAGTCAAAATTAATTTATTCTGCAACGTAAAAAATTACTACGTAAGAGTATTTAACAATGACACTGGAGTAGAAATAAAGCGATACACCAACAATGTACTCGTAGAGAAATACGAGAGTAACGTTCTTGGATACACGATACTATGCTATGGATACGCCGAAGAGAATACGAAAATATACTGGAAATTGGCATTAGCCTCAAAGAAAATGTCGCGAACTGACATGATTATCATTCCTACCATCCCCATAAAAACAGTTAGTTTAAAAAATCACTACATTCCGAGCTGTGGAAAAACTATATGTAAATACATACTAAAAGTAAACATGGACACATTTTTGACGGCTCACTTAAGAGCTACATACGACCAAGTACAAATCTGCCTCAAGCTGAAGGAACCTAATGGAAAAATTCTTTACGAAACAATGGGAGTCGGCAGTGCGCTGTTGCCAGTGCTACACCTTAGGTGTATACCGAAAGATGGTAAGGATATATCAAACAAATCACGGCCATCGATACAAAGCGATTTCAGCGATATAACATACAGTAAGTTAAATCCAAATGGCGGCGATGAAACTGAAAATACAAGTTTACGCAGTACAAGTCAGAAAAAAGTTTTAGTAGATGTTGATGTTCCAGAAGTCGAAAGTAAATGGAAAAGAAAGTCGTCGGAAATTTCTGATTCAGATGGTGATACGCTAAGTATCACTTCTCAATATAGTGAACGTTCAAAAGGTAAGTTAGATGTAGTCCAGCAATCTCAGAGTATATACCAGGTGTTTCAGAAGTACGGTACCTAGCTTAAGGGGGTGATTCCTTATTATATTCTAAGAGAAAAGGTTTATATGAGCATGTGTCCGGAGTTGCCCCGTTCTTGATATACTTCTTCTTCTTGAGGTGCCGTGCAGATTCCTGCGTAGGCGTCCTCCCAACATCCTCTTATCAAATTTCTCTATTTAAGGCCGCAGTTTGAAGAGTTTGAAAGTCCTGTATGCCCGTCCAATGTCGGATATTTCTTAGCCATGATAGTCTCTTGCGTCCTATCCCCCTTTTTCCTTCGATTTTGCCTTGTAGAATTAGGCGTTGAAACGAATAGCGTTCACCACGTATCAGGTGCCCCAGATAAGAAATTTTTCTCTTCTTGACATGCTCAAATAACTCACGCTCTTCAAGGTTTGCCCGACGAATAACATCTTCGTTAGACACTCTATCCACCCACGGGATTCTCAGCATTCTTCGAAGTACCCACATTTCAAACGCTTCGAGCTTGTTTATTGACGATGCCTTAAGAGTCCACGTCTCCACACCATACAAAAGAACTGACCACACATAACATTTCACCATTCTGTATCTGAGTTGAAAATTCAGATCGTTGTTTATAAGAAATTTCTGAAGCTTTTGAAAGGTCCTTTTGGCCTGTCCAATCCTGCTCTTAATTTCTGTCTCTGGATCCCATTTATTATTTATAAGACATCCCAAGTATTTGAAACTATTAACCTGTTCTATGTGTTTTTCGTTAATACGTATTTGTATCGGTGGGATATCGTTTCTGCTTACGACCATAACTTTTGTCTTATTTATGTTTATTTTAAGGCCTAATTGTTCACTTGAGTTGTTAACAGCTTTTAGGAGAGTCCGGAGATCGTTCACATTGTCGGCCAGGATCACAGTGTCATCAGCATATCTTATGTTATTAATGGGAATGCCGTTTACCTTAATACCCAGCTCACTCCCGAAACCGCTTCAACAAATGCCCTCTCCACGTATAGGTTAAAGAGCATGGGAGAAAGAATACACCCCTGTCTTACACCCTTCTTTATTGCAAATTCCTCTGTGGTGTCGTTGTTTTGAAGTCGGATTTCTGCTGTTTGGTTCCAGTAAAGATTTGCAATAATTCGAATGTCTTTGTCATCAAGACCCATTTCTTGCAAGTATTTTACGAGTATATCATGCTTAACATTATCGAAGGCTTTCTCGTAGTCTATAAAGCACATTAAAACGTCTTTTCTTTGGTCGTAGCAGTTCTGAACCAGTGTTTGTAGGCTGAAGATGGCTTCTGTCGTCCCAAAACCATTTTTGAAACCAAACTGACTTGATCCACTAGCTTCTTCGCATTTTTTGTATAATCTGGTATGGATAACACGAAGGAAAAGTTTAAGGAAATGGCTCATCAGACTAATGAGACGGTAATCCCGGCACGTTCCCGCATTTGGTGACTTTGGAATGGTAATAAATGTAGAACGCAACCAGTCTTTGGGGATAACTCCGGTGTCATAAATTTGGTTGAATAGGTCCACCACTATTGCTAGGCTATTCTCGTTTAGTGTGTGGAAGGTTTCGGAGTACATATTATCTGGTCCAGGAGCTTTGTTGTTTCTCATTGATGTTATTGCATGGGTGACTTCGCTCTTAAGAATACTTGGTCCAGATGGTAAATCTGTTGTTAACCCGCTGCAGTTGAGCGGTCTGTTGTCATCAAAAAGTCTGGATGTATAGTTTTTCCAGGTATCAAGCAATTCTTGGCGGTCTACAATTGGTTTATTTTCCTCATTTCTGATATTGCTTATGGGTTTCTTGTTGTGATATACTAGTTAATTAAAAAAAATCGTTTTTTAACAGGCAAAAACGCCTGCTGAAAGCGAAATATTCACAATAGAAGAAAGAAGGCCAGATACTTCATAACTTACTTCTTTCAATGCTGATACAGGCACTAGCCTGAATTAAAACGATAACACTGTACATGCAATAAAGTGGTTTCTAGTTTTTCTCTCAAAAACGAAGCAAGACACGAAAACAATTCACAAAGTCAAAAAGTTGTATCATTAGCTGATAAATCTGAAAAGAATAACAAAATTAGAAAAAAGTCAGTGGCG
This sequence comes from Polydrusus tereticollis, assembly GCA_963920685.1. Classification (NCBI taxonomy): domain Eukaryota; kingdom Metazoa; phylum Arthropoda; class Insecta; order Coleoptera; family Curculionidae; genus Polydrusus; species Polydrusus tereticollis. The sequence goes on along the minus strand of OY987332.1, from coordinate 28,057,959 downwards.
TACATTTTGATGTCAATAATACTCGTTAAGGTGCTCCCCGGGATGCCACTGGACTTTATAAATTTAATATAGTTAGGGCTAATTAGGCCCCTTATTATTACGAACAACGGTTAAAATTTCAATAAATTCGGAAAAAGGATATTTAAGAAAGTTATAAAAACACTATTTCTTTTTAAAAACTTTAACGCCCTGTATATCAAAAACGGGGCAACTCCGGACACATGTTCATATTATGAACTTTTTCTCTAAGAATATCATATAGAATCAGCACCTTAAGCTACATATCGTACTTCTGAAACACCCTGTAAATGGGGTGCTCGGTAAGTATAGGATAACATTTCGCCAGCGTACAGGAGAGGTCAAAGTAATATTAGTAGTTCATATAATCATTTTTTCTTATGTCTCTCCTAACGAAGATATCCGGCCCTAAACATGCACCTGAAGATTTAGATTTTTAATTAAGAAACCCTGTATATTTTACTGAAAATTTGTTACTTTATCCATATGAATTAATAAACTTATAAAGTCTATCCGAATATATTTCGTTTGACCTAATAACTGCAATAATAGTTTTATTATATTGTAAACACCCAAAGAAACCCCGTTACCTGTTCGATTGCCAAACCAACGCTTTTAAAGAATTTCTTGGTAAAATTACCCATATAGAACAGTCGATGAGCGTGCCAACCAGCGAAATCTACCTGGCCCCAGGTAGCATCACTGTTTACATTACTGAATTGAAATAAGGGGTACTGCTTTGCACAGGAATGGATCTGGTAGTTAAATAAGAAGCCATAGTAATACCTTATAGTAGCAATGGTTATTATGTTTATTTTTACCATTACTTGTATTATATGTATACACAGAAGGTTTAATTGTAATTATAAAACGTTTCAATCTATTTCTAATTCAGTCTCGCTATCACTATCATCCACATTCATAATAAGAGGAGGTATTTCGTTTTGTTGTGTAGTTATATAAGAGTCTTCAATTTTTAAGACATGATTAACCGAATTTTTCCAACTTCCATCTGGAATTTCACCGAAAACTTTCTTTTTTACCTCTATTACACTGCCACTAAGAGTAGGTGTGCTAATTTCAGTTCTCATTTTCGATTTAATTTGATGCCACATGTGTTCAATATGGTTAAAAAATGCAATAATAGGGTGGCAGTCGTGACAGTGTGACCCATTTCTTCCGCCATTTTATCAAACGCATACTCTTTTTTAATACTAAATGCATTTAACACTTCTAGCGGCTGTTTTTTAATATACGTTTCCTCGAAGTAGAAGTAATTTTTTAACATGAACTCTTTTATTGCGGATTTTGTGCTCGATGCATTCGGTACTTTTTCCAGTTGCCAGCTGTGGTAGCTTCCATTGTCCATCACAATAACACTGTGTTCTGGTACATTTGAAAGCAAACTGTCTTTAAACCAGCTTTCAAAAAGAGCGTATCTTCACGATAGTCCAGACTTGAATCCTTTATGTTCTTTGCCGACAGTAATAAACAATTAGGGATCCATCCATTCTCCCAACCTGCATGAATTATTGTTATTCCTTTTCCTTTATTTGAAGGGGCTTTATTTTGGCATTTTTTAGTCAACCCATCCCTTTTTTACAGTCTCATGAGTGTCAATAAATCACGTTTCATCCAGATAAACTATTGAACGTTTTTCGGATCTAAACTTTTTTATTTCCCTAAGGTACAGAAATATTATTTTTCCTAATTTTTCGGACTCCATAATAATTATTGGTCTCTTGTTTATTGTCTTATACTTAAATCCAATCTTTTGCAAAGCGCGGTGAAGACTTTTCCTTCTACATCATATCGTTGCATCGTCAGTTGTTTACCGTGTTTTTAAATAATGTAGCATGGGCACAACATTTTCTCGATATATTTGGTATATTTTCCTCCGAATAACATCTTTGTCACAATCATCTACGCACTTCATTTTTCCGGTATCTTTGCGAGCTTTTCTTTTAAAATGTCGTTTTAGCATAATATCTCGTACGGTCGATAATGAAACTTTCGTCATTTCACTGGTATTTTTAATGGCAATTACTTTAGGGTGGCCACTCCTTAATAACGATTCAAACACATTTTTCACGATCACTTTGGCGTCAGAAGATAAATGCTTCCTGGAATGTTTAGGGTAGCTAGATATCGCATTAGCTGAAGATTCCCAAGGTCTCCACATACTTTTAATATTAACTTGCTACAGACAGTTTGAAAGTAAAATAAAAAGGTACTAATCTATTTCGAATATTATGTTTACTATTTATAAGTATGAGCTATATAAACAGGTACCTGTAACTAAAAAAATTTGAGAAATATCCCAATAATTAAGTTGTTTCTAGAAAATCTTTATTAGACAGTTTATTAATTTTGATAACAAATCAAGTAATGTACCCTCGAATGTACCTATCTATTGTTATTATAAACTGGCACTAAAAATAAATGTGGGTTAATACGTCTCTGCGAAAGCGAAAGCCGAGGTTATGAATTATTGCAGTCATTAAGCGAAACGAAATATGTTGGAAAGTACTTTACTAGAATCATCCTTATACATAGCCAGGAGACAGGAGCTGACTTGGCACCGTGCTCGTTTGATCAATAATTTTGAATGAGGTATCACTTTTGGAAAACTAAAAAATACGATTATAAATAGTGTGGGCATTTCTCTTTCAAAAATGTACTCTTCATTTGTTTCAAAGAATCAAGCATTTTCGATGATTTCGATAATCAAATTTTATACAAGCTAATATCCGCAGTAATGTATTACAAAATTTTGAAAATTAATTAATTTACCGTCAATTTATGGGAACACAATAATAACTAACCTATTATTTTTACATACTTATTATGACTACGTATTATCATAATCAAATAAACTTAAGAGTATGGAGTAATGCTAACATGCATTAAATTTATGGACTAGCACAATGCAATTCCCTTGGAGCAAGAGATTTCGAAATCGAAATTTACCAGATCGAAAAATATTTGTAGGATGAGCATGAAACGTCTCTCTTAATAAAAATTTGGAAGTCAGTATAAAAATTGCTTGTAATAATATATTATAAATCAAGGGATTAAAGTGATACTTTTTATCCCGAGGCGAAAAGTTTGAAGCCCGAGCGAAGCTATTTTATGCACTTTGGGATAATATCCAGAAAATTAATTAAAGAAAAAAGGTAGAATAACTGTACTCTATTTACAAGATGTCATGCTGGTTATTGGTTATCATAGTGTTAACATTACATTTCACTCAAGATCTTGGTGTGTTTTGACAAGTTAACTCAAGTTCATTTAAGAAAGAACTCATCATACTACTAAAAATTTGATTTGTCAAAAATCTAACCCATTCACACTTTCAAAATGCGAAACAAGCAAGGGCTGCCAACAGTGATAAAATAATATTATTTATCCATCAACTTACGTATGAAGTGAACATTATTAGTTCGATTTTAGGCTAATAAAGTAGCTTATAACTCACACATATTATAACCATAACTCACTAGTGGGTTATGATTATAACTTACTGGTGGGTTGTGGTAAAATATGTATTCATATAAGGCTTTGTCATAAGTGTCTCTTGACTTGTGGGGAATAATAAATAACACGCAAGGATCGCTTCTTTTTGAATTTCGGCTGAAGTTTCTTCCATATTTTGAAAAACTTTCCTCAAAAATCGCAAAAATAATAATTTTATCCAACGTCTGCTAGTTATAGAATTATTATTTATGTCATTTTAGACAAGTAAAGTAACCAATAACACACTGGTGAGTAATAAATCATAACACACTAGTGGGTTATGATTATAACTCACTGGTGGGTTGTAGTAAAATATGCATTCATATAGGGCTTTGTGACTTGTGGGGAATAACAAATGAACAGGCAAGGATCGCTTCTTTTTGAATTTCGGCTGAAGTTTCTTTCATATTTTGAAAAACTGCCTTCAAGTTATTATTGTTAATCAATTCCATAACAACAAAAATCACCTTAGCCTTCTTTTACGTGTCAAATTTGTCATTCAAAAATATGTCAATTATAATGTACTACAGGGTTTTTCAGTTTACATTGAAACAATATAATTTTCTATTTCTTAATAATATCTATTAAGTGTTGGATAAAATTTTGTATGGCAGTCGTGTGTTAAGTCATAAAAGTCACTTGGGAATTAGCCCTCTCGGCCTACGGATTCAAGGGCCAACCATTTCCCAGCGTGACTTATACCGGGTGTTGCATCGTCGAGCGGGACATAGGAAATCCCATGTAATTTTAAATGGGGTCAATTATTGGCTTCCCTAATTATTTTAGAGAAAAATTCTATTTAGGTTTATTAAACAGCACTAAAACCCACATTCAAAAGAATAACTTTAGATATTTTTGATGAGCCCGTTTACGGGTTATCGCCGATTTCTTTTAAACTATTTTTCCTTTTTATGGCCCCGTATTTGCGGGCACCAGTCAAGCTAAAAGATGACTGTCAAATAAAGTTGTCATTTTGAAATGTGTGCTTTATTGTTATAAAAACTCGTACATCGAAAATATTAAAGGTGTATTTATGAGTACTAATTTACTAATTAATAGGTAGGTACTATTAAATTGTTAGAACTTTAGGATTTAAGAAGATGTTCAAATATTCCTCAAAATGACAACTTTATTTGACAGTCATCTTTTACCTTGACTGGTGCCCGCAAATACGGGGCCATAAAAAGGAGAAATAGTTAAAAAGAAATCGGCGATAACCCGTAAACGGGCTCATCAAAAATATCTAAAGTTATTCTTTTGAATGTGGGTTTTAGTGCTCTTTAATAAACCTAAATAGAATTTTTCTCTAAAATAATTAGGGAATCCAATAAATTGACCCCATTTAAAATTACATGGGATTTCCTATGTCCCGCTTGACGATGCAACACCCGGTATATAAGATAACACACTTGTACCTATGTCCATCTAGAAACACAACAACAGAAAATTGTATTTCGCTATCCTTTAAATACCCTAAAAAAACATTGGCGAAATATTCAAAAAAACACTCTGCGGTCATCCAACCATTCTCGCTTTTTCCAAGTCCCCATCTTTTAGGCGCTAATTGCATTATTGTTTTAGGTATCCTTTCGTACTTAAATAATGGTAAGGGAGGCGCAAATTTTCCTGAGGCATTTACAGTAGCAAGAGTTGTTACGTTTTCTTTATCTGACGAAGTTCTTTCATCGTAAACGTGTTTTCCACGGGGACCGATGATATTACCACTTTTTGGAGCTAGGGGAAATCCTGATTCGTCCATGTTAAACACTCCATCTGGTTTATTTAATACATCAACTGCATTCATTTCCTTCAAAGTCTTATAGACTTCATCAAACCACTTTCGAATTTTTTCCTCTGTCACAGCGCCTCTACCTTCATGTATGTATTCAGGTTTCTTCTGTGAAAGTTCCTTGTGCCTCTTCAAAAAAGCATAATACCACTTTTTTCCAGACCTATTATTTGAAAAAGGTGTTTTTATATTTAACTGACTAACTAGCTTTTGCACCGATGTTAGAAGACCATCTTTATCTATGGGAAACCCCATTTTAGTGCAATCAAGTATCCAATTCACCAGTGTTTTTTCAGTATCTTCTTCAAGGAAGAAATAAAAGCCGCATTGTCCCGTCGAATTCCTTGGAGATTTTCCACTTATTTTATTTCTCAGAGTGGTTCGAGGCACCATAAAGACCTTGCTAGCCTTTGAAACAGCCATTCCGTCTGCAATGGACTCTAATGCCAACTTTATTTTTGATGGAGAATACTGAAATTTTGGAAGTTTTTCTATTTTTCCTAATTGGACTCTTTCCGGCATTTTTGTCTGAAAAGAGAAAACCCTACAGTCAAACATGAACGTATTTATTCTTGTTTGCAACATAATATTTTGCGCATAATTGTTCACAGATTTTATAGTGCTCTTGAAGTGCCCTCTTTCCAACAAAAGGGTAAAAAAAAAAATGGATGGCCATAAGTGGATTTTGCGATCTCACTAATGGCCACCTTTATGGCCATAAGTAGAAACACGCTTGTATTTCGCTTCCACTAATGGCCATCGTGTTTTTAACAAAAAAAACCTCTTTAAGTATATCTTTTATAACAAAAATTCTAATTCAAGAACACTTTACTTACCTTTGCACAATGATCCAACCGATCTTTTATTTAAAAAGTAATCAAGTACGTACGATAATTAAGGATTGTTTGCTTAAGAACAACGTTAACAATTTTTGGCACTGTAGGATACTCGGTATATCCGATCACTTTGGCATTTATCTTGGAACTAAAACTTATTTCCCAAATTCCTCATAGCATTCTCCCCACTCCTAACATTCCAACGTGTCGGTTCTCGCGTGATATTTAATTTGAAAGTTGCAAGGAATCTTATTATTTTAAGGAACTACTAGAAGTGGCCATAAGTGGGGTAATGGCCATAAGTAGTGCCTCTGCCTTACCATAAATAACTATTATCCAATACTTTCACATAATGTAAGTATACATTGTTGATGCGATTTTAAAGGTATAAAGCTGCTTATAACTCACTAGTGAGTTATAACCATACGTCACTAGTGAATTATATCCATAATTTAGTAGTGAGTTATGGCTTTATCTCACTAGTGAGTTATACACACATATGTATACACATTTCCACTGTAATATTTAAATAAAAAAAAAATTCTGATTATTTTCTTTACATCGTGGGAGAAATTTTATGTACTATATCTTTCACATATCCCCAAATAATAATATCCATTTTTGTCAGATCTGGTGAACTGGATGGTCACAAAACTCTTCCGCGTCTTTCTATCCATCGATCACCGTCAAGGTTCATTTAAATAATCAAAACTAATAAAAATAGGGGAAAAATATCGACTGAACAGTTATTTACATAAATCACATAAGTTCGCCGTCTCCACTATTAATGCCACCACAAGCATTATGAGCCCAATTGCGGCATGCATTAAAAGAAATCCAACATTCTCTTGATGTAAAGTTATCATATTTATGGATGGACTGAAAAAACTGCCAAAGAGGCTATTAGCGCCATCTTTATGAGAAACAGGCCACAGATTATAAAAAATGGTGTGAAGAACGGAGTGTGGAAAATTTTATTGCAGAAAACGTGCTATTAGCTTACTTTTTGGACAAATCACGCCAGCTCAAGGTATCGTCATTGTGGAGTCAGTACTCTATGCTAAAGGCCACATTGATCACAGAAACTAGCGTCGATATTGGCAAATACAGTAAATTTACGCATAACGTCTTCCGTTGCTAGTTCTTGAAGTATCGTAGTCCAGGTTTATTTTAGTCGTTTTCTGCTTTGTTACATAACATTGACTAATGTTCTTAGGGGCTAGTGGAAGGCATATTCACAGAAGAAAAAGTAAGACACACCAGAATGATCTATATGACAGTGACCCATTAAGTAGTAAATCTTCCTTAAAGAAGTTTACTGAGAAGCTTAACAAAGGGTAATCTTATAAAGTGTTTTTATAATTGCCTGCTAACCTAAACAGCTCTTATTCCAGGTCAATTTTAACAATAAGAAAAAGTCGACAAGAGTCCTTATCTAAAGTTATAGAAACTCTGCAAACAGAATACATCTTAGAGGCAATAGTGGTAATATTAATGCAAATATTTTAATATCTCTTAATTAACTTAACTGAAAGAAAACTGCATGCACCTCTCTAAAAGGCATTTTCCCCGGAAGACTTTCTAAAAGATAGTTTTCGATTTGAACATATTTCCTAGATCCAATTATCCCAATTAAAGTAAGGCTAGGCTTTTGGAAAAGCAAAGCTTACAATTAACACGCCGGTGCATCATTAATTACATCTGAACTAACCTTGTTATAGTTAAGGTTAGTCAAGACTGATTAAATTTTAAATTTTAAAGCCGGGATTTCTAGCCTTATTTTGTTCTATATATAGTTCGCTACACGGCCCGTGGCTTCGAAAGGAATTCAGGAAGTTTTAGGTCAGTCTGGAGTCCAGTCCATAGGGGCCTTTCTTTCTGTCGTTCGTTTGAGGACTAGTGTTAAGTCCTTCCTGCCCTACCCATCTTTCCACGATATTGAGAGCCCTTTGCACTTTTTCTTTTACTGTCGTGTTGAGCTATTATTGCCATGTCGTCTGCATAACCCACGATATGATACCATTCTCGGCTGAATACACGTCGCAGCCCCTGCAGGCTCCTATTATTCAAGTCTCATCAAGCAGAAGTATGTACAATTTTTCGTTGCAAGTTTCATCCACTTCGATAGCCCTGATTGATCTATTGATTCAAGCAAAGAATGTGTTTTAAATACTTCTTATGTCCAGAAAAGCACCCAGTAGTTATGTAGAGCCTTCTTCATCCTGCTGACTAGCTAGTGAAGGGCATATTACGGTAATTTTTCTGTTCTGTGGGCTTGCGAGTCGACTTCAGACTAATGGTCCTTTGCAGAAGAATAGTCTTGTCGTTTAAGTTTTGATAATATGAATATCGCCTTTGTCAGTCTTTAAGATTTCTGAACTGAATATGTCCTGTGGTCAAGCTGGCTCTAAGTAAGAGGCAAAGCTTATCGATTAGCAAGACCGTTCCCTGTTCAAGCGTTACTGCGTAGACTTCATCTGGTCTCGGAGACTTGACTAGTTCAAATGAGTTTATTGACCATTTAATATTTTCCTTTGTCGCCACTTTTTCCGCAATCTGCCAATGTCTGCATGAGCAATTTAAATTATGTATTTCATATAATTTTAGGTCAAGGACAGTTGGCCCTTAACTTCGGAGGAATGGCATCAAGTTCACCAATTAAGAGAAATGGACTATCTTAATTTGCTTGGGGAGAGGTAAGCGATTGATGAGAAGCTTGCAAAACTAACATCTTAACATATAACAATCAAGATTATCCACACTGAAAAATTGTACCCTTACCATTGCATTTCTTAGAAAACGACTTATGTAATTTATTAGATGATGTACCTTTAAACATAAGACTAACTATGTGGTTTATGCCAGATGGGGCACCACCTCACTTTTCACTTGTTGTTTGAAATCACCTGAATTAATGCTTTCCACATCGGTGGATTGGTCGCGGTAGTGACTTTCCTTGGCCCACTCGTAGCCCAGATATTAACCCGCTTGATTTCTATTTGTGGGGGCACATGAAGTCATTAGTTTATAAGGACATTAATACACGCGATGAACTTTCAACATTTACTGAAGTAAGCTTCTTGTTATTGTCGCATTGTTTTTAATTTATTGCATTGTAATAATTAAAGTATGAATTTAATTACTTTGTTTTTCTTTATGCTTTCTTAAGTTTAAATGGAAATATCTCAAAAACGGTTAGAGACATTAAGATCAAGCGAGTATACCTTTTTAGCTTAGGAATTGCCCTGCTTTCAGAAACTTTAATACAAACACGCCTAATATCACAGGTAAGAAAAGAAATCATAGATTTTTTAAAACCCAGTGTATGTAACTAGCGCCCTCTAGTGTGAAACTTAAAAATTCCTGCAACTTATTATTTCTAACTCATAAAAACATAATACTGCCAACTTTAAATTCGATTTATTGAACCGTTTTAAAATTATGGCTTATTTTCGAAAACAAATTTTCATTTTCAACACACTGTATTTCTAGAACGAGTAACATTTCGAAAAAACTTATATGACTCAATCGGTCTAGTTTGATGTCAGGTATATCTAGTCGCTCTACGGCCCATAAGTTATGGGACACCCTGTATCTAAGAATATTTTCCTACATACTATCTCTAAAAGTAACTCCAAGCTAATACGTTTTAACTCATTTTCAGGGTATAAACACAATATGAACATAAAGTATTTGCGTTTTTTTTGTAACGGAGCAAATGTGTACTTTTATACACACATTTGTTTAAGAGTACGCAATAACCTGCTTAAGAGTACGCAGAATATATTCTGAACGAATAGCAATTCATAGTTAGGGAATTGGGCACAGATGAATATCAAAAAATGTAGATCTTAAATCTAAGAAACACATATTATTAGGATTATAATAAATCCCACATATTAACAAAACTGCAAACTAACTTGAACTAACCTGCTTAAGAGTACGCAGAATATATTCTGAACAAATAGCAATGCATAGTTAGGGAATTGGGCACAGATGAATATCAAAAAATGTAGATCTTAAATCTAAGAAACACATATTGTTAGGATTATAATAAATCCCACATATTAACAAAACTGCAAACTAACCTGAACTAACCTGCTTAAGAGTACGCAGAATATATTCTGAACGAATAGCAATGCATAGTTAGGGAATTGGGCACAGATGAATATCAAAAATGTAGATCTTAAATCTAAGAAACACATATTGTTAGGATTATAATAAATCCCACATATTAACAAAACTGCAAACTAACCTGAACTAACCTGCTTAAGAGTACGCAGAATATATTCTGAACGAATAGCAATGCATAGTTAGGGAATTGGGCACAGATGAATATCAAAAAATGTAGATCTTAAATCTAAGAAACACATACTGTTAGGATTATAATAAATCCCACATATTAATAAAACTGCAAACTAACCTGAACTAACCTGCTTAAGAGTACGCAGAATATATTCTGAACGAATAGCAATGCATAGTTAGGGAATTGGGCACAGATGAATATCAAAAAATGTAGATCTTAAATGTAAGAAACACATATTATTAGGATTATAATAAATCCCACATATTAACAAAACTGCAAACTAACCTGAACTAACCTGCTTAAGAGTACGCAGAATATATTCTGAACGAATAGCAATGCATAGTTAGGGAATTGGGCATAGATGAATATCAAAAAATGTAGATCTTAAATCTAAGAAACACATATTGTTAGGATTATAATAAATCCCACATATTAACAAAACTGCAAACTAACCTGAACTAACCTGCTTAAGAGTACGCAGAATATATTCTGAACGAATAGCAATGCATAGTTAGGGAATTGGGCACAGATGAATATCAAAAAATGTAGATCTTAAATCTAAGAAACACATATTATTAGGATTATAATAAATCCCACATATTAACAAAACTGCAAACTAACCTGAACTAACCTGCTTAAGAGTACGCAGAATATATTCTGAACAAATAGCAATGCATAGTTAGGGAATTGGGCACAGATGAATATCAAAAAATGTAGATCTTAAATCTAAGAAACACATATTATTAGGATTATAATAAATCCCACATATTAACAAAACTGCAAACTAACCTGAACTAACTTGCTCAAGAGTACTCAGAATATATTCTGAACGAATAGCAATGCATAGTTAGGGAATTGGGCACAGATGAATATCAAAAAATGTAGATCTTAAATCTAAGAAACACATATTGTTAGGATTATAATAAATCCCACATATTAACAAAACTGCAAACTAACCTGAACTAACCTGCTTAAGAGTACGCAGAATATATTCTGAACGAATAGCAATGCATAGTTAGGGAATTGGGCACAGATGAATATCAAAAAATGTAGATCTTAAATCTAAGAAACACATATTATTAGGATTATAATAAATCCCACATATTAACAAAACTGCAAACTAACCTGAACTAACCTGCTTAAGAGTACGCAGAATATATTCTGAACAAATAGCAATGCATTGTTAGGGAATTGGGCACAGATGAATATCAAAAAATGTAGATCTTAAATCTAAGAAACACATACTGTTAGGATTATAATAAATCCCACATATTAACAAAACTGCAAACTAACCTGAACTAACCTGCTTAAGAGTATGCAGAATATATTCTGAACGAATAGCAATGCATAGTTAGGGAATTGGGCACAGATGAATATCAAAAAATGTAGATCTTAAATCTAAGAAACACATATTATTAGGATTATAATAAATCCCACATATTAACAAAACTGCAAACTAACCTGTACTAACCTGCTTAAGAGTACGCAGAATATATTCTGAACGAATAGCAATGCATAGTTAGGGAATTGGGCACAGATGAATATCAAAAAATGTAGATCTTAAATCTAAGAAACACATATTATTAGGATTATAATAAATCCCACATATTAACAAAACTGCAAACTAACCTGAACTAACCTGCTTAAGAGTACGCAGAATATATTCTGAACGAATAGCAATGCATAGTTAGGGAATTGGGCACAGATGAATATCAAAAAATGTAGAACTTAAATCTAAGAAACACATATTATTAGTTTATTTATGGAATAAAACTGAAAGTCTGCTCCACTAATTTAATAAAATAAATTCCTATTATATGCCCATACATGTTTCGAAGGCATAAACCTTCATCCTCAGTGAGTAATTATTAAGATGTAATAAAATATGAAGAGACCAATGACATTGTTACATTATAAACTTATGTTGCAGAAAATTTTTTTTAATTTTTATAAGGAAACATATTGACGTAAATTAATTAACTAATGCATTATAACGAATAGTAATAAAAGGTTTTTTAAAAAATTATGTTTTTTAGATTAGTTTTATTTTTTTATTTAATTTTGAACCTATTATAAAACCCAAATATGGCTGGGAAAATAAAATCGAGAGCAAAATAGGGTACGATCATCATGGCGAAGTCGTACTTACTATATTGGTCTCTTCATATTTTATTACATCCTAATAATTACCCACTGAGGATGAAGGTTTATGCCTTCGAAACATGTATGGGCATATAATATGAATTTATTTTATCAAATTAGTGGAGCAGACTTTGAGTTTTATTCCATAAATAAAATATTACTCCACTGTGAGATGGACTACTTCCATAAAATACATATTATTAGGATTATAATAAATCCCACATATTAACAAAACCAAGAAAATTCGGTATGAAACAAAACAAGCATTTTTTAAAATATAAACATTAGTATACAACTAGTCACTCCTCGCTATTGAAACAAATGAAACCTCGCGTCAGATAGGTCGTGCAAGACTCATGCCACCATTGATTACATTGAGAACACAAAATTCAGTATTTTCCAGACATTGAATATAATTCTCCGCATCCAGGACATATCACATCATCATCGACCTTGATTTATTTCCTTTTTCTTTGCTGTTTGTTAAAAGTTTTAGACGTGGTAGCCACTAATTTTCTTTTTGTATTTTCTATCTTCTTTTTTCTGCTTTTCTTGTTTCTTCCACATCATCCTTAAATGGTGTGCCTGATAGGATTTCAGATTTTTGGGCTTTGGATTTACAATTAGGTTTTTCCTTTATCTTTGGCAAAGGTAAAATATCTGAAGCAGTTAGTAAGCGATTTAAATCATCCATCCGTTGAGAAGTGGTGCTTGGTATCAGTTTTCTGTCTTGACAGACTATATCAAGACTGGTTATGTCTGGTGATGGTGTTTGGTAATCTGGAATGAATGCGACAGGTTCATCATTTGGATATTTATCAGAGGAAACTGCTTAAACTAGCTCATCGCGTTCCACAAGTTTTGCATCATCCTCTTTGTTGATTTCCAGATAGGAATCCATAGGTACATCGGTCACAAAGGAAGAAGCAAAATCATTAGCTTTAAACTTATTAGGATTAAAAGTAATAGTCTATTTCCCTTAAAATTAAGAGATATTTATGGTGGTTCGTTTTGAAAAGAAAGTCTTGTACAATATTAATAAATTTAGACTTCCTCTTCGCAGTGTATATACCAGTATCTTCAATTTCAGGAAAACCCCTATTAGCAAGAAGAGCCTCTTGGTAAACAAGAGGGCCGAGTGCCCTTATTGGATACTAGATTTGATGCATTCGGTAGAAGATTCTTTGGAATATGACCTAGATCGCACAAAAGCTAAAAAAATTATAGAACTTAAAGGAAAATGGTTTTCAGATGCAGAAAGATATCGAAGAGGACTTGAATTAAGGTTTATTGTAGTTATTTAATGTACAAGATCCCCGATATTAAAAAAATACATTAGCTATTCAAAAAGAGACACTAGAAGCCGTGGCACACTTCCACATTTAAGAATCGTTGATATATGATTCACCAACACTTGCGGCGTTTAAAAACGGAAACAGCGTAAATGTACGATTTGCTAATTTATCCCATATTGTAACAGTAGTGCCGACTTTATTTTGAATACCCTGCATATTTTAATTATACAAATATTACATATTTCCACAATAATCCCTTACTTCTTCATAAGTACCGGACTTACTTATCTGCAGGTCCATTTTTCTGTTTGTTAGCGGTTGTTGCTTTGTAGAGATGTAGCTTCTTTCTTTGATATAGAAGGAAGATACTGAATTTAGAACCTAGAGTAGCAAAGCATAAAATCCTAGAACTACCAAACCGTATGTCCCAGTGATTGACATAATTTGTTCCAGTAATCGACATGACAGCATTATAATAATTAATCAGATATTATGATTTTAATAGGCATACAAAACATGACAAATACAGAATATCCGAGAAAGTGACCAAATATCGAATAGTGTCCCTAATAACGTGTATAATCATAATTCTTTAACAGTATTACAAAAATTTTAACTTTGAAAGTTGCAAACATCACCCAAAGATAAAATGAATTATTAAATACCAGCTTTTCTCCAGAACAAACAGTTGAAGATGCAATACATGATCTTCTTTTATCTCATTCGCTCACTTGGTATGACACTCATCATTTTGTCCATCCTGCGAGTGCTATCGCTATGAAGGGAGTGTCGTCTCTGGATACTTTAATGCTATTATATGTGTTTTGTAACTTAAGGTAAAATATGAAGATAATAGGGTAATTTAGTCTCTCTCTCTGTAGCTCTACGACCCAGGGTGGGTCTTGGCTCACTTCACGAATTTCCTCCATCTGTCTCGATTCATCATAATTTCATCTGCATGGTCGACCTCCTTGATTCTTAGGTCAGATGCAACATTGTCCCTCCAGCGTGTTCTAGGACTTCGAAGAAATCTTCTTCCATCTGGAACTTCTTTAAATACTAGTTTGATCAAGCGTATATCTTCTTGTCTTTTAACTTGGCCAACCCACCTGAGCATTTCCGATTTTATTATTTTGACTATATCTGGTTGGTTGTAAAGCTCTTCCAGTTCTCTATTATTTCTAGAGCGGTATTGTTGTATAGTGTTGTCTTTCATCGCTTTGTATATATCCCTCAGGATTCTTCTTTCCGCAATTCTAAGCCGGTTTTCGTTCTGCTTTGTTAATGTCCAAGATTCAAAGGCATAATATTGTGTCATAATGGGTCTTATAATTGCATGGTAGATTTTTACTTTTGTCGCCCATGATATGTTTTTGGATTCCAATACACCCCGCAGGGAGAAACAGCAGCGATTGGCACTCTAAAGTAGTTGTTAATTTCCTGTGTGACACCAGACGTCGATTACGGCAACCGACTAACGCTTGTCGTATACCGGTAATCGACATACTCATTAACATAGAACTTGATGATATTTTCAACTTTATAATATCTAATTGATATGTGATGGGATACATGCTTGGTGACATGGATATTTCATAGTAGAGGAAATTAAAGTAGTACTTGTTATATTTCACAATTTATTTCAGTTTCCTGACACGTGTTTTAACCCTTGCGGGTCATTATCAAAGGCATTATGGGACAATAATAATTTCTACATGACATTAAAATAAAAATTAACAGACAATAGGTTATTTTGTTCCTTAATTTACAGGTGTTGGCCAAAGGCACAACTAAATTACGGGTGTGATTATAGAGGTATTTACATCTAAGTAATAAAATTAAGAAAATGATATTGTGTATAATAATTATGGGTTTTTTCGTTGGTAATTATTGACAGTGTTTATTGCATATTTATCTTAAGTTATTAGGCTATTAAGTATTAGATTGGCACCTGAAGGTATTTCAATTTGATTGTTAACAACATTACATAGATTTTTTAACGCTTTTTTGATTGCTACTGTTTCTAATAGGTTGAGTTTTCTACCTTTGTGTTGAATATATATCGGTTTTATTTTGTTGGATATTGAGTGTCAGGAAACTGAAATAAATTGTGAAATATAACAAGTACTACTTTAATTTTCTCTATTATAATATCTTATTAAGTTATTTTCATATTCGGTTAGTATTTTATAACGTAGTCAGCTTACTGAATCAAGGAAAATTATACAGTTTGGAAAAATGATAAAAAAGTGACACGATATTTTTAGTTATAGTACCATGTCCGTTGGGGCAGTGTCAATCACTGGCGTATTTGTCTTATTGGGTTCACAAATTCAATAATTTTACAGGCCATTATTTCCACTAAGATATCACAAATAATATGTGAATTTAAACATTTTCAAAACCCCATTCTTGATAGAAATAAGTACCTACTTAATTTATTTTACCAAACTTGTTTCAGGAAAAAGTATCTTGAAGAAAATTTAGCTACTAATGATGACGTGATAACAGACAAAACTATACGCACTAATGACCCCAACGATTTTGCAGTAACTATTGTAAGAGAACAGTCTATTGAAGAATTTATGATCATGCCGTCTGAAACAATAGATGAAGATACTTGGTAATTCCATATACAACAGAGTAAACTCAGCTTTATCTGATCTCTGTGGCGTTTACGCTGTACGAGAAATCTAGTGCGTGAGGAATATTCGTGTCTCGAAAGTAGCATGCGTGATACTGTTTTTTACGGTTCGAGGTATATCGTGCCTTCAGTGGTAAAAATTGCCTTATCAGAACAATGTTAACTATAATAATATTATGGCTGTGAAATAGTAGTAAAAGTAGACACTTGGTCTTTACATTCATCATTGGCATAACTAAGAAAGAAAATGTAAAAACAGAAACAAGCATGCGCATTCAGTAATCACTGTTCGAACCCGAGACCCTCTCGCATGTGAATTCTCGCATCGTGTACACGTAATATGAAAAGTTTTTTTATAGTCAATTGAATTAGACTTAGGTAGCCATATCCAAGTACCAAAAATCGTGAAATAAACCAACAAAGTATCTACTATAGACAAAATGAACAAAATGCTTAATGTAACCAACCAACCTGACCGTTCATTAAACCGCATCTCAGAGCTACAACATAAGATAAATGACCTGGAACTACGTAAGCTGATCTCAAGCAATCGTGCCTTACAATAAAGTTGCATAAAATCAACAAGCAAAGCAAATAAATTTTAAATCACCTAACAGAATTCTATGTAATCAGGATCTACTGACGTAACTTCTGCTTGAAGGGAAACTCCGACGTCCATTTCTGAACCTTCTGTGAAAATCGAGCGAACGATCTCCACTGTTAACTGGTTGCCCCCCCCCCCCCCCACTCTTCTGACTCAGAATGAGCATAGAAAACCTCTTTCCGAAGTCAGTTAGTGGGACGATGTAATCAGTCGGATTTCGCAAATGTTGGACTGGATATGTCGTTCCAGCATTTCGACTCCTTTAGTTGTAGAGCACTTTTTGCAGTCCTACTTTTTCTATAAGTATCCACGGGCAGCAGATGTAACATCACAACAAACACAGAAACAGAAAAATGTGAGATACGAGGTTTTGACATCTGGGCGACGATATACAATGTATCTACGGATAGACTTAAATAAAGATTCATATATTAGTAACGATAGTTTGGTTACACATCCGAGTGATTATTATTTAATGTTTAATTATACAAAATAATATTATAGTGGAAAGCTTTCCTGCAACTTTGCCGTTTGTAATCTTATTAATACTATTAATAATAATATTATTTAATATATGTTTTTATCTTGCAGCAAAACAAAATGTTTTGAAGATTATCTTATTCATGAAAACAACGTTGAAAGAATGTTGAGAGAATATAAAGATAAAAAGAAAGTAATAAAAGATGGCACTGAAAAACTATTACTGGAGCAAACACGAAGAATTGAACTACTTAACCATTGGTTCGCAGGTATGAAATATATACGACTATAACCAAAGACTACGGCGCATTTAACGTTTACGAAAAATAGTTATATTAGTTCGTTCTTTTAAACTTTGGCCATACGACTTGTGTCGTCAGACAGACAGTTGACCACTCTCACATGTGCAGAGTTGTTATCATATAATCGTCTGATGAGGTATACGAGATGCTCTGAGAGGCCCATCAGCAAGAGTATATTCCAAAGTTTTTCTCATTTTACGTTGTCAATGATTAAATCAACAAAGCTCAAATCTGTTGGAACGTAGTACTCCCTCGACTTCTCGATGATCTATCTAACGTTGAGGATTTGCTCTCTAGTGCTCCTTTACCTCATTAATCCGGCTTGCTCAGGCGAAATTTGCCACAAAAGATAGTGTTCCAAATGTGCTCGAAGAATATACAAGAAAACTTTACTGGTATAAGCAAGTAGTCTCTAATTGTCACAGTTGTTAGTAGCGCCTTTTTCATAGAAGGGAATAAGAATGAATGCTCTCCAGTCCTCCAGCCATAGACCAGTAACCCATATTTTCTGGCATAATTCATAGATCATTGTCACAATCTCAGGTCTCATAGACTTTAGGGTCTCGCCGGTCAAAGCGTCCATTCCAGGAGCCTTGTTCGGTTTTAGTATGTTTATGGCAGGCTCTATCTCTGACATCAGAATGTTTAACTCTAGTTAAGTAGGATGACCACCCGATTCTTTACGTAGTCATTATCAGTATAAAGGTTTGAGCAGTACTACTGTCGCCACCCTCCAAACGCCTGATCCAGGCCAGTAACCTCATGTCTGCATGAGATTGTAAACTTTTCTTGTCCCTTCTGCAGAGTCTTTGAAGTTGTTTTTAGATATGTGTGTAAGTTAGAAGCTTTTAGTGATCTTCGTTTATCTATCAGTGAGAGGGTCTCGGGGGACATCAATGGTTATCTTGGAACAGTGTTTTGTCTATTTTGGCCTCCTTAATACATCTTCTTAGTGATTACCATAATATGGTACCTGGAGCTACGTCAATCGGACCTAGCAACACAGTGTCATTTGATATGTTTCCCCTTATCTGGGTCTGCTAAGACGCTGGGTCGGTGATATAAGGTGGTGTTTTGTGTATGGGCCTCTGACAATTTTTAAAAGTTTGTTGGAAAGCACATAAACGTAGTTGGTGGTCGCAGCCGCAATCCGGACCTGATAATGTTTTACACAGTTTTATTGACGTTCTCCAACGATTTCTGATTAGTATGTAGTTAATTTGGTTCCGGTAATCTCCATTTGGTGATGTCCGAGTATAGAGATGACGAGAGTATTGGGAAAAATGGTGCTGTCTATGGAAGAGCCACCGTCTAAACAATATTGAATCAAGCGTTCCCCACTTCCATTACGTTTACCGACTCCAAACCTGCCAACAGTTTCTTTGATATGATCGTCCAGCTCTATGTTTCCGACATCAGAATGACAATCTCTTTGTTATATTCTGGTTCTGATTGCCAGAAAAGCATATAAAATTGCCCTCGGAAGTCGGAATGTATATCAATTCCTCTGCAGTGAAGTTCGGAAAGTCCCGCAATCCCAAATCTAGCATCAGACAGTGATTTTTCAAGCATGTCGATTTCTCAGTTTTACATTGTTTTCCTTAGAAAAAAACCAACGCTGAGTGCCAGCCGGAGAGCGAGGCCTGTCCGAGGCTTTACTGTCGCTCACCAACATTGGGTTCTCTTGGGAATAGTTGAGCACAGTAGTTTCCCGTTGCTTTCTGTGCTTTTGAGTCGGTCGCCAATTTTGGGTTAGACCATATCTGGTTATCCTTACTTGGTTTCGCAGGCAGGTTGATGCGGTATCCGGAATATGGCACGTGGAGTGAGAATTTAGAGTCCTGTGAGGACCAGTCATCTCCAACCAGCCCTGGTCACATGACGTTGACTGTGACCGTTCTCGGTGAAATTTACTGCCTCTACAGCACAATCCCATAATAATAAATACATACCTACAACAATTATTTTTCGATTGAAAACATATTTCATCTGTCAGTATTTCGTTGTGTAAAAAATATATGGAGGGCATTGTTTCTCAATTAATTAATTTGTTTTCCAGTAAATATTTTAAACTTTTTTTCCTTTTTTCTATATTATTTGCTTTAGTCCAGGTTAGTTCAGGTTAGTTAATAAAATTAATTTAAATTATTTCGAAATATCCACGTTATTGTTCATGCGTAACGTGCGTTTAACCATCTGTACCCACAACATTGTTTTCCTTTACTGTTTTGCTTTTTAGATGTGAGAAGTGACTCTGCAATAATGATCGCCGATGCAGTAAAGTTAGAAAAGGATTATGTTAAGAAAATGTTAGAATCAACAACAAAAGTCAGAGTGGACAAAAAGGGAAAAGCAAAGAAATTTTGGTAATCTAATTAGGTTCTTACATTATTAAGGTTTTGTTTGCTTTTTCACTTAATGTTCAATAAATTGTAATAAAAAAAGATTTGTCTCTAATATAACAAACTCTGCCGAAAAAATAATATCTCTGATTCTATTCCGGATACCTTCACTCTCTCGCGATAAACACCTAGGAAGATTAAGAAGCAAATAGCAAAACAAGAAGTGCGTAAGTAATAATGAGTATAGTCAGATAATTTGCTAGGGTCACCTATGAGTTGAGCGTTTGATATTGATAAACTGCACATTTAAATCGGTTTTTATTTAAGCTTGAATAAAATTCAGTTATAGTTTAATTTTCTCTCTAGACCTACTGTGTTAATGTCCTACTAGCAGCATAAATACGAGTACTATTATAAAGTTTACATTATACCATTGATCTTCTGACTGCAGAGATGACTGCGGGGCTTCTTGATTCGATGACTGCCTTAACATAGCTTTTTCTATGTTCCCACCCTGGAATTTAATTCGCTCCTGTCTATATTTTACCAGATATAAAATCTCGTGTTATTTCATGCATCCGACGTTTCAAAGCCTGTAATATGTGACACGAAATGAACACCGAGTGAAAAGAACGGCGTCTCACCGTACCGGATATGCATGTTGAGATTCCATTTACGTGAAATGGAATTTAGCAGGACGAGCTTACAAAGCTCCCTCATGAACGTAGCGGTCTTATCGAGAGCATGCAGCTTTATCCCGTCGGTGGGTGGTTAACGGTCTAAAATGTTGTGCGTAATTTTAATTATATTGCAACTTATACTCCCTGTAAATGGGGAAAGCAACTTATTCATATAATTAGGTTATTACCGCGCCTCTGCGATTATTTGACCAAGTGGACTGGTTTACAAAAGTAGATTAATCAAACCCTTACCAGATCCCGTTCACTTAGATAAATTCTTATTTTCTTTTTGTACCTATAACAAGCTTTTTTGATTATAAGTGTCGTGTTTCGGTGTAAGCAGCTTTCGCAATTAGATTACTTAAATACAGAGGGCGGAATATATGCAAAGTGTATATACAGTATGTCCACGGATGGGGTTTACAAGAGGACAAATGGACTAAAAATTGAAAGATACGAAAAAAAGTCACTCCTAATAAACGTTTTTGCTTGTCTAGAAAATGCGATTCACCATAAAAAACTTCAATTTTTTTATACAGGGTGGGTAAAAACTGCAAAAATGTTATTTTGCTTAAGAGTAAACATACTTTATTTTGAAAGATTCGAAAAAAAGTCACTCTTAATAAACGTTTTTACTTGAATAATGAATAGGTGATACTTGTTGTCAATGTCTTTATTTAATGAAGTAATTATAATAATAATAATAATACAAACATTTTTATTAACATGAAAAGAATACGATAACGATTTAATAATTCAAAAGCTCCACCCCCATACTCGACACATTTTTCTAATTGCTTTCTCAAATAAGTGAAAGAATTTCTGATTTCCTCCTTTCAAGCTTTCACACAGCATAACTTTCGTTTTATGAGGAAGACAGTCGCTGCTTGCAAAAATGAGTCTTAAAAATGATGAGTAACCTTTACCAATATTTGTATTAATAAAGTCCTCAAACCGTAAATCACTGTCCAAAATTACACCAAGACTCTTAGCTTTATCCACTTTAGACAATTCAGTGTTTTCAATAGAAATAGTAAGGGCATCTTTTACAACGTGTTTTATTCGTTTTGGCCCGAATATTACAACGTTTGACTTTGCAGCATTAATTTGAAGACAGTGATCCTTTGCATTATTGATCAAGTTTTCGAGATCTTCATTTATTGCAGCTGATGCCGTATCCACCTCATGATGATGAAACGATGCATAAAGCTGTGTTTCATCGGCATACAAATGGGGTTTACAGAACTTAAGACAGTCCACAAGCTGTCTGGTGTAAATAGTAAATAATAAAGGACCCAGGACTGAGCCTTGGGGTACTCCAGACCGCAACTCGAGCAGATCAGAAGTCCCATCAATCGTACGCACTCTCTGAAATCTATTGCTAATATATTCCTCAAACAATTTGACTGCATTATTTGACAGACCTATTGACCTCAAGATACACAACAAAATTTTATGATTTATTGTATCAAAAGTTAGAAAATGTTACAGAATATGTAGTGTTTTTTACAAAAATCATATCTCTTGAACCGATGAAGACATAGAGATGAATGAAGAAAAAAAATGTTAAAATGAAACCAGATTACGCAGAAAAGTATATTTAGTAAAGTCGAATTTATAAAATAGCTCTAGAGAGTATTACAAACTTAACAGACAAAATTGTCATCATTTAATAACAGAAAATCCGCATTAGATGATTGAGATTCACAGCCATCATGAATTTTCATAACGAACATTTCTGGGCGGACGATAATCCTCATAAAATTAGAGATGGTCGTTTTCAGCAACAATTTTCGGTGAATGTATGGGCAGGGAACATTGGCGATTATCTCGTTGGACCATACTTTTTACCACCTCGATTAAATGGAAACTCCTCTAAGCAGTTTCTGTCTGAAGAACTAAGCGTTCTGTTAGAAGACGTACCTCTACAAATAAGAAGTAATATGTGGTTCATGGAGGACGGCGCTCCAGCTCATTTTATAGTCGGATTCTTGAACCGTCTCGCAAGATGGTGGACGAGTCACGTGTCACTAATGGCACCCTGTCGACTTCTAGTATATTTTGTTTTTGTAGGTTGGTAGGTTACTTGTACTAAATTTCAGATTTATCAGGATTGGACTAAGCTGAATTTGTTAAGCACGTAAACCACATTAAATGTGCAATTTTTTTTGGAGGATTGGAATATATAGTTTGGTGAAATCAGCGTAGGAGCAAAAAGAAAGAAAAAAGGTGTATGTAGTACTTTTTTATTGCTAATTATAAAAAATCTATAAAGGCTATTTTGTAATTTTATAAATTAAAATAATATAGGCTGCAATGGTATAGAAATTGTTATATTTTAAGAGCTGATATATATTTTCAGTGCATATATTACTATTCATTTATATAAGGAAATAATATTAGTTCATTCTATATTGTTTTTCTTGGAACATAAAATCGATTTATACTCTTTGTCGGCATTTTTTGAAAAAGGCGAGAAAAGAACTTCAGTGAGTTTAAGCCCAATGCAAAAATGTTATGCAATGTTACTATACCACCGTTTTTTGTTATTCGAAATGAAAAGAATTAGAAAAAATCCAAGTCTCGTCCAGAAAAACACATGGTTTTCTATCGGGACCAAGCTCAGCGTTTTCCATGTACGTAGACAGAAATCTTCGCCGTTTATCCGCAATACATGGCTTTTCCATAAGCGCACGGCGATTGTCTTCCTTCTTATAGAAAAAGCCTAAGCTTTTTACCGACCTTAGGAGACTGCTTATGCTTCCAAGATACATTTCCTTGCGATGGAGTTGGTCTTGCAGTTTCTTTATTGTAACTGGTTTATGATAATTATAAACATTTTGCACAAATTGTTGGGCCAACTCATTGCCATGTAAAACAGAAAACGCCTTTTTCTAAAAATTATAATAATATATATACATCATTTTACGACTAGGTATTTAAAACTTTTTGACTTTGCCATGGCCATAGGGTAAGCATATTGGGTTTATATAGTTATAGAGTAGCATGCAACAAAATATATTCATTAATTGTTTATGGAAAACTCTCCTCCCTAATCCTATCAAGATAATGATTTTTTTTTATATATTAATAAATAATGGGGTACCTAAAAGATAACGCCCTTGGAAGAGTCAAAAAGTTGCAGGGCATAAACGTTACCCTGTTTTCTTTAGGAATATTATCCATTAAGGTACTTGGAAGACAATAATTATGATCCATTATCAGTTTACGCCTAAAAAAGATAAATACCGTATAAAAGTAGTTTGCGGTTAATGTATTTAACTTACCGTTCCGTAACAAATAAACACCAAAACACGTAGGTGGTAGGTACGTCCAAAATAGAAGTCTTTAATAAACTTATTTAAATACAAAACACACGAGAACAATTAAGAACACAGCAAAACACTTAACGAGAAAAAGAGCACGTGGCGATGTCACTGATGTCAGTGTCAGTGGGCTTTGGGCTAATTACGGCTCTATATTGGGTTGGGGATATTTCAAAGTTACTGGTCCAGCTAGTTACTGTCATTTGTCTATTGTCAAATGTCGAACGACGAGACGAGCCGTGAATTCAAGTATAGCGTAGTTGCTCGTCAGTACCTCAACACCACTTTTCCTAATTTCTGGATTGGACGCGCAGGTCCCCAAGGTTAACCAGCTCGCAGTCCCGATTTAAATCCTCTAGACTATTATCTATAGGGTCACCTAAAGTCTTTTGTATACAAGATGCCTGTAGTAGATAAAAATGACTTAAGGATTCGAATTGTTGCAATGCAATACGAAATAATGCAGGCATTTTTGAACGTGTAAGAGAATCAATGGTGAGACGATTGCAATCGTGCGTTTTATTAGAAGGTGGCCATTTTCAACATTTGCTTTGATTAACTGTTGCAATTTTTTTTTGTATCATTATTTAAAAAAATATTTTATTTTTAATTTAAATGTTTTAATTAACTTTGAAATACATAGGGGTATATCTTTTGAAAACTAAGCAAGATTCGAAGACAATTAAGGGACCAAAGAAGTTGTACTACTATTAGTTGGTAAATCCAAGAAAAAATATCAAAATTAGAAAAAGGTCAGTGGCGTACATTTTTTTGTCAATAATATTTGTTAAGGTGCTTCCGGAACGAAACTGGACTTAATAAATTTAATCTAGTTAAGGCTAATTAAGCCCCTTATAGTTTAAAATAACGATACCATATTTAAATAAAGTCGGGAAAAGGATATTTAAAGAAAGTATAAAAAACCGCTTTTTTTCTAGAAAACTTTAACCCCCTGTATATGAAAAACGGGCAACCCCGGACACACGTTCAAATGAACTTTTTCTCTTAGAGTACCTATCGTGGGGAATCACCCCCTTAAGTTACGTATCGTACTTCTGGAACACCCTGTATATCGCACTAATTCGTAAGCTTTATTTCCGTAATTCGCTAAAAAGTTAGAAACAAACTAGGATAATTGCTGTGTTTTTTTATTATGCCACTGTATCATTAAGGGTGAGATATATTTTCTATTTGGCTTTCGCTGGCATGCTGCCTGCCTTTCCCCTAGCTATTATTTTCGAACCAATAAATGAACAGTGCTAGCTCAACCGGATATGCATCTTGAAATATTCTCCCTGCTCAATAACAATTTTAACAGGACGAACATACAAAGCTCTGGCAGTAATGTTGTGTTCTTATCAGTGGCACGCAGATTTCCTGCTCGCATGGCACTGCTGTGGCTGCCTGATCAAGTCTATTAGCGAAGAATAAATTAGATTGCGGCAACAACATGTCGAAACTCTATGCGTCTCTGCCATATTATGATTTAGCTATAATTCTAGAACTATTAATTTTGATTCCAAAGACTGCTGAGTATTTAGTAGCAGAAACCACAGTTGGTTTTGTGGTGAACGGCATTTTAAAAATATTACAACAAAATAAAACTCGAAGAAACTTTTGGTCGTTTTAGAAATAAAGAATTATAATAATACAATAATTAATACAATTTTTCTCTAAAATGTACAGGGGAACCAATATTTAGTCACCTGAAAATTTACATGGGATTTCCTATGTTCAACTAACCCATGCATCAACCGGTATTGTTAATTGTAACAGTGTTATAATAAATGACTTTTTTAATATATTATTATTATTATTATTGTTAGTAGTATAGTTTTGGTTCTTTTTGATATTGTGACACAGCAGTGGTATTGCATTCTTGTAGTCGGGGACATTTTTCTAAGACTAAAAGAGGACTACGTAGAAGAATAAATAAATGCATTTTAGAACTAAAAACTGGCAGACCGACAACTTTTCGCTTGCCCTCGCATCTCTAGCGATTCTTTTACGGCTTTAGCTAAACAAATCAAGAAGACAACAAAATTATTAACCAAAAACCTTGAAGTTACATAATTGTCACTTTTGTCCCTACATTTCTGTATCTCTCCGCATATCAGACTTTAATTATTCATTGTATCATCCCGTATTGTTAGCAAAGATAAAATATTTTAATCAACGTTTATTGATTAAACCTTTGAAAAAATCATGCAAACATCTCAAAATTTTAATTGATCGAAGGTCAAGTTAGAAAATCATTAATAAAAGCAAATAATAATGCATTAATTAATTTAATAATAATATAAAAAATTTTTATGATGTATAGAAAGTAGGGTGATCTACTTTATATTGAAAAAAAATTAAGTTGTTCCTATCAAGCATCCCCATGGCCTAGTTATGTTCTCTTAATTATAGTAACTTGTGTGCAAAATCTAAAGTTTGTCAGAAATAATAATGGCAGCTAATTTGAGATCTGCACCCGACTAATTGGCTTCTTGGAAAGTCAGTCTCCAGGTTCTCAATAGCTAGAGTTTCCTGTGGTCTAGACATCCTCCGAACGGTGCAGTTTTTAAAAGCAGTTTTAAGCGTTTGACAGCGTGAGAGGATACCAACTCAGCGAACTGATTCATGTGTGAGAATACTCTCCAAATTGTATGAACAGTACTTCGGTCTTAACGCACAAAGTGCGTGAGGATATCTTTTCAGGTAACCTGGAAGAGTTGTTTGATATCGCCGTTATAGATGCCATAATGAAAGTAAAAGTCGAAGAAAATGAGATATTTCTTGAAAAGCAGACGATGTTTTCTAATATAGCATATATGGGTATAATTTAACCCGTAAGTATTACTACCGGGGTCCCTGGGACACGAGCATTTATTTGTTTTAAAATATTCCGAAGAATTTGTGGAGGGGGTACTGAGCGGTCAGTCATGCTTCCTGTAATATCGTAAGAACCAGTGTGTGCAAAGACAGTAATGAGTGCAGACGTATCCGTCTTACTTTTACGATTTTTCAATCAATCAATCAATCAATCAAAATATGCTTTATTGTCTAAAAAGTAAACTTTCGTTGACAAAGCCTAGAAGAAACAGTAAATAAATGATACAAAATAAAGGTACAATTACACTATAAATACTATGATAACCAACAACGTCAACAATTAAAAATCGCAGCATTACACAAACAAAATAATATAAAAAAAAAAATGAGGATGAAAGAATTAAAAGCCCCCCCCCCCCCCCCAAAGAGTTCTCACTAAAAATGCAAGTGTCAGGTGCACCCCAAATCAGGAAAAGTAAAGACGGTTATATCAGTAATAAAAAATTGCAGTCACAGACAACAACTCAATAACAATAATACTTTTTATGATAATACCCACCCAATGCAGTGCCGGTTAAACAAATCACGACGTCATTCAGAACAGGCCCGGGCAGAAAAATTAAAAAACAATTAAAGGAAAGATAGTAAACAACACAAAAAACTTATCACATCATTAAATCAGAAGACATCATTCAAAAATTCATCAATTGAATAGTAAGCCTTTGTGGCCAGTAGTGCTTTGACCTGTGTTCTAAACTTTCTTTCGCCATTTATTCCCCGGACATGCACAGGAAGATGATTAAACAACTTCTTACCACTACAAACAATTGAACCCCTGACTTGACTAGATGTAGGAATAGGCAAGTTAGTACTATATTTCTGACGCGTATTGTATACTGACACTGAGTTAATTTCATCCCTGAATTTTCTAAATATCAGACAACAGGTCTCCAACAAAAACAAACATGGTAATGTCAATATTTTATGCGATAAAAAGTATGGTTTACTAGAATCTTTAATTTTTAATTTAAAAATAGATTTTATTGACCTTTTTTGTAAAACAAATAGAATATTAAACAGGTACTTCGCACAACTTCCCCAGAAACATATTCCATACCGCAGATGAGATTCTATTAGTGAAAAATATGCACTTTTTCTTATCTCCAAATCTAAATCCTTAGATATAACCCTAATTGCGTAACAATTGGAAGCCAGTTTTTTGCTCAGATACAGGACGTGTGCCTCAAACTTTAACTTGTCGTCTATATATACACCCAAAAACTTATTTTCCGATTCCCTGTTTAAACTCTGAGTCCCCATATTAATATCCCCAACAGAACATTTAAATGTAATTATATTTGTTTTGGAAATGTTTAGTGATAGAGAATTTGTATCTGTCCACTCCTTAACTTTAGCCAGGTCCCTGTTTATATCAGCTTCAAGCTCATTGGCACTTTTATTTATCCAAAGTATGGTTGAATCGTCCGCGAACAATGTGAATCTACCCTTAATCTTAATACGAGTTAGGTCATTAATATATAGCAAAAAAAGTAATGGTCCAAGAACAGACCCCTGCGGTACTCCAGATCGAATCTCCAGCAGTTGAGAAGACTTCTTATTAAAATTTACCCTTTGTGTACGACCAGTCAGATACGAATCAAACCATTTCAAGGCATTTCCCCTTATTCCATACCTCTCCAGTTTCTGCAGCAGTATTCCGTGGTTGACACAGTCAAATGCTTTTGACAGATCACAGAAAACCGCTGCAGCCACCTCGCCACCATTTATACCCAGATACAACCCCCTAAGAAAATTAAAAATAGCATCGTTAGTACTTTTAGATTCACGAAAGCCAAATTGCTCTGCGCAAAGTAAATTATGTGCATTAAGAAAACCCTGCAATCGTGTTTTGGCCAATTTTTCTATTATTTTGGCCAGAGTAGGCAACAAGGATATAGGCCTAAAATTTGAGGGAGTTTCAGGATCCCCTCCCTTGTACAAAGGTATAACAGTAGCGATTAAACCGGATAAAAAGGTTCCCGTCTCAAAGGAATGATTTACACAATCCGCTAAAACCTCCAAAGCATTATCAGGAAGGTTAAGAAATACTTTCAGCGAGATTTCGTCCCACCCCGAGGCATTCTTATTATTTATATCACCAAAAACATTTTTAATTGCGAGAGTTTGGGTCCTGTGGACTCAGTAGTAGTTATAGTGCCACTTTTTAGAACGTCGTATTTTGGTAAGGATTAGTTATGTAATTATAGTTTTTTCACAAATATAAAATATTGCTATTGGTTGTAAGGTCCGTCACTACTTACAGATACAAATGAGTGATAAGATGGAGAACAGACCACTAACAGATGCAGAGTTGCTAGAAATAGTAAACAATCACGAATTTTAGAAAGAATCTGATGACCGAGAAGGAGGTAGTAATGAAGTTCAAACGACGCCAAATGCAGATGGTAGAAGTGACGGATTGAGGCAAATTTTGAACAGCGCCGAACAAAGTGATTCTGAAGAGGAGGACGAGGAAATATTTAGTGACCATGACTCTCTAGGTAGTGTGAGTGATTGTGGATGATGAAAATCCTCTGAGTGCTTTTGTAAAAAAACAAAGCAACGTTCTGAAAGAAGCTGAATCGGAAGTCGAGGCTCAGACAATGGATGTGGGTGGAGATCAATTAGAATTGCAAAGTAAATACCACCATGGAAAAAATAATACTTACAAATGGGCTAAAACCCCTCCATTACTCACCAAAACCCCACGACACAATATTATTACGGTTAAACGAGGATTGGAAGGACCATCCAGAGTAAGCCCTCTCAAAACTCTACTTAAAGCGTAGAACCTACTTTTTGCAGATGATATGATGGAAATAATTGTCCGCCATACAAATGAAAAAATTGATGATATGAAACAACGTTATAAAAAATTTAGTGTGAGGAAAAATTGCCGACAAGCATTTCTACCTACTTTTATCAAGAACACAGATGCTTGTGAGATTCGTGCCTTAATCGGACTTTTATATCTTCAAGAGCTTTTCAAATCAAACCACTAGGATCTTAGAATATTATGGGCTACCTACGGCTCTGGAATAGATATTTTCAGATATACAGTGTCACTTGCATGATTTTCCTTTTAACTAGTTTGTTTGCGGTTTGATGATGCCTCCACTAGAAAAGACCGGATTCAAAATGGCAAACTTGCAGCTTTTGAAAATATCTTCAATAAATTTGTTGAGCACTTAGAAAATAACTACAGCCCCGAAGAATACTGCACAATTGACGAAATATTGGTGACATTTAGGGGTCGGTGCTCTTTTCGAATGTACATCCCCAACAAACCCGCCAAATATGGATTGAAGGTACAGATTTTAGCTGATTTTGAGACTCAGTACATGATTAATGCAAAGGTGTACACAGGAAAGGATATCGATTTGGTAAAAACTTCTAAACTAGATAAAAAGAAATTATCTCATTCATCACAAGTCGTGCTTCGCTTGATAGAATCTATAAAAAATACGAATCGCAGTATTACTGCGGACAATTGGTATTCATCACTTGAATTATTGGAAGAGCTTCAAAAATGTGGTTTTACCTACGTGGGCATATTAAAAAAAAATAAACCGCAGATTCCACCACAGTTTTTACCAAACCGAAAGCATCCTGTCGAATCTTTGCTATTTGGTTTTACAGCACAAAGTGTCATATGTCCCTCAACAAGGAAAAGCAGTTACTCTACTGTCAACTATGCATCATGATAGTAAAGTGGATGAGAATATCAAAAACAAGCCCGATATCATTATGTTTTACATTAGTACCAAAGCAGGCGTTGATGCACTGGACGAAAAATGTGCAACCTATTCAACCTCCAGAAGGACCCGTGGATGCCCTATGGTACTTTTTCATGCTTGCCTCAACATTGGTAGTGTTAATAGCCGTGTCTTGTGCGTCTTAGCAAATGATAATAAAAATATATCAAGATACTCATTTATAAAAATACTGGCTCGACAATTATGTGAACCATACTTGAGAATCCGCATGAACATGATTCACGTACCTCGAAAAATTCGAAATATGTGCGCAGATTTACTTGGAGAGGTATTAGAAGAATTTTTAATACCTTCTCAACAGCTTGCCAAGTCGAAACGTCGCCGGTGTGAAATTTGTCCTAGTGCAAGAGACAGAAAATCCAAATTGCTGTTCAAAGTGCAAAATTCCTATTTGTTTGAAATGTGCTTCATTGGCATGTCCAAACTGCATTTTACTGTGGATTATATGTAAGAAACTATTAGAAACAAGTCCAGGTTAAACTTTGTGTAACTAATAAACCAAGGTTTTTTCTTTGCATACAGTTTTTGGATTTTTTTTTCATGGGTCCCCGAGACTCGATAGTAGTACTTGTGTTACTATATTCTGGTAGTAGTGCTTACGAGTTAAGGAAATCAAGAAAAATATGAAAAAGATGCCAAGGCGAAGGCACAATATGAAAAAAGAGATACAAGATATGTTTCTGAGCAAACAATATCAATTTCTTTATCATCTTCGGACAGCTTCGGAGCTGACGAAGAATATCAACTTGTCAACTATCAAAACGATCTAAAAACATATTCAGATCACTCGAAGTCGTCGGAGCTTTTGATTGGGTTGGACACAATATTTCAGAAATAACACTCTTCTAAAGCTCTACTAGACGATCTAGGAGAGAACTTAGACAGGAAGCTGCAGCAGCAGAAGGAAAAGAGTAATCTCTTGAGGAACCTATTCGTTTGCACTGGGACGGTAAGCTTTGAAATGGCAAAAAAAGCTTTTAGTAATTCCAAAAATAGACAGAGGAACGGAAAAACCTCAGGCGCAAACATGTATTGAAGCAATAGTACTGGAACGTTGAAACTTATTTGATACAAGAGCAAATAATACTGGGCTTCACACGCATGCTGCCATCAATAAATAATGCTCTCAGCTCTTGCTCCTACGTGTATTTGGCTCTACTGATCGTCCGGAGACTGCGCAGTTTAATCAATTTAAGAAAGAGTGGCCAACTCTTAATCACACCAATTATACCGCAGCTCTACTAAGCAAGTTACGAGAAGAAATCTTGGAGTATCCACCACGTGCCCTTTAAAGACAACATTCCAGAGATGATTATCAAGAACTCTTGCATCTTTCTCTTTTATTTCTTGGTGGAGGAAGTGGCAGTGAAATAACTCGAGCTCCTGAGCCAACACATCATGCGAGATGGATAACGAAGGCAATTTACGCCCTAACTAATCCTGGCTTTGTTTGCCACTCTTGTATATGTGAGATTTTGAAATGAAGTTCCTCTCGCAATTAGAGCTCCATATAATAATGTTCAGCTCCTGCATCAACTAAAAAGCCCAATAGTTAGTGAAATAGCTTACACCGCTTTTGCGCCGTAACTTTGGTTTCTGAGCAGTCCCTAAGGAAAAAACACATTATTAGATAAGTCGATTCAAGAATGGAAAGATGATTCGCTTACAATTTTCAAACAATTCCAATCGTTCTAATTTCAAAAGAAGTTTGGTATCATCATGAATCAGCCAATCTTATCCACTAGGTCCACCCTAGTTACAAGTTATTTTTTTCTTGTAAATGAGTCTAACGAGTTGGAGGCTATCCTCATCTACACTTATCAATGCCAGGTATCCATTCTTATAGTCTTCTCCTCCACATGTGTTATAAATCTCATAACTCGGATATTTAAGGTACACATTTAAATTGACAGTAAACAGCGCAGAATATGCAAATAAGTGGAAACGGATAGGGAATGTTCATGTGCCCAACAGTGGACGTAAAGAGCTGCGTCATAAATGATAATCATGATGATGATTCTTTCAATAACATCGTTCACTCCAGTTCTTCGTTTGTTAAAAGAGAGCAATAAATGCGTGAGCAGAATTCCAGCCATGTTCACGAGTGCATTAGTGCAGGAGAAGGGAAACAAATTTAAATTTGATGTTGGCTTTTATATATTGGTGATTTTATAAAATGCATTCAGGTTAAACGCATTCATTGCACATCTTGGTTTAATTGAATTGATTAACGCATTGAATCGAGATAATTAAAGCCATTAAAAAGAATCATAAATGTTCAGAGGAGACGTTGGTCAAGCCTCTTTCTCTATTGTAAATAAGCAACATTAACACACTAGTTGTCCACCATGTAGTTCCGGGTACCTACTTAAGATAACTGCGACTACTAACCTATTTAAATACCAATTTTTAATAATATTGCTAATTATTGTGGTTGAACTAGGTATACCAAAATGACAACATTATTTTTGGTTTTTGCTTTTGCGATAACTCATTCTGTGGTAGGTTTGTTTTTAACTTTAATTACTAATTTTATAGAAGAAGGCGTGTAGAACAAAGTTAATATCTAAGTTATAGTAATGGTAAACATGTCAACATGTCATTAAAATAAAATTAGATGAAGTGAATTGACAGACAGATTATGGGTTATTTTGGTCCTTAATTTTCAGGTTTTGGCCAAAGGTACAACTAAGTTACAGGTGTGATTGTATGGAGAGGTATTTACATCTAAGTAATAAAATTAAGAAAATGATATTGTGTATATTATTATGCGTTTTTTCGTTCTTAATTATTGACAGTGTTTATTGTATATTTATCCTAAGTTATTAGACTATTAAGTATTAGATTGGCACCTGAAGGTATTTCAATTTGATTATTAACAACATTACATTACATTACTTCTTCGATAATGATCCGCAAGGGGTCAGGCAACTGAATTATAATTGTGAAATATAACAAGTAAGACTTTAATTTCCTCTACCAAGGATCATAAATGTTCAGAAGAGACGTTGGTCAAGTCTCTCTTTCTATTGTAAATAAGCAACATTAACGCACTAGTTGTCCACCATGTAGATCCGCGTACCTACTTAAGATAACTGCGATAACTAAGCTATTTAAATAATAATTTTTAATAATATTGCTAATTATTGTGGTTGAACTAGGTGTAGGTACCAAAATGACAACATTATTTTTAGTTTTGGCTTTTGCGATAATTCATTCTGTGGTAAGTTTGTTTATAACTTAAACTACCAATTTTATAGAAGGAGGCAGTAATAAATGATATGATATGGTATGATACTAACCTGGCCAATATGCAATAATTACAAATTTAAATTTCACAACAATAAAAAGTACAAGGTGTTCAGTTTTGGATGATTTTATATTATCTCCCTTATAAGTGAAGATAGAGTGATAAGGTTTTCGCGACAGTGTGCTACTTTTTTGATAAGCAGCAGTTAATATCGAAATCATATTTTTGGCACCATCTTTAGTTTCTGATATACAGGATGAAATCTGCTTTCTTACACAATGTATTTTTATCTTCTAGCTAGCTTCGTTCATAAAAATAAGATATAAGGGTGTAAAAATTTCTATTGGATAGTATTTTATTCCAGCAACGTCAAACATTTCGAGTTTAAGTCGAAATTTTGGGTTTAAGGTCGAAATTTCTAGATTAAAGTCGAAATTTCATACTGCCTAATTCTTTTTCACTTGGCAATTGTATTTTTTCAGCAAGCATAATTTTTTATAAAAAATGACTTTTCCTCGAAAAATTAAATTTTTGGTCCGTTTGCCCTCTTGTCTGCCACATCGCCGGACATACTATAGAGTTTTGTGAAGCCAATGCAGATTTCTTAGATGTTCACTTTCTTTTATTATGTCAGTATTTACCCAATTCAATCCATAGGGGGTTGTTTGATTTTCAATACAGGACAAGAAGTAAGGTACGAACAGTATTTAAAATTTTGCAAAAAATAGTTCCAGCCCCATTGGCATCG
The DNA here is from genome assembly GCA_963920685.1 of Polydrusus tereticollis. NCBI lineage: Eukaryota > Metazoa > Arthropoda > Insecta > Coleoptera > Curculionidae > Polydrusus > Polydrusus tereticollis. The sequence goes on along the minus strand of OY987332.1, from coordinate 28,023,028 downwards.
ATTCTTTTGAGCAATTTCCTTAAATCCAATACCGAAAACTGAAGGTTATAATAAAATTAAATATGTTATTTCTTGAGAATGTGCGTTCGCAGAGAAACATATTAAGCATATTACTAGGAATATTGTCAGAAGAAAAGATGTACCCTATGGTTGCGCAAAGCTTTATTTTCTGTGCGTTAATGTTCTTACAGTTTGTGATAATGTAGTCAATAACCATAAGTATCTGAAGCTCAACTTTTCGTGTTGGTTTAAGTGATAGTGCATAAGATATATTAAAGCTGCAAAGAAGATCCACAAGAATTTTCCTCTCAGCACAGTCTCCTAGACCTAGAAAGCTTATTTATCAGTACATATTTTCTAATTTGTATTAATCACCACTTCTAATTGCCTTATCGTTTATTTTTAGTTGCCAGCACCGGTAGCAGATGATCTTATCGTATCGTTGCCTGATGGTCAAGTTCAAGGTACAACATACACTACGCCAAATAATAAAACATTCTATGGTTTTCAAGGAATACCTTTTGCCACACCACCCGTTGACAATTTAAGATTTGCGGTAAGTATATAAGTAATACAGCGTGTAAAAGAAGTATCGAACGCTTTAAATATCTTTAATACTGTTTGTCCGATTAAGCTAAAATTCAGTATCCGTATATAAGAGGTTATCGCGGAGCTGCTAGAGACATTTGCAATATTGCCAAATTTACAGTTTTTTAGCAATTTAAAATTTTTTTTTAATAGAACACCCTGTATATTATTGAAAAAAATGAGTCCGCAACAAATTCTAAATAACTTTCATATAAGTTACTTAATGTCTAAATCTAGCCATTTTTTTGATATTGGGGTTTTAATATCATAAGAACTTCTTATCCAAGAAAACTGATAGAGATATAAGTAGGTCTTGGAAATTTATGACACAATTAAATACTGACAGCGATATTGACAAACTTTTCAGAAGATATTTGTGCTTCATAATTTATCAGCTTTAATAATTCTTAAAATGGATTTACTAACGGAAACACTGCGAATAGAAATATTAATGATATTGGGTTACGGGGATCGAAGGCGAACACAGCAGGAGGTTGCTTAGATTTTTAATGATAACTATCCCAACCGAAATCCAATAGCACGGTCCACAGTAAGCAAAATTTTAAAGAAAAATAACGAAACTGGCCATGTAAAAGACATTTCAAAATCTGGGCGTCCAAAAACTGCGACAAGCGGCGATAAAGCTTTAGATATTTTGCTTAGCATAGAGGAAAATCCACACCACTTTACTCGATTTATTGGCCTCGATTACAACACATCGCATATGTCGGTAGATCGCGTATTAAAGTGTGAGAAGTTCCACCCATACAAAATTCACCTGGTTCAAGAACTCTCTGAGGACGACTTTGACAGGCGTTTAGAATTCACTGAGCAAATGATGGATTTATGTAATGCTAATCCAAATTTTAGTAATAAAATAATGTTTTCCGATGAGTCGACGTTCTGTCTTAATGGAAATGTTAACCGGCATAATATTTGTTAATGGTCCAAAGAAAATCCCCATTGATTGATCGAGAAGAGCACACCCAATTTCCGCAAAAAATTAATGTTTGGGTAGGCATAATAGGACAAAGGATAATTGGTCCATTGTTTATGGATTATAATTGAAATGGCGATAGATATTTGCAGCTCTTAAGAAATGAAATTGTTCCTGCTCTTGCGATCCTATTTCCAAATCCTCGTAAGTTAGTTTCATTAAAGTAAATTAAAACTGATTATCAATAAACAAAATTTTAGACAACGTTGCGGGATTAAATAACGAAGTATGGCTGCAACAAGACGGTGCACCACCACATTACGCCAAACAAGTACGGGAGTATCTAAACGATGTATTTTTTTTAAAGATGAATAGGGCGACGGGGTACAATTAAGTGGCCAGCTCGGTCACCAGATCTGACTCCACTCGATTATTTCTTGTGGGGATATTTAAAAAAATATGGTCTACAAGACAAAGCCACATGACATAGAATACCTAAAACAAAGAATTGAAGTTGAGTGTCGACGAATCGAAGAAATAGATATTCTTTCTAATGTTTTAAATACTTTTTCGCAATATTTAGCATATTATCAAGAAGTAAGTGGAAGGCACTTTAAACATCTAATTTAATTTCTTTATTCTGTAATAAGTAAGTTTAAACAATAATTACCTTACAATAATGTTTGAGTAAATTCTCAATTTTTGAGCTCGATTATTAAAAAAATGGGTAGATTTAGACATTAAGTAACTTATATTATTATATAAGTTATTTAGAATTTGTTGCGAAATCATTTTTTTTAATAATATATAGGGTGTTCCATTAAAAAAAAAATATTTTAAATTGCTAAAAAACTGTAAATTTTGCAACATTGCAAATATCACTAGCAGCTCCGCGATAAGCTCTTATATGCTGATACCGAATTTTAGCTAAATCGGACAAACGGTATTAAATATATTTAAAGCGTTCCATACTTCTGTTACACGCTGTATGTAACATCTTATATTTGCTCTTACCTTGCTTATATCAGTAACAATAACCACTGTAAAATAATGCTGCAGAAGAATTGAACCTGTTCCTAAGTTAAATGCAAGCAATTCAAAGTTTAATATATTGGCAGATTTGCAATAATATGTTTATATTCTTTTCCACGAGATGCATTTTTGAAACTCGTTTCAATTATTTGAAATTCCACAACATGCCACTTGTCTATACTTATTTAATTACGACAAAGATATTTTTAGGCTCCCAAGCCACCACAACCTTGGACAGGAGTTATGGATGGAACCAAAGATAGCAAAGGATGCGTAACCTCGTTCAATTTTTTAATGAAAAGTATAGAAAGTGAGGACTGTTTGTATGTGACAGTGTATACACCAACGCTCCAGGTATAAACTTTTTTGTGAATTGTAGTACTATTAGTACAATTAAACTGGATAAAATGAATCCCAGAATATGACCGTTCGATACTCCGGTTCAAAATTTTAAAAATGTACAGGGTGTCCGGAAAATGTGAGAAATCTCTCGAATTCAGATAGAACATGAAAAAATAAGATGACAAGTTCCTATAAAGCTTTTTCTGGCAGGCCCTCCCTGCGGAGGTATGTGCCCCTGAAGGACGCCGCTAAAAATCGGTTTTTCTTGAATAACTTTCAAAGTACTTAATATAATTTGATAAGAAACTAATGTGATAGACACTAGTAAGGAGGGACCTCTTAAAATAGTGTCCTTGAAACATATTTAGCTTTCTTAGATTACCAGGGGCGGACTAAGCTTCACAACTCAATTATTCTTAAATTTTTAACACCCTGCCTGATAAAGACTTAAAAAAAATTATTCTATACAGGGTTTTCATTTCAAAAGTAGCCACCCCGGTTTTAGGTAGAAATAACTATTTTGATACGATATGTCAAAACATGTCAACTTTTGTTTTAAGGGGGTAAATTTTTCATCATATTTTTATTTATACAGGGTGCGTCAAAAGAGCTGGACGTATGTCATTTTGTATCATTAGATGGCGTGTGAGACGTTTATGTGAACCCATCAACGAGATAATTAACAACATTGTTTTTTTATAAGGACGTGGTCTAAACAGCTCAAATATTTTTTACCATTGGCGCCCCCACGGGAAAGAAGTAGAGACTTTGCTATTTTAAACGGAACACCCTGTATAATATCCTGTAATTCTATCTATAATATTTTCCTTCGGCTAATTTTCAGACCGACAAGAAATTGCCGGTAATGGTTTGGATTTATGGTGGCAAATTTATTCTTGGCAGTGCTAGAAAAACTATGTATGGTCCAGAATTTTTAATGGACGAAGATGTAATTATGGTTACAGCAAACTACAGATTGGGACCATTAGGATTTTTATCAACAGGAGATTCCGAGATAGTGGGTAATGCCGGCCTAAAAGATCAGGCGCTGGCAATTAAATGGGCACATGAAAATATTCAATACTTTGGAGGTGATCCAGAAAAAATTACAATCTTCGGTGAGAGTGCAGGTGGAGCCTCTGTAGGTCTTCAACTAGTTAGTAAATCGGCTGCAGGTTGGTTTTCTTTTATTTTAGTATTTTGTTACACGCGATTTTGTATTTCGTAATATTGTACAGCGTGTTAATTAAGTACTTGTACAAACTTTAGAAGGTGAATCTTTGCCTAATTTAAGATAAAAAATTATACGTTATTTATTAATTGTCACGAATTTCATCAAATTGCTCTGTTACGCAACAAAAATATAATCAAAAAACCAAATAAAGATTTTGTTTTGGATGCCCTATATGTCAAGAACCAAGCCGTTGTGGACCCATGTCCATATGAACTTCTTTTCTTAAATTTAGTCGAATATTCACCCTTTAAGGTATGTGTAAGTACTTAATAAATGCCCTAAATTTAGGATAGAATAAATATGTGCCGCGTGCAAAGATAATAGTTTTAGATAATAATATCCCTTAAATTTATTGTAATTTGCATCAGTAGTAGCGGTGTCAATCCAGTGATTCCAAAGCTTAAAAATCCTGGGATTGATCAACAACTCCTAGGCATGTATTTATACCCTTAGCAAGCCTATAATTTACGGGATCATGTTTGGATTTTTATGTTAGGTAGTCAGGTAAAACCTTTAACATCTATTGGGTCTTTAAAAACTCATTGGGTCTTGTCACTTAGGTAGAAAATTGATATCGGCTTCTTGCCTTGATTAATGGGTGCGTTGTGCTGTGGTCGATTCAAAGTTTTTAGCGGTGCAAAATAATTTGGCGCCTTTCTCTCAACTATCATATGGATGTTGGTGATTTTAGTGCTTCTCTACAATACAGCTGCTTACTCTGTTATTGATTATCCTTGTAAATAATATTATCTTTATGATGATAGGCTTATTAGTTGTAGTTTTGTAGAAGAAAGCTGATATAGAATTTCACCTTTTTCCGCAGTTTTATTATTATTATTACTATTGTTAGGCTAAGAGTGTATAAAATCTCTTCCACAGTACTCAAGTTCTCATCAAAATTATTCACCCCACAGCAATAAAAATATGATTCCTTTCTATTTGTAGATTAGCTACTGCCGCGAAATTACTGTGCTCTTCTCGCATGCATTAACTGTCACATCAAAGTTAGAAGTAACTAACTTTTCTTGTAATATGCATGAAAATAATACTTACTCGTAAAATTATGAGTGCAAGTGTCCCACTGGCGGCGGTCAATTAACGCACCTACAATTTATTTCATTTAAGGTTTATTTAGAGGAGCAATTGCCGAAAGTGGATCAGCCCTCACCAATTGGACAATTGACCTTAATCCGAAAGCATTCGCTGATTTACTAACTACCAAACTTGGTGGTGAAACGTACTTAAACGACACTAAGGAAATGAAAAAGTTTTTACTAGAAAGATCGGCTGGTGACATAGCAAATGCGGCAGATTTGTTGGGATACAAGAATAATCGCGTAAGTTATTAACTATTAAACAACTAATTAACTCATATTGAAACATCTTAACAATAGGTGTCTTTTAAATTTTGGTTACCACACTGACTTGATAAAATTCTCCAATCACTTCTTATCGAACAAGGGTTGCTAGCTTGTCATCACAAATTTACTGTTTCGCCACAGTATGGGCTGGTTGGTTTATTTTTTGCTAGATTCAATAAAACACTTCTTTTACCTTAAAATGTTCTTTATAGTCCACAATTCTGTTTACTGACGTATTGTATTTATATTGGTTTAACTTCCTATATTTCACTTGACGAATAAACTTTTTACGTTATACATTCTGCACTGAATATTTAATTATCTCTTACGGAAGATAGAAAAACCCATCTTGTCTTGCGATACAATACTAAAACGTCGCCTGCCGACGGGAAAAGAATACTTCAAAAAGCCCTATACCGGTGTGGTAAACTATTAAGCGCCTATATCCTAGCACTAAGTTGAAAAAGTGAAAATATGAAGTATTGCAAAGTGGACAGAAAATGGTAGATATATTAAGTTTCCCCCACTCCATCGTATTGCATCTAGCTCATTGTTTTGCTGGTGTCACACTTCCCGCTTGGACTGAACTTTAATTATTAGTGCTATTTACGCTGTCGAAGGGAGATACATTGCGTTATTGTGCTGATCACATAGGTGTCATACAAATTACGTGCAACTACTTTCTTTCACTTAGGTAACAACGCACGAAAGAATTCATATTTATTTTACAATGAGCAAAATGTGTTACGATGCAGTGGGGGAAACTTAATCTACCCATTTTTGTTCACTTAGCAATTCTCCTTATTTTTACTCCTCTAACTTACTACTACAGGTAGAACATTAACGCGTGCTTGCGTTATACACACGCACAAATATTTGCCACTGTTTGTCGCAGAGGAGTATCACTTATTTTAAAGCGGAAAAAGAACAACACACTTTTGTATTAGAAAACGACGGTCCCGTGTGACCGGTCGAATCGAGCTGTGCTCGTCGAAGTACAATGATTGAGTCCTTTGATGTTACGAAGAGAGCCACCTACCTCCGCTACCCGTTGTCCCGGGTAAACCAACTAGCGCTCAGTGACACCCGACGTCCTATGGCAACAGTAGCCATAGGTTTTCCTTGCTACTAAGAAGTAAGCACAAATATTGAGATAAAATAGTAATTTGGCGGTAAGTCGGCGTTAGATCAAAGGAACTAATTTCCATATTATACTATCCGACAAGGGATTCTGACTTATAAATAGATTTACTGTAGAATGTTGTAGCCTTATATTTGGCTAAAGAAATGAATATTTTCTAGAACTGAATTTTATATTTTGAGTTTATTTAGTAAAATCCACAGATTTCAACCGTGCATTGAAACCGCTTGTTTGTGTTGTTAGTTGTTAAGCGGAATATACAACGTGTCCAAGATAAGGAGGGCCAGTACAGGGATCTCGGAAACCGTAAGAGATACGAAGTTTACGGTAAATGGAGATAAAGTTGCGCATTTACGTGTCTAAGAATATGCCGTTTAGAAAGTTTTAAAATTCCTAGAAGTTTCGGAGATATACAAAAAAAACGAAATTTTGAAAAATCGTTTTATTTCTTTTCTGGGTTTTTTTGAAAACGAATTCTAAAGTAAATTGCACTTTTACATTGCCACATTTTCCGCTCTATCTGTTAGATAAAGATTAATTGTTTTGTAATCCGACGAGTCGTCTTTGAGGGGCCACTATCAACTTTCTTTTTTTATATACGGTCCTGTTTTACTGAGATAGGAATTTGAGAGCTATTTTTCTTTCAAATGCAACGATGTATGACACATTGTGGTTCAATGTCGTTTCGAGGGTTTTTTGAACAACATCAGGAGATTTTGGGAGACGTTCCTGTATTTCTCCTAATTTTATAAACAATATCTCATAAGTATGCTCTAAATTTCTATTTATGTTGGACTAGTTCATTTATTTGATGCTTAACCTCGTCTTTGAGAAATCATAAAATATTTTATAGACACGAACTTTCTAACAGCTTTATCCGAGAATCCTCCTTTTAAATGACCTCTGGTTAACATGAAGAATCGTATGAAGTACATCTTTTATGAAGCTATTAGCGTACTTGTCCCGTTAAAAAACCCCCGTAAGTGGCTCGTTTCGTAACATGGAAACGTACTCTAAAATGATGCCGAGTGAAACTTGTAGGCATTTTAATATAAAATTTTGTTTTTATCACTGTCTTAGTCAACGACGCTTTTAGAATATAATTCAATGATAAACCAAAGTCATAAAGTCATGCACGGCTCAACCACTGATATAACAACATGTCAGTGGGCTTAACGTAATACGATAATCTAACCTAAAAATCTGAATTCACACGCATCGCAGCCGAAGAGTAAACATAAAAATTTCTATTCCGTGAATTCGGATATGTTTATTTTTGTTTTACAGTATTCATATTAGCAGCACTTATTTAATGCATGGAAGCGTCTAAATGTACAACCGTTGAATCGTCAACCGTCGAATAATTTTAACTAAAAACACATTTTTAACATATTCTTTGAATCATTGCGACCTCTTGTTTACTTATCTGATAAACTGATATTTCTCGGATAACATCAATTTATATAAAAATGAAAGTACCGGGCCTTTGTCATGTATAGGTGTGATTCTCAAAATATGGGAACCATTTGGAAAATGGAAAACTGAAAACAAATATGTTTCCAAAATGATATTTTTAAAGATATGTTACTCAAAGTACTGAACTTAATATACACTGATGTGCAGCAAAGATCATTTTTCAGTATTTTTCGAAAAAAATATACATTGTGGCTTCGGTGTTGATTATTTTTCTACGGAGTTGTCTTATGTTTCAGTTTTTCGTTTCGTATTATTTGCATACTAATCAAAAAAATAGAATTCCAAAAAATAAATATAACCTTTTGTTTTACTGATTTAAATATTTCAAAATCTATCTAGCTCATTGATTACCACCAAGCCTAGGAGTTGATGGAATTGTGCTTCGGAGTTGATCCACATATCCACAACGTATTGTGTTAGTTGCAGTACTAATTAAATTAACAACAAATAGTGAATATCCTGCAAAACTTTTATTTATATTGAACATAATAATATGCTAAAGCTCAACCAGTTTAATAATATGTAACAAACGCGTAAGCAAAAATATATTCTTAAAACTAACATAATAGGTAAAAACGAAGGAGGTAGTATATAAAAATTATTGTTTTTTCTTAGTTTTAAAATAACAGCGATTACGAAATATTGTATTTTAAAAAGATTGACCTTCCGAAGAAATGATGGCCTCGTTTATCAATCTTTTCTATTTTCATTTTTTTTTTCAATATCCCCTTTATCTACAATGCCAATGTCGTCTACATCAGGGAAGACAAAATACGCATTGTTTGACTTTCTTAAATATTTTACTTCATATCCATCTTTTTCATCATCTAATATTTTTAATACAAGACCAGCATAAAACTTCTTCATTTTCTTTACAAGTAGCTCCATATTCTCGCACGCTGTACACAAACAAGTATCTCTTTTATTCACTTCTGGTGAAAAAATTATTTTATAAAATCTTTATGCAATAACTTCAGAGATGTGTTCATTAGTCTTTTTTGCTTCTTTTGACCTTTTCTTGTAATGGTATCGAGTTTTCCTGGGCATAGTCTGCTGCTGCTATCTCGTTCCAAGAAATATTTTATTTTTGAAGCTAGCCTTGAAGCAGATTCCATGTTTATTTTTAAAGATTTCTTTTTTTCTTTTGATATTTTTTACGAAGCTTTCGTTTTAATAAAATTTTTGCAATTTCACTTCTTTACAGTTGTTGATAATTTATCCGCTTAAAAACTTTCGCGCTATTTGCTTATCTCTTTTGCTCCTTAGCGAATTGTTGTTACATAGTTGTGCGCTAAGTGCTTCATGCAATAGCAGCTTATTTCTTACTATTATTGAAACTTTTTGCTATTTTAGAATTTCTTCTACTGATGTTATAGGAGAAGTTTTCTTTTTTAGCGTAGATTTTAATCTATAATATTTTGTCTTATACTTAGAGTACCTTTTTTTAATGAATAAACCTCTCTTTTTAATTTTTCAATGACCCTGTAGGTCTTTGCTCTACCTCTCCTAACTCTTCTTCTACCAACATTATATCTGCCCAGTCTCCGTTCTTCTATTGGGACTGGGGTGGATGGAGGAGTAATGTCTAAAAGAAATCTTTCTTCAGCTATCTTTAGTTCTCTTTTCTTTTGTCTATATTGGCGTGAACTGTTTGCCCAATTTAGTCTTTTAATTCTTTGGGCTCTTGTATTTAAATCTTGAATTTTTTTTATTTTGTCTGACTCTACTCGCCTTTTCCATCTTTCTCGTTCCTTGGATTTCTCTTTTTCATATAATTCCGGTTTGTTTTCAACTTCATCCTTCTTAAGCGTTGTAATTCTGTTTTTCGTTTTCGTTTTCGTTTCTTTTCTTGTTTGGACTTAGAGGACATTGTCTGTGAAAATATATGTTTATTATTTTCCATTGCCTTATTAACTTATTTATACTTTAGAGTAAGTTATTTGTAAAGTCACATCAACTCCGAGGCACAACATCAACACCGAGGCTCCTATATACCTCGGAGGTGATTGCCTCGGAGTTGATGTTTATACGTTTTTATCTACAAAAATCAATATATAACTATAGAATTAAATTTTTTGGATAAATAGAACAACAAATACACCAAAACACACTTTTTACACCAGTTATTTAAAGAAATAAAATAATAATAATATTTTTATGATTGGAACGGTGTTGACGCTATAAAAACATACGCTTACCTTACAGCCACTTTAAGGTTACACAAAGATCACAAAAGAACTCGAACGTCCACCCACTTTCGCTGCTCGGTCTCAACTGAAATTTAGCTAGAATCCCCACTACTTAGGTATTCTAAAACTACAATTCGGCCATAATTTTTCGAGAAATGCATGCAACCTCGGTGTTGATGCGAAAACTTGGATACAAAATTGAACCTCAAATATCGAAACATTGATTCAAGATAACTTTAATAAAGTGATCAGAGAATAAACCTCCTATATTTTGTTATTTATATTAAGTTGTTACAGATTTTTTAATTCCAATTTTATATTGGCTAATATCGAGATTACCTTGAAAAACATTGAAGTTACAGCCTCGGAGTTGACTTTGGGAACCTTGTACTGCCAACAACTTAGTTATTATTATTTAAATAATTTTAGTAATAAGTAGTCTTAATAATATACTACATTAATTAAATTATCTTGACAGGAATTAGTCGAAGCAAGCTGAATATTCCGAAAAAAATTGCTGTGACATCAAGTGGTTCCCAAATTTTGAGAATTCCACATAGTTACTTGCTTACTCTTCTTGAAAATTTCTTTGTGTTTATCAATTACTTTAAGCTCTTGAATAAGATTTTAGTTTTTGTGCGGCACTTGATATACAAATTAATTTTTTTTTTGTTTTAGGTATCAGGAATTATGGATTTACTGCCCATTGTAAGTATCTACCTGTTCCCATGATCATTAAAAAAATGTTACTATAGCTAAACCGATTTATAGATTTTAACGATGTAACCATGTTGTTCCAACTCGACCCATTACCGTCCCCGAACGATAATTTCCATCCTGTCAATTAAATTTTCAACGTCGCAATCGATTATTGCAATAATAAATTAGTTTAGCGACCGTTCAGGGGACGGTCTTAGTACATTATGTTCACGTGCACTTTGCATGCATTTATTTACATTGTTGGAATATGGTTGGAATCTATAAAGTCACTCGTTGTTTAGATACCCTTTTCTCTCATCTGCTATGACAGCGATCTTGAAACTGACGTACAGTGGGAGCAAATCCCAAAATCTGGCTCGAAATAAATGAAAACTCGAAAACTATATTAGCCGGTAATAAAGATTGATTGATAATTATATTACCGCTTAAAAGGGATGTTTGTCTCATCTGTGTACCTATAAAAAATGCTGAAGCAACAATTAATTATCATAGGTAGGTAGTAATCAAAATTAAGTTGTTATTTAAGCTACAAACTGCGTAGAATATGATTTTTTTTAGATTTTACGGTGCAGTCTAAAAATTGAGGTATTTTGATTACTTAAATCAATGTCGACCATTTGTTTTATTCTTTCAATTTAAATACCCTGTAAATTTTTACTGATTTGAGAAGCTGCTATTATGTTTTGAAGGGTTGACAATGGTGTGCAATATATAACATAGCACTTAATAAATGACCACAGACGTTCAGTCGCATTAGAAGCTTATGGTAAAACGCTTAAAGCGGATTTAAATGTACATGTTTACTGTGAAATTAGGTTGAGATTTCTTTGCCTATATTTTTTTTATGCCAACTAGTAGTGCAAAGACATAACGTAATACAATATTTTCTTATCTTATAATAAATCTAAAATATCTATACAATTTGTGCTTAGTTTATATACACTCCCCGACAATAAATTCCGGACAAGGATAATTTCAGTCAGGTTTATAGTCCTGTAATTGTTCTAATTGTTTTCCGATTCTGGTGAAATTTTAGCGAAGTGTAGACTTTTTTACCCTCAATTTCCAATTGCCCTGAGGAATAATTGGGCCGCAAAATTTTGCTTCATGTTTTCGTTTAGAGTGTGATCTTTTATTAACACAATGTTTTTTGGTTAATGTCATTATCTGCTTCTTAAGGAAAGATACAAATTTTTAAAGATAGTGCTGCCGTTTTTCTATTTTATTAACAATTCAGAACATTTCATTATCTTCTCTATTAAACCTAAATAATTATCGAAAAATTAATAGCGCGCATTGCCACCTCTTGCTCTTATCTTATATCTTTCAATGCAGTTTTGAATTGCTTCTTGGGGAATATTTTTCCATTCTTCAAGAAGGGCTCTTCGTAGATCTGGCAATGTTTCCGGGAATCGATTCCGAACACGTCTACCTAACATATCCCAAATGTGTTCAATAGCATTTAAATCTGGATAACGCGGGGGCCACTCCAATCGCTGAATATTCGCCTCGTCCAAATACTCTATTACAACCCTTGCAACGTGGGGCCTGCATGGCGTTGTCTTGAAATAAAATAAAGTTTTGTCCAACAAAGTGGGCGAAGGGTACCACGTGATCGGCTAAACATTGATGAATATAACGGTCAGCAGTTAAAGAACCATTTTCAATCAATACTAGGTCTGTACTGGCATATCGTGATACCCCAGCCCACACAGCCCACACCATGACACTACCACCTCCAAAAGGCGTCTTAGGAGATATGCAACATTGTGCAAATCGTTCACCCGGTCTTCTCTAGACACGTTCACGTTCGTCAGGTGAGCGCACACAAAAACCGCGATTCCTCCGTGAATAATACATGCGCCCACATTTCTGCTCCCCAGTTGCTGTGTTCATGTGCAAAATGTAATCTTGCTGTACGGTCCGCTGGAAGTAAAACGGGATATGCAACTGGTCTTCTGGACATTAGACCCTCTTCTTGTAGCCTATGCTGGATGGTTCGTGCAAAGGCTATGGTACCACGTCATCTTGAAGTCTACGGCTAATGACGGTAGATGATACGCTACGATCTCGTAATGCAATTAGGGTTATGAAATTGTTATCACGTTGATTGGTAACAAGTGGTCTCCCTAATCCCTCACGCCGTATGTACTCACCAGTCTCGCGAAACTGACTGATCGCATCTTGTACAGTACTTCTTGGTTTGCCTAAGAATTCCGCAATGTACTGTATATTGCGGCCATCGTCATTTAATGCAACAGCTCCTGCAACATCTTCTGGTCTCATTGTTTTAAACGAAAAACTTTATAGAGTGTATTCTGCAATGGCAGTATAGTAACACTTTGGTAAACAATACCTATGCAACCAAAGGCTCACTAGATAAGGCAATAAAATATTCTGAATTGTTAATAAAATAGAAAAACTGCAACACTATCTTTAAGAATTTGTATATTTTCTTAAGAAGCAGATAATGACGTAAACCAAAAAACTTTGTCAAATTGGTTAAGGCTTTCGCGGCCAGTTGATGAACTGGTGTAGTCCTGATTCGGGTCTAAAGGCCGTCGTCGGTTGGAATTGCTTCCTAACGTTTCGCTAGCACGAGTGGCGAGCTTCTTCAGAGGTCCTTCCATCTCCGGTGATGGAAGTAGACTGTCTAAGGAAGGACCTCTGAAGAAGCTCGCCACTCGTGCTAGCGAAACGTTAGGAAGCAATTCCAACCGACGACGGCCTTTAGACCCGAATCAGGACTACACCAGTTCAAAAAACATGGTGTTAATAAAATATCACATTTCAAACGAAAACATAATGAAGCCAAATTTTCGGGCCCAATTATTCCACAGGGCAATTGGAAATTGAGGGTCAAAAAGTATTTTGTTTCTCCCTGTATAATGATCAAGCCATCAGTATTTTTTGGGAATTAAAATTGAGGCTAACATTCTAAGACACAAATCTACACTTCGCTAGAATTCTACCAGAATCGGAAAACAATTAGAACAATTATAGTACTATAAGTCTGACTAAAATTATTTTTGTCCGAAATTTATTGTCGGGGAGTGTATTTATATATTTTATATAGTTATTTTCTAGAGAAAGTGTACTTAAAACTTTTTATTTACTGCTGGGTGCCTCAATGGCAATTATTTTATTTGCAACCCCTATATAACTTTGATATATCTTCATTTTAGAATCAAGCTTGGCCTGTAGTAGAAGTTGAAAATGAAGATGCATTCCTTACCGAATCTCCATACGAATTACTCGACAGTGGAAGATTTAATCAAGTTCCTATTATTATTGGTTTGTGCGCCAATGAAGCTGGTATGTTTTTGCAAGGTAAGATAAACAGACTTATATAATGATAAGCGGCTTACTGAATCAAAGTATGTCAGATTAGAACCGATATCTTGATTACACAAGCTATTGAGGTAGTTACCTATTTTAAAAGTAATGTAAAAAAAAATGTCAGTAATCAACGAAAGCTGCTAAAATATGATATATAATAATATATGAATTTTGTTATTCACATATCGTACCACGGCAAGAACAGTAGCACAACTTAATAATGCAGTAATTGAGAAATTAACAATAAAAGAAAACTATAAAACTTATAGTGAAATAGGACTAGTTTTTTTTTTAATTTCTGATTAGTATTTTTGCACTAAATTTTATTTATTAAGGGCAACGGCTTTCGGTAGGTTTGCTTGGACGGTCGCGGCGAGGACCGACGCTACCCGTCGGGGAATGGGCGGTGAAATAGACTTCCAGGGCCGGTGTTATCGCGTGGCTATTTTGCTAGCTGAGGCGTTTCGATTCGCATTCAGTGCTTATTAATCATTTATTTGTTGCGGGCGCGGATACTTCGATAAGAAATAGTTAGCACTTACGATTTTTAATATGGAAAATTATAAATATGTAAGAAAACGGAATATCCGTTTGTCCTTTAACGGGAAAATAGGTTTTTCTAAGAGAAGAGAAAATGTAAAATTCAATTACTATATTTACGAAGATACTAAATAATAATCTTATGAGTAAGATTTCTATTCTTATAGCACAAATAAGGAGAAACCTGTTGTTATTGTAACACCCAGATGCTATTTAAAAAAAACAATAAATTAGATTAGTTTTAAAAATATAACCCGAAAATAACATTCAAATTTCCTAGATAGAATAAGAATCCATCATTTTTTGCAAGACTTTTTTTAATAATTTTCTCAATTTCTTTAGAAAGTTTATAATAAAAAAAAAGAATTCAATAGAAACAAATGATTTATAAAAGCTTTTTTTACATGTCAACCATTTTTACTTTTAAAAAATCTCAGAGATTCTATTAATTTTCTTAATAGGCAAATGTTGCTGTTTTGTTTTTGTCTAGTAAGTAGTGTGTAGTAGGTAGGTACATATTTTTAGCCTCAAGGCATGCCGCATAGAGCCGGCATTTTTTGCGGAAGTTTCTATACAGAAGAAAGAAATGTGAACAATAATGTTATATTTGTGGCGCTTACTTTACCTAATGCAAAGGTCTCAGACTGATATAATATTAGTAGTCTCTATACAATAATAGCTGGTAAACTTTTGACATAGTTTGGGCATATTGCATTTAAAATATTAAATTTGCTTGTATAATAACAAAAAAGTATATTATATGGGGACGAAAGGAAAATCTGTTGGAGAAAGACTTTTTACTTTCGTCCCCATACTTTGAACTCCACTTGAGCATGGGCTATTTCTTCAAAATAAAAATATATACATATACAGTGTGTCCCGCTTTTCATAAATACACCCTAATATCTTAGTTATTAATAGTAAGATTTTCTTGAAATTTTGGTGGTAATTGTATGTTGGAGAAATGAAGTATTTGGCATAGTGAACATTTTAATTTACCATTGGCGTGCGTGCGGTGTTGGTGGGGTAAAAAAGGTTTTTTTTTTGGAAAAGGATATTAGGCGGGCTTATTTTAGATAACTGTTTCTATCAGATTTAGAATCAGCATCCCCAAAAACCCCTTAATTCATATTTTCAAAATCTCAATTAAGTACCCTAATTACGATTTAGGTTTTTTCAAAATTTTGCTAAGATACGCGCGCTCTGTTACCGCTGGCATGCTGACCTGTTTTGTTTTTATACAGATTAAGCAAAGAGTGCTTTCAAACAAAAAGTTTTTGTTTGACATTAAATAATTCGTACGAATTGTCAATAAGTGAAGCAGTGTTACGTAACTGTTAATAAGATGGCACAAAACCGAGGAGTAGTTCTCACAATTGGAGAAAAAGTAGAAATTATCCGCTTATTTGGTAATAATGAAAGATCTACGCGTCAGGTTGCTGGAATATTCAATGAAAGGCATCAGGATCGAGCACCAATTACTCACGATACCGTTGCCAAAATCAACAGATTGTTCGCCAGGACTGGAGCGGTTTTCAAAAGACAAGACCAAGGAGGTATATACAATTTGAATCAAAGACATTATTCAGACGACAAACGACCCAAATGGTAGTACCTATAAGGGTAGTTGCGAGGATACTGAATTTAACGAAAAACAAAGTATGGAGGTGTTTGAAACGCAATAGGATAAGGGCATTTAAACCAAAATTTCTACATACTCTGTTAAATGGTGATTTTGAACGGCGGTTTGAATTTCGCTTATGGTTGCAAGGTAACTATCTTAACTACAGACTTTTTCTAAAGAACATTATGTTTACTGGTGAGGCAACGTTTACGACAAACAGTGTGGTATCTAATAAAAATTTTAGGTTTTGGGCAGCAGAAAATTCGAATTGGGTAATTAATTGTAAAAAGCAGTACCGTGGAAAATTGAACGTGTGGTGTGACATATTTAACGAACGAATTGTTGGTCCTTTTTTCCTGGATAACTTGACCGAACAAAATTTTCTTTATTTTTTACTAAATGATTTTTATGATTTTCTCATGGAGTTGCCTTTAGCACAGAGACAAAACTTAATCTTTCAGTTAGATGGTGCCCCCGCACATTATTCTATGATAGTTTTTAAATGCAACTTTCCCTATGAAGTGGATAGGTAGAAATTCTCCTTTAGAACCATGCCCCCCCCCCCCCCCAGATCGCCGGATATTACCCCTTGTGACTTTTTTCTGTGGGGGCACTTGAAAAATAAAGTGTTTGCTACTCGACCGCGTAGTAGAGAGGAACTTTGCATTAGAATTATGCAAGCGTGTTAGGAAATTACTCACCAAACTTTAACATAAGAAAAGTGAATGTACCTTTAAGAAGAATTGTTAAAAAGCGTATTGTTTTAGAAGGTAGTTATGTTGAAAACACAAGAATCTAAAATAACTTAATTTTGTCAGCGCAGTTGCAAATACCTAAAGAATTTATTAAAACAATACTTTTTTTTCTGCTAAAATCAGCTCTTGAGATTTTGAAAATATGAATTAAGGGGTTTTTGGGGATGCTGATTCTAAATCTTATAGAAACAGTTATCTAAAATAAGCCCTAATATCCTTTAAAAAAAAGCCTTTTTTACCCCACCAACACCGCACGCCAATGGTAAATAAAAATGTTTACTATGCCAAATACTTCATTTTTCTAACATACAATTACCACCAAAATTTCAAGAAAATCTCATTATTAATAACTGAGATAATATTAGGGTGTATTCATGAAAAGCAGGACACACTGTATATTGTTAATTTATTATTATCCATTAAGTTATTCTTATAAAATACAAAAGCAATATAAAATATACTGTTGTTTTTTAAATTTATTTTTGGTGTATATATAGTAACTATACCTACTTTATATAGTAAATATATCAAAGCAAAAAATAAATTTTATTCAATAATATATTATAATTACAATAAAATATCTAACAAACACTTAAAAAGTCCCATGTTCAAGGCGGGATTCGAACCCTGGACGTGCGTCGCCGGGCGAAATCTCTACCACCCGACCATGGAGGTCGACATCGCGCCGCCTTCAGACTTGATACCTACTGCACCGTTCGGAAGTTGAGATTTTATTTCGATTTACCGATGTTTAAAATAAACATCGATGTTATCAAACAAAGATCGAAACTAATCATCGATGTTAATATTTCTTTAAAGTAACACATTATAAGAGATACATGCATATTATAAAGATTAATAACATTTTAAACAGAACCTCCTTCACCCCTACTGCGAGATGTGAACATACTTTTATCGTTTTTACTGAAAATCAGTTCTTTTATAAAATTTGTATATTCTTCTCACAGAAAATAAAACCAAAAACTACAACATGTAGGCATTGATTTAGGCAAACTTAAAATTTTTTTTCTTTAATTCATTTAGTTTGGTTGTAAAGAAAATGGTAGGTCGTCTAAAAAAAAAGGGACAACGCATCGGCGTATATTAATATTTACCTATATACCATTCCAAATTTGAAATCCATTGGACTATAAATAAACTCACAATTCATTTTCTGCTATGTACCGTCCACAACCGTAGCCCTTAAGATATAAAATAATAATACAAGTCTGTGATTCAGCTCTTGTTGAATATGTGTTCTTAACAGGTTAAAACAAGTAAGGTCTCCAAGTTATGTCACTTTTCTTGATTCTCTCAAAATATTTTTTTTTGTTGTGCCCCCTCACTTTTTAAGCCCTAATTATAACAGTTTTATTAATAGCTTTAAGCCTAACAGATCAACTTAGGTTGGGCACACTTAATTAGAATAAAAAATGAAAAAAATTCTTAAATAAACTATTTTATTAGTTTATTTAAAATACAAAGTATTAAAACAACATGAAGTAGGTAATAAGTAATTTACATAAGCATCGACTCACAAGTGGGCTTATACAATGTGGTAATACTTGTCGCCGAGATCAGCTTTTAGTGTTCAAGAACATTGACGTGGTAGTTGGAAGTTACTCATAAATCTATGCTGCTCGCAATTCTAATGTTTGAAGGGAGCCTCGTAACCACGTGCATGACTGTTATATTAATATCAAAGGAATTACCAGCAAAATCAAGAGCAACATCCATTACTTCAATGTTCGCTCTGCAATCAGGACAGTGCACCATGGCATCTCAATACCCATTTCCCAGAGTCCTGAAAGTTCCACTCTTCATTAGGAGTCGAAATCTATTCCCAAAGTTAGACAGTGAAGTATTCTAGATTGCCATACTTGAATTACAAGAACAATTGATCCATAAGGTTTTCGATCTTTACGCCAAACCTATCGCACAACAGAAGTGCAAGGGAAAGCCTTAACCAAACAGACAAAATTTTGTAGAAACAAAAATTTAATTGATTTGTTGGAGGAAGGTTCAGTTGTCTAGTTGTGTAAGTACGGCAACGTTGCCGTTCAACACCTCTTGAAATATCGTCGGTGCATATAGTTTGAGTCAAGCAAATATTTGACGCGTGACACTTCCATCTTGTCATATTTGTCCAATACTAGGTTATTTCGATTTCACCAACTTTATTATAGCTGATACTTAGTCAGGGCCGGACTGACGAATATTGTTATTTATAAACCTTTGCAGAAAATGATTGCTGGGAAATTGGTCCAAGAATATGAATTATAATATAAATAAATTTGTTTTGATAAATTCTGTGCATTGTAATGGTGGGATTCAGGATTGACCATTAATATCACAGGTCTTAACAAGCAATCTTAGTAGTGTATAACGATTAAATTAATAAATAAAATGCGGATCTGCAGCCCATATGATTTGACCAAATCGACGAGAAGGTAACTCGGTTTATGTATATCTCTTTTTAGTACATATAAAAGGATAAAGATACAAATACTTCGAGTGGGTGGTAATTATTATAATATAAATTTAGCCATTAGTAACTTTTATATTATGAGTGGCCTGCCGTATTTGACACCCATGACAATATGGAAGTGTCACGCGTCAAATATTTGCTTGACCCCAACTATAGAAGCCACGAATAATAAAAGCCCGTTAATTTCGGTTAAATTGTAAAACGTATTTTAACTACCAATAGTAATTTCTTAGAAAATAAGCCGAAAGCGAGCCAGTAAAACGAACTTCCAAGAATAAACAAGATGGCCTCTCTACAGGCATCCGCGGCAAGCGGCAATCTACAACCGAGCGGTTTCATCAACCACGGGCGGCCGCTACCAAACAAAATGGGCGATATGGATACAGAGTAAGAAGGGTTCGCTGTTAAGGCAACTAGAGATACGTGCGGGATGGGTGAAAGTAGTATGACAAGATTTTACTGTATGTACGAGAAGAAGGGAAGAGTTAACATACTAACCTTCCAGATTAACACAAATCAGTTCCACATCAGAGTTGAAAGCAACCAGGAGGGCTTCCTCGTGATGTTTATACGAGGTTAGTTAAGGTTATGGTATCGAAATCATAAAAAAAAGTCTCTCGCAGCACTCTTTGTAGAAAGCACATGGGCTTCTCTCGCGGCATTTTAGCTCAGTTTTAGTTGATTTACGGCACGTGGGCCGTGGAAATAGTTGTATATTTTGCGGTATTGTATCCCGAAGTTTGTATACCACGACGCAAGTACAGTTAACTCTTGTAAATGCGATAACCCCTCTAAAGTTTAAGACTAAAGCATTGCATTCAGAGAGAATTGTTGGTTTAGTGATGTAATATTAGTCATGTACTATGTATTGCAGTAAGTAGTTATCTGTCTAAGTTGTAACAGTGGCACTACATAAATTTGAAGTTGAGTGAATGCCATACCAGAATTAAATCGATATATTTTTGTGTGAAAAAAGCCTTTTATTTCAACTGACAAGTTTAAAACCAAGCAATTAACCTATGGAAATACAGTAAACAATTTATGTTTGGCCTAAGCAAAACAAGGGTAAGCCAACACGATTTGTAAAAACAAATAAGTACAGAGAAAGTATAAAATGGTAAACTACTTCAAATTTATATACCTGACTTGACAAAAAACTAAAAATATCTAAAAATAACCTACGTAAGTAGACACACTCGTGAAGCCAAAAAGTCGTATTATTCAAGAAGCAGAAGCATTTCTAGGATATTTGATAATGTTTCCAAAACCATACATAGCCACCGAGCGGTTCAATATTGCGTGAACAATAGATATATTCCATTCCACACGAGATACGGCAAAAGCTTATGGTAATCATAAACGTTGGAACATCAAACCTTAAATTGTCTTTAAAACCAGTAGACCTAAGATATTTATATATTTCTAAATTACTTAGTCGATACGTTCAATATTATATTTTAGATGAACAAACTGTGGAAAGATGGGCAAATACTTTTGACACGATTCCCAGCACAATCATCCCACCCAATCTCCGACCAAACTCCAGCGATGTTGATGAAGTTGTCAAGAGAATTAAGAGTATGTACCTTAAAGAGGGGGAAACATTTTCAAGTAATCATGTGGCTATGACCAATGTAAGTAGGTATATGAAATTAATTTGCCTAAACGAAAAAAGTATTACAATAATTCGCTATAGTTTTTGATGGTTTGTCGATATAGAAAATAAGGAATTTCTAGTATAATCCCATAATTCTGGTATCGTTCGTTGTAATTTCAACAACACATAGTATCTTTCCCTGTTTTAGCTAGCTATTCTTGCTTCTCTGTAGTCAAAACTGCCAAGTTCACGTGATTGAGAAGTATCGCACCGCCGAGAATTCAGACCCTCCTCGATCAGTTGTCTCTACCTGACGTTACTTAAAAATCACAATATGTGAAGAAAGTCCGAAAAATAAAAATGATTACAATGGCCATTGATAGTGAATGCATGGGCACTATTTCTTTATTAACTCACCACCCCGTACATAACCGCTGTAGGTTGTGTGTGGTATATTAACAACAGAATTTTTAAACAAAAATGTCGTACTCGATAGCGCAACTAGCAGCGCACTGATCTGGATAACCAAGGTTTGCAGATTCGAGTCCTGTTCAGAGGTTGACTTATTTCTAAATATTCTCCCCTTACTCCGCAAACCCCTTATGTTAAATTTAAAATGAGAAATCTTAAAATAACTCGAGACCTAAGTATTTTTGGAATAGGAAATATTTAGCAACAAAACATACAGAAATTGCCCCTGCTACTGTATCCTCCTGTGAGGAAAGTAGCCATCATATTAAAAAATGATGAATGACACCTAGTAGGTACTTCAAAAGTTATTTAAAAACAACCGAATCCAGGGGCGTCCTTTATGGGCCCGTATCTCCGTAGGAGGTGGGGGGGAGGGGCATAGAAAAAAAGATCTATAGCAAATTGTCCAATTGTTCCTATATGTTCTATCTGAATCTGAGGAATTGCCTACATATTTTGGGATACCCTGTATAAATGCATTGAAATCAAGACAGGAACAAACACACGCACTTTACGGAAGATAAACAAGAGACAAATATTAGGACGAAATCGACGACGGTCTGTAAGTTAAAATCCCTTTTGGTGCTCGCGTGTTACGATGCGTCGCCGGTTCTCGGATTGATTCGTCTTGGCTGTTGGCTCTATGGAAGTACAGGGTGTCCATTTTACAATGTAATTGCAGGGTATATCTGTAACTAGTAAAAATAGAGACTTGCGGCTTTCACATTATTGCGCTACTTTTTGGTGAAACAAAAGATGCCGCAAACAGAATTGTCATGATTTTCTTAGTCTTTAATCTACAGGGTGTTTTCGAAAATGTTGCCTTTTCGACCACCTCCTGTATTTCGTTTTTTTCTGTGAGTTTTACTTTTCCAGATTCAAAGCGAACATATGTTTTTTTTTAAAGAGACACCCTGTATAATATTCTCTTATTTGATTGGGCTATTTTTAAGCTTTTCAAAAAATATATAATAGTTGATAGTTATTATTAACAATAAACACACCAAAAAATTTAGAAAATTAGGGCAGTAGACTATGAATCCATTGAAACAAACAAAAGAATATGTCATTACTGTTAAAAGTAAGTCGTCGCACAGGCATTCTAAGTACATAAAGGGGCACAATCTTTACTTATTGGGTTTCATATGATATTTCGTCGGGTTACAAGCAAAATACTTACATTAAGTCAAAAAACAGAGTTTTTAGAAATTAAGCTTTTAGTTTTTTTAATTTGTATTTTGTTTAGTGGTTTTAATGCGTGCAACTTTTTCTTATATTTTATATTGTCGTAATATTTTTACATATCTATTGAGTAATTAATATGTCATAGTAGGAGTTTATTTTGAATTTCGCTTTTTTAACGATTGTTTTCATCAATTTCAGTGACTTAATGTGGTTTTCATGTAATGATAGACTTAATGTGTTTTACTTGTATAATATTAAGGAAAACTGCGACTTCTAATATTTTCTTTATTTAAAAAATAATATTATGTTTTAACAAGAACACAAGATATCTAAATATTATTACAAAATAACATTTTAGATAACGTTTCGGGAAGAAAATAGTTAATAATATGAAAAAGAAATAGATTCTAGCCATCCATTATTAAAAAATATTTGTCTTCTTCTTTTTCGTCAGAGTCATTTTCACCTCGTTCTGCGGTTACATCTCGAACAGAAGATGAATTGGGCAAATTTGTATACCAGGCATGAAGGGACGAGGGAATAATATTTTTTGCGCAAAGCTTTAAGAGGTCCTTTTTTTGGCAATGGAGATGGGTAACTGTTTTGTATATAGCTGTTAAGTAGTTACATTTTCAAAATTACCCCTTTTTCCCCTTCTATCTGATGCACGCCTTTCGAACCCAATATGTAGCTTCTCGTACTCATCACTAAATCTGTATTTATATTGAATCGTGTTTGGAACTGCTTGTCATATTTAAAGCATTTTACTTTCAACCAGTTGACATTATTTCCTTTCTCATCTTTTTTTCTTACTTCTTTTCAACGTTTCTTTTCCAAGTTGAGGGTCTTGATGTGCTCCATCTATGTCTCTTTTTACTCTTTCTTGGATTTTTTTCGTTTGGAGTCCCAACTTTATAATTATATTTATTTATAACTTATCTGTCGTGTAAGGGACTTTATTTTCGCTCTGAACGCTTGTGGAAGACTTAAGGCTAAGATAAAACCCATTATAATGTATAAATGCGGCAAGAAATGAAGCTTTTAAAATGTTAAAAGCAATCTTGAACAGTAAACGTCGTTATTTCATGCAATATAGTGTGCCTCGTATTTGAATGTCGTAGATGTTAGGGAAAAATAATAATAACTTGAAAATATGTGTATGACTTAAATTATCTGAGCTTCTGAAATATCATCGATTTTACCGGGTGTTAGCATTGAATAAGTTTTTCCGCTAATACTTTCTGAACATGTTGGGGAAAAAGATTCCAAAATAAAAATAATGAATTATTGTGTGACGAGAAGAAAATAATGAAAACTGATTTTATTACTATGCAATATTATTGCATACTAATTCGGTCGAAATGGTTGAAATTCATCCATATGCACACACACTCGCATACAGACGAACTATATTCTCATTGAAATAATTTTTTCTCGAAATTTCACACAATTACTACTATTAGATAATTGAGAAAACATAATTAAAAAGACATTTTTTGGCACAGTATCCAGTTAAACCTATCATAATATTTCATGTTAAAGAAAAATTGGCAACGTTGTTGACATTTCATAGACTAATAATTGTCAATATATCTTAAACTTCAATGTATTAAAAATCTTTACAATTTTCCTCACCACTTAATAATATTGTAATTAAAACAGTATTTGGTAACTTACCTGTGCAATTATTTTGATTTTTCTTCAATTCATGAAATATTTTATTAATACGTCTCATTGTGTAATTTACTCTAATAGGGCATGAACAAAACTATCGCCGGTTATAAAAATTTTAACGCGAAGCGGGATTTTTAACCGGTGGCGACCTGTCGGGCAATTGAACAAAATCCACTAAGTCGCAACGCCGCATAACGTCACAAGTAATTTCTTCCAAGAAAAATCCACTAAGTCACTTAATGGGTTTTACCTGAACAAAAGTGATATTATTTCTGACTTAGTGAAAACAGTAATATAGGAAAAGATAGGCAAAGATAAATCGAATGACTTAGTGGGTTTTGCCAGAACATAAAGTATGAAAGTTCATGTAGCTGACGTAAATAACTCAATTTAAGAAAAAATTACTTAGTGTGTTTTGCATGTAAGCCGACGATTTATTTAATAATTTGTTAGACAAGATTTTATTCCTCCGAGATCTTTTTCAATGACTTTACACGAACTTCTAGTGCCTCAACAAAAGCCATAACGTTTATTTTATCCCATTCGCGATTCTCTTTTATTATACAGGGTGTTTTCTAGCTACGGTACGAAACTTCAGAGGGTGATACGTAAGGTCGTTTTAATAAAAAAAAAGTTCCTATGAACATAATATGTCCGGAGCTGCTTCGTTTCTGAGATACAGGGCGTTGAAGTTTAAAAAAAAAAACGGTCATAAATATTCTTAAACCGATTTGGTTGAGTTACCTGGTTGGTAAAGCAAACTTAACATGTATTTTTTAAAGTTTTCATACTACTACATTTTCGCCATTTTTTTTTTAATTTTTGTGAAATAATAACATGTATTTTAACAAAACGTTATTTTTGACTATACATTTTGACAAATAGACATGTCAGATAGATATTCTTTTGTTCGTTTCAATAGTTTTATGTGCTATTCTACCCTAATTTCCAAAATTTCTGTTTTATGCGTTTATTGTTAAAAGTAACTTCTTCTTTGAGTGCCGTGCTTGGTTTCATGCGTTGGCTATCATAATGCTGACCAATCCGTGAAATCTATCCTTATCTGAACTTTGGCTAAATATACCTAATTTTAGTGTTTACAACTGACGTATCCATTAACTATAGGATTTGCCCTACCTAAAAGTTTAATAGCGGTGTGTCATTTCCCATCGTCCAGCAACATCACCCCTACATTATATTTAATTTTTAGCTTGGGTCTGACCAATCATTTGGCAAAGGAATTATTAAACAAGCTGAACTATCATCTAAATATGTTCCTGTGTATCTTTACCAGTTTGCTAATGCTAATAGAGCATTATTCCCATTTGTGATTCCTGGTAAGTTTCCTATTAATTCATAGTTAATACTTGTCTTGATGTTATAGTACGTAAAGTAGTAATGCTGGAACAGAGGGCATTGCCTCCTCCAAATTTTGTCTGCCGCGCCCTGGTAACGGATTTATAAATTTTACTATTGACTTGAAAGATTAGGTTACTAAGCCACTGCAATCCGAAATCGGCTGTAAACATGTTTTCAAATTTTAGGATACTATTAGCGAGGTTAGGGTTTTTTTTTTATATTTTTAACATTTACGCCCCACCCCCCCTCCAGATTTGATCTGACTGGTAACAAATTTAATACATCAAATCGAAAGGTATTAATTTGTTTCGATAATTCGATTCTCTATCACCTGGTTTTATTTCAGCGACTTGCTTGCCTTTCCAACTTGTATACGATTTTCCGGCAACACCGGATTCTTTAACGATTTGGAACGATATTCCTGAACATTTGTACAGTTTTTTTTTTCATCAATTTCGTTAAAAGGATTCATGCTTTTGCGACTAACTTTGACAGTTTCAATATAACAACTATCACGTGGCAAATTATCGCGTGGACAGCGCCACCTTTGACGTCATCATTGCGTCCATTTTTTGAGAAACAACATTAGACATACGACTTATGTTGTTTCTCAAATAAATAAAATATTTGTATCCCACATTTACCCATAACGCTTTGTCTGACTTATGTGGTTTTTCACTGGAATATGTGTTTACACATGCGGATTTTTTTCAAATGACCGCTTTAATTGTGCACTATAACAGGGTGCTGATAAAGTCTGGAATAATCGATTTTTCTTGAAAACACAAAAGTTTTTCGAAAAACGCTCGGACCCGTCGATTTTATTTTATTTTTAAAAATGTTTTGACGCTCTTCAATATTATACCGGATGCGCCAAAAACGCTAGGCAAGTGTCAACTTCACTTTTATAAATAGAATAACCCTTTTTTTCTCCAATATTCAGATTCCTCTCTAAACTCTAGACAAGTTTCATATAACATGTTGTATGGCTAAAGTCAACAGGAATTGAAATACAGGGCCCCCAATAAAAATCAAGGTATAATTTTAAAGCTTGTTTTCCATGACGAATACTTAGGCTAGGAAAAAAATTTTAACAGAAAATTGGTAATACAGTGAACAATCTAAAATATAATTTGAGTAAGTGTTGAAAATGGTGTCCATTTACGGCTCTGCAATGTCCCAATCTCTCAACAAATTCTAACTGTACATTATGTACAATTTCTGGGGTAATTTGTCTTATGGCTGTTGTTATACGGGTTTTGAGAACATCAATATCTTCTGGTTTATTTTTGAAAACCCTTTCCTTAATATAGCCCCACAGAAAGAAGTCCAATGGCGTTAAGTCGGGGGACCTCGCAGGCCACTTTATTTGACCCTGTCGACCTATCCAATGATGATGAAATAACTCATTCAGGTATCTACGGACTTCGGCCGAATAGTGGGCTGGTGCACCATCCTGCTGAAACCAGATAGTTGTATCATGTGATTCAGGAATGTTCCGATTGGGAAATAGGGCAATCAACGCTGGAGCGAGGTCTTCTTCAAGAAACTGCAAATATCTTTGGCCAGTCAAATTTTCCTCAAAAAAATAGGGTCCAATAACAGTAGGTATCCCGAATTATTCCTGCCCATACATTAATTTTTCTCTGCCGCTGGGTATGAATTTCTCGGAACCAATGGGGATTTTCGCTGGCCCAGTACCGGCAATTTTGACGATTTACCATGCCATCCAAGAAAAAAGTCGCCTCATCGGAAAAAATTATGTAACTCGGAAATAATGCATCGTTAATCAAGTAATTATCCATGAGAATTTCACAGAACTCATTCCTTCTGTCAGGGTCGCGTTCCAAAAGTTCCTGTACTCCTTGACATTTATATGCGTGCCATTTTTCCTTTTTCAGGAACTTTGTCACCGTTGAATCGTGGATATTTTCAAAATTTTGAGAAATGCTTCTTGTGCTCGAATGTGGTCTCTCTTCCAACGAAACTAGAATATCAAGTTTGACATCGTCGGAAATTTTAGGTCGTCCACTTCTAGGTTTATCCCTAACGTGACCAACTTCATTATACTTCTTAACAATTTTGAAAACAGTTGCCTGATTTATGTGTTCTCTATTTGGATATTTATCATTAAAATACTCACAAACTTCTATTTGTGTTCTCTTTCGATCTCCACATCCTACTATTATTAATATTTCGATTCTCTCAGCTTCCGTTAGAAACATTTTTATGGGATAGTATGTAGTAAAATGACAACTTTGGAGTAAATATTAAATCTTTTGACATTTACGTTACTAAGTTATTATGTAGAAACCGGTAAAAAGGTAAATACCTAGACCTTAAAATTATACCTTGATTTTTATTGGGGGCCCTGTAATTCAATTCCTGTTGACTTTAGCCATACAACATGTTATATGAAACTTGTCTAGAGTTTAGAGAGGAATCTGAATATTGGAGAAAAAAGAAGTGTTCTATTTCAAAAAGTGAATTTGACACTTGCCTAGCGTTTTTGGCGCATCCGGTATAATATTGAAGAACGTCAAAAAAATTCAAAGAATAAAATAAAATCGATGGGTCCGAGCGTTTTTCAATAAAAAAACTTTTGCGTTTTCAAGAAAAATCGATTATTCCAGACTTTATCAGCACCCTGTATACACACGGAAAAAATTAAAAATAAAAATGTCATCAATAATGTAGCTTTTTATTTGCTACAGGTTGTAACATTTATCCTAACATTTATTTTGTTAAAGTTAATACTAAAAATATTTTAAAAATCTCAAGTGCCTGTTGAAACTTTTATTACCGATCTGTATTTGCCATTTTGTAGTAAAATTTTAAACTGATACTTGTAAAATCTAATATACGTTGTATCAATATAAGTGAGACAAGACTATACTATTAGTCGGCAAATTTTATTGTGTAAAATACATAATATGTGAATTTTGTTTACAATTTCTATGCAACTTTACTCCAAGTATAAAATTTGTAATTTAAAACAATTTGTTGTAGAAACTTGTACAACTGTCAGGTTTCATACCTATCCAAATATAAAAATCTCCAGCAATTTGCAGTATTTATTACACTGGCTTAATATGTGTAATTTAAAACCATTTGTTTCAGAAACTTAAACAATTTTCAAGATTAATATCTATTGATATATGAAATTTTTTAATATTTTGCAGTATTTACTACCCTCGTTTAAAATATGTAATTTAAAATAATTTGTTGCAGAAACTTAAACAATTTTAAAGATTAATACATACCTATCGAAATATAAAAATCTTCAACAATTTGTAGTATTTACTACACTATAACAAACCAGCATACGGTATTAAGTACTTTAGATTGCTAGAGACTGCTGGAAGATGGCTCTGCCTATATTGTACTGCCTACGCAGAACAATATCGCAGCTTTCAGCTGTTTCGATTTTCCAACGGTCGGTATTCGGTATGCACTTGACAAAATTGTGCCCTGTGCTGACGAGAATCAAAGAGATCGAAACCAGCAGTCTACAGGTTGCAGTAGTGTAGCATCCTACCATTGGAAACAGAGATTCTGATATTCATTCCATCCCTTCCGTTAGTTTCTGTATGACATTTCCTGCAAATTGTTGGGAAATGTTTAACAAAACATTTCCAACAAATAGCTATAAAATGTTCACCAAGACATTTAAACTTTTTCTGTAATAGTACCTATATTGGAATATATCCGACAATATTTTGTGAAATTTGTAACAATACATTTTATCTTTTTCTTAATAAATGTATTATATATTATATTATATAGTACATTATTTACAAACTCGAATAGCCCAGGGTGACAAGCTATTATTTTAATATATTTCTTACAATGTTTTTAAATTCAACAAAAATTTGTATACTTTTTTTGTACCACTTGTGTCAGAAAGTTGCACAATTAGTTATAAATAAGGAAACAACATGATATAGAAATTCACAACAAATTGTTCTTGTCCCTATATTTACAACATTTTGTAGCGAGTTTGTCTACAATTGTTGTAAAAATCACAATTTTTTTTTTCGTGTGAACATTTATTTTCTATATTCTCTTCTTTTTATGAATTTCGTTAAAAGTATTCATGATTTCACGACTAACTTCGACAGTTTCAATATAACAACTAACACGTGGCAATTTATCGCGTCGACAGCGCCACCTTTGTCGCCATCACTGCGTCCATTTGAGAAACAACATTAGACATACGACTTATGTTGTATCTCAAATAAATGAAATATTTGTATCCCACATTTACCCATAACGCTTTATCTGACTAATGTAGTTTCTCGCTAGAATATGTGTTTACATATGCGGATTTTAAAATTGCTTATATTCAATTTTAGCCAAAACACTGACTTTGTTTCTCAAATGACCCCTTCAATTGTGTTTTATATACATATGTTGAGAAGTGAGCTGCTATATAACGTTATACAGGGCGGCGCACCCTATACGACGCGGTTATTTAATGGAAAACTGCTGAATTATTATCTTTTTATTTGGCTAAATGCAGGATGTTTGCCGGCGCAATTTAAAATTATTTTGAAATATGTCCAAAAAAAAAAAACATCCATATCAAAGTTATATTTTCTTAAATAGAACAATCTTACAATATTTTTGGATTCTACAATAAATAGTAATTATTTTTTAATAAGTGCATTATAACTCGAAACCTAATAGTTTTTGAGATATCGAGTTTTAAAAAATGACATTTTTGAACTATGACAGCTTCTAGGTTTCTAACGGTACGTCTTAGAGCAAAACGGCTTGCATGTGCATATCTTACTTTTTTATTATATTTCCGGCTAGTCGGTTTGCGTGCTACATTTTGTTAGGGCCCACTTAAGATATTTACTATATTTTAATTAACCTTAATTAAAGTTTTACAAAGTGTGTATGTATGTATGTTTGTGGCTTTGGTAAAACCAAATAACCATTTTACAAAGTAATATTGACAATTGCTTCAATTAACATTAGTTAAGATAGATTAAATTTCATTTTGATTTTTAGGTGCCGAGAAAGCTGCCCACGGCTCAGAAATTGCATTTATATTTAAGGTTCCAATTTTAAGTGACACTACCGACCCAGATGATATATTAACCCAAAACAGAATGGTTAAATTTTGGACCAATTTTGCGAAATATTTGTAAGTGCATTTTTTTTTTAAGCTTGATACACCTTAATTTCATATAGTCTAATCCCATAGGCGTAGCGTCTGGCATTCTTCAGAAACTCGTCTTTTGCCCTCAATTTTTTACTTTATAAAACTCTCAACTAACTAAATATCTACCTAGCTTTTAACACTTATTAATCTACATACAGGGTTAGGTAAATGTTTTGGAACGGCTAAATCACAGGAGAACGAAAAGAAATACCGATAATACGCATAAGCAAAACTTAATGATGATGGTTTCAAGATCGGATCTCCGGGTGGGGGCCGGTACTGGCTCCTCATCAAGCAAAATTATCAAAACATCCACCATGTCCAATTGCCAGGCAGGTTCTTCGAACAGCATTTAAATTGGAAACGGTGTGACAACTGAAGTTGTTAAAATACCCGAGATTTACAGCTTCGAAATTGACTTCTGAAATATAAGAGGACTTAACAGGAACATCAGTGCAGTCCATCAACATCTACAATCTACCAAATCTCATGTACTCGCACTAACCGAAACAAAGATCAGATCATCGGTTTGTACGATTAGCTATTTATATCCTGGGTATGACTTCCATCACCGATTAAGACGCCATTTTGGCCTCTGTCTCTTTGTCCGCAGTATTATATCTTGTCAGCGAAAGGAGACACTCATTAGTACATTCATCTGCTGCCTTTACCAGCCGTCAAGCGATACCCATTATAGAGACTTTTTCTCCATTCTTGCTTATACTATCGACTTCTTGCAAACCCACCATCCCAATTCCGAAGTTGTCATCCTTGGCGACTTTAACGTTCATAATGTCAACTGGCTCAAACACTCAAATACAACCGACGAGCAAGGTCGAATCCTTTGCCATCAGCTCTGGACTCATCCAACTCGTGGGTGAACCAACTCGGATTTCAGACCGAGATGGTGATTTTGTAAGTTTGTTGGATCTTAACTTAACTTCAAACACCGACACTGTCACCTTGAAGCCTCCGTTAGAAACGTCTGACCACAACCTTACTTCGGCACTGAACAAACTACCAATTAGTGCCGAACAGCCTTCTAAATCACATAAGAGCTGGCATTATACATCAGCTAAGTGGCATTACCTAAAGGACCATTTTCTAACCTTTCCTTGGTGGAATGTTTGTTTTACCTCTGATAATTCATCTATCTGTGCTAGAGAAGTATCGGAGGTTATCCTAACTGGCATGGAAGCCTTCATCCCTTTCTTAAAAAAGTGCCCTTCTAACGGCAAGCCATGGTTTATCAAAAATTGCGAGCGAGCTATTAAATCAAAATATTTTTTCTATGACAATGGCGTTAAAACTCTACCACCGAAAATTGTACCATCTTTGTTAACTCTCGAAACCGTTGCAAGCAAACGATAAACCAAAGCAGAGAAGCACACAACCAGAGGATCAACGACAAACTTCTTGAATTTCCTAAGGGCTCAAGATCACTTTGGTCGGTAGCTGAGGCCGTCAGTCAGAACTTTACTAAGTCAAACATGCCACCTCTAATACGTTCTTGATGGCACCATTGCGACCAAAGTACAGAAAAAAGCAAACTTACCGGCGGAACTATTCTCTTCACATTTAACGATTAATTTTCAGGAATAAACTCCACCGAACATTCCCCTTGTAGAGTCGAGAATGCCCGAAGTTGTTTTCTAACACTGCCATGTTAAACGAATCTTGAGGAGTCTTCGCACCAAAAAAACCTTCTGATCCTGACGATATTTCAGTTATCGTATTTAAGACATGCGCTAACAAATTGACACCGCTATTTTGACATTTCTGTCTTGGGGTAACAGTAATCAAGTAGAATTTAACCCTAAAAAAACCCAGACGGCAGTTTTTTCTAAAAAAGTTAATGTGGAAGAACCGGATATAGTCATGGCGGGACACTCGATTCCCTTGGCTTCATCAGTTCATTTATTGGGCGTCAATTTGGACAATCATATGTCTTGGCATAGTCAAGTTTCGGCCATTGCTAAGGCAGCCTTGCAGAAGCTTGGAATCCTTTTCCGAACTAAGAACCTCTATAATACACCCCATCATCCATAAAGCCCATATTTGATCATCGCTGATGATCTGACAAACAGCCTGGAAAGTCTTAAAAATTGAAGGCAGGTTGGCGACATGAGTCTATTTTTTATATTTTACAAATATTTTCATAGCAAGTGCTCAACTGAGGTTGTCAGCTAGATTCCACGCAGAGCGGTGCATGGTGGAAATACACGACGAGCCACTGCAACCCACCCGTACGTGGTTCAGCTTAGTGTCCCTAGAATGACACTGCTTAACAATTCTTTCATCTGGATACCGTCATCACTATGGAACAACCTCCCTGAGGCCGTGCTCTCCAACGAATATAATCTCCAAAGATTCAAGACCAACGTGAATCGTTTCCTGCGCACACGCACCACTTGTAAAGCGCCATAAAGGGTTAATCCTGCAGTGCTGTGCCTTATCATAAAAAAATAGTGCCCTTTGTATTCTGCATACAATATCGATACGTATCCTTTAATTGTCAATTGCTTTAAATATAAAACACCTTGGTGCATCTTACTTTAATTTTTATATTTGTTATGATTTTTAGAAATCCAACACCAGAGAAGTCCGAGTTAATTGATTTGCTATGGCCAACCTTCACCACAACTGAACTGCAGTATTTAAATATAAATGCTACACTAGAAATACGGTCCAATGTAAGAGATAACTTTGAGGAATGGAACAATATATACCAAACCTATGGGAAAAAGCCATTAGTAACATTTTGAGTGACTTGAAAGTAATATGTGATGTAATATTATCTACTTTCGCTAAATACAGATGCTCATAAATACAGTTATCTATGTGTTTTGTCTTTCCTACAGGAAGTTTTTTTTTTTTTTTTTTTTTTTTTTTAAAGCTACTCTAAAATAGACCACCATATCAGATACTTGGGCATACCAAACTTACTTTTTCCCAGTGGCGGTGAGTGGGGGTCATGGAATGTAAGCAAAAAGCAAAAATTTGTAAAGAACACGCCTAAATTTCGTTTTTGTCTACTAATCTAATATTTACATTAAACTGTAATAAAAAAACCATGATCCTCCTCCTGGTTCGGTATATTATTTTGATTGCTTTAGATAACATACCTTCTAATAAAATAAAAATAGAGTTATGATAATTTATTTAATGAGACGTCAATTTTTTAAATTTCTATTTGTATAGTTTGAGAAAATGTAAAAGCGTCCTTTAGATACGAAAATTCTCACTCATGTGACACAGATGTTGGTAACAAATGAGTCAAATCGAATAAGTAAATGTTTTTTTTTCAAATTGAAATAAATAAAGTTTTAGTTAACTGTAGGTGTTGAAGAAACGATTGTTCAAATGCGATAAAAATAATGAAATTAAATGCAACCAATGTTTTCAGAATCAATACTACTTTTGGTCTAGATAAAATAGCTGCTTTTCAAATATTATAACTGGCTACAGTGTGATGGACCGCGGAGTCACGATAGAATTTCTAAATGAAAATATTTCACATAAAATAAAACAATGAGAAAGAATTAAAAACTCTCAAAGTAAAATAATGTATTTCATCTTTTTCTAAGTCAAATTGCTTCACGAGATACGCTAGTCACGAACGTCCAGAATTAATGAAAAAATTAACATATCAATGCGCATAACTCTCCACGCCCATAAAAGAATCGCAAGCTAAAAGTCAACCCAGAATATAACTTATCCAAAACGTAGTACTCTCTCATTGAACGAAGCAATCAATCCCCGAGAACCAAGAAATAAAATGCCCTCCCACAAAAAACGAGGTCATCTCATCTACGGATATTCACCTTTTAAAATAGACGCTGAGAACGGAAAAAGGTAATAAAAATTTATCGTTTTTACTAAAATTTTGTCGTATTTCACAATAATTCTCGGTAAAGAACGATGTCATCGGTGATCATATCGCCTATTAATCAAATCTGACAGCCACTTCGATACACCTCTTAGGGGCGGAGAATAAGCTCCAGAACTTCCAAAAACTGACTCGGATAGGTTGGACAAATATCCCCAATTTTCCCCTGCAAATTTGCGAAAATATAAAAACTCTAACATGCCGTCATTTCGGAGAGTTCGAACAGAATAATTGCAGAAACAACAAGACCTAACTAAGGCACGTCACACAGTTCCAGGTTAATCAGAAAAGTCATGCAGTGACATAAAGTAAAGTTAAATTAGTGCCGTGAACTACGAAAAATCAGTAAGTTTCTTAAGAATTTTAACAATCAAGTCAAAAGAACACCATTCGAAACATTCTTATTAATCCAGACTAAGACCCCGGATTAGTCAAATAATTTTAAAAGTAATAATTAATCTAATTATTAAAGACAATTCCATAAAAATCAAATACCAGTCAAAATTCCAGAACCCTAGTGACAAATATCTATTTAAAAACTTTCAAACTCTTTAGTGCTAAATAAACTGAAACATTTGCAAGTGAAAATCATATTTTAACGTAAAAGAAAGCCAATGGCCTAATTATCCCGCAGAACGTTTAAGAAACCATTCGATCTTATAGAGAAGAACACGAGTAGAGCAAGAGAGAGATATGCTAGCTTATATAATCATCTTTTACTTCTGTAAGTAAAAATTGCACTGAACAATGTTTTGAACCTTTACAACTTTAAATATATTTTATAACCGAATTGTACCAATGATGTTGACATAACCGTATTAAATTATAATTTTACCACCGAATATTGCCAGAAATAGTTGAATAACTCCTGTATGACTATCGTACATTTGTTGCTACCATAATTGTTAACTGTTATGAATATTTAGATTAAAAATAGAGTAGTTTAAAACCTTTCAAGTGTTTTTTCTTATCTCAAGACCCGAATAACTCATAATACAGCGCTACAATAAACCTCAAAATTACAACAAAACCGTTTACCACGCTGCAGTTTCGCTCCCTTTCGTGCAAAGCCAATGTGACCAGGTCGCGGGGTATAACAACAAGTATTATTCCATTAGCAACACAATTCCTCAACGGTCAGAGAAACAGAAAAACAAAATGCATCTAATGTTTGTAAAACGAATAATACTGTCGTCTAGACAAATAACAAAACTTGCAAATATTATCATTTGAAATAACTACTATTTCCTAAATGAGCGGCCTGCCGCTACGGTTAATTAAGCAAAAATGTGTTCTCACTAAAATTCAATGTTAAAACGTTTATTTTTAGAACTTGTAGAAACGCATATCCTTTGACACGTTTTGCCGCCAAGAAATTAAGCTCATCGCGGTACAGAAAACGGAAAAAATAACAATTGGTCCAAAGAAACATGGCGGAACAATAAATAGCCTATTAGAGACAAGGGGGAAAATATGTTACTTTGTGATTGATCCAAAGACCTGGTAACTATTAGACCAAACAATAACAAATAAACGTGATGTCATCATTGTATTCCAGTGTAAAGTAAATCAACATACACGCTGCTCCCCTGCACTTGGTTTGCCAGACTTACGCCACAGAAAACGTAGTTTTCTGGGCTTACTCTGTTAAAAGTATTAACTTCTATTAACATGATGTGGGAAATATATAACATTGGCTTAAAACCTTGTAAAAAATCTGTAATATGGCAACGCAGCATAAAAGGATCCGCCCAGATCTCACCATTTTCGTAGCCATCCGCATCGACTCGGCATAACGGATGCTCCATTTCATTTGTGACAGCGTTTTTCTGTGGGTTTTTCTGGAGTCTTATCAACCTAACCTTTATTGTTCTGTGGTTTTGTCGCATGCATGTGTAAAGACGGCGTAATCCCCACTCCCGACCCCACCAAGCTCCTCACAGCGTCTCGCCACGAAACGATTTTGACATCACAATTTTATAGCATTTATGAATGGCTTGTCGGATCTATAGTTACCAGGTCTTTGGATTGATCCGTATGACGGCGGGGCGTGATTCTCTGGCGACGGAGCAAACTTTCGGTTCCTCGGGAACCACTGCGAGTTAAACCATTAGAAGGTAAACACGTACGTCAAAATTAGCGTGTTTCATCGTCCGTCGGACATGACAATTGCATTCGCTTAACAAAAAGCACCAAGTAATAAATATAGTAATGTTATAAAAGTTGTCCTGTACTAAAGTTAGTAATTAATCATGTATTAAAGAGTTATCTTGTAAACAAGTGCCGAATTTGATTAAATAAACGCCAAATTAAACTGTCTACTTCACTTAGTCAAATATAGCAAACCAACCTGTGAAATAACCTAAACCCGAGGAAAATTCAAAGCCTTACTTTTAATGTTGGGATTAAAAAATACAACTTGATTCCCACAGTGGGTGCATGCTCCTTGGAAATATCATGCCTTTTTACAGAAATATCTCTGAATTATTTCGAATGTCTGTCTTCATTACACTCAAAATTATAGTTGACACACCCTGCCTATGATACCTGGCGGTACAGAACAATATAGAGTCTTGACGGACCAAATGCAGAAAAACCAGCCTGTTTCCCTCACTGTTCCCCTAATTTTATGTTTTGTTTGTGTAATGTTCAATTAACAATAATTATTATTAGGAATTGTTACTTATGGATGGAACTCTACTACCACCGAATAATTATATTATGGATAATAAAACTGAGGAATGTCTCAAGACTCAAAGACAAAAATTCAGAGTATTAAGATCTGGCGATCTAGCTGGCCAGTTATACGGACTACCTCGACGAATCCGCCGGTTTTGAAAGTTATTGTTTAAAAAATTTGATACTTGTAAACTCTAGTGTGCAGGGGCTTCATCATAATGTAAATACATGTTCTGCACTGATAAAACTGTGCTCCCTTAATCAAATAAGCTGATTTATTTGGTAAATAATTATTGGTAATAAATAAATGTGATTTTAATTAAGTAAGTTTTATTTAACTGAAATAAATGAGTATTTCGTTTTATTTGTAAAATTATTTGACTGTTGGTGGATTTGTGTCAAATCATGGAACCTTTTAAACAAATATCTTACCAAAAAACAACTAAAATAACAAAATCTAAATAACTAATTATTCAATCGAACTAATTTTCATTTAGGAACTAAAATCCGTTAATCGCTAGTTAAATTTCTCGTTGTGGTATTGATACCGTTTGATGTATATTTTATTTAATAAAATATTATGTCCCTGTGTTGTTATGGAGATGAATTATATTTATAATGACAATAATTCTAATTTTTTTGAATAGCCTTGAAAAAGACCCAATATAGGTCGAAACGTCGGCAATTTCATAATAAAAGGAATTGTTTTTCTGTCCTAAACCCACTAAACCACACTCAAAAAAAAAAAAGTTAGTATTAAGGAAATAAATATTTGCTTGAACTTTGTATTCGGTGATTAATTTCAATTAAAAAGTAATTTGTATCAAAGCAGATAATACTAATTGAGGCAAATAATCCCTTGGGATTTTTCAAATATTTATTTATTTGGCTAATAGGAAACAAATATTTATTTCAGTTAATAGAAAATTTTTTTAATTCAAATAATTAATTTTATCAGTGTGCCGTACATAAAGTGAAACATCTTCTAATTGGTTTTGCAAGTAAATCTGTAGAAAATTTAAGTATTTCTATCCTGTGAGATTACCGTTAATTATGAATAATTCTTGTGTTGTAAGGGCTTTCGAACTTTCTTTTCTTTTTTCTTGGTTACCGTGAAGTGGTTTTCGTTTTAAGTCCTTTGCCAAACAGGCTGATTTAAAAACAATGTCGGTAAATGGGTCTATGTTTGTATTAAATTCTCCGTTTAGTTTTCTCATGTTGTAAGCATAATCTTCCATAATTTTTGCTAATTCTTCGGCTGGAGTATGCTTTTCAAGCTTATAATCTCTTATCAATAAAAACTGCGAAAACTGTGGCCAAATGGAAGTTTTTTAGATACGCGTATTTGGAGGTATATTCTCCGACACTGCCTTTTTAATTTTTGTAATGGATTGTATTCAAAATCTGTTTTTTTCTTCAGAAACATTAATTTTTGAACTAAACTAATCTGACGTTTGTTAACAAGAAATAATAGAATGACATTTTAAATAATTAACAGAACAACCATGGTAACAAAATTTCTTTTGATCAAATATTAAAATTTTGTCGTATATAATCCCACAAGAAAGAAAATTTTGCCGGCAAAATTTTCCGATTGTTATAAAAGTTTGTTGCTTGGCAATTTCGCGATTGACATTTTTGTTACAAAACCTCGAGCCATTAGGCGAGTGGTTTTGAAAAATGTCACGAGCAAAATTGCCAAAAATCAACAAACTTGAATATAAAAGAGGAAAGTTTTACCTAAAAATTTTTTTCTTAAGTGGTATTCGTGGTGGTAAGACTATTTCACGAATAATATTACACATACTTTGGTAAAAATTAATAAATTTACGTGAGACTACAACCTTTCAAAAGTAACAGTGACAATCTACTGTCAGTCATTAGTTACCAATTACCAATCTTAACAGTGAATGTAACTAAGGTAACAAAATTTTGCCGATTAAAAACTATGTTGCTAGCTATTTTCTGAAATTCTGATTAGTCAGTGGGGTCGGCAAAATTATGTAGGTAGTGGTTTTTCCGATTAAAAACAGGTAAATATCTAAAATTGCTACATTTTGATTGGTTCAAATTATGATGAGTGGAATAGTCGCTGTAAAAATCACATGTGAATTTTGTCCAGGTAGGTGCAGGTAGTAATTTTGCCAGTAGAAAACATGCCGTTGCTATGACATTTTGCCAGTGTAAAACATTTCAGTGAAATAGTCGTAAGAGTAAGTTATACAAAGAGCATGGAATGTTGCTAATTTTCCATCGGTATGAGAGCGAGCATGTAAACACTTTTTTTTGTCTACCAAAACGACGGCGAAAAAAAAAAGCATTTTTGAACTAAAAACTGCCAGACCGACAACTTTTTGCTTGCCCTCGCATCTCTACTGATTCTTCTATGTCTTTAGCTAAACAAATCAAGAAGACAACAAAATCATTAACCAAAAACCTTGAAATTACATGATAGGCACTTTCGCCTTAACATCTCTGTATCTCTCCGTATATCAGACCTAAATTTGTTGTATCATCCCGTATTGTTAGCAAAGATAAAATATTTTAATCAACGTTTATTTATAAAAACCTTAAGTAAATCATGCAAACCTCTTAAAATTTTAATTGATCGAAGGTCAATTTAAAAAATCATTATTAAAAGCAAAATATTATTAAATTTTTATAAGATGTAAAGAAAGTAGGGTGGTCCACATTATATTGAAAAAAAAATTAAGTTGTTTGTATCAAGCATCCATGGCCTAGTTATGTTCACTTTAATGTAGTAACTTGTCTGCCAAATCTGAGCTTCTTACGTTAGAACTTAGTGGTCACCTAGAAGTACGATTTTTTATTATTAACATTTTTGTTAGAAATAATAATGGCAGCTAGTTCGAGACCTGCACCGACTAATTGGCTTTTTGAAAAGTCAGTCTTCAGGTTCTTAACAGCTAGACTTCCTCGTGCTCTAGACATCCTCCGAACGGTGCAGTTTTCATCGTTCAGAAGAAGGCAGAACCTTGACATGCGAAGCAGTTTTAACCGTTTGGTAGCGTGAGAAGATACCAACTCAGCGAACTGATTCATGTGTGAGAAAACTCTCCAAGTTGTATAAACAGTACTTAGGTCTTAACACACAGAGTGCGTAAGGATATCCTTTCAGGTAACATGGAAGAATTGTTTGCTATCGCCGTTAAAGATTTTTTAAATTTTGATTATTTGAAATTTGAAATTAAAGAAACTGATGTGAAGGTAAAAGCCAAAGAAAATAAGATATTTCTTGAAAAGCAGAGAGACGATGTTCACCAATCTAGCATGTATGGGTCTGGTTTAAAGAAATCAAGAGAAGCATGAAAAAGATGCCAAGGCGAAAGCACAATATGAAAAAAGAGATACAAAATATGTTTCTGAGCAAACAATACCAATTTCTTTGTCATCTTCAGACGGCTTCGGAGCTGACGAAGAATATTAACTTTTCAACTATTAAAACGACCTAAAAATATACTCAAATCACCTGAAGTCGTAAGAGCTTTCGATTGTGTTGAACACATTATATTGAAAAAAAAATTAAGTTGTTTGTATCAAGCATCCCCATGGCCTAGTTATGTTCACTTTAATGTAGTAACTTGTCTGCCAAATCTGAGCTTCGTACGTTAGAACTTAGTGGTCACCCAGAAGCATGATTTTTTATTATTAACAGTTTTGTTAAAAATAATAATGACAGCTTGTTCGAGACCTGCACCGACTAATTGGCTTCTTGGAAAGTCAGTCTTCAGGTTCTTAACAGCTAGACTTCCTCGTGCTCTAGACATCCTCCGAACGGTGCAGTTTTCAGCAGATACCAACTCAGCGAACTGATTCATGTGTGAGAAAACTCTCTAAATTGTATAAACAGTACTTAGGTCTTAACACACAGAGCGCGTAAGGATATCTTTTCAGGTAACATGCAAGAATTGTTTGCTATCGCCGTTGAAGATTTTTAAAATTTTGATTATTTGAAATTTGAAATTAAAGAAAATGAAATGAAGGTAAAAGCCGAAGAAAATAAGATATTTCTTGAAAAGCAGAGAGACGATATTCACCAATCTAGCCTGTCCCATACAGGCTGGAGAAAGAAATCAAGAAAAAGAAATATGTTTCTGAGCAAACAATACCAATTTCTTTGTCATCTTCAGACAGCTCCGGAGCTGACGAAGAATATTAACTTGTCAACTATTAGAACGACCTAAAAATATACTCAAATCACCCGAAGTCGTAAGAGCTTTCGATTGTGTTGAACACAATATTCCAGATATAACACTATTCTGAAGCTCTACTAGGCGATCTAGGAAACAAGCTAGACAGAAAGCTGCAGTAGCAGAAGAAAAAGATGTAACATCTCTTTTCATCAATACGTCGCCAATGCAACGTTTTCCCTAAAATATTCTTGGGTTCCAGTATTCTCCTTAGGGCAACCTAAAATATACTGCAACAAGGCAACCTATCCACCCTTACTCTGGCAACCCTACGCCCTGGAGGATGTACTTCAAACAACAGCCCCTAAAAACGACCTATGTTGTGCTGCCTGAAAACTCACCCCTTAGCTAGCTCAAACTCAGAGTGGGTTCGCTATTTTGTTTCTAGATTGAGAGGTTTAGCGCTCTTATATAAGTTAAAGTCAAATCCTGAAGGCGCCACCTTAGTTTTATTTTACTTAAAATCTTTTAAATGTTCTAGTGTTTGGCCTCAGAAAAAAACAAACTAGGAAAAAAAAACACTTATGCCACAATCAGTATACATTAGCTTCCTATAAGCTCTCGTTCACTCAAGTCCCTCAAAGTTGCTGTCTTTCAAATAAAAGCCAAATTTTAGCAGAGGCCAA
Organism: Polydrusus tereticollis; assembly: GCA_963920685.1. Lineage (NCBI taxonomy): Eukaryota > Metazoa > Arthropoda > Insecta > Coleoptera > Curculionidae > Polydrusus > Polydrusus tereticollis. The sequence goes on along the minus strand of OY987332.1, from coordinate 27,980,398 downwards.
TACAGATATTTATTTTTAAAGTCGTGTTAGGTCGTTGGCTACTTGGATTTATAAATTCAAGCTCCTTTTACTTTGGTGGACAATAGGTACTTAAAGTTAAAAGATAGATAAGTGAAATGAATGTAATAACAAAATGGTAGTATTTGGTTTGCCATAAAAGTTCTGAACATTTAAATTACAAAGTTATCAATAAAAGAATAAGTAAAAGTCAAACCCTGTTTGACAGGGCCTTGCATTAGACGACAACTGTCAGTACACCATAAAAAAACGGCTGTTTAGTCTGATCTGGCAGCCACATATACCTAAATCCAGGACATTGCCTCAGACTTGGAATTTCCGCAAGGTCTGTGCATACTGTGCAAGAACCTCTTACAACTAACTAAATTTATCATAAAAGCGTTCGTAAAGTACAATACTCGATAAGCATACAAGCCACTTGGGCGTAGATAAGTTGAAATGTTAAAGTTACAAGTGTTAAATTTAGAAGAAACAAATGGCCTTTAGCCTGTAAACAAAAATATTTACTTTATAATAATAAATTGTAACTATATTTAAAACAAAATAAGCTGTAACAGACCACCTACTAGAGACTCTTGTGAGGTTTTAACGCTATGTCGACATACGCTACACGTTTACAATGCACAAGCTCTGTACATAACATGAGCGCAAAACTTTATCAAAACATATAAATATCCAAATGCAAAATATTAAGATTTCAAGTTGTTACTATGTTACAACATACTCAAGAAAAATGGTACTTAGCTGTAACTTTACGTGCTACCCATTGTTCATGAAGACTCAATCTTTAGTAAAACGCACACACATGGCCCCTGAAACAGCTAACGTGGATACTGCTACACAGCTAGTCTCCAAAAATTCAAATGGTACATGGCAACTGGCACATCCCGCATTCAGGCAACTCCAATAAAAAAACTAGTACTCCAGGTTGAGCTTTTAGCCCCTATCAAAAAAACCCTAAAATCGAATTTTAGATTACAACATGAAAGAGAAAACTTTCATAAGACCCAATGAGGGTAATTAGATACTAACCCTACTAAAGATATACTAGCTAAAATGTGGATGAAGTATGCGCTTGTCGCGTTCATACGGTCTAAAAGTCAGAGTTTTTACTTCATAATCGTCAAATCAGAGGAAAATATTCTCATCAATGTATAGGACAATAATATACAATTTGATTGTAATCAGCCTTTCTACTTTAAAGATTGAACATTCGGATCCTGGAGTTTCCGGTGATAATGAATATATCGGAGCATGTTCTGAAGATCTGGTCTTGGCCACAATAAATTTGGATGAAAATAATTTTTCGATGTTCTGTAGGTGTCAAAGAACCTGTGTGCAAATTTTTATCCATGTGGGAATTACTTAATTAAATTTTGCCCGTTTATATTTTGAAAAACTGTTAAAAAGCGATGGCGACACATGGAGCAAAAAGTCTGTGGAATATGCCTATTATATCTTGTTTGCCAAAATATATTGCAATATTACTGGGATATCTCATAAATATGTCGAATATTTTATATACAAAAGCAATAGTCCTGGGTTATGTTTAACAGATATGCAGAGAATATTTGGTTTTCATATTGGCAAGATATTCCACCAGCATATTAAAATTAAGATTTTTTTTTCTTTTTTAATTAAAAAAATGTATCTATTCAAACGTTTTTGTTGATTATGATGAATGTTCTTGCAATATAATTTTTTTTTTCAAAACCCTCTCCTCTCCAATTTATGCCCCTTTAAGCTTTGAGGAAAAGGTTTTTTTTTAATTTAATTTCTCTCCTTTAGAAAAAGCTAGAAATATGAAATATGAGGGTTTATTTGCATTAGTAAAATGGCAGTTTCAACAGTTATTTTAACTTAATTAAAGTGGATGTCTTTCTCATTGGTTGGCACCAGTATTGTGACGTGAAATAAACCATCTTGGATTGTGACGTATCAGTACCTGATTGGTCAAGGTGTCGGTAGACGGTACGAAACGGACAATGCTTTGTCAACAGACTACTGTCATGCTGATTTCTACAGAGAAAGGTTGCGCTCCGTGGACCGGCAAATCCTCTACGTAAAAATGGTTGGAAAGTATTTGAACGTATTTGAAAGTATTTAAAAGTAGTAAAAAGTATTTAAGAAGATACATATGCGAGATGTTACACGTGGCGACATCTCGTAGCAATCGAGCTATCCACCTAACCAGACCAGCGAGGTCTTAGAGAAGACCAAACGCTGGAAAGGATCCCGCATAAGCAGGTATCTAATGTCAGGTGGCGCTGAAAGCCAATCGTCGGTTTCTGTTTCTTTTATTCATTAATTTATTTGGCAACAGCCCACTTAGCTATTCACGGAACTAACCTATTTAAAAGATTTATTTGAGAAGACGTGTTATTTTTTATTGTGGAAAAAGTATTGAATTAAATAAAGGGTTTAGAATGAACCTTTCTTTGTAAATCAGATTTTTTACTTCAAAAATTGCATTTCCAGTCTTGCTAGGGATCTTCCTTGTCTTCTAAGTCAGGCTTAACTTCTATTCAATGATCTGTAGCGTTATGGGCCGAACTTCACATAAAAATTTGGTTTGGGCAATGCCCTAAGTATTGTTGTTTGAGAGTGCGTTAATTTTGCTTAATGATATCACACTATTTCTTCTCGAAATTGGTTTCCTTGTTTAAAATATTATTATATTTCGTCGAACCCTCCAGCTCAGTGCCTCTCAACTATAACTGGAGGTAGCCAATTCTTAGGGTACTTATAAGTGGAGCCTGGCGGAGAATGTATGTGTGTTTGTCTAATAAGTGGGTTAGTGGTAATGTCCGTTCGTCTGTAGCAGTTTGTAATAATTTTATTGTAAAATTCTATTAAAGTTGGAATCTCAAAATCTCTATGTAACACCCTATTCACAGCATACCTCGGAGCGTCCGCAATAATTTTTAAAGCTTTGTTCTGAAATATCTGGAATCTGTTATGCTCAGTCCTGCTTATCATGCACCATGTTGGCACACCATAAGTCAGGACCGGCCTGACCAAAGTCTTGTATAAGTTTACTTTAGTTCTATATCCTATTTTACTCTTTTTATTTAAAAGACAGTAAATAGAACCTAGCTGCTTTCCAGCCTTTTTAAGTCGTGTATCGGAATTTTTCTTCCAGTTCAATCTTTGATCAAAAATTAGACCCAGATGCTTGACTTCTTGAACCCAATTTACTTGTATGCCGTTCACTTTTAGAAGGGTCTCGGGCCTTCTCACCGTGCATTTCGAAAAGAAAATGGCTTTCGTCTTGGCGGGATTCAGACGAATCTTCCAGTCCGAAAGCCATTTTTCTAATGATTTAATGTGTCTTTGCAATCTAGACACCACTATCCGCGGGGACTTTGAAACAGAAGTAATTGCAGTATCTTCAGCAAACAAAAACAACTCATTAAATTTGTCCCTCGGAATATCATGAACATAAATGTTATACAGCATCGGAGCGAGACGGGATCCTTGCGGAACTCCCGCCCTGATGTGTTTCGGGTCTGAAATCGCGCCTTCTGACGAAACTACAAAACTTCTGTTCTCCAAGAAGGAGATAATGACTTTAATGAGATAATTGGGGGCACCCAACCTTATTAGTTTTAATATCAGACCACAGTGCCAGACCTTGTCAAATGCTTTCGAAACGTCAAAGAAAACCGCTCCCGTGTGTGCTCTCCTGTTAAATCCTTGTAGTATTCTGGTTGCCAGCCTTGTTGTTTGTCTTACAGTGCAATGTTCTCCCCGAAATCCAAATTGTTCATCAGGGAGAATATTGCGCTCAAAAACGAAATCCTGCAAACGACTAAGAATGATTTTCTCAATGACTTTGGCCAGACTCGATAATAAACTTATCGGCCTATAGCTTACAACCTGTGTAGGATCCTCGTTTTGTTTAAGGATCAAAACAACCTTTGCCTTCTTCCACACACATGGATAGTGGCCTTCTTTGATAATTACCTGTGACAAGTTTACTATGTCCCTAATAATATTATTTGGTAAATTGCGTAGTGCCGCATTTCTAATGCCGTCCAAGCCTGGAGCCTTCCTTATATTTAAATTATTTAAAAGTCCTTCCACCTCCTCCTGAGTGACGACTGATATATTTTGAACTGGATGATCTATTCCTTGATATATTTGTACTGTTCTGGAGATCCTTTCATCTCTCCGTGGGTCATCAGATGGGTTCTCGCTGAACTGTTCGCAGAGCTTTTCTGCGAAAAGTTCAACTTTTTGCTTACAATCCGAAACTATTACATTATCCTGGGTTTTGACGAATGACATCGGTTTCCTGGTGCCCCTCGTCAAGACCCTGGACATTTTGTAGATGCTACCATCCTCCGTATTTAAGTCCCTTATCCTGCTTTCCCAAAGAGAGGATTCGCGCTCATTTAATCGCTGTTTAATTAATGTATTTAATCTGTTTGCTTCAGCCTTTATTCGCGGATCTCCAGTCCGGTATGCCCTGTTCTTAACTCTATTTTTTTCCTTTATCGCCTCCTTTAAATCAACAGGTATGGCCCCAAACTTGGAATATTCCGACACCCTTGTGACTGAAGCTGTTGCCAGAGCAATATTAATGTTATCAGTTAATAGTTCAATAGCTTGTTCAATTTGCTGTGATCCTCCTAATTGGGGGAGCGGCTCTACCTCCTGCAGTAGCGCCTTGTAACGGAGCCAATTAGTGCTGGTTTTAGACATAAATGCTCTCCCCCTCTCGCGAGGATCACCAAGCTCTACAATGACTGGTAGATGGTCAGACGTTAGGTTATGTAATACAACAGGCTGTGAAATTTGCCCTGTATTCTTAATCACAAAGATGTCTAGAATTTCTGGAAGTCCACGCTCGAAAAGATGAGTATGAGTTTCCGGCGGTAAAATATGATAGTTGAATATATCTGAATGATTAAATAGGGCGCGACCTCTTGCTTCCGTTGTCCTACAACCCCAAACTCTGTTTTTAGCATTGAGGTCACCCCCTATAATCGTGGTTTTATTATTATCAAAAATTTTTTGCAAACAATTGCCGTTGAAATTGCGGTTAACCGCAGGGCTACAGTAAACTGATCCCAGGTACACGCGCTTACCATTTTTCATCTTTACTACTATAAAAGTTCCTTCAATATGGACACAGTTTTCAGGCCCCAGCACTGCCTGGGCAATGATGTGCTTTTTAACCGGGATCATGGTACCCCCTCCCCGTCTGTCAGTACGATCATTTCTGTAAATATTATAGTTTGGAAATGTGAACCTTTGGCCTTTAAGCCATGTCTCCTGGATTAAAAGCACATCAATGCCATTATCCTCCACAAAACCAATAAGTTCGAGTTTCTTACCAGTTAATACATTAACGTTGATCGTAGCAATTTTTAAAAAGGCGACTTCTGACTGCAAAGCCATCAATCAGCAGAGTGAGCAAAAGTTGATAACATATTTTGTATTTGCGCCTGCATTTCTTTCGTAAATTCGGCCAAGAAGCCTTGCATGGTGGCTTGCAGAGCAGCTTCCAGCGCCTTTGCTGCTGGTATTTCGCTTGTAACTTTAGTGCTTTTATTGACATCATTACCTAATAATTTATTATTGTCTTGTGACCCCCATTGAAAATTACCCCTGGGAGGCAGTACTCGCGGTCTAGCTGCTTCTTCTTGCCTTTGCTTTAGTTGTTTTGGATGCTTGGGGCACCCTTGAAAATTTGCGGGGTGGTCCCCATCACAGTTAACGCACTTCGCTTTATCCTCCCTGCTCTTTGGGCATTCGTATGAGAAATGCGCCTGCGCACATTTTAAGCATTTGACTGGCGCCGTGCACCTAAACTGAGAATGTCCAAAGAGCTGGCATCTATGACACTGCGAAGTTGTCGCTCTTGCTTTTTGGGCTTCAACCCTAATAGACATGAAATCCAGATTTGTCAAATCAAAAATATTTTTTTGGGTTTTAGGTAGAAACACTAACACCAATGGCATCCGGTTTCCATCTTTATTATGCCACCTTATGACGCGGGAGGGTGTGAAACCCAACTCCTCTAAATCGACTTTAATTTTTTCTTCAGACCATGCCTCCAGGATTCCACGGAGGACGACGTGTAGTTCTTTTTCCTCCTGAGACCTGAAGGAATGGTACGGCTCTTTATTTGCATCTAAAAATTTTATAATTTTATTGTAATCCGCAGGAGTTGCTGGGTAAATTTTCACACCCGCCTCTACTGTCACTGCTCTACCGTAATCGTATTTATTAACAGTGAAATACCTTGCAATGCTGCTATACTTGTCCTTATTTCTAATGACAATGGGCGGTACTCGTAACCTTTTTGGGGCCTTCCCCGTCCCATTCTGATCAGAAGCAAGGTTAACTGTCAAACTATTGTCATTATTTTTATTAATCGAATTATTATTATTTACATTATTTTTGCTTTCCAGCAACTACTTTTTGTGACAAATGTGCTTCCAGAGCAACATTATTTGTTCTTGGTAGATTGGGCAAGTCAGAGACTCCAGCCACCTTTTTACTCGCCTCATCTGGGCCACCATGCCTCGCAGGCCTTTTGCGGGCCCTCCTTCTGGGGGATCTCAGTGGACCGCTTTCGGAGTCTTCCGAAACCGAATCACACTCCATGTCAGAAGTATTTAAAATAGCTATAGCTTCCGATGACGCTTTAGCATTAGCAGCGCGACCCACTGAGGTCCCCGCAATATTACTGTCAATGAGGCCGTTTAATTTTGCCTCAAATAAAACGTCCCTATCTAAATTTACTGTCTCAGTCATAATAATATCTGAATCCCTTTCGCTATATAATTTATTAACGTCATTGTCATTATTATTTGATATTAATTTTGAGTCAGAATTTACCCCGTTTTTTAAAATACCAATCTCCACTCTAAGATCCCTATTGACTGCTTTAAGTTCTAATAGCTCCGCGAATCCAGCTTCTTTCTGTTTACACGACTGAATCCTCCATTCAAGCTCCTTTTCATTGAGAATTTTTCTCCACCTCGCCTCCATTCTCTTCTCGATCTCTGCTATTCTTTCATCCATATCTAAATCTTTTTTACCTGGTAATTTCCCGTCACCTGACGATGTTGATACGTCTTTCTCGGGGAGGAGAATGAGCCCCCCGCTGCTTCCTTCAATTTTTCTATTTGTAATTCTTATTTCAGAAAAAATAAAATTCTCTGACACTTCTTGACAACTTAACTGACAACTAGTTCCAGTCTTCTGACTTTCTCTATATAGAAGAAAATAAATAAATACCATTTATCCTGACCTTTGGAAGGGCATAACTTGAAGGGAAGTAGTGTAAAAAAGTATGAAACACCCCTTCATTTTAGCTAATAATAACTCCTTAAAATTTTTCGTAGCAATTTTTAACGCCCAATAAGTCCAATTTTAGATATACCAGGGACATGCATTATATATGCCCAGGATATATTCTAGAAGATAAAAAGATGTTGCTGGCATATGTTTCATGGTGACCTTGAATAACCCCCGAATATCCATAAGATATGCCACGTGAGATACGGCATATTCCTGGCATATATGAATATGCTAATTGAATATCCTGGGAATATGTATGCAATGTGTTTGTGCCGTCTGGGTGGAAGAGCTCTTTGCAAAGATCAAATCGGATGAAAATATTTTTCCGGTAATTGGTGGTTGCCTATATGCCCTCCAGTAATTTTTATCCGTTTGGGAAATGTTTTTTTAAACCGCTGGTCAAAATTTTGAAAAAATAATATAGCCGCTCACCGCCGAGCGCCAGACCCCTACTCGACAACACGGATTTCGAGAACGACACTCGAACTATACAAAAACGTGCTTTTCATCCGTTTGGGAGTTCCAAGTCATTTTTGTCACCGCGGCTCCAACTATAACATAATACATCCAAATACTACTTTTATTACCCCTCTTTTGTTTTTTTTTAGTGTGCTGAACATTAACATTTTTTCTACTAAAACATTAACTGTGGTTTTATAACATAAATAAATATATTAATAGCATAATAATTGTTTGTTTCACTGTTTTATAGTTTGCGCATTTTTTTCAATGAAAACTTATTATACAGGGTGTGTCATGTAACAGTGGCCAATACTGACTTTCTTATTTTAAATGCAATACCCTGTATATTATTCAATTTTTGGATTCTTCAGAAAATTTTAGACATATTCTATGTACAATATCCTATACCTATCTTCAACTGTTTCGGAAATATTAAGTGTTTTCAAATTTGTTGCAAAAATTAACAACACACTAAAAAACTAATAAGTAATACTGTTTATTTCTTGATAATGTAAAAAACAAAAAAAATATATTAAGTATATTTAATTGGCAGTAAACAGCGCAGAATATGCAAAATGAGTGGAAACGAATAGGGAATGTTTATCCCCAATAGTGGGCGTAAAGGGCTGGGTGATAAATGATAATAATTATAATGATGATTCATTCAATAACATCGTCCACTCCAGTTCTTCGTTTGTTAAAACAGAGCAATAAATGCGTGAGCAGAATTCCAGCCATGGTCCGTTTTGAGCTTCATAGAGCCTCCAAAGTTGTTGGGTTCACGAGTGCATTAGTAGAGAAGAAGAGAAACAAATTTAAATTCGATGTTGGCTTTTATATATTGGTGATTTTATTGAGTGCATTCAGGTTAGACGCATTCATTGCACATCTTAGTTTAATTGAATTGATCAACGTATTGAATCGAGATAATTAAAGCCATTAAAAAGAATCATAAATGTTCAGAGGAGACGTTGGTCAAGCCTCTTTCTCTATTGTAAATAAGCAACATTAACACACTAGTTGTCCACCATGTAGATCCGGGTACCTACTTAAGATAACTGCGACTACTAACCTATTTAAATACCAATTTTTAATAATATTGCTAATTATTGTGGTTGAACTAGGTATACCAAAATGACAACATTATTTGTAGTTTTTGGTTTTGCGATAATTCATTCTGTGGTAAGTTTGTTTTTAACTTTAATTACTAATTTTATTGTATTGTATTGTATTGTATGTAATGGGGTCGTTCGGCCCTTTGGCCCTTCGCCACTTCGACCTAAAGAGATCGTTTGTGGATACCCTGCATCAGTTTTACCCCGTAAGATTCAAACTTTTCGCGTAGTTGTAAATTTTTCGGGGGGCTAATTTGCTTATATCTTCAGGTGTTAAGAGTACTCCCTCAAGATGAGTTAGCCGTTGGCGGGTTAGTTCTTTACATTCACACAGTATGTGTTCCGCAGTTTCGTTTGCATCATTGCAGAATCTGCACTTTTCGTCTTCGGTCTTTCCCATTTTTTTGAGATGATATCTCCAAGGGCCGTGTCCCGTAAGGCAGTCGGTGACAATTTTCAGTTCGTGTTTTTGTAGCTCCAGAAGCTTTTTAGTGAATTTAGGCGTGCACGAAATAAATTTCTTCGCCTGTCTTTGTCCTGGAGTATTTCTCCAAGAGGCCTCTTTTTGCCTTTTTTCCCATATGTTGAGTTCCTCTTTGAGGTGTCCTCTGGTTATGCCACAGAACGGTTCAGGTCCATAAAATGGTGCCTGTGCACCCTCTTTAGCAAGCGAGTCAGCTATTTCGTTGCCTTCCACTCCCTCATGCCCGGGCACCCACATCAAGGTGACCTTGTTGGCCGCCGCTAGTTGGTTGAGAGATTGTAGGCATTCCCAGACTAATTTTATAGAAGAAGGCACTAATTAATGATATGGTATGATACTAGCCCGGCCAATTTTACAATAATTACAAATTTAAATATAACAATAAAAAGTACAAGGTGTTTAGTTTTGGATGCTGTTATATTGTCTCCCTTAGAAGTGAAGATAGAGGGATAAGGTTTTCGCGACAGTGTGCTACTTTTTTGATAAACAGTAGTTAGTACTGGACTCATTTTTTTGGCACCACCCTTGATTTGTGATATACAGGATAAAATGTGCTTTCTTACACTTTATTTTCTTCTCTCACAAAATAATGTATTGGTGGAGCAAAGATCTGGAAGTGAGAAGAGGACAAGTAAGAAAAACCTTTAACGTAGCAAAAAGTTCAGGTAATTGGGATGCATACAAGGCATCCTTGACTGAATACAAAAGGGAGCTAAGAAAGACTAAGAGAACATCCTGGAGGAAACACTGTGAGGCTATCGAAAGCACTCCAGAATGTGCCAGACTCAGGAAAATATTCTCTAAGGATCAACAATTTCCTAAAAACAGTCACTGGGGAGTACACTAAATCCGGGAAAGAAATAATTCTAGAAATTGAGACGAATCACCAGAGACCTGGAAGCTAAGGGAGGAAAATAGGACTCCTAACAGGGCTCGCAGGAAAAATTGGCAGATTGACAAAAAAGCGGTTTCAATTCAAGTCACCGGGACCAGGCGGAGTATACCCAGCAGTGCTTCGGCAGGAAACGGTCCCGCTAATCGATAAGCTTTGCCTCATACTAAGAGCCAGTTTGCCTATATCTTCTAGCTTGATTCATAAAAATAAGTTGGGTAGAAAAGTTTCTATTGGGTAGTATTCTATTCCAGCTACGTCAAACATTTCGAGTTTAAAGTCGAAATTTCCAGATTAAAGTCGAAATTAAATTTTTGGTCCGTTTGCCCTCATGTCTGCCACATGGCCGTAGGTAGGTACTATAGAGTTTTGTGAAGCCAGTGCAGATTTCTTAGATGTTCGCTTTATTTTATTATGCGACTATTTACCCAATTCATTCCAGAGGGGGTTGTTTGATTTCAATATAGGACAAGAAGTAAGGTCCGAACAGTATTTAAAATTGTGCAAAAAATAGTTCCCATCGGCATAGATTTTTTTAAGCAATTCGCTTACATCCAAAACCGAAAGCTGGAAGTTAGGATTAAATATGTTATTTCTTGAGAATGAGCGTTCGTAGAGAAACACGTTAAGCATATTACTAGGTAAATTGTTAATCGATAAGATGTGCTCTATAAGTTGAGCCTTATGATTGGCAATATTTACTTCAAACATTTTTGCTTTAATCACAGAAAATATAGCTACGCAAAGCTATGTTTTCTATGCTTTAATGTTCTTACAGTTAATGAAAACGCACTCAATAGCCAGAGGTATCTGAAGCTCAACTTTCACTCAAGATCTACAAGAATTTTCCTCTCAGTACAGTCTCCTAGACCTAGAGTATTTATTTACCAATACATATTTTCTAATTTATATTAACAACTACTTCTAATTGCCTTATCTTTTACTTTTAGTTCCCAGCACCGATAGCAGATGATCTTATAGTGTCGTTACCTGATGGTCAAGTTCAAGGTACAATATACACTACGCCAAGTAATAAAATATTCTATGGTTTTCAAGGAATACCTTTTGCCGCACCACCCGTTGATAATTTAAGATTTGCGGTAAGTATATAAGTAATATCTAACATTTTATATTTGCGCTCACCTTCCTTAAATCAGTAATAATAACCACTGTAAAATAATGCTGCAGAGGAATGGAACTTGATGCCACTTGTCTATACTTATTTCGCTACAACAAAGATATTTTTAGGCTCCCAAGCCACCACAACCTTGGACAGGAGTTCTGGATGGAACCAAAGATAGCAAAGGATGTATAACCTCGTTAAATATTATATTGAGAGATGCGGAAAGTGAGGACTGTTTGTATGTGACAGTGTATACACCAACGCTGGAGGTATAAACTTTTTATGAATATCGTTCAATTCAATTGGATAAACCTGAATTCCGGAATATGACGGTTCGATATTACGGTTCAAAACTTTAATTATATATATTTAGTATTTAGCATAGCCTAAATTTCTATTTCTTGAAACCGGTATATAAAAGATATTAAGTTATTTAACCTGGTCAAAATGTTTTTTCTCACGATAAAAACTAAGTATTTCTTCTGATCTTACTTACTGCAAAAAATACAGGGGTTTTCCTAAGTAATCTAAAATATTTTAAGTAGCTATTCCTTAGGGCTTAGAGGCCCAAAACTGTCTAGTTCCTAAAATACAGAGAGCTGAAATTTCGATTTTAATTTGGTTTTTGTAAATTATTTTAAAAACGGAATTCTTTTTTTTATCAAACTTTCAACAATAACACTGCTTATCAGAGGAAATGTTCAAGTACAAACAAGATTTTAATCACTTCCAGGGGCGTGCGTGCATACCTACTCAGGAACCATATTGAATATCCACACTATAACTTGGACCATATCATGGCATTAGGCAATCTTAAAGCCCCCCCCAGACGTTGAGATCGGTATCGCTACATGTATCATGATACGGAGTCGCGATACAGATCAGTGTTACGGTATCAGTATCACTTGGTATCATCGTCTGTCTCGCTGTCATGCGACTGATACACGTTTCGACGTGTGTGTGTGTGTGTGCATGTACCTTGTACAGCCATACAAAACTGTGAACAATCGAGCGTACAGTAGTGTGGGAGTCTTTAAGATGGCGGCCGCAGACAGGAAATTACCTGTGGCCAAGTAACGTTATGTTACTGTTGGTCTATCTTCTGCACTCACTGACGATCTTATTACAGTATCATGTTATTTAATTCTAGGGGTAACTATTTCCAATAATTTTTTAAGCAATGCCTCGTTCATGTGTAGATAGTTTCTGGGCTTACGCAATCTGATTTTCTTCAGTAAACTAAAAATACTATGTCTGCGTCTCTCCTCACGCAACCAAGGCTTCGCCCATGTCCGTCGTTCTGTTTAAAGATTGTGACAGCATCACCGCAGTTGCCACGGCCAAAGGTTCGGGTAGCGACATCGTCGAAACCTTCAGTAATAATTACTTTAAAACTACTAATTTCAATCAATTTTTGCAACCTACTAATGATTCATGATTCCGTCTCAATGTGTATGAAGACCTTAATACTTGATTCAAATCTCAGATATTTGCATCGCTATTTGTATCGCCACATATAGCGATACCGATCTCAACGTCTGTGGGGACCTTTAGACTCACATCACATTTAAATATTTCACAGATCTTATGTTCTTCTAAGAAACATGCGGCGATGCATGCATCGACGCGAAGAATCACGAAACTAGGTATTAGAATTGGTCTGTGTATACACACAGGAGTATGTGGTGATGCACGCATCGATTCCCGAGAATCATGACCCTTCAAATAATCTGCAGTTCATGTAGACGATTCTTTGTGCCAGGGTTTTTATTTTTGAAAAACTTAAATCTTTGTTGCCTACGGTCGTAATGATGTCATTGGTATTAGGTATGAACTTAAACTGAACCATAGATAAAGGATTTATAAGGAGGAAAACTGAACTACATTGATATTGCATCGATTCAAACTCACACCCGCTGAAGCCTGCATCTGCGTCACTGATTCCGCATTCCTACTCACCATCCAGTACGAGACTCTAAAGCCGGGGACACATTATTGTCACGTCACGTGAGCTCACGTAATATCACATGAGCTCACGTGGCGCTTGCAAGTTGTAGTTCAATATTTTTCCATGCATTTAAATCGATCAGAGACATACTGTTGTCACGTCACGCGTGTCACGGTATGTTATACTTATCACCCATGCTAGCACGTCTTTGATTTCATGTTAGAACAGATTTTTTGGCTCACGTGCTACGAGTTGTGTTTACGTTTTGTTGACAAAGAGGTACTTTAAAACATGGATGAACTATTAATTGAAAAAGTTAGACAGCATGAGGTACTTTTTCTCTCTTTCTCTTCTTTGATTAATCTCATGAACCCATATTGACCTATTATAGGTTTTTAAGTTTAGCAACATAATTGTAGCTAAATTTTCCATATCCTCTTCAGAATCAGAAGAACTGCTGCTTGAATAGCTGTTTTCCATTTCTATGTTAAATTACTTGAAATAAAACAAACGCTGAACTGAACCAATAAGTATATGAGACGTGACACCATAAAAGAGGAGTGACGTGATATAAATCTGTCTCCGATGCGTATTTTCACGCGTCTCATGCCTAACGTGAGCTCACGTGACGTGACAATAATGTGTCCCCGGCTTAAATGTCACGGCTCAGCTTACTGCAATAGATGCATATCGTTTGACTCCGGTCCACACACTATGCAGCATGAGTCTTAAAACGATGGAGTCGATGCATGCAGGGCATCATGTTTCAGTGTGTATAGACGACTTTATAAAGAGTCTCCCAAAATGAATGCACGTTTTTATTTGTTAACAAAACACATTTAGTTCTTGAAATATGCCAAAACGTTTCCGAGATTAGAAGGAATACATATCACGATTAGGTGTGAAACACAATATCCGACAAACGTACACCGCGGCTTTGCTGGCAGGCCCTTGCCCTTTTGACGAAATTATTGATAACACTTTCACATATTTGTGGACGAATTTCATCAATGACGCGTCGAATTTTGTTTTTTAAGTCAGGAATTGCGGCTGGTTTATTGGCATAAACACGAGACTTAAGAAAGCCTCAGAGAAAGAAGTCGCACGGTGTTATATCGCAGCATCGTGGTGGCCAATTCTGATCACCACTGCGAGATATGACACGACTAGAAAATTTCAGTCATAGCGAGTCCATTGTTTCACGCGCAGTGTGACAGGTCGCTCCGTCCTGTTGAAACCATAAGTTTTCCACATTAATTCGGTCTAATTCAGCCCATAGAAACTCTTCTAACATTGCACGATAACGTTCGCCATTCACTGTTAGTGTAGTTCCAGCCTCGTCTTCAAAGAATTATTCCGCCGAACCAAAAACCGCACCAAACGGTGAGTCGTAGAGGATGCACTGGTTTCTCGTGAATAACACGAGGATTCTCTTCTCCCAAAATTCGACAATTCTGCTTATTGACGTATCGATTTAATTGAAAACGTGCTTTATCACTAAACAGGATTTTTTCAAAAATTCTCCGTCATTTGCCTCGTTTTCCAGAATCCCATTATCAAATTCACGGCGCAACTCATGATCTGCTGGCTTCAATTCTTGGGTCAATTGGATTTTATAGGCATGCAAATGCAAATGTTTTGTAAGAATTCGCTGCATACTGTTCTTGGTAATGTTAACTTGCTGTGAACGACGGCGAATCGAAGTGCCTAGATTCTCACCAACACTTTTCGACACTGCTGCAATATTTTCAATAGATCGAGCAGTACGCGGCCACCCTGTTGATTTTATGTTTCCAACTGAACTACTTTGCTCAAATTTCTTGATCAATTTTTGCACTGTCGTATGTTTTGGTGCAATATTTCTTCCAAAAACGGCTCGCATTCTACGTACTGTTTTCGCATAAGATTCTCCACATGTATAATACATTTTCACGATAACAACGCGCTGTTCTACCATATGGCTATTAATTGCAATAAATTACATGACAGTTATCAAATTTTCAGAAGCCTACTATGACAGAAACGAAAATGCCACGATATTTAAAATGTGCGTACATTTTGGGACACCCTTTATATAATCAGAAAAGCTAAGAGTCTATCGAAAGTAACATTCAAACCTTAAGAGGCGCAACCCTAGTGACATATTCCTATTAGATAGCGTGTGAGACGTTTATGCAAACCCATCAACTAGATAATTAACAACTTTGTTTTTTTTGTAGGGACGCACTCTCACCAACTTAAATATTATTGACCATTTCTACTAGAAATTGGTTGAGACTTTGATATTTTAAACAGAACACCCTGTATAACATCCTGTAATGTTATCTATAATATTTTCTTGCGGCAAATTTTCAGACGGACAAGAAATTACCGGTAATGGTTTGGATTTATGGTGGCAAATTTATTATTGGCAGTGCTAGAAAAACTATATATGGTCCAGAATTTCTAATGGACGAAGATGTAATTATGGTTACAGCAAACTACAGATTGGGACCATTAGGATTTTTATCAACAGGAGATTCCGAGATAGTAGGTAATGCCGGCCTAAAAGATCAGGCGCTGGCAATTAAATGGGCACATGAAAATATTCAATACTTTGGAGGTGATCCAGAAAAAATCATAATTTTCGGCGAGAGTGCAGGTGGAGCCTCTGTAGGTCTTCAACTAGTTAGCAAATCGGCTGCAGGTTGGTTTTCTTTTATTTTAGTATTTTGTTATACACGAGTTAGTTAGTTACAACCTTTAACATCTATTGGGTCTATAAAATCTTATTGGGTCTTGTCATTTAGGTAGAAAATTGATATCGGCTTCTTGCCTTGATTAATGGGTGCGTTGTGCTGTGGTTGATTTAAAGTTTTTAGCTGTTTAAAATAATTTTGCGCCTTTTCCTTAACGATCATTTCGATGTTGGTGATTTTAGTGCTTCTCTACTATGCAGCTGTTTACTCTATTAATGATTATTCTTGATAATGGGCTCATTGGTTGTAATTTTGTAGAAGGAAGCTGAACTAACCTTTCTTATTCCAGTTTTCGCGTAGGTATAGGTTTGTCATTTAAGCACTTAAGAAGGGTCTTTAATTTCAAAACTATTTGCTTCAACCCATTTAACACTGAAACTATTTATTTTTAAAAATCATTAATTGTCTGTAGAAGTCTGTTAGACGAAGTAAATGATAAAAAAAATATTTAAAAAAAATTCAAAATATTGCGAATGGTCAAAACGTGCTGTCCTTTAAGAAGACCGGTAGGGCTATACATCACTAAAAAATAGGTGCAGATGAAATATTTTATTTTGCCTTAAGTAAAGTAATACATTAATTTGTGTGATAGTTTATGAAACAATCTTTGGGATGTAATCCAACATCACATTTCTGGCATATAAAATTAGATTTTCTGTGGCACAGGGCACAATACTGCACATCTTTGCTGATTCTCGTTGTACAAGATTAAGTGGTCTGTCGTATCATGTAAGTTTGCAGAGGGCTTTGAAGAGCCTTTTTTAGTAATTATTCTCTTATGAGTTTCAAGTAGCTCTGTTGCTATACAGCGTCTAAATTCTAGCGCAGATCAATCTTTCCATTATTGTGCTTGTGGAATCGCCAAGAGTTTTGACAGTGGCGTATTTAGGATTGTGACACGGGGGGGGGGTCCACTCAACTTCATTAAAAAAATGCGCCGCAGGCAAAATTTTTTTAGGTGCCACGCCCTTTTTTGGACTGTCTAAACTTACAAATTTTACGTTTTGATAGCCCGGCTCAAAAAAAACGTAGAAATAAAGCAATTTTTAAATATAAACGCCAATATTTGCATTTGAAATATTAGTTTTTTGAAGGTAGGTATGTATAACGGTATAAGTACTATTTTACTCACCTGAATTAGAAAACACGGAACAAAAAATAAAATTCAACAATTATTAAATTAAAAGACTGTGGAAATCCCCAAACATCTGGAAAATTTGAAATAATGTTTAATGTTATTTATTGCAAATAAATGAATGTGAATTTCAGTTTTCTTTACTACTGAGTCCTAAATACGCCACTGGTTTTGTGCAACTATGTCTATGCAGTGAGCAAACGGAGGAAAGTACCACTTTTTTCCCCTAATGGAAACCCTGTAATCACCCAAGTTTTGATCACTTCTGTTTACACCTCCCATATTTCCTTTGTAGAATTTAATGAGTTGTGGTTGGTGTACGTCTGTACGTAGACGTATTTTTCTGCTTGTGAAAAACGTTTAACTTTACTCACTGGTGGGACTGTAAGGGCATTTAAAGCTACATTTACCACGTTATTATCATTTCACTTACAAATAACTATTTCACTGTCAACCAAAACATACTCAAAACTACCTAGTTCTGTTTTTTTTTATAATCCCAGTATTGAGTAGAGGAGCTTGTGGAATGCGGTTCTCCCTCAGCGTTCCAGTGGCTCGTATTCTTCTTATTTTTAATTCTTTAAGTAGAGAAAGTGAAGTAAAGTAGTTGTCATAATATAAACGAAGATTCGTATGGAAACTCCTTTAGAATATCACGATATTGTAACACTACAGATGCTCCAAGTCCCATGTCCCATATGTTTGTACTTCTCAGGCAGTGTACTTGAAGAACCTTGATAAGGGCCAAAATAAACAATGTATCCAAGCCGCAAAGCTCCAACCCAAAATTTGTACCACTACCGGATTGGGTCTCCTCTAATAATTTGTTTTCCACTGTGGCGGCCAAAATAAGGAATCATGGATTCATCGATGCTGTGATTTTCCTCACCTGGGGCATGATCAAAAAACTTTTTATTTAAAATATCAAAAAGAGGTCTCATTTTTGAATATTTGTTTTTCCGGTCCAGCTGTGTTAATTGTCGTTGCAATGGATGCAATTCATAATGTACTGAAATCTATCGCGGGAAATTGCTTTACACACCAATTCACTTTTGGTATCGTTTCCATTTTGCCAAAACATTTGTTTTCTAGGAAAAGGTACATACCCACTGAGAAGAAGAACTGCAATAAAACTAAGTGGTTCATTGGAAGTAATATCACCGGCACGATTTTTTTGCTGGGCAAACGTGTCGGACCTCTACTTCAGCTCTAAGTTGTGTTCCGGGCAGATTATTTAGCTCAGCTAAATTTTCATCTCCTGAGTTTTTGCCAGTATCACAATCTTCGTTGGCATTTTCTGGTGGAAGGGTTGCTAACTGTTCTGGTACTTGTATCATCAATCTTTTCGATCTCCTCCAGCAATTTCGACAACTTTAAGGGCTTTTTCCAATAACTGAAAAAAAATATCAATGAGCAAAAAGTAATACATGAACCTACCGTCCTTTTAAAAGGACGGACGATCTTTTTGCTAAGTATTTATTATAATCATAACAAAAAATAAATGTTATGATACTAGTTACAATTCTACAATCTTAGTGAACCTTCATAAATACCAAATGCAAAAAATATTACAGCTAGGTTTCTGCCGTCCTTTTAAAAGGACGGTAGCTTTAAATGGGTTTTAAATAAGCTAAATGGAATTTATCTTTTTTTTTTTTTCTCAGTTTTATTATTATCATCATTATTATTATTATTATAGGGCTAAAAAGGCAAGGGCCTAGCGACACTTAAAGCACCGGTTCTGATGGGAGGAGACTGCTAGTGGACTTGAAACTCAGCACTACTCAAAAAAAAAAAAAATAAAAAATTCTCACAACGCGCACACAAACTCTACAAAACGCCCACTATTGCAGTGGGAAAGGCTTGCTAAGGGAGCTAGCTTGGATATAAATACGGACAAAACAAAAATTTAAACAGTGGCCTCTTTCCTTCCATGAAATCAACGTACAGTCAAAATTTTGTTTTACAATTTAAATTTAAATATACACACTTGTTCACCTTTAAGAACGAGACAGGATTGCCCTGCATAAGCTTTAAGTCACCTATATGGTCGTAAGTCATGCTACGTCGTACCTTCTAATTTTAATGGGGTTTTTTGGCAGCTTTTTCCCCAAATGTCAAACGCATTCTAATTCATGATTTTAGAAACACTGTTAATATTCCTTAACGTCATGCTGCTACAGCAATAATATATATAAATACACCCGGAGAGGCTCCTGCCGGAACGCGAGTTATGTGCTACGAAAATTTAAGTGCATATTACCTCTTAAGGGTCAGGCCAACGACCCGCTGGGGCTGCGCCCCCAGTTCTATAGGCCCTAGGGTAGGTTAACAAACCGGTGCTGTAGTTGCACTACAGCACCGGGGAGAGTAGCTCCAGGACACTATCCCAAAAACATGAGGCGATATGTGAAAATATTACTTAGTAATAATAAAGAAATTTAAAATTGAATTGAATTGGTTCCCGTCAGATCACCGAAGTTAAGCGGTGTCGAGCGCGGCTAGTACTTGAATGGGTGACCGCTTGGGAAACACCGCGTGCTCTTGTCTTAGGGAAGAGTGTAAAATGAATCGACATTAAAACCATCCTATTCACGCCGGACAGGCCGAATGAGATCGGATATCTCGTAGGATGAAGTTGCCGTTTCACACTCCCCAGTCGGTAGACCGCACGATTAAAAACCGTACGGTCGATGACCGGTTCAAGATGGCCTCCGATACGCTACAAACTCTTTTCTACAGTACTCAAGTTTTCATCAGAATCATTGACGCCACAGCAACAAAAATTAGGTTCCCTTTTATTTGTAGATTATTAGCAACTGGCGTGAAATTACTGTATTCCTCTCGCATGCATTAACTGTCGCATTGAAGTTAGAAGTAACCAACTTTTCTTCTAATATGCATGAAAATCATACTGTTACTGTAAAAGTGTCCACTAAATTAATGTACGTATAATTTATTTAATTTTAGGTTTATTTAGAGGAGCAATTGTCCAAAGTGGATCAGCCCTCACCAATTGGACAATTGACCTTGAGCCAAAACGGTTTGCTGATTTACTAACCACCAAACTTGGTGGTGAAACGTACTTAAACGACACTAAGGAAATGAAAAAGTTTTTACTAGAAATACCGGCTAGTGATATAGCAAATGCGGCAGATTTGTTGGGATACAAGACCAATATCGTAAGTTATTAACTGTTAAACAACTAATTACCTAGAATTGAAATATCTTAACAATAGGTGGATTTCATATTTTGGTCACCACACCGAACACCCTAGTTGATAACATTCTCCGATGACCCAATATTATCCAATATCTCTTCTGATCGAACAAGGGTTGCTAGCTTGTCGTCACAAATCTACTGTTTCGCCACAGTATACCTAGGCTGCTTGGTTTATTTTTGCTAGATTCAAGAAACCACTTCTTTTACCTTAAAATCTTCTCTATTTTTCACAATTTTGCTTACTGACAGACTGTATTTACAATGATTTAACTTGCTATATTTCACTTGATGAATAACCTTTTTACATAACCGTTATACATTCTGTACTAAATATTTAATTATCTTTTACGGAAGACAGAAAAAAGCATATCTTGTCTTGCGATACAATACTAAAACGTTGCCTGCCGACGGGAAAAGAATACTTAAAGATGCCCTATACTGGTGTGGAAAACCGTTGGCCGCCTATAAACTAGTAATAAGTTAGAAGAGCAGTAATTTGAAGTATTGCAAAGTGAACAGAAATGGGTAGATTAAGTTTCCCCCACTCCATCGTATTGCATCTAGCTCATTGTTCTGGGGGTGTCACACCTTCCGCTTTGACTGAATTTTAAACTTTAGTGCTAATTACGCTGTCGGAGGGAAATGTATTGTGTTATTGTTTTGGACAAAGTTATCATAAAAATTACGTACAACTACTTTCTTTCACTCAGACGAAAACGAACGAAAGCATGAATATTTTATATTGATTTAATCGAAAGGGAGGTGTGACACCAGCAGAGCAATGAGCAAGATGCAATACGATGGAGTGGGAAAAACTTAATCTACCCATTTTTGTTTACTTTGCAATACTTCATATTTTTACTCTTCTAACTCTTTAGTAGAATATATTCGTGTGTGTATACTTGCATTATACACACACACGAATCTTTGCCACAGTTCGGCGGAGAGGAATATCACTTACTTTAAAGCGGAAAGAGAACAACACACTTTTGTGTTAGAAAACGACGGTCCCGTGTGACCAGTCGCAAATCGAACTGTCCTCCTCGAAGTACAATGAGTGAGTCCTTGGCGTTGCGAAGCGACCACCTACCTTCGCTACCCGGTGTCCCGGGTAAACCAATTAGCGCTTAGTGACACCCTATGTCTTATGGCAAGGGTAGCCATAGGTTCTCGTTGGCACTAAGAAGTAAGAACATATAT
Source organism: Polydrusus tereticollis (assembly GCA_963920685.1). Classification (NCBI taxonomy): domain Eukaryota; kingdom Metazoa; phylum Arthropoda; class Insecta; order Coleoptera; family Curculionidae; genus Polydrusus; species Polydrusus tereticollis. The sequence goes on along the minus strand of OY987332.1, from coordinate 27,958,743 downwards.
TGAGATAAAATAGTAACTCGGCGGTAAGTCCGCGTTATATCAAAGGAACTAATTTCCATATTTACTGTCTGACACGGGATTCTGACTTATAAATTGATGCACTTTAGAATATTGTATCCTTTTATTTGGCTGGAGAAATGAGTATTTTCTAAAACTGAATTTTATGTTGTGGGTTTATTAAGTAAAATCCACCGATTGCAACCGTGCATTAAAGCCGGTAGCTTGTGTTAATAGTTTTTAAGCGTAATATATTTGTCAACACTACTTATCGATATTACGTATTAGAAAGAGACAGCTCTTTATAATGATATGCTTATCTGATCAGACTACCAACTGAGTGTACCTACTAAGTAAATCAGTCCTGTGCAACTCTGAACCCATATCTTGGAGTAGTAAAGTCAAGCACTATTGGACCAAGCTTATCCATCGATAGAGAGAGCAACGCTCAAGTTCGGTTTTAGATCTTTATCCGAAAATCCTTCTTTTGAATGACCTCTGGTTAATATGAAAAATCGTATAAAGTACATCTTTATGAAGCTATTAGCGCACTTGCCCCGTTAAAAAAACTCCCGTATGTGACTTGAATATTTTATATTTTATATATATTTTTTAAATAATTGCGACCTATTGTTAACATATCTGATAAATTGATATTTCCCGGATAACATCAATTTATATGGAAATAAAAGTACTGGGCGTTTGTCATGTATAGGTACTTTTCTTGAAAACTTTTTGTATTTATCAAGTGTTTTAAGATCTTAAATAATTTTTTTGTTCGGCACTTGACATACAAATTAATATTATCTTTTTGTTTTAGCTATCAGGTTTACTGGATTTAGTACCCATTGTAAGTATTTACCTGTTTCCATGATCATTAAAAAAAATCTTACTATACCTAAAGTAATTATTTTATTTGGAACGCCTATAACCTTGATCTATCTTCATTTTAGAATCAGGCTTGGCCTGTGGTAGAAGTTGAAAATGAAGATGCATTCCTTACCGAATCTCCATACGAATTACTCGACAGTGGAAGATTTAATCAAGTTCCTATTATTATTGGTTTGTGCGCCAATGAAGCTCTTTTGTTTTTGCAAGGTAAGTTAAACAGACTTCTCTAATGTAAAGCGGCTTACTAAATAAAATATATCAAATTTGAATAGGTATCTCGACTACACAAGACATTGAGGTAGTTACCCATTTTAAAACTAATGTCAAAAAAGATACGTCGGTAATCAACTCTTAAAAACTTTGCTGCAAGGTCGAGGTATGTCCACTTTAAATTTTTTTGAACGACTAAAAAACAAATTGCCTTTCTATTTTAGTGATATATTTCGAAAAATCCTCCCGATGAAATAAATAAGAATTTTGTAAAAATCGGACTTAGGTATTAGGTATACTATTGATCTGCAAATTACTAAATTAGCATCGAATGTCATGCAAAGGCTTTATAGGGCATATAGTGGTGAAGTATTTATTACCTGCAGAAAGCTGGGACGAACTATTTAAAATCCCTGAAACATTGCTCTAGTTGTTACTGTGCCGTCGTCTAGTGATCATGATAGTGATGTCATATTTACAGAATTTTCTTTAATAATATGTAAAACTTTAGCGTACAATAAGGGCTTCTAAAGAAAAGAAGAATATTAAACGAAAACTACTAAAATATGAAGAAGTTTGTTATTCACATATCGTACCATGGCAAGAACAGTGGCACAACTCGAAAATGTAGTAATTGAGAAATTAGCAATAAAAGAAAACTATAAAACTTATATTGAAATAGGATTAGCTTTTTTAAATTTCAGATTAGTATTTCTGCACTAAATTTTACTTATTAATATACAGGGTTATGATAAAGAAACGGATCAGCCTTTGATTTTTTTGAAATGCATTTTTTTTGAAAAAAGATATTGTACAGGGTAGATCATAAATTTGCTTCATGTGTCAACTTTAATTTTTTTAATTAAACATATTGTATATTTTTACATTTTTATATTTTACAATAAATTCTAGACATTTTTCATTAATCATGCCCTATACTTATTTTCAGCCGTTTACAAAATATCAACAATTTTAAATTTTTTAACAATTTTAAAACAAAATAAACAAACAACAAAGAATGAAAATTAACTATTTTATAAGATGTTAAAAATGTCCTCCACCAACTGTTCTGCAGTAAATTAATCGATCTAGAAATTCCTGTTGTACAGTTAGTACTACTTGTGGAGATATTTTTCTTTTATTACTCGTCGAATATTGTAGTGTAGCCCCATAAAAAAAAGTCCAGTGGATTTAGATCAGGCGATCTCGGTGGTCACTCTATTGACCCCCGTCTACCTATCCGATTGTATTTATGAACAGAATAATGCGGGGGAGCACCATCCTGTTGAAATCATAAGGTCAAACTTGCTAAATCAGAATCATTATCATCTGGAAACAGAGTAGCAAGAGCTGGAACCAGATCATTGTGTAGGAAATCTTAGTATCTTTCTCCAGTGAGACTCTCATCAAAGAAAAATGGTCCGATTATCCTATTTTCAACAATGCCCGCCCAAACATTAACCCTTTCATTATACTGGGTGTGATTTTCTATGAACGAGGATTTTCCTGTGCCCAGTATCTGTAGTTTTGTCTATTAACTTGACCATTTAAACAAATCGTAGCTTCATATGAAAAACAAATTATTGCGTTATTATCTGTTAGCTCAAACATTATTTTACAAAATTGGTCTCGCCTATCAGGATCATCTTCCAATAGCTCTTGTACAAATACTGGTTTGTATGGATGAAATTTCTCTTTTTGTAAAAATTTAGATACGGTTGTTTGGTGAATATCGTAGTCCCGTCCAAGTTGTGTGCTTGAGCTATGAGAATCTTCCTGTAGTGATAATAATATGTTTCTTTTTTTTCCTCGGATATACCAGGACAACCACTTTTAACACTATCTTTAATAGTACGGAAAGTTCTCCACTTACTTGCTACCCTAGACACTGTTGGTTGGCCAATAGGCGGGCGATTAGGATATTTTTCATTAAACATATCACGGACTTCCCTAGGACTTCTACTTTTATTTCCGCAACCCAACATAATCAAAATTTCAATGCGCTCATCTTCGGCGAGGCGCATTTTGATGACATATCAGCAGAGCAAAATTGAAATTTGATTAACATTCACTGTCATTTTTTGACGTCTCCAACTTAAATAAGGAATTGTCATAGTCAAAATATTGTGACCTAAGTTCAGAACGTTGCTATGTCGAGAGATATACCAATGGTGCATACCAGCATTAAAGTGTTAATATTTCGTAAACGGCTGAAGATAAGTACATATAGGGAATATAAAAATGTAAAAATATACAATATGTTTTATTAAAAAGATTAAAGTTGACACATGTAGCACTTTTATGATCTACCTTGTACAACATCTTTCATCAAAAAAAAAAAAATGTACTTCAAAATATTAAATTTGACTGGTCCGAGCGATTTTTGATTAAGTGGGCGTTTTTCCATGTAAAAGGCTGATCCGTTTCTTTATCATAACCCTGTATAAAAAAATATTATAAGTCTGTAATTCAGCTCTAGTTAAATATGTATTGTTAACAGGTTAAAACAAGTAAGGCCTCCGAGTTATGTTATGAAAGTAAGTGGTAAACTGCTTTAAATTTATACACCTGACTTGACATAAAACTAAAAAGATCTAAAAATAACCTACATGAGTAGACAAACCAGTGTAGTCAAAAAGGCATATAATTCAAGAAGCAGAAGTGTTCGTAGGTTATTCGATAATGTTTTCAAAACCATACATAACCACAAAACGGTTCAATATTGCGGGAACAAAAGATACATTCCAGTCCACACGAGATACAGCAAAAGTTTATGATAATTTATTAACGTGGGAACATCAACCTTAAAAAATTATTTTTTAACTAGTATACCTAATGTATTTATATATTTATCGTATCATTGAAGATTAAGTCATTTTTATATGATATCTTTATTAATAATTATTAACATCATAAACGTACTAAAACCTACATAAAACCTTAGTTACTCATAATACATTAGTTACCATAATTTAATACGTTAGTTACGAAAGCATAATACGTTAGATACCAAATAATATTAGAACTATTTTTCATGAACATGTAAAACAATATTTTGACAGTTTTCAAATTTGATGGATACACCTTTGTCTTTAACGTCCACGATCTTAGGTATGCCCTCTGAAGACTGATTAATGACCGAGAAAGCACTTCTTTCGATTTCGTGCGGTTCCCCAGTGCCTAATCCACTGCCGGAAAGATCGCCGATTTGAATTTTGCGAGCAATGGAAACTTTCTTGGTCATACTTTCTTCTAAATACCCTCTAGCAACCCTCGCCGATTCCCATCCACCAAGTTCTTGTAGGTCTAATATATCTCCTCCAGCATTAACAAGAAAATTTGCCGAAGATCTTCTAACGCAGTGACCAGTATACAAATTAGGATTTTAAAGTGAGAGATACTCAGCTATTTTTTGAGGTATTTTAGAAAGAAATGAATGCCGCAGGGCTGTACCGTACATTTCCCTCTTCTATATGATACAAACAATCTTTGGTGAGTGACATGGTCTGGCCTTAACATTGCGTACTTTTTAAATAAAAGCACAGGATTGACTTCGCCGTCAAATATCACAACGAAAATACGTTTCTTGTGGGTTTTTGAGTCGGGAATAGTTACAATCAGCTTGTCCTCTAAAACGTCAACATCTTCCGTGGCCATCTTCGCTAATTCATTAGTTCGACAGGCTCCTCCAATTCCAATTAAAAAAGCCACTTTCATCATTAAAAACTTCTCGTCTGAGGCAGAACACACAAATTCGTTGACTTGTTCTCTTGTAAATACTTTTGATTTTTTTGCTCTATATCCAACATTTTTCTTCTTGATGAAACGTATTAAGGCGCCGTATTTGTCGATTTCCACTCTTTCCTTCAGTTCTAAAGTCGCTCGTAACATGGAATATTTCGGCCATAAGGATGAAGCAGAGTATTCCTCAGAGAGTTTTGCGAAATACGCCAGCAATACCGTTTCTTCTGCACCTTGAACATGTACTTTGTTTCGCCACTCACAAAACTGCCGATATTCTGTTTCATAATAGATTTTAGATTTGTCCGGAAGCAAGTTCAACCTTATAATGTTGGCTGCAGCTAATATATCGTCAGGAATATCAAAATCTTGCATGATTTTAATGATAACTTTTTGAAATGCCAAGATGAAATGACAAAACACCTTGTTTTTATTTTCGCATCGCCGTTGTCAATGATACGATAAAGCTTTGAATATAACTTGATTATTAGCGATTTAACACCGTCTCGGACATTGCGGGTGACTCGGCTGTCGCCTCGTCACCTAGCAATGTCCTCGACTATTATAAATCGCATAATAATCTCGTTATATTAATAGCTATTATCCAACACATGACAGTTATGAGTGTCATTATCAATGCCATTTTAGACAAGAAAACGATCAAATAACACACTAGTGAGTTATAATCTATAACTCACTAGTGTGTTATCATATTTAAAGTAGTATTCTATTTATTTATTACTATAACAAGCAGAATTCACATTGATATTGAAATTAAAGGAAAACGCTAACGGTTTATTCGAATTTGAAGTCATTGTAAATTTCGTTGGTTCATTGGAACCAGACGCTCCAATATCGGTACAGCTGCTGATAGTGCTAGAAGACGCCGACACATTAGAACCTTGCATTTTTTCTGCAATTTGTATTTTGTTATGCACCGATTCTTCTAAGTATCCTTCTGCTACCGTCGAGGACTTCCATCCTCCGTGGCGCTTCAAAGTAGTCATGTTAGCTCCTGCATTGGCCAAAAAAGTCGCCGAAGACCTTCTCAGGCAGTGACCGGTGTAGAGCGCTGGTTTTTCCATCAAAAACATTGCAATTCTTGAAGGTATCTTAGACAACCTATTTATTCCCACACACTGGCTGGTACACCTACCATTTTTGTAAAAAACAAAAAAGCGGCTAAAACTAGTATTCTTTGGTCTCAAAGACATGTATTTTTTACACAAATTGATCGGGTTGACTGGAAATCCTTCTTCAAGTATGGTAAAACTTCTTGATTTCTTGGTTTTAGTGTCTGGCAAAACTACGTGAAAATATTTCCCTTTGTCTTGAATATTTTTTATTTTCAAATTGACCAATTCATCGCATCTACAAGCACCGCTAATCCCCATTATCAAAGCCACTTTCATCAACAAGTACAAGTCGTCGGGAGCTTCGTTCAAAAACTTCTCTATTTCAGGTCGTTCTTATGTCTTGGACTTCTTTGGTTTGTATCCCTGTGATTTGCTTTTCAAAAAGCTCGTTAGTTTGCCATATTTTGAAATGTTTTTTTTTTTATACAGGTGAATAGTCGAGCGAAGCATCGAGTATTTGGTCCATAGCGACGATGAGGCAAATTTTTTTTGCAAATGTAAAAAATAAGACAATAGAACATTTTCATCGATACCTTTTATCTTCCGTGAATTCATCCAAGACTCAAACATTTTGAACTCCTTGTCGTAAGCATCTCGGGACATTTCTGGCAAAATCTGCATCGCTGCTTCTTCCGCTTCCGTAAGGATATCCTCGGGAACGTCATTTTCATCGGTTTCCTTCATTTTCTATAGGTTTTTTCTTCAAAAAAGCTTCCCTTTTCTGCAGGAACAACTGACAAGGGTCAAAATTTATTTAAACATTTGCTAACAATGTATCATGCCCGTGGCAACCAAACAATCAACCAACTTTGACCAAAATGTAAAAAAGTCACTGTCAAGTCATTCTGACATTTATAGGGTACTGAGACACAAGTTGCTTTAATTTGATCACGAAACTTATTAATTATTATCTCATTAAAAAACTATTTCTTCCACTTGTTGGATAAAACATTGTATGCCTCTCGTGTGTTATGTTTCCTAAGTCTCTTGAGAATTTATACCACTCAGCCTGACGGCCTCGTAGTATAAATCTTTCTCGCGTGACTTATTTTCAACATAACACATTAGTACCATAAATAACTATTCTAAATTACTTAGTCGATACGATCAATGTTATATTTTAGATGAAGAAACTGTGGACAGATGGGCAAATACTTTTGATACGATTCCCAGCACAATCATTCCACCCAATCTCCGACCAAATTCCAGCGATATTGATGAAGTTGTCAAGAGAATTAAGGGCATGTACCTTAAGGAGGGGGAGAACTTTTCAAGTAATCATGTAGCTTTGACCAATGTAAGTATCTGAAATCGATTTGCCTAAGTAAATATCTGAGGCTGAACAAAGTATTTTGTAACAACTAAAATTCTAGTCCTGAAAATTACGACATAATTAATAATTAATATATTACAATAATTCGTTATATTTTTTGACGGTTTGTCGATATATCAAATAAGGAAAATCTAGTATAATCCCATAATTCTGGTATGGTTCGTTATAATTTCAGCAACAGACAGTATCCTTCTTCGTTTTAGCTAGCTATTCTTGCTTCTCTATAGTCAAAACTGCCACAAGTTTCCGTGGTTGAAAAGCATTGCATCGCCGAGAATTGAGACCTTCCTTGATCAGCAGTCTTTACCCGACAATGATCATTGATAATAAATGCATTATCACCTATTCTCTATTAGCTTACCACCCCGTTCATAACCGTTGTAGGACAAAAATGTCGTACTTAATAGCCTCGATAGCGTAATTGGTACCGGACTGATCTGGATAACCAAAGTTTGCAGTATCAGAGGTTGACTTTTTTCTAAATATTCTCCCCTTATGCCGCAAAATGAAAAATCTTTGAAGTAACACAAGACTTAAGTATTTTTGGCAAAGCAGCAAAGAAAATATCAGAATTTACCCCTACTACTGTATGCTCCTGCGAGGACTGCATCGAATAACCAATCACCCTGTAAAAAGCGAAACGAAACTAGATTCCATCTACGTCAGAACATTCTACAAGGAAAAGTCCTGGGATTAAGAGATCTGCGGGAATAGAGAAAAATGCAATGGCTAAAAAACCTTGCAGGACCTGATTGTCTACGAGATAGTTGTTATTTATGGCCGCAGTTAATAAGATTATAATAACCAAGATTATTGTCAATATTTGAAATGGATCGGAACTATAAGAAGAACCAGAATCTTATGATAATTCTTTAATAAACGAACATAATGCTATACACATATTTTATTATACTACTCACTGTGGAGATATTAAGAGATATAGTTTATACTCTGTACTATATACCATAGGGTAAACCGTTTAGTTATTGGACAGCTAAGTTTATTGTTTCTTTATTAGTAATTATTATTGTCATATTTTTATCTCCCACAATGTTTTTCTCTTCTGAGAGATGTTACTTAATTCTCTATAGCAGTTTATATTTAGTTTATATGAAAAACAAGTCAGAGTAACAATAAAATTACCAAACAATAAATGTACAAAAATGTATAGTTATTGGACGGACCTTGAATGAAAATATAAAATAAATATAAAACAAAAAAAAATGTAAGCTGTATTGCTCACATGTAACAAAAACCTGTAACATGAACTGCACATGATACATACAACAGTAATTATTTTTTTTATGTGTTCATTACACATATTAAATTCGGAATCTGGCGAATCGTCACTCTGGACTTCTTTGTAGCAAATATGACAAAGAAATAATTCATCTGAATCTTCCTCGTCAGGAATTAAATGTTTGTGTTTTCTTGGAACGCATAGCTTATGAAAGGAATATTTACACTCTCATGTCTACTGTCTATCTGTCTGTAAGATACAAAACACTTTCTACTGTCACTTAATTTTTTATGTACGTTTCGTGTCTTTTTGAATTTATTTTATAACTGTCTTTTTTATTTAAAACTCTGTTTTCTTTTTCTCTTTTGTCCCGCTTCTTTTTAAACATTTTTTATACTCACTTGATGTTATTGCGAAAAGATATCTTTCTATATTACACTTTCAGATTCTTTTAGGATTTTCCGGGGTGGTTAAATACGATCCAAATAATTGTGATTGCACCTCACGATTACAGAATCTTGAAATAAAGGACTCAGATTTATTACTGATTGATTTAAAAAATTTGGCAGGCATGAGAAAATTTATAAGGTTAAATGTTGGTTACTAGTAGTCAGCTGTTAGTAATTTAAATTGCTAAAAATAACTTAAGGCTCGAAATTAAAGACCTCATTAACGCAGGTAATAATAAGGTCTTCTCCGGCCCGCCAAGTTAATCGATTGATAACATTGACGTCTTTGATGCTGGTACTTTGGTACGCTCGTACTTTATATTGATGGCATTTATATTTTGGGCTGAGTTTGTTCTCTAGGTGAGTGCATCTCCCCTCCACTCACTATGCCTAGTATTTATTTTACGGGCCTTCTGAGTGTTAACTTGTATTGATGTGATTGTATCATCGTTTATCTGTTTTTTGTATTTTGACATTTTTATTCTCATTTAATTGTTTTTTGGTGTATCAGGTAAGTTTCATAGTAAAATTTGCTCACTTATATGTGTGTTAACTGACATCTTTTTAGGTCTGATAGTGCCTTAAATGCGAAACATGTTACCTACAATTATTAAAGATTAAATTAATTGAGACATGGACACTTGTTTTGCACTAAAATCTAAGAGTAATAATTTTTTTTTGCCTATCCTAAACCCAAAAACTAAAAATTACGTAACGGTCGACGCATGCTCGTTTTGGGTCACAACGGAATTCTCAGTTTGAAAATAATGGGCATGCGCTTTACGGAAATTTAAGTTAATAGAACACTCTTAGCATATAGCAAATGGTACATTGGCTGAATATGCTCATTTTTAGGATTTACAACTGAAATATCCAATAACTATAAGGTTTACCCTACCTAAAAATTTATTAGCGGCTTGTCATTCCCTATCGTCCAGCAACACCACTACTACATTATATTTAATTTTTAGTATGGATCTGATCAATCATTTGTTAAAGGAATTGTTAAACAAGCTGAACTATCATCTAAATATGTTCCTGTATACCTTTACCAGTTTGCTTATGCTGAAAGATCGATATTCCCATTCGTGATCCCCGGTAAGTTTCCTTTCAATTCATAGTTAATACTTGTCTTGATGTTATAGCAAGTAAAGTAGTGACGCTGGAACAGAGGGCATTGACTCCCCTAAATTCTACCTGCCGCGCCCTGGTAACGGATCCATAAATCCTAATATTGACTTGAAAGAATAGGTTACTAGGCCACTTCTCTAAAATATTACTATCACGAGATGTCGCCACGTGCAACATCTCGCATCCGTAGCTTTACATTATGTGTTGAAATGCACTGTAAGGTACCTTACCTTTCTTTCTTGTCAGACTCTATAGTCTTGCCGAGAAGCCGTGATACGACGAAACGCGTCCAAAGATTGGGTCTAGTACTTATTTTAAGGGCGGGGAGAAAAGGAGACAAACTTCTTTTATGCTAGAGGAAGTCATTTCTACATACAGGTTGAGAATTTTAAAGTGTTACAATTCAAAATCCGAGAATCGGCTGAAAATAGTTAATTCAAATTTTAGGACGCCAATAGAGAGGTTGGGAGGAATATTTTAAGAATATTTTTGAAATTTACGCCCCCCCCCCTCTAGATTTGATCTGGCTGGTAACAAATTTGAAATATCAAATGAAAAGGTATTTAAAACATAGAATGAAACCAGATGGCTCCATCTCGTGTTGCTGTTAAAGAACACCAATCTTTAAGCATACCTGCGCCCTCTGACATGGATTAACAAAGCCATAAATATCAGAGGAAATCCTGCAAAGACAGAATGTCACAATTGCAGGAGTCCTCCCTAGGCAGCGCTATGCCCGAGCTTGGCGTCTTGTCGGTTTAGTAACCGAAAACTTAACACAGTGACAAGGGTTTGCTTTTTCCTTCTGCCAGAACCATCTCCAGACCCGCTTTGCTGTATAGCAGCTCATGAGTGAGGCTATGGGTTCTGACAAAAGGAAAAACCATCGGCGTCTGTTTTAAAACAGGAAAAACGGGATGAAACAAAGAATCGATAATTCGATTTTCCGTCACCCATTACATAAGTAAGCAGAAAATTATTACATTTACTAAACTGGCAGCTAAGTTACGAGATTTTGAATAAACGAAAGTATAACACTTAGGCCCAATTTTATAGTTTGGGATTAACTCAAAAGTGGAGGTTAGTCCAGGAGTTAGTAGTAAGATGCATTGTATAACCAGAGGTTACCTCCGACCCCGGTATTAACACTCAACTAGTTGATTGGGTATGAGTTAACTCGCAATATTGGGATAAAAATGGCGTATTCTTAACATATGTTTGTTTTTGAACCTATTTTAAAAATTTGTAAATATTGAATCTCGACCGCTGCGTAACTATATAGTAACCCTGTATGGATGATTTCGATGTTGTAAATTATCTTCTCTCAGATGACGAAGAAGATTTGGGGATTATTAACGTAATTGAGAATGTATGAAGACTTCGGGTTTTTAGACCTCGTATTGACAATATGGACTGCTGAATAGATCTAGAATTCATTGCAAGATTTAGAATATCCAAAACCTTCTGTAGGAATGCTAATTCAAGTGTCGTCTAAATGGAAGAGACAAAAATTTCGAGTAAAATTTGTAACTAATCTGTTTGTCGGAAAATTTTGCTTTAAGAACTTTATGCATTTCTAGAACATTTAATCGTTCACTTAAATAAGGACGTTCTTAACTGCCATAATGAGTAATTTTTACCGGAAATGATAATATGTGTTGTTTAACAGAATCCCCTATATATATCTATTGAAAACTTTTCTTGAACACGTTCATAAGAAATTCCATGAATGTTTACAAATGCCTTTTTAAATACTCGTTGTTTTCCAGGTACAGATGAAATTTCATACAAATATGAAGCGCTTCTTGCAGGTCTGGAAGACTGTTCTAACTGCGTATTTTTTGCTTCACCTCACAAACAGAAATCATTGCTTGCAAATGCTTGTCCTGCTCAATTTTAGTTTCTTGTATTTTTAAAGTTTTTAAATATTCTGTCCCTTTCTTCTTAACATATTCTTGGGTAACACTTTAGCTTGCACCTATAAGTGAAAAAATCCTGTCAATGAAAACGAACGAAGTTTGTTATACAATACACCAATAGTAAACCAGACACCAGAATTTTGTAAAAATGAGAACTATCAACCCTGTTAATGTTTTGCCCTAAAAACATAGTTAAATATTTGCGATTTCTTTTTCATAAATTTTTTCCGCCAACATGGGTTTTTTAATGATTTTTGAACGATATTCGAGTATTTCTAACTCCTCTCTTTTTTTTATCAGTTTCGCTAAAAGGATTCATGTTTTACATAACCAACTTTGACAGTTTCAATACAACAACTGACACGAGGCAACAGACTATCGCGTCAACACCGCCACCTTTGACGCCATCACTGCGTTCATTTGAGAAACAACATCTTGCGTGCTACACTTTGTTAGGGCGCGCTTAAGATCATTATTATATTTGAATTATTCTTAATTAAAATTTTGCAAAGCAATATTGACAATTGCTTCAATAAACATTAGTTAGATTAAATTTAATTTTGTTTTTCAGGTGCGGAGAAAGCTGCCCACGGCTCAGAAATTCCATTTATATTTAAAGTTCCATTTTATAGTGGCACTACCGAGCCAGATGACATATTAACCCAATACAGGATGGTTAAATTTTGGACAAATTTTGCAAAATATTTGTAGGTGCATTTTTTGAAAACTTGATACCCCTTAATTGTATATAGTCTAATCCCATGGGCGTAGCGTATGGCATTCTGCAGTGACTCATCCTTGGCCCTCAATTTTTTACTGAATACACCGCTCAACTAACTGAATACCTACCTAAGGGATCCATCTGTATACAGACGGCCCCTCTTATATAACATAGCATTTATATTTAAAAGTCAGCTGATATATTAACAGAAAACTGAATGGTCTAACTCTGGGCATGTCCAGTGACCAGACCAGTATTAAAACATGCTTCGCATCACCCTACTTAACAAGATGTTGTCGGAAACTTTGGACTTTTTCTAAAACTAATTTTTGTCACTTATTAATCTATATACAAGGCTAGGTAAATATTCTGGAACGGCTAAATTACAGGAGAACGAAAAGTAGCTATGATGATGGTTCCAAGATCAAAATGCTCCGGAATTAAAATCGCCCCCCCCCCCCATCGGATCTCCAGGTGGGGGCTGGTCCTGGCTCCTCATCAAGCGAAATTATCTAAATATCCACCATTTCCAATAGCCAGACGGGTCTTTCGAACAGCACGAAATTGTGTGACAACTAAAGTTGTTAAGAGACCCGAGATTTACAGCTTCCAAATTGACTTCTGCAATATAAGACGAATGAACTCCTTCAACATCTGCAATCTACCAAACCTTTTGTTCTCGCACTAATCAAAACAAAGGTCAGATCATCGATTAGTACGGTTAGCTATTTATATCCTTGGTACGACTTCCATCACCGATTTACGCGCAATCTTGGCCTTTGTCTCTTTGTCCGCAGTGATATTTCTTGTCAAATAGAGAATACTACTACATTCATCTGCTGCCTTTACCAGCCGCCAAGTGATACCCTTTATAGAGGCTTGTTCTCCTCTCTTACTAATGCTATCGACTTTTTGTAAACCCACCATCTCAATTCTAAAGCTGTCATCCTTGGCGATTTTAACGTTTATAATGTAAATTTTTAAATACTCAAAAAGCAAGGTCGCGAAGCCATTAGCTCTGGCCTCACCTAACTCGTAGGTGAACCAACTCGGGTTCCAGACCGAGATGGTGATTTTGTTAGTTTACTGGATCTTTTTTAACTTCAAACCCCGACTTGTATACTGTCACCCTGAAGCCTCTGTTAGAAACGTCTGACCACAACCTTATTTCGGCACCGAACAAACTACCAATTAGTGCCGAAGAGTGGGATGACCTAAAGAACTATTCCTGTACCTTTCCTTGGCGGAACGTTTGTTTTACCTCTGATGATCCATCCATCTGTGCTGGAGAAGTATCGAAGGTTATCCTTACTGACATGAAAGCCTTCATCCCGGTCTCAAAAAATTGCCTTTTTAACGGCAAGCCTTGGTTTACCAAAAATTGCGAACGAGCTGTTAAATCAAAAAATTATTTCTATCGACAATTGCGTCAAACCCCTACCGCCGAGAATTGTACCATATTTGTTAGCGCTCGAAACCAATGTAAGCAAATGATAAATCAAAATATAGAAGCACACAACCAGAGGACCAAAGACAAACTTCGTAAATGCCCTAACGGCTCAACATCATTTTGGTCGGTAGCTAAAGCCGTCAGTCAGAACTTTACCAAGTCGACCATTCCACCACAAACAGCCCTCCTTTAAAATCATTTACGAGAAAATTAATTTGCCCTCCCCTATCAGTTCGGTCTATGGAACTTCTAAATATTCTGAAATGAATCCAGGCACCCAGACCGTAACTCCTTCTTCCTCCGATCGGGTTTGTACTTCTCCTACTTACGTTGGGGCGGTCGAAATTCCTGAACGACCGGGTGAGTGGTGAGTCCCCACAATGACAACCCCTGTGGTATTATCGGAGCCAGGTGAATCTAGGCAACTGCCAAAAAATCCTGGCATGTTACAAGTGCTGGAACGTAGCCTAGTCGCGGCGACGATAATGACAAGACAAGTTCTCATTCTTCGGGCTCTTCAAGCGTAACATTTATTCCACGACGAGGTACCATTGCGACCAAAGCGCAGGAAAGCAAGCTTACTGGCGGAACTATTGTCTTCATATTCAACGGTTAATTTTCAGGGACAGACTTCACCGAAAATTCCCCCTATAGAATCGAGAATGCCCGAAGTTGTTTTCCGGCACCGTCATGTTAAACGAATCTTGAGATGTCTTGACATCAAAAAAGTTTTTGATCCTGACGATATTCCAGTCATCGTCATTAAGACATGCGCTGACGAATTGACACCGGTATTTTGTAGGCCTTTTAATGATTATCTTACAAAGAGGGAATATTTCCTTCTTGCTGGAAAACTGCGCCAGTCCAGCCCAAACCCAAAAAAGGCAAGGAGACCTTGCAAAACAGCGATCATCGTCCAGTCACATTACTTTCGGTTATATCAAAAGTTATGGAGAAGGCTATTAACGAAAAATTATTAAATTATCTGGAAGGCTTCAACATTATTAGTCACCGTTAGTATGGATTCTGTAAGTCTAGATCAATAGGATACCTTCTCGCTTATGTTACTCACGTTTGGACCAACGCAAAAGAACATCATAGGGAGTCCAGGGCGGTACGAGTATGGCATGATGACCTCTAACTATAGTGAGAGCATGCGGAATGCCGGTTCAATTTTGTTCATAGCTGTCAAATTTTCTTAAAGACCGTTTTCTGCGAGTGGCGATGGACGAAGTTCTTTCAGACACATTTAAGATTAACCCCGGAGTCCCTTAAGGCTTTGTATGGTCGGCCACCCTTCTTTTACTATACATTAACGATTTTTTGAAAAAGCCCAAAATCCTATACCGGGTGTTGCATCGTCGAGCGGGACATAGGAAATCCCATGTAATTTTAAATGGGGTCAATTATTGGCTTCCCTAATTATTTTAGAGAAAAATTCTATTTAGGTTTATTAAAGAGCACTAAAACCCACATTCAAAAGAATAACTTTAGATATTTTTGATGAGCCCGTTTACGGGTTATCGCCGATTTCTTTTTAACTATTTCTCCTTTTTATGGCCCCGTATTTGCGGGCACCAGTCAAGGTAAAAGATGACTGTCCAATAAAGTTGTCATTTTGAAATGTGTGCTTTATTGTTTTAAAAACTCGTACATCGTAAATATTAGCCATGAATTACACTTCTGAAGAAAAAATATTGATGATTAAATGGTATTATCAAGGAAATAGTTATCAAAATGTGTCAGACATGTTTGCTGCTCTGTATCCGAATAGACCGATATCTGCAAAATCTGCAGTCGAAAGGACTATCAAGAAATTTGAGACAAAAGGCACTGTAATAAATAACTGCAGATGTGAAGAAAGGCAGGAACAAAGAAGAGATGCAAGAAATGATAGGGACTTCCAAGTTTTATTGTGCGTGGAAGAAAATGATGGGAAGATCAGCACAAGGAAACTTGAGGATGACATAGGATTAGATCACACCACAGCGTTACGAGCTTTGAAACGACATAAATATTATTCATACAAATATGAAAAGCACCAAGAGCTAAGAGATAGGGACGAAATACGACGACAGGAGTTTTGTTTTGGTATGGTGGAAAGAGCAAACATGGATAGGGAATTTTTAAAAAACATTTGTTTCACTGACGAATGCACATTTACCTTAAACAATTTTCAAATTCAAAATTATCGATATTGGAGCAAAGAAAACCAACACAGGTTTGTGAAAACAAGGACGCAATATCCACAAAAAGTTAATGTATGGGCTGGGATTTTCGGAGAAAATATTATCGGGCCATTATTTCTTACACGAAATTTAAATGCAGAATATTTTTTGGAACTACTTGAAGATCATATTTTACCTACTTTACATGATGCCGCTAGGGAAAATCAGGAAGTTTGGTACCAAATGGATGGCTGCCCGGCACATAGTACCCTGGCTGTCCGGGAATATTTAAACCGTGCTTTTAATGGAAATGTTATTGGCTTAAATCATACAGTAAATTGGCCAGCCAGGTCTCCTGATTTATGGCCAAATGATTTCTTTCTCTGGGCCATTTAAAAAACAGGATATACAAAGATAAAAAATACCCAAATCTAGACGAGTTAAAAAATGCTATTTCTGCCGAATGCAATAGAATTTCAGTTTACCAACTAGCGAATGTAAGAAGAGAATTTTATGATCGCCTCGGTTATTGTCTAGCAGTCAATAGAGGAATATTTGAACATCTTCTTAAATCCTAAAGTTCTAACAATTTAATAGTACCTACCTATTAATTAGTAAAATATTGAAACATGTAAAATGTAATAATTAACCTTGTAATTGGATACTTTATTTTAGTTTTATTCAGATTAATTTGTACTCATAAATACACCTTTAATATTTTCGATGTACGAGTTTTTATAACAATAAAGCACACATTTCAAAATGACAACTTTATTTAACAGTCATCTTTTACCTTGACTGGTGCCCGCAAATACGGGGCCATAAAAAGGAGAAATAGTTAAAAAGAAATCGGCGATAACCCGTAAACGGGCTCATCAAAAATATCTAAAGTTATTCTTTTGAATGTGGGTTTTAGTGCTCTTTAATAAACCTAAATAGAATTTTTCTCTAAAATAATTAGGGAAGCCAATAATTGACCCCATTTAAAATTACATGGGATTTCCTATGTCCCGCTCGACGATGCAACACCCGGTATATAGCTTTGCTGATGACACCATACTTGTTTCATCTTTTACTTTGGAT
This sequence comes from Polydrusus tereticollis, assembly GCA_963920685.1. NCBI lineage: Eukaryota > Metazoa > Arthropoda > Insecta > Coleoptera > Curculionidae > Polydrusus > Polydrusus tereticollis. Next base: position 27,941,274 of record OY987332.1, on the reverse strand, counting down.
GCTCGGACATCGGCTGCCAATGCACATCTCTATAGGCAGCACGAGTTTTCACATCTTAACCAAGAACTGGACGAAATTCTCTCTTGGGGTGATAGTAACCAAGTAGAATTTAGCGCAAGAAAAAACCAGGTCGGTAGTTTTTCCTAAAAAGGTTAATGTTGAAAAACCGGATATAGTCATGGCGGGACACTTGATTCCCTAGGCTTCATCAATTCATTTATTGGGCGTCAATTTGGATACCCATATATCTAGGAGGATCTATATGCTGGAGTACTCTTAAGGGAACGAATAGCCATTCGCTTGATCGGTGGCCATGGTCTGGCAAACAACCTGGAAAGCCTTGAACATCGAAGGCAAGTTGGCGACTTGAGTCCATTTAACAATTATTTCATGGCAAGTGGTCAACTGAGGGTGCCCGCTTGATTTCACCCAAAACAGTGCATGGTAGAAATACAGGACGAGCCACTTCAGCCCTCCCGTACGTGGTTTAGCTTAGTGTCTCTCGAACAACACTGTTCGAGGGACATTCTTCCATCTAGTCATCACTCTGGAACGGCCTCCTTGAGGCCGTGTTCACCACACGCTCCGCTCGCAGAGCGATATAAAGGATTAATCCTGCAGTGCTGTGCACTATCATGTGCCCTTTGTAATCTCACAATATAGATACGTGTCCTCTAATTGTCAATTGTTTTAAAAATAAAACGCCTTGGTGTATCTTACTTCCTAATTTTTATATTTGGTTATGATTTTAGAAATCCTACACCAGAGAAGTCCGAGGGTATTGATCTGCTATGGCCAACCTTCACAACAACTGAACTGCAGTATTTAAATATAAATGCTACACTAGAAATACGGTCCAATGTAAGAGATAACTATGAGGAATGGAACAATATTTACCAAACCTATGGGAAAAAGCCATTAGTAACATTTTGAATGACTTGAAAGTAATATGTGATGTAATATAATCTACTTACCCTAAATACAGATGCTCATAAATACAGTTATGTGTTTTGTCTTTCATACAAAAAGTTCTTTTCAAAAGCTACTCTAATATAGGCCACAATATCAGATAGTTGGGCACATCAAACTTACTTTTTTGCAGTGGCGGTACGCGGGTTGGCAGCCAGGGTCGGCAATATGGTACTGGCGCGGATCCAAGAAAAAATGGTAGGTGGGGGTCAAGGAGCGCTGTGAGCGAACATTTTTAAAATCCACGCCTAAATTTCGTTTTTGCCTACTTATCTTATATTTACATTAAACAATGATCAATAAACCATGAACCTTCACCTGGTTTGGTATATTATGTTTATTTTATTTATTTATTTAAATCATTTAATTTCACGTCAATTTTTTTTCGTTCCTATTTGTATAGCTTGAGAAAATGTAAAATAAGTTTGTAAGTGGGTACTGATTGTTTAAAAATTTAGTACTTGTAAACTGTACCTAGTGTGCATGATATAAATACAATATGTTCTGTCGTACATTAAGTGGAACATCTTCTAATAGAGAAAACAAGGTCTGTCTATACCACCAAACTAAATTTTTTTTTATTTGTCCCTTTAAGGTGAAAAAAGGATTACAGAGTGTACATAATTTAATGTCATTTTGGGTTGTACTAGTTTTAACTTTAGTCAAAGTCATCATCAGCAACCATACAATTAAGAATTATGTTTAGGATGTACCTAAATAAACGAACTAAAACAAATTAAAAGGGGGGGGGGGAACGAAGTGGTTCAACAATACATGGCCATAACGTGCACCTTATGCAGCCAATGGACTCGACAGAAGACAATCACCTACACGATGCTACTTTCAGCAATGAAGGAAATTAGATGCGAAAATTGTAGTAGAGGGAAATTCAAATGGAATCATTTATAGTCATGATATGATGTATAGCTGTCTATAATGAAAATTCAATAAAGTAAACGTTTCATGAGTCAACTCCAAGAAAGAATTGGCCATGTATTGTTAAACCACTTCGTTCCCCCCCCCCCCTTTTAATTTGTTTTAGTTCGTTTATTTAGGAACATCCTAAACATAATTCTTAATTGTATGGTTGCTGATGATGACTTTGACTAAAGTTGAAACTAGTACAACCTAAAATGACATTAAATTATGTACACTCTGTAATCCTTTTTTCACCTTAAAGGGACAAATAAAAAGTTTTAGTTTGGTGGTATAGACAGACCTTGTTTTCTTTAATAATCTCGCCACAGAAAATGGACTACTTCTTGAATCTTCTAATAGGTTTTGCAAATGATTCTGTAAAAAATGTAAGTATACTTGTCCTGTGAAATTACCGTCGTTTATGAATGGACCGATTAATTGACTCTTTAACATATCACACCACACTTGAATGCTGAATTTATGTTGAATACTATGTTCTACAGTAGCGTGAGAATTTTCATAGGATCATCGGTGTTCATTGTGAAGATTATTAATACCATCGCGAGTGAAGTGTGCCTTATCAGTGATAATTGCAGAATTGCTTCCTTAACACAAAATCACCATCTTGCAAATGTTAAACTCGTTGTAAGTGATGTGGGTATAAACAATTAATGTGAAGATGCCTCCAAGCAGACGATTGCGTAATTTAATAAGTGTCGGCAATTGGCTGTGTACCTTAGCTTGGGTCATTTTCGACGGCGTTAAGCATAGCCTTTTCTAGTTGAACATTAAGTCCCGATTCTCGCACTTGGAAACATACCAGATTCTCCAGCAGTAGTAAAAACTTGTTTAGAAACCCTTCTATCTGATACTCTCCGACTCGGAGATCGGCGCTGGTACTTTGCGACTGCAAGATAGGAGCTCCCGTTGCAAAAACCATAAACGAATATCATATCAGCATATTCACGATGAGACAATGTCGCAGGCGTAATGAAATGAATATAATGTTTAAATTGTCAGAAAATACAAATGCCGAACACGATTTGACAGTGACAAATCTTATTCCTATTAATACCCAATAAGGTTGCTATTACTAAGCAACAGTGCAAAGGCAACGAACATACTTTTTGAAAACTATAAATAGTATATTATTTTATTAGGAGTAAAGGCAATACTTTTTATGACGAGTCTGAAAGTTTGCCGGACGAACAAAGTGAGTCCGGCAATTACAGACGAGTGATGACAAGTTTCTTTTACTACGAATAAAACATAATATTTCTTCTTCAAACGTCGCGTCGTTAAAATATAGAGAGATAAAAAAACAAATTTTAAATTTTTTTCATTTAAAAACGTGAAGTTTCGAATTTCACCTGCTAGCGTTGCTTTGGATTTATTTTATTATCGTATTGTTTGATACCAACGCATAATTCGATTTGACAAGTGTTAGTGAATCTTATTACAAGCAATTTCCAAGCTTTAATTTCCAGTTTTACAAATAACATTTTTTTTTAATCGAACACTTTTTTAAATAAAAATGTCAGCATCAGAATTTAGCTGTACGCCCCCGGAGGTTGCCACAATTGCAGCAGATGTCGTGGAAAATTTGTTGGCAACAAAATCCAGTAGTATTTACGAAGCTGCGTTCAAAAAATTCCAGAGATGGTGTAATGAGAAAGACATCAAAAATAATAATTCTGAAAATGTACCTACTCCTGGCGTAATTCTCTGATCTGGCGAACAAACAAAAAATGAAAAGTTCGACAATGTGGTCACATTATTCTATGATAAGGTCAGTGCTAAATATCAGGAAAGGGATAGACATAAGCAAGTTTTTGAAGCTACGTGCTTATTTCAAGAAGGCTACACTCCCAAAAAGGCTAAAGTATTTACCAGGGAACAATCTGAAAATTTTCTATCTGAAGCTCCTAATCAGAAGTATTTAGGAATTAAGGTAAATTTAGATATTACGTCAAAGAATACAAGTTTTTTTATGAAATATATTATGATATTTTTAGATTGTACTTGTTATTGGTAATTCTGGTGCATGCCGATGTAAAGAAATTGTAAAAATGACCGTTGATGACATACAAGACTTAGGATCTGCCATTCACATAAGAATTCCTGATAGTAAAACTAGAAAACCGCGATCGTTTGCCATTGTTGGGGAACAATATTTAAGCATAAATGAAAAAAGATTATTTTTAAAATTTGTAAATGGTCGCTGTTGTCGCATGGTAATGGGAATTCATAAGATAAGTAGGTACTGTTCCTTAGGAAGCTGCAGTTTTCTTAGAATTACCTGATGCCACAGAATATACCGGTCACTCTTTAAGGAGAACTTCAGCTACATTGCTTGTAGATGCACGTGCAGACATTACGTGTTTAAAGCGCCACGGGGGTAGAAATCCAGTAGTGTAGCTGAAGGGTACATTGAGAAATCAATGACAAACAAGAAAGATATTGCAAAAAAAAATTTACAACCTCATTTTACTGAACCAATCCCTATTAACATTGACATAAATTCAACAGCAAGTGGTTCCACGGGGGGTTTAACGCTAGAAAATACAAAAACAAGTCAGGATCGCAACATCGCAACATCGCAACACCTGGGGCCATAACAAATAACTGTACTTTTAATCTGATGCTTAATAAAAATAGTGTATTTTTTAAAAATAAATAAAATATACAAATATCCAATATTTCTTGTATTTTTCAACATTATTATTTATGACACACACACTTCTTTCGCTCTCAGCTGAAGAAAAATACTTTTAATTCCGCTGCCTATAGCAACCGTCTACTGTAAAAAAGCAAAACTTTAACGTCAAAAAATTAGTAAAAAAGTTTATTGACGTTTGAAGAAAAACACATATAAAACTTAGCCTACTAAGTAATTTAATAAAAATTTTAATTTGAACATTGTTTACCCCTGTATTTCGGCAACGGCCTGGAATAGGACCCATGTTTATAGAAACTTTTATGTTTATACGTACCTAAAATATTGACATTTCGTCCTGAATCACCCTGTATATTTAAGTCCTTAATTTCTTCTGTAGTAAGATCCAATTTTTTTCTTATATTTACACCAATATCCCCAGAATCTTTTTTACATTTTTATCATAAGAGTAAATTACACAAAGAGCATGGAACGTTGCTCATTTTCCATCGGTATGACAGCGAGCATTTAAACATTTTTTTTGTCTAACAAAACGACGCCGCGACGCTACCTTTTAAAATGCGAAGTGTTGAATTCGCACTGGCCTATACTATGCATTTTTAAGCAGTATCGAAATTAATCATATAAGTATAGTTTTGGTTCTTTTTGATATCGGTGAGACAACATAAATTAAAACCAGCAGTGGTATTGCAATCATGTCGTCATGGACATTTTTTTAGACAAAAAAAGGACTACGTAGAAAAAAAAATGCATTTTTGAACTAGAAACTGCCAGACCGACAACTTTTTGCTTGCCATCGCATCTCTACCGATTCTTCTATGTCTTTAGCTAAACAAATCAAGAAGACAACAAAATTATTAACCAAAAACCTTGAAATTACATAATAGGCACTTTCGTTCCAACATTTCTGTATCTTTTCATACATCAGACTTGAATTTGTTGTATCATCCCGTATTGTTAGCAAAGATAAAATATTTTTATCAACGCTTATATTTTATAAAACGTTTAAATAAATCATGCAAACCTCTCAAAATTTTAATTGATTGAAGGTCAAGTTAAAAATCATTAATAAATGAAAAATATTATTAAATTTTTTTAAGATGTAAGGGAAGTAGGGTGGTCCAGATTATTTAAAAAAAAATTAAGTTGTTTGTATCAACCATCCACATGGCCTAGTTTTGTTTACTTTGTAAGTAGTAACTTGTGCGCCAAACATGAGCTTCATACGTTCAAGTTTAGTGGTCGCCCAGAAATATGATTTTAAGTTATTAACATTTTTATCAGAAATAATAATGGCAGCTAATTTGATATCTGCGCCCGACTAATTGGCTTCTTGGAAAGTCAGTCTCCAGGTTCTCAAGAGCTAGAGTTTCCTGTGGCCTAGACATCCTCTGAACGGTGCAGTTTTTATTGTTTAGGAGAAGGCAGAATCTTGACATGAGAAGCAGTTTTAAGCGTTGATTGAACTGATTCATGTGTGAGAAAACTCTCCAAATTGTATGAACAGTACTTAAGCCTTAAGACGCATCGCACATGACAAAGTGCGTGAGGATATATTTTCAGGTAAGCTAGAAGAATATTTTAATATCGCCGCTAAAGATGCTATAGTGAAGGTAAAAGCCGAAGAAAATGAGATATTTCTTAAAAAGCAGAGAGACAATGTTCTCTAATGTAGTATGTATGGGTAAAATTTAAAGAAATCAAGAAAAGCATAAAAATGATGCCAAGGCGAAGGCACAATATGAAATATGTTTCTCAGCAAACAATATTAATTTCCTTGTCATCTTCAGACAGCTTCGGAGGTGACGAAGAAAATCAACTTGTCAACTATCAAAACGACCTAAAAATATACTCAAATCACCCGAAGTCGTAAGAGCTCTCGATTGTGTTGAACACAATATTCTAGAAATAACACTCTTCTGAAGCTCTACTAGACGATCTAGAAGACAAGTTAGGCAGTAGCAGAAGAAAAAGGGTAATCTCTTGAGGGACCTATTCGTTTGCACTGAGACGGCAAGCTTTAAAATAGCAAAAAAAGCTTTTAGTCATGTCGAACATAGACAGAGGAACAGGAAAATCTCAGGCACAAGCATGTATTAAAACAATAGTAGTGGAACGTTGAAGCTCAAATCAAAGACAATATTCTAGAGATGATTATTTAGAGCTCTTGCATCTGCATGTCTTCCTTATTTCTTGGTGGAGGAAGTGACAGGAAAATAACTCGAGCTCCTGGGCCAATACATCATGCGAGATGGATGGCGAAAGCAATTTACGCCCTAATAAGTTGTCTGTTTTTAAACCAGCTTCAGCTGACATCTTAAAAATAAAAAAATACACTAAACCTGGCTTTGTTTGTCAGTCTTCTATATGTGAGATTTTGAAATGAAGCTCCTCTCGCAATTAGAGCTCCATATAATAGTGTTCAGCTTCTGCATCAACTAAAAAGCCCAACAGTTAGTGAAAAAGCTTTCACCGGTTTTGCGCCACAACTTTGGTTTTTGAGCAGTCGGTAGCCCCTAAGGAAAAACCACGTTGAAAACACGTTCTTAGATAAGTCGATTTAAGAATAGAAAGATGACTCGCTTTACATTGAATTTTGTGAACGTTTTAGTCGAATGAGAATTTTATTGTCAACGTAATAGGTTTATTCTTCGCCCGGTGCAAAATCACATAAAACGACTTCCTACTCCATCAAACGCATATCTTGTTTAGTAACGTGTTATTTTGTTATTGAGTATCAATAATTGGTATTTAAAATGTTTTTATGATGGGCTAAATTCGAATTGTTTGGTTTTCGCTTTCGTGTACTTCTTATTTATGCATAAAGGATTAAAAATAAAGTCGTGGAGACAAAATATTTGTTTGATTGTTTTTTTGAACCACCCTATTAGGAAGGCCTGATATAATTTTATTAAAAAAGTTAGTTTCCTTCGTTCAATGTTAAATATCTACCTCAGAATTTCCTAATAATTCCAATCGTCTTAATTTCAGAAGAAGTTTGATATCATCATGAATCACCCAATCTTATCTACTAGGTCCACTCCAGTTGCAACTTATTTTTTCTTGTAAATGAGTCCAACGAGTTGGAAACTATCCTCTACTACATTTATCAATGCAAAGTATCCATTCTAATGGCATTTTCCTCCACCTTGCACCACCTGTGTTATAAATTTCGTAACTGGGATATTTAAGGTGGACATTTAAATTGGCAGTAAACAGCGCAGAATATGCAAAATGAGAGACGATTCTTTCAATAACATCGTTCACTCCAGTTTTTTGTTTGTGAAAACAGAGCAATAAATGCGTGAGAAGAATTCCAGCCATGGTCCGTTTTGGGCTTCATAGAGCCTCCAAAGCAGGGACCCGGACCGGAACCGCTAATTGGTAAGAACCGGACCGAAACAGATATTTTTTGTTTGCCGGAATCGAAACCGAACACATATTTTACTTGAAAGAAAATTTTAGCAGGAGAACCCAAACCTCAAAAAATTAAAACGGTTTTTTAGGTTTTTTTTCGGTTTTCAGGGTATACTTTGCCAAATAATTTACACATGCCTAAAAGCAGTAATTAAACCTAACCTAATTCTAAGTTTCTCTACAAATTTTGTTCTGTGGAGACACTTTCGACCGAGATTTCGATCACAAAACAGATAAGCAGCCGTATGATCAAAGACACAAGTTAACTCTAGACTCTAGGCGTTAACTAGCTCTTTTCCAACCACAGTGACAAATTAACAAGTAGGCTTTTTTCGGTTGTAGTCATGGAAACGGTACGTTAAAAGTTAACTTGTGTGTTTGATCGTAGGGCTGATTAGGTATCTGCGAATTCACTCCCCTTTTGGCAAATAAATCTGAGATCTTGCTAGAATATTCTACTTGTTTTTCTTTTCCTCTTTGTCTTTATGTAAAATAACGAATACTGAACGAAACCATTGCCAATTATATAGGTAGTGATCGCATTTGTGGCGACACGGTTTTCTTAATTTTTTTTAATGAAACTGGATTGAATATTCAAAGTTTATCCAAAACGGTCGTTTTTGAATCGAAATTTCATATTTTGGCGGGAACCGGATCGGAACCGTTTAAAATTGGTAGGAACCGAATCGAAATAATTGTTTCGGAACCTGAACTGTAACGGAACCTAAATTATCTATTTCATCTGGAACCTAAACCGGAACGGAACCGATATTACATTCCGGTCCGGGTCCCTGCTCCAAAATTGTTGGGTTCACGAGTGCATCAGTAGAGAAGGAGGGAAACAAACTTAAATTCGATATTGGCGTTAATATTTTGGTGATTTTGTAAAGTGCAGTCAGGGTAAACACATCTTAGTTTAATTGAATAGATTAACGTATTAAATCGAGATAATTAAAGTCATCAAAAAGAATCATAAATGTTCAGAGGAGACGTTGATCAAGTCTCTTTCTCTATTGTAAATAAGCAACATTGACATACTAGTTGTCCACCATGTAGATCCGCGTACCTACTTAAGATAATTGCGATAACTAAGCTATTTAAATACTAATTTTTAATAATATTGCTAATTACTGTGGTTGAACTAGGTATACCAAAATGGCAACATTATTTTTAGTTTTGGCGTTTGCGATAATTCATTCTGTGGTAAGTTTGTTTTTAATTTAAATTACTAATTTTATAGAAGAAGGCAGTAATAAATGATATGGTATGATACTAACCCGGTCAATATACAATAATGACATATTTTATATTTCACAATAATAAAAAGAACAAGGTGTTCAGTTTTGGATGCTTTTAGATTATTCCCCTTAGAAGTGAAGATAAAGGGATAAGGTTTTCGCGACAGTTTGCTATTTTTTTATTAAACAGCAGTTAGTATTGGATATATAATATAATATTTTTGGCACCATCCTTGGTTTGTGATACTATATAGGATGAAATCTGCTTTCTTACACTTTATTTTCCTCTCTCCCAAAAAAAAAATGTATTTTTATCTTCTAGCTTGGTTCATAAAAATAAGATGCGTATAAAAGTGTCTATTGGATAGCATTATATTCCAGCTACGTCAAACATTTCGAGTTTAAAGTTGAGATTTCGAAATTAAAGTCGAAATTTCCAGATTAAAGTCGAAATTTTATAATGCCTAATTTTTTCTTTTAATGGCACTTCCTATACAATATATCTTTTTTTTTATCGACAATCGTATTATTTCAGCAAACATAATTTTTTATAAAGAACGACTTTTTCTCGAAAAAATAAATGTTTGGTCCGTTTGCCCACTTGTCTACCACATCGCCGGACATACTGTACAGTTTTGTGAAGTCAATGCAGATTTCTTCACTTTTTTCATTATGTCAATACTTACCTAATTCATTTCAGAGGTGGTTGTTTGATTTTCAATATATGACAAGAAGTAAGGTCCGAACAGTATTTCAAATTTTGCAAAAAATAGTTCCAGCTCCATTGACATCGATTTTTTTAAGCAATTCGCTTAAATCCAAAACCGAAAGCTGGAGGTTAGATTTAAATATGTTATTTCTTGAGAATGAGCGTTCGTAGAGAAACATGTTAAGCATATTACTAGGTAAATTGTCAGGGGAAAATATGTAATCTATAAATTGAGCGTTATGATTGGCAATTACAGAATATATAGCTACGTGACGTTTTTCTCTGATTTAATGTTCTTACAGTTTATGATAATGCAGTCAATAGCCAAAGGTATCTGAAGCTTAACTTCTCGGTTTGGTTCAAGTGATAGTGCATAAGATATATTAAAACTGCAAAGAAGATCCAGAAGAATTTTTCTCTTAGTACAGTCTCCTAGACCTAGAAAATATATTTACCAATACATATTTTCTAATTTATATGAACCACTACTTCTAATTGCCTCTAAAATTATCTTTTATTTTTAGTTGCCAGCACCGATAGCAGATGATCTTATTGTGTCGTTACCTGATGGTCAAGTTCAAGGTACAACATACACTACGCCAAATAATAAAACATTCTATGGTTTTCAAGGAATACCTTTTGCCACACCACCCGTTGATAATTTAAGATTTGCGGTAGGTATATAAATAATATCCATATGTAAATGTAAATAATAACCACTGTAAAATAATTCTGCAGAGGTCTGGAACTTGATGCCACTTGTCTATACTTATTTCGCTACAACAAAGATATTTTTAGGCTCCCAAGCCACCACAACCTTGGACAGGAGTTCTGGATGGAACTAAAGATAGCAAAGGATGTGTAACCTCGTTAAATTTTATATTGAAAAATGTGGAAAGTGAGGACTGTTTGTATGTGACAGTGTATACACCAACGCTCGAGGTATAAACTTTTTATGAATATAGTACAATTGAATTGGATAAATCTAAATCCCGGAATATAACGGCTCGATATTACGGTTCAAAGCTTTAATAATATATATTTAGCATAGTCTAAATTTTCTATTTCTTGAAACCGGTATATTAAAGATATTAAGTTATTCAACCAGGTCAAAATGTTTTTCACAGTGAAAACTAAATATTTCTTCTGATCTTACCTATTGCAAGAAATTGAGTGTGTTTCCTAAGTAATCTAAAATATTTTAAGTAGCTATTCCTTAGGACTTAGAGCCCAAAAATGTCTAGTTCCCAAAATACAGAGTGTTGAAATGTTGATTTTAATTTGGTTTTTGTAAATTATCTTAAAAACGGAATATTTTTTTTATCAAACTTTCAACGATAACACTGCTTATCAGAGGGAATGTTTAAATGTAAACAAAAATATAATCGCTTCCAGGGGCGTGCGTGCATACCTACTCAGGTAACCATATTAAGCATACACACCATAACTTGGGCCATATCAAAGCACTAAGCAATCTAAAGCCCCCCCCGCAGACGTTGAGACCGGTATCGCTACAAATATCGCGATACAGATCAGTGTTACGGTATCAGTATCACTTGGTATCATCGTCTGTCTCGCTGTCGTGCGACTGATACAAAAGTTTCAACGTGTGTGTGTGTGTGTGTGTGTGTGCATGTATCTTGTACAGCCATTCAAAACTGTGAACATTCGAACGTACAGTATTGTGGGAGTCTTTACGACAGCGGCCGCAGACAGGGAATAACCTGTGGCCAAGTAACGTAATGTTACTATTAGTCTTTCTTCTGCACCCACTGATCCTCTCATTACAGTAGTATAATGTTTTTCAATTCTAGGGGTAACTATTTAAAATATTTTTTTAAGCAATTCCTCATTCATGTGTAGATAGTTTCTGGGCTTACTCAATCTTATTTCCTTCAGTAAATTAAAAATACTATGTCTGCGTCTTTCCTCACGCAACCAAGGCTTCGCCTATATCCTTCGTTTTGTTAAAAGATTGTGACAGCATCACCGCAGTTGCCACGGCCAAAGGTTCGGGTAGCGACATCGTCGAAACCTTCAGTAATAATTACTTTAAAACTACCAATTTCAATAAATTTTTGCAACCTACTAATGTTTCATGATTCCGTCTCAAGGTGTATGGAGACCTTAATACTTGATACAAATCTTAAATACTTGCATTGCGATTTGCATCGCCACATGTAGCCATACCGATCTCAACGTCTGTGGGGGCTTTTACGCCCACATCATCTTAAAATATTTCACAGATCTTATGGTCTTCTAAGAAACATGCGGCGATGCATGCATCGACTCGAAGAATCACGAATCTAGGCATAAGAATTGGTCTGTGTAAACACACAGGAGTATGTGGCGAAGCACGCATCGATTCTCTTGAATTAATCTGTAGTCCATGTAGACGTTTCTTTGTGCCAGGGTTTTTATTTTTGAAAAAATAAAATTTGTGTTGACTACGGTCGTACTGATGTTATTGGTGGGAGGCGTGAACTTACACTGAACCATTGATAAAGGATCTCTATAAGAAGGAAAACTGAACTACATTAATCAGGCATCGATTCACGCGCTGAAGCCTGCATCTGCGTCACTGATTCCACATCCTTACTCACAATCCAGTACGAGAGTCTAGATGTCACGCCGCAGCTTGCTGCAACTGATGCAAATCGTTTGACTCTGGTCCACACACTATGCAGCATGATTCTTGAAACGATGGAGTCGATGCATGCAGCCCCTCATGTTTCTGTGTGTATAGATGATTTTATACAGGGTCGTTGGTATGTATGGAAACGGTCGATTATCTCTTAAGGTAAAACAGCTAGCAAAAAATATTTAAGACAAAAGTTTTATGGCTATATAAAGCCTATTAGAATTAAAAAAAGATGAGTATACAGGATGAGCCAGAAAGCCGTAGAGGAATAAAGTTACCTTTTTTTTAATAGAACCCCCTATATCTTAGAATATTTTTGGATTTTACATAAAATTTCAATTATTTTTTATTAAGTGCATTATAAGTCTAAACCTAATAGCTTCCGAGATATTGACTTTTGAAATATTACATTTTTGAAATTTGACAGCTTCTAGCTTTCTAACGGTACGCTATAGAGCAAAACGACTTACATATCCCGATCTTACTTTTTATTATCTTCCCGAAAATACAAAGTTCCGGTTAAACCGGAAGTACTGTATTTCCGGCATTTAAGCTACATCCGGTTTAACCGGAAGTTAACACTTTTAAAAAGAGAGTGGAAAACTAAGATAGGGACATGTAAGCCGTTTTACTCTAAGACGTACCATTATAAGACTAGAAGCTGTCAAAATTCAAAAATGTCATTTTTCAAAACTCAATTTCTCGGAAACTATTAGGTTTAGACTTATAATGCACTTAATAAAAAATAATTGTAATTTTATGCAAGATCCAGGAATAGTCTAAGATATAGGGTATTTCATTGAAAAAAAAGTAACTTTATTTCTCTATGGCTTTCTGACTCATCCTGTATACTCAACTTTTTAAAATTCTAATAGACTATAAAAAACCCTAAAATATTTGTCTTAAATATTTTTTGCTAGCTGTTGTACGTTAAGAAATAATCGACCGTTTCCATACATACCAACGACCCTGTATATAATCAGAAAACCTAAGAGCATTACGAAAGTAACATTCAAACCTTAAGAGTCGTAAGCCTCGTGACACATTCCTATTAGCTGGCGTGTGAGACGTTTATGCAAACCCATCAACGAGATAATTAAACAACTTTGTTTGTTTTGTAAGGACGTGCTCTAACCAACTGAAATATTTTTGACCATTGGCGCTTCTACTAGAAAGTAGTAGAGACTTTGGTATTTTAAATAGAACACCCTGTATAGTATCCTGTAATTTTATGTATAATATTTTCCTTCGGCTAATTTTTAGACCGACAAGAAATTACCGGTAATGGTTTGGATTTATGGTGGCAAATTTATTATTGGCAGTGCTAGAAAAACTATATTATGGTCCAGAATATTTAATAGACGAAGATGTAATTATGGTTACAGCAAACTACAGATTGGGACCATTAGGATTTTTATCAACAGGAGATTCTGAGATAGTAGGTAATGCCGGCCTAAAAGATCAGGCGCTGGCAATTAAATGGGCACATGAAAATATTCAATACTTTGGAGGTGATCCAGAAAAAATCACAATTTTCGGCGAGAGTGCAGGTGGAGCCTCCGTAGGTCTTCAACTAGTTAGCAAATCGGCTGCAGGTTGGTTTTCTTTTATTTTAGTATTTTATGACATGCGATGTTATATTTTGTGATATTATACACGGTGTTTATTAAGTACTTGTACAAACTTTAAAAGGTGAATCTTTGCCTAATTTTAAGATAAAAAATTATCCTTTATTTATTAATTATCACGAATTCCATCAAATTGCCCTGTTACTCAACAAAAATATAATCAAAAAACCAGATAAAGATTTTGTTTTGGATGCCCTGCATGTCAAGAAACAAGCCGTTGTGGATCCATGTCCATATGAACTTTTATATTAAAATTAGTCAAATATTCACCTTTTAAAATTTGTATCAGTACTTAATAAATGCCCTAAATTTAGAATAGGGTAAATATATGCGTGCAAAGATAATAATTTTAGATATACCTTAAATTTATTGTAATTTGGATCAGTAGTAGGTATTAGCGTTGTCAATCCAGTGATTGCAAAGCTTAAAAACCCTGTGATTGATCAACAACTCCTACAACACAATTTGCTTGACATCCCTAGTAGGCATGTATTTATCCCCTTAGCAAGCCTAGAATTTACGGGATCTTGTTTGGATTTTTATGTTACCTAGTTAGGTAAAACCTTTAACATTTATTGGGTCTTCAAAATCTTATTGGATCTTGTCATTTAGGTAGAGAATTGATATCGGCTTCTTGCCTTGACTGATGAATGCCTTGTACCGTGATTGCTTTAAAGTTTTTAGCGATGCAAAATAATATTGCGTCTTTTTTTTAACGACCATTTCGATGTTGCTGATTTTAGTGCTTCTCTACTATACAGCTGTTTACTCTATTATTGATTATTCTTGATAATAGGCTCATTGGTTGTAATTTTGTCAAGGAAAGCTGAACTAACCTTTCTTATTCCAGTTTTTCGCCTAGGCATAGGTTCGTCATCCAAGCACTCTATTTGCTTCTTTAATAATCTAAATGGAATTTATCTTATTCCGCAGTTTTACTATTATCATCATTATTATTACTATTATTGGGCTAAGAGCGTACACACTTTCTTCCCCAGTACTTATGTTTTCATCAGAATCATTGACACCACAGCAACAAAAATAAGGTTCCCTTTTATTTGTAGATTAGCAACTGGCGTGAAATTACTGTGTTCCTCTCGCATGCATCAACTGTCGCATCAAAGTTAGAAGTAACTAACTTTTCTTCTAATATGCATGAAAATATTACTTACTCGTTCAAGAAGTGTCCACTAGCGGCGGTAAATTAATACACGTACTATTTATTTAATTTAAGGTTTATTTAGAGGAGCAATTGTCGAAAGTGGATCAGCCCTCACCAATTGGACAATTGACCTTGAGCCAAAGCTGTTTGCTGATTTACTAACCACCAAACTTGGTGGTGAAACGTACTTAAACGACACTAAGGAAATGAAAAAGTTTTTACTAGAAAGATCGGCCGGTGAAATAGCAAATGCGGCAGATTTATTGGGATACAAGAATAATCGCGTAAGTTATTAACTGTTAAACAACTAATTAACTAGAATTGAAATATCTTAAGAAAGATGTATTTGATATTTTGGTCACCACACCGACCACCCTAGTTGATAACATTCTCCGATAACCCAATATTCTCCAATATCTCTTCTGATCGAACGAGGGTTGCTAGCTTGTCGTCACAAATCTACTGTTTCGCCACGGTATAGGCTGCTTGGTTTATTTGTGTGGAAAACCGTTGGTTTATCTTAGTAATAAGTTAGAAGAGTAAAAATTTGAAGTATTGCAAAGTCAACAGAATTGGGTAGATTAAATTTCCCCCAGTCCATCGTATTGCATCTAGCTCATTGTTCTGGGGGTGTCTTTCTGTCTGTCACTTTTCGCTTGAACTGAATTTTAAATTTATTGCTATTTACGCTGTCGGAGGGAGATGTATTGTGTTATTGTGTTGGACATAGGTGTTAATCTACCCATTTTTGTTTACTTTGCGATACTTCATATTTTTACTCTTCTAACCCTTTAGTAGGATATGGGCGACCAACGGTTTTCCACACCGGTAGAATATCAATGCATACTTGCGTTATACAGACACACGAATCTTTGCCACTGTTTGGCGGAGAGGAATATCACTTACTTTAAAGCGAAAAAAGAACAACACACTTTTGTGTTAGAGAACGACGATCCCTTGTGACCAGTCGCAAATCAAACTATCCTTCTCGAAGTACAATGAGTGAGTCCTTGACGTTGCAAAGCGAGTCACCTACCTCGGCTACCCGGTGTTCCGGGTAAACCAACTAGCGCTTAGTGACACAGCCATAGGTTTTCGTTGGCACTAAGAAGTAAGCACAAATATTGAGATAAAATAGTAAGTTGGCGGTAAGTCGGCGTAATTTCAAAGGAATTAATTTCCATATGGTGCTGTCCGACACGGGATTCTGACTTATAAATTGATTCACTTTAGAATATTGTACCTTTTTATTTGGCTGGAGACATGAATATTTTCTTAAACTGAATTTTATATTTTGGTTTACTTAGTAAAATCCACCGATTCCAATCGTGCATTAAAGCCCCTAGCTTGTGTTAATAGTTTTAAGCGGAATATATTTGTCAACACTACTTATCAATAATACGTATTAGAAAGAAACAGCTCTACAAAATGATATGCTTATTTGACCAGACTACCAACTGAATGTACCGACTAAGTAAATCAGTCTTGTGCAACTTTGAACTCATGTCATGGAGTAGTAAAGTTAAGCACCATTCGACCAAGCTTATCCATCGATAGAGACAGCAACACCTAAGTTCGGTTTTAGATGAGATTACAGCTTGATTGCCGCTTTACCTCGTCTTTAACAGAATATTATGTGAAAAATCATAAAATATTTTATAGACTCGAACTTTGTAACAACTTTATTCGATAATCCTTCTTTTGAATGACTTCTGGTTATTAAAATATCAAGAGTTTGCTTTTTCCTTCTGCCAGAACCATCCCCAGACGCGTTTCGCTATATTACAGCTCGTCCGTGAGGCTATAGATAGGTTCTGACATAAGGAAATAGCATAGGTGTCTGTTTTAAAACTGAAAAAGCAGGATTAAACAGAGAATGAAGCCAGATGGCTCCATCTCGTGGTGCTGGTAAAGAACACCAATTCTTAAAACGTACCTGCGCCCTCTGACATGGACTTGATTGTGAATTGTGACGTGCTGTCTTTGCAGGAGATCCTCTGATATTTGTGGCTTTGTAAGTCCATGTCAGAGGGCATAGGTATGTTTTAAGAATTGGTGTTATTTACCAGCACCACGAGATAGAGCCATCTGGCTTCATTCTCTGCTTAATACCTCTGGTTAACATGAAAAATCGTATAAAGTACATCTTTATGAAGCTATTAGCGCACTTACCCCCTCAAAAACTCCCGTAAGTGGCTCGTATATTTTATATATATTTTTAATATATTTTTTAAATAATTGTGACCTCTTGCAACTTATCTGATAAATTGATATTTCCCGGATAACATCAATTTATATGGAAATGAAAGTACCGGGCCTTTGTCATGTATAGGTACTCATCTTGAAAACTTTTTGTGTTTATCAAGTGCTTTAAGGTCTTGAATAATTTTTTTGTTCGGCACTTGACATACAAATTAATATTTTTTTTTTGTTTTAGCTATCAGGTTTTATGGATTTAGTACCCATTGTAAGTATCTACCTGCTCCCATGATCATTAAAAAAAAATCTTACTATACCTAAAGTAATTTGTAGATTCCAACGATGTAAACAACAGGTTGTTCCAACACGACCAAAAACCGTAATCATTACCGTCTCCGAACGATAATTTTCAGTCCGTTAAACTAAATTTTCAACTTCGCATTGGATTAATGCAGTGATAAATTAGTTTAGCGACCGTTCGGGGAAGGTCTTGGTACATCATGTTCAGGTGCACTTTGCTTGCATTATTTACGTCGTTGGAATACGATTGGAATCTACAAATGGATTTTATAAACTCACTCGTTGTTTAAATACTCATCTGCTATGACTATGCTATGCTTTTCATCGATAATGATATTACCGCTTAAAAGGGATGTTTGTCTCATCTGTATACCTATACAAAATGCCGAAGCAACAAATAATTATCATAGGTAGGTGGTAATCAAAATTAAGTTGTAATTTAAGCTACGCCCCAGGTAGCAGGGGTTCGTCATATTGACGTCATTATATGGTGATAACTCGTCAACACTCGTCTGCGGTCTAAAATGACCAACAAATAACGACATAATGACGTCTGAATAATGACGTCATTATGTCGTGTTATATGTTACGTAATATTGACGTCTTTTTCTGGTGATAAAATAGATACGCTGGAGCAAGGAAAAATTAATTTTATACTTATGCTTTATGTTACAGAATCAAAATTGTGCTCAGACAATTAACGTACATTTAAATGTATTAAACAAACTAGAAAGAGAAATAAGTAGATCCTCCCATCAATGCGTATATAAAATGTTCTTTATAGTTTATCTCTATTCCATTTGCTTCGTATTCTACCACAGCCATTTCTAGCTAGAGTAGGCCGTGACTCTAATCGTTCGGTGGTGTAATTTGCTATAATACCTAGTATTACCTGCCCCACTTATCTCTATGGTATTACCTACCTCTTTCTCCTACATATAAAAATGAAAGTAAGGAAACTTTTCCGTTTACGAACACTTTTCGCGAACTCTCCACTTCGCGCTACTATCTCTTTTCTTTCAAAACTGCAGCAGTTGGAGAGACAGAGAAAAATTTTCGGATTATGTGCAAGCGCGAAACAAAACGAAAGTGACAAATTTGCTTATCTCGTGGCTTCCTTTGGCGGTTTGGTTTGGTCTGTCGTTTTTGTTTTGTGAAAATTGTGTAGAACTTTTTGGTTTGTGGATTCCTGCATGGAGAAAATATATTTTCCGGGTATTCATAATCATCCTGGAACCACTTTGTGTTGGTGATACTTAGTGATAGTTGTTTGAAAGTTGAGATACCTACGGCATATCGTTATAGAGGTTATTTTGATGGTTTTAGAGATTTTAGACCATATTTCTGTAAATATCTATTTTTCCCCAATAAATTTATCTTTTCCAAAAGTGTTTGTTTCATTTTTGTTACAGAGCACTAAAATAAAAAAAATAAACAATATCATGAATAAGACGTCAATAACACGTCAATAACATGTGAAATAGTACGATAAATAACACGTCAAAATGACGTCGCCAATATGACCTCATTCGTCTGTGACATTAGGAGGTCATTTTCACGTCAAATTTACGTGATTTATCTCGTCATTTCTGTCACTCGATGAATAGTATTTCACGTCATTTTCACGTCATGCTGCTACCTGGGGCACTACTAAGAAGAATATGATTTTTTTTTAGAATTTCAATTATTTTACAGGGTGGTCCAAGAATTCAAGTGTTTTGGTAACTTGATTTAATGTCGAAAAGTTGTTTTTTTTTTCAAATTAAATACCCTGTAAATATTCACTGATTTGAAATATTGCTTTTATGTTTGGAAGGGTTAACAATGGTGTAAAATAAATAAACTACCACGACAGTTCAGTCGCATTAGCAGTTCATGGTCAAACGCTAAAAGCGGATTTGAATATATATTTACTACGAAATTAAATCGGAATTTCCTTGCCTGTATTTTTTTAATGCCAACTAGCAGTAGAGAGACAGAACGTAATACAGTATTTTTATCTTTTAATAAATCTAAAATATCTATTCAAATCTAAGTGGAAATTTGTACTTATCGTTACTCTCTGGAGAAAGTGTACTTAAAACTTTTTTCTGCTTCTGAGTGCCGCAATGGCAACTATTTTATTTACAACGCCTATAACCTTGATCTATCTTAATTCTAGAATCAGGCCTGGCCTGTAGTAGAAGTTGACAATGAAGATGCATTCCTTACCGAATCTCCATACGAATTACTCGACAGTGGAAGATTTAATCAAGTTCCTATTATTATTGGTTTGTGCGCAAACGAAGCTCTTTTGTTCTTGCAAGGTAAGTTAAACAGACTTCCCTAATGTAAAGCGGCCTACTAAATAAAATATATCGAATTTGAATAAGTATCTCGATTACACAAGACATTGAGGTAGTTACCCATTTTAAAACTCATGTCAAAAAATATACGTCAGTAATCAACTCTTAAAAACTTTCCTGCAAGGTCGAGGTATGTCCACTTTAAATTATTTTGAGCGATTTAAAAAAAAATTGCCTTCCTATTTTAGTGATATATTTCGAAAAATCCTCCCGATAAAATAAATAAGAATTTTGTAAAAATTGGACCTTAATTGGTATACTATTGACCTGCAAATTACTAAATTAGCCTCGAATGTCCTGCAAAGGCATTATAGGGAACATATTGGTGAAGCATTTATTACCTGCAGAAAGCTGGGACAAACTATTTAAAATCCCTGAAACATTGCTCTAGTTGTTACTGTGCCGTCGTCTAGTGATCATGATAGTGATCTCATATTTACAGAATTTTCTTTAATATGTAAAACTTTAGCGTACAATAAGGGCTTCTGAAGAAAAGAAGAATATTAAACGAAAACTACTAAAATATGAAAAAGTTTGTTATTCACATATGGCACCATGGCAAAAACAGTGGCACAACTTGAAAATGCAGTAATTGAGAAATTAGCAATAAAAGAAAACTATAAAACTTATATTGAAATAGGATTAGCCTTTTTAAATTTTAGATTAGAATTTATGAGACAAATTTTATTTATTAATATACAGGGTTATGGTAAAGAAACGGATCAGCCTTTTATATGGAAAACCGCCCACTTAATCAAAAATCGCTCGGAACGTCAAATTTATTTTTTTTAAATGCATTTTTTTTTGAAAAAAGATATTGTACAGGGTAGATCATAAAAGTGCTACATGTGTCAACTTTAATTTCTTTAATAAAAACATATGGTATATTTTTACATTTTTATATTCTACAATCAATTCTATACATTTTTCAGTAATCATGCCCTATACTTATCTTCAGCCGTTTACGAAATATTAACAATTTTAAATTTTTTAACAAGATGTTGAAAATATCCTCCACCAACTGTTCTGCAGTAGATCAGTCGATCTAGAAATTCCTGTTGTACAGTTAGTACTACTTGTGGAGATATTTCTCCTATTACTCGTCGAATAGACTTCTTCAGTGTATCTACCGAGATGGGTTTAGATTTATAAACTAAATTTATGACGTAGCCCCATAAAAAAAAAGTCGGGTGGATTAAGATCAGGCGATCTGGGTGGCCACTCTATTGACCCCCGTCTACCTATCCACCGCCCCGGAAAAATTGTATTTAGGTACTCCCTTACATGAACAGCATAATGCGGGGGAGCACCATCCTGTTGAAATCATAAGGTTAAACTTGGTAAATCAGGATCATTATCATCTGGAAACAGAGTGGCAAGAGTTGGAACCAGATCATTTTGAAGAAAATATAGATATCTTTCTCCAGTGAGACTCTGATCAAAGAAAAATTGTTCGATTATCCTATTTTCAACAATGCCCGCCCAAACATTAACCTTTCCATTATGCTGGGTGTGATTTTCTATGAAACAGTGAGGATTTTTCTGTGCCCAGTATCTGTAGTTTTGTCTATTCACCTGACCATTTAAACAAAACGTAGCTTCATCTGAAAAACAAATTATTCGAACAAGTCTTGCGTTATTATCTGTTAGCTCAATCATTATTTAACAAAGTCGGTCTCGAATATCAGGATCATCGTCCAATAACTCATGTACAAATACTGGTTTGTATGGATGAAACTTCTATTTTCGTAAAAATTTAGATACGTTGGTTTGGTGAATATCGTAGTCCCGTCCAAGTTGTGTGCTTGAGCTATGAGAATCTTCCTGTAGTGATAATAATATGTTTATTTTTTCCTGCTGGGATATACCAGAACGACCACTTTTAACCTATCTTTAATAGTACGGGAACTTAATTGCTACCCAAGACACTGTTGATTGACCAGTAGGCGGGCCATTTGGGTATGTTTCATTAAACAAATTACGGACTTCCCTATAACTTCTACTTTTATCTCCACAACCCAAGATAATGAAAATTTCAATGTGCTCATCTTCGGAGAGGCGCATTTTGATGAAATATTAGCAGAGCAAAATTCAGATTTGATTAAAATTCACTATCATTTTTTGACGTCTCAAACTTAAATAAGAAATGTTCATAGTCAAAAGATTGTGACTTAAGTTCAGAACGTTGCTATGTCGAGAAACATACCGATGGTGCATACCAGCATTTAAGTGTTAATATTTCGTAAACGGCGAGATATTTCCCAAGATTTTACGCTTCCCTAGATTTGTACTTGTTGCAAGATTTTCTATTCTTATTTGATTTAAGTATCCCGATGTATTGCCATTTAATTTGCCACTAATAAGATTTATACACTTTACACTTGTAACAATACTTCGACTGTTAGTGTTATACTATTATTGTGGTATTCGTGATCAAAAACGACAGAAAAAGAACAATGGTTTTTGGTAAATCCAATGGCTAACATTGCGAAACTGCTAAATTAAGAAGTGACTAATTTATTGACAAACGCTCAAGAACATTAGCAGATGAAAAAACACAATATGGGTACATCAAGTAAAAGTTCAGAGTTAGAAACATTTACAAAAGACCCACAGTTATGCAACTCTAAAATGAAGAACACCTTGCCTACCATGAATGAAGGGATTGCGAATCACAGGCAAACAATATTTCAACATTTATTGTCGTTTACCAAAGCAAAAATTCTTTAAGAAGTTCATAGGACTTAAAAATTCTTCATTTTAGTGTCAAAAATCTGTAAGAATAACATGTGTCTAGAATTGATTGTAGAATATAAAAATGTAAAAATAAACAATGTGTTTCATTAAAAAAATTCAAGTTGACACATGTAGCACTTTTATAATATACCCTGTACAACATCTTTCTTCAAAAAAAAATTAATTTCAAAATATTAAATTCGACAGGTCCGAGCGATTTTTGATTAAGTGGGCAGTTTTCCATATAAAAGGCTGATCCGTTTCTTTATCATAACCCTGTATAAGAAAATATTATAAGTCTATAATTCAGCTCTTGTTGAATATGTATTGTTAGCCGGTTAAAACAAGTAAGGTCTCCGAGTTATGTTATGAAAGTATGAAGTGGTAAACCTTTAAATCTATACACCTGACTTGACATAAAACTAAAAAGATCTAAAAATAACCTACATGAGTAGACACGTGTGTAGCCAAAAAGGCATATTATTCAAGAAGCAGAAGCATTCTTAGGTTATTCGATAATGCTTTCAAAACCATACATAACCACAAAGCGGTCAATATTGCGTGAACAAAAGATACATTCCATTCCACACGAGATACAGCAACAGTTTATTATGGTAATTTATAAACTTGGGAACATCAACCTTAAAATTTTTTCTTAAGCTAGTATACCTAATGTATTTACATATTTCTAAATTACTTAGTCGATACAATCAATATTATATTTTAGATGAACAAACTGTGGACAGATGGGCAAATACTTTTGATACGATTCCCAGCACAATCATTCCACCCAATCTCCGACCAAATTCCAGCGATATTGATGAAGTTGTCAAGAGAATTAAGGGCATGTACCTTAAAGAGGGGGAGAACTTTTCAAGTAATCATGTAGCTTTGACAAATGTAAGTATCTGAAATCAATTTGCCAAATAAATATTTAAGGCTGAACAAAGTATTTTGCAACGAATAAAATTCTAGTCCTGAAAATTACGACACAATGTTACTAATGCCGGAATTTTGATTTTAATATATACAATAATTCGCTATATTTTTTGACGGTTTTGTCCATATATCAAATAAGGAATTTCTAGTATAATCCCATAATTCTGGTATGGTTCGTTGTAATTTCAGCAACACACAGTATCCTTCTTCGTTTCAGCTAGCTATTCTTGCTTCTCTATAATCAAAACTACCACAAGTTCACGTGGTTGAGAAGCATCGCATCGCCGAGAATTGAAACCCTCCTTGATCAGTAGTCTTTAACCGACAATGCTTAAAAACCACAATATGTGAAACAAGGATCTAAAAAATAAAAATGATTACAATAGCCATTGATAGTAAATGCATGAGCAACTATTCTCTATTAGCTCACCACCCCGTACATAACCGTTGTATGGGTTGTGTGCGATATACTGACAGCAGAATTCGAAGGCGAAAGGCAACCATGACAAAAAAGTCGTACTTAATAGCCTCGATAGTGTAATTGGCAGCGGACTGATCTGGAGAACCAAAGTTTGCAGGTTCAGAGGTTGACTTACTTTTTTCTAAATATTATCCCCTTATGCCGCAAAATGCAGAATCCTTGAAGTAACACAAGACCTAAGTATTTTTGGCAAAGCAGCAAGCAGCAAGCAGCAAGGCAGCAAAGAAAAATAAGAGATTACCCCTACCATTGTATCATCTTGCGAGGACTGCATCGAATAATCAATCACCCTGTAAAAAGCGAAACGAAACTTAATTTCATCTACGTCAGAACATTCTACAAGGAAAAGTCCTGGGATTAAGAGATCCGGGAAGAGAGAAAAATTTAATGGCTGAACTATAAGAAGAACGAGAATCTTATGATAATTCTTTATTAGTCGAACATAATGATACACACATATTTTATTATACTACTCACTGTGGAGATATTAAGAGATATAGTTTATACTCTGTTCTATATACCATGGGGTAAACCGTACAGTTATTGGATAGCTAAGTTTTTTGTTTCTTTATTAGTAATTCTTATTGTTATATTTTTATCTCCCAGAATATCTTTCTCTATAGCAATTTATGTTTAGTTTATATGAAAAATAAGTCAGAGTAACAAAAAAATGATCAAATAAAAATGTATAGTTATTGGACGGACCTTGAATAAAAATATAAAATAAATATAAAACAGAAAAAATGAAAACTTTATTGATCACATGTAACAAAAACCTGCAACATGAACTGCACATAATACATACAACAGTAATTTTTTTTTATGTTTTCATTGTAACATGTTAAATTCTGAATCTGGCGACTCGTCCCTCTGGGCTTCTTTATAGCAAATATGACAAAGAAATAATTCATCTGAATCTCCCTCGTCCGGAATTAAAGGTTGGTATTTTCTTGGAACGCATAGCTTATGATAGGAATATTTACACTTTCTACTGTCACTTCATTTTTTTCTGTACATTGCGTGTCTTTTTGGATATATTTTATATTATTATTTAAATGTCAGTATTTCCTCGCGATCGCGTTTTCTGTCTTCTTTTTCTTTTTTGTCCGGCTTCTTTTTACGCATTTCTTGATACTCACTTGATGTTATTGCGAAAAGATATCTTTCTATTTTACACTTTCACTTTCTTTTAGGATTTTCCGGGGTGGTTAAATACGATCCAAATAATTGTGATTGCACCTCACGCTTACAGAATCTGGTAATAACGGACATTCCTCAGATGTATTACTGTTTAATTTAAAAAATTTGGCGGACCGGAAAAAATTTAAATGTTGGTTACTAGTAGTCAGCTGTTAGTAGTTTAATTGCTAAAATAAAAAACAAAATTTAAATTGCTAAAAATAAATTAAGGCTCGAAATTAAAGACATCATTAACGCAGGTAATAGTAAGTCTTCTCTGGCCCGCCAATTTAATCGATTGACAACGTTGACGTCTTTGATGCTGGTACTCTGGTAAGCTCGTACTTTAAATTGATGGCTACAAAACAGATAGGAGGTTAGAAATGCGAACTACGTAGAAAACTAAAGAAACAAAGATGCAAGTTGGCCACCAGTCCACCCCGAGCGCTACGGTAGGAAATTTATTGCGGAGGGCGGGTAGTTCAAATAACTCGTTTTTAAATTACTGGTTTACTGTTTAAACAATATTTGAGATTTTTAAAGACGTTTTATCGCTTTTTGAGTCAATTCACTAAAAATACCATTTGTTCACTTAAGTTTAATGAATGTATGTATTTGATATAAAACTATACCAAAAAAGCAATAAATGTCATTAAAAACCAAATATTGTTGTTATTCATGAATGCCAATGTAAATAACAAACAAAGATTATGAAAACGAGTTAAAATTTATTAAAACTTTACCATAAAAAATAATGTGAACAAATTCTGACAAAAATTGGTATCGAAACAATAGAAATACTTTATAGCTACAAATAAGAAATGTTCTGTATGAAATATACCAAAAATGTAACTAATAACAGTGACGTTACTAAATGGTTCCAAGTATTTCATGAACCCGGGCTTGCTCGAGGCAAGTAGGTGAATGCTTGACATTTGGGCGTTGCTCGGAAAAAAATGTTTGGTTCATCTCAAACCCAGGTCTTCTAGTTACGCTACTGACAAAATAGCAATTAGCTGCTTACGTTTTGCACACTTTCTTAGTTCAAGTTCAAGTAAACTCAGTAAGTTACTTGTCAGTTTTGACCCATTTACGTAAGAATCTTACTTCCTCCCTTGCTTTTCTCCTGAACTTAACTCAGTCAAGTGGTAGAGATATAAACAGTTATAGCCTCTGGTAGAAGGAAAATAATAAAAACTAATGAGAAACTATTGTGACATTTACTGCCGGCACTTTTGCCACTAATTAACTCATTGGATAGACAATTAAAATAATCAGAGTTTTGAATCTGCCAATTTCAATATAAATTTGAAGGTTTTGGCATATTAGAAATTATGATTATTTTAATCGCCTATCAAATGAGCTAATCAGTGCCAAAAGTACTGGCACTAAATATATTTTATTTCTTCCAGTAAACAACTATTTTACCAGAAAATAAATTTAAAAAAATTGACACAAAAAAAAACATAATCGTCCATGGTACCTACTTGAAAGTGTCCATCCAGGTGAAAAATGTCTTGGTCAGGTGTAAAATGTTGCCTTTAGGTATAAAATAAGGTAGCCAGGTGCAAGATGTCTTAGCCAGGTGCAGGTCAAATGTTGCTGCCAAAGTTAAATTGCCACACAGTAGTTGGGCTCGATAAGGTGTCCATGCAACAGAAAACAATGTTTATGATAAGTACCAAAATGACAGACTGAACAAAACATAATTTTTAAATCAAATACTAAGAAACTGAAAGCAGTAAAAAAAATTCAATAAAATATAAAGTGGATGGTGTACTTGTGTCAAAAGTAGATTGGATACGTTTAGAGGACTAAACGGAATGTTTTAGACTGCCAGTAAAAAAATTTGAACTACTACCAGGTTTTACGTAATGTGAAAGTGACCATAAAACATTACGAGGCAAAAGCTCAGGGACAGCTTTGAGAACGGCATTCCACCAATTAAGCCTTTTTAAAACTGAGTTCTTAAATTGACATTCATCGAAATGATCTTCAAAAGTTCTAAAGTTTTTGCACTCAATATCAGGATTAATATTACAATTATTTTTCCACACTTTTAGTCTTTCAACATCAGTAAGGGGAAATGTATCGAAATGCTTATTGATACAATTAGGGTCAGATGAAGATTCTAAATGCAGTCTTGCAACTGTGATATTTACAGCAATACTTGATTTTGGTTATTAAATGGGCGACACAGGCCATTATAGATACTGATAGAGGCAAATAAGGAGAATACACTTAAAGTATTAAATGGCAAAGAACAAAATGAAAAACTTACACGAGGCTGGACATTAAAAGTCCTTCGGCATGACTTATCATACAATTATATTTGCATTCGCTTGGGCTGTGGATATGTACCTCTTCTATAAACTACAGTTGGTAGATCTTTTTGAAGAGTATACTAAAAATATTAGAAAAGATCCAATTTGAATTTCAAGATTCGGCAAACCTAACCCTCAAAGCGCACATTTTAGGTTACATACCTGTGATATAAGGTCGGGTAACCATCCCAAAATTCTTCAAAACGTGTAAAACGGTCTGTTAAAGATTAAAATCGTAAATTATGATATAAATATTTTAAAAAAATCAAGTTCTTATCAACAATTCGTTCGGGGGTTCACATTTCACAAAATTGACACAACTTTTCTTCTTCTTTTTTATCTACAAAATGGATAATAAAATCCTCCAGTGAGTTGGCGCAATATATATTGTGTTTTTGACAAGGTCTATCTCTTTTTATAGATCAATATTATGAGAGAGAGATAGTCGAGAGACCAATATGCCCTGATGTGTTAAAGAGCACATGGTAGTGACCGTTCGGTGGACTGGTGGACTGGTGGCCTAAATATTAAAACTAGGTTTTGTAACGGTTTTCTGGTTGCGAAGTCACCTATATTAGTTTCACCCATGTGTGGCATTTATATTTTGGGCTGAGTTTGTTCTCTAGGTCAGGGGTTCCCAAACTTTAAAGATAATGGAACACCCAGCAAGTAGTTTTTAGTTTGTGGAACCCCATATCTTTCTCTCTTTCTTTCTTTTTTTCTGCCTCTGTTAGAAAATGCGCCGCAGACGAAAAATTTTTGGGTGCCACGCCCTTTTTTGAACTATCATAAGTTTGTCTCATCATATATTTTGCGGTATTTCAAAATAATATTTGTACTTAACTGTAGTATTAATTAATAGCCAAAAATAAATAATTCCGCGGAACCCTGCTGACTTTTCTACGGAACCCCTAGATTCCGCGGAACCCACTTTAGAAATCGCTGCTCTAGGTGTCTGCATCTTAAAGGCGAAACATGTTACCTACATTTATTTAAAGATAAATTAATTGAGACCGGGACTTGGTGTTGGTTCTTTTGCTTAAATGTTGTATTCAGGTCACTTAGAGATATATGAACACTTTTTTTGAACTAAGATCTAACATTAATAATTTTTCTTAATGCTTATCCTAAACCAAAAAACTAAAAATTACGTAACAATCGAGACATGCACGTTTTAGGTCACAACTGAACTCTAAGTTTGAAAATAATGGGCATGCGCTTTACAGCAATTTAAGTTAAAAGAACACTCTTAGCATCTAGCAAATGGTGCATTGGCTGAATATGCTCATTTTTAGGGTTTATAGCTGAAATATCCAATGACTATAAGGTTTACCCTACCTAAAAGTGTATTAGCGGTTTGTCATTCCCTATCGTCCAACAACACCACTACTACATTATATTTAATTTTTAGTATGGATCTGACCAATCATTTGTGAAAGGAATTGTTAAACAAGCTGAACTATCAGCTAAATATGTTCCCGTATATCTTTACCAGTTTGCTTATGCTGGTAGATCGCTATTCCCATTCGTGATTCCCGGTAAGTTTTCTTGTAATTCATAGTTAATACGTGTCTTGATGTTATAGCAAGTAAAGTAGTGACGCTGGAACAGAGGGCATTGCCTTCCCTTAATTTTACCTGTCGCGTCCTTGTAACGGATTCATAAATTTTAATATCGACTTGAAAGAATGGGGTACTACAGGCCAGGCCACTGCTCTGAAGTAATACCACAGATTAACCTAATACAGATACGTAAGTAAGCGACAGCGTCGTATTCAACCATTGTGGTATTCAACCCTCGTAAAAACCACGCCCCCCGAGAAAGAGCCGGCTCCTTGTCGTATAGTACGGGTATCAGTTTAGTGCTAGCGATTATCGGTGCAACACGATCGGTAATAAACTGTTGAGTGTAGTACGTGTGCCTATGTTATTTTTAAATTTAAAAATGCTTTCCAGGGCTTAGATTACCAGATAGACTTTTTGGAAGAGATGATAATATTTTTGCCAAACATAAAAATTTACGATTTAAATAACAAGGATGTAACCTCCAAATGTAAATTTATTAAATGCTGGATGGTAACAATCAGGGCAATACAGATTCTTTGCCAACGGCTTTTTAAGGCAGTTTTAAATATCTAAAAACTAGGAGAGTTAATTAAGACTGTTTAGAGAATTATTTCGGAAATGTTAGACAGCAAGGTGGCATTTCGCTCAACCCAACGCCGATTCAGTTTGAAAGGGCTTTTAGAAAGTTGTTTTGCCAAAGTTTTTTGCATTCCGAACGTATGAATTGTGAGGACGATTTAGGTGTTCTTCTAACACAATTAAAACGTACCTACTAATAGTGTTGTTTGTGAGACAAAAAGTGCAGAAAAAAGGCTCCTCAAGCAATAACTCTGCTTGATTATGACTATAGGACTGAGAGCATGACAACACAAAATCCGTTCATTTATGTTTGTGGCTATTTAATAAGTAAAGCTTTACGAATGCATTCATGCGATATTTGTATCCAATTTTCCAAACAGTCTCAGGCTCTAGACAAAGATAAAATATTTTTACAATTAAAAGCTTATGGCGACAAAGAAGGCATTTTTGGAAGCTTAAAATCACCAAGTGAAGAATTTATTCAATATATTTATAAATTAGAAAATATATTCTTAAAATTTTTTGATGATGTTTCAAATAATGAAGGAATTTCCAATTCTTTTCTTAACCAAATGAGCAAAATCACTTTTGTTCATCCATGTAGAAACTTTCCCATTATATATATTGTTAAATTATTTGTTAGATTAAAGATATTTTATACGTTAAAATATGCAAATCGTAATATATATATAGTTAAAAAAAAACAGATAAAACGAAGCGAAAAATCAAAATATTGAGTCATTTGTAATATTAACATTTTTTGTTTATTATGTCTAAATAAATATTTTCGTTGTCAATTCATGAGCTTCTATTTATATTAGTTCAATACAATAACAATCAAAATGTATGCAGTATAACAATATAAAAATATTCTATATTTTGAACACATTGGTGCGGTTAATCTTTCTCCTGAGAGATCCCGAATATATAAATGCATTGATGCGGCCAGCACGTGTCCATTAAATCTAGTGCGAATCGCTAAATCGCCGCTTACGTATCTGTGGTAATACTAACTCCTTGTCACGAGATGTCGCCTCGTGCAAGATCTCGCATACGTATCTTTACATTATGTGTTGAAATGCACTGTAAGGTCCTTTGCCTTCTAGTCAGACTCTATATTCTTGCCGAGGAGCCGTATTACGGCTAAACGCGTCCACCGAAAGTATAACACTTTATACTATATACAGGGTGGCGCACCGAAAACTTTCCACCCAGGTTTATTTTCTTGTTAATAAATAAATAAAAATTCAATCGAACACGGGAACCTTAGTTCTCAGGGGGAGATATTTTTTTGCTATTTTCATCTCCCCCTGCTTGAACCCCTACGACGGTGTGGCTTTCACCCTTAAAATCTTAAGTGAAAAGGGGGGATCGAGTGATAACTTATTTTAACGGGAATTCACTTGTCTTTCCAACGCGACCTTGCTTGTTTAAATCGAGTAAATAGTTCCTGAGAAATAGGGCTAAAAAGAAAAGAAAATTTAAAAGTAATAAAATTTATTACCGCTTGGATCAATCAAGTAAATGTTGAAAATGTCCACCTCCAACTTTCATGCAATTGTAAACGCACTGTTCAAAATGTTCGCGAACATTATGGAGCATTGCGGGAGTTATTTGTCGGCACTCGTACACTATTCGTTGTCGCGAGTCTTCCAAAGAATTGGCATCGATCAAATTCATGGTAAGAATAAAATTTTATTTTGCTTTACATTTCAGTGTGTTCAATAACGAATTAAAATGACGTATACTCTTCAAGAAAGGGTTGAAATTATTTCACTTTTCTTTAGAAGTAACGATTGTGCTTGAGCTTCCGCCCTGTCTTATAATGAATTGCATCTAAATGCACACTTGTCTTATACTTACGTGCTACAATTAGTGGCAAAATTTCGTGAAACAGGATCAGTGCTAAACAAAAAAGGATTGTTGAAAATGATGTAAGAAATAAAGCTGTAGAAGCTGCAGATTCGGGTCATATTGCCATCGATCCCATACTTAGCACGAGGAAAGTGTCAGATGTATCGGGTGTTTCGCGTAGAACGATTAAGCGTACTTTAAAAACGCATTAGTTCCATCCGTATAAAATAAAACTGGTTCATGAACTTAATAAAGACGATGACGATCGAGTTTGCAATTAGTGACGTGATCATTCGCAATCCACAATTTATTTTTAACATTTGTTTCTCCCATGAATGCACTTTTTTTCTTCAGGGTACTGTCAGTCGACAGAATTGTAGATATTGGTCGGATTCCAACCCTAGAATTTTTAGAGAAGTGCATACTCAACATCCCGAAAAATTAAATGTGTGCTGGAATTTTTGGGAACCGGATTATTGGGCCGTATTTTATACCTGGAAATTTAACAAGTGAAATGCACCTGAACCTGTTGGAAACCACTATTAACCCTGCTTTAACGAATTCCAGAGAAGAAAATGACCGTTATCGGCCAGAAAATATTTACTTTCAGCAAGACGGAGCACCCCCGCATTATGCGTTCCCTGTTAGAGAGTTTCCGGATAAAAATTTTCCAGGAAAATGGATTGGAAGAAGAGGTCCTATTGAATGGCCTGCAAGATCTACTGATTTGACGCCACTGGACTTTTTTTTGTGGGGACATTTAAAGTCTAAAATTTATGCACCCCAACCCAATTCTTCAGAAGACTTGCGACAACGAATAGTGTATGAGTGCCGACAAATAACTTCCGCAATGCTCCATAATGTTCGCGAACATTTTGAACAGTGCGTTTACAATTGCATGAAAGTTGGAAGTGGACATTTTCAACATTTACTTGATTGATACAAGCGGTAATAAATTTTATTACTTTTAAATTTTCTTTTGTTTTTAGCCCTATTTCTCACAAACTATTCACTCGATTAAACCAGGCAATTGAATTCCCTTTAAAATAAGGTATCATTCGAACCCCTTTCCATTTAAGATTTTAAGGGTGAAAGCAATCCCGTCGTAGGGGTTTAAGCAGAGGGGAAGGGGGTGAAAATAACAAAAATAATATGTCCCCCTCAGAACTAAGGTTCCCGTGTCAAGCGAATTTTGATTTATTTATTAACAAGAAAATAAACCTGGGTGGAAAGTTTTCGGTGCGCCACCCTGTACAAACATAACACAAGTTTCTATGTTCTTTTATGTTTTAGAATCTTCTTATCACTTTCTTCTGCTTAACTTAGCGTTCTAGTTCTCAAACTTATGCTAACCCTTTGGGCGCACTTAAAATAATCATTATATTTTAATTAATCTTAAATAAATTTTACAAAGCAATGTTGACAATTGCTTCAATTAACATTAGTTAGAATAAACTTAATTTTGTTTTTTAGGTGCCGAGAAAGCTGGCCACGGCTCAGAAATTGCATTTATATTTAAACTTCCAATTTATAGTGACACTACCGAGCCAGATGACATATTAACCCAAAACAGGATGGTTAAATTTTGGACAAATTTTGCAAAATATTTGTAGGTGCCTTTTTTTAAAACTTGATACACCTCAATTTTATACAGTCTAATCCCATGGGCGCAGCGTGTGGCATACTTCAGGGACTCATCCTTGGCCCTCAATTGTTTACTTTATACGCCTCTTAACTAACTAAATACCTACCTAAGGGATGCATCTGTGTACCTATATTCGGAAAAGCAGAAAGGCAGCTGATATATTAACAGAAAACTGAATGGTCTAACTTTAGGCATACCCAGTGCCCAGACCAGTATTAAAACATGCTTCGCATCACTCCACTTAACAAGGCTGTTGTCATAAACTTTGAACTTTTTCTAAAACTAATTTCTAACACTTATTAATCTATATACAAGGCTAGGTAAATGTTCTGGAACGGCTAAATTACAGGAGAGCGAAAAGTAATATAGATAATAAGTATATGAAAAATGCTATGATGATGGCTTCAATATTAAAATGCTGTCCTGACTCCTCATCAAATCATCCAAATATCCACCATTTCCAATTGTGTGACAACTAAAGTTGTTAAAAGATCCGAGATTTACAGCTTCCAAATCGACTTTTGCAATATAAGAGGACTGAACTCGAACATCAAAGTAGTTTATCAACATATATACAATCTACCAAACCTCATGTTCTCGCACTAACCGAAACAAAGGTCAGATCATCGATTAGTGCGGTTAGCTATTTATATCCTAAGTACGACTTCCCTCACCGATTTACGCGCAATTTTGGCCTTTCTCTCTTTGTTCGCAGTGATATTTCTTGTCAACTAGAGGAGATACTCGAGCCTAATGACTTTGATATAATGTGGTTTAATACTCAACGCAGAAAATTACTAAATTCATCTGCTGCCTTTACCGGCCGCCAGGCGATACCTTTTATAGAGATTTCTTCTCCTCTCTTACTAATACTATCGACTTTTTGCAAACCCACCATCCCAATTTCAAAGTTGTCATCCTTGGCGACTTTAACGTTCATAATGTCAATTACCAATCCAAATACTCAAAAAAAAACCGACGAGCAGTCGGGTTCCAGACCGAGATGGTGATTTTGTTAGTTTACTGGATTTTTTTTAACTTCAAACCCTGACTTGTATACTGTCACCGTGAAGCCTCTGTTAGAAACGTCTGACCACAACCTTATTTCGGCACCGAACAAACTAAAAATTAGTGCCGAACAGTGGGATGACCTAAAGGACTATTTCCGAACCTTTCCTTGGCGGGACATTTGTTTTACCTCTGATGATCCATCTATCTGTGCTGAAGAAATATCGGAGGTCATCCTTACTGGCATGAAAGCCTTCATTCCTTTATCAAAAAAGTGCCGTTCTAACGGCAAGCCTTGGTTAACCAAAAATTCCGAACGAGCTGTTAAATCAAAAAATTATTTCTACCGACAATTGCGTCAAACCCCTACCGCCGAAAATCGTACCATATTTGTTAGCTTATGTTACTTACGTTTGGACCAACGCAAAAGAACATCATAGGGAGTCCCGGGCGGTACGAGTATGACGGCCTCCAACTATAGTGAGAGCATGCGGAATGCCGGTTCAATTTTGTTCATGGCTGTCAAGTTTTCTTAAAGACCGTTTTCTGCGAGTGGCGATGGACGAAGTTCTTTCAGACACATTTAAGATTAAACCCGGAGTCCCTCAAGGCTTGTATGGTCGGCCACCCTTCTTTTACTATACAAGAACCATTTTTTGAAAAACCCAAAATCCTATATTATATAGCTTTGCTGATGACACCATACTTGTTTCATCTTTTACTTTGGATACTCGGACATCGGCTGCCAATGCACATCTCTATAGGCAGCACGAGTTCTCACATCTCAACCAAGAACTGGAAGAAATTCTCTCTTGGGGTGACAGTAACCAAGTAGAATTTAGCGCAAAAAAAAAACCCGGTCGGTAGTTTTTTCTAAAAAGGTTAATGTTGAAAAACCGGATATAGTCATGGCGAAACACTCGATCCCCTAGGCTCCATCAATTCATTTATTGGGCATTCCTTCATCTAAAGAACGTCATCAGTCTGGAACGAACTTCTTGAGGCCGTGTTAACCACACGCACCGCTCGCAGAGCGCCATAAAGGATTAATCCTGCAGTGCTGTGCATTATCATGTGCCCTTTGTAATCTCACAATATAGATACGTATCCTCTAATTGTCAATTGTTTTAAATATAAAACGCCTTGGTGTTTCTTACTTCCTAATTTTTATATTTGGTTATGATTTTAGAAATCCTACACCAGAGAAGTCCGAGGGTATTGATCTGCTATGGCCAACCTTCACAACAACTGAACTGCAGTATTTAAATATAAATGCTACACTAGAAATACGGTCCAATGTAAGAGATAACTATGAGGAATGGAACAATATTTACCAAACCTATGGGAAAAAGCCAATAGTAACATTTTAAATAAATTGAAAGTAATATATAATGTAATATAATGTACTTTCTCCAAATACAGATGCTCATAAATACAGTTGTGTGTTTTGTATTTGCTACAGGAAGTTATTTTCAAAAACTACTCTAATATAGACCACAATATCAGATAGTTGGGCACACCAAACTTACTTTTTTGCAGTGGCGGTACGCGGGTTGGCAGCCAGGGTCGGTAATATGGTACTGGCGCGATCCAAGAAAAAATGGTAGGTGGGGGTCAAGGTGCGCTGTGAGCGAAAACTTTTAAAATCCACGCCTACATTTCGTTTTTGTCTACTTATCTTATATTTACATTAAACAATGATCAATAAACCATGATCCTCACCTGGTTTGGTATATTATGTTTATTTTATTTATTTATTTAAATCATTTAATTTCACATCAATTTTTTTTCGTTCCTATTTGTATTGCTTGAGAAAATGTAAAATAAGTTTGTAAGTAAGTACTGATTGTTTAAAAATTCCGTTCTTGTAAACTGTAGTGTGCAGTGGCTCCATCATGATTTAAATACAATATGTTCTGTCGTACATTAAGTGGAACATCTTCTTATAGGCTGATAGATATTATTATAGTAAGTGTACACACAAGCCACTAAAGCATATTTTGCACTACAATTATTACTGACTTGTAAAAAATAGGGTATATTTCAAGTATGTAAAATTTTATAAAGTGAATAAAGAATTTGGATTTAACATATTTTGTCCATCCTCGTACAACGATCCAGACATAAAAAATTAGTTAGTCCTCTAGACGTTCAAGGTTCAAATTTATTTAAGAATTACGATAGATAATAATTTTTTATGATAGACTAATGTTGTTTAAGAATGCTGTTACGCAACACTGTTTTATCTTAACCCATCTAAGCATAAAAAATGCTAACATATTTATAGTGCATACAATGAGTGCATTTGGCATTAGTTTTATCATATCAAATGGCACAGGGAGGCGCAAAAATAACTTTTCTCTTTTAATGAACACGTATTTTACAATTAACTACAAATTCAATGCTTATACCTACACAGCACAATCATGTTATTTCATATTAATAACATAAAAACCATGATTATTAAGTAATAAATATGAATATACAAAATGTGATGCTTATTTATCATTGAAATCCTTCTTTCAATGGGATCCTAAAAGTAGAAATTTAAAAATTAATAATTTCAAGTATCAATAAGTTAAGTATAAAGGTACATTTATAAAACTTTTCCTCACCGCTCCCGCTCGTCGCCACCGTTTCCGCCGCAACTTAACCTAAAGGGGAATAATGTGTGCATTTATAAAAGTTGCCACCGCTCTCGTTCGTAGTTCCGACATGACCAATTTCTATCTAGCTGACCTTGTGCTGTTCGTCGTTCGTGCTTTTGTTACTGGGAAGAAAAAATTGAACACATTTGATAAAAAACAGAAATATTTTCCATATTCCTACGATTTCAGCATTTATGGACAAACGAAGTTTGCACTGCGGTAACCACAGCGCAACAATTTTTTGTACCTCTAGTTCTGTCCCGGAGGGAGATGATCCCTTACTGCATCATTTATTATTCTATTAATGTTTTTGTGATTTAAAATCATAAAATGAACCTAACCCAAAATTATTACTATACCTATTATTAAAATAGAGACTAACCTCAGTTTTATTATCCATAATATAATTATTTGGTACAGTTCACCTACAAATACAATGCCTAATAATAATTTTCTTAATTGAACATTACACAAACAAAACATAAAATAAGGGGAACCCGTGAGGGGAACTGGCTGGTTTTTCTGCATCTGGTCCGTCAAAGGTACGATGAGTCAAGTCTCATTTTGGGTGTAATGAATCTGAAATATTTCCAAAATATTGATATGAAAGGTTAAGTTAATGAGACATTCGAACTATATCAGAGATATTTCTGAAGTATGCTGTGTTGGTAAAGTCGATAAATATTCAGTTTTTCAAAATATCTCGTCCTCGTGTAAAACACAAGATCTTCTTTGGAATCTTTACGTCAGGTAAATACCTTTGACATTTTTCTGGTCATTGTTTGCTTATTCAGAACTTTTGTTTAATTTTTAATGTTTAAACGGCCGAAGCTTTGAATTGTCGTGTCTCGGGCTTGCGTGTTTCCTCTAAGATTTTAGCTGCTAGCGTTGGCGCCGGTTTTCCATCTCCTGGACGCTGTTGGATAGTGCTTCTCTACTGTATATTGGGCTTGCGCAGAGGGAGCCAGTCTTTAGATAGTTTATATGTTGATTGCGTTTGGTCTAGTTCTTGTATGTGAGTTTGTTATCAGTTCGTTTGTAGTAATCAGTTATAATTTTCAAAAAGAACTCGTTAATCATCTGTATTTTAAAATCGTTATGGAGAACCTTATTCACCGTATACCTAAGGATATTTGCTATCGTCTTTAATGCCCGTAGGAAAAGAAAAATGTATAGGAGCTTGTCAAAATAGTTGTATGGATTCTATCTAAATCCGGAAAATTGCCCACATATTCTGCGACACCCTGTATATCCAGAGTACTACTCTGGTAAAGTTTGACCTTTATACTATGACATAAAGAGTCCGCTCATTTACCCCAAAATCGCCCTGTATTAATCTAACCGTTGGTGTAACAGCGTGTAGCGTTCCCCGTGCATTTGAATATCCAGACTTGAAACCTCTTGAGTATATACTTATGCGACTGCATTTAATTTTAAGGATTAGTCTAAAATCGAAACTAGTAAGTGATATCTGTACTAACTTTGTAAAATGACGATAATATTTATATTACTAATAATTGCATTCCAGTCAGTGGTAAGTCGTGTTTTTTTTTACATTCTGGTGAGAAACCTTCTTCTTTAGTGAACTAGCCAAATTTTCAATACTGAAGAGTGACCTACTATATAATATGACAGTGTTTTAGGGTAGCGGCTCGCGGGTTGGTAGGTGAAAATTTTTGGAAGCTACGCCCAAATCTCGTTTTTGTCTACAATTCGAATATTTGCATAGAACAGATGTATGATAAATTATTTAATTTCACACCCATGTTTTTTAATTTCTATGTAAATCATTCTCATATTGCCACAAGATGTC
Source organism: Polydrusus tereticollis (assembly GCA_963920685.1). NCBI lineage: Eukaryota > Metazoa > Arthropoda > Insecta > Coleoptera > Curculionidae > Polydrusus > Polydrusus tereticollis. Next base: position 27,902,300 of record OY987332.1, on the reverse strand, counting down.
GCCACGTGTAACATCTCGCGTATGTATCTTTACATTATGCATTGGAATGCACTTTGAGGTCCCTTTCCTTGTCGTTAGACTCTATAGCCTTGCCGATGAACTGTAATACGGCGAAACGCGTCTAAGGATTGTGTTTGACGGAAAGAAAAGGTAGAAACTTTTTTAGGCTTGTTCAATAAAACTATATGCATAAGGGGCCCCTAACTAAAGTGAGAGCATACAAAATGCCGGTCCAATTTGGTTCATGGCTGTCAAGCTTTTTTAGACCGTTCTCTGGAAGTGGCGATGGACGAATTTCTTTCAGACACATTTAACATCAACGCCGGAGTCCCATATAGTACTATATTGTAACCCCCCCCCCCCCCCGCCCTCTTTTTACCCTACATTAACGACAGTACACTTACTCTTTTACTGTGGATGCTCGGACATCGGCTGCCAATGCACATTTCTAAAGGCAGAAAGAGGTCTGACATCTTAACAAAGACCTGAAAAAAATTCTGTCTTGGGGTGACAGTAACCAAGTAGAACTCAATGCTAAAAAATCTCAGGCGGTAGTTTTTTCTGAAACAGTTAATGTTGAAGAACCGGCTATATTCATGGCGGGCCACTCGATTCCCTTGGTCTCATCAATTGATTTATTGGGCGTCAATTTTGATAGTCATATGTCTTGGGGTGACAGTAACCAAGTAGAATTTAACGCTAACGTGTGCAGTTTTTTCTAAAAAAGTTAATGTTGAGGAACTGGATATAGTAATGGCGGGACAATCAATTTCCTTGCTTTCATCAATTCATTTATTGGGCGTCAATTTAGATCGTCATAGCCTTGGCATAGTCACGTTGCGGCCATTGCTAGGGCAGCCTCGCAGAACCTTGGAATACTTTCCGAACTAAGAACCTCTATACACCCCAACAACTTTTGATGTTCTATAAAGCCCAAATTCGACCATCGCTGAAGTACTGTGCGCATATTTGGGGCTCTGCGACTAAACATACCCTGAGATTGCTAGATTTTATTCAAAGAAGAGCCATTCGCTTGATTTGTGACCATGATCTCTCAAACAACCTAGAAAGCCTCGAACATCGAGGCCAGCGATTGGCGACTTAAGTCTATTTTACAAATATTTTCATGGCAAGTGCTCAACTGAGGTTGCCCGCTTGATTCCACCCAGAGAGGTGCATGGTAGAAATACACGACGAGCCACTGCAGCCCACCTGTACGTGGTTGAGCTTAGTATCCCTCGAACGACATTGTTTAAAAACTCTTTCATCTGGTAAACGTCATCACTCTGGAACGACCTCCCTGAGTCCGTGTTCCCCAACGAGTATAATCTCAAAAGATTCAAGAGCAACGTGAATAAAGGATTAATATTACAGTGCTGTGCATTTTCATAAAAAAAAATCGGGTACCAAAAAAAATCAATGTTTGGTGTAATTGAAGCAAGAAACAAAGTTTGCGACGAAATTTAAAGCATTTGATATTTTTACATTATTTTGTTGATTATTAATAAATGGCTCACTTCAAAAACCAGTAACTGCATTCTTGTTACCTGAACTAATCCAAGATTTATGTCGGCTGATGTTTTTTGTTTAGTAGTATATATTTCAATAGGCAAGCCTAATACGAATTAGCTAACGTAGTATAATACAAATACTATAAATTAAAGTAAACTCACCTTAACTCTACAAATATAAAAATTAAAAAACATAAATATTAAAAAAGAAAGAAAAAAACAAACAAGACAATAGCTTGTCACGCCGGTATCTTAACTGTTAAAAAATGTCCTAAGCTCTCTTTTAAAACTATTAATCGATGTACACTCCTTGACATATCTCGGTTGATCATTGTACTCTTGAAGACCTTTGAAAAATAAAAAATTCATAGCTCTCCTGAAATTAGTCCTCCTAATATAAAAATCATTTTTATTTCGAGTAGGACAATTATGTACATCACTGTTAGGGGCAATAAATCCACCAGGGTAAGATGGGAGGATACCATTTAATAACTTATATGAGTACATTAGATGCAGAACTCGGTTTTTGCAGGTTAAGTCATTTTAAGAAAAACGTGAAAAACCGCTAACAAGTTTATTTAACAAAAATAAATTGCAGCATTGTTATAGTAGTACGTTATAAAGTTATTTTCACCCAAAAAATTCAAAAAAAAATGTTTAGAATTAGGTAATTTAATAAATAATTCAAATCAAAGGATTCAAAAGCATAGTTTTGCATCTGGCTTAATCAAAAACAAAGTTTTGCAACTAAAAAGTGCAAATACAGAAAAATAAAAATAGCGTTGCTTAATTACAATGTTTAATAAAAAAAATAACGGTTACATAGATAGTTAAACTCCTTAAACTCTAAAAAAAGATGTTTCTGGCATTGTTTGCTCTAAATCCTCAGTATCACTTGTGTGGTCACTCGGCTTGCTTGGCGAATCGACAATTTGGTAGAATTTCAATTCTGGGATTTCTCTCCACTCCGGGCCATAGTGTTTTTGTAAAAGGCTAGCAATTGAGGATTTGTCTCCTCTCAAAGAGTTCCCCGTTGAAACTATTGTAGGGCGTAGTCCTGAAAGATGTTTCCCTCTTTTTATTATGCTACCTTCAGAACAAAAATCCTACCTGTAAAATACTTCACCACGCACTGTAACATTGTTATTTAATTTTTGTTTAGCAAAAATGAATCTTTTAGACTCATTGAATTTAAAATGCCATTGAGCAGGTTTCTTGACTATGTTAGTTGCAGCTGTTTTCCAATCAAAAATACTCCAGTCTTCGTCGAGCTTATGAATGGTCGACAATTTTTCAATAATAGTTTCATACTCACTTCTATTAACTATAATTGACAGCTTTCTTAATTCTCTCTCAATTAATCCAAATACCCTGTCGGGAGGTAAAAATGAATGCCCGACAACAGGAAAAGTAATTTCCAATGATTTAATATTGGCAGGTGCCTCATGTCCTAAGTAGTAAGCTAACATGGACATCATGACCGAATTTTTATTCTGACCCCCGCATCCGTCCGCAAATAAGTGAATTTTTTCAATATTTTCTGGAAATGTGTTAGCTACCAAAGTATCATGTACTGCTGATGCGATAACATTGGAGTTCTTACAATACTGAGACTCTAACCATAAGTAGGAATGAGCTGTTTGAGGAGTTATCTTGGCTTTTGAGTTGCCCTTTACAATGGTGAAATTATAAAAATTAATTTGCTGCGAAAAGTAGGCAGATTGGTCTGGCAACTTTGGTAAAGCCAAATTTTTTTGGCAATCAAATGAAAAAATCTGCACATGTTCTGATTCAGCTTTCAGTGAACCATAAAATGCCTTAGCTCGTAAAATATGTGCTCTTTGGTCGGTTAGTATTTTAATTTTTTCTTCTTCTGAATTATTATTTTTCTTTAACAATTCTTTTGTACGCAAGCATGTCGAACACACATCAGTTAATGGGATACCAAAAGACAAGTTGTAATTCTCGTTCAAATAGGTCCGGAAATAAGACAATTTGACATTAGAACCTGGATTTTTCTCACGATATAAGTCAAATAATTTTTTAAAATTTAAATCCCATCTCAGGTATAGTCTAGATGTACGTTCCCGACTATAATGACTTTCTACACAAGTTAGGCTTTCAATAAATTGCTTAATTAATAATTTAGCAGCATCATTTTTGGCCAAAATTCGATTACCTCCCCTTTTTTCTTTAGGAATTTGACCAGATCTCACAAAATTCGCCACAATTCTTTCAATTCTATCTGCGCTGAAATGAGTTATGCCTAGGAAAGCATTTTTGCATACTCGTTTTAAATCACCCGTGACCGTAGGAACTTTGTATTTAATAGAAAGTCTGTGAGAATTTTTAGAAGATCTCTTAGGTGTTGTTCCCGCGCAGAATTTTAAAATAACAATATCTTGTTTAATCTTCTCAGTTGTGGAGTAAAGCATACTGTGAAATTGCTGGATATCTCTCATTGTTAACAATCGACATGAAAAAACAGCTTTGGAATGAACACAATTCGGATATATTGGCAAAGCTTGTGGTTTGTGCCTAAAAAAAGCAGAACGTACAGTACAATGATGCCTAAATAAATAGAAACAATTCTTACCTTAAAGTTTGTTTTTTGAATCTTATCCATTTTTCAGGTTGGCGGGACTTCTTTCTACCTTTGCCTTTCGGGGAAGGTGTAACGCTAACATTTAATTCCATGTTAAATAATATTATAATAATGCTTCAAAAAACGAATAAGAAATACTGTTTTGGTTTTACTTCAACTGACTAATGGCCTGTTTAGAATTCAGTAAGCACTGACAGCGCCAGCATCGTTCAAAACAGGTGATTGTCACGCGATGCGTATATTAGCGTCCTGATTGGTCAACGGCAAATACCGAGTTTTGCATCTGACAGGTCGAAACAAAAACCGAGTTTTGCATCTCTGCTAGCTTTTTAAATGATTTTTACTCTACAAAACACCGACTTATGCATCTGGTTTTCTTATGTAGGCAATAGGCAATGCATTAATGTATTTAATACTAAAATAATATCATTTTTTACAAATTTGCAAAAACCGAGTTCTGCATCTAATGTACTCATATATAAAAACCATGGTGTGGTATTCTCCTTTCTATTGACATCCATTCCAAACACAAAAGCATGCTGTTAATAGGTGTATACCAATTACATAAAAGTACAATAATTCTTATTCATTGTGTTGTATACTGTAATTCTAGAGTTAATGCTGAGATTTTTTGCCACTCTTGAGAAAAAGAAAAGTTTCTTTGTTATTTTTTTCTGAATGTACATAAAATGACTTTTGAGACATAACAGGTTATCAATGACAAATCCCAAGTATTTTATTTCTTTTACCAATTCCAGTGTAGTTCCGTAGATTTTTATATTTATGTTGTCTAACATAGAATATTTAAATTTGGTTGTAATAATCATTGTCTTTGTTTTACTTACATTCAATTTCAATGTATTAGTATTTAAGTACCTTTCTATTTTAATTATTTCACAACCTATGTTTTAAACGGCAATCTGTATATTTTTGTGACTACATGAAAGTAAGAAGTCATCAGCAAACAAATTAAGAAAAGCAGGCCTAATAAAATAGTTGATATCATTTATCCCTTATGGTACAGTATCCGTTTGCAATGTCACCAGAAAAGTTATAATTTATCTTTGTCCGTTGCCTTTTATTTGTTAAATAGTTTTGAAACCAATCGAGTGCTATCCCCTTTACACCGTAACATTGGAGTACGTTATAGGATTTCATGGTCTATTGTTTCAAAAGCAAGCTTGAAATCGAGGAAAACAGCTACAACAAAATTGCCATTATCAATTAGGTCATTCCAAGTGGCTACCGTAAGTTGTAGAGCAGATTCACAAAAGTGATTCTTTCTAAAGCCCGATTGATTTGAGAATAGTAAGTTATTATCATTAAAGTATTCAACCATTTGTTGATAAACAGCTAACTCTATAATTTTTTCTATAGCAGGTAAAGAATTAATAGGTCGAAAATCGACAGCATTATTACTGTTTCCATTTTTAGGGATAGGTGTAACTGTAGAACATTTTAATTGTTCGGGGAGTATACCGTGTTCCAAAGACGTATTTACCAATTGTAAGATGACATGCCCGACAGCATCAAAAATATTTTTTAGGATTCTCGCATTCAGAATATCATTAATATTACATTTGCTATTCAAAGAGTTGACAATCTTCTTAAGGTTCCGGATGGATAGAAGTTTAAAATTATTTAAAGATATATGCACTCCTGGAAGACCCTCTCCTGTCCAAATATCAGATGCGGGAATCGACTCTCTTATTTTAGGAATACTTTTGACAAAAAATGTATTAAACTTATTTGCAATATTGGTTTCACCCTGAATAGGTTCAGTAGTATTTCCAGTCTGAAATTCTATAGTGGAATGACTAGTGCTATCCTTAGAAGTTATCCCGCAGATACTTTACAAAGGATATTAATAATTTCCGCCTCACCTTAATAATTTTAAATAATAGGTCGTTTCTCAAGACACTCTATCCAGAATATACATAAGGGAAGTCATAAGGAATATTACTTTTTAGGTAGCAGTACCACCGGCAGATGATCTGTTGATTTCCTTACCGGATGGACAAGTTCAAGGTACGACGTACACAACTCCAAACAACAAAACCTTTTATGGATTTCAAGGAATACCTTTTGCTACTCCTCCTATAGGTAGTTTAAGATTTGAGGTACATAAGTATTTTTTTCTATTGTACAAGATAAATTCTGAAATACTGGTACCTAACTTTAAGCGCAGATTGATTGACTCAAAATAAGACAAAATTTCATATACCTAAACATCGGTCAGCGAACCGACACCTACAAAAATTGGCATTTTTAAGTTACCACCATCAAATTAAAAGCGTTAAATTTTCCGTGTACCAGTATCCTAAAACAGATGGTAGGTATCACAAAATACAGTAATCTAAATTATGGTATATAGTCAAAATCTGAGTTGTTCTATTTTCATTCAATAGGGCTTGGACTGAAAAACGTAAAGCTTGGTTTAGATCAAAATTAAAAGGAGACAATATATTTAACCATGTCTAGGTTAAAATTGCAATTGCAATTATGACATAATATTCCAATCTGATCAATATTAGAATAAACAAACGAATACAAATTAATTCTGGTTGTTTACAATATTGCCAAAGAGTATAGAGAATTATAGAAATTGCTGAAATTGGCCACCGCCATGCTCTAAGCTTAAATTCACACGTCTCTTCATATTTTCGAAAGCGTCGATCAACATCTGTGGAGAAATGTTACCACATTCTTGGATAATTGACTGGGGAATAGCAAAATAGCAAAATCTTACTTATTTTATTATACTAACTAACAATCTGTCTTGCAATAGTCTCAGTTAGCTCCGGTTTTATTGATCCATGCTAATTATGATAATTACCTACCTGGCCGTAATGTATAGGAAAATTCGATTTATTATACCAGGTGTACTTTATAATGGGTTTAAATACATATAACATAAATCCCAAATTGGTAGTTAGTTGTATTTCAACCACCAGTTGATTGAGAGCCGCTCGTATTTGAGAAATTAGAGGGTTTTGAGCAACATGTCGCAAGTTTCTTTAAATAAGCCGGATCATTTTTGTTATACAAGTGGTGAAGTGACTTTTGTGAAACAAAAACTTAGACTTAGCTCTTTAAGACAAAAGGCTTACCACTTGTATTTTGGCTGTAAAATTTTAGACCAGGATAAGAATTGGGATCCCCATATCTGCTGCTACAAATATGCATCCAACATTCGCGGCTGGCTAAGTGGAAAAAAGCGTAAGCTGCCCTTTGCTGTTCCTATGATCTGGCGAGAACCTAAAGACCACGTTACTGACTTACTTTTGTTTGACACCTCCCATCAAAAGAGGCTTTCGGAGAAAAAAAGGTCTGCGATACAGTATCCAAATTTACAATCCGCCATACGCCCGGTGCCTCATAGTGACGAGTTGCCTATACATAATCCACCTCAGGAATATAGCCTTGATTCTGATGATGATCCAATGGATTCAAATGGTAGTATACTGGAAAATGTCGCCGGCCCATCAACCTCGCAAAACTCCGATTTTATTTGTGAACTTCCCAGTAAAAAGCCTCACAAAATAAGTGAATTAAGTGACCTTATAACGGATTTGGAATTGCCTAAGAAAAAATCCGAACTATTGGCCTCTCGATTGCGACAACGGAACTTACTTCAAGATGAAGTAAAAGTTTCTGTGTACCGAAGCCGTCAGAGAAACCTAACACCATTTTTCAACATGGATAATTTGGTAGCCTGTAGGGACATTAAGGGATTAATGGCAGCTTTAAATCTCGACTATGATCTAAAAGACTAGAGACTTTTCATTGATTCCTCAAAGGTAAGTCTTAAAACTGTGTTACTCCATACTGGAAACAAGTTGCCTTCAGTCCCAATTGGTCATGCAGTACACATAAAAGAAACGTATAGCAATTTGTTGGGGAACAGCCCTAAAAGTTGAAATGAGTTGTCCAAAGATGGACTGTTTAGTTTAGTTGTAACATAGTAGGCGTAACATGTCAAATTTACGATCTCGTTCGTAACATAGTAGGTATAAGAAATTATGTATTTTAAAGTCGCGCCATGGAAGCGGCTGGAGACCACTGCCACGCTCGACTTTTGTTCGCTGTAAAATGCGCTAACTGGATTGGCGGAAGCTTGGCGTCGGCCACAAAAGATGAATGAGTCGCGTCATAGGGTATTCGTGCAGCGGATCCAGCCGCTGCGTTCGGCGCTAATTAAGTCTTAAGAGTTACTGTTGAGTGAGCAGACAAGCTAGCAACACGTCCCGTCAAAAAGGAATAGCCAAAGTTGGTTGTTGGCGGTCATTTTACTATTTGTACCAAGTGGTAAATACGTAGAAATGTTAGTGTACTAATTTCTATGTAAAAAGTGGAAGTTTCACCCTAAGTACGGGTACTAAGTGTGCATAGCTCTGTGCAAAGAGTTATAATGTGTTGATTTCGCCAGAAGTTATAATGTGTTAAGTTCGCCAGTATATTAAATAAAGTTATTTTGCTTTAACACGAGTTTAATTTCCAATCATAATAAAACCGACCAGTGAGTCACACGCCTGTGGAAATATACCACAAACTTGATTGAACGTAAGAGGAAATAAAGCCCGGCGTTTCAACACAATTTGAAATTGTTACCAAAGACCATACAATATGAAAGATATAATTGGCAAAGTTGTGGGGATTTAAAAGTTGTGGCGATTTTGCTTGGACTGCAGCTAGGTTATACGAAATACTGCTGCTTTCTCTGCGAATGGGACAGTCGAGCACGATCGGATCACTACATAAAGAAAATTTGGCCACCGAGAGAGTCTTTTGAGCGAGGAAAGGAAAATGTAGCTAGTGCGCCATTAGTTCCCCCAGAAAAGGTTTTACTACCGCCACTTCATATAAAATTGAGACTTATAAAAAATTCAGAATCACTTACACTAAAATTAAAGAGGGAATATTTGTGGGTCACCAGATTAGGAAACTTTTCGGAGATGCGCAATTCGATTCCACACTTGAAGGCAAGGAAAAGAACGCTCGGAATGTCTTTGAAATGGTTGCAACAAATTTTTTGGGAAACACAAAGACAGAAAACTATAAAGACCTGGTTACCCAACTTCTTTTATGTTACCAAAACCTAGGGTATAATATATCGTTGAAAATTCATTTCTTGGGTTACTTTCTGGAAAATTGTGGTAATGTAAGTGACGAGCACGGTGAGATGTTCCAACTGGATATTTCAAACATGGAAAGAAAGTATGAGTAAAAATTAAACTGTGAGATGTTAGCTGACTACTGTTGGATTATTACGAGAGATGCCCTCGATTCTGCTTTCAAAAGACAGGCTATGAAGGGTATTATGAGTGTCTAAACTTAAGACTTAGTGATAAAAATGTGCTATTTAATTGCTATTGTTGAACAAACAATATATTGTTTGTTCATTGTAAATGCCTATGAATTAAAATGTTCATTGTATATGCCTATAAAATTAAAATTTTGTAACAAATAATTCAGATTTTTCTTGCGAGCTAACTAAAATCTTTATAGGTATTTTTTAGTTACTTGGGTGTAGTTCAATAAAAAAAAAATAGGTTTTGTTCAGGAAACAAAAAAAAAGTTGAAATTTGTTCCCCAGTGAATCCGTTCTTATAACTGTTCTGAATTTTCAAGTGGTGTTTTAAAAATATTGTTATTTAAATGAGGAAAAATGAAGTAATCCATACCCGTCAAACAAGGTGATCTGGGTGGGAATTCTATGTCTGTTGGAAGGCTGATCAATCTGTCGTCGAGAAATTTCCGTAAGTAGTTAATAGTTTCGACGGATTTATGGGCGGTTGCACTCTCCTGTTGAAAGTAATCGAAACGAAGTTCATCGTCAAAGAATTGCTTGACAAAGTATTGTCCCTATACTGCTGTGCTGTAACTGTGTCATGGATGAAAGTAGGACCAACAGTTCTTAGAGATGATCTTACGACTCCTTTTTTATGTTGTATAGAATCTGTTTCCCTAAACAGAGCCACGGTTCTGCTCAGGCAATGATAAAAATCCCCAGCAGTAAAAGCGACGGTAGGAAAATTATCGCTGACTGTTTTGCCACTCACCACTAACTCTAACCCCGTTTCAACCATGAATTTTTTATGCTGTAACCTATTGCGTGAATCATTAAAGAAATTGGATTAATTTTCGATGAATCAAATTACTTTAAACAACTGTTAAAGACGACGGCACAACTGATTGATTGATAATGCTGGTATTTACTGATACCCAACAGGTATTAGGCTCTGCCGCTAAACAGTACAGCCTTAGATGCAAAGTACACTTTGATGATAATACTTTTTGTCCGCACGGTATTTTATATCGATATTTGTTAGGCTCCCCGACCATCACCACCATGGACACGAGTTTGGGATGCTACAAGAGACAGTAAATCATGTTTGTCCAGTAATAATTCTGTAAACAATGATACTGAAAGTGAAGACTGCTTATATGTGAATGTGTTCACTCCTTCATTAAAGGTAGGAATCCAAAAGGAAATTATGAATTATGTAATATAATATTTTCTTTCTCAATCAATAATTTAAAAAATTAAAATATTCAAAAATAGAATTTTACCAATATTTAAAAAAACAAAGTTAAAAATGGTTGCAATGAATCGAAACGTGGATTTGAAAATTTAATTAAGTCAGCCCATAGAGACATAGGGAATTTCTGGAAATAACTCTATCAGTTGCTCAGAATACTCTTTGAAGGAATCGTCAGTTATTACCTCACATTAATCTTGTGTTGATTTTGACTCAAATTCAAGCCAACCATCATTTACAAATCCATTTTCACTATATGCGAAAGAGCGGAATATATGCACTCAAATTCAGCCAAAATATACGAATATATATGCCTTGTTTGCCTTTAAAATATGCAGTTATATGCATTTTTTGACAAAATATGCATACTGGTATGCAATATTTCTTAATTTGTTATAGTAAAATAAGGTAAAGAAACACACTGGGTTCTAAAAAAGATATCTATTTAAAAAAAAAAGCAAAAAAAAACAAAGAAAAATAAAAGTAAACAATTTTTTAACCTGAAATTGTATAAAAGGCATTTATTACTAAATGTTTTCCAAAATTTTCAACCAAAAAGGATTGTCTTTCTATCAGTAAAAATATGTTTATACAGAGAGAAGCTTCTTTCATCATCTGCTGATGTTATCGGACAATACTGCAACTTAGGTAGTAAAGTATAAGGCCAAGATACAACTTCGTTGGATGGTTTATCTTCATAAATGCTTTTTACTGCAGTTAAGTATTTAAATCCTTCATTCTTTTTTACAGTTACATCCAATTTGTTCCTTACTTGACCTACTTTACCGGTAATGTTGTTAGATTTAGCGAAGTTTCAACAATACTAATTGAGTCTCTTAAACTTAAATCTCTACTCTCTAACGAGAATATTATGTCCGGCATAAAACTGAAATTAACCTTAATAAAAACAAGATCTTTAACTACACTTGCACTTTTTAACAACTCTTTACTTTGCACAACACACTGCGAATCGTCCTAACCTGCAAACCCCGGAAACCCTCAATAGATACCTTTTGTAAGCGTTTATCGCCTCCACCATGTTTCGACTTAGCGTTTGTTACTAATAAGAGTTAGTTAAGTTGTATTGCCGTTATTTGAGGGGTAGAACAGATGAATTTAAATAATAGGCACAAGTACAAAACAAATACATATTTATTGAGAGTTAAATAAGTTGAACATGAATTGAAGAAGTTAAATGAATTGCTAGAAGACCTTGCTTACAATTTAAAATAATTCGGTGATACTTACATTATGAGATCTTCGTGGGGCTCAGCTCTTTAGGGCGACCACCCAGTATCACACACACACCGTCACGGCCCGGACTTGACTCCCCGATCGTGGCAAAACCAAACTCTCACCGTATATCATTTATGATTAGTTAGCAAATGCTAACTGTACGATAAACCATCATACAGGGCGAGAAATATTTATTAGACTTCATAATATTAAATAGCATATTCGTGGCAATATTAATTATTATACAGGGCTGCCCAGAAGTCCGGAATAAAATTAATATAGTCTTATCTTAACCTGTTAATTTTGGGGAAAATGCTCGGACGCGTCAATTTAGTTTTATATATGCTCACATTTTGACGTTATTCGTTTGTTTTTTTATAGACATTTGTCAAAGATATGACGACATCAATCTTTTTTTTAAATGGAAACATACAGCTTGTGATACATCATTTGAAAGCTAATATCTCGTACAGTATGCTCATAAATTTTGACGCGATTCTGTCAAGCTATTTCAAAATGGCAACTTTTAAAAGTTTTAAAAAAATCCCTATTTAAATAAGCGGAAATGATAAATCATGGATGTTTTTTTTACCTTTCAAGGTAAGAAATCTTCATTGTTTCACGTTCTAACATTATGTGACATTGTGAACTTGTAAATTAATTTAGGTATTTTCGAAGTATTATTTTACAATTTTCTAAACAAAAATGGTTTTGTCGGAAAGGCAGCGTACCGAAGTCTTGATATTGTTAGGATGTGGAGATAAAATAAAAAGCCAAAGTGAAGTGTGCCCTTTATTTAATGCTAAATATCCGAAAAATCAAATTTCACAGGGAACTGTTAGTAAAATATTCCACAAATTTGATGAACATGGCACAGTAAAGGACTTGCCTAGGAATGGACGGCCACGTGTTTTAGGCGACGATGAAAAATTGGATATTGCATTACCTCTGCAGGATAATCCGCATGTTTTAACAGTTTCATTGGCTCAATCATGATACATCTAGAGGTACTATTGGAAGATTTTTGAAAGCAGAAAAATAGCACCCTTTATAAAGTATGTCTTGTCCAAGAGCTTTTAGATGATGGCTATGATAGGCGTTTGCAATTTTGCGAATAAATGATGAGAAGGTGTGACGAGAATAATAGGTTTTCACAAAACATATTATTTTTGGATTAAGCTACTTTCTATTTAAATGGGGTGGTTAACAGACATAATTATCGTTTCTGGAGTCAAGAAAATCCACGATGGATATTTGAAGCGCATACTCAGCGGCCCCAGAAAGTAAATGTATGGACAGGTATCATTACTAACCGAATTTTAGGGCCATTTTTTCGGAAGGAAACCTCACAGCTGAACGGTCCCTGGATTTCTTAACCTTCGAGTTAAGGCCTGCTCTAGCTGTAATTCTTCCCAACGAAGTAGACCCATATATACCTAATGAAACAATTTGGTTTCAGCAAGATGGTCCTCCCCCGCATTTTGGTGTCAATGTGAGAAGATATTTAGATCAGATATTTCCAGGTCGCTGGATTGGACGACGTGGTACAATTGAATGACCACCGAGGTCCCCAGACTTAATGCCTCTAGACTATGTTCTTTGGGGATATTTAAAAGAAAAAGTTTACCAAAATAGGCCAAATAATATTGAAGATTTAAAAAACAAAATTAGATTGGTGACACATAACATAACGGCTGAAGCCATTCGAAATTCCGTCGACGGATTTTACCATCGTCTGGGAGCATGCCAAGTAGAGGGTGGAGGACATTTCCGGCATTTGCCACGTTAAGCCACCTTCTTGTTGTGTTTTGTTTTGCTTCGTTACATTTTTATTTTTTTTTGAGAAAATTAATAACAAATAAACCATAACTATTGTTAAGTCACAATATCACAAAATGTCAACAATGAAGATTTCTTACCTTGAAAGGTAAAAAAAACATCAATGATTTATCATCTCCGCTTATTTAAATAGGGATTTTTTTTAAACTTTTAACAGTCGCCATTTTAAAATAGCTTGACAGAATCGCGACAAAATTTATGAGCATACTGTACGAGATATTAGCGTTCAAATGATGTATCACAAGCTGTATGTTTCTATTTAAAAAAAAGATTGATGTCGTCATATCTTTGACAAACGTCTATAAAAAAACAAATGAATAACGTCAAAATGTGAGCATATATAAAACTAAATTGACTTGTCCGAGCATTTTCCCCAAAAGTAACAGGTTAAGATAAGACTATATTAATTTTATTCCGGACTTCTGGGCAGCCCTGTATAATAATCTTTAGATTGAAAAATTCCTGAAACAAGTGCCAAAGTGGACATTAAACCTATGAGACGACGAGTTTTCATTACCGGGCATTTTTAATTTTGTGATAACGCCGAAAACATAAAGATATGCTCATAAAATAATAATTTGGGAAAAATATTCATTTTATTATAAAAGTGTATCACTTTGCATATATTCCGCCCTTTAGTCATTTTTAACTTGCGACCTTAACCTGCGGGTATTTCAAACCAGTAAACAAACTTTCTATAAATGCTTGAAGAGAGTTCGAATATTTTTATCCCGCAATATCTTTTCCACTAAATGTCCTTCGTTGAGTCAGGTTTCATCTAAATAAAAAATGTTCTTTTTTCAGTTCTATATCTGCCAATATCTCTTAGTTACTGCCATCTCCAAAAAATAATATCTTGTCTAACCAGAAGTTTTTTTTTTTTTTTTTTATTTTACTTTTTTACGGTTCGTCGGCGTATCTGAGGCCATCTAGAACCGGTCATCGACCGTACGGTTTTTAATCGTGCGGTCTACCGACTGGGGAGTGTGAAACGGCACCTTCATCCTACGAGATATCCGATCTCATCCGGCCTGTCCGGCGTGAATAGGATGGTTTTGATGTCGATTCATTTTACACTCTTCCCTAAGACAACAGCACGCGGTGTTTCCCAAGCGGTCACCCATCCAAGTACTAGCCGCGCTCGACACCGCTTAACTTCGGTGATCTGACGGGAACCGGTGCTTTAGGTGTCGCTAGGCCCTTGCAACCAGAAGTTTAATTTGTATAAAATTTGCCACAATTTTCTTCTTCCTAAGTAGAATGAATATATTATCATCTTTTCTTATACCATTAAAAAACATATCCAATGTTATTGCCGGATGCACTTCGGCCAGGTTTGGCTCATTGTACTTACCCCATTTTGTTCTTACACTTACTCATTTTTTCCTGTTCCTTGCACTAGTTTGTGTAGGTCAACTGGAGAGAGTGTCGGTCTAGGATGTTCTCCATTGCGGATGTAGGAGTCGATTTCTTGGCCCCTGTGATGCTCAAGCAGCCGTCTTTGTAGGTTTCCTAGCTTTGATATTGTGATTGTCTGCTGTGTCTTTAGCTACTAGACTAGTGCTGCATACGTAATTGCAGGTCTCACTATCCTGGTGTATAGCCAATGCATCAGCTTGGGTGAAAGTCCCCATGTTCTTCCAGACATCCGTCTAGTAACTGCCAAGGTTACTTTCGACTTCCGCATTGTTTTTTCCACGTGCTTGTTCCAGGTCAGTCTGGAGTCCAAAGTTCCATCCCTCTAGGGTTAGGGTTCCCTGTTTCCTGCGTTTTGTAAAGGGGATTATAACAGTCTTTTAAAGACTGATGTTAAGTCCTTCCTGCCCTAGCCATTTTTCCACGATATTGAGAGCCCTTTGAATTCTCTCTCCTACTGTCGTGTTATATTTGCCTCGGGGGTCATTTTTATTTTTTGAGCTTTAGGTGTACGGTATTACCCATCGCTCCCCTACACTACTATTACTTTGACCTCCCCTGTACTCTGGCGAAATTTTGCATTATACTTAACGTATTTTTGATTAATTCCCTGCATATTATCTAAAAAGCTTAGCTGTTTTCGTGAAAATTATATAATTAAATATTCGGAACTCTAATTTTCTATTCGATTTTTATTTGGTCCAATACATTACTATAGTTGCGTATACTTCGTAGAAAAAGCCATATTACCTACTGAACATCTATTCTTCAACTTAAGAGAAGGGAATTCTCTCTCGCGAGAAGGGGGACTATTCACATCATATGCTTTTTTGTAACTAAACACGCATGAATGTTAACGCATTTCTCACGATCACTCTTGGAAAATTTCGAGAGAACCCGTTCTCCTAACTCTTGATGGAAGTTTATAGTAATTTTCACTTTCAGGAATACAATTTAAATATTTTTTAGAGAAAATTTACAGAATACAGATCACTTCTCTTAATATCATCATTCCCTGATTCGAGAGTAGACGTTCTGGACGCTCTGTTGCTTACTAACAATCTTGATAGTCATTCAGTAATGTTAGGCTTTTTCTACTTTGTATACCTACTATTGGAATCCTGAAAGAAAGCGCACAGGAAATAAGTACACACAAAATAACCGTACAGAAAAAAGCGCACAGTCACATAAGCGCACAAGAAATATGTAAATTAACTTGTTCTCGGTTTCATGATATTTTTGTACTGAAATGGCTACAAGCACGGCTACAGCTACAGTCGTTGTCTGTATTTCCTTTTAGTAGATTTAAGTTGGTTATAGCTTGAGAGTTCACTAATGTAAGCCTGTGACACGCTAAATCTCTTCTCAATCCATCGAAAAGTGTCCACATACTCGGATGACTGCAATGAAATATTGAGTTAAGGCAAGAGCATTGTGAAACCCTTCGC
Source organism: Polydrusus tereticollis (assembly GCA_963920685.1). Lineage (NCBI taxonomy): Eukaryota > Metazoa > Arthropoda > Insecta > Coleoptera > Curculionidae > Polydrusus > Polydrusus tereticollis. Next base: position 27,885,703 of record OY987332.1, on the reverse strand, counting down.
AACAATTAGTTGTTCTTGGCGATTCATCAAGAGCTGCATCGTAATGGTTCCATGTTATAGGATGGAATTGTAGGCTTCTTCCTACGGCACCTTGTATATATGTCGAAAAGAAGTAGGTCAGGAAGTCGTTGAATCTCTTTCCATCAGGAAAAGTACTCGCAAGGCTATTAAAATTATCTTGTACGTCTTCTAACGGCTTGACTGCCAATGACGCTACCTTAAATTTTGTGTCGATGCTCGACTCAAATTCCGATTTAAAGCCTACTGCATTAATTCTCCTTATTATTGCTTTGGCTCAAATGAAAATAGCAATCTTTAATTTCGGCTTCTGGAAAAGTTTGTCTTGCAGCATTCATGCAAGCCTTCTCGAAGTCTAAAAGTATCTTCTCAGGCGCCATAGTTGGAACTAAAATATTAAACATCTCCAAGTTTGTTGTTTCATTCTTCTTTGTCAGCAGTATGTACACACATGGTAGATACGAATTTCCTACTTTGGCATGAAAAGTATAGAGTTGGTAAAACATAGTAGGTGCTTCGACAAACGTTCCGTCGCCGAATAGTATGGCTTGGCTTAATTGGTGCAGTAACTCTCGATCTCCCAAAATTAAAATTCGGTTTGGATCGTCTAATCCCGAGTCGTGTAACACTAAGTCCGAGTATATCTCAGGAATTGCAAAATCTATCGTAGCCGAATTCGGCAAGTGCTTGTCTGCCCGGTGATCTTGAAGAGTTCTAGCAAGAGATGATTGCTTTGGCAGGTAAACAAGTGTCCTTGCTTACTCCTGACAATGTCTTCTCGATAACATTGCGGGAGGTGGCACTTATTGCTGTCATGCCTTCTTTTATTCGGCATTTAGCGATGTTTGCTTCAGCTTTCTGTGGACATAAATCATGACAGTGACTGCTAGGCTTTGGTATAATCTCGTTGTTCTTTGTCTTCATTAAAGAATGGCACTTAGTTTGTCGATTTTCAAGGCACCTCCATGTATCTATCTTATTTGTTGTACGAAAATGTAGGTATTTAAAACCACTGTAAACGAGAACTTGCTTGGCTTCTGACTAGTCGAAAACTCCATTGCGTATGAATTAAAAACTAAGTGTAAGTTAAAAAAAAAAAACGACGTTACTTATTTAAAACTTCGAGACGATTAAATAATTTTTTCTACAGACGTGTTCAAAATGGAACTTTTAACACTGTCTACTAGCCTTAAAAATGTGACTTTAAGGCACTAGTGCCTTAAAAATGTGACTTTAAGGCACTAGTGCCTTAAAATACCAACTTTAAGGCACTAGTATTAAAAGTAAAATGTCAATTCTTCAAAAAAACGTCAAAAAACATTTCTTTTTTATTTATTTACACTTATATTAATCGTACAATTTGAAAAATTTGAAAAATGAATCCCTTCCTCAGTTCTGCTGTTCTTCACGGTTGAGAAGGACTGAACAGAAACAGCAGCATATCCAATTGATGTTGAAGCATCATCGGCTGATGTCGTTTGTACTGTAAGCAATTTTCGAGCAACAGACGGTTGAGGGTTTCCATCCCCCATGCCGCTTAATTGTCGTCAAATTTGCTCCAGCATTGGCAAGTAAGCAGAGGAACAGCGAAAGCAATGCCCCGTATAGAGTGTTGAATTTGGAAGTTGCAGACATCTTGCTATAGCAGCAGGAAATTTTCCGAACGTATTAATTCCGACCGGATTTCTGCTATATTTACCTTTTACATATTTTAAGAAGAGCCGCCGATGTACGGCATCTGCTGGACGAAGATCAGTATATTTTCGATAAACATCCAAATAAAATTTTTCAACGATAGTGAGATTTCGTGGTACCTTGGTTTTGGTATCTGATATTTTAATAACTAATAAAGTCTCCATATCTTCCACGTTGTCCAGAGTCAACAACTGACGAAGCTTCTCCCTGCGGCAGGCACCAAATACTCCTACAATCGTAGCTACTTTCATCAAAAGTACTCATCATCATTGGTCTGTAGTAAAAATTTTTGATTTTTTGGCCTGGTAACCCTCTCCTTGACGCTTCAAGGAGGCAATCAATTTAAAATGTTTGCTGATATCTACGTCGTTATTTACGCGAAGCATAGCTTTGATCATTGAATAATGGGAGCATAGAGAAGATGACTTTCATACCTTTGCCTTTTTCTTAAAATAGGCCAGGAATATGTTTTCGAAATACTTCCAGAAATGCCTTTGTCTTCACACCATTTTATAAATTTATTATGAGCAATCTCATATTGAATTCTTGATTTTCGTGACAGTATATCACAACAGCCAGCGCTAGCGTTTAAATAAAACTGACAGGACCTTTCAAATTTTCAATTTTTATGTGAACAAATCAGTCAACAATGATGGTTGCTAGGTTTTATTGACAAATGTGAACTAATTTAATATCATTATACGATGCTATTAGACATTACCTGGTTGTAAGAGATTCTAAACATTTAGTTTTCAATTATTGTATGCTTTTTATTGCCGTTTGTAGAAACAATATTGGAATATTGAATAATATTTGTGTTAAAAGTATTTTCAATGTACTCTTGTGGTTCCACATGCGTGCCTTAAAAATGTACTTTTAACACTTATATCATAAATAACTATTAAATTCGGTATCCTATTTATGCACCCTTCAATTTACACAAACACCCTTCAATTAACACAAATAATGATCTCCAAGAAATGTAATAATTCGTTTTTTGAAATTGTAATAATAATTAAGTATTTAAGGCTGAACGTGCCAGAAGTAAATAGAATAATAATGCCTCACAGTAATTGAATATTTAAGAAAAGGTATTAATTACGAATACCTAATAGTTATTAGGATAATTTATGGAAATACTTGTTATGATTTACTGTTGTACAGTTTTATTTTAAAATCATAAAAAACAAACAAAATAGTTATTTTTGTATTAAGTGCGTGAAGTGAGTGTTTTTTTAATGGCATATGAGAGTGTCAATTTTTTGCCGAGACCGCAGGTCGAGGCGAAAAATTCTCTCGAATGTGCCATTAAAACACGAATTTCACAAACGAAATACAAACAACATTTTTTGTACAACTGAAAGTTTGAATGAATCGGTAAAATTGTATATTATAATAAAAATTTTACCATATAATTTCACATAATCAAGTTAACAGCCCTGTCGTTACTATAGAAATGGTTTGTTGGCACGTTGCTTGTTTTGTTGTCATACGTTGATAGCTGTTCATATTTATTGCAATTTTTTAAATAAATAGTATAAGTACTTAAAATGGATGTAGATTACGATAGTGATAGCGAGATTCCTTCAGATATAGCCGATATAGCAAATTCGGCTATAGCTAACATGTTACCGGCGAAATCAAAATTTATATACGAGAAAAATTATAACCAATTCCGTGAATGGTGCGGCAAGAAAAATATACAAAAAGTGTCTGGAAAGGTACTTATATGCTATTTTGAGGAGAAATCAAAAACTGTAAAACCTTCTACTTTATGGAGTGTCTACTCAATGTTGAAGAGTACATTGAATGTTAAAGAAAATATTGATATAAAGAAGTTTTCAAAATTGGTGCCTTTTATTAAGAACAAAAACGTCGGATACCGAGGGAAGAAATCTAAAGTTTTATGGAGAGACGATATTAATAAATTCATTCAAGAAGCTGATGATGAAACAAATTTACTTTATAAGGTACAGATGATCAAAATTTTGTATTATTTCAGTAATTTCAATATTTTTTTAATTGTAGGTTGCGTTAATTTTGGGAATCAGCGGTGCTTGTCGCCGTGAAGAATTATTGAAGGTAACTATTGATGACATTGAAGATACCGGGTCTATATTGATTGTTAAAATACCGGATACAAAGACCTATTGCCCAAGAATGTTTACCGTTTCAAATTCTGATTATATTGAGATATATCGCAAGTATAGAGTACTAAGGCCGTCCCATACACACAAAAAGAGATTATTTTTAAAATATTCAAGAGGAAAATGTGTTGACCAACATGTGGGAATAAATAAAATAGGGGAAATTCCTAGCTTGATTGCAAAATGGCTGGGAAAAGAATTGCATAAGAGCTACACAGGTCACTGTTTTAGGAGGAGTTCTGCAACTCTCTTAGCCAATGCAGGGGGTAACATGACATCTATAAAACGCCACGGTGGTTGGAAATCTGCCGCCATAGCAGAAGGATATATAGAAGATAGTTTGAGTAATAAAATTGATATTTCTAATAAATTAAATTGTTCCTCTACTTCCAAACAAATCAATATAACTGATACAATTGTGGACTCAACTTTTCAAGGAATATCTAGCGTTTCTGATCAGCAGCAAGGTGGACTAGCTTCGGGAATTAATATTGGAAGCAATTGTTCGAACTTCACCATCAATTATTATTGTAACAAATGAGATTTTTTGGTAGTTGGTAATTAATTAGTAAATTTGTACAAAAAAATTCAATACATTTTTTAAAAAGTAATGTTTTATCGTTTTTTTTGTAAATCATTTTTCCAGTTAAAAAAAGTCTTTTTTTCACCGTGAAAAAAAGTCTTTTTCCTACGAGTGACCGCAAAGAAGCTACTTTGCGCACACTTTTGCATACGCAAAGTAGCACTTTCCCGCACACTGTGCGGGAAATTTTTTTTCCCGCACACTTATTTTAAAGCAAAATTACCATATTATAGACGCGTTTTTTTCTTATATTTTATAATTTTTTTAGATATTTATACAAAAATATTGTAACAAGACAAAGTTGACAGGTGGTTTATGTGTTGCCTTATAAACTATACCGAAGTATTGTGCCGTGCGGCTCAAAATTTTTTTGAAATCTGCATTATTATATTTTCCTCTAATTTTGTTCAAGTTAAAAAAAATCAAGTATTTTTGTGTCAAATGCGGTTTGTTCCCTTAGCAACCAAAATACATTGTCATACAACGCTTTCATGTCAGTTTAGAGGTCTTCTTCAAAATTTTCACTAGCATTTTCACCTATTTAAAATAAAAAAAACTGTTTTAAAAATGGATATCACTGAAGAAGAACTGTCGTATAACTAGTCATTTAATGCTATTTTATCTAGTGCATAACCCCTGTAGTAGTTTTTAAGTTTAATTTAGTTTTCAATTTTTTAGGAATAATAATTTGTTAGTATTATTATTATTTTTTTTTTAAAGGCACAATTAATGAAAAAATTATTTGTCAGAAACAAAAAGTAATTTTGGCAAAAAGTTGTTTTCGATAAAAGTTTTGAAGTGTAAAATGTTAATTCACGGTATGAAGTGTATTTGCCTTCTGTATTGTGGGTCATTTGTGTTTAGTTTTACGAGAAAAGTCGTTAAATGACTTCAGGCGGACAAATGGGATTTGTATTTTTTGGTCTCTGGGATGTTTTTAAATTTGGTTTTCGTGAGCGGCTTTTATGACAGTCAAGTGAAGAATGGGTACAACGATTTCGCGTTTCTATTTATAAGCCATTCAACTCCCTTAACAAGCCCCGCCTTTTGGTCATTTAGCGATGTTTTGTTCATTGATTGGTCGCGTTTTTTGATATACCCCAAAACATTTTCGGCTGGTAAAATTAATGCGTAATTAGCCCTGAGTAAGTCAGGAGGCTCCTCCCTGTTTCATACATATTTTTGACAATTGTTGCTAAAATTTGTATCACTAAACAAATAAAAGTTGATATTTTACTTTAATATAATGTAACCCATCGAAATGCGATATTTTTTCAAAAAAAAAATTATTGATTATAGAAAATATCGAGTTGTAGTTTTTCGCTGGGTTGTCATTGGCTGAAACCGTTTATTGCGTTGTAATTAAATGGATAAGAATATAAAACGCGGCGTTTTTGGTTCATTCGGGACCTGAATTTTGCTTGCTAAAGTACTTCACGTCAGTTTAATTTTTGAAGTTAAACTTAAAATTTTTTTTTTTTCAAAATTTTCCACTTGTCATCAAGTGTTGTGCCGTACCTTTCAATAGGGGGGCAATAAAGTTTTCGCGTCTATCGAGGAGGTGATTCCCGTCCTTTTTGATATAGTTATCTTTCCGGGATTTACAGTGATTTGATTGGAATACTATTCAAATGTTATTCCCTTGATTAGTTGGTGGATTCCTGTATGTCAATCAAGTGTTATTCCCTTGATTTGGATTATCAGTGATTTATTTTTTGGATACTTCTGTGGATTAGTATGCTCATACCCATGCGGACCTGGGTCGTGTTACGCGAGGTATTGGGGAATCGGAAGTAGGGGGGAAAATATTTTCGGGCGCGAAATTTAAATGTTTCAGCTCTGGTTTTCACGTCGTCGCTTCGCATACAGGCAAGTAAGGAATTCCAGAGTTGAATAGTTCGTTGGCTGTTACCGGACTAGTCCTGGCACTGCAGGCTAGTTTACGAGGTAACAACCCCTAGATTTCTTTATAAAAATAAGAGAGACGCAGTCCCCCAGACTTGGCCGTCTGCCAAAAAGAGCCATTGCGAATTTATTAAGTGGGGCGCAGCCCCCCAAGTGAAAATAAGCTTGATTATTATTTATTTGTTGTTAATTGTTTATAATAATAGTTTACTGAAACTAATTTCGATAAACCTTTTAGTTTTTATAATTGAAGTTTTAGTTTTAAATCATTTTATTCTTGAGGTAAAGTTTATCGAGATTGGATGTTATATGTTATAAATGTTGGGTTAATATTAAGTTTGTCGATTGTCATTATTGTAATGTAAAAGGTTTTGAAAAAATATTGAAATAAACCAAAACACTTTATTCTCTTTTGCCCTCCGTGGAATTACATATTACAAATTAGCATTAATTAAAAGTCCTCCCCTTGCCCCCCCCATAAATTAGTTAAAAAAGAAAATAGAGAAAAAGTATTTAATAATTGGTAATACGTTACCTTCTCTCTTACCATTAACCACCATGAGGTTATTGGTTGACCCCTTTTGATTAAATTTTTGATTTCTCTTCAAATATTTGTATCTTAATTTTGGTGGACCGGTGGCATTTCCGCCATCGGGGTTAAAGGAGGTGGGACCACCCTTAACAAAGAAAAAATTAATTAATATTTTTATGATTGATTTTTCTTATAAATTTAGTTTTTGATTTTTTTTAAAACCAATAAAAAAATCTGGCATCCCTAAATTATCAAAATGACCGAAAAAACCATTGAATGCTCGGGTAGTATAGAGTCCCAAGTAAGCCCTGAGAATCCTGAAGCCCAGGATTTTTCAACAATGGTAGAATCAATCCAAACTTATTTAAATATAACCAAAAATGCCGACCAGGACGCTTTACTTGCTTCCCAAACCAATCCTCGGTGGGACCGAGAACCACTCCCAGGGATAGAAACGCACTCCAATAGGGACATATTGGGCAACGTTAGGCCAACTCGCCCAGCCGAGTTGGCCCCAATGCGAGAAGTAGGAGTCGACCCTCTCTGGAATCCGGCTTTACTTAGGAGAACGCTACTCGGTCAAAAAGACCTCGACTCTGACTCGGGCTCTGAAAGTAGCGTATCTTTCCACAGACCGCCGAAACAAAGACATCCACAGGGCCGTATCGGCGACATGGCATCCCTGGTGGGGAAACAAATTGATGAAATAGTTGCCCCACGTAACCAGTTTGTACAGACCGATGGATCTGGAGGACCCTATACGAAGTTTGCCAACTCCACTTCTTGTGAAACCAAAAAAATGACAGATGTACAGGACCTTGTGCAGGCGATTGGAAGCTTAGTACATATAATCGGTGATCAACGAAGTAATCCCCCCGCCCCCTCAAATAAATTACGAGAAACTTTCAGCGGGTTTCAACACGAAAGCCCCGATTTATTCTTGATAACACTGCAAAGATATTTTTTACAATGCAATATTTTAGATGAAAATGAAAAAATTAATATTGCAGTGGAGCAGCTTCAAAGGGGGGCCCGAAGTTGGATAGAGCCGCTAAAAGGACTAATTTTGAATTTTGAAGAATTCGCTAAGCGCTTAAGCAGACGTTTTAATAGCCCCGAGCTAGTAAGCGACCTAAAATCAAATTTATACGGACTTAAACAAAAGAATAACGAAAAAGTTGAAGAGTTCATACTAAAAAAGAGAGCATTATTTAGGAGGTTGGTGCCCTTTGGGACAGAACAAGAATGTGTTAATGTCATTGTGCCCTTATTAATACCAGCCCTCCGTTCTAGGATAAGATGCGTGGACATATTGGATACCGATCGCCTTACGTGTCTCACGATGGCGATCGAGCAGGACCAGACTGAAGAACGACAACAGACAATTAATACTAACCCCCCCAATCCAACTAATATAGTAAATAATAATGAACGACCAAGGACGAATAATGTCTCGAATAGGCCAAGACCTCCTGTAAGGTCACGCCCCTGCCGACATTGTCAGGGGGAACATTTTGATCATGAATGCCGCCAAAGAACTTATGAAGAAAAGAAGACTCCCCCTGCCCGTGACCAAATTTTGGAAAATCAAAATTCCAAAAAGGAACAGGCCAAATATAATTCCCAAAAAAACTAAGCGCTGATCGATCCGCCTTGGGGCAGGACGATCCAAGACCATTAAAGACCCCAATTAATGTAATTAAAGAATCAATTAATTCGATAGGCTCGCGGCCCTTAGTCCGAGTGCAAATGTTTGATAAAGATTATGAAGCCCTCATTGACACGGGTTCTGATTTAAATCTGATTTCAGAGGATCTAATCGAATCTGAAATATATATAGAAGATGATCGGGTTCTCATATTAGCAATAGAAGGTGCTAAAGCGAGAGTTCTAGGATTAATTGAAGTCAATTTAGTTTTAGGGAATTATAGTTATAAAGTAGTTTTCAATATTGTTGCAGGATTAACTGCTAAAATTATATTAGGTAGCGAGTTTTTAAGGACAGAACAAGCCCTAATGGACTTCAATAGAAGCTGTATATATATTGGACAGACTCTACGTCAAACCATATATTGGAAACAATTCCATTCGGTAGATATGCCATGCGAATTGCCGGAAATGGGACCGGACGTCCCGGGAAATATCAGGGATCTTATTCAGGAATTCAAAGACATTTTTCTAATCGGATTAGCACAGCCAACAACTCGTACCACCCAACATAGGATCGTCTTAAAGGATAATAAAGTCATCAATCAACGCTGTTATAATTTAAATCCAGACAAGAAAAAAATCTTGAATGATCAGATCCAAGAAATGTTATGCGCAGGCGTAATAGAACCTACACAGTCACCGTTCTCTTCGCCACCTTTGCTTGTTACGAGGCCAGGAAAAAACCCAAGATTCTGTATCGATTTTAGGCGCCTGAACGATATTAGTGTCGCAGAATCCTCGACCTTGCCACGTATACCGGACTCCGTGAAAGCTTTAGCCCAAGCCAAATATTTTACAGTTTTGGACCTTAAGAGCGGATACTGGCAAATTCCCATGGAAGACTCCAGTAAACAGTATACCGCTTTCACTACACCAGACGGGGCAAGTTATCATTTCAATGTGATGCCATTTGGGCTAAAAAACGCACCCAGTACCTTCCAGAAACTTATGTCGACAGAAGTATTGGTAGGCCTGATACAGGAGTTTGTACAGGTCTACCTTGATGACATTATAATATATTCAACCGACAAGGACACTCATGCTAGACATTTACGAATCGTTTTCGAGCGACTTCGGATACATAATTTGAAAGTAAGCGCCGAAAAATGCCAGATTTGCCAAACTAGCATAGACTATTTAGGATATAGGATTTGTGGCGATTACACTGAACCACAAACCAAACATTTGGAACAAATCAAAGCATGTCCCGAACCAAGGACCAAGAAGCAACTGCAGTCTTTCCTGGGATTATGCAACTGGGTACGGGAGTACATTCCGAATATGGCCGAACTTACTGCCCCGATGACCGAAGCGTTAAAGGGTTCAAAATTTACATGGACTAGCCTGCAAACTGACGCATTTATGAAAACTAAAACTACTGTAGCCCAAGCAAAGCAATTGAGTCGCCCTAATTTTGAAAAAAAATTCATATTACAGACGGACGCCTCAGCTATAGGCATGTCCGCTGTACTGTATCAAGAACCTGAAGATGGCTCGGAAGTACGAAACATTATTTCATACGCTAGCGCAAAATTTCATTCTTCTCAACAGCGTTACCACATTAACGAACAGGAGTGTCTTGCGCTCGTCTGGGCTATTCAATACTTCCGAGCCTATCTGGAAGATCGGCCTTTTATGGTCCGTACGGACAGCAAGTCATTGACCTGGCTCCAAAAATTTAAGGACTCACGAGCCAAGCTGACCAGGTGGGCGCTCCTTCTTCAGGAATTTAAATTTGAAATTCAACATGTTCCCGGATCAAAAAATCATTTACCTGATTTATTAAGCCGCAATCCCGAGGAGACTCCCTATGAAGCGGAACCAGACAATGATCGATTGTTGCCCCCCTCTGTGGAGACGACTAAATCAACGGTAGCTCAATGTGCTGTAGTTATAGCCGACCTGGGTGATTTATACACTAAAATTGCCGAAAACCAGGAGCATGATAAGGCAATTCGGCGTTTAAAAGTCACTTTGGACCTGCTTGCAGGCCAACAACCAACGGATAACAAACAAAGACGTGTATTGGAAGAGTTCGTACTTATTGATAATTTATTATGGCGTAGACATCCACAGGGAGATAGACTTGTTGTGCCCCGACAATATACACAACAAGTTATTTATATGCACCACGATGACCCGGAACAAAGCCATCCTGGAACTGAGGAAACTGTCCGAAAAATCGCAAACAAGTATTTTTGGGGATGTATGCACAAAGAGATCACAGAATATGTATCTAAGTGTATAATTTGCTCAATTTGCAAAACCCAGCAAAAGCAAAAGCATGCTCCCCAAACGCCACGCACTCCTACCAATCCCTTCGAGATGATAAGTATCGACTTGTTAGGACCGTATCGCGAAGCCGCCGGAACGCACAATCAATATATTCTTTTTGCCGAAGATGTTTTCTCTAAATGGATAGAGGCACGAACTTATTCGGATGTAAGTGCCAAGGATGTATTAGAATTTCTAAAGACGGAAATAATTGCACGATACGGATATCCTAAGCATATAGTAAGCGATAACGCCAAGATATTTAAGGCGAACGTACTAACGAAATTTTGCGAAGTAAAAAAGATTAGACAACATAACTCCAGTGTATACCATCAACGGGCAAACCCCGTGGAGAGAAGAGTACAAGAATTAAAAAAGGTATTGCGAGTTCTTTTATTAAATAAACAAGAAAACCAGTGGGAGCGAGTTTTGCCTCAAGCCCTCCAAGTATTAAGAAGCAGGCGAAATAGAGCCACCGGGGAAACGCCGGCGTCGATTATATTGGGGTATGAACTCAAATGCCCAGGCGAATGGCAAACTAAATGGACCCAGTACCAAAAAACCCAGGCGAAAGAACAAAGGGTATTAACAAGAAGACAAGTTTATGCAAAACAGTTGGATTTTCAACGGAAAGAATTTTCTGAAGCCGGATCTGCCATACTTAAGTTAAATGTTGGAGATATGGTAAATGCAAAGTTTCACCGTACAGGAGCTTTTCAACCTGCCTGGACCGGGCCTCATCAGGTCACAAAAGTCTTGGGGAATTCAGCTTATGAGGTTATAGTGAACGACAACCCCGTTAACTTCCATATCGACGATCTGCGAAAAGCGAAGAACGGAAATCAAGTTGACCTCGACGAATACCCCATATATGAAGAAAGCGATGACAGCGACGCGGAATTCGAATTTTCCGCTGAGGAGGTTCCCCCCCAAAATGTCGAAGACTCTGAGGAAGAACCTGAACAACCTCAAGAAAATAAACAAATGGACGAGACGACGCCTCAATTACATGCAATGCAAATTGATCAATGTTCGAGTTCCGAAATACTGGGGAACAAATTGCCCACCGAATTCTTGCACCAGCAACGACTCCTAAAAGATGTTGAACGAAACGTCAATGTTTTAAAAACCAAAGTTTCCAATATTCAACACTTTCAAGATTTATTAATCCTAGAGGAATTGCTCACCCAGGAAATTCAAAATGTAGAGAAGATCGAAACGTTGGGGCATGAATGTTTGAGAAAACAACGAAAAAACATTGTAGACAAAATTGAGGTTGTAATCGACGATATGTATCTACGTGATCATATCCCCATGAAGACAAATCTACGCGATTGTATTCAACCAGAAACCCAGAAGACAAATCTTACAGTTCCTGCAGCCCTAAAAAAAGAAAAGGACGATCTAATCTCAAAAGCAAGTACGAAGTACTTCTATAACTCCAGGCTAAACAAAGACTCAGTACTACCCGGAGCTTATTGTAATAGGTGGGGTGATTTCTTTAAGTTAAAGGAAGAATTTTGGGAGGGGGTTCTTAATTGTTTTTGAGGGTTCGTAGAAATAAACTTAAAATTAAGTACTTTAAGTTATTTTTCCGTCTTGTGGGGGGGGTGTCGTATAACTAGTCATTTAATGCTATTTTATCTAGTGCATAACCCCTGTAGTAGTTTTTAAGTTTAATTTAGTTTTCAATTTTTTAGGAATAATAATTTGTTAGTATTATTATTATTTTTTTTTTAAAGGCACAATTAATGAAAAAATTATTTGTCAGAAACAAAAAGTAATTTTGGCAAAAAGTTGTTTTCGATAAAAGTTTTGAAGTGTAAAATGTTAATTCACGGTATGAAGTGTATTTGCCTTCTGTATTGTGGGTCATTTGTGTTTAGTTTTACGAGAAAAGTCGTTAAATGACTTCAGGCGGACAAATGGGATTTGTATTTTTTGGTCTCTGGGATGTTTTTAAATTTGGTTTTCGTGAGCGGCTTTTATGACAGTCAAGTGAAGAATGGGTACAACGATTTCGCGTTTCTATTTATAAGCCATTCAACTCCCTTAACAAGCCCCGCCTTTTGGTCATTTAGCGATGTTTTGTTCATTGATTGGTCGCGTTTTTTGATATACCCCAAAACATTTTCGGCTGGTAAAATTAATGCGTAATTAGCCCTGAGTAAGTCAGGAGGCTCCTCCCTGTTTCATACATATTTTTGACAATTGTTGCTAAAATTTGTATCACTAAACAAATAAAAGTTGATATTTTACTTTAATATAATGTAACCCATCGAAATGCGATATTTTTTCAAAAAAAAAATTATTGATTATAGAAAATATCGAGTTGTAGTTTTTCGCTGGGTTGTCATTGGCTGAAACCGTTTATTGCGTTGTAATTAAATGGATAAGAATATAAAACGCGGCGTTTTTGGTTCATTCGGGACCTGAATTTTGCTTGCTAAAGTACTTCACGTCAGTTTAATTTTTGAAGTTAAACTTAAAATTTTTTTTTTTTCAAAATTTTCCACTTGTCATCAAGTGTTGTGCCGTACCTTTCAATAGGGGGGCAATAAAGTTTTCGCGTCTATCGAGGAGGTGATTCCCGTCCTTTTTGATATAGTTATCTTTCCGGGATTTACAGTGATTTGATTGGAATACTATTCAAATGTTATTCCCTTGATTAGTTGGTGGATTCCTGTATGTCAATCAAGTGTTATTCCCTTGATTTGGATTATCAGTGATTTATTTTTTGGATACTTCTGTGGATTAGTATGCTCATACCCATGCGGACCTGGGTCGTGTTACGCGAGGTATTGGGGAATCGGAAGTAGGGGGGAAAATATTTTCGGGCGCGAAATTTAAATGTTTCAGCTCTGGTTTTCACGTCGTCGCTTCGCATACAGGCAAGTAAGGAATTCCAGAGTTGAATAGTTCGTTGGCTGTTACCGGACTAGTCCTGGCACTGCAGGCTAGTTTACGAGGTAACAACCCCTAGATTTCTTTATAAAAATAAGAGAGACGCAGTCCCCCAGACTTGGCCGTCTGCCAAAAAGAGCCATTGCGAATTTATTAAGTGGGGCGCAGCCCCCCAAGTGAAAATAAGCTTGATTATTATTTATTTGTTGTTAATTGTTTATAATAATAGTTTACTGAAACTAATTTCGATAAACCTTTTAGTTTTTATAATTGAAGTTTTAGTTTTAAATCATTTTATTCTTGAGGTAAAGTTTATCGAGATTGGATGTTATATGTTATAAATGTTGGGTTAATATTAAGTTTGTCGATTGTCATTATTGTAATGTAAAAGGTTTTGAAAAAATATTGAAATAAACCAAAACACTTTATTCTCTTTTGCCCTCCGTGGAATTACATATTACAAATTAGCATTAATTAAAAGTCCTCCCCTTGCCCCCCCCATAAATTAGTTAAAAAAGAAAATAGAGAAAAAGTATTTAATAATTGGTAATACGTTACCTTCTCTCTTACCATTAACCACCATGAGGTTATTGGTTGACCCCTTTTGATTAAATTTTTGATTTCTCTTCAAATATTTGTATCTTAATTTTGGTGGACCGGTGGCATTTCCGCCATCGGGGTTAAAGGAGGTGGGACCACCCTTAACAAAGAAAAAATTAATTAATATTTTTATGATTGATTTTTCTTATAAATTTAGTTTTTGATTTTTTTTAAAACCAATAAAAAAATCTGGCATCCCTAAATTATCAAAATGACCGAAAAAACCATTGAATGCTCGGGTAGTATAGAGTCCCAAGTAAGCCCTGAGAATCCTGAAGCCCAGGATTTTTCAACAATGGTAGAATCAATCCAAACTTATTTAAATATAACCAAAAATGCCGACCAGGACGCTTTACTTGCTTCCCAAACCAATCCTCGGTGGGACCGAGAACCACTCCCAGGGATAGAAACGCACTCCAATAGGGACATATTGGGCAACGTTAGGCCAACTCGCCCAGCCGAGTTGGCCCCAATGCGAGAAGTAGGAGTCGACCCTCTCTGGAATCCGGCTTTACTTAGGAGAACGCTACTCGGTCAAAAAGACCTCGACTCTGACTCGGGCTCTGAAGGTAGCGTATCTTTCCACAGACCGCCGAAACAAAGACATCCACAGGGCCGTATCGGCGACAGAACTTCCAGAAGATGTCCTAGAAGCCGCCAACATGGCTAGTTTGCAATTGCTGCCTGCCAAATCGCGAGAAAAATACGAAAAACAGTACGAGTTGTTTTCCAAATGGTGCGAACAAAGGGGGATAAAAACGTTAAAGGAAGAGGTACTTTTAGCCTACTTTCTTAAGTTAAGCAAAGAATTTAAACCTAACACAATGTGGTCAAAATATTCAATGCTCAAAAATGTAATAAAAATAAAAAGAGACATCGATATTGGTGAATTTTATAAGCTCACTGCATTTCTGAAAAAGCAGAATATTGGGTTTAAACCAAAAAAAGCAAAAATATTTACGAAGGAAGAAATATTCAGTTTTATTAATTCGGCACCAGATGAAATTTACCTTTTAATTAAAGTTGCCACTATTTTTGGACTTGCCGGCGCATGCCGAAGGGAAGAGCTAGCAAATTTAACCACTGCCGATATTGAAGATAAAGAAAACCTCATAATTGTCAAAATTAGGAATTCAAAAAATCATACAGCAAGAAACTTTATAATATCGGAAGAAATTCATAACGGAGCCTACCTGCAACTGTACAGAAAATACAAAAGCTTACGCCCGATAACGTCAAACAACCGTTTTTTCTTAGTCTACAAAAAAGATAAATGCGTTTCACAATGTGTTGGAGTAAATAGTTTCGGAAAGATGCCTTCTGAAATAGCTGCCTTTTTGAAACTGCCAAATCCGGAACTCTATACAGGGCACAGTTTCAGAAGGTCATCAGCAACGTTACTGGCCAATTCTGGAGAAGGAATCACTGACATAAAACGTTTGGGGGGTTGGAAATCTACTGCGGTAGCTGAGGGATACATCGATGAGTCCACAACTTATAAAAAAGGGCTAAGCAACAAAATTTTAAGCTGCAGCCCTAAAAAATGTGAAGCAGTTCCAAGTACTTCAAAGAATGGATCCATTTATTCCTTTTGCAACACGACAGTACTGATGAACCAGGAAATGACATCTACTACAACATTTTCACCTCTAGTTGCTAGATCTGCAATAAATGTAGAAAAAGCGACCAACTGCACATTCCATATTAATGTAATTAATAATAATAAATAGGCAATTTAGGTATAAGTAGTTATAAGTTGTTTTTGATGTCAATAAAAATTTAAAATTAAAAAAATAGTTGTTTTTGATGTCAATAAAAATTTAAAATTAAAAAAATATATAGTTATTTCACTCGTAGAAAAAATATTGTTCCTAACACGTGCGCAAAGTAGTTTTCCCGCACTTAAAGCTTATCCGAACTCCGCTTCGCGTCGTTCGTCTAACTGCTTTCGCGTGCGGGAAAACATAACTTTGCGCACTGAATAGGAAAACTACTATTTTTCACTGTTAAAAAAACAAAAGGTTTACGTATCGATAGCGATGAAAAAATGTCAACTTTTTTTGACAGTTGTACAAAAAAGTAATTGTTATGCAATTTAATATTGAATGTGTTTGTACCTTTAGGAAACCGAGTTAGAATAGTATATTACGTATTAAGTGTTGTAAAAAGCATATTACCCACGAATGGGAAACTTGCGCTAATTACATGAGTGCGTAATTGCTATACAATACGCAATACGTACTATACTTTTTTTTCACTCTTACATACAATTGATTATAATTTATAACGTATCGAGCTTCAAATCTCAAATAATGACAATGTCGCTGTCAAATATTCAAAACGCAAGATAGATAAATGTCACGATTTGAGTGGTTCAAGGCTAACTTGATTGTTATACTAGGAATCATAACGCACAGTTGTGCGTTTTTATTTTTTACGCAGAGTTGTGCGTAAGAATGAATTTACTTCTAAAGCAGTGGCGGCTCGTCGTATAAAGCAACTGAGGCCGAGCCTCACATGTAAAATTAATAAATTATTTATTTAAATATAAAACGTTTTTTAACTAATTTCCAATCATTAACAGTATCAAAACAATAGAACATTGAATTATCATCAAAGTTCAACATATTATCTTTTAAATTTAGCGCGCACCCCCATCCAACATTAATTTTAAAAACTGAAATCGTTGCCTGACCGCATAAAAAGAAAAATGTAATCCCAAAAACTTGAGCTTCCTTTACGTCACAAACGCTATGCTCTCCAACCCGGCACCTCCACCGCATTAATTGCGCAGAACAGGAAGAATAGGCAAATTTTGTAGGCGAGTGAGGCCCACTTATTTGGGCCTATATATCGTATTATTTTTACAGTAGCTTGCAATGGCTTGCATGTTGCCAAATGTTTATTGAACAAGGACACTTATTGACTTATTTACTTATTATTTAAATGTTTTATTTTTAAAAACATAAAAAAATAAGTTAGAAATGATTGATAAATGTTTTCATTGTTCTATAAGATATTATTAATAAATATGCAATTAAATCCCAATAACAAAAAACAGATAAAAATTAAAGATTATAGGTGGGTGCCTAGTGCCTATTTTAACTTGGCAATGTTTTATTGTTAACAGGCTCATATATCTTTTCTTCTCGTAGGATCAGGTGTCGGGTTATTAGATTTAATTAGTGCCATTCGTTTATGATTGTTAACCTGTCGTGATTTTAGATTTTCGAGGCAGGTCTGCGGGTTAAAATACTGACACCTAATTAATTTGTTTTCTTGTTATGTTGGTGCACATACCGACTCCTAGAGTCGGTTGTGGTTGGTGATAGGAGGTAAGGTAAGGCAAGAGCCCTTTACATCAGGTGAGTAAGCCGATTTGCTTTTTATTTTAATAATTAATACAGTATTGCCATTGCCAAGGTCCAAGGTTTCGTTACATAAAATTATTTTTTTTGTGCTTTGTGCCTATTTTTATTTAAATTATGAATCCCTCTCACGATATTGTTTTGTCTTTGCTTGAAACCCCTTTCTCGCGACGACCTGAGAAAGAAAAACGGCAAATTTTGGAGAGTCGACCAACACCAAAAATAACGGCAGTTTTTAGCGAAAAGAGGGTGGGTCGGGAAAGTTCGCGATCATTTCAAACTTCATAATATGATAGTTACAAATGGCTTTGCGGGAGTTCATATAAACAAAGTTTGTATTGCTGGCCGTGTATTTTATTAGGCAGCGTAAAAAACAATTGGAGTTCAGGGTGTGGGTATTCTGATTTAAAAAAATTTTCACGGGCGGTAAAATCACACGAAAGTTCCAAAGAACATATTAAGAATTCTGTGGCGCTTACGAGAGTAGAGCAAAATGGAGACACAATAGCGGATGCACTGAGAGAAATTGACCCTGACCTTGCAAATTGAATATTTTTCTCGTGAAACCTAGTATTTCAAAATAATTATATTGCTGGTTAAATTCCTAACTACTCATTTTAAGCCAATGACATTGAAATCGCGAAAAATTTTCGTCTGCGGCGCTATTTTCTAGCCTCGCCCCATTATACACCCACGAGCCGCCACTGTTCTAAAGTGAACTGTACGTAAAACAATGTTTACTAATATCACCGTATACGTGTTCGTATACGGTGCTAATATAGGAGTAGAAAAAAACTATAAACGGCTTGCGGCTTTTTTTATGTACGCATTAATACTAGTGAGAGTTCTTCCATGTAAGATTTTATCTGCGTACGCATTTTTCTACGTGCGTATATTTCTTGTGCGCTTACATAACAGTGCGTTTTTTTCTGTACGGTTATTTCCTGTGCGTTTATTTTCTGTTGCCATTTATCCGGGCACCCTACTATTGACAGTAAAAGAGAAACATATTACTATCACAACTAAACTAAATGTTTTGAATTAAACATTTTCAGCCAGCAGAAGAGTTACCGGTAATGGTTTGGATTTACGGAGGCAAGTTTGTTGGAGGAAGTGCTCTGAAATCACAGTTCGGTCCGGATTTTTTTATTGAAGAAGATGTAATTATAGTATCCTTTAACTACAGGTTGGGGGTATTCGGATTTCTTTCTACTGGCGATTCAGCCATTGTTGGTAATGCTGGCCTTAAGGATCAAGCTCTGGCAATGAAGTGGACACACGATAATATTGCTTACTTTGGAGGAGATCCAAAACAAATAACGATTTTTGGAGAGAGCGCGGGTGGAGCGTCAACAGGTCTGCAGTTGGTTAGTCAAAAAGCGGCAGGTAATTGTATTCATTTATTTTACATAGCAAATAATTTAATCCGCTTTAAAGAACGTAAAAAGAAATCAGCACCTATTGACCCTAACATTTAAACAAAGGTCATATTTCTTAGTTTTAGGTGATTTTAACGAATAAAAGAACCATGATTGAATAGTTTTGTGGGCTTCCGTAGTCAGATAGTATTCGTGTCATCCGAGGTAGTCCGTATCCACACTCTCTTGAACTTAGAATCTTTCCAAATTATAGATTCCTTGCGTTAGTAAAATATCTGTTGCATGTAAATAACTCTAAAGGGATTAAACAAACTTAAAGAAATTAGTCAACATTGGCCATTACTTCGCTAGCTTGACTATCGATAGCTTTCCCTTTTATGTATTCAGTTTACGAACAGCTACAGATAGAGCAACATAGGATAAGCTCTGACCTTCGGGTGCGCAGTAGATATGCAGGGCTGCACGGTCCTGCAATAGTGCGTCAGGCTTATATACCAATTCAGTTAGGAATTTCGTTCGAACCCAGACCTATACTACATATTATATGAGTATATTTCGTAAAAGTATTTTCGCATAAATACAGAATGGTACAAAATAGTATGTATGATGACAAAAAAAATTTTTTCCTAAACGGTACACCCTGTATTTTTTTGCATATCTTGGTTCTTTTAGTGTTCTTTCTTATTTCCCAAAATTATATTTGATATACTTTAGTCGTTTACGAGCAATAAACCAATAACAATCAAAAATCGTTTTGCACTCCTTGCAAAAATTATTAAAAACACGGCCTTAGATCTGTTTTGTGCGAGCTAAATAGTGTAAACTTGAACACAAGAGGTCCAACGATACTCTGACATTAAATAGTTTTATCCTATTTTATACAGGATGCCCAAAATTTGGTTCCAAAAGTGACAACTTTCAAACTAGTTTTTCTTAAGATTTTCCAATGAAGCACCCTGTATATTATTTTAGTATATAATGCAGAATTTAAATGCAAATATTTTCTTATATAACAAGTGTATCGAAATTCAGGACCGTTTTCAACATATGTACCAAAAACCATAAATATGCCCATTTCATCAGTAAAGTATTACAAAAAGATCTAGGCAGCCATGGAAACGACACGACCATGTTTATTTAAGAAATTGACTTTGACATTACCCTTACCAAAGATATAAATATACTTTTTTCTACTAGCGTGCGGAAAAACGCATTTTCCGCACATGTTTTAGTGCGGAAAATCCACTTTTCCGCACCGTGCGGCAAAGATTTTTCCGCACTGTTATATTTTGAAATTAAATTTAATTAAATTAAATGCTGTACGATTTGAAGTCACTGTTCATCATATTACCTTTGAAATATCTTAGTTGCTATGGTGTATATAACCAGTGGTTGATTTGTATGTCACTGTCAACAGAATATTATAAATTTAAACTAGTTTATCAGTTTTTCTACTGGAGTTTTGCTGAATTCTTCGGCACGCAAAATGATTTCCGATGAAGAGATGAACGAAAATTTTATAGAAGAAGAGGAGATTCTTTTGGCGGCTGAAAATCTCAAAGAAGATTTATTGCCAGAAAAATCAAGAAAACGGTATGAAAAAGAATACACCCTTTTTTGCAAATGGAGTAAGGAGAAGAAAAATGTGAATTTTGAAAGAGAAGAAGTTTTTTTGGCCTACTTTTACGAATTATCGAAATCGTACCAGCCGTCCACACTCTGGTCAAGATACTCAATGTTGAAAACTATGCTCAAGCTGAAAAAAAATGTGGATATTGGTATGCATTTTAAGTTAATTTCTTTTCTCAAGAAAAAAAGTGGTTGGCTTCAGACCAAAAAAGTCGAAAATTTTAACCACAAGTGACATGGAAAAATTTATAGACAGCGCTCCTGATGACACATACCTCCTAATTAAAGTGGCAACAATTTTTGGCCTAGCAGGGGCGTGCAGACGGGAAGAATTGACAAATTTGTTGTTTGAAAACGTACAGCTGGAAAAATGTTTCGTTTTAGTGAAAATAGCCGACAATAAAACGCACACAAGCCGAAGTTTTGTGGTCACTGGGGAGAAAAACTTGGCGTTGATAAGAAAATATGTATCACTTAGACCAAAAAATACTTCACACCAACGTTTTTTCGTACAATATCGCAAAGGGGAATGTACCATCCAATGCGTTGGCATAAATAAATTTGGAAAAATGCCATCTGAGGTAGCAGCCTATTTACGATTGCCGAATCCAGAAGAGTACACTGGCCACTGTTATAGAAGGTCTTCTGCCACTGCCCTTGCAAATGCCGGAGTGGGCATAACCAACCTGAAGCGTCATGGGGGGTGGCAATCCACAAAAGTCGCCGAAGGTTATCTAAACGAATCCTTGGAAAATAAAAAACTAATAGCAAGTAAAATATTGAAATCAACCCCAGCCAGTGCTTCCACCAGCAGCTGTGTAGCCCTTTCTTACTCCCATCCAGCAACAAGTACACAACATGAACAAACTGATGGGCTTCAGGACTCAGAAAACGAGCTGCAACCTACTGAAATATCAATTATTCCTGCACCCCAATCTTTACTGGAGAACCGCAACCAACTGGCTTCTGCTATTAATTTAAATAGTGCTAGTAATTGTACGTTTACAATTAATTACAATATAAATAAGTAAATTAATATTGTAAAATTTTGTTCATTGTAATAAAAATTTAAAAAAAAACTCCGTTTTTTAAATTATTTTCAATTTGTTTCCTCACGCTAGTAGAAAAACTATTGTTCCTAACACGTGCAGAAACCTATTTTTCCGCACTTAAATGCTTGACACCACTCCGCTACGCGTTGTGCTGCCAACGGCATTTGCGTGCGGAAAAATCGATTTTCTGCACTTGTTAGGAAAATAGCTATATCGGATAATATAATAATATTTTATTTTAAGAAATGAACTTTTCAAAGGAAGAGCTTATTGACATGATTTTTGTTTTGGGGAACAGTGATAAAATTGTTTCCAAGCAAGTAGAATGTATGCGACTCAGTTTCCCGAAAGGCGCCATCCAGAACCAATAAGCTTTAGCAGATTACTTGAGCGTTTTTTAGAAACACAAGGAAATTCAATTAAAAGTTTTGTTGACAGTTACTGAAAATTCAAACAATAGTCAGGCACGTATGAGAAGAAAGTTGGAATAAGTGAAAGGTCAGTTCAGACAATTTTAAAAATATATCACTTTCATGCATACCACATTTAACTACGCCAGGCTCTGAGTGAAAGTGACTTTCAGTGTAGAGTTGAGTTTTGTGAATAGGCTCGATTTCACCTTCAAGAAAATTCATTATTTTTTATGAACGTCTTATTCCACGCCACATTCCACAACAACGGATGCGTCAACAAGCATAATTTTCACTATAACGCTACCGAAAATCCAAGAATCATACGACAAATGGACTACCAACGTCGTTAGTCAATAAATGTTTGGGGAGGAATTGTTGGAGCACATGTGGTAGGCCCTTACATTTTTAACGGCCATCTTACCGGTGAAATGTATTTCGAATTTTTAACAATCGATTTACCTGTATTACTTTTAAATTTATAACCAAATATGCAGGCACAAAATATGTACTGATAACAGAATGGAGCGCCAGCCTATTTCTCCCGACAGGTCAGAGCTTTGTTAGATAACACCAAAGAAACTTATAGCTACGCAATAACACTTACGAAAATCGCTGGATTTGAAGGCGTGGACCAGTTAGATGGCCCGCAAGGTCACCCGATTTAACCAAACTCGGCTTCTTTCTATGGAGGTATGTAAAAGACCTTACTTATACCGAGATGTCTTGAACAAAATGGAAGACATTTTGAACATCTTTTAGGATAAATGCATTATTGTAAAAATCCGTTTCTTTAAATTTAAATGTGACCATTTGGTTTTACTAGAGCCGCAAACATACATAAATTTAAATTACCATGGCTGTGTTTCCATGGCTGCCTAGATCTTGTTTGTATTACTTTACTAATGAAATGGGTATATTTATGGTTTTTGATAAATATCTTTAAAACGGTCCAGAATCATAATACACTTGTAATACAAAAAAATATTTGTATTTAAATTCTGCATTAGATAGTAAAATAGTGCACAGGGTGCTTCAATTGAAAATCTAAAGGAAAGCTAGTTTGAAAGTTGTCATTTTTGGAACCAAATTTTGAAAACCCTGTATAAAATAAGATAAAACTATTTAATGTCAGAGTATCGCTGGACCTCTTGTATTCAAGTTTATTTTATTTAGCTCGAAAAAAAACAGATCTAAGGCCATTTTCTCAATAAATTTCTCAAGGCGTGCCAAACCATTTTTTAATGTTTTTAATTTATTGACCACATTTCTGTAAATTTCTTTCGTAGCTCACGAGCCAAGTACCAGATCCGTTTTTAAAAACAAAACACTTTGATGATACCATCTTTAAGGGCCTGTTGCTCCCTCTGGAAGCATTTACTAGGTTTTTCAAACCTTGTTCGGTACAATGATATTGTGTTAAAATTAGTTTTTATAAATTATTTACTTCGCAAATAATAAATCTGACATGAACCAAATAGTTGTATAAAGTGGGTTTGAGATCAAGATGTTTAATCAGTTTAATCCCAAAATTTGATTACATAAAGTTTTATATTCCTTTAGGGTTATATAGGGCTGCAATTGTTCAAAGTGGATCAGCTATAACCAATTGGACTATCGACCCTGAACCAAAAGCTTACGCAGATTTACTGACTACTTCGCTTGGAGGTGAAGTTTATTTAAATGACACTCAACAAATGAAAACATTTTTGCAAAAGAGATCTTCTGAAGAACTTATAAATGCAGCCAATTTGTTAATATCTATATTCGAAGACGTAAGTTGGGTGACTACCTTTACGTGGAATTGTACAGTAATCATATTTTCTCAAATGTTCTTAGTTTAACTTTAATATACTTTCATTCGCTCTTTTAAAATTAGACCCATATTATCAATGAGAGGTATAACAGAAATCCTTAGTCTCACATTTTTTAGTAAATAAAGTTACATGTGTCAACCATCATTAAACCTAAATCTCTCAACTTAAATTAATTAGCACGCATGCAGCTTTAGATATGAATATTTTTTTCTTTTTATTAATCATATTTCTGATTTAATGTGGAGTGCCTCTTGTACAGGGTGTCCCAACGATAGAGTAAAGTAAGTTTTCCCTTAACTGATAATCTTTGTGACAAAATCGTATCCGTCATAAGGTAAGGTAGAAAAATGCGCACATTTTAAAAATATTGGAAATTATATAGGGTGTGCCACAAAAGTAGGACAGCAAAAAGTAAGATTTTTTTAAATGGAACACCCTATATTTGCTTGTATTTTTGGGTTCTATGTATTAATACAAACGTTTTTGGTCATATTATATGACAGCCGAAATTTGATAGTTTGCGAGAAGGAGATTTTGAAAGACGAATTCAATTTTGTAATATTATTCAACAACTGCAGTTAAATAACAATTTTTTGACCAATGTTTTGTTTTCTGACGAGGCGACGTTTAGAAGTAATGGAGCTGTAAATCGGCATAATATGCATTATTATGCCACTGAAAATCCATTCTGGCTACGGGAAGTTCAAAATCAAGGTCACTGGTCAATAAATGTATGGTGTGGTATCCTTCATAACCAAATTATTGGTCCCCATTTTTTTAATGAACCTTTATCGGGCCGCAGCTACTTACTTTTCTTACGTGAAGAATTGCCTCAGTTACTTGAGGATGTTAATTTAGGCGTACGGCAAAATATGTGGCTGCAACATGATGGTGCACCTCCACATTTCCATCGTGAAGTCCGGGATTTCTTGAACAGACAATACCCAGAAAAATGGATTGGGCGTGGAGGCTTTATTTCGTGGCCACCACGGTCATGTGATTTAACACCGTTAGACTTCTTCCTATGGGGTTACATAAAAGATCGGGTATATGTCAATAAACCAACCACCAGGGAAGATATGAAGAACAGAATTAGAGAAGTTTGTCGAACAGTGACACCTCCTATGTTGTCGGAAGTGAGACACAACCTACAAAAAAGATTAAATACGTGTATTCAACACGAAGGCCATATTTTTGAACATTTATTGAGACGTAATGTTGAATAAAAATTTAAAATTCTGGACTATAAGCATTTTATTATGGCACATGAATAATTGTTTTTCATGGCTATCGCGATCCAACAATGCTCTGGTATAGAATATAACGTGTAGCAATTTGTAAAAATCGAAATTTCTCGATAACTATTAAAGATAGGCATAGGACATATTCAGCAAAAATGAAAGGCTATTTAAATCTGAATAAAACGAAATTAAAATATACGGGGTGTTCCATTTAAAAAAATTGAGATTTCCTAGTTTGAAGATGTGCGAATTTGGACGCTTATAATAAACACCCTGTAGAACAAATGCAAATATTGCGCATACTAAATATTAATATAGTAACCAGTCCTTCCTCCTACCAAATATTGAAGTTTGCAATTATGAATTGACGGAGAAACTGTCCATTTATCAACACCATGATAATTGTAATTTTCATCGTTATTTCGAAATTTCTCAAAAACTATCAAATTTCAGCTCATGTCATATATGACCAAAAACGTTTGGATTAATACATAGAACCCAAAAATACAAGCAAATATAGGGTGTTCCATTTAAAAAAATCTTACTTTTTGCTGTCCTACTTTTGTGGCACACCCTGTATAATTTCCAATATTTTTAAAATGTGCGCATTTTTCTACCTTACCTTATGGCGGATACGATTTTGTCACAAATATTATCAGTTAAGCGAAAACTTACTTTACTCTATCGTTGGGACACCCTGTACATTTACAGTTTTCATATTTTAGAATCAAGCATGGCCTGTAATAGAGGTTGAGAATGAGGACGCTTTCCTTACAGAGTCTCCATACGCATTACTCGACAGTGGCAGATTTAACAAAGTTCCGATTATCATAGGAATATGTGCAAATGAAGCTCTAGTAAATTTTCGAGGTAAGCAGAATTATTTTATTTGTAGAAGCACATGACTATGAATGTTAAAGCCTGGACCCTACTAGCTTATTTATTGTTTGTTTGAAGGTTTGAGACAATGATGTATCGTGAATGATAGATGTGTTTTGGACTTCCATTGTTATTATTTATTTATATCACAACATTTCAACTGGTCAGTATCTCCAGTCGTCTCAGCTGAATAATGCGATAATGAATAATAGCTTATTTATGCTGCACCAGGATATAAATACGACCTCAATCTATCATAGTAGAAATTTGAATGATATAAGGTTTCCAGCACACTTCTCATTATTATTAAACCCTTTGCATCCTCTGTCAGACATAAGCCTTTCTTAAATCATTCTATTAGGTTCTATCATGAGAAGTCACTTTTTCTGACTTCAGAACGTCGCTTCATCAGATGTGGGAGCGTCTTCTATTTCTGGATTTTTGAACAGATTGTAGATGTTGATGAACTGCATTGGTGTTTGAGTTCAGTCCTCTTATATTACAAAAGTCACTTTGGAAGCTGCTAATCTCGGGTCTTTTAACAACTCCAGTTTTCACACCATTTCCATTTAGAATATTGTTCAAAGGACCCGCATGGCCACTGGACATGGTGGATGATTTAATAATTTCGTTTGATAAGGCGCCAGGACCCGCCCTCCACCCGGAGATCCGATCGGGGGGGGGGGGGCGATTTTAACTCCGGAACATTTTAATCTTGGAACCATCATCATAGCATTTTTCATATATTTTCCACCCTGGAAACCGGAGATATCGGCACAGTGACGAAACGTTAGCTCAAAGAGCAACTTCATCATCTGATGTTTTAAGGGCGTACATATCGATAAGCTACCTCTCCAATGGGTCTCGAACAAAAAAGCGTAGATAACAGTAGACATCATGACAACATGGCTTCACAGATTTGATGTCAGGATGAAGCAGGACCAAAGAGTATTATTTCTGGATAATGCAACGTCTTATCCCAAACTAACACTGGATATTATTAAACTTATTTTCCTTCCACCCACCTCATCGCCAACCTTTGGACCAAGGCATTATTCAGAACTTTAAAATGCTCTACAGAAGTAACCTTATTAATAGGCGTTTAACATGTAAAGACAGTGGTTGTCTTCTTTAAGAAATCGAAAATAATGTTACCACAAGGAAGCCGGATGTATGTGTAATACAGGTAATATTGACGACTTCGAAGAAGAAGATGATATTCCGCTCGCACAACTGTTTCCTAACATTAAGGACACATTGGTGAACTTGAAACAATTTGCCTCTTATGGTAACGATTTGCCAACAGAAAGTACAGAATTAACTATCATCGAATGTATTGAAGAGATCCAAAAAACGGATAAAACTACGCCCAACTCTGAGACAGAGGAAGAGGAACCTGATCTTGATCCAGTGTCGAAATATCAAGCCTATCTGAAGCCTGCGCAAGTTTGAGAAACTTAGAAAACTTTTTAATAATGTTAACAATTTTGACAAGTCTACAAATAATTCTCAATTGCTATTAATTTGTGAATCTGAATTTTATAGAACAAAAATTAAAAATTAGAAGCAATCATTAATTTCTGAATATTTTGAAAAATAACAATTTCAAAGCAAGCACACAGTACATTGTATAATATATATGTTAGTATGCACGTGCAGTAAATACATTTTGGTAAATTGGCGTCATCTCATTTAATTTTAGTTCTGATAAATTTAACAAAAATATTTAAAATTATTCACATAATTACGAAGGCGTAGAAAGGCCACCTGAAAGAAAGAAACATTTTGTGTAATATTCCGAGTTTAATCTCGGAATTCCGACTTTATTCTCGGAATTCCGACTTTATTCTCGGAATTCCGACTTTAATCTCGGAATTCCGACTTTAATCTCGGAATTCCGACTTTATTCTCGGAATTCCGACTTTAATCTCGGAATTCCGAGTTTTAAGTTTCATCTCGAAATTCCGAGTTTAATCTCGGAATTCCGACCTTTATCTCGGAATTCCGACTTTAATCTCGGAATTCCGACTTTATTCTCGGAATTCCGACTTTAATCTCGGAATTCCGACTTTATTCTCGGAATTCCGAGTTTTAAGTTTCATCTCGAAATTCCGAGTTTAATCTCGGAATTCCGACTTTTATCTCGGAATTCCGACTTTAATCTCGGAATTCCGACTTTATTCTCGGAATTCCGAGATTAAAGTCGGAATTCCGAGATTTAAGTCGGAATTCCGAGATTTAAGTCGGAATTCCGAGATTAAAATATTTTTTTCTTTCGGGTGGCCTTTCTACGCCTTCGTACATAATACAGTGTATCTACTTAAGTTGACTACATATGGGAAACTTTTTTATTATTAATTTTACGAAAAAAAGTTATTCTTCATAAAAAGTTCTGCATGGTCCAAAACCTAAAATGCAATCATCAGATATTAAATTTTTTCAAGTGTATATGAGGGGTGTAAAAAAATATAAATTTTGCTCAAGAGTAAAGTACCTTTATTTTTGACGATATCGAAAACTGTAATTATGAAAAGTTGTTGGGAATGAAAATAGTATATTATGTTACAAGGACGAAAAATGCAGTATTTCGGACGTATTGCGGGAGATTACTGGACGAGGCAAAGCCGAGGCCAGTAACCCGCATAGTCCGAAATACATTTTTCGTCCGTATAACATACGTTATTTTTTATCCGATTGTGTTTTTGCTCGGATTATAAAATAATGTAAAAATTAAGAAAACCAATATATTTCATCTTGCATTGTAATTTTTTGTCCCTTGAATGTTTGAACAATGAAACCTGTAATATGCGTATCCATGGATCTAACAAATAATTAAATTAATATTATCAACTGACGTTTTATCAATCAGGCGATAGCTTTAACTAATCTTTCGTGTTCTGCTAGTTTTAAAACCTGAAAAACACAATTAAAAATGGAAATAGACGATGATCTTATAGAAGGTACACCACCTGACATTCAAGAAACTGCCAAGGAAGTAATGTTACATTTGTTGCCACAAAAATCTAAGGAAATATATGAAAGAGCTTATAAAAAATTTATGGATTACCGGCAAGAAAAAAATATACAGTCGTTCTCCGAAAACGTCTTCTTGGTCTATATGGCGGAATTATCGAAAGTCATCTACTCTGTGGTCGCAGTATTCTATGCTACGTGCAGTGGTAAATGTAAAACAGAATATTGATATATCTAAATACATGAGATTACGAGTATTGTTGAAACAAAAAAGTGTTGGATATTGTCCAAAGAAATCAAGGATCCTAACTAGAGAAGAGGTTCACAAATTCCTTTGCCATGCTCCAGATGACAAATACTTAATGTTGAAGGTAAATGTAACTATATAATAGTATTTTAAATTTCTGACTAACAATTTTCTTAATCACAGGTCGCTTTTATTTTTGGAATCGCGGGCGCATGTCGTCGAGAAGAACTGGCTCATATGAAAATTGATGACATACAAGATTTGGGAACGGCTTTGTTAATAAAAATTCCCTATAATAAAACAAACAAACCGAGATCATTTACGATGACTGGAGAATATGTAAAGTTTATTATCTGGCTTTACGTCCAACAAATATGAGTGATGGGCGATTTTTTGTGTCTTATCGCAATGGAAAATGCCATAAGCAAGTTGTCGGTATACACAAATTTGGCTCTATACCTCAGGAAATAGCATCTTACTTAAAACTGCCGAATGCCAAGGAATTCACGGGACATTGTTTCAGAAGAACATCGGCCACATTACTTGTAGATGCGGGAGCAGACATAACATCTCTAAAACGGCATGGAGGCTGGAAGTCTTCGGGAGTAGCCGAGGGCTACATAGATGATTCCTTAAGTAATAAGTTAGAGCTGACCAAGAAAATATTCAACATTCCACAATCTGACCTGCAGTCAGTCTCGACTCAGGTGTCGCAATCCGTCTCCCAATCGAGTTCAACATTGGAGAATAATATCATAACGGAGACCAAAAATAATAACACATCCTCAAAATCAAATTTACATCACCCCGTTCTTGTTCAAAATTGTTCTAATTGTACATTTAATATAAATATTGTAAATAATTGAATAAAATAAACTGTTGAAAATATTTTAGCGTCCGACAAAATGTTTTTCGGACTAGGACGACAAAGGTTGCCTAGCTACCAGCGCAATAATCAATACCTTATTGAAAAGGTTACCTTTTCGTCCAAATATCTGATCTATAAAACGTCATTTTTTGACACAATCGGATAAAAACTATATTTTAATATGAAATTACATCTTTCTACTTAAGATCTTTTTTTATTTTTACAAAATTTCTCAAATTACCGATACAGAACATTTATCTTTTTTATTTATCAAAAACATGATAATCTTTTCGTGTCGTTCAGAATATAATAAGCAAATTCTAACAAAACAAAATTTATTTCTAAAAATTTAATTAATACACCATTAAAATAAAAATTCGTTCAAGTACAATGTAATCAGATCCATCTTCCTCAACTTATTTTTTACTATTTCCAAACTTATTATTAATTGATGACTAAGTTTACATACTAACGGGTTTTCCAATAAGAACAATATGATTTTGAAACGATATGGTAACCATGGTAATAAAGTTATACCTGTCACCAGTTGTCAGTTATTGTCAGTAAACTATAACAATTTATTATGGCTAAATACGCGCTTCAAGGACGTTTGGTTATTATCCAAAAATTTTATGAAAGTAGACGATCTTTTGTGAACACTTATCACGCACTTCGCGAAAACTTTGGTGTAAATAATCGTCCTTCGTTGCTTGCCATTCGTCGCATCGTTGAGAATTTTGAAAATAATTTTACTCTTCACGATGCAAAAACACCAAGAAGACATCGAAACGCAAGAACTGTTGAGAATATTGCTGCTGTAAGAGCTAGTGTTGCAGTATCCAAATTTATCAATTCCTCGTCGTGCTCAAGAGGATTAAAAAAACGACAACTTGGCGTATTTTGAAAGAAGACTTGAATTTACACCCGTATAAGATTGTTTTGACCCAAGAACTTAAGCCACTGGACCATCGTCGGCGCAGAGAATTTGCTGCTTGGAGTTTAGAACAACTTGAAAGGGATCCTAATTTTGCCAAAAAAATTATCTTTTCAGATGAAGCTCATTTTTGGTTAAGTGGATACGTTAACAAGCAAAATTGCCGTTTTTGGTGTGAAAACAATCCACAACAGATTCATGAAAAGCCTTTGTATCCGCTAAAGGTAAACTGTATGGTGTGGTTTATGGTATGGTGGCATCATCGGACCATGTGGTTCCAGCAAGACGGTGCCACATGTCACACTACTCATGAAACTATCGATATACTGCAAGAAAAGTTTGACGAAAGGATAATTTCAAGGAATGCTACTGTTCAGTGGCCTCCAAGAAGCTGTGATTTAACTCCTTTAGATTACTTCTTTTAAGGCTATTTGAAATCAAAGGTTTATGCAAACAGACCACAAACACTTGATGCATTAAGGTTGAACATTGAACCCTGCATTCATCAGATCACGCCCGATTTATTGCATTAAGTCATCGAAAATTGGGTTCGTCGAATTCGCTCGTGTACAAGAAGCCGGGGAGGACATTTAAACGATGTGTTATTCAAAACATAAATGTTATCAACTATACTTTAAGATAATATAAAAAGTTTTATTGTATCTGAAATAATTTTAATTTTATTTCATTTTGAAATCATATCGTTCTTATTGGAAAACCCAAATTTTTGAAACCGTATAGAATTCTGTATCAAAGCTGCCCGTGTTCGCAAGGAATTTTTAGGATGTTAAATTGCTGAGAGCATTATATCAAATTCCATGTCATCACTGGCGACCCGTTTTTGGCGTTTGTTGCTAAACTTTTTTCTTACATCTCCAAAAGTCTTAAATTTGTTTAATAATTTCGTTACTGTGGCATAGTAAAGATTTTTCTCTGGGTGTCGGGTATTACAAATGTCTGCAGCTTCTTAATTTGTTTTATGATTGTCACCCACAATTAACACAATTTCAATTTTATCTTGAGTACTTAACGTTTCTGGCATTTCTACTAAATTTTATAAATACAACTGATTTTTTGAAGTTACTGTCAAACAATTCTTGTCAGTGCATCCTAGATTAAATGTTACATTTAATTTCAATTGTGTATTGATTAATTAATTAAATTTACTTATTACTTTCTAAACGAAACGGAAAGGTTATCATGTTTTTATTAAATAAAAAAGATAAATGTTCTGTATCGGTAATTTGAGAAATTTTGTAAAAATAAAAAAAAATCTTAAGTAGAAAGATGTAATTTCATATTAAAATATAGTTTTTCATTCCGAACAACTTTTCATATTTACAGTTCTCGATATCGCCAAAAAAATTATTACTTTTACTATTTAATATAACTCTAGTGATATTGGATTTCCACCAAGTAAAAGCCGAATCAATTTAGTAGTACATGTCTTCATTGTAAATTTCAGATTTTGAAGCTGCACAGAAAATAGCACTTGAATATGATTCCTCTCCTAAAACAATTATTCCAAGGACACTGCGACAAAATTTCAGTAATGATGAAGCAGTTGTTAAAATAATCCAGGAAATGTACCTTAAAAATGGGGATACATTTTCAAGTAATATGGTGGCCTTAGCACATGTAAGTATTTCTATCAGCCGGGTTGAACATAAAAAGATATAAAAAATACATTAAATGAGAAAGAATGGGTTAACAATAAGAGATACATTGTGAGACACGGTGGGTATATGCAGGTCACATTTCAGGATTGAATTGCAAGTTCCGTTCAGGTCACCCATTGTTCGGATTAACTTTGCGTAGACTTAAAATAAAATTTGAGAAACTTGAGGCTACATGGATGAAACCAACAATTCATAAAACATAAAATAAGTCATTTGAAGGTTCAAGATTGTATTTTCAGAGATGTATCATAGCTGATAGTACTGATGACATATTTTGGACTTCCATCGCCATTATTTATTTTATTTCAACGTTTCTGCTGGTACAGATAAGCACTGAAGAAATTAAAAAACTATACGAGTATTTATACTAGCTAGGCTTAGGAGAGCTTGACCGGGATGGTTGCAGTAATACTTTACTATATTATGGTCTTAATCTAAGCTTACATCAACTTAAAAAGGGTTTCCAAATATTTCATATATTATCAGCTAAAGAACGCTTATATATGGACTTCAGATTCTTTTTTCAATTCTTACTTTAATTAATGTTCTTCTTTAAATATAAATTCTCCCTGTGATACAGCCACTGGTAGAAAATAATAGAATTTCCTAAATCCGATATTTCAATTCGGATTTAGGCAGAAACATTCAACGATTGATCAAGTGTATCGAATCACCGACGTTATTGAATGAACACTTGATGAAAAACAATTGTGTTCCGCAGTGTGCTAAAACGTTGCACAAGCACTTAATAAGGAATGACGTGAAGGTTTGATAAACAAATACTTCCTAAGAATTACCCACGAAGAGATCCTAACATCCTATACCTTTGATCTAGTTTTTAAAATCATGGAGAAGGATGAATATTCCGACTTAAAAGAAATAAGAGCCAGCGTGTCCCAAGGAACCGTTGTTGGTCCCGTTCTTTATCTGGTATATACCAGTATCGAAATAAATTACTATAGCCTGACTCGCTGATGACACTGCTATCATGAGAGCTCGACTAGAAATCTTCAAATAGCAAGCAACATGTTAGCTGACTGGACAAGACAATGGAAATACAAGCTCAACGAAGTTAAACCAATCCATATAAATTTTACTAACAAGAAGCTAGCTAAGCCACTTCTGCTAGGTGTTAACGATACAATTGTACCCCCTGAGATAAACGATAAATATATTGTCATGATTTTTGATGCTAAACGTCGGTGGAGGTATAATTGAGGTATTAACTGGTGTAAGTTTGTTTCCTATATACTAATGTTTGAATGGCATCTCTACTTCTCTGTACTATGATTTATGGAATCTTCTAACTTGTTGTTTTCTTCCTTTTCTATAGTAAATTTGATAAATGAGATCATGCAGGGTTCTTTCCAACTCCGCTTCTTCCCTTGTTAGCTGTTTGGCTTGTCATCATTAGATAATATGTTTTTGGATTCGAAAAGAAGTCTTCATATAATTGAAGGGTACAGGGAAAAACCATGTCCTTCTTTATTAAAAATTTGGTTAATAGTGCCAATAAATTCTACGGCTAAAGGAGCAAATTTTAGAACCATTAAAATAGGAAAAAAATATCTAGAATAAAGCGTACAGGAAAACAAACAGCTTTGTCTAAGCGTCCTGCTCTCTTTCGTGCAAGAAACGAAGTTGTGATTTTTTTGCAACAAATTCGTCTTCAGTGTTTTCATACAATCATAACATTTCGTCATAGTGTAACTTTAGTATGGTATAAACCGCTTAATTATATTTATAGGTACTTAGAAGAAAAATATTTCGTTTTAAATATTAAATGTATATTTACTCAGTTTGAAAATGAGGTGACATGTGGTTTTTTTGCCTGTACCTTTCAATTGATGTATGTGTTTGGTGGAGAAAGAATCTGGTAGCTTCTAATCAGATCAATTTGCGATACGTCTATCCCTCTGTGATAATCCGTTATGATTTTGTCAACAAATTAATTGAATGTCGGCATTTGTAAGTTATTGTGCAGTAGGTGACTCATCGTATGTCTAGGTGCATTCGCAATAATTGTTATAACTAAACTTTGAAATCGTTAAAGTCTTTTTATTTGGGTTAGTGTACCGGGTCGGAATACTGACCCGGTCTTATTATTGTTTTGTAGAAGTTATTCTTTATTCGTATGTCTATCCTGCTATTCCCCTGTTTATCAGTGAATAGAGCTGACCATTGGCTCTTCACGAGGGGCTCAGCTTATCGAAGTAGAGACCCAAGTATTTGATGTTAGCTTGCCAGTTTATCCTTGTGTTATTTACGAGTAGCCGGGTTTCCGAAAATTCAACCCTGGGCCCCGAAGAGTAGATAGATTAGGTTTTATTGTTCTTTAAGCGGCTTCTCCATCTCTTCAATCATTTTTCCAAAAGTTTTATATGTCGTTGCAGCCAATAACGATAAAGCCATTATCGTCATTGGTTGCAGCTTTAAAACTACTAACATGGGCTATTTGGTAGTAGCAGCAATCGCAGTATCGTCCGCAAACAGATGTATTACAGCTCGTCAGTGAGGCTATAGGTTCTGACAAAAGGAAAAAGCATAGGTATCTGTTATAAAACAGAAAAAGCGGGATTAAATAGAGAATGAAACCAGATGGCTCCATCCCGTAGTGCTGGTAAAGAACACCAATTCTTAAGCATACCTGCGTCCCCTGACATGGACTTCTTCTTCTTCTTCCTGTGCCCTGTGCTTCGCCGCACGTTGGCGATTGTCTGAACTCTTCATACAATGTGCAGAGCGCCGTTTTCGGCTCTTCGAAATATGGTGGCTGCGTCGCTAATGTTACACCAGTCCCGTATGTTTCTTAGCCAGGAGTGTTGCTTTCTTCCTGGGCCTCGACGTCCCTCTATTTTTCCTTGTAGAATCATTTTAGGAATGTGATATTTGTCTCCTCTAAGGATATGGCCGAGGTAGGAGACTTTTCTTTCTTTAACAATGTTAAGTAGTTCTCGTTCGCAGCCTGCAGTTCTTAGAATCTCCTCGTTCGTGGCATGTGCGGTCCATGGCACGCGCAAGAGTCTCCGGAGAATCCACATCTCGAACGCCTCGATGATGTTCAGGGTTCTAACCTTAAGAGACCACGTTTCTGCGCCGTATAGTAAGATGGGCCATATGTAGCATTTTATCACTCGCAGTCTAAGTGCTAGTGGGAGACTGCGGGCTAATAGGAAGTTTTTAAGTTTGAAAAATATTGTTTTTGCGTAATTCGTTCTAAGTTTAACTTCTTCATCGCAGTCCCATCGTTCGTTGATCGTGGCACCCAGATATTTAAGCCGTGATACTCGCTCAATAGTTTTTCCATCGACCGTCAGTGCGGTATTGATTATGGGCTGGCGACCTATTACCATTAGTTTGGTCTTGGCAGCGTTGATTTTAAGACCAAAACGTTTGCCCATGTCATCTATCCTATCCATCAATTGTTGGAGATCCTCTAAAGTTGGTGCTAAAATTGCCGTATCGTCTGCATATCGTATATTGTTAATTGGATATCCATTAATCTTAATTCCTTTCCTTTCCCCTTCTAGGGCCATTTGAAAGATTTTTTCCACGTAAATATTAAAAAGTATTGGCGACAATATACAGCCCTGGCGGACACCTTTGCATACATTGAAGGTATCTGTTGATAGGTCTTTGTTAACTCTTATCTCCGCGATTTGGTTCCAGTATAGTTCCTGTATGATTCTGATGTCTTTGGCGTCTATTCCTATTTCGAGCAGTCTATTTAGGAGGATATCATGTTTGACGTTGTCGAAGGCTTTCTGATAATCTATGAAACATACAAAGACATCTTGGCGTTGGTCATAACACTTCTGTATCAGTAGTTTTATTGAAAACAAAGCCTCTCTCGTACCCAAACCCTTGATGAAGCCAAACTGTGTCTCTCCACTCTTTTCTTCACATTTCGTGTATATTCGACCGTGTATGACTCGGAGAAAAACTTTTAGAGCATGACTCATGAGACTTATAAGTCTGTAATCATTACAATTCCTTGGAGATGTCTTTTTGGGAATTGTTACAAAAGTTGATTTTAGCCAGTCGGTTGGAAATTTACCTGAATCGTATATTCATTTGAACAAATATGTGAGATGTTTTGGGTCAAATATCTTAAGAACTTCTGCATGTACATTGTCATGACCGGGAGTCTTTCGGTTTTTCATTGCTTTCAGAGCATGCTGAACTTCAGACTCAAGAATTTCCGGGCCGGACCATTCTTTTAAATTGACAGGCCGTCTGGCTTCCCTTTGGTCTTCAAAAAGTTCTTGTGCATAGCTTTTCCATGCGTTGCACAGATCTACCGGGTCTAAGATCAGTTTCCCATTGTGTTTCAGTGAGGGTATTGGGTTTTTTTTGTGGTGCCAGTTATTTGCTTGAGTTTTCTATGAAAGTTTACAGAGTCATGTACAGCATGCATGCGTTCCGCCTCTTGGCATTCTGCAGTTATCCAGTTCTCTTTAGCTTGTCTGCATTGTTGTTTAATAGTATTATTTATTTCAGTGTATTTTTGTTGTTGTTGTTTGATTTTTGCAATTCTTCTGTCCTCCATAAGGCAGAGTATCTCATCGGTCATCCATGCTTTGTTTTTCTTTGTTGTCGGTGATGTCAGAATATCGTCGGAAACAGTCAGGATGTTTTGTTTTATGTTATTCCATATGTCATCCGGATGGTCGTTATGTCCGGGATTGTTATTATTAGTTGCACACAGTTCTGTTAATTTGGATTTCATTTTGTCGCTGACTGCTGTTTCCCTCAGTTTGTCAATGTTATAATGTTTCGGTGTTATTATCGTTTTCCTCGTCAGTAGTTTAAGCTTAAATTGGAAGTCTGCAATCAGAGGGTTATGATCAGAGCCGATGTCGGCACCAGGATAAGCGGCAACCCTTTTGATACTATTTTGGTATCTTTGATTGATTAATATATAATCTATTTGGTTACGTACGATGTTGTTATTGCTATCTTGGACATGGACTTACATAGCCACAAATATCAGAGGATCTCCTGAAAATACAGTAAGTCACAATTGCAGGAGTCCTCGCTAGGCGGCGCTATGCCCGAGCTGGGCGTCATGTCGGTTTAGTAACCGAAAAAATTAACAAAATATCAAGGGTTTGCCTAGCCTCACTGATGAGCTGTAATACAGCGAAACGCGTCTGCGGATGGTTCTGGCAGAAGGAAAAGCAAACTCTTGATATTTTGCTAAGTTTTTCGGTTACTAAACCGACATGACGCCCAGCTCGGGCATAGCGCTGCCTAGCGAGGACTCGTGCAATTGTGACGTACTGTCTTTGCAGGAGATCCTCTGATATTTGTGGTTTGGTGTTTGGAATTGGTGTTCTTTATAAGCACCACGAGATGGAACCATCTGTCTTCATTCTCTAGTAATTAAGATAAAGTTGTGTTCCACCAAATTTTGGTATATCACTGCTTTAAATATTATACAGCGCCGGTGCAAGGAGAAAACCTAGCGGCACTCTGACTCTGACGTGTGCATTTTTTGAGGAAACTGAGAAAGTCTTTTTGAAAAAACAAGAGTGAATAACCTTTATTAGGTAATTTGGCATCGCCTTTAGTATCAGTATAATTAACTTTCAGTACCATAGTGACAATAAGTTTGACAGAGGAATTATTAAACATGCTGAACTGGCTTCCAAATATGTTCCAGTCTATCTCTATCAGTTTTCCTATTATGGAAGGTCAAGATATACATTTTTTATTCCTGGTAAGTGTGTTATGTTAGAATCTTGCGCTCTATATTGCTTAGTTTAGATTTAGTAGTTTGTTTTTGAAAGATAATTGTTGCTGACAAATTTCCGTATTAATAATTTAGTTTTAATCTGGGTTTCACCGTAATGAAGTCTTGAGGGATCACAGTTTATTTGAATAAAGTGAGATCGCTCCAAAGAAAATATATTAGGTATGTCGCTTTCTGTATCAAAAAAATACAATAAGAAATTTTAGTACGTAAGTAATGATACATTTTGGTTTCATTTCTAGGTGCTGAAAAAGCTGGACATGGAGCCGAGATTCCATTTTTATTTAAAATGTCACGAAGTGATTCTTCAGACCCAGATGATATATTAATTCAACAAAGAATAGTTAGGCTTTGGTCAAACTTTGCTAAGCATTTGTAAGTCATTTGTTTTTATCTATCCTTTTACATACTCTTAACCGGCTGGTATTCTCCATCACACACAAATTCCAACACGTGGTATATTAGCTAATGGACTCTCATTAATGTCATTATTTATTTTATGACATTGTTCCAATTGGTAAATATCTTCTGTATAATATATAATATTTTCTCCTATAAAAGACACATATAACACAACATGCTCTTCCGAATACTTTCTTACCAACTTTCATTTTTCCTTCCAAAGACATCCTTCCCCATATTTCTTCAACCATGAAGTTGTACCCTAAGAGAAAGAACACTGGGCTTGGCATTTACCTTGTACAACTCGTCCAAGATAGCGTGATATATGAGAGTATCAAATATGTGCCGAACATTCGATGCGCCGCGGTTAGTAACCAAATTTGTCATATTTATCCAGAGTTTCATAGAGCAAAGAACGGTATAGTTAGACTATACTATCCAAGAAGCACCAACATTGATGGGTCGCGCGATAATGTCCATCTTTTTCTCCGAATGCGTTCTCTTTCTGGTTTGTACGCAAGCAGCAAAATTTTCATACATCACGATGGGGCGCCTCCGGACTATGCGGCTAACGTAATGAATTACCTAAATACCTCCTTCCCTGGCAGTTGGATTGGGCAACGTAGTGTTATTGAATGAACAGCAAGGTCGCCTGACTTAACACCCTTAGATTTTTATTTATGGGGTTATTTAAAAAGCAAAGTGTATGCTATAAACCTAGAAATGTTGAAGAATTGTATAATCGGAAATGGAAATCAGATTAATACCACCTGAATGGAGTACATTTTGAACAATTTGGACAAGTTGTTAAAGGGACTCATTTGTAAGGAGAACGCCAATCTTTATGCCCCAACCCTCATGAACTCCAGCAAATTTCAACCGCTGCCTTCGATAATCTGCATCCATCAGTGGACTTGTGGCAGTTAAATTTTGTCCTCGCAATCTTCTTCACATAATATCCAATGAAGCTGCCAATCTCCTAGTCAACAGTTTGTTCATTTACAGACAACTTGGAGGCAATGGAAACGATATTTCCTCTGCATTTGTTGCTCTTCGTCTTCCTTGCTCAGGTATTCTTAATTTATAGTATTGTTAAGCTACAATTTGTCCTGTTTTTATAACTTTTGTCCAGGCTAATATTTCTATTAATAATTTCAGTGAATAAGTCGCAAAAACATAATATAAAAGTATTTGCTGCAGTTACAGTTTCGAAAGTTTGGACAACGCTAAATAGTGTTTTGACTCTCGAGCGTGGAAAACGGCTATAAATAGCGTGATTTTCCTAGGGAAGCCAGTCAGTACAGAACCATAAATGAGCAAGTGTCTAATAAATAGTTGAGCATTTGTTCCGGCTTTAAAATCTGTATAAGTCTTTTTCTTTGGACGACCGTCACCAAGCGAATTGCCAGTTGATCTTGGAGATTCCGAGACCTGGGTGTGCCAAGGCGGCATACGTGAACCTAAAGATAAAAGCAAGACGTGCTGAAGAAGCACCGGTGGAGGACGCCGTAGTCGAGCCCGATACTGTGAGGAAACAGTGGTTCCTAGCCGATCCGAGGCGTTCGTACCTAGTGTACGGGCAAGACCGAAATCTAATTTTAAGAGGAAGTACGACGAGAACCGGTCATCGCCGAAGTTGCCAACACTGGACTAACTGTGCCATAACCGCTGCAACGGACGCCATCGCCAGGGAGGCGTGTACGAGAGTTTACCACCTGGGCATACCCTGCACCAGGTCGGCAAGAAGAAAAAACCTATTGGCAAAATAATTTTAAGAGGAAGTACGACGAGAACCGGTCATAGCCGACGTTGCCAACCTTGGACTAACTGTGCCATAACTGCTGCAGCGGACGCCATCGCCAGGGAGGCGTGTACGAGAGTTTACCACCTGGGCATAACCTGCACCAGGTCGGCAAGCCGAGAAAACCAAGTGGCAATTTAATTTTAAGAGGGAGTACGACGAGAACCGGTCATAGCCGACGTTGCCGACACTGGACTAACTGTGCCATAGTTGCTGCGACGGACGCCATCGCCAGGGAGGCGTGTACGAGTATATACCACCTGGGCATAACCTGCACCAGGTCGGCAAGAAGCAAAAACCACGTGGCAACGTGATTTTAAGCCACATTAGTAGAAAACCGGCGACGCCAAGAGCTGGACGTCGAGGCCTGACCTCCAGCATCTAGTGCCGATACCTAAAAGTTAAATACAAGGACCTACCACCTGGGCACAACCTGCCCCAGGCCGGCAGCGAAGAAGCCGAGCGTGGCAAATAGCGAAATGGCCGAAAATATGGCTTTGCAAACTGAAACCCCTCCAGCCCTGATGGCTGAGGGCGAAGATAACCCGGACATGCTCTTTAATACCGAGACCGACTTCAGGCAGGGGCTTGAAGCGGCTTCAAACTGCCCTACACAGATCGCCGCCCCTGAGATAACGACGAGAGCTAGCCGAGGTACTTCCAGGGATATGCCCCTTGAAGGAGGAAGCGAAGGCGAACTGTGCCAGGACAATAGTAGTGCTAATTTTTTATATTCCCCGCAACCACAGCCAACGGGTAAACCCACCAGTGGTTATGTTTGGTAATGCGTGCTAGGATTTAGAGGCAGTGGAAAAGTTATTATGATAGGGAAGGGCCCTAACAACCCT
This sequence comes from Polydrusus tereticollis, assembly GCA_963920685.1. NCBI lineage: Eukaryota > Metazoa > Arthropoda > Insecta > Coleoptera > Curculionidae > Polydrusus > Polydrusus tereticollis. The sequence goes on along the minus strand of OY987332.1, from coordinate 27,844,053 downwards.
TGGGAATTGTAACAACCTTCCCAAGGGGAAATAATCAACTGTCAGAAGCGAAAATCATTGAGATCTCAATTAGAACACTCCAAGAGCAATGTTCATAATATCTATTTTCAAACTGCTGGTTTGGATCCGACACTGTTTAATACTATCTTTTATTTTTAGTTTCATTTCGACATAATATTTTTTTTTTAGGAATCCTATACCAGAGCGATCTGAGTTACTTGACGTTATATGGCCAACCATAACTCCAATTAATTTGCCATTTTTGAACATAAATACTACACTACAAATTCGGTCACCTATAAACGAAGCATCATATGAAAGATGGAATGACATTTTTGAAAGCTATGGAAGAAAACCATTTATTACTTATTAGGTGATGAGTATCTATAAAAATTAATATTGGTAGTAGGACATTTTTTACATGTAGAGTTAATTAACGTACTTAATAAATATATTTGGCTTACATTTTTCCTGTTGATCCAATTTCATTGATGTTTCATTTTTAAACAACCAATTTCTCAATCGATTTATGACGAAGAGTTCTTAGAAACTATTTTGAAGCGATTTTTGATTTAAAGATAATCAAAAGTAGCAGATGTACGAAAGATAATAGGTAGAGTGTATACGAAGTCAACTAAAATAACTTACTCGACTTATAGGCGACATCTCCTTTATAACTGACCTGAAACAACAAAGTTAAATATTACAAACAAAGTTACAGGCAGCAACAACAAAGTGAAAAGTAAAACATGTGAACCGAGCAAGGCCTGAATTAAACACTCAGTAGACTTGCCAAAAACGAAAATTTAAGACTAATTATTTTTGTTGTGGCTTTGCCCTTAATACAAATATGGCCCTAGACCAGCGGCGTCCACACGGTCATTCTGACATATCGCACTTCCTTGTGCGCTATTCTACTAAGCCACCTGTAACCTGTAACTAAATTACTAGATATCCAATAAACAGAATTCGTCCATGCTAACAACTCATAACCATCAACGGTCAAAAGTGTTCGCTCACGGGGAAGCAGAGCTTGCACGTATTGAATATGGTATGGGTATAGTTGATAAAGATGCGAAACCCTCCAAACAGTTGATGCACTTGTTTGAAGTTGCACTGCTTCCTTCCTGGTACTAGTTGAAGTATCATCTGATTCTTATATCTCTCGAATTACTGTGGCAGGTCTGTCAGGAAATTCCGCACTACGTTTAAAACTCCCAGTCTCACTCAGTCTTACATGGAGCTGTATAAATATTTTGGCACATGGCAGTACTCTGTTTGTATAATGTTCCTGATAAACTCGCTAAGCCTCTTCAGCATTTCCATCTGCTAGGCCATAATTGAAATTCATCTAAGGCCATTTCGGCGTTAGTCAAGTTATTCATTTTTGACTTGTTATTGAAACAGGTAAATCAGACATCAAAACCTTTACCTCATATTTTAATTAACTTTGAAATAAATGGGTATTTTTTTTGAACGTGCAATAAAGTGGTTTTTATTCTTTCTCTCGAAAACGAAGCAAGTTACGAAAACAATTCAAGGAACAAAGAAGTTGTATTATTAGTTGGTAAATTCTAAAAAAGAATATCAAAATTAGAAAAAGTCAGTTTTTATCAATAATATTCATTAAGGTGCTCCCCGCCACGCCACTGCACTTAATAAATTTAATGTAGTTAGGTCTAATTAAGCCTCTTACCATTATGAATAACGGTACCAAATTTCAATAAAATCGGGAACAGTATATTTAAAAAAACTATAAAAAAACGACTTTTTTTTTCAAATTTTATCACCCTGCGTATCAAAAACTGGGCAATTCCCGACACACGTTCATATGAACTTTTTCTCTAAGAACATCATAAGGAATTACCCCCTTAAGTTACGTACCACACTTCTGAAACACCTTTTATATCAAGAAAATTTACAGCCCTTTACAAAGATGCAACCGGGCAGGGCATTGAAACTGCCGAAGCAGAGTGCAACGCTTGCGACTATTGTGAGATTGGAGATCTGCGAAAACTCATAGATTTGAATGTAATATTTAGGTAGTTGATATAAGTTTTATTGATTCATAATATAAAAATTAGTAAAATAAAGGTTATAAGCTCTAACGCGCCTCTAACTCTCGACTTGGTCTGATCCCTCCGTCCTTCGTTCCTTCTCCCTTCCCCGTCATCATCGGACCACCGGCTCGGCGGCGGCGGTTCGCGTAGGATTATGGATCATTTTAATTCGGTGTCGCTAGACTGTGTGACGTATGGGACAAATGCAACACAAGAATGTCGTTGAATTCCGTACCCATAATAACGTGCTCGTGCGATAATATAAACATTTTCAATGTTAAAACCGGACTTGACGAAATTTGTTCACTAGTGTTTTGGTAATCAGCACCTCGCAAGCTACAGAGATGACTACCCAAATCCAAAAAGGTTTTATATTACAGACCTCTGGTTGTTTAAATATTCCGGCGTTACGCGCATTCGCCCACTTGTCAAGAATGTGAGCCAATCATTTAAAATTCCGTTAAAAAATTTAGTGGCCAGACGAATCATAATATACAGGATGATTCAAAAGTACTTTGACAAACTTCAGGAAGTGATTGCTGGTACTACATTAAGACAAAAAGTTCTTAGAAATAATGGTCACCATTTTCCAAAGTACAATTCGTTCTTAAATTTACACAGTACCGTCGGTACGCATTTTTGCCACTGACTTTTTTTTATTTTGGCTTTGTTTTTATCAGTCCTTACTTTTTTTCCAACAAAAAAATCTCTTGTATTTTTTTGATAAGAGGAACGATTTAAGGGTAAATGATCATTTTATTTGCCTATACAAGAATATTAAAAAAATATATTTTAAATTGATCACACATTCAAATGTTTATTAAAGTAGCCATCTAACTCCAACCAGTTTGGTTTTAGAGAAGGAATGTCTACTGAAAATGCTCTATTCCAGTAAGCAATTCAATTAATGATGCACTAGACCGTAATAAAAAGCCTTTGGTAATATTTCTAGATTTAGCCAAGGCATTTGAAACGGTATCTCATAGAATACTTCTAGAAAGGTTAAACAATTATGGCGTACGAGGGTTACCTAATAAACTCTTTGAAAGTTATCTTGGGGGTAGAGAGCAATGTGTAAAAATTGAGGGTGAACTGGGGGAGTTCAGAACTGTAAATTGTGGTATTCCACAGGGAACTGTACTGGGACCTGCTCTCTTCTCTTTGTATATAAATGAACTTCTTTTCATGCAGAGCAGTGCCAAAATAATATCATACGCTGATGATACTGTTCTTATATTTACCTGTAAAACGTGGCAGGAGGTCTTTGAACTTGCAAGTTTGGAATTTTCTAGGGTTATCCAGTGGTTTGGAGAAAATCTATTAACTTTAAACATGAAAAAGACTAGGTATGTATGTTTTAGCATCTATGATATATCAACCATATCGTAAGGAACTGAAAACTCATTAATTTGATTGCATTCAAAATAATAAGCAAAATTGCCAATGCACTACAGCTATAAGCAAAATCAATAAATCTTATTCTCAGATCAGCTATAAGCAGCGTTCCATTTAAAGTCCCCACCCTGTATAAACAGATTGTATAAGGTATTATTTTTAACGACAAAGCCTTTTTTCAAATTACATTAACAATAAAATATAATAATATAGTAAAACTTAAAATATCGGAATAAAAAAAAAATGCAAATAATTATGACAGAGTATCACCAAACTATTCATCTAGAGTATAATAAGCTTTTTCCAATAATAAATTTTTAACAATTTGTTTTAAACATTTTAAAATTTGAAATTTTCTTAATAAAATCTGGAAGATAATTAAAAATTTTTTTAGAATCATAAATTATGGACTTTTTTACAAGACTTGAAGAAGGAATAGGTAAACATATATTACAGGTTTGTCTTGTATTATAAGTATGTGAATTAATACTATTTCTATGCTTTTGATGAATTAAACAAACTGTTGCCAATATAAAAATCGAAGTTAGTGTTAAAATTTTGATAAAGTCCCTAGGGGATATTGAGGTTAGTGGCCGACTATTGACACGGTCATAAATTGATGGTTGTGTTAGTGCTCGGCCAGAAGATGCTTTTGGCTACAAAAGCACTTTAATCTAACGAAAAAATGTTTTATTTACATTATAGACGATGCCACGCTAGGCCCTGCAGGCCAAAAAGAAAGTTCCATAGATATTCCCAACAGTCCTTAGAAAAGGCCTTAGATTCTATGAGAAACGGAGCTAAAATTCGATAAACTTGCCGACTCTATGGTATACCTACCACGTGTAACTCTGCAGGGCCGGCTCGCAGGTCTTGTCGCAAGCAATAAACATTGATGATTGGGCACCAGTATAAGCACATAAGTAGACATAAATATTCTAACATGCAATAGAGCCGATGCCCATGTCCACCTCCCCAACCGATGCTTTTAAAAAATATCTTAAATAACCTAAGTCAATTCCAAAAACAAAACGTCCGAAAGCTGGACCCTTCCACAAGTGTCATTTCATCCAATGTTTGAAGAACATATTACAAGGAGAAGGATAGAGTACAAAATGAGAAAGAAGAAGCAAGGAAAAGGAAAAGAGATGAGATGAAACGAAAAAAAAGGCGAAATGGTTAATAATACTATAAAAAAAAAGAAAGGCCCAACGAAAGGAGCGGGGTTTTAGAAAAATGTTTTGAAAGAAAAATGTGAAGATGAACTAGATAGCGATACAGAAGCAGAAGGTAATAAGAATGTAGGATGTGACTAGTGTCCCAGGCGGTTCTAGATTGTGTGTTTAGAATACCTATTGCGATTTTTGCAAATACCTACTCTTTCAACTTTACCTATACTTTTAGAAATGTCTTTGCATATTTTATGTATTCTTAGTGGGTACATTTAAGTATTTTTTTTTTATATTTTTAGAAACATAATTTTTATTTTTTTTTTAATATCTATGTTTTTCCCATTTTAATGACAAAATAAAAAATGCAAGCACGGGCCTGTGCTAAATAACCATTAATATATGACGGCCGAGTCCTGGTATAGGCATGGCCGACTACTAAACAATAAGTGGCCGACTTCTAAAAAAACTGATATTTTTCAGAAAAACTTAAAAATAAGATATTTTCCTACTTTCTCGAGTACTTATATCTTTTTCATCAATCTTATTTAATGTTTATACTTGACAATGATACATATAGGGAAAGGGGAAAAAAAGTCAAAAAGTCTTTCTCCACTAATTTAATAGTGAGCTATTAAAGGCTCAATTTTAAAATTAAATTGTCTCTACATGTTTCGAAGGTAGTAACCTTCATCTTCAGGAGACCAAAGTAGTGCTGCAGTTATTATTAGCAGTAGAGAGAAAACTGTTGGTGGAAAATGACGTTGATGGAGCTTTTTTTTATTTAAAAATATTTTGACAAGGTATTAATAATTGAATGTAATCAGCATGCTAAAATTGGAATTGAAAGTGGAATGTTATACTTAAATCAAAGTTTCTGAAAAGACACTGTCAATCTGTGGTCGAATTTAAAAAGGGAAGATATTCGTTATTTGAAAATCATACGTCAGGATATATAAAAAGGATCTTTTGGACATTCTAGATCTTGTTAGAGAAAGATTTTTGTTTGTGATTTGTTTTATGAGAAATTCTGTAATAAGAAAGAAATTTGTAAATTGTTGAAATTTCATTTGTAAAGTTAGTTATCGGAGACCTAAGGTCCCGTCACCTTGCGTTATGTTCGTCCCATTATGTAGGGAAAACAATAGAATTTGATTTAAAATAAAATTATTAAAAAAACAGATCTTATATTTTATATACCCTTAAAGATTAAAATAGGGAGACGAACACAGTTAAAATGAAAACGTGACAACGTGTTCAGTCATTTTATAGTCGACCGTTGACAGCTTGAGAACAAAAAGGTTGACAATGTCAGTATAATTGCATTAACGAAAAAGGTATGAAAAGCTCAATCATCGTTCTAATAGTTACTAGTCAGTTAAATAAACATACATAAAACTTGAATATAACATAAAATATAAATAAAAGATATCATAATAAAAAATTTTTTTTCACAATGTTGGGGGAATGGTCCTAGCAGATTTCCCTTTTATATTCTTTGGTGGTCTCCAGTGATCGTTAAAAGAAATATCGACATTTAAGTTGGGAGAAAAACAATCATTGTTAAGATACAGAATCCAGGAGTACGAGTTATAAGGCAGAAATTTAAAGGTTTAGTACAGAAAATAAATGTCAAACAAGCAACCCAAAAATCAAAATCAGTTGTCTGAAACTTCCCTTGTTCGGGAATAGGTGCTTTAAAGATCAGTGTTGTTATCTATGGGACCACCATCGAGGTGTAAGAATAAAGTGTGAAAATAATTTGATTTAAAATACTAAAAGTAAAAGAATTTTTTGTCGAAAATATTTTATGTTGTTAAACGATTGATGACTTGGTTGGATGCCGAAAGGCAAGAGGTCATCGAAAATTTCGAACAGAACAGAACAGAATGATGGTTGGCCCAGAGAAGACTGTCACAGGTGGTTGTTAGTGGTTAAATTCGACCACAGATTGACAGTGTCTTTTCAGAAACTTTGATTTAAATATAACATTCCACTTTCAATTCCAATTTTAGCATGCTGATTACATTCAATTATTAATACCTTGTCAAAATATTTTTAAATAAAAAAAAGCTCCATCAACGTCATTTTCCACCAACAGTTTTCTCTCTACTGCTAATAATAACTGCAGCACTACTTTGGTCTCCTGAAGATGAAGGTTACTACCTTCAAAACATGTAGAGACAATTTAATTTTAAAATTGAGCCTTTAATAGCTCACTATTAAATTAGTGGAGAAAGACTTTTTGACTTTTTTTCCCCTTTCCCTATATTTCAACTCCACTTCGAGAATGGACTATTTCTTTAAATTAATGATACATATATTATTAATTCAAGTATTAAATGAATAGATTTCCATTTATCAGGTTGGCAAAATTATATAAGATGAGTTTCTTTTCAATTGGCAAAAACTCTGCATGACATATTAGTAACTGTTATTATTAACATTTTCAGTTCTAACACAATTACAGATCTGCTTTAAATTATTTTACACTAGGAAGCACGTAAGATGCTAAGAACTAATCTACACCAGGAACTGTCGCATGCATCACGTGTGACAAGCTGGCGCACTTCCGCATGTGGTTCATATTAGTCAGTTACAACCGTTAGCCGTGTTGACAGGAGCCCAGTCTCAATTACCATGCAAAATTTAATTTTATTGAAAAAATAGTTAGGATATTTTAATATACAAACAACATATAGTGTCAAACAGGTGTCCATATTGCTCTAAGATACCTTAATATTTCAAATGCAAGAATAGGCAACACGAACTCTCGGTTTCAACAAAATTGTGGTCAATATAAGCAGGCATAGATGTCATCGTTCATATCAGCTCTACATCGATGGAATAGTACTTAAATACTGAATAGAAAACCTAGTCAATGTGTACCGATAAGGGCATCCCTGAAGCCGAACTGTGGTGCTGATTATAGACTCTTCTACTTGCGACTTATGCGACAAGACATAAACTTGTTTCTGAATAAGAAAACTAAACAAAGTTAGAACAGAAGTATTCGAAATTTGCGTCCAATAGCTGAAGCCAGACCTTGAATATCATAGAGTTTTGTGCCTGAGTGTTTTAAATAATGTTTTACGCGTGTTTTTTGAACTTCAGTTGCGACAAGACAGGAACTTGTTTCTGAATAAGGAAACATAACAAAGTTGAGACAGAAATACTTAAAATTTGTCTCCAATAATTGGAGATTGATTTTGAATATTATAGAGTATTATGTCCAGGTGTATTTAATGATGTTTTGCGCTGGTTTTTTGAACTATACTTGCGACAAGACATAAACTTGTAACTGAATACGGAAACGAAACAAAGTTGAGGCAAAACTATTCAAAATTTGCTTCCAATAGAATTGGAGACAAATATGGAATATTTCAAACTTTTCTTAAATTGCTCATCGCGCATCGACTAAATATTCTTTTGAGACTTATGTCTGAAAATAATTTAAGTTTAATATTTAAGAATATGTTAAAAAAAGGGCATGCAAGACGTCTCGTACCAACCTATTAACGATTTGTAAAAGTTCAGCTTTGGACATTGTATAATCAAATTTAATTTTATTAGTAGTTAACCATTCTTGAATTGCAGCTTTATTCCATGATGTTTTAGGTATTTTTGTTAACAACATGTTATGATATGGGGCGTTGTCTATTACAATCACAGATTGCTTTGGTAAATTTTTCAATAATAATTGGATTTCGATGCATTGTAAAAAATTTTGCTGATTAATTTCTCCATGGTAGTCACTCAGCTTAGTTTTAGAAGAAAAAATTACCTCTGCGCCCTTAACACAACCATCTTCACTACCAGCATGAAGTATTATGTACCCAGAGAAATATGTTTTAGCTAGATAAATTTCCCATAGTTTATATATTTGTTTACTGCATAATACCTTTTACCATAAACTTTAGTAGCTTTAACACTTCTTTTATTTTCATCTTGCCAAGATCGACCAATGGTGCCATTCTAAAAAATTCCATGTCTCATCCAAGAAAACGAATTGGTAAAGCAACATTTTCCTTTCATGTATTCTTTCAAAAATACCAGTCGTTTGAAAGTACATGGGCAAGTTCTACAAGCCCTCGCCTCGGCATCTTTTTTCCATCTTAATCCTATTTCCTTTAAGAGGCTTCTTAAAGAGTTAGGACAACCATCAAACAGATGTCTGTCTTTTAATGTCTTACTTAAAATTCTCAAAGTTACATGATGTTCTAAAAAAAGTTACAGCTTAAGCATAACCAATGTAAAATATAAGTTTTTGAATAATACAGCTTACTTGTTTCGTACATTCTATAAATAGTGTCATGTATAGAACTTATATCCAATCTTGGCACATATACAACTCTCTTTGAATAAGAAGGTTTCTTTTTAGGTGACTCTATTTTTAAAAGCTTAAATAAACAAAATAATTGATTTTTCCTCATTTTAAGAACAATATTTTTAAAACACCAATTAAAGATTTAGAACATGAAAGCTGGTCGACAGCAGAGAACCGTAATTAATAATCGTACTTCTAATTCACGTGTTCTTTTGATGTTGCTGATTTTTATAGATTTTTAAGTAATTGTAATTATCATCAATACTCCGACGATACCCCAGGTCTTTTATTATATTTACTTGAATCAGATTGATGCTGCGGCTACTAACATAAATAGGGACCTCAAAGTTATTTCAAGAATGGCTGCTGTTCATGGCTTAATTTTAAATAAAAACAAGACCCAGATAATGTGGTCTGGCAAAAGTGGAACTGCTTATGATTTGAATATACAATCGAACGATGTAAAGCTGGATATCAAATCAACTTTTAAAAACCTTGGGATTATACTGGATCGTAGTTTAAGATTAAGTGAGATATATCCAATATGATACAAAAATGCATGTTTAAACAAACTAAGGCTTTTATATTTAATTAAAGATATTCTTGATCCTGATATTAAATTAACAACGTTAGTGCGTTCTCATTTAGCATACTGTAATATGGCATATTGGCATACACGGTTTCAAAGAGATAAAGACAGTCTTCAAAAGCTCAAAACTTTTGTCGAAGATTTGTTTTAAATGTGCGATAATAAGGTCATATTTCTCAATACTTGTTATAATCGGAATGGTTCAATATACAAGAAAGATTTGAAATTCTATTTGACGATGTGTTATAAAGTTAGTTCAAAGGAACCAAGGTATTTAATAGAAGATTTAGCTACGGGTTCAAGCACGCATAATCGGTCATACTAAGGAAACACATTTCATTATTTTTTTTCAAATTTAATATTTATTAAATTTTTTAAATAATAATCATATGATAATAGTCTACATTCCTAAGCACATCATATTTGTTTAGTTGTGTATTCATTGTTTGTATGCAGGGACGCGCTGTCCATATGGGCAAGGTCGTGCGGCGCACGACGGCGCCAAGGCCGTAAAGACAAAAATTAACATAAATTTCACAAAAATTATCTATGAATACCGGTGGTGAAAATGCATTATTCACCAACACCGACCGCCGCGCCGGTCGGCGACTAGCACCAGTGGTGAAATTTTACTTCTCCTTTTTCTGTGGGGCGCGAAAATCTGCGTGCGTTCGGCGCGCTGGTTTAAACTTGCAAAATTTGGCGTGTTCGTAATCGATGTAGCAGGTTAATGTTTCATTATTGTCTTGATAAGTGCATAAGACGTATAGAGTGCCTTATTTGCTACTACGTATCTACCGCAACTGTGAAAAATAATTGCAGATAAGGTAAGTAAGTGATTAAATAAATTAATTAATATGGATGCAAATAATTATTTTATAACTTTTGGTTATGAAATAAATAAGGCTTAGTGTTTAATATTTTTTATTTATTTTATTTAGATGGCCAGAGAAGAAAAAAAGAAATCGTCTGGTTACCAAAACTTGCTTAACAAGCGAAAATGGTAGGAAGACTTGAAGAAAACCAATTTCGAAATTAGTAACTTTTTTCGAAAGACCACACAAGACACTACTTCAGATAACAGTGAATTTCTACATTCAACAAAATCAAACTTGCCATCAGAATTAGAAAAGCAAGCTAATGAGAATGCAGATCCAAAGGAATTAGATCCTGATACGTTTCAGTCAGTGTCGGTACCATCATGTTCGAGTAAGCAAGACGAATTATCCGAAGAAGCGCTCCTTTCTAACGATCCAGGTCTTTGGCCAAGTATATTGTCTCCAGTCCAGGTGCAAGAACTTGTGTAAAAAGGTTCAATGCATTATCCAAATAAAACCATGTCTCCTAAGGACAAAAATGGTGAAAAGGTTCAGCGTCATTGGTTGCTATATTCTATTGAAAAAAATTTAGTTTTCGGCTTATGCTATAAGATATTTAATGACCCCAACCCCAACAATCCATTGACTTTTAAAAACACTAAAGTAAGTAAGCAAGATGGTTTCAATGATTGGCATCATTTCAGCGAACAGTTTAAAATCCACGAAAAAAGTAAATCTCATTTTCAAAATTTACAATTCATACTTTTCAATTTTTGACTGAACAAAGCTTGGCTTCTCGTGGTCCTGGTAACAAATTATTTGAAAGAAATAATGGAAATTTTTTTAAAATGTATAGAAATGGTAGAAAAATTTGATCCAGTCATGCCTACAAATATTAATAGATCTCAAAAAAATATTCTACTTTACCTTGAAGATAAAATTCAAAACGAAACCATTAAATTAATAGGTGACAATATAAGAAATATTGTTTTAAACGAAATTAAGGAAGCAAGGTATTTTTCTATATTACTTGATTGTACTCCTGATGTAAGCCGCCAGGAGCAGATTTCTGTTTAATTAAGATACGTTAATTTAAAAAACAATAAATTTAGTATTGAAGAACGTTTTTTAACATTTCGTCCTATAAGTGATACAACAGGTGAAGGTTTAACCAACTACTAAAAACTTTGGAGAATCATGGTTTGGACATTTATAATATGCGCGGTCAAGGTTATGATAATGGTTCAGATATGGAGAGTCAACATCAAGGTGTACAAAAAAGAATTTTAGATATTAATCCACGAGCAATGTTTGTACCTTGTTTTAACCACAGTTTGAACCTTGGCATGATGCTGTGAGTGTGAACTCCAATATTTCTAGTATAAATTTTTCTTCAACTGTTCAAGAATTATGTAATTTTGTTTCTGCCTCAACCAATCGGTGCTCTGTTTTTCATTTTAAGTCTGACATTAAAGCTTTTGTCAGATGCTAGATGAATATAATATACTAATTAGGAAATTATTTCCTAGCCATCTGATTAAACCTTATACTATATTTATTCTACTCCATCTGACAAGTAAGGATTTTTAAAGATTTTTAAGTTTTTAATATACCTAAAGGTATAGTCCTCTCTCCTGATTGCTTAAAACTTCTAAGAGATGGCGCCACTTGTCGTTCACTGCCTGAGCAGGACGATAAAACTGGTTATAAAGACTTGAGGCCTTTCTGTTGTTAGGTATGTCTGCGCTTACCCTATGCTGACTAGAACCAATAAGTTCGAAACCGGTCCATAGGTAGCAGCATCCTACCAACAGAAAGGTCTTCCTTTCTTGGTAGTTTTAAGCAATCAATTTAGTATTGTAGCACTAACTGTGTTAGCCAAATACGGCCTTATAGTATAAGGTTTAATCAGATGGCTAGGAAATAATTTCCTAATTAGTATATTATATTTATTCTACTCCATCTGACAAGTAAGGATTTTTAAAGATTTTTACGATACTAGATGGTCTAGCAGAATTGATGCAATAACCCCTATAACATTTCAGTTGGGCGAAATTTACGATGCTCTTTATGAAATTTTATCCAGAAATAATTTTGACAATACTACAAAACATCTAGCTACCTTCCTTCCTCCCTAAGTAGTAGTAGTAGTAGTAGTGGACGGGGAGGCCTTGACGCCAAGCAAGTAGGCCAGTTTTGACCCTTTTTGGCAACCCCGTTTTAACGTCTTGGTAATGTCAGCCAGACGGGACCTACAGTTTAACGTGGGTTCCGAACCACAATATAACCGACAGATGTTATTCTCGGCACAGTATTTTTACGGTCTTGTTATTATTAACGCCTCTTTGCTCACCACAAACCTCGACGAGCCGGCCCTTAAACGTCCTTGTGTGCAGGTAAGAGAGTTATGTATGTCGCGGGGACCCTCGAACCATCCGGAACAGCATCAGACCTGCACTCGAGACTCCGCCGCCAATTCTCTGGTCAAGGTTCTTACCTCAACCATACGAATATCAGGCAGTGTCCGACATACACCATCCGCCCCACCGATCATCCTTCATTTCTCATTTGGCTCAAGGGTCTCTCCTTCGACAACATGCCGTTTCTAGAGTACCTACTAGACTGAAGTGCCGTTGAGAATTTGTCGGTGTGTGTTGCATACGCAACACTATTACCTGAACTAACCTGGGCCCTCCTCCCTAGGTAAAAAAAATTAAAAATTATGAGTTTGTGTATACTATGGTAGTCTTGTGGTACAAGATTCTAAGTAAAGTGGATGTTGTTACTAAGATTCTGCAATCAAAAGCATATAACATTTCCCAGGCTTGCGAAAGTTTAAATAACCTCTTGAACTTGAAATGGAAAATCTTGTAAATGAATTTGCAAAAAGTAAAGCTAGAAAAGTCCAATTTTTGTAAGACCTCTCCATCAGGTATCATGGTCATGTATTATCTGTTTCAAAACAATCGCTATTTTATTTCTTTATTTTTTTTTTTAATATTTTGAATTAATGTTTTGCAACTTTGATACTGTTTTTGTTTTGTTACTGTTGTTTCGTATTCTATTAATATTTTTTGTGTACCGGGTGACATCGTATAAACTAGCACCCCCGTAACTTTTTTATTTTTTATCGTACGGAAAAAATAAAAAAACTGACGTACAGGGGAAATTTTTTCCTTTCCAAATTTGCATTGTAGTTTTCAGTAACTTTGCAAATATACAGGGGACGACAAAAAGTATTTTTTTTTAATGGAATGCCCTGTATATTTTCTGCTAAAATGAAAGATCTTTTTTTTCTGATTTCAAATATACCATACAAGTTGACATTTGGTTCAGCCATTTTTGCGTTATTTAAGTTTACATTTGCATTCAATTTACATTATCTTGATATACGCTATAGTTGGAGTCAAGCAAATATTTGACGCGTGACACTTCCATCTTCTCATATTTGTCCAATACTAGTTATTTCGATTTCACCAACTTTATTACAGCTGAGACTTAGTCAGGGCCGGACTGACGAATATTGTTATTTATAAACCTTTGCAGAAAATGATTGCTGGGAAACACTACACAAATAAAGACAATAGAACACTATAAAAAGGCAATAAATTGATTTAAATACTCAAAATCCAAAACCAAATACAGAATGTCAACAAGACAACGACATCACTCGTTTTGGAATAAATAAAGTGCGGATCTGCAGCCCATATGATTTGACCAAATCGACGAGAATTATGTATATCTCTTTTTAGTCATATAAAAGGATAAAGATACAAATACTTCGAGTGGGTGGTAATTATTATATATAAATTAGCCATTAGTAACTTTTATATTATGAGTTGCCTGCCGTATTTGACACCCATGACAATATGGAAGTGTCACGCGTCAAATATTTGCTTAACCCCAACTATACCATGATTACTGAGTACAACAACTTTTTGAACAGTGGGCCATGAAAACAATAGTAACAAATGTTTCTGAATTGACATTGTCATTGAAAGAATAACTGTCAGTGCAACTTACTCGGTTCGTAGATCAAGATAATGTAAATTCAATGCAAATGTAAACTTAAATAACGCAAAAATGGCTGAACCAAATGTCAACTTGAATGGTATATTTGAAATCAGAAAAAAAAGATCTTTCATTTTAGTTGAAAATATACATTCCATTAAAAAAAAAATATACTTTTTGTCGTCCCTGTATATATGCAAAGTTACCGAAAACTACAATGCAGATTTGGAAACTAAACAATTTTTCCTGCATGCCACTTTTTTTATTTTTTCCGTACGATAAAAAATAAAAAAGTTACGGGGGTGCTAGTTTATACGAAGTCACCCGGTACTTTCTGTTCACAAATCAATATAGACATTAATACTAAAAAGGATTTTCTTCAAAAATTTCAACGATCAACTATTAGAGAAGGGTGGTAATTTTAGCTCAATATTATAATATTGGTTAAACGCGCCTATCATTATTTCGCACGACGCCGACGGTGCCGAAAATACTTGGCGCGTCCCTGTTTGTATGTACTTCTCTTTTTTCAGTGGTTGTATGAGCGCTAAAATGTTTCCTTATTAACGTCAGTCCCCACGATTCCCGGCCTTAAGGTAGTTAAATACGTTAAATTACATAATTGTTGATGTTGACCAATAACATACATCTACATTTTTTTGGCTGATGGCTAATAGCTGAGATATTTGGCCATGCTAAGACTTTTTTCGGACGTCCTATGTATATTATAATAAAAATAATATCTCTGTTCTAATATGCAAAATATGCAAGTCATCGTAGTCGTTTAGAACTCATAATAGCTTAGGTAAACCTTGTTTATATCGGCCTTGGGTGATAAAAATTACAAGAATTTAGTACAGTTAGTAAAATTGCACGGTTTAATGTAATAATTTCAGGAATATATTATCGACAAATACCTATGTACAATAATGTATAGTTTGATTCGCCAGGGATCCACATTGATAAGCAGAAATGCGGTTTCTATTATACAATATCGTAAAAAGATACATACTGGTATTTCAATTACATTTGCGGACCACCCCTTTTTAAAACACCCTGCATTAATCAATTGATATACTTTTAGAAACATTCAAGCAAATATGCAAGAAGAAATTTTTTTCCTAAAAATATTTTCAAATATATCTCAAAATCGCCATTAATGGTCACCGAGACCCTAGCTTTAGACACTCAAAAATTTAGTAATGGAGAGTTCAGCAACTATATTTTTCTTAACAGTTATTCAGACGTAGTACAGGGTGTCCAGTTTTCGATGGTTTTGCGTGGAATCTCCGTTAATAGTAAAGATACGGTTTTCAGAGCACTATGCTACTATTTCGTGAAACAAAAGATGCCGCAATCAGAATTTTTCTAGTCCTCCTTGATTTTAATATAATAATAATATAATATTAAATATATATATTTTAAAATTTTACATTTTGGGATACCGCCCATATTTAGGTTCCAGTGTAGCTTATCAAAGAGAAAACCAATGTTCTCTTTGTAGGTTTTTACGTAGAATCCAGTGACGTACTCAGACTTTTCTACGTTCAATAGTTTCCGAGCAAAAAAACAAACTTGCCTTTTTTTAAATAGGCCACCCTATATATTTTTTAATAATATAATTTAGTTTATAACAAGCTTCTCAGAAATATATATATATATATTTTATATATTATCCGGCAAATGTTAGGCAATACATAAGCGAACAATTTCCAGGACGTTGGATAGGCAGAAGAGGTGCTACTGACTGGCCAGTGCGATTTCCGGACTTAACCCCGCTCGACTTCTTTTTGTGGGGACACTTAAAGAACAAAGTCTATGTTAACCGTTTAAATGAATTAGAATCTTTAAAAGTCAGAATTAGTGCTGAAAGTCGGGCCACTCCAGAGGACTTCCTTTTAGGCGTTGTAGATGGATTCAGAGATCGACTAGCGCTCGCTTAGCAGAAAATGGTGGTAATTTTGAACACCTGATCCACTAAAAAGTTTTCACTTGTTTATTATTCCGATGTTAAGTTGTTCAATTTTCTCAATATTTATTTTGTTATTATAAAGTTTGTTATTATAAATAAATTTAAATTTCAAATACCAAAAACTCAGAGTTTTCCCAGTAGAATCCAAATATGCAATCATATGCAGGGTGTTCCATATTAAAAAAGTAAGTTGGCCTCTATGGCAACCAAACCAGAAATGGCAGAAAAAAATCATGCAGGTAGAAATATGGGAAATAATTTACTGAACAACTTTCATTAAGGTCACTTTTTCGTATACGTGGTAACTGAAAAGTTACAGGCATTATGCCCGACTTTCTTGCCGCTCTGTATTAAGATTAAAACATAACTGTGACGAACAGTCTCGCTTATGTTAACACAAAATACACAAAAACATCAGATTATGCCTTAAGTGTTAAATATTTTTGGATAAAATATTATCGTACCTCTGTACTTTTTTACTTTAATATATATTTTAATTCTTTAAGTCTTTATGATGGCCTAGGTTTTACTCTATGTTTCTCATATACAGATGAGAAAGTTAGCAATTAACCTCGCTGGCTCTTCCCGCATATCAACCAAAATTTTTAGTTCTGTTACTCAGTCAACTTACTAAATGCAAGGAGGGCGATGGGTAAGTCTTTCTGACATGACAAAAGGCATATATTATGTCTAAATAATGAAGAAACAGACTTGTGCTCTTAATTCTCTGAACTAAAGTTTAACCTCCGGTTGCCTAATCCAAACTTGCATAAAAACTTTACCACATTGAAAGCTAACTAGATCGTAAAACTGGACATAAAACTTTTAGGATCCCTGTAAAGATGCATTCATTATCCTTTACAGCTTGGCGAATACTTAATGACTTTAACGAGCTCAGCTTTAAAATAGGAAACTAGACGATGTAAGAGCATTCTTTAAACAATTTTTAAATTTAAGTGGCTACTTAAATACAGTGTCCGTATAAAGTCAACCCCTTCTTCTCTTACCTTATAATTAACGGCATTTACAAAGTTTACATTTATATAGAAAATACAACAATACAACATGTCAATTGGCATAGGAAATAGTAATTTACGTAACAAGTCCGGAAAATATTAGAATTAAAATGTTCGAAATTTTGTTCTACAAAGAAATATAATAAAGAAATGTGTCTCTTTGATTTGTTATTCTACATGGTTTCCGAAAAAATATTGTACGCAACACGTCCGAAAACTGTTTTTTTGGACGAGTTGACAAAATTCTAGGACGAGCCGTAGGCGAGTCCTGGAAGTCTGCGAGTTCAAAAAAACTGTTTTCGGACGTGTTGCGTACAATATTTTTTCGGCAACCATGTAGAATAACAAATCAAAGAGACACATTTCTTTATTATATTTCTTTGTAGAACAAAATTTCGAACATTTTAATTCTTATTTGTATTAAATATTGAAATTCGAACAGAAGATAGGTACTAACAGAAACATTCTAATTCTTATTTATATTAATATTTATATTAAAATTAGAGCAATTGCTAATATTGAAGGATTTAATTTGTTTGAAATGCTTGGTAAATTTAAATGCCTTTTATAGTCAGAACAAGAAGGTAAAGTTTCCGTTTCATATTAATTGTTTTCATCTGATAATATTTGAATGGTCTTGGCAATTTTAATTTTGTTTGTTAGTGAATTGTCTATATATCCTTCAGCGACATTGGTAGACTTCCAGCCACCGTGTCTCTTCAAATTTGTGATGTTTCCACCATTATCAGCAAATATCGTCGCTGAAGTTCGACGCATGCTATGGCCTGTGTAATTTTTAGGATTGGGTAAATTTAAAAATTCTACAATTTTTAATCCGAGATTCCCAAAACTGTGGATACCAACGGGCTGAATCGAATATTTTCCTTTTTTGTAATTCACGAATAATCTGTTATGTGGAGTATGGGATGGCCGTAAAGATAAATATTGCCTATACAACAGCAGGTTTTCCTGCCCAATTACAATAAAATTTCTCTCAATCTGGTATTTTCACAAGCAACATGTCTTCTTTGTCGTTTATTAGATCAATTGACATTTTTGTTAGTTCTTCCCATCTACACGCACCGGCTAACCTAATAATTGTTGCTACCTGAAAATTAAGCAAATTAAGTGATACTTTTATATCCTACAATCGTATTATTTTGTTAAAATTACCTTTAGCATTAGATATGTTTCATTATCTGCTTCTCTAATGAATTTGTTGATTTGCTCGCTGCTGAAGACTTCTGATTTCTTTGCTTTATAACCAACATTCTTCCTTTTAAGAAATGCGATTACCTTTGGGAAAGTGGCTATGTTTACATTTTTCTTCACTAAAATGGTACTTTTCAACATAGAGTACATGCTCCACAGGGTAGAGGATTTGACAGTTTCAGATTTTTGCGCCAAGTAAGCTAAAATTACATCCTCTGTAATAGTTTTGCATTTCTTCATATCCATCCATCTCGTGAACAAATCATAAACGTTTTCGTACCTGGACTTGGATTTTTCGGGCAATAATTGTGCTGTAGCAGCAGCTGCTGCATTGGAAATTTCGTAAGGCACATTTTCAAACTCACTATCGCTGTTGCTTTCCATAGTTTATTGCGACAATTGCGACCAAAAACCATGCAAACTTTCGAAAATTAAAATGTCAACTAATTTCATTTCAGATAGCTGTCAGTCGTTATTTCGTTGCTATGGTAATGTTCAACTGCATTTATCAAAATCATACCTACCAAGATTTTCATATTCACAATGACAACAACGATGTGATTCTTCCCGGACTAGTCCGGGAAGTACGTACTTCCCGGACTAGGCCGGAGAAATGCTACTTTCTCAAAGAAAAAGCGTCCGGGAAGTGGGTACTTGTACCGAATGTGTGATTTGTTTAACCAGTTCGTTAATGATATTGATATTCTCAACCTTACTCTCAGGGAATTTGTTGGGTGTGTTGATATAAAACTCTTAAATCAGGTTCAGTTCTAACACTAATACAACAAAAAATATCACGCGTCGGTAAATCAAATACTAAAAACAAAATTCACTCGTCGGAAAACTAATTGGAACTAAAATTAGTAAAAGTTAACTTGCTCTTTATAAATTAGGTATTTATACCTACTTAAAATGGAACAGCAATAAGGAATGCAGGTACTCCGGCTCTGCTCTAAAAGATGTAAATTTGGGGCAGTCAGGTGTTCAACTGAGGTTGCCCGCTTAATACCACCCAGAGCGGTGCATGGTAGAAATACACGACGAGCCACTGCAGCCCACCAGTACGTGGTTCAGCTTAGTGTCCCTCGAACGACACTGTTTCAAAATTCTTTTATCTGGAGGACGTCATCACTCTGGAACGACCTCCCTGAGATCGTCTTCCCCAACGAGTATAGTCTCCAAAGATTCAAGACCAACGTGAATCGTTTCCTGCGCACACGCACCGCTCCTAGAGCGCCATAAAGGATTTATCCTGTAGTGCCGTGCCTTATCATAAAAAAAAAAAAAAAAAAAAAAAAAGTCAAAATATCAACGGTACAATGTAAACTTTACTGTACCTAATATAAGATAAAACAATTTTTTTTGCAGTAATTAATTTAATTGGAAAATGGTACATATCACGGATGAGTGATGAGCAGTTAATAAAAAGTTAGAGAAGCTGTAGATTGTCTTCTTACATGATGTCATGCTAAATATACAATCCCTAAAAGTAAACGAAGAAGTCAAGAATCCATAAAAGAGAGTCATCAGGATGATGTGATGTGATGAGCTCTTCTCTTGCTTGGTCATAGTATTTGTTTTATTGCATTGCAGTTAGTGAATTATTGTAGATTAATATCAAGTGAATAACATTATTGATATTTTAAAAAGATCGCCGTAACAAACACATATTTAATCGGTTTAATAATTACAGGCTTTTTGCGTAGAAATTAAAAGGCTACTATTATTAAAATTAATAGCGGACTAGAATTAATATTTCTAGTTTCTGGCTGCATCTTTAGCCGACATAAACATGCAACAAAAATCAGATCTAGATAAGAATCGCGTTTAATCTCATCCACATTACCATCGTGTATAAGCATGTTAAAATGTCGCTTAAATAATACCCTATTACACATATTACACTAGAAAATTGAAATGCACATTACAAGGATTTTAGTTTGATATACACGCGAAAAAATATTTCAACTTTTTGCGTTAAACAAAACCATCAGGAAATATAGAAACGAATTGGTTTTTCTTATTTTGTTGTAGAAATATACAGTGTCAAAAAAGTCGAGCATAATGCCTGTAACTTTTGAATTACCTCGTACACGAAAAAGTGACCTTTGTAAAAGTTGTTCAGTAAATTATCCCCCATATTTCAACCTGCATGAATTTTTTCTGTCATTTCTGGTTTGGTTGCCATAGAGACTAACTTCCTTTTCTTAAATGGAACACCCTGCGATTGCATATTTGGATTCTACTGGGAAAACTCAAAATTTTTTGTATTTCAAATTTTCACCTATCTGCAAGCGTTTCCGAGATAATGACAGCTCAAAAATGAAAAACTTTCAATGAATTATATCCAAATAGGCCTCCAATAAATCAATCAACGGTGTGTCGAGAGATAAAGAAATTTCGAGGAACAGGCACTGTAAGGGAAGCCGCTAGATCAGATCGGCCTAAAACAGCAACCGGGGGAGACAAAGCTATGGATATCATGCTCTCAAATCCAACACAATCATCCAGGCCAATGGCAATGGATTTTAATGTGTCTCATCGGTCAGTGAAACTTTTGTTTAAGCCGGAGAAGTTGCATCCCTACAAGAGAAAGTTGATGCACGAGTTAAACGAGAACGGTTTTGATAGAAGAGCTGAATTTTGTAAGCTGATGATAGAAAGATGCTATAACGATAATAACTTCGCAACAAATATCATTTTCTCGGATAAAGCTGCTTTCCATTTAAATGACATTGTCAATAGACACGATTATCATTATTGGTCTGCTCAGAATACTCACTGCTTCCAGGAAGGTCATACTCAGAGGCCCGAAAAAGTTAATGTTTGGGCGGGCATAGTTGGTAGATATGTTGTGGGACCTTTTTCCATAGATGGTACTTTAAATGGCGAAAACTATCGGGACCTCCTCAGGAATCACATAATTCCTTCTTGCAGAATGGTTTTACCGGGTGTAAATAAAGGCATAAACGAACAGGTATGGTCCCAGCAAGATGAACCACCTGCGCATTATGCGGCAAATGTTAGACAATACATAAGCGAACAATTTCCAGGCAGAAGGGGTGCTATTCACTGGCCAGCGCGATCTCCGGACTTAACCCCGCTCGATTTCTTTTTGTGGGGACACTTTAAGAACAAAGTCTACGTTAACCGTCTAAATGACTTAGAATCTTTAAAAGTCAGAATTGGTGCTGAAATTCAGGCCACTCCAGAGGACTTCCTTTTAGACGTTGTAGATGGATTCAGGGATCGACTGGCGCTCTGCTTAGCAGAAAATGGTGGTCATTTTGAACACCTGATTCACTGAAAAGTTTCACTTGTTTATTTTTCAAAGTTTTCCCAGTAGAATCCAAATATGCAATAATATGCAGGGTGTCTCTATGCCAACCAAACCAGAAATGACAGAAAAAAATTCATGTAGGTAGAAATGTGGGGAATAATTTACTGAACAACTGTCATAAAGGTCACTTTTTCATATACGAGGTAATTTAAAAGTTACAGGCATTATGCGCGACTTTTTTGCCATTCTTTATTGAATATGCTGATTGTAGTAACAAAAAAAGGCAAGTTAAGAATCTCATGTGAGTTTCAGGACTGAATATAAGAATATGTGGATTGTGTATTAGACGTTTATGGCAACTAATAAACAGATCCTACATAAGCGGTTGAAATGCCTGCGTAAGTTTAAAATGGCTGGTTAAAAACCGAGCAGCTCCAAATTCGTGCCCAGTACGTTTGTATTTGAAATATCAACAGAAACGTCTGGATATTGAAATTCCTCGTCTATTTTTGACATCGAATGCTTATTGGGAATGTAGTGGCATAGTAGGTTAATGGACAAACCTGAAAGCTAAGTAAGCTGGACTAGACACGGCAACAAAAAAAGTTACCAATCACTCTCTGCGAGCCACAGTAATTTCCAAATTCGCTAAGAGAGAGTTACAACAATTAATTCAAATTACCGGCCATTCTATGATAAAAACCACTATGAAACCATATTTGCTAAGATGAGGGAGAGTAATCCTAGAAATTTTCAAGAATCCTTTCAGCTGCAACAGCCGGAACCTTTATTTTTAATCAAATCTCCAAAAAGTCATCCCTCTTCGAAGTCGGGCTCTTACGGATTTAATCAAAAATAAAAATAAACTTGTGCGGTTGCAATACAGCACGCTTTTTAGCAGAGTTATCGGTAATTTTGATGCACTTGTGGAATTAAGTACCTACCCCCGAATATACCACCAATAAACAACAACAAGAATTTGCGAATTCAGACCACTTTTCTTGCGTTTGTTTCAAGTTAGCAGGGCCGACAAGCAATAATAATTACATAATAACGATAATCAAATGGAATATTGAAATAAATGCTCAAAACGTTGACAATTTGCTTCCAAAAATACTTTCAAAGTAGGCATAATTAGTAAAAAGGGTGTTTCAAAAAACATATATCAACACTTTCGTGGTAACTCCTTACCTAAAAATAAGACAAATACTTTCTATCAATTAGACAACAACAAACTTAAAATAAGTTCGTGTACAGAGTTGTCCCTTACCGTTCCGTAAGACCCAATCCTTGGACGCGTTTCGCCGTCTATGGCTCATCGGCAAGGCTTCGAGTCTGACGAAAAGGTAAGGGACCTCAAAATGCTTTTGACACAGGAACGCAATAAGACAAACTAGAGTTGTAAATTGTAACACACTGTATCTTAAACATCTGTGGACCCATGTTGATAGGAACTATTGGTCTTATTGTTGGGTAAGGAAGCGATGGGACATATTTTTTGAAACACCCAGAGGTGTATTATTATCCTTTATTTTAATTAGGAATAAAATTTTAAAAATTTTTTAATTTTCTTAACTTAAACTCTACAGTGGGGCAATTTGGGCGGCGCTATTTTTTTTTATCTGGACAGCACACCCACTAATAGAGTTTGCGAGCCGCCACTGATTGGACGAGAGCATTATTAATAAGAAAAGTAATAATATTCTTTTAGAGATGACAATAATAACTTATGTTCAAAGATTTTTAGAGTGACGCAGTTTACAAATTAAGAGGACGGCGACGTTACGTTTAAACTGTATGTGGTTTCTTTGAGTGTATCCCCCATTATAATTTAATCTAGCCCGATCAGCGACGCTAATAACACATCGACCGATTTTTTTCCTTCCGTGCCTCGAAATGATGATTATTAACTAATTTATGCTTGCCAGTGGCCTGCATTTGCTAATTTGCATTTCCCGTTGCAGATATAATTAGCTGCGTCTACCATTTCGCCTGCAACTTGCAACTGTTTAATTTTTTAATAGACCGTGCCAATTAGTAAGTTCTTCGTGGATGCTCTGATCTACTTATCGAATTTTATTGTTGTTTTGCCCGTAGCGGCGACTGTAATCTTTGAGTACCAAAAACAAGAGGGAAAGCATTCCATCACGCCATTGGATTAATAAGCAGTATTTTCAATTGATTGTGATAAGAAAAACTTTAAATTTATTTTATTTCTTGTAAACTTTATCACTAAAAGCACCCCTTCGTTTCATCGATTCTCAGCTACGACCCCAGATACCAATAACATGCTCTAATTAATTCTTCCAACGAAAGTGCAGACGTTAAACTGGCAATCTTTTCACAAAATATTACCCAATTCTCTACGTGATCCTACAAAGCTGTAAGTTTTCATTAGACACGACCTAAAAATATATCCAGCAGGGAATGTGATTAAACGTCTGGTCCTGAAAATTATTATTTCAGTCACCTTTATGAGTAGCTACTGAGTGAGCTTTTCTTTCATTTCAAAACGAACCACCCTAAATATCTCCCAGTTTTGAGCAAAATAAGATTTGACAAAAAATACAAAGAAATTAACTCACCACCAAAAAATAACCAAAAGTTTAAAGTAAATTTTTGTCAAAACTACTTGTCCGATTTAAATGAATTTTTTTTTTGAATGACAGGTTGACTTTTCCAGAAAGTTAGTGTACTACTGTATATGCATAGAAACTTATTTTTGTATAAATATGGGTGTTGCAATGATAACCTGATTTTTTAATAAAATTTGTAACACCCTGTGGAGATCAACAGTTACAATATCAACTTAAAATTTAAATCAAACTGTAGCTTTATCTTTTTGTAACGTTTTTTTTTTTTTTTATTTACTCTATCATCTTGATCACAACAAGAGAAACAATTTTATAGCATAACATGTTTTTATTAATTTTAATTTGCATTATATGCACTAAAGTGGGTAGCAGGCTATGAAAAAACATAAGTTACAGTAAATTGTCATTAGCTAAATACAGGTGTGAAAAAGCATTTCATAGAAGTGTATTTTCAGTGTTAGTTCTTACGTTTTTTTTTGCAAAAACCTTTATTTTGATTAATATGCAACGTGAAACACGAAGTCTTACTCGCGAAGAATGTGCTCAAGCATTAATATTGTCCGAGGAAGGCTGGAATTACCGAAGAATTAGTAGACGATTTCATGTATGTCATATAACCGTTTCACAAGTGATACAAAGATTTAGAGACACTGGAAGTCATGGTCGCAGACCGGGACAAGGAAGGAATCGAACAACAACCCCTATTAATTCAGGAGCGGTATTTAAGCCTATTAGCATTAAGAGAACGTTTTGTAACAGCCCGGACCTTTCAAACCCAGCATCGAGATGCTAATGGTTTATAAATTTGTGGTAAAACAGTTCGTCAGCGACTAAGAGAACACAATTTGAGACCTAGAATTGCTGCTCGGGGGCCAGCTCTAACTAGAGATCATCGAAAAGCGAGGCTGAATTTCGCCAGGAAACATCGTAACTGGTTAGAGGCTGAATGGCAACAGGTATTATTTACGGATGAGTCAAGATTTTCTTTGTACAATAAAGACAGGCGCATGCGTGTATATTGATGCCCTAACGAACGATAAGCTCAGTGTAATTTCCCAAATACCACTTTTATAATTAAAATAGTTTAAAAAACCAGTTACGTCATTGAGTAAAAATTGGGAGTCATCAAATTGTTAATATTTATAGCATAATTCCTCAATCAATTTATATTTTTTAGATTGTTCAAAATTGCCAAAACGAAAAAAAGAAAATCGCAATATAGGCTTCAGTGAGTTTATTTGAACAATCTAAAAAATATAAATTGATTGAGGAATTATGCTATGAATATTGACAATTTGATGACTCCCAATTTTTACTCAATGACGTAACTGATTTTTTAAACTATTTTAATTTCCCTTTCCCCCCCTTTTTCTGATTAAATTCTGACCCACCAAACAATATAAATCATGTCCCCTCACTGAGTTGTTTCATGAAACGATTATTTTATTGAACTTTCTTAATTTAACATGTTATTGACATCTATATAACATAACATAACTATAAATTATCCCATTAAGAATTTTGGCCTCTATTACTTATTTACATTTCATTTCTTTGATTGCTTAAAGTAGCATCACGTTCATAATTAATAATAATAATAATAATAATAATAATAATAATAATAAATAGCCTTTATTTATAAATGTCACAAAATAAACTGAAATAAAAGTAGACAAGGGTGGCGAGATCTAGCACAGCTACTCATCTAACCACCCAAATAAGAATAAGTCATATAAGTATTGCTTCAATTCGTACCAATTTTATAATATATTATATAAAATATAAGTATATATATGTAATAGAATGTAGCGATCATCCGTGTACCTATCACTATGATTTCATGTAATCCTTATTATTTCGAGAGAGAACAGGAACGATGATAAATGATTAGTCTTAGTCCTAAGAGACCTTAAGGTTGGCTTTAAGATGTTTCTTAAATATTTCAACACTTGAGCAGCTTTTGATATTTGTCGGAACGTTATTAAAGTATTTAGGAGCATTGTAGCTAAAGGAGCGCTGAAATAATGCAGTCTTATGTCTTGGTACAGAAAGGAGGCTATTATGTCGTGTAGCTCTACCATGAACATCAGAACCCTTGACAAGCTTCTTGAGGAGGTAATCCGGTTGTTTGCAGTTAATTACTTTAAAGATCAACGTACATAGATGCAAAATAAATCTATGTTCTAATCTAAACCAGCAAGATTCAGAGTAATATGGTGTAATATGGTCGAACTTTTTCACTCCATAACAAAACCTCAAGCAGCCGTTCTGTAGCTTTTGTAAACTGTTCTTATCCTCGTAAAGTAAAGCTGGCCAAAACAATATATCGCAGTAAGACAGAGAAGATAAAATGATCGAATCGCATAATCTTAATTTGATTGGCGTTGAGAGAAATGATTTAAACATGTAAAGAGTTCTTAGTTTACCGTATCCTTTTTGCAGCAGAAAAGAAACATGATTTTTAAACCTTAACTTGGAATCAAAATAAACACCCAGATTTTTGCAAGATTCAGAGGGAGTTAATTTGACATTATTTATTTTAATATTAATAAGGTTAGAAATTTCCGTATTATTTTTGCCAAATATTATAAGCTGGGTTTTGGATTGATTTAGTAGCAGGTTATGGGCAACTGATATCTCATAAATCTGGTCAAGGTCTTCGTTGATATGCCGTTCCGCCGTCCTCACATCCCCATGGTTAAAACTGAGATATAGCTGAAAATCATCAGCATACTGGTGGGATTGTGAGTGCAGCAAATGACTTTCAAAATCAGCAGTATATATTGAGAATAATAAGGGGCCTAAAATGCTGCCCTGGGGCACACCACGGTTTGAAGTTAAGATATCAGAAAAGCCATTGTCGATAAGTACTCTTTGGCGCCTGTCACGGAGGTAACTTTCAAGGAAGCCAACTGAAGTATGATGTAGACCATAAAACTTTAACTTTATACTTAATATAGCGTGATCAAGGGTATCGAAAGCCTTGCTATAGTCAAGTAGTAGTAAGCAAGTGCATTTACTATCATCAGTAGCGCGGAATATGTCATCACTCACCTTTATAAGAGCTGTTGTTGTACTATGTTGTGTTCTGAACCCTGATTGAGTTGGAGGAATAATTTTTTGTTCAAAAGAGTACTGGTTCAGTTGTTCAGATATAATTTTTTCAAGGATTTTAGATAGAACAGGTAGTAGACTAATAGGTCTGAAATGGGAGAGTTCACAAGGATTGGTATTTTTGGCAACAGGAAGAACATTAGCAATCTTCCACTTGCTAGGAAACTTGCCAGAAATAATACATGAGTTGATTATAAAGGTTATATGATGACTCAAGTGTGGTACTAACAGAGATATGATTTTCCGATCTAACCCATCAGCGCCTCTAGCATCAGAACGCAGTTGCCGAATGATTCTTTCCACCTTGTCAATATTAACCTCCATATTTAATTGAAATTTTTCAATGAAACAATAAAAAAAACAATTAGTGGGCTTTGACTGCTATTTTCATTTTGACGTTTACGCTTATTTTGAAGCATTTGACATTATTTAAAAGTTGGTTTATGCATTTGACATTATTTAAAAGTTGGTTTATAACTTATCGTATATTTTTTGATTTGTTTAACATTAAAATGGAAAATGGACCATATTCATTTGAACATCTGGCTGACATCCATTTCGTTTATGGTCTGGCTAATGGTAACGGGCTTAATGCTCAGAGGTTGTACGCGCTAAGATTTCCTAATCGCCGGCTTCCCAACTACAGAACTTTTATAAATTCCCATCAACACCTTCGGGAATACGGCAGATTTCAGACTCCAATGCACGATACTGGTAGACCAA
This sequence comes from Polydrusus tereticollis, assembly GCA_963920685.1. Lineage (NCBI taxonomy): Eukaryota > Metazoa > Arthropoda > Insecta > Coleoptera > Curculionidae > Polydrusus > Polydrusus tereticollis. The sequence continues at coordinate 27,815,773 of OY987332.1, read as the reverse complement.
GACAAGCACGCAACCCAGCAGTTGATGAAGAGATTTTAAATGTTATCGACGAAAACCCTGGTATGAGTACTCGACAAATAGCACGGCATTTGGATGTTTCCCGTTCAACTGTCTGGAGGGTTTTACACGAAAACATGCTATACCCATATCATATTCAGCGCGTCCAAGGTTTGCTTCCTCGAGACTTTCCACAGCGCTTGCAGTTCTCCAGATGGATACTGCGCAAGTGTACTGTGGATCCTGAATTTTTATCTCGTATCCTTTTTACCGACGAGGCTCAATTTACACGCGACGGAGTAGTGAATTACCACAATGTTCATATTTGGGCACTAGAAAATCCACACATGATCAGAGAATCTCGACACCAGGAACAGTTTAGCGTAAACATATGGGCAGGAATAGTAGGAGATACTTTAATTGGTCCTTTTATTTTACCGCGAATTTTAAATGGTGACACATATTTAAACTTCCTACAGAATGAATTGCCTGCATTAATGGAGGATGTGCCTTTACACGTTCGTCAACAAATGTGGTTTATGCACGATGGGGCCCCCCCTCATTTTCGAGTCACCGTCCGCGATTATTTAGACACAGTGTTTCCCAATCGGTGGATTGGCAGAGCAGGTCCAATTGCTTGGCCCCCACGGTCCCCAGATTGCAACTCGCTGGACTTCTTTTTATGGGGGCATGTAAAGAGTCTAGTTTATGATGCAGGACCAGTGCCTTCCATCGAAGTTCTAACTGGACGAATTATGGATGCCTTTCAAACGGTAAGAAATAATCCCGGAATATTAGAACGCGTACGGCAGTCTATGAGAAGAAGAGTAGAGGGTTGTATCGCAGAAAGAGGAGGGCATTTCCAGCATCTTTTATAAAAAGTCAAAGTTGATTAAGTTTCTTATTTTTGAGGTAATGTTTAAATAATCTTATAACAAATAAGTATAGCGTCTTTTGTTTTCATTGTGGTATTTATTCCCCCCTGTTGTTATAAATGTTAATTAAATGTAGCTAATTACAAAAATTTGTTTAAATTTTTTTCTCGATAACGATCTTAGATGCATAAAAATTATAAGAGATAAAAAAGTTTATAAACAAAACAAAGAATGTACTGCATATTTCAGAATCCGCCAGCAGCGCACTATAAAAAAGTTTATGCGGAGAAAAGGGAGCATGACCCCTGAAAAAATATCTCCCTGTAGATTCTTACAATCACTCGGTATACTAGATGATGTAAGCCCTAAAGCGTAATCTATGTTTTAAATTTTATCTTAATATCTCAAAAACTAAAAGAGCTATGAAGGAAAAAATAAAATTTTTTTGAAAATTTAACACTCTGTAGATCGGTGACGAAGCGTTTGCGGACACATGCTTATAGGAAAAAAAAGGCTTATTTTGACCTGGCAAATACGCCCCTAAAATCTTGATACTGAGTTTTGAGACACCCTGTATATCCAGGGTCGTTGGTATGTATGGAAACGGTCGATTATTTCTTAAAGTACAACAATTAGCAAAAAATACTTAAGACAAAAGTTTTAGGGTTTTTTATAGTCTAATAGAATTTTAAACAGTTAAGTATACAGGATGAGTCAGAAAGCCGTAGAGAAATAAAGTTATAATTTTTTCATTGGAATACCCTATATCTTACAAGATTTTTGGATTTTGCATAAAATTATCATTATTTTTTATTAAGTACAATATAAGTATAAACCTAATAGTTTCCGAGAAATTGAGTTTTGAAAAATGACATTTTTGAATGTTGACAGCTTCTAGCTTTTTAACGGTATATCTTAGAGTAAAACGGCTTACATGTCCCTATCTTAGTTTTTAACTATGTTTCTGAAAGTGTCAACTTCCGGTTAAACCGGATGTAGCTCAAAAGTCGGAAATAGAGTACTTCCGGTTTAACCGAAAGTTGGTATTTTTGTAAAGACAATAAAAAAATAAGATAGTGGGCATGTAAGCCGTTTTGCTCTATAGCGTACAAAAGTCGATATCTCGGAAGCTATTAGGTTTAGACTTATAATGCAGTTAATAAAAAATAATTGTAATTTTATGTAAAATCCTAAAATATTCTAAGATATAGAGGGTGTTCTATTAAAAAAAAAAAGGTAACTTTATTCCTCTGCGGCTTTCTGACTCCTCCTGTATACTTATCTTTTTTCAATTCTAATAGGCTTTACAAAACCATAAAACTTTTGTCTTAAATATGTTTTGCTAGCTGTTTTACTTTAAGAAATAATCGACCGTTTCCATACATACCAACGACCCTGTATATAACTATATATTGACCCCTAAAATATTTAATTACATTCTCGCTAAATGCGACATTTTAATCTAAATAAAATTTTAAAGAGTCGGTCCATAGTTCCCAAAGAGACCTGATATAAATATTAGGAGTTAAAAACCCAAAGTCTTGGTCTCAAATTTTTATAAAAGTTTTTTAATATGCTGTCAATAAGTTACATGTTTCGCCATCTCGAGCATCATCAGACCTAAAATAATTGAAAACCTAATATACAAGAGGATCTCTAGGCTCTACGAGTAAGAAAAGTGAGGTTAAAAATATATAAAAATACAAAAAATGTATAAAAAATTAAACAAAATAAAAACGAAAAACACAGAAAAACAAAAACAATCAGTTTACCTAATCTAACAGTTTAGTTATTTTAGGTCTGATGATGCCCGAGAAGGCGAAACATGTAACTTATTGACAGCATATTAAAAAACTTTTATAAAAATTTGAGACCAAGACTTTGGGTTTTTAACTCCTAATAAATAAAATTTGTCAAGAACTGACGCAAATACAGACAAATAATTTTAAGTTAAATGACGAGAGCCGCAAGACGCACTTAAAAGCAAAGGTTGACGACAAAATATGTCGACGACGACCTAGACATTCTGGATGTATGGAATGTGGTTTTCCAAGGAGGATCTATGTTAGATCAGATTATTTTGACGATGTAGTCAAGTGGAAAACCTTTTCCCTTTTCCGAATATTTTGAGCATAGAAAAAGGTATTTTTCTATGATTTTAACAAAAAATTAACCAACGTGAGGTTATTAATAATTCTTCTTCTGCTTACCTAAATCATTCGGCACGAGCACTTTTGCAGTGCTGCCATATTTTTCTAAGCGTAATCCCTTCATTCGCAGTAATGATGCATAACATCTCAATCCGGATTAATTAAACTGGTTTTATAAATCCAGATTAAAATCGAAAGTTATGCATGCCCCTGTAAAGGACACAACTCATTTTTGTTTACTTGTCAGCAAAGTTATTTTAAACGCAGAAAATTAGTATATACAGTGTGGCCCAAATTGGGCCTACATGTATGGGGATCTTGGAAACTATAGAAGATAGAGAAACGGTTAAATAGGGAAAGTTTTTGACAATTATATTTCTAACCGAAAATCGTTTAGTACGCGGCCCTATATTTTTTGGTTTTTGAAATATGTTGAAAAAACCAAAAAGATGTATTTTCGAAAATATGCTTTGGATTTCTTATTATTCACTATTTTGGCAATCTGTAAAAACATTTTTAAAGCAACTTTTTAAGTAGATTTCAGTTCTGCAATTTAATTTTGAACACGACGTTTCAGTTATTTTATACCATCATCAGGTTAATTTTTTCTTGTGGGCGCCATATTGTATTTTATACTTAAAAGGTAGCTTATGACGTCAGCTTTTCAACGATGTATTATTTGTTGGAAAATAAGTTAAATTGACTTGAAAAATAAAGAAAATTAATTTTCGCAACACGTCAAATTTGAGAAGAACACATTAGGCAGGGTTAAATTTGTTTAAAATATCATAATATTATAATACATTATTTTATTTTTTCCATATGGTTAAAAATCTCATATTAACATTTCAAATAAAGAAAACTAAAAACGCAATGAATAATAATTATTGTTTTGAAAAGAAAATAAGAAAAAATATCTAACTTACTATACTTATTCGAAATGTTGGCCGTTTTTATTAATACATTTTTGACACTTTTTTAACACAGTATTGATGACCCTGCGAAGCGTGTCGCCATTTATGCTCGTAAACACATTCCTCACACTCTCTTCTAATTCTTGTACAGATTCCGGGGGTTCAAACTCATATACTTCATTTTTTACATAACCCCATAAATAAAAATCGAGAGGAGTTCAATCAGGGGATCTAGCAGGCCAATTAACCGGTCCGCCGTTTGAAATCAATTTGTCATCAAATATCTGTCTTAAGAGAGTTTAAACTTCCCGAACATTATGTGTGGGACAACCGTCTTGTTGAAACCAAATATTATTCAATTGATCTTGACGAACTCTTGCTCTAATTGCCGGTAATATTTGATCTTCTAACAGCTCCAAGTATCTTTGGCCATTCAACGTATGATTATAAAAGAATGGTCCTATAAGTCTGTTGTCTAAAATGTAAGGAGAAAAGTAAAGCTGGGTTACTTAATACCTGCTATGTATTTAGCAAGCTAGGTGACATTACTTACCATACATACCACACCATACATTAAAACCAAATCGGGTTTGCAGTCTACGTTAAGCCAATTGGTGAGGGTTTTCTGTTGCCCAAAAATGATGGTTATGCCTATTAAATACCCCGCAGTTGGCAAAATGTGATTCATCGGTCCAAATTACAAGACGACTGAAATCATGATTTTGTTCGCATTGATTTACATACCAATTTGAAAACTGCATTCTTCTTGGATAATCCGTTTCTCGTAAACCCTGAACTATAGTTGGCTTGTATGGTCGATATTGATTTTCCTTAAGGACTCTTTGTATGGTACTTCGCGGGGTTGGTAAGTCTCTTGCCGACGCTCTTGTAGATGATGTCGGAGCGGCATTAAAATAGGCTCTGACATTTTCGTCACGCTCGTTATTACCTGCTTTTTCGTAACTCTTGGGCCGCGGTTTTTCAAAACTTCCATGGTTTCTCAGGTTCATAACAATTTTTGGAAAAAGTCTGACACTTGGCTGCGGTCTTTCAGGAAAATTTTCAAAATACCTTTCTAATGCAAGGTTTGCATTTCTGTTGCATTGAATGTAACATTCTAGCAAATCAAATTTTTCTTCGTGAGAAAAACGCAATGCCATTTTCTTTTAAATTCAGAATACAGAAATAAATCGTTATTATTAGATAATAATAATAAAAACTATTATACTTTTACTCGTTCTGACAAGTAATATTTTTGTTTCATTTTCAAACGGTAGTGGTTGGTCATAGGCTACTGGATTTTATTTTTGATTCATAGGTTATTGTAAGGTCATAGGCTACTGGATTTTATTTTTAATTCATAGGTTATTGTAATATTGTTGATTGAAACAATGCAAGCAGTGTTTTGTGAATACTACAAAATGTAAACCTTTTAGATGGTATTCAATTTAGGGAGTTATAGTGCAGTTTTCAAATTTTACGTGTTGCGAAAATTTTTACGTGTTAGGAAATGATACAGAATCGCCGACCGTGTTTTTTATACATAAGGTTTTGATTTAACTTATATTTTTATGGATGCACAACGTTGCCATTACTGTAATATGCGGTTTTGCCAATTATATTGCATGTAAATATAATGTACTTTCCTCATTGTTTTAGCATTTAGTAGTTACATAAAAACAAAGTAATTGAGCACAAATGCGGCGTTGCCGCTTAGATTAGTATTACGTTACATTACATTTCATAGAATTGAGTTCCACGCTTTTACTTTAACTTTGTACTGGGTCACGACAGAAATATGACGTGTGTCTCAAACAAACATTTAATAGTTTATCTGGACGAAACGTCGTTTGTCACTCATGACACTGTCAAAAAGGGATGGGTTGATTTAACTGAAAAATGCCAAAATAAAGCCCCTTCAAATAGGGGAAAACGAATAACATTATTTCATGCAGGTTGGGAGAATGGATGGATCCCTAATTTTTTATTACTGTCAACAAAATGAAATATATCCTCTTATTATAAATGTGGATAATAGTCATAGCGAGACCAAATTAGGAATAGATTAAAACGTTTTATAATTACAATTAAACCCTCTGTGTATATATGTAGATATATTTATTTTAAGTAGGTATATTAATTATTATTATTACTTTTACCTAAATGCGTGTGAAAAGTTGCCCTTTTCCGCACGCAAACTTTTCACACTACCATTTTCTAGATTGAACATCTTAAATACCGCTGCAAAATACACCTAATAAAAATCGGCAAGGTAGAGAAAGAAAAGACGCGATCAGACGGTTTACAACCTCAAAAGAATTTATGGTGTCGTAGGTCAGTACGGTTGCAGTTTGCTGGCGACTGCATTTTTCTGCGGGTCAGACGTGCAGGCGTCCCAGGTCTTTGTGTCACACACCGTGTGTAAATGTTTCCATTTTTGCATTAATCTCATAGGCGTAGAGATCATATAGCCGCAGATAGAATTCCATAAATGTTTGTCTATGCATGATTTTAAAGGTATACCCAGAGTATTTAGCAAAGTGATATAACACCTTTAATTTAAACTGCCTTTACATTTGGCAGACAAGGAAATACAGAATATTTATAAAGTTATTATATTTTGTAATCTACGACGGTGTCATTAGGGCCTTCATACTAACACTCAGTGCCATTGTATCAGTAGTAAGGTGAGCCCACCTTGAAGGAGTTATCGGGGGCCAGTGCTATCACGCGCTCTGATCTCCGCTTACCCCCCTAGGCTTGCCTGCAAACTCCGCTGTTGACATGGAGCCGGGTATGTGGATTTTTAGAAGGTTTTGGGAGAAATATCTGGGGGGGCACTGGGGGAGGGGTAGTGTGGCTACACCTAACCAGTGCCATTGTGAATTCACAATAACTTTTAGTAGTTTAAACAAAAAGAAAACAGACGAGAGTTGCAGCACGTGGCTACACCTCGTGGCAACCATACGCGTTAACCCAACCAGGACAGCCAGAATCCATATAGGTTCAAACACTGGCAAGGCGTCCCATCGCGGGCAAACTACGTTGTGTGGCGTTGAAAGCCAATGTGTCGGTTTAACAACCGAAAGCTAAATATTGAAAAATAACAAACTTAAAATAAGTTCGTGTACAGAGTCGTCCCTTATCCTTCCGTCACACCCAATCCTTCGACGCCGTCTACGGCTACGAGATGTAGCCACGTGCTGCAACTCTAATCTGTTTAATTACATTTCTGTGTCAAAAGCACTTTAAGGCCCTTTACCTTTTCGTCACACCTGGAGCCTTGCCGCTGACCTGTAGACGGCGAAACGCGTTCAAGGATTGGGTCTGACGAAAGGATAAGGGACAACTCTGTACATGACCTTATTTGAAGTTTGTTGTTTTTTAAACAAAATGAAAGTTAGTCACCACTGTTATTTCTTATCACTATTTTAAAAAATGCAAATTCTGAACAATTTGTTAAATTAGTTCCAGCAGATGACAAGTAGGCCAAATTTTTAGAAATTAAGTTTATTTCCCATGTGCTTGAACTTCTTGAAGGGCCTGAAATGTTACCCAAAATTTTAAAGGGCACTTTGAATATAGATATATAGTAAGTTGTGTTTGAGAGTGTCAGATACTTTGATTGAAAATGGTTCACTCTATTGAAGAAAGAAAAGAGCTGCTAAAACTGTATTACCGCAACAATGATTGCGCTAGAGCTGCTGCTAGAATTTTCAACGCGCACTTTCCTGACAAGAATGTTCAGGCCAAATACGTGATGGAACTTGTCAGAAAATTTGATGAAACTGGCTCGGTGCAGAATAAAAAACACAATCTTGTCCGGACCATAACCAATGAAGGTATGCAAATAGGGGTTCTTGGACTTTTAGAAGCCGACCGTACTCAATTTAATAGCATAACTTCATTGTCAGAAGGATCTGAGGTGTCTGAAACTTCAGGTCACAGAATATTAAAACTTGCAAAGTATTATCATTATAAAGTCAGTCTTGTTCATGAGCTCAACGAAGATGACTATGATCGCCGGACAGAATTTTGCGAACTTATGTCAAATCGCATTATTGTCTACACTATCTGTTTCTCAGATGAATCTACATTTACTCTTGTCGGGGCAGTTAATAAACATAATTGCAAGTATTGGTCCGATGAAAACCATCATCTTTACAGGGAACATCATACTCAAAGACCGGAGAAATTAAATATCTGGGCGGATATTCTTGGCAACCATATTATTGGTCCCATTTTCATCAATGGAAACTTGACTGGAGAAGTTTACCATGATTCATTACAAACTACAATAAATCCTATTATTATAAGAGTAGCACAGGAAGATGAAAATTTTTAGGACAGGAAGTTATTTTCCAACAAGATGGGGCACCTCCGTATTATTATGTACGAGTAAGAGAGTACTTGTATCAGACATTTCCAGGAAGATGGATCGGCCGGAGGGGGCCCATTGAGTGGTCAGCTAGGTCTCCAGATCTGACGCCACTAAACTTTTTCTTAAGGGGACATCTTAAGACAAAACTTTATCCAACAAAGCCCAACGATTTAGAAGATCTAAGGGAACGAATTGTACAAGAATGCCGAATGATAACACCAGAAATGTTACAGGCAGTTCGTAAAAAATTTGAATCACACTATTATCATTGCATGGAGGTCGGTGGCGGTCATTTTCAACATCTGTATAAATAATTACGTTAGTTTTGTATTACATTTAATCATTAGTGTTATTGTTATTCAAATAATAGATTAGAAAACGATTACACAATTATTAGATAATTATCTCTGAAACTATCTGACCGAATTTCACGGGTGAGATGTCATTTGAAAGAGAATTAAATTCCCTTTTAACAGAGGTATCACTCGATCCCTTGTTCCATTTGAAATAGTAAGGGTTGGTCCCACTATTCCTTGAGGGTTCAAGTTGCATTTTTAAAAATGGTAACAAGAAAATTCCCCCTTGACAAATCTAATTACGTTTACGAGCGATTTTTTTTTAAATTAACGTGGAATCAGATATTAAGCCTGTTTCCTTTTAAATGGTGAACCCTGTATTGTTGAAGATTTGGAAGACTCCCAGAAGTAATAAAACCAACCGGCTGTTTAATGCATTTTCCATGTCTGCACCCAACAAAAAAATCGAGTATGATCTGCATCGCTTGGCCGCATATATCTTCGAACCATTTCCACCATAGCTATTCCTTCAACATTCCCGTTTGTCATAAAAAAAAATAATATCGTGTTTTGCCTTTGTTTTTGTAAATGGAGTAATAATATGATATACCTACATGGTATTTCAGAAGTACGGTACGCAACTTAAAGAAGTGATTCCTTATGATATTCTAAGACATAAAGTTCATATGAATATGTGTCCGGAGTGGCCCCATTTTTGATATACAGGGTCTTAAAGTTAAAAAAAAATCGATTTTTTATAATTTATTTAAATATACTCTACCCGAATTTATTGAAATTTGGTACCTTTATTTATAATGATAATGGGCTTAATTAGCCCTAACTAGATAAAATTTATTAAGTCCAGTGGCGTCCAGGGGAGCACCTTAACGAATATTATTGGCAAGAAAATGTAAGCCACTGACTTTTTATAATTTTGCTATTTTTTTAAGATGTACCAACTAATAATACAACTCATTGGTTGGTCGAATTGTTTTTGTATCTTACTTCGTTTTCGAGAGAAAAAATATAAACCGCTTTATTGCATTTACAAAAAAAAATACCAATGTATTTCAAAGTTAATTAAAACATTTAAATTAATTTTTTTTTAAATAATAATACGACAAAAATGCGACAATTAATCAAAGCAAATATTGAAAATAGCTACCTTTTGATAAAGCGCACGATTGCAATCGTCTCACCATCGATTCTCTTACACGTTCAGAAATGCCTGCATTCTTTCGTATCGGATTGCAACTTTCAATAATTCGAGTTCTTTAGTAGTTTATCTAGTACAGGCGTCTTGTATACAAGAGACTTTAGGTGATCCCATCAATAATAATCTAGAGCAAGGGTGTTAAACTCAATGACAATGACCCAGATACTTGACATAGTTTCACCTTCATTAGATCATCGATCTTTGGTGTCAAATCAGTACTGATTTTTAGAATCGCTTGAAGATGCTCATTTGTCAGTCTCTAACGGTATTGAGACTTGTTAATTTGCATTGTTGAAAACATCTCTTCATATACATACAAACTTCCACATGTATAAAATACGAGCAACATGTTTCTTCATGTTGGGATAGGTGTCAGGACTTTTAAAGTACTTTGAGTAGAATGCCAAAATATCAATTTCGTTAAATTTGTCTTTTAAAACAGTGTCACATTTGCAAATCTATTAGTTTCATTTGCATGTATGTTGGCGCCTTGGCAGCTTCAAAGGTAAATGGATTATTAAACAGAGGAAAATAATAGGAATTCAGTTCGCAAAAATCTGCGAAACGACTTACAAACTCCTCTGCAAGGTCCAGCAAAAAATTAGAAAACTCTGCTAGTTTTCCTGCATTGTACGTGCCACATGCTCGAATGCTAGGAAAGTGGTAAAGTGTTCGCTCTCGCAACCGAGACTCCCATAACTTTAGTATCATCTCAAAGGCCTGCACTTTTGCGTGACAATCGTATTTTTGCCTTGAAGTTTAAGATTCAAGTTGTTGAAATGTTCCGTGATATCCACCAACAAAGCACAAGCAAGCCACCATTCGTCGCTATGAATAATTGGTTTTCCCTTTTGAGCCATAAAAGTAACGATATGTTGACGCAATTCAAAAAATCGCTTTAGCATTGCACCGCGACTAAGCCAACGAACTTCGGTGAAATATAGAATATCTGAATGTGTTTCATCGAGATATTTTAAAAATTGTGCGAATTAGCGGTGGCTTAGGCCTCTGCTCCAAATGAAATTTATAGTCTTAATTATTGACTTCATGACATGATCCATTTTAAGTATTTTAGACGCCAAGGACTCTTGTTGAATGATACAGTGAATTCCAAAAAGATTGTGTTCAGGTTAGTTCTGAAATTTTCTTACGTATTTTCGTCACAACACCGGCATTTTTTCCAACCATGGCTGGTGCACAGTCAGTCGTAATAATGCATCATTTTCCCAATCAAGTTCATTAATTTAATTAATTGATTAATCGCCTGGTAAATACCTTGAGACGTGGTAGTATCCTTTAAAGGTATACATTTTAATAGTTCTTTAGTAATGATAAAATTTTTATCGATCCTGCGAACAAACACAGCGAGCTGCGCTACATCTTTAAATGAAATATCAGCCACATCTAACATACATTCTTTTACGAATTCGTTGTCACTAAAAGGTTTCGACTTTCTTGAAATTTTTAGTGTGATTACATAACTAGCTCTCATTGCATTCTCACTATCAGTTTTGGCCTTCGTAAAGAACGATTGCTTAAGTTCACTTTTTAAACACCCTAGTTTTTCTTGCCTGATCTCGTTGGAGAACAACTTCTCTTTATGATTGGTTTCATAGTGTCGCTTCAAACTGAACTCCTTACTTACGGTAATTGTTCGATTACAAATCAAACAAAGTGGCTTGCCCTTCCATTCGATAAAAAAATACGAAAGTTCCCACTTTGTCTGAAAAAGTCGACGCTCACTGTCGATCTTCCTTCGTTTATTAGACATTGCAACAACACTCAAATAAATAACACACAACAAATAGAATCAACGCTTATCTATGCACTGAAACCGACGACTGACTGTTTGAGAATGATGCGCAGGGGGTACGAACGGGTTCGTCCGTCGTCGTATCCGTTTGGCACGTTGCCTATGTCTTGAGGGCCGTATCTTTGACATGCCTGGTCTAGAGGATTCAAGTCAGGACTGTGTGCTGGCCAACCTTGGGGACCTGTGCGTCCAATCCGGCAATTCGGAAAAGTGTTGTTGAGGTATTAACGAACAACTAGGCTAAAATGAGCTTCATTGATTTCTTGTCCATTAAAGTAAATATCATATAACTTGTTGAGTTGATGATAGTGAAGATGTTAAGTGAAATAATAACAACATTATCTCAAAATGTTAATTGTTTAATTCAACAGTTCAGACTGTTACTTCTACCGCTGGCACTTGTCTTCTGTCGCTTGTCGACGTATGATGTGTGTACACATGACGCCATTGCATTCTAGTGAAGTTTGGAATATGAAAGCTGGGAGTGTTGTTATTAATTATTAGATGCAAGTAAGAAATATTTGTTGTTAACTTATTTACCATTAATTAATTTGCTTAAAATCATTCAAAACTCGTAAAAATCAAGATTTAAATTACCTATTATTCTAACATAACTTCACTTTTAAAAGTTTTCTGCTTCAGGTTAGCTGTGTTCATATTTTCATAATATATACCTACCTAATTTACTTGTTCTAAGTTTCTTAGATACGCTATACCTAATATGTGTTGCAAAATATTTTGTATTTACTTATATACGTCAGAATCGGAAGGGTTACTGGATTATTCTTTTTACTAAACTGGAAATTTAATTTAAATATGGGTTTATCCTATCAGTTATGCTGATGCTTATAATAATGCAGGATTTCTAAATATCTAGTATGCGTAATGTACGTACCCATATGTATTGATGAAATTGCCAATGGCATGCTAAGTTGACATTTTTTTTTAAAGTAGAGCATGGCAGATGAAGAAACCTTACTGTAGATTCCCGACCACAAAATCCTCTAAGGTCTGATTCCAAAGAATAAAAGTAGCTAATAAATTACTAAATTATTCAACAATAATGAAGTCTCAAGTAAGCTGAAAATAATGAAAGTTTACGTAAAACTGTTTATAATACAATATTTATATTACTAATAATTTGTTATTTTTTACTTTTTTACCTAAGTGTTTTTATAATACCATTTTCTAAGCCGTTAGAATTAAATAAGGTTCACCATTTGTAAAGTATTGATACGAAAATGTACTTATTGGTTTAGACTAAATAGGACTACAGTCTTGCAGAAATAGTGCGCTTTAAAAAAAATTAACTATAAAGGATCTATTAACATTTTAACGGATATGGAAGCAGGTAGGTACCTAAAAATAGCATTTTCAATATACAATTGCTTATAGTAGATTTTTTTCTATTACAACAAAATTATTAATTTAATTTAAATCAATTACCAAATTTTCGACTCAATGCTTCACGTATACAATACCAATACTTTGGAATTCTTAATCTAAGAAAGAAAACAAGGTCTGTCTATGCCACCAAAATAAAATATATTTGTCCTTTTAGGGTGAAATAAGGGTTAAAGCGTGTTCAAAATTTAATTTGACATTAGGTTGAACTAGTTTCGACTTTAGTCAAAGTCATCTTCAGCAACCAAGTGATTAAGAATTATGTTTTTTAGGATGTACCTAAATAAACAAACTAAAACAAATTAAAAGAGGGAACGAAGTGGTTCAACAATACATGGTCATAACGTGTACCCTATGCAGCCAATGGACTCGACAGAAGATAATCACTAATATGATGCTACTTTTAGCAATGAAGGTTATATAGATGTAAGTAAGCCTAAATAAAAATTTTAAAAATTAAGCCTTGAATATGGACAATTTGATGACCCGAACTTACTCAATGACGTAAATGGTTTTAACTCTTTTTAATTTCCTTCTCCCCCCCCCTCCCCTTTTTACTTTATTACTTTTTATTAAAATTCTGACCCACCAAATATAAATCATGTTCCCTCTCGGAGTTGACTCATGAAACGTTGATTTTATTGAATTTTCATTATAGACATCTATACATCATATAATAACTATAAATGATTCCATTTAGAATTTTGTCCTCTATTAAAATATTTGCATCTAATATCCTTCATTGCTAAAAGTAGCATCATATTAGTGATTATCTTCTGTCGAGTCCATTGGCTGCATAGGGTACACGTTATGACCATGTATTGTTGAACCACTTTGTTCCTTCTTTTAATTTGTTTTAGTTTGTTTATTTAGGTACATCCTAAAAAACATAATTCTTAATCACTTGGTTGCTGAAGATGACTTTGACTAAAGTCGAAACTAGTTCAACCTAATGTCAAATTAAATTTTGTACACGCTTTAACCCTTATTTCACCCTAAAAGGACAAATATATTTTATTTTGGTGGTATAGACAGACCTTGTTTTCTTTCATAATCTCGCCACAGAAAATGGACTACTTCTTGAATTCTTAATCTAACATTTAAAGAACTTTAAATCAAACAACCAAACACTTTCAATCAACGAAATCGAAAGCCTATAGTTTTAACTACAATATTGTGAGATTGTTGATTCAATTAACCAAAATATTTAAGTGAACAGTTAATAAATGTTAAACCAATAAATTTTGTATTTCAAATCAACATTTAAAACATTTTGAATTGAACAGAATCTTAGTTTCTTGTAACTATCTTCAAATTTTTTGATAGACAGCTTTTAACTGTTAAGTTAAGCAACAAACATTTTAAATGGTTCAAACAACTCTTAAAAAACATTGTTTGTATTGAAAGTGCAAAAACTGTTGAATGAAACATTTATTGATTGACTCAACAGTTTAATTTTCTCGGTGTAACTTAACCTTAACCCCCTCCCTTGCGCACCCTCCTCACAATTCAGTATATTGTGGTTGCGCATCCTGTATAAAATGATGCATTTTTGAATTCCTTTAAAGTTAACTAATTGGCACCCTATACAATAACTCATTCATATATAAGAGATATTTACTGATGTGCGCGTTCACAGGATAAAACATGAAAACCATTTGTTTCCCCGGTAAAATTAAATTAAAATATTTCTCATTAAATGGAATTATCTTGTTACTTGCCAACAGCTTAATAATAATAAAGAATAGAAATATGCTTAATCAACTAAATTTAATTCTGTTGGCCAATTAGTGGATGTTATACAATTTTGCCTTCCGTGAGACTTTTTCGTGGGGAAGAATTACTTATGGCTAATTATAATAAATAGTTTCGTGGTTTATTGCACTTAGTCCATGATACCGCTAAGAAATGCAATAAAATTCATCTTACGTACTTTTAATCGGTGGATACGCACACGGGAAGATAACAAAACTTATTTGACGCACAGCAGATTCAATGATGTAAAACCCAAATGATTATTTGAATTATTATTGTTTCAATCTCTATTTAATTTAAACAAACACTTCTTATAATATTTATTTATATTACTAGTACGGTGTGAGCTTCATTACAATAACGAGTGGGGAATATTAGTACGACGAGGTCGTAGACCGAGTCGTAGTAACCACACGAGTGCTGTAATGAGCCTTACCGTACGTGTGATATACAACATTTTAAATAAGACAAAGAATTTTGGTTTTTTATGATTTTTTTATGTATTCAACATGGTTTTCATATTTATGCAGTGACATTACACAAAAAGTGACAGTGACTGACGGAACAAAAAAAATCGTAGTTTAAATAAAGATTATTTCACATTAAAGCTGGATTTATAAACTCGAAAAGTTGGCGAGGTTGAGGTTCAGTTGGTGTTGGAAATAAGAGATCAATTTAACTTAAAGGGAACACTCAGTTCCATTTATACACTCGTTCATGTTGTTCAAGTAAAGCTCATGTAAGGTTCGAAAACTTCCCGGGTAGTTCGAGATAACCAATTTTTATGCTCGGAGTTCGGAATATCTAACCTCACAAATCATAACTTCAACCTCACCAACTTTTCGAGTTTATAAATCAAGCTTAATAACTATTAATGTATTAAGGGCATTATGAAGATGTTTATGCCTCTGAGGGCAACAATCCAAAGGTCCTCGGCTTTGTAAGTTACCCGACGGTATAAACATCAAGTTTTGGCCGTGGTACATACAATATTTTATGTCCTACTTCAGATAATTCCAAGTTAAATTAAAATAAAGTTCAAAATCACGAAAGGTTTTTTACCCATATAGTTGCTAAATAAACAAAAGTATTTTGTATTTCGGCATCCAACCAAGTCATCAATCGTTTAACAACATAAAATATTTTCGACAAAAAAATTCTTTTACTTTTAGTATTTTAAATCAAATTATTTTCACACTTTATTCTTACACCTCGATGATGGTCCCATAGATGACAACACTGATCTTTAAAGCACCTATTTCCGAAGAAGGGAAGTTTGAGACGACTGATTTTGATTTTTGGGTTACTTGTTTGACATTTATTTTCTGTACTAAACCTTTAAAACTTTAAATTTCTACCTGATTAGTCGTACTCCTGGATCCTGTATCTTGACAATGATTGTTTTTCTCCCAACTTAAATGTCGATATTTCTTTTAACGATCACTGGAGACCGCCAAAGAATATAAAAGGGAAGTCTTTTAAGACCATTCCCCCAACCTTGAGAAAAAATTTTTTTATTATAATATCTTTTATTTATATTTTATGTTATATTCAAGTGTTATGTATGTTTATTTAACTAACTAGTAACTATAAGAACGATGGTTGAGCTTTTCATACCTTTGTCATTAATGCAATTATACTAACATTGTCAACCATTTTGTTCTCAAGCTGTCAACGGTCGACTATAAAATGACTGAACACGTTGTCACGTTTTCATTTTAACTGTGTTCGTCTCCCTATTTTAATCTTTAAGGGTATATAAAATATAAGATCTGTTTTTTTGTTTTTTAATTTTTTAATAATTTTATTTTAAATAAAACTCTATTGTTTTCCCTACATAATGGGACGAACATAACGCAAGGTGACGGGACCTTAGGTCTCCAATAACTAATTTTACAAATGAAATTTCAACATTATGTAAGTACAGACATTATTAATAATTTTATTTCATTACTAATTACAAATTTCTTTCTTATTACAGAATTTCTCATAAAACAAATCACAAACAAAAATCTTTCTCTAACAAGATCTAGAATGTCCAAAAGATCCTTTTTATATATCCTGACGTATGATTTTCAAATAACGAATATCTTCCCTTTTTAAATTCGACCACAGATTGACAGTGTCTTTTCATAAACTTTGATTTAAATATAACATTCCACTTTCAATTCCAATTTTAGCATGCTGATTACATTCAATTATTAATATCTTGTCAAAATATTTTTAAATAAAAAAAGCTCCATCAACGTCATTTTCCACCAACAGTTTTCTCTCTACTGCTAATAATAACTGCAGCACTACTTTGGTCTCCTGAAGATGAAGGTTACTACCTTTGAAACATGTAGAGACAATTTAATTTTAAAATTGAGCCTTTAATAGCTCACTATTAAATTAGTGGAGAAAGACTTTTTGACTTTTTTTCCCCTTTCCCTATATTTCAACTCCACTTCGAGAATGGACTATTTCTTTAAATTAAAGGTAATAAGTGTTCATTGTTGTGCTGTGTCAAAGTCAAAACTGAAATTCATATAAAATAATGGATTTTCCGTTGATTCCGAATAGAATTGCTGTGAATGCTGCCAAAGCTTTGGATAATCTTGTCCTAAGGAAGTCTAAAGACGCCTATGATAAGGAATATCAAAGGTTTGGGGATTGGATAAAAAATAATGATGTAAAAATTATCAACGAGACGGTGCTACTCGGATATTTCCAGGAATTGGTATGTTAAAATTGCTGTTGTAAAATATATTAAAATACTAATTATGTATATCGATTATAGACTGGAACATTCACTCCTAATTCCCTATGGACGAAATATTCCATGTTAAAGAAGACATTAATAGTTAATAAAGATATAGACATTGCAAAATATTGCAAGTTAGGCCAGTATCTAAAACAAGCATCCAAAGGATATGAAGCGAAGGAATCGAAAATTTTGACTCAAGAAGATGTGCTGATATTCATCCGTGAAGCTCCCAATGAAACTTTTTTGATATACAAAGTGGCTCTGTTATTTGGTGTGTTTGGTGGGTGCCGCCGCCAAGAGCCAGTTAATATGTTGGTTGAACATATATAGAGGATAGAGAATCCGTAGTAATAGTTAATATTTTCGATACAAAAACCGATAAAAAGCGTGTCTTCACAATTATTGATGAGAAGGAAATGGGTTGTTTAAAGCTACTGAGAACTTATTTGTCTTTACGCCCGACGAACTGCAACATCAATAGATTATTTTTGTGTTACCGTAACGGTCGTTGTTTTTCACAGTCAGTTGGGAAGAACACCATAGGCAAGATTTCTTCCATTATTTGCAAAATTCCTGGGTCTAAGGGATACGGACAAATATACTGGTCATTGTTTGCGCAGAGCCTCTGCAACTTTGTTGGCGGACGCGGTGGCAAACATGACCACATTGAAAAGATATGGCGGTTGGAAAAGTTTAGCTCTGGTTGAGGGATATTTGGAAGACAGTATGTCTTCTAAAAACAGAATTTTGAAATTGATAGCTGGAGTACCATCAACGAGACCATCAACATCAAAAAACGTTCAATCATCGTCAATTTCTGTTAGTGAAAATTACGAAATAATAGAAAACATTGACTTATCAAAAGCGGTAAATTCGTTTTTACTGGGTCTTTTCATAACTGTTCATTTAATATAAATAAGTTTTTTCGTTAATAAAAAGTTGTTACTTTGATTTTTCCTATTTATTTCTCTTAATGCCCAAGGGCATTAGAAACTTCTTTAATGCCCTAGGGTATTATATACCATTTAAAGTGTCTGGTAACTATGGTATTATAAAACAATAATATTTTAATAGGACATGAAACACATTTTCGTTTCACCAATCCGGCAATCACACAACAAAAATAAAACCATTATGTTTTTCTTACTAAGCCTTTAATTTAACATAACATACCTAAGACTACAGATTTTGACAATAACATTAATTAATTAAATGTTCTAACAACTCTCTATTAACAGCTAAACAATATCCTAACCGATCTTAAAATTCATTTCTAACATTACTTGATATTTATAAATTCTGTCACATTCTAACAAAATAGAGTTTTTTAACGGTCTAGATTTTCAGATTTTACATCTTTATAAATAAGATTTTTTAAGTGACCCCACAGAAAGAAGTCGTTTGGTGAAAGGTCAGGAGACCTGGCTAATATTCCCTAAACATGAGAGAATTATGGGCAGGACAACCATCCATTTGATACCAGATCTCCTGATTTTCGCGTAAAACTTCTTCTAATGCGGGTTCATTGCGATTTTGTAGTAAGTCCAAATATGTTAGTGCTGTAAGGTTGCCTTCCATAAAAAATGGCCCAATAATGTGATGTCCTACAATTCCCGCCCAAACATTTATTTTTTGTGTATATTGCGTCCGAGTAGGAACAAGACGTTGTTCATTTTCTTGACTCCAATACCGGCAATTTTGAACATTTGATTCATTGTTGAGGGTGAATGTACAGGGTGTTCTATTTTTGATAGTTTTATAGTGTATCTCGAAAATCATAAGGAATTTCATAAATCTGATATATATGTTATGAGTTCTTTTTTTAAGAAAACAATTGCTGCGAAAACAGATCATGGCTACCTTGTTCCCCTGGACAGCTACAGGGTGATTTTCAAATTTTGACGGTTATTAAAATTCCATGTAACTTCTCTGTTATTATAGATACGAAAAAACTGTAAATTGATAAAATATGTAGTTTTTTCCGTAAAGTTCAGTGGCGTAGCCAGTTTTTTTCTATCTTGTTTAATTTTTAAGAAATTGACCCAACTTATATTTTTTCTTATGGGACACCCTGTATATTTTCAATTACGTTTATTCTGCTTACCATTAGCTTTCCAAATATATATACATTTTTGCAGTTTTCTAAAGAAATAGCTGAGTAATTTGCAAATTACTTTAGATAGGCCTATATAGCAAGCCCCGTTAGTAAGAAAAGGACAAAAGAATATGTATGACTAATTATTTTTTTATATGTTTAAAACTCTGAAAATATTTACCTCATCATTTAGTGTCACCAACTTTGGAAATACATCGATTTTGTATTTTTTAACTAAAAGATAAAGCATAGAAATATAGATCTACAAAACCATTTTTATTTTAAATAAACAACAAAAAAATATACATAACAATTACAACAAATGCTCAAATTGGAGCCCATTGGCATCGATACATAGCTGGCATCTTCTACGAACACCATTCAGGGAGTTCCGAATATTCAGGTGTTTTATGCTTCTTAAAGCGGCTTCAAAATTTTGTCTTAGTTCTTCAACCGTATTACTTCTGACGCTGTAAATTTTATTTTTTAAAAATCCCCAAAAATAAAAATCTAATGGGGTGATATTAGGTGAACGGGCTGGCCACCTAATAGGTCCATTATTTGCAAGCCATTTTTCTCTAAAATTGGTGTTTAGGCAATTTACCACAATGGCTGCGTTGTGGGATGGTGCACCGTCATGCTGAAAAAAAAGCTTTTCCCTCTCTTGTAATGGTATATTGTCTAAATAGCTGATGATATGTCTTTCCAAAATATTCAAGTAAATCTCGGAATTTAGATTTCCTTCAAATATTTCATAGGCTAGAACTCTATTTCCCAATAGAGCCAGCCACACATTAAATCCAAATCGACCCTGATATACTCTATTTACTTGCTGATGAGGATTATGATCGGCCCACAGATGATTGTTGTAGCGATTAAATATTCCGTCGCTTGTTACTCGTGTTTCGTCGGTCCAGATTATTTTGGTAAAAAATAATTCATCTTCACGCAACATATTTAAATACAAATTGCAAAACTGAAGTCTCCTCTCTGAATCATCAGGATGCAAATGATGAGTTTTTCGAGGTCTGTAACATTTAAATTTGTTAGTTTTTAACAGACGGGATGATTTTGAGGGTACCACGCCAATATCTTTCTCAATATTTCTAAGTGAAGTGGTCGGATCCGCAGCCACGCATGCCAATACATTAATGGTTTCATTTGCTTTATTTTCCTTCTGATAGGTCTTTGGTCTTGCTTTTGAAAACGATCCATAATTAATAAGGTTATTTTCAAGCCTTTGAAAAATTCTTAAATCAGGTTGCTGCCGCTCCGGATATCTTTCAAAATACAAATCAGATGCTGCCCGACTATTTTTTTGACACTCAAGAAAACACTCTAGCATATTATATTTTTCAAAATTTTGGAACTTTTCCATTCTTAACCGCGTATATTAACTTTGCTTTATGACAAATTAAAGACAGACTGACATGTCTATAAATAATATAAAAAAATGATTTTGTTATCCATGGCTTACTAAGAGATTTTTAAATTATTATCTGGTAAAATGTAAAATTTGCAAATGCAAAGAAATTAGTAGATAAAAAGTCATCATGCATTTATAGAAAATTTCACTTTTAATACAAAAAATATAAAAAGAATTAAATAATTATATGAACAATTAAAAAAATTATTATTTTTATTTCTTTTAAACATAATTTTGGAAGAAAGCTATTTTAACAAATTACAGAAAATTGGTCGAGCCTTGGGCATAGTCTTGATAATAAAAAATTAATAGTTTTTAGAATTTTGTATTGCATGTACTAAAATTGAGATATGACATTTTAGAAATGGTGAAATAAGACTTACTCTTTTGTTTTGCTCCTACCTGCCATCGCCCGCTACGAAAAATGAGGAAAATTTATGAAAATCGCTTATTATCGAATTATTTTATCAAAAAACTGATTACAAATATATATATTTGAAAAGCTAATGGTAAGCAGAATAAACGTAATTGAAAATATACAGGGTGTCCCATAAGAAAAAATATAAGTTGGGTCAATTTCTTAAAAATTAAACAAAATAAAAAAAAACTGGCTACGCCACTGAACTTTACGGAAAAAACTACATATTTTATCAATTTACAGTTTTTTCGTACCTATAATAACAAAGTTACATGGAATTTTAATAACTGTCAAAATTTGAAAATCACCCTGTAGCTGTCCAGGGGAACAAGGTAGCCATGATCTGTTTTCGCAGCAATTGTTTCCTCAAAAAAAGAACTCATAACATCTATATCAGATTTATGAAATTCCTTATGATTTTCGAGATACCCTATAAAACTATCAAAAATAGAACACCCTGTACATTCATCGATCAAACAAATATGTCTCAAAAAATCCATGTTATTATTTGCTCTTTCCATTACCTCAAAACAGAATACCATTCTCCGTTTTTCATCACCTTGCCGTAGCTCTTGATCTTTTTCATACTTGTAAGCAGGGACCCGGACCGGAACCGCTAACTGGTAAGAACCGGACCGGAACAGATACTTTTTGTGGACCGGAATCGAAACCGAACACATATTTTATTTGATAGAAAATTTTAGTTGCAGAACCCGAACCCCAAAAAATAAAACGGTTCTTTTGGGTTTTTTTCGGTTTTCAGGGTGATACTTTGCCAGATAGCTTCACAAGCCTTTGCAGTAATTAAACCTAACCCAATTTTAACTTTCTCTATAAATTTTTTTTTGTGGAGACACTTTCGACTTTCGACCGAGATTTCGACCATAGATAAGAGGTATTGGCGAATTTACTCCCCTTTTGGCAAATAAATCTCTTGCTTTAGAATAATCTAGTTGTTTTCCTTTCCCTCTTTGTCTTTATGCACAATAACAAGACTGAATGAAACCATTGCCAACTATATAGTGGTCGCATTTGGGGCGACACGGTTTTCTTAATTTTGAAACGGGTTTAAAAATTCAAAGTTTATCCAAAACGGTCGTTTTCGGATCGGAACCGAATCTGAATCGAAATTTCATATTTTGAAGGAAACCGGATCGGAACCGTTAAAAATTGGTAGGAACCGAATCAAAATAATTATTTCGGAACCGGAACTGGAACGGAACCTAAATTCTCTATTTCATCTGAAACCGAAACCGGAACGGAACCGATATTTCATTCCGGTCCGGGTCCTTGCTTGTAAGGAAAATATTTATGTTTTCTTAAAGTGCGCAGCACTGTGGTTTGATGTTTTCCTATGGCTTGCCCAGGACTCCTCGTGCTAATCATTTTATTTTCCTCCACGTGCAACAAAATATGAAGATCTCTATTGACATTCTGTGTTGAGCGTTTACAGTTATTTATTGCAGGGCCTTTGGACTCAAATTTACTAACGATAAGTTTAATTAATGAAATAGAAGGGATAGACTTATCAGGGAATTGAAGTAAAAATATTTTAGACTCTGCTCTTAAACTTAATCATAGTTACGTTTTCCTTAATGGAATAGCTCATATTTAGCTATAATTAAGCGCCTCCAATGAAAATGTTGTCACTGACGCTACTTTTCGTTTCGGCAATGTCAAATAATAATTTGCTAGTGTTTGCTGTATTACCTAAACTCTTAAAATTTCGTAATTTTGCCATCTCATTTAATTGAATAAGTTAGGATTAGCTTTCTAAAATTTATTCAAACTTGTCACATGGGTTTACTATATCGACCTCTTCAGAAACATATGATATAATTTTCTCTAAAATATACATGGGAGCCAATATTTAGCCACCTCAAAATTTACATGGGATTTCCTATAATTAACTATGCCATGCATCAACCGTACTATTTAAAAAAAAAATTCTTGTTCCTCTCTGTTGAGCCACCCTATAAAGTCAAAAATAATTTTACGTTATAACTCACTTACTGTCCTTCAACTTTTATATTAACATTCTTTGTGTATCATATATATACAGGGTGACTCGGATCTAAATGTACATACATCTCCCAGGAGATAGTGGACATCTTGGGGGTTCTAAATAATCTATCTTTAGTGGGTTTCGTTACTTAGATACAGAGTGTTTTATAAGGTTTGGCTCATTTTTGTTTTTGCCATAATTCTTTTAGCACCCGGTATAAAATGTTCATATTCGGTGGAAATATTTTGAGTAGCTGTCGCTTCAAAACGCCGTATGAAAATTTTTTGAAATTCAGGTCCGGACTTTAAAAACAAGATTGATTTCATTTTTTTAAATTCAACACCCTGTATATCATATTTTTGTTAATTTTATTTTTTATTTGAAAAACACATAAAAAACTAATTCTAATGACATACTTATCAAAATCCCCGCACTCGCCGCTCAGCCATAATAAATTGCTCTTCTTTAGATGTTGAAACACATACAAAATAATAACTGTTTTTATAACGACAATAATACCAATAATAAGAAATAAACCAAAGTAATAAAATAGCGGCGTGTTAAAATTTGAAAATTTTCAATTCAATTTGACTCCATGGCTCGGCACCTCAGAACAACGAAATGTTGGGGGGCAACAAAACATAATAAGTCATTGTCAGTTGTAACCTGTCAGATTTTTGGGCATTACGAGGATATTTTTGTTAAACATTTACTTCTCGTTTAAAATGCCCCATCAATTTTCAAACCAAGAATACGCTGATATAATATTTGTATATGGATTTTGCGATGGTAACGGGCGAGCCGCTTCTCGAGAGTATGAATTAAGGTTTCCTGGAAGAAGATGTCCAAACCATCAAACATTTTCAAATGTATTTTCTTTTGTTGGTGAACAAGGACATTTTCCGACACAAAATAATATTGATCAGCCTGTAAGACACCCAGTTTATCAGGAAGAAGACATTTTAAATTTGATTGAAGAAAATCCAAAAACATCCACAAGGAAAATTGCTAGACGTCTGCATACAACGCAAAAATTAACCCATTCAACAATAAAAAATGAAGGCTTATATCCTTATCATATCCAAGAGGTACAAAGGTTGGAACCAGGTGATTATGCTAACCGTTTCGTTTTTTGTCAGTGGATGTCAGGCACCAAAGATATATTCACCGGACTTTGTGGACCGATGAGACTCAGTTTACCAGAGATGGAGTCAACAGTTCCAGAAATTGTCATCTATGGTCTCTAGAAAATCCAAATGCTATTAGGCAGTCGCACTCGCAACATAGATTTTCCATAAATGTTTGGGCAGGTATAATCAATGGTAAATTGATTGGTCCACACATCTTTGAAGAAAGATTAGATGGAAACCAATATTTACACTTTTTTTAAAACATTTTGCCAAATCTTCTCCAAAATGAAAATGTTAATTTAAGAGGAATGTATTTCCAACACGATGGAGCCCCTCCACATTATGCAAGAATTGTTTCCGAACTTTTAAACAATAGATATCCCAACAGATGGATAGGTCGTGGGGGGCCCCATTCTTGGCCAGCAAGATCTCCCGACTTTAACCCGCTGGACTTCTTTTTTGGGGGTATATGAAAAATTTAGTTTACGAGGAAGAAATTAATACACGGGACCAGCTCTTGCAACGCATTATCACTTCATTTCATGAAATAAAAAATAGACCAGGTGTAATCAGAAGTGCAGTTTCAAATTTAAATATCAGAAGAAGAAAATGTGAAGAAGTTGGTGGGCATTTTAAAAATATTCTCAAATAATTATGTTTTTGTTATTTTTGTTATTATTGGTATTATTGTCGTTATAAAAACAGTTATTATTTTGTATGTGTTTCAACATCTAAAGAAGAGCAATTTATTATGGCTGAGCGGCGAGTGCGGGGATTTTGATAAGTATGTCATTAGAATTAGTTTTTTATGTGTTTTTCAAATAAAAAATAAAATTTACAAAAATATGATATACAGGGTGTTGAATTTAAAAAAATGAAATCAGCCTTGTTTTTAAAGTCCAGACCTGAATTTCAAAAAATTTTCATACGGCATTTTGAAGCGATAGCTACTCAAAATATTTCCACCGAATATGAACATTTTATACCGGGTGCTAAAAGAATTATGGCAAAAACAAAAATGAGCCAAACCTTATAAAACACTCTGTATCTAAGTAACGAGGAAAGATGGACCCACTAAAGATAGATTATTTAGAACCCCCAAGATGTCCACTATCTCCTGGTGATGTATGTACATTTAGATCCGAGTCACCCTGTATACGGAGCTATTCTACTTTGCCACACTAAACGGCAATCCTATATTATAAAAGTAGCATGATGTTATTGTTCTCATGACAAATAGAATATCTCATATTTTGGTGGTAAGGGGTTTCTCAGAAAAAAATAGTGCTCCCGAGTTCCTTGCTATACAAAAGGTTGAGAAGCACTGCTTTAGGGTATTTTCAATTTGTCTATGTTGCATATCGTAGGTAATTTTCACTTGTTCATTTACTTATTCAGTTGCTAGTTATATTCAATATTAATTATTGCTAGTTTTCATTTCTTGCCAAGCTCCATCTGCTATTTATCCTTAAGGCATAAAGCTTTTTTTTGTGTTTTCCTTCTTATGTTATATTGTTAATGGAAATAACTTATTAATTTACTTAGATTATATAATGCCTAAGGTATCCAAATTGTTTCCTGCATTTAAGAATCTTATACAGATGGGTAATGTCGCACTTATACAGGGTGTCCCATAACTATGGAGCCTTACAGCAACAGGAGATAAAAGACTTGAAACGAGGTCATTTATGCCTAATATCTTATAATAAAATATCCCCGGTTAAAAATGTGGTTTTGATCGTTCGTTGCTCTTACTCGCCAAGGAGAAAAGTTATGAAATTAAACGTCGCAATCCAAAAACATACAAAATGATTATACCATCTATACTACGATCCTAGAATAATTGGCAAAACTGTTCTTATCACCATTGACGGTGTGCGGATACACACTTTTAACTGAAATAAAAGCATTCAAAAACGCTTGGGAAGATTATGCATTAATAAGTCGTTACATGTTGCCAGGTTTTAAAATATTTTATTTAAATTCTCATAAAATGTACCAAAATCGGCATGTCATTAAGGGCCTTTTCACCCTACGGTACCTGTTTTACTTAATTTGGCAACGCAGGTAGGAAAAACCCATGTCTGAAGGCACTCGCACGCTCTCTTATCGCCTCTAACCAACGTTCAGTGTCGTAGACAAGTTTAAATCAAGAGGATATTAGCAATTCAGTTTTATTATTTTGGTGGTTAATCAAAACAGCAAATATTATAATGCAGGCGAGTTCTTCAAGTGATAGTAGCCAACAAGTTACAACACGACGTCATTTAAAACCTGGGGAGCGTACAATGGTAAAAAATGTGTATGAGGGAATTCTAAGTACACACAGTGGAATATCAAACACTGACGCAGCAGAACTTTGTGCCACATTAACTAAGACATCTTGCCGTACTGTTTATAGAACTATCAAGGACAATAGGATTACTAAAGTGTCCAATCAGTAGAAAACAAGAGGACGGAAAAAGATTTTTTATGATTAGCAAACAAAGTTAGCCATTCGTTGGAAAGTGCATGCATTTTTCTTCCGAAATGAACTTCCGAATTTGAAAAGGATGAAAATATGCAAAAAATTTCAAGAAGAGTTTTAATGCGAACACTACGAAAATTGAATTTTTGATTCTTCAAACAAAATCGCAAAAGTCTTTCGGTGGAAAAGGAAGAAATCGTATTGTGGCGTAGAAAGTATTTAGAAGAAATACAACAATATCGTTGTGTAGGGAAAAGAATTTACTTCACGGACGAAACATGGTTAAATGAAGGAAATACTGTGAATTACATTTGGTAAGATCTCAACATTAAAGATGCACATAACGCCTTTATCAATGGACTGTCCACTGGTTTGAAAGCTCCTTCAGGAAAAGGTCGTCGGTTAATTATAACCCATATCGGGAGTGATTCTGGTTTTTTTAAAGGTGGGTTAAACGTATTTAAATCTCGTAAAACCGGTGATTATCATGAGGATATAAACTCGGGAGTGTTTGAAGATTGGTAGGTTTAAATCCATCTTACCGCGTATTGAACGTGGGTCGGTAATCGTGATGGATAATGCACCATACCACAGTCGTCGGGTGGAAGCTTTGCCAACTTTTGCGTGGCGAAAGGAAAGATTGTTGAGTTGCTCGAAGAAAAAATATTGCATTTGGCGAAAAAATGCTAAAAGTGCAGTTGCTCGATCTTGCAGGACTTCACAAAAAAATATATACGAAATGTGTAGTGGATGAAATGGCTCGTGAACGAGGTGTTATTACAATATGTACAATTATAATTGGCATTGGCATTGACAAAACGATAAGTAGCGTCAGTGATTTGTTCGTCTAAGGTCAGTAACAACACTTTCATTGAAGGCGCTTTAATTATAGCTAAATATGAGCTGTTCCATTAAGGAAAAAGTAACTATGATTAAGTGGTATTATACAGGAAACAGTTCAAGAGCAGTGCCTGAAATGTTTTCAGTTCAATTCCCTGATAAGCCCATCCCTTCTATTTCATTATTAAGCTAATCATTAGTAAATTTGAGTCCAAAGGCACTGTAATAAATAACTGTAAATGCTCAACTCAGAATGTCAATAGAGCTGAAGCAAGAGATAATAGAGATCTCAATAGTTTACTGCACAAGGAGGAAAATAAAATTATTAGCGCGAGGATTCTTGGGCAAGCCGTAGGAGAAGATTAATCCACAGTGTTGCGCACTTTAAAAAGACATAAATATTTTCCTTACAAGTATGAAAAACTTCAAGGGCTACGGCAAGGTGATGAAGAACGGAGAGTGGTATTCTAATTTAAGGGAATGGAAAGAGCAAATAATAATAAGGATTTTTTGAGAAATATTTGTTTTACCGATGAATGTACATTCACCCTCAACAACGAACCAAACGTTCAAAATTACAAGCATTGGAGCCAAGAAAATGAACATCGTCTTGTTCATACTCGAACGCAATATCCACAGAAAATAACTGTTTTGGGCGGAAATTGAAGAATATCAGGTTATTAGGCCATTTTTTATGGAAGGCAACCTGACAGCAGTAATCTATTTGGACTTATTACAAAATCGAATTGAACCCGCCCTAGAAGAAGTTGTACGCGAAAATCGCGGGAGTTAAATGGATGGGTTTTCTGCCCATAATTATCTCATTGTCAGGGAATACTTGCAAGATATTTCTACCGGAAATATTATTGGTCTACGGCATCTAATCCTTTGACCACCCAGGTCTCCTGACCTTGTGCCAAACGACTTCTTTCTGTGGGGTCACTTAAAAAATTTGAGTTATAAAGATGTAAAATTTGAAAATCTAGACCAGCTAAAAAACTGTGTTTCGTTAAAATGTGACAGAATTTCTCAATATCAACTCGGTAATGTTAGAAATGAATTTTTTGCTCGGTTAGGATATTGTTTAGCTGTTAATAGTGGGTTGTTTGAACATTTAATTAATTAATGCATTTGTGAAAATCTGTAGTCTTAAGCCCATACCCAAAAAAGGCAAGAAGACTTTGCCAAACAACTATCGTCCAGTCGCATTGCTCTCGGTTATATCAAAAGTTATGGAGAAGGCTATCAACGAAAAATTACTAAAATACCTGGAATGCTTCAACATTATTAGTGACCGCCAGTATGGATTCCGTAAGTCTAGATCAACAGGAGACCTTCTCGCTTATGTCGCTCATGTTTGGAACAACGCAATAGAACACCATGGGGAGTCCCGGGCGGTAGCACTGGACATTTCCAAGGCTTTTGACCGAGTATGGCATGAGGGGCTCCTAACTAAAGTGAGAGCATACGGAATGCCGGTTCAATTTTGTTCATGGCTGTCGAGCTTTCTTAAAGACCGTTCTCTGCGAGTGGCAATGGACGGATTTCTTTCAGACACATTTAACATCAACGCCGGAGTCCCTCAAGGTTCTATATTGTCGCCCACCCTTTTCTTACTATACATTAACGATCTTTTGGAAAAACCTAAAAATCCTATATATAGCTTCGCTGATGACAGCACACTTGTTTCATCTTTTACTTTGGATGCTCGGACATCGGCTGCTAATGCACATCTCTATAGGCAGCAAGAGGTCTCACATCTCAACAAAGACCTGGAAGAAATTCTGTCTTGGGGTGACAGTAACCAAGTAGAATTTAACGCTAAAAAGACCCAGGCGGCAGTTTTTTCTAAAAAAGTTAATGTTGAAGAACCGGATATAGTTATGGCGGGACACTCAATTCCCTTGACTTCATGAATTCATTTATTGGGCGTTAATTTGGATAGTCATATGTCTTGGCATAGTCACGTTGCGGCCATTGCTAAGGCAGCCTCGCAGAAGCTTGGAGTACTTTTCCGGACCATTCGACCATCACTGGAGTACTGTTCGCATATTTGGGGCTCTGCTCCTAAACATACCCTGAGATTGATAGATTCCATTCAAAGAAGAGCCATTCGCTTGATCGGTGACCATAGTCTGACAAACAACCTGGAAAGCCTTGAACATCGAAAGCAGGTTGGCGACTTGAGTCTATTTTCCAAATATTTTCATGGCAAGTGTTTAACCGAGGTTGCCCGCTTAATACCACCCAGAGCGGTGCATGGTAGAAATACGCGACGAGCCACTGCAGCCCACCAGTACGTGGTTCAGCTTAGTGTCCCTCGAACGACACTGTTTCAAAATTCTTTCATCTGGAGAACGTCATCACTCTGGAACGGCCTCCCTGAGATCGTGTTCCCCAACGAGTGTAATCTCCAAAGATTCAAGACCAACGTGAATCGTTTCCTGCGCACACGCACCGCTCCTAGAGCGCCATAAAGGATTTATCCTGTAGTGCTGTGCCTTCTCATAAAAAAAAAAGTGTGTCTTTTATTTTGGATGTGTTTTTAATTGAAATAATATTTATTCGCTATGTCCAGCTTTACGTCAATTTTTGACAATAGCGTCTTAGAAATTATTTGCTGGTGATTGCAGTATTACCTAAACTATGAAAATTAATTTTGTCATCACATTTAACTGAATTAGTTAGGATTTGCTTATTAAAATTTATTCAAGCTGGGCACATGGGTTTACTATATCGACCTCTTCAAAAAATTATAATACAATTTTTCTCTAGAATGTACAGGGGAGCAAATATTTAGCCACCTCAAAATTTACATGGCATTTATTATGATTAACTAAGCCATGCATCACCCGATATAATAACTTATGGAGAAGCACTCGACAATTGTGTGGGTGCAAGAAGAATTTATTCTAATACATTTCCAAATCGTGCCGCATAAAACAACCGTTAAAAGGGTTGCCATTTCGGAAATCACTTAAATGCAACAATGTTAAATATGTGAAAGATTTGCTGCTTTCTAATTTCTAAGGGCAATATTTCTAATAACCGTTTAAGTATTGTTGCAAGAATTACAAATACACAGCTTTATGTAATCTGCCTTCACTAAATAGCGGTCCAACGAGATGTTTCCCAATACTCCCCGGCCACATGTTAACTATGAATCTCTGTTGGTGTTTTGTCTGTAGTGTTGCATGGGGCTATTATTTATGCCAGATATGCAAATTATGACAATTTATTACTCTGTCTTGGGTGAATCCGGCTTCGTTCGTGAACAAGATAGTATTAGTAAAATTATGATTTTGCCAAAATCGTTGCAAAAAAAATTGCGAAGTTGACTCTTGCAGGATAATCAACGGGAGACATGGCATATACCTTTTAGACGTGGTAGGGATGTAGCAGTTGCTCTTAAATGGTCTCATGAACAACCCACTTTGTCATATGAACCTGGACCGACAGTTTTCTTACAGTATTAGAGGGATTTTTAGCGGTAGAACAGCGCGTTGTTATCGTGAAAACTTATTATAAATGTGGAGAATGTTATGCGGAAATGGTTCGTAAAGTGCGAGCCGTTTTTGGAAGAAATAATGCACCAAAACATACGACAGTGCAAAGATTGATCAAGAAATTTGAGCAAAGTGGTTCAGTTGGAAATCAACAACTATTGAAAATATTACGAGGCAAATCAAATCAAATATTACATAATCAAATCAAATCAAATATATTACATAATAGCTATTTATGCCATCAGTTACGAAATGCCTAATTTTCACTCACTTCGTTCGTTCCGCAAAAATCTCACGCGTTACACAAAATTTCATTTCGTAACGTATTGCATACAAGATTTTTTCTAATTTTGAAGAAAGTAATAAAAAAATAAAATTTTATATAATTGATAAAAATTTGGAAAACATAAATTTAGTTTTTCTAATTTTGACATATAACTGATGGCATAAATAGCTATTGTTGCTGTTACTTCATGTTAGTTGTCAGTTTGACATTTTGTAAAAAAGTCTAGACGCAAGGTTTTTATCGAGATTGATATATTTTTAGTTTTATTTTTAAAAAATGAGTCATTCAAGTTCTGAAGAGCTACCAAGCGATATTGAAGAGGCAGCAGGTAATGCTCTATTATCAGTAATTCCCAAAAAGTCAAAGGCAGTTTATGATTTGGCATACGAAAAATTTGTTACGTGGTGTGATGAGAAGAAAATTAAACATGTTAATGAGAAAGTTTTACTTGCATATTTTGAGGGTAAGAAAGATCTAAAAGTTTCCACATTATGGACACTTTACTCAATGTTAAGGTCTGAACTAAATCTGAAAAGGAATATTGATATTAAAAAATATACAAATTTGGTAGCATATATTAAAAGGCAAGCGGACGGGTACAGTGCTAAAAAGTCAAAAGTTTTTATTAAAAAAGATTTTGCCAAATTTTTATTGGAAGCTGATGACAAAGAATACTTAATGGCTAAGGTTGCAATGATAATTGGAATGGCAGGAGCATGCAGAAAAGCAGAATTAACATTTCTTCCAGTTGAAAATGTTATTGACGAAGGAAGCCATTTTCGTGTTGATATCCCACCTTCAAGAACAAAAGTTATACGGCAGTGTGCAATTACCACTGGAGACATTGAAAATACGAATCTTGTTGAAAAATTAAGAAAATATATTAAGTTGCGTCCCCAGATTCTTAAACACAACAGATTTTTTGTAAAATATGCGAATGGAAAATGTACCAGAAATCCTGTGGGAATTAACACATTTAGCAGTCTGCCAAAAGTTATTGCACACTTTCTTGGTCTTTCAAATCCTGTTCTATATACTGGCCACTGCTTCAGAAGAAG
The DNA here is from genome assembly GCA_963920685.1 of Polydrusus tereticollis. Classification (NCBI taxonomy): domain Eukaryota; kingdom Metazoa; phylum Arthropoda; class Insecta; order Coleoptera; family Curculionidae; genus Polydrusus; species Polydrusus tereticollis. Next base: position 27,782,995 of record OY987332.1, on the reverse strand, counting down.
CTCTGCCACTTTCCTAGCAGACAGTGGCGCTGATCTTTTAAAATTAAAGAGGCACGGAGGTTGGAAATCTAGCTCTGTTGCGGAGGGATATGTTGAAAATTCCATGAATAATAAAAAACTTATAGCCCAAGAAATATTTGGTGAAACATCTAATGCAATGTGCGTCGCTTCCCAAATAACAGCAAGTTCGAGCAATGAAAAAAATATGTCGTCGGGAATTAATTTGAATAATTGCAATAATTGTGTTATCAATATTTATAATAATTAATTAATTTATAATTTATGTTTTTAACTTGTATTATAACAGTTTAATAAATAGAATAATTCTTTTTGTCACTAATTTTGAAATACATTTTTCGACACCAATTGCATAAAATTTTACTTTATGCAACTAGTTACAAAAAGTAAGACATTTCATAATGTCAATCAGTTTTAAAAAGTGTCACTTTATATGTCAAAATTAGAAAAAATATTTTTTTTTTTTTTACAAAATAAGTTTAGTCATAGGATATTACAACTATTTAGTAACGAAATAATTAATTTATTTCTTATATATTTTATGAGAAAAAATAAATAAAAATATATAAACTATGATTGCAAATAGGAAATTTCGCCTAAGCTGCATTAAGATGCATCTTGTGTGCTACTTCTCCCTATTCGTCATCATCGATTGATATTAACTACGCTGTGGATAGAGTACAGAAAATTTATCATACCGTGCTGTAGACAACAGTGGACCATGTGTGACGAGCGAAGGTTTTTATTTTCTATTTTAGTTTTATTTAGAATGATTCAAGTTAATACTGTTAAGAGGATATTCATACTTTATACTGTAAATATAGTAATAAATACCTGTTGGTTATCTACAATAAATATTCTCAATTCTCGTTTATAAATTTTATTTTGATGAATTTTATTTCTAATGGAAATAGGCAATATGTTATACATTTTAGGAATATTATACATTAGGAATCTCTGGCAGACTGAGCTATGTAGTAAAGGTAGGTCCAAGTTTTTATTTAAATTAGCTCTAGTTTGATGTGAGTGTGTAATAGCCGGGAATGCATCCTTTATTTTAGGCAAATATGACAGACTAGAATAAACGTAAAGGTTTCTTAAATTAAGAATTTTATAGTTTGAGTACAATAATACAGTGAGATGCAGTCGAGGCTTACTGAAGATAATCTTAAGTACAGTATTTTGACAAACCTGCAGAGTAGTTAACGCCCTGTCATAGGCACCTCCCCAGATGACAATACAATATCTCAGAATTGACTCTACTAGTGAGGTGTATAAGATGATAAGGAGTTGATTGGTTAAAATGTCTCTAAGTTGATAGAATTTATAAAATAATTTTCTAATTTTGGTGCTCAAATAGGAGATATGAGAATCCCACTTCAAGTGCTGGTCTATCATTACACCTAAATATTTGGTTTTATTTGTTTTTTTGATAAATGGACAATCACAGACTTGTGTGGTTTGTTTTTTACAGCCTTTATTATGCATGTATATTTTATTTATTTATGGTTGGCTGGTCAGCACATGTTGCAGAAAAAGCCATAAAAAATGTCTTCGAGATATTCAGACTCAGGAGACTCCTTCCCAACCAACGGTTCACTACCTCTACCCCCATCTCTGCTTCCTTATAGACATCGTGCCATGTTTTGCCATTAAAAAGTAGAACGGTATCGTCCGCATATGAAATGACATTGCAATTTTGCAATATTTTACCTATTTTATTAATATATTATATTAAAAAAAGTACAGGACCCAGAACGGTACCCTGAGGCACGCCCGTTGTTGTAGTCTTAGCATTACTTAAAACATTATTAATTTTAGTTTTTTGTTTTCTGTTAGTTAAGTAATTTTGTATTAAATTTAAAGGTCCGCCTCTAATGCCAATCTCTTCCAATCTGTCAAACAAAATATTATGTGGGACGGTGTCAAAAGCTTTTTTTAAGTCGAGAAATATTGCTAAGTTTTTTGTTTTGTTCTGAAGATTTTCGTTTATATTTCTAACAAACTGGAAGACGGCATCCTCCGTGTTTTTTTGATTTCTAAAACCAAACTGTTGACTATATAAAAGATTGTATCTCTCCAAGAAATCTACAATTCGTTTTTTAAGACACTTTTCAAAGATTTTACTAAAATTGTTTATAATAGAGATGGGCCTGTAGTTAGTAGTCAACCGTGAATCACCGTTTTTAAAAACAGGAGTGACAATAGACACTTTCCATTCCTGGGGCAAAATATGAGTTGTAAAACTGAGATTTATAATAATATATTGAAGTGGGGTTAAAATATTTAAATGTATGTTTTTAATAGTTTCAGAAGTTATTGTATCTTCGCCAGGACAAGAGTTATTTTTTAAAGAATTAATTTGTTCAATAAGTTCATTTTTTGTTATCGGGCGTAGATAAAAAGAATTAAGATTTCTACTCTCCTTCTTTGAAGGCGAGGCTGTTAGATGTTAGAAGAGTTTCTGTGGGCTGAATTAGACCGAATTAATGTGGAAAAGTTATGGTTTCAACACAACTTGGCGACCTGTTACACTGCGCGTGAAACAATGGACTCGTTACGACTGAAATTTCCTGGTCATTTCATATCTCGCAATGGTGATCAGAATTGGCCACCACGATCCTGCGATATAACACCATGTGACTTCTTCCTCTGGGGTTTTCTTAAATCTCATGTTTATGCCAATAAACCAGCCGCAATTCCAGACTTGAATAACGAAATTGGAGGCGACATTGATGAAATTCGTCCACAAATATGTGGAAATGTTATCAATAATTTCGTTAAAAGGGCAAGGGCCTGCCAGCAAAGCCGGCTAAGTGTCTTTCACACTTAATCGTAACATGTATTCTTTCTAATCCCAGTAAAGTTTTGACATATTTTAAGAAATAAATGTGTTTTGTTAACAAATATAAATGTGCGTTCATTTTGAGAATAAATTCTTCTCGCCTCCACACAAGTGCAGATTGCTGATCCATAAATTAAATGCATGTTAGCATATTGACTATAGGAATAATACTCCATTACTGAATTCGTATGTACTCAATTAATCAGACAATTTAGAAAAGTGTTGTCAAAACATGTTGTTAGAGAAATAAAAACGATTGGTGTTTTAGTGCAATTAATTCATATTTTATCCCACAAGTTTTGTATTTAATTTTTAAGTAAAAAATATTTTAATTTATTATTAGGCTGCTCGCTCGTAAGTTATTATTTTTGGGTCACAAGACGTTTATGCAACAAGATTGTAGCATGTAAATTAAAAATATCTCAGAGCTAGAACTATTCTCACAGCATTTACAAAATTATTTCTACCCGTTATTTTATTTCCTGTGCCGAAATAAAGAATTATTGTTCACATGCCTAAACGCCCACCATTTCACACGCTTTTCTGCCACCCAAAAAATGTATTATAAACAAAATAAGGTATCCGTTAGGTTGTCTGTCAGCTTCACGAAATGGGTTCAGTTATAACTGCTCTTGATTTAAAAAGAAAATAAAAAGGTCAGGTATTGTGAAAATTAATCAAAAAATAGTTGGGAAATACGTAATTTGTGTAATGAGTGAATTACAGATTATAAAAAAGAGTGAAAAATTGCCCTGATAAAGTATCATTAGTTTCCTTCTATCTTAGACCAAAATAAGCATATCCAGAATAGTATTTAGAAGAATTAAAATTATTAGAAAAATTATTCTTCCCCTACCACATTCATTTTATGCTGGATCTCTCTCTCTTTCAAGTCAGACATTGTCTTTTACTTCTATTAGTCATTGGGACCTTTGTTGGCCAAACTTCAAATAAGGAAATGGAGTTGAGCGAAGCCCTGGATCGTTTGTTGGTCCCATCATCACTGTGAGGCTTATTTGAGGTCCGATATTGTCATTTGCCAACCTTGCTGTAAAGCAACAATGGGCTATTTCATAGGGGAACCTGTCACCTATACGAGGACCCCGATAAGTACCCTTAATTTTTAAAGTACTTATACCGTGGTAGATTGTTTCGGTAGATTGTTTCATGGTGTAGACATAGCCTAATGTGATTTACTTTGTTTGTTCCAATCTGAGCCATCAGCTATTTTGAAGTTTTTATGATATAACTTAACAGGACAATTCAATATTAATGAGATAGGGCTGTGTGCACTTTTTCAACTAAGTTCACACATTCAGTAGTTGCTGAATTAATTTTAGTGCATCCATTTAAAATCACCTTCTTAAATTAAATAACTTTGGCTAACTATATTTCTGTTTATTTTGGCACTGAGTGTAGACCCCATTGTTCACTCACAGGAGTTTGGTGTTGTTGTTCTGACAAGTTAGGGGCTAAAAGCAACTGTAAGTGGCGCTCAAAACTTCATCGTTTATCTTGCATAGTAACATCCTTTCGGGACCATACTCATGCATATTGTAGTTGTACTGGCAAAGACCCTACTCAAAAGAACCACCTCGGTTTACAATTGCCACGAGCTTGAGCTAGCTGAGGTAACTGGTTACCTTAAAGCTTACTAAATATTTAATTTTTCATCATTTCTATTTTGTTACCAACTAATAAGGTTATGTCAGTCCCTATAATATCCGACAGTTCTACTACAATCTTGCATTGCCGGACTTAAACAGAATCACTTATAACACAAGAGAACAACACAAGATTCCAGAGTTTCTAGAATTGAAAGAGATACTTTAGACATTTCAGAAATGTAGGCAAAGATGTCACCATGTTCACCCTTGTCCTACAAGTGGTTGATTGTATTTGACAGTCTGAAACTGTCAGGGACTGATGGTTGGAACAGACCTTATAATCAAGGAGGAAATGGTGATGAGAGGCTGTATGATTTTTCAAGCGGAAAGTGACACTGACGTAGATATTGCAAGGACCGCGGTGAAGATTGCACAGGAAGTTTCCACCACACTCATTGGAAATGATGCTGACCTGCTAATTGTTCTCCTATATTATGCTGGAGCTAATGGCAAACTACCGTATCTTCGATCGGGATAATCAGTCAACAAACAGCCCAAAGTGTATATACCATATTGATAACTTGAAGTCTATTCTTAGCAGTGAATTATATACACAGTTGTTATTTATTCGTGCATTCACAGGATGTGATTTCACCTCTCGTATTTGTAGCATTGGTAAAAAGCCAGTATTCGAAAAACTTTTGAAAGATAATGAATTATATCCTTTACTCATGTGTGAATTTATTTAGTTCACCAGGTAAGAAACCTGGTGATTTAATGGTAAGCCGTGGCAATCAAGTGATGCTTGGTAGTCTTGGTTACAGCAGTACTAGTTCTTTGGTAGCCTTCCGGTACCAGATACTTACGAAGAAAATGTTTATAAAAAACGTCTTCCTCCAACAAGAACATGATATGGATAAGTACGGCTAGCGAAATCAATCCTGTAGATTGGTGTTGGAAACTCGATTGCGATAAACTTGTACCAGTAATGATTGATAAAAATGTTACACCAGGCATTCTACTGAAAATTATACATTTTAAAAGAAAACAAGGTCTGTCTATACCACCTACTTTCATAATCTCGCCACAGAAAATGGACTACTTCTTGAATCTTATACATTTTAATTAACGGACTGAATTCCAAAACTCATCTTATATTTTTTTAATTTTACCTCAAAAATGTTTAAATGATAATGTTGGCAACCCTGCACCATTTAATATACTTTTTTACACCATAACTTACTTTATTCCATACAAATTCTAAGGAAAAATCACTTGCTTGTTCCAAAAGTGTTCTTATGCATGTAAATATTGGTAATAGAACTTGTCTTATCCTGCTTGTACAAATTTGCCGCTAAAGCTTGTCACATGTTTAATTTTCATTGTTCTGTCGGCTTGCATTGTGAAGTGTTGTTGTTATTTCTGTGTTTAAAGAGATTTAAAGTGCATTTTTTCTGTGAAATGGATGGTGAAAGAAAAGGAAGGCGAGAAAGACGTATCCAGAGTTTATAGTAAGAAGAAAAGGCTAAATCTGAACGGTTAGTTTGTTGTATTATATCTTTAAGTATGCTGGGAAAATGGCTTCTTGAAAAATATCCTACTAGCATAAAATCTCTATATTTTCAGTTGTTGGCTACCTACCGTCGGATAGAGTATTCGGCCGAGTTGAGAAGGACCTCAGAAGAAAGGACACGATAATTAATCCACATAAATATATTGATATTTCTTCCAAATATGGACAAGTGAAAATAGTTGGTGAAGACGTTCCTGTATATGACTTTAAATCGTACGTAGCCGCGAATGTTAAAGCGCCTTCTCAATTACATTTTCAGTTCGCTCCTTCCAAGAGACTTAAGTTAGTGAAAGATAAAAAAATCTATCCTTCTTAAGGGGGAAATAACTTACAGGAGTGATTGGGAGCTTTAAACCATTTCTTAAAAAGGGTAAAAATTTTTATTTCGAGCCAGATCGACTTCCAGTACAAGTTCCAGTAAAGCTTAAAAAACTTAAAGATGTGGATAAATTGCTTAAGCAGCATTTTGGATATAATTGGAGGCAGCAAAATGGTTGGACTTCTACAAGAATGTGCTGTCTAGAACAGTATTACAAGTCGTGGCGGTGGAAGAAGTTCAAGAATTGCTCTCTGAATTGGATGAACTAATCGTAATTTTGGTACTTAGCAGTTTCATTTTCAAAAGTGTAAAACTAATTTTTTCCATTTATTTTTATTCAATAGAAAGTTAAAGGCTCTATGAATTTATATTTCCTTTGGTACAGTAACTGTGTGATGCCTTTACTATAAACTGTGCAAAGGGTTAAAATATAGACCATTTAGTTCAGTGCTACAAGTTGTTTTGGAATATTCAAAATTGACACATTTGGATTAGAGCAGTCTTGGAACTAATAGACAGTAAAGTTGTGTTTTATAATGACCATGCACATTGCTGCACATGTTCATAACCTAATATAGCAGGTCCAGGACATACAGTAAACTGAAAGCAAGAGTTTTTAAGGAGAGATAACCTGACACTACCTATATTCTGAAGGTTTTGAAGTGGGCCCTGGACAGAGATTTGTGCTGAAAATGTTTTGCATTTGTTCCAAATATATCCAAACCAAGACTGCAGTGACATATTTTATAATGTTACTGCAAAAGTTACTGTTGGGTTCTGTTTGACCTAGTGTTAAGGGTTACTTTGTAAAACATATATTGTATATTAAAAATAGTCATGTTAGCTGTACAGTTGAAATTTGTAACAAGAATGAAAAGATACAACGAAATGCTGTGTGTATAATATTTAGAGCTATTAACAGGGTATTGGATCTATATTATTCACTGCCAGTCACTATTTTGATTCCATGGGCAAAATTTGTTGGTTCAAATGAAATCCTTGGCCATGGAAACTATAAATTTGATAGAAGCATAATGTTGTTCTAAGCTTAGAAATAAGAAAGTTAAAAGTCTTGGTCCGATTTAGAAGGTTATCGGCGGCCATCTTGAAATAACGCACTTCCTGTTGCCGTTTTTTCCGTTAATTCGTAAATCTAGTAGAGACAAAAACCGTTTACACACCTTTTGTTGGAATTTGTTTTAGGTTCAACATTATTTTCACCAGACTATCTGATAATTTTTCGGTTTCTTTCGAATATTGCCGTAGGTACTCGGAATCTAGGTTTCTTTTCTTTCTGGATTATCACTAAATTAAAATTATAATTAAGCAACTTTACCCCCATATAGCCATCTTCGTATCTCTTACGGTTCACGAGATCCCTAAAGTGATAAACGAATTTGTTACACCCTATACCGTTTTCTAGAGAAATAAAAAATTGTAAAAATTACACGACGATGTGAGAATGAGGATATCATTAACATACGCCATGAAAACACGTATTACCACTCGTGGCAAACTAAGCAATGCTCGAGGCAAAACAAACGCGTATGTCACTACATCAACATTTACTCTATGCCAGCTTATAAAGTTTAATGATGGCCGACGACATATGTCATTTCTAGTAACATTCTTTCTACAGAACTTAAATTTGGTCAGGACTGGAGTTAAATATTTACGAATTATAAATAATTTACAATCAAAAATAACGGAGCATGAAATTGTTGATGACATGTACTTCTTCGTATTCCTGAGATTGAAAATATAGTTGATCACTAAAAGTCGTCCTAGAGGATACGTATATATTGCAGACTAAAGAGGGAAAAAGGCAAAATTAGAACAAAACCACAAAATTAGTATAACCTCTAAAAGAACTTAATTCAAATGTATTTGATAAGCTATAAGTTTAGACGGATCTGTAAGTCAGCTATAAATTTCAAATGTGATCAAATGGAAGAAGAATAGACAGACGGAGAGATATCGGTGCAAAGGCGTGAGAGAAAGATGCATATCTACACGGCACTCGAAGTGAGGTGCAGTAGATATTTCGCCTGTAAATGCTTTTCCGGCGGAACGAATTATGTGTGGTATATTTATCTTCGTCGCGCACTTGTAAATATATGGTCATTAATATATCCATCTCTTACGAACGCAATGATTGCCAGGGTTCGCGTGATGTTTTTTGAATTAAGGGATTTTTAAATCACAGGTTGACAAATATGTTTGAAATATGACGTCAGCCGTTATTAAACTGGTAGCTGGTCGTTGGTATAGTCATAGTTTTATCTCTTATCTTGCTGATTTGCATTATAATCCAGAAGTTATAGCAAATCGTTCCCTAAAAAAATATTGTAAATTTCACCATTTAGGTAACGGTCAAAAAAATATGGTACAATGACTCTATCTCCGAATATACTACATCAGGTATTAACCGACCAATGATATTGATTCGGTATATTTCTCATCCAGTGAGGTTTTTCAGGTGTAAATTACAACATGGGAACTCAAACACAATATACAGGATTTTCCTCATGACCTTGTTGGTAATGGCATTTGTGTCCCTGAATTTCAATGCTCAGTAGCTTCCGAGATAATTTGGCTGGTGGCCACCCTTAATGAAACATCCTGTGTGTGATCCTGTAATGAGTTCGTTCTGCGAGATGTCCATTCGTCTGTAGTAGTCTGTAATCAATTTGTCAGGATGTCCTATCAGAGTGGGCAATTGTAGGTCGCTCTTTTTATTTCAAAAGTGATAATTGAAGATGTGCGTAACTGATTCTCTTATGTCCTAAGAAAATCGGGTTTTTGCAAACTATAACTTCGGGTAAAACTTCAGTAGTGACTTTTCAAAGGCGGCAGGGTCGGCAACCGACCCAATGTCAAACAGACAACAGAGAGTATATATTATTAATCTACACTCACCGACATTCAGTTTTCAAAAATACAGCTTACATGTTGAAACCTACAGGAATATAAAGAAGTATATTTTTTCTCTGTAGAGTTATTTTGCAATGTAAACTACACTAGATATGCTTTTCTGAAGAGTTTCATTCATTTTTAACATTTTGCTGTTTTATTCTTCTCGGTATCGTTATCGGTTCTGTTCGAGCGTCAAATGAAATACCGCCCCCACACCATAATGGATCCACCATCAAAGCTAACCCTTCCGCTAAAATTACATTGGGCGAATCTCTCCCCTTGCCATCTCTATACTCTTTCTTGTCCGTCAGGAGACCTCAGGCAAAATCTAGACTCGTCTGAAAATACAACTTGCCTCCACTCTTAAAGGTTCCAGTTAATGGGTTCTTGCGAAAAAAAGATGCCTATTAACTCGATGCTGTCTGAGGAGCTCTGGTTCAGTTGCCGGTCTTCTGGCCCGTGAATTGACTTTATTAAGTCTTCGTCTTACTGTTATTTCATTGACAGCAACTTGACGAACTCTTTGGAGTTCATTTCTTATCACTACTGCACTGGTATGCTGATCTCTTACAACTGAGACTCTAATGAAGCGAACATCAAGGGCGGAAGTAGCACGACTTCTTCCAGATCCAGGTCTTCTACCATAACTTCCAGTCTCACGAAACCTTGCAACGGCTCTTTCGCGCTAGATTTTGTAAAACCTAGCACAACGGCTCTAGCTGAATCTTCGGATGACAAAGGCATCGTGAAATAAAAAATAAATTCGGAATTCACTTACGAAACGTTTTAGATGCTCGAAATGTCTGATAAAACTGTTTGACAATCCAAAAAAATCAACAGTGTTTTCAATAATTGTTGCAAAAAGTGTAATGTTTATTTCAAAAATTCATATCTCTTAAACTGATAACGATACCGACAAGAATAAAACAGCAAAATGTTAAAAATGAATCAAGCTCTGCAGAAAAGCATATACAGTGTAGTTCACATTGCAATATTACTCTACAGAATGTTACAAACTTAAGAGACAAAACATACTTTTTTATTTTACTGTATATTTCAACATGTTAACTGTATTTGTAAAAATTGAATAAAATTGATTAAAACCGAAACAATTATCTATATTTAAGAAGTAGTCCATATTCTGTGGCGAGATTGTAAATAGAAATAAAGGTCTGTCTTTACCACCAAATAACTTTATTTGCCCCTCTAGGGTAGAAAACAAGGGTTATAAAAATACATAAAATGACGATGAGTTAAAATAAATTTCTTAATGAATGTGTTGTACTAGTTTCGACTTTAGAGAAAGTCATCCTCAGCAACTAACCATTTAAGAGATTTTTATATGTAAAGAAGTTAAAACAGTTGGGGGAACAGAGAGGTGATTCAATAATACAATACAATATAATGCAGATTATGCAACCTTTGGAATCGACAGGAGTTTAGTATAAGAACGATGTATCTCCATGTGAAGGTAGGGGTTGATTTATACGCAAGTAGAATTAAGGATCCTAATCATAGTCGAGTAATTTAAGTAATGTTGAAGTAAAAACGTGTTGAAAAATAAGAATTGTAACATATCAATTCGTTCTCTTTTAAGTGAAACTAAATTAGCAAGGGGACATGATTAATGTTATGGTGGATTGAATATTTGTTAATGAAATTAAATGAACTTATTATTCTAAAAAGGGGGGTTGTCAAAATGAGACTATGTCATTTCAACTAAAATGGGAATGCATCAAGTGGTCACCATTCACTTGTTAAAAAATAAAATAAAAATAAAAATAAAATTAAATTAATTTTAATTAAATTAATTAAACTAATTACATTAATCATGTCCCCTCGCTAATTTAGTTTCACTGAAAAGAGAACGAATTGATATGTTACAATTCTTATTTTTCAACACGTTTTTACTTCAACATTACTTAAATTACTCGACTATGATTAGGATCCTTAATTCTACTTGCGTATAAATCAACCCCTACCTTCACATGGAGATACATCGTTCTTATACTAAACTCCTGTCGATTCCAAAGGTTGCATAATCTGCATTATATTGTATTGTATTATTGAATCACCTCTCTGTTCCCCCAACTGTTTAAACTTCTTTACATATAAAAATCTCTTAAATGGTTAGTTGCTGAGGATGACTTTCTCTAAAGTCGAAACTAGTACAACACATTCATTAAGAAATTTATTTTAACTCATCGTCATTTTATGTATTTTTATAACCCTTGTTTTCTACCCTAGAGGGGCAAATAAAGTTATTTGGTGGTAAAGACAGACGTTTATTTTTAATTATCTATATTATGCAAAAAAAAAGAAATCGAACTATGGAAGAAAAAGTTATCATACATTAAATTTGATCTAAATTTTGGTTGTCCCGAATTTTATGTCGGTGAGTGTACATCAATTTGCATTTTTAATGACTCACAAACTGCCAGCGAATAGCTGCATTACTTTTTAAATCACCCTTGTAACCCCGGACGTCTTAGTGCGGTGTCACACTATGCGTTTTTGACGCTGCGGCAAGAAAGGATGCGTTTTGACCGGATGAACTCTACTTGTCACACGATGCGTTTTAACGAGATGTTTCGCCAGTCGAATTTTGGTAGTGCTAGTATCATGGCGAATTAATTGAAGCTTGTGTGTGCTCTAGAAGTGGAGGGTTTATTAGGAAAGGAGGTGGATCGTCAATATTGGATTCACCCTTTCAATTTGGAACGAGAGTCCAGTAAAAGGTTTGCAAACTTCTACAACAAAATTCGAATGTACGACAGGAAGTTTTTTGGATATTATCGAATGTCCAAAAACTAATTCGATGAACTACTTGCGATATTGCGACCCCATATCAGCAGACAAAATACAACTTTTAGGAACGCTATAAGTGCAGAAGAAAGATTAACCATAACTCTTAGGTGAGTACACACAAAATAAAGCAGATAATATTGTTGACAAGTTGAAAAAATACCAACCTATTATTTTGTTGAATGTCGACCTTTATTAGAACAAGAGATTAAATTTACATAACATTAACTTATGAACTTTGGTCATATATCGATGAGTAGGACATGAATGACTTAGTTGATTGATGAGAATTTTGTGGAGACGTCAGTGGAGTGCTTACTGATGGTATTTGTTGACCAAATGCAGGTGGGTATGTAAATTGTGATTGCGTAGAAGAATACTATCCTGGGAACTGATAAGCAGCATTCACAGGAGGCGCATGAGCTACGGTCTTTTTTTTTGTGGAAGGTCTCGAAAGAGTCATAAATGTAAAATCCAATTTCTCGTCAGCAGTCAGTTCTTTGTAATCGGGGAGAAGAGACATTAAAAACGACTCGTCTGCATCATCTATTGTTTGGTTGCTGTTATTGTTATCTAATTTCTCAAGCAGTTGACTTTGAAAAGGCGTAAAAGTTTGTCGAATAGCTTTCTGTCCCCTAGTTCGTGAAAGTTTTGGTGGTTGCATTCTGCTGCTAGTGCTAATATTATTTGCTGTATCTTCTTCGTCACCATGCTCCTCAATGTCATTCTCGTTCTCACCTTCCCTTTGTTCCCCTTCCTCCTCATACGCGATGTCTTCGGGGTTTTCTGCAAAATTTCGTACAGTTTTTCGTTTCTCAATTGTATTCAACAGGAATGTGAGGGCTTCTGCATATACGTATTTTTTCTTTTTTTTGGGAGCAGCGTCACCACTTTTTCCTTGGTTGATAAACTTGAAGTAATTATCTCTGATATGTCGCCATTTGCTCTTCATCTCCTTCACTGTAACAACAGAAAACAAGTCGATTTATGAATTACGCAGTGTGATTTATGACCACAATTCAATAAAATTATTTAAAATTTGTTTAATTACAAAGAAAATATAGAAAAAAAAACAATCAACTTAGGCATGCGTTCTAGGAATGATACAGAAATATTTCTTTTTACAGGTATTTATCGACTGGAATGACCTTCTCAAGCCTTGCGTACGAATTCTATATTGCCAGACCCACAATTGGAACAATAGTTAGAGAAACCTGTCAGGCAATTTGGTATACTTTAAAAGAGACATAAATGCCAGAACGCCCAGAAGAAATGTGGTTAGATATTGCAGATCAATTTTACATAAAAACGAACTTTCCTAACTGCGTAGGCGCGATTGACGGAAAGCACCTAAGATAAATCCTAGAAGAGCAGGATCAATGTTTCAATTACAAAAAGTTTTTATGTGTATTATAATTACATGTACTAGACTCTACTTTTTTAGTTTTAATGTATTAATGTATTTAGTTTAAATGTATGTAGGTAGGTACAGGGTTATTGATTATAAATGGACCGCCCCCTTAAGTTTGGTATTTTTTAAAGATAAGGAGCTGATCTTTACCAAATTGTAGGAAATCTTTTAAATTTTTTTACGAGTTATAAAAATATAATGTGTTCCAGAAATGCGTACCAGATAAAAATAATAATTTTTTAATAGAACACCCTGTATAATATAACAGATTCGGATTCTACGTCAAATTCTGAGCAGATTTCATGTAATATACCCTATACCTAAGTTGAACTGTTTCTGAGCTAGAAACAATTAAAAACCAACTTTTTACCAAATTTAGCTAATAATTATAGCGACAAAACGGTTAGAGATGGAGCAAAATGATTATCACTTTCTTATTTTAACTTTTCATCATTCATTCAGATAATTCTTTGGTGTATGATTCTTCTGATGGCAGTCTTTTCATCCTCATTTATTACAGTTTCTTATCTTCCTGTACTTCTCTTTGGTGACCTGATGGGGCCGCGTCTACCCTTGTGCACAAGTCAGTACATTGTTAACTGTCCGACTCCAGTCATATTCGAACACATTTAAACTATTTTTTCCACTACTAACCTACAACATCGCCATTATTGACCGATTATTAACGCTAGAAATCGTTTTTCTCTACCTTATAAGTCATTATTGACCATGGTCAATAATAAGCCATTGAAATCCATTATTGACCGATCTTTGACCTTAACCGAATTTTGTTTGAACGCAGGTAACTTGATTTTTTAATTCTACAACATCAATTCATTGTGGTTAGGCAACCAGATAATTATCAATACATATTAGATTACTTGATATTGTAAAATATCGATACAATCAACATTTTTTCTGCTTCCATCCTTAATTCGGGAGGTGTACACATAATATTATCACTAACATTTTCTTCGCTCATTTAAAAAAAAAATGCAAAACTCGTGAAATCTGATGACACAAATGAACACAAATTGACATTGACAAAGCCACCTGACAAAACAACAAAATATTTTGCCAATTCCAAAGCGCAGGTAACTTGATTAAAAAATATACTTATACCTACCTATAATTTTTTATAATTATTATTAATACTATAAAGATAAATGTCATATAAAAGTTTGTAGTAGTGGAAAAAATAATATATTAACCTAAGCTTATTATAGCCCTCGCGTCTTAAATCCCTCGTCGCTTCGCTCCTCGTGATTTAAACTCGCCGCTCGGGCAATAATGATGGCTGTCTAAACCTTGGTTAATAATATACTATTATTTGCAACTCCGAATGTTGAATTTTGGTGGCGAGGAGCGTTGAACACATTGAGAATAATAATTTTTTCATTTTTAGAAAGCGCAGTTTTACTAATCCGTTTCTCAGCAACAACAGACACTGGCATTTTTAAATAATCGATTTTTAACCGTACTATTGTGGTACCGTATTCGTTTGAAGTCCTAGAAATTAGACATACATAAATACATATACGATTAAGTTATATCATATGTAATTATCTAACCATATTACACCATGAGCATGGTTTAGCCAAGAACGATTCACTTAATAAACATATATCCGGTTAAACTATAATTTACCAAAGACACCAGACGGTATTTATGAAACCACGAGGATTTTTTGCGTTGCTTTTAACCTAAATTTAAATAAAACGGTAAAATCAGGCTTTTAACGGTAAATATGCGAATAATATTCTGCAGTAAAATTACGTTAGCGTAGATATGGTTCAAGTAGGTGTCGTAAATGAAATAGCCAATACAGTTAAAAGGTGTGATGAGAATTTCAATAGTATGTCAATGTCAAGAATGCACTTTTTGGTATGCAGATAGATAAAATGTTTTTTTTTTTAAATGGTGCCATAATTCCTTAACTTTAATTTTAATTTATGAATGATTGGAACTATTTTTTAATTTCAATTCAGGAAATATAGGTTCTTCAATATTTCTTTTCGTCAGGAAAAACTCCTTTAACATCTATTGATTATTCGTTATTACTATTTAGCTCTACGGTTTGTGAGAATTTGTAATTAGCTGCTTGCTTGGATGTTTGTGCTTCTTACGGATTTAACTTAGAAGTTATTTTGCAAAAATTTTTGAGCCTTTTTGTTAAATATATAATCCTTGTTTATGTCAATTTTAGTGCCTCCCTACTATTGTGAGATGGAATTTGGACCAACAGGAAGCCACTCTTTAGGTAACTTGTACGTCCCGATTTGTCTCGATCTTGTATGTGAGTCGGTAATAAGTTGGTTTGTCGATACGTCTGTACGTCCGTAATAATTTCTAATAGTTTTCAAGAAGAACTCGTTAATTGTCAACATCTGAAAGTCATTATGTAACACTACATTCATAATGCACCTCGGCGCGTTTGCGATGATTTTCAGCGCCTTGTTCTGAATCACTTGGAACTTATTAAGTTCCGTTCTGCTTATGTTGCACCACGTAGGTGCACCATAAGTAAGAACCGGCCTGACCAATACATTGTAGAGGTTGACCTTAGTCCTATTAGCAAGTCTACTCCGCCTGTGATGCAGGGGGTAGGTAAAGCCTAGCCGTCACAATGCAATAATTAATTGAATTTTGCCTCCAATTCAGCCTTTTGTCGAAAATAAGTCCCAGGTATTTCACCTCCTGGCACCAGTTCACTTGGACTCCACTGACCCGTAGCCTTGTTTCAGGCCTGCGGACGGTGCTTTTCGAAAAAAAGTTTACCTTCGTCTTGGCGGGATTCAAGCGAATCTTCCAAACCAAAAGCCATTTTTTCAGCTCGATTATGTGACACTGTATCCGGCTGACGACAATTCGCGGTGATTTAGTAGTAGAAGTAATTGCTGTATCGTCAGCGAAAAGATAGAGCTGCGTAAATCTATCTCGCGGAATATCGTGAGTATAAATGTTATAAAACATCGGAGAGAGAGGTGAGCCTTGCCGCACTCCCGCCCTGATGTGTTTATTCAAAGACAATGCGTTCTCTGACGAGACCGCAAAACTTCTATTCTCTAAAAAGAAAGCACCACCTTGATTGAGTAGTTCGGAGCCCCGAGCCTTATCAATTTTAACAAGAGGCCATTGTGCCAGACCTTGTCGAATGCTTTGCTTACGTCAAAGAAAACCGCTCCTGTATGAGCCCTTTTGTTAAAGCCTTTAATAATGTTTGCAGTGAGTTGCGTGGTCTGCCTGACTGTGCAATGTTCGGGCCGGAACCCAAGCTGTTCGGCAGGCAGAACACTGCGCGTGAATACAAAGTCGTTGAGCCTACTTATACTACTTAAGATTATCTTTTTGGCAATTTTCCATAGGCTCGACAGCAAGCTGATCGGCCTCTAGCTAGCCGGCATCGTAGGGTCCTCACATTTCTTATAAATAAGAATGACTTTAGCGCGTTTCCAGGCAGTTGGAAAGTGGCCTTTTCTGATTATCGCCTGGGTTAAGCTTACCATGTTCCCCAAAGCTCGATCTGGCAGATTTCGCAACGCCATATCCTTTAAACCGTCAAAACCTGGGGCTTTTTTAACATTCAAGACGCTTATTAGGGACTTAACCTCGTTTAAGGTGATTAAACAGGTGATTGATGGCAGAGGGGGGGGGGGGAGTAAAGACTTAACTTCCTTCTTTTTTTATCTTTTTTAGAAAAATATTTATTCTATAAACCTAAGCGTTTAGGCCATCATCAGACCATCATTAAGACGTAGATACGGAGGTTGTTTGCCTTTACATTGATAAGTAGGAGTAATTTTAGTTCTCCTAAGAAGGATAACTTGTGCGTCTGGTGTGTATGTAGTTGTTTCTGTTTTTTACATTTATTTTATTTCCATAACTTTTAATTATTAATGTGTGTCCATAGTGTGGCCTACCTATCATAGTGAAAAGAAGGAAGTTAAGGCATTACTTCCCCCTCTTCACACCTATAAATGACCGTTCTGAATAGAAGATACGACTACCTCTTTCTACAGTCCATTGCTGTACATCAGACCCCTATATTATTCTTCCATTTGTTTGAATTCTGTGCTACTTTTATCCAGTTAAACCTTGCTGCTGATCTTATGGTGCTCCATTTCATATTCCTTGATATGTGTTATTTCATAAAAGACCTATACAAGGTGCGATGTAGTACTAACCTAAACTAACCGTTCACCATGCAGCGTTGAAACAAAAATATTGCGAAAAGAAATTGCTGGAAATTATTTTCAAATTCCTCCTTCCGGCCAAAAAGTACTTAGACCTCAGCTCCTATATATTACAATAATACCATACTTTTTGTTTTAGGCTGAAAGACTTGCAGACTATGGTATTACTTGGTGGATCACAACCAGCTCTAGACGGACGGCAGAGGGATTTGGATCGAATACAGCACGTTGTCATAGAAAAAGAATCCAAAAGGGCCCCTCAGCGGAGATACATACAGAGCCCCAAAGGGGTATCACACTCGTTGGGCCAAAATTTTGACAGGTGTCATTTTCAGAGCTAAAAGCTGATTTTTCTATAACCCGTTTAAGCATTGACTTTCGAAATTTATTTAATTATCCAACGAATCGAATAACAACATAACTAATAATTCGCATTTAAATAATAAAATTTGTTGTTATTACAATTACATGAATGCTCACATGCATCTAACTTATGGACAACCACTCTGAAAGTGTGTGTATGCAAGAAGAATTTATTCTGATACATTTCGAAATCGAAGTGTGCTGCATAAAGGAACCATTGAAAGAGTTGACATTTCGGAAATCACTTAAACGCAAGAATATTAATAATGTGAAAGATTTTTTGCTTATTCTTGTTTGCTTCAGCAGCTTTCGAAATGGGCGCCATGTATTCATTGGCCAATGGATGTTGTCTCGGTGCACCAAAGAAAATTATAGCTAAGCAGCAATAGAAGTGTAATCCTTATGGGCGGCTTAGAACCGCGAGAGACGCTGTACCAGGTTAACAAATAGACAATTTTTCAGCAAATTTGAGTTCGCGTGTCCCGTGGTCAGCTTGATGGAGAGCAACGTTGCCAATAGTTCTGTACTTTCTTAAGTGGAAGCATTGAATTTAAAAAGGTTGAGTGGAAACATATTACATCTTTTATTATGTTAATCTTAATGCTAACATTTTTAAAGTCAGTTGTAGCGATATTGATTAAATATATTCCATTATTTTAATAACTAGTCGCACGAGGGTAACTTAACATTAAACAATGTTTCATCAGCGAGACTGCCATATGAGGGCTAATAATATTCTGAATGGCACTAGCCAGAGAGATGAGAATGCTTAGACAAAAACACATTAATTAAATACAAATACATCTAATGTTACCTGTCTGCCCAAACCATAACATTGTGATACAGAAAAAAAATAAAATATAATAATCAGTCAAACTAAAATAAGTTCAAATCTCAAGTTTACATGTACTGCCTTTAAAGCAACAATATGGCTAATTAAAAAGCAGAAGTCAGTCACATTAAAAAATAAAAATGAATTTTAAATTATTTAATCCGATTTTACTGACTGAAATTTTAAAGTGCAAGGACTAAGAAATAGTGTTCAAAGTTCAAAAGTTTATATGCACCAGGAGAGAATGTTCACTCTGACAAACAATATTTAATTTACTTAAAACAAAATTACCCCTTTTACAAAACCCACAGACGCATTAATGTCCATTATTTAGCAAATATTTATTTAATAACATGTGATGATGGAACTTAACGTTCCTTAACTCTGGGAAATCTGTCAGCTTCAAATAATGTTATAGTCTAAGACTTACCTTGAGGCAACTTCGATATTCTTTCTTTTACTGAGGTAACTTACAAGAACCATTAACTTTTCACGCCTATTTGAAGTCGAACTGCAATGAGAGGTGCTGATTTCAGTGACGCATCACCATTTGGAATAGCAAAAGATCCCATAATCCTTTGCATCGAGCAAAGTACTAGTCTACGTTTCAGCATTTTTTTTAAATCTATTTTCTAAATTTATTTGTACCATTATATTGGTGGATTTAGAAATTAATAGTAGATATATTATTTGACGAGCATGTTACAACTATAGTTACAATAGCTTTTTTATGACCAAGAACTTATTTTTAGGAATTTACTTGTCACAAAAATAGCTTTACCGAAATATAACAGTTAACTTAGCAAAAATGCCTTTTTTACACGCAAAAAGTACTTTTCAAACCTAGGAATTAATCTGGGATTTCATGCATATAATATGATGTCAATTGCATAGAAAACCCATTTATTTTACTTTTCAACTCTAGAGTTAAAATACTCTCCAACTCTACATTTTAAAAAGACTTTTCAACCCTAGTGTTGAAAAGTACTTGAGTTGAAATTGAGAGAATTAAATAAGGACAGATATTAGAGTTTTTTGCCAAATATTTTGTGGTCGTGTAAACTACCTATAGCATACACCTCTTGCGAAAGTGAGTCTCGCACACGAGTACGCATGTTGGCGGGCGAGACGAAAAGTGTTAATTTCTGCACTTGTTATAGTACCGATTTTTTTTTAAATACAATATCCTGTATCTCGATACATTCTTTTGAGATCATCTATCCTGTGGTACTATGCATTGTATTTTTTTCAGTGTCACCCTGCCTAACAGGTTAGAAAAATCATGTCATAGGACATTAAACTTAGTTAAAACAAAAATCTTACCATAAATACCTTAAAATACACCGTACCATACTACTGATTTTGATACTTTGTTTATGATACGTATGTGGCGACTTAAATACCTTAATTTCTATAAAACATGTTATTATCTAATTCTTATAGTTTTTGAAATAGTTTATTCTAGGCTTCGCAAAACAGGTAATTCTATTATTTTATATCCAGAATGCTAAGTACGAAACTAAAAGAAATCAGTTCAAAAACACACATTTATTAAGAAAAGAGTCGCTAAAAATTCTTTAAATATCAGAAAAACAATACTTGGCAACGCCGCAGGCAAATATAGAATAAACAAACGGATATGAATATAAAAATATTTTTCTTTGAAAAAAAAAGATGTTTTCGGGTAATAATTTTATATACTTGTAATTTGGTTACATTATCCAATTTTTGTAGTATATCAAAAATGCTAAAATTTCTCAGGAGATTATGCCAAAAGATTTTGTACAAGTTTAAAGCAATATATCTTGTGAAAACTCTGCAACAAAAAATATTTTGAAGTAGTACTAGTGAAGATTATAATAAACTCCTAGACTTAAACATTTTCATATTAATCTGTCAAATCTCTGGTGACTGAGAATGAAAATAGTGGTTCACATTGTCGGCGGCGCCGTATTATTTTATTGGCTCTAGTAATCCCAATAAGCAGTCTACAAATTTAAATAATAATGCTGAAGACTATAATAATACTATAATGATAACCGTTGCTTCGCAGTGAGTAAGACGACTGGACGTGCATTCGGCAAAGCCCGACCGCTTAACGAAACACGATCCCCGCTTAGAAAACCGGGATCCATCGAGATGTCGAATTATAAACATTACAGCGGACTTCTATTGCGTAGCTTTAATTTTCTTTGGTTGTACTTGAAACAACCGAGGCGATTATAAATATAGTCAACACACATATTTTTGAAAAGAAAATTTGAAGCATCATCAAAATATTCAGCAACATATAGGGTGCTCCATTAAAAAAAACCTAATATATGTACTTATAATTATTTTAATTTTTAAAGTAGAACATGAGGTCAGAACGTTCATTCGAAAAAGACATAGACTTAGTGCGTAAGCCACTTCCAAAATACCCCACAAGATAAAGAAATTAGAAAAAGAATACTGCCTGCATGTTGTCTTATCTTCTTACGAGTGGAATATGCAAATGTTAATAGAATGTAAATGAATATAAGGAATTAAATCTTGCAGATATCTTATCCGGTGTTAGCAATGTGGAAGCCAGTATATAATTTTAAAGTACTATGTTTTACAAACTGACGGGAAAAAGGATGTGAGAATATATAATATAAGATAACATTGTACACAGTCTCTTAAGTAAATAAAATAAAGAGACTTTATAAAAAAGAAATACTGATAACAGATTTCTGGCTATGTAAGTAAAGTTCTTTTCACCAAAAGTGAACTTTATTCGTTTTGCTTTTAAGCCCCTCAGTTGTGACCGACTGGGGAGTGCGTAACTTCACCCTCCCACCACGAGATATCCGATGATATTCGATCTTATCCGGCCTCCAACCGGCGTGAATGGGGGTTTTTGGATGCCGATACATTTTTCACTCACTGTATATTTAATTCTATATCTTTAGTTGCCGGATATGTTACCATAAATACAAATTGAAGTAATTAAATTATCATAGTTTATATTTTCGTTGTCACCTAAAAACCAGAAGCTGACACACAAGCCCTGTAAAGGAAACATACCTATGCACTAAATTGTATTGTGGGAAATAAAATGTTGCTAAAACAAATAATATTTTGAAATAATAAATCATAATGACTATAAGGCTGAATAATTGTTATAGTCAAATATAGATTTAGTTTTAGATTAGATTTATGGAGAATCACTAATTTTAATTAATAATTTACGCAATGTAGGTCTATATCAGAATATTAACACCAATAAGGCGAAAGCCAATTAAAACGTTGAGGTTAATAAGCCGTAATAATATATCATTAATTAATTGCACAAAATATTATAACATTTAATTTAACTATTAAAATTAAATTGAACACAAACCTATCTTATTAAAATATTAACCAATATAAAATATTTTTGGGGCTGGCGAAATTGCCGACTTATATGAAGAGTTTGCATAAAATAATTTCATCTACCGATTCTCAACTTAAAGAACCGGCAAATCTTTACAGGTAACTTTTGTGAGTAAATGTTGGATTCTTCAGAAATTTGACAAAGATTGACTTTTAAATCGTAGAAAAATGCATGGGTGTAGTATGTCGTATGTAGAGGAAAAGAAGGCAAAAAAACACATCAGCATTTCAGTCGGTTTAAATCGGCGTTAATTGGGTTTCTGCATAAACAATTTCTGCTACTTGGTTTACAGGGTGTCCGGTAAGAACCTCTCAATATCTCGAAAACATACAGGGGTGGTCAAAATAACTCTAATTGTTCATAGAAAAAAAATCCTAGAGTGCCCCCTGATAGAGGTACAGAGCCTCAAAAGTGTACCCAGCGATTTACTTTTTTGATTCTAACTTTTGAGCCGACTTGTATAATTTAATGAAATTTTAATATTTTATAGAGGCCATAAACTGCCATTAAAGTATACAACTTTTTTGTTCACTGAATTGTATTCGAGAGAAAATTAAAAACCACTTTATTGCATGTACTAGAAAAAATATATTGATTCTCTTACACGCTCAGAAACTCCTGCATTACTTCATATCGCATTGCATCTTTCAATAATTCGAATTCTTAAGTTGTAACTCAATATTTTTTTACCACATATATTTATATATTATTGTTTTGTTTTACTATCTTTTACTTCGTCAATTTTATATAACTTTAATATAATTAAATTGTTCCAGTTTATATGACCTATACTATGCTCCATATTAGCCAGAGCTAGTAAATGTTTTGCTCTCATGAATAAAGGTTGCCTTGAATTTTGAATAGACATGATGTGTTCTTTTGTGAGTGTGTGTAGTAAAATATAAGGGTAGTCAGATACCGGGACAGTTAGATGTCTAAGCAGGTAAATGCCAAAGTAATTCGGTGATAGAGCAGTCAGACGCTAGGGTAGTTAGATATTAATAGAGCAGTCAGATGCTAGGGTAGTTAGATACTAACAGAGCAGTCAGATGCTATGGTTGTTTTACAGAAGCAGGGCAGATAGATGCCAATATTTTATTTAGGGTAGTTAGATACCAGGGCAGATAGATGCCAATATTTTATTTAGGGTAGTTAGATACCAGGGCAGATAGATGCCAATATTTTATTGAGGGTAGTTAGATACCAGGGCAGATAGATGAAAATAATTTATTGTAGCGCAAGATTGGACTATGTCAAGTACTAAGATATATTGAACCGAATACTAAAGATGTAAAAATCTACACCGCTGAAGTTGAATCAATAGTCAGGAGAGGGGCGACAACACCCGGTAAGTTATTATATTTCAATGTTATTCTATTACAGTCTTACGGCAAATGTATTTTTCTTTGCTTCATGTTAACATCATATGAGTACTTGGTGAGACAGAATTGCTTCACGATAACCCCAATGTCAATTGCTCAGTTTAATGTAAGTAAATAATTCTACATTCATTTCGGACAATTATTATAACAAATATCGCAGTAATTTTAAAGACACGTTTCAGTTTGGGGAAGTAAGTGATGAAGCGGTAGAAAAAATAATTTCAAACATTAGGACTAATGCGAAGGGATGTGATGGCATAGATCTCAAAATGTTGTCATACATCACGCCTTATTTAACACCTTTCATAACCTTCATTTTAAATAGTTGTTTAAAATCGTCAACTTTCCCAGCAGCATGGAAAAGTGCTAATGTTATTCCTGTGCCCAAGGTTGCGAATCCAGATAACATAGTTAGTAAAGTTATTCATTTTTGACTTGTTATTGACAAGACAGGTAAATTAGAAATTATCAACACTTTCCTTTACCTCATATTTTAATTACCTTTAAAATACGCACATGCAATAAAGTGGATTTTATTTCTTCTCTCAAAAACGATGCAAGATACGAAAACAATTCAAGGAACAAAAAGTTGTATTATTAGTTAGTAAATCCGAAGAAATCATCAAAATTAGAAAAAAGTCCGTGGCTTACATTTTCTTGTCAATAAATTTGTTACAGTGCTCTCCGGGACGCCACTGGACTTAATAAATTTAATCTAGTTAGGGCTGATTTAGCCCCTTATTATTATGCATAACGACACCAAATTTCAATAAAATCGGGGAAAAGATAGTCAAGAAATATTAAAAAACGATTTTTTTTTAATTTAATAAATCAAAAACGGGGCAACTCCGGACACACGTTAATATGAACTTTTTCTCTTAGATTATCATAAGGAATGACCACCTTAAGTTACGTACCGTACTTTTGAAACACCCTGTATAGCTTCCCTAAATACACAACGTAAATCTCAACATAACAATATAATATATATTTCTAATTACTTACCAATATTTACGTTCTCTAACGAAAACGCCCCAAAATTTCAACTTGATATAGAATGATATTTTTTTTAATTTTTGTAATGTGATAATAATAATAGTTTAAAATGGTTCACAACAAAATTTGTAATAATTATTTATAATTTATGCTGTTATGACACCCTGCACTAAAAACGATTATTAATGAAATCAGCCATAATATCATTGGTGACAGGTGGCACATTAGGGCTCCTATGCTATTACCCCTTATTCGCTAAATACACAATAAGATACTTTTCATTGAATTAGTCCAACAGACGACATTCAATATTTAAACCAAAAATTCAGTTTATTGTTATTTCAATTACTTTATTTTTAGCATTCTCGTATACATTTACCTACTTTATACAAAATTCCGAACGTGGTCTCGTCTAGTCTGTCTATTTGCCAAAGTGTTTCGGTGTTTCTAGTTTCAAAAATAATTGCTAAAACCGCCTCGACCTCATTGTCCGATGACAAGTTTCATTATAAAGTATTTTAAATTAAATAATATGAAATCCTGTTATGGCTAGCGCCTTTCCTGATGTTATCTTTTTTATTGGGATTCCCTAGGTACCTTCCTACTTTGTAAATTGAATATCTTATATAAATTAGTGACCATTTGATGCCAAGCCTTTGGTAAATACAAAAAATTAAATTCTTACCGCTAGTGGCATAAAAACTCAAGACCCAACCAGTACAAGCAAATGATAAAACAGAGCAAGAAAGTAGACAACACACCCATAGAGTTCAAAACAAACTCCTTGTTGTTAACCATGTTTTTAAAGAATCTAAAACGTGGGCACAACATTTTCTCGATACATTTGGTATATTTTCCTGTGTATAACATCTTTGTCACAATCATCTACGCACTTCATTTTTCCGGTATCTTTGCGAACTTTTCTTTTAAAATGTCCTTTTAGCATAATATCTCGTACCGTTCATAATGGAACTTTCGTCATTTCACTGGTATTTTTAATGGCAATTACTTTAGGGTGGCCGCTCTTTAATAATGATTCACATACATTTTTCGCGATCACTTTGGCGTCAGAAGATAAATGCTTCCTGGAATGTTTAGGGTAGCTAGATATCGCATTAGCTGAAGATTCCCAAGGTCTCCACATACTTTTAATATTAACTTGTTGCACACTGTTTCAAAGTAAAATAGATAGGTACTGTTAAGCAAGCCAAGTGTTTTTATTTAACTTGCGTCAACAGTTCATGAGGGTTTTATGTTCCTCGATTGCACGTTAATTTCACTGATTCTTTCATTTACTGAGTGAAGGAATTAAACGAGCTTTTCACTGTGGTAATTTGGCGTTTATTTCTCCAAATCACACAAAACTTCTTTAGTACATGATTTTACAATAACGTACTATAACATAACTATTCACTACTGATTTTACAATCAAACTAATCACTATATTTGTTTAATACATTTGCTGGGTGCCTTTTTTTTAGGCAATGCTATTTGTTTCACTCCGACGGAGAGAAAACCACATGCGTTTGTTGACATACGACTTTGCTTTATCTTAGCCCGAAGTGTAGTGCGTTTGAAGAAGGAAAACTGTATCATCTGACAGCAAGGTTACGCCCCCGCTGTCACGACGACTTACCAACAAAGCATTCTGATAGGCCACACAACCGCCATGTTTTCTTCCAACCAATCGGACGGCAATAAACAAACTGTACCATGCCGTGTCACCCTCTTAGAGCGTTAAAACGCCGTCAAAGGGTTTTCGAATATACAAGGTTCTAAAAATATACTTTTAACATCTAAACGTGGAGCATTGCTTTTTCCTGGAATAACGGTCGACTAGCCGTTTATTATTTAGGACATATTTTATGTATTTTATAGGATGATATTTGCAAGTTTTATGCCTATCCCGGCGATAACACTATATTCGTTCAGCAAACATTTTGCTCCTTTATTAAAATAATATTGAAATTAGATATTTAACAGTAGTATTGATTCTAAAAACATTTGTTGCATTTAATTATATTATTTTTAATACATCTGGATGATCGCTTCCCCAACAGGTACTAATCTAATTCGAATATTATGTTTACTATTTATATAAGCTATACCGGGTGTTGCATCGTCGAGCGGGACATAGGAAATCCCATGTAATTTTAAATGGGGTCAATTATTATTGGCTTCCCTAATTATTTTAGAGAAAAATTCTATTTAGGTTTATTAAAGAGCACTAAAACCCACATTCAAAAGAATAAATTTAGATATTTTTGATGAGCCCGTTTACGGGTTATCGCCGATTTCTTTTTAACTATTTCTCCTTTTTATGGCCCCGTATTTGCGGGCACCAGTCAAGGTAAAAGATGACTGTCAAATAAAGTTGTCATTTATGAACAGGTACCTGTAACTAAAAAGTTTTGAGACATATCCTAATAATTGAGTTGTTTCTAGACAACATCAATTAGACACCTTGTGATTGTTTTGCATATTAATTATTACTCTTTTTCAATCTTAAACAGAGTATAGAATTAATATATTGGGTGCTAATTTGTATACATGCTGCCACATTCAAAGCAGTCTCGCAGAAACTTGGATTTTTTCCGGACTGAGAATCTCTATACTCATTAACAGCTTTTCCGTTACCGAATAGGAAATAAATTATTCGTAGTAAACCTCTGTGGAAAATGATATGTCGAAACATGCACACATATCGGTGAGCACAAAGCATAGTAAAAATCATTATAAAACTACAATAAATCTGAGAACAAACGTATTAAAGCATCCTCTTCCACTATCTGTTTAACATCTCGAATCTAGCTTTTATATAAAGGCAAATACCTTGGCAAAAGAACATAAATATCATAATAATTCATTAATAACATAGTTATTTTTATAAGGCATCATTTAAAATATAGTTCCTACCTGAATATTGTTATTTAATATTTATGCTATCGCAGTTTATTGCTTCTACTCCTAATTTAATTATAGCCCGAAACGATTCTAAAGGAAAACTATTAGAGCGCTGCATCTTAATCTCATTGCAGCCACCGCGTATAGTCTGTCCTATTCTAGATCAGCGTCGAGATATGGAGGTATACTTTGCTCTCTTTTTCGAGTTCAAGGAAGTGGCATTGCCGGTCATTGACTAAACGACCTTGTGAATTCCTCTGCTTCTATTGCGTTTATTCGTTCGTTTTGCAAATGATATTACTCAACGTTAACGTTCAATTTAATGGAACATTAGGATAATGTAATGTCTTCGGTTTTTATATGATGAAGTTCGTAAAAGGCGTGAAATGGTTTGTTTGGTAAATTGATAAAAATTGGTGTTAAATGAGGATAATCCTAACTTATCAGGAAAAGTTTCAGTGGCACAGTGGCGGCTGGTAGGATAAGGCAACTCAACACCCAGAAAGTAAAATTTTGTGTCGTAATTTGTCTTGCCACAAAAATCGCAAGAATATAACTCCCTGGAGTATATCTTCTCTTCTGCAATTCTGACCGGCACACGTATCTGAGTCCACAAATGCCTTTTGTAAAATGCTATTGACGTTTGAACATCAGGTGTGGGTAAAAATTGCTACAAATGAAAAGTATAAACAACTTTTGATGGATTTTCCGAAGCAGCGTTTTTGTCGTTTTGGCTTCATTCTTGTTTGCATGCTTTTGAGGCGTATCGACTAGATTTTGTTTTCCTTGCTTCTCGTTTTTATCCTTTGTTGTTTTGAGTAGCATATGAATCTTGTCATATGTCGCGCAAGTTATGAGGCTGCTTGATTTCTATTCTCAAAGAATGAAGTACTTTCTGGTATATGGACTTCGAAAGAGGTTCGTTTTCTTTAGGGCGCAATTTTTTATATTCCTTATATATATACAGGGTGTCCGGATAAGGATACGGAGCGGCCATATCTCGGAAACGATACGTCCCACAGATCTGAAAAAAAAGCTCTCATCATAAAAACTGCCAAGAGAAATTCATTCAAAATAATTTTAAGTTTCGGAAATTGCCGCAAGAGGGCGTAACGGCTTATTTATTTTTTAAAGTTCATTTTACGGCAAAAAATGCCACTTAACCGTAGAAAAGCAAATAAATAATTAAAATCAGTAGATTGTTTACTACAACTTTTGTTATTGTTATTTTTTTGAATCTCGCCTAATAAAGGAGTGGGGGAAGCCTTTAGGACATTTTTCAAAAACTGTCATTATGTCGTCATCCTTCAACGGATTTTCTATAACTTGGACTTGTTTGAAAGGGAATTCCTTGGACTTTAAATAAATGATTCAGGAATTGTCACAAGTTTCCTGATACAATTTTAAGATGGCGCTGTTATTCAATCTAACTTATTTTTTTATTTTTCTCGGTATTTGCAAATTGGATGGTATAATTTTTTTCGGTAGTAATAGGAGACAATTTGCATAGGGAACGATTAGTCCAAACCGCAAATCGATATCACCAGGGGTTTAAAAGTTATTTTGATTTTTCTTTCAAAAATGATACAGTTTCCATTTACCGGTACCCGGTATACCCCTAATAAGCAAGATAACAACGAATTTCATGGCCCACTGTTTAATAAACTATAAAATTTATAATAAAAGTTTAACGAGTCAAAGAAACATCAATAACACTGAATAAAATATGAATATAATGATAATATCATATTATGAGACTTAGACTATGAAAAAGTGCACAAATCTTAGAACTAGAAACAATTTTATTAGCAATTTAGCGAGACAACAATAATAATTACAAATGTTCAAAATGTTTTCCGTCATTTTGTAAGCACTTAATTATTCTTCTGTTAGTTGATAATACGGCTGCCTCAATTTCAGCCGTGGATAAGTTTCTAACAGCATTTGTTATCCTTACCATCATGTTTTCCCTTGTTGTTGGTCTCTCTTGGAAAACCAGATCTTTTAACCTACCCCATAGGTAAAAATCAAGACAAGTAAGATCCGGTAAACGAGCCGGCAAGGGAAACAAGCTTCCTCTTCCAATTACACGATGCGCAAATTGCTCTTCTAGGTATTGGCGTACGTTACGATAGTAATGCGCCGGACAACCATCAAGTTGGATCCACATGTTTGTTCTCGTTTGTAAGGAGACTTCTTCCAAAAGAGGTGGAAGGAAAGTGGCCAAGAAATCTAAAAATCTTGCTCCATTAAGGGTTTGGTCAAAAAAATGGGGACCGATCATTTTTCCTTCCAAGATCCCGCACCAAACATTTAAACTCCAGCGGTTTTGAAAATCTACTTGCCTCATCCAATGAGGGTTTTGCTCAGACCAATAATGCATATTATGCAAATTCACACCCCCAGCGTTAGTGAAAGTGGCCTCGTCTGTCCATAATATCCGTGAAAGACGATCATAATCAGTATCGTTCAATGCCTGGTGTAAAACGATGTGGTAAGGGTGCATACTATTAGTTTGTAAAATCTCGTGGACATTTGTTTTTGGAACCCCCAAGTCAAGGGAAATTTTTCTGGTGCTTAAAGTGGGATCGTATTGAACGTAAGCCAAAACGTTGATAATATTTTCCTCATTACGTGTCCTACGAATGCGTAAGGGTCGTTGAATGGGCTATACATTACCAGTTTCTCTTAATCGTCGAGCTAATCTTGAGAATACTTCTCGAGAATAGTGTCTTCTTTGTGGAAATCGCATTGCATACTCTCGCGACGCTATTACAGCATTTTCAAGAGATTGAAAATACATATTCAACATATCATACGCTTCTGCGTTAGTAAACGGCATACTGTTTGTAGAAAAATGCAATATAAATGTAAAAAACAATGCTTAATATTATAAGATGCTTGACGTTTAAAACTCATCAACAGCTTGTCACAATAAATTATTAATTCGTTTTTTCCATGGCCAACTTGGAACTTGTAATTTAGGCGAAAACATGATGGAAAGGATATGAAATGCCGTTCGAAGCTTATCCACGGCTGAAATTGAGGCAAGAGGCAAGTGTGTTTTTCACTGAAAGAAGAATAACTAAGAGCTTAGGAAGTGACGGAAAATATTTTAATCATTTGTAATTATTGTTATCTTGCTAAATTGCTAATTGTTTCTAGATCTAAGATTTGTGCACTTTTTCATAATCTCATATCATAATATTCATATTTTATTCAGTGTTATTGATGTTTCTTTGACTCGTTAAACTTTTATTATAAATTTTATAGTTTATTAAACAGTAGGCCATGAAATTAGTTGTTATCTTGCTTATTAGGGGTATACCGGGTACCGGTAAATGGAAACTGTATCATTTTTTTAAAGAAAAATCAAAATAACTTTTAAACCCCTGGTGTTATCGATTTGCGGTTTGGACTAATCGTTCCCTATGCAAATTGTCTCCTATTACTACCGAAAAAAATTATACCATCCAATTTGCAAATACCGAGAAAAATAAAAAAATAAGTTAGATTGAAAAACAGCGCCATCTTAAAATTGTATCAGGAAACTTGTGACAATTCCTGAATCATTTATTTAAACTCCAAGGAATTCCCTTTCAAACAAGTCCAAGTTATAGAAAATCCGTTGAAGGATAACGACATAATGACAGTTTTTGAAAAATGTTCTAAAGGCTTCCCCCACTCCTTTATTAGGCGAGATTCAAAAAAATAACAATAACAAAAGTTGTAGTAAACAATCTACTGATTTTAATTATTTATTTGCTTTTCTACGGTTAAGTGGCATTTTTTGCCGTAAAATGAACTTTAAAAAATAAATAAGCCGTTACGCCCTCTTGCGGCAATTTCCGAAACTTAAAATTATTTTGAATGAATTTCTTTTGGGAGTTTTTATGATGAGAGCTTTTTTTTCAGATCTGTGGGACGTATCGTTTCCGAGATATGGCCGCTCCGTATCCTTATCCGGACACCCTGTATATTATAACAAATATTTGCCTGTAAATGACTATATCTATTATAATACCTGGTTAGTACTTAGTGAAGATTATCAGGATTAGATAAACGACTGAGATGAACAATCTGAACCATCTTGTGTTGGTTTCTTAAGTTAGAAATGTCTACTTTAACTCCTATTCGTTCTTCGTTTTTCCTTCTCGGTTACATCTTGGAAGTTTTTGTTTTTTGGTACTATTTTATCTTTCGAGTTTTTCCAAGTTTTTTGGTATTCAACTTTTATTTGTTTCTTTTAGTTTTATAGTGGGAGCCAGTCCTTGGGATATTTGTGTTTCTGTTGTTCAGTTGAGTGTATATGTGATGCCACTATTAGTGGATTTTCAGATACGTCTGTCCTTTTGTGATAATTTGTTATTACTTTTGTGAAAAATTCGTCGATTATCTCTACCCTCATGTTCCTGTGAAGTAAGTCTGTCGGAGTGCGTCTGCTATTATTTTTAGTACTTTGTTTAGTAGTATTTGTGTCTTTTTACGTTTTGTCTTTTTTACAGTGCACCAGGTTGGTGCAACGTATGTTAGTACTGGTCTAATAATTGTTTGCTAGATCGCTATTTTTTTACGTGTTTATTTTACTTTCCTGCAAAGTAGCGGATACATTGAGTGCATTTGCCCTAGTGCTTTCTTCACTCGTTCGTCTATATTACTATTCCAACTCATCTTCCTGTCGAAGACAAGGCCAAGATATTTTATTGTTTGTAACCAATCTATTTGTTTGTTGTTTACTTTTACTTTGGTTTCTGGTAGCTTTAACCTTGCCTTCGAGAAGAAGATGGCCTCAGCTTTTCCCTCATTTAGTCTTAATTTCCATGCATCCAACCACTTCTGGAGAATAAGTACATGGCGTTGCAATCTAGAGACTATTGTCCAGGGCACCTTCGAGGTGGTGAATAAATCTGTAAATTTCGCGCGCTTTTATAGTCGTCGGAACGAGGGAAATAAGATTCCAAACAATGATAAATTAATGAAACAAATTATAAACTAGTGTTTTAGTTTGAGTTGTACTTTATTATTAACAACAGTGTAACCTCCATATTTCTACAAAATAAAATTGTAATCGACGCCGATAGTTCTAGAGTGGAGAGACAATGTTTTAGCAAAGAGTAACCCAACTAACTAGAAGCGAAAGTGAGCCCTTCCGCCTGTTCTAATTTTTTATGCGCATGTGCAAGGCGGTCATTTTGCAAGTATTATTCGCAGCTAAGTTCACGGCATTCGCAATCCGTCAGATCGTTTGTTTACTTCAAGAAAACTAAACGAACCTTTATTTTTCTGCAGTTTAAAGTCAAAAGTGATTTGTTTTTCTTAGTTTTTTACAATTCAGAAGGGATTTCTTTTGATTTTAATATCGGGAGTAAAAAAGCAGAAAGGTGGCTTACCCCGAACGCCCTTCTAAAACCGGCGAAATAATATCAGTTTTTAGATTTGCTAAGGATATCACAGGTATACCTATATTATAAACAAATATTGTGCTTTTGGAAACATAAAATGTATCTGGATTTATTAGGTATTTACAGACACGGGTGATTGTAAATAAAGTTATTCTAAAAACGAAATAAGCAGTAACAGAATTCATTATTAACTACTAGGTAATAGAAATATGTTGAATAGCTTTTAAAATGTCAATTTTGTAGTTTGACTTGGTTTATGCTATATTAGTTACTATTAATTTAGTAGCAAAACTCTTGGCTGGTTTTAACCTACACCTAGGTGTTGGAAAATAAAATAGTATGTACCTACCCCGGTATGCTCCATTCCACAATTATTCGTTGATTTCTCGACCGCAATAAAATTTAAATGACAACCGTCAGTCGTAATCACAACCATAAATAAGTTGCCTGACAAATATCTATTGTGTAGGCACCGGACCTTTTGAAAGGGTACAGGTCCTGATTACCTACTAATTTTAATAGTTTAGGTTAGCTATTTTCAACAAAACAACAAATATAAAATAATGGGTAAGTATCTTTATTTTAATCATGTAATTAAATAGCTATTAATATTTATACAAAAATACTAATCTAAAATATTATAATAATACAATATTTAACTTAACCTACTCTATATTTAGCTCTGTTTCACTATCACTATCGTCTTCATCTATGCCTAAACTAATTATTAAGGGCCTTACGTTACTATTAATTATTGGATCATACCCTCTTTCTAAAAGGGTACAGTAAACGTTCTTTATGATGTTTTTGGCATCAAGTGATAAATATTTTTTCTTCGTTACACCATAACTTCCGGAGGCAATATTATCTGAAGTTTCACACAGATCTGACATATTTTGGATGCTCGATAACATACACGAAAATAGCTTTAACGCACAGCTTGACAAACACCAAACGACTGATGAACTAAGATGAAAAGACTCTGCTTTATATTGAACAAAAATTTGCCATTAACCTACCTAATATACCAATATAATAACATAATTAATAGTAACGTAAGGCCCTTAATAAGTAGTTTAGGCGTAGATGATATTATAGTATATATAGTGTATTTTTGTATAAATATTAATAGCTAGGTATTCAATTACATGATTAAAATAAAGATACTTACCTATTATTTTATATTTGTTGTTCTGTTAAAAATAGCTAACCTAAACTATTGAAATTAGTAGGTAATTAGGACCTGTGCCCTTTCAAAAGGCACTTATTTATGGCTGGGTTTAAATTTTATTGCGTTCGGGAAATCAACGAATTATTGTGGAATAGCATACCTACCTTTTTTATTTAAAACCTCGTCTTATATCTTGAACTGTATATAAAATAAAAGGTTGTTTTCAGTTGTACCCAAAATAAACCACCTGATAGCTCACAATAGTCTAACTTTGCATTAATTAATTAAATTAATAAATTAATAATAAAATTTGGTTTGCGAGTTCATCATACAAGACCTTCAAAAAAGTCTAATAAAATTTTGATGTAAAATTAACAGGGGATCCAATATTTGAGGGTAGCAAAATTTACATGGGATTTCCTATGGCCAGTCTGGCGGTGCACCACCCGGTATATAATCGTTCTCTCTAAAATTTAAAATTCTTTTGAATCATAAAAGTCCTGTAAATTTGGTTTTAAATGAAATTTAAAAACTTACTTTTGCGTTGACAGTGGGTAACCCTGTAAAACTGTTTTCATTTTAATTTTAGGCTTGTCTATGACCTTACAAGAACAACAGTCAAGTTTAAGTAAAAATTTAGAAGAGCTGACCTCAGAAATTAAAGGTAAGTTTTGGGCTAAAGTTATAAAGATGTCTCTAATTAATCATATTTACTATCATACTAATTAATGTCATAAACAGGTTGTTAAAAAAATTTGCAAGAAATGGAAGTATTTTTTATTAGGTAGTGGTTTAATTACTTATAGGATTTATTTTTAGATTCAAGTTTGATCGGGGCGGTACATCATCTCCTCTATTATCCCTGTCAACAAGTATCATCAATTCTTTTAAGTTCTGGAATTCCAAGAAAAGAAAAAGTAGGGGAACAAGTAAAGGTTCTAAGAATCCCAACCAAATAATGTGTGTGTGTGTGTGTGTATCTGAGTTTATTGGCACTGGTTTAAACCAACTGGCCAGCTTTGTCTTGTTTAGTCTTTGTTAATACACTGTTACAAATATGTTAAAAGCAGTCACGTCAGAGAGTCTATTACGTACTCTACTTAGGAATTAGTTTCTTCTAAGGATAATTTTAACCTATTCACCCATTTTTTACAACTCTATGTCAGGCTATGTGTAACTTCTGTAACTAAATGTAATTTTTTATCTTATTATATATTTTATGAGCATTCCTTTTTG
The DNA here is from genome assembly GCA_963920685.1 of Polydrusus tereticollis. NCBI lineage: Eukaryota > Metazoa > Arthropoda > Insecta > Coleoptera > Curculionidae > Polydrusus > Polydrusus tereticollis. The sequence continues at coordinate 27,747,625 of OY987332.1, read as the reverse complement.
TTTCTTTTTTTTTCCTTTTTCTCTTTTTTTTTTCTTTCTTTTTCTTTTCTTTTTTTTTCTCTTTTTTTTTGCTTTTTTTTTTCTTTTTTTTTCCCCTTTTTCTTTTTTTTTTTTTTTAAGATTAATAATTTTTTGTTTATTTTTTTTTCCTAAACTCCTAATACCTATAATAACTAAACTAAGTATATACTTGGTTTTTTACCTCTACCAATGGACTAAAGTTGTAAGTTGAGTCTTTTGATGTGACCGTATATTAATCTGTAAATATGCAAATTTTCGATGGCTAGTAAGTATTTTAGATTCACAGGCCATGAAACCTGAGTTTTTATATTGGCAAAAAATACATTAATTTCATTTTGTTTCAACGGACATTCTAAGACACAATGTTGTATCTCTCCTATTTCCCCGCATTCACAGTTACTATTGGTTTTAAGTCCTATCCTGTTCATGTGAGCCGGGTACATAGCATGAAAACTCCTAAGTCTACAAATAGTTTTTATAAAGTCCCTATTTCTCTCTGAGTGAAACCAAGGTTGTTTTTTGTATTTAATATCTAACGATTTAAAATGTATTCCTGTGGTCGCTTGTTGGTATTGTGCTAACCATGATTCTAATAGTTTATTTTTTGCATCCACAAATAGATCGGAAAATGGTATTTTAAACAACGCAGGCGTATCTCCATCTTCTGTTGCTTCTTTGGCCAACTGATAGACTATTTCATTTGCGGCGATTCCAGCATGTCCTTTAATCCAAACCAAGTAAATAACTTTATGATCGTCTAAAAGAGTTTTATTTAGTTGCATAATATCATAAACTAGGTAATTTAATGTGCCTGTGGTCGTGCAGTTTTGAATTTTTTGCAAGGCGCTTTTACAGTCTGAAAATACAACAAATTTTTCTTTTCCTTGGTAGTTCAGACAATATTCCATTGCTGTTCTTAGTGCCACTAATTCTGCCGTATATATTGAAGTTTTATTTGGCAACTTAATTTTTATTGAAGTTTTTGTATTGGCATGGTATATAGCACACCCCGCCTTTCCATTCATTAAAGATCCATCGGTGAAAATGTGCTCGAAACCAATCCATTTTGTACTTAACTGTTGATTGAAATTTTTTCTGTATGCTGATGCTAGATCTAATGAATTTTCCATTGTAAAGTCTATTCTTGGAGGGCTGTTGTAAGCTTCGTATTCTGGTATAAAGTAAGGAATGATGTCTGTCTGGTGTACATTGTCTTTTATTTGTGTGATCCAGCTATAACTTTCTACTAGGAGTGGTGACTTTTTCTTGTTCCAATATCTGTTTGTATAGACTAGAATTGTAAGATCATTGACCTTTTTAATTAAGGTGCTGTCTTTTGCTATCTGTTTTAGCAAAAATTTATCGCTAAGTAACCTTCTTCTTAGATTTAGTGGGGGTTCCGACGTTTCCATTTCTGTTACATTAGTTGGAGTACTTTTCAGGTAGCCTACGCTCAGTCTTAGGCATTTATTTTTTATTGAGTCAATTTTTTCCAAATGTGTGGTGGCTGCTGATCCGTAAAAAGTGCTGCCGTAATCCATGATTGATTTTATTAAAGATCTATAAAATAATAAACAGATATTCGGGTCCGCTCCCCATTTATGACTGCAGAAGGCTCGAAGGACATTTATTCCATTTTCCGTGCGTTTAATGATATGATTTATGTGTTCTTTCCATAATAATTTTTTGTCTATATGCATTCCTAGGTACTTAATGGATGTCTTGTATGGAATGTTCATATCAGCCAACCTAATTGTATTTTGCGGGGAAAATCTACTTCTAGTGAAAGTACACATAACTGATTTCTCTTGGGAAATTGTTAGTCCATTGTTATCGAACCATTTAAGTGTTTCTTGAAACTTCGTCTCTATTTTCTTGTTACATACTTCAATACTTGTTCCTGTGGTATATATGCATACATCATCTGCAAACTGCAAAATTTTTATATTATCGTTAAACAAAAGCTCTAAGTCATAAGTGTATATTGTGTACAGTAATGGGCTCAAAATGCTGCCCTGAGCTAGTCCCAAGGAGGCTTGTCTCGGCCTTGATATACCATTATGAGCCTTTATATACAGGTGACGGCAGTTGTATATCGCATATAAATTGTTGATGATTTGTGTAGGAATTCCTAGTTTATCCAACTTGGACCATAAAATTTGAAGATCCACATTATCGTATGCTCCTTGTATGTCTAAAAATAACGCCGAAGTTGATTTGTTTGTAGAAAAACCCAGCTGTATGTCTGTTAATAGATGAGCTAAAACCTCTTGAGTGCTGCATTTTCTACGGAAGCCATATTGGGTATTCGGTATTTTTTTGTATTTTTCCAGCCAAAATTCCAGCCGATTTTTAATAATTCTTTCATATGTTTTCAATATGCAGGACGCTAGCGATATAGGTCGATAAGAGGATTCCAGATTAGGTTGTTTGCCAGGTTTCATGATGGGGACAATCAGATATTTGGTCCAATCCACTGGAATCGGGTGTATGTTACTATAAATGCTGTTATAAATTTCTAATAATATGCTTTTTATTCTTTGTGGTAAATTAAATAGCATGGAATACTGGACCTGATCGATTCCCGGAGCGGAAGAATTTGTTTGTTTTAATGCCCTTTCCAGTTCGCCCAGACCAAATGGTCTGATCAAAAACCGGCTTTGGTTATCCAAATTGATCTGACCAGTACTTACATAATTATTGCTTACAAAAGGTTGAGTAAGCTTAATATGAAAATTTGTGACCCATTCCGAATTAAGGTCTGTGACATGTTTGTTTTGCTGTTTTCTATTTTTAAAGCTGTTTAATTTGTGCCACACTTTAGTTATGGGCACATTTTTGCTAAGAGAAGAACAAAAGCTGCGCCAACTATCTCGTTTTGTTTGTTTTAATATTTTCTTTGCTTGTGCATCCGCTTTTTTGTATGACAGTAAATTATCCAAATTTGGGTTCCTTTTATATGCACTAAATTTATCTTTGCGCGTGGTAACTGCGTTGGTACAACTTTCGTTCCACCATGATTTTCCTTTATTGTTTTTAGCCCTATTTTCTACATATTTCGGAATAGAATCTGACGCCGATTTATTTAAAGCCAATATAAAATCGTTATAGTTATTTTTAGTAAAGTCATCTAAGTTGTTTAAACATTCTATATAGTATGCATTCCAGTTGGCTCTTTTTGTATTCCATAATTTGCTATTTTTATATTCCAATGTTAGTGACTTTATCTGACAATTAATAATTATTGGTATATGGTCAGATCCGTATGTGTCTTCTAAAGTACACCAATCTAGCAAATGATGAAAACATGACGAAGTTAGGGATAAGTCAATAGCACTGTTTTGGTTTTCATAATTTCCTATATAAGTAGGTGCACCATTATTCAAATAAATTATATTATGTTGTTCTAAAGAATCTATTATATTTTTACCATAGATGTCACTATTTTGACATCCCCAAGCTACATGATGGGCATTAAAATCGCCCCCCACCAAAAAGGGCTTTTGAATATTCGAAAAGAATTGTGTCCAGATATTAGTGCTTATATTTGTTCTTGGTCTAACGTACAGGGAGATAAGAGAAACGTTTAATCCATTGGTAAGAGTTATCACTATTCCTAAATACTCAATATTGTTAATGGGTGGATAATTTTTTAGTTTATATTTTATACTAGTTTTAATAAGAATAGCCACGCCTCCGTGTCCGTCATGACGGTCACTGCGTTCAACATTGTAACCGGGAAATGCCACGTATCTGCCAGGCTTAAACCAGGTCTCACTCAACAGTGCCACATCCACCTTGTTCTCTTCTAGTAAATGTTCGAGATTTGCCTTATTTGCTATTGCCGAGCGGCAGTTCCATTGACATATTTTAAAATTCTGATCCATAATAAAAACAAAAAATGAAAAAGTAAATTTCCTTTTCCCTTCCCTTTCCCTTTTCTTTTTTTTTCTTGTCCTTCCCCTTTGGAGTTATTCAAATAAATTATTTGATTGTAATTTTTTTTTTATTAAACCTATTAAATCTGCCTTCTGTACCTCAAATGTGTTTTTTTCTTTTAAATTATTTACAATGGATAATACCAGTTCTACTACCAGATTTTCATTGATTTTTATATTTGCTATTTGATTGTTTTTTTGAGTAAATTGACGATTCCCTTCTATTCCTGATTGGTATACAGGATCGTTCAATAGATTACTATTAGTGTTTTCTAGTCGAAATTGACTAAGGATGTTATTGTGTTCTGCTGTGACTGTGTTAGGTGATGTGGGCCTAGGTCGTTTTGAGGGATATTTTATGTGTGTAAAGTGTGTAGATGGTCTCTGTGAATGCAAGTTATTTTGAGAACTATGGAACAAGGTATCTAAACTCTCCAGGTTGGTGTCCGACTGGGACGCCACGACTGAGGCATATGTGACCTTAGCCACATTTTTATCTGCTTCTTTAAACGATATATTTTTATGCGCCATCAATTCTTTAATTTGCTTCTGTCTTTTAAATTCCGGGCATGCTTTAGTGTCATTAGTGTAGTGTTCCCCTTTACAATAGAAACAACTTGTTTGGGTATTATTGTTTAAACAGCTGTCGATTTTGTGGTTTTCCTTACATTTCAGACATCGCACCTTACCTTTGCATTGCTTACCTAAATGGCCGTATCGCCAACAATTGTTACAGATAACTACCTTTTGTATATAAGGGTTAACCTCATAAATAACATGATTAATGGCTATGTATTTAGGGAGATCTTGAGATTTAAATGTGACTAGTATGGATTTTGATTGAACTATTTTAAATGTTTTATCTATATTATTATAAACTTTTTTTGGCAGTCTCCTAACCGAATCTACAGTAAAATTACAATGCATATCATATGGGGCAATTCTACTTTTTATTACTTCATCTTCGAAATCCAGATCTACCCCATGAATTACTCCCTGTCTATGCAGTGAAAATTTGGGGATATACGCTTCCAGGTTATGTATTTTTAATATGTCTGACCTGACTAAGCTATTTGCTGAAAATAAATCTTTCAAAGTTATTTGGATCCGATTGCGACCAATGGCCTCAATTTGCTTGATTTTGTTATCAATATCTGGATGATTTTTAAGAATTATTTCACCAACCTTAATAGCGCTTAATATACCTTTAAAATCCGGTGAGGTATTTTCGACGTAGACCCTGTATGGACCAGAGTCTGTTCTTTCATAGAAATACATTTTTCTTTGTTCAGTTTTTTTAATACTTACGTTTTCTTCAGGCGGATTGACATCCGAGTATAGTGTATTGTTTTTTACTTTACCCATTTGCTCTAAATTAGCTGACATATTTATATCCTGAAAAGTTGAATTTTCTATTCCTGTTGACCTATTCCCTATACCAGCAATCTCCCCAGTGGGACCTATAAATGGGGGCAAGCCCCCGCTGTTAACACTCATTTAAGATTTATTTCGATTTTAAAATCGTTTTAAAAACGTATCTACGATTCGTTTATTAAATTTGTTATCAGTATGCACAAACAACAAACAAAAAAACCAAAAAAAAAACACTCCGTACGGTATCGATCTTATTTACACGATAGCCGGGTAAACACTGCCAAATAATGCTTGAAATGAATCTTGTTGTTAAGGAAAGTACCTGCTCATCTGCATATTATTTATTGTAATAACCTTTACTCAAATCTACTTTTACAGGTTTTGTACAGTGAATGTATAGTAAATCATTATTAATATTATAATGCACTATGTGTATGTATTTTTTTTTAAATAAAAATTGCATCTTTAGGATTTTATAAGATAAAATACACTTGTAAGAGTTGTGTGTTATTGCTCTCATGACTTTATTGGACATTGAACTACTAAGATCCAATTTATGAATGTTCGGTTTATGTTAGCAATAAGATGCCATTGTTGGAACAATTGTTGATTAGAGATACCAGGCATTGATAATTTGGACATTATAAGCGAAATACAGCATTCATTCTTAACTTTATACTAAATTTACTTGAATTTTATACCTATGGATAATTTGCTAGAATATAAAAATTGTCATTGAAGTTTCTCAGTTTCTGTCTAGAGTGAAACGACGGATATCGTTATTTAACACATACCTTTATTATAAATAAGAATTTTAGTTAATGCTTCACCTGACAATATCCTTCTGGTGCGCCGCACAATGCAGTTCGGCAACTTAAAATGTTTATTCGTAAACTAGAATATGGGTACATGAAACTATTGAAACTTCAAAGAAACCGACAAAGCTTTCACCTCTTATTAGTTGGGTTACCCTTTGGTTTTAGCAAAAAAGTATATGACACATTTTAGCCGAAAAGCATGAACCGACTTGTGGTGTTTCTTTTGCTAACACTGTTAGAAATCCTGGACATGAGAATCAAAAAAATTTATAGTCAATCAAAATAAATCAAATTTAACCTAAAATGTAAAATTATTTTAACTCTTTTGTGTTCAGTAAAAATTAGATTTTAAGAAGTAACTTTTCTGTTTTAACATAACAGCTAACTAATATTGACATGCACTATTAAAATGAATCAAATGCTAGTAACTTTGATTAAGCTTATAATCATTGTCAACATCTTTTCTAGTTAAGATTTTACACTAAAAGATATTTAATATAATATATTTTTCTGAGTTGTTTCAACTTAAAATAATAGTAATATTCATTTTAATAACAACGCAGTGTGTCAAATCAACATTTTAGTTATAATCGAATATGCTGCTAAGAACTATTTAGTAGTAAAATCTACATTTAAAAGGAGTAAATATAAATATTTATCCAGTTAATCAAAGAAAACGCGCGAATTGTCTGTCTCCGACTTCCGCCGAAGCCGTCTCTCCCACCCTCTGGTCAAGTCAAGACCAAGACATTTTCTACGAGTGTTCGACGTGTTCGGACGGGAGAGATTTTAAATAATTGCAGTGTTTGTGTATACCTACGTGTTCACCCGGTTGAAATATTTAAACTAAAGGTCATAGGTGAGTATTGCTTTATTTATTATCTTATTAAAATTCATTTTTCCTTATAAGAGCTTGACGCCACACTACTTTTATCATAACCGAGATCCCCATAGAGGCCCTCCTTATCGTGGACACCCTGTATTATAGGTACAGATAGGTAAGAGAATATTTGTTTAAAACAATATGTTTTTTATTTCTTTTAAGTTTTCTAAGATTAGATTATGTCTCATTTATTTTTAATATATTTAATTGTTAAAAATATTTTAATGGCATTTTCATTTCAAAAACTGATGAATTAACTTTTTCAGGAGCAAAGTTTAAAAGGAAAAGCATGGTTTAGTTGAGTTAATAAGTGTGAAGAAATTTTTCAAAAACTTAAATTACCTATAAATATAATTAATAATACAACTTTTCTAAACAATAATTAAACCTACTGTTTTGGTTTATTTAAAGAAAACACAAAAAGGTCTTCCTTTCTTGGTAGTTTTAAGCAATCAATTTAGTATTGTAGCGCTAACTGATATTTTTAAGTATTTATCTTAACTTATGCCTTAAAATCGAAATAAATCACGTATGAAAGTTATATTTATTCAGGACGAGCTGTTAATATGATTAAAATAAACAGTAAAATATACTTGTATGATAAATTAAAGTTAACTGCAGAGTTGTCTCAACGTAACTTTTCAAAATTAGTTAAGGTGATTTTTTTGTGCAGTAACTTAGCAATACGATTTATAAAATAAGTTAATATTAACATAAATAATGTGTTAAATTAACTAATTAAGTTGTAATTTTTACTGCAGAATAAAATCAAATTAATGTTAAAATAGTAACATATTTCATTAGTTACTGATTGACTTAAGCGGTTTTAGTTAAGTTAACAAAAAAAGGGAGTGGACTTTCTGGGACATAAAAAAAAAAGTTAAATTTGATTCTTTTCTTTTAACAGTGTAAGGTTTGATAATTTGAAACATACATGACGGAAAATTAGACAATTTTTGAGAGTGTCGATGTTAGCCGTAAATTATCCACGTTGCATATCTACATTAAATTTCCATTGAACGCTTGACTTCCCTAAAGAAAATCCTAGAAACGTCCATTCTCCTAGAACTATTAAAGACGAGAAGATTTTAAGAATAGTGATATGTAGCATTACAAGAGAATCTAAATGCCCAACATAACATAGACTTTTAAGTACAGTTAGTAGCTTACAGTTAAATATATATTATATCCTGCGCGCTGCAGCATTACTTTCTATGCATTTCTCAGCATCCTAACCTATAATCTGCTATTATAACAGAAACCAAAACGGAAACCAGAAATTTCCTAACATTACCTGCAAAGGTGGCATAGTAGTAATTAAGTTTTTCATGGGTAACTTGATATATGTGGTTAAATCGCCAATGAAGAGTAAATACAATCGATAGTTACCAAGACCTAACGTTTTATGCAATATACAATGAGTTCTTTTAAGATGAGCCAGAGGGCAGAGGGTTTTGCAAGATAAGTGTTCAGCCTCATTCTTGGCATTTTAAGTTAAAATTTTAGACACAGATAGTTTATTCTTAGATTTATGGGTAAGCAACCCTATGCCTTCCCTTAATAGTTTTTTATGTAGTGTTAAGTAGACTATTATGCCCGGAAGGCGAAAGCAACTATGATAGTTTTCGCCTGATGGGCATTATAGTCTAGTAACGCCTGTGGTTTATACAACACTTTATTTTTAATTAATTTTAAAATAAAATAGTTAAACTTCTGCATTTTCTTTTTAACTATTTTTTCAAATTTTTTAGTATTTAGTGAGCTTTGATCGGTTGTCATCGAATAAGATTGACGGTTGCTAAGGGTCGCTTATTTTAAGCGTCTTTTACGATTTATAAACCAAAATTCCACAAAATATCTTAGAAAATGCTGAAAAAGCTAAGAAAAACTTATTAACGGCAAAGTCTAAAGCCCTGTACGACAAGGAGTATGAAAAGTTTCTACAATAAAAAGTAAACAACCAAATTACGGTGATTACTGAGACAGTAATGATGGCTTACTTTCAGAAATTGGTATGTAACCCTTTTGCTCATTGGTAGTAACAATTTTTAATTATATTTACTTTATTTAGTCGAAAAAGTATACCCCATTAATATTTCCAGATATTGTCAATTAATAGCATTTTTAACAGTTAAATCATAGGGATATCTTCCTACAAAGTCAAGAAAAAAGGAAGGTGGACAAGTTTTAAATTTTATCAAAAATGCGCCGAATGCCCTGCTTCATAAAGTTGTACTCATAATGGAAGTTTTTGGCGGCCTAAGACGGGATGAGATGGTAAAGATGACCATTGATGATATTGAGGATAAGGGGCCTGTTATGCTTGCCAAGGTACCAGAAACTAAAACTGCTACGCCAAAAAGTTTTACTATAATCGAAGGAGACCAAACAGATGCCTTAAAATTGGTTAGACAGTACCTTGCATTAAGGCCAAAAGGAATTAACGAACGCAGATTTTTCCTTCCATACCGAAATGCGAAATGGTAAACGCATAGCTATGCCTGAGGGTAAAAATACACTAGGACGTGTTCCTTCAATCATAGCAAAATTTCTAAATTTAGAAAACACCAAGAAATATACAGGACATTGCCTACGTCGGACCTAGTCCACACTTCTTATCGAGGGTGGTGCTTCCCTTGCAACCCTTAAACTGTACGGAAAATGGAAGAGTACTAGCGTAGCGGAGGGTTATATAGAGGAAAGCATCACGTCGAAAAACCGAATAGCAAAAATGATAGCCTAGCTCTGTTACCGAAAATGAAAATATGTTAATTAATGTTGAAATAGAGCAGGAATCCGCATGCACATCGAGAAACTCAGCAATCGAGTCGCAAAATTTCATAGTTGGTTCTTCTTTCTCAGGAAAATTCAAAAATTGTACATTTAACATAGGAAAAACAGAATAATATTATGTAGAAAATTGTTAAAAATAAATACAAATAGGCATAGAGCTGCTGATCATTTTAGTATAGGGTTATGACATAATTACGATTTTATCTAAAAAATGGGTCCCAAACACAAAAGCGTGGATGACAGCAGACATCATGGCAACATTACTTCACAGATTTGATATCAAGATAAGGAAGCAGAATAGAAGAGTGGTATTGTTTCTGGATAATGCAAGGTATCATCCCAAAATTACACTGGATAATGTAAAACTTATTTTTGTTCCACTCTTTACAACTAACCTGAACTAACCTCACATTGCCAACCCTTGGACCAAGGCATCATTAGGAATTTTAAAATGCTCTATAGAAGTTACTTTATTAAGAGGCTGTTAACATGGGGTTGTTCTCTTTAAGAAATCGAAAATAATATTATGGTAACAATAACAGTGACAATAAAAAAATGCTTTATGAAAGCCGGATTTATGTGTAATACAGATATTATTGACGACTAACATTAAGGACACATTTCTGAACTGAAAACAATTTGCCTCTATTATAACGATTTGCCAACAGAAAGTGCAGAACTGACGGTCATCGAGTGTATTGAAGAGATTCAAGAAACGGATTAAACTACTCCCAACTCTAAGACAGAGGAAGAGGAAACTGAACTTGCTCCAGTGTCGAAAATATCAAGCCTATTTGAAGCCTGCGTAAGGTTAAGAGACTCTTTTAATTTTAGTTCTAATAAATTTAAACAAAATTATTTAAAATTATTTACATACAGTGTGTGTATAAAGTGTGGAAACGAGTAATAACATCACAATTTATTGGCCGATTTAAACCAAATTTGGTACAGTTGTGTAAGAGGATCTGACGCACCGAATGACGATATTGGCGTTGTTGCCAGTTTTTTAGTTTGTCTGGAATCCGAACGAATTTTATATTTTTAAACGTAACACCCTGTATATTTTTTTATTTACAGTTTTTACTTTAAATTTGTTACACTTTTGGTATAACATACTTTGTTCCTAATATCAGTAGTTTTCGAAATAACGAGTACAATTATTTAGAAAAAATATATTTTTGATTTTTTTCTTGTTTATTGGGTTTTTAGGTCATTTATAAATAAATAAAGGTTTAGGTTGACGTTTCGGTTTATATTACATTAAACCATCTTCAGAACTACAATTACAGGAAAATGTGATTATTAACTAGTTTTTAGGATTAAAAAGTAGACATACCTCTATAAATTCTTAGCACTATCACTTCTATTTTTACATGTTTAACTATGTGGTAACTATGCAAGACTGATTTTATGAAGGGATGAAGGTTTTATGAGGGAGGGTAGGTATATTTATTAAAAATGGGAAAAACCATTTGATTACGGTTTATTGTTTCTTATTGTTAACGGTAGTAAAAATTTGCAATTTTTATTAGGTTATTAAATTACTGTAAATTGTACTTAGATTATCAGTGTCGGTTCGAAAATTTAATATATTTTTATTTTTTTTAATATTGATCATTTCTTTTATATTTCGTTTTTTATAGTTTATTTCATGGTCTAAAATTGTTGTATTATTGAAGTCAAAATTATGTAAGTCTATTTTTATAAAATAGACTGTTTGGACTGCCCAAAAACATACACTGGACAAACAAAACAATACCTAAAAAACCGAATATATGAACATAAATACAGCATGAGAAATACGAACCAAGCATACACAACCTTATCAAAACACGCTATTGACAACTTACATAATTTTGACTTCAATAATACAACAATTTTAGACCATGAAATAAATTATAAAAAACGAAATATAAAAGAAATATATATGATAATATAAGTACAATTTACAGTAATTTAATTGCAAATTTTTACTACCGTTAACAATAAGAAACAATAAACCGTAATCAAATGGTTTTTCCCATTTTTAATAAATATACCTACCCTCCCTCATAAAACCTTCATCCCTTCATAAAATCAGTCTTGCATAGTTACCACATAGTTAAACATGTAAAAATAGAAGTGATAGTGCTAAGAATTTATAGAGGTATGTCTTCTTTTTAATCCTAAAAACTAGTTAATAATCACATTTTCCTGTAATTGTAGTTCTGAAGATGGTTTAATGTAATATAAACCGAAACGTCAACCTAAACCAAACCTTTATTTATTTATAAATGACAGTGGCGGCTCGTGACATTTAGTTGAGGGTGTGGGCCAATGTGCGCCGCAGGCGAAAAATTTTTGAGGTGCCACGCCCCTTTTTACCTTTGTATCGATTTTCTTTGTGCTTTTTATCCCAGAAGAATATTAAAAAAAAAACGCGGTTGTTAAATGGGATTTTTATTTCAATTTTCCCTTGGAAATCGATTGTCGAAAAGTTATTTAGAATGTTCTCAACAGAATTTTGGTCCATAACTATAACACTTCGTGTGAAACAATCCGAACTACTAGCCATTATTAAATTACAACAACAAAAAACACTCACAACACCGTCAATAAACTTCAAACTTCTCTAATCGCGTAAAAAAACTCTAAAACAATCATATTAAATTATTGAAGTGTGTATTCAGATAGCGCACGGCGACGCTCTTTCATCGGGCGATTAACCGAATATTCCCGATCAATCCGCACAGGGAAAATCCATTTAACGAGAGCGCCGAATGAATACACACGGCAGACCATTTCAATCAGTAGATGTAAGTGCACGCTGCAGTCGCGCTTGAAGTCTTTCGCATTCGCCATTCTTATATACAAGTTTTCTTGATATTTTTTTTATATAAATTTTATTTTTGCTTGGTGCTTGGCTTTCTTAGGCAGTGCGCGCGCACGGGCGCACTTATTGACGAGCCGCCCCTGATAAATGAGCTAAAAACCCAGTAAACAAGAAAAAAATTCAAATCATAAGGTCAAGAAGAAAACTTTACTATATTTTTTATATTAAATGTTTTCCCTGTAAAGCTTGACAGTGTGCTAATTGAAAATACAATTTTTCAATTATGTTGTAAATCATTTCTGGCGTTATTAACTTAAATTCGTCCAAAATTCGACGCTGTAAATCGGCCAAATCTTGAGGTTTTGTGGTATAACTCTGTTCTTCAAGTGTCCCCATAAAAAGTAGTCGTTAGGCGACAAATCAGGGGACCTAGGTGGCCACTCGATTGTATCCCCTCTACTGATCCACCTATTCGGAAAAATATGGACCGATCTTGTGGTTACCCAGAAGCCCAGTCAACACATTCAATTTTTCAGGGCGTGTATGACCTTCTCTCATTCAGTGGGGGTTTTCATTTGCCCAAAACCTACAGTTGTGTATATGTTGCTTCGTCCGAAAATACTATAAATTTGAAAAACTGGTTATTTTAGTCAAACCTTAACTTCATAATATCACAAAATTCAATTCTTCGCTCATAATCATCTTCTGATAACGCTCTTGAACTACATGAATCAAATTTTGAAAGGGTGATATTTCTGTTTTATTAAAGCACCGAAACGTCAACTTATACTAAACTTTTATTCATCTATGACATATTATGACAAAATTGAAAAATAAAAAATTTCAATCATTTTTGAGCAGTTTACTACTTCTCTATTTTGTTTGATTGACTGCTTTTACCAATGTTCAGGAATAATTTCAGTGCATCTCCTATTATTACCTAACTACCAATGATCCGGTTATATACGGTTAAATTTTAATTGTGCATTTGCATGGCCAGTGATTTTAATGAGCTCCTGCTCGATTAGCCCATTTTTTGCCAAAGTGGAACAGTGGGATACCGATAAGCACGGCTAGTAATTTTTTAATTTTTTACGTTGTTCAGGTTAGTTCGTTTTTTTCTCGTATTTCAACCACAAATTTAATGAGTGCTGATTGTATGTCTTCAAGACAAGTGGCCGTGGTTGTCGATAGCTAATCCTCTCTTTTCATGGGCGTATGTAGTATGTATACCAGAGTGATTGCAAACCGGTATAAAAAGTTGTTATGTATGCCATTTTGTTATGTTATTTATACTTACAGGGTATTTTTGTTAGCTAGTTTATTATGCACTAAAATTAAATATTTTTTAATTGAAATAAAATTGAAGAAGAAATTAAAGTCTTACTTGTTATATTTCACAATTTGATTCAGTCTCCTGACACGTGTTTCAACCCTTGCGGATCGTTATCAAAGGAATATAAGACAATACTAAATTCTAAATTAGGGAGATGAAGTGAATTGACAGATGATGGATTACTTTGGTCCTTAATTTACAGGTATTGGCCAAAGGAACAACTAAATTACAGGTGTAATTATAGAGGTATTTACATCTAAGTAATAAATTAAAAAATGATATTGTGTATACAGGGTGTCCGGAAATGACGATGAAAAATTTTAAGGTATGATTCTACATAAAAAGATATGAAAAAAAGTTCATATTAACATAGGTCCGGAAATGCTTCCAGAGGGAGCTAGAGGCCCTTGAAGATGGTGTCATAAAAGTGGTTTTTATGTAATTTATTATACCGGGTGTTGCATCGTCGAGCGGGACATAGGAAATCCCATGTAATTTTAAATGGGGTCAATTATTGGCTTCCCTAATTATTTTAGAGAAAAATTCTGTTTAGGTTTATTAAAGAGCACTAAAACCCACATTCAAAAGAATAACTTTAGATATTTTTGATGAGCCCGTTTACGGGTTATCGCCGATTTCTTTTTAACTATTTCTCCTTTTTATAGCCCCGTATTTGCGGGCACCAGTCAAGGTAAAAGATGACTGTCAAATAAAGTTGTCATTTTGAAATGTGTGCTTTATTGTTATAAAAACTCGTACATCGAAAATATTAAAGGTGTATTTATGAGTACAAATTAATCTGAATAAAACTAAAATAAAGTATCCAATTACAAGGTTAATTATGACATTTTACATGTTTCAATATTTTACTAATTAATGGGTAGGTACTATTAAATTGTTAGAACTTTAGGATTTAAGAAGATGTTCAAATATTCCTCCATTGACTGCTAGACAATAACCGAGGCGATCATAAAATTCTTCTTACATTCGCTAGTTGGTAAACTGAAATTCTATTGCATTCGGCAGAAATAGCATTTTTTAACTCGTCTAGATTTGGGTATTTTTTATCTTTGTATATCCTGTTTTTTAAATGGCCCCAGAGAAAGAAATCATTTGGCGATAAATCAGGAGACCTGGCTGGCCAATTTACTGTATGATTTAAGCCAATAACATTTCCATTAAAAGCACGGTTTAAATATTCCCGGACAGCCAGGGTACTATGTGCCGGGCAGCCATCCATTTGGTACCAAACTTCCTGATTTTCCCTGGCGGCATCATGTAAAGTAGGTAAAATATGATCTTCAAGTAGTTCCAAAAAATATTCTGCATTTAAATTTCGTGTAAGAAATAATGGCCCGATAATATTTTCTCCGAAAATCCCAGCCCATACATTAACTTTTTGTGGATATTGCGTCATTGTTTCCACAAACCTGTGTTGGTTTTCTTTACTCCAATATCGATAATTTTGAACATTGGGTTCATTGTTTAAGGTAAATGTGCATTCGTCAGTGAAACAAATGTTTTTTAAAAATTCCCTATCCATGTTTGCTCTTTCCATCATACCAAAACAAAACTCCTGTCGTCGTATTTCGTCCCTATCTCTTAGCTCTTGGTGCTTTTCATATTTGTATGAATAATATTTATGTCGTTTCAAAGCTCGTAACGCTGTGGTGTGATCTAATCCTATGTCATCCTCAAGTTTCCTTGTGCTGATCTTCCCATCATTTTCTTCCACGCACAATAAAACTTGCAAGCCCCTATCATTTCTTGCATCTCTTCTTTGTTCCTGCCTTTCTTCACATCTGCAGTTATTTATTACAGTGCCTTTTGTCTCAAATTTCTTGATAGTCCTTTCGACTGTAGATTTTGCAGGTATCGGTCTATTCGGATACAGAGCAGCAAACATGTCCGACACATTTTGATAACTATTTCCTTGATAATACCATTTAATCATCAATATTTTTTCTTCAGAAGTGTAATTCATGGCTAATG
This sequence comes from Polydrusus tereticollis, assembly GCA_963920685.1. Classification (NCBI taxonomy): domain Eukaryota; kingdom Metazoa; phylum Arthropoda; class Insecta; order Coleoptera; family Curculionidae; genus Polydrusus; species Polydrusus tereticollis. Next base: position 27,731,658 of record OY987332.1, on the reverse strand, counting down.
TAATTCATGGCTAATATTTTCGATGTACGAGTTTTTATAACAATAAAGTACACATTTCAAAATGACAACTTTATTTGACAGTCATCTTTTACCTTGACTGGTGCCCGCAAATACGGGGCCATTTTCGCTATCTTTTAAATAAATTATGATTTTTTGAACATTTTTACGTAAAAAAGGTTCCTTTGGCATAATGTCGTATAGTCGACCGTTTTCGAGATAAACGGACTTTAATGCTCAGATTTTTTTTTTTTTGAATAATAATTTTATTAATAAAAATACCAACAAATCAATAACAAAATAATGAACAACGCTGTCCCTAAATTTCTAAATATTTTTCAATGTTATTATAAATTTTATAATAAGTGTTGAAAACGATTTCCGTTAATTTCAATGCATCCTCGAACTCATTTTCTCATAGATCTTCTAACGTTTCTAAAAATACCAGGTTTATTTCTTATAACTATTATACTAAGGATTTTAGGTAACCCCATAAAAAATAATCTTCTGGATTTAGATCTGGAGAACAAGGTGGCCAAGCTACAGGGCCCCCTCGTCATATCCATCGCTCAGGATAAACTTCATTTAAATGTGCCCTCACATTAAGACTGAAATGTGGTTGAGCCCCGTCTTGCATGAAGTACATATATCTGTCCTTAGAGCATAAGGCACATCATCAAGCAGGTTTTGTAGCACATTTCGTAGAAACTCTAAGTATGATTCACCGTTTAATCTATTTGGTAAAATGTAGGGCCCTATTAAATAGTCCCCAAATATTCCCGCCCAGACATTAATAGAAAATTTTTCTTGGTGCTTTCATTCAAAAATCGCATGTGGGTTTTCGTCTGCCCATACGTGGTTAATATGGAAATTGATAATTCCGTCTCTAGTAAAACCGGCCTCATCAGTGAAAAATATTTTACTTATAATGTCGGGATCTCAGTACCATTTTTGTCTTAGCCATCAACAGAATTGCATCCTGGGTTCAAAATCTTCGGGTTTTAGAGCCTGAACTCTTTGAATGTGGTATGGGTAGAGACACTGTTCATGCAAAATTTCTAAAACCGAGCTCTTTGGAATGCCCTCTTGCGTAGCTAGCCTTCTAATGCTTATCCCTGGATTACCTGCGACTATTTCAAGAACTCTCTCTTCAGCTTCGATAGTTCGAGTGGTACGTGGTCTACCAGTTGAGTAATCTGGTTTAAAAGATCCTTTTTCACAAAGTCTTCTATGTACATTAATGAAAAATTGAATGCATGGAACTTGCCTGTCAGGGTACGTCTCTTGATACCCAGACGGCACCCTATATTCCTGGAATAGTCCCCTATCTGCCAATAGGCCATAATATCTTGCAATATTCCTGGAATATGCACAGAATATCTCAAATGTATCTTATCTCATAAGAATATTCCATATCTATGCCATTGTAGATATGCCTGGAATATGCCGCGGGTATATTTAAAGGATATACATTTTGGAATATATAGAATTATTTTTTTTAATACTTATTGATAATAATATATATAATATAAATACCTATACAGAGTGATTGTGGTATTAAATTATATTTTTACATAACTTGATAATAATATAGGTATAGGAACTACTTATTTATAGATAATATAGAGGAAGGTACATATATGTATGCACCTAATTAAAAAACAAATTTAAATGTAAAAATGTTTTAGACTTCATAAAGTTTTTGGGTAGGCATTTTCTGCATTTTATTAGTATTTTGTTAAAAATTAAACTTGATTTTTTTTATTATATTATTTTTGGATTCGAGCGGTGATAAACGAATTTGGCGTTTTAACCCTAAATTAAATTCTAAACTAACACATATTATGATTGCAAATAAATCTATACTGAAAGTTTATATTTTATGAGGAGTGCTCTTCTAGAAAGAAATTAGCAATCGATATTTTTTAATAAAAATTTTTTTAACACAAGTTTAACTAATTTCTGTTGCGTAACTCGGAAACGCTGCCTGTACGTCACAGAACTGACTGAACCTGCTTTAGGTAATTTTTTTTTCGCCTTGTTTAAAAGAGTATCTAGATGAGATTTTAGGTTTTGATTTTTTTTATTTATAAAAATAAAAAAAATATTGATTTTAGTGATGTTTTATTATAGCAAATTTGTGACTTTACCTACTAAACTAGCTGACCTGACCTAAATTAAATATATTTATATAAAAAAGAAAAAAAATGAGTATTCTTAGCAAATGCCATAAATATATTTTGGCAGATTAAAAGATATTGCAGGCATATATTTCATGGTGACCTGGAATATGCATACAATATGCCAGTCATATGCCCTGGTAGATATGGAACATTTATGGGATATTCCAATATGCCAACGGAATATTCATGGAATATGTATGGAATATGTTTGTGCTGTCTGGGATAATCTCCGCGCTTCGAGAGCGTTACCATTTGCTTTTCCATACAAAAAATGTATTTTTTGTGCCATTTCTTGAAATAAGTAATTATTCATTTTTCAGCTTTTTAGTTTAGTGAAATTCTTAAATAGTAAAAACACACAAGTCACAATAACGGGTTGTTCAACTAAAACTTCAAAAAGTGACAAAGTGAAGTTGCTTATTAAACAAGTGCAAATGCATTTGAATTAAGCCAACTATGATTTGTTGCAAAGCGCTTGGTATCCTATGCGTTACATTTTTATATGAAGTTTTTGGTGGAATCCACAGGTGAATTTAAAAATGTACCCAATGTAGTAGGTACCAGGGTTTTTTTCGTTCGTAATTATTGACAGTGTTTATTGCATATTTATCCTAAGTTATTATACTATTAAGTATTAGATTGGCACCTGAAGGTATTTCAATTTGATTATTAACAACATTACATCGATTTTTTAAGGCTTTTTTGATTGCTAATGTTTCTAATAGGTTGAGTTTTCTACCCTTGTGTTTAGTATATATCGGTTTTATTTTGTTGGATTATTTGTTGGATTGTGGTTATTTATTATACAGTGGTCCGCTATTCCTGTTTTATTTTGTTTTTTTAAAGTGGATGTTTTATGTTCTTTAAGCCTAGCTTTAAAGTTTCTACCTGTTTGACCTATATAGATTGCATCACAGTCATCACATTGTATTTGGTAGACCCCGCTATGTGTTAATTTGTCTTTATTTGCAATTTTTGAATTAGCTATGTATTAACCTAGGTTATTTTTATTGACTTGTATGGGGATAAGTTTATGGTTTTTATGATGTATTGTTGTTAATAATCAAATTGAAATTCCTTCAGGTGCCAATCCAATACTTAATAGCCTAATAACTTAGGATAAATTTGCAATAAACACTGTCAATAATTACGAGCGAAAAAACCCATAATTATATACACAACATCATTTTCTTAATTTTATTACTTAGATGTAAGTACCTCTATAATCACACCTGTAATTTAGTTGTACCTTTGGCCAGTAACTGTAGAATTTAGAATTGTCTTATATTCCTTTGATAATGATCCGCAAGGGTTGAAACATGTGTCAGGAAACTGAATTAAATTGTGAAATATAACAAGTAAGACTTTAATCTCCTCTACCATGGAATATCCATTTCACCAAGCCCAACACGAATCAATTATAAAATTGAAGTTTATAATATTTTCTACAACCGCGGTGATATATTATCGGGTATAATACCACTAGTGCATCAAAATTACCGATAATTCTGATTGAAAGCGTGTTGTATTGTAACTGAATGAGTTTATTTTCATTTTTGATTAAATCCGAAAGAGCCCGACTTCGAAGAAGGAGGGCTTTTTCGAGATTTAATCAAAAATGAAAATAACCGAATGCAGTTACAATACTACAACACGCTTGAAAGCAGAATTATCTGGTTATTTTTGATGCACGAGTGGTATTCGGTGGAATATTTCCCGAAAAATTGTATTTTGCTGTTGGTAATGCTTGTATAAATTTCTTTTATAGAGTGACTACCAAAACGTTCCATATCTTTAAAGAAATCTTGATTTGTAATCAATTCACTTTTTAAATGTCGCAGATTGACATAAGTAAGTTCAATAATAAAAGTTTTTGCGGTAACCGTGGTTACACTTAAATACCCATATACCAGGATATGCAAAAGACGCCTCCAATGTTGGTAAAGAAAATATAATATTATTATTATTATTTTTTAAATATATTTATAAATATAATGTAAAGTATTAAATTAGTATTAAAATTAAAAAAAGTACATAATAAATAATATATTTATAAACAGTCAAAAATTATGGGTTTGTATGATTGTTAGTACACAGTAGTAGTAAAAACTTGATTATGGTTGATAGCTACCTACTGGGGGATTATCGCTTCTACTGTGGAATTATCTGTAGTAATATATTAAGGGATAGGGAAATTATAGAAAATCATTCCGAAGATTTTTTGCCGTGGAAATCGCTCGAGGGCTTGCCCGAGAGCGATTTCCTAATGGCAAAAAATCTGAGAATTATTTTCTGATTATTTCCCAATCCCGAAATGTATTTTGAAGATTATTTACCAAATAAAAAACTAACGATTTCTGACGGGTGAGATTTTCACTTTTGACAAGGGTGATTTTCACCGGAGAGCGGGAGATTATCGCTGGATTTCTGACGGGTGAGATTTTCACTTTTGACAAGGGTGATTTTCACCGGAGAGCGGGAGATTATCGCTGAATAATCAGGTGAAAATCAACCCGCTTTTATAATGGATGAGGTAAATAATCGCTGTAATTCTTGCGAAAGACCACACTTCTTATGAGATTTTTTATATATGAGGGAAATATTCACCATAATTCTTAGGTGCCAGTATTCACCTTAGGATAACCTTAGCTTGCTCAACTCAGGATAGGTTTGCTATTTTGCTTCTAGATTGAGAGGTATAGCACTCTTATTAAAGTAGGTTAAAGTTAAATCCTGAAGGCGCTACCTTAGTTTTATTTTACCTAAAAAATGTTCTAGTGTTTGGCCTCAAACTAGGAAAAAAAACTACTATATCAAAATCGGTTTACCATAGCTTTTTATAAGCTCTCATTCACTTAAGTCCCTCAAAGTCAGTCTATTTAAAATAAAAGCCCCAAATTTTGGCAGAGGCCAATGTAAATACTTATTCCTAAAGTCGTGTTAGGCCCTTGGCTACTTGGGTTTACAAATGCAAGCTCCTCTTACTTTGGTGGACAATAGACACTTAAAGTTTAAATATAAGAAATTGAAATGTATCAACAAAATGGTAGTATTTGGTTTGACATAAAAAATTTGGAGGTTTAGATTACAAAGTAGCGAAAAAGAATGAGTAAAAGTCAAACCCTGTTTGACAGGGCCTTGCACTAGATGGCAACTGACAGAGCTACACCTACTGTGCAGTCTGGTCTGGCAGCCACATAGGCTGACATCCAGAACATGGTGGGATACAAAAAAACAACACCTGCCCCAAACTTCGAATTTCCGCAAGGTCTGTGCAAGAACCTCCCAAAACAAACTAAACTTACCATAAAAGAATCGTTAAAGTATAATACAAATCTTACGAGAACCTGTGGCTACTCGATAAGTATATTAGCTACTCGGGCGTAGATAAGTTAAAATATTAAAGTTACAAGCGTTAAAGTTTGAAGAAACAAATGACCTCTAGCCAGAAAACAAAAATATTTACTTTATATTAATAAGTTGTAACCATATTTACAACGAAATTAGCTGTAATAGACCACAACAACACATTGAACTACTAGAGACTATTATGACGTCTTAACGCTATGTCGACATACGCTATACGCTTACAATGCACAAGTTCTCTACATAACTGCAAAATTTTTATCAAAACACTGTATATAGAACAATACGCAAATGCAAAGTAATAAGATTTTAGGTTGACTAAGTTCTTAAAGAGAAATTATCACAGTGTATATGATTTAATAATTTGTAGTGGGGTTCGTTACCCTGACTGCATTACAATACTCTGGTGTTTACAGAAAAAGTTTATCTGATAATAGCATACACGCCACAGGAAATAATATAGCAAAGGTTGATTTCACGCTTCTTGTCACCTACTGGGTACACCCAAGGTTCCGTACTACTTAACAAAAATGTTACTTAGCTGAAGCTTTATGTGCTACCCGTAGTTCATGAAGACTCGATCTTCAGTAAAACACACACACATGGTCCTTCAAGTAGTCAACGTGGATACTGCTTCAATGCCAGTCTCCAATAATTCAAATAATACATGGCAACTAGTACGACCCGCGTCCGGGCGACTCCAATAAAAGAAAACTAGTACTCCAGTTTGAACCCCGCACTTTTAGCCCCCACCAAAAGAAAACCTTCAAATAACTGACGAGGGTTCCATTCCACAAAATGGCGCTAGGATCTCTTGTTGAAGTTGATGGAAAAGCATTTTAAATCAGCATTCCACCCAAAGAATAGACAAACTACAATGCCGTCTCCTTTTTAATGCATTTGTGAAAGTTTTATCGGTACCACCTTTCCTGCTCAAGAAAACTAAAATTCGGGCGCTACCCTCACAAACGTGCTTTCACTTCTAGCGTCCATTGTCGAAAAGGGCCGGATATTATTCCCTCTCTAATATGGTTACCGAAAACTGTCGACAAATTAGTCATACCAATCCATGAAAACTATAACCCCTTTAACACCATAACAAAAGTAAGGCAACCTACGTCAACCAACGCAACCGCAAAAATACTCCTCAATTAACCAGAACAAAATGTTTATTTCGTAAATATCTTAATAATCCTTTAGCCGATAATAATTGAATTTCGGAAAAAACACGCTTTATCGATAAACATAATATGGGACTAAAATGTCGGATATGCTACCTGTTGTTGCAAAGGTCAAGTAAAATAAACACCTCACTAGGGAGAATCCTCAGGTAATATCGCTTGGACATGCTGTATGTGGTAAGGATACAGTTGATATTCCCTTAAAATCTGTCTAACAGTAAAGTGAGAATTGTTGTGCAATTTTTCATGTACTTTTATCGGGGCTACGCTCAACGTCATGAAAAACTGCTTCCTCCATCTCCACTGTTCTTACTGTTGCAGGTCTCCCAATAAGAGCAGCCGACCTTTAAAAGGTGCCTGATTCGCACAGCCTTTCATGTATTCTTACAAATGTTTTTCTATTTGGTGCAATGAGGATATCTCTCTTGATATGCACTGTGTAAAGTTATGTCAGTTATGCCAAAGTCAAATTTGTTTAATCAATTGTTTCTCCTTCCCTGCCACTCTTACTTTTTTGTTACCTTCAAAACACTGCAGTAATAAATGTACCTTGTAGACGGCCTCTGGGTCGAGAGGACGTAACATTTTTCATGAAAAAAGATTTAAACAGGATTACTGTCATACAACAACTTCGATGCCTTGTAATTAGGACTAAGGTCTTAAATTTGTGCTAGCATTTTATACAGGCCTTTCAAAGATTCAGTCTTATACTTCCCTCTCCCATACTTTTCGAGTTACAAAATTTGATAAAGAGGATAAAGTTGGCTTTAATTAAATAACACGTTCAAACGCAAACAAACAAAAGCTAAATTAATTATACTTTAGAACTTTGCAAGCCATAAAATATGTATCTCTATCGTTGCTTTGTCGCAACATTAAACTTATACGACGGGCGTCGATGTCGTGTGGCTTTTAACCCGAATACACAAGTTTTGACGTTAACTTATTTAAAAGTTAGACGGTGCAGCGATGCATCATGTTTTAAATGTAGTTTAGACAGGACATAATTTATGGTCCACAATCAATGTTAATAATAGACTATGATGTTAAGTAAACTGGTACAATATCTGGCATACCTTCATCAAATAGCAGGGAACAGTGGTGCACCATATTGTTCTCAAAAATAAACAGAGAAATATTCCTTCTTAAAAGGCAAGAAGACCCTGCTAAGAAACTATACCGAGCTTTCCATTTAGAATTTAGAGTTATCCAAGTAAGCTTCTTTTAACATGTAATGCACAATGGCTAATGGATATAAATACGTATAATTCCACTGTCATACTATTGAGGACATCAGAGTTAAAACTTCTACTTTCATACATGAGCATCCAGTGGAAATGCACTGAGGAAAAATTATTAACCATAGCATGAAAATGTAATAAGCTTTATACAAAACGTATAATACTATTACTATTGGTGACTGTTTTTTAGGGTTTTACAACGTATTATTCTGTACACAATAAAGTATTTACTTAGCGGTAAAATTCCCTTGTGTACCCGTTACATGATCACTGTATAAATGCTATACAGGATATCTCACGGTGACCGTCCATTAAAATATTTCGGGAAGTAATGCGATTTGAATCCTGTAAATTTGGACATTGGGGTCTAATGAGATGCTCTCTTCAGGGGAAATAACGGCAACCTTGTGCGAGTTCCGGATATGCCGAAAGATGCCTGAAAAAAGCAGTAGTAAAGCCAATTTTTAAGAAAGGGGATCGATCTAGGCCGGAAAATTACAGACCAATATCCCTATTACCTATTATATCAAAGATAGTTGAAAAATGCATTGCATTGAGAATTGTGCAGTTTTTGAGTCAAATGGTTTGTTCTCTGAACATCAGTTTGGGTTCCGCAGGGGCAAGAGTACAGTTATGGGCATTTTAAACCTTGTTAATAGTATTATAGAAGCCTTCCATAACAAGCAATATAGTACTGTGCTATTCTGTGATCTAAGTAAAGCATTTGATTGTGTCAGTCATGATATACTTTTAAAAAAACTTAGAAAGTACAACTTCTCACAGAATGGCATCAGTCTCATAAAATCTTATCTTGAAAATAGATTAAACGTGGTGGAGGTTGCCGGGGTGAAGTCAGCGGAGAGGGAAATGACAGTCGGAGTTTCACAAGGCTCTATTTTGAGACCAATTCTATTCTTAATATACATAAATGACCTGCCAGGCATGGAAAATGGTTATACTCTCTTTGCTGACGACACAACGGTGTCTTTTACTGCTGATAACCTTTTGGAGTCATGGAATGGCTCTCTGGAGGCACAGGCCCGAGCGGAAAGACGGTTTTGCACGAACAAATTACTTCTAAACAGAGATAAAACTAATAGAGTTGTGTTTTCTATGAGATCTTGCTGACACGGACCGAGGGAAGGAATCGGTGAAGTTTTTTGGGTGTATTTCTGGATCCCAGACTCCAGTGGGGTGCACATATCGAGGCAGTTGCTGGCAAGCTGAGTAAAAGCATATTTGTACTGCGCGGCTTGACAGCCTGTGTCTCGGTTGGTACTTTGAAAACTGCATATAACGCCCTATTTTACTCACACCTTTCTTACGCGGTTCTAGCATGGGGTCATTCATCGGGATCCCAGAGATTATGTGGTATACAGCGTAAAGCTGTAAGATTAATAAGTGGCCTTGCTTTTCGGGATGACTGTAGGGAGGTATTTAGACGACTAAGAATACTTACCATGCCTTGCTTCTATATCTTTGAGAATCTTATGTTTGTCAAACAAAACATGAGCTTATTCCGGATTCATGGAAGCCTGCATGATTACAATACACGATCTAGTCAGAATATAGTGATGAACTATTGGCGACTGGGAAGGTGCCAGGATGGACCTGGCTGTTGGGCGATAAAATTTTTTAATGCATTACCAATAGAAATAAGAGACCTGCCTTACTTAAGGTATAGGAATAAAATTAAAAACTTTTTCTTGGATAGAGCGTTTTACTCATTTCAGGAGTTTCCCAATTATGAAATTTGATTGTTTTCTCAACTAAAAGTGGAAATTGTTTTCTGGATTGTGAATTTTAATTTTAATTGTCTTAATTATGAATTTTAGTAACTATCTAATTTTTATTAAGAGTGAATTCTGAAGTTTTTGTTTTTAAAATGTTTAACCCTGTTTTACTGCCTGTGTTTGTTTCTAGTTTTAGGTACTGTTGCATTTGTATTTTTTTTTTATTCCGATGTAACGTTGAATTCATGGATTTTAGAATAGTTATCATAGTTATTGATTCTGATATATTTACTTTGACGTACGTAAGCAGATATTGTATTGTAGCGTGAAATAAATAATTTCATTTGATTTGATTTGATGTCTAAAACTTGCTTATTTTAAATGGAATTCCCTATATAATATACCTTTTTTGTGTTCCTTCCTTTATTTCCAATAACTTTTGTTAAAAATATCTTTACCCTACTCTATCCGTTTCTGAGATAGAAATTATTTTCCTCAAATTTTGACCTTTAACAGGGTGTCACCTTAGATTGAGATCTTATCAAGAAATTAACAAAACTTCATTTTTTTAAATCCGATGCTATGTTGCTAGTTCATTGCATGAATAGACGAAAACATTTCCTATCTATCCATATATGGTATCCCTATACCTAACTAGTATAGTTTTGAACTGGTAAGACCCAAGTGACTATGTTGCTTCAAAATAAAGCAGAAGTTAGAAATTTGTTTAAAAAAGGTGGCAACGGTGAACAAAAAAGAAAATTTCCCAATCTGGCTCCCGAAGAACTGACAGTGGAACTAGCAAGCGAAAACAGGCACTGGCCCATAATTCAAGCAAAAGCCCTCGAATCTGCTCAATGTCTAGGATTAGATAACTTTAAGGCATCAAATGGATGATTAGACAAATTTCGTCGTCGGCGCCATATTACTTTGAAGAAAATATGTGGCGAATCAGCCGTAATCAATATCGACGAGGTAACTGCTTGGAAGGAAAGGCTATTAACAATTTTAATGCCCCAAGGGACGTATTTAATGCAGATCAGACATGTCCCTACTATCGTGTATTGCCAACAAAAACATATGAATTGAAAGAAGACAAGTAAACTAGAAAAAAAAAACAACAAAGCAACTATTTACAATTCTGTTCAGTACAAATATGGAAGGGAGAAAGAAGAACAACTTATAATAGGCAAAAGCTAAACTCCTCGATGTTTAAAGGGCACACATATCGATAAGTTACCTCTCCAATGGGTTTCGAACAAAAAAGAGCGGATGATAGCAGACATCATGACAACATGGCTTCACATATTTGATACCAAGATAAAGAAGCAGAATAGAAAAGTGGTATTGATTCTGGATAATGCAACGTCTCGTCCCAAAATTACATTGAATAATGTCAAACTAATTTTTCTTCCACCCAATATTACCTTACATTGCCAAACTTTGAACCAAAGCACTATTCAGAATTTTAAAAGGCTCTACAGAATCTACCTTATTCAGAGACTTTTAACATGTACAGGGTGTCCCAACGCTAGAGTAAAGTAAGTTTTCGCTTAACTGATAATCTTTGTGACAAAATCGTATCCGCCATAAGGTAAGGTAGAAAAATGCGCACATTTTAAAAATATTGGAAATTATATAGGGTGTGCCACAAAAGTAGGACAGCAAAAAGTAAGATTTTTTTAAATGGAACACCCTATATTTGCTTGTATTTTTGGGTTCTATGTATTAATACAAACGTTTTTGGTCATATATGACATGAGCTGAAATTTGATAGTTTTTGAGAAATTTCGAAATAACGATGAAAATTAGAATTATCATGGTGTTGATAAATGGACAGTTTCTCTGTCAATTCATAATTGCAAACTTCAATATTTGGTAGGAGGAAGGACTGGTTACTATATTAATTTTTAGTATGCGCAATATTTGCATTTGTTCTACAGGGTGTTTATTATAAGCGTCCAAATTCGCACATCTTCAAACTAGGAAATCTCAATTTTTTTAAATGGAACATTTTAATTTCGTTTTATTCAGATTTAAACAGCCTTTCATTTTTGCTAAATATGTCCTATGCCTATCTTTAATAGTTATCGGGAAATTTCGATTTTTTCAAATTGCTACACGTTATATTCTATACCAGAGCATTGTTGGATCGCGATAGCCATGAAAAACAATAGCTAAGGTAAACAATTCATGTGCCAAAATTGTCGTGAATTAAAACCTTGTTTTGCTTTTTTCGTCTTCATTTCGTTAATTTTCTATTGAGCATGGATTATCCTGTAAATGAGTTGATTGATATGATCTATGTGTTAGGCGAAGCTGAGAGAAACCCTTTGTTGGCTCAGCGAATTTACAGAGTAAAATATCCTGAACGTCGGATGCCCACTGCTAACGGTTTTCGAAATGTGATGGAGAGATTTGATTCCAGCGGTAGTGTTAAATACTCTAAACGTGTAGTTGTTAACAAAAACGCAGCCAACGTAGAAAAAGAATTAGAAATATTATTGAATATTCAAGAAACTCCTCAGGTGAGTAGTAGGACGTTAGCGACATTATGTGATTCCTCCAAATCAACTGTGAACCGAACAACAAACAAGTATAAATATCATCCATACCACATAGAGCTTCATCAAGAATTGCGAGAAGGAGATTTTGAAAGACGAATTCAATTTTGTAATATTATTCAACAACTGCAGTTAAATAACAATTTTTTGACCAATGTTTTGTTTTCTGATGAGGCGACGTTTAGAAGTAATGGAACTGTAAATCGGCATAATATGCATTATTATGCCACTGAAAATCCATTCTGGCTACGGGAAGTTCAAAATCAAGGTCACTGGTCAATAATGTACCAGGAAAGATATGAAGAACAGAAATAGAGAAGTTTGTCGAACAGTGACACCTCCTATGTTGTCGGAAGTGAGACACAACCTACAAAAAAGAATAAATACGTGTATTCAACACGAAGGCCATATTTTTGAACATTTATTGAGACGTAATGTTGAATAAAAATTTAAAATTCTTGACTATAAGCATTTTATTTTGGCACATGAATAATTGTTTTTCATGGCTATCGCGATCCAACAATGCTCTGGTATAGAATATAACGTGTAGCAATTTGAAAAAATCGAAATTTCTCGATAACTATTAAAGATAGGCATAGGACATATTTAGCAAAAATGAGAGGCTGTTTAAATCTGAATAAAACGAAATTAAAATGTTCCATTTAAAAAAATTGAGATTTCCTAGTTTGAAGATGTGCGAATTTGGACGCTTATAATAAACACCCTGTAGAACAAATGCAAATATTGCGCATACTAAAAATTAATATAGTAACCAGTCCTTCCTCCTACCAAATATTGAAGTTTGCACCATGATAATTCTAATTTTCATCGTTATTTCGAAATTTCTCAAAAACTATCAAATTTCAGCTCATGTCATATATGACCAAAAACGTTTGTATTAATACATAGAACCCAAAAATACAAGCAAATATAGGGTGTTCCATTTAAAAAAATCTTACTTTTTGCTGTCCTACTTTTGTGGCACACCCTATATAATTTCCAATATTTTTAAAATGTGCGCATTTTTCTACCTTACCTTATGGCGGATACGATTTTGTCACAAAGATTATCAGTTAAGCGAAATCTTACTTTACTCTATCGTTGGGACACCCTGTATAGTCAGTGGGTGTCCTCTTGAAGGAATCGAAAATAGTATTACCATAACCAACATCTTGATATGGGTTTCGGTACCCTGGCGCAATTTGTCCCTAGTGACAATAACAAAATGCTTTATGAAAGACGGATTTATAATGTAATTATTATATTGTAATACAGATAATATTAACGACTCCGAAAAAAAAGATAACATTAAGGACACATTTGTAAACTTGAAACAATTCGCCTCTATTGATAAGGATTTGCCAACAGAAAGTGCAGAACTGACTATCATCAAGTGTATTGAAGAGATCCAAGAAACGGATTAAACTACTCCCAACTTTGAGACAGAGGAAGAAGAACCTGATCTTGCTCCAGTGTCGAAAATATCAAGCCTATCTGAGGCCTGCGCAAGTTGAAGAGACTTTTTTTTAACAATTTTGACAAGTATACAAATATTTCTCATATTGCTATGAAATATGAATTTGGATTTTATAAAAATACGCCTTAAGGGATATAATATACAGTGTGTCCAGAAAAATTCTAGACATATGGGAATTTTCTTTACTGTTGATTTTACGAAAAAAAGTTATTCTTTATAAAAAGTTCTGCTTAATGCGCAAATAATATTGACATATCAAAACTTAAAATATCATTTACAGGGCGACAGAAAAATATAGAAACACAGAATTACGTTAAGAGGGAAGTTAAATGTGTTTAAAATAAATTTTCAAACGTCAATATTTCGGAAACCGTGATTTCCAGAGGTGTTAAGTGTTCATCATAGAATTCAAAATTGATATAATATACAGGGTGTTTCATTAAAAAAAATCCTTGATGACCTCATACCTCATACGTGCGACACCCTGTATAAAAACATTTTACGTTAAAAAATGCGCAAACAAAAGTACTAATTGACGTGTCCGAGCGTTTTTAAAAAAAGTAAGCCCCTGAATTTTAAATGAATTTGTGCAAGACTTTATGGACGCAGTGTATATTATTTAAAAAAATGATTCCGCAACAAATTCTAAATAACGTTATATAAGTTACTTAATGGCTAAATCTAACCATTTTTTTAATATTCGAGCTCGAAAATTGAGAATTTATTGAAACATTATTGTAAGGTAATTATTGTTTAAACTTACTTATTACAGAATTAAGAAATTAAATGAGATGTTTAAAGTGCCTACCATTTACTTCTTGACAATATGCTAAACATTGCGGAAAAGTATTTGAAACATTAGAAATAATATCTGTTTCTTCGATTCGTCGGCACTCAACTTCAATTCTTTGTTTTAGGTCTTCTATATCATGTGGCTTTGTCTTGTAGACCACATTTTTTAAATGTCTCCACAAGAAATAGTCGAGTGGAGTCAGATCTGGTGACCGAGCTGGCCACTCAATTGTACCCCGTCTCCCTATCCATCTTTCAAAAAATACTTTGTTTAGATACTCTTGTACTTGTCTGGCGTAATGTGGTGGTGCACCGTTATGTTGCAGCCATACTTCGTTATTTAATCCCGCAACGTTGTCTAAAATTTTGTTTATTGATAATCGGTTTTAATTTACTTTAATGAAACTAACTTACGAGGATTTGGAAATAGGATCCCAAGAGCAGGAACAATTTCATTTCTTAAGAGCTGCAAATATCTATCGCCATTTAAATTATAATCCATAAACAATGGACCAATTATCCTTTGTCCTATAACGCCTGCCCAAACATTAATTTTTTGCGGAAATTGGGTGTGCTGTTCCCGAATCCAATGAGGATTTTCTTTGGACCAATAACGAATATTACGCCGGTTAACATTTTCATTAAGACAGAACGTCGACTTATAGGAAAACATTATTTTATTAATAAAATTTGGATTAGCATTACACAAATCCATCATTTGCTCACTGAATTCTAAACGCCTGTCAAACTCATCCTCAGAGAGTTCTTGAACCAGGTGAATTTTATATGGGTGGAACTTCTCACACTTTAATACGCGATCTACCGACATGTGCGATGTGTTGTAATCGAGGCCAATAATTCGATTAGAGAGGTGTGGATTTTCCTCTATGCTAAGCAAAATATCTAAAGCTTTATCGCCGCTTGTCGCAGTTTTTGGACGCCCAGATTTTGAAATGTCTTTTACATGGCCAGTTTCGTTATATTTCTTTAAAATTTTGCTTACTGTGGACCATGCTATTGGATTTCGGTTGGGATACTTATCATTAAAAATCTCAGCAACCTCCTGCCGTGTTCGCCTTCGATCCCCGTAACCCAATATCATTAATATTTCTATTCGCAGTGTTTCCGTTAGTGAATCCATTTTAGGAATTATTAAAACTGATAAATTATGAAGCACAAATACCTCCGAAAAGTTTGACAATGTCGTCACAAATTTCCAAGACCCACTTATATCTCTATCAGTTTTCTAATACTAATATCAAAAAAAATGGCTAGATTTAGACATTAAGTAACTTATATAAAAGTTATTTAGAATTTGCATTGCAAATGTCACTAGCTGCTCCGCGATAACCTCTTATTTACGAATTTTAGCTAAATCGGACAAACGGTATTAAAGGTATTTAAAGAGTTCCATACTTCTGTTACACGCTGTATATACCGGGTGATGCATGGCTTAGTTGAACATACGAAATCCGATGTAAATTTTGAGGTGGCTAAATACTGGCTCCTGTGTACATTTTACAGAAAAATTCTATTATAATTTTTTGAAGAGGCCAATATAATAAACCTCAATGCCAAGTTTGAAAAAATTGTAATAAGCCAATTCTAGCTTATTCAATAAAATTTTCATAGTTTAGGTAATACAGCAAACACCAGCAAATTATTATTTGACATTGATAAGACGAAAAGTAGCGTCAGTGACAACATTTTTATTGAAGGCGCTTCAATTATAGCTAAATATAAGCTATTCCGTTAAGAAAAAAGTGACTATAATTAGGTAGTAATATACAGGAAACAGATAAGCCTATCCCTTCCATCTCATTAATTAAACTTATCATAAGTAAATTTGAGTCCAAAGGCACTGTAATAAATAATTGTAATTGTTCAACCAATTTCTCGAATTTTTATCATGCTGGTGGTTTAAAAAATAGTAAAAGCATCACGTCCGGTAAATAATTTCTGGTTTCAGACAACAAATAACATAGTTTTTTACCAATAATATTTACTTCATATTTAATATACTATCGCAGAAGTGGGAGTAATCTGTGATACTATAACCTAAACTGCTTATGGAAGGGTTGACCTGATAGGATTTAATTAAATGTAAACAAGCGGGTATTCTATTTAACCTTTAAGGCCGTTTTAATGCTTACTTTAGCTAAACCACAGTTTACTTTATCTAATAACCGGGGCCAGAATTTTTAGACCGAAACTAAAGTGTCGACGACCTAATCAGGAAGTATCATTAGATCCATCCCAATTAACTATGTCATCACTTAAGTTTTAGTTAGATAATAACAGGTCGGGTACCTTTCTCCTTGTCGTACCGTTTTATGAATCGCGACTAACTTAAAAGTTGGGATGAAAGAGAGTTTTTTGCATTTTTATTGGTGGAAGGACATTTTTTGGTAATAATTAATAATGCAAGGATGAAAGAGCGGAATTTTCGACAAGTAGGTTTTTAGCTGCAACATTCGGTGGGAACTGGCAATGTTGGTAGCAAGTTTCTATTATAGACTTCCGGACTACTGCAGCATTTTTCAAGCAGAAGTTACGGCAGTAGATAGATAAGATAGATAGATAATGTTTTATTTGTTTCCAAAAAAAAGCCAAAAGGCATAAAACAATTGTCTCAGTACAATGATTACAAAACTTACATTATAACTGTTAAACTTTATAATAATATATAAAAAATAAATACATATAACGGACACATACGTCCTAACATACACACAGCTAGTAGTGATGGTAGATTTAACAACATTTAATAAGAGAAGAAAATACACAGAAGAAAGTCAGGCAAAAGTACAAAAAAAAAGAAATCCTGAACATTCACAACTCCGCACTTTGTGACGCAATACTTTAATGTAATTTACAATTCAAGATAACGTTCAGAGAATAGCAGATCTATCAGAATCACTATAAAACTTATTTAGACTATAATATGCCTTTTTAATTAAAAATTTAGTTATAATTGTTTTGGCTTGGCTATGAGGTAGGTTACGTATGCTCTCTGGAAAATTATTGTATATTTTTATAATAGTGTAAGAAGCATTTGTTTGTATATAGCTAAAATTACATTTTTCCGGTATAAGGTTAGCCTTATGTCGGGTAAGATATTGGTGGTTATTAATAGTATCTTGAAATAAGTCTTTATTATTATGGACAGACATAAAAGAATCTAATATATACATACTAACTAGAGTTAAAATTTTGTTACTAATAAATATTCCCTTGCAACTTTCGCGTTGCTCCATTCTAAAGATAAACCTAATGCACTTTTTTTGAAGTCTTAAAACTCTCTCTATTTCTATTGAATTCCCCCAAAAAATGAGGCCATACCTTATCCTAGATTGAATGAAGGCATGATATGCTGAAATCGCCGCATCAACACCAACGTTCTCAGTAACAACCCTTAAAGCATAACAGTACCTAGACGCAGCCACTGCCACGTGCTCGACATGCACTCTCCAGTCCAATCTTTTGTTTATTATAAGTCCAAGAAAAGATAAGTGTTCTCAAGTTTAGATATCCGAATTATTATAAGTGAAAGCAAATGCATTATCAGATCTATTGCCAAAAACAATACACTGCGTCTTTGACATATTTAAGAGGCGATCGTGATCAGAGAAGTACCTGTCCAGCATGCCACAAGCCCTCTGAATGTCGATCAGCACCGCATCAGGGCTATCGTTACCCAAAATTAGAGTAGTATCATCAGCATACAGAACTGTATATTCGCCAGTTACATCTGACAGCTCATTTGTATATAAAATATACAACAGCGATCCCAAGATGGATCCCTGAGGGACACCCCGAGCAATGCTGATCTTATCAGACTCAACAGGTCTGCCATAAATGTCATACACACATACCTGTTGTGTGCGATTCGCCAAGTAAGATTTGATCAACCTAAGACCGTTTCCTCTTATACCGTTTTTATCCAACTTTGCACAAAGAGTTTTGTGATTAACGCTGTCAAAAGCTTTTGACAGGTCCATACACATAGCCACAGTAAATTTCTTATTATTAGGAGAGTCTAAAACATTTGAAATAGCTTGGTAAATCGCTCTTATAGTAGATTTCCCCTTTCTTAACCCATTCTGACTATCAGATATTTGTGAGTGCTTTTCCAGAAAATCCGACAAATGATCATAAATTGATCTTTCAAAGATTTTACCAATGTTAGAAAGAAGAGAGATAGGCCTATAATTTTTTCCTTCGTCAACTTCGCCTTTTTTATATATTGCTTTTACAAGGGCATTCTTTAAAAGATCCGGATAGACGCCCGTCTTAAAACAGAGATTGACTATGTATGACAGAGGCTCGGAGATACGACCTGCAATTTCCTTGATGATTCTGACTGGCAGGTGGTCATCCCCAACCGATTTTTTGTTTTTTAGACTTTCAATTATTTTGAATATTTCATGTGGGCTTGTTGGTCTCAGGTAAATGGACTGTAAACAATCAGTGGAAGGAAATACTTGTTGAATCGTTGAGTTCAAATTTGGGCAAGCATTGATAAAATATTTGTTTAAGTTATTAACAGTTATGAAAGGATCACTACATTTAGGTGAAAAGTTTTCAAGGGTCCCTTTTTTATTATTGCTGTTAGTGATCTTTTTTACTAGTTGCCAAGTAGCTGTAACCTTGTTTTCCGATTTATTTAGAAAGTCTCTGTTTGATATTTTTTTGGCTTCTTTTATTACTTGTTTTAAAATTTTACGGTATTGTTTAAAAAGATTATCCGTAACAATCCCTTTGATTTTCTTAAAATATAGCACTCGCTTATGCCGGCAAGAAACTTTGATACCCGTTGTTATCTAATGGCTGCTGTTTTTTGTCAGAGAGACCTTCTTTACAACAAAAATTTTATTGAAATAATTTAAGATTAAGTTTAGAAAAACAGAATAAGCCCCATTCACCGTTTCCACTCCATACACCGGCGACCAATCAATCCTGTCAACCTCATGCTTAAAATCTATTACTTTATTTTCTTGATAAACCCTCCTATAGACATACTCAGATTTATTTCCATCGCTGTATAGGCCCTTGATATTGATAACCTGCGCATTATAAAGTAGTAAAAATCTTGCAGGAACATCCAGACCTGAGAGCAGCTGCGTCAATAGCTATCTATATAGATAGTCAAGCAGCAATAAAGGCAATTTGTTCCAACAACATTAAATCAAAACCACTAAGGCGATGTCGCAACAATTTCCGCATACTTGGTGCCCATCATCGAGTCACTCTGTGTTGGCTTCCTGGTCATCACAATATAGATGGAAATGAGTCTGCTAGCAGAGAATATCGCGGCTAGGCCACTGGAATCGGTCAAAGAGGAGATAGATCGCATAGCCAAACAACTTGCAATAAGCAGATGGACAGAGCTAGCAACCTGTGTGCAATTGTGGCCCCTATCGATAACAGGAAAACCGCAGCGTTATTACAGGACAGTCAGAAGGACCTAAAAAATATTACTGCCATGGTTACCTGGCACTGTCTTTTCGGTAGATATGCCGAACGTATGCAAATGCCAGCTAACGACTTCTGCAGAAGTTGCAGAGACGAAGAGGGAAAGGAAAGTATTCAACATTTCTTGTGTGAATGCCCTGGCCTTGCAAGAAGAAGGTTTGGGCGAACCATTCTTCAATAATCTGGAGAAAGTAAGCAGCTTTATTAATAGTAGTGGCTGGTTTGAGTGAGCTGCCAAGATTCTTCTGCATTATACGTCGCACTAGCCATCAGGGACCTGATGCTAATAGGTTCCGCGGAACATGTGTGGTATTACAAGGGTCCTTATAGGACTACGTGAGACTGTCTGGATATACCAGAAGTATGCCACTCTCACCTAACCTAACCTAAGTTTCTACTTTTTAACCGTTTTTGGACTCTTTAACATATTTATAAGTGCGCCTTTAGCCCGAGTTATAGGATTCTACCTGCTCAATATTCAATCATACCTCTGCTAGAGCTCAGAATAGGTAGTGGTTTGGCCGATAACTTTTCAGCTTATAATTACATCTATTACAACGATTGCATCAAAAAACCATTTAATCTATCGTAAATTCTGACGAGACGAAAGTAGATTTTTGGATTATGCGCATTTGCGTAAAACAATGAGAGGCCATTTTGTTAAAAAAGGATATTACAGCCTGAAAGAATATTACCGGTATTGCGTTTGATTTAAACCTCATATTAAGGGTTTTTATCGGCTTTTGTTTAAACAAATCTTTCCTCCTTTGACTATGGTTTATGTTTACGATAAATTTAGCATTTGTATCACGCATGTAACGCTTTTAAAATCGAAAGTGACTTTAGAAATATTACAAGGTGTTGGGGAAAGGTTCAGTTATCTAGTGCATAATTCAATAATAAAGACAAGTATCATTAAAGAAAGAACGGCAACGTTGCTGTATGCAATCTTTCCGAGAATATACGCCGTCTACAGCGTCAAGACTAATTTTCGAGAATATCCGCCGAAGTTAAGCAAGCGTACATGACTAGGCAAGTTTTTGAAGCTACGTGCTTATTTAAAGAAGCAAAATGAAGGCTACAATCCCAAAAAAAGCTAAAGTATTCACAAGGGAACAATTTGAAAATTTTCTCTCTGAAGCTCCTAATCATAAGTATTTGAGAATTAAGGTAAATTTAGATATTACTCCAAAGAATACAAGTTTGGGCTTGTAAGGCACAATTTCCCGGACACCCTGTAGCAAGGGCGGTTTTACGGGGGGGGGGGGGATAGGGTAATTACCCCCCATGAATTTAGAACAAGCGAAAAGCAAAAAGAATAAAAAAGTAGAAAAACTATAGGTACAAGGTACAACCAAATGCTGTTTGCAGCGCCTCGATGACACGACGCGACGCCCGTTTGGCTTTGCATTGCCTTGTTGCCGTTTATACTCCGGTGATTACGCGCGATTAAGCCTTACGAGGTTACGCGGCTAATCATAACTATCTCGCCTTCGCGGATATCGTGGCAACCAAATATTACATTTTCTTCTCGTTTCTGTTGAACAGCATTCACTGCCCGCTTTTTTTTGTAATTTTCTATGTAATTTCTATTTTTTTTCTAGCCCCCGAACATATTTTCTGGTTAGTTCAGGTTAGTAAGAGCTTTTCTATTTATTACTGCATGCTTGTTTAAAGAAAAATATACCTATCTAAGTGACTGGCTGAACGGCTGATCAGCCCATGCCAATACAAAAAAAAAATGCATAGGTAATTGACACCATTTAAAAAAAAAATAGGGATTTGAGAATACCCCCCCCCCCCCATGTTGAAAAACTAAAACCTCCCTTGCCCTGTAGAAACTTTTTTTTATATTTTCATGCAGGGAAACTTATCCTGATTCTCTCCATAATTTTAAGGAAACACCCTGTATAATACACTCACAGGCAAAATAATCGATCCACCCCAATTTTCGATGAATTTAAATAGCAAATAACTTTTTTATTTGATGTCGGATTTAAACAAATTTCAAAGAATCATCATCATCATCATCAAACAGCCCTTATCACGTCCATTGTTGGACATAGGCCTCCTCCAAACGTCTCCAGTTCTCTCTGTCCCTGGCTGTTGCAATCCAATTTGTCACTATCCTCCTCAGATCATCCGTCCATCGAGTGGGAGGTCTGCCTCGGCTACGCTTGTCAGTTCTCGGTCTCCATTCCAACAGTTTTTTGGTCCATCATTTCAAAGAATATTGTAGATAAATTATTGGATAATCACTCAGATTTTAAAAATTTACTAAAAAAAATAAACGTACGTTTATAATATACAGGTTTAAACAAAAAAATGGTTTTTACCGTAAGTTTAAGACACTCTGTAGAGTGGCGAAACTAAAACGACGATAAAACGAAGCTAAAACCTCCCTTGCCCTGTAGAAACTTTTTTTTATATTTTCATGCAGGGAAACTTATCCTGATTCTCTCCATAATTTTAAGGAAACACCCTGTATAATACACTCACAGGCAAAATAATCGATCCACCCCAATTTTCGATGAATTTAAATAGCAAATAACTTTTTTATTTGATGTCGGATTTAAACAAATTTCAAAGAATCATCATCATCATCATCAAACAGCCCTTATCACGTCCATTGTTGGACATAGGCCTCCTCCAAACGTCTCCAGTTCTCTCTGTCCCTGGCTGTTGCAATCCAATTTGTCACTATCCTACTCAGATCATCCGTCCATCGAGTGGGAGGTCTGCCTCGGCTACGCTTGTCAGTTCTCGGTCTCCATTCCAACAGTTTTTTGGTCCATCATTTCAAATAATATTGTAGATAAATTATTGGATAATCACTCAGATTTTAAACATTTACTAAAAAAAATAAACGTACGTTTATAATATACAGGTTTAAACAAAAAAATGGTTTTTACCGTAAGTTTAAGACACTCTGTAGAGTGGCGAAACTAAAACGACGATAAAACGAAGCTAAAACCTCCCTTGCCCTGTAGAAACTTTTTTTTATATTTTCATGCAGGGAAACTTATCCTGATTCTCTCCATAATTTTAAGGAAACACCCTGTATAATACACTCACAGGCAAAATAATCGATCCACCCCAATTTTCGATGAATTTAAATAGCAAATAACTTTTTTATTTGATGTCGGATTTAAACAAATTTCAAAGAATCATCATCATCATCATCAAACAGCCCTTATCACGTCCATTGTTGGACATAGGCCTCCTCCAAACGTCTCCAGTTCTCTCTGTCCCTGGCTGTTGCAATCCAATTTGTCACTATCCTCCTCAGATCATCCGTCCATCGAGTGGGAGGTCTGCCTCGGCTACGCTTGTCAGTTCTCGGTCTCCATTCCAACAGTTTTTTGGTCCATCATTTCAAAGAATATTGTAGATAAATTATTGGATAATCACTCAGATTTTAAAAATTTACTAAAAAAAATAAACGTACGTTTATAATATACAGGTTTAAACAAAAAAATGGTTTTTACCGTAAGTTTAAGACACTCTGTAGAGTGGCGAAACTAAAACGACGATAAAACGAAGCTAAAACCTCCCTTGCCCTGTAGAAACTTTTTTTTATATTTTCATGCAGGGAAACTTATCCTGATTCTCTCCATAATTTTAAGGAAACACCCTGTATAATACACTCACAGGCAAAATAATCGATCCACCCCAATTTTCGATGAATTTAAATAGCAAATAACTTTTTTATTTGATGTCGGATTTAAACAAATTTCAAAGAATCATCATCATCATCATCAAACAGCCCTTATCACGTCCATTGTTGGAGATAGGCCTCCTCCAAACGTCTCCAGTTCTCTCTGTCCCTGGCTGTTGCAATCCAATTTGTCACTATCCTACTCAGATCATCCGTCCATCGAGTGGGAGGTCTGCCTCGGCTACGCTTGTCAGTTCTCGGTCTCCATTCCAACAGTTTTTTGGTCCATCATTTCAAAGAATATTGTAGATAAATTATTGGATAATCACTCAGATTTTAAAAATTTACTAAAAAAAATAAACGTACGTTTATAATATACAGGTTTAAACAAAAAAATGGTTTTTACCGTAAGTTTAAGACACTCTGTAGAGTGGCGAAACTAAAACGACGATAAAACGAAGCTAAAACCTCCCTTGCCCTGTAGAAACTTTTTTTTATATTTTCATGCAGGGAAACTTATCCTGATTCTCTCCATAATTTTAAGGAAACACCCTGTATAATACACTCACAGGCAAAATAATCGATCCACCCCAATTTTCGATGAATTTAAATAGCAAATAACTTTTTTATTTGATGTCGGATTTAAACAAATTTCAAAGAATCATCATCATCATCATCAAACAGCCCTTATCACGTCCATTGTTGGACATAGGCCTCCTCCAAACGTCTCCAGTTCTCTCTGTCCCTGGCTGTTGCAATCCAATTTGTCACTATCCTCCTCAGATCATCCGTCCATCGAGTGGGAGGTCTGCCTCGGCTACGCTTGTCAGTTCTCGGTCTCCATTCCAACAGTTTTTTGGTCCATCATTTCAAAGAATATTGTAGATAAATTATTGGATAATCACTCAGATTTTAAAAATTTACTAAAAAAAATAAACGTACGTTTATAATATACAGGTTTAAACAAAAAAATGGTTTTTACCGTAAGTTTAAGACACTCTGTAGAGTGGCGAAACTAAAACGACGATAAAACGAAGCTAAAACCTCCCTTGCCCTGTAGAAACTTTTTTTTATATTTTCATGCAGGGAAACTTATCCTGATTCTCTCCATAATTTTAAGGAAACACCCTGTATAATACACTCACAGGCAAAATAATCGATCCACCCCAATTTTCGATGAATTTAAATAGCAAATAACTTTTTTATTTGATGTCGGATTTAAACAAATTTCAAAGAATCATCATCATCATCATCAAACAGCCCTTATCACGTCCATTGTTGGACATAGGCCTCCTCCAAACGTCTCCAGTTCTCTCTGTCCCTGGCTGTTGCAATCCAATTTGTCACTATCCTACTCAGATCATCCGTCCATCGAGTGGGAGGTCTGCCTCGGCTACGCTTGTCAGTTCTCGGTCTCCATTCCAACAGTTTTTTGGTCCATCATTTCAAATAATATTGTAGATAAATTATTGGATAATCACTCAGATTTTAAACATTTACTAAAAAAAATAAACGTACGTTTATAATATACAGGTTTAAACAAAAAAATGGTTTTTACCGTAAGTTTAAGACACTCTGTAGAGTGGCGAAACTAAAACGACGATAAAACGAAGCTAAAACCTCCCTTGCCCTGTAGAAACTTTTTTTTATATTTTCATGCAGGGAAACTTATCCTGATTCTCTCCATAATTTTAAGGAAACACCCTGTATAATACACTCACAGGCAAAATAATCGATCCACCCCAATTTTCGATGAATTTAAATAGCAAATAACTTTTTTATTTGATGTCGGATTTAAACAAATTTCAAAGAATCATCATCATCATCATCAAACAGCCCTTATCACGTCCATTGTTGGACATAGGCCTCCTCCAAACGTCTCCAGTTCTCTCTGTCCCTGGCTGTTGCAATCCAATTTGTCACTATCCTCCTCAGATCATCCGTCCATCGAGTGGGAGGTCTGCCTCGGCTACGCTTGTCAGTTCTCGGTCTCCATTCCAACAGTTTTTTGGTCCATCATTTCAAAGAATATTGTAGATAAATTATTGGATAATCACTCAGATTTTAAAAATTTACTAAAAAAAATAAACGTACGTTTATAATATACAGGTTTAAACAAAAAAATGGTTTTTACCGTAAGTTTAAGACACTCTGTAGAGTGGCGAAACAATATATTGTTCTAAATTAAGCTTTAATAATCAAGTCACATATATTCTTAACATTTTTGTTTTTGGTTCACTTCGATATCTTTATTTCTGTGGAAAATATGGATTTCTTAAAAAATCATTGCAATTTCCAATAATTGACTCATTGAAGAATGGCAGCAAATTGATCAAGATCATTGAATACGGATTTAATACGGAACCTCATTGCCCAAGGCATATGGAAACTGTCATTCGAGCACGTGTAGGAAACACTCGTTACTGAAATATTTGTTACTGTTTATTGTTATTGTTATTTTTAAGCGTGTTTTTATTTAATTCGGGCGTGCCATTTTTGTGTTGTGAGTTTAAAGTTTATTATTGGCGTTATAGGGGATCAATTAAATTTTGTTAAACAAGTTTGTATTGTTTCTTTTAAAAAAATCGTATTTTTCTACAAACGTGTTAAAAATGGAACTTTTAACACTGTCTAGTAGCCTTAAAAATGTTACTTTAAGGCACTAGTGCCTTAAAATACCTACTTTAAGGCACTAGTGTTAAAAGTAAAATGTCAATTTTTTCAAAGAAACGTCAAAAAACATTTCCATTTTATTTATTTACTTGAGGAGGATTGAACAGAAACAGCAGCATGTCCAGTTGATGTTGAAGCATCATCGGCTGATGTCGCTTGTACTGTAAGCAATATTCGAGCAATAGAATTTTTATTTTCCAAGGAATCCACGATGTACCCTTCCGCAACGGTTGAGGATTCCCATCCCCCATGCCGCTTAATTGTCGTTTGCTCCAGCATCGGCAAGTAAGCTAGCAGAGGAACGGCGAAGGCAATGCCCCGTATAGAGTGTTGAATTTGGAAGTTGCAGAAATCTTGCTATAGCAGCAGAAAATTTTCCGAACGTATTAATTCCGACCGGATTTCTGGTACATTTACCTTTTACATATTTTAAGAAGAGCCGCCGATATACGACATCTGCTGCACGTTGTCAAGAGTCAACTGACAAAGCTCTTCCCTGCGGCAGGCACCAAATACTCCTACAATCGTAGCAACTTTCATCAGAAGGTACTCATCATCCGGTGCGCACTTCAGAAACTATTTAATTTGGTCTCTAGTAAAAATTTTTGATTTTATGGCCTGGTAACCTCCCCTTGACGCTTAAAGAAGGCAATCAATTTAAAATGTTTGCTGATATCTACGTCGTAGCATAGCTTTGATCATTGAATAGTGGGACCAAAGAGAAGATGACTTCCATACCTTTGCCTTCTCCTCAAAATAGGCCAGGAATATGTTTTCGGAATACTTTCCAGAAACGCCTTTGTTTTCACACCATTTTATGAATTTATTATGAGCAATCTCATATTGAATTCTTAATTTTCGTGGCAGTAAATCCAAGGTAGCTCTGTTAGCAGCTTCTTCTATGTCTTTAAGTGGATCGATTTCTTGTATTTCTTGCATTTTTGGCAAATCACAATGGCCAGCCCTAGAGTTTTAATAAAACTGACAGGACTTTTCAAATTTTCACAATTTCGGTAAACAAATCAGCCAACAATGATGGTTGCTAGGTTTTATTGACAAATGTGAACTAATTTAATATAAATATACGATGCTATTAGAAACTATCTGGATGAAAGAAATTCTAAACATTTAATTTTCAATTATTGTATGCTTTTTTGTGCCGTTTGTAGAAAAAATATTGTATGATATTTGTGTTAAAAGTATTTTTAAGGCACTCTTGTAGTTTGCAGGTTAGTTTAGGTTAGTTCAGGTTAGTTTAGGTTAGTAGGCCGCTTCGCTCGTTCTGCAAATTTCCACATACGTGCCTTAAAAATGTACTTTTAACACTTATATCATAAATCACTGTTGTGGCAAAAATAGAAACTGTCACTGTCATCCTCCATAGCAACCTTAGTTCTTCGTACAGAAAAATTATTGGAAATTGCAATGACTTTTTAAAAAATCCATATTTTCCACAAAAAAAAAGATACCGAGGTGAACCAAAAACAAAAATGTTAAGAATAGATGTGACTTGATCATTAAAACTTAATTTAGAACAATATCCACTCCACAGAGTGTCTTAAATTTATGGTAAAAAACATATTTTCGTTTAAACCTGTATATTATAAACGTACGTCTACTTTTTGGTAAATTTTTAAAATGTGAGCGATTCTGCATTAATTTATCTACAATATTCTTTGGAATTCGTTTATATCCGACATGAAACAAAAAAATTATTTGCGATTTAATTTCATCGACAATTTGCGGGGATCGATTATTTTGCCTGTGAGTGTATGTGGGAATGATACACGGTATTATCAAAATATTTATATGCTTATGGGTTCCAATGTTTAAAAAACTATTTTCTGACTTCATTAACTCTACATAAACCCAATATAGCTCTTGTGGTCAACAATCCTACGACATACTGATGACCCGATAGATCATAATAAACTTTAATAATTTAATAGTTATATATTATTATAACTGTAAAGTTTAAGTTTAATTATCTTTAAATTTCTTTCAAAACGTTTCTGATTGTATCAGATCTAAAATAGTTTGTTTCAGATTGATGATCACCGGCATGATAGAAAAAATTACATTAATCAAAAATCCATTATGTCATTCTCCGATATAGCTATTTATATTGCTAAGGAGCGTATTTAATCAGTGACATATGGTAGAGCTAAAATAAAGGTGGATACAACAATACCGATATAGCATTAAAACTTAGTTTTAGTGCTATTTTATATGTACAGTATGTCAACGGATGGGGTTTACAAATATGTACAGTATGTCATCAACGGATGGGGTTTACAAGAGGACAAATTGACTAAAAATTGAAAGATACGAAAAAAAGGCACTCTTAATAAACGTTTTTGCTTGTCCAGAAAATACGATTCACCATAAGAAACTTCAATTTTTTTATACAGCGTGGGTAAAAACTGCAAAAATGTTATTTTGCTTAAGAGTAAACATATACCTTATTTTGAAGGATACGAAAAAAAGTCACTCTTTGTAAACGTTTTTGCTTGTCTAGAAAATACGATTCACCATAAGAAACTTCAATTTTTTTATACAGGGTGGGTAAAAACTGCAAAAATGTTATTTTGCTTAAGAGTAAACATACTTTATTTTGAAAGATACGAAAAAAATCCACTCTTAATGTGTTTTCTACACAACAAACCGAAGTAGAACAATTCATTAAAAGGTTTAATTATGTAAAAATTATTTCCCAAAAAGTATTCGCTGGCACACCTCTGACTGGTGAACCTAGTTAAAATAATAATGACACTTAAGGTGATAGGTACTTGTTGTCAATGTCTTTATTTAATGAAGTTATTATTTAAGTAGAAATGCTATCTACTAAACAAAGAGTTTTTATAATACAATGTTATGGGGATGGTCAAGTTTCATACCGCTACGTCATGGAACAATTTACCGAGAAATTTGTAGGAATCCCTATAACTAGGATGACAATCTGCAAGTTAATAAAAAAGTTCCAGAGAACTGGTTCGGTTTTGGATCTCAATAAAAAAAAGAAGAAATACGACCATGATGATGCTGCTACAGTCTTAGTTCTTCAATCTGTTGAAGAAAATCCTATGACGTCCATAAAAAATCGTGTTACTCAGTTGGAAGTTGTGAAAAAAAGTCAAGTTCAGAAGATCCTTAAAGCAAATAAATTGTATCCGCATAAGCCGCACTTTATTCAAAGATTGGAAGAGGAAGATGACGCGAAACGACTTGATTTTTGCTTGTGGATAGGAGACAAAATTTTAAGTGGAAATGTTGATTTTTATAAATGTATCATGTTTCTGATGAAAGTACATTTTTTACCAATGGAACCGTTGCAACCCAGCACGTTAGGTGCTGGTCTTTAGAAAATCCCGAATTCAGAATTATGACGAGAAGACAATATTTCACAAAAGTGAAGGTGTGGTGCGCGATATCCATCCGTGGCATCATAGGGCCATATTTTTTTGATAACACGTGCAATAAATTATCATAATTAGAAATGCTGGATACATTTTTCAATGATGAACTCGAAAATCTACCATTAAATTTTCGACAAAATATGTATTTTCAGCAAGATGGTTGTCCAGCCCATTTCGCTCGTGAGGTTAGAGAATGGCTTGACCGCAGATTTGGTCCAAGGTGGATTGGCAGGAATGGCCCAGTTTTGTGGCACCCACGAAGCCCGGACTTAACCTTGGCAGATATGTTTTTGTGGGGCCGTTTAAAACAAATTGTTTTTGCTACCGCAGTACTAAATGATACTGAAGTGCTGACGGGCAGAATTAACCAGGCTGTCCAATCGATATCTCAGGAAAAAATCAGAAATTCTTTCACTTATTTGAGAAAGCAATTAGAAAAATGTGTCGAGTATGGGGGTGAAGCTTTTGAATTATGAAATCGTTATCGTATTCTTTTCAATGTTAATAAAAATGTTCGTATTATTATTATTATTATAATTACTTCATTAAATAAAGACATTTACAACAAGTATTACCTATTCATTATTCAAGTAAAAACGTTTATTAGGAGTGACTTTTTTTCGTATCTTTCAAAATAAAGTATGTTTACTCTTAAGCAAAATAACATTTTTGCAGTTTTTACCCACCCTGTATAAAAAAATTGAAGTTTCTCATGGTTAATCGTATTTTCTAGACAAGCAAAAACGTTTATTAGGAGTGACTTTCTTTCTTATCTTTCAAAATAAAGTATGTTTACTCTTAAGCAAAATAACATTTTTTCAGTTTGTAACCACCCTGTATAAAAAAATTGAAGTTTATGATGAATCGTATTTTCTAGACAAGCAAAAACGTTTATTAAGAGTGACTCTTTTTCGTATCTTTCAATTTTTAGTCCATTTGTCCTCTTGTAAACCCCATCCGTGGACGTTCTGTATACATAGGGTGTTAATTAAGTAGTAAGTACACACATTTAAGGAATTAATCTCTGATTTATTTTCTGAATAATTTTAACTAAGTAAGTACCTACTTACATTTTCCCAGAGGCGTGCATAAAACCTTCTCTTTATTCGAAAAGTTTCAACGTAGGAAGAATTATTATTAGAGTATTTTTATTTACCCCAACCGACAAAGGTTTCAAATTATAAAAAAGATTTCTGATAAGATTACGCACATCTACGTTCATGGTTGGATGGAAAATGCGATTTTTAACACGTTGACTTCCACGGCATTCTCGGGAAAACCTCTCTCGAACGCCACGGTGTGAAAATCGCAACGTTAAGTCAAAACATGTTGAAAAACAATATTTTTTACATTTTGTGTCATATGTAACTTCTTCTTGCATATAAACTGACTAACGAGTTAACTCGTGGTCGGGCGTTCCCGAACAGAACTTTACTTGTGACGCCCAACCACGAGATAACTCGTGAATGCGCAAAACACGAAAACACGTGTCACGATTCATAACCTAGCCATGCTTAACCATTTTAGTATATTGTTATCCATTATTTATATTTATAATCCAAAGTATTTGCAACCCTATGCTTATATAAACATTTTGTCTCAACAAATTTCTTAAAGTTTGTGTATACACCTAACTAACACCCTGAATAGTATAAAAATATAAAGTGTTTGCATATACAGAGTGGCAAAAAAGTCGCGCATATTGCCTGTAACTTTTGAATTGCCTCGTGTACGATAAAGTGACCTTTATGAAAGTTGTTCAGTAAATTTTTCGCCACATTTCTACCTGCACGGATTTTTCTGTTATTTCTGGTTTGGTTGCTATAGATATCAACTTACTTTTTTATATGGAACACCCTGCATATGATTGCTTACATTGATAATTCTCTTTCTGGAGGGTTAGAGCTCCCTGCTCCTCTCTTGCTACGTTCATGGTTAGTGAGCTTTAATTAAAACATCGAAAACATCTTTACATTACAATTCAACTCTACCGTGATGTATTCAAATAACTGTTTGCTGACGTTTTCATTTTATTACCTGTCTAATTAAATTGGAGATACCAAACTACTTGTTTCTAATTTTACATAAGAAGATTAAAATATTATTCTAATTGCATGGGAATTTCTGTTTGACAAATACGGTACTACTAGATTTTTTACTTGAGTAAAACTTGAGGATCGAATTTACCATACAAGTCGTGTCTCATCTACGGAAACTGTTTAATATATTTCAATTTGTGAGTCCTTATATTGAAGTAGGCTGCAGTAAAATATTTCTAAATAGTCTCGTCATTTTCCTATACTTTGTAGAATATTGTCAGTGTCTAAAATGTAATTTTATGACACTAGTGTTGAAAATAAATGCAAGGATATTTTTAAGTTTTAATGTTAACATTAACATTTATTGTACAATTTAAACAACCAGAAATATGAATTTCTTCAGCAGTTCCACTCATTAGGGGTTTGTTGCAGCAAAACCATTATCGCTGTCATTAGTTATTTGCCTCATATTTACATGCTATTTTTGAAACACACAAATGCTTCAATTATCGCGACTATAGGTTGATCCAATCCAATATTTTCTGGAATAAATTCAATTTTGCATTTTTCGTATTATACTTCTTTATATTTTTAACAAAATTTTTTCCAGATATCTGATATGGTTGATCTGAATGCAAATATCGACGATATGGAGTGTGCAAAATTGTATCTTACGCTCTTCAGCAGAAAAAAATCGATAAATTTGAAAACGAATGAGCATTGAAACAATATAATCAGTTTAGTTCAATTAAGTACTATAAGAGAAATAAAGTGTGGCGTGCCTCAGGGTACAGTGCTGGACCTCTACTGTTTAATATACAGAATGGTAAAAAAGTCGCGCATAATGCCTGTAACTTTTGAATTACCTCGTATACGAAAAAGTGACTTTATGTCCGTAAATTATTCCCAACATTTCTACCTGCATGAATTTTTTCTGTCATTTCTGGTTTGGTTGCAATAGTGACCAACTTCCTTTATTTAAATGGATATGATTGCATATTTGGACTCTAGTGGAAAACTCTGAATTTTTTGTATTTCAAATTTTTATTTATTTAAAATTGTAACAAACTTTATATTAACAAAATAAATAGCCTAGAAAATTGAACAACTAAGTGAAACCTTAAATGACCACCATTTTCTGGTAAACAGAGCGCCAGTCAATCCCTGAGACCGTCTACAACGTTTAAAAGGAAGTCCTCCGTAATGGCCCGAATTTCAGCACTAATTCTGACTTTTAAAGATTCTAAGTCATTTGGACGGTTAACGTAGACTTTGTTCATTAAGTGTCCCCACGAAAAGAAGTCGAGCGGGGTTAAGTCCGGGGATCGCGCTGGCCAGTCAATAGCACCTCTTCTGCCTATCCAACGTCCTGGAAATTGTTCGATTATGTATTGTCCAGCATTTGCCGCATAATGCGCAAGTGCTCTATCTTGCAAAACCATTCTGCAAAAAGGAATTATGTGATTCCTGAGGAGGTCCAGATATTTTTCGCCATTCAAATTATCATCTATGTAAAAAGGTCCCACAATATATCTACCAACTATGCCCGCCCAAACATTAACTTTTTCGGGTCTCTGAGTATGACCTTCCTAGAACCAGTGAGTATTCTTAGCAGACCAATAACGGTAATTGTGTCTATTAACAATTCCATTTAAATGGAAAGTAGCTTCATCCGAGAAAATGATATTTGTTGCGAAGTTATTATCGTTATTGCATCTTTTCGTCATCAGCTCACAAAATTCAGCTCTTCTATGAAAATCGTCCTCGTTTAACTCGTGCACCAACTTTATCTTGTAGGGATGCAACTTCTCCTGCTTAAACAAATTTTTCACTAATTGATGAGACACATTAAAATCCATTGTCATTGGCCTGGATGATTGTGTTGGATTTTCATGTATTGAGAGCATGATATCCAAAGCTTTGTCTCCCCCGGTTGCTGTTTTAGGTCGACCTGATCTAGCGGCTTCCCTAGCACTGTCTGTTTCTCGAAATTTCTTTACCACTCGATACACCGTTGACTGATTTATTGGAGGCCTATTCGGGTATAATTTATTGAAAAGTTGACAAACCTTATCTTGCGATCTCTTCATATTTCCGTAACCGCTCATTATTAAAGTTTTCCCAGTGGAATCCAAATACGCAATCATATGCAGGGTGTTCCATTTAAAAAAAGTAAGTTAGTTTCTATGGCAACCAAACCAGAAATGACAGAAAAATTCATGCAGGTAGAAATGTGGGGAATAATTTACTGAACAACTTTCATAAAGGTCACTGTTTCGTATACGAGGTAATTCAAAAGTTACAGGCATTATGCGCGACTTTTTTGCTACTCTGTATATTAATAATTTATTAATTCAGAGTTATACAGTTGATGCAATATCTTTCGCAGACGACACAGTTTTGTTTGTAGATGATAATTCATAAGATCAGGTTAAGTGTAAAATCAATGAAAATATAAAAATAATTATCAAATGGTTGGATGTTCACTTACAAATACTACTAATACACTGCCAATACTAAAATAACGATCGATTTGCCATTGAGGATAAATATAATATGAACGTTAGAAAACTACCGACTATGTAAATTATTTGGGAGTATTGTTCGACAAATATTTAAAATGCATATGCATTCATATAGAACAGTTAACAAAGAAACTCAGGTCCCTGATATACTTGTTCAAACGAGTTAAAATAATTTCTGATATAACATATCATATTATGATGTATGCGTACTGTGTTATTGGCTCTAGTAAGTCACTTCTGAGCTAGGGCATAATTGCATAGGGTGAAGCCTACGAGAATATATTGAGACCGCTGGAGGTCGCACAAAGAAGAATAATTAAAACTATATATATAGTTTGGATATAGTCAAATCTGGTCTTATCTGGCGGATTTACGATTTAACAAAGACATACTTTCAATTTTTCTTTTCTTTTATTGCGTTTAAGCTGGATTTATAAACTTGACGTTCCGTTTGCGTCATGCGTCTGCGTCTGCCGTCTCAAATTAAAAGCACAATATTCCATAAGGTCATTTATAGATGCCGCCGGTCTCGCCGTCTGCGTCGCGCCTGCCGTTCCGTGCCGCCAGACATAAACCAATTTTATCTTTTCCGTCGCGGAGTCGTAGAAACGCTCGTAGCAGGTTTCAAGAGCCAATCAAAATCGTGTTTGTCTGTCACGTGATATTTAGTAAATAATATTATTCTAATTGACGCCATTTTGAACCATTCTTGTGTTGTTCGTTAAGTCCATTTTCAAAATACCAAAAACACCAAAGACATTCGAAATACACTGACATTTTAATAACAGAAAAAAAACAGGTTATGTTATTGTTTTCTGACCAGAACGTCAGAGCCAACGTCAAGTTTATAAATGGTCAAATTTTGTATCTACGGAGGACGACGCAAACGTCAGACACGTTGCCGACGCAAACGGCACGACGTCAAGTTTATAAATCCAGCTTTAATCATACTAACCAAATAAAATCCGTCAGACAAATATGACAGACTTATGCAATTTTGGCATGAAAGAAAAGGATAGGTATTTTATTTAATTTTCAGCGATGAAGATGTCAGTTTTGTGACTTTGACAGTTTGTGACAAAATGAAAAAATTTTCTGGGTTTTTTCATCCCCAAGCAAAAAAAAGGGTACTTAATCTGATAAGCTATTTCGAAAATGCAAGAAAAAGTGGAAATTCGCCAACCAATATTCAGGAAACAGCAGCCAAAGCACTGGGAATTAGTTTAAGGGCTGTGCAGAGAATTGCGCATGAAAAAAAAACATAACATAATACCCAAGAATACTAAAAAATGTAAACGAAGAAAGCCAAAGACTGAGGATTTAAGCGAAAATATTAAAATGGGAGTTCGAAATGTGATTTACGATTTATACAGATCAAAAACCAATGTAACTCTTCCAGTTTTACACGAAACATTAAAAATTCGGGGTGTTTTGGAAATTGGACTTGAAGCGCTATCAAAATTAATAAAAAAGTTAGGTTTTCGCTATAAAAAAGACTGTAACCGAAGATTTTTATGTGAGCAGCCACAGATAGTGAGTCAGCGTGTTCAGTTTTTAAAAAATTATACGGAGAATTGCAAATCGTAATTTAGAAAAGTGGTATTTTTAGACGAAACGTGGATATTTTCAAATAGAAGTGGTTCAAAATCTTGGCAAGATGATTCTGCGAAAAGCGTGTAAAGGAAAAAGGGATGTGGCACGGTAAAGCGGTTCATTATTTTACATGCTGGTTCTGTAACAGGATATGTTCCAGGTGCAAGCTTAATTTTTTCTTCAACATCAAAAAGTGCTGATTATCATGATAATATGAATTGCGAAATGTTTGAAAAATGGTTAAAAGTTCAATTGATACCAAATTTGGATTCTCCGTCTTTAATTGTATTAGATAATGCATCATATCATTCAAGAATTTTAAATAAACAGCCTACTTCATCTAGGAGGAAAAATGATATTTATGAGTGGCTTGAAAAACACAACCAAAATCCTTCACCAAATATGCTTAAATCGGAACTCCTATCAATGGCAAAGTCTCTTAAAAAACCAAGAATATACGCGGTAGATGAAATATTGCGTGAATATGGCCATGAGGTTCTACGACTGCCGCCATATCATTACCAGTTTAACGCAATAGAATTAATATGGGCTGGGGCAAAGTCTTATTATGAAAAACATGTAGGTGATGGTCTTAAATCCGACCAAGTACAAATAGTTTGGCAAGATTCTTTGGATCATATTACACAAGAGTACTGGAAGAAATCAGTGGAACATACAGAAATATTAATAAGGGATTGGTGGGATCGAAAACAAATACTAGATGTCGAAGTAGCGCCAATGATAATTGCTCCATTCGAAGACGACTCAGACGACGAGGACTTTTCAGATTTTATAAGTGACGATGACAGTTTTTAGTCTATAATTAGTTTATAAACGGTTTTCTTTGTTTGCATTTTTTAGTATTCTTCGGTATTATATTATGCTTTCTTTCATGCACATTATTCTGCACAGTCCCTAAACTAATTCCCAGTGCTTTCGCTACGGTTTCCTGCATATTGGTTGGCCAATTTCCACTTTTTTTTTCATTTTCGAAATAGTTTATCAGACTAAAAGCCATTGAATTTTTAGGTTTTAGTAGTAAAATTGTTAAAATAAATTAGGTACACTGTTTATTATTGCCGTTTTTAATAAATACATTTAAGGTATACTATTTACAGGGATGGCGAACCAATGACACGCGACATAAAATTTTGGCTCGCCACCGATCACAAAGTTTACTATGAATTATTATATTACGAATTGCGACGGCACGTCTATGGCCTCATTAAAGATTCCTTTAGAAAAAATGCACGTTAATACATAAAGATTCGCCACCCCTATACTAATATGTACATAATCTTTGAAAAAATAATAATATTATATCTGGCTATCTTTACGACTTCACGACAGTTAAAATAATAAAACTATGTATCTTTTCTCCGGGTATATTGATACCTACATAGTCTCACAGCATTTTGATATAAGCTGTGGAATTTTCGAATTGATTTATATGATCCGTGACCTTTGGACCCGCATTTTGAGACCGGTTTAGACTTTATACGTTTCTTTCTCCCACTTATTTTTAGCGGGGCGCTTATTGGCTTAACAGGGGCAAAATACGTGTGAAATAAATTTGGGATTTTATACCTCACCGGCTCTAGTAGCTTTTTCTCGTTGACTTTTGAAGTAGGTAACCTATTAAATTGGGAATATTTTTTTAGCCTGATATTACACAACAAAAATTTAGCCAATGTGTAATTTGATTTTTTTTTATATTTAATTTATTATTATCTGCTGAAATAAACTAAAATTTGTTTAATTTATTTAACATTTCATCGACATTTTTGGTGGTCGCTAGTCAGGGGTTTTACTGTATATTGTTTATCTAATTTTCCACCATCATTTTGGTTATTAAATTTATTAAATGTAAAACTATTGTGTTAACCGTCTGCAATAATACGAACGCACCCCTGAGAAATTAATTTTGGAACGAGACCCGTCATTTTTATTATGACTGATAGTTTCAAGTTAACGGTTAACATTCAATTTTATGGAAAATCAGCTGTCCATATACGGCCATATTGGTTTTTATTTACAACATTTTGATGAGCGCTGGAATTTTCAAATTGATTCATATAATCGGTGAGCTTTGGACCCGCCAGATATGACCAGATTTGACTTTATCAGATTTTCCACCCATCAGTTATTTGAATACACACATTTTCTAAGTGTCAGACCTATGTACTATAAAAAGTCTCTTCTACATCTTATTAAAACAAATTTTTAAAAAGTTATAAAGAAAAACTACCAAAAATGGCAAAATCGGTGGGTCATAGATAATATTTATATGTTGGAAGTAGAGAAGTTATTTAACATGATTCCCCAAGCTCTTAAAAGTAAAATCCGCCAGGTACGATTGAAGACCTGTCTATCGGGATGGATTATTGCAATCCCGCCTGTAATCCTTTAAATGTGTTGCAGATTTGTGCATTTTTGGTTTTGGAATATGTCCAATTGCCCATGGCATTTGGGATATGCTCACAGTAATTGATTTTCTTATAGAATAGAATTGAATGGAATATTATTATACTAGGTAGATGATATATTTTTTGGAAATTTTAATATAAATATTTCATTGAATCTTGAAAATGTAATGTATAAATTGTGGATTTGCAAATCGGCAACACTTTTGGTCTGGATGCAGATATGTTGTCTTTGTGGTAGCCCTAAAAAAAATGTTTCTAATGGTGTTAAGTCGGGACTATTAGGAGGCCATGCAATCATCCCTCCACGACCAATCCAAATGTCATAATTCTCATTGAGGTATTCTTTAACTGGAAAACACTATGACATGAAGCACCATCTTGCCGCCATATAAAATTCCTTGTGGCGTTTAGAGGAAAAGTTTCAAGAATATCCTCTATTTTATGTGCAAGCATTTCACGATATCTAACTCCATTTAAAGATCCATCAAAGAAAATTGGACCAATGATTCTGTTTTGCACTATGCCGCACCACACATTTATTGATACATACCCAGAACGTATCTCTTCAACTGTAAGATGCGGATTCTGCGATGCCCATAAGTGTGTTTTTGAAATTTGGAGCTGAAGCCGTATTAAAAGATGATTCATCGGTCCATATAATGTTCTCAAACAAATTGGCGTTATTGTTGAGGATGTTTGTCATGTGACGGCAAAACTCCAAACGTCCTTGCTTCTGTTGTCCTGTTAATTTTTAAACTTTTCTGAATTTAAAGTCGTGAAATTTATTCCGTTTCAGAATTTTAACTGTGCAACATTTGGCAAGATATCTTGCACAGTTCCTTATCGAATTTTGTGGATTTTCTGAAAAGAAATTAAGCTTCTAAATGATACGAAGCGAATATAAAAACAAGTAAAAGTTACCTTGAAAATATAAAAGAACAGCAAGTTCTTCATCATCAAATATCCGACAATGCCTTTTCTTTCTTTGTAATGTTTTTCGGTCAGAAAGTTGACGAAAGACATTTCGAAAAGTGTTTTCGCTAGTAATTACTAAATGCGGATGTCGCCTTCTGAATTCGCGTTACGCTTCTCGCTTTTTGTGTCCACATTTGATATATATTTTAAGAATTTCGAACTTTTGCTCTTTAGAGTATCTCATTTAGACCCTGATTTTGACAACGTTTATTAAGATTTGTCAAAAAGACAGAAGTTGTCAAGAGCAATTCAGTCAAGGTTGCATGTATTGCTATGAGTAACATGAGCCATTTACAAAACTAAAATGAGGATATCGATAATTCTATTATATTTACGTATAATTCCAAAACGGTAAAAAGTAACCCCAACAACTACCATATATCCAAAAAGAGAATAAAATTCTTTAATGGATACAATGAAAAAATAGGGGGTATTCCATTTGAAAAAACTGTCACTTCTAATAGTCAGTTGTTTTTGTTCATTTCATTTTCTGAAGGTTCGGTGAAAATGCTAATTTAACAACTTCTCTAAACCCAATAATAATGGAGATATCTATTGGGCAGAATATACGCGAACACCCTGTACTTTGAGGTAGCTTCATTTTATTATATTTATTTTATATAAGCAGTTATTTAGAAATATAATCAAAACATTGTTAACTGGTAAGAAATAAATATATTTTTCAATTTAAATTCCTTTGTACGTGAGCTATCTTCGGTACGGACAAAGAAAAAAAATGCAATTTCGTCTCATCATTTTTTCAGCAAAGTTTCAGAACTTTACAATTACAATTTTTTTTGTCTAAATTACTTTACACGCGCGTTTAGAAACAAATTAAATGCGTCACCTATTTTGACTAAATTTTTAATTTCTCGCCAATTCTTCGATGCGACAAAAACCCAACGCACTATTAGGCGATTTCGAGTTTTACATTTCCGTAATAATTGCCATTTCATTAGATAGAAATAGACTTAAGAAATTCAAGCCTCCTCAAGTTCTTTAGCACATCTAACTGTTAACCCCGACAGCACCTCGGTCGGCCGAAGAACCATCCAATGGTACGGCCTTTTCATCTTCTTCTTCGTGTAAAAGCCAAAGATCGCGCTTATACGGCTTACTTCTACGTCGGAAGACCTAGAGTCGATTAGAGAATAAAAGCTAGTCGCGAAAAATACTTCAATTTTTTCGCTTAGCTTCTTCCTCTGGAAGGTCGCGGCAACATTTGCTTCTTCTTTTTTTACCGTTGTTCTGTAATTTATTGTCGCGAATTTTAATACACGTCTCTGGTTAAGTAATCGGCAATAAGAATAATTTACCAGTGACATTGACATTGTGAATGGTGTTTTGAAGTGTGTGAAAAGTTCAACGTCTCGCGGGACGATTACGTGACGTAGCAACGGCGCCTAGACTGCCGGTGAAATTTATTTGCAGTTGCAACAATTAATAAGGTAGAATATGTTATGCTTTCTATTTTTTTGGACAAGATCTGTCCTTAAACAACATCGAAAATTTATAAATTTGTATATCGTATAACCGCATTAAGCCGGATTTTTTAGATAACTGATTTAAGCTCGGATTAAGGTAAAATTTGAGTTTGGCGTTATTTCTTACTTGTCCAAAGATAAAAAAAAAATGCGTTTCTGAAACTATACTTCAAGTACAAATTTTGTGTCAGTGCCTCATCCCTAGCATACAGGGTGTTACAAAGTCGAGATACGAGCTTTGGAATCTCGGAAACCATAGGAGTTAGAGAAACGGTTAAATAGGGGCAAAGTTGTGCAATTCGGTGCTGATTAAAATGCCGCTTTAAAAGTTTAAAAATTCCGAATACTTCCGATATTATTCGAGAAAAAACCAAGATTTTGCAAAATCGTTCTTATTTTTTCTTGAGCTCATTTAAATAGCTATTCAAAAATAAATGACACTTTGTCATTGCAACTTTTTTTCCTCTACAAGATGACGTTATTAGACTAAAGATCCGACGTTTCGTCTCCGAGCGGCCAACATCAACTTTATTTTTTCAAATACGGACCTAGATTTTTTTACCGATTTTTAAACCCTCCTACCCTCAAAATGTAATGGCAGTATTACTTTCTCATAATAATGAGTTGCCTATGCTTATTTTTTTAAATTCATATTTTACATTTGTCAGTCCGGTCCTGGCAAGTATCCGGAATTTTAAAGCGGCATTTAATTCAGCACCGAATTGTACAACTTTGCCCCCATTTCACCGTTTCTCTAACTCCTATGGTTTTCGAGATTCCAATGCTCGTGTGTCGAATTTGTAACACCCTGTATAGAAAGCTCCGCGTTGTGCGACGTCAGGGGAATGAATTCCAGTGATTTGGGCATTTCAAAAAATAATAAATGATGAAATTTTTATATAATTCTTTATAAATTAAATTTGTTTCATTAACCAAAGAAAAATATGCTTTATTATCTGAAGAACATTACATTCTTATTGACAAAGCAAGTGGAAAAAACTTAGTATATATAAATTTAGCATTAAAATCATAAAAACACCGTCAAATTATCAAAACTAACAAAAGTTTTAAAAAATCATGAAAGATCCAAAACACAGAGACAAAAAAATACATCTACATGTTCGCAAACTTAGTTACTAAGATCAGAGAAATACTCCTCGATACTATAATAGGCCTTTCCAACCAACATTTTCTTGACGCTCATCTTAAAAGATTTATTATTCGATAATTTCCTTACTGAAATTGGGAGATGGTTAAACAATTTTTTACTGACATAAAAAATAGAGTTGTAAGTCATCGCTGATGTAGGTATAGGTAGATCTATCTGAAATGAAAAGCGTGTATTATTATTGTTAATGGAAGCGATCACAGAGGAGTATTTCCTGTGCATCTAACATCTAACACACAGTTTCAAGAATGAAAATTAATGGCAGAGTTAAAAATTTTTCCGCAGTAAAATGAGGTATACAACCATTCACAAATCCATCCTTAAATGCCTCCCTTAAACTTTTAATATTTAGATCTTACCATTCCTTTTCACTGTTTTCATTCATCTCATTCATTTCATCTTTTTTCGGTGTAATACAATTTTTCTCCCTTTTCCTGTACTTTTTAAAAATATATTCGCAGCCATGCGTTAACACAACAACACTAAATAAAATTGAATAACTATGCAGGGTGTGTCCTCATTTAGATAGAACATGAAAGAATAAGAGGGTAAGTACCTGTAAAATATTTTCTTACAGGCCCTTCCTATGAGATATTATGTACCTCTGAAGGACGCCACTGGAAATCTGTTCTCTTGAATAACGTTCAATATACTTAATATAATTATTTAATGAAAAGTTAATGTGATGGACACTAGTAAGAACCTCCTGAAGTAGTGTTCTGGAAACATATTTAGCTTTTTAGCTTATCAGAGGCGGACTATGCTTTATAACTTAGCGCTTAGCGCTTACATTTATAACACCCTGTATGATAAAAACTTAAAAAAAATAAATCTGGGTAGCTTTCACCTTAGACAAAAAAAAAGGTACTCTTTCATTGTCGATAAAATGAACCGTTTTCGAGAAAAGGAATAATAAACGAATTCATGGTTTATTTTTAATAAAAAGGATTATAATTTCTAATCTGTTTCTCGACAACAAAGTGTGATACGAAAGTCATTCAAACAGCAGAAAAGTTCCATTTTAAGTTGTTTAATTCTAAAAAATACGAAAATTTAAAAAAACGCAGTGATGTAATAGGAGGCAGCTTAACGTAATTATTGAAGAACTTCATAAGAGGGTTTAACATGAGCTCTGTGAAGTCTGATACACCCGCGGACACGAAGAATTGAGGACAGTCTGATACACTCGCGAGCACGAAGAATTGAGGACTGCTGCACCCGCCACAATAACCCAGACCTGTTCCTTATTACATCACAATAAAACATAATTCATTGTACAAGTTTCTCCCTAGTGCCGACCGGAGTTTTCTTGGTGTTCCCACAGGTAAAAATCCAACGGCGTTAGATCGGGAGATCA
Source organism: Polydrusus tereticollis (assembly GCA_963920685.1). Taxonomy (NCBI): domain Eukaryota; kingdom Metazoa; phylum Arthropoda; class Insecta; order Coleoptera; family Curculionidae; genus Polydrusus; species Polydrusus tereticollis. The sequence continues at coordinate 27,688,335 of OY987332.1, read as the reverse complement.
AGGAGGCCAGGCAGTAGGTCCTCCTTTACCTATCCAACGATCTGGATAGACATTATTCAGGTGCTCCCGTACACCAACGCTACATGTTTTGGCGGGTTTCAAGTGGCAAGTGCTCTTTTAGACCCTGAAAAGCGTTCTGGAGGAACTCCGAATAAAGATGTCCATTCAGGCGTTCCAGCAATACGATTGGTTCAATCAAAAAATTGTCGGTGATTTCTGCTCAGATATTAATTGATTGGAAGTAATGTTGATAATGCGAAACAATAGTGGCATGAGGATTTTCATCAGCTTATACAAATGTGTTGTGTAAATTAGTGATTTGGTAAACCTTGCTTCGTCCATGAAGAGAATAGTGCTAATAAAGTTTACATTATTTCGTTCCTGATCCAATAGCAGCTTGCAAACTGCATTCTCCGAGGAAAATCTTCAGGAATCAGTTAATGTACTTTTTGCAAATGATGATTCTTGAAGGACTTCATGTACTATTGGTTTCGATGTATTAAACTCTGCTGATAATTTTCAAGTGCTCGTTGATGGAGCGTCATCTACAGCTTTTGAAATAGTTTCTTCTAAATGCGGCGTACGTAGGTTCTTCTTAGACCAGCATCAGTGCTACTTTTTCCAAACTTTCCTAAAACTATGAAGAAAATTAATGATATGAATTACCTTATTAACTGGAATCGCCCACCATTCTCCCTTAAGCTTGATTTATAAACTCGAAAAGTTGGTGAGGTTGAAGTTATGATCAAGTTTGTGAGGTTAGATATTCCGAACTCCGAGAATAAAAATTGGTTCTCTCGAACTACCCGGGAAGTTTTCGAACTTTACATGAACAACATGACCGAGTGTATAAATGGAGCCGAGTGTTCCCTTTAGTTTAAATTGAACTCCTATTTCCAGCACCAACTGAACCTCAATCTCGCGAACTTTTCTAGTTTATAAATCAAGCTTTAGACGTTGGTCAACTCGTTGAAATGTTTTCTGGTTTGGCATAGTACACTTAGGAACTCTTTCATGCTTTCGTGATTTCTGGTTTCTAAAGCATTGAAAGACGCAAGATCATACATCATATGCATATCTGCATGCTCAATAAATGTATATTCCATAGTTCGAATTAGTTTACAATTAAATTCACTACGAAATCCAAATATCAATAAATTAATATCGAAGTAAAGGATCAATGTGTCAACGCTGTAAAAGACGACAAGTTCACAAATCACCGAAATAAATTTAGATACGTAAGCTGGGCGTTCCCGCCAAACATTATTATTTTGTTTGGATCGCATTTCGTAGATGGCGCCGGTAGTGGCATCGCACAATTTGGTTTAGTTAAGTTCGTATGAGGGCACCACGTTCATTTGCGATCGAGAAGAAGCACCCTCCCAGATTTCGTTGTTGTCAAAAATTTGAAGTGTATTGTCAATTTTCTATTCTCGATATTCTTTTAAGTTGTGTTGAATTCTAATGCCGTTTGTGATCGTTCGGTCTCTGTGTATACTATTAGCGTGATTTTTGATAGTTGTTTTGACTTTTTGTTTAGTTTTAGTGTGTTCTCGGTTTGTTTAGTTAAAGTTCGCGTATTTATTTCCGTTATGGAAGACTACGGACCTCCTGTTAAAACCTAAAAAATGTTGTGTTCCAAACTGTTTAAATAAACATGGCATGCGACACCGCTTGCCAAAAAGAGATCCGATAATTTTTGATCATAAAATTAATGTCTTATTACCTATTTCGCTTTATTTTAGTCAGCTGTATTTTTTTAAATAGGTAGGTATTGCTTGGTTTAAATAATTCGTTTTTTGCTGCTTTCTATTTGAGCTTTTAGATATACGTTATTTGATTGTTACTTTACCAACAAGGTATTTACAACAAACTTAAAAATAAGAGTTACAAATAACGTGTATCCCTGAACTAAAAATGAAAGCAGAAAATAATGAATATTTAAACCAAGGAATATGTTAAATTTTAAAGCGGCACCAATACCTACCGATAAAACAGATTTTATCAAAAGTTGGTAAAACAGTATTCTTTATTTTTACCCATAGTTGCCCCAACAGATTCCTTTCTTTCTCGCGTGTTTCGGATCGCAAATACTAGGACATCAGCGCCAATTAGTTTTTGACAGTTCTAAGAGTCCAGTTGCGTATCTAAATTTATTTCGGTGATTTGTGAACAAGTTCTAAAATGCAGGATATTTCGTACCATAGTAACGTTTGCAACAACAATACGTTTTTCTGGTGCCGATAGATAAATAAAACGCACAATTTTTGCCAACATACGTCTTCTACAACTATTCGTTTATTATTCCTTTTCTCGAGAATGGTTCATTTATCGGCAATTAACAAGGGTACCTATTTCTTAGTCTTAGGTGCAAGCTACCCAAATGTATTTGTTTAAGTCTATATCATACAGGGCGTTAAAAATGTAAGCAATAAGTTGTAAAGCTTAGTCCGCCCCTGGTAAACTAAAAAGAGGCTTAATATGCTTCAAGGACACTATTTTAAGAGGTCGTTACTAGTGTCCATCACATTAAATTTTTATTAAATTATATTAAGTACTTTAAAAGTTATTCAAGAAAAGCCGATTTTCAGCGGCGTCTTTCAGGGACACATATCTCCATCGGGAAGGCATATAAAAAAATTTATAGGAACTTATTATCTTATTTTTTCATGTTCTATCTGAATCCAAGAGATTTCCCCGGACACCCTGTATATTTACACAAATGTGAACGACCCATACCTATACTACGAAAACTAAAAAAATATTTCGATATTATTAATACCAAAAACACTAATTAATCAAGCAGTGTGAAAACCCTGCCAGCACGTTTATCTTCAAATCTTTAAAGTTGTGAATTCGGTATCTCTATATTGTCACATTTGATTTCTCCGAGATCAAAATCGCAGTATCGGAATCGCCGTTTTATTTATTTTATATGCATTAAGTTAATTGCGCCTTATACGACAACGTCGCCTTTTAAGTTTACTGTAATTGTAGCGACAACGTTCCTCATATGAATAAAAAACATTTACCTGCACAGTATTTTTATTCTGCCATTTCCTAGATTTGTTGGTTGGTACTAAATGAGTCACTGTTAGGTTAATCTGTGTCACTGACACAATTCGTGGATTTTGAGTAGAGGTGCCAAATTTAGGATATTGACTTTTTCAATTCATAATTAGAACCCGTTATACAACGGACATTTAAATGTTTCGAGATAATCAAGAAAAACGTTCTCGATTTTCATTTTAAACATTTATTTATAAAAACCAATTTACAGGAAACAAACATGACACGTTTTTATCATTTACGAGTCAAACAAGAATTTTCATTAAAAATAGGAATGCTAAAGGTACAACCAGTAGTAAGAAACACCTAGTTACCAATTGTTTAAGGGAAAATTTACTAATATCCACTTGATGCTAGATCCAAATTATTAAAAAAAAAAAATTCTCATATTATATAATATCACAAGAGAAAAAATTTTGTCGGCAAAATTTCCGAAAGGCATGAAAGTTTGTTGCTTGGCAATTTCGCGAATGACATTTTTGACAATATCACGAGCCGTGGACCCAGAGGTTCAGAGCACTAAATTCCTGGGAGTGCATGTAGACAGGCGGCTGTTGTGGAATGAACATGTTCGCTCAGTCGGGTCAAAACTGGCAGGAAGCCTATATCTTCTACGTGGCCTCGCTGGCAATGTTTCTCTGAGTGTGTTAAAGACTGCTTACTTCGGCATATTTCACTCACATATTTCATATGCAGCCCTTATCTGGGGTCATTCTTCTGGCGTTGACCATCTTTTCGGTCTACAGAGAAAAGCCATTCGAGTTGTGGCAGGTTTGGGGTTAAGGGATAAATTTAGGCGCGCGTTCGTGGATCTGGGGATACTCACCCTTCCGACTGTCTTTGTCATACAGAACCTATTACACATCAAATCCAACCGGCATCTTTACAGAACTGATGAGAACATTCATTAGTATAGGACGCAAAATAGGGGCGACATTGTGCAAGACTTCTGACGCCTGAGAAGGTGTCAAAGCGGGCCTGGATACTGGGCTGTGAAGTGTTTTAACAAGTTTCCAGAGGAGTTGAAGAATATTTTACTTCACAACGTTAAAAGGAGTATTCATGGCATCCTTGCTAAAAATGCTTTTTACAGCATTAATGAATTCTTAAACTTTGGTTTTAATGTGTAATTTGTCTAGTAAGTAATTAACTTGTAGGATATTCTATGTAAATTTTAATGATTTTAATTTGTGATGTAGGATTTTTATACTTACGTTTAGAGTTTGTAAACTATGACGTGTGTAAATTTCTACTAAAATGCTGACATGAATAAATTATGAATTATGAATTATAATCTTTTAAAAATGAGTTTAATGCCCATAACCGAAATTAACTTCTAGTGGAAAACTATACGTTTTGTAAAAGCAAAGAATTAAAAAGTGGTAAGGTATCGTGGTGGTGCATCCAAAAGAATTCTAAATGCTTAGCGAAAGTGGTGACAATCGGTTCTGACGTTACAATAACGAAAGCTAACTTAGTGCATAATTATGAAATAAATCAACGCAAGATACAGAGAAAAATAATTACCAATGCGTGCAAACGAAAATCTGAAAAAGATTTAACAGAAAACCTGCTAAGATTATTCGACGAGCTATTCCTACAAATTCTTCAAATGATGTGGCAATCTGAGACATTGAGACTATTCGAAAAAATATTTACAACTGTCGTCGGAAATTGCTACCAAGTTCATTACCAAAATCAATTCAAGAAGTTCATAGTGCAGTGAGTCCTTATTCTCTTATAACGAGCACAGGTGAAGATTTTATATTTATAAATAATCCTGAACATAATATAATTATTCTTTCATGCGAAACAAACATTCGTGCATTATGTGAAATGGAAAAAGTGTAAATGGACGGAACATTTTCATACTGTAGCAAATATTTTTGCCAATTATTTACTGTACATGCATGGGCAAGGAATATTGACATTATATACCGTTAGTATATTGTTGTTAAGAGATAAAACAGCGGCCACATCAGATTGTCGTTACATCCTGTAGAAGTCTTTGTAGATTTCGAAGAAGCAATTTATCTCGCATTGCTAAATATTTTTCCACAAGTAAAAATTAGTGACTGCTATTTTCACTTACATCAAAGTTGGTTTAAAAAAATACAATTACTTGGTTTGGTTCACGAATTTAAAAATAAAAATCCAGATATTGGAAAATGGCTGAGACATACATTTGGATTAACATGTTTAGCTCCAGAAGAAGTATTGTTGGTTGTATATAGGACTGTTTTGTATTTGATTTAATGAGCTTAAGCCAAATAATGACATTCTTGATGAATACGCTGATTACCTTTGGTGAAGATTAATCAAAGTGCCCAATTTCCACCGAAAATATGGGCAAACAAAAATCCATAAATTATTAGGACTACAAATGCTTGCGAATCTTTCCATTGTAGGTTTAATTCTTCATTATATGCGCCACATCCGTCTATTAATATTTTTATGGAAAAATTAAAAGAATTCCAAATAGACGCTTATACATAAATGAAAAGTATTTAGACAAAGGCAAAAATTAAAGACGAAAATGTAAAAAATAAGTTGGCATTCTTAGAAAAAATGGTAGAGAACTTCCAGTCTAGGTTAGATTTTGTAAAAACTGTAGCATATGATTCCTGTAGTAGCAATAAGTAATTTTCAGAGTTTGTGTAAAGTATGTTGTAACATGTAAATATATTAGGTATTTATGTTAGTGATGAAATTTTGAAATATACAAACCATACATTGCATTTTCATTCCATAAATGATCCAAAACACAAAAGATCATAAACGACTAAAATGGTTCAAAAATTAAAATCTTATAATATTAGACTGTTGGGGCCGAAAATGCCTGTAATAAAAACACAACCCTTCTATCCCGAAGCCGAGAGTTCCTGTCGAGATCTGGTTGCTACCTGACCGGGGCCGAAATTGCCTACGCCCTCTATTATTAGTTCCACATTATCATTGACTTTTATCAAAGGAATATTAGTTGTCACAGCAAAAAATATTGGTGACAAAGATCTCATAACGAGGTTGTTCATAGGAATATATTTTCTTTGTATTTTATGGCTGGGGGGTGTAAAGTTTTATTTGATAATCATTTAAATTGTAGGCTTTAGAAGTGTCTGTCTCAGGTTGGTTCAGTAAAATTTACTGCACATTAAATTGTGCTTAAGTACCTAAGACGTAATAAATTCTTTTCTACATTTATTATTAAAATCCTAAGTATATAGAAGACAAGTCGTAAAAGTAACATAACGTTTAGGGGAAAGACGGGTATTATCGCGCAGATGGCAAATGCGCCCACCACCCTTTGGTTAATAAAGTTTGTTAGTAGCAACCGCAACGGCACCTGACAATTCTTGTCAATATTTAGTTTTGGTTTTAAGCCAAAATATTTATGGAGGTAACTGAAAGTGTGATATCTCCAAGTATAGTATAGTTTACATTATATCCTTGACCTTTACAAAGACTACTCTATCTTCAAGTTCACAAAAAATCTTACGAAAGGTGGGCGAAAGTCCACCTCGTACCTCAAAAACAAAAATACTAACAAAACAATAACTGACCCACAAGACAAAGCTGAACTGTTCGCGGAGACATTCTACGAACAGTTCAGTGAATTTCCATCAAAGAACGTATCAAGAAACGCACAGGTCACCAGAACCGTGCAAATTTTCAAAGAAATGCCAAGAGTAAATATGGGGGACCAAAATTTACCCAGGGTCACTGTTGAGGAAGTTCGCTCTATCCTGAGGGTCATCAATCCCAAAAAGGCGCCCGGTTTCGACGGCATAAAAAACAAAGCAATCAAAAACCTGCCAGAAAACGCAGTAATTGACATTGTAGATATAACCCAAGCCATTATAGAAAAGGGCTGCTTCCCAGACACTTGGAAACGGGCCAAAGTGGTGCTAATCCCCAAGACGGACAAAGATCTGACGTTGGCAGATAGTTATAGACCAATAAGTCTATTATCTTATCTTGGCAAAGTCATTGAAAAACTAATACTAAATCGGGTAACCGATTTTGTATTTAACAATGACGTTTTACCACCAGAGCAGTTCGGTTTTAGAGCTGCTCATTGCACAGTGCGCCAAACGACAAGACTGTCGACCAATATACTCAGAGGGTTTAACCACCACCAGTCAACAGGGTCAGTGTTTTTTGACGTCTCTAAGGCGTTTGATAAGGTCTGGCACGACGGACTTGTCTTAAAATTAATTAGATTAGGCATGCAAGACGCTCTAATCAGAGTTGTTATATACGTACCTTGAGGACAGAAAATTCGCGGTGTCAACAGACAATACACTATCACAAACCAGGGTTGCAGGAGCTGGGGTCCCGCAAGGGTCACCACTCGCTGCAATCCTATACAACATATACACAGCGGATATCCCGCACAATCAATTTACACAACTATACCTGTTCGCTGATGACACCGCAATTACTGCCACCTCAGGAGTGCCCTGGAGAGTAGTTTTACGCTTGCAGCGCCATATCCTGCTTCTGCAGAATTGGCTGGATACATGGAAGATGCGACTTAATGAGGGGAAGACACAGGCCATATTTTTCTTAAAGGCGAGACTTAGAATGCCAGAAACAAGGGTCAAAGTAAATAATAAAGCCATAGAGTGGAGCCCTTAAGCGAGCTATCTTGGTCTCGTCTTTGACAAAAAGTTGTCCTGGAACGACAATGTCGAGACTAGACTTAAAAAAGCACACAGACAAATGGGTGCAGTGTATCCCCTACTCTGCGCCAAAAGCAAGCTTAATTTAAAGACAAAGACAACAGTTTACAAGACCATAATTAGACCTGTAGTGACATACAATGTACCAACATGGTGCACCGTAAACAAAACAAGATACCAAAAACTACAGATACTATAAAACAAAATAATGAGGATTATGACTAACGCACAAAGACACGTACCGACAGCTGTATTACACAGAGACCTAAAAATGGAAACAATTGCGGAACACAATACAAAATTAATAACTAAATGCTTTGAAAGGACAGACTTATCGACAAATCCAATGATACAAAACTCACAGATACGATCGACAATACACAACAACTTTAAATATCCGAAAGATTGGCTCCCACCCTAAAAACACAAAAACAAAAATAAGGATTAACAAAAACAATAGAGAGAAAAAAAAAAAACAACACGGAACAAAAAAGCGAAAATAAGCAAGCAAATCAATGAAGAAAACAGAACAATGCAAGAAGATCATCGCAACAAAGAAATTCCAGTATAGTAGAAGAATAAGCACCAACAAATTTAAAAGAAGTAAAAGCTCAAGGGAGCAGCAGCTGACTTAAGAAAAATACCAATACCAGCTATCACTAAATAAAGAAGACCTGCGTGCTAATAAATATGATATCTTAGCGCTAAATCAATAAACTTATTCCAAATCCTTATTATTATTATTATTCAGGGCAAGAAAACTTATTTGGTTTTATTAATTCTTGATTGTCCTTGTTGGCATAATAACATGCCAATGTCTTGTACCATACACAAAACCCCATTATTTAAATGTTATGTCAAAATTTAAAATAAATGCATGCGCGTGCGTGTTTCATCTAAGAATTTAATTTTAGTCTTAGGAAATAAAAATAAACTAACTTCAAGGTCACATCATAAAGATTAAGGAAAAAGTTAAAGCTAAAATATCGTTTTGAGCGCTTAAACTTGAAAACATGGTTTTAAGTCATTCTTATTGGTAAAGTAATTACCAAAATTAATGCTAAAATGTTAATGTTTCGCATTAACCTACCTTTATTTATTTATTTATTTTAGGAACATAAAAACAATATTCATTAAATAGCTTCGGATGCATGGAAATTATTTAAATTTTGCAAATAAGCTGGGCTTATTGAATTCTTTAAAGCGTTTACAAACTATTACTCTAAAATAAAAGGGAAGACAATATACAGTGAGTCCTAGAAGTAATGTATCAATTCATTTAAAATTTAGGAGTGTGTTTTTTATTTCTTAATGTGCTTTCTTCTATGGTAAATTCATGTATACAGGGGTGACTCCATCAACTTCATTTTTTCAAATGAAAATATCTACTCTTTATTTCATTTTTGAGTTTTGCATCTAATTCTAAGTATGTACCATGTCCTATACTTAAACCCAACAGTTATCAAACAAATTACGATTGAAAATATCAATAAGTAAGACCCGTTTATTTAAAAAGAACCGAATTACAAATCAAAGCAAATGTTAAAAATATGCGCCATTTACATCTTCACAATATCAAAGACGATTAATAAACTCTCTTTGCACGCTTTCAACCATTTACGGAGTTATGTCACGCACTTCTCTCACTCTTCGGCTCCTCTCTTTCAACTTCTGCAGATTGTTTGGCCTGTCAACAAATACTTTGGATTTGAGGTAACCCCACACAAGTCCAACGGAGTTAGGTCTGGCGACCTAGCAGGTCATTCGATAGGTCATCTCCTTCCCATCGACCGATTGGGGAAAGGTCTCATCCAAAAATGTATGCATAGTACGGACGAGCCCCATCTTGCTGGAACATCAGTTCTTCGTCCGGGTAGTCTGGGTCCAATGGATTTAGAAATAAAGCCACTAATGCTGGAATTAATTCAAGTTGGAGAAATTCGAGATATTGTTGTCCAGTTAAAGACTTTTCAAAGAAAAATGGACCAGTTATTCTTCCTCGCACCATTCCACACCACGCATTTGTTTTGTGAGGGTACTGACTGTGAACCTTTATCATCCAATGCAGATTTTCTGTTGCCCAATCACGACAACTTTGCCTGTTCACATTACCATTCAAACAGAACGTAGTTTCATCGGAAAAAATCATATTTTTTACTAAATGACATGACCACAGGCATTTTTTTTAAGGACGGCAAAACGTCAAGTTGTTCACTTTCATCTCAAGCAGGACGACCAGATGTAGGCAAATCTCTAACATGATCGAATTCTCTAAATTTAGCCTCCATTCTACTACCACCTTTTGACATATGGGAAAACGATCTGGATGGATTTCATTTAATAATTGAGCGTTTTCTGCAATTCCATTGTATCTGGTTTAAAGTTTAAAATCGACCATCAAACCTAATCGACTTTTTTAGTAATGAATGTGCTAATAATTTGAAATTACGGGACTTGCAATAAGATTGACGGTATTACAAAGTTATTACTCATGTTTTTTTCTAAGTAGATACACACAACTATAGTAAATTAGGTGTGAAGTTCAAGGAACTGTGATTTTACGGTTTTGTCAAAGTTTAATAAACAATAAAGAAATTTATAACGCTGTCGAATCCTTCATGGTTGTTCGTGAATACAGTCTTTTTTTATTTCATTAATGTAACTAATTTTATATGCCATACATTGACTAGTATGTCTATGAGAAAAATAGCTGTTACGCCGGAAATTAGTTGTCGCGCGATTCCACCACGAATCTTTCGAACAACACCATAAAAGTTCTGTCTCTCTGAACAAGAATTTAGAAACAGGGCTATTTATGAGTGTATACAGGGGATCACAGGCGATGATACGTTAGACGTATACAGGGTGTCCCAGAATATGTGGGTAATCTCCCAGATTCAGATAGAACACATAAAAATAACTTCCTAACATTTTTGGTTCATTTAGCTGATAGATTTGTTTTCCCGAAGCCATGGCCTCCGTCCCTCGCCAACCTCAATTTGACACCCTTGTATATATTCGTACATGAAACCCTTGGTAGCTTTAAATTTCTAGTAATAGAGCTCCGCAAGGTGGGCCGAAAGTTCATCATGCACTGTATATTTTCTAATAAATGCTACCTGTATGCAAAAACGAGATTCATATGTCCAAAAAAAAATGCATTATCAAAATTATTAAAATAAAACCAGCGGATATCCAGCGAAAGGCTGGCATTTTAAACTTGATTAATAATATTACCAATATTATTTATGGTGCTCAGTTTACTTACGTGGTCATTCATGTTCGTGCAATCACATATTTCAAAGGGGTTTATTATTAAAACGCTCATAAATCCTTTTGGCTTCCTGACAAGACAAAGAAGCGCCATTGTTGCGAAGTAGTATAAGAGATTCACAATGCACACCCTTCGTTCAATTTATGAGATATGATGAATGTTATTCACTTGTTCGCATTTTGCATTTTGCTCTTTGCAACAAGGCGGAATGTGTATAATAATTCCTATTAGAAATCGAATTTGGCCCTATTTTTAAGGATATTAATTTGATGATTAAAGAAAAGCATTCTGTATCGACTGCGAATGTAGGAATGAATCTCTGTACTAATAAACAAATTATCTAAATTAGTTTAATTAATTTGGAACAGGTCCTGTTGAAAATAATTAAATTTTAGTAATGATTTATCCACTCCTGCAAGAAAACTCTTTTTGGATTTCGCGAATTACCTTCAAACCATTAAAATACCTAGTCTCGCTGGATGTAAAGAATTTGTCCCGCAGTGTGCCACCTGCTGGTTGTATTAATCCTGTATGGGACTTATTCGAAGAGAAACACCTTCCTAAGCTTCAACTGGTCAGACGATTGATTTTTTAAACCATTTGTACCCGAGTCATGTTCCTTGACTTAGATGGAACTTATTTAAAAACTGGCATATTATGACATTTTATTCGTACTCTTCTTTTTTATGTCAAAAACAACACAGAGTTATGAAACAAAATATCCTATGACAATCATAAAGTACGAAACAGGGCTATTAACATCAATATGCCCTTTTTAAGATCTGAGAGTTTTTCAACGCGGTGTATACAGAGTCATTTAAAAACAAGCAGCTTGAAAAATTTCTTCGCCTCTTTACATTTTGTCGCTTCTAAACACAAAGTTTTTTGGCGTTGTCTTGCTTATACTTTTTCCAATGTCAGTTTAATGACATAAAAAAGCTTCGACCGGGCTTCAAAGGAACAGGCACCATAATCGTGGTTGTCAGATCTTTTTTTTAATTCTTTAAGTTTTCATTGTTAAGTGTTCTTTTATACCAGTATTTAATTGATAGTCAGTAACTCTCGTTAAAAGCTAGTACCAAATGTACAGGGTCTTCCAACGAGGACTGAACAGGGGCTCATTTTTGAGCTTCCTTGTATTTAAAGAAAAATCCAAAATAGCCAATCGATGTACTTTTTCCTGCAGAATTCAAAAATGAAACCAAAAATTTATTTGAACCAGAAACAAAAGAGTTACGCTATGGGATAAGGTGTTTTTTAAATGGAACATAGCTTTTTTTATACGATTTTTGGAACGAGTGATTTTTTTTTGTCCGTTCTGATTAAAATATTTAATATTGTGACAGCTATATTTATTAAATTTTAATGTTTTATCCAGTATAATTTAACTTTAACCTGTTTGAAACATACACTAGGTAATAAAGGTATAATCACCTTTGAATCCTTCAAAGTCAAAAAATTTGACAAATTTACTATAATATTGCCGAAATGAAATATTCATTAGATGAGAGATTGCAGATTGTTATCTTGTTCTACAAATGCCAAGAAAATGCAAGAGAAGCAAGGAGAAGATTTATTGCAAATTTTCATAGAAATATATCCGTCAATAGTATTCTAAGGATAAAGAACCTATTTGAGGAAAATAAAACATTACATGACAGAAAAAGAAATCCAGAAAGGAATAGAAATCGAGACCGTGCCATTGTGAATTATTTTCGACTGAATCCAACCAAATCAATTTCGGACGCAGTTCGGGACGTTCAATACGGCGGCGGTGTAAGACGCAGAAGAGTTACCCAAGGAACTGTTCACAGGACTTTAAGAAATCATAAACTTAAGTCTTATCATATCCTTCCACAAAAAGAACTTCGCTTCCAATTTGTTTCCCAAATTGTGATTCGGAAAGAAAACGAAGACCCTAATTTATTCAGAAATATCTTATGGACTGACGAAGCCACATTCACAACATCGGGGGTTTTCAATAGACATAATAATCATCACTGGGCCGTTGGAAATCCAAGAAAATTTCAGACAATTAAATTTCAAGGAACGACTTCAATCCATGTTTGGTGTGGCATAAAAAATAATAGAATTTTGGGACCAATATTTTTTAACGGGAATTTAAATGGAGAGAGATACTACGACTTCTTAGAAAACGAAATAGAGAATTTTTTGGAAGATTTACCATTGGAAGAATATCAAAATTTAATTTGGCAACATGATGGGGCCCCTCAGCATGCCGTGCGTGAGGTTACTCAATATTTAAACGGACGCCATGAAGAATGGATTGGTAGAAATGGAACCTATGCTTGGCCACCCAATAGTCCCGATTTGTCAATATTAGACACATTTCTTTGGAGCCATTTAAAGAACGTGGTATACAAGCAACGAAACCACGATATTGAAGAGATCATGCAGAAAATTGTGAATGAAATAAATCGCCTTAACCAGGAAAATCACAGTATAACAGCAAGTTTGGAAAGGCTACAAAGAGGTTATCGCACATGTTTCGAGAACAACGGAGGTTATATTGAACAATTAAATTATTAATGCTTTTTTTTTAATTAGTATAGAGTTGGATTTCTTTTTCTGTCATGTAATGTTTTATTTTCCTCAAATAGGTTCTTTATCCTTAGAATAGTATTGACGGATATATTTCTGTGAAAATTTGCAATAAATCTTCTCCTTGCTTCTCTTGCATTTTCTTGGCATTTGTAGAACAAGATAACAATCTGCAATCTCTCATCTAATGAATATTTCATTTCGGCAATATTATAGTAAATTTGTCAAATTTTTTGACTTTGAAGGATTCAAAGGTGATTATACCTTTATTACCTAGTGTAAGTTTCAAACAGGTTAAAGTTAAATTATACTGGATAAAACATTAAAATTTAATAAAAATAGCTGTCACAATATTAAATATTTTAATCAGAACGGACAAAAAAAAATCACTCGTTCCAAAAATCGTATAAAAAAAGCTATGTTCCATTTAAAAAACACCTTATCCATAGCGTAACTCTTTTGTTTCTGGTTCAAATAAATTTTTGGTTTCATTTTTGAATTCTGCAGGAAAAAGTACATCGATTGGCTATTTTGGATTTTTCTTTAAATACAAGGAAGCTCAAAAATGAGCCCCTGTTCAGTCCTCGTTGAAAGACCCTGTACCTTGAACCAAGAAATTTTCAATGTCAAAGACAGAAGGAACAAGCCATTCATGAATATTATCATAGGTTTTTTTGCTACCTCAGAAATATTATTTATACTAAAATAATTTAAATCGAACTAAAAAAAGGAATTTTACTGCTGTAAAACAAAAAAAGAACAATTAACAAACCCTTATATTCCTCCTACACTTACGGAAACTTTGTGGAACTGGCAACACCTTGGCGATAGACCGTCGAGGCCCACTGGCAATTTAAAGTGCGAACTACTTTTTCCGAGTGGGAAAGTTAATAGAGCCGTTTATAAATACAAGTTTATATGCTGTAAACAAGAACAGCAAAGAGTTAAAGGTTCTGCCGATTAAGTGATCCCTTATCAACTTAAAAATCAGTTGATTTTTAAGGTATGCGATATTGGGAATCGGACAGCGGCGTGACTGGTTGAAACGATTTACTGTTATTTACATATTTAATTTTCTGCTATAACTCTGTGGTTTCAGACAAGTAAGTTTTTACTTGGTACCTATATTTTATTATATCAGTATGATTTTTTGACGACAAAACACAAACGGTCATAGAAAGCGAAATAAGTCCGAGATTAAGAAACAAAGATTTTCATGTTCAATGTCAACGCATTATTTTAAATATGTACGCTTGTTTAAAAAAAGAAAATTCGTGAAAAACTGAAAAAGCGCTTTGTACAAAAATGTACTTGTAACGAATTAACACAACTTGGGTTTTACAAGAATTTATAACGTAATTAATTTTGAGCGTAAACCAATAAGTCAAAAATTCAGAACGGCTGACCATGCTACAAGGGATTTTATTCTGCGAACTATTTACAACTTTTATGACGATAATATTGTGTCAACTTTAGAACTGGTTCGTGATAAATTGAGTGGTTACCCTGATTATAAGTAACAATATTTAGAAACATTGCGTGGTGTTTTGTTAAATGTGGCCTTAAACATAAAAAATTAGATAATTCAATGGAATCCCCGCGAATCATTGAACTACGACAGGACTATTTGCGCAAAATAAGGGAGCATCTTGTATCCGATTAAAGTATAATTTATTTAGACGAAGCCTGGTTTGATACTCATGATGTTGTTAACTATGGTTGGGTAGACAGTACAAATTGTACTATTGGTACACCGTATTCGAGGGGAAAACGTGTTATCGTGCCGGAAGTAAAGATGGCTTTGTACCTAATATGGTACTCTTGTTAGCAAAGAATGTCACTCAATAACCAATCTCGGCAGGTAATAACGAAATGAGTAGCGATGTATGAAAAAATTGCCTAGCTCATGTTGTAAAAACAATAAGGATATTCTGTTTCACCACCTATAGTGCCAGTAGTACTCCAACCTGGAAATTATTTTACTTCTGAAGGTTCTGACTAAATTAATTATGTTCCTTTAACACGTATCTTAAACTGTATATTCCAACTAACATACTTCCTATCCCTTTCTTGGCAAGGAAAACTCATACCTCCTGGCGGTCCTGGCTGGACAAAAACCACTTTTTTAGATTGTTTTCGTCAAAATGAGCATTTTTTTTTACCGAAAAAACATTTTAAAAATATTATGCGGGCGAAGTCACGGGTACAAACCTCTTATCAATAATAACTATATTTTTAAATTGTTTTTGGCCAAACTAGCATCTTTCTTTACAGAAAGACCATTTAAAAAATATTCTCTGCAGGCGAAGTCATGGGTATAAACCTTTCGTTGATATAAACTATAATGAATAAACTTGAGCAAATATGCATACCAAAAAGGTGGAAATATGCACATATATATGCAAGTATTTTTGCCAAAATATGCATATAAAATATAAGAATATGCCAAATAAATTTTTAATAAAACACATTGTTAGAAAATCAAAGTACTATATTTAAATGAAAGTAGGTGTCATTACATTAATTTCTGAACAGATAGGTAGGGTACATGTTTATGTACTAAGCTTCGTAACTATATAATATTATGAAAACAATAAACAACCAAATATTTTTCAAAATTTTCAATTAGAAATTTATGCCTTCTATCCGAGTACATATATTTGTATACAGAAAAACTTCTTTCTACGTCCACGGAAGTAATTGGAGCATATTTTAAGTTAACTAGTATATTTGGATCTACTTCAAAATTATCTACAAAACCACCAGACAGTACCCTAGCTACACTTTTTAAAAAAATAAATCCGTCATTTTTCTGCAAAACACTTCGACATTTTTCTTTAATCTTGTCCCCAATATTTCCGCTCACACTGTAACAAGATGTTTCCACACGTGTAACATAGTTTGTAGATTCAGTTAGGGATAACTTATTTGATTCTAATTGTGTTATGATTTTTGGCACACAGGTATAATTGCTTTTAATAAATGCGAGCTGTTGATGCAATATTTTATTTTCAAATAACTTTTTTGCATCAACAAGAGCCTGCGACTTCTCGTCGGATAGTTCACTGATTACTTCTTTCAAAGCAATAAAATGTTCAGCATAAAAAAAAGCTGCCTCCAACCAGGTGACCCATCTTGTTATTACTGGCTGAGGGGGAAGTGGGACGCCAGGAAGTTTTTCTTTGTAGTATTAAATCCTTAGTGGTGCTTTAAGAAATATTTTTTTCATGTTTGATATTAATTCGTTCACAAGTGGGAAGTGTTTTCTAATTTCCTCTGCCACTCTATTAATACCATGCGCCAAACAAGTTGCATGAATTATCTTTGGATAGAATATTTTTAAATTTTGTCCTGCTTTAATCATATAAGGCGCAGCATCTGACAGAAAAAGCAACATTTTTTCAATGGGAATAGCATCAGGAAGGAAGAAGTGCGCCAATGCATCTTGTATAAACCTAGTAACTGTTAAAGCGTTCGTTTTTTCCAACTGCTTGGAGGTAATTAAAAATCCTTTTGAGTGAGATTCTTCGGTAAGAACTCCAATTATTAGATGAGCCATATAACGCCCAGACGAATCTGTGGTTTCATCCATACAAATATAAAAATCATTATTTGAAATTTCTTCTTTTATTTTTGTCAGCACCATTAAATATAAAGAGTCTATATTATTTCTTCTCAAAGTTGTCTGGCTTGGTATATTAATTTTGCAATATTTTTGTAGAAACGAACGAAAATTATCATTTGACAATTTTGCCAATGGTATATTTGATGCCACCAGCGCACGGCAAAGATCTTCATTGAACACTTCTTGTTCACTTAATTTTCTAGAGGGTAGTTCAAAACATTTGGATAAAGATAATTGCACTTTCTCGCAAGGGACTTTTATTTTTCGTACCTTAGTGGCATGGGAAGCTGTTTTCACATGTTAGTCGATTTAAAATTTCTTCTCGCATGCAACCTGCAACCAAATTGAGCAAAAGTTAGGCTTGCTCAACACAGACGAAAATAGTTTATTTGTCTGAAGAGAAATGTGTGTCTTGGGTCAAGTATTAAATTACTTTTAACAAAGGGAGTAATCAAATCATTTATTTCAAGTTTTTATATAATATTCATGACAAGAGATTAATGGTTTTTTATCAAAGCGCGAAATTTTGTATTAAAATCATATTATTATTCATTTCTTGCAATAGATATTTTTTTCAGTTTGGAAAAGTATTTTTTTATATCAACTTACTCTACAAACAGCAATAATACAAACCATTTTTCCGCAGGCTGTACAGTAGACTTTATTCATATCGAGATACAATTCTTTGTAAGGTTTTATCCAAATGGAAACACTGCTTAGGTACTTTCGGCATATTTTCCGTTTAAGTTCGGAAAAACACTTTTAAGCAACTTTTTTCACACTTAACTAACACTCGATCTAACCCGTACTAAACACAGAACATAACCAGATAGTTTACTTGTCGAAATGCCTAATCTTGCCTTGGAATTCGAAGAAAACAATTAAAAAAATTTTCTTACTTTAAGTATTATATTACCTTAATTAGAAATTAAATTCGAGCCCATCCTACCTTCAAAGAATAATCGAGGGATTAGGGATCGTAAATTGTTAAACACCATTAATATAATACCTACCTGTTAGTATAATTAAGGTGATATCTTGGGCCCAAACTCTATTATTCATTACTTGATAATAGCGATTCCGATTATATACTTAATATAATAAAATAACTTAAAATCAGCATACATAAGCCAGTTTTCAAAAAATATGCGAAAATTCGAATTTTTGCATAAAATATGCAAAATATGCAAAATATGCAACTTGCATAAATGCTCAACCCTAATAATGAATAAGCTGTGATATAATATACTATTTATTCATATTAAAAATTTACAACAAACAGCATTTCAATTATTTGGTAGAAGCGACGCCTATGATCAGGAGGTTCATGCTTTTTTATGTCATCAAATTAAGCTTGGAACAACTTCACGTCTTGTTGTACCGTGCGAACAAAAATTATTTTCATCCGAGAGAGCTGGGACTGAAAAACATAGAGCTTGGGCTAGGACACATTGCAATATGCCAAACTGATGAATATTAAAATAAATAAACAAATATAAGTTTATTTTTGTTGTTTACAAAATCAGCAAAGTAAGAATATAGAAAATAAAAATGTTACAATTCCTGAAATTGGTCATCGCCATGCTCCAAGCATTAATTCACGCGTGTCTTCAAATTTTCGAAAGCGTTGACCCAGCATTTCTGAAGAAATGTTACCACATTCTTGGAGAATCCTGTAACTGTTCTAAATTTTCAATTTTTTCATTTTTTGGGTGAACCACTAACAGTAATTCCTGCGTCTTTCAAAATCTGCAGCTCATATTTCTTGAAATACCTACACTTTATAAGGAAATAAATTTAACTATTTTGTAAAAATAGTTCTGTATCTGTATATTCCACAAGATCTTTCTAGTTCTTCAGACAGGCGTCTTACATATTTTGTAGGCGTATTTTGTATTACTTCACGAAAGTTTGCAACAAGTTCTTCTTGGTCTTCCAGCTCTTTTTTATGTTGTAAAGGACCTGTTTCCCTAAACAGACCCACGGTTCTTCTCAGGCACTGGTAAAAATCCCCAGCAGTAGAAGCGACATTAGGAAAATTTTAGCGAAAATCTCCCATGCACAATTACTCTAATTATTATAGTATAGTGTTATATCTTATTATTTTTAGAAAACGATTTAGTAATATAGAAAGTGTTGTTAGGAAACTGAAAGATAAATGGTTAGTTAAGGTAAGTGTTTTGTTATTATTCTCGAATTAGGCGAATGATCATATCAAGAGATTAATAAGATAGTAATATCATGACATGATATTATTATGCTACAATTATATAGAGGGTGTCTGGAAAATACGTGTACAACGTTTGACGACAGACTCCTAACGTCAAAATAGGTCCATCTAAGCCGACTTAGTTATATTCAATATTGTCTCGTTTTAAGGTGCCCGCTCACTTGGGCGAAGCGTCGCGTCGCGAAGCGTGGCGAAGAGAAGCGTCGCTTAGGTATTGTCCGCACACCTAGGCGAAGGGAAGCGTAGCGAAGAGTCGCATTGCATCTCAATAGTAAACAAACACACGTATAGTTCGGTTACGAATCGACAACGATAGGCCACGAGTAACAAATATATCGGATCTTCTCTTCGCCTAGCACCGCTCATTAGCGCGGCGCGAAACGTCGCGTCGCGTAAAACTTCGCCTGGTTGCTCTAAAGACTTCTCCCGGGTCAACTGACCTTTAAGGTGCCCGCTCACTTGGACGAAGCGGCGCGTCGCGTCGCGAAGCGTATTTTTTACGCATGACAAAGTTACATGTAAGTAAATGTATACTCGCCCACTTGAGTCTTGAGAGCAACCAGGCGAAGTTTTACGCGACGCGACGCTTCGAGCCGCGCTAGTGAGCGGTGTGGGGAGAAGAGAAGATCCGATATATTTGTTATTCGTTGCCTGTCGTTGTCGATCGTAACCCAACTATACGTTGTGTTTGTTTACTATTGGGGTACAATGCGACTCTTCGCTACGCTTCCCGTCGCCTAGGTGAGCGGACAATACCTAAGCGACGCTTCTCTTCGCCACGCTTCGCGACGCGACGCTTCGCCCAAGTGAGCGGGTCCCTTTAGCCGGTAAAGAGCGTCAAAAATTTGTAAAAACATTGGTTTTTCCTAAATTACGTGAAAACCTGCTAATCGATTTTAATGATTTTTAGCACGTAGACTAATACTATAAAATGACATTTTCTAGTAGTATAGTCACCGGCTGTAAATAAGTGGAAGTCTTATAAAAGTGATATAATACGTCAACATTTTCCCTGATTTTTATATCAACGGCGTTATGACAACCCAGATATTTTTGTCGAGTGACTGGATATATTTCGAAGCTATTTTACTTCTTCAATATTTTTCGTTGGATGAGTTGTTTTACTAGAAAAAAGATATTTACAATTACCTGCATACATAAATAATTATTAACAGTAATAATAAAACAAAGTCGAAAGTTTGTATTAAAAATATTATAAGAAACTAAGTAAAACGAAAACATTACTTAAGCAAATGTGTAAAATGACCGCCATCTTGCTGAATACACTTATTAGTACTCCTTAAAAAATTATAATGGACCCTATTTAATGTCTCGGGGTTATTAAAATCGTTGCCTGCATTTAAAATCCGCGTCAATAAATCATGGCGTGTGTTTACCGAAGTCTTGTAAACTTCTGTTTCAATAGCGCCCTACAATAAGAAGTCACACATATTTAACTCCGTAGAACGTGGTGGCCATTTTACTGGTGCATCATTGCCCCTTCCAATCCATCGGTTGGGATATTGTTGGTGTAAGTATTGCCGAAGGGCAACGAAAAAATGGGGCGGGCCACCATTATGCATATACCACATTTCCCTCCGAAGTAAAAGGAGCAAATTTTTTAGAAGAATTGGTAATCTAACCTGTCTGGAGTAACAATCTGCCCAAATATTTAATTTAAATTGATGCTGATAATGTGCAACTTAAATGGTATGTGGATTTTCATCGGAATAAATATGTTCATTGTGCAGATTGGTTACTCCAGATCTTGTAAAGCACGCCTAGTCAGTAAACAATATTTTTCTACGAAAATTTGGATCACGGATTCTTTTAATTTTAATAAATTGGATAAATGTAAGCCGCATGGGGGAATCAGTCGGTAAAAGTTCCTGCACGTGATAGGAATGTAACAACTGTTCTTTTAAAACCTCATTGACAATCGTTTAAGGAACATGTAACTCACGTTCTAAGCGACAGGTACTGGTACTTGTTTCTTCTTCAACTCTTTCCAGAATGTTATCTTCTGTTTCCACAGTTAGAGTTGTTCGCATACGACCCCTGCCTTCAAATCTTTCTCGAAGCTGCCCGTTTCCCGAAGATGACGCTCGATATTGGCAAATGTTTGGTGGTTTGGCATTTGATGGTTAGGAAATCTCTCCATGTAAACCCTAACACTCTGACGCCCATTTCCTTGACAAAACTCGTATACCAGGAGCATGCCAACTTTCTCAGAGTTCGTATAATTTCCCATGTTTAATGGTAAAATGAACTTGTAATTCAAGAATGTTGATGGTATACTTTAATCAATTTCATAGACTGGTGACAATTTGTCAATAATTGTCAAATTATTAAATGCCATAGCAAAAAGGTCACTAAACAAATTATTGTTACAGGTAATTTGATTTTAATTTTATGGGTCTAGGACTATTCAGCGCAGGCGTTTCAGCGCCGCCGTTTTAGAGCCGCCGTTTCAGCGCCGCCGTTTCATCGCTAGGACATTTCAGCGCCGGCCCATTTCAGCGCTAAATTATTTCTCAAAATTTTATTATTAAATATTTATAATAAAAATGATCTAAATAGAATTTATTAAATAAAATTAAAAATAGATAAAATATTGGTAATACAAACTAAAAAAAAAACAATAACTAAAATTTGTTTAATAAATAAAATTTATTAAATAAAACTACAAAAAGATACAATATTGGTACTACAAACTAATAACATTTTTAATATAATATATTATACAATTAGTTAATCAGTCATTTGGTAATTGTGGGCTATTCCTCTTAAATATTCTATTGGAGTTCTGTTGCCGTATTCGGTAACAATGCGGAGTATGCGTTCATCTGCATCACGATATTTTATCATAAAATTATTAACCTTTAAAAATATTAAAAAATTTTGGCGCTTAAATGAACGGCGCTAAAAAGGGCAACGCTAAAACGTCCTGGCGGTGAAACGGCGGCGCAGAAACGGCAGTGCTGAAAAGGCTGCGCTGAATAGTCCCATTCCCTAATTTTATTACTAATGTTAATAATTGATGTATGCAGGTAATTGTAAATATTTTTTTTCTGGCAAAACAGCTCATCCAACGAAAAATATTGAAGAGGTAAAATAGCTTCCAAATACATCCAGTCACTCGACAAAAATATCTGGGTTGTCATAACGCCGTTGATATTCAAAATCAGGAGAAATGTTGACGTTTTATATCACTTTTATAACACTTCCACTTATATACAGCCGGTGACTATACTACTAGAAAACGTCATTTTATATTATTAGTCTACATACTAAAAATCATTAAAATCGATTAGCAGGTTTTCACGTAATATAGGAAAAACCAATATTTTTACAAATTTTTGACGCCCTTTACCGGCTAAACGAGACAATATTGAATAATAAAAATATAAGTAAGTCGGCTTGGATCGACCTATTTTGACGTCAGGAGTCTATCGTCAAACGTTGTACACGTATTTTCCGGACACCCTGTATAATATAATTAATTTTAATAATGTAATTTTCCATGTACCTAACAAATAACCTACCCCACTGGCACAATCGTTCGCCATCGAAGTACTACCATAAATTTACAACCCAATAAAACTGATTAAAGCTGCATAGTTATTTTGATTGTTGAAAATGTGTCAGGAGAGTTAAATTATTGTAATTAGCATTTGTCAGATGAGACACTAAGATTTTAATGACTTTATGAATATTTATGTTGTACATTGACATAAATTCTAAATCCTTATGTATTCGTATTCATGAAGAAGCAATAAAGTTTAGAGTCAGTTTGAAAATTGCCTTTTGCAAATATTGCTTAGTGTTTTGACTGTTTCTTAGCATATCGTCGGCCTAATCTGTAAACTACGTAGATATCTCCATTAGTGCACATTTAGCATTAGATATAAAAAAGTGACTGTAGCTGTTATTTAGCACTGCTAGTTTTTGACGTAACTAATGCATACATGATGGTAGTGGCGTTATGCAAATTAAGTAATTAAAATTATAAAAAGTATTTAATTCAAATTTAAATCGATTGAAATAGGTTTAAGAGTTAAAAATAACTTGGTAGAATGAAACAAATTTTATTATCCCTAAGACTTCAAAAATAAGCGGCATATTTAAAGATTGATTTATTAGTAAAATTTTTTACACAATAATTACAATTCATTTTCCAATTCTGTTAATTCTCAGTGGTTAGCTGTGTTTTCGTCCAGAGAGTATTTTTCGTTTTCATTATCATCTTCACTTTCTTGGGAGTCTGAACTTTCTACTTGTGATATAAGCCTGTCACTAACATCACCCGGCACTTAATTTGCCTTATCGCCTTACCCTATGACTGTGGCAACCTTTTACCATAGACAATAGGTTGCGTACGGTAGCTCTTATCGCGAAGGCACTAGGTCATGGTCCGTTAGTTACACATCCCCCGGCTTGCCTTGGGCGCCACCTGATTTGATAGAAGTCCAGACCAGGAAAATATACTGAATATCAGTACCTATTCTGTGGTCAGCGCTTAAAAGGTCATTTATTTGTAAATTGACAGAAATTGAAAATCTTTAACCAGATATATTCATTTAACATAATATATTCTTCTCCCAAATATTTAAAAAAATAGCATTTAAAAGCATAAGTTTTAGAAATCAAAAATGTTAAGCCGATAAAAGGACATAAGTGTACATATATAATCGGGCGTAGGAAATTTCGGCCCCGGCCAGGTAGCAGCCCGATTTTGACAGGAACTTTCGGCCCCGGGATGGAAGGGTCATGTTTTTATTACAGGCATTTTGGGCCCCAATGGTCTAACGTTATAACATTTTAATTTTTTTATGATCTTTTGTGTTTTGAATCATTTATAAAATGAAAATGCAACTAACCTGAACTAACTCAATTTTTGACCTGCAACTCGGCTAATGCGGTTTTATAGACTTATATTGGTTAAACAGCGCTAACACGGCATCTAATCCACCTTTTTGGTTCCAATTCGCCTTTTTCAAGTTTACCGGGGAATATTATTATTAATTGTTTGCCCCTTTTATAGACTTATATTGGTTAAACAGCGCTAACACGGCATCTAATCCACCTTTTTGGTTCAATTCGCCTTTTTTAAGTTTACCGGCCAATTATTTACCTGCAATGTTTGGGGCCGAAATTTCTTGCAAGATTACTTGACCTAAAATTTCTAGCAGGTACCTTACCCAATATGGGGCCGAAAGTTCCGCCGCCCATATAATCCTCTTAAATTCGGTAAACGATTAAAGTGTCATATATATGCTTACTAATTTAAATGCAGAACTGGTTGAACGCCTAAAAAAACATAAGTTCATTTAAATTCATATAGGGGTTGAAGATGGCACTCATTTTAGGTTTAAGTATACTTATAAACTTTTAACCGGTCATTATTTGTTCCGCACTCGAGAAAAAGTTTACTTATACCCTTTTAAGCGTTAATAATTGTGTTCCCGTCCTAAAAAGACAGACCTGTCTTACTTTGACATAAGATATAGAAAATCAGTGTCTCTATTAGAGGTAAGTTTTATTACATCGGGCTAATGGAATTGGATGTGTTTAATATATTATATAGGTAGAAGTCGAGGTAGAAATATTAATATCAACAATAGCTAAAGTCACTCAGGATAAGTCCGATGCTGCAGCATTATTAGGTGAAAATGTCGAAAAATGTTGAACTGGATTCCCCACAAAGTCAATAGTGAAAATTTTAAAATTAATACAACCCATTTTTGAAACTTTATGATGAGAGATAATGGGATCTGAAGTATTCATGGCTCTGTTAAAAACATTTTCTAGGTTGCTTCTTCTACTGATTTCTCTAGCGTAAAACTGACCATCATGTTTTTATAGTTTATTTCGTGCTTCACAGCCCTCCTCGCTGAAGAACCCCACAGGAAGTAGTGTATCGGTCTACTATGCATTAAAACTTTGTAAGCTGTTGCTGGCATTGAGAACCAATTTTCTATATAGGACTGTGCAGTTCGAATATTTCGGCATTTACTTGCTATTGACAGAAGAGGCAAACTAAAGGGATTTTGAATCTGTTGATAAGACTTTCATCTATATCTGTTATAGCAGAACAAAGTTCAGTATTTTCGAAAGCTCTGCAGGCAGTATTACCATCGTTGTTAATACCAAATCCAGGTTTTGGCTTGTCAACTTGTAAATGAAGCTGGACCAAAAATGGTTCTTGTGCCATCTTTTCCGGTTGTTCAAGAATTTCTTATTTTCTATGCCACGACTTTGCCGTTCAGATAGATCATAACTATAGGATGTAATGTACGATTAACTCAAAAATGCAGATCCATGTATGTAAAGGGCTTATTTCATATTTCAACGTAATTGGTTTTGGCTCAAATGGTTTTGCTGTTTTAAAATCTTCGCTCACTTGTACAAAGGTATGGGGTGTGACTCCACATATTGGACAAGCTTGACTGGATTTTGGTTCCGTCAAAGTGTTAAGAAATTTTCCATCCATTAGGTTTATAAAAAGTTTATATTTTACAATTAATTATGGATCTATTTTCTGATAAGGATATTCTTACTTCTTACTTACTTACAATATCGAACAGACTGAGGTTTTGTGTTGTTAAATGACATGACAGCAAACTTAAAGGTATACAAGATGTTGCAAATACAGATATATCAGAGTGAGTGACAGTTGAGTCAAACTTTTGTTAGTAAGTAGAATGGCCGCTACTTCCATCAAACCTATAACGTCAGTAACCATAATATCTCTTGGTCTACACTTAGACTTGTACTACCAAATTTGCTTAAAATCTGGATAAATAAAGCTTTCCTTTGACCGGGCGCCCATTTCATATATTTCGATACTCCTGCTTTCTAAGGTTTGAATCCCAAATCAGCTTTAGTACTTTTTCGGCTGTGTAATTTAAAGGCTATTCCTTGGAAGTCAGAATCATTTTTCTGACTTTAGCAGGTCGTGTTAGGGTTTCGGTAATATCTTTTAAAATGGATGCGAAGTCATATTGAACGGACCAATCTCTGAAATGGCCAAGTTTAGGTGCCTGTATCAGGTTGAAAGGATAATAAAATACTTAGGTATATTCAAATAATTACGGTTCTGATTAGATAGTAGTGATATTTCTAAGGATCAAGAAAATAGATTTTGGTCAAGAAATTGAGGCTCTGAAATCATAAGGTAATTGCGCGATATCTCCCAATAGATTTAAAGACAAATTTAACAAAGAGTGTTGAAAGTGAGAATATTGAATTTCCTGGTTTATGGAAAGGAGTTGATTATGCCTTTTTGTTTCCTTTGTTTCAATTATTAAATTTTAATCCAAACACATTTTTATTGCGGATATATTAAAAGAAATTCCAATCCCACCAAAAACCGTACCTATAGTACCTACGGTGTCTTACCTATTATCATCTATAATGAATAGAATTATTTTAATCCGTTTCCTCAGAGTGTAGAGGATGTATTAAAACCTCATTATGCATGCAAAAAGACTTTAACTAGTATACATTTCAGGGAAATGGTTAATTAAGGAACCAAACTTATAGTATAAAATACAAGTCGAAAAATTTTGGTAACATTAGTTCCAGTTCATTTTACTGGTGATTGGTTTTACTATTTTGCCATGGAGTATCAAATCATTGAAAGTACAAAAGGTGGTAATATTTTATTGAAACCTGGCTACCACTAGTACTTTAAAAGAGAGAACAAAAATTCTACGGTTTTTTGGATCTGCAAGAATAAAAAATCCTGTTCTGGTAGTGTAGCTACTTCATCAAAAAACGAAATTGTGCGACGAACTATTCATCAGTGTGTCCCTAATGTTGCCGACAATGATGTAAGTGTCTGTTTAGATAAAGCTAAAAAGAGAAGAAGTAGCGCCAGTTACACAAATTTTCGAGCAAGAACTGGCCCTCCTTAGGGACGCTGGATTGGAGTTTGTTAGTAGCCTTTCTCCATTTTCCAGTGTGAAATCTTTGCTTTAAACTGCAAGAAATAAGACACTGACATTCAAAAAACGGGAGGATGTTTCTGTCCGTGAACAGCTCTCGAAAGCATTTTTGCTTATAGACGACGGCCGCATGGACAAAATTTTGGTATTCGTCTTGCCCACTGCCCAACAAACTATGATAAACTGTTTAAAGGAGTTTTTGAAGGTGGAACTTTTAAAAGCTGCAGCCCACAATTCCACCAACTTTACACAATTCATACAGATATCGGCATCATATCCCTAGAAAGCATTGTAATTCCATTGCTTCCAGATAAAAGTCAGAAAACCTACCAACGGTTGTTTCAATTAATCCAACAAAAAATTCCAAAGTGGATACCGAAAAATTTCAAAATCGACTTTGAATTAGCAACAATTCAGGCACTCCGATCATGCTTTCCCAATGCGAAGATTACAGGCTGTAACTTTTACTTCAACCAGTGTTTGTGGGGAGAAGTGCAAGAAATAGGGCTTACCAATGAGTACAGGGAAAATGAAGAAATTCGCTTACATATAAGAATGTGTGCTGCTTTGTCACATATACCGCACGAAAAATTTGATGATGGTTGGTTCAGGAGCGGATCCAGAACCTCGTTTTGGGAGGGGTCACTCACAAAAAAGAAAGTAGTATATTTTACTTAAAAATATATTATGTTATATAAAACAACAAATTGTTTGGAGGGTTGGCACAACCGTCTCAACAGCAGAATTTCTAAAAGAAATCCCAATCCCATTCAACTAATAAGTGCATTGAAAGAAGAAAGTTTATATTACAGTAATTGTCAATTGCAGGTCGAATTACATATGACACCTAAAAAGAGGAAGATAAAATATATATTATTACATGAAAGAATAATATATATAAAATAAAACAATGCAGTCTTCCTCCACAGTTTAATTGCTAACATAAAAAGGTGTTTAAGCTCCCGACATGTTTAGAGCACTTAAGTACTCATCTTCAGGGGATACCAACATCGAGTTTAACATCGAAATAAGTTGTCTCAAATAAATGAGTGCAACAGAAAGGCTGGAGACTTGGTGTATTAGATGGTTAATTATATGGAAAGAGAAGAAACATATTAAATTAGTATCGAAAGATGTTTAAGAAATGTATCGTATATTGTAAAAATGCAATAATTCTTGTGTCACTATTTGTAAATGATATTACCTTGTAAATAAATACAATAATTTTAAATTATTTTTTCCTATTTTCATTTCTAATGTTTAATAAGCTTATCATTTTTCTTACCCGATAAAGGGAAAGTCCCCAACTAAGAAGGGGCCAAGTAAGAGTAATTCGTACCTACTGTCATCGAACTTGCCAATCGATTATTGTTGCGATAATTTAATTGAGCGATTGTTCGAGGACAGTTACTATGTACGGTTTTTGATCGGGTTAAAACAAACCTAATTACACCGCCTGATAGTAAACGTAAAATACCACTTGTTAACAATTATTACAGGATTAAAACTGAGATCATTTGGAATTAATTACCGCTTAGGGCGGTTGCTTTAATCCTCAATAGTAATATTTTGATTCATTTAGCAATGGTCGATTAAAATATTATTAAATCGTTAAGTGCAATGCACGATGGATTAGTTCTGCTGTTAATAATAGGATCAAGACAAATAAGTTCGCAAAGAACCGATTAAGCGAGATAAATTAGTTTTTAATTAAATGATTTATTTTTTGAATTGTGTGCCGTAGGCGATGACAAAAATGTCTGCACTTTCGCACAATCACGAATCGCCTTTGTGTGATAGTTATAAAGCCATTTGCTGTATCCGCTGAGATAATTCCTAAACTTCTGTTAATCAACTATTGTCATTTAAAATTTGTTTCGTCCATATTAAGTGCATACCTTTATATGGACTCTTAATCTTGAGGCATGACCCGTTCTTCGCGAGGGGCAAGAAATAACGAACAAACAATATTTTTATCTTAGATTCCACTGGTACTTACTGGTAAATGCATATGTTCTTATAAAATAACAATATTTAACTATGTGTTTATGTATCAGTAAATTATTGTAAGCTTACAAAAACTGTCAGTAAAAGTTATTAATATAAACCAGGGGTCTCCAAACTTTCCAGCCTTGGGGCCAAAGTAAGTTCCAAGGGCCAACACCGTTTTAATTTTCCTGTCATTATCTATAATTTCTAGACTAGTCACCAAGTACACGCCCTGAGCGAGCATACGCTTGCCAAATTAGCTAGTTCAATCACTATTGTGTTGTACTGTATTGTTACGACCGCGACACTTGACGACATCTGGTGGTTACACGCGGAAGTAGGTAGTGTACCCTCTATCCATCAGCAACAGATAACGTTCAAATCGCGTCCAACCTCGTTGGTTCGAGAAAATTCTGGTGTATTCCACTCACTTCTAGATAGCAGTAATTGGAGTATAAAAAGGCTAGCGGCGCGATCACGAGTCAGTCCACCTAGGGAACACGAAGGAAGCGAGTCTGTGTGTTGTGAGATAAAGTAGTACGTAACTCCCAAAACGTTTTTGTGCGTGTTTAGAGGACATCTTCGTAACAGTATTTTCAATTGACTTGTTGTTCTGGTGTATTATTTACTAGTATGGAAAGAAGCGAAAAACAGACAGTGAACGCAGAACATTCAAAGATCAATGAAACTTTCAATATTTCGTAGTTGTAAGAAGGCGCTATGTTTGATTTGTAATGAAACCATAGCCGTTCTCAAAGGATATAACATTAAACGTCATTATTATTGAAATCGCAAAACGTGAGAAACTATTCACCGATGGAGAAATGATCAAACAATGCGTAATTGCAGTAGCCGAAGAAGTGTGTTCCGAGAAGGTAAATTTATTTAAATATATCAGTTTGTCAGCAAATTCCGTGACTCGAAGGGTAGAAGCCATCGCGAAAAATATATCAACTCAAGTGCCGGACAAAAATGGACATCTTGTGTGGTTTTCTTGGATGAGTCAACCGATGTGTCAGATACTGCTCAGGTGTTAATTTTTATTCGAGGAGTAGATAGAAGCAATGAAGTGTATGAAGAACTTCTTGATATTGATAGTATTCACGGCACGACTACTGGTAAGGATATATTTAAGAGAGTTGAAAATTACATTAATAAAAAGAACCTTTGATGCAAAAACTTTAAATCTATTACAACTGATGGAGGCAAAAACATGTGTGGTAAAAATAAAGGAGTGGTCGCTCTTGTGTCAAGGACTGTAGAAAATAATGGTGGTTCAAAACCGTTAGTCTAACATTGTATCATTCACCAACGAACAGTCTCTGTACGGGAAATGTTTGGAAATGTCTGAAGTTCTAAAACCAGTGACATCAATTGTTAATTTCATCAGATCCACTGGACTGAATCACCGAGAACTCCGCGAGTTTACTAAAGAAATTAGAGAAAATGATTTACCATATAATACTGCCGTGCGCTGGCTTAGTTGCGGAAAAATCTTTCAGCGCTTCTTTGAACTTCGAGCAGTGATCGGAATTTTCTTGAATGAAAACATCGTAATTCATCCGAATTAGAAAATACCAAATAGCTGTGGAAGTTAGAATTCTACTTCGATTTGACAAAACATATGAACGAACTGAATTTAAGGTTGCAAGGAGAAAACAAGCTTCTCCCTGATTTATACACTAATATCAAATCGTTCCGGTAGAAAAGAAAAGAAGAAGAAGCATAGTTTCGTAAATGAGCCCAATATTATTATGTTAAGTTTAAAAATTGTAAAATACTTCAACTCTATGTAAGAAGAATTATGAAGAAAAGTCGTGATAACAAAAAAGATTGTAATAAGTTGCAACAAGAATTATATGCTGGTCGTTTGACTTCAACCAGTGACACAAACTCAAACACACGCGCCCACACACCAACTGTGTATTTTATCCCCCAAATTTAACTGAACTTCTTTAGAATTTTTTTAAAATTTATTATTTCCTTAGATAAGCATTTTAGAGCCATAATTTTCTAGAGCTTTTCGTATTACAATAACGCCAGCAATGTTCTCTCTTGAAGCATTTCAAGGCACTGTTATATCGCCTTGTCTACGTGAATCAATTAAGGTCAACCGACACAATATACACTATTATGGACCTGGAAGAAATTCTGTCTTGGGGTGACAGTAACCAAGTGGAATTTAACGCTAAAAAACCCAGGCGGCAGTTTTTTCCAAAAAAAAATCTAATGTATAGATTCGCTGATGACAGTACCCATGTTTCATTGTTTAATACTTGGAATACTTTTCCGAGCTACGAACCTCTATACACCCCAACAACTTTTGATGTTCTATAAAGCCCAAATTCGACCATCGCTGGAGTACTGTTTGCATATTTGGGGCTCTGCTCCTGGACATGCCCTGGGATTGCTGAATTCTACTCAAAAAGAGCTTGATCGGTGACCATGATCTAACAAACAACCTGGAAAACCTTGGACATCGAAGGCAGGTTGGCGACTTGACTCTATCTTACAAATATTTTCATTGCAAGTGCTTAACTGAGGTTGCCTGCTTAATTCCACCCAGAGCGGTACATGGTTGAAATACAGGACGAGCCACTGCAGCCTACTCGTACGTGGTTCAGCTTAGTGGCCCACGTACGACACTGGTTAAAAAAATTTTATCTGGAGAACGTCATCACTCTGGAACGACTTCGCTAAGGCCCTGTTCTAATAATATAAAAAATATTGTCACGAGGGGCACCGGTCATTATAATTATTGCAGCTTTTATTTATGTTTTAACCAATCCAACACAAATAAATTATTAGGTTAACCCAATTCTACCTTGTACTCTGTTCCCTTAGCGTCGCGGGGGAAGTGTCTCGAGGCGTCGATCTCAGTTTGGGGTGCTACTCGCTGGTTTCTCTCTGTCTTCCGTCGTTTACAATCTCTTAGTCCCCCGCGGCGCCGAGTTCGGCTACCCGGTGGACACGCAAGTAGGTATTCCCTTACTTGAGACCGTATCTCCTAAAACACATGTATTTTCTTATGGAGAAATTTCCATTATTCAGCCATGCGCATTCCGTTATTATGGCATCCATTTCAACACAAACATTATAATGTACTTTTTTCCTTTTTGTGACATGCGTAATTGATATAGTAATTGTAGATATGCTTTTAAAGTTCCTGTACAAACCTGTTTAGGACTCTGTTGACTGATGCAGTGTAGATTAAAAATATTATTATTTTAAAATTATTTATTAAATTTAAGGCACAAAACTTTGTTTATAAGTAATTGGTATAATTAATCGGTGTTATAATCATAAGCCTCTTGATTAAGAACGACCATTTTAATTTAATTGTATATTATGTTGTTAATGTTACATGGTATATTTTACGTAGAATAATAGTTTTAGATTTAGGATTAGACAATCTCCTTGTATTTACATTAAATCATTAAACAAGTTACATAAAAAGGGGGGGTTTTACGTTTTAATATTTAAGTTAAACATACGTGTATGTCAAGGATAAAGCTAGATCAAAAGGATGGAACGAAATCGAGAAAAGTATTCAAGTAGTTGGGATAATTTTAGGGTTTTTCACAGGGAACCGACCTAGATGTCTAGGTAGATTAAATAGCAGTTGCTTGTACCTGATCGCAAAATGTGTTTACCAATCAAGTCGTAGTTAGTTAAAAAAAGGCATTGGTTTTATCTGGATTAAACCGTTCTGATTTAAAAATAATTATTATATCAATGAAATATTCTTATGAAATATATAGTGTAACATACACAAACCTTTATATTATATTCATCGAATTGAATGATTTTCACACTTACCTAGAGTGGACCTTCTATTGGATGGCCGAAGGCAACATAGATTTTTTTCTCTTCAATAAATAAAAAAAAGAACCACATGCGGACGCTGAACTCTAATCAGCATATTTTACTAGTAAATGGACCTATTATTGTTGTGTACAATGATTCGATGATTTATCATAGTTTTGTATGCGATCTACGAGGGTTCCACCCATATGCTATTAACGACTCACTTTTTTCAAATATCACTCGATGTCAGTGTTGTAGTTCTGGTTGCGATAACACAGAGTAATTGGCTGTTGACAGTGTTTATAAAATAAAAATAGACTAACCTTTTCTGCAAACGTTCTTAGGGACCGTTGTCTTCTTTTTTTTTTATAACGGATATTGACACAAAAACGGCAGTATAGTGGTCTTTTGTTAATTTCGGATTTATTTGATGTGTTGATTGACGAGGCAAATATCATTGATGATCAGTGGTGATGATTGATATTTACGTTTTACCTGTTAGCCTGACTTTGTAATCGTTTTCAAAATTTCTTCACATTACGACCCTGATGATGAGCTCGCAAACGCATAGACAAAAAGTTTTTTAAATATAAAAGGTTTAAGGAGAACGTTTGCCCTTAAACATTATACGCTTATTTAAGACAATATTAATTTCAACTACAAAAAAGTATATTGTTTTTATTAAAATTGTACTATTTATACTTTAAGTATGTATAGATATTTTTATTATTTTGTAACTATGGTGAGTTCTTTGTATTCCAAAAAAGTGGATTTTCTGAATTATTTTATTTTACTATTATTATACAGTATTAGTATTTGTCTATCATTAGTTTGCTATAGCGTTAAATAAGGCCACTGCATTTTATGCATTTTTAATTATGAATTCAAGACATATTTCAATTCAACTAACAATTTGCATGTTTAAACATGTAACTGTTTAAAATAACCACCTGAAAAGTAATAACATGTAAGAACTAGGTCCAGTAAAAAATACTACAAAAACTAAGATTAGGGTAAAATCACCTTCTAACCAAGTATGGCTGATTCCAAAGAAGATATCACTTCAATGACCCTACACTCCCAGTATAATTTACTTTTAGTTCATTACCTCATTAATTCATTCTCGCGAATTAATTATCCCCTCCCGCTTCATTTTTGAGTAACCCAATAAGTTCTTTTCCCCCACCCCTACAATTCACTACCCCCACTCCAATCTCGACAGATCCTACATTTTAACTAGGCGTCTGCAGAAAGACCTTGTCATATCTACTTTAGACAGGCAACCGGACAGACACATCTTGTAGAAATTTACGGAAAGATGGAGAAGTTTATTATTGTTAAAGACGTTGTTAAAAAGTTACGAGAATTTAACCTTACAGGACGCACTCTAGAGTTTAAGTTAAAACCTGTTCCACAGGGAGTTGAACCAGTTGGTTGGGTGGAAAAAGGAATTAATCAAATTATTCAAAACGCTACAGTAGGCCTACAACCCTTAGATCGTGTGGGTTTTAGTTTTTGCTCTAAAGACTTCAACCGAGGAGAAGGATGGATTCGCTTCAAAGCAGCTAAAGACATAACCTTTCAAGATGTTTGGAGTGTTATAAGTGGCATTTATCAGTCAAACTCAGCAGGTCTTAATACAGAATCATTTTGTCTTAGTGTGACAACTGTTAGATTACCTGTTGGTGGGGGCAGAGGAAAAAATTATAACAGTTTTCACGAGGAATGTGACAAGCGACGAGGTATTATAAGTATTAAAAATACCGATAACCTGTGTTTACCACGTGCTTTGGTAGTCGCCATTGCCCATAATAAAAGAGATCCCGAATTCAGTAAGGTTAGAAGAGATATTAGTAAAATTCAAACCGAAAGAACAAGATCATTGTTGGAGAGAGCTAAAATTAGCATTCCTGAGGCAGGAGGTGGAATTCCCGAGTTAATACAATTTCAAAATCATCTAAAAGAATATAAATTAGTTGTTTATAGCTATGGATCAAAAGGACGAAATATTATATTTGAAGGTTCAACTGAAAGCAATAAACGGCTGAACTTATTACATTACAAAAGCCATTTTAATGTAATTACATCGCTGACAGCAGCTTTTTGTTCTAACTATTTTTGTGAAAAGTGTTACGTCCCATATGATCACAAAAATGAGCACCGATGTGGTGGAACCTGTCAGGCATGTCAGCAAGCCCCTGCTTGTGAAATAGCAATAAAAATTAAATGCCAGGACTGTCTACGATTTTTTAGAAGTCAAAACTGTTACGAAAATCATAAAAAGGATTATTCGTCAGGCAAATTTACAGTATGCGAACAAATTAAACTATGTTCTATTTGTTTAAAAACCATTAAAGCCAAAAGAGCACATGTATGTGGTGAAATTTATTGTAAAATTTGTAATAAACATGCACCCGAGAATCATCTATGTTATATTCGGCCTGATAAGGGAAAACCTAAGATTAAAGATGTTCTTTTTGTATTCTACGATTTAGAGACGAGCCAAGACAAACTATTGGAAAATTCAACGTTTT
Organism: Polydrusus tereticollis; assembly: GCA_963920685.1. Lineage (NCBI taxonomy): Eukaryota > Metazoa > Arthropoda > Insecta > Coleoptera > Curculionidae > Polydrusus > Polydrusus tereticollis. The sequence continues at coordinate 27,652,614 of OY987332.1, read as the reverse complement.
TACATGAAGTCAATCTCTGTGTTTTCAAACAATACTGCGATGAGTGCATGGATTCTGAAGCAGATACTTGTAAAAAATGCGGTCTAAAGTTACAAAAAGTCAGAGGTATAGACCCAGCGGGGACATTTACTAACCATTTGTTACAAATGAGGAAAAACTTTAAAGAAATTATTGTAATAGCCCATAATGGTCAGGCTTTTGATCACCAGTTTATATTAAACTACATTATGACAAAGACAGATTTTACACCTGAGTTAATCATGAGAGGTACCAAAATAATTACGATGCAACTTGAAAATGTAAAATTTATCGACTCACTTAACTATTTCCCTATGGCTTTAGCCAAACTACCAAAGGCATTTGGACTTGATGATATTTTTAAAAAAGGCTACTTCCCGCACCTATTTAATACAAAGGCAAATGAAAACTATATAGGACCTCTACCATCAATTGAATATTACTCCCCAGATAGTATGAAAGAAGAAGACAGAGCCAAATTTCTTAAATGGTTTGTAGAGCATGAAAATGATGGTTTCGATATGCAAAGAGATCTGGAAGACTACTGCGTATCGGATGTCGAAATTCTTGCACAATCATGTTTAAAGTTTAGAGAACAACTTATACAAACTACCAATGTATGTCCATTTACTGAAGCCACAACTATTGCTTCAGCATGCAATAAAATTTTTAGAAGAAATTTTTTGAAGCCTAATACTATAGGAATCATACCGAAAAATGGATACCGATGGAGAAACAGGCAGAGCAAAATTGCCATAGATTGGTTACTTTGGACCGAGAATCACAGAAAAATCAACATCTTACATGCTGCTAATGGTAAAGAAGCTGTTTTAAATGGTGTAAAAGTTGATGGTTACTGCTCCGAAACAAATGAGGTATTTGAATTTCAAGGATGTTATTTCCATGGATGTACTGTATGCTACAAGTTCGGCAGGAACGATCCTCTTTCCGAGGACCCCTCAGAAACGCTAAATTTAAGATATGAAACCACAAAGGCAAAAATTATGAGACTAAAAGATTTCGGTTTTTTAGTTAATGAAATGTGGGAGTGTGATTTTAGAAATTTATTAAAAAATAATCCAGAGATAAAATCCTATACTAATACCCATTACAATAAAATTTTGACAAAACTAAATCCAAGAGATGCTTTTTATGGAGGACGAACAGGAAATACATGCGAATACTATGAAATAAAAGATACGGAAAAAATTAAATACGCCGATGTTTGTTCCCTCTATCCGTACATCTGTAAGAGTTCTAAATTTCCACTATCACATCCAGAAGTGTATGTAGGAGATGCGTGTAACAAATTAAACCTAAATAATATAGATGGTTTAATTAAATGCACAATTCTCCCACCAGAAGAGTTGTACCATCCAGTACTCCCTCAAAAAATAAACAATAAATTGATGTTTATTCTTTGTCGAACATGTGGTCAAGACATGAATTACAACGAATGTAAGCATACCAGCGAAGAAAGGGTACTTGAAGGAACATGGGTTCTGGACGAGGTACTTAAAGCCCTAGAAAAAGGATATAAAATACAAAAAATACATGAAATCTGGAAATATAACGTACGAAAGTTTAATAAAGAAAACGGTGAGGAAGGATTATTCACATCCATGATGAATAAATTCATTAAAATCAAACAGGAAGCATCAGGCTGGCCTAAAGATTGTGAAATAGAGGAAGACAAAGTTAAATACATTGATCAGTTCTTTGAAAAGGAAGATGTTAAACTAGAGTATACCAAAATTATTGAAAATCCAGGGCTAAGATCACTGGCGAAATTAATACTTAACTCGTTTTGGGGAAAATTCGGTCAAAGAGAGAATCAACCAAAGACGAAAATTGTAAATAAACCAGCAGATTTATTTGCAATGTTTATTAACCCTGCAATTTATATCAATGGGGTTATACCCGTCAACGATAAAACATTACTTGTCAATTATGAATATATAGAAGAAGCCAGCGATCCGTTGCCGACTGTTAATGTTGTTATAGCGGCTTACGTAACAGCGCAAGCGCGCCTTAAATTATACTCCTATCTTGAAGCTCTTGATAAAAGAGTCTTATACTATGATACAGATTCCGTGATTTATGTTTCAAAAAATAATGACCCCGATATATCAACGGGGCAATTTATTGGAGACATGACAGACGAGTTGGAGAGTTATGGCTCTAACTCATACATAACTAAGTTTGTTTCTGGAGGCCCCAAGAATTATGCATTTAAGGTTCACTCGACGAAAAGTAATTTAGAAGAAACGGTCTGTAAAGTTAAAGGTATAACTCTCAACTATGCCGCATCACAAGTAATAAATTTTGATGCAATCAAACACATGATTCTTCAAAAATCCGAACCGATCCCCATCATATCCAGAAGCATACGGCGTAGCAAGGAGCACATTGTGACAACTTGTACTGAAGTCAAACTCTATAGACCTATTTCAACAAAGAGAAAATTTCTATCGGATGGAAGCTCCGAACCATATGGATATAGAAAAAGAAAAACCCATTGAAAATAAAATATATTGTATATTTTGTATGTATTGTATATAAAATATATTATAAATATTGTATATCTAGAACCGCTATGGAGTTTAAAAATGTAAATTAAGTAATAAACAATTTAAAATATCCATTTTGGTTTTATTTTTTTCTTTAACAGTGAGAGTTTTCAAAAGTATTTAAATAAGTAATTATGTACATATTAAAAAAATATGTTTTTATTTTTACAAAGACACTTATAATTTAAATAGTTTGAAAATATTATCCAGTCATTTAAGTACTACACTTAAACTTAAAGAAAAGTTCTCCGAAGCCACAAAAACACTAAGGGAATTGGTTCTTTTCAGCTATTTTTCTGTTATTCTTATAGTAATCCATAATCGTTTCAAATTTGAACGACCCACATGATAGTCTTTTTTTTTTTGTAATTTATGCATATTTAATTACAAGGTTTCATACAACTTTAACAAATAAAAGTTGTTTTTTCTTTTATTTTTTTCTTTTCTGTTTTCTTTTTCGGTTCTTAAGAAATGCTAAAGAATCTGTACAAAACAAGTCACGAATTAACTAAATAGCCACCATTTCACTAAATACTTAACACTCAGTATACAATTTTCAGAAATGTCATGATTAAGAACGGTTCTAGTCATTTTATACAAGATTTCACATGATTTAACAAATTTAAAACATTTTTTTTAATTTTTACTAAATTCTAAACACTCAGTATACACTTTTAAGAAAATAGGACGATTTGCGACTGTTTTAGTCATTTTTTACAAAGTTTCACAGGGCTTAATAACGTTAAAACATTTTTTTTAATTTTTTACTAAATTCTAAACACTCAGTATACAATTTTCAGAAATGCCATGATTAAGAACGGTTCTAGTCATTTTATACAAGATTTCACATGATTTAACAAATTTAAAACATTTTTTTTTTTAATTTTTACTAAATTCTAAACACTCAGTATACACTTTTTAAGAAAATAGGACGATTTGCTACTGTTTTAGTCATTTTTTACAAAGTTTCACAGGGCTTAATAACGTTAAAACATTTTTTTTTAATTTTTTACTAAATTCTAAACACTCAGTATACAATTTTCAGAAATGACATGATTAAGAACGGTTCTAGTCATTTTATACAAGATTTCACATGATTTAACAAATTTAAAACATTTTTTTTAATTTTTACTAAATTCTAAACACTCAGTATACACTTTTAAGAAAATAGGACGATTTGCGACTGTTTTAGTCATTTTTTACAAAGTTTCACAGGGCTTAATAACGTTAAAACATTTTTTTTAATTTTTTACTAAATTCTAAACACTCAGTATACAATTTTCAGAAATGACATGATTAAGAACGGTTCTAGTCATTTTATACAAGATTTCACAGGTCTTAATAACATTAAAACATTTTTTTAATTTTTTACTAAATTCTAAACACTCAGTATATCATTTTCAGAAAATAATACAATTCTGTACAGTTTTACAAATTTTCACAGGTCTTAATAACATTAAAACATTTTTTTAATTTTTTACTAAATTCTAAACACTCAGTATACAATTTTCAGAAATGACAGGATTTAGAACAGTTTTTACAGATATTTACAAAGTCTTAATAACATTAAAATATTTTTTTTCTAATTATAATTGCTATTTTCATCTTTTTTATTCCTTAATTATCTAACATAATGTATACAATTTCAAGAAATAGTAGATTTTTAATCCATGTACAAAATTCAAGAATCTAAAATACAATTAAATGTAGGCTTTTTTAATTGGCATCTCAGGCAAATTATTTCCCCCAAAATTATCTAAAAAAGATATACCAAAAACATTCTAAAGCGGTTTTTTACCTCTATAAGTATGCAGGCCGATCCGACCCTTGTCGGTTTTATTACCCGCATAAATTAACACAGTAGAGAGAAACTAAGAGAGCTGGGCCAGGTGGTGCTGGTGGTGCAATTTACGATCTAACCCAGGTGGTGCGGTGGTGCGTTTTACGATCTAACCCAAGTGGTGCTGGTGGTGCGTTTTATGATCTAACCCGGGTGGTTCGGTGGTGCGTTTTATGACCTAACCCGGGTGGTTCGGTGGTGCGTTTTATAACCTAACCCCGGGTGGTTCGGTGGTGCTGTTTACAAAATAACCCGAAATTAAACCCGACTTTTTACGACCTAACCCAAGTGCTTTCATGAGGCGGCTTCTTATCTAACCCTAACTTGAACCTGAATATTTATGAACTGACCCGAGATAAAACCCGACCTTTTATGATTTAACCTTAGTGCAAACGCCGCTGTTAAAGCGATATAGTAAAAAAACTCGATTAAAATTTTATCTTGTTCGCTAGACCAATTAATTTCCAAATATTATAATTAAAACATACAATCACTACACTGGCGCACCGTCAAAAATCGTGCTTGCACTATCCCAACGTACAGAGCGTCCGCTTCAGAAAATACGGTGCCGTATTTTTTGCGCCGAACGCTCTGGAGGAACACACTCCGATTTGCAAGTACATACACGCTTTGTCGCGGCAAAGCTCGCCGTCAAATTACGGCCACTCTTTTGCGGTACCGCTTTGTAGGAAACCAAAGCTTTAGTGAAACGCCGCTGCCCCAGAACTCTTAGTATCTCTCTACTGTGTTAATTTATGCGGGTAATAAAACCGACAAGGGTCGGATCGGCCTGCATACTTATAGAGGTAAAAAACCGCTTTAGAATGTTTTTGGTATATCTTTTTTAGATAATTTTGGGGGAAATAATTTGCCTGAGATGCCAATTAAAAAAGCCTACATTTAATTGTATTTTAGATTCTTGAATTTTGTACATGGATTAAAAATCTACTATTTCTTGAAATTGTATACATTATGTTAGATAATTAAGGAATAAAAAAGATGAAAATAGCAATTATAATTAGAAAAAAAATATTTTAATGTTATTAAGACTTTGTAAATATCTGTAAAAACTGTTCTAAATCCTGTCATTTCTGAAACTTGTATACTGAGTGTTTAGAATTTAGTAAAAAATTAAAAAAAAATGTTTTAATGTTATTAAGACCTGTGAAAATTTGTAAAACTGTACAGAATTGTATTATTTTCTGAAAATGATATACTGAGTGTTTAGAATTTAGTAAAAAATTAAAAAAAATGTTTTAAATTTGTTAAATCATGTGAAATCTTGTATAAAATGACTAGAACCGTTCTTAATCATGTCATTTCTGAAAATTGTATACTGAGTGTTTAGAATTTAGTAAAAATTAAAAAAAAAATGTTTTAATGTTATTAAGACCTGTGAAAATTTGTAAAACTGTACTGAATTGTATTATTTTCTGAAAATGATATACTGAGTGTTTAGAATTTAGTAAAAATTAAAAAAAATGTTTTAAATTTGTTAAATCATGTGAAATCTTGTATAAAATGACTAGAACCGTTCTTAATCATGGCATTTCTGAAAATTGTATACTGAGTGTTTAGAATTTAGTAAAAATTAAAAAAAATGTTTTAACGTTATTAAGCCCTGTGAAACTTTGTAAAAAATGACTAAAACAGTCGCAAATCGTCCTATTTTCTGAAAATTGTATACTGAGTGTTTAGAATTTAGTAAAAATTAAAAAAATGTTTTAAATTTGTTAAATCATGTGAAATCTTGTATAAAATGACTAGAACCGTTCTTAATCATGGCATTTCTGAAAATTGTATACTGAGTGTTTAGAATTTAGTAAAAAATTAAAAAAAATGTTTTAACGTTATTAAGCCCTGTGAAACTTTGTAAAAAATGACTAAAACAGTCGCAAATCGTCCTATTTTCTTAAAAGTGTATACTGAGTGTTTGGAATTTAGTAAAAATTAAAAAAAATGTTTTAAATTTGTTAAATCATGTCAAATCTTGTATAAAATGACTAGAACCGTTCTTAATCATGACATTTCTGAAAATTGTATACTGAGTGTTAAGTATTTAGTGAAATGGTGGCTATTTAGTTAATTCGTGACTTGTTTTGTACAGATTCTTTAGCATTTCTTAAGAACCGAAAAAGAAAACAGAAAAGAAAAAAATAAAAGAAAAAAACAACTTTTATTTGTTAAAGTTGTATGAAACCTTGTAATTAAAATATGCATAAATTACAAAAAAAAAGACTATCATGTGGGTCGTTCAAATTTGAAACGATTATGGATTACTATAAGAATAACAGAAAAATAGCTGAAAAGAACCAATTCCCTTAGTGTTTTTTTGTGGCTTCGGAGAACTTTTCTTTAAGTTTAAGTGTAGTACTTAAATGACTGGATAATATTTTCAAACTATTTAAATTATAAATGTCTTTGTAAAAATAAAAACATATTTTTTAATATGTACATAATTACTTATTTAAATACTTTTTGAAAACTCTTACTGTTAAAGAAAAAAATAAAACCAAAATGGATATTTTAAATTGTTTATTACTTAATTTACATTTTTAAACTCCATAGCGGTTCTAGATATACAATATTTATAATATATTTTATATACAATACATACAAAATATACAATATATTTTATTTTCAATGGGTTTTTCTTTTTCTATATCCATATGGTTCGGAGCTTCCATCCGATAGAAATTTTCTCTTTGTTGAAATAGGTCTATAGAGTTTGACTTCAGTACAAGTTGTCACAATGTGCTCCTTGCTACGCCGTATGCTTCTGGATATGATGGGGATCGGTTCGGATTTTTGAAGAATCATGTGTTTGATTGCATCAAAATTTATTACTTGTGATGCGGCATAGTTGAGAGTTATACCTTTAACTTTACAGACCGTTTCTTCTAAATTACTTTTCGTCGAGTGAACCTTAAATGCATAATTCTTGGGGCCTCCAGAAACAAACTTAGTTATGTATGAGTTAGAGCCATAACTCTCCAACTCGTCTGTCATGTCTCCAATAAATTGCCCCGTTGATATATCGGGGTCATTATTTTTTGAAACATAAATCACGGAATCTGTATCATAGTATAAGACTCTTTTATCAAGAGCTTCAAGATAGGAGTATAATTTAAGGCGCGCTTGCGCTGTTACGTAAGCCGCTATAACAACATTAACAGTCGGCAACGGATCGCTGGCTTCTTCTATATATTCATAATTGACAAGTAATGTTTTATCGTTGACGGGTATAACCCCATTGATATAAATTGCAGGGTTAATAAACATTGCAAATAAATCTGCTGGTTTATTTACAATTTTCGTCTTTGGTTGATTCTCTCTTTGACCGAATTTTCCCCAAAACGAGTTAAGTATTAATTTCGCCAGTGATCTTAGCCCTGGATTTTCAATAATTTTGGTATACTCTAGTTTAACATCTTCCTTTTCAAAGAACTGATCAATGTATTTAACTTTGTCTTCCTCTATTTCACAATCTTTAGGCCAGCCTGATGCTTCCTGTTTGATTTTAATGAATTTATTCATCATGGATGTGAATAATCCTTCCTCACCGTTTTCTTTATTAAACTTTCGTACGTTATATTTCCAGATTTCATGTATTTTTTGTATTTTATATCCTTTTTCTAGGGCTTTAAGTACCTCGTCCAGAACCCATGTTCCTTCAAGTACCCTTTCTTCTCTGGTATGCTTACATTCGTTGTAATTCATGTCTTGACCACATGTTCGACAAAGAATAAACATCAATTTATTGTTTATTTTTTGAGGGAGTACTGAATGATACAACTCTTCTGGTGGGAGAATTATGCATTTAATTAAACCATCTATATTATTTAGGTTTAATTTGTTACACGCATCTCCTACATACACTTCTGGATGTGATAGTGGAAATTTAGAACTCTTACAGATGTACGGATAGAGGGAACAAACATCGGCGTATTTAATTTTTTCCGTATCTTTTATTTCATAGTATTCGCATGTATTTCCTGTTCGTCCTCCATAAAAAGCATCTCTTGGATTTAGTTTTGTCAAAATTTTATTGTAATGGGTATTAGTATAGGATTTTATCTCTGGATTATTTTTTAATAAATTTCTAAAATCACAGTCCCACATTTCATTAACTAAAAAACCGAAATCTTTTAGTCTAATAATTTTTGCCTTTGTGGTTTCATATCTTAAATTTAGCGTTTCTGAGGGGTCCTCGGAAAGAGGATCGTTCCTGCCGAACTTGTAGCATACAGTACATCCATGGAAATAACATTCTTGAAATTCAAATACCTCATTTGTTTCGGAGCAGTAACCATCGACTTTTACACCATTTAAAACAGCTTCTTTACCATTAGCAGCATGTAAGATGTTGATTTTTCTGTGATTCTCGGTCCAAAGTAACCAATCTATGGCAATTTTGCTCTGCCTGTTTCTCCATCGGTATCCATTTTTTGGTATGATTCCTATAGTATTAGGCTTCAAAAAATTTCTTCTAAAAATTTTATTGCATGCTGAAGCAATAGTTGTGGCTTCAGTAAATGGACATACATTGGTAGTTTGTATAAGTTGTTCTCTAAACTTTAAACATGATTGCGCAAGAATTTCGACATCCGATACGCAGTAGTCTACCAGATCTCTTTGCATATCGAAACCATCATTTTCATGCTCTACAAACCATTTAAGAAATTTGGCTCTGTCTTCTTCTTTCATACTATCTGGGGAGTAATATTCAATTGATGGTAGAGGTCCTATATAGTTTTCATTTGCCTTTGTATTAAATAGGTGCGGGAAGTAGCCTTTTTTAAAAATATCATCAAGTCCAAATGCCTTTGGTAGTTTGGCTAAAGGCATAGGGAAATAGTTAAGTGAGTCGATAAATTTTACATTTTCAAGTTGCATCGTAATTATTTTGGTACCTCTCATGATTAACTCAGGTGTAAAATCTGTCTTTGTCATAATGTAGTTTAATATAAACTGGTGATCAAAAGCCTGACCATTATGGGCTATTACAATAATTTCTTTAAAGTTTTTCCTCATTTGTAACAAATGGTTAGTAAATGTCCCCGCTGGGTCTATACCTCTGACTTTTTGTAACTTTAGACCGCATTTTTTACAAGTATCTGCTTCAGAATCCATGCACTCATCGCAGTATTGTTTGAAAACACAGAGATTGACTTCATGTAAAAACGTTGAATTTTCCAATAGTTTGTCTTGGCTCGTCTCTAAATCGTAGAATACAAAAAGAACATCTTTAATCTTAGGTTTTCCCTTATCAGGCCGAATATAACATAGATGATCCTCGGGTGCATGTTTATTACAAATTTTACAATAAATTTCACCACATACATGTGCTCTTTTGGCTTTAATGGTTTTTAAACAAATAGAACATAGTTTAATTTGTTCGCATACTGTAAATTTGCCTGACGAATAATCCTTTTTATGATTTTCGTAACAGTTTTGACTTCTAAAAAATCGTAGACAGTCCTGGCATTTAATTTTTATTGCTTTTTCACAAGCAGGGGCTTGCTGACATGCCTGACAGGTTCCACCACATCGGTGCTCATTTTTGTGATCATATGGGACGTAACACTTTTCACAAAAATAGTTAGAACAAAAAGCTGCTGTCAGCGATGTAATTACATTAAAATGGCTTTTGTAATGTAATAAGTTCAGCCGTTTATTGCTTTCAGTTGAACCTTCAAATATAATATTTCGTCCTTTTGATCCTTAGCTATAAACAACTAATTTATATTCTTTTAGATGATTTTGAAATTGTATTAACTCGGGAATTCCACCTCCTGCCTCAGGAATGCTAATTTTAGCTCTCTCCAACAATGATCTTGTTCTTTCGGTTTGAATTTTACTAATATCTCTTCTAACCTTACTGAATTCGGGATCTCTTTTATTATGGGCAATGGCGACTACCAAAGCACGTGGTAAACACAGGTTATCGGTATTTTTAATACTTATAATACCTCGTCGCTTGTCACATTCCTCGTGAAAGCTGTTATAATTTTTTCCTCTGCCCCCACCAACAGGTAATCTAACAGTTGTCACACTAAGACAAAATGATTCTGTATTAAGACCTGCTGAGTTTGACTGATAAATGCCACTTATAACACTCCAAACATCTTGAAAGGTTATGTCTTTAGCTGCTTTGAAGCGAATCCAACCTTCTCCTCGGTTGAAGTCTTTAGAGCAAAAACTAAAACCCACACGATCTAAGGGTTGTAGGCCTACTGTAGCGTTTTGAATAATTTGATTAATTCCTTTTTCCACCCAACCAACTGGTTCAACTCCGTGTGGAACAGGTTTTAACTTAAACTCTAGAGTGCGTCCTGTAAGGTTAAATTCTCGTAACTTTTTAACAACGTCTTTAACAATAATAAACTTCTCCATCTTTCTGTAAATTTCTACAAGATGTGTCTGTCCGGTTGCCTGTCTAAAGTAGATATGACAAGGTCTTTCTGCAGACGCCTAGTTATAATGTAGGATCTGTCGAGATTGGAGTGGGGGTAGTGAATTGTAGGGGTGGGAGAAAAGAACTTATTGGGTTACTCAAAAATGAAGCGGGAGGGGATAATTAATTCGCGAGATTGAATTAATGAGGTAATGAACTAAAAGTAAATTATACTGGGAGTGTAGGGTCATTGAAGTGATATCTTCTTGGAATCAGCCATACTTGGTTAGAAGGTGATTTTACCCTAATCTTAGTTTTTGTAGTATTTTTTACTGGACCTAGTTCTTACATGTTATTACTTTTCAGGTGGTTATTTTAAACAGTTACATGTTTAAACATGCAAATTGTTAGTTGAATTGAAATATGTCTTGAATTCATAATTAAAAATGCATAAAATGCAGTGGCCTTATTTAACGCTATAGCAAACTAATGATAGACAAATACTAATACTGTATAATAATAGTAAAATAAAATAATTCAGAAAATCCACTTTTTTGGAATACAAAGAACTCACCATAGTTACAAAATAATAAAAATATCTATACATACTTAAAGTATAAATAGTACAATTTTAATAAAAACAATATACTTTTTTGTAGTTTAAATAAGCGTATAATGTTTAAGGGCAAACGTTCTCCTTAAACCTTTTATATTTAAAAAACTTTTTGTCTATGCGTTTGCGAGCTCATCATCAGGGTCGTAATGTGAAGAAATTTTGAAAACGATTACAAAGTCAGGCTAACAGGTAAAACGTAAATATCAATCATCACCACTGATCATCAATGATATTTGCCTCGTCAATCAACACATCAAATAAATCCGAAATTAACAAAAGACCACTATACTGCCGTTTTTGTGTCAATATCCGTTATAAAAAAAAAAAGAAGACAACGGTACCTAAGAACGTTTGCAGAAAAGGTTAGTCTATTTTTATTTTATAAACACTGTCAACAGCCAATTACTCTGTGTTATCGCAACCAGAACTACAACACTGACATCGAGTGATATTTGAAAAAAGTGAGTCGTTAATAGCATATGGGTGGAACCCTCGTAGATCGCATACAAAACTATGATAAATCATCGAATCATTGTACACAACAATAATAGGTCCATTTACTAGTAAAATATGCTGATTAGAGTTCAGCGTCCGCATGTGGTTCTTTTTTTTTTATTTATTGAAGAGAAAAAAATCTATGTTGCCTTTGGCCATCCAATAGAAGGTCCACTCTAGGTAAGTGTGAAAATCATTCAATTCGATGAATATAATATAAAGGTTTGTGTATGTTACACTATATATTTCATAAGAATATTTCATTGATATAATAATTATTTTTAAATCAGAACGGTTTAATCCAGATAAAACCAATGCCTTTTTTTAACTAACTACGACTTGATTGGTAAACACATTTTGCGATCAGGTACAAGCAACTGCTATTTAATCTACCTAGACATCTAGGTCGGTTCCCTGTGAAAAACCCTAAAATTATCCCAACTACTTGAATACTTTTCTCGATTTCGTTCCATCCTTTTATCTAGCTTTATCCTTGACATACACGTATGTTTAACTTAAATATTAAAACGTAAAACCCCCCCTTTTTATGTAACTTGTTTAATGATTTAATGTAAATACAAGGAGATTGTCTAATCCTAAATCTAAAACTATTATTCTACGTAAAATATACCATGTAACATTAACAACATAATATACAATTAAATTAAAATGGTCGTTCTTAATCAAGAGGCTTATGATTATAACACCGATTAATTATACCAATTACTTATAAACAAAGTTTTGTGCCTTAAATTTAATAAATAATTTTAAAATAATAATATTTTTAATCTACACTGCATCAGTCAACAGAGTCCTAAACAGGTTTGTACAGGAACTTTAAAGCATATCTACAATTACTATATCAATTACGCATGTCACAAAAAGGAAAAAAGTACATTATAATGTTTGTGTTGAAATGGATGCCATCATAACGGAATGCGCATGGCTGAATAATGGAAATTTCTCCATAAGAAAATACATGTGTTTTAGGAGATACGGTCTCAAGTAAGGGAATACCTACTCACGCACGACCGCTGCACTCCACTTCCGCCCTGCAATGGGTGCTCTCTGAACGTGCAGAGGCAGTGTCGTGCGTGTGGGAATGCAAAAGTGACACAAGTACCTTGTGACTATATACATATATATGCAGCTCAAAATCATTACTGGATGAGAATTATGCCGAATTAACATCCTTGGTCAGATAATCTCTGATGTGATAAAGTTGGAGAGTCATTGGACAATATTTTTTCAATTGTCGCCTAAATGAACCTCCCTATTAGCGTCTTAAAATTTAAGTAAAATATTTCTAGCCGTTTTGCGGATTTTGCATTATAACACTTTAAAATCCTCAACCTGTTAGTTAAATTCCCTATCTTTACCATTTTTTGAGAAAAAACTGCAAATTCTTCAACAAACGAACCACCTCGTACAATTCGATGGAGCTTAGACGAAACGTTAGAATTTGTCTGAGACAATATATTAATAATTAAACTTTTATAAGTAACTATGGTGCAGTAACAGTAAATTCACCGTTATGGGCACATAAGCTTTTGCATCTTTTATATCTTTGCTATATGAGTGCAGAATACTTTATATGGGTACCAGAATGAGTCAGTAATAATACTTAGTTGGGTTTATTATACCTTAATCTTCGTCGGCGTCGCGTCGTTATGTTTCCTATCCACTACTAAAAGTGCATTTTTAATATTTGTTATTTAAAATTGCGTAGCTCTTACAAGAAATGAGTGTTTTGAAAACGTGATCAAAAACAAAATGTTATTTTTTAAAGAAAGACAGGATAATCCCAATAAATTTATTTACAAATTAATAAAAAAATCATGAAAATCGGATTAAAAATAAAAAAACTATAAAACATTAAACTTAGCCAACAAATTTTCATGGCGGAATTTTGTGCCTCATTTATTAGCGCCGAAAATATTACATATATTTAGGGGAGAACAAATGAGAAGCATCCCCAATGGTGATTTGGAGTGGTACGTTGTTATTATAGGTATAATAAACGACAAAATCATTTTAAGTCGATAATACATAATATTACAATTATTTGAATTTTTTTAACATAATTATTTTTTTTTGCAGGTAAGAACAAGTAACAAAGAAACAATTCATCCAGAAAAGCAAAAGGATAAAGGGTAAGTATACTAATATGCCAATTTTGAAACTTTACATGGATTAAATAACAACGACTTTAGCAGCTTTATACCAGATGGCGCACCATATTTTCTTTCTTCTTCTAGTATCGGCCCCTTTGTCTTTGTTTTCCTTGGTCTGGTCTTGGTCTTATAAGACAAGACAATTTTGTGAGACAAGACAGGAAGGCGAAGAAATGTTGCGAGGAAATTTTAAATTTAATACAGCCTGTCTCAGCACTATGGCTAAAAAGAATTGGCACCATAAAACAATGCCACTAGTTATTTGTTGTCAAGTTTTAAACTTAGGGAGTGCTAAACATCAGTAATCTTTCTGGATTTACAAGGTTAACAATAATTGTCTAATATTTATTGTAATGTTTTCCAAAAAGAATCCGGGGTGCAGTATTAACAAATAATTGAAATGAATCCAACTAACATTATAAACATATATAAACATTATAACATACAAAATACTAATGAGATGTATGGATTTGTGATTTTCCACTGGCAATAGTTTGTAGTTGTGGACCAATTTTACTTGTACCAATTATTAAATGAGTTTTAAGATGCTTATCGGTTAACTTAGATGTGTAAACATTCTTTACGTACTTTATTTTGGAGAATATTTTCTTACACAAGTACCAAAAACAGAAAACAGCCCACGAACAAATTTATGCAAATTGTGCCAGTGGAAGGCTCTTATAAAATTCCAACAAAGATGGGTATTGATATTTGTTCTTAATTATATCACTGCACTGTAGATCAATAATCGAACTTCCAGTATATTCTGAGTAATTTTTAAAATGTTTCGTTTCACAATGACGTTTAGTGTTATATTCTTTGAGAACGGCTATGGTTTCATTGCAAATCAAACATAGCCCCTACTTACTGGACTCAATTACGCAATATTGAAAGTTCCATTGATCTTTGAATGTTCTGCATTTACTGTCTATTTTTCGCTTCTTTTCCATACTAGTAAATCAGACACAAAAACAACAAGTCAAATCAAAATACTGGTACGAAGATGTCTCAGAGATATTTCACAACACACAGATTCACTTCCTTCGCGTTCCCTGGGTGGACTGACTCGCGATCGCGCCGCTAGCCTTTTTATACTTCAATTACTGCCATCTAGAAGTGGATTTTTACAGCAGACTCGAATGTTTTTAAGAACAGATTCTTTTGATTTTTGGGTTGCAAATATATTAAAAGTCTAACCTCAACTGCCTATTTTCTTAGCTGAAAAATAATATACCTTTTTTATTAATCCAAAACTGATGTCATTTCCGTGAATTATTTGAAACCAGTATAGCGTTCAATACTTCCTGAACAACGAAAAAACTACTAAGCAAACAGCGTGCACCGTAAAGACCCAACTTATTTGTTTTCTATCGTTTACACCGGATGAAACAAAATGATACCCATTTCAACTAGCAAAACAATTATAATTTGAGCAATGCACCAGCGAGTATCCATTCTTGGAACCAGGAATCCGTGTCTGGGAGGTAAGAATGGACTTACATACAAATTACGCACTTATCGAGTTGGAAAATCGTACCTACAGGGTACCTATTCCGTGAGATGAACGCTGAGTTCTTGTGTATAGTTATTATGTAAGCAATGTTTGCAGTAAAGATAAAATGGATCTGTAAGCATTTAAATAAAAACAAAAGTTACGCTTCCTGAATGTTTACTGTTGGTTCTGAGTGGCACTTTTTCGATCGATTTGCGGATTTCTAGTGAAACCATAAGAGATAGGACAAACCAAAAAACAATTTGCAATTTTCAGTGCCTTTGCGTGTGAATAAAACTCTTCTTAATGTTCACTTTATATTACATAAAGTTATTTAAGACTTTGACGTGTTTCAGTTAAAACCTACATATGCAATGCAAGATTATAGTTCGGCTGACAAGGGCAAGAGGCTAGAGGAACTAAAATCTCTAAACCATAACAACAATGACAGGACACAAAACATATGAGAATGCATGGCACACTAACTAAAAAATTCATATGAATAAATATTTCAAGGAACCTTTTCAAATAATAATGCTTCTAAATCAGAAACTTGATTAGTTGGGTATAATAGGTATGGTATACATAAATAAGTAGCAAATTTTATCAGCTTTTCAAATCAGTAATAATATATATGGTGTTTCCTTTGAAAAAATCGACTTTTACATATTTTTCAAGTAACCAAAATAATAGGATTTTTAGACCACCCTATACAGGGTGATTAATGAATGGCCTATTAGACGTTCTTTCGAACTAGTCAACGGATCACTTTGAAAATTTGGGAACTTACATAAGTGGACGTGCTCTCTCCTTTAAACATATTTTTAACTGTGCAGTGTTGCCCTACTGAAAAGTACTAGCTACTTTGATATTTTAAATAGAATACCCTGTATATTATTTTTTTATAATCCCTATTAATTTATTAATAAATTCTCTTAACATTTTCCTATAGGTACCTATCTGTCATCGTTTTTGAGATAATAATTAATTTCTGTTTTTTTTTTCGCAAAGCATGGCTTTCAAAAACTGCCGATATTTTTGACTTCGTGACAGATTAGGACATGGAAACTTGGTGGAAAGTTAGGTAAGATCCAGAGACATTTTACATTGTGTCTATATCTTAGTTATTATAGTAGAGAGTGTTTCAGAAATTCAAATATTTGGATGATTTGGAAAAATTACTAAAATTATACTTTTTTAAATGAAACACCCTGTATTTTATCTCTGATTCTAAAAGCTCTTAAAATTTTTTGTCTTTCTATATAAAATGTTCTTATAGCCATCTAGAACAGTTTTTGACCTATTAGCATTTATTTGCGAAATTAATTGTTAACAGATATCAATCATACAGCGTGTAACAGAAGTATGGAACAGTTTAAATGTCTTTAATACCGTTTGTCCGATTTAGCTAAAATTCGGTATCCGTATATAAGAGGTTATCGCGGAGCTGCTAGTGGCATTTGCAATGTTGCCAAATTTACAGTTTTTTAGCAATTTAAAATAATTTCTTTTTTTAATTGGAACATCCTATATATTATAGAAAAAAATGATTCCGCAACAAATTCTAAATAACTTTTATATAAGTTACTTAATGTCTAAATCTAGCCATATTTTTAATATTCGAGCTCGAAAATTGAGAATTTATTGAAACATTATTGTAAGGTAATTATTGTTTAAACTTACCTATTACAGAATAAAGAAATTAAATTAGATGTTTAAAGTGCCTTCTATTTACTTCTTGACAATATGCTAAATATTGCGGAAAAGTATTTAAAACATTAGAAACAATACCTGTTTCTTCGATTCGTCGGCACTCAACTTCAATTCTTTGTTTTAGGTCTCCTATATCATGTGGCTTTGTCTTGTAGACCACATTTTTTAAATGTCCCCACAAGAAATAATCGAGTGGAGTCAGATCTGGTGACCGAGCTGACCACTCAATTGTACCCCGTCTCCCTATCTATCTTTCAAAAAATACTTCATTTAGATACTCCCGTACTTGTCTGTCGTAATGTGGTGGTGCTCCGTCTTGTTGCAGCCATACTTCGTTATTTAATCCCGCAACGTTGTCTAAAATTTTGTTTATTGATAATCAGTTTTAATTTACTTTAATGAAACTAACTTACGAGGATTTGGAAATAGGATCGCAAGAGCAGGAACAATTTCATTTCTTAAGAGCTGCAAATATCTATCGCCATTTAAATTATAATCCATAAACAATGGACCAATTATCCTTTGTCCTATAATGCCTGCCCAAACATTAATTTTTTGCGGAAATTGGGTGTGCTGTTCTCGAATCCAATGAGGATTTTCTTTGGACCAATAACGAATATTATGCCGGTTAACATTTCCATTAAGACAGAACGTCGACTCATCGGAAAACATTATTTTATTAATAAAATTTGGATTAGCACTACACAAATCCATCATTTGCTCACTGACTTCTAAACGCCTGTCAAAGTCATCCTCAGAGAGTTCTTGAACCAGGTAAATTTTGTATGGGTGGAACTTCTCACACTTTAATACGCAATCTACCGACATGTGCGATGTGTTGTGATCGAGGCCAATAATTCGAATTTTAAATTGCTAAAAAACTGTAAATTTGGCAACATTGCAAATGTCACTAGCAGCTCCGCGATAACCTCTTATATGCGGATACCGAATTTTAGCTAAATCGGACAAACGGTATTAAAGATATTTAAAGCGTTCCATACTTCTGTTACACGCTGTATGAGTTTTCAGTCAAATTTAACAAGTAGCCTATGGAAACTTTTGTTTTGAAATGTTTGACATTCTGCTATTATTTATTTAGTTTATTTGACAGTTGGTGTTTTTAAAAATTCTATTTTAAAGTTTAGAGAAAAATGGAAGAAAACAGTAACAATTCAAATACAGTACGTATGAACTTATTTGTTTTACATGGTCAGTGTTTTTAAGATAATTAGCCGTGCTTGCAGAAGATTCAGCGAAAAGTATCCAAATTTGCCATCAATGAACAACAATTAATTTAGACGAATTGAAAGCAATTTTAAAAATTTTGGATCGTCCTTAAAAGTTACCAGAACTTCACCTAGACCTGTAACGTCTAACGAGGAAAATGGAATTAATGTTTTGGCGTATTTTCATGCCTATCCACAGTCCTCAATAAGATGTGTCAAAGAAGATTTGGGCTTAACCTATTTCTGTGTGCAAGCAATATTGTCTCAACATATTATGCATGGTTATAAGTTTCCAAAGTTCAATTTCTTAAGCCTGAGGAATTTCCACAAACAGTTTTGTTTTGCAAAAACTTAATAGTTCATATTCAGGAAGACCCACAATTCTTACGGAAAATTATTTGGAGTGATGAATCGAAATTTTCTCGCGAAGGAATTTTTAATAGGAAAGATATTCATTATTGAACGGAAGAAAATCTTCATGTTACGAGAGATTCAACATTTCAAGAAAAATTCGGATTTAATGTTTTTTTAATTTCAGCCATGTATGTAATATTGACATTCCTGTCTTTTTAGAAATTTGAAAATGTCACATTTCTGTCTTCTTACTTCCGATCCTAGGACGGAAAATGCGTTTCCATCCTAATACATTTTAATCCTCATTTTCTTGCCCGGTATTTTTGAGTAGGCCCTATAAAAACGGGGTAAAATAAGAACACAGGAACTATCCGATTCTTTATTTATTCATATTTTTATTTATACACGTTAATTGTTAAATTGGCATTATTATTTATTACAGAAATTTTCAAACCCTCTTGAAGTTGGGTTTGATTTGAAATTCGTATTTCTTGCGATGCAGCTTCACTTGAAATACTTGGTAAATCAACAGTTTTAGAGAAAGATGATAACATTTTAGCAGTTTTTCGTTTGTTCTCTAGTGAGGATTCTACATATCCCTCCGCAACTGCACTCGATTTCCATCCGCCGAGTCTTTTTAGCTGCAAAACATCAGCTCCATTATCAACCAATAAAGTAGCGGATGTTCGTCGAAAAGCATGACCCGTGAAAGACCCTACATTTGGAAGTTTTAAGAAAGTAGCTATCTTTTGAGGAAAACTCGCGATTGAATGATATCCAATAGCCTGATTATGCAATTTTCCATTTCTCCATTGGATGAAACACCTGTCATTTTGAATATTGTTTCGCAAAGTCACATATTTCTGAAAGACATCAATCCAATTTGGGTCACTTATGATGAAGGATCTATTTATATATGTCTTCGTATCAGGGATTTCGATGACGACCTTTTCTTGCAAAACATTAACATGGGAAATTTTCATCTTTACTAGTTCATCACTCCTGCATGCTCCCGAGACTCCAACAATAAGCGCAATCTTCATACACAAAAATTCTTCAGGTGCTTTAACCAAAAAATCTCTGATGTTTTCTCTTGAAAAACACTTGACTTTTTAGGCCGAAAGCCTACACTTTTTCGCTTCAAAAAAGCCACAAGTTTTGAATGCTTGGAAATGTCGACCTTTTCTCTAAGTTTCAGTATACTTTTTATCATACTGTAGGTTGCCCATAAAGTGAAAGATTTTTTCTTTAGAGATCTCACCAAAATAGACCAACAAAACGGTCTCTGATGTAACATTGGTTGTTCCTCTGCTGCTGCACCACGCCTGGAATGTATTAAAAGCTTTCTCATAACGTAGCTTACTTTTTGTAGGTAGCAGACTTTCTTCAATCTTATCCGCTGCTTCTTTCAAATCAGGCGGAGTACAGCTAATTAACCCGTCGTCACTATCGGAGAACATCTTTAATCTGTATTGTTTTTCTTAAAAAAACGCTGACTTTCAAAAAATTTTAAGCGACAACTGCTGTCAACTGGTGACAACGTGACAACGTCTAACAATGGAAATGAAAGGTAATAACCGGTGCGAAAAAATTTATTATTTTAAAAAAGTATATCGTGCAAAATCATGAATCTTACTATAAATATCACTTGAATCATAAATTCATGGCTGAAAATAAAATAGTATACAATCCTCGGCGGAAAATTTCATTGCGGTCTCGAGATTATAGTTTATCTCTCGACCAGCAATGAAACATTTCCCGTCTCGTATTGTAATATACTATTGTTTAATGATGGACGACAAAATTCGATATTTGATGTATGATGAAAACTTGACTTCTAGAAAATACTTCGAAATTTTAACTACGTTTGTTGAAAATTTCGTGGAAAATCTTCCTCTTGCTCAGTATCGCAGTAGCTGGTATCAACTGGACGGGACTCCCGCTCATTGCACTGTCGCAGTAAGTGCAGAAATACCATAGACATATAATAATGTCTCTGAGAAATACAGAGATTTTTCGAAGATCGCTGGTTCAGGCGTTTGGGACCTTGGAATTGGTCTGCACGGTCCCCAGACTTGACGCTTTTAGATTTTTACCTTTGGGGTACTGTCAAGGATATTGTTTACAAAACACCAGTAAATGTAAGGGAAGAGTTGGATACTGATGAACTTAGACTTACTACTGTAAATGGTGTTAATACTCAAATTCTAAAATGCTTAGATGTCAACGGGCAACATTTTAAACATTTATTAAAAATGAATTAGGTATTTTTAAAAATTTTTAGTAGTTTTGTAAAAAGTGAAAGGAAAATTATTTGTATGTCGTCCTATACGCAACAACTTAGATTTGGTTAAGTAACCTTAAGCTTTAAAAATTTACGCAATTGCTTTGAATTCGTTTAAATCATAAATAATAAATTCATAAAGTACTCTACTATTATTTGATAGTTGTTGTTTTTTTTCCCTCTTTCTTAAAACTTTAAAATAGAATTTTTAAATACACCAACTGACACAGAGCATTCTATTTAAAATATCAAATTAGCTAGTAGTTTCTAGTAAAATCGGCAACACTGCACAGGTAAAAATATTTTTAAAGGAGAGAGCACGTCCACTTATGTAAGTTCCCAAACTTCCAAAGTGATCCGTTGACTAGTTCGCCAGAACGTCTCATAAATAGGTAATCCACCATCAATCACCCTGTATATAGAAACTAAGCTTTGGCCATAGCATGAAACACCTCCGGGTATTGCCTAACTACCAACCGAATTTCAGTGACTTAACATCTCAAAGTTTAAAAATATAACCATATATTATTGCAGGTCATGTTGCTCGAGAGGAAAATGGGAAATAATTAATATCTCAAAATCGGCAAGAGATAGGTTTAGGGAAGTGATAAGAAAATATGTTAATCTGTTACTAGTTATTGTAAGAATTGGTTAATATACAGGGTGTTATGTTTAAAATATCAAGTTGCTACTACTTTCTATTAGAAGCGGCAATACCGCATTATCCAAAATATTTGAGCTATGTAGAGCATGTCCTTTTATGCAACAAACCAAATTTTTGGATTAGTCCATGGACTAGTTTGCTAGAGAGGTCTAATACGCCATCGCCCTGTATATTTTATATGTTCAGAGGATTAAAGCAAGTTTCTTTGTCCCAGTATTTTTTGGCAGCATTGGTACATATTAAAATATAACTTAAAACGAATTAAATTAGACACTATCGGATTTCCCACGACACTTTCAATGTTAATATTTGAATTCCTTAGAATGTCAAAATCACACTTTTGTCCATTTAAGTACCAACTGCAGATGGTAATACCTAAAATAGGTCAAACTACAGTAAAATCAGTTGTAAGTGCAATTAAGAGCAGCTGTTTCACAAATAAAAGACTTTGAGTGTAAAATTAATAACGCACTCCTATCCAAAATCCGCTTTTTATAATGACTGTCATTCCTTTCTAGTGGGATGTTATTATGTTTTTATGAGATTTTAATTGAAATAGCTTGTGGTTTACGGTAAACAAAATTAAAAAGTAACGTTAGAGATACCATTAAAAGGCCGCACTCTATTATTTCGATGTATGTGCGCTCTTCGGAAGAAAAGGATTTATTTTTTGTTGCCTGTTACTTTTTTTTTGACGTCTGGTTGGGTCGTAATGATTTATTAAATTGGTGGTTGCTGAGAATCTTAAATATTTCCTGTCTGACGTGCATTTGTTCAGGTTATAGTACCTACATAATATAATGTATCCTATAGCTTGTTTAAAAAAAAAATTAGTTCAATAATAAGGGCCATAGAAGGAATAATTTGTAAGGAAATTATTATACACGAGCGCTAATTAAAAGTATGTAGTATAGAGTGAGTCAACCATAGAGTAAAGTTCATTATCTCATTTGTTTCGGGAATTACCAAAAGTTTAAAATTATTTTTGAGCATACAGGGTGGTTGAAAAAAGCGTGACGAATATGACATAAGTTTCTTTAAATAGAACACCCTATTTTTTAATTTACTTTTAGATTCTGCCTGAAACTCTATAACTTTTATGTTAATAATGTTATATACCTAAACCTAGTAGTTGTTCTAATATTTTAATTTTTCTAGAAAAATATTAGTTGTTACTTTTATAAACAATTTACAGTTCTGCCATTGTTTCTGAAGAAGGAATACTCATATTTGGTACAAACATTCTATTGGGATGACAAAAAAAGAACATATAACGAAATTTGAGGTATGATGCTACAGGGCGTTCTAAATAAATTTATATGTTTCGACTAATTTAAATTGAATAATATGAACTTTTTTGAATGGTACACCCTGTAAATTATTATTTTTCCTGATAGGTGTTATAAAACTCCTTAAGTATGTTATATACCTAGTTTTAATAGTTTGCGATTTACTTTGATTTTTCTCATTTTTACCCTTTTACACTAACGCTATAAAATAAATAACAATAAATTTTCTGCTAACTAACTTACTTAATGTCCAATTATTATGACGTAATATATGTTCAAAAATATGCCCGTCCTTGGATACACATGTTTAGTTTTTTTACTATATTTCCCTACACGTCGCTTAGCATCAAGGGTGGTATTTCCCTGCAGGCATCCCGTATCCTATTTTCCATATCTTCTGGTGTTGTAGGGGGATTTACATAAACGTGATCTTTAATGTAGCCTCACAAAAAGAAATCTAAAGATGTTCAGTCACATGATCGAATGAACCACCCAATGAATCCATCCCTACCGATCTATTTTTGTGGATAATGATTGTTTAAAAATTCCCGAACATCCCGATGGTAATGAGCAGGAACTACGTCTTGTTGAATCCACATTTCTTCCCTTTTAATGTCATCAACGTCTTCAAGGAGCAGTGGTAATTGATTTTGCAAAAAGTTTAAATATCTATCCAGTTAAGTGGTTCGCGGAAAAAATATGGACCAATAACTCGAAGATTTTTGATTCCACAGCATACATTAAGCGACTTATGGTTTTGATATTGAATTTCCCGATACAGAATAGAATTGTCGAATATAAGTGCATATTTTGGCGGTTAACTGCTCCATTAGGTACTGCGAAAGGTAGCTTCATCAGAAAACATTAATTTGAACAAGAAATTCGGATCGGACTTTATAGCTTTATTTATGATGGTAAAAAAAGTCCAAAATCACGGTCTACAAGTTCTTGATGTAGTTCCATATGGAAGGGATGATATTTGGTTATTCTCGTGGTGCTATTAGGGGTAGATTGGGTTGTGTTACATAAGTTAGCTAAGTGACGGCTACTGACCTGGGGATTATCTTCAACATGAAGTAAAATCTCAATTTCTTTTACCTCATTGGTAGCATTCCGGTTTACCACGTTTCTTATATTCAACGCTACCATTACCATCAAACCTTTTAAATCCCTTAGACTTCGTCCCCCTGTCGCCTGGGAAAGTGTTTACCTTTCAGGAGGTCACTCTCGTTGAAATGCGAGACATTTTGACTGGTTTGGTTAACAAGCGAAGCAGAGGTCAGTTTGGTTTCACTGTAGATAATATTAAAAGTATTACAAATCTCATTATTATTCCGTTGACCAAACTTGTTAATCACTCTTTTAGTGACTGCATCTTCCCTGATATGCTCAAGCAGGCGATAGTGGTACCGGTCTTTAAGAAGGGAGATCCTGAAGACCCCTTAAACTATAGACCAATATCACTCCTTCCTATACTCTCAAATGTCTATGAAAAGTGTTTAGCGATTAAAATCACTCAATACCTTGAATCTAAGGGTCTTTTTATAAACAACCAGTTTGGCTTCAGAAAGAGTCGTAGCACCACCCTGGGTATCTTGGATCTGGTCTCAATGGTCATGACGTTCCCTGGTGCGACACAGTGAAATATCTCGACATCACCCTCGACAAAACCCTCCATTGGCGCCTCCATATGCCAAACACCATTAACAAAGCCAGGCTTTTCTATAGCCAACTATATCCCCTGCTTAACCGACGCAACACCCTCAGCCACCCTCACGTATAGATCAGAAGCCTGGGGTTCCTCAGCCCTATGAACCGTCTCCAATCCCTCGAAAACCGCTACATCCGAACGCCTATGGATATCCCATGGTTCATCCGTAACGTAGATCCACACCGAGATATCAAACACACCCTCCTAGCCCAATACCTCCACGAAGGAGGTACCGAAATCCTCACCGCCACCCCCACCATTAGACAAACCTCCAATTACGACATCGTTGTCCCTCACCATCACAAACGTTCCCGACACCAGCCCCTATAGATATAGCCCAAGCTTGTTACACCAGCCTCTATCTTCTTTCTAAGCGCGGGGTGCACTTTGCAGAAAGGGATAGAATTTGGTTGTCACTTCTCCCTCACTTGACGATTATCTTTAAATATGCCATTGGCCTTCCAGTCCTCTATGTGATATAACCAAGTAAAAAACGAAGAACTGTTTCCAGACGTGTTTGACCTTTGGGTTAGTTCTATACATTTGTCTATATCGTTTATTAATTATAACAAGAGCTGTATATTTTCAAAAACATCAATAAGGTCGTTTCTATACAACAATAGCAAAACTAGCACCAAAACTGAATCCTGAGGTACCCCAAGGTCTACACCAGATGAACCAGAACAGTTCGCGTCAACCACCATAACCTGCATCCTTCCCGAGAGACATAATAAAAACTACCGATGTCCTGTATTACGGATGTCATAGCGTCATAGAAGTTTCTGCGGCAGTACTCGATGGTTAATCCAGTCGAATGCTTTAGAAAAATCGCAAAAGATCGCACCACCGTAAGAGCCTCGCCCTCATTGTAATTGAGAAAGATATTTTCAAGAAGTGACAATTTAGCATCGCTGGTCTTTTCTGATGCTTGAACGCCAAACTAAGAAGGAGTTATAAGGTTATTTGTTGTAAGGAAATTAAGTAGTCGCCAAGCTTTTCATTTACTTTGTAGAGGGTCGCAAGGAGGGATATGGGCCGGTAGTTGGAAGGATCATCTGAGTTACCTCCCTTGTGCAAGGGGTTTACAACAGTTTTATTTGGGGATGAAGGAAATTCGCCCTTTGGGAAGGAATTTCCTGCCGGAGACAACATCACTCTTAGCCGAATATGTGTCATTTATTTGACTGAAGATATCACGCAGCTCGTTAGCATCACTAAAAGTGAGACAAAAATCCACACGTCACTGATAATTGATTTTCTTTGACTGATTAAATTTGCTACCAACTGAAGTCTATAAGCTAGCATGGTCGGTTTTGTTATGATAAAATGAATGCCATTAAAATGATAGTTAGGTGACCTTTTACCATTAAATGAGTAACATCTCTATTTCGACGGCTCTTAGAGTTTCAAAAAGTTCTTAGCTTCACTACCTTTATCATAAAAGACCAGTAGCGCCACGCATAAGTACCATAAATGAAAATTACCATCTCACACACTTGAAAGGAGGTTAACAATTTTTCACAGCAGTCGAGTTTGCGGTACGTCAGACGATTAACATACAATACGAAATTGGTATCCCGGGCGTAATGGGCATAACTGTTACTACCTGTGGTTTCTGACTAGTCACACTAGTCAAGATTAAGAATTTGTATTAAGGTCGGCGTAAAACGACATTAAATTGTAACCTTAACATTAATCCTCAATGTTGCTTATTATTGTTTTGTTTAGTTTAATGTTAGAAATAAAATAAAGAACAATTCAATGGGAACAGAGAAAATTTTAGGTCGTCTTAAATGGCTTGCAACTTTTGAACCATTAAATAGAGTTCAAAGCTCTAGGCAGATCTTGCTTCATACACAATTAAAAATAATTATGTAATCCAAATTAACAGCAAATTTGGTATATACAATAAGAGAAATACAACAAACCGTTAATGCATTCATTGTAATAGTGCTTTAGTTACTACAGGGCTCGACAGAATAAAGCATCTATTGTATAACATAATGAGATGCCTGCTTCCACTAATATATGACGTGTTGCTTACCAACATCATGAGACGGAGCCATCTGCTTTAATTTTTTGTTAATTGTCGTTTTTCTGTTTTGAAAATAGGCTTATTTGCTTCTTCCTTTTATCAGATCTTCTAACCTCACTGACCAGCTGATATATGGCTAAACGCGTCTCAGTCTAGAGATAGATCTGGCAAAAGGAAAAGCAAACATTGTATGGTCCGTTCACAGATTTAAGATAATGACTTACCGACTCGTGTTGACGCCTATTTAAAACCAGACTGGGGTCTACACAGGCCCGCACTGAATTGTATTTCAAGCATGGATGATTCGACACAAATAATAAACTAGCCTTAGCACTGTATAACCCTTACTTTTAGCGTAGCTGTCGCAGTAATACTCCTTTTTTAGGTTCGGAAATTTAAGCACATCAAGTAACTCTCTTTTAGTGTAACTTTCATGAAAATATATATCATTCTGAAACATGAATTCCTGTATTGCCATTTTCGTATATTTTGAACAAGGGTGCTAATTTAACTGTCTACTGTGGTAACTTGCGTTGTCCATAACAATCACACTGTTTGGATAAACATTAGCAATTAACTTATTTACGAACCAATCCTCAAATAACTCCGCTGTGGTATCGTTATGGTAATCCAGACAGGAGTCATTTATATTTTTGGCTGCCAATAAAAGTGCATTTGGTACCCAACCATCTTCGGACCCTGCATGTAGTATGGTTATTATTTTTTCTCTGTTTGATGGTGCTTTTGTTCTACACCTGTCACTAGAATCAACCCAACCTATTGATGGGGTATCATGGGTATCCAACCAGGTTTTATCTAAGTATATAATAGGTCTGTTCTCACTTCTGTACTGAGCGATTTTTGTCAAATATTCAAATCGCCATGCCTTAAGTCGTTGTGATTCCATGATAACTTGCCGTTTATCGACTTTTTTAAATTTAAAGCCGATTCGTTGAAGACACTTTCACAGCATTGTCCTACCGCAATTGATATCCGTGTTATCTATCTCAAGTCTTTTCAGTAAATTATCCAGTGTGGGTACCGCATGCTCTTCATACATCTTATAAATTTTGCATCGGACTAAATCTCCATCGCTGCGATCTAATTTTTTACAAGTCCCAGAATCTTTTCTTGTCTTCCTTTCTGTGACGGGTTTATTCACAATTTTTCATACTGTTTTTTTTCGAAATTTTAGCCAATGTGGCTGTTTCCTCAATACATTCCATTTTACTTAACTTAATCACGTTCTATGAGAGTTGTATATACATTTTTTCTAATCTCTTTAGAATCTAAAGATAAGTGTCTTCTTCAATTTTCATTTCCGCACTGTGGTTGTACCTGTACCCCCTCCGGCTGTTCTATACTGGATTCACCAATCCACGGACGCCACATATTTGGATAATCAAAGCTGCGTTTTTATTTCACACGAACTAATAAAATGACTGGTTTTGCAACACTGATTTGTCTACTTATTTTTTCCCCATTATTTAATAAGGCTAATTACGGCCAAGTACGGTCCCTACCTGGATAATAAAATCATTATCTCTATGATCCTTGAAACCCTTTCAACAAAGAATTTTATGATTGGTGATAACTAAAGGCAGATTAGTCATTCTCTTAAATCTGTGAACGGACTTTACTTTAAAAATTATATTACTTTTAGTTTTTACATCCCTTTTACGTCTTTCATAAAAATTACAAACATAATTTATCTAATTTTAATTTAAATTACTAAACAATGATTCCAATTACGTACGATGTTTATTAATATTCAGAACCTGTTAGAAAATAACGCGGCGCCAAACGTAATTGTCAGATGAAACTGCGATACATCAATCAAATAAGCTAAAATATACTGCTGAAACTATATTATGGTGATTGCCATCTCTCATACTCATCTCAATTAACGTGTCTGGTATTAGTTGGCATTAAAAAAATGCAAACAAGTAATGAAGGTTGTCTATATTGTATGTTTAATTGAAGAACTAATTATATTACTGGTAGTGGGTATACCTATGTACCAAAAAAAAGATTGTCTGGAAAAAATATTGTAATTGTTTTTTCACTATTTGTAAGGTAACGGAACAATTCGTTTTTTTAAAAATATACCCAGTTTTATTAAGAAATTTAAGTACAAGTACTTAATAACAAGTATATTTTTTAAAAATATCAATATGAATACGCCTTCAACCACGGTCCCATATTTGTGAATATTCAAGCTGATGTAGGTACCTATTCACCATTGGCAACTTTGTTTTAGGGAAGGAAAGAAAGTCAAAAAGTCTTTCTCCACTAATTTAATAAGAGCAGTCAAAGGCTCAATTTTTTCTTATTAATAGGTATACATGTTTCGAAGGTAGTGACCTTCATCCTCAGGAGGCAAAAGAAATGCTGCTGTTAGTATTAGCACTAGAGAAAAGTATTGGTGGAAGGTGACGTTGATGGTTTGTCACACATAGTAGCTTATGAAGGAAAATGAGGTTCTTCCTATGAAGGTTTTTATGACGGGATATATAAAGAGGATTTGTAGAACGTTCTAATTCATATCATAATATTTGTTTAATAGAATGGAAGAAAGATTTTGTTAGAATTTAAGTACGATTTCCATTTTGCTGAAGTCACATTTATAAAGATTTAAAAAAAAATTCCAAATTATTGGGGTACTGGAGATCTAAGGCCCATGCAGTAACCCGTAGTAGTGACAGTTGACTGTTGACACAGAACACGTTTCTAGTCTTCCTTTTTAATTGTGTTTGTCTCCCTATTTTTACATCTTTGAGGGTATATATATGTATACATAAAATGAAATATTTTATGTTTCTAACAAATTCTATTTGTTAATAGTTTCTCTACAAAATGGGGCTAACTTAATTACGGATTACTGGGCCTTAGGTCTCCAGCACCCCAAAATTTGAAAAACATTTTTTAAACCTTCATAAATGTGACTTCAACAAAATGGAAATCGTACTTTAATTCTAACAAAATCTTTCTTCCATTCTATTAAACAAATATGATGATATGAATTAGAATGTTCCACAAACCCTCTTTATATTATATCTCTTCATAAAAACCTTCATAGGAAGAACCTCATTTTCCTTCATAAGTTACTAAGGGTGACAAACCTTGTGCAAATAAATTTGAACTTAATTTTATCTAACGTTTCGGTATGCTGATTGCTTTCATCAAGTTTCGTTCACTGCTTAATACATTTTACAAATTTTAAAGCTCCATCAACGTCACCTTCCACTAATATTTTTCTCTACTGTTAATACTAACAGCAACATTTCTTTTGTCTCCTGGGGATGAAGGTCACTACCTTCGAAACATGTAGACTTATTAATAGGAAAAAATTGAGCCTTTGATTGTTCTTTAATTAAATTAGTGGAGAAAGACTTTTTGACTTTCGTTCCTTTTCCTATAATTTCAACTCCACTTTGAGAATTGATTATTTCTTTAAACTTTGTTTTAATTACAAAATTGTTTGAATTATCTAGTAGTAGTTCGTCGAATAGATCCACCTACAATGCACAAAAAAAAACGGGATATAACCAAGTGGGACCTTTACCATTTGAAAAAGCATGTTATTTACATCGGAAATGGAAATTGAATTGATATAGGCAAGGAGCTGAAAAAAAAAACAATACAAAAATTTTAACTTTAAACCTGCAAAATTTTAGTTTCAAAAAAGTTACGGTGAATGTTTTTTTTAGACTAAGCTAAATTGTGAATAGTGTCATAATGATTAATATAAAATCTTGATAACATCAACATGACACCATTCACAACCTAACTTGCAAGTTTACTTCGTCCTCCTTATTGAAATTCCTACACTGATCTAGTTGTACTTATTAATTTGAGGCAACTACAAACAATGTTAAATCAACTTGATTATGTTTAAGTCATTATTCACTTTACTTTTACTGGTCGTTTTACCAAAGTGTAATCCCTTCTAGTGTCCCCTGAAGATGGACGTCTAGACACACAGAAATTATTGGTTAAATATTTCTTGAGAAGAATCTGACAGGATCAAGATATATGGAACTTCTAAATGCTGTAGAAAATTGTATAGATGAGGTACCTTTAAACGTGGCTAACTCCATAATTTGGCAACAGGATGACGCACCTACGCATAACGTGGCCCAGGCTACTGAACGGTTAAATGCCAATTTCAAAGTTTGGTTTGGGAGATATGGTGTTATATCCTGGCCGCCTAACAGTCCCGATTTAACACGACTTGACACGTTTCTCTGAGAAACTTTGAAAAATAAAATATATTCAATCCCGATTGGATAATTGCGGCAATTAATAAATTAATGCAAACGGGTGTCATTTCGAGCATTTATTATAAATGGATTGTTATTTTGTTGCATTTATTAGGTAATACATTGTTTTACAAAAAAAAAAATTTTAATATGGGTTTATCATCCACTAGTAGTATCTGCAAAAATTTGTTTTTGAGGATATAGGTAAAGTTTGTCGGTTTTTGTCTATTGTTGATATTCATATTAAATTTCATTAATTTTTTTTTCTATATTTTTGTAGTAGTATCTACATACTTTTTTTAACAAGAATGGTTTTCCTGTGGATTATTATTATTTTGTTCACGCCTACTAAAGTTATTTATTAAAATTGTAATTATTAACACAATGCTTTAAAATATACCATATAGACTATACATATTTGAAATCAGAATAAAATTTCCCATCAGAAGAGCTTATAATATATAATATATATATATATTTAAGAAAACATGAAATTGTAAAATATTTGCCATTTTTGATATTCATTTGTTTCGTCTTATATCATTTACTAAAAGTTCGTGAAAGGCCCTACAACTTTAGTTCTTGAAGTTTTTTCATATTTCTTCAAATAAATGAGATAGGTGGGTGGTCAAAATATAACAGATCACCCGGTACTTAAAACGAAATCAATAAATAATTTTTTTCCACTACTAACCTATAACATCGCCATTATTGACCGATTATTAATGTTAGAAATCGTTTTTCTCTAGCTTATAAGTTATTATTGACCATGGTCAATAATAAGGCATTGAAATCCTTTATTGACCGACAAGAATCTATTTAAACGCAGGTAACTTGATTTTTTGATTCTACAACATGAATTCATTGTGGTTAGGCAACCAGATAATTTCATCAATACATATTAGATTATTAGAGATTCTTGATATTGTAAAATATCGATACAATCATTTTTTCTGCTTCCATCCTTAATTCTGGAGGTGTCCACATAATAATATCACTAACATTTTCTTAGCTCATTTTTTAAAAAAAACGGAAAAGTCGTGAAATCTGATGACATAAATGAACAAAAATTGACATTAACAAAGCCACCTGACAAAACAACAAAATATTTTGCCAATTCCAAAGCGCAGGTAACTTGATTAAAAAATATACTTATACCTACCTATAATTTTTTATAATTATTAATACTATAAAGACAAATGTCTTATAAAAGTTTGTAGTAGTGGAAAAAATATTATATTAACCACGGTTTAGACAGCTTATAGCCCTCGCCGCTTGGGCAATAATGATGGCTGTCTAAACCTTGGTTAATAATATACTATTAATTGGATAATTAGAAAATAATGAAATTTTGTGTCCACCATGAAAGAAGCCTCAAAAAAGTCTAAAACAATTTTCATGTAAAATTAATAGAGGAGTCAATATTTGAGGATGACAAGATTGGCATACGATTCCCTAGGGCACGGTGCATCGTATGTAGCCGCGACAAAACATATTATTCCAATTTTATTTTTAACATTGTGATATAAAAAATAATGCAACAAGAATAAATTTACGGATTTAATAACACTGCTAGCAAAATTGCGAATCAAATTAAAAAAAGAGCATAACCCAAATTGATCCAATACATTGTAAGACTTAAAAGTTGCAAGCGCTTAACCGCAACAACTTCTTGTGGTCAGAATTTTGTAGTTCAAAGAAACAAGATAAGTATCGCAATACATTTTTTATAATATAATTTTAAATGAAGATGTCTGAAAAATGCCGCAGAATGTTGATTTATATTTACGCCTGATATGCTTGCTGATATGTTGCTTTAAAAAAGTATATTTTAATGGCATGCATCACAACTGCACGAAAGTGCAGAGGAAGCGACTCACATTTCTATTTAATCTTCATAGCTTAAATAAAATCCGTTTCACCAACTTCTCTCCTGTTAAACTTAGCTATTATTGTCGTAAGTCTGGCAACAACGTCAATCTAGTGATATTTTTAGTTATTTTTATTTTTATTTCAGTATCAGCGCCAAAACATTTTTGTTTTGTCATTTGTCACGTTGAACTTACAGTTTATTTGATTTTATGATTTTATATTTATTTAGTGTTAAGAAACTGATTATTTTATAAGGTAAAAGTTTTTATTCCTTAACGTTTTCTAAATTAAGAAATTTTGCTATGATTGAAGGAACACGTCCTAGTGTATTTTTACCAACAGGCAAAGCTATGCATTTACCATTTCGGTATTTAAGGAAAAATCTGTAATGCAAGGTACTGTCTAACCAATTTTAAGGCATCTGTTTGGTCTCCTTCGAATATAGTAAAACTTTTTGAAGTAGCAGTTTTAGTTTCTGGTACCTTGACAAGCATAACAGGCCCCTTATTATACTCAATATCATCAATGGTCATTTTTACTATCTCATCCCGTCTTAGGCCGCCAAAAACTTCCATTATGACTTTTTAGAAAGATATCCCTTTGATTTAACTTTTAAAAATACTATTAATTGACAATATCTTAAATTTTATAATTAACTAATTAATAATATTAATGTTTTCCTTTACTATAAGTTCAGAATTCGCCTGGGAATATTTTGTCCAAAGGCTATTTGGGGTATATTTTTCCGACTAAAATAAAGTAAAAATAATTAAAAATTCTTATTACCAATGAGCAAAAGGGTTACATACCAGTTCCTGAAAGTAAGCCATCATTACTGTTTCAGTAATCACCGTAATTTGGTTTTTTACTTTCCATTGTAGAAACTTTTCATAGTCCTTGCCGTACAGGGCTATAGACTTTGCCGGTAATAAGTTTTTCTTAGCTTTTTCAGCATTTTCTAAAATATTTTGGAAAATTTCCATATTTTCGTTTATAAAACGTAAAAGACGCTTAAAATAAACAACCCTTAGCAACCGTCAAACTTATTCTATGACAACCGATCAAAGCTCACTAAATACTAAAAATTGGCGAAAATAGTTTAAAAAAATTACCTATTTTATCTTTAAATTAATGAAAAATAAAGTATTGTATACACCACAGGCGTAACAAGACTATAATGCCCATAAAGCAAAAACTATCCCTCGGGCCAAAGACCCTCGGGCTAGTTGGTTTCGCCTTCCGGGCATTATTATTATTATTATTATTAATTGTTTAGTCTAGGCGGCGTAGCCTGTAACATTTTTTTTTTAAGTTATTGTCACATTTTTTACTTTTAAAAGAGTCGTAGCGATTTTTGAATTCGTTTGTTGATTATGTTGATGTTGCGGAGACGCACTCGTTATTTAAGCTATTCCACTCTCTATTTATTCTGTTGTTCAGGAAATGTTGACGACAAAGTTTTTTAAAACGCTCTCGCACTAATTTAAACTTATTTCCCCTTTCCCCTTCACAGAGAAATGGCCATGAATAATCTTAGAAGTTTCTATTGCATCACCACGAATTCTTCTTTGCTGGATTGTCGTTAGATTTAGTTTTATTAGCCGTTCTTCATATGTCAAGCTCGATATACTGGGGAATAGTTTGGTAATTTTTCTTTGTGTTTGTTCCAGGGCATGTATGTCTTTCACGAAGTAGGGGTTCCAGACTGGTGCTGCATAATCTAAAATTGGCCTAATGTAGAGTTTATATATCTTTTCAAGAAGATCTGGGGTCGGATTTTTGAACGTTCTATTGACTAAATATGTTACCGAGTTTGCTTTTTTAATTATGTTTCCCACATGTACTGCCCATTTGAGGTCCTTAGTTATTACTCCTAGATCCTTTTGATATTCCACTGATTTCACCTCAGTTCCATTTAGGTTATAAGAATAAATTGGGTTGTTGTATCCCACGTGAAGGGCGGAACACTTTTCTTCATTAAGCTGTAAGTCCCACTTGTTACCCCATTTTTCAATTTTGACAAGGTCTCTTTTAAGAGTGTCGTAGTTGGTAAGGGGGTTGTTATATATTTTTGTGTCATCGGCAAACATTGATATGGACGATTCCAGATTGTCTGGACGATCGCAGGTATACAAGTTGAACAGTAATTGGAGCCAAAACAGAGCCCTGTGGTACCCCCGAGCTGACCTTGAATTTGTATGAAGTTTCGGTGTCTATTCTTATAGTCTACTTAATAATAAATACATAAATAACTTTAAAAAACAGATATTTGAATGAGCTGTAATCTTCTGTATGTCTTGTTAAATGGAAAACTTAGAAAAATTTGCACCAAACTTTCCTTAAGTAGGAGAAATGTATACAGTTTAAAAACATCATAGGAAATAAAAAGTCTGATACCCATATATGGTGACAAAAAGACGAAACGTAGAGAGAAGTACATATTTTTAGTTCCAAACATCTAGAAGACTTCTCTAGAAGCGAAGAGAGCCTAAGAAACTTATATAGCAGTAATTGAAGAAAAACGTTCGAAAACAAGTACCAGAGAAAAAAAAAGACTGGCATTAGACAGGTAGAGGATTACCTAATAGGGGTACTGCGAGCAGTGATATAAGTTCAAAAATGCTGAATGTTATCAATCAAAAGACCAT
Organism: Polydrusus tereticollis; assembly: GCA_963920685.1. Taxonomy (NCBI): domain Eukaryota; kingdom Metazoa; phylum Arthropoda; class Insecta; order Coleoptera; family Curculionidae; genus Polydrusus; species Polydrusus tereticollis. The sequence goes on along the minus strand of OY987332.1, from coordinate 27,616,954 downwards.
AAATATAAAGGGACGATATATCAAACCAAATCTAAGTTAAAATTGTGTCTGATTAATATTTCGATATGATATGACAAATTGACAAATATTAAAATAAGTAAACAAATACAAATTTATGTTTGTTGTTAACGAAATTAAGGAAGTAAGAATATAGAGAAAGTAAAATAAAAATTATAGAAATTGTTGAAATTGGCCACCGTCATGCTAGAAGCATAAATTCAGACTGTTCATATTTTCGAAAGCGCTGACCAGCATCTCTTGAGAAATGTTACCACATTCTTAGATAATCCTTTCATGTAACCGTTTTAAATTTTCAAGTAGTGTTTTTAAAATGTCGTTTAAATGACAAAATGAAGCAATCCATGACTGTCAAACAAGGTGATCTGGGTGAAAATTCAATGTCTGTTTAAAAATTATTATGGTTATTAGTTTTGGTTAGTTCAGGTTAGTTGACTAAATTGACGCCCAATAAATTAATTGATGAAACCAAGGGGATCGAGTGTCCCGCCATGACTATATCCGGTTTTTTAACATTAACTTTTTTAGAAAAAACTGTCGCCTGGGTTTTTTTAGCGTTGAGTTCTAATTGGTTACTGTCACCCCAACACACAATTTCTTCCAGGTCTTTGTTGTGATGTGAGACCTCTTGCTGCCTATAGAGATGTGCATTGGCAGCCGATGTCCGAGCATCCAAAGTGAAAGATGAAACAAGTGTGCTGTCATCAGCGAAGCTATATATATAGGATTTTTAGTATTTTTCAAAAGATCGTTAACATATAGCAAAAAGAGGGTGGGCGACAATATAGAACCTTGAGGAACTCCGGCGTTAATTATGTTTGAAAGAAATCCGTCCATCGCCACTCGCAGAGAACGGTCTTTAAGAAAACTTGACATTCATGAACAAAATTGAACCGGCATTCCGTATGCTCTTACTTTAATTAAGAGCCCTCATGCCATAATCGGTTAAAGTCCTTGAAAATGTCCAGTGCTAAAAGAAGGAAATATTCCTGTTTTGTGAGATAAGTTAAAACGCCTACAAAATACCAGTGTCAATTCGTCAGCGCGTGTCTTAAAAACGATGACTGGAATATCGTCAGGACCAGAAGCTCTTTTGGTGTCAAGACTCCTCTCAAGGAATAACAAATTGATTGATAATGCTGAGATTACTGACTCCGAACAGGTATAAAGCGTGGCCTTAGGTGTAAAGCACACTTTGATGATAGTACTTTTTGTTACCACGGTAGATAATTATTATCAGTAAGATTAATTATCAAATTGCGAATTTTCCTTCCATTATCTATATTTTGTTTTGAATACAACCTTTCGATAACTACATTTTTCGTGATATAAACCGAATATTTAATTTATTTTAATTGCTTAATTGGCTATAGTATAACAAACTGCCTGTTCGTATCAGATATTCCCCTTATAAAACAACTACCTACTTAATAGCCATGATGTTGCGTGACAAAAGGGAATATTTTAACTATTAATCGTCATGCTAGGTATGCAGAAACAAATAAGGGGGATAATGCAAAACACTCCAAGCTTTAATATGATAATGCAGTACTTGCGATCCTTTCTATGCCTAGTAACGTACTCTCAAGATTAAAGCAAACAGTGAACATAAACCATATTATACTTAATTCCACTATATGTGGTGTCGCTAGAAGGAATTTAGTAAACACAGTGTCGGAGAACACGATAAAATTTTTATTAATACAAATTAAAAATGGCGAAAGAAAGGACTAAGGTTCTTCAATGTATTTTTACGTCCGGATTATATACTTTGACATCTATTATTCATTGTGAACTGTGTAGGTGTTGCCGTTTGTGGAAATTTTCATATCGGCTCTTACCTTAATTAATTTTGGTTCGTGCTTTTCGATTTATAAGTTCTTATCTGCAAAGTTTTCGCGCCTTTTTCTATTACATATCATATAGTGCCTCTTTTTATTTCGTGTCTTGTCTAGATCTCATATGCGATTCTTTGATCAGTGTTGTCGATACATCTGTAATAGTCTTTAACCATTTTCAAGAAAAAGTCATTTATCGTCTGCATTTGAAAGGCATGGTGAAGTACTCTGTTCAATGTAGATCTAGGCAGTGGCGGATCTACGGGGGGGCTCAGGGGGCTCAAGCCCCCCTTATTGATCGGCTGGCAACAACATAATTTTAGAATTTAGAATGTTAAGGACTCCGAAACGTCTGGTAAAGCAATGACTTTAATGCCACTATAAGAAAGAAGAAGTGATTTTATAATTGCCCTGGAAGTCACCTCATGCATTTTATCTGATAATTTAGACTTAAGCAAATCATTACAAAATCCTAAACAGGACCTTTCTGCAGCTCAATCAGAAATAGATGGTCAAGAAAACTTTAAAACGTTTTGGGGAAAACCAAGTCTTGTGAAACTGCAACAAAAATTAGTTGCAGTATTACCATGTCCAGAGTATGTAAAAAACAAACACAGAGAAGCAACATCCCCTGTTTCTAACGAAAAAGAATATTTTAGAAGAACAATATTCTTAACTTTTCTGGATCATGTTAATACTCAATTGGCAGAAAGATTTGATGAAGTATGTGAAGTATTTCCACTCGAAGGAATAATTCCATTTTATTTATATAAATGAATATACAGACGACGAAATTATAAGAACTGCCAAAAATTACGAACAATATTTGTCGGGTTCTGTTTTAGAGTTGAAGGCAGAATTGGGACCCTGAAGAGAAAAATGTATCGATTCTAATATCAACCCCAAAACTTGCACCGATGCCCTGAACAATTGTTTTACAATGTATTTTCGACATATACAAACTTTTGCCACATTACCTGTCACAACCGCCACTGGTAAAAGAAGTTTTTCTGCTTCAAAACTTCTAAAATTTTACATCCGGTCTACAATGGGACAAAAGCGATTAAATAGGCTACATTCATAAAACACAAGAAGTGAACATTGATGACGTTATTAATTTATTTTACCTGATATGACCACGGAGGTTGCTGACGTCGGACTGGACAGCTTAGGTTTCTAGTTCTTGTTCCGTCAATAAATAGATATTTCGTACCATAATTAATTACTCAAACCTAGCCCCAGGCGCGAATTCATTGTGCGCCAACCACGGCATGTATTCGATATATTATTTCATAAGCTTTCCAGGCAAATAAATATAAAAAAAATTCTACTTCCGTGCAAAAAATACCTTTAATTTGATAGGGACTACTTAAAACATGTCACCAAAACTCTTTATCGTATATGGTACTGCTGAAGCTTAATATTAGAATAGCAGACAAAAGCAAAATTTGGGTGTGGTCAAAAAAAATTTTCGTCTGCGGCGCTATTTTTACGCCTTGGGCGCTCCTTGATACCCCCAAATTCATTTTTGGATCTGCACCTACTAGCCCCCCCTCATTCCTAAATCCTGGATCCGTCTCTGGATCTAGGCCCTGTTTTGAATTAACTGGAACTTATTAAGCTCCGTTCTGCACCACGAGGGTGCACCATAGGTGAGAACAGGCCTGACCAATACCTTGTAGAGGTTGAGCTTAGTTCTATTTAAAAGTCAACTTCGCCTGTGAAGCAGGGTTTTTCACCTCCTGCACCAGTTTACTTGGACTCCATTTCCCAAATTTTCCAAGCCAAAAGCTATTTTTTCAGCTCGATTACGTGACGCTGCATCCGGCTGATTTAGAAGTCGAATTAATTGCTGTATCGTCAGTGAAAAAGATAGAGGTGCATAAATCTATCTCGCGGACTATCATGAGAATAAATGTTACACAACATCGGAGAGAGAGAGGTGACCCTTGCGGCACTCCCTCCCTGATGCGTGTATTCAAAGGAAGTGCGTTCGCTGACGAGACCGCACAACTTCTATTCTCCAAAAAGAAAGCTACCACCTTGAGTAATTAATTCGGAGCTCGGAGCCTTATCAATGTAAACAAGAGACCATTGAGCGAGACCTTGTCGAATGCTTTGCCCACGTCAAAGAAACCCGCTCCCTTATGTGTCCTTTTATTGAAACCTTTGACTATATTCGAAGTTAATCGCGTCGTCTGCCTGACTGCAATGGAGCAGAATGTTTGGTCTAAATACAAAGTTATTGATTCTACTAAAATTAACTTTTCAGGAGCAAAACTGATGCATATGGCTTTTAAGATTTTATTACAAAAATAGGACCAAAGCTTGTGGTAACCTGTATAAATCGCAAATTTTCGGCTTACTCATTTTCAAATCTACAGGGTGTTTATTAATTGAATGGCGATCCTTAAAGGTCTTAATCCTTGGACGATCTTAAGAAAAAAAGCTTATATAGTGACCGGATGGGCCACATATTATTATGAGAAAAATTGTAATTTATTGCAATGAAAAAGCTTTTTTTGCCGATTATCTCTGCATACTGGTTAGTATGAAAATTAATTTTGATATTTGTCACGTGACTATACTAAATTGGAAAAAATATATTTTGTTATTAAAAGTGGTCTAGTAGGTGACCAGATATCAAAAAAAAAAGTTATTTGAAAAAGTCTGTAGATTTTAATTTTATGCTCGTTTTTAAAGTTTGAAGCCAGAATTCGAGAAATATCTTTTTTACGTCTTTTGAAAAAAATATCCAATATTACTTTCACATTCCCATGCATTTAATTATAATGTGCTAAATTATCGAAAACCTTGGTATAGTTCGCCACTCGGTCCTAGAGCTTTTTAAACAGAGTTGCTATGACGGTGACAGTTTAGGCGTGCGTATTAATTTTTTCTTAGTCCTAAAATACGTAAAATATAAAAACAAATACATACTGATTCATTGGCAATTACTGCCCTAGCTTGATTATGAATAACTTTACCTTTAATAAATTAAATATAATAAATTGAAACTCCGGCAATGCCTGTAAAATTTCTGAAGGTGTCGAGATGAGCGTTGTATTCCCAGTAATTCAATATCATATACGATAAAAAGAGACAACGCCATAAGTAAGGGACAGAAATCCTTGCTGATTGTTTGATTTCGGCGTGGGTTGCAAAATTCACCAAAACATATTTATTGTCCTCACTGCTTTAAGAATATAATAAATTATATTAAGCGATTATAATTTGCAATGTAAAGGGGAAAATCAGCGGGATATATGTTACAGGGTATACAACATACAGGGATATGCATGCGTCTAATTGTTGCAAGTCAGTGGTCCTCAACCTTTTCAATGAGTTGAGCCCCTTTGATAATTTTGGAATAAACAGTAAGGTACCTAGTCGTAAGCGACGTAAGCTAACCTAAGTAAAATAATGCACAATTGTATTCGACAAACATACATGTATTTATTTATTATACTAATTAACAATTAACTAATACATACTAATAATAGAATAGCTAATATTACTAATTATTAGTAACATACTACATAACTACGTCCATAACTACCAATCGTAGGTGTAAAAGTGACGCACTATTTTAAACAAAACATGTGCAGATAAAAAAGTCATGTTCGATGATAAGGCTGACACTCAGACTCATCGATATTTTTTTTATTCTTTGAAGTATAGTTTGACACAGCCGTTCGAATACAATCATCTAAATATATTCATCTGTAAGTCGCTTGCGGTATTTGTTCTTATTAAACTTCATATTAGAGAAGGAAGATTTACACAAATAGGTTGAATTAAATAACGTTTTCACTTTCAAGGCAACACGACATAGAACTGAATACTGAGACTACGATTATAAAGCTAAATCATTCAGAAACGCAATTGCAGCGATGTCTTCGCCAAAGTTCAGTTCTGCGTAACACAAGTTGTAAACTGTCGAGTATCAATTTCCATGAAGGGTGAAACAAGAAATTGCGCCACTAAATGTAATGAAATACGTTATAAATTAAAACGAAAATACCATATTTAGTAGCATAAAATTAACACATTTTTTTTAAAACGGTTTTTGTCTCTCTACACAATGGTCCAATATTTGATTAAAAATAAATTAATTAAATTCAAGATTTTCTTTTTCATTTTGTAAGAATGAGTTTAGTAGATATGGTAACATTTGGCCAAAAGCAGCAAAAAACGGTCCCTTACATGCATATTATTAAAAGAATAATTATAAATGGTAAATATGAAAGTAATATAGGATTCTTTTTTTTTTAATGTAAAAAAAACTGTTTTTCAACTTTTTGGTTTTCAATTTTTTCACCGGTAGACATGTGACAAAAGTCAAAATGAATTTTTAGGCTATCAATTATACAGAGCTAATGGGCACTTTATGCTGGCCACTATATTTAATGCAAAATTGAAACCGATGCACATCATGCCCTTTAAGTGACGTCAGATATCGACAGTGTTGCCAGCTTGTAACCAAAATATCCGAGTGAGGGAATTACAGTTTTCTTTTTATAAAAACAAGATAAAAATTTCCAGTAGTTTATATACTTTGGTCCTTGAATGTTTTTTTACGTCAGGTCTAAAACCTTTAACATCAATTGATTCTTCGTTTAGCTTATACACCTTATCATTTACAAAGAATGTAAAATTAGCATTTCTTGCCTTGATGAGTGTATCTTGTTATCTGGCTGGAAGTATTAGTTATGCAGTAGTATGGCGCCTTAAATACGTTAAATCATAACTAGGTACAGTGCCTCTTTACTATTCTAGTGCCTCTCAACTGTATTTTAGTGCATCCCTTCTATTGAATATGACCGATAATAGGTAAAGGTAAATAGTCTTTTGGGAGTTTTTAAGTCGAGTCTGGTCTTGCTCTTGTATGTGAGTTGGTGATTTCAGGGTTTGTCGATACATCTGTGCGTTTGTAATAGTCTGTAATAATTTTGAGAAAAAATTCATCTAGAGTTGGAATTCGAAAATCTTGATGCAGTATCCGATTCATCGTGTAACGGGGGACATCTTCGATCAGTGTCAGAGCCCTATTTTGAATAACCTGGAACTTATTTAGCTCAGCCCTGCTTATGTTGCACCACGAGGGCGCCCCATAAGTCAGAACTGGCCTGACCAGTACCTTGTAGAGTATCTGTTAACTGCATAATACCTTTTACCATCAACTTTAGTAGATTTAACACTACTTGTATTTACATCTTACCAAGAAAATACCAGTCGTTTGAAAGCTTCATGGGAAAGGTCTATAAGCCCTCGCCTGGGTTCATCTTTTTTCCATCCGAAGCCTATTTTCTTTAAGATGCTTCGTAAAGAGTTAAGACAACCATCAAACAGTTGTCTGTCTTTTAATTTCTTACTTAAAGTTGTCAAAGTTACATAATGCTCTAAAAAAAGTTACAGCTTATGCATAACCAATGTAAAATATTAGTTTTTGAATAATACAACTTACTTGTTTCATACATTCCATAAATAGTGTCACGGATAGAACTTATATCCAATCTTGACACATTCGCAACTTTCTTTAAATAAGAACGTTTCCTTTTAGGTGGCTCCAATAATTTATTTTGCTTAGCTGTTGTTGAAACTGCGCTTATAGTGGACATATTTAAATTTAGGGCGGCTGCCACACGCTAAAAATTAGTAAAGTACATATAAAACATATAGACCTTAACACACTCTTTAAATTTACTTCTCTAACTGCTATCAAGGGTAACAATGGGCCATTGTTGTTAAGTTCTTTTTAAAAATAGCTTATTAGAGAGGCTCTAAGCTCTTTGCACCGGCTATTTAAATCCTTTGGCATTTTTCACAAATAGTAAACAACGTAATCGACAGAGATATGTATGTGCACTTTTGTTGTTTATTAAAGAACAGTTTTTAAAGCTATTTATGTAATATCTGAAGTTTTTAATAAGAAGAAGACGGCACAGCAACACAGAATTACAAAATAATTAAGGTTAGTTTTGCATGAACGTCAAACTAAGCCAACAAACGAGCTGGCACCACCGCACCATTTGCAGTTGCCAACTATCGGCCAATAAAATTCAAAATATATTTATTTTTACAAGCTTAGGTAGACAAAATATTTGCTATAAGTGGGTTCGTATCAAAGAAGAATACTTTAAGTTTGTAGTAAATTTAATATCGCATAAAGTTTTAATACTTTTTGCCCAAATTTAATTTCCTCGTGTTTTCTTGCGGACTTACAATTATCAGCTAATTGATGACGTGCATCGGTTTTAATTTTGCATTAACCATATATAAACATAGATCCGCCATCGCCTTATTTTTGAGATGCAGGGTGTTACAATTTTATTTTAATTCTGTGTTAGGCAATAAAAATGACGATAATGCAATTTTCATCAAAACAAGAATTTCTGAAATTGACAATTCTATTTTTCATTCACCTTTACCTTTAATCTAGGTTGCCTTTCAAAAGTAATAATTCAAGACATCTTTCGTTAGGTTTAAAGATAAGTTTGCCTTTATAGGTCTGTTTCAGTATCAGATTGGACTGAAGTAAAGAAGCAACATACGCAGTACTGCCCCCCAGAAGCAACTTAAATCTCAAATGCAATCAAATAAGTTGAGTGTGACGGGGCGCTGTTCGGTCGCTCTATCTCAGTAATTAATACCAACACAGTCACGAGTGACTGCTTCCTTTCAAGGTCGCTATATTCCAAGAAGAACGCTTTTCTTTTTATCTGCCTTTATCCTTCGGGTATTTGTTTAATTTTATGGGCATGCAACATGTTAATTAACGGTCTCGATATGCAAAACGCAATTTATGATATTATTTCGTGAGCAGGAAAATAATTTATGAACATATCTATTCAAACTACACTTTACATGCTGTCAAGATCCGTTTAAGTTGAATGCGAAGCACTCTCACGTTGTGGATGCAAAGCTGATGATGCGGGGGTTGTAAGAAGTATGCGCTAGAGTCGATCTAAACATCAACATGTCAAAAACAAAGTTCATTATCAGCTTCACCCTTGGCAGATACGAGATCGAGTTTGTAGAGAGCTACATACCGGGTGATGCATGGCTTAGTTGAACATAGGAAATCCCATGTAAATTTTGAGGTGGCTAATTATTGGCTTCCCTGTACATTTTAGAGAAAAATTGCAATATAATTTTTTGAAGAGGTCGATATAATAAACCCATGTGCCAAGTTTGAATAAGTTTTAATAAGCCAATCCTAACTTATTCAATTAAATGTGAAGGCAAAATTACGATATTTTCATAGTTTAGGTAATACAGCAAACACCAGCAAATAATTTCTATGATGCTATTGTCCTAAATTGACTTGAAGCTGGACATAACGAATAAAGATTATTTCACATTAAAAACACATTTTCGTTTCACCAATCCGGCAATCACACATCCAAAATAAAAGACACCATTATGTTTTTCTTACTAAGCCTTTAGTTTAACATAACATACCTACTCAAATAAAACAACGGCAGTCTACCTCCACAATATGTATTTAAATGTTTATGTTTATATCCTACATGTTTCGGACATAGAAATGTCCATCATCAGGGATACAGTAGTCGATTACGATAGCTCTATCTTGCATAAGCGACGATCAAAAGTTATGTTAAAATTGAAATTGTAGGTTCTAATGAATGTTCAAGACTGAATCAGATGTGATATTTGAAATTTTGGTCAAGGTATCTTTGAAGAAGGGGGTTCCCAGTCTGTAGCCACTGAGACAGGTGGTGAAGCAATTATGTCATTTGTAGCTATTTAGAGGAGATTAATTTAAGTGAAGTGCTCAAAGATGCTTCATCTCACCGTGTCTAGGGTGTGGACAACAAAATACTGGGTTAGACTTGAAAACACATTCTTAGGAGATAAACAATAAATGAAATGAGAATTATACTACTTTTAAGGTTGGAATTTATTAATTTGAAGGCAATGAGCAGGTGGTGAAGCAATTATGTAGGTTTGTAGCTAATTAGAGGAAAATAATGTAGATAGGTGCTCAAATATGCTTCATCCAACCATGCCCGGAGTATTGGCTAACAAAATTTTTTAGGTTAAAGGGGGGTAGAAAATGAACATAATTTTATGATTGAAAAAGAAGATTAAGAAAATTAAAACTGGATTCTCACCATCTCGACTAGAAGTGAAGTATTTATGTTAAAATTACATTGTATTAGCTAATTAGAGGATATTACAGCTCAAAGATACTTCACTTCACCATGCTGGCGTGCAGGAAATGTCAAGGTCAAAGGTCAAGTTTTAACATACCTAAGACTACAGATTTTCACAAAAACATTAAATAATTAAATGTTCAAACAACCCTCCATTAACAGCTAAACAATATCCTAACCGATCATAAAATTCATTTCTAACATTACTGAGTTGATATTGAGAAATTCAGTCAAATTCTAACGAAATACAGTTTTTTAGTTGGTCTAAATTTCCAAATTCAGTGACCCCACAGATAGAATTCGTTATTCGTTTGGCGGAAGGTCAGGAGACCTGGCTGGTCAAAGGATTAGATGCCGTAGGCCAATAATATTTCCGTTAAAAATATTTTGAAAGTATTCCCTAACCATGAAATAATTTTGGACAGGACAACCATCCATTTGATACCAGATCTCCTGATTTTTACGTTCAACTTCTTATAGTGCGGATTCAATTTGATTTTGTAGTACCTAAGTCCAAATAGGTTACTGCTATAAGGTTGCCTTCCATAAAAAATGGTCCAAAAATGTGATGCCCTACAATTCCCACCCAAGCAAGGATATTGCGTCCGAGTATGAACAAGACGATGTTCACTTTCTTGGTTTTCATACCGGCAATTCTGAACATTTGATTCGTTGTTGAGCGTGAATATACATTCATCGGTAAAACAAATATTTCTCAAAAAATCCCTATTATGTTTTGCTCTTTCCATTGCCTCAAAACAGAATACCATTCTCCGTTCTTCATCACCTTGCCGTAGCTCTTGATCAGTGGCGACGCCAGGGGGGGGGGGGGGGCAGAGAGGGCCCGGGCCCCTCCTGAAATTTAGCCGGCCCCCCCTGTAATGTCAAAAGTCGCATGAAAAAAGCCTACAACGTACTGCAATAATTACGAATAGCAGCACCCATTCGACTAATTTACTAAATCACACAAGATTCTAGCGGTAGCTATTTTAACTATTGAAAAAGAACGCATTAAAAATATTAATCTTGACAAAATCGTTGATATTTTTGCTAAGAATCATAATAACAGAAGAATCTTACTGCTTTAGGTTTCGGTAAAATATTAATTTATTTATTTAATAATTCACGGGCTGTAGCCCATTTCTACAAAAAAAATTTTAAGTAACAAGACTTAAAACTAAGTAAGGTTAAAATTACAAGAGTAATAATTTAAAATAGCTAAAATATAACAAATAAACATATTAGGTACATCTCAACATAAAGTTTTTTAAAAAAAAAACAAAAATATTATACAATAATTGATAATAATAATTACAAAAATCAAACCATATCACAGAGGAGTAGTAATATTCAGTCTCAGATGTCTTTGAAATTCCGAATATTTTCTTTCTTTGGAAATGTCTTGTATATACGTTGATGTTTTTTTGTAATGTTTCAATATAATTTAATTTAAATGTTTATTATTACCTTAACCTATATCTACCTACTTCTCTGCTTCTTATTACCTTAATCAATGAATCTCAATATTACCCCCCCTACCTTTTTTGGTATAAATTGATTTAAATAGGGTACCAAAGCAAAGCAATAAAGTAAAAACAAGTGCCCCCCTAAATTTTTCTGGCCCAGTCTGGCCCCCTCTAACACAAAACCCTGGCGTCGCCACTGCTCTTGATGTTTTTCATACTTGTAAGGAAAATATTTATGTTTTTTTAAAGTGCGCAACACTGTAGTTTGATGTTTTCCTACGACTTGCCCAAGAATCCTCGTGCTAATCATTTTATTTTCTTTATTTTCCTCCACGTGCAGTAAAATATCAAGATCTCTATTATCCCTTTCTTCAGCTCTATTGACATTCTGAGTTGAGTATTTCCAGTTATTTATTGCAGTGCCTTTGAACTCAAATTTACTAATGATAAGTTTAATTAATGAAATGGAAGGGATAGGTTTATCAGGGAATTGAACTGAAAACATTTCAGACACTGTTCTTAAACTTTTTCCTGTATAATATCACTTAATCATACTTACTTTTTCCTTAATGGAACAGCTCATATTTAGCTATTATTAAAGTACCTTCAATAAAAATGTTGTCACTGACGCTACTTTTCGTTTTGTCAATGCCAAGTAATAATTTACTGGTGTTTGCTGTATTACCTAAACAATGAAAATTTCGTAGTTTTGCTATTACATTTAATTGAATAAGTTAGGATTGGCTTGTTAAAATTTATTCAAACTTGACACATGGGTTTATTATATCGGCTTCTTCATAAAATTATAATGCGATTTTTCTCTCAAATGTATGCATCACCTGGTACATATAGAAATAATCAGACATGATAGCTCTAATATTGGGTTTTACTCTGAAAGGTCATGTGAGAAGCGAGGTTCTACGCAGATGAGCTGGCGTCAATGAAGTCAAGTCATCACGACCATTGCAAAACAGTACAGAATTTGCTGCAGTTTTGTTCTTGTATAAGATGTTAAACGGTAAATTGGACTGTCCAGAAATATTGCCTAGAGTTAGGTTTCGAGTGCCATCCCTGCAGGCTCGCAATAATCATCCTTTTTTTATTTACCTGTTCCTCGAACAAATTTATTATTGTATTCACCGCTCTATGTCATGTGCAATGATTATGAAAAATATAAGCACCATATTGACATATTTTTCTGTACTGTACAACAAATGAAAAAAGTTTATTTAACTGTTGGTTAATGGACTGTATATTTTTTACTTATAAGTCAATGGATGTTATCACCTACTGCTTAGTTAGGCTAGTATAGATTAGGTTAGGTTTAGTTTGGTTAGAATTTCATTTTGTATTATTTAAATAATGTTATTTGTGTTTTTTGTATGTTGCTACCCTGTAATTGGAAGTTACTGTCTGGGTAGTGTACTAAATAAATAAATAAATAAATAAATAAATAATATTTTAGCGTAGAGCTGTGGAGAGTAAGAGAATATTTGCTCGCGTAAATAGATTAAGCACTCTTTAACCTGCATGATATATTATCACCAAAGTACAGTTGTAGTACCATCTATTATTCAGAAGTAAAACAATCCACATCAGTTAATATATTAAAGGAACTTTAAAACATTTTTACGTGAAGGATCTATTATTAACTGAACGAATTTTTAGCGTTCAACAAGGAAAGGAAGAATTTCTTACGAGGTGCCATAATATATTTTTGTGTTTAATTTATAGTTTGTAGTTTAGGTTTAGTTTCTCAAGAGAGTCGCTCACACGTCGAACTAACGAGAAATGATAATAGTGACATTTTATTTATTTATTCATGATAGTATTATGTGTTAGGTGACGCATCTGAATGGCAATATGATTGAGTTCAAAGATAAACAAGTGATTTGATTTGTTTCAACAAAGAAAACTCTGTGGATTAGCGCTCTTAGGAGAGTCTTGAGCAACTGGATTGAAGCAGCCCAGGACCGAACCGAATGAAGGAAAATAGGAAAGACCTATTGTCACAACTGGGGGTGATGTTGTAGCTACAGGGGATATTCTCATAGATTCGATGAAGTACAGAACTCAGAGGGAGCCCAGCATGTTCCTTATTGGGACCGTCTCTTTCTAAATGTCCTACAAGCGTGGCCCTAAGGCCTAGGATTGAATTCCGGGCAGGCTAATGCCAAGTGACTCTCTAAGGGTTAAAAGAGGATCAGATAGGCTGATGCCAAGTGGCCAAAGCGCTCCAGAGGATAGAGTAGGTAGGTAGGGGTAAGGCAAAGTCGGAGAAACGAAGGTGCTTTGTCCACCCAATGCTCAGGCATTTAAACACAGAAAGTGCTGATGATTGTTGGAATAAACTTAACATTGGGTGGCAGAGTGGTTCGAAATTTCAACGCACAATCTAAGGGTGTGGAAATGTCATTGCAATGTGATATATATTGACACTGTGACCATTAATTGACGCCAAGACCTGATTGGAACCCCCCGAAGCCTGTAGCGCTTGTGCCTGTTTATTAAAAAAATTGTTGTCACTGCCCAGACAACGATACATGAATTAAGAATATTTAGATTTTGTAAATGCATAGACAAAGTTTACTATACTTACCAATTTTATCGACGTTTGTTGGCTAAACTTGCACACCGTGACGTCTTAAGCTTTTCAAATTGATTCAATAAATTACAGGTTGGTCGCTATTTGCTCGCACGGATTTCACAGAAATTGATAAGTCGAGATTTTCTTATTGCACCGTATCACGCTCAGTGCATTCGAAATCGAAAATTACGTGTATGCGTGTATGTTACGCCACCTTAATTTGCGGATTTGCGTGTGCTCGTGCAGTCTCTAGAATTTGTTTAGCTATTTTCTTGGGTAGAGTTCAAGGAAGAACGCGGGTCAGACTTAAGATTAAAACCATCAGGGCCGTAACTGTTGGGGTTTCTTAACGGTGCCGCGAGGCGAATTTGTCGATCACGATCTTGGAAAATGTTACAACCGAATATCATATTGAAACATTCAACTTTTGCCTTCATTAGAGACCAGCAACCATACTTAATATAATATTAAGCTACGGGTGGTGGTATCCAACTAAAGCTGCTCATACAACCACCCCATTAAAGCATGAATCAAAATAAATTATAAAACTGAAACTAGAATAAAAATGTAATAGAATACATAATGAAGGCCTATACTAATACCTGCTAGATATAAATGATTATTACAATAATTAACCTAAGCTATTAAATGATGCACAAGAATTGCCAAGTGAGAGAAAAACAAAATAAGCACACTATAATATATGAATTACAGCAAAGAGATTGTCCGCGACTAACGCAATCACAGAACGCAGCAGAACCAGGAGCCATTCCGACGTTCGTGGGCAAAGAATTAAAAATTGTTACACTAAACGAACGCTGAAAAAAAGCATGGGTATGCCTGGGCACCGCGTACAAATCACGGTGACATGTATGGAGATCATGAAGATCAGAACCCTTAATAGGCTTATTGAAAAGATATTTCGGGTTATGATTAAGCCTAATTTTAAAAACAATATGAGATAGATAAAGTATAAAACATTTGTGGATAGTGAGCCATTCTGGCTCATTCAGCGAGGGAGTGATGTGGTCAAACTTGCGCACATTAAAGCTGAAGCGAAGACAAGCATTCTGAATTTCTTATGAATCTCTGTCTCTTTGTAGAAGAGCAGGTCAGTAAACAACATCGCAGTAGCCCAAATGTGACAAAACAAGAGAGTCTATTAGGCGAAATTTTGTTTTTTAAATTGAAGAGAAACTATTATCAGAATATCTAAGCTCTGAGTCAATGCTTAAACCCAGATTCTTCCATTTATTGACCGGTGTCAATACAGTGCCATTAACAGATATTTTAAATTCTTGATCAACAAGTATTAAATACTTAGACTTGCCAAAAGCAACCAACTGAGTTTGTTTCTCATTCAAATTTAAGTTGTGGGATTCAGATACATTAGCGATGATCATAAGATCATGATTAATTTTTTCTACTAAGTGGCGATTTTTTTATTATTTATCATTATTTTCCAAGCACATACAACATGTATGAATCGTCAAAAAAAAACTAACTAACTAATTAATAAATTTACAGAGGACAGATAAAATCGGCAAAAAATTACATCACAGAAGAAAAGAGATATCAGTTGACCTATGATCCCATTAAAAAATTTATGGGTGTAGTCCATCCCTGCTGGAGGATTACAGTTGCAGGGTTGAAAATATGTTTTTAAAGTACCGATAAATATGAAAAATCAGGTTTGTTTCTTTTCATTGCTCCTGTTTCGGCTTCAAATTCGTTTTTATATGAAATTTTTAAATATACATACAGAAATATTTAATATTTTCAACTTTTACATTTTCTACATATACTACACACTTATGTTAATGCAAAACAATTTCCGTTGTACGTCAACGCTTCGAGTGACGTCAGTTATCGACAGTATTACCAGCTTGTAACTCAAATAACCGAGTGAGGGGATTACAGTAGGTATGTTTTTTTCATAAAAAAGAAAAATTTATTTTAATAAACACATATAATTTATTCAATTTCTTTTAAAAAATTTTCAGGATGACAATACAGGGTGGTCTGTAATGAATGCGCCATAGAGTAACCACCGATTCTACACATGAAAATAATAGGTTTCAGCTAAACATGCCTTAGTAAAATGTTGATCGTTAAGGAGATACAGGGTGTTAAAGTTTAATTTATAAACTAATTTTCTTTTCATATCTCGAGCTGTTTTTGAGATATTAACATGAAAATTTGTAATTGGGGGCTTTTCGGGGCAAGTAACACGAATCTATCCCTGTTTTTCACTAATTAACTTGTAGATGGCGCTAGTTACACCCTACACGCCTACTACATCAAGGCCAAAATCTTTTGCGCGTAACTTTATTGGTAATCTGATTAAAATTTATAATAAAATGGTCATTTCTAAAGAAAAAAGGTATACTTCATTTATTTTGTTAATACAATTCGTTTTCATGATATTTGCAATTTTAAACAACATTGCATGAAAGTTTTTATTTTCAACAAACACAATTATTCAGTTTTGACAAGAAATTAGATAACACTGTAATAAAAATATGAATTAAAATAATTTCACCAAATGTGAAAAATGTCCACCGCCCACTTCTATGCATATTTTTGGACCTTTTACCAAATAGCGCCTTACATTAAATAAAGTCCTTTTTTTATTTTGAATTACAGTGGCTGCCTCCTGAGTCCTTTGCAACAGTTGGTCTCGTGTCTGGATCTCTACTTTATACACTAATGATTTTATATAACCCCAAAAGAAAAAATCTAAAGGGTTAAGGTCAGGGCTACGGGGCGGCCATGGAAAATTGCTACCACGGCCAAACCATCTATTAGGAAACCGCTGGTCAAGATAATGGCGAACTGCAAGTGGAAAATGGGGCGGTGCACCATCGTGCGTAAACCACATATCTTGTCTTAAATTTAAAGGAATATCATGAAGTAAATTTACTAAATCATTGTTCAAAATCTGCAAATACTGCTCACCATTTAGCCTGGCAGGTAATTCAAATGGTCCAATGATAAAATCACCCATTATACTACACCAAATGTTTACAGAAAATTCATGTTGAAAATGGCGTTCCCTTGTTAAGTGTGGATTTTCCAGTTCCCAAGTATGGTTGTTTCTCCAGTTAAACACACCACGTCTGGTAAAGGTCGCTTCATCCGTGAAAAGGATTTTATTGATGAACATTGGATCTTGACTTTGTTCATGGATTAGAAACTGACAGAACTGGAGTCTTGCTTGTAAATCGTTTGGCAGTATATTTTGGACAGGATTAAAATGATATGGATATAATTTTTCTGTGTGTAAAACATTTAAAACTGAGGTTTTCTTAACATCGGTAACATTCACTAAATGTCTGGTACTTATCTTCGAATTTTCATCAACTCGCACTAGAATATCCTCTTCTTGAGCGACAGTGATTACCTTAGGACGTCCAATGTGCCTCTGAGGACGAAATGACCCATTTTCGCCTAAGCGACCATACAGTCTTTGAAAAATATTTCTGTCTGGGTGCCTCCTATTTGGATATTTTTGCCGATATCGTCTTGCTGCTGCACGTCCATTGAAATTTTTTAAATATCTGGTATTTTTCACAAAAGGCAAACAACGTAGTCGACAGAGATATATTTGTATACCATTGTTGCCCTTAAAAGAACAGATTTTTAATACTTCCTGTAAAAAGATCTGAAGTTTTTGTTAAAAAAAATACGTAAACATACACACAAAAACACGAAACTAAAACAACAAAACGTCGAAACACGCCAACTAGTTAACTAGTGCCACCGATGCGTTGACAGTTCTATTGCCAACTGTCAGCCAATAAAATACAAATCAGATTAATTTTTTTTAAGTTTAAATTTAAAAAATATTTGCCTACTACCTCAAGTTTTCTCACCGAATTAGAAAATTGTATTGCATTGGCTATGCGCTCTTTTAAATTATTAGAAATTTAAAAGCACACAGTGCATGAGGAAAATGGACAAAAACTTTATAAATAAATTAATTAATATCAGAGTATATTTGCAAGTTTATTAACCCGACAGAAAACGGTAACAAAACACGTAAACTATAAAAAAAAGAATTAATATTATAATTATTGTATAATACGAAAATAAAATTTATAAAATATTGCATCGCAGAAAGATACCCATCCTCTTCCGCTAAATTTAGTTTTGCATACACTTTATCATAATTTCAAGACCATTAGTGTCTTCCTGTTCTTACTGAGTAATGAACCATTTTAAAACCGAGTAAAGTAGCATGTATACTCCATTCCACAATAATTCTTTGAGTTCCCGACCGCAATAAAATTTAAACCCAGTCATCAATAAGTGCCTTTTGAAAGGGTACAGCTCCTGATTACCTACTAATTTCAATAATTTAGGTTAGCTATTTTCAACAAAACAACAAATATAAAATAATAGGTAAGTATCTTTATTTTAATTATGTAATTAAATAACTATTAATATTTATACAAAAATACTAATCTACAATATTATAATATCATCTATGCCTAAACTAATTATTAAGGGCCTTACGTTACTATTAATTATGTTATTATATTGGTATAATAGGTAGGTTAATGGCAAATTGCAGGTGTTCAATATAAAGCAGAGTCTTTTCATCTTAGTTCATCAGTCGTTTGGTATTTGTCAAGCTGTGCGTTAAAGGTATTTTCGTGTGTGTTATCGAGCATCCAAAATATGTCAGATCTGTGTGAAACTTCAGATAATATTATATAATTATATACTTGGACGAAACTAGGTTTAATACCCACGACACTCCTAAAAAAGGTTGGCGCGATTCAACAATCAAATGTCAAACTAAAGCTCCCTCAAACAAAGGACAAAGAATTACGATATTACATGCAGGTTCAGAAAATGGATTTATTCCGAACGCTCTATTATTATCTGCGAAGAAAATTGCCAATAATTCCATCTTTGGATTACCATCAAGACACGGATGCTACATTGTTTGAAGATTGGTTTCAGAATCGTTTGCTTCCGAATGTGCCCGAAAATAGTGTTATTGTGATGGGCAACGCTAGTTACCACAGTCGCCAACTAAGTAAAGTGCCGAATTTAAATAATACAGAAGTGGAAATTCAAAACCATATGATGGAAAATAATATATATTTCGAGGAAACCTATACAAAAAAGGACCTTTTAAATGTTTTAAAATCATTCAATATTGAAAAAGAATATATCTCTGACAATCTCGCAAGTGCTAATGGTCACACAATTTTACGCCTCCCTCCGTATTACTGTATTTTTAACCCAATAGAACATATTATGGAGCCAGTTAAAGACGATGATTAGAAGAGAAAACACATCCCCTACACTAAGTAGTTCTGTTATAGAATTAATTAAGAAATGTGCAAATAATATCCCAGTAGAAAGTTGGAAAAATTCTGTGAGACACGTGATCCAAGTCGAAGATTCCTATAACATAATTAATAGTAACGTAAGGCCCTTAATAATCAGTTTAGGCATAGGTGAAGACGATAGTGATAGTGAAACAGAGCTAAATATAGAGTAGGTTAAGTTAAATATTGTATTATTATAATATTGTAGATTAGTATTTTTGTATAAATATTAATAGCCATTTAATTACATGACTAAAATAAAGATACTTACCTATTAATTTATATTTGTTGTTTTGTTGAAAATAGCTAACCTAAACTATTGAAATTAATAGGTAATCAGGACCTGTACCTTTTCAAAAGGTCCGGTGCCTACACAATAGATATTTGTCAGGCAACTTATTTATGGTTGGGATTACGACTGAGGGTTGTCATTTAAATTTTATTGCGGTCGAGAAATCAACGAATTATTGTGGAATGGAGCATACCTATTTTATTAATTGTTCAAGAATACCAGTTTTTTAATAGAAAATGCTAACTAACCTATGTTAATCATAAATAGAACCAGCTAAGCAGGTATTTTATCAAATGCTTCAGTGTATATACAGGCAGGAAAATAAAGTGTAACGAATTATTTAAATTGCATGCTGGTATACACAACGAATAACTCAAAGTATCATAATATTCTGCATTACGTTTTCTCGACCCTGGTCAGTGGTTATAAGATTCCACGTGCGCTGCTAAGGTTTTAACCATTTGCTAGAACCCGTTCTATGTAAGAAATATAGCTGGAACTTGTAATAATTTAAGTTTAGGGTCTCAGATTTAGGAAAACCTTTACCTCCACCAATTCCTCTCTTGAGGATACGTATGCGAGATCTCTCCACTCAATAAGACCAGCGAGGACTTAGAGAAGAACAAACGCTGGAATCGAACCCGCATAAGCAGGAATCTAATGTCAGGTGGCGCTGAAAGTCAACTGTCGGTTTCTGAGAATCACAAACGCGATATAAAAGGAAAAAGTTTGTCCCTTCTCTATCTATAGGTATCAATACATTATGTGCTGAAATGCACTGTAAGGTCTCTTTCCTTTTCGTCAGAATCTATAGCCTTACCGCAGAGCCGTAATATAGTAAAACGCGCTCAAGGATTGGGTCTGACGAAAAGAAAGATGTTTTAAAGGCGCACATATTGATAAGTTGCCTCTCCAATGGGTCTCGAACAAAAAAGCGTGGATGACAGCAGACGTCACGACAACATAGCTTCACAGATTTGATACCAAGATGAAGAAGAAGTTTCTGGATAATGCAACGTCTCATCCCAAAATTACACTGGATAATGTCAAACTTATCTTTGTTCCACCCAATACTACCTCACATTGCCAACCTTTAGACCAAGGCATTATTCAGAGTTTTAAAATGCCCTACAGAAGCTACCTTATTAATAAGCTTTTAACATGTATAGACAGTGGTTGTTCTCTTTAAGAAATAGAAAATAATATTACCATAAGCAACGCCTTGATATGGGTTTCGGTGGCCTGACCCAATTTGTTTCCAGTGGCAATAAAAAAATGCTTTGTGAAAGCCGTATTTATATTTAATACAGATAATATTAACGACTTCGAAAAAGAAGATACAATTCCGCTCGCACAACTGTCTCCTAACATTAAGGACCCATTTGTGAACTTGAAACAATTTACCTCTATTGATAACGACTTGCTAACAGAAAATGCAGAATTGACTGTGTATTGGGGAAATCCAAGAAACGGATGAAAGTACGTCCAACTCTGAGACAGAGGAAGAGGAACCTGAACTTGCTCCAATGTCCAAAATTTCAAGCCTATCTGAAGCCTGCGCAATCTTGAGAGACTTACAAAACTTTTTTTATAATAAAGAAAACAAGGTCTGTCTACACCACCAAAGTAAATATATTTGTCCCTCTAGGGTGAAATCAGGGTTAAAGAATATACATAATTTAAATTTGACAGTTGGTTGTACTAGTTTCGACTTTAGAAAAAGTCATCTTCAGCAACCCAGTAATTAAGAAATCTTTTTTATTTTTTAGGATATACCTAAATAAAATAACACAAATTGGAAGAGGGGGAAGAGTGGTTCAACAATATACGGTCATAAAAAGTACTGTGTGTAGCCAATGGATTCGACAGTAGATAGTTATGGACGTGATGCTACATTAAGCAATTAAGAAAATTAAATGTGAATAAGTAATGGAGGCCAATATTCTTAATGGGATCATTTATAGTTATGTTATGCTATATAGATGTAAATAACATGTCAAAAGAAGAAAGTTCAATGAAATAATCGTTTCACGGAAACAACTCAGTGGGGGGACATGATTTTATATTTTGGTGGGTCAGAATTTAATAAGAAAAGGGGGGGAGGGAAATTAAAAATTGTTTTTTTAAAAACCAGTTACGTCATTAAAGTAAAATTGGAAGTCATCAAATTGTCAATATTCAATAGCAAAATTCGTTAATAAAATAAAATTTTGGATGGTTTAAATAAATTTTTTTCATAATCTCGCTACAGAAAATGGACTACTTCTTGAATCTTTTTTAATAATGTTAACAAATAAAATAAAAAATATGAAGCAATCATTAATTTCTGATTACTTTACAGAATAAGAATTTCAAAGCGAACATACAGTGCATTGTATAATATGATATGTTGTTATACGTGCAGTATATACATATTGGTAAATTTGCTTCGTCTCATTTAATTTTAGTCCTGATAAATTTATTAAATAAAAAATAAATTAATAAACAAACACTGTAGAATGCAGATCAGTTCTTTTAATTTTTCTCTATTAATCGACCACCCCTGTTAACCGACCAACATTTGGTTCTCCGAGGGTGTGTATTGAGAAATATGACTGTATTTTATATTTTGAAAATTTAAAAGATATTTTAAGTACTTTTTATAAATTCCTTTCTTTTATATACAAATGCTGATTAGTGGGGCAACCCAATTAACAGTAATGAGTAATTATTTAGATAATCCTACTCAAAACAGGGATGAGCCGAAAAAAATTTTGCGGCATTTCTAAAAGTTCGTAAATGCGATATTTTGCGCAAAATTCTTAGTTACGGTTCTGGTTAAAATTCCCTACATAAGCAGGCACTACTGCCTAAGGACCTTGTGTTCCCAGAAACCTGACCTTGCTGAAAAATCCAAAATCCCTATAATTAAATGGACCTTCTACTGCCCATTACAAGTTTTTATAAGAAAAAAAATTGTCTAAATTGTTTAAAACTTATTCTCCAAAATCCTCATCCCGGGCTTGCGAAACTGTAAATTGAGAGCAAATTACTAAATTAAAATTCATGAATTTTTTGCGTGACTTTCTAAAAGTTGGCTTGCCATTTTCAACGTGCTTATCTTCTATTTCTGTTCATTATAAGTGGTCTATATGTATATTTAAACGTTCCTTTAATTTTAAAAGAATTAGGTTTTCCGTTGGGTGTTCGGATTAAACTCGTCTCGTTCGGTCTTAAATTATTTATCAAATTCATTTTTAAACAGAAAAAGTAATGTTGAAAGAAGACCTTTAAATCATAATTGAACATCGGGTAAAAGAAAATATTTCGCACATAGGTCACACAGTGCCATTAGAAAAAGAAAATCATCCGCAGGCAACAAATAGAAGAAAACACCGGGCGTTATAGAATATTGAAAAAATAGTCCATACGTTCAGTGGAGTCACAGTAATGTAAATGAAGCAATGCAGTCTTCCTCCACAGTTTAATGACTACAAAAGTAAATCTTTGTAATGCTGTGACTTAGGTCATGTGGTGAAATATTGCAATAAAGTGGAGTCTTGTCAAGAGTGTGGCGAAGAACATATGGGAAAAGATTGCACTAGAACAGGGGTCTCCAAACTACGGCCCTCGGGCCAAATCCGGCCCGCCAGTGTCATCGACCCGGCCCACGACAGCTAATGGATTATTGTTGTTATTGTTGTTGTGATAAGTTGGGTAAAAAAAAAACACAGAATCATAATAACTCGGTTTTATTTACTTGCTAGGTAAAGCTTAATGACAAGTATATTACGCAGAAAAATTAACTTAGGCATAATACTAACAAATAATTGAAATGAATCCATCTAACATTATAAACATATATAAACATTATAACATATAAAATACTAATGAGATTTTTGTAATTGTGATTTTCCACTTACAATTTTACCTATACCAATTATTAAAAGAGATTCAAGATGGTCATCGGTTCACTTAGATCTGAAAACATTCAAAACAACAAGTCAAATCAAAATACTGTCACGATGATGTATTTTAAACACGCACAAACACGTTTTAAAGAGTTACGCACTACTTTATTTCACAACACATAGATTCGCTTCCTATGCGTTCCCTAGGTGGACTGACTCAGGGTCGCGCCGCTAGCCTTTTCATACTCCAATTACTGCCATCTAGAAGTAAGTGAAATACACCAGAACTTTTTGAAACCAACGAGGTTCGACGCAATTTGAGCGCTGTTAGCGATGGATAAAGGGGGCACTACCTATTTCCGCGTGTAACCACCAGATGACATCAAGTTTCGCGGTCGTAACAATACAGTACAACACAATAGTGATTGAACCAGCGAATTTAGCAAGCGTATGCTCGCTCAGGGCGCGTACTCGGCGACTAGTCTAGAAATTATAGATAATGGCACTAAAATTGAAACCTACTGGAGTAATCAGTATGGCCCTAAGGCTGAAAAGTTTGGAGACCCTTGCACTAGAACAATATTTAACTGTCCGAACTGTAAACTGAAGGGTTACATGGAACGATGTCATACTGCACTAGATCGAAACAATCCGATATATCAAAGAAGAATGGCAAACATAAGACGGAACATAAAGTATGGCGAGGACGACAATTCTTTAGGACAGACGTAAAATTCAAGGATATGCACCAGACACAGAAAAATGCAGTGATAATCATCCACTAAAATGTACAATCAATCGGAAACTCTATAGACTTAATTGAAAACCTACTTAAAGGAAACTTAGACTGCAACGTGTTTTGTGTCACAAAACACTGAAAAACTACGGAAAGGCTTGCGAACTATGGTATACAAGGATATTAGTTAGTGAGCAACTTCTAGCGAAAGCAAGAAACGAAGAATGGGGGTTTTGCCATTTACGTAGACAAAATGTTATCCTGTAAAGACAGACCCGATATAAATGCTGTAAATACAGAGGGACCAATTGAGCGCTGCGGTTGTGAATTAAAGTGAAAAAACAAAAAAGTAATCGTAATTTCAATTTATGGGCCACCATCTGTGATTTAAATATTTTTTTAGAAAAGTCAGCAGAAATGTTGTCAATGTGTTTGACTGGGAAAGAGGTAATTGTTCTAGCAGACAATTTCAACTTAGCCTTCCTATCATTACTAAAATCATACAATTTTAAACATGTCATAAATGAATACACCAGAATTATATTCGATAGTCAAACATGTATTAACAATATGCTAACAAATTTTAATGAAGAACTGCATGCTGAGGTTCTACATTCTCACATTTCGGATCATAATGCACAAAAACTAATACTTAATGTCACAAATAAAACAAGTAAAGTTTTGGAGAAAAGGAATTTTTGCGACTCTAATAAAATAAAAGAAAAGTTTCTAAGAAAAAAGCTGGTCAAAATTGGAACACAATATAATATGCGTTTCAAGTGCCGTTAATAAATAAACAATGGTACGAATTTATTTGGTTAATATTAAATGATTTTAATAGCTGTTTTCCATTACAAAAAAAACATCAGATACAGAAACTTTAATAAAAGTAAATAGGCAAAATGATCCCTAGATCAGAGACTGTTGAAATCAACTAGATGTTTTGTATATGTTGAAAAATCATAATAGGGCATACAGAATTCTTTATGGTGAAAAAAGAAACAGTACGATAACTTATTAAAAGACTCTAAAAAAAAAACATTATGAGAATAAATGAAAATGTGCGTGGGAAGTAGTTAGTGAGAATCAGGATACAAGGAAGAAATGCGAAATACATACAAAGGGCAACTTGTTACAAGTTGCAAACGATTTTAACACTTATTTATCCACCGCAGCTCCCAATTTGTTAACTCAGCTAGGAAATAGGCTATACTTTGCTAAAATAGAGCGATGTCCCGAGACAAGTCCCATAAAATTGTCAGACTCACAAGAAATCTTAAATGTAGTTAATAATCTGAAAAACAAATTTAGTAGTAGATATGATCAAATATCAACTTCATTAATCAAATATATGATTGAGCCAATTGTGGACCCCCTCGACATAGTAAGTAATACATCAAGGTATGGATTATTTCCTGGCCAACTAAAATTACCCTGTATTGAAAAAAGGTGATGAAACAAAGGCCAAAAATTACCGTCCCATTAGTTTGCTCTCATCATTTGCAAGAATTTTTAAGCGGATAATGGGTAACCGTATTATGGAGTTCATGTTAACGCATAATCTCTTTAACGTGGTTCAATGCGGATATTTAAAGAACAGCTCAACTCATGATGACGGAATGATCCCCTTGGGAATATTTCTTGACCTCTCGAAGGCATATGATACATTGGACTATGAAATCTTTCTTGACAAATTGAAACCGTATCGGATTCGAGGAATGGCCTTGAGATGGATCCGATCATACCTATCGGAAGGTACCAAAACGTAACAGTAGGTAAGGGAAAGGGTCGTGTAACATCTAATAGAGCGAAAATAAAACTAGGAATACCACAGGGAAGTGTATTGTGACCTCTACTATTCATTATCTATGTAAATTATATTACAGAGCCACTTTCTATCGAAAATAACTGCACATTAATAAATTATGCGGATGATTTCAATATCTTTTTAGTGGCTCCTAGTCTAACAAGTATTAATATAAGAACTGAACGAATAATGATGGAAGCAGATGAGTGATTTGCCAAAAATAAGCCTGTATCAAATAGATCAAAAACCAATGCTATACTATTTAAAACCACGAGGTCTACATTGGAAGAAATGGAACATTCAGAGAAAGTTGTAGAGATAAACTTAAAGAGAACCATCTTCTTACTGACCCTGCAGTTTACATACAGGAATGTGTTTTATTCCTTTTTAGAAACAGATCCTTGTTCGGATTAGGATTCAATACTTTGCGCATTGCTTTCATCGAGTGAATTTTCTGTTGGAGCCCCTGTGCTGTTGATTAATTACCCATACTTATTTCTTGTTAGAATTTCAAATCTATGGTACTCCTTTGTGTTATAATAGTATGCTTCACTGATTATTAATGACTAAAGTGCGAAGTAGTCTTGTTAAAGAATAATTTTTCACGGTGTACTTGTTCATTTAATTTAATTATCTAAATCTAATAGAAAAACGATTTTTTGCAGATAGTTAATATAAAATATAAAAGTATTTAATATACGAGATAGCACCAGAATACATTAAGGAAATAAGAAAACTGTTAGTATTTTTTAGGAAATCTGTTTCAATCTTAATTACTTATGATTTTAAGTTGAATGACTGGTAATTATTTAAAGTAAGTGATTAATTATCTTTGAATAAATAAGCAAACATGAGACTACTAGAAAATCTACAGGGTGATACACAACGTGTCGGCAACCTCTTGGATGGATGATAATTAATATTGTTCTGATAACTATACTTCTCCATGAAATTAACGAGCCATTATTAAATCTTAAAATAATAATAGTTAATATTTCTGCGTAATTTCATATTTTTTAAGACCTGGTAAATTCCTTATTCTACTATTTATTGAATATATGACAGGGTATTGTAACATATTTATCAATAATACGACCCAGTGCAACGTTTTCCCCAAAATATCCTTGGGTGCCAGTATTCACCATAGGATAGCCTAAAATAAACTGCGACAGGGCAACCTATTTATCCTTACTCTGGCAACCCTACGCCCTTAGACAACAGTCCCTCAAAACGACCTATGTAGTGCTGCCTGAAAACTCACCCCTTAGCTAGCTCAACTCAGGGTAGGTTTGCTATTTTGTTTCTAGATTGAGAGGTTTAGCACTCTTATATAAGTAAGTTAAAGTCAATTGCTGAAGGCGCCACCTTAGCTTTATTTTACTTAAAAGCCTTTAAATGTTCTAGTGTTTGGCCTCAGAGAAAAACAAACTAGAAAGAAAAACAACCATGTCACAATCGGTATACATTAGCTTCCTATAAGCTCTCATTCACTCAAGTCCTTCAAAGTCGCTGTCTTTCAAATAAAAGCCAAATTTTGGCAGAGGCCAATACAGATATTTAATTTTAAAGTAGTGTTAAGCCCTTGGCTACTTGGATTTATAAATTCAAGCTCCTCTTACTTTGGTGGACAACAGGTACTTAAAGTTAAAGATAGATAAGTGAAATGTAATAACAAAATGGTAGTATTAGTTTTGACATAAAAGTTCTGAAGGTTTAAATTACAAAGTTATCATCAAATGAATAAGTAAAAGTCAAACCCTGTTTGACAGGGTCTTGCACAAGACGGCAACTGTCAGACCTACACCATAAAAAAAGGACTCTTTAGTCTGATTTAGGCAAACAACAAAGTCATGCCCTTTTTTTAATACATTTGTGGATGTTTTATCGGCACTACATAGCCTTCCCTGCCCAAGAGACTAAACTTAGGGAGCTATTTCCACAGACGTGCTTATCTTCAAGCGTCTATCGTCGAAAGGGGCGGGTGTTATTTCGTCTTCAACGTACATAGTTACCAAAACAAAACGTCGACAAATTAGTCAAATCTATCTATGAAAACTAACCTCTTTTACACCATAGAAAACTAACGGGAACCGAAGTCAACCAACGCAACCAAAGCAAAAATTAACCAGACATGGCCGTGAAAATGCACAGAACTGTCAGTCTGACACTGACCTGCGTAACAGATTATCGATTTTCTTAAAAACAGCCGATTAACAACAGCCGAGACATTTAATTAACTAAAACAAGGAAAGAACAGAAGAAATCAATCCACTTGGCTATGTCCTTCAAGATACAAAACATTTCTGGAATATAAACATCAAGAAAGGTTTCAAACTAAACATAGTGAACTATTGACTATCAACAGGTAATTAAATTATTAATTAATGTCTAAGGTGATAGTCTACCTAGGTATTTTAACAATTTAAAACCGAAAACTTAACATAGATAACCAAACTTATGAAATGCAATTTTCGAACTGTAACAGTCTGTTTGTGTGTGCAATGATAGGTATTCTAAAATGGGATATAATGAATTTAATGTTCAAGCAATAGTATTGCTGAAAGAATGTTGGGTTTAACGAAGAATTATTAGTCGAGTTAATATGTTCACTTCGGATAACAACTCTTGCAATATGAGGGCGAGCATTAGCTTGCATCCGCATGGAGCGGTTTCCTATAAAGGGTGCAAGCGGAATGACGTGTTAAATGTCCCGAATATATCGTTCAGTCGATATTGCTCCCCCAGAAACCTTTACTAAATCAGTTCTAGCTTCCATATTTATGCCACCCTATACCATTTCAAAGCCGCCCACAAAACTTATAGAAAAATGGTTTTGTTCGAAGCGCTTCACCTGATCTTCAATAGCGATCAACTGGAGATCTTAAACAAAACCTTGTCTATAATAATAGAAAAAAAAATTAATTAAATTTGACTCCATTCTCCTACCTTACAGACCGCTTACAAACTGTACACATTGGAAATAATTTTGGTACTTACGAAAAAATGACATATGGAACAGGGAACAGTATTAGGTCCCATATTGTTAATTATACAGTGTGCGTCTAAAGTTAACTTTTGATTATAACAAATGTGAGAATAATGAAACTTTGAGATATTATAAATAATAAGGAAAATACTATTTTTTTAGTATAAATTCTTGACTTGAGTCCTTAATGGCAAATGGGTTTGAGTGATAGAAATGCATCTTTGGAGGCATATGCTTGGGACATTTTTATGAGGGATTAAAGAAATATATTGGTTTCCTAGGCCCTTGGGAAGGTTGTTCAACCCCCAATGGTTATTAAAGCCCTCGCGCTATCATAGCCCCATCTTTGTTTACTTGAACCTTTGGGGTTGGTTGGTCGAATAATAATTCGTATCAAACTGATTATGCAACAACTATGGATCAAAAAAGTAATTTGGGATGACGAAGTTTCTCCAGAAATGTATAAACTGTAGAACCACTTTCATAGTAATTTGCACCATTTAAAAAATTTCACGACGTGCAGTTAGTCCTAATCCAATGAGAAAATGTGACGCTTCTGAAAGGGCTTATGTTATACGTTCTATTGAGAGAAATGGAGAAATTAATACATTAATGTGTGCAAAATCAAAAGTGGCTTCCATCGAAACATTAACTTTACCGAGATTGGAGTTGTGTGGATCCGTTCTTCTACCGCGGTTAATAAATAAAACTATTGAATTAATATGTTTAAACATATTGATTCATTCCCCTGACATCGCAGAATCCCGAGCTCTTATGCTACTGATGAGTCACTGACAAAAATTTTGAAGTTGGAGTATAGGTATACAATCTAAAGCGTGAACTACAAGAAATATATATTAAATTATATTAATTTGTTAAACATTTTAAAAGCACTAGCTTAAATCGTCAAGGACACTATCAAGATTACAGACAAGCTTTAAGCTTTGTAAAGTTGGCAGTTGTTTTCCTCTTTATCCTTTATTTAAATTATATTTATAAATGCAATAGTATTGATGGATATGTATTAATTCATATATTAATAAATCATTCAATTTGGACTATGGAATAAAAAGTTTTGTGTCGGTGATTGTAGTCTACAAATTCAGTTTAAATATAAATCTAATTAATTTATTGAAGTGGTACGTTAACTCCTCGAAGAAGGTTATAAAAAGAAAATTCAGATATAATATGTGAGTAATGATGCATGAGAAAATAACTTAGTGGTCCTATTCATTCCCCGTGTTCCCCTATTTTTAATACGTTAATAACAAGTATTATCAAATACTCTTCTTAATTGGCATTACCTTTTCCAAAATATAAAAGCCTTGTTCTTAAGTTGGCTCTTGAAAACTAAAATAAGGATGTTACGTCATGCATTAAGTAATTCTTCTACCTTAACTACGTTAAAAAGCAATTATTTACACGAAATGTTTATATTTAAGCTTTTTATGTATAAAATGAGCCACTAACTCAAATAAATGAGTATAAAGGAAATTCTAAAGTTATGCCATAAAGTTGTTCAAAACATTTTTAATTATTTTATCGACGAATAAAGTTTTTGTAAGTAAGAAAGTACCTTATTAAATTTAATCAAGAGGCTTAAAAATGACTGAGAAAGTTATTAAAATGAGAGGTATTACCATACCGAAATCTACATTTAAAAAATAATAGTAATTAATTAATAAATTAATCTACGACAGTGCCATTATGACGTATTTAGCATTATCATTTGGATGTCACTATGACCTTCATAATAGCACTCAGTGCCATTATGAATTCATAATAACATCCAAATGTTAAGATACAAAAACATACACCTGCCTTGACTTTTCGGGAAGTAGGGAATCTATTACGCTTTGCGCGATATTTTCGACATCCGAATGGACACTTTCGGATTCAGAATCTCCCATATTTAAATTATTTTTGGTCAACACTTTGCATACAATAGAAAATTAGACGGCAATAATGACGTTGTCAAAATCGAAATTGAAACAATCAAAAATGCGGTTACCATGATAACGACTATTATGAACACCTGAAAATTTTAAAAATTACGAAAACGTTATCTGATATCAATGAAATTTAGACGAATAAAATCTATTTGCACTGTCGTAGATTAAATTTTGAATAATACACGTTCGATATGAACTTTGTTAATAAAACTTGTGCAATTAAACCACTAGGCTAACGCCTCGTGGTTTAACGTTGCACACGTTTCATTATAGTGTTCATACCGAACTAGTATCATTAATAACTATAATTACATCACCAGGTTCCATTGCAAAATCATACAAACTATTTACAACAAAAATATTTGAAAATATTTCAAATTTCTACCTTCATGATGTTTAGTTCAGACTGGATTTTGGCAATGGTTAATAAACAATCCTAAAAACTTGTAAATTGGAAAAAGTCTAAGGTATAAGTATAAATGTAACTTTTAATACTGAATAGTCGAAAATTGTAATTAGTGTTTTGAAGATTAAAAAAAGCACCATCTGAATGGTAGTAGCTGATTAATCCTCAACAAAATTTTAGTTTTATCTTTTTGACCGGTCAAGGAACCATAAACGAAAAACAGGAAGTCCATAAATAATGTCAGATGATTTAGAGAAACACATTGGCATGTTTTATACAATGCAATAGAAATTCCCAGGAAACTCCTAAATTATATTTCAATAAGTTATGTATTTAAAGCGCTTTCATTAGGATACTTCCTCATATCTGCGACTGTTTTCATTCATATTTGGTATCCAGAAAAAAGGCAACCATTTTTAGAAATATTTGCTCGTTTGGAAACGAAAACAGTTAAACACGGTTCGTTGTTTCAAAATATACATCAAATAATGCAGGGAGAGAAAAGAAATAAATGTTTTATCTTACGCAGAAGCAACCGCTTAATCATCCTGTAGAAAATAGAGAAAGTAGTTGGTGACGCTCAGATAATTCTGAAAAAATATAAAGACCATCCATATAAATTTAAAATAGTTCAAAATTTACGCCCCGGAGATGCCGAGCGTCGCATAACTTTTTGTCAATGGTATTTAGAACAAATCCACACCAACGTATCTTTTGACAGACTTCATCTGGTCTGACGAATGTTATTTTTTAAGTGCAGGAGTTTTCAATTGTCATAACATGAGGCATTGATCTGCAGAAATTCACGTTTTATTTTAGGCCGACCGATAGTCTACCGGATATATGACAGGGGTCTCACAGCACGTACATACCTAGAGATCCTGGAGGAACTTATTCCCAGATTGCTAAAAAATATTCCATTGGTCCATTTGAAATCCGTCTCCAACAAGACGGTGCTCTGGGTATATAAGACACGACATGAATCTCTAGCGAAACTTTGTGAGGCAATTGGGTTAACCTTCCAAACTCTTCATAATAGATTTATTATTCGTTTCAATGCAATTGGAAGAATAACAAAACTGTGCTAGTATTGCATTCAAGAAAACGGTCGGCATTTTGATAACCATCTTTAAAAATCCTTCGGTCGTTGTTGTTACTTTCAGTGTTTTCTTTTTTATTATTATTACTTTAGTTTATTTATGTACTAATGTTGTCTAAATCTAGGATCCCGATCTGCATAAAGAGAAAGGTCTTCAACCAATGCGTCTTACCTGTTATGACTTATGGAGCTGAGACACTAACACTGACCAAGAAATCTATAAATCAACTACGAATTACTCAGCGTGCTATGGAAAGATCAATGTTGGGCATCTCACTTAGAGATAGGATACCAAATGAGGTGATAAGGCAAAGGACTGGTGTATCAGATGCGGTTGAAAGGATAGCAACTTTAAAGTGGAACTGGGCAGGACATATTGCCAGGACAACAGATGAGCGGTGGACAAGGAAGATTCTTGAATGGAGACCCCGGCAGGAGGCATACCGAAATAGAGGTAGACCCCCAACTAGGTGGACCGATGACATAAAGCGCATTCGAACTAACTGGATTCAAGCAGCGCAGGATAGGAATGAGTGGAAGACTTTACGGGAGGCCTACGTCCAGCAGTGGACACGGATAGGCTGATTGATGATGATGATGATGAATGTTGTTCTTGTTTTTCTTTCAATAAAATTTGAATATTTTAGTTTTATAATATTATGTGTTGTTTTAAGTACAATTAAAAGTATAGAAAATCATTAAAATTACCTTATATTGAACATTTAGAGTAAGTGATATACTCTGTTGTATACTCTTTTTGCAGTAACAAGATCCATTAGGCAGAGTGGACAACTTATAGGTTGCATTTTTCAATGATAGTTCTTAAAAATAACGTATTTTAGATGTTTAAGACCTACACACACCGAATCGATCCTAAATTAGGGTCACCCTAATTTGCATTCTTTAGAAAGACGAGTTTGATGAATAAAAGTAAGGTGATAGCGGCGTTACTTCACGCAGTTTATTAGAATAAAAAGTACAATAATAATAATAATTATACTTGATAGGCAGATAATTGAGATATTTTTTATTCTAATATTAAGTAGATAAAAACTTATACCGGGTGGTGCATCGTCGAGCGGGACATAGGAAATCCCATGTAATTTTAAATGGGGTCAATTATTGGCTTCCCTAATTATTTTAGAAAAAAATTCTATTTAGGTTTATTAAAGAGCACTAAAACCCACATTCATGAGAATAACTTTAGATATTTTTGATGAGCCCGTTTACGGGTTATCGCCGATTTCTTTTTAACTATTTCTCCTTTTTATGGCCCCGTATTTGCGGGCACCAGTCAAGGTAAAAGATGACTGTCAAATAAAGTTGTCATTTTGAAATGTGTGCTTTATTGTTATAAAAACTCGTACATCGAAAATATTAGCCATGAATTACACTTCTGAAGAAAAAATATTGATGATTAAATGGTATTATCAAGGAAATAGTTATCAAAATGTGTCAGACATGATTGCTGCTCTGTATCCGAATAGACCGATACCTGCAAAATCTACAGTCGAAAGGACTATCAAGAAATTTGAGACAAAAGGCACTGTAATAAGTAACTGCAGATGTGAAGAAAGGCAGGAACAAAGAAGAGATGCAAGAATTATTAATTACCTATTAATTAGTAAAATATTGAAACATGTAAAATGTCATAATTAACCTTGTAATTGGATACTTTATTTTAGTTTTATTCAGATTAATTTGTACTCATAAATACACCTTTAATATTTTCGATGTACGAGTTTTTATAATAATAAAGCACACATTTCAAAATGACAAATTTATTTGACAGTCATCTTTTACCTTTACTGGTGCCCGCAAATACGGGGCCATAAAAAGGAGAAATAGTTAAAAAGAAATCGGCGATAACCCGTAAACGGGCTCATCAAAAATATCTAAAGTTATTCTTGGAATGTGGGTTTTAGTGCTCTTTAATAAACCTAAATAGAATTTTTCTCTAAAATAATTAGGGAAGCCAATAATTGACCCCATTTAAAATTACATGGGATTTCCTATGTCCCGCTCGACGATGCAACACCCGGTATAGAAGTAAGAAGAATATAGAATAGTACGAAAATAGATAAATTGGAATAAATAATAATATTTATAAAAACAATCTACTATGTACAATACAACAACTTAATTTTTAAATTTTAGTCATCATGTTCCGAGTAGTCCGATGAACTATCGTCGTTGGGGTCCAGAGAAATAATAAGGGGCTCTACAGTGTTTTCTAGCATGTTATCAACTTCCCACATTCTTTCTTCGATTTCATTCACATGTTCGATGCACTTACTCTATTTTTCACAATCCACTGTCTTTATTCCCTCTTGCAAGAGGATTTCAACGTATCTTATTTTAAGAGTGGTGCTATGCCTGGCTACAAACCCTTTTACTTGCGCCCACACAGATTCTATGGGGTTTAATTCACAGTAATATAGCGGAAAGCGAAGTATCGTTATATTTCGTTTTCAAGCGATTTCGTCGACAACAAATTTGGTACAAACACGTTTATTCGACTTTACAATCTCCAGTAACTCCATTTTCAGCATATTTTTATGAAATGGCTTCTTATTAACAGTAAGCCTGTAACGATCAGATTTCGCCAATAAAACTTGCCATTTTAGTGACTACCTACATACTGGCTTATAAGTATTTACTTCTACCACAAGTTATTTTGCCTGATAATTTATTAATTGCACACTTACCAGTGAATCCTAGTGCAGAAAATAGAATGGCCTTGATACCTCAAAATTCAGCGAATAAAATGCTAGGCAAGCTTAAAGCTCGTCCAACAAAAGGTATAGTCTGAACAAAACATCAATAAATGATATTCTACAGCGTAAGACTGTAACCTCCAACTATTTATAGGTATGCAGTGTCTGTTACCAAAGAAGCCTTAAGTCGATCAAACTAAAAATTACAAGGCAACAGGGCATTGACAAGGAAATAGGATAAAATCTATAGAACCATATTTAAGGGTCATGAACAAGCAATACTGAGGATCACTGGTAAGTGTGCAATTATAAGCCAGTATGTAGGTAGTCACTAAAATGGCAAGTTTTATTGGCGAAATCTGAACGTTACAAGCCAATGAATGATGTCATTTTTTTTTTAAGAAGACGTTGGTATTTTTTCGGATTTTCTTGAGTGGTGGGCATTATCCATAACTATAACAGACCCAAGAGAAATAAGATCTAGCATTTGCTGGAAGTATTCTTCAAATACATCAGCATTCATGCCTTTATGACGGTCTGCAGTCTGTTTTGATTTAAATGCAAGTAAGTCATCATCGACAAATCCATTTTTGCTACCAATGTTAGTTGGTGGCGAAGAGCATTGAACACATTGAGAATAATAATTTTCTCATTTTTAGAAAGCGCAGTTTTACTAATCTGTTTGTCAGCAATAAATTCACAAAGACTAGCCATTTTCAAGAATTAAGTTTTCCAACAACTGCCGGAAAGTAACTAAACATTTCAAATTTTTGAAACGGTGAGGCACAGGTAGGTAAACTAATGGGACACCATGTACTGTGCACAGAGATGGATAGTTGAGGCTGAGTAGCAACTGCGTAGACTACGATATCCACACTTTGACCTTCTTCTTTTTAGATATATTAGGGTGTTTTTATCCACGAACATAAAAATCTAGAAACAAAATAAAATTTTCATCATACTTGGTTTATTTCTTATAAATTAATTAACAAGACGATAAATCATTATGAACTTCTGAACCGTTAACGAAAATAAAGACCTGTGTATAAAATTCGCAGCGTGATACAATCGGGTGCACCGCATTCTGTTTTGATGTTAGTTAACTTCAGAATTACACCTTAATTATTAAAATTAGCAACTATCTTCCATTAGAATAAGATGCCACAATAATTAATTTAATATATCAGGCAAATTAATCGTCCCAAGTTTTTAGTAAATCATAATTATTTTACTCATAAAAGATAAAGAGAATGATTGTGGCTTTATGCGGTAACACTGATAATATTATGAGAGTGCATTCATCATTTATCAAGATATAACTCAGCTGATAGAAATTTATTATAAATAATAATCTGCCGTGTCTAATCGCATACCACCAACACTGTGTTTACTCGTCTCTGTACTGGTTCTCTTGCGGAAAAAAAACCAAAATACTATAAAAAAAAGTAGTAAACTGAAGTAAGTCAATATTTCCCTATTATCCCTTAAGTTTATTTCCAATTACGTAATCCTTTAAAACCTCTTGTTTTTAGTATTCTGTAACAGCGTTAGCAACTATACTCCAAGTCCAAAATTTCCGTCAGTGACTCATCACTAGCATATTATATAGAGAGCTCCGGGGTGTGGGATGTCAGGAGAATAAATTCCAGTGGCGTGTGAAACGTGAAATTTTCTCGGAACGTCATCTAATTTCTTATAAATTAAATTTATTTCAATAACCCTTTTCCCTGATCCTATAAAACGACGACCTTTCCACTATGATTTCTTAGTTCTTGCGATAATCCATCCATAAATGCATGCCTTGAACTTTTGTTAGTTAGATATTGACATTCATTTCTTCTAGTTGGCGTTAGTAGGCTTTTTCAATTTCGTTCCATGTAGTACCTAAAATTCATTTCTTTTAAGGTTCGTTTAAAAAGCCTTAATGATATTTTAGGTAAAGATGTGTTCTTAATTTTTGCCATCATTGTTTTTATTGTGGATATTTCATTTTGAAAAAGAAATCTATGGATTTTGCGACCATGGCGTGTCTTGTGGCATCGTCCTCTTGTCTGGGTTCCTCAACTTTGTCTTGTTCGTCATTCTCTTGATGAATGCCCTTTAAAACCTTGCATACAGTGTGCGAGAAAAATTTCGTTAAAGTGCCTCATATTCCTGCACCATCCAATGTGGTTGAGTTTAGGATTTCGTTCCCGAATTCCATGGTATACGTTTTTAACTATTATTTGTTCTTTCAATGTTAATTGAATTTTTTTTTTGTAGACGGTTAACTAGTTGGAGGTTCGGTAGATTAATAATTTCGGGTTTTGTATCGTAATATACTGGCATGAAAAATCAACTGAACAAGCAAAATTTGGTTCCAATTTAATCTTAAATAACTTTTTATCCTTTTCATTCATTTCG
The DNA here is from genome assembly GCA_963920685.1 of Polydrusus tereticollis. Classification (NCBI taxonomy): domain Eukaryota; kingdom Metazoa; phylum Arthropoda; class Insecta; order Coleoptera; family Curculionidae; genus Polydrusus; species Polydrusus tereticollis. The sequence goes on along the minus strand of OY987332.1, from coordinate 27,579,232 downwards.
ATAATTTTTTTGTGAAGTTGTAGATACTGTCCTTGTTATCATTCTTGACTGTCGATTCATATGATTCGTAACCATAAACAATTTAATTCAAAAAAATTACAGTGACATCATTGGTAAGTAAAAATTGGTATCAAAATCGACTATATTCTCCCCGGGTTTGAATATCAACTCTCATCCTTTCCGGCATAGATTAAATCAAACCAGCAACTGCGTCTTGGGGTTTAGTAAATCATAATTATTTTACTCATAAAAGATAAAGAGAATGATTATGGCTTTATGCGGTAACACTGATAATATTATGAGAGTGCATTCATCATTTATCAAGATATAACTCAGCTGATAGAAATTTATTATAAATAATAATCTGCCGTGTCTAATCGCATACCACCAACACTGTGTTTACTCGTCTCTGTACTGGTTCTCTTGCAGAAAAAAACCTAAATACTATAAAAAAAAGTAGTAAACTGAAGTAAGTCGATATTTCCCTATTATCCCTTAAGTTTATTTCCAATTACGTAATCCTTTAAAACCTCTTGTTTTTAGTATTCTGTAACAGCGTTAGCAACTATACTCCAAGTCCAAAATTTCCGTCAGTGACTCATCACTAGCATATTATATAGAGAGCTCCGGGGTGTGGGATGTCAGGGGAATAAATTCCAGTGGCGTGTGAAACGTGAAATTTTCTCGGAACGTCATCTAATTTCTTATAAATTAAATTTATTTCAATAACCCTTTTCCCTGATCCTATAAAACGACGACCTTTCCACTATGATTTCTTAGTTCTTGCGATAATCCATCCATAAATGCATGCCTTGAACTTTTATTATTTAGATATTGCCATTCATTTCTTCTAGTTAGCGTTAGTAGGCTTTTTCAATTTCGTTCCATGTACCTAAAATTCATTTTGTGGATATTTCATTTTGAAAAAGAAATCTATGGATTTTGCGACCATGGCGTGTCTTGTGGCATCGTCCTCTTGTCTGTGTTCCTCAACTTTGTCTTGTTCGTCATTCTCTTGATGAATGCCCTTTAAAACCTTGCATACAGTGTGCGAGAAAAGTTTCGTTAAAGTGCCTCATATTCCTGCACCATCCAATGTGGTTGAGTTTAGGATTTCGTTCCCGAATTCCATGGTATACGTTTTTAACTATTATTTGTTCTTTCAATGTTAATTGAATTTTTTTTTGTAGACGGTTAACTAGTTGGAGGTTCGGTAGATTAATAATTTCGGGTTTTGTATCGTAATATACTGGCATGAAAAATCAACTGAACAAGCAAAATTTGGTTCCAATTTAATCTTAAATAACTTTTTAACCTTTTCATTCATTTCGATAATTTTTTTGTGAAGTTGTAGATACTGTCCTTGTTATCATTCTTGACTGTCGATTCACATGATTCGTAACCATAAACAATTTCATTCAAAAAAATTACAATGACATCATTGGTAAGTAAAAATTGGTATCAAAATCGACTATATTCTCCCCGGGTTTGAATAGCAACTCTCATCCTTTCCGGCATAGATTGAATCAAACCAGCAACTGCGTCTTGGGGTATTTGCTTTCACTTGTTTGCCAGCGCCTGCTCCAACGCAACCACAGTTTGAAATTGTCCGTAGTTCTGCCTAAGCCTTCTTCCTAAATTCTTTCACATATACTCTATAAGGCTGAGATCCAGATGATTTGGCAGCCAGTCTGTACTTTAATACTAACATCGTAGAGGTATTGCCTCGTTACTCTGGCTATGTGCGGTCGAGCATTATCTTGCATTAGGAGAAGATGTTCTCCTATAAAGGGCATATAAGGAACTACATGTTGTTCCAAACACTCCCTAATATACCTGTCTGCATTAAAGTTCCCCCCTGTAGCAAAACAAGAACTGTGCTGGCTTTGAAAGAAATACCGCCTCATACCATCACTCCTCCATTATCCAGTTGTATTCTAGTAGCATTCTCCAGGCCTTCTCCACATTCTTGAGCGACAATCAGTCGCCAGTCGTCCATAACCCAATATGAATGATTTCGAGAAAATTCCAAGCGCTGCCTTCGATGACCTGCATCCAATAGCACCAGGTAAAGTCTGTTCAGAGATATAAGAAAGTGTCTAACTGATCCCTATTAGGAAAGACCCAGGCCAGCTGTATAATTGAAATGTGGCTGAACAGGTCCGTATTTTGCTAAGAATTTAATCATGGTTTGTAACAAAAATAAGTAAGACATTAAATAATATTTTATTTATGTTTAAATGTGAAATTATAAGTTATTTTATTATTAAAAGTGTTAAAAACTTCAGTTCCTATAAGCTCAGGTACACTGGAGTTAATAGTAGGGCAAATATTGTTACGACGAATGGCATATTTCAGTTGGTGCAAAACATGTTCAATGGGATTAAATATACAATGGTATTGTGGAAGCCTTAAAACTGTACGCCCTAGATTTTTTGCATAATTATCACAGAAGTATTTCTTTTGTAGTTTTAAACTTTGTAAAACCTCAATTTGCCTTTTGGTGTAATCTTCCTGAAAATAAATGTCATTATCATACATGTAGTTTTGGATTGTTGCTTTTGTGCCATTTGAGGAGGAAGTCTTGGTCAACTGCCTACTATGGTAGCTTGCATTGTCCATTACAATTACGCTATTCGGAAGTATATTTGGAATTAGCTTGTTTTTAAACCAATCTTCAAATAAATCAGCAGTGGTGTCCTCATGGTAATCCAGAGAAGAATCTTTAATGTTTTTTGAGAGTTATATCTCTGGACAGGCTTTACCTAAGTTGATTAATTTTGTTCTTTCATCCGAAACACAAAATACTTAGGAACGCAACCAACTTACGAAATGCTATAAAGCAAGTAAATCTGTGATTTGTTGACTACCACTTGACAAGGGTCTTTCTGTCATGCCATGAAAAATGCTAAACTTAAATTTGCATAACAGACAAAACCAAGTTAAAAAACGTTTCCTTGTTTATTGTTGTCGCATAGTTTTCTTTAAAAATCCGTTTTTTCTTTAATATTATTGATGTGAATAGAACTATCGAGAAAAGTTGAGACGTAAAAATCGCGTACGAATACATATTATTCAGTCACATTTTTTCACAGTGTGTTCAGAAATTTAGCGCATAATGCACCTTTTAGTTATAACCTGTATGACAATAAGTCTTTTTGAATTTTTTCCAAAATCGATAGTCGAGAATGATAGCAAGGAAGGTACCTACAACTTGATAAAAAAAATTGTTAAAATTGTTGCAAAGGGTAAGAAGTTATTGAAGATTGAATTCGAACAAAATTTTCTTTGTCAGGTCAATTTTGCATGCCAGTGTACTTTAGTTTTTTTTCTATGAATATATTTAATAAAATTGAAAGCTTTTCAAGAAACGATTCTTACAAAACCAGCAAAAAAATGGAAGGGAACCCTTTGTTAAAGGAAGCAGCGGACCACGAGACATTTTCTTTTATTTCCACCCAGTCTATTTTATTATATTTTATCCGTCCGAGCACAGAGATCGATTTTCGCTGAAAATCGGTGCAATTGTAGAGTAAATGTAAATTGCCCGCCTGCAATAAGTGAAGGCGATGCACGGATATTGAACTTTCTTTGCCATTGCCAAGGCCTTTTCAACCATAGCGCGTAATCATAGTAGTTTAGAAGTTTACGCGGTCTGATCGAAATGTATTTTTTCTCGAGAAAATTATACCTCCATTCTATACAGGGTATGGAACAAATTAGATGCTTAGCTTTAAGATCTCGTGAGCGGTGCGAGAGATACGAACAATCCAAACAAAGCTGTGCACATTTAAGACCATTTTTGTTCAGCGTTTAATAATTTTAGAACTTATAAATATTCTTAGAGGCGTTTTGAGGCAACATTATCGACTTATACATATGTACAAAGAAAGTAGATGATGGCCCACTTTCAACGTAGGATTCCATAACATCTAAACTACTGAACTATACATTTATTCAAACATAGAGTTACAGGGAGGCAATAGGTATACAATTTAAAATTATACAGGGTATTCCAAATAGTTTGGGTTTATCAAATATAGGAAGGTACCTTCTCTTAGATTAAGCTCAGGCACCATGTAACCCAACCCTAATTAGGAACACCGGGTATACTAAAAACTGGCAAAAACGTTAAAAAGTATTAAGAACATCGCTCTATAGTGTCAGGCAACAAGAAATAGTGTTATATCTTTACATAACTGTCTGTTCCACCCTGTACGAAATCAACACAATGATGGGTCAAAAGAATCAAAGAAATCTATGAATAACCTACACAACAAAAAATCTTCATCACATAATTTCTTGTGTAGCACATCTTACTTTAAATAATCCTGAATTTTAATAACTATTTAATAATAACCAGAAACATATGAATACAGATATAGGTACATTAAAACAAACCCTTGCCTAAATGAACTAAAAATCTTCAAAGCGCCTAAAAAATATTAAAGTAACATCTCTATAGTGTTTCATTATTATAAAAAATTGGCTTGGTTAAGGGTTTTTAATTTTTACATGACTTTTCTTCAATACTGTATAAAATCAACACACATTAATTAAACAAAAAGACTAAAGAAATGAAATGCAAACAAACTTTGGGCCACATAAATTACAAACGACGCCTTTTTAATACATCCTGTATATTTTATGTAAAGAAGAATAATTGGCCTTTACAAAAAATTGCCACCAAATAATCATATTATAAATTATATGAAAAAAAAAGTTATGTACAAACTAAGAATCGATCTATCCAATTACGTCAATGTATTTTTACCTTTCGTCAAATTCAACTGCACTAACAACCAGACTATAGATTGAGATAAGAGAAGCAGTCTTAATAACTTCACCTTAAAATTTGGGAAATACTGGGATTTACATTAAGAGATGTGTGAAAGAATACAGCGATTTTCCTCAATGTTAGTGTCTAAATCAGGGATGCACAGACTTATAGGGAACAGGGGCCACTCGGGAAAAATATAAGCCAAAGGACGGGCCACTACAAACAATACTTATTAACAAAAATTTTTTTACTTTTAAATAGTATGAAATACAATGTTAAAAATAAAGAAACCTTCAAAAATGTTTGTTGTAATTATTATGTAATCGTAAGGTAATCTAATCATTACAATGTAATATTTCATGTTTTATTATTTTGATACATGACATTGCATTGAACTAACAAGTTTTTTTATATTTATCTCCACATTACTTGTCGCCACAGGTAAAATTGCTTCCAAATTTTCATTTGCCAGACAGTTTCGGTTTTTCGTTTTGCTTAGTTTCATCACTGAAAACGTTTGTTCACAAATATACGTCGATCCAAATAAGCTTGCGCAATTCAATGCATTTCTTCGCAACTCTTTATAAGCGTTTTTATCAACGCAACGGTAGAAGTTGAATAAATTACCTTCATTAAATTTGTTTCGTAAACTATCATCATTTTGCATGTCTAGTAATTCCAGCTGCATTGATTCCGGCGCATTTTCGGGTGAAATGTTGAAAGGATTGCTGAAAATGTCCAATAGAGGTTTAACTATTTTGAAGTCTACAAAACGATTTTAAAAAGCTTGTATCAAAAAATCAATTTTTTCAACATGAGCGAAAGTGACGTCAGTTTTATTGACTTTCTCCATAATTTTTTTGTAGTTCGGAAAATGGGTGTAATTGGCTGAAATGATTTGTGTCCCGAAAAGACACAATTTGCATTGAAAGGACGAAACATGAGAGTATAACTGCGAAATCAATTGATCTTTGCCTTGGAGTCGCGTATTTAAGACATTCAAGTATTTTTTGATATCTACAAGAAACGCCAAGTCACACAGCCAATCAGGGTTGTCGAGTTCGGGGACGTCGTTTTTCCTTTCCGCCAGAAATAACTGGATTTCTTCAATCAAGTTAAGAACCCGCTGTAGTGTCAACCCACGACTTAGCCACCTTACTTCTGTGTAAAACAGGAGATCACCATATTCGCTTTCAATATCCTCGAGAAATTGTTTGAATTGTCGGTGATTGAGACCTCGTGATTTTATAAAGTTTACAGTAGGTACTACAACTTTCATCACAAATCGTAATAAATTTAACAGAGGGCCTCTTGATGTATAATGCAATGAAACTGCATTAATTCCTTGGTATTTATGTTTTTAGTTTGTAAATATTTTTTTAACATAGTTACTATCGCAGATGTACTTCCAACCATTGAAGGTGCTCCGTCAGTCGTAATTCTAGATATTTTCGTGAAATCCAAATCCATTATAGATCATTTTTTCAGAAGAGCTTTGAGCATGTGACTCCCCTTGGTTTGACTTGTCAAAGATACCAATCAGTTCTTCACTCACTTCAAAATTTTGCTTTACACCTCGCAAAAATTTTTACACTGCTTTTTCTTAACTAATTTTTCAATTAAAGATACGTTTTAAACGATCATTTAAAAAAGGTAAATTTACTAATCTATAAATAAAACTATTGTAAGCCGAGATTTTATTAGAGTAAGGATGATTAGAAGTACTATGTATCGTTATATCAGTGTACGATGGTTTATAAAAAGTTCCAAACTCATGTTTATTATTTTTAATAGTTACAGTAAAGTCCAAGGAATTAATAGCATGGTCATGTTCCAATTGAATAGTGAATTTTATGTTCTTGTGTAAGTTATTAATAAAGTCTAAAAAGTTTTTTAATTGTCTATCCGTACCCACGAAACATGCGTACCTATACCAGTAAACAAATTTTTAAAATTAGAATTTTCTTGAATTTTTCTTTCTAGATTATCCATACTTATTTCAGCTAATATAGGGCTTAAAAGGTTACCCATTATTAAACCTTCCCTACTTATGTAAATATCATCATTAAATTCGAAATAATTTTGATCTAAGCAAAGTGCAAGTGATTCTAAAATATCTTGTCTATGTATTGGATTTACCCTATTTTTTAACAAAAGTTCCTTCACTAAAATTAAAACATCAGATGGAGATTTACTGGGTAATAAGTTTTGTACATCGAATGATATTAACTTAACATTATTTGGTAACACAAGGTCTTCAATTCTACTAACTGGTAACTGTTTTTTATACTGTATTTGGGTGAAAATTTATAACAATCAATTTACTAAACTAAATATTGACCTTTCTCAAGAAGACTACATAGTAAAGCCGCAGTCGGACGAAGGGGCTAGGAAACCACTTCTAATCAGCTTTACCCAGAAGGCCACAAGAGACAGAATTCTACAAAAACGAAAAACTGCCAGGCTTGATACTGTGACTTGTGGCATTCCGCAAACAATCCAACCAATATCTTCTTGAATGAAGACTTACCTAAGAATAGACGGGAACTATTTAAACAGGCGAGAGAGTTAAAAAAACATGGATTCAAATATGCGTGGTGTAAAGAAGGTAAAATATTTGTTAGAAAGTGTGACAATGACTCTGTGCAGAATATTATCACTTCCGGGCAAGTAACAAACCTAATGACATCCTAAATTAAAATTTACATTTGCATGTTACCGATTAAGCTTAAGATTATGTTGTTTTCTTTTTGGATTGTAATGGCTAATAAGATAAATATTGCTGACGTAAATGTGAGATTCTTACTTCCTAAATTTAATATATTTAAAGAATATGTACTTGACAACCATTTCGATATTGTAGGGGTAACGGAAACATGGTTAGATAATAAAATTTTAAATGAAGCGGTCCAAATTAATGGCTTTAGAAGTGTCAGGAAGGACCGTGTGGGGGATCGTGGAGGAGGGGTTTTGCTCTACATTAAATATACTTTCCAATTTTCTGAAATAGAACATGTAAATACTGTCAGAGCTGAACAGGTTTGGATCAAATTTAAAATTAATAACGTACGAAATATTATTGGTATTTTATACAGAACCCCTTCTGTCACAGAACTGTCGGACTTTTTTTTTGAATTTGAAGAAAATATAAGTAGGCTAATACCTGAGTGTGATAGTTTTGTATGCATGGGTGACTTTAACATCAATGTTCTAAACTTGGAGTGTGGACACGTCGAGCGTTTTTTGTCTATTTTGAATGACTATTATAGCTTAGAACAAATTATTAATGAACCGACCAAATATGGGTCATCAGGTAGTGGAACTCTTATAGATTTAACTTTAATATCAAACAAGGACTTATTCGTGGACTGTCACGTTGATTATAACCTGAACTTTTCTGATCATGCTCTTATAAAATGTAGCTTAGAATTAAAAACAAGTAAGCCAATGCCTTTTTACTGCACCTACCGGGATTACAGGCATTTTAATAAGGATTTTTTTAACGCAGATCTAACACATGCCCCATTTATTTAATAACATATAATATTTAGCCGATATTAATAATAAGGTGAAATTATTTAACGCATTAATTTTGAACATCTTTGATATACATGCACCGACTCGTACTGCACGTATTACGAAGAGGAAGGCACCATGGGTCACACAAAACATAAAATATATGATATCACTTAGAAACAAAGCACTTACAAAGTTTAAGAAAAACAGAAATGCGCAGAACTGGGAGTACTATCGGCAATATCGTAATTTTGTTACTGCGGCGATCGATAGGGAGAAAAAGACGTATTTAGAAAATAGAATTCGGCTAAACGGTCCCAAGGACAACTGGAAGTTACTGAGGGATATGAATGTGTATGGTAGGAAGATAGCGTCGGTTCCGATTGAGTTGGGGAGTGCGGACCAGGTTAACGATTATTTTGTAAATATTCCTCAGGTCGATCCGGATCCGACTATTTTAGACTTTTACTTATATAACAAAAAAGAAAATGTTACTGAATTTTATTTAAGAATGGCCACTTTGGATGAAATTAAAGACGTATTGTTCTCAATAAAATCGAGGGCTGTGGGGAATGATGAGATAGGTGTCGATATGCTACTGCGTTGCTGTCCTGTTATTATACCAGTTATTGTGCACGTCGTGAACTACAGTATAGAAATGGAGACTTTTCCAGAAATATGGAAAATTTCTTGCGTAATTCCGTTGCCTAAGGTTAAGGACCCTAGTGAGCTAAAAGATTTGCGTCCGGTGAGCATCTTACCAACCCTATCTAAAATAATCGAAAAGGTAGGTACTTAACAATCAAATTAGAGGCTATGTGGGTCAGTGCAGTATTCTGCCAAGCGTGCAGTCCGGATTTAGAAAAAATTATAGTTGAACTACCGCTTTGCTAAAAGTTACAAACGCGCTCACATTGTTAGTCCTATTAGATTATACCAAAGCATTTGACAAGCTCAATCACGCCCTTTTTGTAGCAATTCTTAAATATCTCGGTTTCCAGAGCAATGCATGTAACCTTGTTAGAAGCTACTTAGAAAGCAGGAGACAAATGGTTGTTCTAAATGGAAATACATCGGGGTCGAGGGACTTGAGGTTTGGTGTTCCGCAGGGATCGATACTAGGACCATTGTTTTTTACTCTGTATACAGCACAACTTATAAGGCGAACCAAGCACTGTAGAACCCACTTTTACCCGGATGATACACAGATCTACATTTCCTTTAAACCTAGTGAAATTGTTAATGCCAATAACAAGATCAATGAGGATCTGGGTGTCATTTTACAGGTATCTCAAGCACACTGTTTAAGTATAAACCCCAGTTAATCACAGGGACTTCTCTTTGGTAGGAAGAAAGATCAATTGTTATGTCAAAAACATGTTAAAATACTTGTAATTAACCATACGCTTAAGTTGGTAAATTCTGCAACGAATCTGGGCCTAGTACTCGATAATGGTCTTAGATTTTCTGAACATGTCGGTATGTCCATAAAAAGGGCTTTTACAAATCTGAAATTAATATTCAGAATTCTTGCGTGCACTGATAAAATTAATTATTTGAGTTAAAAAAATTTACCGTTGGCTCAAATAAATATTTGTTTCCTATTAGCCAAACAAATATGTATTTGAAAAATACCAAGGGATTATTTGCCTCAATTAGTATCAACTGATTTGATACAAATTACTTTTTATTTGGAACTAATCACTAAATACAAAATTCAAGCAAATATTTATTTCCTTAACACTAACCTAACTTAAATAAGCCGTTTCAATGACTTAATGTAAATAGGTTAAAAGTTAAGTTAACAAAATGTTTATTTGATTGATATTTATATATATTTTATCAAGTACATATTTATTTTACTTTTGTTTTACATGTATTTGCCGTAACAACAACGTTATTTAATTAAACAATTTAAGTGATTTGATTTAAATAAACCGGTGATTTCCATCAAAGTGATTGTTTTTTTATTCAAGTACATAATTGTTTAACTTGTCTTTTATATTTATTTAGATCAAATATAAATTTATTTGGTTTAAATACCTTTTTTTAATTTTCAATAGATCAGAATGTTCATTCAAAACAGTTCTTATTTTATCCAAGTACATGTTTATACAGACGTCACATAAAAATAAGAAATATTGAAATGTTGCTATTGAATATGGTTTAATCAGTACCTATACCATAATAATCACAAACCTTATCAAATTGTTTATAGTGTTCAAATATTAAGGCAAACCAACAGAAAAAAACACATTTTTGCCGAAAATAAAGGTTATGACAAATTTCGCGCACGCGCACAACTATTTTTACATAAAAATAACATAAAATTTAAAAGATAACCATCTCTTATTTTATTTCTTATTTTTATCTTATGTTATGTGTTTCTATAAACGTCTTATGGCAGATCTGTAGATTCAACTCTTATTTTATTTTTATGTTATGTTATCTTGCTGTATAAACCGACCATTAGTTGTTGTTCCCCTTAAAATATACGTCAATAAAACATTATAGAGAAGTTAATAACTTTGATGATAAAAAATTAAATAAAGTCAAATTTGCAATTATTAGGTACAATAATTATTAATATTATATTAATTATATTATATTTTTTACGTTAGGAGGTTTGACAGGTATTGAATTATGGTGAAAATTGAGAAAAACTGTCTTATTTGTAACCTAGGTAGCCATGATTTATAAATACCTGGCTACATTTTTCTAAAAAGATTTTGTGTTCGAAATTTCAAACAAGTATCTTTTCTTTGCCTCTTATCTTACTTTTTTAACTCGTTTCATGCGTAACTAAAATATTCAAATATAGTTTCCTACCTTGAAAAGTATCTAACATAATGGGATATACCCCTCGATATACCCCAATATTCTAAATAATTATTAATATTACGTTTATTCCCCATATCTTCGTTTTAATTTTTGATGGAACCACTAACTTCTGTGCCACTAACAAAGAAGATTTCACTCTCACTCATAAATTTCTACAAGACAAAATCGAACACCAATGACCAAAACGCGATGATCAGGCCACTTTTGTATAACCAATCAAATTACTCAAAGCCCAAAGTAGGCGACAGGAGTTCATTTAAATCTTAATTATTAGTTTGGATGACCAAATTATTTGAAAAGTTTGGCAATGAATGATTTAAATTAAAGTTAAAGGTATTTAGTTCTTAACTTGAAATGTACTTCGATTAAATAATTAGTTATTTGTAAATATTTGGTTGTTTTATATTAACGATTTAATGTAAATACATAATTATTTAGTTTAAATGACCTAGACATTTAAATAGTTCTCTATTGGGTGATTTAACTAGCGATTAACGGGATTTAGTTCCTAAATAAAAATTAGTTCGATTAAATAATTAGTTATTTAGATTTTGTTATTTTAGTGATTTTTTGGTAAGATATTTGTTTGAAGGTTTCTATGATTTGACACAAATCAACCAACAGTCAAATAACTTTGCAAATAAAACGAAATACTCTCATTTATTTCAGTTAAATCAAATTTAGTTAATTAAAATCACATTTATTTATTACCAATAATTATTCACCAAATAAATCAGATTATTTGATTAAGGGAGCACAGTTTTATCAGTGTGTGTATTAGAATGCGTAAAAGGGGAGTGAGTGTCGGCGAAACTAAACGAAATAAAATGGTTACGAATAAACGAAAGAAGAGTCCTACACCCTCTAGTTCTATACAACAGTATAATCTCTAGAAGGTGTCCGGATTACTTTATACGAGAACATTAAATTTCGCAGTGGCATGCACAATTTGGAACTTTGCCATAAATATACTATAACTACTCCGGAACACACGTCTAGTAATTTTGAGAAATCATTTAGTCATAATGTGGCAAAATTATATAATAAAATACCCCTCCACATAAGGCAACTTACGGGCATTAGATTTAAAATAGGAGTTAAAGAAGTCATAAAACTTATTATCTAGTTTATACTTGTTATTGTGATTGATTTATATAATACCCTAATAGGGTTCAACCTACAGTACAGAATGTTTTTACTTTTTTTTGCTAAATAATGGATAAATAAAACATGTATATATTTTCCTTAGGTTAAGTGAGGAAGCTTGCTTCAACTTCGCCTTTTGTAATTAATGTTTAAAAATTACAATGAAGACTTTATTTATTTATTTAATTAAGGTATTAAAAAGTTTATTAGATAATGCTACTGCGAGGGCAATTAGATAAGGAGTACAACTTAGGAGCCTGCGGGTTCATTACTGTCATGTAATACTTTTCCCTGTCAGTAAAAATAGTTAAATCTTTAATTACGTTTTTTAATAATTTTTTTAAGAGTTCTGTTGGGTTGATATCAGTTTTTTCGAATTTATCAGGGCTTAAAAAATCAAGTATTTTAGAAATATATTGATTATTGTCCATTGGTATTACAGGTTTTCCTTTGTCAAATCTAGTAAAATTAAATCAATAATGTTTCTTTTATCAATTATTGATTTTACTATGTGATATTCGTTTGAGAAATGTCCATTAGGTTAAGTCAAGTTTTTGGTTAACTATGTTTTTAGTTACAAAATGTTTATTTGTGTTATTAAGTTTTATTTTCTGAGCTATTACGTCACGTTCAACCCCTAAGTATTTCCTATTGTTTTGGTTATCTACTTAGATTATAATTGAGTCCTTTTTCTAATAAACTTATTTCATTATCTGAGAAAATGACTCCAGTCTTAAGCTTGGATAAAGTAGAAGATATATCCACCTACTTCAGTACGCAATAAAGCCTGTCAAATATACCTTTTTTGAATAAAAAAATGCATTGGAATAAGAACTTGTTTTTATAAATTTAATATAATGCGTCACTAAAAAGTAATAAAGCTTTAGTTGAATGAGGGTGCTGCAGGTGCTACATCAAATCTGGATTTCGCATGCCAAAAAAAAACTTTTTTTTTACTGCAGTCAACTCAAATTAACTCATTTTTAGAAGTTATTAGGCGACATTTTTAATCGTAACACAATCGATCAATATTAACCCGAGAATCCGCGACAATCTATCAACGTAGCGCCACTGCTTTTATCGAAATATCTCCTGCGCTCGCCTATGCGGTTTGATATTCATTAAACCAGTGCCGAAGAGATCTCGGGAGAATCTAATAATAACCGAGCGGCGGCCTTGAAGGTTCATCGTAGGTCAGTTACATTTGAGCGCAGCCCCTTGAGCATCTCATCTTGTTCCCGGCTTTTTTTTTATTGAGAACGAGTCATCTATAACATCGTAAAATGCCGGTTCGTTTTCAGAAAACGCCCGGTATATAAAAATGTAATTTATTTGCATAGTATAATGACTTGCTACTCTGCAACGAGTTATCACTTTGACAGTTGAGATTTAAGAGATGTTGTTGTGCAGGCCTGTAAAAAAAGTACAAATGCTAGGGCCGTTCGGTATCATGGTAGGATGGATAAATTAAATGCAGCTTGTGCTGAACAGTTCCCAGTTTTAGAACAAACCTAGTGTCTTTTCTTTTATTGCCTTTTTGTCTGATTACTACAGGAATATTCCTTTATGGCGCTGTGCGAGCAATGCACAGGAAGTGATTAACTTTGGTCATTAATCTTTGTAGATTATTGTAGAAGTTCCAATGTGATGACTTTGGGTTAGTGTTTGGATATCTTTTGTGTGTCCAGATCTGCTTCAATTTAAATTTGAAGGGTTACTTTTCATATAAAATATGTGGTTCAGAATATCTCTATATCTTGAGTCCATTCGCCCATAGACTGGAATATTGCACATAGTTCTATGGAGTCGATTGCACTGCTGTAATCGACGACCGCCATATGAGTTTTAACACTTTTCGATTAGCGTATTTACATTTTGTATTTGTTTGATGGTGCTATAACGCTTGCGGAATCCTGCTTGTTCTGGGGGTTGGTTGTAGCAATTTTAAAGTTGCTTTGTGGGGAATGTTGGAGTTACCTCGATTCTTGGAGTCATATTTCCACAAAGTGCATCTTATATGGTTATTTTATTTAGAATTGGTTTATAAAATTGCGTCATCTTTGTTTACAGCAAATCAGTCGAAATATGTGGGGTTAGTACGTAGTACTGCGTTCGCTTTTCTGTTGGTTAATTGCACAAGGCGCTGCAAGTAGGATTGACCACGTAGTTCCGTTTGCGTCTCCCGTCAAGTCGCACAATACCCACTTTTTACCCTTGGCAATTTTATGTTATGTTCTAGTAACAGCCCAGACTCTTGTATCGTCCTAATCTTTTGTAGGGTGTCTTTTGTTTGTTTTTTCTGGTTATGTTAAGTTGGCAACACTTTTGTGTTAGGTGGTTATGGTAAGCAGAAGGGGTTCTTGAAATGCTCATGACTTTTGATCAAAATCCTTCGATCGAGAGGGTCGAGTCACCAATTTTTTCGAAAAGACCACGAGGTCTCACCTCCCCTTTTAGAGATAAGCTGCTTTAAATTCCTTTTCTTGTTGTTGTTTTGAGGGAACTTTTTTTAGGGGTTTGTTTGTTGACCTTCGGCCGATTTTGCCGATTTTGCTGCCGCTCGGCATTTATGTAGGTTAGAAAACCCACATGGGATTTTAAGGACCACATCATAGCCTATCAGCTCGAGGTCCAGTTGGCCATACTTAGTTAATTCCAACTGAATTTAATTAATCATCATTCATCATAGTTGTCACATTTAGCCATTTTAATCTTATGACAAACGGTTGCCATTATACATTCATATGGTAAGGGTCGAATTTGTTGGTAAGTCTATTGCTGATGATTTTGAGTTTAAAAGCATGTGTTAGTAGGCTTATTGAGCGGTAGTTTTCGATGTTTAATTTGTCACCTTTTTTGATTAGAAAGATATCCTGCGCATTTTGTAAAATTGTCGGGGATCTTCCATTTTGTAAGCTTTTGTTTATAACAATGCTTATAGATTTTAATGTTGCAGTTCCTTCTAGTTGTGTCATTTTCTTGACTATTTCATCTGCGCCTGGAGAACGACCATTTTGTGGTTGGGATAAGGCTTCTGAGATTTCATCTATCATTATATCTGGTATCTCTTCTGAAAGAAAATACTACCTGGTACAATTAAGCAATAAAACTTGCGATACAGGATCCGAAATTTGCACAAATGAGAAATCCTACAAGGGATTGTTAATTTGCTTTTAATAGTTTACAAATTTTATTAGGTCGTATTTGTTTTATTAAAGAAGCACGATGTCAAATTTAGACTTAATAGAGTATCACAAGCGGTTGAGGTGCATAGAACTTCTTAGTTCGGAAAAGTTTCCCAAGTTTCTGCAAGGCTGACGTTGCAACCATAGCTAAGGTTGCAACATGTGTACGCCAAGACATATGACCATGCAAATTGACGCCAAGCAAATTAAATGATTATGCCAAAGGAATCGAGTGTTCTGCCCCAAGATAAAATTTCGTCTCGGTCTTTGTTTAGATGTAAATGTTCTTGCTGCCTTCATAGATATGCATTGGCAGTCAATGCTTGAGCATCCAAAGTACGGGATGAAACTAGTATGCTGTCATGAGCGAAGCTATAGTCGGATTTTTAGTTTCTGCTAAATGGTAATTGTTGTATATTAAGTAGAAAGAGTATTAGGCAAGATGGATGGAGTCTTGTGTGACTCACGGATAATGCGTCTTAAAGAAGTTCATGTATCGCCACTAGTAAAAATTTTTTAACGAAGCTGAACCCCTCGCAGGACAGTGTGTTTGAGAGTACTTAAATGCTGCAGTAATTTATGTTAAGTTTAGGTGGCACTTGTCAATGCAATAGACCAAAAACAAAGTAGGGTGAGAAGGCGAGTCAAAACCCAAAGTAAAAAGAGTCCAGGAAATGTGGTGCAAGGAAGTGAGATACCTGGCACTTATTTTTGATTCAAACCTGAATTGGAGAAAAGATTCAGAAAATAGTGACAAACTTACTACGAAACAATTAAGTTCTATCTACTTTCTGCTTAACACGAGAAGCTGAAAGCCAAACTATTTAAGGGTTTGGTCAGACCTGTTTTGACTTATAGAGCATCAACCTGGCACGCAAGCATTGAACCTAATAGCAAACAGTCCTTAATACGCCAACAGCCATCTTATTGACAACACGAACATCTAATAACTATTTCAAGCCCACAGACGTATCGCCAAATGAACTTACGTGGGTACGATCTAGGCCAGACGCTATGTACAGACTGACTCGCTGTTCTGCAGCAACAACGGTAAAAAGGCACAAAAATAGTAGAGCGCCACTAAAAGCAAAATGAAACGAAGGAAAATCAAGGCAACTGGCACAACGCGATCGAGCTAAATACACACAAAGTTTAATCAAAAAAGGGGTTGCCCAATAATCACAAATGCAACGCACAAAGCTGAATAAGCAAGAGACGACCAAAAAGAAGTAAAAATACTGACTTAAATGATCAAAGAAGATTCAAAGTAATGACCTAGCCCTAACCTAACTTTTGTAATAACGTTAGTTCATTTATCTCATGTCCATAGGGGTAATTAACCAGTACTGCTTCCTTTAATATGTACAAATTGCAACGAAACGCCCAACCACTCCCAATGGCTAAGATAGTAATTATTGTTAGTGGTTCTTTAGATGGAGCTGATTTCTCTAAAAAAAATAGGAACTAAATATGATTTATTGCAGTTAAACAAGTTTATTTGTCAGGCAAGGAGTAGCAAAACTGGTTACAAAAGTAAATATAAAACCCTTGTACCTACACTAGAATGAGTTCACAATAATAAATATACAGGGTTAGTATTTTGGGCAAAATAATATGAAATACAATAAAAAAAATAAATATGATATTGTATATTTATTTTAAAATTTGTGAGTGAACTAATCCAAAATTCTAATAATAATAGATAATTAAGATTTTAATGGTTTCTGCGGACAAAGTTGTAGTAAGAAGTTTGAACTTTATCGTTTCTGTATGTTAATCAAAATGCAAAAATTATAAATAAATAATTTTAACTTACACAAGCAAGTATACTTTTTCCAAAGTCAGTTTGATGAATAGAAACTCGATAAAAAAGCTTCGACCTTGGGAGGGACCGGCATCATAATCGGGGTTGTCAGATCTTTTTTTAAAAAATATTTTTATTATTAAAAGTGTTTTTTTTATATCAGTATTTAATTGATAGTCCGTAACTCTCTTTGAAAGCTAGTTTGCAAATGTACCAAGAAATGTTTAATGTCAAAGAGAGAAGGAACGAGCCATTCATGAATATTATAAGAATTTTTTTAGTACTTCAGGAATATTATTTATACAAAAATAATTTAAGTCAAACTAAAAAGGAATTTTACTGTTATTATACAAAAAAATAAACAAATAACAATCCCTTATGTTCCTCCTACACTTACCAAAACTTTGTAGAACTGGCAACACCCTGGCGATAGACCGTCGACGCCCACACGCAATTTAAAGCACTTTTAAAGTGCGAACTATTTTTCCGAATTGGAAAATTAACACAGCAGCATTTAGATACAAATTTATATGCTATAGACAAGAACAGAGCAAATAGTTAAAGTTATATGGAAGAAGTCCATCTCTCAGTGGAGTGATATTTTATTAAATTCAATGGTTTTTATTTCAAAAAAATACAAGAAAAACTTTTTATACATACATTCTCTTTATTAAAATTTTTAGCTAAAGACTGTGCGTTTTAAGAAGTCCGCTAAGCTATAAAACCTCTTGAGCATTATGTCGGTGGCTCTCAAACAATAAATTATATTGAAGGTAATTTTGGATGTTGATGAATTACATTTTCTAAATAAAATAATTTAAAGTAAATAAAAAATTAGTTTAGGTAAAGAAAAATAATAATTTTTTAGCTTTTGTAGTATTCAGACAAATTAGTTTTACGAATTCTTTTTTATAAAGTTTTGGTTCTAAAAAGAACCGATTTTGTAGTCTTGCGACAGAACGTACCTACTTGTAGATAGGTACTACTAAAAGTAGTCTTCCTCTGCATTTGAAATTTCACCCATGCTTTCAGACTCATCAGAATCAACATCATCTTCATCATCATCATCATTCGTAATAATTAACGGTCTTACTTCGTCTATAACCTGTTCTGTCTCATAAGATTCAAAAATAATTTTTTCTGTGTGTTCAATGCATTTCCGCCATTCTTCTTTGCCCGCTTGGCTAAGCGCCTCCTCCCATAACTTTATAACGCTAGGCTTACCGATATTTTTACAGGCATGTTTGTCATAATAGTTCTTGCTAATACCCCATACCAATTCAATTGCGTTGTAATGACAATGGTAGGGCGGCAATCTCAAAACTTGATGTCCATATTTGAGGGCTAATTCGTCAACAACATACTTTTTTTTAAATGACTGCTCTTTACACTTGCTTAAAAGTTCACTTTTTAAATATAAATTTTCATGGTTTATGTTTTTCTTTGACAACCACTCTTTTATTTCTTCCTTTTTCCAGCTGCTTGTAGGGAATTTCTCTTCGAGTCTCGTATGGTAAGAGGCATTGTCTAAAACAATTAAGGAAGGTTTTTCTAAACTTTTTAAAAGTTTTTCCTCGAACCAATGCTCAAAAATTTCAGCATCCATATTGCCGTGATAATCATCAGCTTTTTTTGTTGATGAAAATATCAAACTGGCATTTAAAAGAAAACCTTCTTCATTACCAGCATGTAATATAATATACCTTTTTCCATTACTTGCACGGGTACTTGAATAACAATGCTTTGAGTCATCCTACCAAGATGTTTTTGTTGAAGTTCCGTTTGCAAATACCCATGTTTCGTCAAGAAAAACAACTTGTCTTGACAATTCCGATTTTTTGTTGTTTAAATAATCCCTTAAAATTTGCCATATTTTCGAAACAACATTGGACAGCTCGCAAAGCAGTTTTCTGTTGTTCGTTTTTTTATATTTGAAACCCATATGTTTTAAGATGATGGACAAACTGTTAGTTCCAATATCGCAAAGTTTTTTCTGCTTTATCTTTTCAAGAATAGCTTTGAGGGTAACATATTCGTTGGCTTTATACATATCATAAACAATATTCCTAAAAGAGAGTTTTATCCCTTGGGATAAATCCAAGGTTTTTGAATGGAGTCGAACCCTTTTATATGGTCTGTCCAAATCCTCTTCACTCTTTTTTCGAAGTCTTCTTAAGGTCTTCTCTGAAATGCCGCAAGCATCAGACGTTCGTTTTTGCACTGCCAAAACAGACTCTAACGGGCCCGAGTTATCTTTTTCTAAAGTAAAATAACGTTCCACTTGTAATACCAAACGGCGTTCACCTGGAGATAAATGCCTTCTAGGCGATGTGCCACCTTGCTGAACATTTTCCATAACTTTGCTTAATAACTGATTTTAATTCACACACAATGAGAAACAAACTAAAAGTGAAAAGCACAACTACTTATTTAAAATAAAGTAGAACATACCATCCCGCACTTGAGCAAATTTTAATTGGTTCTTGAAAAATAGCGATTATTATATAGATTTAACTATAATAATAGCAAAATAATTTAATTATCTATTTAATTATTATTTATGCTCAACGCGTAATTCTAAGATAATTTTGTTTTGAAACCTCTGATTTCGCCCAGTAATAAAATACAGTAAACCAGTGGGATGTTCGGTGTGATCAAGTATAGCGAAGGTGCCAAGATATTGTAACTTAACCGACTTACTGTTTTAAAAGCGATAACATCCCTTGGTGATTTAATCCGATATCGGACTTCTTAAAACGCACAGACTTTACCATTTGATACACTCTAGCAGGATGTTCGTATCTCTTATTTTGTTTCCTCCTCATTGGACGAAAATGTTGGGTGTTTCTACAAACGAAAGACTCAAAAAAATATGTACTATTTAATTATAAACTACTAAATAAATTTTTTTTTATAATAACAACTTTTTCCATTTTCTATTTTATTTTCAAAACTATACTTAATACAAAATGATGAAGTTTTTTCTGCGACACAAGGTAAGTCGACACTATTTTGTTTTACCATGGTACAAGTCATTTTCTCACTTAAGGATTCTCCTTTTTATCTATCATCTTTCCGCGCTCTCTGATGATCCTCTTGTCGTTTAAGTTTTTCTTGTTTCACTAATGGCGTCTTTTTCTCTCTTGATTTTGCAGTTATCACAATGTTTCTGGTGTTTTTCTCTGTAATTTAACTTAATTTAATCCCACTGATCATGGAGGTTTGTACCTCCGAAACATGTATGGTTTGACAATTTTACAATTGTTACATTAAACTAGTGGAGCAGATTGTGTGTTTTACTTTACGTTAAATAGTTAAAGGTTCTCCCAATTGGGTGATGCCTTATCAGCTTTAAAATCACTTGATGTTTGGGTATGGGATATTTGGAATCGAACAGCGGCGTGACTAGTTGAAACGATTTACTGTAATTTACATATTTCATTTTCTGCTATAATTGTGTGGTTTCAGACAAGTAAGTTTTTACTTGGTACCTATATTTTATTATATCAGTATGGCTTTTTGGCGACAATTTGAAACATAAGGTCAAGGTGAATTATTATAGTCGGTACCAGAGTCGGCCATCGATAGGGAAGTAAGTCTGGAACCAAGAAACAAAGATTTACATGCTCAATATCAACGCATTATTTTAAATATGTACGCGTGTTTGGAAAAAGAAAATCCGGGGAAACCTGAAAATACGCTTTGTACAAGAATGTACTTGTAATGAATTAACTCAACTTGGGTCTTATAAGAATTTATAACGTAATAATATGGGGACTGTAACCGGTCATTCCATAAAGCGTAAACTAATAAATAAAAAACCAAATCAAAAATTCAAAACAGCTGACAATACTACAAGGGATTTTATTTTGCGAGCTATTTGCAACTTTTACGAGGATAATATAGTGCCAACTTTAGAACTGGTTCGTAATAAATTGCGAGGTTACCCTGGTTATAAGGACCAATCTTTAGAAACATTGCGTGGTGTTTTATTTAAATGAGGCTTTAAACATAAAAAATAGATAATGTAATGGAATCCCCGCGTATCATTGAACTACGACAGGACTATTTGCGAAAAATAAAGGAGTAACATGAATCCGATAAAAGTATAAATTATTTAGACGAAACCAAAAACGCGTTATCATGCCGGAAGTAAAGATGGCTTTGTACCTAATGTATTGCTCTTGTCAGCAAAGAATATCACTCAATAATCAATGTCCTACTTTAAGCGCAGTTGTCCTTGATAATATCCGGCAGGTAATAACGAAATGAGTAGCGATGTATGGAAAAACTACGTAGCTTATGTTATAAAAACGGAAAATGGATATTCTGTTTCACCGCCTATAGTGACAGTAGTAGTCCGACCTGGAAACGATTCTACTTCTGAAAGTTCTGACGATTCCAGTCATTAATTTGTTTATGAATTTTAAATTAATTATGTTCTTTAAACATGTATCTTAAAAACTTGTTATATTACAGAGTAGTAGAACTTTCAATTCTATTCCACGGGAAATAATGTCAGCTGGATTGTCGGACGACTTAACGTGATTCCAGTTCTCTGGTGGTATGGATCTACTTATCTCGGACACTCTGTTGGCTACAAAGGTTTTCCATCGTAACGGGTCGCCTTTAATCCAACCCAGAGCTATCATAGAGTCTGTCCATGCGTGAATGGTTATATTTTCAATGGCTTATGCTTTGGGTGTTTTGCTCATCAGCTTTGCTAGTAGAACTGCTGCACATAGCTCCAATTTTGGTAATGTGGTTTTGTTTCTTGCTGGAGCTACTTTTCATTTTGCTTGAAGGAGGGTTACGTGCTTTCTTCCATTTATGACTGTGCGAGAGTAAATTACTGCTCCATAAGCTTTTTCAGAAGCGTCGCAAAACCCAAGAAGATCTATAGGCCCGTTGATATAATGTATCCATCTTGGAATTTGAATATTTGTCATGGTTTGAACTTCTTCTTCAAATTTTGTTCATCGCTCCACTATCACTTGATTGACTGGTTCGTCCCATTCTAGCTAGTTTAGCCATACTTCTTGTATCATTAATTTTGCTTTAATGTCAAATGGTGCCAACCATCCTAGTGGGTCGAAAATTCTTGCTATTTCTGATAGAATTTGCCTCTTGGTAAGATAACTTTTCTTTACTGTGGTTGTTTTGAAGCGAAAGGTGTCGTCTTTGGGTGCCCATAGTATCCCTAAAGATTTCTTGTGTTCTTCTTCTCCTATCTCGAACATTTTTTCTTTCAGGACTTCTGAAATTTCTTGGAGAAATTCCGTTGAGTTGCTGGCCCATTTCCTTAGTGTGAATCCTCCTTTCTTTAGTAGGTCTGCTAGGTTTCGTTGAAGTTGTTTTGCTGTTGCTACATTGTCGGCTCCCGACAGGACGTCATCCACATAGAAATCTTCTAATATAATTTTTGCAGTATCTGTATAATTATGTTCTTCATCTTTTGCTAATTGTTGCAGAGTCTTAATTGCCAAAAAAAGGTGCTGATGCAGTACCGTACGTCACTGTTGTTAATTCATACTCTTGAAGCGGTTGACTTTAATTAAATCTCCAGAGTATTTGTTGATATGGCTGGTCAGCTTAATCAATTTTTATTTGTCGATACATTTTCTTGATATCAGCGATAAATGCGACTCGATGTTTTCTTCATCTAAGTAGAATTTCTGCAAGGTCATGTTGTAGTCTGGGGCCGATATGCATTGTAACGTTTAGGCTTGTATTTGTGCTTGTTTTGCAGGACGCGTCGAACACTACTCTCAGTCTGCATTAAATAACTGTATATTCCAACTAACATAGTACCTGCCCCAATCCTTTCTTGGCAAGGAAAACTCATACCTCCTCGCGGTCATGGCTGGACAAAAACATTTTTTTTTATTCGTTTTCGGCAAAATGGGCATATATAATAAACAAGCTGTAATATACACTATTTAATCATATCAAAAATTTTCAACAATCCGCATTTTAAATATTTATTAGAAGCAACGCCTATGGTCACCAGATTAATGCTTTTTTATGTCATTGAATTAAGCTTGGAACAACTATACCAACAAAGTGGCGGAATAATAAACTTAAAGCATTAAACCACTATCTATGGACATAACAAATGCACGAAAGAAAACTTTAACAGAAAACAATAAAATCCCAAAAACCCGAGACCGGCGACGACCTTCAGATCGCATTTATTTTGAACTGGCAAAATAATCCAAACTATTAGTGCTGTGGGCCTTAAATGTTTCTTACTAAAATTGAATATTTTGATACTAAAAATCATTGACATTTAATTTATCAATGATTAGTAAAATCGATTATTTATTTATAAAATCCTGATACACCCTGTAGGTACAAATGAAAAGATTTAATTTATTTAAAAGTAAATTAAGCGTTTAGATTAGTCGCCATCGTTGCTTTAATAAAGATAAATATTTTAAAGTGCAATTAATGAAACATTAATTATAAAGTGTTACAAGGAATTAAGGCAGCATTTATCTTCAGAATAAGGTAAACCGGTATCAGAGAATATAACTACTTAAATTATAGTATTATTGGCCTGAAGTATATGTATAGTATAATATGCATATCAAAACCACTGATAAGCTAACATAAACTGTAATTAGGAAGAACCATTTGGTTAATTTAGGTTCTTTAATAATTAACTGTAGTGTTTTTTTACATTAGAATCTTAAAATTTATGTTATCTTCTTATACAGAGTTCCAATTCTTTATCTGACTGCTTGTATGTAATTTGTAGTGTACCAACATGAAGACTAAATACATACATATCGTATTTTAATAAGTCTTGGAAAAATCCGAGAACATGATATTTGTTGCGAAGTTATTATCGTCATTGCATCTTTCCATCATCAGCTCACAAAAATCAGCTCTTCTATCAAAATCGTCGTCGTATAACTCGTGCATCAGCTTCTAGGGATGCAACTTTTCCTGCTCAAACAAATTTTTCACTGAGTGATGAGACACATTAAAATCAACTGCCATTGGCCTGGATGATTGTGTTGGATTTTCATGTATTGAGAGCATGATATCCAAAGCTTTGTCTCCCCTGGTTGTTGTTTTAGATCGACCTGATCTAGCGACTTTGACACACCGTTGACTGATTTATTAAAGGCCTATTTGGATATAATTCATTAAAAAGTTGATAAACCTGATCTTGCGATCTCTTCATATTTCCGTAACCGCTCATTATTAAAATTTCAACTCGTTATTTCTCATTTAGATGAACCATAGTGTAAACAAATTAAAAATCAGACAACAGAAAATTAAACAGGAACTCAAAATTAACAACTCTTAGGTCGCTGTCATGAAAACACCTTGACTCAACTGGTGAGTTCTAGGTGGAAATAATTATAATTAGGAAGTTTTTCATTTTTGAGCTGTCATTATATCGAAAACGCTTGCAGATAGGTGAAAATTTGAAATACAGAAAACTCAGAGTTTTCCCAGTAGAATCCAAATATGCAATCAAGCATAGGGCGTTCCATTTAAAAAAAGTAAGTTAGTCTCTATGGCAACCAAACCAGTAATGACAGAAAAAATTCATGCAGGTAGAAATGTGGGCAATAATTCACTGAACAACTTTCTTAGAGGTCACTTCTTCGTATGGTAGGTAATTAAAAAGTTACAGGCATTATGCGCGACTTATTTGCCACTCTGTATATTCTAAGACAAAACTTGAATTTAATGTACTTGTACTGGATTTAAACAAATTTAAAAATTTGGGACTTTTGATTGATTTATTATTTCGCATCTTTTACAGATAGACTTATATAAATTGTACTATCTCCTCTGGAAATAAATAGAATCCGTGTCAAATAAGAAGAGGCCACCTCGTGATCTGGCTACGCCACGGATTATCGATCCCGAACGACACGAGATGGGAACTTTTTAAAGCCAAAGTGAGATTAAACTAACTAATAAAAATAAGTTTACTTCTAAATGAAACCTAATCTAATCAGGAATAAATTATGTTTTATTAGACAACAAAACAAACCTTAATATAACGTTAAACTTTCAAACGTCATAATTTCAAAACCGAAATCGATTGGTTTAGCGAATTAACAACTGCTGCAAGTAATTGAAATGAAATCAGCGCTTGCTTAGCAGCTAAGCTCGATAAATGCCCCCAATATAATATTGTGGTAATGTTGAAGAGCTGAACAGTCAGTAACGCGGGTAACCCGTATTGCCGAGCAATAATACCAAACATAAATATGAAGCCTGGCAATCGAAAGGTCCTGGGTTCGAATCTCAGCTCGGGCATAAATGTTTGTGAATGTTAATATTATACAGGGTGGCGTACCGAAAACTTTCCACCCAGGTTTATTTTCTTGTTAATAAATAAATCAAAATTCGCTCTACCACGGAAACATTAGTTTTCAGGGGAACATATTTTTTTGCTATTTTCACCCCCCCCCCCCTGCTTGAACCCCTACGACGGGGTGTCTTTTACCCTTAAAATCTTAAAAGAAAAGGAATGTCGAGTGATACCTTATTTTAAAGGTAATTCAATTGCCTTCCCAACGCGACCTTGCTCGTTTATATCGACTGAATAGTTCCTGGGAAATAGGGCTAAAAAGAAAAGAAAATTTAAAAGTAATAAAATTTATTACCGCTTGTATCAATCTAGGAAATGTTGAAATTGTGCACCTCCAACCTCCATGCAATTATAAAGGCACTGTTCAAAATGCTCGCGAACATTATGGAACAGTTAGTTATTTGTCTGCACTCGTACACTATTCGTTGTCGTAAGTCTTCCAAAGAATTGGGTTGGGTTGCATAAATTTTAAACTTTAAATGTCCCCACAAAAAAAAGTAAAGTGGCGTCAAATCAGCAGATCCTACAGGCCATGCAATAGGACCACTTCTTCCAATCCATTTTCCCGAAAAATTTTCATCCAGAAACTGACATGAATTTTAATGTAAATAGGCTAGTACCAATAGTTCTTTTTATAAGTAATCTAATGGAAATTCGATTTGTCTTAAACTTAGACATTCTGTTATTTCGCTTTTACGCCACACACTTGTGGGTAATTTTTCCGTCAACCTAAATACATAACTTGCATTATTCAATTCATTTTTTTTTTATTTTACTTTTTTACGGTTCGTCGGCGTATCTGAGGCCATCTAGAACCGGTCATCGACCGTACGGTTTTTAATCGTGCGGTCCACCGACTGGGGAGTGTGAAACGGCACCTTCATCGTACGAGATATCCGATCTCATCCGGCCTGTCCGGCGTGAATAGGATGGTTTTGATGTCGATTCATTTTACACTCTTCCCTAAGACAAGAGCACGCGGTGTTTCCCAAGTGGTCACCCATCCAAGTACTAGCCGCGCTCGACACCGCTTAACTGCGGTGATCTGACGGGAACCGGTGCTTTAGGTGTCGCTAGGCCCTTGCCCGATTATTCAATTCAATTATTGCATCTTTTGGTATAAGATCCAACATTTTCTCGAATCGTTCTTCAAAGACATCGGCATTCATATCTTCGTGATAGTCTCAAGTATTTTTATATTGGAACATCAGTAGACCACCATTAACGAAGCTCTCAGGACTTCCGATATGGGTTATGATATGTCGATGTCCTTTTCGAGGTGGCGGTCTTAATCTTATGGACTTCCAAAAAAGCTTGCCCCGAACTTTTAATATTTTCATCCTGCCAAAATTTGGTCACAGCGTGGCCTTCATTTAACCATGTTTCGACTAGGTAAAATATTTTTTTGTTTTGTTCTCTGGCTTTTCGGATGCTTCTTAAGTAATTTCTTCTCCAGAAGACGATATCACTTCTGTCTATTAATAACGATTTCCTAATATGTTTTTCCACCGCAAACCTATTTTTTTTAATAATTTCCAAAGCGTATTTCTACACATAAATGGGTAGTCCTGGTCTTCTCGGGTTGAAGACAAAAGTTTATCCAGCGTGGGAATTTCTTTTTCTTTAAAGAATATACTTCTCGCCATATTCTCTGCATTACAACGTTATCCAGCTAAAGTTTTGATCGTCCTGAAGAAGTTTTTGAAGGTTTGACGCCAACTCTTCTTCTTTTAAAAGTTTATATATTGTCGTTTTCCCCACGTTAAGCATATCTGCTGTAAATTGCACTGCATTATCAACACTTAAATCCGCATTCCTACTTTTAATAGAATTGTAACAGTTAATAATTAATGTTTTTTTCGTTTACCGTGCATGTTGAGAATTCTCCATATTTAATTAAAAAAACACTGACACTTTGCACTTTGACTAGTTTCACTGAGAAACAAACATCCAAGGTAGGTATGTATAGATATAAATAGGTGTATTATTCCAATAGAGGCACCTATACAGGCATAATAATAACATAATTAGCTCACAGGTAACCAGGATTGGGTACAAAGGAAAAGGAATAAAATGATTACAGCAGAATCGGAATAAGTACCTAGACTCTAATTAGTTTTGATAAAATTGCTTTCTAAAATTCCAAGTAAATGGTACGGCTGTACATAATTTTAAGCTTAAAAAATTTAATATCAAAATATATCTTTGAAGACAAAACTAGAATTTAATTAAGGGTTTTGATTGATTTATTATTTCACATCATTTAAAGAAGAAAGAAACAGGTGTAGAAAATAAGCATTACAAATTACCTGCATTAAGTTTATTTTAGTAATATTTACTAAACAAGGTTTATCGAAATGATATCTTAATTATCTATGTAGCTATTTTAAACTGCTATAATGATGTCAAAAATCTGCAATTATTATTTCAACGTTTACTGTTTTATGCAAATATTGTAAATATCTGGAAACAAAAAGATCAAAACATGGTACTTATCATATAAAAATAAAAAACCGTTACAACACGCAAACAGAATTCACCATTGAGGTTAAACAAATTCCACTCTAACGGAATATCGGTCACACATGTTTTCAATTTTATATAAAATATGCCGCAAATAGTTAAGTGGCGATGAAATATTTTCCATTTTCCTCTACCTATCCACTAGCGCTAACGAAGTAAACACCGCGCTGTTTTGGCAAAAAAATGCGTTTTTTGCAATCATCCGCAAGCCGTCATCTTTCTGGCGTGTTTTGACGCCACAAAAGTGATTATTCCAGAATTGTTAGCCGTTGCTAAGCAATGAGACATATCCCGTAGAGAATTTCGTATATTCACATCATATATGCATAATATATCCTCGTCTAAGAATATGTTATTCTTTTCTACCAGACACACAACATGCACAATATTCGACGAACCAGCAAACCTGGTGTTTTGTCGTTACAGTCGACCTATGAATCGTGTTATCTAAAGCCAGCTGAGTACTTGAGAGGATCGGATTTTCGTGTAATGAAACAAAGATGTCCATTTTTTTGTCATTAGGAACGCCAGGCCTTCCAGGTTTGCCAAGATCCTTAACAGTGCTAGTCTCTCTCTACTTAGCCTCAATTCTACTGATTATAGCTTGACTTACAGGTTCTCTGTTCGGATATTTATTGTTGAACATTATTCGAGCTTCGTTGTGTGTTCTAGTTTTCTCACCACAGTCACGCATAGTTAATATTTTGATTCTCTGATTCTCTGATTTGAGTCACGGTCTAACGCATTGTAAATATTTTCGATTAACAATACAGTGACACTTTGTCAAAGATTCACAAACAGAGGTGTAATTTATTTCGTGGACAGTTGAAGATAGATTTAGTTAGGATATTATACAAAAAACGTGTCTAGAATTTTCCGGAGAATCCGAAAATGCAATAGTATACAGGGATTTCTATTTAAGGAAAAAATGTTCTGTCTGTCACACTTTTGTGGGACATCCTGTATACCTAAATTTTATGTCAAAGTATGCGCAATCCAAAAACAAAATCGACGGGTTCGAGCGTTTCTCCGAACGCGCCCCCGTTTAATTTGTATTGAATTCATCCATTATTAAATCACAACCCTGTATAATAAGTGGGTACTAAACAAAAAGAGCTAGAACTTTTTACTCAAAAACTTTATAAAAGAAACTACAAAATAACAGAACGAACACAATAATAATAAAATAATAATAAGTGCCAAAAAGATTAGTTCATGTTAGTTTTTTTCGTTTGATTACGATAAAAATTGGCATAATTATATCATTATTTAGATATTGTTTGGTTTTAATTCAAAATAACCAGATAATTTAAATGCACTCATGTTATTACCCCATAAGTTGGCCATTTGGTTGCAACTAATGCCATTAAATCACACACACCCCCATAAGTTTTAATATAGTTGTTACTTAGTAAAAACTGTATATAAGCAAAAAGCTTCGAATTGTAATTCGTACGTTTTAGACACCATGATCAGTAACTTTATTGTCGCTCGGTACACAGATGACACCATACAGAATCAATGACATCATTTCTCTTAGCATCTCAACCTTTGCACGTCCCATGCAAAATTATTGAGACCAAAGCGATTTTTAAATCTTACAAATGTAACTGTTTTCCGACCCACTAACTTAGATATAACCGGCGGCTATCCGACGTAAATTATAAGGTTCATAATAAATTGGGACTTGAGTATCGTAACTTTGACCTGCCTAGTTATAGGCGTTTTAATAAGAAACGTGATATTCTGTTAGTTAGGAATGCCATTAAATTCCCAACTAATATCTGGTGATTTATATCGGAAAATGTATTTTAGAACTATGCATGGAGGTGTATTATTCTATGATCCTGAGACGCAAACCCTCACCCTTAAGGAAGTATTAAGTTTTGTTAGTGAGAACTTCGATTGGGATTTATTTTCAATAGTTTGATATTCGAGATTTAGGTTAGTGAAGCTAAACCCAAAGGTTATATTATTTTATATAATTTACATTAAAACATAATTTGTTTGCATCACACCATCACACAGCATGCAAGGGAGGTAAACTTGTCAGCATTGTAAATATTATGATTACATCGGGTGTCACTCACAACACTCCAATCGCCTATAAATCAATACAAAAAGTTACTAAGACTTCACACAACCAATTATTAAAATCCAATTCAAACCATTTAAAAGGTAGATCATAATGTCTGTCCTGTTTCTTCGCCTCAAGTTAAATACATGTTACAGAGAGATCTATTGGTGCTAAGTAAAACGAAACCATCGTAGGATTAGACGCATTTTCAGGTTAATCGAAAACGAATAATAAAAATATCAGATTAAAAAAAGTATGAACAACCAGTCGGGTTAGTTTCACTCTCTGAATGTCTGACTTTTGATTTTCGGCTTTTCGGGACTAAGGTAACCCTTTTGAACTCTTTAAGTTTATAGTAATTTTATTTTAAAAATGTTATATTTGGAAACTGGTAGTAAGACTCAACAATTCGGAATTTGTTCATGTGAACCCTTTAAATCAAAAAGATCTTCCTCTTTTTAATAACACTGTGCAATGAATCCTCCTCTGTCTCTGTATGTTCATGTTCCAGAAATTGATGTCGTATTATGATTTTTGGGAAGATAATTGCGTAAAGTAAATAAATACTTATTCCTATATTGGCTCTTTTATCAAAATCGTCCTCGCTTAACTCGTGCACCAACTTTATCTTGTAGGGATGCAACTTCTCGTGCTTAAGCAAATTTTTCACTGACTGATGAGACACATTAAAATACATTACCATTGGCCTGGATGATTGTGTTCAATTTTCATGTATTGGGAGCATAATATCCAAAGCTTTCTTTCCCCCGATTGCTGTTTTTGGTCAACTTGATCTAGCGGCTTCCCTAACACTGCCTGTTTCTCGAAACTTCTTTACCACTCGACACACCGTTGACTGAATAATTGGAGGCCTATTTGAATATAATTCATAGAAAAGTTGACAAACCTGATCTTGCGATCTCTTCATATTTCCGTAACCGCTCATTACTAAAATTTCAACTTGTTGTTTCTCATTCAAATGAACAATAGTGTAAACAAATTAGAAATCACACAACAGAAAATTAAACAGGAACTCAAAATTGACACCGCTTAGGTCGCTGTCATGAAAACACCTTAACTCGACTGATGGGTATTAGGTAGAAATATTTATAATTAGGAAGTTTTTCATTTTTGAGCTGTCATTATCTCGGAAACGCTTGGAGTAGGTAAAAATTTAAAATTTAAAAAGTTCACAGTTTTCTCAGTAGAATCCAACTATGCAATCATATGCAGGGTGTTCCATTAAAAAAAAGTAAGTTCGTCTCTATGGCAACCAAACCAGAAATGACAGAAAAATTCATGCAGGTAGAAATGTGGGGAATAATTTCCTGAACAACTTTCATAAGGGGTACAGGCATTATGCGCGACTTTTTTGCCACTCTGTATAATAAGGTAATTCAACATCAGACTTAGGGATTGGAAGAGGTTTCTGGAGTTTAAATGCTGCTACCAAAAGTTGTTACTTTTCAATAGCTTTCCTCTTATCCGTTTACTTAACTTAAGTTTAAATAATGGGTACATTAGGTACTATTAAACTAGTTATAAATAACTCTATTGAAAATAAGCATGGATGACAGCGCAATTCAAATATTTGTCTAACACTTCGTGGAGCTGTTCTCACAGATCTCGGGAAATGTATCTCCATTTTAGCTCTTACAATGGATTTAAAAGGTTTGCCCCTAATACGCTTACTAAATTATTATCCTGTTCTTCATTGGATTATTTGCGACGACCACTTTCAGGTCTTCTTTCCAAGGAATGCGTTTCTTGCCACTTTATTTTAACCATGCGTTTGGGATGCCAAGCCTTTCTGAAACATCCCTTTCAGGCCAACCTTGCTACTCAATATAATGAACTATTAACACTTGCTGCTGGGTCGTTCAGTTTGGCATTTTTCGAGTGACATTTATTAATGTTTTCCTATGATAACATTTTAAATAGGTAATTTGTTCAACAGATATTACAGGTATGTTTTATTATAGTAAAATGAGGTATAGTTACAAAGCTGAAAAAGTTCTGCCCAAGATTTAATGGCTGTAACTGTACGTACCTACTATTTAGACATTTAAAGGAAAATTGTAGATAAAAACGTCTAAACAGTAGCCTAAAAAGAAGAAGATATCTAGCCACTTAAAATAAATAATACTTTTTTTCCATAATGATTCCCATATACATAATACCCTGGGAAATAAACTGCTCTACAGATAGGATGTGCACCGTTACAGACATGGGAGGATAATTCACTTCCCAATATTATATTTCACTGCCAATTATCAATTCGCTCATCATTTAGCTTATTTCTTTGCCGGCGAAACACAACCATGAAATAATTTCCACTTAATATGGAATTTCTAATGCGGTTTTTGTAGGAACGAAATGACAGCGTTCATGAAAATGCCTTATCATGGTTTACAGCGTATATCTCATGGCAATGAAAATTGCGTGTTTCTTGTTTGTAATGGCCATCAATTTTCTTATACAACAAGCCATTATTGGCTTGCGAAGCTATGCCTATACCTCAGAATTATAAAACCTTAATAGCGGCTATGCTTGTATATGTGATACAAATTGGGAGAAGGTACTTTAATAGTCTTGGATAGCGACTTTTTGCAGATGTGTGGCTATTAAATGTTCGTTTTTCGAATTGTTCTCTAATTAAACTTATATAAATGTAGACAGGAAAGTAATCAGCCCTGCCAGATTAAATTTGGAGAATAATACCATAAAGTAAATTGTTTTGCGTTTCAATAACTCACGCTGTGGTAACGACGAATAAGAATTTCAGGGTTGAAGATAGGCAACCAAATATACACCATACATCGAAGTTTAAATCCAGGGTCGGCAATTTCATACCTGCCGCTAAACTTAAAATGAGGTTATGGTTATATCTAATACTCATTATCGACAGAACATATTTTGTATATCAATTCGTTGTTTTTAAAGTTTTTGTGATTATCCTTCAAAGAAAAGAACTAAATTAGTGTAAAATAAGTGAGAGTAGGCGTTATCTCTTAAAAAACAAATACTTTGGTTTGTTTTCTTAAGAAAAAAGAATGACATGCTTGAATAGATTAAGGTAGTATCATCTGCGAATCACGAACATTTCATTGGTGAAATAAAAGTTGATAGGTCATTGACATAGGAAAGGAAAAACAGCGGACACAGGACTGATTGAGGTTCTCTTATTCCCAAACCAAATAATTTAGGCAGGAGCAACTCATGGATAACACAATCGAATGCCTTTGAGACGTCACATAATGTCATGCTGCATCAATTCCAAACCCTCAACTATGCCATTGACAACCGCCCGCACAGCTTGACTTCTTGATCTTCCTAGTAAAAATCCCCATCATTGAGGACTGAAGAAATGTATATCTGCTCAACAGAAATATTCACCAAAGAAGAATTTACAGGCGACCCACCAGCCAGCGACAGCTGCCAACAGCCTAAAAAGAATAAGCAAAAATATGTTAAATAGCACCCAAATAACGCAAAACACAAGTAAAAACTGTAAGAGGACAAAGTCCTAACAGAAGGATCAAAACAAAAAAAGTATGTTAATAACAACTTTAATTAAAAGTGGCTCATACAAGAAATGCACAGTACAGGGTCCGATTTTATTGGTAATTATAAATTATAATTATTGTTTGAATTCGATTTATTACCCTGTGTAATTTATTACTACGTCAGGACTACGTGGAAGTCGTTCTATTATCGTAAAAGACATTTTCTAAGAATTTGAGCCATAAATCTTTTAACCAGCCAAAGCAACTTCCTTAAGGATAAATTTCAAAAATCAACCCATACCTATGAATTAATGAACCTTTTATATCATTCTATTTACATTTCTGGGTTTAAAAATGATGAAATTTCCCATAGGACATGTCATATGCAGGGTCGTTTTTATACAGAGTGACAAAAAAATCGCGCATAATGCCTGTATTTTTTGTATTACCTCCTATACGAAAAGTGACCTTTATGAAAGTCGTTCAGTAAATTTTTCCCACATTTCTACTTGCATAAATTTTTTCTGTCATTTCTGGTAAGGTTGCCATAGAGACCAACTTACTTTCTTATAAATGAAACACACTGCATATACTTTCTTTTAAATGGAACACACTGCATATACTTTCTTTTAAATGATATATGATTGCATATTTGGAGTCTACTGCGAAAACTTTGAATTTTTATATTTAAAGTTTTTATTTATTTAAAACTGTAATAAACTTTATAATCAACAAATAAATAGCCTAGAATATTAAACAACTTAATATCGGAATAATAAACAAGTGAAACCTTTTTAGTGGATCAGGTGTTCAAAATGATCACCATTTTCTGCTAAGCAGAGCGCCAGTCGATTCCTGAACCAGTCTAGAACGTTTAAAAGGAAGTCCTCTGGAGTGGCCCGAGTTTAAGCACTAATTCTGACTTTTAAAGATTCTAAGTCATTTGGACGGTTAACGTAGACTTTGTTCTTTAAGTGTCCCCACGAGAACAAGTCGAGCGGGGTTAAGTCCGGGGATCGCGCTGGCCAATAGCACCTCTTCTGCCTATCTATCGTCCTGGAATTGGTTAGCTTATGTATTGTCTAACATTTGCCGCATAATGCGCAGATGCTCCATCTAGCTGGAACCATACCTGTTAGTTTATGCCATTATTTACACCCGGTGAAACCATTCTGCAAGAAGGAATTATGTGATTTCTGGGGAGGTCCAGATATTTTTCGCCATTCAAATTGCCATCTATGAAAAAAGGCCTCACAATATGTCTACCAACTATGCCCGCCCAAACATTAACTTTTTCGGGCCCCTGAGTATGACGCTCCTGAAACCAGTGAGTATTCTCAGCAGGCCAATAACGATAATTGTGTCTATTAACAATGCCGCTTAAATGGAAAGTAGCTTCATCCAAAAAAATGATAATTGTTGCGAAGCTATTATCGTTATTGCATAATTCCATCATCAGCTCACAAAATTCAGCTCTTCTATCAATATCGTCCTTGTTTAACTCGTGTACCAACTTTATTTTTTAGGGATGCAACTTCTCCTGCTTTTGCAAATTACGGCATAAAATTTAGATGGTTTTTGCAGATTTTTCTAGAATTTTGTTTTCTATTATGTACTTACTAATAATCATTGTGATAAACTTGACAGTCGTTCCGGGTTAATTGTATTACGAGAATAACGTGCTTTAGACACAAAAATCCTTGCTCATTTGACACAGATGTGGATGATAATGAAGGTCGAATAGGTAAATGTTTTGTTTCTCAAATAAAATAAATTAGGTGTAAAATGCACCTTGGAAATTCGCACTACAAATTTCGATTTTTTCCTTTTAATTTTGAAAATAAAGTGCTTGGCCAACAAAACAGTTTAATTTTAATTTCACCACAGATTTATATAGCTACAAAGATCTGTGGTTTCACTCCACGTGAGCCATGCATACTTTTGATACAATTTTTCTGATTACTCCCCTTATCTCTCTCCCGTAGTCATTAAATTCAACATTTTAGGGGTCGAGCGACCATTATTTATTAATTTTTGATGAAAATCCACATTCTAAACTTAAAATAAATTAAATAAGATCACTTTATACCTCAAATTCAACTTGGTTTTCCATGTAGTTGCGTACGTGACCCTCAATTTTTCGGAGTGTTCAAACAGGATACTTTATTTAAATTTTGAAATTACCTTTGCTCCTAATCTTAAAAAAGTAAACCAAAAGTTTTATTTTTCAACAGATAACACTTGCTGACACTTATTTTAAACTAATTTAGTTATTTTTTTACAAGAATAATCACAAAAGCGTAAGAAACAATAGTCAAAAACAATCAATATACAAAATCTTTTCTGCCGGTAATGAGTATTAAACATAAACCTCACCCGCCAATCCTGGGTTAAAACTTCGATACATGGTGTATCTTTGGTTGCGTATCTTCATGCCTGAAATTGGAGTTTTCGTTACTGATATTCTTACGACAGGGTAGTCATTCCGACCCCAGCCCAGGTTATTTGAAACGCAAAATAATTTATTTTATGGCGGCTGTATTTGAAAGTCATTCAAATGCAAATTAATGTAGATAAATAATACAATATATTGACTGTTGTCTGCTTGACCATCTATGTAATTTTTTTGTAACAGTAAAAATAATGTTGTATTTTATTTTGTTGCAGGTATATATCAGCGTGTGTTTCCCTTTCCAAGGTAGGCAACTTCTTCTAAACTTCTAAACTGTAGTGTGAAACGTTCATAATGTAGCCAAAACAATCCTAAAATACGTAAGAAGAAAAAGTCAACATTTCTTTGATTTTGCAATAAATATAATGATGCCGACGCTTGGTTTCGTTTGTATACATAAACTAAAAAAAAACGGTAAATTTTAAATTGAAAACAAGTTGATTTGTCATTTGATCAAAACAAAATCATATTTTTTTTCCATTGCCATAAATAACTATTGCTAGCCCAGACTTTGTTATATTACAACGTCAAGATATTACGTGGGTTGTTTTTATGGTAATATAACATGTCTCACAGCTGTTGAATAAGTTTTATGATGAAACGGTAAAGTCTGTGTCAAATATGATGTTACTATATTTGAACCCATGAATATATTATGGTTTATAGTTGTCATTCGTATAATTTATTTTATTGTCTTGGTATTATTATGATGTGTAAAAAACCGGATCACAATCACATTCCCAATTTACCAACGGAACCAATATGGGTTTAACAATGTGGGGCACATCATTTTGGTCGTGAAGTAGGGGAACATCTAGAGGAAGTTTTTTCTAAAAAATTAATAGAGTGCAGACAATGAAATGGCCTGCTAGGCTGTCGGATATGACACCGCTTGACTCCTTTTTTTAAATTTAGTCTATAACAATAATAGACCACAAGGTATCGAAGAGTTGCAAGAAAGCATAAGATACGGAGCAGAATACTGGTCACTGTAATTTGTTAGATAAGTTCTTCAAGATGAAACTGTAAAGTACTCTCCAAAATTTTGATCACAGGCGATGCTCCTTTTGGTCATATACAAGAAGGTTTATTCACCCTGTCCGTGGTCTTTCAAATGTATTTTCATATTTGGCGTGTTACTGGTATGTCGCTTAACACCTGTTTCTTGAGTATTGGCCTTCATTCCTGGTTGTAAAAGTACGAGTAAAGCTTAACAGTGTTACTTATTTAAAGTTTAATTTCTTAACTAAACATTAGGAAAACATATTTTCTTTCTCACGCTTGTTATACATTGATAAAGTAAACGAAGAAATATTATGAATTATGAAAAACTAATATTATAAATATACACGGTGATTTCTAAGGTGATACTTTTTTTTCAACTGTATATACAACTAATTGTTACCGCCTGGGAAGGAAAAGCAATAGAAGTCGTCCAATCCTTGTGACCTTAATAAACAACTTCCATAAGCAACTGATACTGCGTCAAAGAGCGCAGCTTAAGGGCACAAGTGTCTTTATCAACGAGGACTTAATTATTGAGGACCGCAACGAAAGGAAGGTGTTAGTTGAAGCATTGAAGGAGGCTAGAGCAAAAAATCAAAACGCCAGCTTACGGGGAAGGAAACTTATGATCGACGGTACTTGGTATACTTCCTCAGATATAAATCAGGCTAAAGCAGGACGAGGGTCGGGCTACTATACCCCCCCGCCTGCCAGGACAATAGTAAGTGAGCCTAATACTCCTTCCCAGCCCCTGATTGACGGCGACTCTATCGAAGAAATCGACGACATTTCGCAACAGGCTCATAATAATCAGAATCAAGACCCTAAGCCCGCTCAAGAACCCCAGGCCCCAAATATTGTCAGTAACAGTGATAATAAACGCAAATTCGAATTCCCCCCGAGCAAATTACCTCCAAACACCAGAAAGGCTTCGTCATCGGGGTATGCCACCCGATCAAATTTCAACAAAAACACTGCTAAGCAATAAAAATCTTATAGACTATAATTTTTTCTGTTGTTTCTTTAAAGATATTTAATTCATTTGCAACAATTCAGTGTATTTATAAATATTTTTTTTTTTACTTTAAACTCGTGTCGCTTGCTGTCGCTTGATTTTGATCCTTTGTATGCCTTATCGGTCTCTTATCTTATTGTTTTTTTACCTGCCTACTAAAGAATAAAATACTTGGGACTGTTTATGTTTGTATTAGATATATTTTTTTTTCTTTTTTTATATAGAATAGGTTTAGGCAGCAGCAATTCAATAAACAGCCTGCCTAGTCATGAAGTTCGGCCACTTAAATGTGAGATCTCTTACATCGGGCTTCAACCATTTTAATGATTTTATTATATCGGAGAATTTTGATGTATTTGGGGTATCGGAAACCTGGCTTACTAATGATATCTTAAATGACAGTGTGTCGATCAAGGGTTATTTCTTTGTGAGAGCTGACAGAGGTTCCAGGGGCGGAGGCGTGGGTATCTACATAAATAGGAAGATAAAATTTCAACAAATTTTTAATAAAATTGAACCCCACTAGTAGGTATTCCCTTACTTGAGACCGTATCTCCTAAAACACATGTATTTTCTTATGGAGAAATTTCCATTATTCAGCCATGCGCATTCCGTTATGATGGCATCCATTTCAACACAAACATTATAATGTACTTTTTTCCTTTTTGTGACATGCGTAATTGATATAGTAATTGTAGATATGCTTTAAAGTTCCTGTACAAACCTGTTTAGGACTCTGTTGACTGATGCAGTGTAGATTAAAAATATTATTATTTTAAAATTATTTATTAAATTTAAGGCACAAAACTTTGTTTATAAGTAATTGGTATAATTAATCGGTGTTATAATCATAAGCCTCTTGATTAAGAACGACCATTTTAATTTAATTGTATATTATGTTGTTAATGTTACATGGTATATTTTACGTAGAATAATAGTTTTAGATTTAGGATTAGACAATCTCCTTGTATTTACATTAAATCATTAAACAAGTTACATAAAAAGGGGGGGTTTTACGTTTTAATATTTAAGTTAAACATACGTGTATGTCAAGGATAAAGCTAGATCAAAAGGATGGAACAAAATCGAGAAAAGTATTCAAGTAGTTGGGATAATTTTAGGGTTTTTCACAGGGAACCGACCTAGATGTCTAGGTAGATTAAATAGCAGTTGCTTGTACCTGATCGCAAAATGTGTTTACCAATCAAGTTGTAGTTAGTTAGTTAAAAAAAAAAGGCATTGGTTTTATCTGGATTTAACCGTTCTGATTTAAAAATAATTATTATATCAAAGAAATATTCTTATGAAATATATAGTGTAACATACACAAACCTTTATATTATATTCATCGAATTGAATGATTTTCACACTTACCTAGAGTGGACCTTCTATTGGATGGCCGAAGGCAACATAGGTTTTTTTCTCTTCAATAAATAAAAAAAAAGACCCACATGCGGACGCTGAACTCTAATCAGCATATTTTACTAGTAAATGGACCTATTATTGTTGTGTACAATGATTCGATGATTTATCATAGTTTTGTATGCGATCTACGAGGGTTCCACCCATATGCTATTAACGACTCACTTTTTTAAAATATCACTCGATGTCAGTATTGTAGTTCTGGTTGCGATAACACAGAGTAATTGGCTGTTGACAGTGTTTATAAAATAAAAATAGACTAACCTTTTCTGCAAACGTTCTTAGGAACCGTTGTCTTCTTTTTTTTTTTTTTTATAACGGATATTGACACAAAAAACGGCAGTATAGTGGTCTTTTTGTTAATTTCGGATTTATTTGATGCGTTGATTGACGAGGCAAATATCATTGATGATCAGTGGTGATGATTGATATTTACGTTTTACCTGTTAGCCTGACTTTGTAATCGTTTTCAAAATTTCTTCACATTACGACCCTGATGATGAGCTCGCAAACGCATAGACAAAAAGTTTTTTAAATATAAAAGGTTTAAGGAGAACGTTTGCCCTTAAACATTATACGCTTATTTAAGACAATATTAATTTAAACTACAAAAAAGTATATTGTTTTTATTAAAATTGTACTATTTATACTTTAAGTATGTATAGATATTTTTATTATTTTGTAACTATGGTGAGTTCTTTGTATTCCAAAAAAGTGGATTTTCTGAATTATTTTATTTTACTATTATTATACAGTATTAGTATTTGTCTATCATTAGTTTGCTATAGCGTTAAATAAGGCCACTGCATTTTATGCATTTTTAATTATGAATTCAAGACATATTTCAATTCAACTAACAATTTGCATGTTTAAACATGTAACTGTTTAAAATAACCACCTGAAAAGTAATAACATGTAAGAACTAGGTCCAGTAAAAAATACTACAAAAACTAAGATTAGGGTAAAATCACCTTTCTAACCAAGTATGGCTGATTCCAAGAAGATATCACTTCAATGACCCTACACTCCCAGTATAATTTACTTTTAGTTCATTACCTCATTAATTCAATCTCGCGAATTAATTATCCCCTCCCGCTTCATTTTTGAGTAACCCAATAAGTTCTTTTCCCCCACCCCTACAATTCACTACCCCCACTCCAATCTCGACAGATCCTACATTATAACTAGGCGTCTGCAGAAAGACCTTGTCATATCTACTTTAGACAGGCAACCGGACAGACACATCTTGTAGAAATTTACAGAAAGATGGAGAAGTTTATTATTGTTAAAGACGTTGTTAAAAAGTTACGAGAATTTAACCTTACAGGACGCACTCTAGAGTTTAAGTTAAAACCTGTTCCACAGGGAGTTGAACCAGTTGGTTGGGTGGAAAAAGGAATTAATCAAATTATTCAAAACGCTACAGTAGGCCTACAACCCTTAGATCGTGTGGGTTTTAGTTTTTGCTCTAAAGACTTCAACCGAGGAGAAGGTTGGATTCGCTTCAAAGCAGCTAAAGACATAACCTTTCAAGATGTTTGGAGTGTTATAAGTGGCATTTATCAGTCAAACTCAGCAGGTCTTAATACAGAATCATTTTGTCTTAGTGTGACAACTGTTAGATTACCTGTTGGTGGGGGCAGAGGAAAAAATTATAACAGCTTTCACGAGGAATGTGACAAGCGACGAGGTATTATAAGTATTAAAAATACCGATAACCTGTGTTTACCACGTGCTTTGGTAGTCGCCATTGCCCATAATAAAAGAGATCCCGAATTCAGTAAGGTTAGAAGAGATATTAGTAAAATTCAAACCGAAAGAACAAGATCATTGTTGGAGAGAGCTAAAATTAGCATTCCTGAGGCAGGAGGTGGAATTCCCGAGTTAATACAATTTCAAAATCATCTAAAAGAATATAAATTAGTTGTTTATAGCTATGGATCAAAAGGACGAAATATTATATTTGAAGGTTCAACTGAAAGCAATAAACGGCTGAACTTATTACATTACAAAAGCCATTTTAATGTAATTACATCGCTGACAGCAGCTTTTTGTTCTAACTATTTTTGTGAAAAGTGTTACGTCCCATATGATCACAAAAATGAGCACCGATGTGGTGGAACCTGTCAGGCATGTCAGCAAGCCCCTGCTTGTGAAATAGCAATAAAAATTAAATGCCAGGACTGTCTACGATTTTTTAGAAGTCAAAACTGTTACGAAAATCATAAAAAGGATTATTCGTCAGGCAAATTTACAGTATGCGAACAAATTAAACTATGTTCTATTTGTTTAAAAACCATTAAAGCCAAAAGAGCACATGTATGTGGTAAAATTTATTGTAAAATTTGTAATAAACATGCACCCGAGGATCATCTATGTTATATTCGGCCTGATAAGGGAAAACCTAAGATTAAAGATGTTCTTTTTGTATTCTACGATTTAGAGACGAGCCAAGACAAACTATTGGAAAATTCAACGTTTTTACATGAAGTCAATCTCTGTGTTTTCAAACAATACTGCGATGAGTGCATGGATTCTGAAGCAGATACTTGTAAAAAATGCGGTCTAAAGTTACAAAAAGTCAGAGGTATAGACCCAGCGGGGACATTTACTAACCATTTGTTACAAATGAGGAAAAACTTTAAAGAAATTATTGTAATAGCCCATAATGGTCAGGCTTTTGATCACCAGTTTATATTAAACTACATTATGACAAAGACAGATTTTACACCTGAGTTAATCATGAGAGGTACCAAAATAATTACGATGCAACTTGAAAATGTAAAATTTATCGACTCACTTAACTATTTCCCTATGCCTTTAGCCAAACTACCAAAGGCATTTGGACTTGATGATATTTTTAAAAAAGGCTACTTCCCGCACCTATTTAATACAAAGGCAAATGAAAACTATATAGGACCTCTACCATCAATTGAATATTACTCCCCAGATAGTATGAAAGAAGAAGACAGAGCCAAATTTCTTAAATGGTTTGTAGAGCATGAAAATGATGGTTTCGATATGCAAAGAGATCTGGTAGACTACTGCGTATCGGATGTCGAAATTCTTGCGCAATCATGTTTAAAGTTTAGAGAACAACTTATACAAACTACCAATGTATGTCCATTTACTGAAGCTACAACTATTGCTTCAGCATGCAATAAAATTTTTAGAAGAAATTTTTTGAAGCCTAATACTATAGGAATCATACCAAAAAATGGTTACAGATGGAGAAACAGGCAGAGCAAAATTGCCATAGATTGGTTACTTTGGATCGAGAATCACAGAAAAATCAACATCTTACATGCTGCTAATGGTAAAGAAGCTGTTTTAAATGGTGTAAAAGTTGATGGTTACTGCTCCGAAACAAATGAGGTATTTGAATTTCAAGGATGTTATTTCCATGGATGTACTGTATGCTACAAGTTCGGCAGGAACGATCCTCTTTCCGAGGACCCCTCAGAAACGCTAAATTTAAGATATGAAACCACAAAGGCAAAAATTATGAGACTAAAAGATTTCGGTTTTTTAGTTAATGAAATGTGGGAGTGTGATTTTAGAAATTTATTAAAAAATAATCCAGAGATAAAATCCTATACTAATACCCATTACAATAAAATTTTGACAAAACTAAATCCAAGAGATGCTTTTTATGGAGGACGAACAGGAAATACATGCGAATACTATGAAATAAAAGATACGGAAAAAATTAAATACGCCGATGTTTGTTCCCTCTATCCGTACATCTGTAAGAGTTCTAAATTTCCACTATCACATCCAGAAGTGTATGTAGGAGATGCGTGTAACAAATTAAACCTAAATAATATAGATGGTTTAATTAAATGCACAATTCTCCCACCAGAACAGTTGTACCATCCAGTACTCCCTCAAAAAATAAACAATAAATTGATGTTTATTCTTTGTCGAACATGTGGTCAAGACATGAATTACAACGAATGTAAGCATACCAGCGAAGAAAGGGTACTTGAAGGAACATGGGTTCTGGACGAGGTACTTAAAGCCCTAGAAAAAGGATATAAAATACAAAAAATACATGAAATCTGGAAATATAACGTACGAAAGTTTAATAAAGAAAACGGTGAGGAAGGATTATTCACATCCATGATGAATAAATTCATTAAAATCAAACAGGAAGCATCAGGCTGGCCTAAAGATTGTGAAATAGAGGAAGACAAAGTTAAATACATTGACCAGTTCTTTGAAAAGGAAGATGTTAAACTAGAGTATACCAAAATTATTGAAAATCCGGGGCTAAGATCACTGGCGAAATTAATACTTAACTCGTTTTGGGGAAAATTCGGTCAAAGAGAGAATCAACCAAAGACGAAAATTGTAAATAAACCAGCAGATTTATTTGCAATGTTTATTAACCCTGCAATTTATATCAATGGGGTTATACCCGTCAACGATAAAACATTACTTGTCAATTATGAATATATAGAAGAAGCCAGCGATCCGTTGCCGACTGTTAATGTTGTTATAGCGGCTTACGTAACAGCGCAAGCGCGCCTTAAATTATACTCCTATCTTGAAGCTCTTGATAAAAGAGTCTTATACTATGATACAGATTCCGTGATTTATGTTTCAAAAAATAATGACCCCGATATACCAACGGGGCAATTTATTGGAGACATGACAGACGAGTTGGAGAGTTATGGCTCTAACTCATACATAACTAAGTTTGTTTCTGGAGGCCCCAAGAATTATGCATTTAAGGTTCACTCGACGAAAAGTAATTTAGAAGAAACGGTCTGTAAAGTTAAAGGTATAACTCTCAACTATGCCGCATCACAAGTAATAAATTTTGATGCAATCAAACACATGATTCTTCAAAAATCCGAACCGATCCCCATCATATCCAGAAGCATACGGCGTAGCAAGGAGCACATTGTGACAACTTGTACTG
This sequence comes from Polydrusus tereticollis, assembly GCA_963920685.1. Lineage (NCBI taxonomy): Eukaryota > Metazoa > Arthropoda > Insecta > Coleoptera > Curculionidae > Polydrusus > Polydrusus tereticollis. The sequence goes on along the minus strand of OY987332.1, from coordinate 27,534,692 downwards.
AAGTCAAACTCTATAGACCTATTTCAACAAAGAGAAAATTTCTATCGGATGGAAGCTCCGAACCATATGGATATAGAAAAAGAAAAACCCATTGAAAATAAAATATATTGTATATTTTGTATGTATTGTATATAAAATATATTATAAATATTGTATATCTAGAACCGCTATGGAGTTTAAAAATGTAAATTACGTAATAAACAATTTAAAATATCCATTTGGTTTTATTTTTTCTTTAGCAGTAAGAGTTTTCAAAGTATTTAAATAAGTAATTATGTACATATTAAAAAAATATGTTTTTATTTTTACAAAGACACTTATAATTTAAATAGTTTGAAAATATTATCCATTCATTTAAGTACTACACTTAAACTTAAAGAAAAGTTCTCCGAAGCCACAAAAAAACACTAAGGGAATTGGTTCTTTTCAGCTATTTTTCTGTTATTCTTATAGTAATCCATAATCGTTTCAAATTTGAACGACCCACATGATAGTCTTTTTTTTTTTTTTGTAATTTATGCATATTTAATTACAAGGTTTCATACAACTTTAACAAATAGAGTTGTTTTTTCTTTTATTTTTTTCTTTTCTTTTTTCTTTTTCGGTTCTTAAGAAATGCTAAAGAATCTGTACAAAACAAGTCACGAATTAACTAAATAGCCACCATTTCACTAAATACTTAACACTCAGTATACAATTTTCAGAAATGTCATGATTAAGAACGGTTCTAGTCATTTTATACAAGATTTCACATGATTTAACAAATTTAAAACATTTTTTTTAATTTTTACTAAATTCTAAACACTCAGTATACACTTTTAAGAAAATAGGACGATTTGCGACTGTTTTAGTCATTTTTTACAAAGTTTCACAGGGCTTAATAACGTTAAAACATTTTTTTTAATTTTTTACTAAATTCTAAACACTCAGTATACAATTTTCAGAAATGCCATGATTAAGAACGGTTCTAGTCATTTTATACAAGATTTCGCATGATTTAACAAATTTAAAACATTTTTTTTAATTTTTACTAAATTCTAAACACTCAGTATACACTTTTAAGAAAATAGGACGATTTGCGACTGTTTTAGTCATTTTTTACAAAGTTTCACAGGGCTTAATAACGTTAAAACATTTTTTTTAATTTTTTACTAAATTCTAAACACTCAGTATACAATTTTCAGAAATGCCATGATTAAGAACGGTTCTAGTCATTTTATACAAGATTTCGCATGATTTAACAAATTTAAAACATTTTTTTTAATTTTTACTAAATTCTAAACACTCAGTATACACTTTTAAGAAAATAGGACGATTTGCGACTGTTTTAGTCATTTTTTACAAAGTTTCACAGGGCTTAATAACGTTAAAACATTTTTTTTAATTTTTTACTAAATTCTAAACACTCAGTATACAATTTTCAGAAATGACATGATTAAGAACGGTTCTAGTCATTTTATACAAGATTTCACATGATTTAACAAATTTAAAACATTTTTTTAATTTTTTACTAAATTCTAAACACTCAGTATATCATTTTCAGAAAATAATACAATTCTGTACAGTTTTACAAATTTTCACAGGTCTTAATAACATTAAAACATTTTTTTAATTTTTTACTAAATTCTAATCACTCAGTATACAATTTTCAGAAATGACACGATTTAGAACAGTTTTTACAGATATTTACAAAGTCTTAATAACATTATATTAATAATTATCTAACATAATGTATACAATTTCAAGAAATAGTAGATTTTTAATCCATGTACAAAATTCAAGAATCTAAAATACAATTAAATGTAGGCTTTTTTAATTGGCATCTCAGGCAAATTATTTCCCCCAAAATTATCTAAAAAAGATATACCAAAAACATTCTAAAGCGGTTTTTTACCTCTATAAGTATGCAGGCCGATCTGACCCTTGTCGGTTTTATTACCCGCATAAATTAACACAGTAGAGAGAAACTAAGAGAGCTGGGCCAGGTGGTGCTGGTGGTGCAATTTACGATCTAACCCAGGTGGTGCGGTGGTGCGTTTTACGATCTAACCCAAGTGGTGCTGGTGGTGCGTTTTATGATCTAACCCGGGTGGTTCGGTGGTGCGTTTTATGACCTAACCCGGGTGGTTCGGTGGTGCTGTTTACAAAATAACCCGAAATTAAACCCGACTTTTTACGACCTAACCCGGATGCTTTCATGAGGCGGCTTCTTATCTAACCCTAACTTGAACCTGAATATTTATGAACTGACCCGAGATAAAACCCGACTTTTTACGACCTAACCCGGATGCTTTCGCGAGGCGGCTTCTCATCTAACCCTAATTTGAACCTGAATATTTATGATCTGACCCGAGATAAAACCCGACTTTTTATGATTTAACCTTAGTGCAAACGCCGCTGTTAAAGCGATATAGTAAAAAAAACTCGATTAAAATTTTATCTTGTTCGCTAGACCAATTAATTTCCAAATATTATAATTAAAACATACAATCACTACACTGGCGCACCGTCAAAAATCGTGCTTGCACTATCCCAACGTACAGAGCGTCCGCTTCAGAAAATACGGTGCCGTATTTTTTGCGCCGAACGCTCTGGAGGAACACACTCCGATTTGCAAGTACATACACGCTTTGTCGCGGCAAAGCTCGCCGTCAAATTACGGCCACTCTTTTGCGGTACCGCTTTGTAGGAAACCAAAGCTTTAGTGAAACGCCGCTGCCCCAGAACTCTTAGTATCTCTCTACTGTGTTAATTTATGCGGGTAATAAAACCGACAAGGGTCAGATCGGCCTGCATACTTATAGAGGTAAAAAACCGCTTTAGAATGTTTTTGGTATATCTTTTTTAGATAATTTTGGGGGAAATAATTTGCCTGAGATGCCAATTAAAAAAGCCTACATTTAATTGTATTTTAGATTCTTGAATTTTGTACATGGATTAAAAATCTACTATTTCTTGAAATTGTATACATTATGTTAGATAATTATTAATATAATGTTATTAAGACTTTGTAAATATCTGTAAAAACTGTTCTAAATCGTGTCATTTCTGAAAATTGTATACTGAGTGATTAGAATTTAGTAAAAAATTAAAAAAAATGTTTTAATGTTATTAAGACCTGTGAAAATTTGTAAAACTGTACAGAATTGTATTATTTTCTGAAAATGATATACTGAGTGTTTAGAATTTAGTAAAAATTAAAAAAATGTTTTAAATTTGTTAAATCATGTGAAATCTTGTATAAAATGACTAGAACCGTTCTTAATCATGTCATTTCTGAAAATTGTATACTGAGTGTTTAGAATTTAGTAAAAAATTAAAAAAAAATGTTTTAACGTTATTAAGCCCTGTGAAACTTTGTAAAAAATGACTAAAACAGTCGCAAATCGTCCTATTTTCTTAAAAGTGTATACTGAGTGTTTAGAATTTAGTAAAAATTAAAAAAAATGTTTTAAATTTGTTAAATCATGTGAAATCTTGTATAAAATGACTAGAACCGTTCTTAATCATGACATTTCTGAAAATTGTATACTGATTCGAGTGTTAAGTATTTAGTGAAATGGTGGCTATTTAGTTAATTCGTGACTTGTTTTGTACAGATTCTTTAGCATTTCTTAAGAACCGAAAAAGAAAACAGAAAAGAAAAAATAAAAGAAAAAAACAACTTTTATTTGTTAAAGTTGTATGAAACCTTGTAATTAAATATGCATAAATTACAAAAAAAAAAAAGACTATCATGTGGGTCGTTCAAATTTGAAACGATTATGGATTACTATAAGAATAACAGAAAAATAGCTGAAAAGAACCAATTCCCTTAGTGTTTTTTGTGGCTTCGGAGAACTTTTCTTTAAGTTTAAGTGTAGTACTTAAATGACTGGATAATATTTTCAAACTATTTAAATTATAAATGTCTTTGTAAAAATAAAAACATATTTTTTTAATATGTACATAATTACTTATTTAAATACTTTTTGAAAACTCTTACTGTTAAAGAAAAAAATAAAACCAAAATGGATATTTTAAATTGTTTATTACTTAATTTACATTTTTAAACTCCATAGCGGTTCTAGATATACAATATTTATAATATATTTTATATACAATACATACAAAATATACAATATATTTTATTTTCAATGGGTTTTTCTTTTTCTATATCCATATGGTTCGGAGCTTCCATCCGATAGAAATTTTCTCTTTGTTGAAATAGGTCTATAGAGTTTGACTTCAGTACAAGTTGTCACAATGTGCTCCTTGCTACGCCGTATGCTTCTGGATATGATGGGGATCGGTTCGGATTTTTGAAGAATCATGTGTTTGATTGCATCAAAATTTATTACTTGTGATGCGGCATAGTTGAGAGTTATACCTTTAACTTTACAGACCGTTTCTTCTAAATTACTTTTCGTCGAGTGAACCTTAAATGCATAATTCTTGGGGCCTCCAGAAACAAACTTAGTTATGTATGAGTTAGAGCCATAACTCTCCAACTCGTCTGTCATGTCTCCAATAAATTGCCCCGTTGATATATCGGGGTCATTATTTTTTGAAACATAAATCACGGAATCTGTATCATAGTATAAGACTCTTTTATCAAGAGCTTCAAGATAGGAGTATAATTTAAGGCGCGCTTGCGCTGTTACGTAAGCCGCTATAACAACATTAACAGTCGGCAACGGATCGCTGGCTTCTTCTATATATTCATAATTGACAAGTAATGTTTTATCGTTGACGGGTATAACCCCATTGATATAAATTGCAGGGTTAATAAACATTGCAAATAAATCTGCTGGTTTATTTACAATTTTCGTCTTTGGTTGATTCTCTCTTTGACCGAATTTTCCCCAAAACGAGTTAAGTATTAATTTCGCCAGTGATCTTAGCCCTGGATTTTCAATAATTTTGGTATACTCTAGTTTAACATCTTCCTTTTCAAAGAACTGATCAATGTATTTAACTTTGTCTTCCTCTATTTCACAATCTTTAGGCCAGCCTGATGCTTCCTGTTTGATTTTAATGAATTTATTCATCATGGATGTGAATAATCCTTCCTCACCGTTTTCTTTATTAAACTTTCGTACGTTATATTTCCAGATTTCATGTATTTTTTGTATTTTATATCCTTTTTCTAGGGCTTTAAGTACCTCGTCCAGAACCCATGTTCCTTCAAGTACCCTTTCTTCGCTGGTATGCTTACATTCGTTGTAATTCATGTCTTGACCACATGTTCGACAAAGAATAAACATCAATTTATTGTTTATTTTTTGAGGGAGTACTGGATGGTACAACTCTTCTGGTGGGAGAATTGTGCATTTAATTAAACCATCTATATTATTTAGGTTTAATTTGTTACACGCATCTCCTACATACACTTCTGGATGTGATAGTGGAAATTTAGAACTCTTACAGATGTACGGATAGAGGGAACAAACATCGGCGTATTTAATTTTTTCCGTATCTTTTATTTCATAGTATTCGCATGTATTTCCTGTTCGTCCTCCATAAAAAGCATCTCTTGGATTTAGTTTTGTCAAAATTTTATTGTAATGGGTATTAGTATAGGATTTTATCTCTGGATTATTTTTTAATAAATTTCTAAAATCACACTCCCACATTTCATTAACTAAAAAACCGAAATCTTTTAGTCTCATAATTTTTGCCTTTGTGGTTTCATATCTTAAATTTAGCGTTTCTGAGGGGTCCTCGGAAAGAGGATCGTTCCTGCCGAACTTGTAGCATACAGTACATCCATGGAAATAACATTCTTGAAATTCAAATACCTCATTTGTTTCGGAGCAGTAACCATCGACTTTTACACCATTTAAAACAGCTTCTTTACCATTAGCAGCATGTAAGATGTTGATTTTTCTGTGATTCTCGGTCCAAAGTAACCAATCTATGGCAATTTTGCTCTGCCTGTTTCTCCATCGGTATCCATTTTTTGGTATGATTCCTATAGTATTAGGCTTCAAAAAATTTCTTCTAAAAATTTTATTGCATGCTGAAGCAATAGTTGTGGCTTCAGTAAATGGACATACATTGGTAGTTTGTATAAGTTGTTCTCTAAACTTTAAACATGATTGCGCAAGAATTTCGACATCCGATACGCAGTAGTCTACCAGATCTCTTTGCATATCGAAACCATCATTTTCATGCTCTACAAACCATTTAAGAAATTTGGCTCTGTCTTCTTCTTTCATACTATCTGGGGAGTAATATTCAATTGATGGTAGAGGTCCTATATAGTTTTCATTTGCCTTTGTATTAAATAGGTGCGGGAAGTAGCCTTTTTTAAAAATATCATCAAGTCCAAATGCCTTTGGTAGTTTGGCTAAAGGCATAGGGAAATAGTTAAGTGAGTCGATAAATTTTACATTGTCAAGTTGCATCGTAATAATTTTGGTACCTCTCATGATTAACTCAGGTGTAAAATCTGTCTTTGTCATAATGTAGTTTAATATAAACTGGTGATCAACAGCCTGACCATTATGGGCTATTACAATAATTTCTTTAAAGTTTTTCCTCATTTGTAACAAATGGTTAGTAAATGTCCCCGCTGGGTCTATACCTCTGACTTTTTGTAACTTTAGACCGCATTTTTTACAAGTATCTGCTTCAGAATCCATGCACTCATCGCAGTATTGTTTAAAAACACAGAGATTGACTTCATGTAAAAACGTTGAATTTTCCAATAGTTTGTCTTGGCTCGTCTCTAAATCGTAGAATACAAAAAGAACATCTTTAATCTTAGGTTTTCCCTTATCAGGCCGAATATAACATAGATGATCCTCGGGTGCATGTTTATTACAAATTTTACAATAAATTTCACCACATACATGTGCTCTTTTGGCTTTAATGGTTTTTAAACAAATAGAACATAGTTTAATTTGTTCGCATACTGTAAATTTGCCTGACGAATAATCCTTTTTATGATTTTCGTAACAGTTTTGACTTCTAAAAAATCGTAGACAGTCCTGGCATTTAATTTTTATTGTTATTTCACAAGCAGGGGCTTGCTGACATGCCTGACAGGTTCCACCACATCGGTGCTCATTTTTGTGATCATATGGGACGTAACACTTTTCACAAAAATAGTTAGAACAAAAAGCTGCTGTCAGCGATGTAATTACATTAAAATGGCTTTTGTAATGTAATAAGTTCAGCCGTTTATTGCTTTCAGTTGAACCTTCAAATATAATATTTCGTCCTTTTGATCCATAGCTATAAACAACTAATTTATATTCTTTTAGATGATTTTGAAGTTGTATTAACTCGGGAATTCCACCTCCTGCCTCAGGAATGCTAATTTTAGCTCTCTCCAACAATGATCTTGTTCTTTCGGTTTGAATTTTACTAATATCTCTTCTAACCTTACTGAATTCGGGATCTCTTTTATTATGGGCAATGGCGACTACCAAAGCACGTGGTAAACACAGGTTATCGGTATTTTTAATACTTATAATACCTCGTCGCTTGTCACATTCCTCGTGAAAGCTGTTATAATTTTTTCCTCTGCCCCCACCAACAGGTAATCTAACAGTTGTCACACTAAGACAAAATGATTCTGTATTAAGACCTGCTGAGTTTGACTGATAAATGCCACTTATAACACTCCAAACATCTTGAAAGGTTATGTCTTTAGCTGCTTTGAAGCGAATCCAACCTTCTCCTCGGTTGAAGTCTTTAGAGCAAAAACTAAAACCCACACGATCTAAGGGTTGTAGGCCTACTGTAGCGTTTTGAATAATTTGATTAATTCCTTTTTCCACCCAACCAACTGGTTCAACTCCCTGTGGAACAGGTTTTAACTTAAACTCTAGAGTGCGTCCTGTAAGGTTAAATTCTCGTAACTTTTTAACAACGTCTTTAACAATAATAAACTTCTCCATCTTTCTGTAAATTTCTACAAGATGTGTCTGTCCGGTTGCCTGTCTAAAGTAGATATGACAAGGTCTTTCTGCAGACGCCTAGTTATAATGTAGGATCTGTCGAGATTGGAGTGGGGGTAGTGAATTGTAGGGGTGGGGGAAAAGAACTTATTGGGTTACTCAAAAATGAAGCGGGAGGGGATAATTAATTCGCGAGATTGAATTAATGAGGTAATGAACTAAAAGTAAATTATACTGGGAGTGTAGGGTCATTGAAGTGATATCTTCTTGGAATCAGCCATACTTGGTTAGAAGGTGATTTTACCCTAATCTTAGTTTTTGTAGTATTTTTTACTGGACCTAGTTCTTACATGTTATTACTTTTCAGGTGGTTATTTTAAACAGTTACATGTTTAAACATGCAAATTGTTAGTTGAATTGAAATATGTCTTGAATTCATAATTAAAAATGCATAAAATGCAGTGGCCTTATTTAACGCTATAGCAAACTAATGATAGACAAATACTAATACTGTATAATAATAGTAAAATAAAATAATTCAGAAAATCCACTTTTTTGGAATACAAAGAACTCACCATAGTTACAAAATAATAAAAATATCTATACATACTTAAAGTATAAATAGTACAATTTTAATAAAAACAATATACTTTTTTGTAGTTTAAATTAATATTGTCTTAAATAAGCGTATAATGTTTAAGGGCAAACCTTCTCCTTAAACCTTTTATATTTAAAAAACTTTTTGTCTATGCGTTTGCGAGCTCATCATCAGGGTCGTAATGTGAAGAAATTTTGAAAACGATTACAAAAGTCAGGCTAACAGGTAAAACGTAAATATCAATCATCACCACTGATCATCAATGATATTTGCCTCGTCAATCAACACATCAAATAAATCCGAAATTAACAAAAGACCACTATACTGCCGTTTTTGTGTCAATATCCGTTATAAAAAAAAAAAGAAGACAACGGTCCCTAAGAACGTTTGCAGAAAAGGTTAGTCTATTTTTATTTTATAAACACTGTCAACAGCCCATTACTCTGTGTTATCGCAACCAGAATACAACACTGACATCGAGTGATATTTGAAAAAAGTGAGTCGTTAATAGCATATGGGTGGAACCCTCGTAGATCGCATACAAAACTATGATAAATCATCGAATCATTGTACACAACAATAATAGGTCCATTTACTAGTAAAATATGCTGATTAGAGTTCAGCGTCCGCATGTGGGTCTTTTTTTATTTATTGAAGAGAAAAAAAATCTATGTTGCCTTCGGCCATCCAATAGAAGGTCCACTCTAGGTAAGTGTGAAAATCATTCAATTCGATGAATATAATATAAAGGTTTGTGTATGTTACACTATATATTTCATAAGAATATTTCATTGATATAATAATTATTTTTAAATCAGAACGGTTTAATCCAGATAAAACCAATGCCTTTTTTTAACTAACTACAACTTGATTGGTAAACACATTTTGCGATCAGGTACAAGCAACTGCTATTTAATCTACCTAGACATCTAGGTCGGTTCCCTGTGAAAAACCCTAAAATTATCCCAACTACTTGAATACTTTTCTCGATTTCGTTCCATCCTTTTGATCTAGCTTTATCCTTGACATACACGTATGTTTAACTTAAATATTAAAACGTAAAACCCCCCCTTTTTATGTAACTTGTTTAATGATTTAATGTAAATACAAGGAGATTGTCTAATCCTAAATCTAAAACTATTATTCTACGTAAAATATACCATGTAACATTAACAACATAATATACAATTAAATTAAAATGGTCGTTCTTAATCAAGAGGCTTATGATTATAACACCGATTAATTATACCAATTACTTATAAACAAAGTTTTGTGCCTTAAATTTAATAAATAATTTTAAAATAATAATATTTTTAATCTACACTGCATCAGTCAACAGAGTCCTAAACAGGTTTGTACAGGAACTTTAAAGCATATCTACAATTACTATATCAATTACGCATGTCACAAAAAGGAAAAAAGTACATTATAATGTTTGTGTTGAAATGGATGCCATCATAACGGAATGCGCATGGCTGAATAATGGAAATTTCTCCATAAGAAAATACATGTGTTTTAGGAGATACGGTCTCAAGTAAGGGAATACCTACTCCCACTCAGAACAGCTATGGATCTCTCTAAAGCTGAAGGGGAAAAAATATAGTATAGGAATAGTTTACCGACCCCCTAAGGGCCATGTTGTGAGCTTTATTGAATCTCTAGAAAATTCCATTTCTGAGCTGATCCCTACTTGTGATTCTATCTTAGTTGCCGGGGATATGAATATCAACTTATTATCACCAAATATTAGGAGTGTCGAACTTTTTAATGACTTTATAATTGCGTATAACCTCAATCAAATAATTTCTGTACCTACCAGAATTACTAGCACATCTAGTTCTTTATTGGACGTAATAATGGTTTCAGAGGATGTAGTTGTTAACAGTGTAACAGTAAACGACCTTCATACAGAAATATCTGATCATTGCGCAACTGCCTGCAGAATAAACAAAATAAAGGAAAAGAAGTCTTCTAAACTTGTTACCTTTCGTAATTTCAAAAATTTTAATGACAATAATTTTTCTGCATATCTTCATAATATCAACTGGGATCATATTTACAATCTTACGTGCTCTAATATGATGGTGGAATACATTACACAAAAAATAATTGAAGTATTTGATATTTTTGCACCTATATGCACCAAAAGAGTCTCTAAACCACCAGCTCCGTGGCTAACTGACACTATAAAGGATATGATTAAGATTCGGGACAGAGCGTATGACAGATTTAAAAAATCAAAGCAAATAATACACTTTGACTATTATAAAGAGCTGCGGAATTATACTGCGGGTGCAATTAAACGCGAAAAAAGGGCGCACATGGAATACGTTCTGCGCAACAAAGGTTCAAAGGAAACCTGGAATACCCTTAGATCATTACAAGTAGTCAAAAATAAAGCCAACACTGATCTACCATCAAACCTGGAGAATGTTGATGAAATTAATAAAAATTTTACAGCGGTGCCTGTGGTAAACAAATCAAATCACCAATTAAGCCTTCTGAATAAATATAATGGTGCCCCTTCACAACATAATGTACATTTTCAATTCTCTCAGATAACAAGCAATGAAACGAGAACACAGCTAAATTCCATAAAAAGCTTTGCCACAGGTTCGGATCATATATCCCTGACAATGTTACACCTAATATTTCCACATTTAAGTGAACATATAACACACATCATAAACACAGTCCTTTCCTCAAATATCTTCCCAGATACTTGGAAAAATGCCAATGTCTTACCTTTGGCTAAGGTTTCGAACCCAGAAAATTATGGTCAACTTCGACCTATCAGTATTTTGCCAACGCTCTCGAAAATCTTAGAAAGAATTATGTACAAACAGATGTCAGAATACGTCCTTTCAAACCACATTATACCTACAGTGCAATCTGGCTTTCGACCTAAGCACAGTACAACAACGGCCCTAATTAATATCACCGATGATATTCTAAGAAACCATGATAAGGGCATGGCTACTTGCCTGGTACTCTTGGATTATAGCAAGGCATTTGATACCCTTGACCATCGCATACTATGTGATAAACTATCTTATTTTGGGTTTTCTAACTCTTCTGTGTCACTGATTCAAAGTTTTTTAAGTAACAGATCGCAAAGAGTCGTTTACAATGCACTGTCCTCTAGTCCTCTTAATATTCAATCTGGTGTTCCACAGGGATCCATACTTTCTCCACTGTTATTCTCAATTTACACAGCAGATTTTTACAGTGTACTTAATAACTGTAAAATCCACCACTACGCTGACGACACCCAGATCTATCTAGAAGTTAAAAACTTACAGTGTGCCACTGCCAATGAACAAATTAATAGTGATTTAAAAGCTTTAGTCGATATATCCTGTGCGCACAATCTAAAACTGAATGCGCTAAAGTCTTCGGTTACGCTATTCGGACCAAAAAAATTACGAAACATTGCCGCCGAGCAACTTCAAATTAATGTTGATGGACAAAGTCTCGCTTTTGTTGCCGAGTGTAAAAATCTAGGAGTCTGGTTTGACACCAACCTGCGGTTTACCAAACATGTCAACTACCTCTGCCAAACCTCCTATACAACTTTAAAGTTTTTATACAATAGTCGCGAGATTTTAAACTCTGCCTTGAAACTGAAACTGTGCGAGGCGTTAATAATATCAAAATTATCATACTGCGATTCTGTTTATGGTCCCTGCTTAACTGTTCTTGATAAAAATCGACTTCAAAAGATCCAGAACAGCTGTTTTCGTTTCGCCTTTGGTATCCGAAAATACGATAGCACTAGAAATAAAATCTTAGAAAGTGGTCGGCTAAGACTGGACAAACTTCGACACCTCCATCTTCTGACCCTGGGCCACCGTATACTAAGCAACAAGCAACCAACATATCTTTTAAATAAGCTCACTAAGTTCAAGCATATAAATAACCTTAACACACGGAATAGAAACCTTATGGTCATACCTAAACACACTACCGCAGTTTTTAAGAACTCTTTCACTTTCCAGTTTAGTAGTAATTATAACGATATTCCGAATGACTTCTATGACTATAATATATTAAACTTTAAAAAGAAACTTAAGATGGAACTTCTCTCACAGGCCTGATCTCTGGAAATAAAATATGCTGGCTGTGCAGTGTTGTTGCTTCTGGATGAACTCATAGGGAATGCTTTTGGGTTGAATGTCAATATTGTACTTTTTTAGGTTAATCCGCGTCTTGATTGATGATGTTTCAATGATTAACTTCTTGATATAATACGTTGTATGGATGTCTTGCCTGGTAGTATATAATAATATGTGTATTATTTAATAGATTACATTAGTGTTGTTAAAGTAATTAACTTTTATATTTACTTTCTCGTGGTTAAGTAGAAAAACGCCCGCTACACGGACGACACTTCGCCCTTTCAGATGTATTCTATCTACTTTTGTTAATTATATATTAATATATTTTTTTTTTTTTTTTGTTATTAAGAATATCTGAATAAAGACGATTTATTATTATTATTATTATTATTATTAACTACTTAAAGGAAACAACTTTTTCAAATAACTTTTTTTAGCCAACACATGACAGTTATGACTGTCATTATCAATGTCATTTTAGATAAGTAAACTATCAAATAACACACTAGTGAGTTATAATCCATAACTCACTAGTGAGTTATGAAATATAACTCACGTTCATATTTAAAGTAGTATTCTATTTATTTATTACTATTACAAGCAGAATTCACATTGATATTGAAATTAAAGGAAAACGCTAACGGTTTATTCGAATTTGAAGTCATTGTAAAATTCGTTGGTTCGCATTGGAACCAGACGCTCCAATATCGGTACAGCTGCTGATAGTGCTAGAAGACGCCGACACATTAGAACCTTGTATTTTTTCTGCAATTTGTATTTTGTTATGCACCGATTTTTCTAAGTATCCTTCTGCTACCGTCGAGGACTTCCATCCTCCGTGACGCTTCAAAGTAGTCATGTTAGCCCCTGCATTGGCCAAAAGAGTCGCCGAAGACCTTCTCAGGCAGTGACCGGTGTAGAGCGCTGGTTTCTCCAATTTCAAAAACATTGCAATTCTTGAAGGTATCTTCGACAACGTATTTATTCCCACACACTGGCTGGTACACCTACCATTTTTGTAAAAAACAAAAAAGCGGCTAGAACTAGTATTCTTTGGTCTCAAAGACATGTATTATTTACACAAATTGATCGGGTTGACTGGAAATAATTCTTCAAGTATGGTGAAACTTCTCGATTTCTTGGTTTTAGTGTCTGGCAAAACTACGTGAAAATATTTCCCTTTGTCTTGAATATTTTCTATTTTCAAATTGACCAATTCATCGCATCTACAAGCACCGCGAATCCCCATTATCAAAGACACTTTCATCAACAAGTACTCGTCGTCGGGAGCTTCGTTCAAAAACTTCTCTATTTAAGCTCGTTCTAATGTCTTGGACTTCTTTAGTTTGTATCCCTGTGATTTGCTTTTCAAAAAGCTCGTTAGTTTGCCATATTTTGAAATGTCTTTTTTTTATATACAGGGAAATAGTCGAGCGAAGCATCGAGTATTTGGTCCATAGCGACGATGGGGCTAATTTTTTTTGCAAATGTAAAAAATAAGACAATAGAACATTTCATCGATACCTTTTATCTTCCGTGAATTCATCAAAGACTCAAACATTTTGAACTCCTTGTCGTAAGCATCTCGGGACTTTTCTGGCAAAATCTGCATCGCTGCTTCTTCCGCTTCCGTAAGTATATCCTCAGAAACGTCATTTCCATCGGTTTCCTCCATTTTCTATAAGTTTTTTTCTTCAAAAAAGCTTCCCTTTTCTGCAGGGAAAACTGACAAGTGTCAAATTTTATTTAAACATTTGCTAACAATGTATCATGCCCGTGGCAACCAGACAATCAACCAACTTTGACCAAAATGTAAAAAAGTCACTGTCAAGTCATTCTGACATTTAAAGGGTACTGAGACGCAAGTTGCTTTGATTTGATCACGAAACTTATTAATTATTATCTCATAAAAAAAACATTTCTTCCACTTGTTGGATAAAACATTGTATGCCACTCGTGTGTTATGTTTCCTCAATTCACTTGAGAATTTATACCACTCGGCCTGACGGCCTCGTGGTATAAATCTTTCTCGCGTGACTTATTTTCAACATAACACACTAGTACCATAAATAACTATAAACACTCCCAAACTAACTAAAATCTATCACGCGATGAACTGACAACAAATTGAGACTTCACTGTTTGACATAAAAAAAAATAAACACCAACAAAAAAAATTATCAGCAGTCGTATCGTAAGCTTTTTACATTACCAGTATCTCCTTTTATTTTGAGTTATTTAAAAAAAGTTATTTAAAAAGTTATTTCTTTTAAGTAGTTGTATACACAGTTGAAAAAAAAGTAGCACCTTAGAAATGACCCTGTATATCACAAGTTTAAAAGAAAAACCTGTAGTGAATGAAAAATAGAACTGTTAATTTCTAAAGATTCTTAAGAAAATTAAATGTAATAATAGTATAATCACTGCAGAACAAAAATCTTTTATGATCGGAAGTTACTCTAGAAATGGAATTCAGTGTTTTCAGCATATTTATGGAGTTTTGACTAGACCATGCCTTTGTTTAGAGAAACAGCACGTGTGAATAGAAAAGAAGGCAGTAAGAGGCCCAAAGTTTGCAACACAAAAAAAGTGAAGAATTGACAAACCCTATTCGGTGTTAAATCCAGCAAGTAAATAACCTGCAATACAATCCTGTAATATTACCTGCACACGCACGTTTATCATCTATAGGTCAACAATTATCTGACCTGATGAGATAATCGAAACGTTTAACCTAAAGGACATGACGTCTGGATATTGATGTCTCGGAAACTGCTAAACATACCCTGAGATTGCTAGTTCCAATCAACGTGAATCGTTTCCTGGGCACACATATCGCTCGCAGAGCGCCATTAAGGATCATTCCTGCAGTGCTGGACCTCTGCTGTACATCACGCAATAAAAGTGAGGTAAATAAACAGACGAGAATTGCTCTGTTTATTTACACTTTGAGGACCCTTTTCTTCTCGTCAGAGCCAGAGCCTTGCTGATGAGCCGTCAAACGGTGAAATATAGTCAAGAATTGGGTATGACGGAAAGGATAAGGCACAACTTTACACACGACGTTATTTTAAGTTTGTTTTCAAAAGTGAGGTAGGTTGAAAAAAGTTTCTGTTATTATATTCAAATCGTTCTCTACTTATGCATGTTTATTATTTTTGAACAAACTAAAATCTCTCGCGAATCCAAACAGTTTGTTAGCTCCAAGACAATATCAGTATTATTGACTCTCGAGAAAAAACAATAGCCCAAGTAGTCGCCCCTCAATTAAAGGTACCATCGTTACGCCTTTTGCAACGCGTCGTGCAAAATAATGAAAACGCCTTGAAAAAACCTTTTTTACCGACGAGGCATGGTTTTACCTTTCTAATTATTTGAATTGTCAACAAATATGAAAGTGGAGTTCTGAAAATCCCCTATTTCTATACAGAGAAGCTTTTGCATTGTCAGAAAGTTGGCGCGTTCGTCGCCATATCGAGACAAACTAGTGCTACTATTTATGGTCATTCATTTAAAAACTCGGTTTTTAAAACCCCTTGCAAAAATTTAGAAGACCTACGACGGACTGGAATTATATAGTTATTATCCTAACAAGTGCGGAAAGAGCCACTTTCCCGCACGCGACTGCCGTTACCCGAACGACGCGAAGCGGAGTTCGGGTAAGCAGTCGAGTGCGGGAAAGTGTCTTTCCGCACAAGTTAGGATCAAAATTTTTCCTACAGGCGTTGGAAAAACTACAACAAAATATTTCTAAAAATTTAATTTTACTGAAAAACAAACACAGATTTAATTTCTAATTATAACTAATATTTACATTAAAAGTACAATTTGATGCATTATGCAAATTGATTGCGGATGAAGCCATTGAAGCCAACTGATCCTGATGAGCGGATGGTTGCAAAGAAAGAGGTATCGAGCTGTTGTTAGCGCTGCTGGGAAACTGTGGAGTTTTTGCTTCTAAATTATAGCTCAAACTTGATGGACTATTGAGATTGAGAATTTTGTTAGACATGTTTTTTTTGTGTGTGATGGATTCCTCCAGGTAGCCTTCGGCAACAGACGTGGATTTCCATCCTCCTAAACGTTTAATGTTTGTTATTTCTTCGCCAGAATTAGCAAGTAGAGTGGCCGAGGAACGTCTAAAACTGTGGCCTGTGTATAATTCTGGATTTTTGAGTCCTATATAAGCTGCAATGTTGGAGGGCATTTTTCCTATGGTATTAATTCCAACACATTGGGTACTGCATTTTCCATGTTTGTAGTTCAAAAAGAATCGGCGGTGTGGAGTTTGCTGTGGACGTAAGTTTGCATATTTTCTGTATAGATTTAGAAAAATTTCATTATTGACTGCCTTAGTTATTACAAAGGATCTAGCAGAATGGTTTTTGGAGTCGTTTATTGTGACAATTATAACGTCTCCTTTGTCGTCTATGTCGTCAATGGTAAATTTAGTTAGCTCCTCACGGCGGCAGGCACCAGCCAGTCCAAAAATCGTTACCACTTTAATTAGAAGGAAAATTTCATCAGGTGCTTCTTTCATAAATTTCGCAATCTCTTCTTGTGTAAAAACTTTTGCTTTTTTTGCTCGAAAACCTACATTTTGTCTCTTGATGTACGCAGTAACTTTATAGTATTTACTGATATCTAAATCTTTCTTAACCTTAAGTACACTTTTCAACATGGAATATCGAGACCATAAAGTATTTGGCTTCCAAAGTTTAGACATTTCCAAGAAATATGCCAAAAGTACTTCTTCTCTTGGTGCTTTTACATTTTTCGCTTCACATCAAGTAACAAAATTATCGTATTGTTTTTCATACCTGACTATTGACTTTTTTGGTAGCAAATCCAAATTTGCGACACTTGCAGCTTCTAGAATATCTTCTGGAAGCTCATCGTCCGAGAAATTATCTATGGAAGACATCTGTATCAGAATCTGAACGAAATTATAAATCAAAGCCACGCTCCGGTGAAATGTTGTAAGGTGTCACTTTGACAATTAAATTTTATGTGTGTGTCGTGGTTACCATGTTAACATCTATGTACGGGGTTTTTGAAATAAACCGTTTTAAATCAGCTTTTTTAAAAATGTTTAAAATAAACGGCAAAAATTAGTGTTTCTGTAATATACCTCATTTACTTTCAATAAAAATTTATATTTTATTTATTAAAGTGTCTTTCCGCATGAGTTAGAATCAAAATTGTTTCTACAAGCGTTAGAAAAACTACCACAAAGTATTTCTAAAAATTTAATTTTCCGTGCGGGAAAAATTTTCCCGCACCGTGCCGGAAAAATTTTCCCGCACCGTGCGGGAAAATGGGTCTTTCAGAACCAAAACGAGTGCGGGAAAACGGTATATCGCGTACGCTTGTAGGAAAAAATTGTTTCTAATCTTCCTTTGCACTTACTAGAGGAAATGATAAAATCAAATTATTTCTCAGTTTTACAATTATTAATACGAAACAACATATGGCTTATGCGAGAAAATCTGAAGACGTAACACCTAAAAGGTCAGAAAACCTCTTTCGCCACTTTGAAACTGGTTGTTGTCATACTAGACACATCCTTTCGCTATTACTTATGTAGTTGCTCGTTTAAACAGAAAGTAAAGTGATCCGTTGCTTGTTCTTGTACAGGTTAGTTCAGGTTAGGTGCTCCAAACGCAAAACATGCCAGATACAAAACACGTGCATAATTAAAGGCACTTAAGAAACCAAGGTGATTTATTTGGCTTTTCTTTTTAATACAAACTTTGCCAGGGAACGAAGGCAAAGGATGAATGTTTCATTGACCCTTTAAATATTCAGTTAAGCCCATAATTTGTCTAGTTAGTATATTCGCTATTTTTATCTGTATTAAGTATTATTTGCTGTTATTAAAATCGCATGTAACATAATATGTTTTAATATAACTTTTTATCTAACCAATCTGGCACCATAGAATGATATTATTCCTAGTTGGTAAAACCACCATTAAACTGTTACTTTGGCTATTTACAATAATCTAAAAAGGCTTGTAAAAAATTTTTCCTACAAGCGTGCGCGATATACCGTTTTCCCGCACTCGTTTTGGTTCTGAAAGACCCATTTTCCCGCACGGTGCGGGAAAATTTTTCCGGCACGGTGCGGGAAAATTTTTCCCGCACGGAAAATTAAATTTTTAGAAATACTTTGTGGTAGTTTTTCTAACGCTTGTAGAAACAATTTTGATTCTAACTCATGCGGAAAGACACTTTAATAAATAAAATATAAATTTTTATTGAAAGTAAATGAGGTATATTACAGAAACACTAATTTTTGCCGTTTATTTTAAACATTTTTAAAAAAGCTGATTTAAAACGGTTTATTTCAAAAACCCCGTACATAGATGTTAACATGGTAACCACGACACACACATAAAATTTAATTGTCAAAGTGACACCTTACAACATTTCACCGGAGCGTGGCTTTGATTTATAATTTCGTTCAGATTCTGATACAGATGTCTTCCATAGATAATTTCTCGGACGATGAGCTTCCAGAAGATATTCTAGAAGCTGCAAGTGTCGCAAATTTGGATTTGCTACCAAAAAAGTCAATAGTCAGGTATGAAAAACAATACGATAATTTTGTTACTTGGTGTGAAGCGAAAAATGTAAAAGCACCAAGAGAAGAAGTACTTTTGGCATATTTCTTGGAAATGTCTAAACTTTGGAAGCCAAATACTTTATGGTCTCGATATTCCATGTTGAAAAGTGTACTTAAGGTTAAGAAAGATTTAGATATCAGTAAATACTATAAAGTTACTGCGTACATCAAGAGACAAAATGTAGGTTTTCGAGCAAAAAAAGCAAAAGTTTTTACACAAGAAGAGATTGCGAAATTTATGAAAGAAGCACCTGATGAAATTTTCCTTCTAATTAAAGTGGTAACGATTTTTGGACTGGCTGGTGCCTGCCGCCGTGAGGAGCTAACTAAATTTACCATTGACGACATAGACGACAAAGGAGACGTTATAATTGTCACAATAAACGACTCCAAAAACCATTCTGCTAGATCCTTTGTAATAACTAAGGCAGTCAATAATGAAATTTTTCTAAATCTATACAGAAAATATGCAAACTTACGTCCACAGCAAACTCCACACCGCCGATTCTTTTTGAACTACAAACATGGAAAATGCAGTACCCAATGTGTTGGAATTAATACCATAGGAAAAATGCCCTCCAACATTGCAGCTTATATAGGACTCAAAAATCCAGAATTATACACAGGCCACAGTTTTAGACGTTCCTCGGCCACTCTACTTGCTAATTCTGGCGAAGAAATAACAAACATTAAACGTTTAGGAGGATGGAAATCCACGTCTGTTGCCGAAGGCTACCTGGAGGAATCCATCACACACAAAAAAAACATGTCTAACAAAATTCTCAATCTCAATAGTCCATCAAGTTTGAGCTATAATTTAGAAGCAAAAACTCCACAGTTTCCCAGCAGCGCTAACAACAGCTCGATACCTCTTTCTTTGCAACCATCCGCTCATCAGGATCAGTTGGCTTCAATGGCTTCATCCGCAATCAATTTGCATAATGCATCAAATTGTACTTTTAATGTAAATATTAGTTATAATTAGAAATTAAATCTGTGTTTGTTTTTCAGTAAAATTAAATTTTTAGAAATATTTTGTTGTAGTTTTTCCAACGCCTGTAGGAAAAATTTTGATCCTAACTTGTGCGGAAAGACACTTTCCCGCACTCGACTGCTTACCCGAACTCCGCTTCGCGTCGTTCGGGTAACGGCAGTCGCGTGCGGGAAAGTGGCTCTTTCCGCACTTGTTAGGATAATAACTATACTTTAACTTATCTTGATTTAAATTTATTTAAGTACTGTGTTTTAAGAAATTTATCTGGTTTAATTTTGATACAATACAAAGGTTTAACCACATTTGAATTATTCAGTGTGTCCATCAAATACTTATACAATGTTTGATGACAGACTCTTGACGTTAGTTTAGGTTGAATTAAGCTAGGGTAAATATGGGAGAGATGTCCCTGTTGTTAAGTATACTGGGTGTTGCATCGTCGAGTGGGACATAGGAAATCCCATGTAATTTTAAATGGGGTCAATTATTGGCTTCTATAATTATTTTAGAGAAAAATTCTATTTACGTTTATTAAAGAGCACTAAAACCCACATTCAAAAGAATAACTTTAGATATTTTTGATGAGCCCGTTTGCGGGTTATCGCCGATTTCTTTTTAACTATTTCTCCTTTTTATGGCCCCGTATTTGCGGGCACCAGTCAAGGTAAAAGATGACTGTCAAATAAAGTTGTCATTTTGAAATGTGTGCTTTATTGTTATAAAAACTCGTACATCGAAAATATTAAAGGTGTATTTAGGAGTACAAATTAATCTGAACAAAACTAAAATAAAGTATCCAATTACAAGGTTAATTATGACATTTTACATGTTTCAATATTTTACTAATTAATAGGTAGGTACTATTAAATTGTTAGAACTTTAGGATTTAAGAAGATGTTCAAATATTCCTCAAAATGACAACTTTATTTGACAGTCATCTTTTACCTTGACTGGTGCCCGCAAATACGGGGCCATAAAAAGGAGAAATAGTTAAAAAGAAATCGGCGATAACCCGTAAACGGGCTCATCAAAAATATCTAAAGTTATTCTTTTGAATGTGGGTTTTAGTGCTCTTTAATAAACCTAAATAGAATTTTTCTCTAAAATAATTAGGGAAGCCAATAATTGACCCCATTTAAAATTACATGGGATTTCCTATGTCCCGCTCGACGATGCAACACCCGGTATATAAAATAAACTAGAAAAAGTGGAAGGTAAAGAAATATTAGTGAATTTTCATGATCTGATTGAAGATCTTTCCCAAAATGATTTAGGTATTATTCTTCATAAAGCAGCTACAATTTTGGAAACAAGTATTGTTAAATAATTAAAAGATAATTCTGATAATTTATCATATGTCTACTCAAACAACATCAATGAAGACCAATCCAGGACAGAAATAAAAGATTTATTGTATGAATTCATTTCCTTGATTTTAAACGATTCTAGTTTTTCTGACGTCATTGTAGGAGAGTTTGATATATGTGTTGTTGCTACCAATAAAAATGCAGCTAAAACTTACTGAAGCATTTATATATCAATAGATGCATATTAAGCCATAGGTAATATGAAAGTGAAAACATAATGTGCGTAAAAAGTCAGCAAAACGTTACGGGCCTCCTCAATTAAGTGAAGGAATGGCAATTAGTGGTTTTGATAATTAAACCCCTAACGTTATATTTTCAGATATTTTATGCAACATATTAAAACATATCAAAAATTGTAAGAGTTTGGTAACCATCAAAAATAATAAAAAAAATTTTACAATAATCATATCACAGTTTTTCTGGAATTACTTTACGTACATTTACGCGTAATTATAGCTGCCAACGCATGTCGCAATAACCGGAAGGACACGAAGGAACGACTGGCGAGGCCACTGCCTCTACATTCTACAGAGTTTATTATAAAATAAAGATCTAGTATAATCGTCGTTTCTTTTACTATTATTTACCAATTTTTTTCAATAAATCGTATACCAAGAGGAAGAGAATTAAATGAGAAAAAGAAAGTTTAAAATCTTAAGAACCACATTACAACCATTACTGAGCATTTCCCAACTGTGTGCACCACCTTTAACCCAAAATTATCATACTATCTTGCAAGCGAACTATTTGCTATTGTTTAAAACCGCATTTTCTCAACTAAGAGCTATGTACATTAACGTTAGAATAACTGTTCAGATGACAAATAAAAGATAAATGAGATTCACATGTCTTCAGCGAATACTTTAGCCATCTATTACTCTTCACATGTTATTTTTTTAATTTATGTTCATTGCCATCAGTGATTGTAACAGAGTTCTTTTCAAATTAGTATGAATTTTGTGCTTCGGATGGTTTTTAATTGTTGGTTTGGTCTAACTGTTTCTCATGAACTCACCTACACATTCATATCTCAAATGCCCAATAATAAAATCTTTGTCTAAATTAGGAAAAAAGGATTTCGGTATGTGAAGTGTTCAAAACTGAGTTAAGGTACTGTTATACAAAATATAAATATTTTATAATAAAAGCAATTTGCTTGACAAGGATTAGAGCCTTTTGTATGTCACAATAATAATTTTAAATAGTTCTATTTTAAATTTCTCATTGAACCTAGTACCATTCTGACGATTGTCGCAAATCATTGCACTGTGTGACAATAAAATCGTTGGACAGAACCCGGCTTTATAATGGTTCAAGATAGGAATTCGATATTTACTAGTAAATATAGTTGAAGGAGATTTCCTCAAACGTTTCAGTTCTTCAGGTTAGTTCAGGATTGCTTCTGAGCGTTACCTTGACCTTTTGCGACACGATTTGGAAGAACGTTAAGGTTATAGGATTGTTCGGGCCTTTGGAGGTTAAGGCGAGTGTACGTCAGGGTTCCGCCCTAAGGGCCCTGTTGTTTCTAATCTGTGTTAATAACTTGCATAAAATTAACATCAGCGGATCCATTCAACCATTCTCTGGCATCACCAAAATGTTAAAGTAGTGGATAATACCATTGTCAGGGAGTTAGGAGTAATAAGGGAGTGGTGCGATTCTAACTTGCTGGTTTTTAATGTGGCAAAGACAAATGTCTTGAGTTTTCGGTGCGACATCGATCAACTTTCAATAAACAACCAACTAATAAACAATGTGGGGGTGGTGAAGTTTTTGGGGCTTTGTATCGATGATGAACTGTAGGCTGACGCTCACATTCAAAGTATTTTCAGGGTGCTATGCACTCAAAATAATTTCAATCGAGCTTAAGTACGGTATAGCAAGAGATGCTTATTTCGCTCTTGTCGAGAGGTACCTGAGGTATGAAGTATGTTTTTGGGGCTCATGCTCTCGGATATCGTTCAACTCGCTTTTTAATGAAAAAAATAAAATAATATATGAGATCGCTCAGGACTTACTGGGTCTACGCCAAATTAGATGCAGGAATAAATTTTCTTCGATAATAAAGCTTGATTTGATTTGATTTGAAGGTGCATTAGACAATTTACCGTGAAGTACTATACAGGATTGCTGGCTGTAACAAGATGATGCTCCAGTATATAACTATGAGTATAATTTACTTTGTGTTTGTGTTATAATTTACTTCAGTCTTTATACTCCTTTGAAAATTACCCGAAAGGGCCGAAACACGCGTGTCAGGTAACTGAATATAAAAACTATTAACCAGAACAAGTAATTTTTATTTCTACCCATAATATAACTATGACGTTATTCGTTAATATTTATCTCAGCGGTTTTCAAGGAAATGTACTAATACTTATAGTGGAACACCCTGGCCTGCAGGGTCACCAGGCTTAACCTCCTAAGACTTTTTTTTGGTGGTTAATAAATAAAAAATTAGGGATTCAGAAAATGTTTTGGAAATGAGGACTGCATGCTTCGATCAGTACAAGAAGTAATTAATAATATTACTCCTGAAATGTTAAGTAATGTTTCAGATTCTATAGAAAACCGTAAATAGTAAACAGTATGCCCTGTTGCCTAGAAAGTAGAGGTAATCTGTTCGAATATTTATTCTAGGACTGTTGGAGTTGTTTGTGTTTTGTTTAAAATGTGATTTGTTACTCATACCGTAAAAAAAGAATACATGTGGTCCTAAATAACTACAATTTTTTTAAGTTTTCTTACCAAATTATTTTTGGTTACTATTTTGGTACCTATTCTGGGTTAAAACTACAGCAAAATGTTCGAAATTTCTTAGAAACCCCTTTTCTAAATAGAAACATGAGAAACCGTACTGTGATATAAATCGTGGTACTTGTAGTAGGAAATGCTATCAGAAAGTAGTTTTCTATGGTCCATATAACTAATTAAAGTTGGTGATGGTTTCCTCGAAACGAAACGTTAAACCAACGATCTGTAAACGCTGTCTCGTAAAGGTGAAAAAGTGGCAATCAGAAAGTGCCTTTTTTTTATACATTTTCAAATAACTTCAAAAGAGAAATAAAACGAAGTCCAAAAATTTTAGATTTTCCCGATTATCTCAGAAAGTAAGCGAAGTTCTCTGGTTTTCTCAACATAATATTAGTGGCCACTAGAAGTCAAGCCAATAGGGAGGTTGGGGGACATATTTTAAAACATTTTTGACACTTACCCCCCCCCCCCTCCCACCAGATTATATCTGGCTAATGACACATTTAAAAAAATGTCAAATGGAAATAAGCAAGAACTATAGTCTCAGAAATGTTTGGCAATAGATGTCGTGGTGGTCCTGTGAACGGGCCTGCAAGGTCACCTGATTTGACCCCATTGGAGAATCGAATTATTGAAGAAAATAAACACCTTTCCATTTAACATTCCAAATTTGTCCACCAGCCAGAAGATAAACTTTGTGGGGTGTGGGGGGGAGAGGGGACCCCGTAGCTCGGTTCTGGAGGAATATAGGATAAAATGCTAGATGACCTTCACACCCTATTTTGACCCGATCTACTCGATCCCTAACCTTTTAGGACACCTTCCATACATATACTTACATGCACACATCTCATTAAAAGAGGTGTTTTACTCCGGAGGTTTGTTGGGTAGACAAATTAAAACTCTACTTTAATGGAATTATTACACAGAAATTTACAAAGACAATAAATCATTTAAGCCTTGTCCCCTTAACTAACGAAGCCCTATTCATTTTGCCGCTATTGTTAAAACTTGTTGATTTTTAAAGCAAACACTTTATTTTCTTGAGTATATTTACGCTTGGACTGTTAACACATTTCTGTAAACATGCATGGGAAGGGTATTATATTTACTGGTATTTATTTAAAATATTTATTACCACGTTTTAAAATATTGATGGTTTTTACAGGTTATACAAAATTTTATTGACATCAAATAAAAGCTTGGGAAAGGTTAAGATCTAAGACAAATATGCTAGAAAGTAATTGACATCAATGAAACTGAATATTAAAAAATACTATTTTTGCTAGTTGTTGTTATAACTTCTAGTAAATAAAATAAAATACATACAAATCTAATTTTTATGCATTTTAATCCCTTTTTTATTGTCCTCTTCCGACTGTCAATAAATTATAAATGCTGATATGGATTGTGCCACCATGTTTTTTTTTTGTTTTCTAAGAGAAAAATCAAGAAATTTACATGGTAATGTCAAATATATGGTCACGTTATTGTTAAAGTGGAAAAAATACTCTGTATTTTTGGCAAAAACAATATATTAAATTAAACATAATACTTTAAATCAAGGTATCTTTAAAACAAATTTAATCTCGGAAATAAAAATTGCACCCCAAACCAACTAAATCATTGAATTATTTTTTGGACTCCAGAACTTTAAAAATCCTGGTTGAACATGGAACTGACGGACTAGAAAGGTTATATAAAATCTTATTAGAGGTAATTAAATGGGCAATGTGTTCATTCTTTGTCCTTAAATTCGATTAACTTGCTGGTGCATCGTATTGATTCCATTTTTTTTTGTCTCTGTACATTTTATTTTTTATCATTCATCGTTACCTTTTACGTCTTTTTTCTCGGTCACTTAAAGCATCGATTGGTTTTATTTTTTTTTCATTTATTTTCTTGAGATATCGTTTTTTTTTTCGTAGTTTTTGGTTTATTTCACATTCTTCTATATTACATTTTATTGTATATCTCCTTGCCTTCTCTCTTTCTCTTTTATCTTTAAGCCGTCTTCCCATGTCTTTGCAGCTCGTTTTTTACTATCTCGCCTTCTTTTTGTTAATTGGCTATCTAAAATAAGTAACTATTTTCTCAAGACTAATTCCAAAACTGTCATAATGCATCTAGCACGTAAAGTGACATATTAGGCTCGAAAAGAAGCGCCTTAGTATGAAACAAACAAAAATCATGTCGATATCTCAATTAGATTGCTTGACATTAAAGTAGATCGATAAAAAAGCAATATTTTTGAAAAAAAGTTTTCACACTTTCTTGAAAATAAAAAAACTTCGTGACCACAAAAAAAATATCGAACCTTGTAATTTCCAATAAACAATTAATTGCCTATATAATAAAATGAGATGTCTCGGTTTGTTTTAACGTAAAAAAAAAATAAAATCGGAAACGGGATACCACTTTTGCCTTGCTTTTTATTCTGCCATATGACTTACCATGATAATATGGTAATGTTTTTTATTTTTCAAACTGTATGTTTCTAAAATTCTATTTCCTTTATGTTCCTTTTAATTCCAACTTTATCCTAAAAAACCCCATAAAGATACCGGTTACTTTCCGGCTCTAGAACGCCACAACTTATATTGCTGTATTTTTTGAAGTTTATTTCGTCTTTATTGCAAGTTAATATAATAGCTAATTACTATATGTACAGTCGCGATATTGTTAAAATGGCTTAAAATATCTGTATTTTTGATAAAAACAATATATTAAGAAATTAAACATATTAATTTAAATGCAGTAAATAACTTTAAAACAAGTTAAAATAAAAAAATTAAAATCGTACCCCAAACCAACTAAATCATAGAACCTGGATAAACATGCAACTGGCAGATTAAAAAGGTTATATCAAATCTTATTAGAGCTTATGAAATGGGCAATTTTTTAAATTTTATTTCCTTAAATTCGATTTTCGACTTTTGACAACACAAATTTAAAATTCAGAACCAACTGGTTTTTATTTAAGTATCATAATTATGGTAAAAAATGTTGGAGTTTTCAGTTGTTTATTTCTGTCTCGCTGCCTTACTAATGGAAGCCCTCATCCTTATTCTTACTATTTTGGGTCGAGGATTTATTTTTGTTCAGGTTGTTCGTTAATTTCGAAGCTTTCGATATCATTTGCTGGTGCAGTGTCTCCATTGTGTTCAATTCGTTTTCTTGTCTCTGTATGTTTTATTCTATTGAAGTAGCCGTTACTTGATGAAGATCCATTATAAACTGGTTAAATAATACAACAATGTGTATAAATCTTCACTAAATAATTTATTGTACCATGACAATTGTTTCGACAACACAGTGTCTTCTTCGGATGGAGAAATCAAATTGTCTAATAAAAATGGTTCTACTTAAATATAAAACTTAATCTTAATCTCTTTACATAACCTATTAGTTTAATGGTATTTTTTACAATACAATTATAAACAAATCTACATAAACCTATTTTACTATATTAGAAGGGTGTAATATCAGACAATTACAGTTATTTATTAATGATGGGAAAACCAAACATTATAGATTTAAATTTAACAATGGGGATCTATTCAAGTCCAACTGGTCATTAAGCAATATATTTAGGTTTTTGTGTTTATTAATTTCCATACTTTCTAAGAAATTCAGTTTTAAAGATTTATTTTCTAGATGTAAAATTTCAAAGTTGTCATCAAAATTATGTTGTTCATCGTTTAAATGTACGGCATAATGAGAATTGGTATGTTTTTTGTTGTAACTCATTTTGTGTTCTTTAATTCTTTTTTCAAAAGTTCTACCCGTTTGACCTATAAATATTTTTGGACAACTTCCACACTTTAGTTTATAAACTCCACTTTTATGTTCTTTTTTGATTTTCGTCTTATTGTTTTTAATAAATTTACCTAATTTATTATTAGTTTTATAGGCAATTTTAAAGTTTTGATTCTTTAGGTGTATTTTAATTTTGTCGGTAAGTTTTCCTGTATAGGTAAGGGTTTTATAACTTAGGTTGGATTCTGGTTGTACTATTGGATAAACTAAACTGATTGCTTTATTAAATTGTTTTTTATTGACTAATTGGTCTATTAAATTAGGCGGATACCCATTATTTACTGCAAGTTGTTTAATTATGTTCAGTTCTTTAAAATAATTATCTTCAGATAAAGGTGTATTAACAAGTCTATGGACAAACGAATGATATGCCGACATTTTGTGCGAGTATGGATGACTAGATTTATTGTGTATTGTAATATCCGTATGAGAAGGTTTGTGGTATATTGCAAAGTCATGTTTATTGTTTTTTGTTGTTATGGTCAAATCTAGAAAATTTATTGTTTTATCTTTTTCTATTTCTAGAGTAAATTTTATGTTACGATGTAAATTATTGATAAAGTTAAGAAAGGTTTGAAGTTGACGATCTGTACCAACAAAACAAGCTAAAATATCATCCACATATCTATACCAGTACAAGAATTTACTGTCAAGATTATTTGGATGAATCTTATTTTCAAGATCGTTCATAAAAATTTCTGCTAACAGTGGACTTAAAGGGTTCCCCATTATTAATCCTTCACTAGATACATATATATTGCCATTAAATTCGAAATAATTTTGGTCTAAACAAACCGAAAGGGTTTCAAGTATTTCTTGTTGTATAATAGGATTAGTTTTGTTTCTGATCAGTAAGTTTTCCACTAAATCTATAACTTCATTAGGTGGTATACTAGGAAAAAGGTTTTGTACATCGAAGGAAATGAGTTTAGCATTGTTGGGAATATTAATATTTTTTATTTTGTTAACTAGTTCATAGGAATTTTTAATACTGAATTTTGATTTAAAATTACATTGTTTTATAATGATATCAATTAGTTTTTTAGATAATTTTACAGCTGGCGCTGTAATGTAAGATACCACTGGTCTAATAGGCATGTTATTTTTGTGTAATTTAATCAATGAGTATAGTTTTGGGGTTTGAGGATTTATTGTTATAAGTCTATATTTCTCACTGTTATTAAATATGCTAAGTTATTTTATTACTTCTTTAATTAATTTTTGAAACACTGGCGTTGGATCAGAATTCAAAATTTGGAATTTAGTAGGGTCTAAGAATGCTAAAGTTTTAGATATATATTCGTTTTCTTTTACTGTGTTACCTTTATCAGCACGTGTAAAAATTATTTTATTTTCTATAGTTTTGTTTTTAATTATTTATTATTAATCACAAGACTACCTACGGTAGTGTTCAAGAATTGATAACACCTAGCACGTAAATTGATATATTTATGTATTATGCTTGGAAAGAATCGTCTCAGTATGTGTTTTGAAAAAAAAATCATGTCGATAACTCAATTAGATAGCTAGATATTAAGATAGATAAAAAGCAATATTTTCAAAAAAGATATGTTTTCATAGTCTTTTGAAAATAATAAACTTTGTGAATTAATTGCAAAACAATTAATTACCTATCTAATAAAATGAGATATGTCTCGGTTAACTAACGTAAAAAAAATAAAATCAAGAAGGAAACGCCTTTTGCCTTATTTTTGACTCCGCCATATGACTTACCTTGGTATTATGGTAAAGTTTTTTTTTTTGACAAAATGCTTCTCAAATTATACTTTCTTTTAATTTCAACTTTCTCCGGAAATACTCGATAAGGATACTAGTTACTTTCCTGCTCTAGAACGCTGCAGTTTATATTCCTGTGCTTCTTAAAGTTGATTTCATCAGATAAGTTGCTTTATTGCAAGTTAATATGATAGCTATTTACTATGTACATCACTGGTCTTTTATTGTTGTTTTACGTCGTTTTTAATTATATTTTTTTGATTCAAACTGCACAAGATTTGTTATTGCGCCTTATTCGAAACCGCAACATCGATTTAGCAGTATAAAATTACGCCAACATTTTGTTCATTTTGTTCAGTGGCCTTATTAGCATCACTCTACATCAAGCAAATTACATCTTTGCTAGTCGTAAGCGAAGAATCTATAATTCTGGGGCGATTATTTTGCAGTTTTGCTGCTTCGTTGCATTTTCAAACAACAAAGCTAAGTGTTCATCCTTCTTAAAAGTAGATTATGTTGTGATTTTATTCCGATTACCATAGTAATGGATACAACATCTTGGTTTTGTTCGTAATATCCATGGCATTATTTTTTTTAATGATGTCGTGGAATTTTGCGTACCTACTAATATTTCCGTCACATGTCTTTTAAACAGATAATATCCAATGTTCTTAAATTAGCACATCTCAGTAAGTATTGTGATAATTCAATATTGTCACTATAACATCATAAATATTTGCCTTTTAATATTATATCGCATATTTGATTCGAATCTTAGCTTTAAAACTGGGGAAAAGTAGCGCGATTCGGTTACCGTATCTCACCTACCCTACCTAGGTTTTCCACTTAAGGTTAATGACCTTTCGGTGTCTTTGACTAAACTTGGGACTTCACTTTGATCATATCTTAATCACCCTATTTTCCTTGTATCAACTACCATATCTTTTAATCCCTCTAACAAAATTTTTCGTGGAAATTCCCGATTAGTTCACTTCGTTTTGATTTTGATATTTAATTGTCACTTCTTGTTCAAAACTTTAGAGGTTAGTTATCTTCCAATTTTACAAGAATTTCCTATTTCCTTTGCAGTTTACTGTTTACTATCAATTTGATGTGATTTATGATAGAGATTTGATAAATAATTAATTAGTCATGACCTTGAAATGTTTAATTGATTAATGTCCCTGTACAGTGTACACTTTATACGCACCAGTGGATGGACGAGAGGTTTTATTTTATTTTCTTTTACTCAAAGCCACAGTTCGATTTTTTTAAATATAATCCAACTAAAAAAAATTATTTTCAAAAATATCAATAATTAAGGATAGAGTGTTCAGGGTTAGTTGAAGTTAAAGCTTAGAAACTTTTTTCACTAACCACCGGCGAGTTAAAAAAAAAATTCTTAAAAAAAGGGTAAAAGTAAAAATTGAAAAATAGAAAATTCATTATTTAGAAAAGGAAAATTTGAATGGTGCGCTCATGACTCATTCCTTTTAATAAAATAATTTTTAATGTGAACAGCAATACACTATTTGATCTGCAAACACTATTAGAGTGGGCACGAAAATACTGTAAACCAATAAATATAAAATAAATATTTTATTTAAAAAAAAAGGAAATAATAAAAATCAGCTGATTTATATTGCTTCTTTGTTGTTAGCTGCTCGGGAAATTAAATTGGTAAATGTTTCTCTTATACAGGGTGTCCCGAAATTAGGTGGCCAAAGGAAAACAGTGGAATCCGCAACGGAAAATAATACTAATTTGTTTAAGAGCTACGGCCCTCTAATAGGAAACCGGTGAAGATGGTATTTCTCAGATTATTCCCAAATAGTTGAACATAGAAACATGAATTTTTGGTATTTTAGTAACTTTTATATGCTGAATCTAGATCTAAAATCAAAACTGTAAAAAATTTCTAAGTTAGGTACTGTTTTTCATCTTATTTCTAGAATTATGAAAGCTTTTTTTTTAAAGTTAACAACACTCATTTACTTGAGTAAATGTTCAAATAAATTTCCATTTTGTTGAATACACAGTCTGGACCGTTTCCTAATATTTTGAGTAGTACGAAGAATTTCGAACCGGTTTTCTTTAATTCGATTTCCAGCTGCATGAATTCGTCTTAAAAGCTCTTCTGGGCTATCTACTTCTGTGGCATGAACAATATTGCAGATATTGCCCCACCGATAATAATCTAAAGGATTTAGATCAGGTAATCGAGCTGGCCAGTTTACTGGACCACCTCTACCTATCCACCTATTGGGAAAATTTTCATTTAGCCAGTTTCTTACAAGCTGGCCAAAGTGGGCTGGCGCCCCACCGTGCTGGAGGAACATCTCTAACCGAGTACGTATAGGAACATCCTCTAGCAATTCTGCCACCTCATTTTGAAGGAAACCTAAATGATGATGGGCATTTTATCTATCTGGCAAAATAATAGCACCTATTAAAACATCTCCTATGATCCCTGTCCATACATTAAAAGAAAACCTATGTTGGTAGTTAGTCCTTCGAACCACATTCGGATTATCTTGAGCCCAAAAATGAGTATTATGGCTATTAAATGCCTTGCCTCTTAAAAAGGTTGCTTCATCCAACCATAAAACTTTTCTCAACGTATTTTGGTTGTTGAAATCCATTGGCCAAATTCTACACGAGGTTGAAAATCTTCGACTCTTAAATCATGTACTCTTTGATAATGCAACGGATGCAGTCCCTGCATTTGGGTCATTCTTCCAAGCTAAAAAAATATTTATAAACAATTCACGTGCAGCTATCTGTTATCTGTGAAAACCATTCTAATAAATATTAGATACTTACAATTGATTTGGAGATATTGATAATATTTGCCGGCGGTCTCAATGCTATTTGAGGATTTTCCTCAATTGTATTTAGCGCTTCCTCGAAATCATAATTTCCATGGGCCGGCCTTGTCCCTGGGAACGCCTTAATGATCCATTTTCTACTAAATTTCTATGGACACGGCTAAATAGTATTCGATGTCGCAGTCTTCTTCTCGGAAACCGTCTTTGGTACTCACGTACAGCGGCACGTGCATTACCATTGCAATATCCGTAAATAAAATGAATATCAGCTAATTCGTTATTCGAGAAACGCTCCATAATAAAAAAATTAACCACAATTATACCAGCAAATTTCGAATAAACTATCATAATAAATGTCAAGGTGGCAAATAAGGAACATGTCAATTTTGTTTCAAGGCCTACTACTAAGTTTTAATGAAAATGTGATCGGTCCTTGGTAAACAGGGTTGTCGTTAAGAACTTTTTTTTTAGAAATGAGCGAAGTACATCAAGAGTACCTTTTTCTGCCAGAAAGCTCTAAGCTTTCATAATTCCAGAAAAAAAATTAAAAACATTAACTTAGAAGACAGTTACTTTTGTTTTTGTTTCTCAACCCCCCCAAATGCTACGCCTATGATTAAATTTTGACAGTTTTGACTTTAGATCTAGATTCGGCATATAACAGTTACTAGAATACCAAAAATTAATGTTTCTATGTTCAACTGTTTGGAAATAATCTGAAAAATACCATCTTCATTGGTTCCCTGTTAGGGGGCCGTAGCTCCCTTAGGGGGCAATTTTCGTTACTTGTTTATTAAACAAATTATTATTATTTTCCGATGCAGATTCAACTGTTTTCCTTTGGCCACCTAATTTCGGGACACCCTGTATTTGTTCATCCCTGAAATGTATTTTAGCACCAGTGTAAAGGTACGTGTCCATTTGAGATTTACTCTCGAGAGTTCCTCTCGTTAGCTAATCTCAGATGCTTGTCCATTTGAGAGTACTTTCCTAAATTTTTACTCTCAGATAGCTCCACGAGACAGCTCGTTGAGAGTAAATAGCAGCAGTGCTCTCAAAACTGTGTCCACAGCAAGTGCGTGTTGCGAGTTCGATAGAGAAAGTTTGTAGAACATGGAGGTGGAAAAACTTGCGGCCGTTATCGTTTGTCACAAAATTTTAGTTAAGAGGAAGCAAAAACATAAAGTGCAAAGAAAGTGTTGGATCAAACCTTGGATTCGACGTAGATTAGAGTTAGGTGCGTGCTCTACACTCACAAGGGAGCTGCAGGTTGAAGATGCGCAGCAATTTCGCAATTTTGTTCGTATGAATGCAGTGCAGGTTCAGTATATAATAGAACTAGTTGGACCATCAATTGCGAAAAGAAATACGAAATTGCGAGAAGCTATTTCCATCTACGAACGTGTAATGGTCACATTACGATTTTTAGCGTCAGGAATTATTAAAAAAACAGGTGTCCTATCAGAATATAATTAACAAATGCTTTTCTTCTTTTTAATTTTTTTTATTTCTTGTGACATCTACAATATTAATGAAACTTTCATGCTTTTTACGGTATAGGACTACTCTACTTACTTATTTCTCAAATTGTGCAACTTTCTTTGCACCTCCTCAGAAGTACAGGGTTATCCAACCAAGACTAGACAAGGCGATTTTTTGACTTTTCCTGTACTTTTATAAAAAAACTGAAATAGCCATCTTAAGTCATTTTCTCCCGCGAATTCGAATATCTTCAGCAAAAAACAATTGAACATCAAACAAAAGTACTAGGGGTCACTTTGATATTTTTTTAAATGGAACACCCTATATCTTCGAATATTTTTGGATTTAACATAAAATAGCAATTATTTTTTAATAAGTGCATTATAAGTCTAAACCTAATAGTTTCCGAGATATCGACTTTTGAAAAATTACATTTTTCAACTTTGACAGCTTCTAGCTTTCTAACGGTACGCTTTAGAGTAAAACGGCTTACATGTCCCTATCTTACTTTTTTATTATCTTCCCAAAAACATCAACTTCCGGTTAAACCGGATGTAACTCAAAAACCGGAAATACAGTACTTCCGCTTTTACCGGAAGTTCATGTTTTTGTAAAGATCATAAAAAAGTAAGATAGGGACATGTAAGCCGTTTTACTCTAAAGCGTACCGTTAGAAAGCTAGAAGCTGTCAAAGTTGAAAAATGTCATTTTTCAAAAGTCGATATCTCGGAAACTATTAGGTTTAGACTTATAATGCACTTATTAAAAAATAATTGCTATTTTATGATAAATCCAAAAATATTCGAAGATATAGGGTGTTCCATTTAAAAAAATATCAAAGTGACCCCTAGTACTTTTGTTTGATGTTCAATTGTTTTTTGCTGAAGATATTCGAATTCGCGGGAGAAAATGACTTAAGATGGCTATTTCAGTTTTTTTATAAAAGTACAGGAAAAGTCAAAAAATCGCCTTGTCTAGTCTTGGTTGGATAACCCTGTACAACCAAATGCAGCTGCAATATCTTGCAATATTCTCTGTTTCTTTTCGCGGTTACGATACTCTACACATTTTGTATCCCACAGTATGGGATTCTCTTCATAACTACTAATTAATTTAACCACATCGTCTTTCGACCATTCTACTTTTGCCATTTTGCTGAGAGCACTGTCACAATACGAATACCGTTCGAATTGTGATAGTTGCTCTCCAACCCGAGAAAATCGCTTCGTCCACTTGCGAGCAAGTGTCGACTTGTTCGCTGTCTGAGAGTTTATCAGTGCTGTCGTATAGTAGCTCGCGGAACTGTGTCGACCTGCGAGAAATACTCTCGAGTGCGACTCTCGAGAGCTTTTCTCTCAAATGGACACTTACCTTTAGGTGCGTGCTCTACACTCACAAGGGAGCTGCAGGTTGAAGATGCGCAGCAATTTCGCAATTTCGTTCGTATGAATGCAGTGCAGGTTCAGTATATAATAGAACTAGTTGGACCATCAATTGCGAAAAGAAATACGAAAATGCGAGAAGCTATTTCCATCTACGAACGTGTAATGGTCACATTACGATTTTTAGCGTCAGGAATTATTAAAAAAACAGGTGTCCTATCAGAATATAATTAACAAATGCTTTTCTTCTTTTTAATTTTTTTTATTTCTTGTGACATCTACAATATTAATGAAACTTTCATGCTTTTTACGGTATAGGACTACTCTACTTACTTATTTCTCAAATTGTGCAACTTTCTTTGCACCTCCTCAGAAGTACAACCAAATGCAGCTGCAATATCTTGCAATATTCTCTGTTTCTTTTCGCGGTTACGATACTCTACACATTTTGTATCCCACAGTATGGGATTCTCTTCATAACTACTAATTAATTTAACCACATCGTCTTTCGACCATTCTACTTTTGCCATTTTGCTGAGAGCACTGTCACAATACGAATACCGTTCGAATTGTGATAGTTGCTCTCCAACCCGAGAAAATCGCTTCGTCCACTTGCGAGCAAGTGTCGACTTGTTCGCTGTCTGAGAGTTTATCAGTGCTGTCGTATAGTAGCTCGCGGAACTGTGTCGACCTGCGAGAAATACTCTCGAGTGCGACTCTCGAGAGCTTTTCTCTCAAATGGACACTTACCTTTAGGTGCGTGCTCTACACTCACAAGGGAGCTGCAGGTTGAAGATGCGCAGCAATTTCGCAATTTCGTTCGTATGAATGCAGTGCAGGTTCAGTATATAATAGAACTAGTTGGACCATCAATTGCGAAAAGAAATACGAAAATGCGAGAAGCTATTTCCATCTACGAACGTGTAATGGTCACATTACGATTTTTAGCGTCAGGAATTATTAAAAAAACAGGTGTCCTATCAGAATATAATTAACAAATGCTTTTCTTCTTTTTAATTTTTTTTATTTCTTGTGACATCTACAATATTAATGAAACTTTCATGCTTTTTACGGTATAGGACTACTCTACTTACTTATTTCTCAAATTGTGCAACTTTCTTTGCACCTCCTCAGAAGTACAACCAAATGCAGCTGCAATATCTTGCAATATTCTCTGTTTCTTTTCGCGGTTACGATACTCTACACATTTTGTATCCCACAGTATGGGATTCTCTTCATAACTACTAATTAATTTAACCACATCGTCTTTCGACCATTCTACTTTTGCCATTTTGCTGAGAGCACTGTCACAATACGAATACCGTTCGAATTGTGATAGTTGCTCTCCAACCCGAGAAAATCGCTTCGTCCACTTGCGAGCAAGTGTCGACTTGTTCGCTGTCTGAGAGTTTATCAGTGCTGTCGTATAGTAGCTCGCGGAACTGTGTCGACCTGCGAGAAATACTCTCGAGTGCGACTCTCGAGAGCTTTTCTCTCAAATGGACACTTACCTTTAGGTGCGTGCTCTACACTCACAAGGGAGCTGCAGGTTGAAGATGCGCAGCAATTTCGCAATTTCCTTCGTATGAATGCAGTGCAGGTTCAGTATATAATAGAACTACTTGGACCAGCAATTGCGAAAAGAAATACGAAAATGCGAGAGAAGCTATTTCCATCTACGAACGTGTAATGGTCACATTACGATTAGGTATTATTAAAAAAAAAACAGGTGTCCTATCAGAATATAATTAACAAATGCTTTTCTTGTTTTTAATTTTTTTTATTTCTTGTGACATCTACAATATTAATGAAACTTTCATGCTTTTTACGATATAGGACTACTCTACTTACCTGATTTCTCAAATTGTGCAACTTTCTTTGGACCTCCTCAGAAGTACAACCAAATGCAGCTGCAATATCTTGCAATATTCTCTGTTTCTTTTCGCGGTTACGATACTCTACACATTTTGTATCCCACAGTATGGGATTCTCTTCATAACTACTAATTAATTTAACCACATCGTCTTTCGACCATTCTACTTTTGCCATTTTGCTGAGAGCACTGTCACAATACCAATACCGTTCGAATTGTGATAGTTGCTCTCCAACCCGAAAAAATCGCTTCGTCCACTTGCGAGCAAGTGTCGACTTGTTCGCTGTCTGAGAGTTTATCAATCAGTGCTGTCGTATAGTAGCTCGCGGAACTGTGTCGACCTGCGAGAAATACTCTCGAGAGCGGCTCCCGAGAGCTTTTCTCTCAAATGGACACTTACCTTTAAAGAGCTTACTTTTAATAGTGTTTGTAGAAAAAATATTATGTTAAATCATTTGATAACATCCCGCCTTAAAGCGAATACCTAAAAAAAATGCTTGTGAGTAGTCAGTTGATTTATCTTCCTTTATTTGGTTCCAATAATTGTTATTTAGTTTACAAAGTAACGACAGTAAATTAAAGTTGATGACTAAATTTACGATTAATTCTTTATATTAACGATGAAGATGAGCGTAAAGCCATATAACATAGCGGTTAAGCCATACCTATCTAATCACTTCCAACAAGGATGTGTCCTTTGAACAAAACAAACCGTTCTAACGCTTCAAACATTGAAGAGACACCAGATGGTAATTAAAAACATTCATGTATGGGTGCCGTTAAGCTATACGACGTTGATGGTATCGCGGCCACGAAACTGACCCCGGACAACTGTCTATCTACAGTATAATTCACGTGTTGGTAGTTATTAAGATAAAGTACGACGGGCCTTGCAAAGTAAATTGGAGCTATAATAAAGGACCTTAACCGTGCACTCGGCAGTATTTTTTATTCAACTCGGAACATCAAGCTCAAGAAACTTGTGATATTGAATTTTGATGCGTTCACATAAGATAATCTTAGGATGAACTTCTATAACGCTTAAAATTTTAGTTAGGTCATTGGCGTACAGTTTTACATGAGGTTTAGGAGAAATCCGTTTTCCTTTTTTGTTCCTCCGAAAATCCTTTTTAATACCTTTCGGCCCCATACCTTTCGCTCGAACTCAGGTTTCACAATTGCACGTTAATATAGTTGTTGGGGAAACGATCATCCAAATGCATTAAAAATAATTTTTGAAGAAGTAGTCCATACTTACAGTGGAGTAGATAATATAGATAAAAACAAAACTTCTGTCTTCCTTCACAAATAATTAAATGCAACAAATGTTTTTTAGAATCAATACTACTGTTAAATATCTGATTTCAATATTATTTTAATGAAGGAGCAAAATGTATCAATGTTTGCGGAACGAATAGTGTTATCGCCGGGATAAAAATAAAACTTGCAAATATCATCTTTTAAAATACATATAATATTTCCTAAATAATAAGCGGCTAGTCGACCGTTATTCCAGGAAAAAGCAATGTTCTACATTTAGATGTTAATAGTATATTTTTTAGAATCTTGTACATCCGAAAACCCTTTGACGGTGTTTTGGCGCTCGAGGAAGGTGACACAGCGTGGTACATTTGTTGATTACCGTCCAATTGGTTAAAAGAAAACATGGCGGCTGTGTAACCTATCAGAATGCAGTTAGTTAATCGTCATGACAACAGGGGCGTAACCTGGCTGTCAGATAATATAGTTTTCCGTTTTGTATACTACTACACTTTTGGCTTCGATAAAGCAAGGTTGTATGTCAACAAACTCACGTGGTTTCTTTCCGTCGGATTGAAACAAATAGCATTGCCTAAAAAAAAAGGCACCCAGCAAATGTACTAAACAAATGTAGTGACTAGTTATGTGGTTGTAAAATCAGTAGTGAATATTTATGGTATAGTATATTATTGTAAAATAATGTACTAAAGAAGTTTTGTGTGATTTGGAGAAATAAACGCCACATTACCACAGTGAAAAGCTCGTTTAATTCCTTTACTCAGTAAATAAAAAAATCAGTGAAATTAACCTACAATCGAAGAACATAAAAGCGTCATGAACTGTTGACACAAGTTAAATAACAACACTTGGCTTGCTTAACAATAGTAGCATCCCATGTGTAGCTTAGCGCATTTGGATTGTTATAGTAGAGTATCTGCTTAGCTGTTTCTTTCTCCTGCTAGCAGAACTTGTATCCATCCGCGACCAGATCCTTATAGACTGCTAAGTAAGTTTTGTGTAAGCAGAATATTATTGTATACTCTTTGCAAAACAAAAACCGATGCACGTCATACCCTTCGAGTGACGTCAGTTATCGACAATTTTGCCAGCTTGTAACCAAAATATCTGAGTAAGGGAATTACTCAGTTTTTTTTTCATAAAACACAAGCTAAATATACAAAAATTTCCCATAGTTTATATATTTGTTTACTGCATAATATCTTTTACCATCAACTTTAGTAGATCTAATACTTCTTTTATTTTCATCTTGCCAAGATCGACTAATGGTACTATTTTGAAAAATTCATGTTTCATCCAAGAAAACGAAATGGTACAACAATGCTTTCTTTTCTCTAATATATTCTTTCAAAAATACCAGTAATTTAAAAGCTACATGGGAAAGTTCCATAAGCCCTCGCCTCAGTTCACTTTTTACCATCCGAAGCCTATTTTCTTAAAAACGCTTCAACTCAAGAGTTAGGAAAACCATCAAACAGTTCTCTGTCTTTTAATTTCTAACTTAAAGTTATCAAAGTTACATGATGTTCTAAGAAAAGTTACAGCTTATGAATAACGGATGTAAATTATTATTATTTTTAAATAATACAATTATACTTGTTTCGTACATTCCATAAATAGTGTCACGGATAGAACTTATATCCAATCTTCACACATTTACAACTCTCTTTGAATTAGAACGTTTGTTTTAAGGTGATTCTAATAATTTATTCTTCTTAACTGTTGTTGAATTTGCGCTTACAGCGGAGATATTCAAATGTAGGGAAGCTGCTACACCATAGACCTCGTAACTATTAGACCGAACAATAACAAGTAAACGTGTTGTCATCATTGTATTCCAGGGTAAAGTAAATCAACATTCAAGCTGCTCCCCTCCACTTGGTTTGCCATACTTACGCCACAGAAAACGTAGTTTTCTGGGCTTACTCTGTTAAAAGTATTAACTTCTATGATTTACTAGAATAACATGATGTGGGAAATATATAACATTGCCTAAAACCTTGTAAAAAATCTGTAGTATGGCAACGCAGCAAAAAAGAATCCGCACAGATCCCATCATTTTCGTGGCCATCCGCATCGACTCGGCAATACTCGGATTTGTGACAGCGTTTTTCTGTGGGTTCTCCTGGAGTTTTGTCAACCTAACCTTTATTGTTCTGTGATTTTGTCGCATGCATATGTAAATTCAGAGTAATCCCCACTTCCGACCCCACCTAACTCCTCACGGCGTCTCGCCACCAAACGATTTTGGCATCACAATTTTATAGCATTTATGAATGGCGTGTCGGATCTATAGTTACGATACCTATGTGCTACACGCTAAAAATTAGTAAAGTAGAAATAAAATATATAGACCCCCACATACGTTTTAAATTTACTTCTCTGTACTACTGTCAATGGTAACAATAGGCCATTATTGTAAAGTTGTTACTGAAACTAGCTTCTTAGACAAGTTATTAGCTCTTTGCACCGACTGTTTAAATGCTTCGAAATTTTTCACAAACAGTAAACAGCGTAATCGACAGAGATATGTATGTGCACTTTTGTTTCTGTTAATAGAACAGTTTAAAACAGTTTTTTTATGCTATTTATAAAAATATCTGGAGTTTTTGTTAAAAAATAGACGCACAGCAACGCGGAACCACCAACAATTAAGGTTAGTTTTGTATGAAACGTCAAACGAAGCCAACGAACGAGCTGGCACCACCGCACCGTTTACAGTGTTGTCAACTATCGGCCAATAAAATTCAAATTATATTAATTTTTACATGCTTAAATAAACAAAATATTTGCTATAAGTGGGCTCGTAGTAAATTCAATATCGCATAAAGTTTTAATACTTTTTGCCCAAAATTAATTTCCTCGTGTTTTCTTGCGGATTTACAGTTATCAGCTTATTGATGACGTGCATCGGTTTGTTTTGCATTAACTATAAGTCAACACAATAATATTGAATATGAGCCCCATGATTTTTTATGGGCCGTTGGTAGTACGGGGAAAAGGTTAAATTCAAAAACTATGTCACCGACGTTATCTTCTGTTTGAAAAATCCAGTTTTTCGCGAGCAACTCGATTGCCCTTAAAAAAACCATGGCTTATTATGTGTTTCACTGTATTTCGTTCCCATCCTGACGAATCCTGCATGGAGTTTCATCCAATAGTTATACTCATGAAGCTCACAGAAAATGTCCTGTTAAGTTATCAGACCAACTATCATCCTGATGGAATTTCAATTTAGACTTAGTCTGGAGTTGGTCAGTTTTCGATTAGTATTTTCGATGGTTAACTGAGAGATTCTGTGGGCGGTCCTTGTTTCGATATATTGGTCCACCATTTTTGCAGTATGGATCGTGTCTTAATTAAAGTGGCCAGGATGACAACTGCAGAGTTAGGATGGCGGGCTTGCAATAATTCAATGGCATTAACAATTGAAAAACAAGTCTGTTGGCCGCGGGTAAAGGAACTCTTCTCTAATTGATAGTCACTAAAAGGGAAGAGAAAGACATCACAGTTTGGTTAATAGCTGACCGTACTTATCGACGATCTCACCCTTGTTTCGGTTAGTGTCATAGTACATGAGGTTGGCTATATTGTAAGTATTGATGAACTGCAGTGATGTATGAGTTCAGCCCGAAGTTAATTTTTAACAACCCCAGCGGCCAAACCAAACCCATCCTCTTCGTGTTTCCCATAAAAATCTCCTTGTTGTTTTAACAAATGTTCCTCTGAATCTTTTTAGGTTGGTGTAGAGATATTATCTTCTTCTCCATAACCGTACAATCTTACAGGCTTTCTCCGAACGAACATTACATCGTTTCCGTTCAAATTCTTTATTATTATTATTACCATGAATTCTTACATATTTTATCAAATAATAACATCCTCAATATCGATGATTCGTAGTTTTCCAATGGAATTCGCCGAAGACTTAATAGCTATCATTATAGCCCAGTTATGTTTAATAGGTTAGTATTTACATAGTATATTAAAGATTGGTTAGGTTAGTTTGAGCTTAAGGCGTAACCTAAATTGTATGATTCAATTACCAGTAATAACGATGTACGTAGGGGAACAAAACAGGTAAAAAATATTATTTTAAGTTTACAATTTTATAATGAGGTGTATGTAATGATTGGTTCGAACGTTCAAGACGCTTCAAATCAAATGAGAAACAATCTCCTACTTCACCTTGATTAAAAAAAGATAATCCAAAAATATATTGTAACCATTTCCCTATTACATAGCAGTGCATTCTTTTTGTCTGGAAGCAAGCAAAACTCTATAGGAATGTAATGACAATTTTGCTCTATATAAATTGTAAATAATTGCAGAAAATATTTCACACAGTAGGAAAACGTGCCATCCAAATATATTTTATCTGCGTTGCAAAATGCAGTCATGTTAGTTTCTGTAGAAAACACAACAATTTTCGTCTCTAAAGTGTTTAAGAATAAAAGCTGCTCCCCTTTCATACTCCTCATGTCGGTTTCATCCAAAACAGCTATTGTTTCACTTAGGCTTTTCGGTAATCGTGGTTGGTTTTTGCGCTTATGGCAGTAAATATTATTTCTTATGTATAGGGACGGACGGGCAAAATGGATATGGTAAGCTTCAAAAAAATAAATGCTAAGCTTGTCACAAAATGTTTAGTTCCAAATATCAAAAACTTTAATTAATAACTCATACTTTTTATTAAAAAAAATTAAAAAACAAGAAAAGTAACAATCCTTTCTCTATATAAAAAAAACTTAGAACAAATGTTTTTTATCCATTGTGCCCTACTATGGCGGGCAAAACGAATTCCTTGAGCGGGCAAAAAGAATACTTAAACAAAATCAAAAGTTAGTCATCGCACAAATCACAAAAGTATAAACCATATCCAGAATAAGAGGAACAACGTTCATGAGTCCATTCCTGGCATGTGGAGCATTGTATCCAGTCTTCTGGAGGTGGACTTACATATTTCTCTGAGCACACCGTGCAATAATAGTCTCTACTTTCAATTTCTTGCGGTTTTTTGTAACTTTTGGTTGTGGGTACGCCGTTTTTTTTTTTTAAACGTGATGGACTTGCGATACAAGTATCTTTAAAGAACACTTTTCTCTTCGCTGAAGCAGCTTCAAATTTTTGACGTTGTTCCTCTTTCACTGGGGTACTTGTAAGGATTTCTGCCTTCTGTGTTTTTCGACCTCTAAGATTTCGTTTATTCACTTGCTTTGGAATGGGTCGAATGTCTTTTAAAATGTCAATATCTGACTTGTTTGCATCATCAACATTTGGCTCTTCAGGCTCTATTAAAAGTTGATCTTCTTCATTTGGTGAATTTGGCCTCTCTTCAGCTCTAGCTTCATAAACTTCAGATGAAGCAAAATGCTCATCGCTTATTGCATGTCTATTGAATGGATATATGCCACTTGATCGGAAACCACTTATTGCATTAGCTGGAGCTGCTCCTTTTAGGTAAGCCGCA
Source organism: Polydrusus tereticollis (assembly GCA_963920685.1). NCBI lineage: Eukaryota > Metazoa > Arthropoda > Insecta > Coleoptera > Curculionidae > Polydrusus > Polydrusus tereticollis. The sequence continues at coordinate 27,490,476 of OY987332.1, read as the reverse complement.
GAAAAGAGTTTAGCCACATCAAATTGGTTAATTACACGTCCTGGATATTCTTTTTGGAAAACATTAATTTCGATTTCAAAGAACCTCTTTATTGGACCGTATACAGACACATCCAGAGGCTGTAACCGATGGGATGTGTGAGGTGGAATTGATAGAAATATGACATGATTTTTTGAAGCAAAATCAAGAGCAGCATAGCTTTTGTGTGACTCGTGGTTATCAAGAATCAACAAAGCTTTTCTCTCTTCAGTGGGACGTACTTTTTGTATAAAGGTCTTGAGCCAATTTAAGAATTTTTCGGCGTTGATCCATCCGCTGTCGGTGATCGTTGCTTCAGAGCCTGGCGGAGCATCATCTAATAATCGTTGATCAAATCTTTTTCTCTTGAAGATGAAAAATGGCGGAATAAACGAACCTGTAACGCTGCAGCAACAGACAACCGTTGTTAGGACGCCTCTTTCATTACTAGAAATTATTCCCACTTGTTTTTTCCCTGACTTACACAAAATCTTTGGAGGCTTCGTGGATGTTGTTCTAATCCCAGTTTCATCCATGTTGAAAATCATCTCAGGAACAATATTGTGTTTTTCCATAATTGTTTCCAACAAATCATAAAATCTGGTAACAGCTTCACGGTTAAAACCTTTGGCTCTGGCAACTGATGTTGGTTCTGGGACTCTTAGTGCCAACTGTTCATGTCTAAGTTTAAAGTTTTTAAACCAACCTTTTCCAGCCACATTTTCTTTAAAGCGTTCCCCTTTTCCTTTTTTTCTAGCAAACTCTCCAGCTAGTTTAAGAAATTCTACCCGCGTAAGACCATAAAAAATAGAGTCCATTTTGTGCACATAATTTAGCAATTCGGTTTCTTCTTCTGGGGTAAAAACAGTTGAAAACCTACCCAACTTTTTTTCTGTACAGCCTGATTTTACATGTCTGTGTAAGGTTGCGTAGGGAATGCCATACATTCGACTTCCATTTAAAATATTGGTTCTGTTTGCTTCTAAAATGGCACGCCTTAAATTATCTTCGGACCATTTGGCTCTGTCAGTCTTTCTCTTATAGTTATACACCATCTGAAAAATAAAAAACTTGAAAGTTAATAAAAACAGAAAGTAAAATATCGAGGCGGGCAAAATGGATACTATTCATTTTGCCCGGCTCCGTTTTGCCCGTCCAGTACTAAAAGGTTAAATCACGCTGCAAAATACGAACATATAGTATTATTAAAAACCTGTTGCTACAGTTGTTGCCCAATTTAATTATCTTTGTCACAAAATAAGTTCACAACATCCACCATTATTAATAACATAATAATAACTAAATAACTTACCGTGATTTTTGGATCTCTATTTGGCACAATCGGTTTTTCGATCTTACTCTTCGATATAAACACCACGGCGGCTAGCGGGAAACTGATGCGTATCGTTCAAGGCCTTCAAAAGGACCTGTTACTCTTTTTATCTCCCTCGCACACGTAGCCGTCTCATACGACGCAATATTCTTTTTGCCCGCCCTATCCGTTTTGCCCGTCCGTCCCCTAGTTGACAACTCTTGCTGTGATGGTTGACATATTCCCTGTATTTTGTCTGAAAGCTGAATGTAAAATCTTTGAAGGTTTTTTCGACCAATCTTCTGCTGCTTTACATTTAATACTATTCGAAATCACTTGTCAATTGATTTTTTTAATATCCACTGTATGACTGTGATTCAGTACACTCCTTGAAATAACGTTCTCTTCTTGAACCGTGAAAATTTAAGCAGTACTGTTTTTGAAGGTACACGTCCAAAGCTTCTCACCACGTTTCAATGTTTTCTTGAAACACTATTTTGCATTTTCTTATAATAATAAAGGTTTCCCTCGTTCACTCAAGCGACATATTTACTTTATGCTGACGCAAAGACATTCAGTAAAATAATAAAATATTGCTCCAATTGTATTACATTTAAATATTCATTCATGTAGATATTGTAGATACTGCTACTACACTAATAGAATATACAGAATGGCAAAAAAGTCGCGCATAATGCCTGTAACCTTTGAGTTACCTCGTATACGAAAAAGTGACCTTTATAAAAGTTGTTCAGTAAATTATTCCCCACATTTCTACCTGCATGAATTTCTTCTGTCATTTCTGGTTGGGTTGCCATAGAGGCCAACTTACTGTTTTTTAATGTGATCCATTAATAATAATAATTGCATATGATTGCATATTTGGATTCTACTGGGAAAACTGTGAATTTTTTGTAGTTCAAATTTTTATTTATTTCGAATTGTAACAAACTCTATAATAATAATAACAAAATAAATAACCTAGAAAATTGAACAACTTAACATCGGAATAATAAACAAGTGAAACCTTTTCAGTTGATCAGGTGTTCAAAATGACCACCATTTTTTGCTAAGCAGAGCGCCAGTCGATCCCTGAACCCGTCTACAACGTTTAAAAGGAAGTCCTCTGGAATGGCCCAAATTTCAGCACTAATTCTTACTTTTAAACATTCCAAGTCATTTGGACAGTTAACGTAGACTTTGTTCTTTAAGTGTCACCACAAAAGGAAGTCGAGCGTGGTTAAGTCCAGGGATCGCGCTGGCCAGTCAATAGCACCTGGAAATTGTTCGCTTATGTATTGTCTAACATTTGCCGCATGATGCGCAGGTACTTCATCTTGCTGGAACCATGCCTGTTCGTTTATGCAATTATTTACACCCGGTAAAACCATTCTGCAAGAAGGAATTATGTGATTCCTAAGAAGGTTCAGATATTTTTCGCCATTCAAATTACCATCTATGAAACAAGGTCCCACAATACGTCTACCAACTATGCCCGCCCAAGCATTCAATTTTTCGGGCCTCTGAATATAACCTTCCTGGAACCAGTGAATATTCGATAATACGATAACGATAATTGTGTCTAATAATGCCATTTAAATGGAAAGTAGCTTCATCCGAGAAAATGATAAGTTAAGTTATTATCGTTATTGCATCATTCCATCATCAGCTCATAAAATTCAGCTCTTCTATCAAAATCGTCCTCGTTTGACTCGTTCACCAGCTTTATCTTGTAGGGATACAACTTCTCCTGCTTAAGCAAATTTTTCACTGACTGATGAGACACATTAAGATTGCCATTGGCCTGGATGATTGTACTAGATTTTCATGTATTGAGAGCGCGATATCCAAAGCTTTGTCTCCCCCGGTTGCTGTTTCAGGTCGACCTGATCTAGCGGTTTCCCTAACAGTGCCTGTTTCTCGAAATTGCTTTACCACTCGACACACCGTTGACTGATTCATTGGAGGCCTATTTGGATATAATTCATTAAAAAGTTGACAAATCTGATCTTGCGATCTCTTTACATTTCCGTAACCGCTCATTATTAAAATTTCAACTCGTTGTTTCTCATTCAGATGAGCCATTGTGTAAACAAATTAGAAATCAGACAACAGAAAATTAAACAGGAACTCAAAATTGACACCTCTTAGGTCGCTGGCATGAAAACACCTTGACTCAACTGGTGGGTATTAGGTAGGAATAATTATAATTAGGAAGTTTTTCATTTTTGAACTGTCATTATCTCTGAAACTCTTGCAGATAGGTGAAAATTTGAAATATAAAAAATTCAGAGTTTTCCCAGTAGAATCCAAGTGTGCAATCATATGTAGGGTGTTCTATATAAAAAGTACGTTAGTCTCTATGGCAACCAAACCAGAAATAACAGAAAAAAATGCTGCAGGTAGAAATGTGGGGAATAGTTTACTGAATAACTTTCATAAAGGTCACTTTTTCGTATACGAGGTAATTCAAAAGTTACAGGCATTATGCGCGACTCATTTGCGACTCTATATGTAATGATAATGAATTATCGGATAGGTAGATTTCAGATTGCCCTTTCGTCTTTGGACCGCAATTCATGGGCCATTAGAAACACATTTCAAAATCTGAAAATCGTTTGCGGTTCTGGGTCCGCAATCATGCTCGCCCAGATATACACCTATAAGAGTACAGCACAATGATTTGCATATGGACACAATAAGCCAGTTTTTCGGTAAAAGAATAATCACAAAATATTACTCACTTACACACAGACTTATCGGACAATAATAGTAATAACATACTCATCTACACGCGCGCCTCACTAGGCTGGCACTAATAACCAAGACACCAAGAAACTTTTAAAAATCAAAATTCAAAACCACTCTGCATGCTAAAGCATACCATCAAATTAGCAAAGACGAATAACAACTCTATATCTCAAGATATTCGTAAAACAAGGAACAATATAGAAAAGGAGTAACTTGAAGACTAAATAGGTCATCATGATGAAACTTTTGTTTTATACATCAATAATTGCAATATGGGTATTTAAACCTAAGCATTTATATGATGCAATCTAAATTAGTAAAAATCAATAGAAACCCCATTATTCTTTTCGAATAATCTCGAAGCAACAGCGCCGGCAGGTCCAGGGATTTATGATACACATCTCTTCATTTATATTCATTTATTCAAATCCAATGTGCATTTAAACGCTGCCGCTAAAGTGTATCGAGAGAAGAAAAGTATGATAGACTGCAGCATTTGTAATTTGACAAGTTTGAAAAAAGTGTTTTGTGTAAATGATTGGAAAGATCTCATAAATGTCATGAAAACATCACCTGTTCGTGACGTACGCATTGATTGATGCGGTTGAGAGTTACACGTCAGATAAACCGGTCGTTATCATGTCGAGGAACTAAGCAGCACGGTTTTTAAACGTTTTGACTTATCGGAGCAGTACAATGAATAAAAATGTTCGAACCTGAGATTTATCAAGGAGTTTTAGGAGTACATGCATAGAAGTGGAATTCTAAACATCAATAAAAAGTTTCTTACTTAATGGTCATAATATGAGGAGCAACTCATCAAAATGCATAAAGGACAGAGTTAGATATGCATTACGATCCAATGTGACCATATGTTCTTATATACGTACACTACTTGACGCCTCGAAAAGCATAATGTCCTACTTCAATTAAATAGCAAAATCAATAATGCGTTATGTCTAATGAAACGGTCACTTCAAAACGAGTTGTCTCTCCTACGTACATCACATGTGTGATCGCCGTATAACAGGTTGCAGTTTTGTGGTTTTCTAACCTAAAATATTTATAATATTGTTGCAGAATACTTAGAATGAAATTGGTGAATTTTGTATTAAGTAAAATAATTTTGCAAAATGAACATGGACGTAGAAACTAGTGTGGGTTTTGGTAAAAATAGTAAAGGACATAGAAAAGGACAAAAGCGAAAACATAAAAGGGAATAGAAGTACGAAAATCGGTAAGTATGGTCTAAAAGCAGAATATCATATTAATAATTTGAAAAAACGAGCGCCATAGCATTGCTGTAAAATATTTTTTGTTTGCATCGCAAAGTGAGAAACTGGCCGTTTGCTCAAATTTTTTTAAAAAACTGTTTGGTCAAAGGAGACTTAATACAATCGCAGAGGGCAGTCGGGGCAAGGTGTGATAGAGAAAAGAGAAGGAGATCGTAACATCAACATTAAGTAATAGCAAATTGTATAAAATATATAATGCTGAAATCGACGAAGTTCAAAGTCAAAAAAACGTTTTTTAGCCAAATCTTCAATACAGAAGTTAACTTGATATTTGGATCATCCGCCTGCGATACCTGCAGATACTGCAGCAGAACTACATCTCAATTTCAGTCGTGTCTAGATGAACAAGAAAAGCAACGTTTGATCTGTATGGTAACAGTTCATAAAAGAAGGGCTAAAGCTTTTCACGCCTTAATGAGGGAAAAACCACATGACAGTGTCACATATGTCTTTGATTCACAGCAAGTTCAACCCATTCCCAAACTAAGTATCAGAGAAACTTTCTACTTAGGTCAGATATCGTTATACTGTTTTTGAATTACTGATGTTCAAGCAGAGGGTCCCCACATCTATGTCTAGGATGAGAGTCAAGCTGGCAGATTAGCCACAGAAATTGGTTCAGCAGTAACTGATTTTTTAATGAAACTTCAGCTCGAACCTTCCGTCGGTGGACAAAATATGAATCAACATGTTGTGCATGCTGTGGCATGTTGGCTACAGAAATAGTTTTCGCCCACTGAAGAACATAACTTTGTATTTTTCAGCTCGCGGACACTCTTACTTATCAGCAGATAAAGTGTTTGGTCGTGTAGAGAGAAGGCTAAGGAGAATCGAAGAAATTCTTGATCCCACTGCATGCCATGCAATATATAGAGAATTTGGGGATGTTCGGTTGTTAGGAAAATACTGGAATGTTAAAGGTTTTAAAGATTTAGCCATTATTTTTAAAAAAATGGAGGGTATAAGGGAAATGAAAAGAATTATGCTTGAAAAAGTGAAACACAATAATACCACTAAAATAAAATTGAAACTTGAACCAACATATCGCTATAATGACGTTTCAAAATACTTTTCATCAATGGCTAAACGAGGACACCAAATAAACAGAGATATGAGGAAACAATGTATTCATTAGTATTCAACCACTACGCAACACTATTAGAGAAGAAAAAAAAAAGGATGTGCTAAAGCTACTTCAAACAAGATATGGGTTGGAGTGGGACTCAATCATCCCATTGTCATCTTGGATTGTCTACGATAACGCTCTTGGTACTACTACGCAATCCGTAGAAGTGGAGGAAGCCATCGACGAAGAAGACCAGTGCAACTGCCTTGATAAAACCATATATAAATCTAATATTGTATTTTTCCAAATATATAAACCAAACGCATCAAAATAAGTTAAGTCCCACCAAATGCAACAAAATGCGTTATGTCCAATCATTTTTATTTTTTTATTGAGACCTATTGATTTAAATGAAGTAATTTTTTAGATATTTGAATGTACACCCTTCACTCCTTCATGAAATTCAATGTTTATACCGTAAAGTATACCTAGCATAAATCAGTTTTTTGCCCGTAGCTAAAAATTGCTCTTGGATAACATAACTGGTTTAGATAAGTTGCTCCTCACATGTTTTCAAGAGAATTTGATCAATTTTTCAAGCGACCTAACTTCTTAGAGAAAATGAAAATAGATTAATTTGCTCTTTTAATATGAGACTTTATTTGTTAGAAGATGTGGTTTAATATAAGATAATTCTGCTGTATTTATACTTGTAAAGTTTATACCTGCAAATTTATTTGTTCTTATAAACCAAATATAAATTCTTAGAAATGGCATCCACCCAACTGACATGCCTCAGGGTTACTCAGCTGGAATCTAATCATAATAACGACCTTTGACTTTGACCGTCGGCCTCTTTTTACTATGTTATTTAATAATCTGGGTCAGTGGGATGAAAGGCCTTAGCGCACCTTCGAGTGGTTCTCGGCTAGTATAATTACTAAATTACATTTACATCATCCGACCTGTTGATCTCTTGATTGCATATCAAAAATAATTGTTACTCTTGACTGATTATTCTATGGCTTGGATAGTTTGGGCTAACGTTCTTGAAAACTTAAATTTCAATTATTCAATAATGGATAAGTTAATGTCGCAGAACACTTTTCAGTGCATTCTGCGAAATACAATTAAATTGTATTAAAATACGTGTTCTCCTATTTATATCGGAAAATTAATGGGTTTTATTTTTAAACTCACGACACGGCTCGAAATAGCTCTTCTGGCAGCTCTTTATCATCTCGAAGTCTCTGTATCGGACGAAATACGTCAAATTAACGCAGTGCATAACACGCTTCATTGCTGTAAAGCTATCCAAGACCAAAGAACCCCGCAACGGAATCACCACCGGTAAAAGTGTAGACACCAATTGCAGCGTATGTGATATGTAATGTGATGGAAACAGATCGCGCGACAGTTATAGAATTCCGCAATATTTCCTGACTTCTTTTTGCATATGGCTAATATATGAAGCAACAAACTATATATCTATATCCTTGAAATCAAAAGCTTCTTTCTGAATGACAATGTTGAAGCACTTATTTATTCTCAGATTATGGCAGGTATAAACGCCACTGTAGGCATTTGCTGGTCAGCAATTGGGTCAACGTGTAGCATAAACCCATATATGTAATGTATTAGTACTATATGGCGCCTTGCCCATTTAACCAATGTAAACGAAGTGAAGCCGAGGTTCCTTGTCCCGCCAGGGTCATTTCGCGCAGTGCGCATGCGCGAGATGACGTTTGTTTTAACAGGAAAAAAATGAGGTTATCACATTTGACTTTGACAACTGGACAGAAATTTGTAAACAAACATTAAAGTTCTTGATTTGTTTAGGATTTTGTATAGTATTTCGACTGAAAAAAGAAAAAAAACGCAGGTAAATATATCAATAAAACTTTTATTAGATATTTTACATTCATTTTTAGAGTTCAACAGGTAAAATAATAGGTTTTAATAGGATTTTTTGGAGTACATGCAATTCTCGGTAAAAATAGGTACCTAGGTACCTAATAATATCAACAGCAGCAAAGGAAATTATGATCTTTAAGAAATGGACTACCTAGTTATTGTTCCCTCACGAAATTAACGTAAGTAAGTTAATAGAAAGAAACATTCGATCTGGGTACATACCTGTAGAACGATAAATCTTTGTTCAAGCTTCTACGCCTGTTTAAAATAATGTAAAATATTCCGTTTTGCCTCGGCATCGTCACAAAATGGTCACAGTTCACACACACAATCAAAATTTGCAGAAAAGTAAAGATAAACAGTACACAAAAGCCGTTAATAATAACAAATCTACTCGCTGAAGCGAGCTGTCAACCAAATTAACATTTGCTAAAGATTTCGAGGTTATGTCGAGCAAAAATGAGACGTTGTCACGTTGTCACCCTCTAGTCATATGAAATTGTTATTTGACGCGTTTTAGTTTAGAAATGGAAACAAATAATTTGAAAACACTTGGAAGTACGGACTTAATGCTTATTTTGCAATTCTTTAGCAAGATTTTAGGTAATTCTATCATTGCTCTAATTTTCTAAGACTGCTCACTCTTCTGCCCTATTCTAAAGAAATAAAAGCATATTTGACAATAACCTGACGGCGCATGCGCACAAGTCGAAATGACCCTGGATCTGCTATCTCTGTTGTTGCTTCAAGATTTTCAGGGTAATAGCCATATAGTACTAATACATATATGCATAAACCCATAAGATTGCCTACGATATCTTTGCTCATGGTGTTTAGTAAAGTCTGTTCAGAGATATAAGAAAGAGACTAGCTGATTCTTATTAAGAAAGACCCGGACCAGCGGTAAAATTGAAATATGGCCGAACATTTTGCTTAGAACTTAATCATGGTTTGTAATAAAAATAAGTAAGACATTAAATAATATTTTATTTATGTTTAAATGTTAAATTACAAGTTATTTTATTATTAAAAATTATATTTATGGTAATAAATAGTAAGAGAATACTACTTGGCAAGTGGTAATCATAATATGACATATAAATATGTATACATGTGAGAACTTTGTTCTCAAGCCACTTGCTGAGACCTTATACAATAAGGATTAACCAAATTATGCTAAAACAGCTATTCTCTGGTAGTACTAACAGTGTTAGTCAAAATACGCCAAATTGTGCTATTTAATTCAGCGCTCGTTGGGGCATGTAGCCCAGAGAATAGCTGTTTTAGCATAATTTGGTTAATCCTTATTGTATAAGGTCTCAGCAAGTGGCTTGAGAACAAAGTTCTCACATGTATACATATTTATATGTCATATTATATTTATGATTACAAAAACCTACAAATAATTGGGTACTTATAATAATTATTCACTTAATATATGAATATCACTATCGCTATCATCATCTGTTCTAATTATTATTTGTGCTATATTGTTTATATGGATATAGGATTTCTCCACTTTTTCAACATGTGTAACAGAATTTGCCCAACTTTGTGAAGGAATGTTAAAAACTTCAGTTTCTATAAGCTCAAGAACACTGGAGTTAATAGTAGGGCAAATATTGTTACGACGAAAGGCAGATTTCAGTTGGTGCCAAACATGTTCGATGGCAGGCAGACAGTCTTTGGCACCACTTTACGTTTTGCTTTATAATCTATAAAAACTTGTATTAACTGCGTTATAGATTTATTTAAACGAATTTTGGAACTCTTCGACTCAAAATTAGGCAATTTTTCTACGTGCAGTTGGTGGTCCTACTTCAGTTTGTCAATGAGAATTTGACCCGCTTTTAGATCGCTAATAATTTGTCCCGTTGGAGCTTGTGTTCACGTTGGAAAAGAGTTTTTTTTTGTGTGCTGGTGAAAAGATAAAGGCAGATAAGTGTTTATTAATGCTTAGGTATTATTAATACATGTATTATTGAGTAACAAACGTATTTTTCTATAAATTATAACCTAAAATCTTAACAAGCCACTGTGTATTACCAACGAACATTAACAAGAGACAAGAAGGATCACTCCAAGCTCCTCCCCTCGTTATGCCTATCTCGCTCGAATATCGGATGCTACTGTATCTAGAGCACCGTAAGCCCCCGACGCGCGATATGCATAAACAGGTTGTCCGTCGTAGAGATATGTACCAGTTGTCTTTATGTGTCGGCGTGAGTGAATTCCTTTAAAAATAAAATAAACATTTACGTAGTGTTTTATGTTTGGTTCCGCAATAAAATGCCACGAATCTGTTGCCTGGATGGATGTTGTACTCAAGAAGGGTCACAAATATCACTATTTCATTGCCCCAAAGACGAAAGTAGGTAAGTATAGTATTTGGAATGCCCATTTTGATTTAAAATGTAAATATTATTATTATATTATAATAAATAATAATAAAAAGTTGTGTTATCTTTTGAATTTTATGTGACTTTTCTGTTCATATGACGATCTAGAGGTATTCGCGATAAAGTTGTTACTAATATTTTTAGATGTCAACGTTGGAAGCAGGCCTTGGGATCCTTGAAATCCAACCCCAATTCAATTTTGTAGGGCATTCAAGAAATTATTTTCTCTAAAATATTTTAATGAGGTTGAAGGTTCCCATTGTATCAAAGATATTAATACAGTTTTGCTTAATGTAACTCCTGATATTCTAGAAGAATATAAAAATGTCGATGTACCTATATTGACAAATAATAGTTCTTTAAAAGTTTTTACATGCGACTATAGAAATCTTTCTAGTACGGACGGAAATGCTATAGTTTACATTACAGGGTATCTATTAAGGAAATGCTTGCTGCAAAACTCTTGTAGTGCTTGCACAAAGTATAATGATGAAAAGACATTACCAAAAGAAGCTGCTGTATTTCTAGAGCATAAAGCATATTCGACTTCTAAAAACTATGGAGGTCTAAATGTACCTCCTAGTAATATTGTAGAATATGTCAAACAGCTAGAAATAATTTTTGTTGAAAATTTTAATAAAATTAGTTGCCACGAGAACGTTGCAGCAACCCTTAAGATATTATATGAAAATGTACTATTTACACATCCTTGTAAAGAGTTTCCTCATAAATATTTTTTAAACCTATATACTAGGGTGCGTATTTATTTTACAATTAAATTTGCTAACCGGGATATAAAAAAAAAAGATATTCTTTGAAACAATCAATAAAACCTAACATAAAATTAAATATCTTAAAACATCTTTAAAAAGCGGCCGGTAAATTTTATTTCAGAACATTTAAATACATTATTTAATTTAGTTATTAACGGGCTACTAGATTTGTAAAAGGCATCGAACAACAATTCAGAGGTTTTAACTCATTTGGTTAAACGCCTTTGGCTTAGAATGGTTCGTTTATCGATTTTCACAATTTTCCATACAAATCGCGATAATTCGTTTTCCCAGAGTATAACTACTCCTACCCGTATTTTACTGTTAAGTAAGTAGGTACTCTTTGATGGCCTCGAATTTGAAACAACCTGTATATATTTTATGTAATAATAAGGTAATTAGAATAAGTACCTATTTCAGTTAGCATTTGCAAATATTTGATTGTTAATTTTTATACCTACTAATCTCGTTTGTAGCTTACTACATTGTTACTTTTGGAAGAAACTTTCTTTTTTTCCTTAATTTTTACTACCAGTACTTTTTATAATTATGTTAAGATCTACCAATTAAATAACCTGACGATTTCCCCATTTTCCTTTTAATTCACACAAAGCAGAATAGGACACAATAACAATAAAATTATTACTAGATGTTTTTAAGTCACCCTCGTTTATTCGTTTTAATCGCTAGCCGTTACCTGGTATATTAAAACTTTCAGACAAGGACTGCTTTGTGACGTGTGGTAAAAAAGAGCGGCCTCTTAATGGTGCCTACGACTATCACCTTTACCCTATATATTTAGAATAACGGAAAAAAGATTTTCATTTTGGCGCATAATATACAGGGTGTTCCATTTAAAAAACTTGAAGTTGCCTATATTTTTTCTTTTTCCGATGCGACTTTGTTTTTTCTGATAACTTCAAAAGGTAATAGGAAAAAAACCCTAGAAATTTTGCATATAAAATTTTTTTCATCTCTAATAATAAAGGCTCTAGAGTTCACGTAAATATAATCAAAGACCCTGTACATCACTTACCCAAACTCTTTCTGTTGGTTAGCAGTACCTAATATTTATTGCGAAAAGGATGCTACTAACATATTTGCTAGCTGCTACAAAGCAATAGTTCAGACAGATAAACCGATTTATGCAGATGCAAATCCCTCGTTTATATTCATTTATTCCCATTCAATGTTCATCGCCCGACAGACTTTACCGAAAAAAAAACCAGGATGCAACGTTGCATGAATAATCTGACCACGTCGAAAGTGTTGTTTGTGTAAATGATGTTACCTGTACCTGTACGAATGTCTATTGGAATCTGAAAATCAGTGGGAGAGTTTAAATGTTGTTACATTTGAAACATTGGGTAGATTTGCATTTAACTTTCAAAAATTCTAGACCAGAAATGCTACTTAATTGTTTTCTATCGTATGGCGCGCGATGACAACCATCCGCTTAAAGTATAGTTCATATAGATGCGAATCACGAATTGCCAATTGCGAATAACGCTCGGATTGGTCAAATTTAAATATTTCAAAGAAATTGACCAATCAGAGCATTATTCGCAATTCGTGATTCGCATGAATATACTTAATACATTTTAAATCGTATAATAGTTATAATTTCGATTCAACGAAGCCATTCGCTCATTCCTATTCTATGCATCCGCCGATTACTGACAGCGCCACAAAACGTAAGGGATGACGGCACATTTTCTCATTGAAATAGCCCGGTTTGTTACAATCGGTCGATTACATTGGGTTCAGTGCTGCGAATTATTTTAGTTCCGGTAAGTTCCCGGTATTCGTATCATCGGTCTAATGTTTATATTTTTCTTATCATTATTTGTTCTACTTCTACTACATCAATGATTACCTAGAAGCTTGAATCAATTGTCACAATTCAGCATGAATTTGTACATATCAACTTTAATTAACACAACTACTACTCTTTATCCCCTAAGGATCAACATATATACAGAGTGGCAAAAAAGTCGCGCATAATGCCTGTAATTTTTAAATTACCTCGTATACGAAAAAGTGACATTCAGTAAATTATTCCCCACATTTTTACCTGCATGAATTTTTTCTGTGATTTCTGGTTCGGTTGCCATAGAGACTAACTTACTCTTTTAAATGGAACACCCTGCATATCCTTGCATATTTGGATTCTACTGGAAAACTCTGAACTTTTTGTATTTCAAATTTTCACCTATCTGCAAGCGTTTCCGAGATAATGACAGCTGAAAAATTGAAAACTTCCTTATTATAATTATTCCTACCTAATATCCATGAGTTGAGTCAAGGTGTTTTCATGCCAGCGACCTAAGAGTGTCAATTTTGAATTCCTGTTTAATTTTCTGTTGTTTGGTTTCTAATTTGTTTACCCTATGGTTCATCTGAATGAGAAACAACGAATTGAAATTTTAATAATGTTTAATAATAATTATATAATAAGCGGTTACGGAAATATGAAGAGATTGCAAGATCAGGTTTGTCAACTTTTCAATGAATTATATCCTATGCCTCCAATAAATCAGGTCAATGGCAATGGATTTTAATGTGTCTCATCAGTCAGTGAAAATTTTGTTTAAGCAGGATAAGTTGCATCCCTACAAGATAAAGTTGGTGCACGAGTTAAACGAGGACGATTTTGATGAAAGTGCTGAATTGTGTGAGCTGATGATGGAAAGATGGAATAACGATAATAACTCCGCAACAAATATCATTTTCTCGGATGAAACTACTTTCCATCTAACTGAGATTGTTAATAGATACAATTATCGTTATTGATCTGCTGAGAATACTCACTAGTTCCAGGAAGGTCATACTCAAAGGCCCGCAAAAGTTAATGTTTGGGCGGGCATACTTGGTAGACATTTTGTGGTACCTTTCTTCATAGATGGTAATTTGAATGGCGAAAAATATCTGGACCTCCGCAGGAATCACATAATTTCTTCTTGCAGAATGGTTTTACCGGGTGTAGATAATGGCATAAACTAACAGGTATGGTTCCAGCATTATGCGGCAAATGTTAGACAATACATAAGGGAACAATTTCCAGGACGTTGGATAGGCAGAAGAGGTGCTATTGACTGGCCAGCGCGATCCCCGGACTTAACCCCGCTCGACTTCTTTTTGTGGGGACATTTAAAGAACAAAGCCTAAGTTAACCGTCCAAATGACTTAGAATCTATTAAAGTCAGAATTAGTGCTGAAATTTGGGCCATTCCAGAGGACTTATTTCTAAACGTTGTAGACGGGTTCAGGTATTGACTGGCGCTCTGCTTAGCAGAAAATGGTGGTCATTTTAAACACCTGATCCACTCAAAAGGTTTCACTTGTTTATTATACCGATGTTATGTTCAATTTCTAGGCTATTTATTTTGTTATTATGAAATTTGTTACAATTTTAAATATATAAAAATTTGAAATACAAAAAATTCAGGTTATTTTAGGTTAGTTTTCAGTTAGAGTATTCCCAGTAGAATCGAAATATGCAATCATATTCGGGGTGTTCCATTTAAAGAAAGTAAGTTGGTCTCTATGGAAACCAAACCAGAAATGACAGAAAAAATTCATGCAGGTTGAAATGTGGGGAATAGGTTACTGAAAAACTTTCATAAAGGTCACTTTTTCGTATACGAGGTAATTCAAAAGTTACAGGCATTAAGCGCGACTTTCGAGATACAGGGTGTCAAAGTTTTGAAAAGAGATTGGTTTTTTATCAATATCTCAAAGATCCCTCCCCGATTTCACTCACCCTGTATAGGTAGGTCCTTATATCTTTTTTTTTAAATAATTAATTTTAAAAAAATTATAACTTTCTCGAAGTTAAATGCAATTTGAGAGTAGACCAAAAAGAATATCGCCTATATTTTTTTTCTGTACACATCCACTAATAGAGTTCACAAGCCACCACTAGTTCGGTTGATTAAAACATTTAAGCACATTCAGTATTTATTGGGTTTGCTCGATATTCCAGTTCCCAGGAACAAGCTCTATCTTTTCTCAATAGGTATGTATTATCTTTTTTTAATCATCTCTATCTCGAATAAATAGTTGCAATGATAGACAAAACGAAACCTGTGTATTTCTTTCAGATAGTATTCGAAAAGAATATAAATTAAGAAAAAGTGAGAATACACAAAAATTAATGAAGAAAACGGTTCATTAATTAAAAACGTACTCACATAAATCTGTAAAAACAAAATGCAAATTAACATGCTTCAAAGATCATTAAACATTCAACAGATCTTTAATTATAAATATTGTTTTAAGTTTGCCGGCATTAGTGCATCAATTTTATTATTGCATTAGTTTTTTTTTGTGTCGCTTAATCGAATTTCAGTAAAAACTATTTTAACCATTATGTATTTATACAAGCAACTAAATAGGGCATGGCATGCGGTTATATCCGCGCAATGGATTTTAAAGTATTTGGTAAAACAAAAAATATTATAAATAAATATCTACATAAATGTAAATAATTTTAAATATTTTTGTTCAAATTTATCCGAAATAAAATTAAATTAGATGAAGCCAATTTACAATATTGCACGTGCATACTAACATATGCCATATACAATGTAACTACTGTTTGTTTGCTTGCTTGCTTTTTGCTTTGCTAGTCTTGTGTTTTAAAATAATCAGAAGTTAATGATTGCTTCATATTTTTTATTTTATTTTTATAAAATTCAGATTCACATTTTAATAGCAATTAAGAAATATTATTAGACTGTTTTAGAGTTGGAAGTAGTTTCATCAGTTTCTTAGATCTCTTCAATACACTTGATGATAGTCAATTCTGCACTTTCTGTTGGCAAATCATTATCTTTAGAGGCAAATTGTTTTAAGTTCATAAATATGACCTTAATGTTAGGAAACAGTTGTGCGAGCGGAATATTATCTTCTTCTTCAAAGTCGTCAATATTATCTGTATTACATGAAAATCCGGCTTTCATAAAGCATTTTTTTATTATCACTGGGGGCAAATTGCGCTAAGCCACCGAAACCCATATCAAGGCGTTGGTTATGGTAATATTATTTTCGATTTCTTAAATAGAACAGCTACTGTCCTATACATGTTAAAAGCCTCTCAATAAGGTAGCTTCTGTATAGCATCTTAAAATTCTGAACAATGCCTTGGTCCAAGGGTTGGCAATGTGAGGTAGTATTAGGTTGGAAGAAAAACAAGTTTGACATTAGCCAGTGTAATTTTGAGATGAGACGTTGCATTATCCAGAAACAATGCCACTCTACAGTAGCTAGAAACGGAGAGAGCGAGATCAGGTGGTGCTGGTGGTGCTGGTGGTGCAACTAACCCAGGTGGTGCAGGTGGTGCGTTTTACGATCTAACCCAAGTGGTTCGGTGGTGCGTTTTATGATCTAACCCGGGTGGTTCGGTGGTGCGTTTTATAACCTAACCCGGGTGGTTCGGTGGTGCTGTTTACAAAATAACCCGAAATTAAACCCGACTTTTTACGACCTAACCCGGATGCTTTCATGAGGCGGCTTCTTATCTAACCCTAATTTGAACCTGAATATTTATGAACTGACCCGAGATAAAACCCGACTTTTTACGACCTAACCCGGATGCTTTCATGAGGCGGCTTCTTATCTAACCCTAATTTGAACCTGAATATTTATGAACTGACCCGAGATAAAACCCGACTTTTTACAACCTAACCCGGATGCTTTCATGAGGCGGCTTCTTATCTAACCCTAATTTGAACCTGAATATTTATGAACTGACCCGAGATAAAACCCGACTTTTTTATGATTTAACCTTAGTGAAACGCCGCTGCTAAAGCGGGATAATTAAATCCCAATTTTTATAAGCCATCCTTAAACCCAACTTTTTACGATGCGACCTGAGCCATCCTTAAACCAGACTTTTTATGATTTAACCTTAGTGAAACGCCGCTGCTAAAGCGGGATAATTAAATCCCAATTTTTATAAGCCATCCTTAAACCCAACTTTTTACGATCCGACCTGAGCCATCCTTAAACCAGACTTTTTATTATTTTCCCTTAGTTGAAACGCCGCTGTTAAAGCGGTATAGTAAAAAACATTATTTATATTTTCTATCTTAGTGAAACGCCGCTGGTGGGTAGTAAAGCGAAATAAAACCCTAATTTATATGGTCTAACAAGATAAGTATATTAAGGCGGCACATTTGTCACCCCGCAATAATTATTTATACCTAAATAACCCTCTCAAACCCTCTGCCGACTCGATTTAAAAAGAAAGGGACATAAACCTTTATTTATTATTCCGAAGGACCCTCATTAAAATTCAGTAGCATATCTAATAATTGTTTCCAATTTTTGCACCACTTATATAAAATACAATAAAATAATTACCATCTAGAACCATTAACTAGCGATTTCTTTGTACTTGAAGTGGATAAATTATAGGACTATCTTGTAATGAGAACAGAGTAATAAAAAGTAAATAAAACTTAAATACGTATAAAATACCAAGCAGGTATAGGTACTATACAACTTGTGTTCGCCATCAGGTAAAAGCCCTCATAATGCTTTTATAAAAATTTCGGATAATATCATAATATAAGTAAATAGGCTACAATTTCAGGAAAAAAGTAAAAAAAAATTAATTCACAGTGTAAAATTGTAGTTAAATGGATTGTAAATACGAAATAATATAAAAAGCTACCTTTTGTTTGCGATGATGTATGCACAATAACTCTATATTATTCGGTCCTTAAACTGAAAATACCCACTAGATAGGTATCATAAGCTGTATTTGTCATCAGGTAGAACCCCCAATAAAATTATGAATATCAGGCGTAGGCAACAATAAGCAAATCACGTTGGTTTTTTAATTTATTATTAATCTGGCTAACTTAAGAAACTCGCAATATAACGACCATCCAAAAAAATCATAATACATTACTGGGTGTGAAAGCAATTGCGCTGCAAAATATAGTGTATACCAACTCTGAGGTAGTTAATTAAAATCCCAATTAGCGCTAAAAAAAAATCAATTAGATATTTACTTTAGATATTTTAATAAAAAAATTCAATATTATTAGCGCCACCTATCCGTTTATGGAACCTACATATAGGCTTAACAAGAATGACAAACTTTGGGAATATTATTTTACATGATTCTCTCGATTATCGCATCGCTATCACATTTCAATATTCTTGGCAACATTTAAGTTTTAAAATTAGCACAATATCAAATCCTGTACAATGAATTAAACAAACACATACATAATTTTAAAATCTCATAATAAGAATATAAACTAAAATTATAATGCGTAGCAGGTCCAAAATCTAACAAGTTTCGACTAGTCAAATGACGTCAGTTTACATCTGCGAAGAATACCCAACTCTCGAACCATAAAAAATGGTCAAACTTTGTCGGCAAATACCCTTCTATGATGCAGGGGAAGGACAGGTAACTCGAGATGTTTATAAAGAAACGTTAAAGAACATTATTTGCTTATTTCTAGACTCTTAAAAATTACATGCAATCGAACAATAAATGTTTTCATCATGTATATTTATGAGTAACACATTACCTTCGACATACATAAATTCAAATTGATAATTACTCGCCTTAGTACTTTTTTAGAAGCTTGAATCTTTGCATATAACCGTCTGAGGATACCCAAACTTCCCCTAACATATTTCTCCGCAACCGGGGAAAAAGAGGTAGAAAAAGTAAAATAACAACTCCAAGTGTCTTTGCGAACAATCGGCAATAAAATAGAGTATTTCAGTTTTTAATTTTTCGTAAATAAAAGCTGGTTAGATTAATAGTCTCTGTGAATATAATAACATAAACAAAGTGATATGCCGTAAATTTAGGAGTACAGTATAAATTATGCCTCTATTAAAATATACCGCAATAACTAACTACCAAAGGATTTTTGATATTTTGAATATATTTGATGCTCATAGCATTATCACATTTCCAAAGGCTCTAAATTTTAGAAAAATGTTCTAATAGAATATGTCTATCAATATAAAGTAAAGGTATTGTTAGGTTTTTTTAAAAAATACGACCTACAACAGTCTCTGCTACAGCATGGCTGACTCTGTAGAAACTTCTGTGAAACCATAATAATTATATCAATAATCGAGTTGTCGTTATGATAATATTTTCCTCCAATATCCGACTCCACTATCCATAAAAGTTATGTTAGGAAATTCATAATTGAGCGCATTGTAATTTTTTAAAAAGAAATTCACTTCACACACAAAGATGTAGCCATTCAATCCATGAAAATAATGCAAGTCAGTATGCGTATGTTATGGCTAACTGTTTAAATGTCTATTCCTTCCACGTTTATCGGAAGAAATACTTTTTTTATACTAGTATTTTAGTTGAAAATAAGATCATAAATCATCTATACAAAACAAGCGTCCCTTATGGATTTGAACGAAAATCATAGATTCGACTATTTTCATGAAAAATAAATCTAAGTACGGAATAATGCAGGAAGATTATCTATTTTCTTGGTTTAGAAAGTGATGTAGTTAAGATTTATAACTTAGGAATAAATAAATTATTATTAATCTTTTCGACCTATTTCTCTTGCATATTTAATTTCTTTGATAGTAAGAACTAATCTTTTTATTTTACAAAGTAAAAAAAAGCTAAAGATCGGCGTCGTCAGTCAGGTATAAGAACTGATTTAACACGATGGTTTTTGTACAAACGTTCACATACAATTGTATGCTTTTTAACCGATTGTGTCGGAAAAAATGACGATTTATAGATTAGATATTTAGACGAAGAGCTAACCTTCTCAATAAAGTATTGATTATTGCCCTGCTAGCTAGACAACACTTTTTATGTTAGTCAAAAAAAAATTTTTTTTTTTCGGACGCTATTACAGATTTCATCGTTAACTAACAAACATTAAGACCAAAAAATTAGCGTGCAAGATGAAATGTATAGGTTCACTTCATTTCTACATTATTTTACAACTCTCAATCGCATTAAAAACAAGATCGAATAAAAAACAACTTATGACATATGGACGAAAAATGTTTTTCGGGCTATTTAGGTTAGCGACCGCATTACGTCTGAAATACTACATTTTTCGAGCTTATAACATAATTTACTATTTTAACGTTAAAATAGGGGAAATGACGTATCGAAATGCATACTTTTTTTTTTGTCGGTCACGAGATTATAGTTTCTTTTAAAATGAACTCTAATATTTACAACACAAATTATCCTTTAAGCCACATTAGTTTAAAACTCGTCTGTCGCTTTCCCTCTATTGTGAGTTTGATTAAAGTATAGCGTAGTATATATTTAGATGAATTTCGCAAATGTTGAATACTTTCAAAACTGAAAAAGCCGCCCTTTGCAATAAATATCTCCGTAGAGTTAGGTACCCTGCAGATTAAGGGTATTTCAGCGGATAATCATATACAAATTCAAAGATTTTGTCTATTTTAATGGATTAACAAACAATATCTATAGGATGACTTTACTGATAAAAAAAAAATAACAAAAATCTATAAAGTCTAGGCTCACATGAAATTCCATAAAGAGCAGCTGCATAGCCTTATCACATCAAACTATATTTTTATTTCGTTCTATTGTCAAAAGTCTGTGTTTAGGAGATTATCGTTCATTTTAAAATGAACTCTAATATGTACATCACCATAAACTACCTCTTAAGCCGTCGTAAAAATACACTTTTCGATTTACCTCTATATTGATTTTCTAATATTAAATATCTACAATAGTCGAAATTCGCTCGCTAATACCTATGTATGCAAGGTTTCTTCAAAAAATGACAATTTTGTTGTTTAATGGCTTGAAAAAATGGAAAAAGGAGGTTTTTGCATCCATTTATTTCCAGATGAGTGTTAAAAATACTTATAAAACCCGGTATACCGAAGATCAAACATTAATGAGAGGGTTGAGTCCTGTTTGCCAAATCCTGATTTATAATTTGACGTTGGCAACGGTACAATTTTTTAACATTTATCATAAGAGGCGTATATTTTTGGGGCTTAGATCTACCAGTTTATCCACGCCCCATTTATTGTTAGTGCTTTAGTAATTTTACTTTCCAATTATTTTTTACCAAAACGCGTAGTTGAAACAGTGTCTATATCAGACGATATAATAAATTTTAAGGATTAATTTGCTTACAAATACACTTCAATTTATTTAGGCTAAAGCAGCCAGACATATACTGGAACTACGAAAACCCTATTACAATTTGCTTGCCTAGAGAAAATTTTGTAAAAAACATAGCTTTCTACACAAATGCTTGCACATTATGCACCTATCATTTTAAGATACCTGGCGACATCAATGTAAGCATTGACATAATGACGCAAGATATAGGTAGGTACTAGAATATTCAAGATTTCTATTAACGATACACTTCAGCATACATGCGAGATATCATTAATGTCTACGGAAGGCAACAGACATACCAGCTATTTTTACATGGGATTCCATAGACTTGAACGCTTCTTGTTTAGAAATATTTGATGTCATCTTGAGGAGTTCCGTATTGAAGCATCAAACCTACCTGCCAAATAATTGACGAAATATGGGATATCATAAAATATGTCCCCCATCGAACTAAATGATCCTATAAACCAGCTTCACAGACCGTAATTTGTGATGCTAACACGATTAATACGCAATAGAACAAGATTAAGAAACAAAATTTAAAGTAGCTCTTTATCACACGAAAATAATTAAATAATTTACGGTTACAGAACAATAATTATTTTAAAAAGCTGTATAACTAAATATATTATGTTATTAGGAATATTCTGTCTAAAGTAACAGCTGATCTTAGTCGAAAATGAGATCGTATTATTGATTGTTGAATTCGTTAGGTATGAAATAAAATTAGAGATTTCGTCTATTTTTTCACGATTAAAAAAGAATACCTCTATTTAGCTAAAAATGAAACGATTACAGTGGTAGATTAATTCACTTTACCAAGCATGTAAACTACTAATTTTGCAATAAATATCTTCTATATTTCTAGGTAGGTTTACTCGAAAATGTTGGGCTATTTTCATCAAAAATCCCGATACGAAATTGAAAAATTTGCCTATTTTTGTCGGTTTACAAAGTGATAGTGGAATATTGATTTGATCAAAGAACAATAATTATTTTAAAAATGTTGTATAATTAACTAAATGTCGGTGTTATCAGGCAGGCAAGAAGTTATTTATCTGAATCTTATTTGTACCATTAGCGTTTATATACAAATGTTAGTGGTTTTCAAAAATTGATATCTCGGAAATTATTAGGTTTAGACTTATAATACGCTTATTAAAAAATAATGACTACTTTATGCAAAATTCAAAAATATTATAAGATGTAGGATATCCCAGTAACTTAACCAAAGATTTTCGGTCTTCGTAAAGCTTTATACGTTTCTTCAGCGTACCAAACATTCACTTTTTTTAAATATTGACATCGGGTTAGGATTCTGAACATAGGATTAACATCACTCCAATAGTGAACATGTTGCGTTGTCACAGTTCCATTCGTCGAAAAGTAAACAAAACCGTTTGAGCTACGTGGGGAATAAATAAAGTTGGCTTGTTGAAAAATTTTAATATTTATTAAGGTAAAAGACTATAAATATATCGATACAACACTTTGGCATTTCTAATGCTACAAACATGAATATCTAAAATGTGATATTTAAAACCATCAACTCTCTCTCCCTTCTCTAATTTTGGTACACCAATGCTGTCTTATAAGTTTATAATATATGGCGTCCTGCAGTTTAATTCCAAAAATGTTTTAACTAAAAATTCCTCTTTAACACGTCCTTTAACGTAAATAATGTCTGCGTCTATCAGATTGTTGGATATGATATTATGTAGTTCCTTGTAATCGATATCACCATAATTATAAAGGATACCATGATGATTTCCAAATAGATATTTGACTTGTTTCTTGCAAGCCTTACTTAAGGTGTCGAATGGTTTAACTGGTTTAAAAAAGTAACTTTTCATACTATTTCCATCATAAATAGCCAATTCTTTCGCGTAAAATTCAGGTATGTTAAATCCTTGAATATCGACTACAACGAACTTCATTGTCTGAAGACTCAAATCAAGCAAGTATATTTTCATATTTTTATCGCTCTTAAGTTCGATTTCAAAAGCACACCCCCACTTTTCGATAATTTCACAGTCTTAGCACATAGATCTTATATTTTTATTTACGATCAATTCATCTTTATTCGCCAATCGTCTCAAACGAGTCTGCTTTTGAAAGTAATATAGCCTTAGTATTCAGAAAATATTAATAATATCGGAGCTTAAAACATCCTTGACACTAAAAAATCATTGTGTTTCCTAACAAAACCCATCATCTTGTCTATTTAGCTTGCTTTCCTATTGTTTAGCAGGTTAAATAAAATTATTATTTCGCTCTTTTTGTCGGTACTGAATCGTTAGGGGAATACGTTTCTAGTTCTATAAGAGAGACAGTTAAAATTTATGTAAGCAATCAAAAATCCTACACTATGAGCTACTTAGTTAAAATTTCATATTTCCTTCCTGGATCAGGCAAAATTTGAGATGTGTCGGACAAAATTTATAAAAATACGAAAAAAAAAAATGCTGGATGCATTTTTAGCGTGACTTTCTATTTAATACCATCTTATTTCAAGCTATAATTCGGTTGTCAAAATGAGAATAAAATAATTTTCCCATGGTTTATGTCATCTTAAAAAAGTCAAAAGGTTATATTCTGTAGAGGGTCAGATACATTCAAATTTAAATATTTTCTCCAAGAAGAATTTTAAGATAGTATTATAGTAAATAAAAATTCTATACCTCCAATATTTCTTGGAAACATATCGTGTTCTAGCGACATAACCCAAAAGTACCTCTATTCAGAAACGCATCGTACTTTTCTTGTCAATAATTGTCTCATTGTCCCATCCATTACATTATTATAATCTTAAAGCACCTGTTACCAGCATTATCTGTTTTTATGGTTTTCATAAAACATAGCGATTACCGATGAAAATTAAACGAAAACTTAATAAATAACTTTTTTTTCAACTGAAATAGACTGATTTTCGATGGAAAAATGTTACTTATAACTAAAAATGAATATAAGACATATACGCAATGATATTTAGAATAAATCAATGTTTTCTAAAATTACTATGAAATATTCACAAAATCGTTTCGTTATAACAACGCGCCCCCCTCAGGTTTGTTCAGGTTTCTCAAACGTTTGAGAAACCTGAACAAACCTGAGGGGGGCGCGTCAAACCTGAAACCGATTGCAAGGAGCACTAACCTTAGTACATGTAATCAAACCTGAGCTACCCTGAAAGATTATGATGAAACCCGACTCTCTACATGCAATCAAACCTGAGCTACCCTGAAAGATTATGATGAAACCCGACTCTCTGCATCGCAACCATTGGAGTGGAAAAAAAAAATTTTTCAACTCTTCATACGACGAAAAAAACATCCGTTAATTAATATTGCTTGTTTTCTAAACCATACTAATAAGCCCTTTTTAATATACCAACCTGAAAGATAAGAATACGGGGTTTTCTGTGTGAATTTAACTCTAGAAGGAACAAAATTGCAGAGAAATTTGAGGATTTTTCAAGAAAGTCCTCTCTCAAGTACTTACAACGTAGTGGCGCATTATTCTACAAAAATATAAAAAAAAAAAGATCATCTCAGTATCGCGTTTGAACTCTATACGAAATCTGCAAGCCTTGCTGCTTTGGTTATAACGAAACGATTTTGTGAATATTTCATAGTAATTTTAGAAAACATTGATTTATTCTAAATATCATTGCGTATATGTCTTATATTCATTTTTAGTTATAAGTAACATTTTTCCATCGAAAATCAGTCTATTTCAGTTGAAAAAAAAGTTATTTATTAAGTTTTCGTTTAATTTTCATCGGTAATCGCTATGTTTTATGAAAACCATAAAAACAGATAATGCTGGTAACAGGTGCTTTAAGATTATAATAATGTAATGGATGGGACAATGAGACAATTATTGACAAGAAAAGTACGATGCGTTTCTGAATAGAGGTACTTTTGGGTTATGTCGCTAGAACACGATATGTTTCCAAGAAATATTGGAGGTATAGAATTTTTATTTACTATAATACTATCTTAAAATTCTTCTTGGAGAAAATATTTAAATTTGAATGTATCTGACCCTCTACAGAATATAACCTTTTGACTTTTTTAAGATGACATAAACCATGGGAAAATTATTTTATTCTCATTTTGACAACCGAATTATAGCTTGAAATAAGATGGTATTAAATAGAAAGTCACGCTAAAAATGCATCCAGCATTTTTTTTTTTCGTATTTTTATAAATTTTGTCCGACACATCTCAAATTTTGCCTGATCCAGGAAGGAAATATGAAATTTTAACTAAGTAGCTCATAGTGTAGGATTTTTGATTGCTTACATAAATTTTAACTGTCTCTCTTATAGAACTAGAAACGTATTCCCCTAACGATTCAGTACCGACAAAAAGAGCGAAATAATAATTTTATTTAACCTGCTAAACAATAGGAAAGCAAGCTAAATAGACAAGATGATGGGTTTTGTTAGGAAACACAATGATTTTTTAGTGTCAAGGATGTTTTAAGCTCCGATATTATTAATATTTTCTGAATACTAAGGCTATATTACTTTCAAAAGCAGACTCGTTTGAGACGATTGGCGAATAAAGATGAATTGATCGTAAATAAAAATATAAGATCTATGTGCTAAGACTGTGAAATTATCGAAAAGTGGGGGTGTGCTTTTGAAATCGAACTTAAGAGCGATAAAAATATGAAAATATACTTGCTTGATTTGAGTCTTCAGACAATGAAGTTCGTTGTAGTCGATATTCAAGGATTTAACATACCTGAATTTTACGCGAAAGAATTGGCTATTTATGATGGAAATAGTATGAAAAGTTACTTTTTTAAACCAGTTAAACCATTCGACACCTTAAGTAAGGCTTGCAAGAAACAAGTCAAATATCTATTTGGAAATCATCATGGTATCCTTTATAATTATGGTGATATCGATTACAAGGAACTACATAATATCATATCCAACAATCTGATAGACGCAGACATTATTTACGTTAAAGGACGTGTTAAAGAGGAATTTTTAGTTAAAACATTTTTGGAATTAAACTGCAGGACGCCATATATTATAAACTTATAAGACAGCATTGGTGTACCAAAATTAGAGAAGGGAGAGAGAGTTGATGGTTTTAAATATCACATTTTAGATATTCATGTTTGTAGCATTAGAAATGCCAAAGTGTTGTATCGATATATTTATAGTCTTTTACCTTAATAAATATTAAAATTTTTCAACAAGCCAACTTTATTTATTCCCCACGTAGCTCAAACGGTTTTGTTTACTTTTCGACGAATGGAACTGTGACAACGCAACATGTTCACTATTGGAGTGATGTTAATCCTATGTTCAGAATCCTAACCCGATGTCAATATTTAAAAAAAGTGAATGTTTGGTACGCTGAAGAAACGTATAAAGCTTTACGAAGACCGAAAATCTTTGGTTAAGTTACTGGGATATCCTACATCTTATAATATTTTTGAATTTTGCATAAAGTAGTCATTATTTTTTAATAAGCGTATTATAAGTCTAAACCTAATAATTTCCGAGATATCAATTTTTGAAAACCACTAACATTTGTATATAAACGCTAATGGTACAAATAAGATTCAGATAAATAACTTCTTGCCTGCCTGATAACACCGACATTTAGTTAATTATACAACATTTTTAAAATAATTATTGTTCTTTGATCAAATCAATATTCCACTATCACTTTGTAAACCGACAAAAATAGGCAAATTTTTCAATTTCGTATCGGGATTTTTGATGAAAATAGCCCAACATTTTCGAGTAAACCTACCTAGAAATATAGAAGATATTTATTGCAAAATTAGTAGTTTACATGCTTGGTAAAGTGAATTAATCTACCACTGTAATCGTTTCATTTTTAGCTAAATAGAGGTATTCTTTTTTAATCGTGAAAAAATAGACGAAATCTCTAATTTTATTTCATACCTAACGAATTCAACAATCAATAATACGATCTCATTTTCGACTAAGATCAGCTGTTACTTTAGACAGAATATTCCTAATAACATAATATATTTAGTTATACAGCTTTTTAAAATAATTATTGTTCTGTAACCGTAAATTATTTAATTATTTTCGTGTGATAAAGAGCTACTTTAAATTTTGTTTCTTAATCTTGTTCTATTGCGTATTAATCGTGTTAGCATCACAAATTACGGTCTGTGAAGCTGGTTTATAGGATCATTTAGTTCGATGGGGGACATATTTTATGATATCCCATATTTCGTCAATTATTTGGCAGGTAGGTTTGATGCTTCAATACGGAACTCCTCAAGATGACATCAAATATTTCTAAACAAGAAGCGTTCAAGTCTATGGAATCCCATGTAAAAATAGCTGGTATGTCTGTTGCCTTCCGTAGACATTAATGATATCTCGCATGTATGCTGAAGTGTATCGTTAATAGAAATCTTGAATATTCTAGTACCTACCTATATCTTGCGTCATTATGTCAATGCTTACATTGATGTCGCCAGGTATCTTAAAATGATAGGTGCATAATGTGCAAGCATTTGTGTAGAAAGCTATGTTTTTTACAAAATTTTCTCTAGGCAAGCAAATTGTAATAGGGTTTTCGTAGTTCCAGTATATGTCTGGCTGCTTTAGCCTAAATAAATTGAAGTGTATTTGTAAGCAAATTAATCCTTAAAATTTATTATATCGTCTGATATAGACACTGTTTCAACTACGCGTTTTGGTAAAAAATAATTGGAAAGTAAAATTACTAAAGCACTAACAATAAATGGGGCGTGGATAAACTGGTAGATCTAAGCCCCAAAAATATACGCCTCTTATGATAAATGTTAAAAAATTGTACCGTTGCCAACGTCAAATTATAAATCAGGATTTGGCAAACAGGACTCAACCCTCTCATTAATGTTTGATTTTCGGTATACCGGGTTTTATAAGTATTTTTAACACTCATCTGGAAATAAATGGATGCAAAAACCTCCTTTTTCCATTTTTTCAAGCCATTAAACAACAAAATTGTCATTTTTTGAAGAAACCTTGCATACATAGGTATTAGCGAGCGAATTTCGACTATTGTAGATATTTAATATTAGAAAATCAATATAGAGGTAAATCGAAAAGTGTATTTTTACGACGGCTTAAGAGGTAGTTTATGGTGATGTACATATTAGAGTTCATTTTAAAATGAACGATAATCTCCTAAACACAGACTTTTGACAATAGAACGAAATAAAAATATAGTTTGATGTGATAAGGCTATGCAGCTGCTCTTTATGGAATTTCATGTGAGCCTAGACTTTATAGATTTTTGTTATTTTTTTTTTATCAGTAAAGTCATCCTATAGATATTGTTTGTTAATCCATTAAAATAGACAAAATCTTTGAATTTGTATATGATTATCCGCTGAAATACCCTTAATCTGCAGGGTACCTAACTCTACGGAGATATTTATTGCAAAGGGCGGCTTTTTCAGTTTTGAAAGTATTCAACATTTGCGAAATTCATCTAAATATATACTACGCTATACTTTAATCAAACTCACAATAGAGGGAAAGCGACAGACGAGTTTTAAACTAATGTGGCTTAAAGGATAATTTGTGTTGTAAATATTAGAGTTCATTTTAAAAGAAACTATAATCTCGTGACCGACAAAAAAAAAAGTATGCATTTCGATACGTCATTTCCCCTATTTTAACGTTAAAATAGTAAATTATGTTATAAGCTCGAAAAATGTAGTATTTCAGACGTAATGCGGTCGCTAACCTAAATAGCCCGAAAAACATTTTTCGTCCATATGTCATAAGTTGTTTTTTATTCGATCTTGTTTTTAATGCGATTGAGAGTTGTAAAATAATGTAGAAATGAAGTGAACCTATACATTTCATCTTGCACGCTAATTTTTTGGTCTTAATGTTTGTTAGTTAACGATGAAATCTGTAATAGCGTCCGAAAAAAAAAAATTTTTTTTTGACTAACATAAAAAGTGTTGTCTAGCTAGCAGGGCAATAATCAATACTTTATTGAGAAGGTTAGCTCTTCGTCTAAATATCTAATCTATAAATCGTCATTTTTTCCGACACAATCGGTTAAAAAGCATACAATTGTATGTGAACGTTTGTACAAAAACCATCGTGTTAAATCAGTTCTTATACCTGACTGACGACGCCGATCTTTAGCTTTTTTTTACTTTGTAAAATAAAAAGATTAGTTCTTACTATCAAAGAAATTAAATATGCAAGAGAAATAGGTCGAAAAGATTAATAATAATTTATTTATTCCTAAGTTATAAATCTTAACTACATCACTTTCTAAACCAAGAAAATAGATAATCTTCCTGCATTATTCCGTACTTAGATTTATTTTTCATGAAAATAGTCGAATCTATGATTTTCGTTCAAATCCATAAGGGACGCTTGTTTTGTATAGATGATGATTATTTTCAACTAAAATACTAGTATAAAAAAAGTATTTCTTCCGATAAACGTGGAAGGAATAGACATTTAAACAGTTAGCCATAACATACGCATACTGACTTGCATTATTTTCATGGATTGAATGGCTACATCTTTGTGTGTGAAGTGAATTTCTTTTTAAAAAATTACAATGCGCTCAATTATGAATTTCCTAACATAACTTTTATGGATAGTGGAGTCGGATATTGGAGGAAAATATTATCATAACGACAACTCGATTATTGATATAATTATTATGGTTTCACAGAAGTTTCTACAGAGTCAGCCATGCTGTAGCAGAGACTGTTGTAGGTCGTATTTTTTAAAAAAACCTAACAATACCTTTACTTTATATTGATAGACATATTCTATTAGAACATTTTTCTAAAATTTAGAGCCTTTGGAAATGTGATAATGCTATGAGCATCAAATATATTCAAAATATCAAAAATCCTTTGGTAGTTAGTTATTGCGGTATATTTTAATAGAGGCATAATTTATACTGTACTCCTAAATTTACGGCATATCACTTTGTTTATGTTATTATATTCACAGAGACTATTAATCTAACCAGCTTTTATTTACGAAAAATTAAAAACTGAAATACTCTATTTTATTGCCGATTGTTCGCAAAGACACTTGGAGTTGTTATTTTACTTTTTCTACCTCTTTTTCCCCGGTTGCGGAGAAATATGTTAGGGGAAGTTTGGGTATCCTCAGACGGTTATATGCAAAGATTCAAGCTTCTAAAAAAGTACTAAGGCGAGTAATTATCAATTTGAATTTATGTATGTCGAAGGTAATGTGTTACTCATAAATATACATGATGAAAACATTTATTGTTCGATTGCATGTAATTTTTAAGAGTCTAGAAATAAGCAAATAATGTTCTTTAACGTTTCTTTATAAACATCTCGAGTTACCTGTCCTTCCCCTGCATCATAGAAGGGTATTTGCCGACAAAGTTTGACCATTTTTTATGGTTCGAGAGTTGGGTATTCTTCGCAGATGTAAACTGACGTCATTTGACTAGTCGAAACTTGTTAGATTTTGGACCTGCTACGCATTATAATTTTAGTTTATATTCTTATTATGAGATTTTAAAATTATGTATGTGTTTGTTTAATTCATTGTACAGGATTTGATATTGTGCTAATTTTAAAACTTAAATGTTGCCAAGAATATTGAAATGTGATAGCGATGCGATAATCGAGAGAATCATGTAAAATAATATTCCCAAAGTTTGTCATTCTTGTTAAGCCTATATGTAGGTTCCATAAACGGATAGGTGGCGCTAATAATATTGAATTTTTTTATTAAAATATCTAAAGTAAATATCTAATTGATTTTTTTTTAGCGCTAATTGGGATTTTAATTAACTACCTCAGAGTTGGTATACACTATATTTTGCAGCGCAATTGCTTTCACACCCAGTAATGTATTATGATTTTTTTGGATGGTCGTTATATTGCGAGTTTCTTAAGTTAGCCAGATTAATAATAAATTAAAAAACCAACGTGATTTGCTTATTGTTGCCTACGCCTGATATTCATAATTTTATTGGGGGTTCTACCTGATGACAAATACAGCTTATGATACCTATCTAGTGGGTATTTTCAGTTTAAGGACCGAATAATATAGAGTTATTGTGCATACATCATCGCAAACAAAAGGTAGCTTTTTATATTATTTCGTATTTACAATCCATTTAACTACAATTTTACACTGTGAATTAATTTTTTTTTACTTTTTTCCTGAAATTGTAGCCTATTTACTTATATTATGATATTATCCGAAATTTTTATAAAAGCATTATGAGGGCTTTTACCTGATGGCGAACACAAGTTGTATAGTACCTATACCTGCTTGGTATTTTATACGTATTTAAGTTTTATTTACTTTTTATTACTCTGTTCTCATTACAAGATAGTCCTATAATTTATCCACTTCAAGTACAAAGAAATCGCTAGTTAATGGTTCTAGATGGTAATTATTTTATTGTATTTTATATAAGTGGTGCAAAAATTGGAAACAATTATTAGATATGCTACTGAATTTTAATGAGGGTCCTTCGGAATAATAAATAAAGGTTTATGTCCCTTTCTTTTTAAATCGAGTCGGCAGAGGGTTTGAGAGGGTTATTTAGGTATAAATAATTATTGCGGGGTGACAAATGTGCCGCCTTAATATACTTATCTTGTTAGACCATATAAATTAGGGTTTTATTTCGCTTTACTACCCACCAGCGGCGTTTCACTAAGATAGAAAATATAAATAATGTTTTTTACTATACCGCTTTAACAGCGGCGTTTCAACTAAGGGAAAATAATAAAAAGTCTGGTTTAAGGATGGCTCAGGTCGGATCGTAAAAAGTTGGGTTTAAGGATGGCTTATAAAAATTGGGATTTAATTATCCCGCTTTAGCAGCGGCGTTTCACTAAGGTTAAATCATAAAAAGTCTGGTTTAAGGATGGCTCAGGTCGCATCGTAAAAAGTTGGGTTTAAGGATGGCTTATAAAAATTGGGATTTAATTATCCCGCTTTAGCAGCGGCGTTTCACTAAGGTTAAATCATAAAAAAGTCGGGTTTTATCTCGGGTCAGTTCATAAATATTCAGGTTCAAATTAGGGTTAGATAAGAAGCCGCCTCATGAAAGCATCCGGGTTAGGTTGTAAAAAGTCGGGTTTTATCTCGGGTCAGTTCATAAATATTCAGGTTCAAATTAGGGTTAGATAAGAAGCCGCCTCATGAAAGCATCCGGGTTAGGTCGTAAAAAGTCGGGTTTTATCTCGGGTCAGTTCATAAATATTCAGGTTCAAATTAGGGTTAGATAAGAAGCCGCCTCATGAAAGCATCCGGGTTAGGTCGTAAAAAGTCGGGTTTAATTTCGGGTTATTTTGTAAACAGCACCACCGAACCACCCGGGTTAGGTTATAAAACGCACCACCGAACCACCCGGGTTAGATCATAAAACGCACCACCGAACCACTTGGGTTAGATCGTAAAACGCACCACCTGCACCACCTGGGTTAGTTGCACCACCAGCACCACCAGCACCACCTGATCTCGCTCTCTCCGTTTCTAGCTACTCTCTACTATTCTGCTTCTTCATCTTGGTATCAAATTGATTGTGTGGACCACGGAGTATTGTTGCGAAAATTGAAACACTATGGCTTTGGAGAGCTGGCCCTCATGTGGTTTACTTCCTATCTCGGTGAAAGAGTTCAGGTGGTGAAAACTGATTTAACTTGCTCCGACGCTTCCGTTGTCACTAGAGGCGTACCTCAGGGATCGGTATTAGGACCCATTTTGTTCTTACTGTACTTGAATGATTTGGCAAGTCTAAATATTCAGGGTAGATTTACACTATTTGCTGATGACACCAGTCTGCTGTGGCATAGTAGGGATGGTGAGGATTTAAAACTGGTTATCAATAGCGATTTGCATAATGTCAAGCTATGGTGTGATGCGAACAAATTATGTTTTAATGTACATAAGACAAATATTATGACCTTTGGGTTTAGCTTCACTACCCTAAATCTCGAATCTAAAACTATTGAAAATAAGTCCATATACAAATTCTTAGGTCTCACTATTGATAATAAACTTAAGTTTGAAGAGCATATAAAGAACATAAGTAGGAAGTTGGCTGCAGGATGTTTTGCGATTAGAGTTGTTTCTCATGAGCTCAGTGCCTCTGCAGCTAAGATGGTGTACTACTCCTTGTTCGAATCATACGTACGATATGGTATTGCATTCTGGGGGTTCGCGAGCATTCAGCTCATGAATTCAATATTTGTTTTGCAAAAGCGGGCCGTACGGTATCTGTGTAGGGTTAAATGTCGGGAACACTGCCGACCTCTGTTTAGAAGGGAACACATATTGACTATTCCATGTTTGTTTATTTTGGAATCCGTTTGCCTCATGCATAAAAAGTACTTCGGAATGCAATCGGATCAGGTTAGATACAGTACCAGAGCACATGAAAATCATAACCTTAGAATGTCTATACCTAAAACTTCCCTCGCTAAGAATTCAATATTGTATGAGAGTAAGAAAATGTATAACCATCTTGGTACTGCCCTGAAATCTATTTCATGCTATAGGCAGTTTCGTCGTAGTGTTAAAAACATCTTAATACAAAGGACCTATTACAGTTTGGAGGAATATTACGGTGATGTTTTTTGATTGTGGAGTTTATTTTCTTACTTCTCTTGTTTGCGTGCTTGACTCACTAATGTTGTTTGTAATTTGTTTTAAAATTCAATTGTTTTTGACAAATGCAGGTCTTGCAGTCTTGACATTTGTATTAACCTACTTTACTTTTATTTTACTTTATTTATATGTAAATGTTTGAACGTGTTTTACCTTTACAGAATGTTATTGATATTGTTTCATTATTTTGTTGTTTATTTTAAGTTGACTGGATAGATATATGTAGATTAGTTTGCTAGATCACTTTGTCAATAGAAATGTTTTTTTTCTCAGACAATAAAGTATATTTGACTATGACTATGACTATGACTATGACTAAATCTGTGAAGCCATGTTGTCATGATGTCCACTGTTATCGATATGTGCGCCTTTAAAACATCGAGGATTTTTGCTTTTGCCTGTTATAAGTGATGTTTCCTTCTCACCTTCCATATTTGCACAGAACAGAATTGTGAATCGTTGTTTTGCTGTATTTTTTTTCAGTACACTTGTCATCTTTCAATGCATACGTTTTTGTTGGCAATGCACGATAGTAGAGACCTGTCTCATCTGCATTAAATACGTCTTTTGGGGTTAATAGCCTTTCTTTCCAGGCGACAACATAATATATCAAAGACAAAATAACATGCAGCAGTCTCATCGGTACCAACCGCTTACTGCTGCTAACAAACAATAATAATAATAATTACGTCTTCGACATTGATATCGGCTGATTCGCCACATAGTTTCTTGAAGGTAATATCGTGCCGACGACGAAATTTAAGATTAAGCAAATATTCGGCAATTAAACAGTTTTATTCAATCAACTACATTTTTTTCGGTTAATATCTTCCCTGCAAATATTTCACTTGATCTTGTTGATGTGCTCTATTGGCACAATTAACAAAAAATGAATCAAGCGTTTTAATTCGTAACAGAAAATGTTTCTCCTCAGTGTATAGTAACATCGTTATTAAGCGCTTAGGTATACTAGTTGAAGAATAAGGATTTTACTTGCTGATAGGAGTATAGTAAGTTTTTATCTTCAGTTAAGGCGGATGGTCGGTCACTTTTATGTAAATCACGTACGTCCCATGGTCATCAGATTTGTCAAATACCCTACTCACAGTTGACTGCCTAGTTGGACTCTCAGGATACTTTTCATAAATTAACATTCAAACTTCATTCTGAGTCCGTACTTTGTCCCCACAACCCAACAATATTAAAATTTCGATACGCTGTTTCTCTGAAAGCACCATAACTTAACAACACAGAACGATAGGGACTAAACTACCCTAATACTAACATTTGCTTGCAATAAAAAGGACAAGGAACAAAACGATGCAGAAACGAATTATTAAAGGCATAAAAAAACATGTTTTACAATCTAAATAACGTTTCCTTTTTAAATGTAATGGTCAAATTGAACAACCCTGTCTAATAAACATTATTAATTTGAATTTTAATATATTCCAGCCTTAATATAAATTACCATAAAATATACTTATCCAAGAAATTAACGCACCACGAAAAATAACCAAAAGTTTAAAATAAATTTTTGTCAAAACTACTTGTCCGATTTGAATGCATCTTTTTTTTGACAGGTTGACTCTTCCAGAAAGTTAGTGTACTACTGTATTTGCATACAAACTTATTTTTGTATAAATACGGGGGGGGGGGGGGTGTTGCAATAATAACCTGATTTTTCATAAAATTTGTAACACCCTGTGAAGTTCAGGTTAGTTTTTTAATTTACTCTATTATGTTGATTACAACAGGAGAAACGCAATAACATGTTTTTATTAAAATTTATTATCCAAATTAAACAACGAAAAACAAAGAAACAAAATGTAAAAAAAGGTCAGTAGCGAGTATGTCCGCCTCTGACACAAATAACTGCTTGGCAACGACGGTCCATACTTAAAATAAGCGATCGTATATTATTTTGGTCAAGTTCTTCGCATATTTCAATTAGTCGCCTCCCCACGTCTTCCCAAGTGTTCAAGTTCCATTCCGCTTGTAACCTTCTCCCAAGAGTGTTCCAGAGATTCTCTACGGGATTTAAATCCGGGCTTCGAGCTGGCCATGCCATGGGATCGATGCCAACTTCCTCTAGATAATTCCTCACAACTCCAGCAACATGAGGCCTGGCATTATCTTGCATTAACAAATTGCCCTATATATGTCGCAAATGGCATTACATGTTGGTCTAAAACCTCCAATATGTACCTTTCAGCTTGTAAGGTTTCCATTATTTATGACTACAAGTTCTGTGCGACCAGTAAAAGAAATGTTAGGGCGTGGATATACACGCATGCGCCTGTCTTTATTATACAAAGAAAATCTTGAGTCATCTGTAAATAATACTTGTTACCATTCAGCTTCTAACCAGTTACGATGTTCCCTGGCAAAATTCAGCCTCGCTCTTCGATGATCTCTAGTTAAAACTGACCCCCGAGCAGTAATTATAGGTCTTAAATTGTGTTCTCTTAGTCGCTGACGAACTGTTTCACTACAAATTTGTAAACAATAAGAATCTCGAAGCTGGGTTTGAAGGGTCCGGGCTGTTACAAAACGTTGTCTTAATGCTGATAGTCTTAAAAACCGCTCCTGAATAGGGGTTGCTATTCGATTTCTTTCTTGTCCCGGTCTGCGACCATCACTTCCAGTGTCTCTAAATCTTTGTATAACTCGTGAAACGGTTGTATGACATACACTACATAATCTACCAATTATTCGATAATTTCAGCCTTCCTCGGACAATATTAATGCTTGAGCACATTCTTCGAGAGTAAGATTTCGTGTTTCACGTTGCATATTAGTCAAAATAAAGGTTTTTGCAAAAAAAACGTAAGGACCAACACTGAAAATACACTTCTAGGAAATGCTTTTTGACACCTGTATTTAGCTAATGACAATTTACTGTAACTTATGTTTTTTTATAGGCTGCTACTCACTTTAGTGCAATTAATGCAAATTAAAATCAATAAAAACATGTTATGATATAAAATTGTGTTTCTCTTGTTGTGACCGAGATAATAGAGTAAATTAAAAAACAAAATATTACAAAAAGATAAAGCTACAGTTTGATTTTATTTTTAAGTTGATGTTGTAACTGTTGAACTCCACAGGGTGTTA
Source organism: Polydrusus tereticollis (assembly GCA_963920685.1). Classification (NCBI taxonomy): domain Eukaryota; kingdom Metazoa; phylum Arthropoda; class Insecta; order Coleoptera; family Curculionidae; genus Polydrusus; species Polydrusus tereticollis. Next base: position 27,453,035 of record OY987332.1, on the reverse strand, counting down.
CAAATTTTGTGGAAAAATCAGGTTATCATTGCAACACCCCGTATCTATACAAAAATAAGTTTGTATGCAAATACAGTAGTACACTAACGTTCTGGAAGAGTCAACCTGTCATTCAAGAGGAAATTCATTAAAATCGAATAAGTAGTTTTGACAAAAAATTTTGGTTATTTTTTGGTGGCGCGTTAATTTCTTGGAGAAGTGTAGTAAGATTTACTACCATATATCTTATTAAAACTAACAAAAGTATTCCAACTATATCATCAACGTTATATCACCCAAACGTTTAACAGCGACTGACAAAAACTGTTTTAGTTTTAGTTTCTTTCTTTTTATTTAATTTTGTTGATGTTAGTGAAAAGTTTCCTAGGCAAATTGTATATAAATCCTAAAATATACTGCTGTATTATATCTTTCAGAAACAGCAGCAACTGCCGGTAAAAGTCATAAACTTTTACAATTTATTCAAATAAAAGCGAATAAACATGGCCAATATGCCAGTATAACTAGCATGTCAGGTTTACTGACATCATTTGGGCCTTAATTTGCATTTTGCAGAAAATTTAGCAATTTAATTTAAAACTGTTGATTTAAATGGGCCACCTTAATAGTATATTCAAGTACAAGTTTTATAAAGTATCATTTTTTCATCGCACGCTTGCGGGCAGTTTTCAAGCGGAACAAGTGCTCTAATAGCTTTATAAAGCATCTACCGTGCTAGCCACAATTGTTAACATCAAAATGTGCTTTACATCTAAGCTGCTTAGCAATAGAACTTATTACTTGTTGAGGGTCAGTAAATATCAGCATTATCAATTAATCAGTTCAAAACAATCTTGGTCATTCTCGATTCTACAGGGGGAATGTTCGGTAAAGCGTTTCGCTGAAAATTAACCATTTAATGTGAAGAGAATAATTCCGCTAATAAGCTTGCTTTTCCCTGTGCTCTAGTCGCAATGGTGCCATCAGAACGTGTTAGAGGTGAAATGGTTGACTTGGTAAAGTTCTTACCGACGGCCTTACCTACCGACCAAAATGATCTTGAGCCGCTAGGACATTCAACAAGTCTTTGATCCTCTGATTGTGTGTTTCCTTGCTTGCTTTGGTTTTGTGCATTAACAAACATAGTACGATTTTCGGCGGTAGAATTTGGCTCCATTTCTGGTAGAAATAATTTTTTTAATTTAACAGCTCGTTCGCAATTGTTGGTAAACCAAAGCCGTTAGACGGGCACTTTTTTGAAAAAGGGATAAAGGCTTTCATGCCAGTAAGGATAACCTCCGATACTTCTCTAGCACAGTTGGATGGATCATTAGAGGTAAAACAAACGTTCCGCCAAGGAAAGGTTTAAAAATGGTCCTTTAGGTCATCCCATTTAGCTGATGCAGAATGCCAGATCTTGCGTGGTTTAGGAGGCTGTTCAGCACTAATTGGTAGTTTGCTTAGTGCCGAAATAAGGTTGTGGTCAGACGTTCCTAACGGAGGCTTCACGGCGACAATATACAAGTCGGGGTTTGAAGTTAAGAAAAGAGCCAAAAAACTAGCAAAATCACCATCTCGGTCTGAAATCCGAGTTGGTTCACCCACGAGTTGGGTAAGGCCAGAGCTGATGATAAAGGATTCGGCTTCGCGACCTTGCTCGTCGGTTGTATTTGAGTACTTGAGCCAGTTGACATTATGAACGTTAAAGTCGCCAAAGATGACAACTTCGGAATTGGGATGGTAAGTTTGCAAAAAGTCGACAGTATTTGCCAGAGAGGAAAACAAGTCTCTATAATGGGTGTTGGAGAAACGATTGCTCAAATGCGATAAAAATAATGAAATTAAATGCAACCAATATTTTCAGAATCAATACTACTTTTTGTCTAGATAAAATAAATGCTTTTCAAATATTATAACTTACTACAGCTATTGTTCTATTAACAACACAATTCCTCAACGGCCAGAGAAACAGAGAAACAAAATGCATCTAATGTTTTCAGAACGAATAATACTGTCGTCTAGACAAATAACAGAACTTGCAAATATTATCATTTAATATAACTATTTCCTAAATAAGCGGCCTGTCGCTACGGTTAATTAAGCAAAAAAGTGTTCTCAATACAATTCAATGTTAAAACGTCTATCTTTAGAACTTGAAAAAACGCATATCCTTTGACACGTTTTGCCGCCAGTAAAGACAAGGCGGGAAATATGTTACCTTGTGATTGATCCGTATGACTGCGGGGCGTGATTTTCCGGCGACAGAGCAAACTTTCGGTTCCTCGGGACCGACTGCGGTTTAAACCATTAAAAGGTAAACACGTACGTCGAAATTAACGTGTGTCATCGTCCGTCGGACATGACAATTGCATTCGCTTAACAAAAAGCACCAAGTAATAAATATAGTAATGTTATAAAAGTTGTCCTGTATTAAAGTTAGTAATAAGCATGTAAAGAGTAAACAAGTGCCGAATTGAATGAATAAACGCCAAATTAAATGTGATCTAACTGTCTACTTCACTTAGCCAAATATAGAAAAGCAACCAGTGGAATAACCTAAACCCGAGGAAAATTCAAAGCCTCACTTTTAATGTTGGGAGTTAAAAATACAACTTCATTCCCACAATGGGTATCGCTTGGCGGCCGGTAAAGGCAGCAGATAAATTTAGTAATTTTCTGCGTTGATATTTTAAACTACATTACATCAAAGTCATTAGGCTCGAGTGTCTCCTCTCGTTGACAAGTAATATCACTGCGGACAAGGAGACAAAGACCTAAATTGCGCTCAAATCGATGATGGAAGTTGTACCCAGGGTACAAATAGCTGACCGTACTAGTTGATGATCTGACCTTTGTTTCGGTTAGTGCAAGTACATGAGGTGTGATGGATTGTAGATGTTAATGGACTGCATTGATGTTCAAGTTCAGTCCTTTTATATTGCAGAAGTCAATTTGGAAGCTGCTAATCTCGGGTATTTTAACAACTTTATTATGTTGATGTGGAGAAGTGAAAATCTTCAATTTGCACCCTCAAAAGATTGGTGTCTGGTATAGGAACAATATTTTGAATCCATTTTTGTGGAGCAATTACTTACCGATGAACTACGTTTGGTTACGGTGCAGCCGCCCATATATCCTCTGAAACTAATAACTACTTACTACTTACCTACGCAAACTTTTCGACGACAGGTTAATCAGTTTTCAAACAAACATTGAATTCCCACCAGGATCACCTTGTTTGACGATTATGGATTACTTCATTTTTCCTCACTTGAAGAACAATATTTTTAAAACACCACTTGAAAATTTAGAACAAACAGGAAATTGAAATTTTAAACAATAATGGCCAAGTCATAGAAAGACAGAAATTAATATATTGAAAATGTATCGAACAAAATGGTGCACACATTGAACCAGTTTTGTATTGTAAAATTATTATTGCTAAATTAAATTAAAAATATTTCGAATAGATATATCTTGTTTTCAACTATTGGAAAATATTATTATTAAGTCCGCATTATTTAAAAGCTAGGTAACATTAAAATTTCTAATATAAACGTCTAATAAGACGTCATTTTTAGTTTCCAGTGCATTCATGGCCAACATTACCAAAATTTAAAAAACGCTTTTTTCCCCTTTTCTTTTTACACAGAAACGTCATAAAAATATATACAGGGTGTCCAGTTTTCGTATGTTTTACGGGTTATCTGCGTTATTAGTAAAGATAGAAGGTTGCGGTTTTCGCAGCACTGTGTTACTTTTTTAAGAAACAAACGATGCCACCAACAGAATTTTCATAGCCCCCTTAGTTTTTTAGATACGGGTTGATTTTGAAAATTTTGCATTTTGGGACACCCGTATCTCGGTTACTCTGCAACTTATCAAAATGGTAAAAAATGAACTTATTAGTTTTTTTCACGTAGAATCCAGTGGATTACTTAGATTTTTTCTATGATTAATTGTTTTTGAGAAAAAAGAGCAAACTTGCATTTTTTTAAATGGGACACCCTATATATTCTTAGCTATAATGATTCGGTTTATCACAAGCTTTTCAAAAATATATAATACTTTATAGCTGTTTTCAATGCTCAAGCTCAAAATTTACATTTTTCAACAAATTTAAATTTTTTTTAGTAGGCCATGACGGGTATTTAGGAAAACAAAAGATGACAGGCTTGTTATCTGAAAAAATCTTTATTTACTGTCAGAATAGGTTATCCATTTTCTGTACCTTATTTCTATTCAGTTTCGATAAATAGCAGTTTTTTCTTAATTATGGCAGCGAATGCAAAATTCGAGAATTATGAAAAGTGCGATATGTTCGTTTGTTATATTCAGTGTAACGAAAATTCGGATGAAGCATTAGAAGTTTATTTTAACAGGTATGGGCATCTTTTTATAATTTTCTTCATATTTTAAAATTTATAAAAACGTAATATTCGCAGATTCCCAGAAAGAAGACAGCCGGATAAAAGAATATTTTTAAAAATAAAATCAAACTTAATTGAAGTCGGTTCATTTTCCAAACCCCGACCTAGTATTTACAATAAGGAAAACCAGGACATTGATGAAGTAAACGTTTTGGCTTCAATTAACAAATCAAATTAGTTCTTGTAGAACAGTGGAAGGTTCTGTCGGTGTTACAAAATCAAGGGTTCAAACTATTCTAAAAAAACACAAGTTTAAGCCATACAAATTTCATGTCGTACAAAACTTACATCTCGGTGACACAGAGCGCCGCGTAGAGTTTTGGAATTGGTATTTACAAAATGTAAATAGAGAAAATTATTTTAAAACAACGATTATATGGTCTGATGAGAGTCATTTTACCAGTGCCGGTATATTTAATCGGCAAAATACTAGGTTTTGGTGCCAGGAAAATCAACATGTTATATTTCCACGGGAACGGCAAGGCAGATTTGGGTTTAGCGTTTCATGCTTCATACTGGGAAGTAAAATTGTATATAATATATTTGAAGGGGTCTTACTGCAAATAAATATTTAGAAATTTTGGAAAACATTGTGCCCGAAATAGCAGAGAATGTGCCCCTAGCTCATCTTAATAGTTTATATTTGCAACAGGACGGAGCTCCCGCTCACAATGCTCAAATTGTAGGAGCATATCTTAACAATAATTTTCCTGGCCGCTAGATTGGAACACATGGACCTGTAAGATGGCCACCCAGGTCACCCGATTTAACGGTTTTGGATTTTTTTTTGTGGGGCTACCTAAAAAATAAAATTTATACCGTCCAGTACCAAACAATGGCAGATTTAAGAGAAGCCACTGAAAGAGCCTTTGGGGAGTTACAGGCACGGCCTTTTATTATTTTAAATGCACTGAGGCGAATCAGAACAATGTGTGAAACATGTCTTAGGCATAATGGAGAACGGTTTGAGCAATATTTATGAGACAGTTTCCTAAATCAACAAATAATTGTAGCTTTTAATTTTTGAACGTATAACACAACTGAGTTAATTGTTATTTATATTTATAAAAGTTATTGTTATAGGTAGGTATATATTTTTAAAATTCGTGTTTTATATTTGTGAGAAGCTTGTGACAATTGTTTAATCTTAAAATTTATACGGTGTGGCGTTTAAATAAATGTAAATTTGTTGAAAAATGTAAATTTTGAGATTCACATTGAAAACAGCTATAAAGTATTATATCTTTATAAAAAGCTTGTGATAAACTGAATCATAATAGCTAAAAATATATAGGGTGTCCCATTTAAAAAAATGCAAGTTTGCTTCTTTTCTCGAAAATAATTAAACATAGAAAGAATCTGACCAAGCCACTGGATTCTAAAGGAAAAAAACTAATAAGCACATTTTTTATCTTTTTGATAAGTTGCAGCGTAACCGAGATACGGGGGGTGTCCCAAAATGCAAAATTTTCAAAAACACCCCGTATCTAGAAAACTAAGAGGGCTATGAAAATTCTGTTTGTGGCATCGTTTGTTTCTCAAAAAAGTAACACAGTGCCGCGAAAACCGCAACCTTCTATCTTTACTAATAACGCAGATAACCCGTAAAACATACGAAAACTGGACACCCTGTACAGCTGAATAGAGAATTAAAAGTTTTATAAAACTAACATGTTCATGTCATACGTCACCAATGTAATGGTCGATTGTTTTTTTGTAGAACACTATAAGAGAATTTACAGAAAAAACTACAACTTTTATAGTTGCATTTTTTAGCTAACTAGTCAAATTATTTATACAGATGTGTCAATTTATAATCAATAACCCTATACAGAGAACGAGTCGCCACTGATTGTTCAACTTTTTACATTTCATAAAGTAGTCATTATGAACCCCAAATAGAAAAAATATTATTTTAAACGCCTACTTTTTCTTATAATTCGTTTCATCTTCCTATTCAATTTAGTTAATAAGTTTGCAAAATAAAAGTAAATAAGATTATAATTACATACTCATGCTCAGGTTTCAAGGCTGATGCGGCTCATCCGCAGATGCAAATAATATAATGTAGATGTTTAGATTTGCAAAAAGAAACTAACCTGATCTTATTAACATCGCATTACATACTTTAATTAAATGATTTACTCCTTGTAGTACCGAAACAATTTATTCCAACTCCAATAATACTTGACAACCTTATAAAGATTGTAATTTCCTTTGTATTTTTTCTTTTTTACCAGGCTGTATAAAAATGAACGTCTCATTAAAGGCAAAACACATTAAATGTTGCTGCATATTCTCAGGTTCTTCTGGTTGTTAAGAGGATACTTATTATTATTATACATTCTTGTCTATAACTATGGCTTTTGAATAATAATTTTAACGGTGCCTAACTGGTTGGTGGCGTCGGAGGTGTATCCTTATACGGGGTGTAAATCTGATCTCTTTGCCAAGTTTATAGTTGGCAGAGGTTAAGTTATCTTGGCTAAAGGATTATAAAAGATGCAAGACCCTGATTTGAAAGTCAATTATTATTTGTTTCTATGGTTACTGCTTAAACATAATATTAGATAAATAATCGTAGTGGCATAAGTGCAACAGGAAATACAGCAGCAAGCATAAATACCTGGCTTATACCGATGACTTTGTGCTGATAGCTAATAGCTAGAAAGAACTAACGAACCTATGGAGAAATCTACCGGAGGAGGCAAGAAAGTGTGTGGTTAACCAAAAGGAAAGCTAATTTATGCAGTTGAATACAAGTAGAATATATATATATATATATATATAATTCGATTTACAACGTTCTCCGACGTCTTCCGATCTTCATTCTCCATTGATCTCGGTCTTGCCAGCAGTCTTCCCCCAGCTTTCTCAACCTGATCTCCTTGTCTATTCCCTCTTTTCAACTTTTCCCAGGTCGCGCTGCTCGTCTCCAGTAGTCCATCTGCGTAGCCCTTAGTTATTCTTCGGCTCTTTCTTTAATTTGCCATACTTCACTACTATATGTGACAATACTCTTTATGGTTGTATCAAATATTCTTTGTTTGTTTCGTTTTGATACCTGCTCCCGTAGTATTCCATTTATCATAGCTGTAGCCTCCTTCCCTGCATGTCCTTTTCCTTGATTACTCTGTCCAGTGTACCATCGTTTGTTATCTTTGTTCCTACATACGAATAGTTTTGGTATCTTTTTATACATTGTTCATCTTTTAGCATAAGGTCTTGCTGTACGCCCCCAATACACATGTACTCAGTTCTATTAATATCTACTTCCAAGTCCCACTTTTTATATTCTTCTATTAGCTGTCTTGCCACAGATCGTCGTACTCTCGAGCCACCACTATCTGGTCGTCTGCGAAGCATAGGGTATGCAGTGTGGTCTCGTTTAGTGGGATGGCCATTGTATTACATTTTCTTTTCCAGTAAGTGCTTGTTCCAGGTATATTTTATATAATGTGGATGAAATGCAACACCCTTGTTTAAGTCCTTTATCTGTTTTAAAACGTTTCGAAGTTTGTATTCCGATTTTAACCTGTTCCCTGTTTTCCTCGTAAAGGTTTTTTACGGCTTTTATAAGGGTTGCGCTAATATTTGTTTGTTCGAGGGCCTTCCATAACTGGTCTTGGGGTACACTGTCATAGGCTTTTTTAAGGTCCACGTACAGAAGGTGTACTTCCTGGTTGAATGCGAGCTTTTTTTTCTATCAGGTGAGTGACGCAAAATAGGTGGTCTGTAGTGGATTTTCCCACTCGGAATCCTGCCTTATCTTCGGCTTCCATGTTCCGATATTCCAGTTCAATATTTTCCTTTCTGATCTTTCCATAAACTCGACTTAGGGTACTAGTGACGGCAATGCCTCTGTAGTTATAGCAGTCATCCCGCTTTCCCTTCCTGTGGATAGTTGATATTAATGATGTTTTCCATTTTTTGGGTACCGTCATTGCATTTATATTTCTTTGGAATAGGTTTGTGAGATCTTGGTAAAGCTTATTTGTAGTAGAGTACAAAAGTAGAAAAGGCAGAAAAAAGAAAAGTACAGATAAGAGTTCAGAAAGAAACTAACCTGGACTTAAGGGTATTAACATATACAAAGACCTAGAAGAGAGAAATGGATTGTAGGTTAGCGTACATAATAAAATCGCGAGGTCTCTGCAGACACTCGACCTTTTTATAAAATGAAACAGAGACGTGAGAGCAAAAAATCCTACGGCAGAATTTTTAGAGGTAAGAAGAAGAAATTGTGATGGAAAACACGGACGAGCAAATCAGCTTATGAGCTCTACAATAAGTCAAAAGTGAAGGAAGTTGTGAGAGCTTGAAGATATGAGTGGTAAGTGTACTAGAAAAGGATGGATGCTGATAAGACCATGAAAGAGGTATCGTGAAACCCCCTGGTCAATAAGAAAAAGAGAGAAAAACTAGACGGAAACGGAAAGAGGCTGTTGAGGAAGATCTAAAAGAGATGAAAGTATAAAACTGGAAAATAATGGCCAAAGACAGATACGTATGGAAAACTATTACGAGAGGAGAGACCTAAAAGGCCTGTGCACTCTTTAATACATATATATTGCAGGTGGCTCATTTCTAGCGCTCATATGATTCAATTAACAGCTTTCTTCAGTTCAGGCTAGGGTTGCCAACCGTCCTGTTTCCCCGGGTTTTTAAGGTGTCCTGGGATATCCTGGGTTTTTTAAGCAGCGTCCTGTTTTGTTTTAAGCGTCCTGGTAACGTCCCGTTGTTTTAAATTTGCGCGCCAATGCGGCCGGTAGGCCTAGAAATCAGTTACTTCCATCAATATAGTAGCTGCAATAATCGAGACTATACATAATATAGATATGCAGTGTAAAAATGTTATGATTATTTATTAACTCGACCACAAATATTGAGGAAAATCGGTGGAGTAGAAAATATAAGAACAAATAAAATGAAGTTCCAATTTTTACATAATCTTTGTTTCTACCGTGGGTATGTTGATTTTTTCTGTTATTTTAACTAGTTCAGTTGAAGAATAGTTGACTTTCATTTACCCTGTTTGCATTGAGTGTTACTATCCATTCCTATTGCATTTATACTGCATCCTGTTTTCTAACTTAAATGTCCTGGTATTTTTACCTTTTAATCCTGGTTTTTAAAATTTATTAAATTATTTTTGGACACTGGCCAGTTGGTTTAACCAGAGCCATGAAACAAATTAACAATTTATTTGGATTGCTTACACTGCCGAAGAATTGTTTTTTTACTAACACTTAGGCTACCTCAGAAGGTATCAATATTTTTAGGACTGCATCAACTTTCACATACTGATGAAGTGATTTGTTAACTCCAGGTGACAGGAAGTGAAGAACCTGGCACTTATCTTTGACCCAAGAATGAACTGGAGGATCAATTCAATAAATAGAGTGAGGCTTGCATTGCGACAGTTAGGCTCTATCTACCCCCTGCTTCATAGGTGAAGTAGACTTGCAGATAGGACAAAGGTCAACCTCTACAAGATATTGGTCAAGCCGGTTCTCACCTATGGTACACCATCCTGGTGCAGCATAAGTAGAGTACTAAATGGATTGCAGGTAGTTCAGAATGGGGTGATAAAAACTATTTATCGCAAGTGGTCCCCAGATACACTATGAATCGCGTACCAACTATTAATGAGTTCTTTTTAAAAATCATTACCAACTATTACGGACATATGGACATTTCGACAGACCCACTTATAACTGACTCACATACGGAAGCAACTAACCAACAATTTTAGATCAAGATACACACAACGCAAAAGCATTTAACAAAAGCAATAGCCGATACCAATAGTTTTTATGCGAAAATACCTAGAAAGTACTGAAGGAACGAAAAGATGTCAGAGGGATGCCCTGACGTAAAACACAATTCATTAGCCAATGTTAACTCCTGTTTAATTTCTTAACTTTGGTAATTTTCGGGTCCTTGGGGTCACCATGGATATTAAGGATCATCAAGAATCCTGCTAAATATTTTATTGTTTGTATGGTGTTCATATTGCTTTGCTTGGTACAACCCACAACTTAGCTATATGTATAATTGTATATATTAGACAGTAGTTACACTACTCATAGCATACTACAATCCCTTTGGTTCCTACTCCATCAAGAAAGGTGTTTCTTCAGTTGGCAGTGTCTTGTTTAAAGTTCTGGTATTGTGTTTATTTACTTATTTTTCTTATTACTTACATTTCTTCAATAACGTATCTCATAAATTCTTTTCATTTTATGCCAAGGTAAATGTTTGCTGTCAAATCATGTATCATCTTGTATTTTGACGCACGAAAAACAACTATTTATTTAAATTTTAGACGGCATGACATTTCAAATATTAAGTTCCCAAATCATGAACATTAAATTCTTGAAATTCTTCTAGGCAAATATTTGACTTTTTATAATAACTTCTAACAGCGCATAGCAGCGTAAACGTTCTCTCCTAATAAGGAGTGTGAATCTGTTTTCGGTCGAATAATCTCTTTACCGTGCTCAGAGTTAATAAAGGTTAAATTGGTATTTTAACTATACCCTATCCTAATTTGGTGGTAGCCTGTTACATTCTGTCAAGACTGCAGTCGCTAGAAATTATAATAAGACAGTGGAACTTCTCGAATGGCATTTTGTCTGGCTCTCTCTTGGCATTTGTATCATATTGTTATCTATTATTAATATGTACCTACTTGTCGGTTTTATACCGTCTTCGTCGCTGTACAATTTCTAAGCTCCATCTTTTTTATCATTTCAGTCTCCATGGGTTCTTGTGCTCATAGATCTTTTTATTCCGTTTTCTTTTTAGGAAGAAAGATAACTGAAATTATGTGAGGCAGTAGTAGAAAAGAAGATTTTTATTGCACTAAGCATGAAAGAGTCTGCATGTCTCTCTTATGGCGACCAAGGCATATACAGGGTGTTTCAGAAGTACGATACGTAACTTAAGGGGATGATTTCTTATGATAATCTAAGAGAAGAAGTTCATATTAACATGTGTCTGGAGTTGCCCCGTTTTTGATATACAGGGGTGTTAAAGTTTTTTTAAAAACAATCGGCTTTTTATAATTTTTTTAAATATGCTCTTCCAGCTTTTATTGAAATCTGATACCATTATTCATAATGATTAGGGGCTTAATTAGCCCTAACTAGATTAAATTTATTAGGTCCAGTGACGTTCCGAGGAGTATCTCAACGGATATAATTGACAGAAAAATGCACGCCACTGACTTTTTTTAATTTTAATATTTTTTCTCGGATTTACCAACTAATGGTACAACTTTTTTTTTCTTCAATTTTTTTCGTATGTTGCTTTGTTTTCAATAGAAAAAATAAAAATCACTTTTATGCATGTACAAAAAAAATACCTATGTATTTCCAAGCTAAACTAAAATATGAGGTAAAGGTAAACGCTGAAATGACCCAGATTAATTTTAATTATGGCCTAGCAAATGGAAATGCTGAAAAGCTCAGCGAATTTATCAGTAACGTTATCCAAACAGAGTACTGCCATGTGCCAAAATATTTAGCTCCATGCAAGATTGAGTGAGACTGGGAGTTTTAAACGTAGTACGGAAGTTCCTTGCACACCTGCAACAGTAACCACGTGTGAGTTAGAAGAGAGTGAAGAGACTATACTTCGAGAGATAGAAGATGATCCTTTAACTAGTACAGGAAGGTAGCAGTGCAACTATAGCATTTTTTGCATATTTTATAATAAAATGCGTATTTTTCCCAAATTATTATTTTATGAGCATATTTTTATATTTTCGGTGTTATCAAAAAATTGAAAGCGCCTGGTCATGAAAACTCGTAGACTCCTAGGTTTAATGTCCAGTCCGGCACTTGTTTTAGGGATTTTCCGATCTGAAAATATTATAAAATATATAATATTTGCATATTGTTAGGGGTTTTTTATTGTCATTTAATAATGCCTTATTATTACCTGCTTAACAAACTGTATTTATATCGGGTTGTAATACATACTTCTGTTTTAGTTTGTAAGAAACAAATTGGATGTAACTGTAAAAAATAATGAAGGGTTTAAATACTTAACTGCAGTAAAAGGCATTTATGAAGGTAAACCATCCAACGAAGTTGTATCGTTGTATCTTGGCCTTACACTTTACTACCTAAGTTGCAGTATTGTCCGATTACATCAGTAGATGTTGAAAGAAGCTCCTCTTTGTATAAACATATTTTTACTGATAGAACTGCATGGCTACCAGACGTCCGTATTTTCGAGGGTTGTCCGTATCATCCATAGTTTGTTACGAAATGTCCGTATTTTCCATGAAATGGTTCAAAAGTATGAAAAAGTTGAAAAATTACTTAAGGTCGAGAACAAATAATATCTGTCTCTTTTGTTTCGTTCAAGAGCCAGAAAGAGAGAGAAAATATACATAGATACAGAAATAGCAGAGTGTATGTTTGTGTGGTGACGGAGTATAGTTTTTATATGCCTAATTTATGGTTATGACTTTATGTCTCCTTATCCTATATACATATATATAGTAGGTTTCAGCTTAGGTTAGGTTGACAATTTTCAAGTGTCCGTTTTTTTGAACGCGGTGATCTGGTAGCCCTAGATAGAAGACAATTCTCCTAAGTTGAAAATTTTAAACAATATTTAGTAATAAATGTCTTTTATGCAATTTCAGGTTAAGAAATTGTTTACTTTTATGTTTCTTTGTTTTTTTTTGCATTTCTTTTTACCTAAACATCTTTTTTAGAACCCAATGTGTTTCTTCACCCTAATTTACTATAATAAGTTAAGGAATATTGCATACCAGTATGCATATTTGGTCAGGAATATGAATATAACCGCATGTTTTAAAGGCAAACCAGGCATATATATGCGCATTTTTTGGCTGAATGTACCTAAGTTTAATGTTACTGTCATTGGTTGCGTTTACACACATGATTACAAATAGACGAGATCAATTCGATTATTATTGTTACGTCAAAAAATTTTCCAACAAAAAGTCATTTTTTAAATTTTAAGTAGTCTTGTTAAAATATTTTATAATTCTGATAGAAAAGGTTTATTCGATGTTACTGACCCTTTAAGTCTATGGTCCACCGAACGATTGCCCGATAGGCCAGTCCAACCCTGTTGTCCGATATTAGATAAACCTAGACTCGAAGCAAATATAGACTAGTTGAGAACCATATCACGTTCTTAGATTTTCGTGAGAATCATATTGGCTTTTTCGTCATGGGAACTAAGTCAAGTCAATGTTGGCGTTAAACTCTAATGATTGATGCAAGGGTTTAAAGGAATTTGAATTGGTTTATCTATTTATCTATTGGCAGTGGCCAGTCACGAACGACGCGGCGTTATACTGACATAAGTGATCGATTTTGGCATTCCTGGATTAAAGGCTTACAGCGATGTTAATAATGATGTATATATTTCATTAGATAGGTAAAGTACGATATAAAATCCATTTACACGTGTACTGTGACGTGACAGTGTTCTGGTATGAGTTGCTGCAGTAGCTTTTATGAGACCATTTATTAAATTAATGAATATTTAAATATATAAATATTTTATGACGTATTTTACCGTCAATGCTTCATTAGTATAAGGTTTAGGTTAGGTTCGGCAAACCTAACCAGAGTTCACATTGGCAATCACCTATGCAGTAGCTGAACACTGCAAATATCCCAAAAATAAAGTTAATTCGCCTCTGAAATGAAACAATGTTCCTGTTCTCCCATCCAAAAATATAAAGAATAAAAGATAAAATAATGGGGAGGAAAACCTTGCACTATTCATGTTCAATTTAATAATTTTAGTATTTTGACCAACTCCCGTATTTCTGGATGATTGTCCTTGTGAATGCATTCTGAAATGTGTTGTGGCATTGTGGCCAAAGAATACTGGTATAAGAAAAAAAATCAAAATATGTTGCTACTAGACTATTATGAAAACCTTTCGAAAAGGTAAGTGATAGCTACGATTCCACCTACACGTTCGTACATGAGGTCAAGATGAAGGATTTCAAGAATGCTCTCCAGCTTTCTGTTTTTAAGAAACATTTCGTTTTTTTACTACATTTATTTTTATTATAGATCATTACCAAAAATGGAGAAAATAAATAAAAAGAGCAATAAATAATAATAATTAATATTGCGTCATTGCACCGTTGCTGTAGATGACGGCTTGTAGACGACATGGCATTTTTAACACCAAATTTTTCGTAAATTTTGGAGTTATTTTATTTTATGCTTTAAGTATGTTCTGTCGGAGTTCTTGTCTTCTTGGTTTAAAATCATGCCTAGACACATATTTTGTCATTTCTCCCCAAATATTCTCAATGGGATTGAGGTCTGGACTTTTTAAACTCCACGGTAAGATGTAAGCGCTGTTTTCTCAAGAGAATTTTTGAACAATTCTTGCTGTATGGATTGGTGCGTTGTCGTGCTGAAAGATGTAATCCTCTCCATATAGTTACCACTCTAACCAATGGAATCATGAACCAAAAAAGAATATCTCGGTAAACAGCAGCCGTTAGTCTTCCCTGGACAATTTGCAAAACTCCTAGACCTCTAGCACTAATCCATCCTCAAATATTTATCGAAAAATGTCCAGTTAGATTGGTTCTATGGGTATATCTCTAGTAATACCTCATATTTCTGGGTCCATATTTACGAACTTTGCGATTGTTGTACGATTTGAATGTTTTTTCGCCAGAAAATATTACCCCTTCACATACATTATTCTGGTTGAGATATTCCCTACAATATTCTACTGTTCTCTGTTTGTTTTCATCAGTCAACAGTATTTTGTTAGCTGCACATCGATTGGATCCAGGGAAATTAGTTTATTCTGCCGCGTTTAGGTTAGTTTAGGTTAGTTGCTCCAATAAAAAAATTAAATATAATATCGCTGTATTTAAAAACGAAATACTAAGCATTAACTTAAGGAAAAAATATATACACAGTGGCAAAAAGTCACGCATAATGCCTGTAGCCTTTAAATTACCTCTTATACAAAAAAAGTAAATTTCCTGAAAGTTGTTCAGTAAATTATTCCCCACATTTCTACTTGCATGCATTTTTTCTGTAATTTCTGGCTTGGTTGCCATAGAGACCAACATTACTTTTTTTAAATGGAACACCCTGCATAATAATGATGGAAAGATGCAATAACGATAATAACGTCATAAGGTCATACGCCTGAAAAATTAATGTTTGGGCGGGCATAGTTCGTCCCTACCAAGTCGAAGGGGCGTATCTCAAAATATTAAGTATTGAGAAAAACGATTTTAAAGTAAAATTTTACTTCATAAAATTTGTAAAAAATAAAAGAAGCGTGATAATTTTTTGAAAACTATATATTAAGTGATAGATACATACATAGGATTAGGATTATAGGTTTTGATAATTTACCACCTTCATAAAGGGCAGAAATGCACCCTTAAAGGAGATACGCCTATTCGTCATGTTTTAGAATTACCCATAAAAACAAAAAGAGACTTACGCCCTCCAAATTAAACATCTAAATAAACGCAAATAAAAAAACTTTAAACTTTATTTGGGACACAAATGAAAAATAAAACGAACCTAAAAAGTATTAACGAATGAAGAAGGTTTCTATTCTTATTAATCTCTTACTGTGGCAAATTTCGATAAAAATCGACATGCTCCTTTAGTTTTATGACTGGCGTAAGGCCAGTAGTTAAATCCATTAAGTCTTTATATTTTTCCGCAGATATTTTTGGGCCAAGAGGATTATTATTTAGGCGTTGTGGTAAAGAAGAGACTTCCACAGCTGTTCGTTTTAAGATAATATAATGGTAACTTTCCTGCAAGTGACTATTTTTAAAATAAATTTTATCAGTAGAGTCTTTCCTAACCATTATTTTCCGTACGTTTTTCCAGTCTACAGAACTTCCTACATTGTCTTTTCTGATTGATAGTATCTTAAGATCACTAGAAAGTTTTTTAAAATTCAAAAAATCATCGGATGTTAAACAGTGAACAATGTACGGATGTTTTCGTCTGGCAAGTCTCAGTATTGGTGCTAACTGAGAAGGTACAAATAAATCGCCCGATTTTTTTATAGCATAATCAATTGCACTGTGTGCAGGATCACCCTCATTTTGACCGTGATATGGCTCAAAAAACGAAAGAGAAACAGTTTCTATGTGTTTTGATAAACTAACCACATGCAACAACATAGACATTACGATAGAGTTCTTGTTCTGGCCGCTACAGCCATCTGAAAATAAATTTATATTTTTAATACCTTCATTATCAAGAAGATTAAGATATTGAAATAAACAGGTGAAAATCTCACTGGCGCCTCGCTTACTTAAACCCTCATGCCACAAAAAAACAATGACACTCTTTAGACTTAATGTTATATAATATGGTAAAATTATAATTCGACAATCTGCGTCGATAAAACAACTTGCTGTCATTAAAGATTGGCAAAAAAATTACTTGCTGCAGGTCGAATACCACGCACGCTTTTGAAGGATCATGATCATTTTTCTTATCTTGTTTTTTATTGCGAACGCTTTCCTTTTCTAGTATATGCTGTTTGTAGGTTTCTTCTAGTTCTCTTTTTTTGTCAGCGTCACCTTGTCTGTACGTGAAGCACTGTCCGCACTGATCTTTTTTCGGATGGTGAAAAGATAAACGCAGCATTCTAAAAACATTAAGGTACAGTGCATAGCTGACATTCTCGTTACTTTCAGTAATAAACATACTGTGCATTTTTTTGACTGTCAGATCTGGATGTAAATGTTCACGAGTTGTTTTATTTCTGCAATAGTGCGACTCCATACGCGGAAATTTTTCGATATGTTCTATTATAAGCTTTCTGATGCGTTCGTCGTTTTCTTTTAGTTGTATATTTCGACCTCCTCGTTTTTCATGCTCAACAACTCCAGATTGTTTTAACTTGCTCAACGCATTGCGCATAAATTTCTCGCTAATACTCAGTGTATTCAAAAACATTAATTTACACACAGGTATTTGTCTGTCGTCTTTTGGTAAAAAATAATAGTTACTTTTCGTTCGTCTAGAGACATGATCATTATTATTATTCGTCGTTTTTTGTTTCGTGTCTTCTAGCTTTACATACCGCGTTATAAATTCCCTTTGAAGCTGTATACTACCTGTACTATAGATATCGATTAAAATATTTTGTCTTTCTTGATCTGATAATAGATTACATTTTTTTCCAATTTTTGTACATCTACTACTATTACATCTGGGTCGATCAACTTTTCTAGCAGGTACTGGCTTTTTACTTTTATAAGATATGTAAGCTTCACCCCTATTTCTAAGAAGGGAGGCTTTTTTCTTCGTATTTTCGCTTGTTGGCAAATAAATCGGCATCATATTCTTTACGACTCCCTTCAACTACAAATTGTTTTGGTTTGTCGATTATTTTTTCGATGTTAGCTGCGGGAAGCAAATGCATTTGGTCACAAGTCGTATCATCTTCGGAAAAATGGGTCCAGCACAACAAACGCAAGCAATGTGGGCGTGGACAAGCGGAAAACACTTCATCCTTGCAGCTAGGCACTTCACAGTGTTGAACATAAGTGGGATCTCTATCCGAATCGTCCTGGTAAGCACTTGGCTCGGACTGCTCAGAGTCACTTAACGATTCGTTACTAATAAATACGCCACACATCAATGTTTTATTCTTTTCTTGATTTTCGACCGCGTCAGGTACTGCCTCTGTACGATTATTATTTGCTGCTAGAAGCCTTTCCT
Organism: Polydrusus tereticollis; assembly: GCA_963920685.1. NCBI lineage: Eukaryota > Metazoa > Arthropoda > Insecta > Coleoptera > Curculionidae > Polydrusus > Polydrusus tereticollis. The sequence goes on along the minus strand of OY987332.1, from coordinate 27,434,884 downwards.
TTAAAACTTGCAGAGGAATATTTTCTTCGCTGTCGTTTAATGACTTTTTACTTAACATTTTTAAGGGAATGTTATATTCACTATCACTACTAGATAAAATCGTATCTTCCATTTCCATAACAGTCCCAAAATACCATTTTTTGTGTGGTTTCCGGTACATTTTTATCTCTGAATCTTTTTTTACATCCTCCGACTTGTTTACACATTGTATCTGACTTAGCAAAACCACATTTTCAGTATCATCCTTCCATCTCACCACCACATCCATATTAAAAGCCAAACTTTCAACCTATAACCAATTATTATTAATTTTAAAGCATACCTTTTGATAATTAAAATTTACCGTAACAATCACTGGAACACAGACACTACTTTCAATCAATTTAGTGGTTAAAAACACAAAAAAACATTAATATATGACAGGTATCTCCGACCGTTAGTTTACTAATTATTTGAGGTTAGGTTACTGGCAAAGCATGCTGCGATTTAAAAGTTGTTCGGTTATCGACTGGGCGCAACTCATGCGTTTCCAATGCACGATACAATAGCAGTACAAGACTAATGGGCGTAATTCGACATCCGCCGGTTCGTCATATTTTAAGGTACATTATTATGAGTTACGCCAACAGATATTTTCTCTATTTGGGGATAATGAGATACGCCCGTAAGTCATATGATATTACACTTAAATTCAATATGATTGGAGGGCTTATTTCAAAAACCATATTTATTGAGATACGCCCCTTCGACTTGGTAGGGACGAGTTGGTAGACATAGTATGGGACCTTTTTTCATAAATGATAATTTTAATGGCAAAAAATATCTGGACCTCCTTAGAAGTCACATAATTCCTTGTTGCAGAATAGTATTACCGGGTGTAAATAATGGTATAAACGAACAGGTATGGCTCCAGCAAGATGGAACACCTGCGCATTATACGGCAAATGTTAGACAATACATAGGCGAACAATTTTCAGAACGTTGGATAGGCAAAAGAGGTGCTATAAACTGGCCAGCGCGATCCTCGGACCTAACCCCGCTCGACTTTTTTTTGTGTAAAGAACAAAGTCTACGTTAACCGTCCAAATGACTTAGAATCTTTAAAAGTCAGAATTAGTGCTGAAATTCGACCCATTCCAGAAGACTTTCTTTTAAACTTTGTAGATGGGTTCAGAGATCGACTGGCGCTCTGCTTAGCAGAAATTTGTGGTAATTTGGAACACCTGATCCACTGAAAAGGTTTCACTTGTTTATTATTCCAATGTTAAGTTGTTGAATTTTCTAGGCAATTTATTTTATTATTAGGTATAAAGGTAGTTATAATTTTAAATAAAGAAAAATTTGAAATACAAAAATAAATTAAGAGTTTTCCCAGTAGAATCCAAATATGCAATCATATGCAGAGTGTTCCATTTAAAAAAAAGTAAGTTGGTGTCTATGGCAACCAAACCAGAAATGACAAAAAAAATTCATGCAGGTAGAAATGTGGGGAATAATTTACTGAACAACTTTCATAAGGGTCACTTTTTCGTATACGAGGTAATTCAAAAGTTACAGGAATTATGCGCGACTTTTTGCCACTCTGTATATTATTATATTAGGGAAAATTATCCTGCAAAACTGCCTGTTTTAGACTGTGTTGAATTTTTCTCTGTACCCTTTAATTATGCCCTTATTGAGATTAAATTTACTATCCTCAAACTAACCCAAGCTTGGGTATAAAGTTAATTACATATCAAACTGAAGTCACCGATATATATAACCTAAATAAACCGGAGAATCCTTTGAAGATACAGCAACGTTGATATTTTTAATAAGCGGTTTCTAGGTAATTTTGGTAAAATTAACAATAAGTAATGCTGCCACTCCCTCCGTACTTTTTAAATAAACTGAATGCGATGTTCCGATATTTTATTTACTTTTATTGCCATCAACAGTTTTATATAAGCTTTATTTGATTGTAACACACCTGGTTTTGTTTTATGAAAATAAAAATAGACAGATGAACAGACCTACAAATAAAACCAAAACATAAATTATTTATTAAACATGCATCTATACGCTACTAACTTAAGATACTAATTTTAGATGGCTACACTGATGTATGTTCTGAAATCGAGAAGATAAATTGGTACTCTCAACAAACACTTCTCTTAACACTTAAAATGATTGATTGTCTTTACCATTTATTCTCCATTACATTACGCCCTTTGTACTCTGGGATATATTGGCGATTCATCATATCTGAAGTTAGATGTTATATAAAAGGAAGATAATTTATGAGGTTCGCAAAAACTAATTTTTACAAACATCAAAATTATTTCTTTCCTACATGCCAAGTACGAAGTGAAATGACTTTATAGGAGGAATTTGTATAAGTCGTTAATACACATTAAAATTATATCATACAGGATGGTGCATCGCAAGGGTGACCTGAGGGAATCCCATGTAATTTTTGCTTCCGTCAAATATTGGGGCCCTTATTAATTTTACATCAAAATTGTATTATATTTTTTTGAAGGTCTTTGTATGGTCGACTTGCACATAAAATCTTATTCGCCTTATGGGTCTGTGGCTATGACGGTTGAGCAGACAAGGAGGTAAAGGTGTGAAAAAGTAATTTCTAAATGTAGGTCTTCGTTTCATATCAATATTTTAAAAGTTATTAAAGTTATTAAATTCGTAAAAACATAAGAATAGAAAAAAATGTTTATAGATTTATGTAATATGTTACAAATAGTGCGATTTTATTTTGACAAGCACAGCTACATACGTTTAAATATAATTATTAATTATAAAATAAATAATATAATAATTCTAAACTGTTTGTTTTCTTTATCTTATTCCATGATTCGTTAAAGACATTCGCCTTATAGTTTTCCACGTCCTTTTGTTTCGAATATATTTTCTAATTTTGGCGGCAAAATCTTCTCTGGAAACTACTCGAAATCATCGGAGTCGTCGAGCTCGATCATAGCCTCGTTTAAGTCAGTCTCAGTGTCGATGGTTCTGTTACTAACTTGATACCTGGGTCGTTTCTGTTTAGTCTTTTCCATAGTCGAGGCCGGCTAAAAGGTTTTGGAAGGTGATCTCCTTGAACTGTCTATAAATCTTTCTGATTAGTCAGTACAGTACAACATCGATAGTCTGGGCAGATATCGTTCCGGCATATGTCCGGACTATCGAGGTGTCCGGATAACTGGAGTTACTTAAAAAAAATTATTTTGAAAATGAAAACAACTCAGAATTTGTCAAAACCGTAGTGTTTATTATAAAATCGAGTATCTACATATTCTTATAAAATAGAACGAGAGTATACAAAATCTCAAAAAAGAATTTCTACATACGTACATACACATGTATGTCCCTAACATAATATGCACATAATACATATACATAACGTGTGTAATTAATCTGCGGAAAAATCTACTTTTTTAAAAATAGTCCTCTATTTTAGTTTGAATCACTTTTGATGTAACTACATCAGTTGCTTTTTCCTTAAGCCTTTTCAGGAGCAATATATCTTCCATGGGAAGATTCTTCTCTTCATCCCACCTGATAGTTAATGAGAACGCGTTGACAGCGTGTGAATGTTTCATTCTCTCTATATTTACATCATCTTTTAATTCAGAAGGTCCTTCTACATTTTCAATATTGCTTCCTAATGCATCTTGGATAAGCTCTTCTTCAGTTAAATCAATGACATACTCTTTTTCTCCCACAGCCCATTTCGTAATGACCTCGCTGTTTATTATACTATTATCTGGATCAATGATCCCTTAAGATTCGGTAATTTTTTTCAAATCTTCTTGACTTATTGGAGGAAGTTTCTGTTGAAGCTCTGAGAGTGGAATATTTTCGTCATCGGATTCTTCTCGTTCCGTAATTTCAGGCCACAATGGTAGCAACTTTTTTAAATATTTTTTGAAGTTATGGTCCTCCAGGATTGATAAAGATTGTTCACTGCATCTTTTAAATTTAACTGCTTCAAAATGGTTATAATCTCTTCACCCTCATGTAAAATAATATGATTAAGAAGGCGTTTCCTATTATAGGACACCTTTATATTTTGAATTAGATACTGATCCATTGGCTGTAAAATTGCAGTACAGTTCGGTGGCAAAAACATAATTCTAAAGTTTGGATCGGCATTTACTTCCTCCACAGATGGATGTGATGGTGTGTTGTCTATTAGTAACAGAGCTTTAAGCGGCTTGTTAACCGTTGTTAAAAATTTTTTGACTTCAGGTATGAAACATCTTTTGAACCATTCCATAAATAGTGGTCTCGTCATCCATCCTTTGGTAGACGCCTTGTATACGACTGGTAGTAAACTCTCATTATTAAATGCTCGTGGATTTGCCGCTTTCCCCAAGACTAACAGGATGCTCTGCTTTTCTAATAACTTTCCTTTTGCCTGCAAAGATACACCGAATAAAGTAAATTCGTTAAATAGTATTTATATTTATTGGTATTCCTACCTGCCGCCTGAAATGATTTTAATGTAAAAGTCCTAATTTTGTGCTTGTTCTTCTTTATATCAAAAACTGTAGATTTTGGAACAAGAAACTTCTTTGCAATTTGACGTGTACTTTTCCCCTCATCAAGGCAATCTAATAGTTTAGATTTTTCTTCAAGTGTAAGTGTTTTATGTACTCTTTTGCTTGGAGCCATTATGTGCGTCTAACACACTTAAAAACCAAATGCAGAATGATAGACGCCGTTCGCGGTACTCGCAAAAGTTAAAGTAAGTAATATCCGCCTGTTCAGACAGGAAAATTATTGTGTTGCAGCGTTTTAAGTATATAATATTTCGTGCCCGGATTACAGAGGCAAAATCCTCAAAATGCCCGAATAACAAGAGTGCCTGGATTACTGGAGTGTCCGGGATAGCGAGTGTCCAGACTATCGAAGTTATACTGTACTTACTCAACCGTTAAACTAATTTAAAACCTAGCAGTACGATGACATTTTCATGATTAAAAATTTTTTTGTTGGCAATAAGTTTAATATATGGGGCTTTTTCCGATAGATTATGCAGTTTTTCAGAAAAGTCTGTTAAATTATTTAAACAAATTCTCACACTGGCTATCTTCATTCAAGATCTCGTTCGAAATTTACTCGCTAACTATATCGTCCTTATTGCTAATATTTTTTGGGATATCTTGATCAATTTCATTTTCTTCAGAATTCTCTTCAATTTCAATGTCGTCTTCTTTCTGATTTGTAACTTCTATGTTTTGTGCCCGTTTTATTTATTATTTCCAGTCGCCTTTTACATGGATTCCAAGTTGTTCTATTTTATTTCCAATGATCTTTTCAACTGTAGCTTTGATATGCAAATTGCAAAATTCTTCTTCACTTGCTGTGCTTCGGTAAAGGACGGAACATATGCACTTAAATTCAGCCAAAATATGCCCATATATATGCCTTGTTTGTCTTTAAAATATGCAGTTATATGCATTTTCCTTTACCAAGTATGCATACTGGTATGCAATATTTCTTAATTTATTATAGTAAAATAGGGTAAGGAAACACACTGGGTTCTAAAAAAGATGTTTAAATATAGAAAAATGCAAAAAAAAACAAAGAAAAATAAAAGCAAACAATTTTTTAACCTGAAATTGTATTAAAGGCATTTATTACTAAATATTTTTCAAAATTTTCAACTAAAAAGGATTGTCTTTTATCAGTCAAAATATGTTTATACAAAAAGTAGCTTCTTTCAACATCTACTGATATAGTTGGACAATACTGCAACTTAGGTAGTAAAGTATAAGGCCAAGATATCACTTCGTTGGATGGTTTACTTTCATAATTGCTTTTAAATCCTTCGTTCTTTTTTACAGTTATATCCAATTTCTTCCTTACTTGACCTACTACTTTAACGGGAATGTTGTTAGATTTAACGAAAACAGTTTCAACAATACTAATTGAGTCTCTTAAAGCTAAATTTCTACTCTCTAACGAGGATATTATGTCCGGCATAAAACTGAAATTAAAATATATTCTCCACTAAACTCTAACTCTGGCAAACTTTTTATCCACGAAGACGTTTTCGCCAATTAAGACATTTTGAACACAAGTTTGAAATCACTAGTTTTACACTAAAAATATTGAAATCTTTCGACAAACTAAAACAGAAGTACGTATTACAACTCGATATAAATGCAGTAAGTTTGTTAAGCAGGTAATAATAAGGCATTATTAAATGACAATAAATAACCCCTAACAATATACCTGCAATTCCCGGAAACCCCCAATAAATACCTTGTGTATAACCAAAATGTTAATATTAATTATTATATAATTATCTGCGGGCAAGGGCCTAGCGACACATAAAGCACCGGTTCCCGTCAAGCTAATCTGACTGTTTTTTTTTCAATTTTTCCCAGAGTGCTTTTCATTGCTTTCCATACCTGCAAATAGTTGAAATAAAAATATGGTAGTTCGCAGAACTACGTTTGTCACCGTTGGTGTAATTCATGCCCCCAACACCTCGTTATGGCACTTGCCGGAACGTGAGTGATAAAGTGAAGTGACCTAAATGCTGAAGGTGCGACCAACAGGCCACAACATCGGCCGCCTGGCTCAGCCAGGTTTTTTGGGCGCATTATGGGCCGTATCCTTACGGCTCATATGCGCCCAACACATTGTATATAGATTAGTTAGGTTTAGTTTGTAATTAGGCTAAGCTAGTCATATACCTAGTCGTAAGTTAGCATTGTGAACTAATAGGAAATAAAGAAATTTAAAATGGAAATGGGGTTCCCGTCAGATCACCGAAGTTAAGCGGTGTCGAGCGCGGTTAGTACTTGGATGGGTGACCGCTTGGGAAACACCGCGTGCTCTTGTGTTAGGGAAGAGTGTAAAATGAATCTACATCAAAACCATCCTATTCACGCCGAATAGGCCGGATGAGATCGGATATCTCATAGGACGAAGGTGTCTTTTCACACTCCCCAGTCGGTAGACCGCACGATTAAAAACCGTACGGTCGATGACCGGTTCAAGATGGCCTCAGATACGCCGACGAATCGTAATATAGTAAAATAAAAAAAAAAACTCTTCAGATTGAAAAATCCCTGAAACAAATGCCGGACTGGCCATTAAACCTATGAGTCTACGAGTTTTCATGACCGGGCGTTTCTAATTTTTTGATAACGCCAAAAACATGAAAGTATGTTCATAAAATAATAATTTGGGGAAAATATGCGTTTTATTATAAAATTGACAAAATATGCAAAAAAAGCATATATCGCACCATCAGTGCAACACTAACATATCTTAAAAAACATAGTTTTGAGAAAAATGCGTTTTAAGTTTTGGCCCAAAGCAAATACGCTCTAGCAATAAAACAACTTAGTGTTTTGGCCTGATATTTGGAATAGTTAAGCTCTAAAGTATAATTAATTCGAAAAGAAGTGTAAAAATTAAAAAAAAAAATTGAAAGCTATTTAGTTATCGCCGTTTTGCCTTACATTTTGAGTTATGTTGGTATTGCAGAGACTTTTTGGTCATTTTAGATACAAAGTTTTTAATTATTTTGTTAATTGTTTTGTTAGATGTGTTGGTGTGATCTTATTATTATTTTAAGAATTAATATTGCCAATTACATAGGTAATTAGTGTTTTTTTGAAAACAAAAACAAAAAACATGTTAATAATAATATTGTAATTGATATGTGGTGAATATTAGATAAAACAGTATATAAGCAGTAAAGTAAGGTTAACTTAAGCTTTTATTGATCCATAATAAAAAAAGTAAAAAATCGAAAAAATACACTAATCACTGTAGCATTTTTACTAGTCAAAAATAATAAGCATTAATAGGTAGTTAGGTTCCTGTAAAATTGATGGTATTGCTCTTTAATAATTTTTTTTTGCACAGTTCAACAAAAGTCCTTTTTTTTGCGTTGATATTGCTGGTGGGTCCTTGCAAGCGAGCTTAAGTGGAACTTCGGTTGTTGTAGCACTTGTAGCAGTAGATCTTGTACTTATACGACCTCTAATATCAATGGCTTGATATTCAATATCGTCAAAATTATATTTATATTGTAAAATAAATGGGTTATTTTTGCTGACATTTAGTACAGATATTTTGGTCCATGAAACCTTTTCAGTTTTCAGGTTTACACTATAGTTATTACCTATATTTTGGGAGAGCGGTTTTATATCGAAAAAATCAGATGTGCCTAGCTCATGAACCTTATAAAGATTTCCATTTTTTTTTGGCTAGTCGTATTACTGTTATCCCCTGTACCGGAACATAGATAGGGCCACTTCTTAATACTCTTTTCTTTTCCTTCTCAATGCAGGAGTGCATGCTATCTCCCTCGTTTTGGGTGTGACTTGTTACCAAAAATTTATGAGTTATATCCGGGATATTAAGTCTGGAAACTGCATATAAATGCATAGCAGCTAAAAATCTATTTTTGTTTTGACCTGCACAGTTATCAGAGTAAAATACAATGATTTTGCCCATCGCATTTTGTTGGAGGAAATTAAAAACGCAAGTTCCAATCTCATTGGCACCACGTTTAGCAATATTTTCGCTCCACACAAAGCAATAGCCTTGTTTTGGTGCAATATCACAAATTGTAAAATTGTAAGTAGCGAGTTTGCTTTTGTAGTAAAAGTCAGAGACTTCTCCACAAGAGGCAGGTAAGACGGCTTGTATGTCATAAACTGCAACCATTTTATTATTTTCTGTTCTTGCTCCTTCAGCATCTTTTGCTTTTTCTTCTCTTGAAAGTTCCTTGTCTCTTAAATGCTTAGTATATAATTGTTCTAGCTCCTTCTTATCTTCTTCATTTGAATTTTTAAATGTTTCACAAGTGGTACATTGATCTTTTTTAGGTTTGTAAAAACCTATGTTAAATTCCGTATTAAAAATATTTACATACGCTGATTTCTTAACATAATTAGAACCTTCTTTTAAGCATTTTTCTTTGTACAGTCTGTAGAGAAAAGAAATATTCAGGGAACCTTCAAAATACTCTCGTTTGGTCTGGCCTCGTAGGTAGTGCGATTCTACTCTAGGGATTAAATTAATATGGTCTTTCACTACTTGCTTTAGGGACGGATTTATTTTTTTCGGTTTTTGTGTTTTTCCCTCATATCTGATTCTACGATAAAATTGTTGTCCCGATTTTTTGCAATATTGCGGATCATGGTGTCGCCATTGTCAAGTGTTGCCATAAAAAACGTTTTGCATAGGTACTCGAAGTTTTTCTTTAGTCTCTATTAAAAAGTATGCGTGATTAAGTGACCTCTTCTTCTTTTCTTTCGGGTATCTATAATTAGGGTTCACAATTTCCATGCTAGAAGAAATATATTGACGTTGTCTTGCATTATCTCCAATGTCCCAAAAGGATTTAAAAATATTCTCTCTTTCCTCGTTGGGGAACCTAGAGTGACATTAAAAGCGGCATTTTTTAAAATGATAATAGCTACTTACCGAATTTTCAGCCGATGACTCGTGAAATTCCTTACATGCCATTTAAACCAAGAGTTTACCTCTTGAGCCCATAGTTTTTTGTATTTTCAACAACCTGTTTACTTAAAATTAGCTAAACCACGCTGTATTCTCACAAAACCTACCATTAACGGAAACACAGAATGCAAATGAACTGATACAAAAGAATATGACAAGCCTCCGCTTGTCAAAAACAAGATATGGTGGTGTTCCACGGTTTTATTAGTTTAAATTTTAATGCAATACCAACGTATATTAGATGTGTTGCTATTGTACTGAAATTTTCGACCATTAGCAGATGTGTTATAACAAATATTTATTATTTTTGGGATAGCACTTGTATGTATTAAGATATGTTCTTATTGAAGTGAAAGTATATCACTTAAGGTGTTAGAATAGCACCATAACTCGAAATCCATATTTTTCTAGTTATGTTGGTATTGCACTGAGGGTGCGATATGTATATGCACTTTGCATATATTCCGCCCTTTATATCACAATCAAAATGCGCGTATTAGAAAGGAAGAAACCGGAGAGGATGCGATTTATGCAACGCGACCTTGTGCGATCTATCAGTTTCTCACACTAATTTCCTCCCTATTTGTTCTAAATTCCCAAATATGCAATTATTTTTTTGCTCATTTCCGAGTAATTTCTCTATTTCCACTAATTCCCTATACTAATTCCTGATGATTGTATTTAAAATTCACTTGTGGTTTACCCCTCGGTATCTAACTCTCATAAAAATTCAAAAAAGTGAAGAACATAGCGTCCTTGAACCAAAAACAATTTAAACTACATTCTTTCGTTGCGATTTCTTCAATTACACTAAAAAGTACCCAAATCACGAAATAAGTATTTTAAAGATACTCCTTCATATTTCTGCATTTTAAAATCAATAAACGATAGATGCAAGAAAAGTGGTAAAAACACGTAAACTATCAACAAATGTTGGTTATTTAGCTTTTGTAAACCGTTTAATTCCTTCGATTCCACTTCCTGTAAACGCTCATTTAGGCTAATGACCAATTGAAAGTACATTGCACTCTATAAATCCTTATGTGCATCAGTACCATTTGTAACCCTTGACCCGTTTCAAGTTCCCTGAGAACTGAACGTATGGTAGGCAGGGGAAAATGTGGTTGAATGTTATTATGTTTGATAATATTTCAAATGGTATAAGGGGAGAGAGAGTTATAATTGAATATTATACATCTCTTTTTCATTTTAGGTCACATCAGGGGTTCCACAAGGATCCATCGGAATTACATAACGTAAATTTGGACCCTTTTATTGTTTACTTAGAATGGGTAGCAACATAGGATATCTTTTAGAAATTTGGAAATACTATACAGGGTGTTTATTAAACAAACGGCAAAAAGTCAAGGGGTTATTCTCTGGATTATTATAAAAATATTTTGTCCTTCGATGAATATTGAAAATAATTAAATCTCTTGATCATTCACTGCCGAACTCTTTCAAAAACGCCAGGGCCGTTTCTTATTGAGTCACCCCCAGCAATTATCCGATTTCTTAAATCTTCCACATTCTCCACTGCTTATAAACTAATGACTTTAGCCTCATAGGAAATAATCCAAGGGGTTTAAGTCCGGGGATCGAACAGACTATAAGTGAGGTCAACCTCAACCAATCCAGGGATTTCCGTATGTTACTGTTAAAAAGTCATGAGCAAAAACACTAAATTGCGCTGGTGCACAAAATGCATTGCATTTCTTGTTGCTAATGATACGTCCTCCAGAAACTGAGGTAGCGATTGTTTCAAAAAGTTGCGATAGACCTCGCCGGTAAGTCTTGCTGGTAGAAATGCCAATCCAATTAGCCAGTCACCCACAATTCCAACACAAGCGTTCAACGAGAACTGATGTTGATAATGATCTTCAAGTAGCTCATGTTGATTTTCTTCAGGCCCACACATGTTTGTCGTGGATATTCCCTATTGCATTTCTTGAATTGAATTCGATTCATCGGTAAAAAGAATCAGAATCGTCAGAAGTCATAAGGGATTTGAACCAGTGTGTAGAAAACTCATCGACAGAATGCAATCCGTGAAGGAAAATCAGCAGGAAGAAGTGCCTGAACGCGTTGTATGTGGTATGGGCACAACAAATAGTCATTAAGGATTTTCCAAACAGCCCCATTACTTACATTTAAAGTAAAAGCAATTATTCGAATAGAACTACCTGGATCTGCCTCTATTATGTCCAGCATATTCTCCTCCACTTCTTACGTTCTTACTGTCATTGGCCATCTCGGTATTCCACTTCGTTTCAATGTGTCTGTTTCATGAAGACGTTAATGAATACGAATTAAGGTTTTTCTATCAGGAACATTGCGATCATAAGTTTTAATTGTGATTAACTAATTGAATCGGTAACTACCAATCAACTTCGTTACTTAATCGCTAACTGACTTTATCCGGCCGATTTGGTACTTAATTGCGATTAGAGAATGCTAAGAAACGTCATTTTGTTTTAGTCGTAGTTGCTCGGTGTTATTATTTTGGGTTTTTGCTGAATATTTCTATTATGATATTTTTATCGATATCATAAAAGAGCTCGAATTCTATGACGATGACCTAGATGTACTAGATTCAGCCACTTATTATGAAAGTGCTATAAGTCACATTTTCATCATTTTGAAAAGATTATGTGTGTAATATTAACTTTACTACTCCACTAAACAAATCTACAAGCATTTTATACATAGGAGTCATAAGAGATATAATATATCTTATAACTCTTCAGCACATTGATCATCTTCTGATAATGTTAGACGTTGCTTGTTTAACGTTTTTAAAACAGTCATAGTAAATGGAAGGAATGAATGGTATGGCAGTAGGTTCATCACATCCTTGTACTTACGAGGAGTTACTGGTCGTAGATGTGTATTTAACAGGGACAACATAATTTTGCCGTAATCCTTGGGACGCGTCCTTCTGAAGATAAATCCACTATGAAAAAGAATGCATTGTCATCTCAAGACGTTTTATTAAACATTTTGTAGGGCTGCGATTTGAGGAATCTTATTCATTGTATTTAAAGTCAGTTCATGTTATTCCCTTGCGTATTATTCTTCTTGTATCGATTATTGCTTCTGAGTATAGGCAGGGCTTTTACTCTCATTTGTTTGTGGTGTCGCTATCGCTTTAATTAAACGAAATTAGTTTGAGATCCTGTCGATGATTTCGTTTTTACTTTTCATAAGAAAATGCATATTTACGGTAAAAGTCAGTCGCGTGGCAATTTGTATGTGCGAGGGAAGGGGTCGTGTATGGGATTGTGTGATTAGGGCGTTGTTTGAGAGGTCTGTGGTTATATAGTAGTTTGTGTAGGTTAGATTGTATTTTTCAATTCAGCAAACTTATTGGTCTGTGGAAAGTGACCCTTTTCGAGGATATGTTGCGCGATTTTGACTAGCTCCTGCGTCGAATTTACTGGCATGTTTTTTATCGCGATGTTTCGCATGCCGTCAAAGCCCGGCGCTGTTTTGATATTTGCATTCCTGATGATGTCACTAACTTCGTTTAATGAAACGTTGTGGATATTTACGAAGGGTAGTGGCAAATTTTTGTATAGGTGCGCTACTCTGGCAATCCGCGCTTCTCTTCGTTTGTCTGACATTGGGTTGGGGCTAAATTGATTTTTTAAAGAGTTTGCGAACTTTTCGACTATCTGCTTCCTGTTCACGATTACTTGACCATTTTTGGCATCTTTTATTTAGGAGGCAGGTTTTCTGCCTCATTTTATTAGTACTTTTATAAAATTATAACTAGATAGAGTTGTCTACTACATTCAGATCTTTGGTTTTTTGGTCCCATCTGTCGGATTCAAGTTTTTTATTTGCGATTTTGATCTCTTGTGTTTAAACATTAGCGAGAGCTTTAGTGCGCGGATCGCCAGTGCCGTATGCCTGTTTCAGTGTATTGTTTCTTCGTCTTTCTGGAGAGAGTATCTTCCAGATTTTTTGTAGATATAAATTTTTTTCTTACCCTTTTTTTAAAAATATTGACGTTTTCACATATCGATCTTTTAGATACATTTTATAAATGCAGATTGAGAGGATTAGCATTCTCATTAATTGAAACTTACCTCAGTGACAGAACACAAAGAGTTCTTATTAAAAAGAAAGGTTTGTTTTTAAGAAACTTCCAATTAAACTTGATGTACCGCAGGGAGGTATTCTCGGACCACTCCTAATTATTATCTATTTCCTTCAGCTTTTATAGATTAACAGGCAAACATTGCAGATTATGCAAATTAACATTATGTTAAAAATAAGAGCATTACAAAGTTATTTAAAAACTCTGAAGAACAGTTTCTAACATTAAAAAGATGGTTTTACGACAATGGCCTTATACCTAATTCAAATTAAATAGAATATATATTTTTAAAACACGCAGAGACAGAAAACAAATTTCAGACAAATAAAACTAATTGATTCCGATAAAGAGATAATTAATAACTGTAAGCGTCTTGGGCTTCCCATTGATTCTAATCTTAAATGGAACACTTATACTGATATATATGTAATAGCCTAGTAATGTCTTGTTATATGTTAGGCGTAGGTAGTATCTAAAAAAGGCACTAAGAATCATATGCCATATTTACAACCGTTTGGCAAGTTCCATAGCAAAGTCCACTTTGTTGAACTAGACGTTTAAAAGGTTTTGTGGGCTATTGCTTATAAAATATTCATTAAGACAATTAAATATCAATACTTAAACTCAGTCTTGAGTCCCCAACAGGGACGTGGCGTCCATATAGGCAAGGTTGTGCGGCGCACGATGGAGCCAAGGCCTTAAAGGCGTGAGGCCTTTAACACAAATTAACATAAAACTAAAAAAAAAACTATCTATGAATACCGGTGGTGAAAATGCATTATCCACCAAACCGACCGCCGCGCTGGTGGGCGACCAGTACCAGTGGTGAAATTTTTCTACTCCTCTTTCTGTGGGGGCGCGAAAATCCGCGTGCGTTCGGCGCGCTGGTTTAAACTTGCAAAATTTTGCGTGTTTGAATTTTGTATTTATTTTAATTAGATGGCCAGAGAAGAAAAAAAGAAATTGTCTGGTTACCAAAACTTGCGTAACAAGCGAAAACGGGAGAAAGAATTTTAGAAAACCAATCTCAAAATTAGTAGCTTTTTTCGAAAGACCACACAAGACACTATTTCTAATAACAGTGATTTTCTACGTTCAACAAAATTAAAGTTGCCATCAGAATTAAAAAAGCAAGCTAATGAGAATAAAGATCCAATAGAATTAGATCCTGATACGTTTCAGTCAGTGTCGGTACCATCATGTCCGAGTAAGCAAGACGAATTATCCGAGGAAGCGCCCCCTTCTAACGATCCAGGTCTTTGGCCGAGTGTATTGTCTCCAATCCAGGTGCAAGAACTTGTCGAAAAAGGTCCATTGCATTATCAAAATAAAACTATGTATCCTAAAGGCATGATTGATTGACATCATTTAAGCGAACATTTGAAAATCCAAGAAAAAAGTAAATCTAATTTTCAAAATTTACGTGTCTGGTCAGATTTACTAGAAAGATTAAAAACTAATCGAACCGTTGCGCGTTGATTCGGAAATGCAAAATTTATTAAAAAATGAAACTAAACATTGGCGCAGTGTCATTAAATAGTTATTTATGCCATCAGTTACGAAATGCCTAATTTTGTGTAACGCGTGAGAATTTTGCGGAACGAACGAAGTGAGTTTCGCAAATACTCACAAGTTACACAAAATTTCATTTCGTAACGTATTGCATACAAGATTTTTTCTAATTTTGAAGAAAGTAATAAAAAAATAAAATTTAATATAATTGATAAAAATTTGGAAAACATAAATTTAGTTTTTCTAATTTTGACATATAACTGATGGCATAAATAGCTATTGTTGCTGTTACTTCATGTTAGTTGTCAGTTTGACATTTTGTAAAAAAGTCTAGGCGAAAGGTTTTTATCGAGATTGATATATTTTTAGTTTTATTTTTAAAAAATGAGTCATTCAAGTTCTGAAGAGCTACCAAGCGATATTGAAGAGGCAACAAAAAAAAAAACTTATAGCGCAAGAAATATTTGGTGAAACATCTAATGCAATGTGCGTCGCTTCCCAAATAACAGCAAGTTCGGGCAATGAAAAAAATATGTCGTCAAGAATTAATTTGAATAATTGCAATAATTGTGTTATCAATATTTATAATAATTAATTAATTTATAATTTATGTTTTTAACTTGTATTATAACAGTTTAATAAATAGAATAATTCTTTTTGTCACTAATTTTGAAATACATTTTTCGTCACCAATTGCATAAAATTTTACTTTATGCAACTAGTTACAAAAAGTAAGACATTTCATAATGTCAATCAGTTTTAAAAAGTGTCACTTTATATGTCAAAATTAGAAAAAGAATAATTTATACAATTCAATTTTTGGCTGAACAAAACTTGGCTTTTCGTGGTCCTAGTAACAAATTATTTGAAAGAAATAATGGAAATTTTTTAAAATGTATAATAGATCTCAAAAGAATATTCCACTTTACCTTGAAGGTGACAATATAAAAAATAATATTTTAAACGAAGTTAAAGAAGCAAGGTATTTTTCTATATTACTTGATTGTACTCCTGATGTGAGCCGCCAGGAGCAGGTTTCTGTTCGCTACAGATACGTTAATTTAAAAAACAGTAAATTTAGTGTCGTCGAAGAACGTTTTTTAACATTTCGTTCTATGAGTGATACAACAGGTGAAGGTTTAACCAACTTTTTACTAAAAACTTTGGAGAATTATGGTTTAGACATTTATAATATGCGCGGCCAAGGTTATGCTGATGGTTCAAATACGAAGCACAGAGTAACCTTAGGTTAGGTTAATCTGTGTACGAAGGGTAAACATCAAGGTGTACAAAAAAGAATTTTAGACATTAATCCACGAGCAATGTTTGTACCTTGTTGTAACCACAGTTTGAACCTTGTCATAAACGATGCTGTGAAATCCAATATTTCTAGTATAATCTTTTTTCAACTGTTCAAGAATTATATAATTTTTTTTCTGCCTCAACCAATCGGTGGTCTGTTTTGTAGTAAGTAAGTAAGTAAGTAAGTAAGTAATTAAGTAATATTTCAAGTCTGACATTAAAGCATTTGTCAAATACTAGATGCTCTAGCAGAATTGATGCAATAACCCCTCTAAGATTTCAGTTGGGCGAAATTTACGATGTTCTTTATGAAATCTTATCCGGAAATAATATTGACAATACTACAAAACATCTAGCTACCTCCTTAGATAAAAAAAAAATTATGAGTTTGTGTGTATGATAGTCTTGTGGTACAAGATTCTAAGTAAAGTGGATGTTGTAACTAAGATGCTGCAATCAAAAACATTTAATGCTTTCCAGGCTTGCGAAAGTTTAAGTAACCTCAATGAATTTATAAAACAATATCGATCTGACAAAGGCTTCAGTGACTTATTAGTAGAAGCCAAAGAACTAGCTTCTTGCTTAGAAGTTGATGCAAAATTTATATCCGCAGAAATTTTAAGGCCACGAAAGATTAAAAAACAATTATCTTACGAAGGTGACGACCAGCCAATTGAAAATCAAGAAATGAAATTTAAAGCAAATTGCTTTTCGGAATGCTAGACATTACTCTTTCATCCGTACATGAAAGATTTAAACTATTATCGTGTCATTCCGATGTTTTTAATTTTTTGTGGAATGTTGAGGATTTCGGCAAATATTCTGACCAAGATCAATTCATTTTTTGTAAAAAACAGGAGGAAACCTTAAGTGACAAGGATCCGAAGCAAGAAAGATATTATAGACGGAATAGAACTTTTACACGAATTACAATTTCTGCAAAATGGTGACAAAAACGCGACGTCTGTAGTAGAAACACTTAATTATATTGCAATAAATAACCTAACCCACTCATTTCGAAACATTGCGATTGCATTGCGCATATTATTAACCATTCCAGTTTCTGTAGCTACAGCCGAGAGGTCATTCTCTAAGTTAAAATTTATTAAAAATTATTTACGATCTAGAATGGGCCAAGAGCGGTTAGAAAATATTGCTATCATTTCTATAGAGTCTGACTTTTTAAAGCAACTTGAAATGGAAAATCTTGTTAATGAATTTGCGAAAAGTAAAGCTAGAAAAGTCCATTCTTTGTAAGACCTCTCCATCATCTATCATGGTCATGTATTATCTGTTTCAAAACAATCGCTATTTTATTTCTTAAGTTTTTTTTAATTTTTGAATTAATGTTTTGTAACTTTGATACTGTTCAATCAATCAAAATATGCTTTATTGTCTAAAAAGTAAACTTTCGTTGACAAAGCCTAGAAGAAACAGTAAATAAATGATACAAAATAAAGGTACAATTACACTATAAATACTATGATAACCAACAACGTCAACAATTAAAAATCTCAGCATTACACAAACAAAAAGATATAAAAAAAAAATAAAAATGAGGATGAAAGAATTAAAAGCCCCCCCCCCCCCCCAAAGAGTTCTCACTAAAAATGCAAGTGTCAGGTGCACCCCAAATCAGGAAAAGTAAAGACGGTTATATCAGTAATAAAAAATTGCAGTCACAGACAACAACTCAATAACAATAATACTTTTTATGATAATACCCACCCAATGCAGTGCCGGTTAAACAAATCACGACGTCATTCAGAACAGGCCCGGCAGAAAAATTAAAAAACAATTAAAGGAAAGATAGTAAACAACACAAAAAACTTATAACATCATTAAATCAGAAGACATCATTCAAAAATTCATCAATTGAATAGTAAGCCTTAGTGGCCAGTAGTGCTTTGACCTCTGTTCTAAACTTTCTTTCGCCATTTATTCCCCGGACATGCACAGGAAGATGATTAAACAACTTCTTACCACTACAAACAATTGAACCCCTGACTTGACTAGATGTAGGAATAGGCAAGTTAGTACTATATTTCTGACGGGTATTGTATACTGACACTGAGTTAATTTCATCCCTGAATTTTCTAAATATCAGACAACAGGTCTCCAACAAAAACAAACATGGTAATGTCAATATTTTATGCGATAAAAAGTATGGTTTACTAGAATATTTAATTTTTAATTTAAAAATAGATTTTATTGCCCTTTTTTGTAAAACAAATAGAATATTAAACAGGTACTTCGGACAACTTCCCCAGAAACATATTCCATACCGCAGATGAGATTCTATTAGTGAAAAATATGCCCTTTTTCTTATCTCCAAATCTAAATCCTTAGATATAACCCTAATTGCGTAACAATTGGAAGCCAGTTTTTTGCTCAGATACAGGACGTGTGCCTCAAACTTTAACTTGTCGTCTATATATACACCCAAAAACTTATTTTCCGATTCCCTGTTTAAACTCTGAGTCCCCATATTAATATCCCCAACAGAACATTTAAATGTAATTATATTTGTTTTGGAAATGTTTAGTGATAGAGAATTTGCATCTGTCCACTCCTTAACTTTAGCCAGGTCCCTGTTTATATCAGCTTCAAGCTCATTGGCACTTTTATTTATCCAAAGTATGGTTGAATCGTCCGCGAACAGTGTGAATCTACCCTTAATCTTAATATGAGTTAGGTCATTAATATATAGCAAAAAAAGTAATGGTCCAAGAACAGACCCCTGCGGTACTCCAGATCGAATCTCCAGCAGTTGAGAAGACTTCTTATTAAAATTTACCCTTTGTGTACGACCAGTCAGATACGAATCAAACCATTTTAAGGCATTTCCCCTTATTCCATACCTCTCCAGTTTCTGCAGCAGTATTCCGTGGTTGACACAGTCAAATGCTTTTGACAGATCACAGAAAACCGCTGCAGCCACCTCGCCACCATTTATATACAGATACAGTTGTTTCGTATTCTATTATTATTTCTTGTGTACTTTCTGTTTGTCACAAATAAATATAGACATTAGTACCAAAAAGTATAGAGTTTTCTTCAAAAATGTCAACGATCAAATATGAGAGAAGGGTGGTAATTTTAGCTCAATATTATAATATTGGTTAAAGGCGCCTATCATAATTTCGCACGACGGCGCCGAAAATAATACTTGGCGCGTCCCTGGTCCCCAAGACCTTGTTTGGCGAATTGACCACAGCGCAGTGAGACGAACTTTGCATTTCCATCAATTATAAATCTAGATACTGAACCTGCCTAATTATTACAAATCACCTTATAATCTTTTAAATTCCAAATATTAAATCGGAATAACATCATCAACTTTTGGAATTGTTTATGGCTGACGTCCGAAACATACAAACACGATGTTCGTTAATGAATTTAAAACTCGGCCTACATTATTAAAAAAGAAAATAGTAATTAATTATCTTAAGCTAACAGAAACCATTTTACCATATTTGGTTACATCTTTTATGTAACGAATTACGGAACCTTTCGAGAACCTGATGCGCTCTTGTGGTATTCGCGTCAGTTGGTACGACTGACCCACATGGTCGTTTCATTCTCTTGAGGATATTGAACTTGACTTTAAAAATACACACTCGATAAATATTCAAAAAAAGTAACTGAATGAGTTGTATTATGTATAAATTAGAGACCTATTTGGACGCATGAAAATTGACAATGTAATAAATGAGTAGACGATAAATTGGTATTGAATTTATTGCCTGCTATTTGTATTGAATTCATTATTCGCTGTTGAATAGTAATTTGTTTAATTCCTAATTAGACTCGACAAAAGAGTCTATAAAATTAAGCGGTTTGAGAGACAACTACGCAGCTGCGAGTTTTTTTGGTAATATAAAAAAATATTCCGAGTTCAAGAAATTTGGAGTAAACCTTCTAATCTAAATGAATACGAACTAACCCGCACAAATATAAGCATATCGATAAGAAATTTCGTAAAAAATTGGAATCTGAGATTGCCGATCGCGATAGGGTTTCCGCTTCGCCAAAAAGTCGATATTTCTGATCCCACGAGTTAAATAACTTCGTTTGCACAAAACGTTTTTCAAAAACACTTTATTAATGCAGAAGTTATTCTAACAATGTTTATCTACAAGCGTGCGGTAAGTATCACTTTACCGCACTAGTGCTGTAAGTAATTACATACTATAAAAACAAGTTTTTATATTATTCAAGTGTATTTTTTATTTTTAAAAGAAACTCTATTAAACATTATATGTATAACAAATACTTACATATTTAAATTTCTAAACTAATCCAAACTTATAAATTAAGAAATATTAATATTAATTGTAGAATTTGTAACATTTCCTAACGATATCGCTGAAGGAAGTGTTTTACTATCCGATGAGACACAAGAATTGAAATTTACAGATTTACTAAAACATGAGGTTCTCTCTGCATATTCTTCTACGCCATTTATTTGCTTTGCAATTCCTATTTTATTTTGCACCGAATTTTCAATATAGCACTCCGCAACACTGGAGGACTTCCATCCACCATGTCTTTCTAAACTCATGATATCCCCGCCAGCATCTACTAATAATGTATCTGACGTCCTTCGATAACAATGTCCCGTATATTCTTTGGGACTGGACAACTTTAAATATGATGCAATTTGAGAAGGTATTTTTCTCCACGACCATTACTGAATGCAATAATTCCAAAATCATTTTTGATAATAGAATGTAAAAATTCTCGCTCTTGAGTTGGAATATTTATTCTGAAACACTTGCTTCTTAAGCGTTTTGAGTGTATTTTCATTCCATAA
This sequence comes from Polydrusus tereticollis, assembly GCA_963920685.1. Lineage (NCBI taxonomy): Eukaryota > Metazoa > Arthropoda > Insecta > Coleoptera > Curculionidae > Polydrusus > Polydrusus tereticollis. The sequence continues at coordinate 27,413,657 of OY987332.1, read as the reverse complement.
CAAGATACGGAATGAATATTCTGTAATTGATCTAAACGACATAGGTTGCCATGAATTTCGAAACTGTCAGTGTCAGATAAAAATGGCCGCGTTGTAATAATTATTTTCAGACAAATTTTAGTGCAAGTCAAAAAATGAGTGAAAAATCGGATGAATCAGATATGGAACTGGATAATACTCCACCTGAAATTACGAATATTGCGAATAAATAACTTAATTGCTTTGTACAGATTTTATTTGTTTTTATTCGTACTTTTTGGTCGTGGAGAAAATATAGTCTGCTACTCGGTTAGAATGAAAATTCAATACTCGTGGTTCTTCCACTCGGATCGAATTTTCATTCCAACCTCGTTACAGAATCTACTATTCCAAAAGTATTTATACCCAGTGGTTGGATAGTGCATCTTCCTTTTTTATATGCAATAAATAACCGTGTATGGGCAGTATGATCGGGTCTAAGGGCTCTATACTTCTTGAAAATTGAAATATTATTAATTTCTGATGAAAATCCTTCCACGTAAACTACGAACTGTCGATCTACATGTGTCTTTGTATTCGGGACAGTTAGAACAAGGTGGGTTTCAAATTCCTTAATATCTTCAATTTTCATTTTACATAACTCCACTCGGCGACATGCCTCAGCGATGCCCACAATGAGTACCACCTGAAACAAGCAAATAAGTTGTTATTTAAAAGTAGATTTTAAAAAAAATCGCAATTAAGTACCTTCATTAATAAAAACTCCTCATCTGGTGCCGTAACAAGGAATTTTACAACCTCACTCTTGGAGAATGCCTTTGATTTCTTAGCTTTGTATCCCACAGACTTCCTTTTTAAATATGCCATCAGTTTTGCATACCTGCTTATGTCGACATTATTTTTGATACTTATAGTAGATCTAAGCATTGAGTAATAGCTCCATAAAGAGGATGATTTGCTGTCCTTAAAATTATCCACAAAATAGGCAAGCATCACATCTTCACTAATTGCTTTAACTTTCTTTGATGAACACCAGTCCATGAAGAGCCCATATTCCTTCTCATATCTATGCCGTGATTTATCCGGCAATAAATTAAGAGTAGCTGCTTTAGCATAGTCCAGAACTTCCTTCGGAATTTCATCATCACTGCTGCTACTGACTTCCATTTAAAGGACGTAAAACACACTTTCACGAAATTGTTACAAAAATAATTATCGTTAATTCCGTTGTCAAGTTTTACATCTGTCATATAAAAGCCAACAATTAAATTTCTATAATTTATTTCCCTAGCAACCCGATGTTAATGCATTGTTGATAACGACTTACGAGGCACCTGCGGGGTAAATTAAAACAGTGCTCTTTTAAAGTTTTTAATATTGGTGCCCTAAAACATGCTTGTAGATAAAATATCGTACAATACACTTAAGGTAGGTGTCTTTACCGCATTTGCGTGATTTACCAAACCCGCCTTCGGCATGCGGTAAAGACGTACCTATCGTACTTGTATTGTAATAGTAATATACTAGGGATTAGATTACAAATGTGACTTAACTACTTAAGATACGAAAATTAAGTGATTGCTCTTGAATTAGTAGCGTATTTATAGGTTCAGATAACATAAACAAAAGGGATCTAGATTTATACATTGTAACGGGGTGTCTAATTATATAATTCGCGTCACATCATGTTCCCCGAAAAAAATAGAAAGACTTTTTATATCCGCATTCCTGTGGGTAAAGCGTACTTTTAATGGACTGGAGGAGTAACCCAACGTACAGGGTTCTGTTTTTATTTTAATCAGCGATTTCTAGACCTCATATTTAAAAAGTACATAAATAGATCCTAAAGTTCTTGATGGTTTCCGATATACAACAAAAATGTTGGAAACGACTCAGCACTAGATAGAAATAAATGTAACTGGAAAAACCTTTCCTCAACCTGGCCTAAACCATTTTAGGATATTAGGTATGTTTATAGTCCCTTTATTGCGCTGCGCGACTTTCATCCAATTTAGCCGCAGTTTTATTTCTTATATCTCGTATATTTATTATTCAACAATTGTACTTTATTAGCATTCATATAGAGATTTATCAAATTAGTAAACTGTTTATATTGCTTCCTACCAAAATTTATGTTTGTGTCGGATCCGGTTATTAAAAAAGTATTTTTATGATAATCATAAATATAATTAGTCAGTATTAATTAGTAACATACTTAAATGTTGACGATAGGCGATGGAGTATTATACGTGACAAAAATTTTGCGCCTTAGTAGGTGTCTCATACCCAACCAGCAATGTGATATTTTATTATGGTCGCGAAAACGTTTTCGACAAAGAAATTATAAAACAACTTTACTCTCAGGAATGTTTTTAATGCGTTTCTACAACATCTATAAATGCAAAACTGGCACCCTTATGTTAAATACTTCAGCCATTGTTATTTTGTAAAGCCTTTTGCAAACACTACATAACAATTTAATAAACATTTCTGCAACTCTTAAAAAATTTCAACACCAGAATTATTAAACAGTTTTATTAAAGCTTTTCATATTGCACTATAAAATATACTTGCATATTGTATTTTTGAAGCAATTAAATAACAGTTTTATAAGAGGTTTTTAGTAGTTTCAGGTAAACGTTATAAAATGAAAATGCAACATGAAATAGCAACAATAAAATAAAAAAAAAACTTTTTAAATTTATCTTAAATGCTGCAAGAAGCAATTTTGTATTAGGCAAAGGAAAAATATAATTAACTTCGCCAATTAGTTACAAGAAGTAAGAGGTAATTTTATTTATTTTAACTCTATTCTTCATATTATTTAGATTGTTAATTGTGATAGAGAGACCAAGTTTTTACTGCGAATTAAATTTTATTGAGAAGCATATAACATATTTCTAACGAAATATAAGCAGGCCCCGTATTTATTAATGTTTAAGGGAAATTTAACACGCAAAAAATTAGCTGCGTCGATTTGATAATTTTCTTCAGAAAAGCTTAAGCTAATTTGATCTAAGCATCATTATTTTATAATTTTTATATATTTACCAGCTGTAAATACTAACATAAATGAGATATTTGGTATTTTCAAGTGTTCCCGAACGCTCCCGCTCAATAATTGCGTCTTCCTATAAAATAACTTTGTATCAATACCAAGCATTTTAAGATAATTAAGCTACTACGCAATCTCGATAAAACATTTAAAATATATTTATGCTTTAAATCTGAGGGTACTGCGATAGGACCGAACTGCTTTAAAACTGAATATAAACTATAAGAAAGTGTGGTCTATCTTAATCACATAAAGATACAACGAAATATCATTTCATTGAGTAACATCAGATGTGGCTTTCAAGCGACATCTCGTGGCAATCAAATGCATCACCTGGCCCGTCTAACAAAAATCAGTCAGAAACGGAGAAGCAAACTCCTGCAACGACCAGACTAGCCGGTCTAAAGGTTAGTTGCTTTCTTTCGCCGGATTCATCCCCAGACGCGTTTCGGTGTATAACAGCTCGTCAGTGGGGCTATAGAATCCGACGAAAGGAAGGAACACCGTAGAGTCTACTTGACCCTGAAAGATTTCCGAAGTCTTAACTATTCCGATGTCTGTTTTCTATATAAAGTTAATTGTTAATAAATTACTTTGGTATACACTCACAGACAAGAATGTCACATAAAAATAATGTCGGTCTTATTAATTGATAACTTCATAACCATTTTTGTGGAGATATACCAAATAAAACCAGACCAGATTTTAAAAACTGTCAGAAATGTGGTGTTCAATCTCATTGATCTTGATGCGCTTAGAGAGATTGCCCTGACCAATGTGCCCCATAATGGTGATCAGTGGCGCAACCAAGGGAGGGGGGGGCTACCGGGCTGCAGCCCCCCCCCCCCCCCGAGCGAGCGTAGCTCAGATCGTCTAACTACCTGTTTACAAGAAATGTAAACTCATCACCACCTAAGATAGGTAAAATTACACAAAAATTGAAACGAGTCTGGCTGTTTTTGTGATTTTCTGTTGTATTTTTAAATTTTCCTACTTGAAAACCAAGCATCAGCATTGAAAAAAGGGCGTGGCACCCAAAAATATTTCGCATTTCTTTTTCAACCCCCCCCCCCCCCCCCCGAACTTATTTTCTAGTTGCGCCACTGATGGTGATACACTAAAATTACTAGAAGGGTTTAAAAAATAAATGTAAAATATAACAGATTAAATAATAATATCTCATCCAAAGCCAAGACTCTTAAAGAGTTAAGACAACCATCAAACAGCTGTTTGTCTTTTAATTTCTTATGTAAAGTTGTCAAAGTTACATGATGTTCTGAAAAAAGTTATAGCTTCAGCATAATCGATGCAAAATATTATAGTTTTTGAATAATAAAACTTACTTGTTTCGTACATTTCATAAATAATGTCACAAATACTAAAAACTCATATCCAATCTTGCCACATTTACAACTCTTTTCATGGGAACATCTCTTTTTAGGCGATTTTAATAATTTATTTCTTAGCTGTTGTTAAAACTGTGCTTACAGTGGAGATATTCAAATTTAGGGCAGCTACTACACACTAAAAATTAGTGCAGTAGAAATAAAATATACAGTGAGGACCAGAAGTCCTGCATAAATTTGATAAAAATTAGTGATACATTTTTCGGAAAAATGCTTGAATACGTAAATTTTTATTTTTATTGGCGCATTTTTTGACGTGAAAGTTTAGTATACAGGGTGACACATGTTAAAGATATGACGTAATTTGTTATTTTTCCTTATGGAACCCCCGTATATTTTTCGATTTTTCAATTCTAGTAAACATTCTAAACATATTATCTGGTATAGCATACCCTAGGTCTAAAGTGAAAGATTATCGAGAAATTTTCGATTCAATAAAAAAGACTAAGTTATAAAAATATTTATTAAATTGGGGGTATCAAAGCTTAAAATATTAAAAAGTACTCTAATCATTAATTTAGTAAATGTTCGAACTGTGCTCCCTGGACTTCCTGACAGCAATCAAGCCGCAATTCAAACTCTTCAAAAATGTTATGAATCATTTCACGGGTTATTAATTGAATTTCATATCTGATCTTATTTTTTAATTCTTCGATATTGTTGGGTTTGTTCATATACACTTTATGTTTAAGATAGCCCCATATAGAGAAGTCCATTGGAGTTAGGTCCGGCGACCTAGTAGGCCACTCTATTTGCCCCCTTCGCCCTATCCAACGACCCGGAAATACGTAATTTAAATATTCGCGCACTTCCCTACTAAAGTGCGGAGGCGCGCCATCTTGTTGAAACCAAACAAAATCTCCAGGAATATTAGGGTTGTTCGCATTTGGAAACAAACGGCATAAGACGGGGATCAATTCGTTTCTTAAAAACTCCAAGTAACGTTGACCTGTTAGCGTGCCATCGAAGAAATACGGTCCTATGACTCTGTCGCCCACAATATCCGCCCAAACATTAACAGACTGTTTATACTGGGTGTGAGCTTCATCAGCCCAGTGTGGATTAGTAGAAGACCAGTAGCGACAGTTTTGTCTGTTCATCACCCCATTCAGACAGAAGGTCGACTCGTCGGAAAATATAATCCTATGTGCAAAAAAATTATCATTATTGCAAATATTCATTAGGGTTTCGCAAAACTCTAAGCGACGATCTGGATCATCTTCGTTAAGCTCGTGGATTAATTTTATTTTATATGGATGATATTTTTTTTTTTTTTTTTAATTCTTTTTACAGATGATTTTCCAATTTCGTTATCCAATGCTAGCTCTTGAGTAGTTTTATGTGGATTTTCTTCAATGGATAATATAACGTTTAATTGTTTATTTTCTGAAATTGAAGGCCGACCGGACCTAGGAAGATCTCGTACCTGTCCCGTTTCTCTAAATCTCCTCTCGATTCTGCTTACGTTGGACTGAGATATCTGAATGTCTTGATATTTTATATTAAATAGTTCACAAACTTCCCTTTGAGTCCTAATACGATCACCACATCCTATCATAATTAAAACATCTATTCTCTGAGTTTCAGTCAATTTAACCATTTTCTTTTGTGAATTTTCAATTTTATTTAGTTAAGTAGTACAAAATGCTGCATGAGACAAGATTACTTAAATATTACTTGATAGCTGTCAGCTATAAACTGACAACTAATGACAGCACATTTGAAGGACTGGTCTATACCTATTTAAATAATAATACTCAAGGTGACTTTAAAAATACTATAATTCAATCGAAAATTTCTCGATAATCTTTTACTTTAGACATAGGGTATGCTATACCAGATATGTTTAGAATGTTTACTAGAATTGAAAAATCGAAAAATTCATCCATAAGAAAAAATAACAAATTACGTCATATCTTTAACATGTGTCACCCTGTATGACGCAAATGAAAATAGAAATTTACGTATGCAAGCATTTTTCCGAAAAATGCATCACTAATTTTTTATCGAATTTATGCAATACTACTGGTCCTCACTGTATAGAGCTTAACATACTCTTTAAAGTTACTTCTCTAACTGCTGTCAAGGGTAACAATTGGCCACTAATGTTAAGTAAGTTCTTCCTAAAAATAGCTTATTAGAGAAGATATTAGCTCTTTGCACCGGCTATTTAAATGCTTCGGCATTTTTCAGAAATAGTGAACAACGTAATCGACAGAGATAGGTATGTGCACTTTTGTTGTTCTTAAAAGATCAGTTTTTTTAATACTATTTATGAAGAGATGTGGAGTATTTGTTAAAAAATAGACGCACAACAACACGAAACCACAGAACAATAAAGATTAGTCTTTCACGAAACGTTGACAGAACGTCAAACAGGCCAAGGAACGAGCTAGCGCCACCACACCGTTGACAATTCTGTCGGCCAATAAAATTCAAACTATATTTATTCTTACAAGCTTAAATAAACAAAATATTTGCCATAAGCGGGTTCGTATCAAAGAAGAATACTTTAAGTCTGTACTATATTCAATATCGCATGAAATTTTAATATTTTTGTCCAAATTTAATTTCCTCATGTTTTCTTGCGGATTTACACATAGCAGCTGATTGATGACGTGCATCGAAAATTGTTTTGCAAGAACTATAGTAGTTCCTTTTCAGTCGGTCGAGACTTGCTGTTATAAAATGATTTTCTCCATAAAGTGTAATATTTTCATTCCTAATCTTCATCTTTATTTTTTCAATATTTTGGCTCCTATGACGGTAAACAACATTTTTTAGATTTTCTCATAAAAATGTGCCCAATATTGTTAAATTGGGGGTATTGGTGGCCACCTTATAGCCCCATTGCGACCACAAGTGGTTACTCGTTGTATCGATAGTTTAAAAAATTCACAACATCACAAGCTGCATTAGGTGGAGCTCCGTCTTGTTGCCAAATAAGATTTTGATATTACATTGGCAGTAATTCCTCCAAAAGATTTTAAAATTTATTGGTCCAATTATTCTATTCTTAACTGTACCCCACTATACATTAACAGACATTCTACCTTGATATTTAATAGCTTATTTAATATCTTCTGAGGTTTAATTAAGACCAAAAGTGCACGTTGTGGCGATAATGCCTCCTTGATATTGTGAATGTCGCTTCTTCTGTCGCCATCTTATATACGTGTACTTGTTAATTTATTAATCTGTGTGGTACCATGTAACGACTCCTTTATTCTACATTAAACAGTTAACTGAACGTTCACGATATTCGATTCGACGCGCTTACTGACCCAGTTTATTAAATTCCAGAAAGATAAAAATGCAGTTTACTCAAGACGGTGAATAAAAGCTACATTTAAGTAACGGATTTTATTCTGTTGTGATGCTACATATCATACAAAGTCGAAGAAATGAATAAAACCAATGTAGGTAAACGATATATTGCACTGGTTTAGGCAACCTGTTGAAATATTACATTGTTATGACCTGAGATGTAACAGTTAAATGCGGACCTAAAACGAATTACTTGAAATAAAAGTATTACATATGGATTATTATAATAGGCCTATAACCAAAATTTTAAAAACAGTAGTATTCATCAACAATTGCGTATAAAAACAATTATTAATTTATGCCTTCTGAAAAAAAAACCGAGAAATTACAGATACGAAGTTTGTACTGCGACAGCCACAGTGCAACAATTTTTTGTACCTCTAGTTTTGTCCCGGAGGGGATGATGCCTTACTACATCTTTTATTATTCTAGTAATGTTATGGCAATTTAAAAGTTATTCTTTCTTCCAGTGGCGTAGCCAGCATTTTGGGGCGGAGGGGGCGAACTACCGGAGGGTTGCAGATTGCGGAGCAAAAGCGCCGCAGGCAAAAAAATTTTGGGACCACGCCCAAATTTCGTAGGAATTCACCTTCTTTATGCTCCTTAGGGAACAGGGGTCTGGCCCTAAATGAAGTTAAAATCCGTTATATAAAAAAAATAAATTTAATGTGATGGGACGCTCTCAAAGCCGGATTTATTAAGTTTATTCCCATCGCTCTTCTTTACTAAAAATAAAATAAGGCCGATCTTGTTTTTTAAGAATATTTTTTAAGTAGTAAAGGGGCGCCAGGCCAAGGGGGGCGATCGCCCCCCCTTTCCCCCCTACGCCACTGCTTTCTTCTTCTGTCCCTTTAAGGTTCAATATTCTAATTCACAACAGTAGCAACTCAAGTTTAATAAATAAAGTAAAGCGGGGAAATATATAAAATGAACCTAACCTACAATTATTAATATATCTTTTATTAAAATAGAGACTTACCGCAGTTTTATTATCCATAATATAATTATTCGGTAGTAGCACAGTTCATTCACAAGTAACAATGCCTAATAATAATTATTATTAATTAAAAACAGGAAAAATCAATAAATCAATGTAAAAAAAACAAAACCAAAGAAATTCCAATTGCGTCTTGTATGACAACTTGGTCTCTTAAGTTCACTTTAATTGTAGCGGTAAAGTTTATTATATGCATGGAAAACATTTGCTTGTAAAATATTTTTATTCTGTCTCTTCCTAGATTTGTTGATCGGTATTAAACAGTCACTAACAGAACTTGTGGACTTTGGGTATAGCTCCATAAACTTATTGAATATTGTAAAAAATGCAGGGTATAGTGAGGATTTAAGTGTGGAAACAATTTCAAAGGCGTTAATGAATCTTGAACCTTGCAGAATCGCCCGCCGACAAACAATTAACATTATTTATAGAAGTTACTCTAAAAATAAGATCTGCGTTGTTAGAAATGTGTTCCTGTATTCGATTATCTCAGAAACGGTGGCATGAAGCGAAACTTATCAGGTATATATACCTGTTTTGAACACAAGATGCCTTTGAATCAGAATTTTTTATTAGATACCTACTTAATATACCAAGGTACAAAAAGGTATGAAGCTTTAGATATATGCGAGATACTGCTAGTGGCTTCCTCTGCAAGGTACATTTAAACTGTTATGAGATCTGGAATTGGCATCCTTAAAAACCCTTACTACAAAGTTTCGTGAAACATATACAGGATATGCAATCAATACAAAAACGTAAAATTTGGTGACCTTCGATAACTGTGATGTATTTGGAAATTTAAAAGTTAGTTACTTCCTTTCGCCATATCACGGCTCGTCACTAAGGCTATATAATCCGACAAAAGAAAGCAAGACAGGAGAGTATACTTAACCCTATAAGGTGGATGGTGAATTGCAGATGTAGCTCGTGACGATAAAATAGCACATAATTACTCTAGAAATTGCAAATTTTTACTTGAAAATCAGATATAAAGATTTTAACTTTTTGGTATTGCAACTTTAAAAAGGGCACCTTCACTAAATTTTACGTTTTTGTGTTTTATGCCATAATGGATTTTAAATTTAGAACAAGCGAAATATTTCAAAAGAATGACCGGTTTTCCTATCTTTCACTTTTTAATCCATTCTTATTTCCTTGACCACACTATCCGTAGAGTAGACATTAGACATACTATAAATAAGTATATTTTATGCAGAAAAGTAACGAAAATGTTAGTTAATATCCTGTAAATTAAATTTATTTAACTAATCATTAAGATATATAATGAATATTGTTTACTTTTCATCGCGTATACAAGTGTATTTCCTGCAGAAGCACCTGATACAAATTCAAATCACTTAATTTTAGTTGTATTTCTGGTGGGTTTGAGTTTCGAGTAAACTGGATTAAGGAAATTTGTTTAAATTGACGTATTTCCTAGAGACTCTAGAGCAAAATCTCGTAGTTGTATGATGGGTGCAGATATTTTTCTTAACATTGTTAATTTACCAACTTAAACTAACCTGAACTTACCAATATTTGCATTAGAAATAATAACAATATAAGGCTTTTTTTTAATAAGGATGTTTCCTTTGTAAATATTTCGGTTGGCACTATGATCAGAAATTAATAATTGTTTTTCTAATACAGTATGCAATGGAACATAGGCGGCTTCTTATTAAGGGCTGGAGAACTACAGCACTGCCTAAAATAACTGTTATTCTGTTTTTTGATTAACATTCTACAATAACATGCATTTTTAATACTTCTTTCCTCTTAAATACAAATGGGGACAAGCTTTTCATACTATTCGGAATTTCATTATACATTGCCGGAACGTTATATGTGAATGATCTTTCAAAAAATGTTGTTCTTTGAAGAGGAGGTGTCAGTAGACCTCGAAATCGCAAATTCAAAGTGTGTACGTCAGATCTAAACATTAACTTTCTGTGAAAAGCTAGCTCGGGGGTAACGCAGGGCTCCAATTTGGGGCCTTTGCTGTTTCTCCTATTTATAAATTATATTGTGAATGTCGTTTTGGGTTGTGGTGTTCTACTCTTTGCCGATGATCTCAAATTATATTAAAAACTTAGAAATATCGATGATTGCTTAGTAGTACAGGAAAATTTAAATAGATTGGTGGAATGGTCACAGGTAAATACTCTTAAATTTAATATAAGTAAATGTTAAATACTAAGATATCATAGAAAGAGAACCCTAATTAGTTTTAAGAATAGAATGAATGAAAGGGCTTTGACGCGACGGGACCTCCGGGTCACATTTGACTCCAAGCTGACGTTTAAATTTCATATCTCTAATATAACAAGCAAAGCTTCTCAGATGTACGAATTTATTGTTAGAAATTGCAGACCGTTTAGAAATATAGAATGCATAAAACTACTTTACGTTTCATACGTTAGAAGCATTTTAGAGTGTGCCTCAATTGTGTGGAGTCCAAAATGCGAAATTCATAAATATAGCGTGAAACGAATACAAAACAAATTTTTAAGCTACCTTAATTATAAAGAAACTGGAGTATATGATGTAACAATCCCCAGAGTGGAGAACTATGATTTGCCAGATTTGGAAAAACGGAGATCATTTATTTCTACAATATACCTGTACAAATTGTTAAATAACGGAGTTGATGACCCCGCTATTCCATCACAAATAAACTTCAATATTCCATATTATACTACAAGAAAACCTTTAACATTTTATATAGAAGCTGCACGCACAAATAATTTTATTAACCCTCCTTATTAATGTAATATGTAAAAATCTAAATGAAATTGTGAACGAATGTGATATATTCAATGTAACTCTGAATCAATTTAAAAAAAAATGTTGGTATTTTATGGATTGTAATAATTACAATTGTACAACACTCTTAGTAAATCTAGTACCAAATTGGTATTTCTACTCTGCAATTGGATTCTCAAATCTGTAGAGGTTGTAATAAATTAAATGTAGTTCGAGAGTGGGTATTTGCAAAACATAAAAAATGTTTCTTTCTGACTAAATTTGTATTCAGTACTGTCTCTAATATCACGAGCCTCCACTGAAATGGTGATAAAATATTCAATGGTTTTAACATAGGTACACGCAGCCATAAAATATGCAACATCTGAATTTTAACATGGAACTTTTCTGTAATTATGTCTACGATATTTATCTGATGGTTTATGTCTGTTTCTTCATTTACACGGAAAGACCCTCCTCGTAGAGCTCCAAAGAAGATTTTAAAATAAACCCAAGCGAATTCAGAGTAGGTGGTTGATTTAGACTATTGTTTTCTCATTATCAGGATTGCTGTGAAGTATGGAAACACTAACAAAAATTTACACAGAAGGTTTTTTTATAGCTATTACACGAGAGAATCCTTAGTTTACTACAGTTGCGCGTCCTTGTCTCTTCTCGTGCGAGTGAATGTGGTGGTTAAAAGTTTTTAATGGAACCGCTACTGTACTGTTGTTGTATGAATGTACCTGAATACTTCTTGTGTTGACATGCACTTGATAAAGTTCAAAGCCATCTAAATACGTTAATCTACTTAATCGACTGCTATGACGTGCAGATAAAAAGGGCACGAGGTCCATAAAAGATACAATTTAAAGATATTTCTCTTAGTTGTTCGGCGCAAATATAAAATTTAAAAAACGGGTAAGAAAACTGCAATTCAAAATTATTTCAAATAAAACGACTTCAGTCTACCTCCACATAGTTTTATTATTAAGATCGTTATCCAACATGTTTCGGACATTTAAATGTCCATCTTCAGAGATAGAGCAATTGATCTTGGTGGTTCAGCTTAGAAAATACGAAGTTCAAAAATGATAAGTCTTTAAGACTGAATCTAGACTTTGGTTTAAGGTGAAAAAGGTTAACATTATAAAATTAAATAAAGGAATGACGTTGAAGGTAGAAAAACATTAAAAATTGAACTGAGGAGAAAGAAAATTTAGTATTTCGAAAGTTCACATCCCTCGTTGAGGTAATAAAGATTATTGGCCAATAGGATTGTCAGTGAGGTTATTATGTTAGCTTTGAGCTATTTAGAGGAAAAATTGGAAATTCAGCTGAAAGAAATCTCATGCAATCACAATTGCTGGCGGGAAATGTGATTTCACATGATAAAGTGTGAAGGTTATAAAAATGACATATTAAAAAACTGGTACCGGTTCTTAAATAATGTAAAAATTAAAAGTTTACCAGACAAAGGGCATTGGTCAATGAAGTTATTAAGTAAAGGTGTAGGTCATTATGAAGAAAAAGTAAAAAAGGGGACACAAAGAAACTTCACTGAACCGTGCTCAAATGTAGAAAAATGTGAGTTAACATGGGATGAGACGTTGCATTATTCAAAGACAATACCACTCTTCTATTCTGCTTCTTCATCTTGGTATCATACACGCTTTTTTGTTCGAGGCCCATCGAGGATTTTTGCTTTTGTTTATTATAAGTGGTTCTTCCTTCTCACCTTCCATGTTTGCACAGAACAGAATTGTAAATCGTTGTTTTGCTGTTTTTTCTTCAGTACACTCCTTCATCTTTCAATGCATATGTTTTTGTTGGAAATAAACGATAGTAGAGACCTGTCTCATCTGCATTAAATACGTCCCTTGGGGCATAATCCTTTAATGTGGGCAATAGCGTTCATTGACCAATGCCCTTTGTCTGGTAAACTTTTAATTTTTACATTATTTAAGAACCGGTACCAGTTTTTTAATATGTCATTTTCATAACCTTCACACTTTATCATGTGAATTCACATTTCCCGCCAGCAATTGTGATTGCATTAGGTTTCTTTCAGCTGAATTTCCAATTTTTCCTCTAAATAGCTCAAAGCTAACATAATAACCTCACTGACAATCCTATTGGCCAATAATCTTTATTACCTCAACGAGGGATGTGAACTTTCGAAATACTAAATTTTCTTTCTCCTCAGTTCAATTTTTAATATTTTTCTACCTTCAACGTCATTACTTTTTTTAATTTTATAATGTTAACCTTAAAGTCTTAAAGACTTATCATTTTTGAATTTCGTATTTTCTAAACTGAACCACCAAGATCAATTGCTGTATCCCTGAAGATGGACATTTAAATGTCCGAAACATGTTGGATAACGATCTTAATAATAAAACTATGTGGAGGTAGACTGAAGTAGTTTTATTTGATTATATCAACTCCACTGAAAGAATGTACTACTTTTTCAAGTCAAAATTATTTGTTTCTACTTTTATCACATTCTGATGCTCAAACATTTTTTGAGACAAGATATCTGTACATCTCCACTTACCTTCAAACTTTGTTAGCTTCAAGAGCAAACCTTTTTACTCTAGATTCAATTCATTTACGCTCAAGAATACCTGCTTAATGTTAAGCTCTTAATTTAGGAAGGCACGCGAACTAAACCCTGGAGGAAAACAAGATATACAATGATTATAAAAGACCAAAGAAAACCGACATTATCTTAAGTATATCATGAAATGTAATGAAGTAAAACAAAATTATCTGTAATTAGGAAATCCTTCTTAAAACCGTTAATTAACAGCCAAGGAAAGCAAACAGTATGGTGCATGTACATGTACAACCTCCATCCACCAATCTCGTTAAATGCTATTAAAACATTTCTTTCCAACTACCGTTCGACTCATCGACACTCATCCTGCAGATTTTCTGCGAAAGAAAAATAAAAACTGCAGGAGCCGCTTTTTATTATCCACACAGTTAATGAAACAGTTAATTTGCTCTTGTAATTTTGCACACGGAAGATGTATGCATCGGGATCAGTGTCGTGCAGTGTCACTTCATATAGGGAATTAATGTGGTTTAATTAATGTGTAAATTTTTAGTGTTTGTATTGTTTATATATGCATTTGGGATACAAACAGGTACAACCCACAACAGCATCCACTTAATAAGACCCATTTTAAGGAAAGCAATGCCTGATTCAATACGTCGCTAATTCTGAATAGCGCGAATAAGGAAAAAAAAGGAAGAGAGTAATTTAAGACTTATATATACAGAGTGGTAAAAAAGTCGCGCATAATGCCTGTAACTTTTGAATTACCCCGTATACGAAAAAGTAACCTTTATGAAAGTTGTCCAGTAAATTATTCCCCACATTTCTACCTACACGAGTTTTTTCTGTCATTTCTGGTTTGGTTGCCATAGAGACCAACTTACTCTTTGTAAATCGAACACCCTGCATATTTGGATTCTACTGAGAAACTCTGAATTTTTTGTATTTCAAATTTTTATTTGTTTAAAATTAAAAAGAAGTCGAGCAGGGTTAAGTCCGGGGATCGCGCTGGCCACTGGCCAGTCAATAGCACCTCTTCCCGGACATTGTTCCCTTATGTATTGTCTAAGTATGTAAAGCAAATTTTTAAGGAATTAAAAAATAAGTGTTCTGCAGGATATGATGGAATTTCTGTAAAAGTAATGGAGAGTTTGCCTGAGACGGCCTTGCATGCGCTTGCACACTCCATTAATGAATCATTCAGGACGGCCGAGTTTCCATCATGTTTAAACGTGCGGTTGTTATTCCATTGTTTAAGGGAGGTGATTCTACTGATCCTTCCAGTTTCCGACCGATTTCTCTCTTGTCAACACTCTCAAAAGTAATTGAAAAACTAGTCAAAAAAAAAAAAGTAATGAGATTTTTGGAGGATCAGGGCATTCTGAGTCCTGTTCAATTTGGCTTTGTATCGGGTAAAAGTACAGATGACGCTATATTTTCCTTGCTCCACGATATTTACCTTATCATAGTGGTGAGGCGGTTGCGGCTATATTTTGTGATTTTTCGAAAGCTGTCGATTGTGTGGACCATGAAATATTGCTGCAAAAGTTACATTGCTATGGTTTTGATCAGCTAACAGTTAAGTGGTTTTCTTCCTATCGCCATGAAAGAGGGCAAGTGGTAAGGGTAGGCTCAACATGCTCTGATACCTCCATCGTTACGAGAGGAGTGCCTTAGAGCTCGGTGTTGGGACCGGTCTTGTTTCTCCTATATTTGGATGATTTGGCATTTTTGGATATTCAGGGCGCGTTTACACTATTTGCAGATGACACTAGTTTCCTAGTTGGTTATTGACAGTGATCTACGTGAGGTTAACAGATGGTGCGATACAAACTTATTATGTTTTAATATTAACAAAACAAATATAACTACTTTTGGTTTTAGTTTTAGTGAGATAAATCTTGATGATCAACAAATTCAAAATAAAGCACTTACTAATTTTGTGGGTCTAATGTTAGATAATAAACTGAAATTTGAGGAGCAGATAAATGTATTAAGCAAAGAATTTGCAGCTGGCTGTTATGCAATAAGGATAGTCTATAATGAACTTAGTAACTCAACCGCTAAAATGGTATATCATTCCTTGTTTGAATCGCACTTGCGTTATGGTATTGTTTTTTGGGGATTTGCAAACAGGCAGTTGCTAAACTCTATATTTGTGTTGCAGAAAAGAGCAATTCGACATTTGTGCAGAGCAAATAACCGTGAACACCTTTATTTGGAGCAGAAAGAATTTTAACTGTGCGGTCTTTATTCATTTTGGAAACTGTTTGTCTTTTGCATAAAAGATGTTCTAGATCAGATATTGAGGAATTTAAGTACAGTACTAGAACCAGCATACGAAATTTTCGACTACCCATTCCTAAGACCACTCTTGTGAAACAGTCGGTCTTCTATGAGAGTAAAAAGATTTTTAATCATTTAAGTAATGAGCTGAAATCAATTTTAAGCTTCGGCCAGTTTCGGAAAAATGTCAAAGACATCTTATTGCAGAAAGCTTACTACAGTCTGGATGAATATTACAGCGACGTTTTATAGTTGGTTTGTGTTAATTTTATTGTTGTTGACAATGCATTTTATGTTTGTATGGGTGTATGTGCATACATGTATGTATGTGTATGTTATATATTTTTATGATACGTTTTTGTTTTTATTTTATTTCTACTTATATTTTAAGGACTTGTTATACTCGCTTTGTTTATAGGAACTCAGTTTTTTTTAACAATAAAGCATATATTGATTGATTGATTAATAACATTTGTCGAATAATGCGCAGGTGCTCCATCTTGCTGGAACCATACCTGTTCGTTTATGCCATTATTTACACCCGGTAAAACCATTCTGCAAGAAGGAATTTTGAGATTCCTGAGGAGGTCCAGATGTTTTTCGACATTCAAATTACCATCTATAAAACAAGGTACCACAATATGTCTACCAACTATGTCCGCCCAAACATTAACTTTTTCGAGCCTCTGAGTATGACCTTCCTGGAACCAGTAAGTATTCTCAGACGACCAATAACGATAAAATTGTGTCTATTAACAATGCCATTTAAATGGAAAGTAGCTTCATCCGAGAAAATGATATGTGTTGCGATGTTATTATCATTATCGCATCTTTCCGTCATCAGCTCACAAAATTCAGCTCTTCTATCAAAATCGTCCTCGTTTAACTCGTGCACCAACTTTATCTTGTAGCGATGCAACTTCTCCTGCTTAAACAAATTTTTCACTGACTGATGAGACACATTAAAATCGATTGTCATTGGCCTGGATGATTGTGTTGGATTTTCATGTATTGAGAGCATGATATCCAAAGCTTTATATACCCCGGTTGCTGTTTTAGGTCGACCTGATCTAGCGGCTTCCCTAACACTGCCTGTTTCTCGAAATTTCTTTACCACTCGACACACCGTTGACTGATTTGTTGGAGGCCTATTTGGATATAATTCATTGAAAAGTTGACAAACCTGATCTTGCGATCTCTTCCGTACCCGCTCATTAATAAAATTTCAACTCATTTTTACTCATTCAGATTAACCATAGTGTAAACAAATTAGAAATCAGACAACAGAAAATTGAACAGGAATTCAAAATTGACACCTTTTAGGTCGCAGTCATGAAAACACCTTAACTCAACTGGTGGGTATTAGGTAGGAATAATTATAATTAGGAAGATTTTCATTTTTGAGCTGTCATTATCTCGGAAATACTTGCAGGTGAATATTTGAAATACAAAAAATTCAAAGTTTCCTTTTATTTTTATTATCCTAAACCCGACACAACCTCCGATTTCCCGTAGAGATACGATGAAAACCATCCATGTGCTGTGTTACGAATGCTATAGTGCTGAAACTTCTGCGGCACTCTTGGTAACACAGTCGAATGCCTTGGAAAATTCACAGAATACTGCCGCAACTCGCCATCGTTAAGTAGGAGTAAGAAAATAGCATCAATAGTATTTTTGGATGGCTAAAGCCCAATCTGGCAGGAAGTAATAAGATTATTAGTTATTAAAAATTAAGTAGTCTAGATTGGACTATTTGTTCGATCACTTTAAAAAGGGTGGTAAGGAGCGAGCGAGATGAATCGATAGTTCGAAGGATCCGAGGACTTCCCTGCTTATGTAAAGGAATTACAATCGCACATCAGATCCAGCCGATCATTTGTTCTTTATTTACCTAAAGATACCTTGCAGCTTCTGTTATCTTTAAAAGTCAGACAAAAATCTTGTGAAAATCACGTATCAGTAAGATAGTCAAGAGGATTAATCTGGCAAGGCCTTCACGCCACAAAGCAGTAAAATTGGTTTAACATCCTCCCGAACACCGGTCCAGCTTTATTAACTTAAAAAAAAATTCTCTTAAATATTTCTGAAAACTTGCAATTGCATAAAAAAATCCTAAATTAATATTGTTATCACTAAAGACCCGATTATATGCAACCAAAAACCTTAAGAATATGCGCATATATATGCACACGTTTTTTAAAATTTATGCAGGATATATGCAAAAAAGACGTAAATATGCCATGAATGTGCGGTAATGAAGCAACTAAATTTTGATATTCTAAATTAAATTTTTATTTAATTAGGGGATTGTGTATTGAATAAAGATAAATTCAAGTTATAATATACTTTATTAAATTAGTTAACACCTAACACAGTTTTTTATATTAAACTTATACTGATATTAATTTGAAAAATTATAAAACGCACCAGCTATTATGTGTTCTTCAAGGTTTTGAACTAAAAAATTGTGGCGTCTATCACAAAGGACATGTTTGTAAAAAGAAAACGATCTTTCTACATCTACTGAAGTTATAGGGCAAAATTTTAATTTTGGAACTAAGGCAGGTTCAATAGCTAAATTATTTACAGTTTTCCCTGACATTATGTTTACGACCTGCCTTAATATCTTAAAACTTGTGTTTTTTTCTATTAAATTTTGTAATTTTGCCACTACTGTTTTCCTACCTCGCCTCGTATTTGTTTGCAATTTTGTACACGTGTCTCTATTATATCCATCGACTCTGGTAGACTTGTACACGATTCCTCTTGTTGCAAAATACTGTCTGCTATAAATGCATAGTTACACTTAATATACATTAACTGTTGTTCCACTTTAATACTTTGAAATATTTTTTTGGACTTTAGGATGCACTGTGAATCATCACCAGACATTTGTGAAATTAAATCTTTCAATTTTTGGAAATTATCTGCATGAGATATTGCCGCACGAATCCAGGTGCCCCATCTGGTCACGCCAGGCTCAGGTGGTAATGATACTCCGGGAAGATTCTCCTTGTAAAATTGTACTCTTAATGAAGCCTTTATGAATATCTTTTTTACATTTGATATTAGGTCATTGACCAACGGAAAGGAAACTCTTAATAGTTTCAGCAGCCCTATTTAATCCGTAAGCTAGACAAAATACATGAATCAAATTTTCATAAAATATTTTTAAATTCGGTCCTGCCTTTATCATATACGGCGCAGCATCAGACAACAGGACAAGAATTGTATCTGTAGAAACTAAATTCGGCAAAAAGAAATGTGTTAAGGTTTCTTGCATAAAACGTGTAACTGTGAGGTTGTTTGCTTTTCCACTTCTTTTATGGCTATAAGATAAGCCTTTCCAGGTTCTTCTTCTGTAAGTTTTCCGATCATTAAATTAACTATATAACGACCACACGAATCAGTTGTTTCGTCGACGAGAATATACATATAGTTACCTCCAATTTCTTTCTTTATTTCATCTAGCACGGTACCACATACCTTTCCAACGATATTTTTTCTTAATGTTGATTAATCTGGAGAATTACATTTTGTATATTTTTGCAGAAAGGTCTTAACTTGCGGGTTGGTTAACTTGTTTAAAGGAATATTAGCAGCCAAGAACCTTTTACATAGATCTTCGTTAAATTCTGACTGGTCATGGTTTCCGTTTTTAAAAATCTCAAATGACTGCTTCAGCGTTGACTGTATGGGACCAGACTTCTTTAGCTAACCTTAGCAATGTGAGACGGCGTCTTAATGTGTTGGTCTATTTGAAATTTCTTTGAGCAGGAAACAATTTTGAACAACACTTGCAAAAAACATGGTCGCCGTCCAAAGCAAGTTCTGGGTAAAGCTAAATCCACGAAATGCATCGTATTTTCGACATAATCACCGCGTTCACTTTCACTTTGTTTGCGTTTACAATACTAACTGCGGCTACGACAAACGACAACCTCAATAATATTGACAAACTGTAACAAATGTGAGCAAATAAATAATAATAGAAGGTAGATTAAGAAATTCTAGTTAAAACATCTGGCCAGAAATACCCACCCACTAATGGAATTTCTCAATAGAAGAATAACAGTTTATTTTATTAGTTTGTTAGGTACTTTATTAATTAGCCTATTTATTGCCCTCTTATCTTCAGACCCCGACAGCACAGGCGACACGCCGGCGTGCGACCATAAAACGTAAGAAAATAACACAGAAATCCCAAAACATTCTTAGATATGCAATAGTTCTTAAAATATGCATTTTTTTTTTAAATCACGAAATATGCAAAAAATGCATACCTATATAAATGCAAAATGCATAAAATCCGGTTTTTAGTTATCACGTTTAGATATAGTAGGATAAATCGTTCATTTATAGCATGGACTCAAATATTTTGAAATGTCCATTTCTTAATAATAAATGTCACAAAAGATTGCCCGCAGATATCAAACTGTAGCGTTTATTTTGCTAGAGGTAAATTTATATAGTGGAACCTAATATAGACAGTGAAAATAAAACCTCTCAACATGATAAATCTTATCAGCCCTCGATTTGTGGTGGATGTTTCCAATACGGAGGACTTCGTATACAGTGATACGGTTTCCGCCTAGTAAGCGTTTCCTTTTATACCGAAATATTCCGTGTGCACGATCACATTCTCTATGTCAAAAATGGGCATAGTTTTCCATAGTAAGATTTTAGTCATGCAATAGGACTTCTAAGATATATTGTGACCCTCTTTAGGTTTAGATTACGTCGCCTCTTTTATTGTTTCTGCGCGCTCTTCATTTTCTTAATTAGCTCTCAAAGTTATCACATATCTTTATTACACCAGATGGCATGCATTATCACTTCTTCTTCAACTGATCCCTCCCGACTTTAGGTGCTTTTACTAATTTTACTATTTAGAGCTTACTGTTTAAATTAACAACGCGGTTTTTTCATTAGCATCACTAAGGTTTCTAAGTAATTTAAAATTTTGCTGGTAAGCATCGTCTTCTTAGAGTTTAAAAGTATTATATTTATATTTTTTATGAAATACAGTGTGTGTATAAAGTATGGAAACGGCTTAATAACTTCACAATTTATTGGCCGATTCAAGCCAAATATGGTACAGTTGTGTAAGAGGATCTGACGCACCGAATGACGATATTGGCGTTGTTGCCAGCTTTTTAGTTTGTGTAGAATTCAAACGAATTTTATATTTTTAAATATAACACCCTGTATATTTTTTCATTTACAGTTTTTACTTTAAATTTGTTACACTTTTGGTATAATATACTTTGTTCCTAATATCAGTAGTTTTCGAAATAACGACGTGTTTTGAAAATATCAACAAATTGTGTTTTATTTATTAATAAATAAAACACCAGTTCAGTTTTGATGTAAAGTCATAAAAGCTGTCATTTTTACATGCAAAAATGTCTTTAACTGAAAGTGAAAGAATTACAATTCATATGATGAGAGGATATGGCGATAGGGTCAGGTCTTACGAAGAGGTTAAAAATCTATTTAATGACAAATTTCCAAACCGAAATCCTATTTCAAACGCAACTGTTCTAAAAACTGTCCGACGGTTCGAAGAAACTGGAAATTGTAGAGATAGGCGACGATCAGGACCACCAGCAGTAGTAGATGAAGAAAAAAGTTTAGAAATTTTACAACATGTTGTAACATTTCACTAAGAAAAATTTCTCAAGTTAGTGACGTCTGCTTCAAATCGGTCCATAATGTTTTATTAGAACATAAATATCACCCTTTCAAAATACATGTAGTTCAAGAGTTATCAGAAGATGATTATGAGCGAAGAATTTAATTTTATGATATTTGATGTCAAGGTTTGACCAAAATAACCAGTTTTTCAAATTTATAGAATTTTCGGACGAAGCAACATTGATGTTAAATGGTAACGTCAATAGACACAACTGTAGGTTTTGGGCAAATGAAAATCCCCACTGGCGGAGAGAAGGTCATACACAACGCCCTGGAAAATTGAATGTGTGGGCTGGGCTTCTGGGTAACCACAAGATCGGTCCATTTTTTATTGATGGAAATTTAACGTCACAACTTTACCTTGAGCTCTTGGAAACGCAAATAGTGCCTACTATACGAAATGTGATGGGTCCAAATTATGCAAGTACATTCTTTCAACAGAACGGAGCTCCTCCCAATTATGGCCGAAAGGAACGCGAATTTTTGAACAACACTTTTCCGAATAGGTGGATCGGTAGAGGGGGTACAATCGAGTGGCCATCTAGGTCCCCTGATTTGTCGCTCAACGACTACTTCAGAGAACAGAGTTTATACCACAAAACCTCAAAATTTGGCCGATTTGCAGCGTCGAATTTTGGACGAATTTGAATTAATACGCCAGACATGATTTACAACACAATTGAAAAATTTTATTTTCAATTAGCACACGTTGAAGCTGTACAGGGAAAACAGTTTGAACATTTAATATAAGAAATATATTTTTTTCTAAATTGTACTCGTTATTTCAAAAACTACTGATATTAGGAACAAAGTATGTTTTACCAAAAGTGTAACAAATTTAAAGTAAAAACTATAAATGAAAAATATACAGGGTGTTATACTCAAAATATAAAATTCGTTCGAATTCCAGACAAACTAAAAAGCTGACAACAACGCCAATATCGTCATTCGGTGCGTCAGATCCTCTTACACAACTGTACCAAACTTGGTTTAAATTGGCCAATAAATTGTGATGTTATTAAGCCGTTTCCAGACTTTATACACACACTGTATAATGTAATTCGTCAAATCGACTTTACTTTTAAAAAATGTTGCTATTGACAAGTGATAAACAAAGAAACGAACGAAAGCAACAAAAGAAAACTTACCCTTAAAATTCTTGGCCGAGAAAAATTTCCTAAATCTTCAATGATATTTCATTTCTCGATATTTAAAGCCCCCTAAATAAATGGATTCGAAACACTTGAGAAAAACAAATTACTTTGGAATAACGCACACCGGCGGTCGATCCACAAAAAAGATAAAGCTATCATGACATGAACGCTATTGAAAATGTATATTTTTATCAATTCCTTTTTGCTGGGAAGCTCTTTAAAAAAAAAGGAATAGGCTCTCTCTGTGGGAGAAATAATTGTTTGGGAAAAATGTATTATATTCTTTGTTGATACACTGATTAAATCCGTTTTGTTTCCGATGAAATAAATCAACTGGTATTTCCAGCATAGTATTAAAATTATATTATAAAGCAATATTTATTTAAAAAAGTAAATTTATCATTATTATGGATTTATTTAACTAAAACATGGCGACTCTCATCAAACGACACACGTTTGAAACATATGTGTTCATAACATAACTCACATAATACTCTATACATGAACTATACATATAGTGTGTGTGACGTGTGTGATGTGTAATTGTGGATACATATAATCAAAACACGTACCACATTTCATACATATGTGAAAAATGTCCCCCCCCCCCCCCCCCCAATGAAAAACCGTGCCTACGCCACTGATAATAAGCAATGGTTTGATTCAAAATACAGGGTGTCTGTAAAAGGTCTTTACAAAAACCTACCACATATTCTTCAGACCAAAATTATCCGATTTAAGAAAACTTACCTTAGTACAAAGTTGCTTAGTTTGGGCGCTAGACGGCGCTGAAGTGACAATTTTTAAATCGTTTCTCTGGATTAACTCAAAAACTGTTCATACTATTTTGCCGAAATTTGGTACGTTGGCTTCATGGGGCAAAAAAACCCATGCCACAATTCTGATTAATATCAGTCCATGGGCGTAGAACCTGGGTTTTTTACTAATTATTGCTTGTTTCAGATTTCTATGCCAATGGAACAAGAGGGGTTTGGGCACAAAATTCAGATGAACCAACTCATTTGCTACACAAAAGGTACTCTAAATAAGACTTGATTCCTCTGACGGTTTTCGAGAAATTTGCATTTTGTTACTTAATACGTATTAGTTTTTACAAAAAAAGAAAAAAATAACTAAATGATAAACAGAAATAAATAGAAATATCATAAAAATTGCTCAAAATTTCCACCATTTTCATGAATGCAAAGATTTATACGTCGACGAAAATTGAAACACGCTCTTTGCAGAACTTGTTCATCGCCCTTAAGAATATTTATTGCATCTTGAATACGTTGCCATAGTTGTTCTGCGTTATCTGGAGTTGTCCTGTAAACCTCTGTCTTAAGATGCCACCATAAGAAATAATCCAATGGATTTAAATCCGGAGATCGTGGTGGCCAATTTACAGGGGCATTACCTCTACCAATCCATTTATTTGGGTACTTCTGATCCAAAAAGTTTCTAACATTTAATTCAAAATGTGGTGGAGCTCCATCGTGCATAAACCACATATCTCTCCGAAGGTGTAAAGATAAATCTTCTAGCAAATCTGGCAGAGTATTTTGTAGATGTTGCAAATAATTTTTCCCGGTTAATCTTTGTGGAATAATGACAACAATGTGATTACCAATTATTCTAGCCCTCATATTAATTCTAAACTCATTTTGAAAATGTTTTACCTTGATAGCATGTGGATTTTCATCCGCATAAACATGTTCATTATAAAAATTTGTAATCCCTCTTCTCGTGAAACATGCTTCATCGGTAAACAAAATATTGTTGACAAAGTTGGGATTCTCTTCTCTCTGTGAACAAGCCGACTAAAAACCAGGCACATTTCAGGATCATTAGGTAAAAGATCTTGAACTGGCATCTCATGGTATGGATATAGCAACTGTTCTTGAAGTACTTCATGAACAATATCTTTGGACACTCCTATTTTCCTAGCCTCCTGGCGCTTATTTCTGGATCTTCTGCAACACGTTCTAAAATATCTTCCTCGACTTCAGGAACCCTTACAAATCGTTGTGTTCTATTATCAATGGCTTAGGAGTAAATTGACCGTTTTCTCGCAAGCGTCTTTCAACAGCAGCAAACGTCGGGTGGCTTGGTTTACGACGATTTGGAAACCTTTCGGAGTAGACTCTGACACATTCTTGACCATTTCCTTGGCAATACCCAAATACCAATATCATATCGGTATATTCTTCATTAGTGTATTGCACCGCCATGATAATTCACGACAATTAAAGTTTTCTAATAATTAATGCAAGCAGATAAAATGATTGAACGTTAGCAACAATATTAAATGTTACAAATTGGACAATAATCTTATGTTGTCAGAGGAAACCAATAATAACCAACAATAACAATCGTTTGTGAGGTGTAAGGTCGTGTTGTACATACCTGAAAAATACCGTGCGAACAAAAAGCAGATGAAAAGAAAACTGTTCAAGAGGTTTTTTGTAGTAAATAAGTTGGTTTAATCTAAATTTTAAACTTAAACCTCTTACCTTCCATTGGCGTAAAAATCAAAACAGAAAAATTATATAAAACCCAAGTACTACGTGGTAAAAACTACTACGTATTAAGTAATAAAATGCAAATTTCTCGAAAACCGTCAGAGGAATCGAGTCTTATCAAGAGTACCTTTCTTTGTAGCAAATGATTTGGTTCATCTGAATTTTGTGCCCAAACCCCTCTTGTTCCATTGGCATAGAAATCTGAAGCAAGCAATTAGTAAAAAACCAAGGTTCTACGCCCATGGACTGATACTAATCAGAATTGTGACATAGGTTTTTTTTCCCCATAGAGCTATGCCAACGTACCAAATTTCGGTAAAATAGTATGAGCAGTTTTTGAATTAATCCAAAACAACGATTTAAAAATTGTCAAAATTGAAGATGTATAGGGAATTAAGAGCCCTTTTGAATGAGGTGTCACTTGACCCCCATTCTCATTTGAAAAAGAGTGGGGGATGACACCCTCACTTAGGGTGTTGAAGGTTTTGCTATGATTTTTGCGTCAAAAGTCGTCCCCCTGACAAACAAACTTGACGTGGTTTTGGCTTTTATCGATAAGTCCTTTCCCAGCCTGTAATGCTTTGCGGTACGTTTTCGATGGGCCACCCTCTATTGCTCTCTACATAGGGTTTAATTGTAAAAGGAATATACAACACATAAAAATTTTGTGTTGGAGTGCCTGGCTCGACCTTATAAAAATTAATTTTGGATCTTAAATTGATTTTACTTTGCCAGTTTATAAAATAATAGATAGCATGTTAGCCAGATTTCACTTATGATCTGCGTTTACATGTCAGGTCAGCCTCATATCGAAGAAGAGCCCCAGGCATTTCATTTCTTCCCTCCAGTTCACAATTGAGATAACTACTTTTATCCTGCTCTCCAGGACTCCAAGCGTTGACTTCGAAAATAACATAATATGTGTGTTTGCGACACTTAAACAAATTTTCCAATCTTTTAACCACATTTTAAGAATTTTGAAATCGCGTTGCAGACGTGAGCACTCTTGACCATCAACATCAATATTTTCCTAACCCTAACCACTTTATCTAATGAGTTAGAGACAACATGTTGTGGTTTTAAATAGACGTTATAGATCTGTTTACAAGTATTTCTCCATCAACCTCATTTTGTATGTTTGTGTTACTCCTTATAGCCATTTTTCAGCAATTTCTCTTGACGATACTTTCTTTAATATCCCGCTTGGTTGCCCACCCTGTACCATATCATTTCCTTATTATTTCTTTTCCTGCTCGAATGGATCTTGTATCGTTACGGGTTACGAGCCAACATCATGATCCTGCATAAAATAAATCACTTCACTTGTCTAGTCTATCTCGCAATTATTCTGCTAACATAAATCACAAGAAAAGAGTGTTAACAAGTGACAGTTCATCAGTGGGTACTGCAAACAAAACACTCGGTATAAGCTCGAGAAATTCCTAATGGAATATATGGTTTTCTTTTTGTTTTGCAATAGCGGTATACGGACCAACAATGTTGTCTACTCTTTGGAGAACGATCGGGGAACATTATTTTTCTATGCCTAAGCTTGTCTGCACATTTGAAATGCTACTAGCTGATTTACAAAGAGGTTTTAGATTAAGAAGAGTTTGAATTTAAGGCTTAAAGAATTTAAATCCAAGTGCATGGGCCATGTCTATTTCATTTCATTTAGGAAAAAAAGTTATTATTTCATAAAATTTTAACAGTTTTAGTGCTTAGATTTGCCTACAAAACTTTACACTAACCACTATGTTGCCCTGACAAATATTTAGGAAGGATTAGTCCATTTGCGCTCTAAGTAAATCTACGTATAGTAAAGTTTACATTATAGCAATGGTCTTTACTGCAATACATCTAAACTACCCATTGAGTAGGTCCCAATATCTTCAAACCGAAGTAAATGAGTTCAGGGTCGGCGTGCAAATATAGCTATCTACATATTGATTTATTTTTACTGTGAATTAAAGAAACATTTTAAACCAAATGAAAGTCACTACAATAATAGTATTTTTTGAGACAACAAGTACAATAAAAATGAAGTCTTTACAATGGTCAACAAAGTACACTAGGTATATGAAAAATATTTTTACAAGTTAATATAAGATTTAAATTAACTTTAAGATTTAAATACAGTACAATGTGTGTACACAGAAAAGTTTTACAATAATCAATTTTGGCGACTTAATTCTACTTTAATCTAAATTTAGTTCTCTGTCACTGTCATTATCTTCATCTTAACTTATTATTAAGGTAATAAATAGTAATAGAATACTACTTGGCAAGTGGTAATCATAATATGACATATAAATATGTATACATGTGAGAACTTTGTTCTCAAGCCACTTACTGAGACCTTATACAATAAGGATTAACCAAATTATGCTAAAACAGCTATTCTCGGGGCTACATGCCCCAACGAGCGCTGAATTAAGCTGTTTTAGCATAATTTGGTTAATCCTTATTGTATAAGGTCTCAGTAAGTGGCTTGAGAACAAAGTTCTCACATGTATACGTATTTATATGTCATATTATGATTACCACTTGCCAAGTAGTATTCTCTTACTATTTATTGTGTTATAGTACCATACGGTATCTTTCACATCAGATTGCTAGAAACTGCTGGAGGATGGCGCCACCTGTATTGTACTGCCTAGGTCGAACAATATTGTGGCTATAGGGTGTTTCAATTTTCCAATGGTAGGTGTGCTCGCTTATCATGCTTGCCCTGCACTGACGAGAACCAAAGAGTTCGAAACCGGTCTACAGGTAGCAGCAGCGTAGCAACCTATCATTGGAAATAAAGATTCATTATTTTCTTTCCCGGTAGTTTTTGCAATCTGAGTCTGTATTTTAGTACTAATAGTGTTAGTCAAAATACGCCAAGTTGTGCTATTTAATTCAGCGCTCGTTGGGGCATGTAGCCCAGAGAATAGCTGTTTTAGCATAATTTGGTTAATCCTTATTGTATAAGGTCTCAGTAAGTGGCTTGAGAACAAAGTTCTCACATGTATACATATTTATATGTCATTTTATTATTAAGGGTTGAACATTATTACTCATAATTTTCCACCTTAACTTCATGTTGTATACAGTTTCTCCAACTGTCTGCAGAAATGTTACTTAATATGTTTTTCATTAATTCTACTACAGATATATTTAATGTAGGGGAAGTGGTATTCCTTCTAATCCCTAGCGTTTACTTTACTTAAATATACCAATGATTTAAACCACCCCCAAAGACAATAATTCAGAGGATTAAGGCCTGGTGATCTAGCTGGCCAATTATGCAGACCCCCTCGACCAATCCACCGGTTTGAAAAGTTATTGTTTAAAAAACTTCGTACTTGTAAACTATAGTGTGCTCCATCATGTTGTAAATACATGTTCTGTCGTACATTAAGTGGAACATCTTCTAATAGGTTTTGCAAGTGATTCTATAGAAAATTTAAGTATACTTGCCCTGTGAGATTACCGTCGATTATGAATGGACCGATTAATTGACTATTTACCACATCACACATGAATGCTGAATTTATGTTGAAATTTTGTTCTACAGTAACGTGAGGATTTTCACAGGACCATCGGTGTTCATTGTGAAGATTATTATTACCATCGCGAGTGCAGTGTGCTTCATCAATGAACAGAACATACTTATACAGTCCTTGATTTGCATTTTTCCAAATGCAGAATTGCATCCTTAACGCAAAATCATCATCTTGGAAATGTTGAACTCGTTGTAAGTGTTATGGGTATAAAAAATTAATGTGAAGATCCCTCCAAGCAGACGATTGTGTAATTTGATGATGTATCGGCAATTCACCTTGTACTTAAGATGGGATCATTTTCGACGGCGTTAAGGATAGCCTCTTCTAATTGAACATCAAGTCCCGATTCCCGTTCAAATACAATTCTCGCACTTGGAAACATACCAGATTCTCCAGCAGTCGTAGAAAACCCTTCTCTCTGGTACTCTCCGATTCAGAAATCGATTCTGGTTTTCGGCGACTGCAAGATTTGAGCTCCCGTTGCAGAAGCCATAAACGAATATCATATCAGCATATTTACGATGAGAGAATGTCGCAGGCATAATGAAATGAATCCAATGTTTAAATTGTCAGATATTACTTATTCTGAACACTATTTGACAGTGACAAATCTTATTCTAATTAATACCTAATGAGGTTACTATTGCTAAGCAACAGTGCAAAGTCAACAGAACATACTTTTTGAAAACCATAAAACAAATGTAAAATTTAGCCTACTTAATATAAATAATTTAATAAAAATTTTAATTTGAATATTGTTGACCCCTGTATTTTGGTAACGGCCGGGATAGGACTCATATTTATACGTACCTAAAATATTGAAATTTCCTCCTGAATCACCCTGTATAAGAATAATGTAATTTCGGAATTAGCAAGCTAAATAAAGCGCAGAAGTCAGAGGGTGCTATACAAATTAATTGTTTTTTTTTACTGACAATCGTAAAACTTATACATAATAATAATAATGGTATATTACCCGACTAATTTATTTTCCTTTTTTTTCAGATGGCATATAGTCTACATATTGTGATAGGGATTCTTCTAGTCCTAGTTGTTAATAGTTCATTAGGTAAGTCAAAATTTGAATAAAGCTTTCAGTGAGATATTATCACTATACCAATGTGCAAGTTAAGAAATAATTTTTTAGCAATAATTAAATCTTTACATCATTGAATTCGTAAAAAATGCATCATAACTTCGAAAAATAAATTTACTTCGTTTAATAATAAGGTCATTACGACTAGAATTGGCTTATAACCTATGAAAAGAGACCGATAGTCACCGAGAAGTGACAAGGAAGTTGTATTTGACCTCGTATACGAGCTGTAGCATTGGGACTTGCGACATGCTTAACCAGGGTTGATAAAAATCATGATTTTTTTGATTTTTTAAAAAAATTTACCAGCTTTTACAAATATTATTATTTTTAAATATTTCTAACTGCTTATATTTTGTTTTGTTAAGTAAATAAACTTGTAATAACTGACAGAAAACACCCGGCTATATAAACGATACGCACTTATTTTAGTTATCAGTAATATTTTTGCTTTAGGGGTTAATCTATCAAAACATTTGAACTCATGACAAGCCGGGGCAGAAAGGAATTTAGTGTTTGGCAGCAGTTTATAAAAAAGAAAGTGGTGGGCAAACTAGGTTGTAGAGCAGTATGTAAAAAGTGTGGTAAAGAATTGCAAGGTCTAGTGGACAGACTAAAAAGTTATTGGGAAACCTGCAAAAGTAAAACTAGTGATATCAGCAGTGGTCTTGAAACTCTGCATGGTGATTGTCAGTCACAGCCTGGAACTAGCCAGAGTGAAATTATCCAGTTGGCAAAGAAACAGAAAAGCGATAACTGTGAAAAGGGAAGTGTAGGTGGACGAGAAAATATCAACTGAGTAGCGGTCATTTGGATTCTTTTGTTTTCTAATTGTTTTAACAAGTTATTTGGACAATCTGTTTGCATGTCCTTAGATGGATGGTCCAATATACATAATGAGCCGATAATCTGTGTCATTTTGACTGCAGAGGATGGAAACAGTGCTCTTTTAGAAAGCAGATACATCTGGTCATCCCCATATAGCTGACTATCTTGCCCAATTGGCTATTAACTCAATAAATAAGTGCAAAAGTGAATATAACTGTAAAGTTACCAGTATTGTTACAGATAATGCGAGCAACATGGTCAGTATGAAGAAAAAAATTAATCAAAGAATTATTGATACATCTTTACATATAAATGGACTTTGTACGATTTATAGGTACATAATATGCATTTCTATTCTAATAGGTAATCTACACGCAGGTGGTCCTTTCAACGAAAATATTTTCTTTTCTTTCTAGTGGGGCAAAAATCGGACGCCCACAAAATAAAAACCGATATTTTTGAGTTACAAAGCGTATGCCGCACTGCAACGTGACTATTATTGAAAGTTCGGTTACTACTATTAAATAAAGATTAATCAATGACCAAAATACTAATTAATATTATTTCCTTATTGATTTGGCGTAAAGTCGATTCGTAAAAGGAATTAAGTGGAAGTGACCATCAACAGGATATTCACGCTGGCTTTAAAGGCATACCGAATAATTTAAAATTAATTTTTTCTATAACCGTGCGGAAATCCCTAATTTTGTATAGCTACCTACTAATTTTAGTGTTAAAAAATATAGATAGCCCTCTTATTTCGTCACTGCACATCAAATGTCAAAAACGGAAAATTTTGGTTAAAAAATACTGGTACAGGAAAAACAAGCAAAATGCGTTGCTCCTAGACTTTAATGAAACCCTTTCCAAAAGGTAAGTGGTATCAAAGAAACTTATAGCTAGCTTTAAGTTTCTTTGGTGGTATTTATGATTTCACCTTGCTGCACGTTTAGTACACGACTGATGATGAAGGTTTTCAAAATGCTGTGCAGCACTCTCGTTTTTAAAAAGAGTTTCTGCTTTTTATTACTACATGTATTTTTTTTTTTTTTAAATTGGGGAAAAAAATGAAAAGAACAATAAATAATAATAATAATATTTCGTTACTGCCTTGTAGACCACGGTATACTTAACACCAAATTTGTTGTAAAGTACATGCTTCAAGTAAATTCTGTGGGCGTTCTTCTTGGCTTCTCGGTCTAGGATCATGCCTATACCGAGTGATGCATGGCTTAGTTGAACATAGATAATCCCACGTAAATTTTGAGGTGGCTAAATATTGCCCCCCCCCCCCTGTACAGGGTGTCCCAAATTCGAGCCTCATCATTGGGATTCCGGAAACTAGAAGAGATACGAGGTCGGTTAAATGGAGGCAAGGTTGCGCGATTTGATGCTGATCAAAATGCCACCTTAAAAGTTTAAAAATTCCGAGTGCTTCCGAAGATTTTTGGAAAAAATCGAATATTTGCGATTTCATTTTTATTTGTTTATGACTATATTTGAATAGATATAACAAAATAAATTTCACATTCTCATTACTACGCGCCGGCCATCTTAGTTCATTTGTTTATGTTTAAATTAATTAATATTTTCACAGTTCACTTTTCACTAATTGTTAACGTGTATTAAACATAAATGCCTTTTTCTTCTGAAGAAAAACGAGACATAATAGGGGATAAGGATTTATTATATTTCGAATCGAAATTCAAAAACGGCTTGTAAGCGCTCTTTGTTGGAATATCCGGAAAGACGGCAGCCGCATTATAGTTATTTTGCCAATATTGATAATAATTCAGCTCAATACGGAAGTTTTGTTCAACCAAGGGTTGAATATGGAAGACGAATCGATCCAGAAGTGGAACAAATTATCTTAAACACTGTAAGTTTCAAAACTGTTACATAGTAGGAAGTAAAATGAGTAATATTAAATTATTTTTTAAGGCAAATAATAATCCTCGAGCTTCAATTAGAGTCTTCTCAGACGAAGTAGTATTACCGCGAATGAGAGTTTGGAGAACTTTAAATAATCGTGGATATAAACCTTACAAAATTCATATTAGTCAAACACTAAGACCTGGCGATGCTGAGAGACGATTAGAATTTTGTGACTGGTTGCAAAATAGAATTAATGAAAATGACGACTTCCTAAATAAAACTATACGGACAGATGAATGCAGGTTTTTAACACATTGACTATTTAATAGACATAACGAACACTATTGGTCAACAGAAAACCCAAGGCAGAATCGAAAAGTAAGACCTCAGGAACGGCAATCATTTAATGTATGGATCGGTATGTGGCACAATAAAATTATCGGTCTGTTTTTTCTTAAAGGAAATTTAACTTCTGAGAGATATGCCGAATTAATAAGGACCAATATATTGGATTCCTTAATGGAAGAACCGTTAGACGTATTACGTCAACTATGGTGGCAACAAGATCGTGCACCACCTCATAATGGGAGACTCGTTACAAATTTATTAAATGCACTGTTCCCCGATAAATGGATTGGAAACCAAGGACCCGTACGTTGGCCAGCTAGGAGCCCAGAACTAAGCCCTCTAGAATACTTTTTTTGGGAATTTCTCCAAAACCGTCTTTATCGAAACACACCACAAATACAAATCCTTGAAGTTCTACGTCAAGACCTAATGAGGGAGATCAGGGCTATCTCCGCAAGGACTATTCAGCGTGCCATCCATAAAATTCACAGACTAACACGAAAATGCATCCAAGCGGGCGGATTACAATTTGAATATTTGCTTTAACTTTCATTATTCAGTCTTATTAAGTTTTTATTTAATAAGTTTTCATTTCTCTCTCTTAATTTATTTATTTTATTTATTTATTTTCTTTGGGATACGAACAGGATATGCTCCCATAAAGGTATCCACTATTTACAAATACAATTTAGTTTAATTAAAATGTTCATAGTGTACTTATTCTATCAACTAAACAGATCTAAGTAAAACCTAATAGGTACTCACTAACCTAAATACTAAAAGTCAATAAATATTCCTTTTAATTTGTTCTTAAAGGCTTGTAAGGAAGTAGAAAAAAAGTCCACTGCATCACATACCGAGTTAGAAAATTTAAACATTCTCGAGAAAGTCGAGTTTAAAGAACTATTTGTCCGAGAAAAGCGGGATTTAAATAAATTTATATTCCGAAAATTCCTCTGAGGAACATTGAAGGTCACCAATGCCAGCAGCTCAGGAGAATCAATTTCTGAGTTAATTATTTTATAGAGGTTAAGTATATCATTAACGAATCTTCGATGTTCCAAGGACAACAACTTATACTTAGAGCGTAGCATTCCCAAATTATCATATCTAATGTTATCCCTAAATGCTAAACATTTTAAAAATTTATCTTGGACAGATTCTATACGCGACTTATAAACAACATATTGTGGGTTCCAAACAGAAGAAGCGAAATTAAGACGACTAAAGACGTATGCGTAATAAAGAGATATTAATGTTTTATTATGCCTAAAGTGTTTGCCTTGTCTATCTACAAATCCGAGCATCCGGAACGCACTTCTGACAGTGTTTTGTATATGAATGTCGAACAACAACTTGTCATCAAAAAGAACTCCCAGATCTCTAACTTGACTCACTCGTTTTAAATAATGCCCACCAAGGTTGTAGTTGTAGACCATTTTATTATGGCTGCGGGAAAACGTTATAGTAACGCATTTTTTTAGATTAAGAAATAAATGATTTTCATTGCAATAAATGTGAAACCTGTCCAAGTCTGCTTGCAATTTCTTGCAATCGCTTACTTCAGATATTTCTCTGTAAAATTTGAGGTCATCTGCATAGAATAGAAATTTGCAATGATGAAAGCATGTCTGTATATCATTTATGTACAAGGTAAATAGTAACGGCCCCAGGTGGCTACCTTGAGGTACACCTGAGGTAGATATAAAGTTATTCGACCTGCAGCCAGCCACTGAAACAAGCTGCTCTCTGTCAGTTAAATAGGAGTCAAACCAGTCCAGAATCACACCACCCACACCAACCTCAGATAACTTTCTTAGAAGTAAAAGGTGGTAAATTTTATCAAAAGCCTTACTGAAGTCGGTGTAGATGGAGTCAACCTGAATTCTATTATCCATACTACGAGTTAAAAATTCCGAGTAACAAATAAGATTTGACTCTATCGACCTATTACGAAAAAATCCATGTTGATGGATACTAATTTTATTCTTTAATAAAAAAAAGAGGTGTTCATAAATTGCCCTTTCAAAAACCTTAGCAAAAATGCACAGTTTAGATATTGGTCGATAGTTACTAATATCACTTTTATTGCCAGATTTAAAAACTGGTATAATTAGGGATTTTTTCCATGATTTGGGAAACAACCCCACTCTTAATGATTGGTTGAATATCAGGGTGAGAGGGAGCGCTGGACTCAAAGCACATTTGGCGACAAATAATGCTGGAATGTCATCCGCACCAGCGCCCTTCTTAGTATTTAGATTTATTAAGATTTTTTTAATTCCTAAGACATCAAAATGAAGGTGAGAGAAAAGGGCATCGCCATCTGTGTAATTTTTAGCATAGTTGTTATTCGACTTCGGCTCATAGACACTTTTAAAATATTCTGCGAACAGATTACAAATATCCTCGGTGTTGTCAACAACATTGTTATTAAATGACATTGAAGAAGGTAAGTTATTATGATTTTTTGCCCCGACAAAATGCCAGAATTTCCTACTGTTATAGGGTATTTCTTCTTCAATATGATTTATATAATTGAAATGGTCTTGTTTAATAAGACGTTTGGAACGATTTCTTAATAATTTAAAGGTATTAAAATCTTGTAGATTACCGTAAACTCTCCATTTTTTATGAAATTTATTTTTTTCTTTTATAACTTTAATAGTTGCACAAGAGAAATAGACTGGATATCTAGTGTTTCGATATCCGCATGGAACATTTTTTGAAATTTCAGAGTTTAACCTGTTACTTAAGTATGTGATATTATTATCTAAGGTATTATCTCGGAAAGCATTTTCCCAAGATATTTCCGAAAGATTGTTATTTATTGCTTTATAGTTAGCCTTACGAAAATTAAGAAATTTGTAGCTGGGAGTGCTAACCATTTCCAGTAGGGTGTGTGATATTTCAAACTCGACACTAGGATGATAAACATCTTCCGCGACCAATGGAGAGGAACAGTGAGCCAGAGAACTAATCAAGGTACTATCATTACACAACAATAAATCAAGTGTATTCCCCCTGTCGTTTCTTAAATAGTTCAGCTGGACCAGCCCGCAGAAAGACAACATATCAACCAATAGTGCTGATTTATGATGATCGGAACTGAGGCTTGTTAAAAAATTATTATTGTTTTCTTAAAACCAGTTAAGAGATGGACAGTTAAAATCTTAAATAAATGAATTATTATGGAAAATGCCATTAATATAAACTTTTCGAATAAGTGCGATACATCATTGGTTTTGAGACCTTAGAAGCTCTTAAAATCCGTAATAAGAAATCCAGGGCCGTATTTAAAAAAACAAAGTTGATGATGGCAACTTAAAGACGAAACGTCGGTTTGAAAATATTATAACACCATCTTGTAGAACAGAGAAAGTAGTAATAAGAATGTGAAATTTATTTTGTTGTATAGTAATATAGGTGATTATTGGTATTGTTATTGTAATTGTTATTGTACTATGGTTACTATTATTATTATATTACTTTAGCATCCAACCAAGTCATCAATCGTTTAACAACATAAAATATTTTCGACAAAAAAATTCTTTTACTTTTAGTATTTTAAATCAAATTATTTCCACACTTTATTCTTACACCTCGATGATGGTCCCATACATGACAACACTGATCTTTAAAGCACCTATTCCCGAAAAAGGGAAGTTTGAGACGACTGATTTTGATTTTTGGGTTGCCTGTTTGACATTTATTTTCTGTACCAAACCTTTAAAACTTTAAATTTCTACCTGATTAGTCGTACTCCTGGATTCTGTATCTTGACAATGATTGTTTTTCTCCCAACTTAAATGTCGATATTTCTTTTAACGATCACTGGAGACCGCCAAAGAATATAAAAGGGAAGTCTTTTAAGACCATTCCCCCAACCTTGTGAAAAAATTTTTTATTATAATATCTTTTATTTATATTTTATGTTATATTCAAGTTTTATGTATGTTTATTTAACTAACTAGTAACTCTAAGAACGATGATTGAGCTTTTCATACCTTTGTCATTAATGCAATTATACTGACATTGTCAACCATTTTGTTCTCAAGCTGTCAACGGTCGACTATAAAATGACTGAACACGTTGTCACGTTTTCATTTTAACTGTGTTCGTCTCCCTATTTTAATCTTTAACAGCCACTTGCAGCGACTTTTTATTAATTGTTATTTAACAAATGGACCTTTAATTTTAATTGTTACTTAAGTTGCAAATGATTTGCACGGAAACATTTCCTCAAAATTTTAACTAACTATGCTTTAATTTTTGTTACAATATGGCAACGTCGCAAGGACGCTGTAGTTTTTGCGTTTTTCTGTTGGAGGGCCTTGATTTAAACTTCAAATTGACTTGTGCTTAAAATCCAAATATCTTTTTGGCACAAAAATTATTTTTGATTTTCTTTTTGTTCGTGTGTTATAGTGTTGAGTTTTTTAAAAAGTACCTATCTGTGGTACCTATTCATTTTCGCTACTATGTCGGCAGTATAGCGCCTGCCCACGTCTTGGCCCTTGTGACTTGCTTAATTTCGGCCTTTCCCACGTCGGTTGACTCGGCTTCTGTGGCGGCAGCTACAAAACTTCAATTTTGGGGTTCGGAGAGAATCTGTGTGCTAGTTTTTGTTTCAGGCAGGATGGTAGTGCCTTGTTGAGCTTGTTTGGTTATTTATTTATATTAGAATAGTCTCGAAAAGGATAGATCCTCGTACGCTGCGTAATTTCTTAAGTATTTATGTGAGATATTAGGTGTTAAAGCTCTTATTTGTTGTAAATAATGAACAAAGATTACAATGGAACACGAAAGTTTTTTATTATTTAAAAATTCAAAAAAACATATATGGCACGTACATACTATTTACCCACACAGCGATTCTCTTAAAATACAATGCGTAATTTGTTTTAGCAAAATACAGAACAAAACTATGGCCCTTAACACTTACTTCCGATCCGGGTTCGTTGTTGAACCTTGGAAAAAAAACAAAATGGTCCATTTCTTCGTAATAATTACGGCGCTCATTGAGTCTTCGAGGGAAGACAAATACAACAAAATCCAATGTTCCCAAATCATCTGCAACCCCATCCTCTACCAACCCATCTTCAATAACGTTTACATAATCCATCTTTTTTTCTGTCTGTTTTTGAGTTTTGTGTCAAAAATCAAAATTAAACTAGCACGCACAATTAACCTTAAAACAGCTTTAAGTGACCAAATTTGGCCAATTAACTAATGGTCCTTTAAAGAACGCTTTAAAAGACCATTAAAATCGTTGCAAGATAGAAAATACTCTAATGGCACTTTAAAGGGCCTTTACCCTAAAGGTCCTTTAAAAAAAAGTCGCTGCAAGCGGCTGTAAGGGTATATAAAATATAAGATCTGTTTTTTTGTTTTTTAATTTTTTAATAATTTTATTTTAAATAAAACTCTATTGTTTTCCCTACATAATGGGACGAACATAACGCAAGGTGACGGGACCTTAGGTCTCCAATAACTAATTTTACAAATGAAATTTCAACATTATGTAAGTACAGACATTATTAATAATTTTATTTCATTACTAATTACAAATTTCTTTCTTATTACAGAATTTCTCATAAAACAAATCACAAACAAAAATCTTTCTCTAACAATATCTAGAATGTCCAAAAGATCCTTTTTATATATCCTGACGTATGATTTTCAAATAACGAATATCTTCCCTTTTTAAATTCGACCACAGATTGACAGTGTCTTTTCATAAACTTTGATTTATATATAACATTCCACTTTCAATTCCAATTTTAGCATGCTGATTACATTCAATTATTAATATCTTGTCAAAATATTTTTAAATAAAAAAAGCTCCATCAACGTCATTTTCCACCAACAGTTTTCTCTCTACTGCTAATAATAACTGCAGCACTACTTTGGTCTCCTGAAGATGAAGGTTACTACCTTTGAAACATGTAGAGACAATTTAATTTTAAAATTGAGCCTTTAATAGCTCACTATTAAATTAGTGGAGAAAGACTTTTTGACTTTTTTTCCCCTTTCCCTATATTTCAACTCCACTTCGAGAATGGACTATTTCTTTAAATTATAGAATTATATTACAATCATATATTGTTTTAAAGTTTAAATTATGAATTGAAATATCAGTCAATTATACTTTCTGATGTCGTTTTGACAGATTCAATTAAGATTTTAAGGATACATTATACAGATAATGCAAGTTTTGTTGGGTTGATTGTAAAAGCGCTGCTCACTGCTATGGCAGATGAGTGCGAAATAAATCTGCCCTTGTCAAATGGAATAACACATTATTATTATTATTATTATTATTAATATTTATTATTATTATTATTATTATTAATCCTAGGGTCGGAGGTAACCTGTGGTTATACAATGCATTTTACTACTAACTTCTGGATTAATCTTCCCTTTTGCGTTAATCCCAACCTATACAATTGGACCTAATAACACAGAAATCAATGAAATTTTAAAGCTTAGTTACCTTAATAGTATAATAAGAAACTCAAAGTTAAGTCAATAACTTGGACCTTACTCTAAAGTATGATTCTGACTCCCAAGTCCCATTATGGAGAATTTTAACGTATCCTAAATTTACGACAACGCCGCGGGGGCTTCTTATTCTACTGATGGTAATGGAGAGTTCTCTAAAAATAGCAGTAGTTTCTGTTTCTTTAGACGTTCTATTTTCGGCGGTTAGGTACCTACTTACCGAAAACCAAATAAAAAGAAATAAAGACGTTTAAAAATCGCGAACAATCTCAAGACGCCGTTTGATGACCTTAAATGAGAACTCGCTCGTGTAGAAATATTTAACGGTAGATAAAGATGAAAAAATAATTAATACGTCTTTTTTGTCAGTGACTATATGAAATTTTAAATTGAATTTATATTTGAGATACACATAACAAAAGAAACATAAGGAATGAACGAAAACTAAGAAAAACATGGCTAATGGTTGATTAAAAGTAGATAGAGTCTAATTGGTGGAATTTGTGTACAAAACTTCACCAAAATAATCTTGAATCGAGCCTTTTTACGTCCTCTGACATAGTTTTGCATTTCTTTATATCCATCCATTTCGTGAGCAAATTATAAACAGTTTTGTAAAGCCTGTCCAGTGTCCAGTGATATAAGAAAGTTACACTTTGCCTTTGAATGGGATTATCCAAGGGTGGCCATGAACAAACAATGAATAAACGAATAAAGGCACGTAAATTATGGTCCGTACTTTAAAATGTTTTAAAGTAAACTGCAAATTCGGAAGACGTAATTTCATTATTAAAGTAATTGTTTGGTGATTTTAAACCGATTTTTACCTGATTCAAAATGAGAGGGTTAATCCCATAAAACAAATTATGTTCTAAAGACTGTATATATAGTCACTCTAGTTAGTTTTAAGCTTAGTAATTATTCCTACTTCGTGTGTAATACAGCGTTTGTTTAATCCTGTGTGAGTCACGGAAAATATGTGCGAGCCCAATATTTCTCAGGAGATAACCCCGGCGAAAGGCAGAAAACACTTTTCTGTGGACACAAAGGAAGTTATAAACAATGTTTATTCAACTCTCATTGAACATGCGGCCAGCAAGCAAGCAGCGTTAGAAGAAACGGCAACATTAACAAAAATTCCAACATCAGCTGTATGGAAAATTGTGAATAATCCCATTTTAGCGAGGAAAACAAGAACCGATGCTGGCATTTTCTCGAAGGTAGATGGAAGTGGTCAAGATATAATACGGAGTAAAATTTCCAAGTTATACGAGGAACAAGGCGTGACTACATTAGATAATTTAATTAAGAGGCTTGAAAAAGATTAAACCGGCGTTAAATGTGACAGAACAACAGCAAAGGTTGATTATTTACTTGGATGAAACCTGGTGCGACACATATGATACCCCAGAAAAGGGTTGGGTTGACTCAAGCGGGAAGTGTAAAACAAGCGCGCCATCAAAAAGAGGTAAACGAATTACGATTTTGCATGCTAGATCTAAAGGCGGATGGATTCCAAATAGACTTTCTCTGTCTGCAAAAAACATTAAAGATTCTTCTCTGGATTACCATGAGGATACCATTGCTGACTTATTTGAAGATTGGTTTAGAAACATGCTAATTCCAAATATACCTCCGAATAGCGTAATTGTGATGGACAATGCAAGCTACCATAGTAGGCAGTTGACCAAGACTCCCTCCTCAAATGACACAAAAGCAACAATCCAAAATTACATGTATGATAATGACATTTATTTTCAGGAAGATTACACCAAAAGGCAATTAATTGAGGTTTTACAAAGTCTAAAACTACAAAAGAAATAAGTCTGTGATAATTATGCAAAAAATCTAAGGCATACAGTTTTAAGGCTTCCACCATACCGTTGTATATTTAATCCCATCGAACATATTTGGCACCAACTGAAATATGCCATTCGTCGTAACAATATTTGCCCTACTAT
Source organism: Polydrusus tereticollis (assembly GCA_963920685.1). Lineage (NCBI taxonomy): Eukaryota > Metazoa > Arthropoda > Insecta > Coleoptera > Curculionidae > Polydrusus > Polydrusus tereticollis. Next base: position 27,371,760 of record OY987332.1, on the reverse strand, counting down.
TAACTCCAGTGTACTTAAGCTTATAGAAACTGAAGTTTTTAACATTCCTTCACAAAGTTGGGCAAATTCTGTTACAAATGTTGAAAAAGTGGAAAAATTCTATATCCATATAAACAATATAGCAAAAATAATAATTAGAACAGATGATGATAGCGATAGTGATATTGATATATTAAGTGAATAATTATAATAAGTACCGAATAATTTGTATATTTTTGTAATCATGAATATAATTTTTAATAATAAAATAACTTGTAATTTCACATTTAAACATAAATAAAATATTATTTAATGTCTTACTTATTTTTATTACAAACCATGGTTAAATTCTAAGCAAAATACGGACCTGTTCGGCCGTATTTCAATTTTACAGCTGTCCCGGGTCTTTCCTAATAGGGATCAGTTAGTCACTTTCTTATATCCCTGAACAGACTTTACCTAAACTTTGATTGACACATTAAAAATTCGGTTTGTAAAACCCCTAGCGAAAACTTAGAAGACGTACGGACTACAATTACAATTACATCTCTGGAGATTCCCCAAGTTCCCATCAATGTTCTCGATCCTCTAAAAAGAGTATGAAAACGTGTTTGACAGTAAATGTTGCATTGAATTAATAATGTTTAAGTTCTTTGTTCTATATGATTTTTTTCAAATTCTATATTATGCAATTACAAAGACAGTAATTTAATTCTCTTACAAACTTCCGATCTTGATGGTTCCATTTTTCATTCACCTTTATCTTTTAGCTATGTTACCTACCAAGAGTGATAATTCAAGAAGCATGCTTAATTGACTCCACGGCAATCACGGCATACTTTAAGGACGTTTTTTTTTATAGTACATTATCTTCTCTGATCCAATTTTCAAAAAGAGGTCATTAATAGTTATCTATGTAATCAGATGTAAGATTAGCTTGATTTCGCACAGATGTAAATATTGTAAGCAAAACACAAGCTATTTTGCATCGTGTGATACAAGAATTTTTGTAATTATGACGAAAAAATTTGTATGTTTTTTGGAAATGTAAAGACTTTTACACACTTTTTTCCAGTTATTTATTAACACATATCACATAACATGTTTCGCTACACGGTAGCTTCTTCAGATGTACTCAGTTTACAAATAGTGGATATATTTATATGCATAATAATGGTCTAATTAGCAATAAGGATTTTACAAAGTATATTTAGAGTAATAAAACTATTAGGATTAAGGGTATTTCCTAAATAATTATTCAAAACATGTTAAGCAAAGGAGAATTATTAAGGTCTAATTGTTCATTTAACAAATAGTCGGAATTTTTAAGTTTGTTTATCTCAAGCGACTCAAGCAAATTTAGTTTTATACCTTTCTTTTCTAAATGTAAAATTTGATAGTTATCATTAAATTGATAATTACATTCTATTAGATGGTTCGCGTAATTTGAATCGGTTTTTCCTTTGATAAAGCTTGAATGATGTTCTTTCAATCGTTTGCCGAAGTTTCTACCTGTTTGTCCTATATAGGTATTAGGGCAATCATTGCAAGTTAGTTTATATACTCCAGATTTCTTATTTTTTTCCGTTTTTGTTTTATTATTTTTTATAGCTTTACCTAAAGAATTGTTGGTTTTGTAAGCAACCTTAAGTTCTAAGTTATTTAGAAATGTACTTATTTTGTCACTCGTTTGTCCTACATATGATACTAGTTTAAACTGTTCAAATTTCTTTTTTATATTGGGATAAACCATGTCAATTGTTTTTTTATATGTTTTTTTACTCAGAATTTTGTCTATTAATGTGGGGGTATAGCCATTATTTACAGCAATTTGTTTTATTATATTTAATTCAATTTTAAAGTTTTCTTGATTTAATGGCAGTGATATTAGCCTATGTATCATACTGTGAAATGCAGCTAGTTTATGTTGTATGGGATGACATGACTTATTATGTATGATAGTATCTGTATGTGTAGGTTTATGAAAAACTGAGAAAGTATGTTTATTATTTTCTTTTGTTATAGTTAAATCGAGGAAGTTAATGCTATTATTGACTTAACATAGCATAATCTTAATAGTTTTATTACTCTAAATATACTTTGTAAAATCCTTATTGCTAATTAGACCATTATTATGCATATAAATATATCCACTATTTGTAAACTGAGTACATCTGAAGAAGCTACCGTGTAGCGAAACATGCTATGTGATATGTGTTAATAAATAACTGGAAAAAAGTGTGTAAAAGTCTTTACATTTCCAAAAAACATACTAGTTATGGATTTCCAGCAAGTATCGGCCAAGTCAATAAAATTAGAAAAAATTTGTTTTATTGATATTGATAATTTATTGATAATAGGCATCCCGTGAGACGTCGTACAGTGCGTACACAACAAAGAATTGCTGCAGTGCAGCGTAGTATTAATGATGATCCAAATGTGTCAATTCGTCCTCGTGCTCAACAATTAAACCTGTGTCCGTCCACTTTATGGAAAATTTTGAGTAAAGATCTTGGTTTACGTGCTTATAAGATTCAACTTGTGTAGCAATTGAAGCCACACGATCATCGTACATTTGGTGAATGGGCTGAAGGGAACATTGCCATTGATCCACAATTTCATTTCAAAATTTTGTTCAGTGATGAAGCACACTTTTGGTTAAATGGCTATGTCAACAAGCAGAATTGCCGGATTTGGAGCGGTGATAATCCACAGGCCTTTGTCGAAACACCATTACATCCAGAAAAACTCACCGTTTGGTGCGCTTTATGGGCCGGTGGAATCATTTGTCCTTATGTTTTTAAAAATGCTGATGGTCAAAACGTTACAGTGAATGGTGAGCGGTACAGAGACATGATTACTAACTTTTTCGTGCCTCACTTGGAAGGTGTTAATGTTGCAGACATGTGGTTTCAGCAGGACGGCGCCACATGCCACACAGCGCGCGATACAATTAATTTATTGCAAGAAACATTTGACCAACGGTTAATTTCACGAAATGGGCCTTTTAACTGGCCACCTCGTTCATGCGATTTAACGCCATTAGACTATTTTCTTTGGGGATATGTCAAATCGCGTGTCTACGCCAATAAACCTGAAACAATTGAGCGCTTGGAAGCCAACATTCGACGCGTTATTGCCGAAATACAGCCTGCTGTACTGCGAAGAGTGTGTGAAAATTTTACCTCCAGATTACGCCATGTACGCGCAAGCCGCGGCGGCCACATACCCGAAATCATATTCAAACATTAATGCCAAAAACTTATCTTTCAAATAAAGACAATTTCATGGATATTAAAAAAACCATTTGTGTTTTATTTCAATTTAAAGTTCTCCGCCTCTAAAAAAAAACACCCTACATTCATCGGTAAAATATTTCTCAAAAAATCCCTATTATTATTTGCTCTTTCCATTATTACTTCAAAATAGAATACCATTATCCGTTCTTTATCACCTTGTCGTAGCTTTTGATGTTTTGCATACTTGCAAGGAAAATATTTATGCTTTTTTAAAGAGCGCAACACTGTGGTTTAATGTTTTAATACGGCTTGCCCAAGATTCCTTTTACTTATCATTTTTATTTTCCTCCACGAGCAGTAAAATATCGAGATCTCTAATATCCCCTTCTTTAGCTCTATTGTAATTCTGAGTCGAGTATTTACAGTTATTTATTACAGTGCCTTTGGACTCAAATTTATCAATAATAAGTTTAATTAATGAGATGGAAGGGATAGGCTTATTAGGCAATTGAACTGAAAATATATCAGACATTGCCTTTAAACTGTTTCCTGTATAATACCACTTAATCATAGTTACTTTTTCCTTTATGGAATAGCTCAAATTTAGTTATAATTGCAGCGCCTTCAATGAAAATATTGCCACTGACGACGCTACTTTGGTTTTGCTAATGCCAAATAATAGTTTGCTGATGTTTGCCGTATTACCTAAACTATACAAATTTCGTAATTTCGCCATAACATTTATTTGAATAAGTTAGGATTGGCTTATTAAAATTTATTTAAACTTGGCACATTTACAAATTATAATATAATGTTTCTCTAAAATGTACAGGGGAGCCAATATTTAATCGCCTCAAAATTTACATGGAATTTCATATGTTTAACTAATTCATGCATCACCCGATATTTTAAAACTGGATTATATAGAAAAGTATAAAAATATATTTATTTATTGCTTACCCAAATAAGGGTGTTTTAAATGTTTATACTTTATTTCAGGTCGAATAGCTTTTGAAAAACTCACAGACTTTGACTACAGAGGGAACACTTACTACACAGTTAAAAATCTCAGCCTGTTTGAATGTCAAGGATGGTGTCGAGAAGAGCCCGATTGTCAAGCCGCAGCTTTTAGTTTCGTATTAAATCCTTTAATACCGGTCCAGGTAATTATATTTTACATTAGCCATTTTTTGTTATATCCGTTACTGAAATAAGCTTTTTAGTCATAAGTACAAAATTTTAAATCTTGTTTCCTATTCTACAAATTTGGTTGCAAGTTGCGAAAAAAGCCGACAATCTCTAGTAAATGGAACTACAATAGATTAAAGGAATTATGTAATATTTAGCACGTTTAGCCGACTTTATGGAAGAATATTAACAATACTTATAGAACAAGGCTATGACATATACCAAATTGAAGGACAAGCTGGTTTCCGAGCTGGTAGATCGACAATAGACAACATATTCTCACTAACACAAACTATAGAGAAACGATTAACAGTAAACCAAGAAACCCATCTAGTCTTTGTAGATCTTACGAAAGCCTACGATAATATACCCATAAAGATGTTGTTGATAAATCATCAATAAACATTACACTAATAAAAGCAATAAAGCAAATGTACACATATATTGTCTCCAGAGTAAAGATTGGTAAAGCTCTGATATCCCAATTTAAGGTAACTAAAGGTCTACGCCAGGGCTGCAGTATGTCGCCAATTCTTTTTAATATTTACCTGGATAAAGCACTATCCCAATGGCGAAGGAAATGTAACGGAATGGGAATTCCAATAGATGACTACACACTTTATACCCTACACTACGCAGATGATCAAGTGGTATTTGCGCAAGATTCCGATGACATCGAGTATATGACCAGGAAGCTATTTGAAGACACTAAGTGGGGGCTGACAGTCAACCTGACTAAGACAGAATATATGTGTGTGGGTGGACCAGAAACAGACCTAATATTGAACAACGGTAATATAATAAATGCATGACAAAATTACACTTACCTTGGAGCACAAATTTATAATAATGGAAAACACGAATTAATGATCAACTCCAGAATAAGTCTTGCACGTAAAATCACGGGAGCTTTAAATTCCGTTCTATGGCAAAAAAATATAAGAAATAAGACTAAAATGCATATATATAACACCCTCTGTAAAAGCTCCCTTACATATGGAAGTGAAGTCTGGCAGATTAATCGGAAAACTGAAAATAGACTTCTTGCCACTGAAATGGACTTCCTTAGAAGATCAGCAAGAAAATCCCGTCTGGAACGAGTCAGAAATGAAGATATTCGAAGAATGATGGGACGAGAAACAACTATTATGGATGACATACGCCAGAAAAAAGTCATTTGGTATGGACATGTCAGTAGAATGAATGAAGATCGAATACCAAAAAAGATTCTAAAGTGGCAATCAACAGGACGAAGAAAACGAGGGCGTCCAAGAGAGACTTGGAGGCAAGGAGTGACTCGAGCGATGTCCGAACGAGATCTCAGAGAAGGGGACAGCACGGACAGACAATACTGGAGACTGGGAACCGGAAGGCGACCGCAATCGCCGTAAAAACCGAATGTATATATATATGTAATATTGTATTATGGAAAAATATTGTGAGGTCGGAAAAACTATTTGAATGTTTTCTTAGGTTAAGGATAATAATAAGTGCATGTGCCCAAATGTAATGACTGTTTTAAATTTGGGTATAACTTCCGTGTACGTTTTTATGTGTTTTACTGTTTTATATCAGAATTTCGACATGTATTGATAAATCCAACTTGTAGTTTACATATCAGAAACTTTTTCACACTGCTAAGGATAAAAGTATTGGTAGGTGCCTCATTTCTGTCTCTTGCCCTCACATGTTTTTTTTGTCTATACGAACACATGACCTAGATATATCAAATTTTTGAGAATTTCAAATTTTCTATCTCTAGTCCTTCTTTGTAGTTCTGTAGCATGAGTTTAATAGTTCAATAATAGTCCAGTTTATTTTTGTAGTTTCTAGAAATTTCAACCTTATAGCTAGTACTAGCTTAGCAACTAGAACACTAAATAATATAAAATTTATTTAACAATAATTTTCAGGAAACGCAATGTCAGTTACAAAACGAGACTCAAGCCAACAACCCCTCAGCGACAGCCCAGCGTAGCGTGAACATGTACTACATGACCAAACTTCAGTTGCGTAGTGACAACATCTGTCTGAGGCCATGGGCATTTGAACGGGTACCAAATAAAATGATAAGAGGGCTCGATAACGCATTAATCTACACTTCCACCAAGGAGGCTTGTCTGGCGGCATGCTTGAATGAGGTAAGGATTAACAGCTTTCTAATAGTACCTATAGTCTCGAATCTGATAACAAGATTGAAATTTAAAAAAATTTAATATCATTACAATACTTATTACAGATTATTTGCATTCTAATTAACGAGGTATTGCGTCATAAATTTAATAGGCAACGGTAAATTCCTGACCTCTTAGTTCCCTTGCAAAAGCATAAAAACTTATGAAAGATATAAGTGGTGAACCGATCTGATGGATTACAAGTTTAAATATTGTGCATATCTCCGATATGTTACGGCAATGCTTTAAGAAATTTATTTTAAATTGCTTTGATTCTGTTTATATCGATTTTATAATTTTGATTTTATATAACTGAAGCAAAAGAGTTTTAGATCTCTAAAGACTTGACAGCTTCTGAGAATAATGAAAACGAAAATATACTATCCAAAACTACACCAAAGTCCTTAAGTTGATAAACTCGTTATAAAATTGTTGAATCAATATTATAGTTAAAGTTAATTAAATTAATGTTCTTTAAAAAAGTTATGGCGATAGATTCGTGGCCCTTATTATACGATAAATCTTAAGATCATCTGCATATAAAATATAATTACTGTTTAAAATTCATTGGCTTATGCTGTTAATATAAATAATTATTAAGAATACAGATCCCAAGTGACTTTTCTTGGGAACCTCCGAAGTCGAACCAAATAGTTCTGAGTAATACCCGTTTACAACAAAAATCTGCTCTCGGTCTTAAATATAGGACGATAATCCGTTTAAATAGCGCCCCGCACGCCCCAACATCAACAACTCGCTCCGTCAACATCCCATGACTAATTTTGTTGAAAGCCTTACTAAAATCGGCATCCAGGCCATCAACCTGTTTTTGCCTGTCAATAGCTAAACAACGTTCTGAGAAAATCATAACAGATTTGCCTCCAAAGATCTAATAGTATTTTTTACAGTAGAGAACATTATTTCGCACACAATTTTTTCTAGAACTTTTGAAAATATACTGATTTTACTCGTTGGTCGATAATTGGAAATATAACTTCTGGACCACGTACAGGAGGACTGCAGTGGCTCGTAGTGTATATCTACCATGCACCGCTCTGGGTGGAATCAAGCGGGCAACCTCAGTTGAGCACTTACCATGAAAATATTTGTAAAATAGACTTAAGTCGCCAACCTGCGTAAGATGTTCAAGGCTTTCCAGGTTGTTTGTCAGATCATGGCGATCAAGCGAATGGCCCTTCTTTGAATGGAATCCAGCAATCTTTGTGTATGTTTAGGAGCAGAGCCCCAAATATGCGAACAGTACTCTAGAGAGGTCTAATTTACGCTTAATAGAGCATCAAAAGTTGTTGGGGTATATAGAGGTTCTTAGTTCGGAAAAGTATTCCAAGCCTCTGCGAAGCTGCCTTAGCAATGACCGTAATGTGACTATGCCAAGACATATGACATTGACGCCCAATAAATTAATTAATGAAGCCAAGGCAATCGAGTGACCCGCCATGACTATATCCGGTTTTTCAACATTAATATAAATCTTAGCGTAAAATTCTACCTGGTTACTGTCATCGTAAGACAGAATTTCTTCCAGGTCTTTGTTGAGATGTAAGACCTCTTGACCTCTTGCTACCTATAGAGATGTGCTGTGCCAGTCGATGATCGAGCATCCAAAGGGAAAATATGAAACAAGTGTACTGTCATCAGCGAAGCTATATATAGGATTTTTAGTTTTCTCCAAAAGATCGTTAATGTATAGTAAAAGGAGGGTGGGCGACAATATAGAACCTTGAGGGACTCCAGCATTGATGTTAGATACATAAGATGTTTTCCATTTTAGAGGAAAGCATCCGCATCCTTTAGAGACAAAATATAAATAATATAAAGTGGCTCTATATGACATGCTTCTAGAAAGTAATTAATTTGATATTTAGAAGAACTGTATATTAACCCTTTTTTACACTCTCTTTCAGTTTATTTTCCTTATGATTTCCCTATATCTATCTGTAATGGTTTTCTAGATACTAAATAATTTCCATTCTGGTTCTTTTATATGATCTCAATAAATGCCGATATTTTTGAACATTGCGACACAGTGCAGTATTTTTAATTAAGTTAGGCAATGCCAGGGAGCTTTTTACGCTATGGTCAAATCTTAGTTGCATTATACAAGGCGGTCCAAAAATACAGTTATTTCGGTTAATTGAAAAAATTCCTAAAAGTAGAAACACTTGACTACAAATTTAATTTTATTTGGATCTAGAACTTGAAATGCTCGGTTAATCCGATGTAGCAACTCTTTAACTGGTGAATTGTATTCTTTTTACACATACCATACAAGTAAAAATCCAATGTGTTAAGATCGGGTGATCTCAGAGGCCAATTCGTCGTCAATATCACGAAATGTCGTATCTCAGTTTCACCAATTTTACAGGAGAGTCATTTAAAGATTTGCACTGATTTTACATGGACACTCTAATATAACTAATTAATAAATTTGTTTGATTTTTTGGGTAGTGAGAAATGTATGTTTATGAATGTTGGAAGTGTGATAATTTTACAAGAAAAATAATTATTTATATTTTTTTTTAGTGCAAAATTAAGTTACGACCATTCGTGAAATTGAAAAATAATATATCAAAGAATTAACAATAGTTACGTCGGTAGTGAACTTTGGAAATCTTAGAATTTAAACGGCAATAAATTAAAAATAATAGTTTATTAAAGTGTACATAATACCAGAGAAGTTATTCTTACAAATATAAAAAAACTAACTAACAGTATTAATGAATATTGTTTGAGTAACTTAAAAATTAAGCAGTATTCACTGAACAAAACCAAAACAATGTATATTAAATTTTATAATTTAATAATAAGGAATATTCAAATAAAAATTTTGAAATTTTTTTATTCTGAAAACAGCTGTGTCTCCTACACACAGTGACCTGAAATCCTCAAACTTTTCTTTGCATATTTTAATAGTATCTGGATTTAATGGCTGTAGAGGTAAATATAGTAAATTTAAGGTTTGCCTTTTTAAATTGATAGTATCGTAGCAGCCCTGAAGGTGATTGGTTTTATAAAATATTTTTGTTGGCTCGTTTTTTTTTAACTTTAAGCTACATCATGTCACTCCATTTTACAGGATTTCCAGATTCAGATGTTTTACCCGATAAAACTCGGAAGATCTTGGGAGGGGGTCTTGAAATTATAAAAATCGTTATATTGTAGAGGATACACGTTATATGGCTGTTTTTGCCTTGAAAGTCGAATTATGGGGTATAGCTGAGATGGGATAAAAAGTTCGCCTGAACATGATATGGCTGTGGATATGGCACTATGTGCGCTATCGCCTTCATTCTGCCCATGAAATGATTCGAAAAATTTTAGTGAAATCTCTTCAATGTTGGAACTGTTAACGACAGAATAAAGCATCATAACAGGAGTAATTGAATTTTTATTCTGGCCACTGCATCCATCTGAAAAAAGGTTAACGAATTTCGCTCGTTTTTCATTGTCGTAAATTTGTAAAGCCTTGTAAACGCAGGAACTTATTTCTGACGATCCTCTTTTGCTGCTAGTTTCATCCCAAATGAAACAAGAACAATCCTTTGAAGCAATGTCATAAAAAGTAAAGTTGTAGTTTGACAAACGTCGTTTATAAAAAATAGCGCTTTCTTTAGATTGGTTTTAGAATTTTTTTTGAGATCTGGTGTGTTAATTTCACTAATTGTCTCCTCAGTATCTATAACTGTTCTCGTATACCACTTTCCTTTATATAACATTTTCACTGCACTTCCGAGAGTTATTTGCTTATTTTTTTTTAAGATTCACTAGTTCCTTAGAGTCCACACAATTTTTTGATCCATCTTGCCACAAAACCAGCACATCCATTTCAATACTATATTACTCTAATTAATGCGTTTTTATAAAAATAAATATGGTTCATCTACATGCGGTGCAAGCTCGATGTATACTAACAGTAAATTCAGAGACAATGCAATATTATTGAAAGGAGGGATAGACAAGTATTAACACGAAAAGTTAAGATACGCCATTATAAAACCAAAGAAGTGTTCAGTGCGACAATTTCACGAACTGTCGTAACTTTATTTACGTCAGTTCGTGAAATTCTCTTTTCGGCTACAATAGCATACGACACCGGTTAATATTGCCATATATTTAGTACCAATGGAAATTGAGTTACGACGCTTCGTAATATTGTAGAGAAGGTTATTTTATATACATAGACGACATATGTCAAAATTCAATTTTTTTGAGTTACGACACTTCGTGATATTGACGACGAATTCCGACAATAACAGTGGCATGACACATGCCTAGAAACCGAGTGGGGAATAGGAATATCTTTAATTTTACAAATAAATGCTTATAAATTGGAAACTTTACTAGCTAGGTGCAGGTATGGTACAGGTGTACACACGATTCTATGGCAACGACGTATCGATACGGAGAAGTACAATCGTTTAAACCATGGCGCAGTCGTGGACGCGCAATAAAAATAGAAAATTATATTTTAGTATAAAAAAACAGCTTCGCGAGTGATTCAATTATTATGATTTTTTAATTTTGATCGTATTAATGTCAAACGCGCATACAATAAAGTTTTGCGACTCGGCACCGACGTATTTATAAAAACTAAATAACTTTCACCCGTTGTATCACTACTCCACTGACACACACAAATATCGGCCGCTTGTTTTTGCCAGCGGCACGCGACCCCTGCCAACTAACCATAAGGATTTCTCTGATGACCGCATTGCCAGCAGCCATTGTCCATGAAGCGTATCTACCCCGAAATTCTAGCCCGAGAGTGTCAGTGTAGTCCTAGCAATACAGGCGATAATACTTTGCGAGTTTAGATTTTATGTTCTTTCGTTAGTTTTCGCTCTGTGGTTTCATCTCTTCAAAGTATCGTAATTTTCGCAATCAAATCATTTTTTTTAATCATTTTTTTTTATTAAATGCAAGAAAATGTTAGGTAAGAAGAGAAAAATTAATTAAAGTAAATTCTGTCGCTATTATTTTCGTTCATTATTCATCCAAATTATCAGCAATTTTAATTAACTGCCTAAAAGTTAATTTTAGGCTTCCTTATATTTAACGGTTCTTATAAAAAGCCAAATTAACTCTGAAATATGTTCGGCAACATTAAAAATGAGGCCAGGAGAAGCCTGAAACTTTTACGGATTATACAAAGTCGAGTAGACACCACCGGAGGTATAAAAAATTTAATTTCCCCTTTTTTTACGACCGCCTTATTGGTTTTAAGGAGGGTGTTTCAAATTTACATGATATATGGAAGAATTCTAAGATAGTCGTTTCTTAAGTTTTAAGCTTATGGCGCCCTACTTGCTCCAGATATCACTGATTGCTTTACGCAGTTTTATTTAAAATATGCACTAAAATACTATTATTACTGCATTTTATTTGCGAATGGTACTAGCTCGTATACAGGGTGGTAAACCGCCAAAGTGGCCATAGAGAATCCCATGTAACTTTTGCTGCCCTCAAATATTGGCTCCCCTATTAGATTTACATCAAAATTGTATTAGTCTTTTTTGAAGGTCCTTATACAGTATGTGTATAAAGTCTGTAAACGGCTTAATAACATCACAATTTATTGGCCGATTTTAACCAAATTTGGTACAGTTGTATAAGAGGATCTGACGCACCGAATGACGATATTGTCGTTGTTGCCAGCTTTTTAGTTTGTCTGGGATTCGAACGAATTTTATATTTTTAAATGTAACACCCTGTATATTTTTTCATTTGTAGTTTTTACTTTAAATTTGTTACACTTTTGGTATAACTTACTTTGTTCCTAATATCAGTAGTTTTCGAAATAACGACGTGTTTTGAAAATATCAACAAATTATGTTTCATTTATTAATAAACAAAACAACAGTTCAGTTCTGATTACAAAAGCAACTGTTCCAAAAACTGTTCGACGGTTCGAATAAATTGGAAATTGTAAAGATAGGTGACGATCAGGGCGACCAGCAGTAGTAGACGAAGAGAAAATTTTAGAAATTTTGCAACATGTTGTTGAAACCCCTGTTTCTTCATTAAGAAAAATTTCTCAAGTAAGTGACGTCTGCTCAAATCCGTCCATAATGTTTTAATGAAACATAAATATCACCCTTTGAAAATACATGTATTTCAAGAGTTATCAGAAGATGATTATGAGCAAAGAATTGAATTTTGTGATATTATGATGTCAAGGTTTGACCAACATAACCAGTTTTTCAAATTTATAGTACTTTCGGACGAAGCAACATTTATGTTAAATGGTAAAGTCAGTAGACACAACTGTAGGTTTTGGGCAAATGAAAATCGCCACTTAATGAGATAAGGTCATACAAAACCCTCTGGAAAATTGAATGTGTGTGCTGGGCTTCTGGGTAACCACAAGATCGGTCCATTTTTTATGGATGGAAATTTGACATCACAACTTTACCTTGAGCTCTTGGAAACGCAGATAGTGCCTACTGTACGAAATGTGATGGGTCTAAATTATGCAAGTACATTCTTCCAACAGGACGGAGCTCCTCCCCATTTTGGTCGAAACGTGCGCAAATTTTTGAACAACATTTTCCGAATAGGTGGATTGGTAGGGGGGGTACAATCGAGTGGCCACCTAGGTCCCCTGATTTGTCGCCTAACGACTACTTTTTATGGGGACACTTGAAGAACAGAGTTTATACCACAAAATCTCAAGATTTGGCCGATTTGCAGCGTCGAATTTTGGACGGATTTAAATTAATAACACCAGAAATTATTTACAACACAATTGAAAAATTTTGTTTTTAATTAGCACACTGTCAAGCTGTACAGGGAAAACAGTTTGAACATTTAATATAAAAAATATATTTTTTCTAAATTGTACTCGTTATTTTGAAAACTACTGATATTAGGAACAAAATATGTTATACCAAAAGTGTAACAAATTTAAAGTAGAAACTATAGATGAAAAAATATAAAATTCGTTCGAATTCCAGACAAACTAAAAAGCTGGCAACAACGCCAATGTCGTCATTCAGTGCGTCAGATCCTCTTACACTACTGTACCAAATTTGGTTTAAATCGGACAATAAATTGTGATGTCATTAAGCCGTTTCCAGACTTTATACATACACTGTATAATAGACTCGCACACCAAATTTTGTTATTTTGTAATAAGCCAATCAAGAGTTATTTAGAAAAGACTCTTCATAAAATTCTTACAGATTAAATGCAGCTCTGACACATACCTCAATGAATCCAATATCGTGTGTTACTAGGCGATCTATTTTTTATTAGTTTCAAGATGTTTTACAGCTTTCAAAAAAAAAATCATTGTACTTACTATACTCCAAGTCCAAAATTTCTGTCAGTAACTCATCACAAGCATATAGAGAGCTCTGGGTTGTGCAACGTCTTTTTCTTCTTCAAGTGCCATCTACGGAGGTTGGCAATCATCCTAGCTATCCTGGCTTTGGAGGCTGCTGCTCTGAAGAGTTCACCCGAGGTGCATCCAAACCATTCCCTGAAGTTTCGCAGCCAGGATATTCTCCTCCTTCCGTTTCTCATTCCACAGATCTTTCCCTGCAAAATCAGTTGCATCATAGCATATTTCTCCCCTCTCGTGTGATACGTCTAAGGTACTGAAACTTTCGGATCTTAATGCTCTCTATTATCTCCCTTCCCTTGTTCATTCTCTTCATGACGTTACGTAATCAGTCCATGGAATTTTCAGAATTCCTCGGTAGACCCACATTTCGAATGATTCAATTTTCATGGTAGTCTTTGCGTTCAACGTTCAAGCTTCTACGCCATACAGGAAAAAAGTGCAGAGAAGATGTATCATCTCACCAAACTGACCCTAAAGTACAATGTTAGGTCTCTGGTGCTGAGCACCTTTCTCATCCAGATGAAATTTGATCAGACTATTTCTATGCGTCTCTTAGTTTCTTTGGTGTATTCATTTGTGGAGTTTATCAATGTTCCGCGGTATGTGTAGTTCTCCACTTGCTCTATGTTTTTACCGTTCACTATCAAATTTTCTTTGTGCCGCTGAATTTTGAGATTCTCATTAGTTTAGTTTTCTTGATAATCAGCGTCAGTTCGTATTCCTCGCTGCATTTAACCAATCTGCTAATCAGTCTCTGCAGGTCTCCGATATTTTCCGCCAGGACCAGGGTAGACTTTTATTCCGGATGTTACTCATTCCAGTACTTTCTGGATCATTTCTTCGATTCTTGAAAAGCATTGGTAATAGGACACATCCTTGCCTTACTCCTCTTCATATTTCTATTTTCTCTGATAGTTGGTTATCGTGCGAAGTCAGGGGAATGAATTCTAGTGGCATGAGCATTTCAAAGAATAATCAATGAGGACATTTCGTCACAGCTGTTGAGCCGTATTTCGTCGTTGTAATACAATTTTTTCTCTTTTTCCTTAAATTCGTATTTCGTTACAAATATTTTCGCCACAATACAATAATTTCGTTTAACATACTTAGAATTCAATTTGTTTTAAAGTTCGTTTGAAAACTCTTAAGGCTGGTTTCACATGGACGCGCGTTGGTCACCACGCTTGAGTTAACATGGACAAGCGTACACGCGTCAAGTAAGTTTACATTCAATAAGAGTGGACGTGGCAGGTAATGTGCGTTTGTGCGTCGTATAGAGAAGGATGAGGAGACGAAGACAAATAAGGCTATCTTTGTGTCTTTATGTTATCTTATATCCGAAGCGTAGAGATTATGACGACAAATTCTTTAATTACTTTAGTACGTCAATTAAATGCTTTGATGATCTGTCAGATATAATTAAAGACTACCTGAAAGCTAAACCAAACGTTGTGGCCGACTGATTACATCGTCTCAGTAACAGGCTTCGGAGAGGGATTTTCTGTGCACATTCTGACTGTGGAAGAGTGGGAGGGAAGTCAGTTAACAATGGAGACGGATCACTCGATTTTCACAGACGGTTCAAAAGTGGACGTCGTAGTGGGAGCTGGTATCTTCTCTGAGAACATGAAAATGGAGAGGTCATATAGACTTCCGAACTACTGCAGCATTTTTCAATCAACTGTGGCCCCTACCTGATAACAGAAAAACCGCAGCGTTATTACAACACAGTCGGAAGGACCTCAGAAATATCACTGCTGTGGTTACCGGACACTGTCTTTTCGGTAAACATGTCAAACATATGCAAATGCCAGCTAACGACTTCTGCAGAAGTTGCAGAGACGAAGAACCGGAGGAAATAATTCAATATTTCTTGTGTGAATGCCCTGACCAATTAAACGGTCCAATATTAATATACAGTATTTCAATTTCGCGTTTCAACGTGCGGAAAAAAAAACCTTGCGTCGTTACCACGGTTTATGTGAACGTTAAATAGAAAATATCTGTATCTAAATAAGCGCGGCCGACTATCGCATGTGTACGCGCGTCCATGTGAAACCAGCCTAATGATATTTTAGGTAAAGATGTGTCCTACTTTATTTCAGCCATTATTTTTATTTTACTGTGAGTGTTTCATTTAGTAAGAAAAATCGTCATTTTCTTTATGAAGGTCTTTCAAAATCCTGAACACATTGCGCGAGGAAAGTTTCGTTAAAGTGACACATATTTCTGTAGTATTCAATGTGGTTAGTTCAGGATTTCGTTCCCGAATGCCATGGTATCCATTTTTAACTATTTATCATTATTTTAATGTTAATTGAAAATTTTTGTTTGTTGAATGTTCATTAGTATACATGGTTTACTCAAGTTAAAGCAGTTGGCAACACTAAATAATGTTTAATCACTATGTATTTACACAAAACAATAGTGAAAGTCCCATATATTACGAGAGTTGATAAAAACTCAGAAAATCCATCAATAAATTAATAGAAACACAAATTAATGAAGCAGTGCGAAAACCCTGCAGGCACGCTTATTTTTTAATCTTTCAAGTTGTTAATTCGTTCTCTATGTGTTGCCACATTTATTTTCTCCGCAATCAGAATCGTAGGCTAATGAGAATCGCCGTCCTATTTCAAAATTGCATTGAGATAATTTCGGCTTGTATGACACCGTCGCCTCTTAAGTTCACTGTAATTGTAGCGACAAAGTTTATTATATGCAGAAAAGACATTTACTTGTACAATATTTTTGTTCTGTCGCTTCCTAGATTTGGTGATTGGTATTAAGTCACTGATAAAAACTGTGGACTTCTGGCATAATTTTTAAGTACTTAAAAACAAATAAATTAATTGTTTAATTGGACAATACTAAAATTTGGTGTGCGAGTTCATCATACAAGAACCTTCAAGAAAGTTAAATACAATTTTGATATAAAATTAGTAAGGGAGGCAATATTTGAGGATAGGAAAATATACATGGGATTTCGTATGACCAGTCTGGCGGTGCACTACCTGGTACACTTTACTCGTGTATCAACTGTGTTCCTACCTCCTTAATAGCTAATAAAGAATATTTATTATACCTGAACTAATTTGACCCAAGAAAAATACCCCTATTCTAAATATTTTATCATCCATCAAATTTGTCTAATTAAATTTTTAATTAAGGTAAAAATGAAGTAGAAGCTTGACTACCGCATCGCGGTTGTCAGTTCTTGTTACACAGAAATTTGAAAACTTTAAAATTAATGTCTATAATTTATCAAGCAGCTTTCAAATCAGTAAGGATATACAGGGTGTTTCATTATTTGAAAAAATCTACTTTCAGACATTTTTCTAAGTATCCAAAATACCTGCATTTTTAGACCACCATCTATTTATTGTATTGTAACTAAGATTTAGCCACGGTGAGGTTATCGCCTAACTGTCAATCAAGCTACAGTGCCTTAGTATCTTAGAGTTCAAAAATATCAGCACTAATTAATATACAGGGTGGCGCATCGAAAACGAAACAGAGACATTTACTGGCAGCTCAGTTCTTTTTTGGAAAACGCTCAGACCCGTCGATTTTGTTTTCGAGGGGGACATAAAATTGGCAAAAAATCACGTTAACATGTGCAGCCCCCTGGGCGGGGGTGGCACCACCCCTAAAATCTTAAATAGAAATGGGGGTCGAGTGATATCCCGTTTATTCTTCTTCTTTAAGTGCCGTCTTCGTTGCGAAGGTTGGCAATCATCAAGGCTATACGTATTCGTGATACAGCTGATCGGAATAGCTGATTTGTGGTGCAGTTGAACCAGTCTCGCAAATTTCGCAACCAAGAATGGCGTCGTCTCCCCACACTTCTCTGTCCCTGTATTTTTCCTTGCATTATGAGTCGTAGTAAGTTATATCTTTCTCCCCTCATCACATGTCCCAAATATTGCAGTTTGCGTTTTTTTACTGTAATAATAATCTCTTTATCCTTTCTCATTCTTCTCATGACTTCCACATTCGTTACTCTATCGGTCCATTTTATCTTCAGTATTCTGCGGTATATCCATAGCTCGAATGCCTCCAGCCTTTTCATTTCCTTCCCCTTAAGGGTCCATGCCTCTGCTCCATAGAACAGTACCGATAACACATAGCATCTCACCATCCTGATCTTTAAATCCATACCGAGGTCGCTGCTGCAAAACACCCTTTTCATTTTCATAAATGTTGCTCTCGCCTGTCCTATTCTGCTTTTGATTTCTTCAGTGCACTCGTTGTCTTTACTTACGATGGTACCTAGATATTTATATCTCTCAACTCTTTCTATGGGCTGGTTATTTACTATGATTTGGGCGTTATTTTGTGTCGTTTTGGATACTATCATGAACTTGGTCTTTTTTACATTTAGCGACAGTCCGAATTCTTCGCTCGTGTTATTTACTTTGTCTAGTAGCACCTGTAAATCCTCCAGACTAGTAGCTATCAGAATAGTATCATCCGCATACCTTATATTGTTAATATGTACTCCGTTAATTATAACACCCCTTGATTCGTCTTCTAGTGCTCGTTTCATTATTTCTTCTGAGTAGAGGTTAAACAACATCGGCGATAACACGCATCCCTGCCTAACACCTCTTCGGATTTCTATTTCATCTGTGTTTTTTCCTTCTATTTTCACCACCGCTTTTTGATTGAAATAAAGATTCGTTATGATTTTGACGTTACGGGTGTCTAGATTTTTCCTTTTAAGGAGCTGGATGAGAAGTTCGTGGCGTACCTTATCGAACGCTTTGTTGTAATCAATGAAGCATATATAGAGGTCTTGGTTCATGTCCATACTTCGTTGCGCAAGAACGTTCAATGCAAAGAGTGCTTCTCTTGTACCCAATCCATCTCGAAAGCCGAACTGAGTCTCACCTATATCTTGCTCTAAGATTTTGTACATTCTATTATGTATCAGTTTCAGAAATATTTTTAACGTGTGATTCATGAGACTAATAGTTCGGTAGTCTGTGCACTGCCTTGCATTATGTTTTTTTGGTATGACAACAAATATTGATAACAGCCATTCTTTGGGTATGATACCTGTTCTGTATATTGTGTTGAACAGATTTGTAAGATGGTGAGTATTCTCTTCTTCTACCAACTTTAGTATTTCAGAAGGCAACTCGTCTGGGCCTGCAGCTTTTCCGTCTTTTATGGTCTTTATTGCATGGATTACCTCTCGTTCGGTGATCTCTGGTCCACTATCTTCGTGGTCTGTTTCTATTCTGTTTATATCTCTATCATCCTCAAAAAGTTCCTCTATGTAGTTCTTCCATGTTTTTAATTTCTCTTCGATGTCTGTGATAATTATTCTGCCCCCTTGGCCAGTTAGTATTGAAGGCTGTCTATTCTTCCGTAATCCTGCCAATTCCTTTACTTTTTTGTAGATATTAAAGTTGTCGTGTTTTCCTTGCAGGGTCTCTATTTCTTCGCACTTGCTTTTGTAGAACTCTTGCTTTGCATGTCTTATTTTTGACCGAATTTCCTTCTGTATTCTTTTGTATGTTTCGCTATTGTTCTTTGCTCTTCGACGTTCTTCCATCAGATTTAGAATATCAGAGGTCATCCACTCCTGTTTTTTCTCTTTTTTAGCCTTAGTTAGGATTTTCCTGCTGGGTTCCATTAGTGCATTTTTTACTTGTTCCCAACTTCTGTCTGTGTCTTTAGGCATTTCTTCTTGGTTATTTTCGAGTATTCTTAGGTTGTCATTGATTTTATCCTTTAATTTTTGTCTTGTTTCTTGGTTCCTTAGACCAGAGACCTCTACATGGTTTGTTATTGGCGTGATCTTTTGTTTATAATGATGTGAAATTCATGTACTTCAGATCAGTAGTTTTGGAGATTTATTGATTTAAAGCTTAAAGTAGACTTTAATAGGTACATCAGATTAGTTTGTACTAGTTTCAGAAGAAATTTGAGTAAAATCATTTACTTAATAAGTAAATGCTTTTCTTCACTACGCTCATGGCTTGTTTATCATTTTGGTGTTGAAATAAGCGATTGGAGCGTTCTTTTGTGGCAAAAAAAGTTGTTTCTTGAAGAAAGATAAGAAGGGAATGTCTCGTACTTATTTTAAATAGGAATTTGGTACATAGTTTGCGATTGATTCGATCAAACTTTGTTGTTAAAATACCTTTTAACGCTTTATACATAAATTAACCATGGTATATTCCACGGCAGAAAGGGTTGATATTATCGAAATATTTTTCGGAAATAATCAGTGCGCTAATAGAACAGCACAAATATTTAATGAACGACATGAGTACAGTAACGTGCATCGAAAATATGTTCTAGAACTTGTAGCTAAATTTCGGGAAACTGGATCAGTCGCCAATAAAAAAACGCAACATTGAAAGTCCCATAAGGAACGAAGCAATGGAAGTGGGTATTTTAGGGCAAGTTTATGTAGATCCTACGTTAGGTACCCGCAAATTGGATACTGTGTGTGGTGTTAGTCGACGTAGTATCCAACGGATCCTAAAGGCCCATATTTTTTATCCGTATAAAATTCACCTTGTACAAGAGCTTAATGAAGACGATTTTGATCGGCGATTACAATTTTGTTAAAGAATTATAAACGATGAACATTTTCTATTCAACACTTGCTTTTGCGACGAATGGTCATTTTTCTTAAATGGCGAAGTAAATCGTCATAACTGCCGATATTGGTCCGATTCTAATCCCAAAATTTATCGTGAGGTACACACACAGCAGCCACAAAAATTAATTGTTTGGGCTGGTATTTTTGGCGATCATTTAATTGGTCCTTTTTTTTACCTGGAAATTTGACCGGTGAAATGTTTTTGGAATTACTGCAAGACGCCATAGATCCTGCATTAACAGCCATAATTGAAAATCAGAATGATCGGCGGTGCATTGCGAATAGGTTGATGTTCCAACAGGATGGTGCCCCATCACATTACGCATTACGTGTTCGACAATATTTAGATCAGACGTTTCCAGGTAGATGGATTGGTAGAAGAGGTGCCATTGAATGGCCCCCAAGATCGCCAGATTTATCACCTTTGGATTTCTTTCTGTGGGGTCACTTAAAAAGCAAAATCTATGCTACTCAGCCAACATCGTTAGAAGATTTGCGACAAAGAATTGTGAATGAGTGCCTTTAAATTATTCCTCAAATATTGCAAAATGTGCGGCAACGTTCTAAGCAAAATCTTTATTACTGCATGGAAAGTAATGGTGGTCATTTCCAACATTTACTTGACTGACGGGTCAATTCATTTTTCATTTTTACACTACTTTGCTGCCAAATGTATTGATCTCCACTAATGATGATGTATTAGAGTTTTATTTAAGCTTTAAATCAATAAATCTCCAAAACCACTGAACTGAAGTACACGAATTTTACATCATTATAAAGGGAATTGCAGGACCTTTAAAATAAGGTATCACTCGACCTTTCCATTTAAGATTTTAGGGGTGGTGCCACCCCCGCCCAGGGGGCTGCACGTGTTAACGTGATATTTTGCCAAGTTTGTGTCCACCTCGAAATTAAAATCGACGGGTCTGAGCGTTTTTCTTAAAAGGAACTGAGCTGCCAGTAAATGACTCTGTTTCGTTTTCGATGCGCCACCCTGTATATATCTTAAAAGCGCTAACAGCTAGGGAAATAAAAAGGGAAGCTGTTAAGAAACTACAAGAGATATTTACAAAAGGTCAACAATGAATAATATTTACCACAGAAGTCTTGTTCACACCAATCATAATATACAGAATGCTATAAATAGCCTAAACTAACACAACATATTTTTTCAGCACCGATTTACATGCAGATCTGTAGAATACAACTACGTGACACTCCAATGCCAACTCAGTGATACAGACAGAAGGTCGGCTGGTCAATTTGTCCAGTTTGTTGATGCTCAAGGTGTCGACTACTTCGAGAACCTATGCCTAAAAGGAAACCAAGCCTGCAAAGGTTAGTAGGGAGTACAGAGTCATCAGGAAAGATATCGAAAAAATGCTTTGTTTTTTTTATCTTTACTCTAATCTAAATATTAAATTAAAACCTTTTTCCTACAACTGAGCGCAAGGTACAGTCTTGTGCTTCCTAAAGAAAGCATAAAGTAGCACCTTTCCTAGGAGCGAGCGTCTTGTTCACATCGTCGAGCGACAAAGTAACCAAAACGCCCGCTTGCCTGATTACCTTGACAACCATCATAAAACATCTGGTGTTCCTCACGTTTGACCCAATTTCGATAGTAGGCGTTGAGGGGTGTTTGACACATGTCGACATTTTTGTGACCAGTAAGACAGTATTTAAATAAATAATAAGAGCTTATGCAATTTGTTATTTTTATTTTGCAGTAATAGATTTTTACGTTATAAGTCCGGTAAATCAACTTTTACAGTATGAGTGAAATGTTTCGAGACGAGGCGACGAAGGAGCCGAGTCTGGAATTTTGAAACGAATACTGTAAAGGATTTGCCGGACGAATGACGTACAATATTTTATTTCATACTGTTCTGTTGAAAATTATAATAATTATGTTTTGAAATTATAATGAAGTTTTATTTTGCGTCGTATGTTTGAAAAGTGCTCATATTTACTGGTGGAAACATTGTGTGTTTGACATTGATTAAACTAAAACTTACAAATTTCAGTCCGGTAAAGAAATTTTACAGGACTAGTCCGGTAAAAAAATTTTACCGGACTTATTGCTGTAAAACCTTATTTTCTGGACTAAATTCAAATATGTAAAGGTGTGTTTTACAATACAGTATGAAATAAATACATTTTAACCAACATTTTTACAAAAATACCGGTTGTAGAAAAAAGCACGTGTGTAATTCGAGTGCAAAGTGACATTGCCGCTCTCGCTTAGTCTTTCGACACTGGGGCAAGTTCAAGTTCCTCTTCCTCTCTCTCTCAGAGTTGGTAGTAGTTTGATCCATTTTTGGATCTCTTCAATACACTCGATGATAGTCAATTTTGCACTTTCTGTGGGCAAATCGTTATCAATAGAGGCAAATTTTTTCAAGTTCACAAATGTGTCCTTAATGTTAGGAAAGAGTTGTGCGAGCGGAATATTATCTTCTTCTTCGAAATTGTCAATATTATCTGTATTACACATAAATCCGGCTTTCATAAAGCACTTTCTTATTGTCACTGGAGACAAATTACGCCAGGCCACTGAAACCCATATCCAGGCACTAGTTATGGTAATATTATTTTCGATTTCTTAAATAGGACAACTTACTGTCTATACATGTTAAAATCCTCTTAATAAGGTGGCTTCTGTATAGCATTTTAAAATTCTAAATAATGCCTTAGTCCAAAGGTTGGCAATGTGAGGTAGTATTGGGTTGGAAGAAAAATAAGTTTGACATTACCCAGTGTAATTTTGAGATTAGACTTTGAATTGTCCAGAAACAATGCCACTCTGCAATTCTGCTTCTTCATCTTGCTATTAAATCTGTAAAGCCATGTTGTCATGATGTCTGCTGTTATCGATATGTGCGCCCTTAAAACATCGAGGATTTTTGCTTTTGCCTATTATAAGTGATGTTTCCTTCTCGCCTTCCATATTTTCACAGAACAGAATTATTGTAAATCGTTGTTTTGCTATTTTTCTTTCAGTACACTTATCATCTTTCAACACATATGTTTTTGTTGGCAATGCACGATAGTAGAGACCTGTCTCAACTGCATTAAATGCGTCCGTTGGGGCATAACCTTTGAAATGGTCAATAGCCTTTCTTTCCAAGCAGTTACGTGATCTATATTGATATCGGCTGATTCGCCACATATTTTCTTGAAGGTAATATCGTGCTGACGACGGAATTTTTCTAACCATCCATTTGATGCCTTGAAATTATGTAGTCCTAGACATTGAGCAGATTCGAGGACTTTTGCTTGAATTATGGGCTCTGATATTAGTTAGTGCTCGTTTTACGCCTTACAAAACCAGTTTAAAACAACTTGGTCCACTGCCAGTCCTTCGGTTTTGGGAAATTTTCTATTTTGTTCACCGTTGCCACCTTCTTGAAACAAATTTCTAACTTCTGCTTTATTTTGTAGCAACATAGTCACTTGGGTCTTACCAACTTTAAATTTTTCAACCAATTTCCTGCAACTTAAACCAGTATTTTCACTTTCCTCGATTATTTAAATTTTTTCGCTTAAAGAAAGGCATTTCCTTTTTTCCGCCATCCCACCACTTTAGCCTCAATGTTTACTAAAAATTCTGATGATTAGTACCCGTGGTCGTCTGGCAGATGGGTCGGTAAAGAGGAGTATATAAAAATGGGATTTCCATTTTTAAATATGGGGATTAACTGATCGATTAACGTAGGTTCTCTTTTATTGAGGCGGCCGCAAACAGAGGTGTTACTGTATTATATTGTTAAATCAATAAAAATGTAAAAATTATTTAACAGGTAACAGAGTCTTCCAAATACCCAGAATCGGAGTAGCTGATGAAAAAGTGGCCCAATATGCTGGTTTACACTATTACACTGACAAGGAACTTCAAGTTACTTCAGAGGCGGCCTGCAGATTAGCCTGCGAAATTGAAAACGAATTTTTATGCAGAAGTTTCCTGTTTAAAGGACCCCCTCAGGTTAGTTACTATAAATGTTTTTCTATTATTATTATAATTTGTCAGAAGAAAGAGGTTCAATAATCCGATGTTCAAATATGCCCGCACAAACATTTATGTTTTGAGGGTATTGAGTGACAGCTAATTAAGCTTTAAGATTAAAATTTTAGTAAAGCGCCATCTGGTGGCAAATTTGGAAAACATTTTTACATCCGTTCATTGAGCTTAGACTCTTTACCAAATTTAAATTTGAAATATCAAATTAATAAGAAATACATTTTAAAACTTTAATCAACTGTCACTTTGAAACCATGGAAATTTCGACATTTTTTTTATGGCCTAAAATCACCTCCTTAAGTTTCCTGACGTTGTTTCCAGACACCCTGTATACAAGGTGTCCCACGACGATTTTCCCAGCATATTGCTCGGAAACGGAACCAGATAGAAAAAAAAGTTCAGGAACAAAAATTGAGGGCTTGTAAGGGAGCACCTAGGAAGGGTAATTTTAGATATACAGGGTGTTTTAAAAATAGTAATATTGCTGCCAAGTCAATTTTTTTAAATGGAACACCCTGTATATTGTTAGTTTTTCGAAAAGCTTGTTTCAAGAGAAATTCAACCATACCATACTTGTTACGTTTCTAATTTAAAATGACTGAAATATGAGCGATTTATAACACTTCATTAAATTATGTAACAATCAATCGAAAATAAGAAGATAATTCTTCTTAAAATATGTTCAAATTGGTTACCACTCTCACTAATACAATAGTCAAATCTGTTTATAAGATTTCTGGTACACGCTGCTGTAATCATAGCTGGAGTAACAGTTCGACAAGCTGCTATGATTTTGTTTTGCAAATCTTCGACATCGCTAGGTTGGTTTACATACACAATTTCTTTAAGGTAGGTATCCCCAAAAAAAAAAAAATCTAAAGGGGTCAAATCCGGTAACCGTGGTGGCCACCGGATCACACCATTTCGGCCAATTCAGCGCGCGGGAAACGTGGTATCTAAATAATTTGTAACTTGCCTGGCAAAGTGAGGGGGAGCACCATCTTGCTGTCACCACATAGAGGCTCTTTCATTGATTGGGATATTTTCAAGTAATAAGGGAAGTTCGTTTTGAAGAAAATTTAAAAATCGTTCTCCATTTAGTGTCCCTTGGTAAAAGTAAGGACCTATAAGATAGCCATTAAATAAACCGCACCAAACGTTAACCCCCCAAACTACCTGAAAATTGGTGTCCTTCATCCAGTGAGGATTAACAGATGACCAGTAGTGGCAATTGTGGCGATTAACTATGCCGTTGTTGTGGAACCTACTTTCATCGCTCCATAAAATTTTGTTGAAAAAAAGACGGTCTTGTTCAAATTTCATTGACATCTCAGCAATGAAATTTAGGCGGCGTTCAGTGTTCATGTGGATACACCTGAACATAGGCCAAGATGTTAATATTGTTGTCCTCTGTTCGGACTCGTTTTCTTCTTGGTGTTTACGCCCTACCACTGGGAAAGGAACCACTTCTTAATTTTTGTTCAACATAACGAAACGTTCTATAGCTTGGTATTTCACGATTCGGGTATCGTTGACTATACAGATTCTGAGCACGTCTTCCATTCTTGTGACATTCTCCGTAAGTATATCAGAAGCATGTCGACATACTCGTCATATGTAAAAAGCGAAGGCATTTCTCACTACTTAAAATAATTAACAATGAAACTACTTCTGACTCGTGACATGACAGCCCCCGTCATACTCTTCAATATTTTGCTGGTGGTTATTGTTATTATTGCATATCTGTTCAGTGTTCATGCTTATGTAATTGATCATTTAATCGCTCATATTTCAGTCATTTTAAATTAGAAACGTAACAAGTATGGTATGGTTGAATTTCTCTTGAAACAAGCTTTTCGAAAAACTAACAATATTCAGGGTGTTTCATTTAAAAAAATTGACTTGCCAGCAATATTACTATTTTTAAAACACCCTGTACATCTAAAATACCCTTCCTAGATGCTTCCTTACAAGCACTCAGTTTTTGTTCCTGAACTTTTTTTTCTATCTGGTTCCGTTTCCGATCAATATGCTGGGAAAATCGTCGTGAGACACCCAGGGTATTTCAGAAGTACGGTACGTTACTTAAGAAGGTGATTCCTTATGATATTCCAAGAGAAAAAGTTCATATGAACATGTGTCCGGAGTTGCCCCATTTTTGATATACAGGGTGTTTCTTTAAAAAATCAGTTTTTTATAATATGTTTAAATATCCCTCTCCCGACTTTATTGAAACTTGGTGCCGTTATTCATAATGATAAGGGCTTAATAGGCGTAACTAAATTAAATTTATTAAGTCCAGTGGCATCCCGGGGAGCACCTTAACGAATATTATTGACAAGAAAATGTACGCCACTGACTTATTTCTAATTTTGATATTTTTTTCGGATTTACCAACTAATGATACTACTTTTCTGTCAGTGAATTATTTCTTTAGATAATGATACAAAAAAATGCAACAATTAATCAAAGCAAATGTTGAAAATGAACACCTTCTGATAAAACGCACGATTGCAATCGTCTCACCATTGATTATCTTTCACTTACACGTTCAAAAATGTCTGCATTATTTCGTATCGCATTAGAACTTTCAATAATTCGAATTCTTAAGTCGTTGTCATCTAGTACAGGAGTCTTGTATTGACCTCATAAATAATAGTCTAGAGGATTCAAGTCGGGACTGCGAGCTGGCCAACCTTGAGGACCTGCGCGTCCAATCCAGCAATTAGGAAAAGTATTGTCGAGGTATTGACGAGCAACTAGGCTAAAATGAGCTGGGGCGCCGTCGTGCATGAACCACATATTAGTTCTTATTTGTAGAGGTACGTCTTCTAACAGAGCATCAAGTTATTCAGATAGAAACGGCGTATAGGAGTTTCCATTCAATCGAGGTGGTAAAAGTATGGTCCAATAAGATAGTCGCCAATGATCCCTGCCCACACATTCACCAAAGATTGTTGCTGAAAACGACCCTTTCTAAGTTTATGAGGATTACCGTCCGCCCAAAAATGTTCGTTAACAAAATTCATAATGGCTTCTCTTGAAAAGCAGGCCTCATCAGTAAATAAAATGTTCTGTAAGGAATTGTTGTTATTATGTGCCACTTACTGTATGCAGCAACCACCTACTGAAATGAAAGCTTGACTGAAAATCACGGAGAAGCAAAGCTCGCACACGTTGAATATTGTATGGGTACTGATAAAGATGCAAAACCCTCCAAACAGTTGATGCACTTATTTAAAGTTTCACTGCTACTTTCCTGGCACTAGTTGAAGGACCATCTTCTATCTCTCGAAGTATAGCCTCTTCTAACTCAGGCGTGGGTACTGTTGCAGGTCTGCCCGGAAGTTCCGTACTACATTTAAAACTCCCAGTCTCGATCAATCTTGCATAGAGCTGTCTTAATGTTTTGGCACATGGCACTACTCTGTTTGTATAACGTTCCTGATAAATTCTTCAGTATTTCCATTTGCTAAGCCAGAATTGAAATGCATCTGCGTTAGTAGAATTATTCATTTTTGACTTGTTATCCACAAAACAGGTAAATTAGACATCAAAACTTACCTTTACCTCATATTTTATTTAACTTTGACATACATAGATATATTTTTGTACTTGCGATAAAGTGGTTTCTATTTTTTTTTTCCAAAACGAAGCAAGATACGAAAACACTTTAAGCAGCAAACAAATTGTATTGGTAGTTGTTAAATCCGAAAAGAAATATCAAAATTTGAAAAAAGTCAGTGGCGTACATTTTTTTGTCAATAATATTCGTTAAGGTGCTCTCCGGGACGCCACTGGACTTAATTATTTAATCTAGTTGGAGCTAATTAAGCCACTTATTAACGATACCAAGTTTCAATATAATCGGCAAAACGATATTTAAAAAAATTGTAAAAAAAGGATTTTTTTTTAAACTTTGTGTATCAAAAATTGGGCAACCCCGGGGACACATGCTCATATGAACTTTTTCTCTTAAATATCATAAGAAATCACTTCCTTAAGTTACGTACCGTATTTCTGAGCCCTGTATGTTTTAACACTTTTGGATTCTCTGTAGAACTTTAAACAACTTTTGTTAACAATACCCTAGCCCATTATTTAGCCGTTTCTGAGATAAAAATTATTTAATGGATTTTTTATAAAAAAAAATACGTAGAAAATAAAGTCGAATAACTTTGAAACTATTGTGCAGTAAAACATTCTAAATTTTGGCAGTTTTTACCGAAGATATGGTCCATTTCATTTAATGACAAATGTTACACTTTTCAAAAGAATACTTCCTTTCATCTCACTTAACATTACGATTTTCAAATTTTTAGTTCAAAAACTATTAGATACTTAAAATTGTGGGTATGACAATTTGCAGGGATCTCAGTACAACTGCCAACTTTTCCATTT
Organism: Polydrusus tereticollis; assembly: GCA_963920685.1. Classification (NCBI taxonomy): domain Eukaryota; kingdom Metazoa; phylum Arthropoda; class Insecta; order Coleoptera; family Curculionidae; genus Polydrusus; species Polydrusus tereticollis. The sequence continues at coordinate 27,342,773 of OY987332.1, read as the reverse complement.
GGATCACAAAACACTGCCCGATGGACCAAGTACCTACCTTAACGCTGAAAGGCCATTGATTGACAGTGGAGATAGAATCGGAACATATTTTGAAAATACTTGTGAAAGTAAGTAACGAAACATTATACATTTCTAACTATGGATAAAATCAAACTCAAAACAGCTTTATTATGAAACAATTAAATTTAAAACCTTATTAATAAATATCCACTAGCTAATCAAAAATGATCATAATTATATGACTGCTTAATCACGCAAAGTATCTTGCCTCGCAAATACTAGTAAAACTAAATAATATTAAACTTCATGATCGTTTTAAACATGGTTTATTAAATATTGGAGAAGAAATCTCCAAATGGCATTTTAGTGCCCTTGAGTCAGATGATAGCGAAAACTACGATAAAGCAACCAATGAGTTACGTCAGAATTAAAATTCGTATTGAAAGGAAATTAGTTCACAAATCTCATTGACAAAACAGCTGATCGATAGCAATAATAGTACATACCAAAACCCTTCTAAATAAAGACCGCATTATATGCAACCAAAAACCTTAAGAATATGCGCATATATATATATGCACTTTTTTTTTTTAATTTATGCAGGATATATGCAAAAAAGACGTAAATATGCAATGAATATGCGGTAATAAAACAACAAAATTTTGATATTCTAAATTAAATTTTCATTTTATAAGGATATTGAATAAAGATAAATTGAAGTTATATTATACTTTATTAAATCAGTTAACACCTAACACAGTTTTTTATATCAAACTTATACTGATAATAATTTGAAAAATTATAAAACGCACCAGTTATTATGTGTGCTTCAAGGTTTTGAACTACAAAATTGTGGCGTCTATCACTAAGGGCATGTTTGTAAAAGAACGATCTTTCTACATCTACTGAAGTTATAGGGCAAAATTTTAATTTCGGAACTAAGGCAGGTTCAATAGCTAAATTATTTACAGTTTTCCCTGACATAATGTTTACGACCTGCCTTAAAATCTTGAAACCTGTGTTTTTTTCTATTAAGTTTCCTAATTTTGCCACTACTGTTTTTCCTACCTCACCTCGTATTTGTTTGCAATTTTGTACACATGTTTCTATTATATCCATCGACTCTGGTAGACTTGTACACGATTCCTCTAGTTGCAAAATACTATCTGCTATAAATGCATAGTTACACTTAATATACATTAACTGTTGTTCCACTTTAGCACTTTGAAATATTTCTTTAGACTTTAGGATGCACTGTGAATCATCACCAGACATTTGTGAAATTAGATTTTCAATTTTTGAAAATTATCTGCATAAAATATTGCCGCACGAGTCCAGGTGCCCCATCTGGTGACGACAGGCTCAGGTGGTAATGGTACTCCGGGAAGATTCTCTTTGTACAATTGTACTCTTAATGGGGCCTTTATGAATATCTTTTTTACATTTGCTATTAGGTCATTGACCAACGGAAAGGAAACTCTAATAGTTTCCGCAGCCCTATTTAATCCGTAAGCTAGGCAAGTTACATAAATCAAATTTTCACAAAATATTTTTAAATTCTGTCCTGCCTTTATCATATACGGCGAAGCATCAGACAACAGGACAAGAATTTTATCTGTAGGAACTGAATTCGGCAAAAAGAAATGTGTTAAGGTTTCTTCAATAAAACGTGTAACTGTGAGGTTGTTTGTTTTTCCACTTCTTTTATGGCTATAAGGTAAGCTTTTACAGGTTTTTCTTCTGTGAGTTTTCCGATCAATAAATTAACTATATAACGACCACACGAATCAGCTGTTTCATCGACGATAATATACATACAGGGTGTTACTTAATGATGTGGCGTAATTTCAAGGTAGTATTCCTGAACCAAATTCAAATAGAAAAGTTCATATAAACATGTGTCCTGAAGAGTCTGGTTTTCAAGACACAGGGTGTCAAAGTTTAAAAAAAAAAATGTTTTTTTATTAATATCTAAATGATCCTTTTACCGATCTTGTTGAAATCTGGCAGGGTTATTCATTGTAATAAGACGCTAAGTTGGCACTAACTAAAAGAAAGTGATATGTTCCAGTGACGTCTCGGGGGGCAGTGTCACGAATATTATTGACAAAAAAAATGTACGCTACTGAGTTTTTTGAAAAATTAAAAATTTTTTCAGATTGGGCATCTACAAATACAACTTTTTTGTCTCTTAATATCTTTTCGTATATTACTTCCTTTTCGAGGAAAAAAATAAAAACGACTTCATTGCATGTCGGAAAATTGTCCTGCAACTAGTACCCGAAAAATAGGTAGGGAATTAAATATTTGTTATAAAATGGCATGGGAAATTTTAAGAGATTCCCTGTTATATCCTTATCACGTACAGTTCAGGCACTTCTGCCAAGAGATTTTGAACCGCGTAAGCAATTTTGTAGATGGTATCATCAAAGATTTGCAGAAAATCCTCACTTTCATTCCATCATTATGTTTACGGACGAAGCCCATTTTTCCAGAAATGCAATAATTAATTTCCATAATAATCATAACTGGGCCAAAGAAAATCCTCATGCTATTACAGAGTCAAATGTTCAGGAACAATTTTCTGTCAACGTTTGGATCGGTATCTTAGATGACTATTTGATTGGACCTTTTTTTTACCACGACGTCTTAACGGACAATCTTACAGTCATTTTCAACAAAATGATTTGCCTCTGCTTCTTGAAAATGTTCCTTTATATTTACGTCAACAACATTGGTTCATGCATGACGGTGCTCCTGCCCACTTTAGCATATTGGCTCGTGAGTATTTGAATGGAGCTTACCAAAATCGTTGGATAGGTCGTGGAGGACCACAATTCTGGCCACCTAGATCGCCTGAGTTAAACAGCCTAGATTTCTATTTGTGGGGGCACCTAAAAGCATTAGTTTATGTTACACCAATCGAGACAGAAGAACAACTAAGGAATAGAATTATTGACGGGTGTGAAACCATTCGTAACACTAATGGAATTTTCGAAAGAGTTCGTCGCTCGATGAGAAGGAGAGCAGAAGCCTGCATAGAAGCGGGAGGTAGTCATTTCCAACATTTCTTGTAAATAGTCATTACTTTTTGTTTGTTAGATTTTAAAAAATGGCTTAGAAATAAATATACTGAACGATCAAAGTTAACTTGATTTTATTTTAACAATTTTCCGACATGCAATGAAGTCGTTTTTATTTTTTTCCTCGAAAAGGAAGTAATATACGAAAAGATATTAAGAGACAAAAAAGTTGTATTTGTAGATGCCCAATCTGAAAAAAATTTAAATTTTTCAAAAAACTCAGTAGCGTACATTTTTTTTGTCAATATTATTCGTGACACTGCCCCCCGAGACACCACTGGAACTTATAATTTTCTTTTAGTTAGTGCCAACTGAGCGTCTTATTACAATGAATAACCCTGCCAGATTTCAACAAAATCGGTAAAAAGATCATTTAGATATTAATAAAAAACCAATTTTTTTTTAAAACTTTGACACCCTGTATCTTGAAAACCAGACTCTTCAGGACACATATTTATATGAACTTTTCAATTTGAATTTAGTTCAGGAATACTCCCTTGAAATTACGCCACATCATTAAGTAACACCATGTATAGTGACCTCCAATTTCTTTTTTTATTTCATCTAGCACGATACCAAATACCTTTCCAACGACATTTTTTCTTAATGTTAATTCATCTGGAGTATTACACTTTGTATATTTTTGCAGAAAGGTCTTAACTTGCGGGTTACTTAACTTGTTTAAAGGAATATTAGGTACCAGCCAAGAACGTTTTACATAGATCTTCGTTAAATTCTGACTGGTCATGGTTTTCGTTTTTAAAAATCTCAAATGACTACTTCAGCGTTGACTGTATGGGACCAGACTTCATCTTGCTAACCTTAGCAATGTGCGACGGCGTCTTAATGTGTTGGTCTATTTGAAATTTCTTTGAACAAGACTTGCAAAAAACATGGTCGCCATCCAAAGCAAGTTCTGGGTAAGGCTTTATCCACGAAATACATCGTATTTTCAACATAATCACCGCTTTCACTTTCACTTTGTTTGCGTTTACAATACTAACTACGGCTACAACAAACGACAACCACAATAATACTGACAAACTGTAACAAATGTGAGCAAATAAATAATTTTAGAAGGTGTAGATAGAGAAAATCTAGTTAGAACATCTGGCCAGAAATACCCACCCACTAGTGGAATTTCTCAATAGAAGAATAATAGTTTATTTTATTAGTTTATTATTTTATTAATTAGCCTATTTATGGCCCTCTTATCTTCAGACCCCGACAGCACAGGCGACACGGTGGCGTGCGACCATAAAACGTAAGAAAAAAACACAGAAATCCCAACACATTCTTAGATATGCAATAGTTCTTAAAATATGCATTTTTTCCTTTAAAATCACAAAATATGCAAAAATGCATATATATGCAAAATACCTAAAATCCGTTCTTTACTTCTAAATAAAAATCAAGAAATTATCAAAAGTCACATAACCGCCCTTAAGAAGGGCGAGAAAATAAAACAGTGACGAATATATAATAGTACATTATTTAACGAGCGTATAATGAAGGCTATATTACACGAGATTTTAAAACACGAGCCGAAGGCTATAATATAAAATACTATACTTTATCTACGACTATTCAGTATTCAAGAAGTTAGAAAATGGATTCAGAGCAACACATTTTATTACAATAGGATTATTATTAATGGTAGGTATTTCTTAACTAAAAAATACAATTCAACGATGTTAACCATAATTAAACAAAATACAATTGCAGCCCGAATTTCTGGAGGGGTACTTTGGATTTCGTTTTCGTCATCCGAAATCATGATATTTTACTTTGAAATCAACAACAAAATGTCACAGCGAAACTTAAATGACTGAGGAAAATAATGATTCGTTTACTTGTCAATCGGTTGCTATGGTATTAATACGATTCACGCCTGCTTAAACTAGATCTGGTGCGTTTTTATCGTAATTCAGGTAACTTTGTTTTGTTGGGACCGTGGAATATGAAATCTCATATTCCACGGCTGTGGAATATGAGTAACTATGGTAATATGAACCACATTATATATGTACTAACAAACACATTATGCTTCTATTATTAAATAGTCGTAGATAAAACTACATTTTTAAGACTCCAAGATACAATATTTAAAATTATCCCAAACTGCCATGGTTTTATTAGATTTTTAAACAATTTGAAAGATTCAATTATGTTCGCAAAATTAAGTAATATAGTGCATTTTGCACTAAAGTTTTGCATTTACTTTTTGAAATAATTTCATGGGCCGCTACTGAAAGTTATATTCGAATGTGGACGCCACACATGCATGAGATACGTTGTATACATGGCCAGTAAAATATAAAATTACGCTTTTATGAAAGCATCATGGCTCTGGCTGACATTAAATTCCGGCAACGGTCGGTATAAAATGGCGTACCTGTATTCCACGTCTCATGTAATCTAGGTAATAATATTTTTCAAATATGGCGAAATAGCCCATGAACAGCGATAAAGTTAAAGTGTATTGTAAAATTAAATATTTGGGGGCTTCTATAACTTGCATATGGTTCATGGTAATGTGTATTATATAGTGCGCGTATAGAATCTCGCCTTGAAAACAATGACATTTTGGTACATTTCTAGAACAAGAAAAATACTACTTTTTAAGGGTAAATGCTTGGATCTGATTTTAAAAGATGGTGACAATAGAGCGGCAAAAAAGTCGCGCATAATGCCTGTAACTTTTGAATTACCTCGTTTACGAAAAAGTGGAACCTTTATGAAAGTTGTTCAATAAACTATTGCCCACATTTTTTGCCACAGAGACTATTTGTATTTCAGATTTCCAACTACCTGCAACAGTTTCCGAGATAGTGACAGCTCAAAAATGAAAAACTTCCCAATTATAATTATTCCTAACTAATACCCACCAGTTGAGTCAAGGTGTTTTCATGACAGCGACCTAAGAGGTGCCAATTTTCAGATCCTGTTTAATTTTCTGTTGTCTGATTTCTAATTTGTTTACACTATGGTTCATCTGAATGAGAAATAACAAGTTAAAATTCTAATAATGAGCGGTTACGGAAATAAGAAGAGATCGAAAGATCAGGTTTGCCAACTTTTCAATGGATTATATCCAAATAGGCCTCCAATAAATCAGTCAACGGTGTGTCGAGTGGTAAAGAAATTTCAAGAAACAGGCAGTGTTAGGGAAGCCGCTAGACCAGGTCGACCTAAAACAGCAACCGGGGGAGACGAAGCTTTGGAAATAATGCCCTCAATACATGAAAATCCAACACAATCATCCAGGCCAATGGCAATGGATTTAAATGTGTCTCATTAGTCAATGAAAAATTTGTTTAAGCAGGAGAAACTGCATCCCTACAAGATAAAGTTGCTGCACGAGTTAAACGAGGACGATCTTGATAGAAGAGCTGAATTTTGTGAAGTGATGATGGAAAGATGCAATAGCGATAATAACTTTGCAACAAACATCATTTTCTCGGATGAAGCTACTTTCCATTTAAATGGCATTGTTAATAGACAGAATTATCCTTACTGGTCTGCTGAGAATACTCACTGGTTCCAGGGAGGTCATACTCAGGGGCCCGAAAAAGTTAATGTTTGGGCAGACGTAGTTGGTAGACATATTGTGGGACCCTTTTACATAGATGGTAATTTGAATGGCAAAAAAAAATATCTGGACCTCCTCAGGAATCACATAATTCCTTCTTGCAAAATGGTTTTACTGGGTGTAAATAATGGCATAAACGAACAGGTATGGTTCCAGCAAGATGGAGCACCTACGCATTATGCGGCACATGTTAGACAATACATAAGCCAACAATTTCCACGACGTTGGATAGGCAGAGGAAGTGCTATTGACTGGCCAGCGCGATCCCCGGACTTAACCCCGCTCGACTTCTTTTTGTGGGTTGAAATACAAAAAATTTAGAGTTTTCCCAGTAGAATCCAAATATGCAATCATATGCAGGGTGTTCCATTTAAAAGAAAGTAAGTTAGTCTCTATGGTAACCAAACCAAAAATGACAGAAATAATTCATGCAGGTAGAAATGTGGGGAATAATTTACTGAACAACTCACTTTTTCGTATATGAGGTAATTCAAAAGTTACAGGCATTGTGCGCGACTTTTTTGCCACTCTGTATAGTTCGACAGGCTCTTGACGGTCCATAACCAATGACCTCCCTTATACTTGCCACTGAGAGAATGGCACCTCAGCTTGGTAAACCGTCGCCAACCAGATGCCTTTGAATAAGAATTTTAATATACCCAAGGACAAGAAAGTTATGAAGCTTCAGATGCATGCAAAGTGCTATTAGTGGCGCCCTTTGCAAAGTACCTCAAAACTGTTCAGATCTGGATTTGGCGTCCCAAAAATTTCCTTGCTCACAAATTCCGTGCAAATTCTACTATTAAAATAAATAACTAGAAAAAAGTTTTAAAAATATTGTCCTTGCATCGAAAAATATCAACTATTGGACTAAGGTAGGTTGGGATAGATCGTCGTAGGAATTTGTGCAAGCATTTTGTATAGACCTCTGAGAGATGCCCTGTATAAGGTAGTAAAAAGTCTAGCAAGCCGCTGCCGCTGCTGGTGTTTAACTTTATCTGCTCTAGTCGTTAATTTTATTATCCTCGACATGCCTCGTTGAAAACCCAGTAGCGGGGATATACTTACACAATTATTATCAGGAATTCAAAGGGCTTAAAGACAAGCAAATCTACGACCAAACGTCGAAATACGTCATTCTGGATTAGCTAGGAACTAAGAAATCCCTTAAACAACCGTGTTTCTCTCTATAGGCGATACGTTCTTAAAGCAAGACGAATTCATATGCTTCATATCCCCTTATTTTTAAAGTGCCCGTAAATAGTTTATAATACTCATCCTATTATAATAATTATATTATTATTTTTAGAAACGACATCGTCCCCTGGAACTGGAGAAAATACGCTTCCTGTGGTATTCGACACATCCGAAGATCCTACTCTGACCAATCTCACCAAAACTGCCGACGTTAACTGTGATAAAACAGGCACCTGTTACGATGGTAAGTTTACAATATATCATATAAACCTATGTTTGCAGTATATGATGCTGAGTTACTTTTTGTAAGAGGATCTGACGCACCGAATGACGATATTGGCGTTGTTGCCAGCTTTTTAGTTTGTCTGGAATTCGAACGAATTTTATATTTTTAAATGTAACACCCTGTATATTTTTTCATTCATAGTTTTTACTTTAAATGTGTTACACTTTTGGTGTAACATACTTTATTTCTAATATCAGTAGTTGTCGAAATAGGTAGCTGATGTAGAGCATTTCAAAATTCTGGATAATGCCTTGGTCCAAAGTTTGACATTATCCAGAAACATTAACCCTCTTCTATTCTGCTTCTTCATCTTGGTATCAAATATGTGAAGCCATGTTGTCATGATGTCTGCTATCATCCGCTCTTTTTTGTTCGAAACCCATTGGAGAGGTAACTTATCGATATGTGTGCCCTTTAAACATCGAGGATTTTTGCTTTTGCCTATTTTAAGTGGTTCTTCCTCCTCACCTTCCATATTTGCACAGAACAGAAAAGTAAATCGTCTAAATCAAGATTCCTCGATGGAGCCACTCAGATTGAAGTTCATGGCAAGTTTGCAATGGCTCTGCCACTATTTCGCTTTGTGTAGCAATAACGGTAACCGGATGATGATCTGGTCAGACTTATTGAGTTTTGTGAAATTATAAGTAACAGGATTATTTAGTGATAAATGTACCTTCTACCGGAATAGCAAGGTCAATCCTCACATTTTTAGGGAGGGGCATCCTCAAAAATTAAAAGTTTGGGCAGGTATATTAGGCGATTATATCATTGGTCCTCTCTTCACACCCGAAAATTTAACTGTTGAAATATATGCGCAAATGTTAGATACGACTATAGAGCCTCTTATAATTAATGCGATAGAAAATCAAAGGAACGTTAACGAAGATCCTGCTTTAGATAAACATCTGCTTTTTTCCTGCAAGACGAAGCATATTTTCATTACATACGTCGAATACGGATCCAGAGCAGTGGATTGGTAGGAGAGGTCCAATTGAATGGACATGTAGGTCACCAGATCTAACACATCTCGATTTCTTTCTATGGGGGGTGAAATCTATTGTATTCAAAATACAACCAGATTCAATTGAATAAATGCAGCAAAGGATTATCTAAAAATGTAGGGCTATTTTATCTGAGACACTTGAAAGGGTCGGCAAACAGTTTGAATATCGTCTGTACTTTTGCTTACAAAATAATGGTAACTATTTTGAATTCAAAAGTAACACACAGGTAAGGATTTCAAAATTTATCTTCATTCATCATCATACTCATACAAAGTAGAAATATACAGAAAGGAAAAAAAAATGGCCCCATGCTCCACGCATAAATTCACACGTCACTTCGTATTTTCGAAAGCGTTGACCAGCTTCTCCGGAGAAATATTACCACATTCTTGGATAATCCTATTCTAAGCCATAACCGCCAAACAAGGTGATCTGGGTGGGAATTCAATGCGTGTGCAAAAATTGTGTAAGTAGTTAATAGTTTCGTCGGATGAATGGGTGGTGGCACCGTCCTGTTGAAACAGCCAGCCAGACACCAATTCTTTGATGGCGCAATGTGCAGGCCCGGCGAGAGGGGGGGCGGGGTGATTTCCCCGGGCCCGGAGATTTTGAGGGGGCCTTTGAGAAGGCCCGGATTTCGTTCAAGACCGGCGCAGTACCGCCGCTCGTTTTTACCATCACAGATATGTTACGTAATTTCGGACATAACCTGGAAAATCGTGACATGTTTTTGGTCGATTCGTGTACAAAAATGTATGACACTTAATTCTTTGTGGATTACATAGGAACTTCAATATACGATTGGAGATTGATTATCGATTCATTGATGCTTCCTAGTTGGTTTGTTTACGTGTGTGGCACACAAAAACAGGTGCAGGAGGGCCCATAGGTTTACTACCCCCGGGCCCCGATTTCCTCTCGACGGCCCTGACAATGTGGACTCTACCAAAAAATAGGGATTTTCACTACTCCAGATGCGTGTATTTCGAGAATTCACATAACCGGTGAGGTGGAACCAGGCTACATCAGAAAAAAATTTCAGGTCTAATAAATCATTTCTGAGTCATCTTAGGTAAACCACTGACAGTAATTTCTGCGTCTTTTAAAATCTGCAGCTAGTATTTTAAGGAATACTTGCATTATAAAAGGAATCAATATCAAATTTAACTGATTTTTAAGAATAGTCCTGAATGTTCCATAAGACCAGGCGTCTTACACATTTTGTTGGCGTATTTTGCATTATTTCAAGAACGTTTGTAACAGGTTCTTCTATTCTTGCAGATGGTCTTCCAGCTCCTTTTTTATGTTATATACAGTGTGTCCCTGGATCGACGCAACGATAGGTGAAAAAGGCTGAAATATTTTGAGTTTGCTTTATTCGACCCCAAAAATAAAAATCCATTATTGTTAGATCCGGAGATATGGGCGGCCACAACATTAGACCAGCATTGGCTATCCATCTTTCTTGAAAATGCTCATTAAGCCATTCACATACCCAAAATGTCGAGGGGGCAGGGCAGCCGTCGTGTTAAAAATATGAAAAATATCTTGGTTCGTATGGTAGTTCGTCAAGAAAATGATTTAGGATATTTAAATAAGTATGTTGATTAAGTCTTCGCTCAATAAAATATGGCCCAATTACACCATAATGATAGGAAATGGCACACCAAACATTAACCTTTTTAAAATACTGCCACCTAGAGTTTATTACATAATTTGGATTATCTTTAGACCAATATCGGCAATTCTGTGATGAAGGTACACCGTTAGTGGTAAGAATCGATTCGTCTGAGAAAGTAATATTTGTATGGAAATTTCGATCTTCTAGAATCTTCTCACCTAAAGTTAGGCAAAACTCCAACCTTCGAGATTCATCCCCTTCTTTTAACGTGTGACGAAATCTAACTATATATGGTTTTACCTTATTTGCTTCATATATGCGTTGCAAATGTGATTTTCTAACACGAGTCTCCTCGTACCGCTTTCTTAGTGACAGCTTTGGATTTTCGCGTAATGAATCCATTGCTAACACAGTACCTACATTATCTTCATCAAAGTTCTTCTTCTTTTTTAGTATATTATGTACAGTACCGGTAGTACTTAACAAATTTTTTAACCAGTCTGGATACTGTAGAATTGACTAAAACTGTGTTATCTGCGTTGAATCGTATCACGGATTTTGTACTCGACAATAACATTTTACCATGAAAGCAGTTCGGTCTTAGATATGCTTATTGCACGGTGCGCCAAACGACAAGACTGGCGTGCAATGTTCTTAAGGGCTTCAATCGTCGATTTCACACGGGTGCGGTTCTGTTCGACGTGAGTAAAGCTTTTGACAAGGTCTGGCACGACGGACTGATACTAAAGATGATAAGGTTAGGTATGCCTAATTACCTAATAAAGGTTATTCACTCTTTTTTGACAGGCAGGACTTTCGCAGTTTCGTCAGAAAATGCGGTTTCAACTGTGCAACACGTCAGAGCCGGAGTACCTCAAGGTTGCCCTCTTGTACCGGCTCTGTACAATATGTATACCAGTGATATCCCAAAATTTGGTCAAACACAACTTTATCTGTTTGCTGACGATACTGCGATTACCGCCACTGCCAAACAGCCCAGGTTAGTAGTCTCAATGCTGCAGCGCTATATAAAACTTCTGGAAAAATGGTTAAAAAGATGGAAAATTTGTTTAAACGACACTAAAACCCAAGCTATTTACTTTTCGAAGTGAAGAGTGAAAGTTCCGGAAACTCGATTGCTTATAAATAACACCAGGATAAACTGGCGAGATAATATCAAATACTTGGGTCTCTGCTTCGACAAGCGGATGGCTTGGAACACAAACGCGGACCAGCGCTTGAAAGAAGCAAATGGTCAGCTTGGTGCTATTTATTCACTGCTAAACAGGAATAGCAGGATAGACATACGGACAAAGACGAACTTGTACAAAATAATAATAAGACGGTACTGACATAGGGTATACCGACATGGTGCACTATTAACAAGACTTAAATGAAAAGGCTGCAACGTTTTCAAAACAAAGTTTTAAGAATTATTGCGGACGCACCTAGACATACGATGACTCACGTACTGCACAGTGACTTACGAATGCCGACGTTAAATGAATTTTTTGATAAAGTTATAACAAATTACTACAGACGGACAGACGTGTCGCAAAATGAACTTATTATAACCTCCCACATCAATTCTCTTCCAAACAGTACATACAAATTACCAAAAGACTGGCTTTTACCAAGACCCGATTAATTTCGTTAAAGTAACCTTCCAAATTTAATCAATTTAAGTACCAACTTGAACGCCGTCGACGCACGTCAATTATTTAAAGAATTATTTCCGAATCCAAGACTTATCTAATGATGACCAGCCGAACAGTTGAACGAAGAAAGAAAAGAAGTTAAAGATTGGATCTAACTTAGAAAACGCACATGATCTCATATATAGATAATTCACCTATACCATAACATTGAATTAGGTAGATCCGTTCTGATAAGCATAATTGATATTTCACAGTAATGTTTTCGAAAGTTCGGATCAGTTTTAGAGCACAGAACACTACAACAATATTAAAAATACCAAACTATTTTTGACAACAAACTGTAAAAATATTATTTTATTATTTTTCCTTCCATGGCATACTATTTTTTTCTGAATAGCATTAAAACAAATTTATTCATATTTTGACAGTGAATTGCTTGTTATTTTTATGTTCGCATTTCTTTAATTATCTAAATGTCTATTAAAGGGAATAAAATAAACCGATCGTATTTAATTTATTATTTTGAACAACTTTTCTTAACAGTAGGGAGATGTGTGCAATAAAAATAATGCAAAACATCAAAGTAGGCATAGGATTTTAAAATTTTGTTTTCTTACTCATTTATTATTTCTGAACATCTTTTCTTAATAAAATTTTTTCGTATCTCCTAGAAATCAAGCACTTTACTGGTGGGAAAAAAAGTTTTTTGAAAATTTCCAAAGCACACTTGATTTTTCGAAATTAAAATTATACCACAAATTAGTTTCTATCCAAGCAGGGCTGAACCCCAGAAGATAAAGTTTCAACTCAAAAAATTTCAGCCTTTTTCACCTATCGTTGCGTCGATCCGGGGACGCACTGTAGAACCTGTTTCCCTTAGCAAAGCCACGGTTCTTCTCAGGCAATAATAGAAATCCATGCACAAACGCTGATTGTATGCCACTCACCATTTACTCTAGCTCCGTTGCGAAAATAAGCTTGAACCATGAATTTCTTGCTCTATACCGTAAACCCCATTGTGTGAATTATTCAAAAAATTGGATAAACTAGCAATAAATCAAATTACTTACAACGACTGTTAAAGATGACGGAACTGATTGATTGATAATGCTGATATTTACTGACACCCAACAAGTATTAAGCTGTACCACTAAGCAGTACGTCCTATAAGATGCAAAGCACACTTTAATGATAATAATTTTTGCTCGCGCGGTATTTACGATGCACGGTAATTTAAGAGAATCTATTGGACGACAATAAATAAATTGGACAAAACAAACCAAGAAGTAAGCCTTTTTGTAAGAAAAAGATTCACAGCACGAAGCCGTTTTTCAAGGGTATATAAAATACGAAACAATACCTTATTCAGTACTCTATATTCAATTAACTTGGTCGCCGGTGATAATAGTCCCCGACTTAAATATTTATTATGCCCTGTTAAAACTTTCATTATTGCAATGTCGAACATAAAACAGTCCAGTTTCCAGACAAGCCCTATTTCAGATTATCTATTGCTGTACTGTAACTATAGACGTAGCTTTATTTGCGCAGTGGCGTTTCACATTGGGGACTAAAACCTCAAGTAGAAGAAGGCAATACAGTTTTATTTTATATTTATGTCCCAAAAAGTCCGCTATTATTTTTTGCCAATTTAACTAAAACCAGTTTAGTTTTATGACCTTCCTTTTCGCAGTGGAATACGAGCCATGATTTATTAGATAATTAAATAACAGTGAATTTATAGGTAATTCTTATCCCCATTCTAGACGATTTTTATTAGATATTTAAACGTAAAATTTTAAACACAGACAGTTTATGGATTTATGTATGTACAGGGACATTTTTTTAAATGTCTCACCCGATTGGCGATTTTCCTGCTAACTATAATAAAAAATAAATTATACATTTCTCAATGATTTTCGATAAGGAAGCCGAATTTAATGTCAAAAAATACATAGATTTACAAACTTGACAGATAAGACGCCATTTTGAATTTTCTTAAATGGCAACCCCCATAAATAACAACACGATTGAATTGCATTTGGCGATCCGATTCTAAAACTATATAGTTGTTGGCACTTATTTTCAGCCGTTGCGGAAATACAGGGGTTCCTAATTTGCCTTCATCGATTTTGTCTTTTAAGTGTCTCACCCCTTTAATAAATAGACCTTCTGAGCTGAACAACCTAAATTTTTTCACAGTGACATAATTTCCCGTGAGCAAGCGATCTACGCTAGGGTCAAATCCGACAGATGTCAAAAACTGACAGATACGACGCCATTTTGAATTTTTTTAAATGACAATTCTCATAAATAACTAGACGATTCAATTGCATATGGCGATCCCATTCTAATAGTACTTATATAGTTGTTGATACTTATTTTCAGCCGTTTCGGAAATACTTCCCAATTTGCCTCCATCGATTTTGTCTTTTAAGTGTCTCACCCCTCTAAGCTGAACACCCTAATTTTTTTCACAGTAACATAATTTCCCGTGAGCAAGCGATCTACGCTATAGTCAAATCCGACAGATGTCAAAAAGTGACAGAAACGACGCCATTTTGAATTTTTTTCAACCCTCATACTTGAATCATGATTGTCTCTTAAGTTAGTCTGCGACTATTACTTCTATTTCTTAATAGGTTGCTGTTCAGCGGGACATAATTTGGGGGTTTATTTCAGAAGATAGCTTCATAGTTAATTTAAAGGGGGGGCAGCAGGGAAGTAGTTACTTAAATAATTTTTGGTCCGGAGTTGTATTTATTTATTGTAGTGGAAGGGGGCGACGAGGTGGCACAACAGGAGTGAGCCATTCTCTCGGCAGTCTGTATGGTTTGTTGTGATTGGAGTGCATGTGTGATCGTGTAATGAGAGGATTCAAGGAATCGTCTGTCCGTGTGTAGTAATCGATATTGAGTTTGTCTATGTTCAACCCTCATAAATAACCACACGAGTAAATTGCATTTCGCGATCCGTCGGATTTGACTATAGCGTAGATCGCTTGCTCACGGGAAATTATGTCACTGTAAAAAAAATTAAGGTGTTCAGCTTAGAAGGTCTATTTATTAAATAGGTAAGACACTTAGAAGACAAAATCGATGGAGGCAAATTAGGAACCCCCGTATTTCCGAACCGGCTGAAAATAAGTATCAACAGCTATATACTTTTAGAATCGGATCGCCAAATGCAATTCAATCGTCTAGTTATTTATGAGAATTGCCATTTAAAAAAATTCAAAATGGCGTCGTATCTGCCACTTTTTGACATCTGTCGGATTTGACTATAGCGTAGATCGCTTGCTCACGGGAAATTATGTCACTGTAAAAAAAATTAAGGTGTTCAGCTTAGAAGGTCTATTTATTAAAAGGGTGAGACACTTAAAAGACAAAATCGATGGAGGCAAATTAGGAACCCCAGTATTTCCGAACCGGCTGAAAATAAGTATCAACAGCTATATACTTTTAGAATCGGATCGCCAAATGCATTTTAATCGAGTGGTTATTTATGAGAGTTGCCATTTAAAAAAATTTAAAATGGCGTCGTATCAATCTGTCACTTTTTGACATCTGTCGGATTTGACTATAGCGTAGATCGCTTGCTAACGGGAAATTATGCCACTGTGAAAAAAATTAGGGTGTTCAGCTTAGAAGGTCTATTTATTAAAGGGGTGAGACACTTAAAAGACAAAATCAATGGAGGCAAATTAGGAACCCCCGTATTTCCGAATCGGCTGAAAATAAGTGTCAACAACTATATAGTTTTAGAATCGGATCGCCAAATGCAATTCAATCGTGTGGTTATTTATGGGGGTTGCCATTTAAGAAAATTCAAAATGGCGCCTCATCTGTCAAATTTGTAAATCTGTGTATTTTTTGACATTAAATTCGGCTTCCTTATCAAAAATCATTGAGAAAAATGTAATTTGTTTTTTATGGTAATCAGCAGGGAAATCGCCAATCGGGTGAGACACTTAAAAAAATGTCCCTGTACAAGCAACGACCGGGTGTTCCACTAAGATTGAAGAAGTTAGTCATTTTGGCTCAATAGAATTTAGCGAACTTATACTCTATTGCTCAATGCCACTGAGTAATAAAATGCAAATTTGCAATGACAGGACCCATTACGCAGGGTGGACAATTTGAGGTAAATTGCAATGATAGTTTTTCAAAATTCTGTATTTTAGACCTACACACCCCGAATCGGTCAAAAATTAGGGTCACCCTAAAAAAATTATGAACAATATAAAAAACTGTATAAACAAAGTGAAAATTGAAAAGAAAATCACCCATACAAATCATATGACCCCATGGTTTAATAAACATATTTTGAAAGCGAGAAAAAATAGGGATCAAATGTATAAAAAATATATTTTAACCAAAAATATTGATGATTGGAATAAATATAGGATTTTAAGAAATCGTAATGTCAACATTTTAAGAAAAGAGAAGAAAAAATATTATGAAGAACAAATAGATGAAAACAAACATGACTCAAAAAAAATGTGGATAACTTTAAAAAAATTTGTCAAACCAAAAGCAAAAAGTGAAATTAGAGAAATTATATTTGAAGATCGAAAAGAAGCGAATCAGTTAAAAATTGCAGAAAAAATGAATATGTATTACATAAATAGTATTAAAGAAATATTTGCAGAAAAAGAAAATGGAAATGCAAATATTTGTAAAAAAATCAGTATATCAAATAATGTAATAGAACATTTTCATGAACTATACAAGAATTAAAAATAAAAATTTGGAATATAAAATCAAATAATAATTATGTTGTAATTTTAACAAAAAAAATAATGAAAGAGACATTTGGCAGCATTGGAAATATATTACTTAAATTATTTATACAAGTTTGAAATATGGAGAAATACCTGATGATTTAAAATGTTCATGTATAACACCAGTACCAAAAGTAAAAAATACAAAAAAATGTACTGAAATGAGGCCGATAAATTTATTATGGGATATTGAAAAACTTTTAGAGAAGACAGTTTATGAACAAATATTAAATTTTATTGAAAAAAACAACATTTTAGTAAATATTCAAGCAGGTTTTAGAAAAATATATTCAACAGAAACAGCAGCTCAATATATTATTAAAAATTGGAAGAGAAGTGTTGACAAAAATGAAATCATTCTGGCAGTATTTTTGGATTTTAAACGTGCTTTTGAGACTATTGATAGAAATAAATTATTAAATAAATTATATCAGTATGATTTAAGTGGTACTGTATTTAAATTTTCGACAACAAATAACTAAAATAAATTAAACATTTTCAAAAAGGGAATTTAATAATATCGGTGTACCACAAGGAAGTATTTTAGGTCCTTTATTATTTATTTTATATATAAATGATATGCCAAATATTTTGTCAAATACTAATATTCAAATGTTTGCTGATGATACTTTAATATACGTAAAAGGTAAAAATATTTTAAGTAGCATAGATAGTCTAAATTCTGAATTAAAATTGGTATCAAACTGGCTAAACGTAAATAAATTAAAATTAAATATTTCTAAAACGAAATTTATGGCAATAGGAAATAATATAAATTATGAAAATATAAATATTTTTATAGATGACCAAGAATTAGAAATAGTTCAGTATTTTAAATATTTAGGGATAATAATGGATTCTAAATTAAAAGTTGATGCTCATTTTGAAAACACTATATCTAAAATTGGAAAAAAAAATAATTATTTCAAAAGAGTAAGTAGAAATTTAAGTTTATTTAGAAGAAAAACAATATATAACACAATAATTTTACCTCATTATTTGTATTGCACTACAATTTTATATACTGTAAATGAAGGAATTTTTAGTAGACTATAAATTTTACAAAATAAGGCGATGAGAATAATCTTAAATGTTGATAAATGCACAAAGATAAATTATATGTTAAATAAACTTAAATGGTTGAATATAAGAAATTTAATATTTTTCCTAGTTTGTATTTTTATTTATAAAATGCAAAATAATTTATTACCATCTCATTTAAAAGCCTTTATAACGCAAAACTTTGAAAATCATAACTCTCCAACCAGAAACAATCAAAATTTTTGTTTAGGGAAAGTGACAAAAAATTTGACATATAAATCAATCTTTTTTAAAGGACTTCACGAATATAATATTTAGATTCTTTAATTAAGAAACAAAATTCCTTAAGTAAATTTAAAAAATCCTTAAAAATATTATTACTTAGAAAACAAAATATGTGATAAAATTTATTTAAAAGTATTTTTGGTGCATAAAATTGTAATTTTAAATGTTTTAATTGTTGTAAAAAAAAAAAAGAATTTATAATATTGTAGCAGTATTGCTAAAATAAATCTTGTTACTACTACTACTACTACTACTACTATCCTAATTAGCATACAATAGAAATACGAGTTTGGTGAATTAAAGTAATGTAACAACGGCCTTACTTATTATTAGAATAAAGGTATAATAATATACTTATATAGAAGTAAGAATAATATGAAAATAGATAAATTGGAATAAATATTAATATTGATAAAAAAAATCTACTATGTACAATACAACAACTTAACTTTTAAATTTTAGTCATCATGTTCCGAGTAGTCCGATGAACTATCGTCGTTGGGGTCCAGAGAAATAATAAGGGGCTCTACAGTGTTTTTTAGCATATTATCAGCTTCCCACATCCTTTTTTCTATTTCAATCGCATGTTCGACGCACTTACTCAATTTTTCACAATCCACTGTCTTTATTCCCTCTTGCAAGAGGTTTCCAACGTCTCTCATTTTAAAAGTGGTGTTATGCCTTGCTACAAACCCATTTACTTGCGCCCACACAAATTCTATGAGGTTTAATTCACAGTGATATGGCGGAAAGCAAAGTAGCGTTATATTTCGTTTTGAAGCGATTTCGTCGACAACAAATTTCGTACAAAGAGGTTTATTCAACTTTACAATCTGTAGTAGCTCCTTCTTCAGCATATCTTTATGAAATGGCTTCTTATTTACAGTAAGCCAATGAATGATGACTTTTTTCCAAGGAGACGTTGGTATTTTTTCGGGTTTCCTTGAGTGGTAGCTGGCATTGTCCATGACTATAACAGACCCAGCATTTGCTGGAAGTATTCTTCAAAGACGTCAGCGTTCATGTCTCATGATAGTCTCCAGTCCGTTTTGATTTAAATGCTAGTAAGCCGTCATCGACAAATCCATTTTTGCTACCAATGCAATGTGAGTTGGTGGCGAAGAGCGTTGAACACATGAAGAATATTAATTTTCTCATTTTTAGAAAGCGTAGTTTTACTAATCCGTTTCTCAGCAACAAATTCAGAAACACTAGCCATTTTCAAGAACGAAGTTTTCCAACAACTGCCAGAAAGTAACTAAACATTTTAAATTTTTGAAACAGTAAGACACAGGTTGGTAAACTACTCGGTAAACTACCTACCCGATCTCGGAACCCCTGACTATAAACATAATTAAATAATAATAATTGGACTACACCTACGGAATACGGCGAAGACCAATGGGTTTTATAGTTCAATAGTGATTTATTACTCTCTCTCATTAAGCAACAGACTATACCATCAAATGGATCAAGAATATCACGAAGCAATTGTAGAAATATGAGAACAGATCACAAACTAGAACGTTTCCAGCGTCCAATTCAACTACCCCAAACAGTAAAGAGAAAACATGCATTATTGAAACCCTGCCGACATATTATAAATTATCATAATTTTAATATAAGTGTTAACAAAAAAAAGCAGACAATAAAATATTAACGTGTTAGCTTATTGACTTTGGAAATGTTCTACCGATTACCATTCGATGGCTCAAAATTTCCCAAAAAATGTTTATGCACTTGTGATATTATACCCGAAAATTTCAGGACGAAATTTAGAAAGGTGGTATTTTTGGGCCAAACATGGATACGGGCAAATCGAGGGGGATTAAAATATTGACAAAATTAACCTCTAAAAAGCGTTAAAAAGAAGAAAAGATGTGTTCCGGGAAAAAGATCATGATTTGGCATGGAGGTTCTTTAACAGGATTTGTTCTAGGTGCAGGAGCCGATACAGGACTTCACTTCTCTCAATTTAACATTATCTGTTTCAAGATTTAGCTCTTTAGTTTTGCTTAATGAGACGGCATCAACCTAAAATGGGGCTAAAAATGTAAAACACTCATCTAAAAGAAATTAACTTGGGTGGAATCTTAAATCTTGATTGAAACATGTCTCCTAAAATGACAGATTTCATTTTCTTTTTGTCTTCTAAAATACGAGCCTGTAGGCAGTATAGACCATTATTTTCTTTGCTTTAGCCCAACATTTGTTTTGATCAGATTGTGTTTAAGAAAATATAATAATTTGATTTATAGCACAAGCATTATTGCATTAAATCAAGAACATCATTAATCTTAAGGGTTCAGTCATAAATCCTGTAATTTAAGGGTATATTTATAAAAGGATAAATCACTGTAACAACGTTCGTTAATGTTATGACGCCTAAGACATTCCAGGTTAATAATAGTGTTTTGCTGTCTATTGTTTTAAACAGTTTACGCTTAATGTAAAAGTCATTAAAAATTCTATTAGTTTCGTAGTTAGGTAGGTAAGTAGGTAGGTAGGTAGGTACTTATTCGAAAATATATTTGTATAATTAACTGCGGTGTTAACAAAGTACCTTACTCTGGTCAAAGGTTGCAAAAGGGCAATAAAAATAATGTAAAACTTTAACACAACAAGGTGCATTATTAGTACGTAGACGAAATATATCTCAAATTCTCTGTGCTCAAATTGAAATTAAAAAATGGCAAAGCATTAAATAGCTATACAACAAATACCAATCAAACGCATTGTCCTGGTCTGTAGATATTTATTTGCTTGGGTTTGGTAATCAGACCCTGTATCGTAAAACATATGTCAAAGTAAAGTGTCAAACAAAATAATTAAAAAAAAACACAGCGGTATAGTATAGAAAACATATAAAATTCAAAAAGACACCCTCAAGAAATATTTAAAAAACCTTGGCAAATATTGGCAACACTCATAAATTGGTACTAAATGAAAAATGCTAATAAAAAACGAACCAAATTTACACCGAAGTAAGCGAAAATAATGATATTTCAGACAATGAATACTCACCACTGAAATATCCAGACGACCAGTGGTACAAAGAATCTTTAAAGGAATTTAATATATGTGCTCAGGATAAAAGAAAAGCAGGAATTTTAAAAATTAGCAAGTCCAACTGCTCAAATTGTGCAGTAAAATTTACAAAAAGTACTCATTCGATCAATTGCATTTATTGTAATAAGTGGTTTTGTGAATTGTTCATCCTTATCAAAATTAGAAATGATAGAATCAAAGAAACAAAAAAAACATTGGAATTGTATTAATTGTAATGCAAGTTCAGAAGCAATAAAAGAAGAAAATTCGAAACTAGATGAAATTAGACAGGAAAATACCATCATCAAAGAATTTATCCGCTAAATTCTTAAAAAAAATGGATGAATTTAAATCTGAAATGAAAAATCTCGAGAGAATAAATATAGCTTCAAAGTTTAATAAAAATTGATTCAACTCTAGAAGAGATATTAGAGACCCTGCAAAAAAAAAATTAATTTTCCACGAAAAAATGAATTATACTCCAACATATTATTAAAATATCCCCAAAAAAAATGAATACCAAAACAAACGAAATCTGAGGTGTAAAAAAATGTTAATGCAATAAGTATTAATGCTTCAATTAATGACACCAAAGGAATAAAAAATGGAGGTATTGTTATAAAAGCAAATTCGAATGAAGAAATAGAGAACCTTAAAAAACTTTCGGAAGAGAAACTTCATCAAAATTATTTAATTAAAATATCGAAGTGAAATTCAACAAAATTAGTACTTAATTAGGACCCAGCACAAAATATACAGAGGCTAAAGACATTGAAATATATTGGTATATCCGATAATCTAAAAGAGAAAAAAAAAGAAGAGAAACTTATAGAAAACTCGTTAATAAATATGTTTTTCTAGGATAGGACAAATGTCAAATCAAGGAAAATTTAAATATAAGAACTTGCTACAAATGTTGTGGATATGGTTATAAAACTAAATTATGTGAAAAATCAAACACTTGCTCTATTTGTTCAGTAGAACACTCATTTTGGGAATGTAAACAAAAAAATCCTACATGCAACAATAATTGTAGAATATACAATCTTAAATAAAGTAAAAATGTATGTATCAAACATGAAGTGAAAAGTGCCCATTGCACCAACAAAAAATCATTAAAGCAAAAGAAAGAATTAGTTAGTTTTAATACGCATAGCTGCCTGTATACAAAACATGAAAATTTTATAACTAAACTCAAGATCAATCAAAATGAAAAAATAGATGAAATTTAAATGCTGGCGTTTGAAGAGAAGGCTGATATTGTATTAGGTATAGAAACATAGGTACACAAATCAAAAGAAAAATATATTAATCTAAACAATTTCAAATCCGTCTTTGCAACTAAAGAGAAAAAATGAGGAGGAGTAGCAATTTTTATCAAAAATGTCTTAAATTTCGAAATCATAAAAAAAAAATTGAAAATGAAATATCTTACGTTTCAATCAAAATAAAGTTACCGCACCTAATGTTATATGGAATTTATTGAGCACCTTCAGTAAATAGTAAGTAGTGTTTCTTAAACTTTTTTGATAAAAAGTTGGAAAATTAAACAAAGTTAAAAATGGAATGCATTGTTCTTGGTGACATGAATATAAATATCCTTCAGAATCACAATCATTAAAATGAACTTCTTGATATACAGGGTGTCCCAACTCTATTTATACACGAAATATCTTTCTCCCTGTTCATTATATAAAAATAGTTTCAAGAGAAATAGTTCATGGTTTAAAGAACTACTTTTACTGGGAATACATTTAAGTATACAGGGTGCCTCAAAAGTACAATTTTTAATATCAACTTTACTTTTTTAAATAGGACACCCTATATTTTATGTCAAATATTGCTTCTTCAATCAATTCTTTATCAAAAATGTGTAATATGTTCTATGCATAATATTGTCCGTTTTCGAGATAATTACAAATACAATTTTCTGATGTGTTTATTAATTAAAATACATTTAAAATGAACGTAAAATAAAAAAAAAATAACAATGATATTATAAGAGATGCTCAAAGTGACGACCATGTTCGGTCTGACATATCTCGTATCTTTTGAGGAGTTCCGTAGTGCAGGCAGACCTTATAACTTCTACTGGAATTTCTCTACAGGCGCGTGAAATTTTATTTTTTAAATCCTCCAAATTGTTTGGTTTTTCAGTATAAACTACCTGCTTTAAATATCCCCACAAATAAAAATCTAAAGGTGTTAAATCCGGCGATCATGCTGGTCACCTGACAGGTCCTCGATTCCCAATCCAGTTTCTCCCATTATGATTGTCTAAATAATCTGATACAATCCGAGTTATGTGGCGGAGCACCATCTTGTTGAAGCCAGATATTAAAACGTTCGTTTATGGGAACTTCTTCCAAAAGCGTAGGTAAGACCTCGATTAAAAAATTTAAATACCTTTGACCGTTTAATGTACCATCATAAAAGTGTGGCCCAATTAATCGTCCATTAAAGAGACCACACCACACATTTACTTCCCAGATATTTTGGAAATGAGTTTCCCGAACCCAACGTGGATTTTCAACCGACCAATAATGAATGTTATGACGATTCACGATTTCGTTATTGTGGAATCGCGATTCATCACTCCACATCATTTTTTCAAGAAACCGTGGATGCTCATTTAACTGTGTAGTCAAAAAGGCGATGAATTCCAATCGTCTTTCATAATCATTAGGCCGGAGAGCTTGTACCAGATGAACTTTAAAGGGGTGGTATCCGTTGTTAATTAGAATTCGCTGCACTGAAGTCTTGCTAATACCCGTTTCATCTGATATGCCTCTTACTGACACATGAGGGTTTAGTACTATGAGTGCAAGGACATTTATTATGTTAGTTTCGTTTCTTACTGGTCGAGCATGTTGTGAACCCCTCGAGGTAGGAAATGAACCCGTTCGCATTTTTCTTTCCACATTTGCAAAAGTGCAAAGCGATGGTGTTGGACGATCTGGAAACCGCTCCCTGTATAACCGTTGTGCATCCCGCGATTTTTTCTTGCACTCGCCGTAGATTAACAGCATGTCAACATATTCGTTCGGAGTAAAAAGTGATGGCATAGTTATAAAAATTACTTAATACTTTGACCTCTTATCTTCTAGTTAAAAATTTATATCACTGTTAAAAATGTCAAAATTTATTTTAAAATGTCACTAGTTTGTTACTATAGTAATAGGTAATTATTGTTTATCTAATATTTCAAAGCATTTTCAAAGTCTTGATACTAATTTAATCTTACCATTATCTAGGAAACGGACCACATTAGGCATAGATTTTTGATAAAGAATTGATTGAAGAAGCAATATTTGACATAAAATATAGGGTGTCCTATTTAAAAAAGTAAAGTTGATATTAAAAATTGTACTTTTGAGGCACCCTGTATACTTAAATGTACTCTCTGTAGAAGTAGTTCTTTAAACCAAGAACTTTTTCTCTTGAAACTTTTTTTATATCATGAACAGGGCAGAAGATATTTCGTGTATAAATAAAGTTGGGACACCCTGTATACATAGCACTAATTCTAAAATATGCAACATAGATGTTTTAACGAGGGATACAAACAATGGAGCATTTTTAATAGACCATGTACTTTGCAATTTTAACCAAAATGTTGATATAAAAATGATTACTTCGCAAGCAAGATTTAAATTTGACATAGAAAAATTGAAAAATAAACTTGTTCAATTAGGCATTAAGAAATTTGATTTTTGAACCCAAATATGTTGTACGAAGGCATTTTAAACATCTTTGATTCTTGTTCTTCAGATCAGTCAATTAAGATTTTACAAGAATCCAAACCATGGTTTACCCAGGAATTAAAAAAAATGCCAAAATTAAGAGACAAACATTGTTTCAAGCTCAAAAAGTATCCTGATAACTTAGAATAAAAAATATATGCACATTACAATAGATTAGTCAAGAAAACGATTAGAGAAGTTAAGAAAAATTATTATAATGAACAGTTTATTAATACCAATCAAAAAGCGATATGGAATAGCCCTAATCAAATATTAACAAACAAATGCCATAATGAGAAGCAAACCATTGACTACCTACTGGTAAATTATTAAAAAATAGAAGAAAATGGCAAGTCTGTGACGTGACAAATACCCACTTCGTAAATGTTGGTGAGATCTTATCAAGCAAAATTCAAATTATGCCAAATACTAGTTCCGAGGAACAAAATGAACAGTCGATGTTTTTGGATGTAGAAAAAATTAATGATAAAGATATTGAATCATTGATGGAATTAAGATGAAGAAAGAGCTAGTGGTTTTGACAACATGAATATAAAAATGGTGAAGAAAACAAAAAAATAATTTTGGAAGATTGATTTTGTTAAAAGTGAAATTATTATTTTATCTATTGTTTCAGTTAATAGTATTATACATTTGTATGATATTCCCTGTAATAAACTGTAATAGTTAGTTAGGAATAAACAATTTAATAATAATAACAATAATAATACGCTGAGAGATATAAATCAGACAGTTAAGCAAATCTCTGGAAACCCAAAAGCCGTTAAAATTAGCTTTAAACCAAAATTCAACTTAATCTTGATCCTTATCATAACACCATTGTTTGATTTCGGCTTTATGTTATTAAGCAAATTTAATATAGGACGGCAATAAGCTTTTCTATTCAGTTTAATGTCTTCGTTGTACTATCTAAGTTTTCATATCTATGTAAAGCGGATCCGTTTATGGGTAATGTATTGTTAAAGACATAGAGACTATATCGTCGTTAAAATAAATGTCCCCGTTTCCCGATGGTCGGTTCATCTATTGTCGTTAGAGCCGGAGAACAGATGGCAATGGCGTTTTTCCAAAGACAATTACTTTTTGCGAATATTAACCCTTTACATCATTGGGTTTGTAAGAAAATGTTTCCATATATGGGACATTCTTTTACAAATCGAACACCTTTTTGACTTTACAATTTTGATTGGTCCCAAAATTTTTTTTTTATTTTTAGAGTCTATACTGAAAATAAACAGATACGTATACGAGGTTTTTGTTTAAAAAAAATTTTTCTCGAAAACATGACCATTGTGAATTTCAATGCTTTATCCAATTCTGTTACATGTTAAATTCATTATCTCTGGTTCTACAGATGCTATCGGTACATTTTTTTTTATTTAAAAGGTAATAATATCAGCTTTCAGTCACGTGAATGTTGTACCTTCAACTTGAGTACCTTTAAAATAATAACAATTTAATTGTTTAAATAATATTATCATAATGTTAACCACAACGAAATGGATTGAAAAAATTTCTATCGTATTTGTTATGTTTTTAGCTATAAAAGCCTTTTTTCAGAAAGATGGGGCCGTTACTAGCTTAAGAGTGAGAAAATAATTTCAACTGCGCTTCACGTAACGCGGGCAGCGCGCTCAAGTACTGAGCGCATAAAGTTTTATTAGAGTCACTGTCACGTTGGCGTAAATTTTGTCTTTCGAAATTATGATTTATGTATGTTTTAACTGATAAAAAAACTTAGTCAAGTATATGTGTTGGATATAAACATGTGTTTTTTAGAATTTAAACACAAATAAACAATATAAATAATTCATAAATTTCGTTTACTGAAATTAAATGTAGTGATAAGTACCTGATCGTCTGTTTCGGCTTCATTTTTGATTTCAGTGTTCTGACGCAATTCCGGCAATTTCTTACGGCACGTGTCACAAATTCTCTGCTCGAGAGACTCTTCTGTTACGGGCTTATTTAATGCCAATAAATATTCTCTTCGTACTTTCCTGAGACTTTTTATGTTTTCAATTTTCGGATGAAGAGATAAACCAAGAGGATTAAAACATCTATCCTTTCGAATTTTTGGTAGTACCGATGATAGTGGTGGTTGTGATATTTTCTTACGTGTAAATTTCCCTAACTTGATTTTTCTTACTCACTTTAAGAAATAAAAAAAGCCGAAAAGAATGATGTGTACTCGTACTACGCTTTTCCGAAGTGAATTGCGTAAGCAGTTCGAGACTGAATGTTCAGACACGCTCCAACACGTTTCAACTCGTCGCGCGCTGCCCGCGCTACCTGTAGCGCAGTTGAAATTATTTTCTCACTCTTAAACTAGTAACGGCCCCATCTTTCTGAAAAAAGGCTTTTGTAGCTAAAAACATTACGAATACGATAGTAATTTTTTCAATCGACTTCGTGGTGGTTAACATGATAATGTTATTTAAACAATTAAATTGTTATTATTTTAAAGGTACTCAAGTTGAAGGTACAACATTCACGTGACTGAAAGCTGATATTATTACCTTTAAAATAAAAAAAAATTGTAACGATACCATCAGTAGAACCAGATATAATGAATTTAACATGTAACAGAATGGGATAAAGCATTAAAATTCACAATGAACGTATTTACGCAAAAAAAATTTTTTTGAACAAAACCTCGTATACGTGTCTGTTTATATACAATAAGAACTTCGTAAAAAAAATTTGAGGAGATTTGATGGGGTGGAAATTTTTTTTGGTCAAAATCCGTACGATTTGTAAAAGAATGCCCCATATCCATTTAAGTAAACAATAATTTCCATAAATTACGACTAGTCCCTGATAAAAAGAGACGTAAGTGACGAAAAAGTTGCATTTTACCTATGAAAAGTTATCACGATACAAATCTGAGCGGTCACATGTCAAGTTGCGATCTTTGTAATTTGTATATGCGCCGAGTGTTCAATACAAGGCGTTCGGAAACCAACGATGTTCGACTCACGATCTTTTTCCCTTGTATTCTCTGCTGCGTGTAACCAATCTCGTGTCATTTTTCTAAGTAGGTACAAATAATTTTAAAAAATCTAGTTTCTCACGTCAACTTCATAAAATATTTCAAAAACAGTACGTTTTACCAAAACAATAAATCGCCCCCATTCACAATCTCTGCCAAACTTATGTTTTATTATTTTTCTTAGTTATACTGGCGCTGGTCAAAAATATAAACAGGTAAAGTTTGTTCAGAGATATAAGAAAGTGACTAACTGATCCCTATTAGGAAAGACCCAGGCCGGCTCTAAAATTGAAATATGGCCGAACAGGTCCGTATTTTCCTTACAATTTAATCATGGTTTGTAATAAAAATAAGTAAGACATTAAATAATATTTCAATTATGTTTCAATGTGAAATTATAAGTTATTTTATTATTAAAAATTATATTCATGATTACAAAAATATACTAATTATTCGGTACTTATAATAATCATTCACTTAATATATCAATATCACTATCGCTATCATCATCTATTCCAATTATTATTTGTGCTATATTGTTTATATGGATATATGATTTTTCCACTTTTCAACAGAATTTGCCCAATTTTGTGAAGGGATGTTGAAAACTTCAGTTTCTATAAGCTCAAGTACACTGGAGTTAATATTAGGGCAAATATTGTTACGACGAATGGCAGATTTCAGTTGGTGCCAAACATGTTCGATGGGATTAAATATACAATGGTATGGTGGAAGCCTTAAAACTGTATGCCCTAGATTTGTTGCATAATTATCACAGAAGTATTCCTTTTGTAGTTTTAAACTTTGTAAAACCTCAATTAATTGCCTTTTGATGTAATATTCCTGACAATAAATGTCATTATCATACATGTAGTTTTGGATTGTTGCTTTTGTGTTATTTGAGGAGGGAGTCTTGGTCAACTGCCTACTATGGTAGCTTGCATTGACCATTACAATTACGCTATTCGGAAATATATTTGGAACTAGCTTGTTTTTAAACCAATGTTCATTTAAATCAGCAGTGGTGTCCTCATGGTAATCCAGAGAAGAATCTTTAATATTTTTTGCAGACAGAGAAACTCCATTTAAAATCCATCCGTCTTAAGATCCAGCATGCAAAATCGTAATTCGTTTACCACCTCTTTTTGATTGGGCGCTTGTTTTACACTTGCCGCTTGAGTCAACCAAACCCTTTTCCGGGGTATCATATGTGTCGAACCAGGTTTCATCCAAGTAAATGATCGGCCTTTGCTGATCTCTGGAAATCCTAATTTTTTGTAGATATTCGGATCGCCATTCCTGAATTCTCCTGGATTCCATTAAAACTTGTCCTTTGTTAATTTTTCTTAAATCTAAAACTCATGTGTTGGATACACTTCCATAACGTTGTTCTGCCACATTTAACGCCGGTTTAATCTTTTTCAAGCCTCTTAATTAAATTATCTAATGTAAAATACAATTAATATACGACTTAATAATCAGCCATTGCTCTTAACTGACTCGACTCGTAGCCTTGGTCTCTTTCTTGATCCAGATCTTCGTTTGGATAGACAAATCTCGGAAATAAATAAAAAAGCTTTCTCAAACTTAAAACTGCTCTACAACCATCGTGATGTCTTGAATATGAAAACTAAAAAAAAATGTATGTGAATCTCTAATATTAGCACATCTTAACTTCGTGGACGTCGTTTATGGGCCTTGCCTCACACAACAAAATCGGCAACGTCTGCAAAAAATCCAGAACTCCTGTGTGCGTTTTATATTCAATTTAGAATGGAGGGCATCCTTGTCTGACAAGCTAACAGAACTAACCTGGATCAATATTTCTAAAAGACGATTTCTACACTGTTGTACCCTATTTTACAAAATTATTAGAACAGGCAAGCCCAGCTATCTTCAGAGGAATATAACATATCGTTCGGATGTTCATAATATAAATATAAGACGAAATGATCAGTTGACAATCCCTCGATACCGAACATCACTCTTTCGAAGGTCATATTCATATATGATATGCAAGTGTCTCAATGTCTTACCGTACAGCCTTAAAAAACTTGAAATAAAAATTTTTAAACGTATTCTAAAAATGATGCTGGTTAAGAATGAAATAAATATTAATTTTCCTATATAGTAGTAGTCTTGAATATGTGGTCTGCTTTTAATGGTTTGGCTTAACTACAATTAATTGAATTATTTAGTATTTAATTATTACATTAGGATAGGCAAAAAGTACAGGGAACAAGAAAAATTGTTTTGTTAGGGCTGCATGGAAGAATGAATCTGGTATGTACCATTCATATCAGATTTAAATGCCGCCCTTTTTATCAATAAACAGTGGAATTTTAGAATATTTTATTATGATACTTAAATGAGTTATTGTACTGTATTGTTGAAAATAAATGAATAAATAATAAGAGTAATATTTTGCTGTATGGTTTACTATATGTCACTAACGTCATCGACTTTAACGGAATACGGTTTATATTATTAAATATTCTAAATTCTGTAATAAGTTTAGCATATCATATGTCTGTTAACTGTTTCAGAAACGCGGCAAAAGAATGTAGTGCATTTTATTTTTAAAAAATTAGTAGGAATTTTTGATTAATCCATAATATAAAGTAAAACTAAATGGCCGCAGAGGTAGAAATCTAATGATGTTACATCTGGAGATCTAGGAGGCCATTCAGTGTGCCCTCTCCTACCTATCCGCCTTCTAGGAAACTTCTCATCCGTAAAGTAATCAAATTTGGTATAATTCTATTCCGAAGCAGATCTAAGTAGTAATTAGCTGTAAAGTTTACAAAGTCCATAATTACTTACCGCCAACAAGAAAGTACGATTAAAACAGCTCTGAACAGGCACAAAAACCATTAAAAACAAATTAATGTTAACAGATCGAAGCGATGACTTTGACAACAATGGACAACTCTCCAAACATCTTTTGTCTCTGTCTATCACTTTACTTTGAATTCGAGACGTATTGCGCACCCCTGTAGACGCTCTATTATGTTTTTATTCACTTTTGACGCTATAATAAACAAAGATGGGGTGATGTAAATCACGTTGTCTCTTGATCATTTATCCACGACGCACCTACAAATAACGACCGTTTCGACTGTATGGTATGCTATAGGAGAAATGTTTTAAACAGGAAACAAGGATATTTTGTATAACCGCCTTGCTGTCCCAGAAGAAAGTTCGCCATTTTTAAGTCAACGCAGATTACCCACTGATGTTCGTCATATTTAT
This sequence comes from Polydrusus tereticollis, assembly GCA_963920685.1. NCBI lineage: Eukaryota > Metazoa > Arthropoda > Insecta > Coleoptera > Curculionidae > Polydrusus > Polydrusus tereticollis. The sequence continues at coordinate 27,311,164 of OY987332.1, read as the reverse complement.
TTTTTTTTAAGAACTAACGATATTGTTTTATATTCTTCTTTTAATTTTGTAGAATGCCCAATTGAAATACTTCCATATATGTTACCGTTATACAGGGTGTCTCAAAACTCAGTATCAAGATTTTAGGGGCGTATTTGCCAGGTCAAAATAAGCCTTTTTTTTCCTATAAGCATGTGTCCGCAAACGCTTCGTCACCGATCTACAGAGTGTTAAATTTTCAAAAAAATTTTATTTTTTCCTTCATAGCTCTTTTAGTTTTTGAGATATTAAGATAAAATTTAAAACATAGATTACGCTTTAGGGCTTACATCATCTAGTATACCGAGTGATTGTAAGAATCTACAGGGAGATATTTTTTCAGGGGTCATGCTCCCTTTTCTCCGCATAAACTTTTTTATAGTGCGCTGCTGGCGGATTCTGAAATATGCAGTACATTCTTTGTTTTGTTTATAAACTTTTTTATCTCTTATAATTTTTATGCATCTAAGATCGTTATCGAGAAAAAAATTTAAACAAATTTTTGTAATTAGCTACATTTAATTAACATTTATAACAACAGGGGGGAATAAATACCACAATGAAAACAAAAGACGCTATACTTATTTGTTATAAGATTATTTAAAGGGAGCATGACCCCTGAAAAATATCTCCCTGTAGATTCTTACAATCACTCGGTATACTAGATGATGTAAGCCCTAAAGCGTAATCTATGTTTTAAATTTTATCTTAATATCTCAAAAACTAAAAGAGCTATGAAGGAAAAAATAAAATTTTTTTGAAAATTTAACACTCTGTAGATCGGTGACGAAGCGTTTGCGGACACATGCTTATAGGAAAAAAAAGGCTTATTTTGACCTGGCAAATACGCCCCTAAAATCTTGATACTGAGTTTTGAGACACCCTGTATAGAAGGACACACTTTAAACTTCGTTTGGAACTGTCGATAAGGAGACGCCAATAGTCTGGTGTGTACTCTGTTATACCCATTTTCTCTAACAGACCTTTAATATCATTACAAAAAAACCATATTATCCTCCTGAGAGAAAAATGGCAAAAGATCCTTTTCTCTGTTACGGTAGTACGTAATTTTGGTACCTGGAGAAGATTCTTTTCATTTAACTCAAACTCAAACTCAAAAATTTTAGTCTGGAGGCAAGTAACTCAGCAGACTCTTTTGGGAGGTTTAAATCTCTCACAAGGTCACTTAGCTCCTCCTGAGTAAAGCGTTTGGGACTGAAAAATAGCTGTCCTCTTTTTCAAATCGGTCACTCTGTAGCTCGTCAGATGACGTTTCGACTGTATCCTCTGGTAACGTAGGCAGGCTGATATATGTTGGAATTGGTATTTCTTCAGAATGCTAAACAGGTTCTTGCTGATTCCAGGTGAGGATAGTTCCACTTACAGGGCCGACGCTAGCAGGTTCGCCGCCCCGGGCAAAGAGTAAAATGCTGCCCATTTATAACAAAAATTAAAAGAGATAACCTAAACCCTTCCCACAGTTAATAGTAAAATAAAACGTGAGCAAAAAGAATGCTATCAATAATGTTAAAGTTTTGATTAGCCAAAAACACTAATTTATTAATTTACCATGTTTTTGGCACAATTAAAATTAGGGTTGCCCGGTTGCACAGAAAAAAAAGAAAAGAGTAATTTTTAGTGTATAATTATTATAAAATACAGATATTTAAAAAATATTAAAACAAATTATAGAACCACTAAATATTAATTACTTTACTTAATTACATATTAAAAATACATTTAATTAAAAGTGTTTTTTTCTCACTTTTAATTCTGAAAATTTTTTTATAATTTCTTTATCATTAATTCCTCGGTAGTTGTGGAGCGTAAAAAATTTTTAATTAATTTTAATTTGGAGAAACTCCTTTCTCCACTTGCCACACTTACTGGGAGAGTAAGCAATATACTTAAAACTATACCGAGATTTGGAGCAAAATCCAGGTTCGATATGAATTTTAATGTCAATTTCAATTCAAATTATATTACAGCATTTTGTATGTGAGTTCATTTATTTAAATAATTATAATTTATTATGCTTGTGAGCTCCTTGAATTTGAAATATTTATTTCGTTTAAATATACTTAAAAGTTCGTAAAACATAATATTTATATAGGTAATAAAAGCAAATTTTATTAAAATTCCACATATTAATTTTTCTTAAGTATTCAAGTGAATCTTGGTTTATTTTCTTCATAAATTAGTTAATTAGTTTACAGCCTGCCCGCCCCCTAAGGTTGCCGCCTCGGGCAGGGGCCCGGCTTGCCCGGCCGTAGCGCCGGCCCTGTCCACTTATTCCGATTGTTACGATTAGTGCCCTTTATCATCACAAGACAAAAATAACAATCGTCAAAGTGGCTTTTCTGTTCCCTTCATGCTATCGGAACACCAAACTTTAAACACTTTCTTTGTCCTTTTGTCCATTGTCGCAGGTGTTCGACACAGGTTTTGCATACAACATGCGGAACCCAGGGTTTATTTTGGACTCCTAAGTGAACACCAAAATAGGCCAAATGAGCTTTTTACGCAAAGTCACAAATCACTCTTCTACTTTCTTTTAAAATGTACTCGCCACATATGTAGCAAAAAGCGTCCGGATGGTTTACGCAACTACGTCTACTTATAGAAGCCATGTTTTAAATACGATTTTTCAAAAAACACACTCTTGCAATGAAGCTCAAGTTTTAACTAAGTGCATTCAGGCAATATTCCGCATAATATAATCCCCATATTATGGGGATTATATAGGTTCTAATACTCTAGGACACAAGCCAAGTTAACGAATTAATTTATGAGGCTTACTGTATACAATGCCATTCACTTATTGCCATCTATTGTATATTTCGTCCTAATTGCAAATACAAAAATAAGAAATCTGCAGGTGCAAAAAAATTCCAGGAAAAATTATTTCTTATCTGTAATAATTATTTTTGCCTTTTGCCAATATAAGATTAGGTGTTTCCAGTGATTTATGAATAAATAGGTATAATTAAAAAGGCATTAGTCTTGGAATTAGTGAAGTTTGTAATAAAATGTATGACCATTATAATTGTCAAATATATTAATATTACAATTTATTATGCGTAGGCTCTATCTCAAAAACTAGAGCTGATACGAAGAAAAGCTAAGTGTTTTTGGAATCACCACATTCGAAATAACTAAAACCAGTTGTTTTTTCTTCGGCACCAAGACAAAAAAATTTTATAAAGTTATCCCTTGATTAGGCTTTAAAGATGGGGATGACTTTAGCAGTCTGGCGCACTCAGGGAATAACACTTTCAACAATTGCCATGCTAGCAAGATTCGCAAGTGGTTGGTTAATGGTCTTCAGAATGTTAGTGTTAATACCAAAATGATCTTTACTATTTTTTTAATTTGATATCGATGAATGGGATTCAAAAGTTAGATATTATCCCTGTTATGATAGATAGTCATTAGAATTAAGTAAGTTAGATGGCTTATCGGGTATAATACCACTAGTGCATCAAAATTACCGATAATTCTGATTGAAAGCGTGTTGTATTGTAACTGAATGAGTTTATTTTCATTTTTGATTAAATCCGAAAGAGCCCGACTTCGAAGAAGGAGGGCTTTTTCGAGATTTAATCAAAAATGAAAATAACCGAATGCAGTTACAATACTACAACACGCTTGAAAGTACAATTATCTGGTTATTTTTGATGCACGAGTGGTATTCGGTGGAATATTTCCCGAAAAATTGTATTTCATATTAAAAAAAAAAAACATTATTGTACAAAAGAAAAGACGCCTCCAATGTTGGTAAAGAAAATATAATATTATTATTATTATTTTTTAAATATATTTATAAATATAATGTAAAGTATTAAGTTAGTATTAAAATTTAAAAAAGTACATAATAAATAATATATTTATAAACAGTCAAAAATTATGGATTTGTATGATTGTTAGTACACAGTAGTAGTAAAAACTTGATTATGATTGATAGCTACCTACTGGGGGATTATCGCTTCTACTGTGGAATTATCGCTTCTACTGTGGAATTATCGGGTATTATACCACTAGTGCATCAAAATTACCGATAATTCTGATTGAAAGCGTGTTGTATTGTAACTGAATGAGTTTATTTTCATTTTTGATTAAATCCGAAAGAGCCCGACTTCGAAGTAGGAGGGCTTTTTCGAGATTTATTCAAAAATGAAAATAACCGAATGCAGTTACAATACTACAACACGCTTGAAAGCAGAATTATCTGGTTATTTTTGATGCACGAGTGGTATTCGGTGGAATATTTCCCGAAAAATTGTATTTCATATTAAAAAAAAAACATTATTGTACAATAAATTACGTAATAAGTAACAAATTTATTAAAAATATACTTAAAATTAAATTAAATCTTGATTTGTAATCAATTCACTTTTTAAATGTCGCAGATTGACATAAGTAAGTTCAATAATAAAAGTTTTTGCGGTAACCGTGGTTATCGCTTCTACTGTGGAATTATCGGGTATAATACCACTAGTGCATCAAAATTACCGATAATTCTGATTGAAAGCGTGTTGTATTGTAACTGAATGAGTTTATTTCCATTTTTGATTAAATCCGAAAGAGCCCGACTTCGAAGAAGGAGGGCTTTTTCGAGATTTAATCAAAAATGAAAATAACCGAATGCAGTTACAATACTACAACACGCTTGAAAGCAGAATTATCTGGTTATTTTTGATGCACGAGTGGTATTCGGTGGAATATTTCCCGAAAAATTGTATTTCATATTAAAAAAAAAAACATTATTGTACAATAAATTACGTAATAAGTAACAAATTTATTAAAAATATACTTAAAATTAAATTAAATCTTGATTTGTAATCAATTCACTTTTTAAATGTCGCAGATTGACATAATAAGTAAGTTCAATAATAAAAGTTTTTGCGGTAACCGTGGTTATCGCTTCTACTGTGGAATTATCGCTGTAATTCTTGCGAAAGACCACAATTCTTATGAGATTTTTTATATATGAGGGAAATATTCGCTGTAATTCTTGCGAAAGACCACACTTCTTATGAGATTTTTTATATATGAGGGAAATATTCAGAAATATTATCGATGATTGACCTAATAATCCTCCACATTCCACATGACCTGTGCTTTGTTAGAAATTGATTTAATAAAGTAATAAAATATACAAATGCTACTGTATAAGCATTTTAATATCTTATATAAATAATGACTAGGAGGACCTGTTGACAGTATAATGAACAATATTAGCCTCTAAATGCTCTAACAATGTTTAAACGAGTGCACCTTATTTATGAACCTGCTTTACATGTTTCTCAGCGAGCGCAGTATAATAGGGACTTATTATACCGTTAGAGGAAATTGGCTGCATAAAGTTTAGATGGAATGAAACTGGTTTGATACGAAAATTAAACTACCGATGTTATATAGCATTCGTGTTGTTTGAGAAAACCCTATTATAGAGTAACAAACAATACAGGGTGTTCGTAAATAATAAGCAAAAAGCTGGGGAAGTAATTCTGTTTTGAAAAATTAATGGCACAAATATTCATATAACATTTTTTCGACACCTCATAAAAATTAATTGGATATGCGAACGATGCCTTAGAACAATATAATTATGGTATAATAATATACAGGTCGGTGGTAAGAAGCTGTGCTTCGACTCACTGTATTGACCTACGTCGTCAAATCTTAATTTATGTTTAAGTATCTTGGAAAATACCTATATTTGATCATGTTGTTTTCGGAAGAGATTTTAATATTGACTTCCTGCAGGGAAACTATATCCCAGGGTATGTTTTGTTCAGCAAAATACTTTTTATTACGGGATAATAATTGCTTTTGGTCTTTGTTTTCCGTACTAATTCTAGCAAGTTTTGTTCAGGTAAGAATTAAAACATTAAATATTGATACCACATCTAATTCTCACTTCCAGATATTTTGATTTACACACGACACACAATATGCCCTGAGAGGCGGTGACACCCTGAGGCTGCCTCTTCATATCAAAATCTTTACTTCGTATTTGCAAAATTCAGCCATTTAAGATTAAAGTACACATCGTTTAACACATAAATATATAAGTCTGATACCATTACACTAAATGTAAATGGAGACTTAATAACGCTAAAAACATTCATCTATATTATCATTTAAGAATTCTGATACTGAGTAGTCACTTCCCTGGATAAGGAAGTTCTTAAGTTTAGTTTTAAAAATGTTGAAAGGCAGTACTCTCTTTGGGATCCTCCTTGGCTTTGAGTCAGGCATCAGCCTTTAACTCCCTTTCTTTATTCGGTGGCTTTAATCGGCCGAACTTCGTATTAACAATTTGGGTTGGGCAAAGCCTTAGTTAGTTGGGAGTGATTCGAGAGCGCATTTAAGCTTGTTCATGTTGCTTTTTTTTTTTTTTTGTCAAAATCTGAATTTCTTATTTCTCCTTCATGTCGAGCCCTCCAGTTCAGTGCCTCCCCACTACGACTGGAGGAAGCCAATTCTTCGGGTATTTATAGGTGGAGCCTAGCGGAGATTGTACATGAGTCTGTATGATCAGTGGGTTAGTCGCGACGTCAGTACGTCTGAAGTAATTAGCAATAATTTTGTTATAAAATTCGTTTAAGGTAGGAATTTCAAAATCGCGATGTAAAACCCTATTGATAGCATACCGAGGAGCATCCGCAATGATTTTTAAGGCTTTATTCTGAAGTATCTGAAACTTGTTGTGTTCGGCCCTGCTTATCATGCACCATGTTGGCACACCATAAGTCAGGACCGGCCTGACCAAAGATTTGTACAAATTGACTTTTGTCCTGTAACCTATTTTGCTCTTTTTATTTAGGAGGCAATAAATGGCGCTAAGCTGCTTGCCAGCTTTCTTGAGCCTTAACTCTGAATTTTTCCGCCAATTTAATCTTTTATCAAAAACAAGTCCCAGATACTTGACTTCTTCAACCCAATTTACTCTTATGCCGTTTACCCGTAACAGGGTCTCGGGCCTTCTCACCGTGCTTTTCGAAAAGAAAATGGCCTTCGTCTTGGCCGGATTCAGACGAATCTTCCAGTCCGAAAGCCATTTTTCTAGTGAAATAATGTGCCTTTGCAGTCTAGACACCAATATCCTCGGTGTCTTTGAAACAGAAGTAATTGCAGTATCGTCAGCAAACAAAAACAGCTCATTAAATCTGTCCCTCGGAATGTCATGAACATAAATATTATACAGCACCGGAGCGAGAGGGGATCCTTGCGGAACTCCCGCCCTGATATGTTTCGGATTTGAAATCGCGCCTTCTGACGATACTACAAAACTTCTGTCCTCAAGAAAGGAAATGATGACCTTAATTAGATAATTGGGGGCCCCCAATCTTATTAGCTTTAATATCAGACCGCAGTGCCAGACCTTATCAAAAGCTTTCGAAACGTCAAAGAAAACCGCTCCCGTGTGTGCTCTTTTGTTAAAACCCTGTAGAATCCTTGTAGCCAATCTTGTAGTCTGTCTCACAGTACAATGTTCTCCCCTAAAACCAAACTGTTCGTCAGGGAGAACATTTCGCTCGAAAACAAAATTTTGCAGGCGTCTGAGAATTACTTTTTCGATTATTTTTGCCAGGCTTGACAATAAGCTTATCGGCCTATAGCTAACTACTTGCGTAGGATCTTCGTTTGGTTTTAATATCAAAACGACCTTCGCTTTCTTCCACACACACGGATAGTGGCCTTCTTCGATAATTACCTGTGACAGGTTTACTATGTCCCTGATAATATTTCCCGGTAGATTACGCAGTGCCGCGTTTCTTATACCGTCCAAGCCTGGAGCCTTCCTGATGTTTAAATTATTCAAAAAACCTTCCACCTCCTCCATAGTGACTTCTTGAATGTTTTGGACTGGATGATCCATGCCGCGATATATCTGTACCGTTCTGGAGATTCTATCATCTCTCCCTGGGTCGGCAGATGGGTTCTCGCTGAACTGATCGTAAAGTTTTTCGGCGAAAAGTTCAACTTTTTGTTTACAATCCGATATAATGACATTATCCTGGGCTCTGACGAACGACATCGGTTTCCGAGTGCGAAAGGCAGTACTCTAACTTTGTAAGGTAATTTGTTAAATAGTAGTTTCCCAGCATACTCGGAGGATTTCTCAAAGTTCGTTCGCTTGTGCTTAACTATTGATAAGTGGTTTGGACTCCTGGTTGAAATTTGTTCTCGTTCCTTCTTATAAATAGTATCAACTAATATACAGGGTGTCCGGGAAAATGTAGGAAATCACGCGGATTCAGATAGAACATGAAAAAGTTCCTATAATTTTTTCTTGAATAACTTTCAAAGTACTTGATATAATTTAATAAAAACTTAATTTGATGGACACTAGTAAGGAACTCTTAAAATAGTGTCCTTGAGACATATTTAGCTTTTTTAGTTTACCAGGGGTGGACTAATCTTTACAACTTAAATAAAAAGGAAATACTCTTGTTTATTTAATAATTTAGGTAATTATGTGATATTATATAGGAAGAAATATACTTTTCAAAAACACTAAGGTTAATTTTTGTTCCTTTTTGTTTTCAGTTGCTGTTAATTGTAAAGACACCAAAATTGCGGTCTCCGTGAGAACCAACAAACCCTTCAATGGTAGGATCTACGCTCTGGGCAGATCAGAAACTTGTAACGTTGACGTCATCAATAGTGATCTTTTTAGGTTGGATCTTACCATGAACGGGCAGGATTGCAATACTCAATCAGTGGTAAGTGTTATGTTTTCTCTTTGATGTTTTGCTGATTAGTAGACGTGTTTTACTAACAACAAAGCAAGAAGCAATTTCTTTCACTGTGTGTTTTATTGAACAAAATGTAAGATCCTAACTAGTCTACACAGGGCCCTAATATAGCTATTTATACAACAAGTTACGAAATAGGGGTATTTTAGGCACGCGACGTGAAAATTGTCGTACGAGGCGAAGCCGAGTTGGACAGCACGTCAGAGTGACTAAAAGACATTGTTTCGTAACGAATGGTATACAATATTTGTTCTACGGGAGTTTTATAATAAAAAACCTAATTTATTTTACGAAACATTTTATTACCTGTGTTTCATTTACACATTTCATGTCAAAAAAATTGACACTTGTCAAAAAAAATTCGAAAAAATTAAATTCCTCAACTATTTTACAAAGAGAAATATCTCAACGTAGGAACTGTTTTAGGTTACCCAAGCATTAATTTTAATAATATAAGTAACTGTACTTTTAATATTTATCATAAATATTAAGTTAAACCCATACCACTGGTAGAGCTGGTAGAACATTCTGATTCATTAGATTTAACATGTTTGTTGTTAGCGTCCAAAGATTATTCACCGAGAATTTTTTCGAAAATTTTTCTTTTGTTTTCTAAAGAATCGTCTATACACTCCTCAGCCACGGCATTTCACCGCCAACCACCATGTCCCTTTAGCATCAATATATCGGCTCCAGAGTCCGCTAAAAAAGTTGCTGAAGATCATCGAAAGCAGTGGCCTGTATATTCATTTGCCTTTGGAAGCCCCAAGAACTCAGCGATTTTCTTTGGTGTTGCTCCAATGGTATTAATGCCCACTGGAAGTCTGGAATATTTGGAGTTGTTGTACGTGATAAAAAATCTTTCATGGGTTATGTGATGTGTGCTGGACGTAATTGGGCGTACTTTCGGACAATATTCAAGGAGTTGATGCCGTCAATAGAGCCTTTGCTAATTACAAAGCTTCTTGCAACATTTGTTTTAGTGTTTAGAATGGTTATTTTAATTAAAGACGCCGAAATTTAGATATTATTCATCTTTAAATATGTGAGCTCTTCTCTGCTACATGCTCCAGAGATTCCCACAATAAGAATTAAATACAATAAATAGTTCTTATCGTCTGCTTCTTTGACAAATCTTTCTATTTGTTCCTTGGAAAAAACTTTCGACTTTTTGGGCTTATACCCCGTAGATTTCCTTTTCAAAAATGCGATTAGGTTTGTAAATGTCTTTATATCAACATTTTTATTTAAATAAACCATCGTTCGAAGCATTGAGTAAGTACTCCACAAAGTTGATGGCTTATAGGCACCGGATAATTGTAAAAAATATACCAAAACGACTTTTTTTGATAAGTTTTTTGCCATTTTTTCTTTACACCAGTTTTTGAATTTTTCGTATGCGCCCTCATACAAACTCCTTGATTTTTTGGGAACAAGGTTCACCATTGCCTCATTTGCGGCATTTTCAATGTCTGAGTCTTCTAAATCACTCATTTTTTACTTAATATTTGCCGCAGTTTTTGACAAAAAAATTCTTTCGAATTTTTTTTGACAAGTGTTAGTTTTTTTGACATGAAAGGTGTAAATGAAATACAGGTAATAAAATGTTTGGTAAAATAAATTAAGTTTTTTATTATAAAACGCCCGTAGAAAAAATATTGTATACCATTCGTTAGGAAACACTGTCTTTTAGTCCCTTTGACAATTTTTACGTCGCGTGCCTAAAAAAAACTTATTTCGTAACTTGTTGTATAAATAGCTATTAAGCTAACCCAGTGTTGTCAACCTTTAAACATACAGTTTCTGCGGAAACTATGAAAGTTTCTCTATTTTAAAGAAAATTTCCACGAATGCACAAGATACCAAAAAGCATCTTATTATTGATTTTAGGGACGGGGGACGGGTAAAAAATAAATATTGAGATATCGGGTTTGTCACTAATTCCTGAAATAAAGTCCCATGTCATGTAGGGCTGAGGGTCAAGTGTTTTATTTTACTTTAACCAAGCTGTCAATGTCAATTAGGTAATATAGTGGTTTCGTAACGTTTTTAGACTTTCTCGCTAGAAGCTTCTTGAATGTCTATTGTTAAAGAAACGTGTATGCTCCATTCCACAATAATTCGTTGATTTCTCGACCGCAATAAAATTTAAATGACAACCCTAAGTTGCCTGACAAATATCTATTGTGTAGGCACCGGACCATTTGAAAGGGTACAGGTCCTGATTACCTACTAATTTCAATAGTTCAGGTTAGCTATTTTCAACAAAACAACAAATATAAAATAATACGTAAGTATCTTTATTTTAATCATGTAATTAAATAGCTATTAATATTTATACAAAAATACTAATCTACAATATTATAATAATCCAATATTTAACTTAACCTACTCTATATTTAGCTCTGTTTCACTGTCACTATCGTCTTCATCTATGCCTAAACTAAATAGTAAGGGCCTTACGTTACTATTAATTATGTTATAGGAATCTTCGACTTGGATCACGTGTCTCACAGAATTTTTCCAACTTTCTACTGAGATATTATTTACACATTTTCTAATTAATTCTATAATTTCTCTTCTAAAAATCGTCTTTAACTGGCTCCATATATGTTCTATTGGGTTAAAAATACAGTAATACGGAGGGAGGCGTAAAACTGTGTGACCATTAGCACTTGCGAGATTGTCAGAGATATATTCTTTTTCAATATTGAATGTTTTTAAAAAATTTAAAAGGTCCTTTTTTTGTATAGATTTTCTCGAAATATATATTATTTTCCATCATCCATAGTTTTGAATTTCCACTTTTGTATTATTTGAATTCGGCACTTTACTTAGTTGGCGACTGTGGTAACTAGCGTTGTCCATCACAATAACACTATTTTTGGGCACATTCGGAAGCAGACGATTCTGAAACCAATCTTCAAACAATGTAGTCTTGATGGTAATCCAAAGATGAATTGGCAATTTACTTCGCAGATAATAATAGAGCGTTCGGAATAAATCCATTTTCTGAACCTGCATGTAATATCGTAATTCTTTGTGCTTTGTTTGAGGGAGCTTTAGTTTGACATTTCATTGTTGAATCGCTCCAACCTTTTTTAGGAGTGTCGTGGATATCAAACCAAGTTTCGTCCAAGTATATAATTGAACGATTTTCTTCCATATATTGTCTGACAAGATTTAAATAATCTCCACGCCATAGTTGTAAACACTGCGATTCCATTAGTACTTGTCGTTTGTCAATGGTACGATATTTAAAACCCATTGCTTTTACTATTCTCCAAAGGCTTGTCCTGCCACATGAAATGTCGGTTCCGTCTGCTGTAAGTACCTTTTTAGCGTATCTATTGTTGGGACTATTTGTTTACTGTACATGTCATAAATTTTCCTCCGAATCAAGTCTTTATCAGCTTCTTCGATGCTTCTCAATTTTCCGCTGTCACACCGTTTTTTTCTTGGCTGGATGGGTTTGGTCACTATATCTTTTACTGTCGTTAATGCAACTTTGGTCAAAATACTCGTTTCACTTAAACTTGCACTCCGGTCACTCCGGTCATACCCTTTTTCTATAAGGGTACAGTAAACGTTCTTTGTGATGTTTTTGGCCTCAAGTGAAAAATGTTTTTTCTTCGTTACACCATAACTTCCGGAAGCAATATTATCTGAAGTTTCACACAGATCTGACATATTTTGGATGCTCGATAACACACACGAAAATACCTTTAACGCACAGCTTGACAAACACCAAACGACTGATGAACTAAAATGAAAGACTCTGCTTTATATATAATTAAGAGTAACGTAAGGCCCTTAATAATTAGTTTATTCATAGATGATATCATACTATTGTAGATTAGTATTTTTGTATAAATATTAATAGCTATTTAATTACATGATTAAAATAAAGATACTTACCTATTATTTTATATTTGTTGTTTTGTTCAAAATAGCTAACCTAAACTATTGAAATTAGTAGGTATTCGCTTATTTATGGCTGGGCTTAAATTTTATTGCGGTCGGGAAATCAACGAATTATTGTAGAATGGAGCATATCAACACGTCATCTTTGGCTTGAATTGGTTGGTAAATGCTGTGTGCGTGCGACTTCAATCTCTGCTATCGTTGTTTGTAAATTACGTAAGGGTTATAGTTTGTTCAAGCAGTTATTTGCATTCAGTCACGTAGCTAGTCAGAACCGCGTCGCGACGGTACCATTCGGACGCGAGCTTCTCATTAGACGAAAAATAGGTTGGGTCGCATCGCGCGCCGGTTGAGAGTGACAAGCAGCACGGCGCAAGGGTAAAGAGAGAGAGAGAGAGAGAGAGAGAGATTCCAAGATAGCTCAGTGAAGCGGCTGCTCTTACGTACGCTCCACGATATTAAGGCCTTTTTGGGCAATTAATGGTTTCTTTTTAAGTAGAACTAAGCAGCTAGCGACTCCGCATTATCTATACTCCCTACGATACCGGGGCGTTTTCGTGATGTACGATGCGTGAATGAATCCGTCTGCAATAAAGTAATTAGTGTATATACCTATATTTCTTAAGAATTGTCGGGTCGGGTTGCACTGCCCCTAATGGAGGGAGTCTTTAGCATTAATGTTTACTAAGAATTCCGATGATGAGTGCCCGCGGTCGTTTAACAGATGGGTCGGTAAAGAGGAGTATAAAATAATCGGATTTCCATTTTTAAATATGGGGGATTGATAACCGGTCGTTTAACGCAGGTGGTCACTTTAAAGAGGCGGCCATAAACAGAGGTTTTACTATGCCATTTCAGTTAATTTAAACAGTCAGATTACATAAATATTTTTTATAACTGTTACTTATCTTTTTAATGCAAGATGTTTTTTTCAGATTGGAGTTTATAGTAACACCGTCGTATTGCAACACCACAGTGTAGTTATGACAAAGGCCGATAAAATCTACAAAGTTAAGTGCACTTACGACATGTCATCTAAGAACATCACTTTTGGAATGATGCCAATAAGGTAAATTTCATTCAAATTATGAAATAATTCAACGCTGCTTAATGTGTCTTTGCCATTTTCTTCTTCTAAGAATAAATTATTTTAGGGCCTCCAAAATTACTACATTTTTCTTACGAGTTTGCATGTGATTTAAATCTATTTATCACTAACACGAACTCAAGCTCCTGTAGCTATGTCCATAAAGAAAATATGCAAACTTAATTCCTATATATAAAGAATAAGTTTATTAATATTAATCAAAAAGCAACAAAGTTATTTTATTCATTTTCAAAATGAAATCGGATTTATAAGGATACAATATAATGAAAATTATCTACCACTTTCAGAGATCCAGAGATGATCAGTATCACGTCTGCTCCCGAGGCACCACCACCAAGAATTCGCATTTTGGACAGCCGGCTCAGAGAAGTCGAAACTGTCAGAATTGGAGATAAACTTACGTTTAGAATTGAAATTCCCGAAGACAGTAAGTAAAACAATTTATTTTTGGGAAACTGTTTAATTTACACCGGGTGTAAACAAATTTATTGCACATTTTGTTGAAACCTGGGTGACTGCTATGTTAACAAATGAAGGTTACTTCCGGTTTCTCCGGAAGGCCTGCCAAATTTTAATTTTTGAAAGACAACCTAAATTTTCTATTGCTGAATGGAATTCTACTAAAAATTACCTTTTTAACGACATACAAGTTGGCATTTATTTTAAAAATGGCGGTGTAAAAGCCATTTAACGCAAAACAAAAATGGCGTCTATAAATCAATGTATACAGGTAATATTGAAAGTAATAGTGATATTTGGTAAATTGGGCCGTCTCACAATTCTTTAAGTACTGATATTTAAATTTCTTTATTCAGTTTTTACAGAAATCATTTTTTTTTAAATAGAAAACTTCAACCCTAGTTCACAGGTTTTTTTAAGAAATAAAGTACTTTTCATTATTTATTATCAAAATTTAAGGTATCCTTAATCGAATAAAGGCATCTTGAAAATCATAATGCGTTTTGCTTCAATTTTAAACATGTTTAAAAAATTTTTAATTTTTAAATAATTAACAACTAATTCCTTTCTCTGATTTCTATTAAAGTTGCTACTACTTTCTGGTAGAAGCGACAACACCGCATTGTCGAAAATATTTTAGCGTATATGCAATTTTTGGGGCGTCCCGTTGTCTCGTTTGTGCCATAAACGTCTGATGTTCCTCCTACTACAAAAGCCCCCTACTTCCAATCACCCAATTCGATAGTTTAAAAATCATACCCGCCCGGCAATAGCACGGTGGCGATCGGGGATCTAAATGCTAAACACCGCGCCTGGGGCTGCAGGCGTAGCCTGGCGGATGGCAAAACTCTGCTAGCCGCGACTGAGGACCTTGGAGCGGTTATAGCGGCCCCCGAAACTCCAACGTTCTACCCTGGCAATCCCCAACATAACCCCAGCACAATCGACTTAGCCCTACTCCAAAACATCAATATGCCCTATGTCATTGCCTCCTTGCAGGAAGGCACCACTAATCACAACCCCAATATTCTAAGCCTAGGCAACAACTCACCCCCCGACATCCTCCCACGCAACAAGCTAGACGGGTCCCAACTTAACAGACAAATCCAACACCACCTCTCCCCTATTACACCCATCACCTCCAAGAATGAACTGGATGTGGCGGTCTCCAGACTGGAGAACGAGCTTACCCAGGTCATTCAAGCCAGCACCTCCCAAGTCTCCCTCCCCACCGACCCACCCCCCCAACACACCATCCTACCTGACAACATCAAGCAACTCTACCGTGACAAACGCAGAGCCTGCAAACTATCCCAATACACACGTCACCCCCAAGACATTCACGCATACAACGTCGTATGAAGACAAATCAAAACCGCCCTTTTTAAATACAGACAAGACCAATAGACTGATAGACTTCGCGAACTTAACCCCCAAGACAAAAGCATTTGGAGAATACAACTCACGACAGCCCGCAAATTTCCCCCCATTCATTCTGCCCAAGGCCTCAAGTATGAAGAAGCACTTAAGGCGGAAGCCTTTGCTGACACATACGAAAGGCACAGCAGATTAAACGATAACCATTATATTGACCCTGATCATGAAGGACTGGTGGAGCCCACCGCCAGACTAGTCAGACGCTCCGACAAAATTGAGGAAATTCTCAGACCAGTTTCTCCTCGCGAAGTCGCAGAAATCATACTCTCGCGCAAATCCAAAAAAGCCCCAGGCCCCGACAACATCTCCAACACGATTCTCAAATTCCTCCTCCGCAAAGGCATGGCCACTCTGGCCAACATCGCCAACGCCACTCTCAGGCTAGCCTACTTTCCCAAAAAGTGGAAGGAGGCTACTGGTATCATGATCCCCAAGTCCGGAAAGGATCTCTCCTTTCCCCAAAATTATCGACCCATATCACTCCTCAACTCAATGGCCAAAATCATTGAAGTCATAATCCTCAACCGCTTAAAGAGAAGTACACCGAACTAGAAGTCCTTCCTGATGAACAGTTCGGCTTTCGGGAAAATCTCAATTGCGAACTACAGGCCCTTCGAATCAATGAGTACATAACTCAAAGCTTCAACTGGAATCAGTACGTCGAGATGATCTTATTCGACATCGAAAAGGCATCGACATCTTTAGTAAATAAAATGGATGATGGTTACTTGTTTCGCCCGTTATGGCATCATCAATCCTAAAATTATTCAAGAAATCACTAAATAAAATAACCCCAAACAGAGAGAATTTATACTCTGCACTACATATACTTTATTCTATCTGTTTAGGGTAATTTTAGTTGTTATTTTCTTGTACAATTTTAGGTCCGATGATGCCTTAACTGATTGACGAGGTACTATAAATTTATTGAAGAATCATCGTACCCTATATTATAACTACACGTTGTCGATACTTAAAACAGTAATTTTGGCATTTAACTAATTTTCTTCTACTCTATTTCAGCCCCCTACGGTATCTTCGCCAGAAGCTGTGTGGCGATGGCCAAAGACGCCAAGAGCACATTCCAGATCATCGACGATGAAGGTTGCCCAGTCGATCCCAGCATTTTCCCTGCATTCACTCCCGATGGCAATGCTCTCCAATCCGTGTATGAAGCCTTTAGATTTACCGAATCCTATGGTGTTATCTTCCAGTGTAATGTAAAATATTGCTTGGGACCATGCGAGCCAGTAAGTAAATGGTTTCTATGCAGAAAGGAAATTTCATACTAATATAGATTTAAATTATAAACGTTTGCCCCCTTGGCGTGAACCTCGGGCCTACATTGCTCGTCTCATTCTCTTGTTCCAAGATCTTCGTGGTCTGCCATTGAATAAGTCTATATGACCATCGATTTGGAGGCATTCTTATGTGTTCAATTGTTCCTTTGCTGTGAAGTGTGTTCACAAATATAGGAAACCGACCTAAATGACTGCTAATATTAGGGTATTCAAAATATAATAAACAACAATAAACCAGTTCTGTGAAATGATATGGGCGTAATAAATTTTAAGTACCGTACTCAGGTAAAAAAGAATGCAGATAAACCAGGGTCCTTTTTAATTTTAGTGTGTCAACGTACACTGTTGAGTTTAGTTTGTTTTTTGAAAATGTTTCGTCCTTGGTGTTCTAGTGAGATTTGGGAAAGCAATGAAACTGCAGTAAATAACAAAATGCATTTATCAACAGATGCCAAACAGATTATAAAGAATGTGTTTTTGACATTAATGTCGCGCGGAAATTTGTGCCCTAAAGGAAACGGCTTTACTAACAAAAAAATCCTTTTTCACAGTTATCAAATCAAAATATGCTTTATTGTCATAAAGTATTATTTTTATCGACAAAGCCTTTTTTAAAATTAAATTAACAATAAAATATAATAATATAGTAAAACTTAAAATATCGGAATAAAAAAAAAATGCAAATAATTATGACAGAGAATCACCAAAATATTCATTCAGAGCATAATAAGCTTTTTCCAATAATAATTTTTTAACATTTTTTAAACATTTTAAGAGTTGATATTTTCTTAATAAAATCTGGAAGATAATTAAATTTTTTTTTTAAATCATAAGTTATGGATTTTTTTACAAGACTTGAAGAAGGAATAGGTAAACATATATTAAAGGTTTGTCTTGTATTATAAATATGTGAATTAATACAATTTCTATGCTTTTTATGAATCAAACAAACTGTTGCCAATATAAAAATGGAAGTTAGTGTTAAAATTTTTTGTGAGATAAGTAGAGTTTTACAAGAATCTCTAGATCTAGCTTTGCACAAATATCTGATAGCTCTTTTTTGTAAAATAAATATGAATTTAAAAGATATTGGCTTGAATTTCCCCAGAAACAAATTCCATATCTCAAAATATATTCTATTAAAGCAAAATAAACATTTCGAAGAACCGCCATATTCATTTCATGAGAAAGTACTCTCAGGGCATAACATCCTGAAGCTAATTTTCTACATAGCTTTTTGATATGTTCATTAAAAGAAAGATTTTGAGTAATATAGATTCCTAAAAATTTTATAAATTTGGGGTTATTAATTATGGCATTGTCAAAAATTATATTATTAAGTGAACATTTAAAAGTTAATATATTTGTTTTAGTGATATTAAATGAGAGTAGATTAAAGTCACACCACTTTTTAACATTTATTAAATCTTCATTAATTAATTCATTACAATATTTACTATGCCCAAGTATTGTTGTATCATCAGCAAATATGGTAAATTTACCATTTATAAAAATTGAGGCAAGGTCATTTATATATATTAAACATAGTAATGGACCGAGAACTGAACCTTGAGGTACTCCACAATCAATTTTATTACTTTTTGATTTCTTGAGATCTTTCAGATAAATATGATTTAAACCATTTAAACGATATACCTCTAAAGCCATAAAGCTCAAGCTTCTTTAATAATATATCATGGTTAACACAATCAAAAGCTTTAGAAATATCACAAAATATTGCTGCAGCAAAATCTGCTTCATTTAATTTAAAATAAAGATGTTCAAGAAATGAAAAATAGCATCACTAGTATTTTTATTTTTTTGAAATACAAATTGGATTGTATTTAAAATATTGTTTTTATTTAAAAAAAGAAATAATTCAATTTTTAACAAGTTTTTCAATAATTTTAGAAAGTGTTGGAAATAAAGAAATTGGTCGAAAATTAGAAGCAGATTCACAATCACCTCCTTTATGAATTGGAATAACAATAGCTGATTTAAGGCATTGTGGAAATATTCCATTTTCAAAAGAAACATTTATTGCCTTCGCTAAAGCTTCTAAAGCAGGAATAGATAGTTCTGAAAAAATTTTTATTGATAAATTATCCCATCCAGTAGAATTTTTATTTTTTATCTCCAAAATGATTAATTTTATTTCTTGAACATCGGTTGGACTAAAGAAAAATGTATCCTTAATTTTAAAATTCTTCATGTACGAAAGTGGATCAATGCATGGATGAATATTTTCAGAAAGATTTAAAGCAATCGAACAGTAAAAATCGTTCAGCTCGTCAGAAGATAATGAAGTATTTATAGGTATTATGTTGTTTTTCCCTCTCAAATCATTAATAATTTTCCAACATTCATTTCGTGGATTTAATGATTTACTAATACGATTTTCAAAATAATTTTCCTTTGCTTTTTTACTTAGTTTTCTATAAATGTTTTTATAAATATTAAAATGTGAAATGAATGAATTGTTTGATGGAAAAAACGTTTTAATATAATAAAGTGAACGTAAATTCTTAGAACTTATTTTTATACCATTTGAAATCCAACATTTTCTATTATTTTTTTTAATAATTGTAATTGGAAAAGCTTTAGTAAATGTGTCTAAAATTGTGGAATGAAAATTACTTAAAGGCTCTTTATGAAGAAAAATACTATCCCATGAATAATTTTTTATAGCATTATTAAATTTGTGGAAATTATTTTTACTGTAAATACCTATCTCACCGTTAAATTCACATAATATGGCTTCATGGTCCGATAAAAAATTATTTATTACTTCACATTTAACATTATTTTTATTAGAACAAACATAGTCAATTATAGAAGATGAATATTGAGAGAATCTTGTTGGAGAATTAACATGCATTTTAAGATTAAATGAGAGTAGTAAATTTTTCAAATTTATAGTGTAACAGCTATTTAAATCTTCAAAATTGATATTAAAATCTCCACACACAATACAATATGATAAGGGGGGAAGTTGTGATAAAAAATTCTCAAGTCTTATAGGAAAAATATGAGTATTAGATAACGGTGAACGGTATAAACAAATTATATATAAATTGCTTTTTTTGGAGAATATTATAGAAAATTAAATTACACAAGGGCCAATTTTGGAACGCAGAAAAAGAAGTGATATTGTAAAATTAACAACGTTAGACCACGGGGACGATGAACTTATACGACGAAAAGTTTATAAAATGTATGAAGAGCAAAGTGTGCCAACGTTGGACAATTTAATCAAAAGGCTGACAACAGATGAAACTAAAAACTATAGAAAAAAAGACTTATTAGAAGTGCTTAGAAAGTATGTCTATTCAAAAAGAATATTACTGCGATGAACTTGCGAAAAGCATGGGGCACATAGTATTGCGGCTACCGCCTTACCACTGTATATTTAACCCTATTAAACAAATATGGCACCAACTTAAAGCTGGAATTCGTCGCAATAATATTTCACCCACACTTAATTCTAGTGTATTAACTCTAATTCATGATGAAACTAAAGAAACTTCTGAGGTGAACTGGAGAAACTACGTCCAACATGTAAAAAAAGTAGAAGAAAGTTACATTTGTATTAGGAATGCAACAGAAAGGTTTATTATTACTTTAGATGATGATAGCGATAGTGAAGTAAAGTAGATTTAGTTGGGTAATTTATTAATTAATATAATAATTTAGCATTATAAGTGTAAGTGTAAGACCATAATTCTATTTTTATATTTTGAATTTAATAAACTTGAATAAACATCAGTTTCATATTTATTTGCTGCTAAATTAAATATTTCAATACTGTATTTTCTAAGACGGTCCTAGCTCAGTCGGCATTGTGTCAATACCCCTATTTAGGTAGAAATAAATAAGAGTCATTTGGTCAGTTTCTTATACAGGGTGGGCCAACAAGGGCGCGTCGGTCACTAGATGCTAAACTGTTGAACTGCTATAACCTAAAATTATTTTCAGGTATACAGGGTGTCTCAAAAAAGAGTAATACCAAAAACTATATTTTTGTTAAATGGAATACCCTACATCTTAAAACATTTTTGAATTTCACATGAAATAGCCATTATTTTTTAATAAGTGCATTATAAGTCTAAACCTAATAATTTTCGAGATATCGCCTTTTGAAAAATGACATTTTTGAACTTTGACAGCTTCTAGCTTTCTAACGGTGCGTCTTAGAGTAAAACGGCTTACTACATGTCCCTATCTTAGTTTCTTATTCTCTTCCTAAAAGTGTCAACTTCCGGTTAAACCGTATGTAACTCAAAGGCCGGAAATACAGTACTTTCGGTTTAACCGGAAATTGATGTTTTTGGGAAGATAATAAAAAAGTAAGATAGGGACATGTAAGCCGTTTTACTCAAAGACGTACCGTTAGAAGCCTGGAAGCTGTCAAAGTTCAAAACCGTCATTTTTCAAAAGTCGATATCTCGGAAATTATTAGGTTTAGACTTATAATGCACTTATTAAAAAATAATGGCTATTTCATGTAAAATTCTAAAATATTCTAAGATGTAGGGTATTCCATTTAACAAAAAAAATATAGTTTTTGGTATTACTCTTTTTTGAGACACCCTGGATTCTTAAAAATAATTTTAGGTTATAGCAGAGGTGAAACGTTATAAGTTTTATTAAGAAAATGTTCCCATAAGTTCAACGGTTTAGCAACTAGTGACCGACGCGACCTTGTTGGCCTACCCTGTATATATGAATACATTTTACATGTCACTCACTTCTTCGGTTCGTGTTTCACTTAGTCATGATAGGTTAGTTCCTCCACTTTCATCTGTTAAATTGAGCCTTCATCACTTAGTTATGTGTGTCAATTTTCTGCCAAACATCACTGTTTAGATCGATCTATGGCAAGTCACTTCTCAATTTTATTTGTAAACTCAAACTCTAGCAGTTTGTTCTATATTTCTTTAAGTTACTAACCCCTGAATATTTGGTGGAGGAAGACTGTGTCTACTTTACTTCAAATTATCCAATCCACTAAAAGGATATACTACTTCGTGAAATGTGATTTGAAAAAGTGATTGTGCTAAAATTCCTTTGTAATTAGCTCTAATATCTTTAATATCCTATTTCATCTCTATAATGAAAAATTATTTTATTGTGTTAATAAAATTATTGTTCTTTTTTCAGGCTGTTTGCGAATGGGGCCGTGACTCAATCGAATCCTGGGGCAGAAAGAAGAGAAGCGTCCAGAATCAAACCGACGAAGAAAGAGAGGAAGACATGACTCTGAGTCAGGAAATCTTAGTTTTGGACTTCGGTGATGACAAGCAGTCCGATTTCTTAAAGAGTGACTCTAGTGAAGAGTTTGGAAAAGGTAAGTCAAAAATATTCTAACGTTATAAAATGAGTAACAACTTGTTAGCTGTAGTGTATTATTCCCAACAAAGGTGGTGATCGTTCTCCGTTAAAATAACAACACACCAAACAACGCCAAAGTAGCAAATTATGACGTAGTTGATAGCCTTTGTAGTATTAGCAAGAAAATGCTAAGCAATGTCTAGGAACCGAATAATTCATGGTTCTTGTGGGATAAGACTTATTACCCCCAAATAATATTCTATTTAAAAAATAAAATGAAATACATTCTTGTATGTAGACAGCAGCGAGCGTGAGAAGTTTGTTCTCCTTAAGTTTGCATCTGCAGGTTTGTCTTGGGCCAATATTAAAGAGTGTTCTTAATGTATTTTCTTTTGGCAGAAAAATAGTCATTTTACGTTACCACTGTTCCCAAAAAGAACGATTACATGTCTAATACGCGATTCAAAATTTGCATGATAAATCATCTTTTTTAGTTTAGTGTCGACATATTTCGACAGTACATGGAAGATGTAACAAATTCTATTCAACTTGTTTAATGTTTACAGTTATTCAATGTGCTAATTTCACGAAAGACAACAATCTAATACCATTCCCAAAAACCTAGTAGTTGACTAGTTTTATATTATAATTGATTTGTGCTGGGCTACATGCTTGGTGAAATGGATATTCCATGGTAGAGGAAATTAAAGTTGTACTTGTTATATTTTACAATTTAATTCAATTTCCTGACACGTGTTTCAACCCTTGCGAAGACGACAATACTAAACTCTACCTGTCATTAAAATTAAAGTTAACAGATGATGGGTTATTTTGGTGCTTAATTTACAGGTATTGGCCAAAGGAACAACTAAATTACAGGGGTGATTATAGAGGTATTTATTTACATCTAAGAAATAAAATTAAGAAAATGATATTGTGTATATAATTATGGGTTTTTTCGTTCGTAATTATTGACAGTGTTTATTGCATATTTATCTTAAGTTATTAGGCTATTAAGTATTAGATTGGCACCTGAAGGTATTTCAATTTGATTATTAACAACATTACATCGAGCTTTTAAGGCTTTTTAATTGCTAATGTTTCTAATAGGTTGAGTTTTCTACCCTTAAACTAGGCTTAAAGAACATAAAACATCCATTTTAAAAAAACAAAATAAAACAGGAATAGCGGACCACTGTATAATAAATAACCACTGTGGCATTAGTATGTCACAGAATTTATTTATACCCATATACGGCCTCAAATCTCCAATTAGGCTATTTTGGATTTAATAATAATTTTTTTACGAATTATTTGGGTTCATACATTTTTTTTTAAAGGCTCCAATGGCTCAACAAATCGACGGAAACCTGTTTACGGTCTAATACGTCGATTTACGCTATTTGCGGCCATTTGGGACATATTGGCTTGGTTCGGTCCCCCGTAAGATAGAAAAAAATTATTTTCTAATTTATTTCGGCAAATAAAATTTTTTTAAGGGCATTAGTATGTCAAAGAATTTATTTATACCCATATACGGCCTCAAATCTCCAGTTAGGCTATTTTGGATTTAATAATAATTTCCAAAATATCCATCAAAATAAAACCGATATATACTCAACACAAGGGTAGAAAACTCAACCTATTAGAAACATTAGCCATCAAAAAAGCCTTAAAAAATCGATGTAATGTTGTTAATAATCAAATTGAAATACCTTCAGGTACCAATCTAATTAAGTAACTTAGGAGAAATATACAATAAACACTGTCAATAGTTATGAACGAAAAAACTCATATACACAATATAATTTTCTTAATTTTATTACTTAGATGTAAATACCTCTATAATAACACCTCTAATTTAGTTGTACCTTTGGCCAATACCTGTAAATAACCCATAATCTGTCACTTTTTATTTTAATGACATGTAGAATTTAGTATTGTCTTATATGCGTTTGATAATGATCCGCAAGGGTTGAAACACGTATCAGGAAACTGAATTAAATTGTGAAATATAATAAGTACAACTTTAATTTCCTCTACCATAGTTTAATATTTTTACCATTTACACTTATGGTGGCTGGGTTCTTGAAGCTTTGATCATTTCGTCTTGAAAATAATCATGTTTGTTTTGTCATTATTCGATATTAGCTTATTTTTGGTAAACCACTTAGATGCTTCAGCCATCAATAATTTTGATCTATTAATTAGAACAGCTAAACTTGATACTGTTACTAAAAGATTAGTGTCATCGGCATAGTTGGTTATAGTAGAGTCCTTATTGACAGCGTATAGTTCAATTATATCATTTATGTAGATAATAAACAGGAGAGGTCCATTGACGCTTCGCTGTGGTATGCCTAATTTTATTTCAGTCTAATTTCAGAAGACTCGCTTTCAACCTTGTCCTAATGTTACTTTCTAATATCTTTTAGAGAGACATGATGTAATCCACCTTAACGCTATACCTGTTATGCCATACAGTTTTAATTTTTTAAGCAAGATATCAAAGTTTAGGATGTCGTTTGCATTAGACAGATCAAAAAATAAATCTAAGGGGATCTGCACACATTCAAGGGCTCTTAATATCTCTTCGGTAAACTGAAAAATGGCCGTTTGTGTTGACCTACCCTATAAATAGGCATGTTGAACCTCATTAAGAATACTGTGCCCTGTCAAGAATCCTGTAATGCTGTCAGACTTCACTCTTTCCAGGATTTTTGAGAAAGATGGCAACAAAGTAACTGGTCCGTAGTTTTCAAGTTTCGACTCATCGACCTTTTTAAAAATCGGAGCTAGTAAAGCCATTTTTAACTTATCTGTAAATACGCCAAATTTGAGTGAATTATTGAAGATCTAAATAATGGGCTGTAATTATGTATTTAGTAAGGGAGGTCGATATTTCGTTAATACCACTACTTAATTTGTTTTTAAGGTTGTGAACTATATTAATTATTTCTTTAGCGTCTACTGGTTGTAAGGAAAAAGTATCAATAACACCTTATATATTTGTTATAAAAGAGATATTTTCTAATTGCTGTAATAGATTGTTTAAAGCAGCAGAAAAAATCAATAAACTGATTAGCCATCAGAGTTTTACCTTCGATAACTTAAACGTCTTTTGTTTTACGTTTTACCTTTAAGCGATCCGCTTAATTTGTTTTTTTGTATCTGGTTAAGAGAGTGTCATATTATTTCTTTTTAACGCTATACAAGTATTGTTTTGTTACACTTTTTTACTGAAATTTTTTTTATTGATTCATTAAAATCTGTTAGAAGCTTTTTCATAAAGATGTCCCATTGACTATTTACTTGGATATTCTCCCGCATATATACAGTATTCCAATATCTTGATAAAAGTTTCGATTTAAATATATTTTTATCTGATTCACTGAAAACTCTTTTCTCGGTAAAACGATTGGTCTTATCGTCCACGAAAACTACCAATTTTTGTGAGGTGTGGTCAGAAATATGAGAGTGCAAGATCTGAGCGGCATAGTTGCCCCTAAAACTAGTCAATATGTTATCAATGCATGTCTGAGTGTCAGTTGTAATCCTTATGTATACAGTGAGTCCCAGAAGTGATGTCTAAATTCATTTCAAGTTCATCGGTGTGCTTTTTGGATAAACGCTCAGACCCCTCGATTCTTATTTTTTAATGTGATTCTTCTTATGGTAAATTCATGTATACAGGGTGGCCCAAAAATAAGTTACGATCATTAACTTCATTTTTTTAAATGAAAACATCTACTTTTTTATTCCATTTTTGAATTTTGCATCAAATTCTATGTATATTTCATGGTCACATACCTAAACTCAACAGTTATCGAAAAAATTACGATTCTACATAGAGCCATTTCATAAAGTCAAAGGCTTTTTCGACTGAAGGTAAGCTCCTAAAAGGTAACAAAAGAAAATAAATAAATAAATGAAGGGATGAAAGAAGCATAAAATAAAAAAGCAATAAGAACACAAAAAAAAACGACAAACTGCACACGACATAAGCACTGTTTAACAGCAGTATATACAGGGTGTTTCCTAACTACGGTACGAAACTTCAGAGAGTGACACACGTAAGGTCGTTTTAAGGCAAAAAGTTCCTATAAACATATGTACGCAGGTGCTTCGTTTCTGAGATACAGGGCGCGTTGAAGTTTAAAAAAAAAAACGGTCATAAATATCCTTAAACCGATATGGTTGAAATTTGGTTCAGTTATTTCACGTAATAAGGCGCTTATTTAGCCCTAGCTAGATTAAAATTATTAGGTCCAGTGGCGTCTCACTGGGCACAGCCAATTATTATTGAGGAGAAAGTACGCCACTGCCTTATTTTAGTTTTTTTTTTATTTGCTCAGATTAAGCAATTATAAATACAACTTTTTGGTCTCTTTTGTTTTTTTTATATCTGGCTTCGTTTGCGACAAGAAAAATAGAAATCACTTTAACTCATTCTAAAAGCTATCCATGGACAACATAAAATAACAACCGAAGATAAAAAATAAACAATTTCGACCTTACAGTAAATGAGCAAAATGTCCACCCTCTGATAAAATGCACGACTGGTTTCAATAGGTTTACTTTTATTATCACATGTTTGGCTTATCACATCTGCTATTTAAAACAAATTATTGCCAAGGCCAAATGAAGTACCTACCTACCTGCTTTGGAGAGAAGCTGACAGTGATAGTATTGTCATATTATCAGTAAAATTCAGAATTGTCAATTAGCATTGATTCCATCATGAACAATTTTACTAACGCTGGAATGGCTGGGCATGCACTTTATTTATGGATTAGCAAATAAAAATGCGGAAGAAGCTCGGAGAATTTACCAGGACAGATATACTAACAGAGTAATCCCATGTGCTAAAACATTTAGAACGCTACAAGATTATGTGAAACTAGGAGTTTTAATAACAATACAGGTGGTGGAAGACCAGAAACTGTATCAACGCCTGAACTAGAAGAAGCTATACTTGATGCGATAGAAGAAGATCCTTCAAATAGTACCAGGAAGATTGCACTGCAGCTTGAAGTTAGCCCAAAAACCGTTTGGAAAGTTCTAAAAAGAAACCTCCTGTACCCATATCACATACAGCGGGTCCAAGCTCTACTGCCTCGGGATTTTCACCCAAAATTAATGTTTTGATTCATACGATGGCACACAATAATAATTTTTTACGAAATATTTTAGTTACGGACGAGGCAAATTTTTTACGAAATGCTATTATGAACTTTCACAATGACCATTTTTGGGCCAACGAAAATCCCCACGTTATTAGAGA
Source organism: Polydrusus tereticollis (assembly GCA_963920685.1). Lineage (NCBI taxonomy): Eukaryota > Metazoa > Arthropoda > Insecta > Coleoptera > Curculionidae > Polydrusus > Polydrusus tereticollis. Next base: position 27,283,534 of record OY987332.1, on the reverse strand, counting down.
AAGTCATTTTCAGCAACAATTTTCGCTCAACGTTTGGGTAGGAATTATTGGTGACTACCTAATTAGCCCATTTTTTTTACCGCCAAGATTAACAGGTGAATCCTACACGGACTTTTTGCGATATTATTTACCCATTTTGTTAGAAGAAGTACCCCTACATGTAAGAGTCAACATGTGGTTTATGCACGACAGGGCTCCAGCTCATTTTAGTGTTCTTGCTCGTCAGCATCTCGACATCACCTACCCTAATCGCTGGATTGGACGTATAGGACCTCAAAATTGGCCAGCTCGCAGTCCTGATGTTAATACTCTAGATTTCTATTTATGGAGTCATCTGAAGGCTCTTGTTTATAAAACTCCTGTACTAGATATGAATTACTTGAGGAATCGGATAATCGACAATTGCAATGTCATAAGGAATACTCCTGGTATTTTTGAACGTGTCAGACAATCAATGACAAATCGATTGCAGTCGTGCATTTTATTAGAAGGTGGACATTTTGCTCATTCACTGTAAGGCCGAAATTGTTTATTTTTTATTTTTGGTTGTTATTTTATGTTGTCCATGGATGGCTTTTAGAATGAGTTAAAGTGATTTTTTAAATTTTTTTTCTCGCAAACGAAGCCAGATATGAAAAAAACACAAGGGGCCAAAAAGTTGTATTTGTAGTTGCTTAATCTGAGCACATGAAAAAATTTAATAAAAGGCAGTGGCGTACTTTTTCTTCTCAATAATAATTGGTTGTGGTGCCCACTAAGACGCCACCGGACCTAATAATTTCAATCTAGTTAGGGCTACATAAGCGCCCTATTACTTCAAATAACTGAACCAAATTTCAACCAAATCAGTTTAAGGATATTTACGACCGGTTTTTTTTTTTAACTTCAACGCCCTGTATCTCAGAAACCAAGCAACTCCGGACATATGTTCATAGGAACTTTTTTTCTTAAAACGACCTTACGTATCACCCTCCAAAGTTTCGTACCGTAGTTAAGAAACACCCTGTATAAAGAGAAGTAGTTGAGTTTTGCATTAGATGTAAACGATTTAAATCAAGATCTAAAGAGTAAAAGTTATTTGTAAATCCAATTCTGACACAGCTAACTAACAATATATTCAATATCTTGCACATACATACATGATTATTTAAAAAAAAATGTCTGGCCTATTGGATTTTGTATGACCTACTTTTACGATAACCATTATTTACACTTTAAAGAGAAATAAATATGCAAAAAGCAGATATTTTTAAACAAACAAATGTTTGTCCCTTATCCTTTCCATCAGACCCAATCTCTGGACGCGTTTCGCTGTATAACAGCTCATCAGCAGAGCTATAGGGTCTGGAAAGGATAAGGGACAAACATTTGTTTGTTTAAATCTTAAGGTCTCGGTAACCAAAACCGAAGAAATGGTTTTCGGCGCCACCGAGGTTAGATGCCTGTTACTATGGGCTCCGCGCCGGTGTATGGATCTTTATAGAACCTCACCGGCTCGCTCGGTGGTACGCTCGATTACTATAGGATGTCGCCGTTGTGCTTCATTCCAATATTGGTTTAGATATTTTTAACTTTTGACCTGTAATAAAATTTTTAGCCGAGGTAGAAACTTTTGATATTTCATTTTTGTAATAGTGTATTCGAGGTCTGTACCAATTTTTGGCTCTATGTGAATTATTCCAAACTTACAACCATTTTTGTCTATTCTGACTGGACCATAGAGCCAAACCAGCGTCATAAAATCTAAGCTGAGTAGAACATTGAAAACCCACACAAGGAAATAGGACCTAGCACCATCGTACGTTACTAATTTATTGCTTGCCTTAGGGATGATCGCGAAACAAACGGACCATTCTGTATTTTTTTTTCGTTTCAGATAAAACCGTCACCATCATAGAACCCTGCCCAACGAAAACATCAGTTTTAGCCTTGGGAGTGACGTGCGCTTTGTTGCTCCTCCTCTACATCACGACACTCTTCTGCTACTACATGAAGAAATGGCTTAACCCAGGCAAACACATCGCTTAAGTTTAGTGTAATAATGGACACTTCCGGTGCTTATTCCATAAACACCTCGGTAACTTACCTAATTAGTACATTTTTCTTAATGAGCGGCAATACTTGAATAATACTTAGTGATAAGATATTAATTTGAATCTGATATTACTTGAATTAAAGCAATAGTTATTATATTGTAGAAATAAATTATGGGGTTGTATCGTTGTAAATATTTGATAAGGTAAAAAATATGAAAGCAAATCGTATATAAGGTATAACCCCAAAATTTGCTTAAGGTTTTAAACTAGATAATATAAATTGCAAGTGCAATAAATAAACTTATCGCGCCTTGGTTAGAGTTTAGTGGAACCACGGGCTTAAGTGCGACATTCCGCTTAACTATGAATAATAAACGTCTGGATGGTTTGCAGCTGTTGTTTTCATCAGTATTTGTTTGTTTAACTCTCGTCATGTGAACTAGAGAGCGAATTTAATCAATTCACTAGGTCGTCGCTGTAGGCTCAAATTATCGACTTCACCAACATCACTTTCATGACAACAATAAAATTGTTCCAGCAATTGTAAATATCCTTAAGGTTGGAACAGACTAAGCAAACATTGTTAAGCAACAGTTATTCAACTGTTGACGAACTTACTTACTAGCAGTTGACAAACGTTTCGGAAACAAACCTACCCTGTGGGAATCAATTTGTATTTTTAACTCCCAACATTAAACAGTGAGGCTTTGTTTTTTCCTCGGGTTTAGGTTATTTCACTGGTTCGTGTTATATGTTTGGCTTAGTGAATTAGACAGTTAGATCACATTTAATTTGGCGTTTATTCATCCAATTCGGCACTTGTTTACAAGATAACTCTTTAATACATGATTAATTACTAACTTTAGTACAGTACAACTTTTTATAACATTACTACACTTATTGCTGGGTGTTTTTATTTAAGCGAATGCAATTTGTCTTGTCCGACAGACGATGACCCACGTTAATTTTGACGTACGTGCTCACCTTTCAAAGGTTTAATCCGCAGTGTATGTCGAGGAACTGACAGCTTGCTCTGTCGCTAGAAAATCACGCCCCGCTGTCAGACTGATCAATCACAATTCGCGCGTTGTCTTCTAATTGGCTATTTATTGTTCCGCCATGTTTTCTTAGGACCAATTGGTATTTTCCCGTCTTCTGTATTACGGCGAGCTTGATCTCCTAGCGGCAAAGCGTGTCAAAGATATACATTTTTACAATCTCCAAGAATAGACGTTTTAACATTGAACTGTGTTGAGAACACTTTTTTGCTTAAATAACCGTAGCGACAGGCCGCTGTTTTAGTATAATATTTGCAAATTGTTTTGTTTGTCTGGACGAAAATCTTATTCGTTCTGAAAACATTAAATGCATTTTGTTTCTCTGTTTCTCTGACCGTTGAGGAATTGTGTTGCTAATGGAATATTAGCAGGATTTTTTTTTATCTAGACAAAAAGTAGTATTGATTCTAAAAACATTGGTTGCATTTAATTTCATTATTTTTATTGCGTTTGAGCAATCGTTTCTCGAACATACCCTATACCTACTAAAGTTCATTTAGAGATTCCAACGACGTAAACAACGATCACCTCGTGATATTCACCTGCAAGGTTGCAGAGTGCATTTCTATTGGTCAAGCGGCCATAAATCTGCTTCAAGCACTGTTGCACGGATATTTTTTACATCGTTGAAATCTATAAATGAATTTTACTATAGTTATTTGAGTATTCGTTTAGTAGTTGCCGGAAAGAAGATGCTTTACTCCCTAGAACTTTAGCTATGTCATTAAATACGTTTGTTTTCGTTGCAGGAATCCCTATATTCGCATAATCTCTTATAAGTTCGATCCAAAGATGTTTTTAAAACACCCAGTAACAGTATCGCAACTATTGAGCAATACATACACAATTGTGCACAACTCCTGTGTTTTCCAACTGTTTTTCAACGATGCTTGCTTAGTCTGCTCACACCTTTAGATGATATCTTGTACCTAGTTGGGGTTAACAGGACATTGATAACTTTGACCACAGAGCAAAAGTAGGAACGGATGTCAATGTGTTTTTAAAGAAAAATGTTGGCAGCATGGTTACTGGAGAAAAATAATCTATATTACAAGCTTTGCTTTATCTGGGAATGTTTACGCTTTGATTTGCTAAAATCTTTTATTATCAAATAATGGAAAATGTATGGCTTCGTTATTCAACATAAAGGAAGTAGCTATGCTCTAAATGAATAAAACCTCATGTAAAGAGTAAGTAACAACAAAAACAATCCACAACATAAAATATTTTTGTGCTATTTATGTGCAATTCTTCATGCAAATCTAGTAACTATTTCAGTAGTTTCGTTACGAACCATCACCGAAAAGAAAATCTTAAGTTTTTGTTTGTTGTTAGGTCTTGTTGTGCTCTGTGACTTCCTGATAAACAGTGTAAACCAAGTCGATAAATAAAGTGTCGACAGACGAAGACGCGCATAATAGCTTGCACAACCTAATCGATAAGAAGACAAATTAGAATTAAGGCATTATGGGAACAGGTGGTTCCGATTGGAAAGACTCAATAAATGATATTACAACTTTTTTACGTATAACGAATTCTTCGGGCACTGGTGGCGGAATTCTATTGGTGGCGGGAAACTCTTAACTTTTAAAAATGATTTTACCGTTACAGATAATGAAATTAGGGGTCGACCGATACTAGTGTATTTGTATGACTTATAGACAGAGGCATCGGAACGATAATTTTAATGGGGCGGGGAGGGGTACCGAAAAAGCAACGATACAAAGTCGGCTCTCATATTGGTTTTAAAATGACGTTCTAATGCAATTATTCTACAATTATTTCTAAAATAGGTATAGATACGTTTTCTCGTCGCTTCGTGAAATAAGATTTTCTGTTACTTTTAAAAATCTGACTGATGAATACGAATATCACTATTTAAATATTTTAGGCAATAGGAATTTCACTTTATTGGTGGGATCAAATAAAGTCACTTCATTTAAATGAAGCCAACCCCATACAAAACAATGTTAAATTGCGATTTTATGTTTTTTATGATACAAGAATTTGTATATTGGTCAACCCCTTTATAAAATTAAAGTTTCTTGTTACTATTATAAGTTAGGCTATAAAAAATTAAAAACACTTAATTATTAATAATTAAATTGTTCAAAATTCAATTTTTCCTTTTCAGTATTTTTTCAGAATGAGCTCAATAAATCCTTTTTATATAGTCTAACTTATTTCTAATTTAAAAAATCTGATTTTAAGAAGTATTTGTAACGGTAAGAATTTTGCTTTGTGATCTTCCTTGAATAGTTAAGTTATTTATATTATTTATTATATTTAATATTTTTGTCTCCCTATAAGAAATTGCATAATTGCTTAAATTTTAAGTTAGAAATAAATGTATATAAACAGCTATGATATCACTAATACAGATCTGTAGTAATTGATATATTTTATTTTGCAATATTGTCCTCTTTTTATTCTTTATATAATGAGAAAATAAAGAGTAATAAAAATATAATTTTTTTTATTTTTCCTGCTGGTTATGACACTGTATTTTATACAATGCGCAGGGTCGGATTTAGGGTTGATGAGGCCCTTGGGTTTGTGATAGTATATTTTAATAAAGAAAATTAAGCAAATATACTTCTATGGGCACCTAGGTCTCCAGATTTAAATCCTTTGCATTCATTTTTTTTTTCATCTGAAAGAGCTTGTTTACTCAACTGTAAATACCAGGAAAGAGCTAGGTACTTCAAAGGTTTATCCATTTTTGCGAACAAATACGAAATGATCCCGCAATGTTGTTCCAAGTACAGGGTGTCCAGTTTTCGTTAGTAAAGATAGAAGTATACGGTTTTGAAGTACTGTGCTACTTTTCTGTGAAACAAAGGAGACTGCAATCAGAATTTTTCTAGTCCTCCTTGTTTTTGATATACGGGATGTTCTTGAAAGTTTACATTTTGGGACACGCCCATATTTAGGTTACCCTGTAGCTTATCAAAGAGAAAACAAACGTTCCTTTTGTAGTTTTTTACGTAGAATCCAGTGACGTACTCAGAATTATTCTAAGTTTAATAGTTTCCGAGAAAAACTTGCTTTTTTTTTAAATGGGAGTAATTAAACAATCCTAAAAAAACACAATTTTAAGCCATATAAATTCCACCTAGTACAAAACTTACATTCTGGTGATGCACAGCGTCATATAGAGTTCTGTGTAATTGGTATTAACAAAATATCAACAGGGAAAATTATTTTGAAAGCACCGTTATATGGCCCGATAAGGCTCATTTTACAAGTGCTGGTATTTTTAATCGGCACAATGCGAGGTTTTGGTCTCAGAAAAATCAGCATGTAATATTTCCACTCGAACGGTAAGGCAGGTTTGGCTTTAAGGTTTCATGTTTTATACTAGGAAGCAAGATAATTTATAATATATTTAAAGGCAGCCTTAATGCAAATAAATATTTGAAAATTCTAGAAAACGTTCTGCCGGAAATAATAAAAGACGTGCCCTTAGCGGGTCTCAATAACTTGCATCTGCAACAAGATGGAGCACCCGCTCACAATGCGCTAATTATCAGAGCCTACTTAAACAATAATTTCCCAGGCCACTAGATTGGAACTAATGGACCTGTAAGATGGCCACCAAGGTCACCCGACTTGTCGGTTTTGGATTTCCTCTTGTGGGGATGCCTTAAAAATAAAATTTATTCTATTCAAAACCAAACAATTGCAGATTTAAGAAATACCACTGAAAGAGAATTTAGGGGGTTACAAACGCGGCCTTTTATTATTTTAAATTCAATAGGGCGAATAAGAACTATGTGTGAATTATGTCTAAGCCATGATGGAGAACAATTTGAGCAATATTTATGAGAAAGTTCTATACATTTTCGGCTTTTGTTTATAAAGTTTTACGTAGTAAACCACAACTCGATTTATGCATTGTTATTATTTTTACTGAAATAAAATTGCTAATTAGATTAAGGAGCCCAAAATATATTTCTTCTGCAGTAATTATTATCATATCAGTAATAGTTTTTTATATACCCGTCATAGTCTACTAACCAAAAATGTATATTTTTTAATAAAACGTAAATTTCGTGCTTAATATTAAAAATAAAAATAAGGTATTATATATTTCTGAGAAGCTTATTTATGAGCTAAATTATATTATTAAAAAATATATAGGGTGACCCATTTAAAAAAAAAGTTTTAATTTTTTCTCGGAAACTATTGAACGTAGAAAATATCTGAATACGTCACTGGATTCTACGTAAAAAACTACAAAAAGAATATTTGGTTTTTCTTTAAAAAGCTACAGGGAAACCTAAATATGGGAGGTGTCTTAAAATGTAAAATTCTCAAAAACATCCCGTATATCAAAAACAGGGAGGACTAGAAAATTTCTGATCACGGCATCTTTTGTTTCACAAAAAAGTAGTCTAGTGCTGCGGAAACCGTATTCTTCTGTCTTTACTAATAACGGAGATACCCCGTAAAACCATCAAGAACTTGACACCTTATACGTGCACTTTTACATAGACATTTCCCAAAAAAGTGATCAAGGAATGGTGAAATGGCCAGCAAGATCACCCGATCTCACACTCCTACATTTTTTCCTATGGGGTGCAATAAAAAATAAAATGCATAAAAATCGCCCTGTTAAAAACTTGGCAAATACCTGAAAAAATTATAGCATCTTTAGGATGATGGAGAATATAATTTAAAAACATAAAACACAATTTTATACCATAAAAACTTTTTTGGCCACCCTGTATATTATAAAATATTTTTAGAACATGCATCTGAGCCACCCCAATCATAATCCATACATATATTTTCACCAAGTTCTTTAATTTCCGTATAGTCTTCCACCCAAGTTTCGTTTGAACACCCTATTCAGGGTTAGGAAAAATTACCAGAACGGTCGATTATTTCAAAAGATATACGAGTTAGCAAAAAATGTCTTTTATAAAAGTTGTAAGGCTTTTAAAAATCTACATATCTGTAATAAATTGGAATATACAGGTACGCCCAAAAAGTTGTGAAGAGTCAGTTATTTTTTTTTTAAATAGAACACCCCGTATATTATTACTAATTTTGATCGTCCAGTCAATTTTAAACATTTTCTATTAACCATATGCTACACCTAAATTTATTAGTTTACGAGATATCGGCGTTTTAAATAATAACGGATAACTAATGCTCTATTCGAACGTAGTCGTATTTACCTTAGCAACAAATTAGGTATGGTCTTTGACATTTGTTAGAAATGAGCAAAAAAGAAAATAGCATGGCGTTTTCACTTACTGAAACAGAGAGAATTGATATTTTAATTTTAAGGGGATATAACGATAAGCAGAGATCATATCAGGAGATATGTGATATTTTTAACAATTTGCACCCAGATAGGCAAATTAAAAAAAATGCAGTTTTTCGAACTGTGGAGCGTTACAGAATGACTGAAAGTGTAAAAAACCGACCAAGATCTGGAAGACCTAGGAGTGCTACCGCCGATGATAAAAAATTAGACATTCTGCTTCGATAAAAGAAAATCCCAGACAATCCACCAATCAGCTTGCTTTAAATCATGAAATTGATCAAAAATCTGTAAGAACCGTTCTTCATACTGAGAAAATGCATCCATACAAAGTTCATGTTGTACAAGAACTTTGTGATGTTGACTATGATCGAAGACTAAAATTTTGCGAAACAATTAGGAGAAAGATTGAAGAGAATCCGCATTTTCCAAACAATATTGTTTTTTCGGATGAAGCGACCTTCACACTACACGGAATGGTCAATAAACAAAATTACCATTACTGAGGGTAAAATAACCCAAACTGGTATGAAGAACTGCATACACAGTTCTCAGAAAAAGTTAATGTCTGAGCTGGATTGTTAGCGAGACATGTAATTGGACCCTTTTTTATCGGAGGAAATTTGAACGGTGAACGATATCTCCAGCTTCTTCGGCAAGAAATAGTTTCAACTATAAACAATTTAACTCTCGATATTAACTTCACCTGGTATCAGCAAGATGGAGCTCCTCGCATTTTTCTCGTGCAGTTAGAGAATTTTCGGATGTCACGTTCCCAAATAGATGGATAGAAAGAAGATGACCTATCAAGTGGCCTTCACGATCCCCCGATCTTTCGCCCTTAGATTTCTTTTATTGGGGTCACCTGAAATACAATGTTTATCGGAACAAATCCAATAATTTAGAAGAATTCAGAATTAAAATTTTAAATGAAAGTGAGAGAATAACAAAGGAAATGGTTTTAAATACCCAAAGACATTTTTGCGATAATTTGTATCATTGTCAGTTAGTAAATGACGGCCATTTTCAACATTTATTGAAAAATAGAGCTGTGTTTCCATGACTTGTTATACCGATTTTTTTTCATGTGAACTTATTAAAGTATTAAACAGTAAAGAAAAATCCAAAAATCTTCACAAATATTTAATTATTCGCTCTACGCGTTTCGGTTTCTTAAACCATTTTCAAGAGCTATATAATATAAACATAAACTTTACATTAAGGACACAAACAAGCTCACAATGGCGAGCACAGGTTTACTCTACAGACTACTTTACAGAGTAAACCTGTGCTCGCCATTGTGAGCTTGTTTGTGTCCTTAATGTAAAGTTTTTGTTTATATTATATAGCTCTTGAAAATGGTTTAAGAAACCGAAACGCGTAGAGCGAATTATTAAATATTTGTGAAGATTTTTGGATTTTTCTTTACTGTTTAATATGAGTAATCTTCACCCCGGAGATATCTATGATTCAATTAACTTATTAAAGTGTTTATTGAAATTTATTTTGTGTTTTGTAACTGATCAAAAGGTCATGATGTCTCGGAAACTAATAAATTTAGGCATAGCATATGGTTAATAGATAAGTAATAATATACGGGGTGTTCTATTTAAAAAAATATACCTTTGACGCTCCACAACTTTTTGGGCGTACCTGTATGCTCCAGTTTATTACAGTTATGTAGATTTTTAAAAGCCTTACAACTTTTATAAAAGACATTTTTTGCTAACTCGTATATCTTTTGAAATAATCGATCGTTCTAGTAATTTCTCCTAACAATGTATAATACAACCTCTACATGCAAATATAAAAATAAAAGTTTACCAAAATGTAACATTAATTAAAATATTAAGTCAAAGATAGCACACCCAGAGATTAACATAAAACTGTTACTACAATGTAAATTTTCTGCATTCCCACAATAGAAATAATTAACAATACAAGCTAATTAAGGGATTAAAATCTCAGAGCAGGTACCCTTTAGCAACATAAGCTGCCCTGAACTGTGTGTAATCTAATTATTTAATTACGTTTTACCTTGATGAGAGAGGACAGTAATAGCAGCATTAGGTATGTGATTATTTCCAAGAAATCCAAAATTAAGTTCCGCACTATATAAAAGAAGAAAACCTGACTATTGATATCAAATATATCTTCGAACCAGACGACTTAACAATTAGAACAATGTCCAGCAACATTTATCCAACAACAATTTCCGAAATTCTAAAACAATTTCAAAACTTGAACGTCACAGACACGCCGAAAATAAGGGAACTCTATAAGCAGTGGAAGGATGCAACTGTCAAATTGGAATTGGAATGGGCCTTGTTAAAGGACTATATGAAAACATTGAAGAGGGACGACCCGAAACGTTGCCACCGGCCTCTGGAGCTACAGCTTGGTCTCCAACAGTTAGAAATAGACCACAATGAATATTATAAAGCCAGGAATGCATTGGAGTATGAGGTCTATATGCAATTACTTAGAGATGAAACTTTACTGCGCTTTTAAATGAGGAAGGTGCTTGAATGTATTTACCACTTTGTTAGCTATTTTAGTATTTCGTTTAGAAACTAAGTTTAACTATATGTGTAATTCATTGCAATAATGTAATCTGTTTTAGTTTGTAATTTGTTGTTTATAGTTAAGTATTCTGTGTTATGTGTTCTGTATAAATAAATTGTGTTTGTTTTCAATGAGGTCGTATTATTTATGTGTTGTGTTATAGCAAAGAAAATTATAGCTAGGCAACTTATACCATAAACAAATGGGAAACTTCTTGGTTTTTCAGAAAATTTTATTCTTAATAAAAGTTGGTGAATGTCCAATAACTATTTCAGGTGCTTTGAGTTAAATAGGATACAGGGTAAGGCAAAAAAATGAAAATCATTCAAAAGAAAAATACCCGTGTGTTGAAAAATAGAGAAAAACGATATTAAGAAAAGTTTAGGATTAAAAAATATGTCTAAATACAAGTAAATTTTTTTTTAACTTGAAATTTACGACGTATGATTTTTGTTTATATTTAAGTATAATACCTTTTTAAATTAAAAACAATCAAATCACTTCTGGACAGCTTTCATTAAATTGAAGCAAATTTGTATAATTTGTTTAGATTTATATTTTTTTAAATAACTGAAAACTTCATGTTTGCTGCAAACAAATTTTAAATTTCGCAAATATTCCTAAAAATAAAATAAATACTCTTCTAATATTAATGTACGTACATACAGGGTGTTAGTGAATAAGTGCGACAAACTTCAGGGGGTGATTCTACATGAAAAAATAATGATAGTTTGTTATATAACTTTTGTCCGCAAATGCTTTGATTTCCGAGATACAGGGTGTTAAAGTTTTTATTAAAAAGTGACGATTTATTTATTGCTCTGAAACCCATCGAGATATGCAAATGAAATTTGGTAGGTTTTAAGAGGTAGTTATTGCGCATTTCTGACATGCAATTAAGAATTTTATGTTATCATTGGCGCGCATAAGGGTAATAATCTCAATTTTTTTTAAAGAAAAAAATGATACGCCACTGAGATACCTATATCAAACTGAAAACAATTTTTGAAATTCTCATTCAATTTGTGACAAAAAATCTCTCTTGCCTTTTTTTCGTATTGGGCGCCGTTTTTATGCAAAAAAATAAAACATCTTAACGCGTATTTTTCATTTCTTTAATACATCATCTAGCAGGCTACTGTCAACATTCTGTTAAATACGAATATTTCAACGAAATGTCAAATTATTAGAGTTTCTTCATTTTTAAGCTTTTAGTTTGGTATAGCATTAATGTTAATAAGTAATTAATATTTCTTTTATCGAAAAGAATAGAAAATTATACAAATGCGGAATTGTCAGACATGCATTTTGTCTATGGTCGAAGTAATGGAAATGGTCGGCAAGCTCGACGATTGTATGCTGAGTTGTATCCAGGACGTAGAGTACCCCATCACACAATATTTTCTCGTCTGCACCAACGTTTGCGCGAAAATGGTAAATTTAAGAAACAAACGGCTGACTGCGGACGCCCTCGAGAAGTACGAACTGTGCAACTAGAGGAAGCAGTTCTCGAGTTAATTGCGGAGTCACCTGAAACAAGTACTCGAAAAATTGCCAACATATTGAATGTAAGCAACTTCACTGTATTTAAAATTCTTAAAGAACAGCAATTGTATCCGTTTCACATTCAACGTGTGCAAGCTCTACTACCTAGAGACTTTTTTCCGCGCCTATTTTTTTGCCATTGGATTTGTCATCAAATCGCTCAAATTCCTAATTTTTTAAATGGCGCTTTGTTTACTGACGAGACTAATTTTGGACGACAGTGTATACGAAATTTCCATAACAATCACTTACGGGCTGAGGAAAATCCACATGGAATCTGTGAAGCTCATTTTCAGTATCAGCTTTCAGTAAATGTATGGCTTGGGGTAATTGATGATCATTTAGTCGGTCCATATTTCCTCCCACAACGACTAACAGGCGACTCTTACCTTAATTTCCTACAGGAAGAGCTACCTGCTCTTTTAGAAGAAATCCCTCTACAGCTGAGACAACACTTATGGTTCATGCATGATGGCGCACCAGCTCATTTTAGCATTAATGTACGTAATCACTTAGATACAGTATATCCAAATCGTTGGATGGGTAGGGGAGGTACGGAAAATTGGCCTGCTCGATCGCCGGATTTAAATTTTCTAGATTTTTGCATTTGGGGTTTTCTTAAGTCGTTAGTTTATTCCACTCCCGTCGAAAACGTTGAAGACCTGAGGAATCGAATTATAGCCGGCTGTGAGACAATAAGAAATACACCAGGAATATTTGCGCGAATACGACAATCAATGAGGCGAAGAGTTGAATCTTGTATCACGGCTCTGAGGGAGGTCATTTTCAACATTTGTTGTAGCTTTGCGCCTATTTATTTATTAGTGTTATTTTCTGTTATTGTTCTGGTTTAATGTTATTGTATTAGATAGTTTTTAATAATGTATTAAAGAAATGAAAAATACGCGTTAAGATGTTTTATTTTTTTGCATAAAAACGGCGCCCAATACGAAAAAAAGGCAAGAGAGATTTTTTGTCACAAATTGAATGAGAATTTCAAAAATTGTTTTTAGTTTGATATATCTCAGTGGCGTATCATTTTTTTCTTTAAAAAAATTGAGATTATTACCCCTATGCGCGCCAATGATAAACATAAAATTCTTAATTGCATGTCAGAAAATGCGCAATAACTACCTCTTAAAACCTACCAAATTTCATTTGCATATCTCGATGGGTTTCAGAGCAATAAATAAATCGTCACTTTTTAATAAAAACTTTAACACCCTGTATCTCGGAAATCAAAGCATTTGCGGACAAAAGTTATATAGCAAACTATCATTATTTTTTCATGTAGAATCACTCCCTGAAGTTTGTCGCACTTATTCACTAACACCCTGTATACTTCAAGTTCAAATTTCAAGTCAGTGACTCATCACTAGCATATTTAGATCTTACCATACCTTCTCAACTGTGTGGCCTTCATTGAGCCATGTTTTGTCGGTGTAATACAATATTTTCCCCTTTTCACGAAACTCCCGTATTTTTTCAAAATATTTTCGCCGCCATACAATAATTTAATTTTTTTTAATTAGTAGGCTTTTTCGATTTCGTTTAATATACCTAAAATTAATTTGTTTTAAAAAGTTTCGTTAAAGTGTCACATATTTCGGCATCATCCAATGTGGTTAGTTCAGAATTTCGTTTCCGAATTATTTTTAACTAATATTCGTTCTTTTTATGTTAATTGAAGATTTTTTGTAGATGTACAACTAGTTGAAGGTTCGCTAATATCCATAATTTACTCAATTAAAATAAGCAGTTAACAACAAAGTTTAATAACTATATATTCACACAATACAATGTTTATGTGAGCGATCTATATACTACGAAAAGATCGTTATTAAACAGTACATGAAGCTGCAGATGAACGACATCCAGGTAAACGAGTGCACTTTTTAACTGTAAATAGGATTTTGAACATATTCGAACAGATGGGGTCATTAGAACACAATTATTATAAAAATGAACGTACAAAAACTGTGTGTACAGAAGAAAACCAGTTAAAAGTACCTCAGATAGTTATAGAAAACCCTAGAATTTCCACACAAGAAGTTTTTGAATGTATGAATATTTTCATCGACACACAAAAATCAGTACTATCAAAAAACAAACATGTGGTGTCGTATACTGAATGGGAAATTAACAGGTCCGGTCTTTTTTCGGGAAAATTTAACTGGCGCTCTTTATTTAAACTTTTGAAAGATAAAATAGGAGATATTTTAGATAACATGTCCCTTGAAGAACGATATAATTAATGGTTTCAACATGATGGATGCCCTGCCCATTACACTGGAGTTATATCTCAATGGCTAAATAGGACATTTGGTGATAAATGCGATAAAGGACGATATACCGATCCACGGTGACTTCCTCGCTCCCCAGATCTAACACCATTAGATTTCTTCTTATGGGGATATTTAAAACAAAAAGTATACAAAGTTCGGCCCTTTAATAATATTATGGAGCTTCAAAATTCAATGAGATTTCACTGCACAAATATTCCTGCAAGTTTGTTGCGATTTACTATCACCGAATTTTATCAGCACACAATTAAATGCATCGAACGATGGTGGTCATACAGAAACAATTCGATGGTAATTGTACTGTGTTTATTCTTTAATTTGTTTCAAAAATCCCGTTACAATTTTAAAGATTAACTTTGCTGCATAGGTACACATTTTTTTAACTCTTTTTAAAATGTTGTATGATTCATAATCCTGCCCAAAGCTGAATACAGCAAAAATCATTATACTTTATTTATCATTTACATTATATTTCATTATACGGTAAGTACCTCCAAATTTCTCGGGAGCATACAGAGTAGGTCAAAGAAGTCCAAAAGGGGAACCCAGCGATTTACTCTTTTGGCTCTAACTTTTGAACCGATTTTGGGAAGCGCATTCCAACTATATTCCAGGGCAAGAAGACTTTATGCTGAAATATTTTCAGCTCAAACGACGTGTAATAATAAAAATAGAAAAAGTAAATGATTTCCACTTAGGTATATAATATTTTATTTAATCTGCAATAGATTTTATTAAAGAATAGGGTTCTCAGAAAATTTTGATTTTATCTATGGTATGTCCGTTTTCATAAAAGACGACAATGTTGAAAACATATAGCCGCTTATCAGATAAAAATGTTTTTCCATAAGCACACTTATCTAATTTTGTCTTGATGAGGTGGTTTATCTATTTGAAGTAAAGTGCAAAATACTCCAAAAACGAATATATAAAGGTGCAAGGAACTTTAAAACAAATATCAAGCTATTGTTTTCTCGTTGTGAGTCTTCAGCTATGATGTCAATGAAAATTTTAATTGTCCTGTGCCTGGGTGTTTTAGCTGCTCAAGTAAGATTACTAGAATTTTGTTTAATTAAGTCACTTTAAAAATCTAGGGATACAAATTGTGAACACTGGAACCATTGCCATCGGGAGACTGTAAATAGAGACACATATTGGGTGTTGTCTTGTTTATTAGAGGAAAGTTGAACTGGACATTCAAATAATACTGTATCTTCTTCAAACTCAAATTAGTCAATAAGGGACATTATTTTCCAAATCGTACGGATTTGGACAAAAAAAAAATTCCACCTCTCCAAATTTCCTCAAATTTTTTTTACGAAGTTCTTATTGTATATAAACAGACACGTATACGAGGTTTTTGTTCAAAAAAATTTTTTTTCGGAAATACGTCCATTGTGAATTTTAATGCTTTATCCCATTCTGTTACATGTTAAATTCATTATCTCTGGTTCTACTGATGATATCGTTACAATTTTTTTTTATTTTAAAGCTAATAATATTAGCTTTCAGTCACGTGAATGTTGTACCTTCAACTTGAGTACCTTTAAAATAATAACAATTTAATTGTTTAAATAATATTATCATAATGTTAACCACAACGAAATCGATTGAAAAAATTACTATGGTATTCGTAATGTTTTTAGCTACAAAAGCCTTTTTTCAAAAAGATGGGGCCGTTACTAGAAAATAATTTCAACTGCACTTCACGTAGCGCGGGCAACGCGCGACGGCTTGAAACGTGTTGGAGCGTGTCTGAACATTCAGTCTCAAACTGCTTACGCAGTTCACTTCGGAAAAGCGTAGTACGAGCACACATCTTCCTTTTCGGCTTTTTTATTTCTAAGTGAGTAAGAAAAATCAAGTTAGGGGAATTTACACGTAAGAAAATGTCACAACCACCACTATCATCGGTACTACCAAAAATTCGAAAGGATAGATGTTTTAAACCTTTTGGTTTATCTCCTCATGGAAATTGCTTCGGAAACTACTTCTTTTTGCTCTTCATACGGCGCAGGACTTGTTGGGCTAAGGGCTTTTTCCCTTTTTCCACTTCATCGTCAGTCGAAGCTTTAGGGTCAATATCATCAACTTCTGGTCCTGCGAAATACATTTATTTACATTGCGAAACAATTTTACATATTCGCGACAGTATAAATCACAAGATATATAATTTATCTGTCCTTCAACAAAAAATGAATAAATTCAAGCAAAAAAATATATATTGAAATTTTTTAGAATTTAAATACAAATAAATAATATAATTAATTCATTAATTTCGTTTACTGAAATTAAATGTAGTGATAAGTACCTGATCGTCTGTTTTGGCTTCATTTTTGATTTCAGTGTTCTGACGCAATTCCGGCAATTTCTTACGGCACGTGTCACAAATTCTCTGCTCAAGAGACTCTTCTGTTACGGGCTTATTTAATGCCAATAAATATTCTCTTCGCACTTTCCTGAGACTTGTTATGTTTTCAATTTTCGGATGAGGAGATAAACCAAAAGGATTAAAACACCTATCCTTTCGAATTTTTGGTAGTGCCGATGATGGTGGTGGTTGTGACATTTTCTTACGTGTAAATTTCCCTAACTTGATTTTTCTTACTCACTTTTAGAAATAAAAAAACCAAAATGGAAGATGTGTGCTCGTACTACGGTTTTACGAAGTGAACTGCGTAAGCAGTTCAAGACTGAATGTTCAGACACGCTCCAACACGTTTCAACCGGTCGCGCGCTGCCCGCGTTACTTGAAGCTCAGTTGAAATTATTTTCTCACTCTTAAACTAGTAACGGCTCCATCTTTCTGAAAAAAGGCCTTTATAGCTAAAAACATAACAAATACGATAGTAGTTTTTTCAATCGATTTCGGTGTGGTTAACATTATGATATTATTATTTAAACAATTAAATTGTTATTATTTTAAAGGAACTCAAGTTGAAGGTACAACATTCACGTGACTGAAAGCTAATATTATTAGCTTTAAAGTAAAAAAAAAATGTAACGATATCATCAGTAGAACCAGAGATAATGAATTTAACATGTAACAGAATTGGATAAAGCATTAAAATTCACAATGGTCATATTTTCGAGAAAAAAATGTTTTCAACAAAAACCTCGTATACGTGTCTGTTTATTTTAAGTATAGACCCTAAAAAAAATTTTTGGGACCAATCAAAATTGTAAAATCAAAAAAGGTGTTCGATTTGTAAAAGAATGTCCCATAAGCGGTGGAGCAAGTACAGGGTGTTCGCGTATATTTTGCCCAATAGATCTCCATTATTATTGGTTTTAGAGAAATTGTTTAATTAGCAAAGTTATATCATTTTTACCGAACCTTCAGAAAATGAAATGAACAAAAACAACTGAGTATCGGAAGTGACAGTTCTTTGACAAGTAACAGTTTTTTCAAATGGAATACCCCCTATTTTGTATCAGTTAAAGAATATTATATATGCATTAACAATCATATCTGACCTACTGAAGTTGAGAAAGTCAATTTCAATTTGGATTTGTTCCTGCAAATCGGCAACACTATTTGGTCTGGATGCAGATATCTTGTCCTTGAGGTAGCCCCAAAGAAATGTGTCTAATGATGTTATGTCGGGACTATTTGGAGGCCATGCAATTGTCCCTCCACGACCAATCCAAATGTCATAATTCTCATTGAGGTATTCTCTAACTGGAAGAACACTATGATATGGAGCACCATCTTGCTGCCATATAAAATTCCTTGCGGCGTTTAGAGGAAAAGTTTCATGAATATCCTCTATTTCATGTGCAAGCATTTCACTATATCTAAATCCATTTAAAGATCCATCAATGAAAATTGGACCGATGATTCTGTTTTGCACTATGCCGGACCACATATTTACTGATACCCACCCAGAACGTATCACTTCAACTGTAAGATGCAGATTCTGCGATGCCCAGAAGTGTGTGTTTTTGGGACTTGGAGCTGAAGCCGTATTAAAACAAGATTTATCGGTCCATATAACGTTCTCAAACAAATTGGCGTTATTGTTGAGGATGTTTGTCATATGATGGCAATACTCCAAACGTCGTTGCTTCTGTTCTTCTGTTAATTTTTGAACTTTTCTGAATTTAAAGTCGTGGAATTTATGCCGTTTCAAAATTTTAAAAACTACTGTGCAACATTTGCCAAGATATCTCGCACAGTCCCTTATCGAATTCTGTGGATGTCGCCGTCTGAATTCGCGTTGCGCTTCTCGCTTATTGTGTCCACATTTGATATATTATATTTTAAGAATTTCGAACTTTTGCTCCTCAGAGTATCCCAAACATTGCACAGGATATAATCGAAAAGGGCCGCTTCCCACAAGTGTGGAAAAAACTCAAGGTATATTTACTTTAATACCTAAGCCAGGGCAGGACCTAACATTGGTTGTCAGTTACAGACTAATCAGTCTGCTGTCGTGTCTGGGCAAGGTTGTTGAAAAACTTATACTGAATAGTATCACCGATTTTGTACTCGACAACAACATTTTACCATCAGAGCAGTTCGGTTTTAGATCTGCTCATTGCACGGTGCAAACGACAATATTCTTAAGGGCTTCAGTCGCCGATTTCACACGGGTACGGTTGTGTTCGACGTGAGTAAAGCTGATAAGAACTGATGCTAAATATGATAAGGTTAGGTATGCCATGCCTACAGACAAAACTTTCGCAGTTTCGTCAGAAAAGGCGGTTTCAACTGTGCAACACGTCAGAGCCGGAGTACGTCAAACCTCAAGGTCTCCCTCTTGCACCGGCTCTGTACAATATTTATACCAGTGATATCCCAAAATTTAGTCAAACACAACTTTATCTGTTGGCTGACGATACTGGGATTACCTCCACGCCAAACAGCCCAAGTTTGTAGTCACAAAGCTGCACCGCCATATAAAACTTATGAAAAAATTGTTGAAGAGATGGAAAATTCGTTTAAACGACACTATAACCCAAGCTATTTACTTTTCGAAGTACAGAGTGAAATTTCCGGAAACTTGATTGCCTATAAATAACACCAGGATAAACTGGCGAGATAATATCAAATACTTGGGTCTCTACTTCGATAAGCGGATGGCTTGGAACACAAACGCGGACCAGCGCTTGAAAAAAGCGAATGTTCAGGTGGTGCTATTTATTCACTGCTAAACAGGAATAGCAGGATAGACATACGGACAAAGACGAACTTGTACAAAATAATAATAAGACCGGTACTGACTTGTTTTTATCTAAAATGTGCTCTTTTTAACTTCTAGATTGTTTTTGTTGTGAATGTTAGGTAAAGTTTAAATTTCGTTTTTTGGGGTTTTTTCTCTTGGAAATTCAAAATTTTGAATTCGTACACAGGTCTGATGATGCCCTTATAAGGGCGAAACATGTAGCCCTTAAGACTTGTTGTAATAAACAAGGAATTTTATGAGACACCAACTTTGTGCTTTCTTGATCTTGGTTAATTAAATCAAGTCTCTTGGAGAAATGGACTACTTCTTTGAATTTGTTAATTTTGCCAGTTTTTAACTACGTACTGAAACTAGTTGCAGTTTTATTTAAAGTAGCATAATAATTCATGTCGTCGACTAGTACTATGTTTATAGATTTAACTTATTTTACAGCATATTTCTCAAACAACTTTGAGTTTTAAATCTAGATAAATTTTATTATCACAATTTTCATCCAACAGAAGATACTGATCAGGGTCCGCGGCAATATCTTGCGCATTATCTATTACTTCAGACAATGTGTCATCTACTTCTTTCTTTTCAATTTCCGGCAATGACATTTAAGTTACTGAAATTGATTTTACAGATTAAAAAATGTGTGAATTTCTTTAGGCTAAACCTCAACTTAAAGCCGATGGTCTTCTTAAAGATGCCCTTGACGACGTTGTAAGAGATCTGCGAGAAATAAAAGACGATGTTGCTGGCGAATACGAACGTGCTCTCGACACACTTGATGCAGCAGCGGCAAATCTAGATGTCATCCGCGCAGAAGTTCTGGATAGATTACAAGAAGATTTGAAACAGGGACAGTCCAGATTTCTTTTGGAAATTTCTCGTTTACAAGAAAAGGCCTATGAATTAGGTAAGGTAACCAAGTATGTGCTACATGCCGGTGCGTCATTACTTCCATATGACTAAAACCATATGACTTTACACTTGTGTCGAATAAAATGCACATTCACTAATTCATTTTATCATAAATATTCGTAATAATCCACTTACATCAAGCTCCATGTTTCTGGCCGTACTTTTTGGAAGCCAGAATTGTGGACAGACGTGTAGGCCTACAAGATCTATGATCTTCACATACAACGGTTGTTAACTTTAGCATTGAGGATATTATAGGACGTTTAGATAGAATTAAGATGGTGAATGCACGATGCAAAAGATTGCTTAGAATGTTTAGAGGAATCAGAAAACGTGATTAAAAAGGGGTCATTCCATTTAAATAAACCAAAGTTTTGTTTACCATGACTATTTGAGACACCCTGTATAATTACAGGTGTACTAGTTTTATAGATTTTTTTAAGGCCTACAAGTTTTATACCGGAAGTTTTTTTATATTGTGCGCCATTTTCTAAATAATTGACCGGTCTGGGACTTTTTACACACTGTGTATACGTAGAAAAAATAGGAATACTGCATTTTTAATCTAAGCGTTAAACGAATATGTTAGGTAAAGGTAACATATTTTATTTTGTTAAATGTTTTTGGGTACTAGATACATTATTTAGTTTAAGAGGACATTTACAGTCCTTTAACACCTTATTAAAGGACAATGGACTTTATTTCGAAATAAAAAACTGTCTTTTGAAAGAAAGGACGGTTGGCAAGCCTACTCTGTACTGGACAACTAAAGCACGTAGGGCATAAATGTTTATATGAACTCTCAGTCCTTAGTTACCTTTAAAGTTTGTCTACGTATTTAAAAATATATATAAATAAATATATGTCTTAAAGGGATAATTTTGGGCTACTCTCCCTTAGTAGTAAAATTCCACTTGTCTTCATTCTTAGTTTTTGTATATTTTTAGATATCGATATTCAGGACTGTATTGGTAACAGTCTCGACACGATTACCAACGTGTACTATCAGGTTCTGGGAGAAGCAGTCTTACCTTAGGATATCAGCAAATTGAAAATGTGGTTACAGAAACACTCAAAATATTTGATCAGGCCAACGCTGAAATCGAAGAATTTTTGAGACAAGTCGCTCTTTGCAGGGGTAAAAGTGCTAGTGAACAACAGATTTGCACTGCTCAACTACAGCGTGAAGTTAGAGATGCCAAGACTCAAATTCTATTTGACATTAGCATAGCAATACAAGACGCTTTAGAACAAATGGAGAGATCAAAGAATGACATGCGTCAATGCGGCTTCGGCAAAGCAGAATATTTTGAGCAGGAAGGAGGACAAATTGTTTCCCGAGTTATTGACTGTGCTGACCAAAAGTTTCCACCTACACAGTAGTACACAGTCCACACCATGGAAGTAAAAGATATCGTATCTCATTTAGGCATCAATTAGTACTGTTCAAAGATATTGTCATAACAATAATAGCGAAAATAAAATAGTTTTAAACATTTCGTTTAAGTTTTTTTTACCCGTTATTTATTATTAACACTGCGGAGGAAATTAAAGTAGTTTTTATGTAAACTTCCTTCAGTTCTGCGCTTCCTTTCAAGAAGGCCACCAAACATGTTATGTTAATGGTAGCAGGGCCGGAAGTAAGGTGTATTCACAAATTTAAGAAACTGACCAAATGACTCTTACTTATTTCTACCTAAATAGGTGTATTGACACAATGCCGACTAAGCTAGGACTGTCTTAGAAAATACATAGTATTGAATTAAATATTTAATTTAGCAGCAAATAAATATGATACTGATGTTTATTTAAGTTTATTAAATTCAAAATATAAAAATGCAATTATGGTCTTACACTTACACTTATAATGCTAAATTATTATATTAATTAATAAATTACCCAACTAAATCTACTTCACTATCGCTATCATCATCTAAAATAATAATAAACCTTTCTGTTGCATTGCTAATACAAATGTAACTTTGTTCTACTTTCTTTACATTTTGTACGCAGTTTTTCCAGTTCACCTCAGAAATTCTTTTAGTTTCATCATGAATTGTTAATACACTAGAATTAAGTGTGGGTGAAATATTACTGCGTCGAATTCCAGCTTTAAGTTGGTGCCATACTTGTTCAATAGGGTTAAATATACAGTGGTAAGGCGGTAGCCGCAATACTATGTGCCCCATGCTATTCGCAAGTTCATCGCAGTAATATTCCTTTTGAATATAGACATACTTCTAAGCACTTCTAATAAGTCTTTCTTTCTATATTTTTCATGAAAATATATATCATTATCAAACATATATTCTTGAATCTTGGCTTTAGTGTCTTTTGAAGAAGGAGCTTTGTTTAATTGTCTATACTATGATAACTAGCGTTATCCATGACAATGACACTATTTGGTGGAACGTTCTGCAATAATTTAGTTTCAAACCAATTTTCAAATAACTCCGCTGTTGTGTCTTCATGATAGTCAACACGTGATTCACTAATATTTTTTGCCGAGAGAGATAGACCATTCGGCACCCACCCATCTTCAGAACCAGCATGTAAGATTGTTATTCTTTTTCCACGGTTTGACGGGACACATATGTCACACATTTGCCGCTCGAATCGACCCAACCACTTGACAGGGTGTCGCGGGTGTCAAACCACGTTTCATCTAAATAAATGATCGGCCTACCTTCAGTTCTGTATTCATTTGCTTTTGCCAGATATTCCCACCGCCATTCTTGAAGACGCTTGGACTCCATCAAAACCTGCTTTTTATTAAACCTTTTGAATTTAAAGCCAATGTGTTGAAGGCGCTTCCACAATGTCGTTCTTAAGCATTTAATTTCTGTTTCATCTGTTGTTAGTATTTTCATTAAATTGTCCAACGTTGGTACACTTTGCTCTTCATACATTTTATACATTTTTCGTCGTATAAAATCCTCGTCCCCTTGGTCCAACGTTCTTGATTTTCCAATATCACTTCCCTAATGTCAAAAACACATTTTTTATAATCTGTTTGGCATCTGTTGATAAATGCACTCTGTTATTTACTGCAGTTTCATTGCTTTCACAAATCTCACTAGAACACCAAGGACGAAACATTTTCAAAAAACAAACTAAACTCAACAGTGTACGTTGACAGACTAAAATCAAAAAGGACCCTGGTTTATCCGCATCTTTATTTACCTAAGTACGGTTCTTAAAATTTATTACGCCCATATCATTTCACAGAACTGGTTTATTGTTGTTTATTATATTTTGAATACCCTAATAATAGCAGTCATTTAGGTCGGTTTCTTATATTTGTGAACACTCTTCACAATGGGATAACAGGGGCAATGCGCCGGGGTCACCGACTCGAGGAGGCCTTCTGGCAAGGGATGAAAAGGGAAAATTATTTAACCCGATCTGGAAATGTTGTATTGTGTAAAAAAACATTAACAGGGGCTCTTTTATAATATTCGATTTCTGCTCATAGAAGAAGTATTTACCCCATTTCCTGCTGTAAAGGATCAATTGGTTGCAGGCCTCGAAAAGCTTGTATTAGATTCTCTAGATGAGAAGTGTCTCGATCTTCAAAAATGTCGTAGGTAGGTGGAACACCCGGTACATAGTCCAAATTTCAAGTCAGGGACTCATCACTAGCATATTTAGATCTTACCATAACTTCTCAACTGTGTGCCCTTCATTGAGCCATGTTTTTTCGGTGTAATACAATATTTTCCCCTTTTCACGAAACTCTCGCATTTTTTCAAAACATTTTCGACGCCATACAATAATTTAATTTTTTTTTAATTAGTAGGCTATTTCGAATTCATTTGATATACCTAAAATTAATTTCTCTTAAAAAGTTTTGCTAAAGTGCCACATATTTCTGAATTATCCAATGTGGTTAGTTTAGGATTTCGTTCCCGAATTCGTATTAACTAATACTCATTCTTTTTATGTTAATTGAAGATTTTTTGTAGATGTACAACTAGTTGAAGGTTTGCTAATATCCATTGTTTACTCAATTAAAATAAGCAGTTAACAACAAAGTTTAATAACTATATATTCACACAACACAATATTTATGTGAGCGAACCATATACTAGGAAAATATCGCTATAAAACAGTACATGAAGCTGCAGATGAACGACATCCAGATAAACGTGTGCACTTTTCAACCGTAAATAGGACTTTGAATATATTCAAGGAGATGGGGTCATTAAAACACAATTATTATAAAAATGAACGTACAAAAACTGGGTGTACAGAAGAAAACCAGTTAGAAGTACCTCAGACAGTTATAGAAAACCCTAGAATTTACACACAAAAAGTTTTTGAATCTAGAAATATAAAAAAAAACATCCGTGAAGAGTATTCTTAAGAAAAATAAATATCACGCATATAAGCCAAGGTCATTTATACCTTCAAAAGAAAGAGACTACGATTTAAGGTATGCTTTTTCTATGTAAGTCCAAGAAAAAATAAAAGAACAAGGTGATTTCATCGACACACAAAAATCAGTACTATCAAAAAACAAACATGTGGTGTGGTATACTGAATGGGAAATTAATAGGGCCGGTCTTTTTTTCGGGAAAATTTAACTGGCGCTATTTATTTAAATTTTTTAGAAGAACGATATAATTTATGGTTACAACCTGATGGATGCCCTGCCCATTCCACTGGAGTTATATCTCAATGGCTAAATAGGACATTTGGTGATAAATGCGATAAAGGACGATACACCGATCCACGGTGACTTTCTCGCTTCCCAGATCTAACACCATTAGATTTTTTTCTTATGGGGATATTTAAAATAAAAAGTATACAAAGATCGGCCCTTTAATAATATTATAAAGCTTCAAAATTCAATAAGATTTCACTGCACAAATATTCCTGCAAGTTTGTTGCGATTTACTATCACCGAGTTTTATCAGCACACAATTAAATGCATCAAACGATGGTGGTCATACAGAAACACTTCGATGGTAATTGTACTGTATTTATTCTTTAATTTGTTTCGAAAATCCCGTTACAATTTTAAAGATTAACTTTGCTGCATACACATTTTTTTAACTCTTTTTAAAATGTTGTATGATTCATAATTCTGCCCAAAGCTGAATACAGCAAAAATCATTATACGCGGATTATTTCATTATACGGTAAGTACCTCAAAATTTCTCGGGAGCATACAGAGTAGGTCAAAGAAGTCCAAAAGGGGAACCCAGCGATTTACTCTTTCGGCTCTAACTTTTGAACCGATTTTGGGAAGCGCATTCCAACTATATTCAAGAAGACTTTATGCTGAAAGATTTTCAGCTCAAACGACGTGTAATTATAAAAATAGAAAAAGTAAATGATTTCCACTTATATAATATTTTATTTAATCTGCGATAGATTTTATTAAAGAATAGGATTCTTAGAAAATTTTTATTTTATCTATGGTATGTCCGTTTTCATAAAAGACGACAATGTTGAAAACATATAGCCGCTTATCAGATAAAAATGTTTTTCCATAAGCACACTTATCTAATTTTGTCTTGATGAGGTGGTTTATCTATTTGAAGTAAAGTGCAAAATACTCCAAAAACGAATATATAAAGGTGCAAGGAACTTTAAAACAAATATCAAGCTATTGTTTTCTCGTTGTGAGTCTTCAGCTATGCTGTCAATGAAAATTTTAATTGTCCTGTGCCTGGGTGTTTTAGCTGCTCAAGTAAGATTACTAGAATTTTGTTTAATTAAGTCACTTTAAAAATCTAGGGATACAAATTGTGAACACTGGAACCATTGCCATCGGGAGACTGTAAATAGAGACACATATTGGGTGTTGTCTTGTTTATTAGAGGAAAGTTGAACTGGACATTCAAATAATACTGTATCTTCTTCAAACTCAAATTAGTCAATAAGGGACATTCTTTCCCAAATCGTACGGATTTGGACCAAAAAAAATTTCCATCTCTCCAAATTTCCTCAATTTTTTTACGACGTTCTTATTGTATATAAACAGACACGTATACGAGGTTTTTGTTCAAAAATTTTTTTTTTCGGAAATACGCCCATTGTGAATTTTAATGCTTTATCCCATTCTGTTACATGTTAAATTCATTATCTCTGGTTCTACTGATGATATCGTTACAATTTTTTTTTTATTTTAAAGCTAATAATATTAGCTTTCAGTCACGTGAATGTTGTACCTTCAACTTGAGTACCTTTAAAATAATAACAATTTAATTGTTTAAATAATATTATCATAATGTTAACCACAACGAAATCGATTGAAAAAATTACTGTCGTATTCGTAATGTTTTTAGCTAAAAAGGCCTTTTTTTAAAAAGATGGGGCCGTTACTAGTTCAAGAGTGAGAAAATAATTTCAACTGCACTTCACGTAGCGCGGGCAGCGCGCGACGAGTTGAAACGTGTTGGAGCGTGTCTGAACATTCAGTCCCGAACTGCTTACGCAGTCCACTTCGGAAAAGCGTAGTACGAGCACACATCTTCCTTTTCGGCTTTTTTATTTCTAAAAGTGAGTAAGAAAAATCAAGTTAGGGAAATTTACACGTAAGAAAATGTCACAACCACCACTATCATCGGTACTACCAAAAATTCGAAAGGATAGATGTTTTAAACCTTTTGGTTTATCTCCTCATGGGGCGCAGGACTTGTTGGGCTAAGGGCTTTTTCCCTTTTTCCACTTCATCGTCAGTCGAAGCTTTAGGGTCAATATCATCAACTTCTTGGTCCTGCGAAATATATTTATTTACATTGCAAAACAATTTTACATATTCGCGACAGTATAAATCACAAGATATATAATTTATCTGTCCTTCAACAAAAAATGAATAAATTCAAGCAAAAAAATATATATTGAAATTTTTTAGAATTTAAATACAAATAAATAATATAATTAATTCATTAATTTCGTTTAATGAAATTAAATGTAGTGATAAGTACCTGATCGTCTGTTTTGGCTTCATTTTTGATTTCAGTGTTCTGACGCAATTCTGGCAATTTCTTACGGCACGTGTCACAAATTCTCTGCTCAAGAGACTCTTCTGTTACGGGCTTATTTAATGCCAATAAATATTCTCTTCGTACTTTCCTGAGACTTTTTATGTTTTGAATTTTCGGATGAGGAGATAAACCAAAAGGATTAAAACACTTATCCTTTCGAATTTTTGGTAGTGCCGATGATGGTGGTGGTTGTGACATTTTCTTTCGTGTAAATTTCCCTAACTTGATTTTTCTTACTCACTTTTAGAAATAAAAAAGCCGAAATGGAAGATGTGTGCTCGTACTACGTTTTTCCGAAGTGAACTGCGTAAGCAGTTGAAGACTGAATGTTCAGACACGCTCCAACACGTTTCAACCGGTCGCGCGCTGCCCGCGTTACTTGAAGCTCAGTTGAAATTATTTTCTCACTCTTAAACTAGTAGCGGCCCCATCTTTCTGAAAAAATGCCTTTATAGCTAAAAACATAACAAATACGATAGTAATTTTTTCAATCGATTTCGGTGTGGTTAACATTATGATATTATTATTTAAACAATTAAATTGTTATTATTTTAAAGGCACTCAAGTTGAAGGTACAACATTCACGTGACTGAAAGCTAATATTAATTCCTGTTTAATAATATTATTAGCTTTAAAATAAAAAAAAAATTGTAACGATATCATCAGTAGAACCAGATATAATGAATTTAACATGTAACAGAATTGGATAAAGCATTAAAATTTACAATGGTTTTTTTTGGGGGAAAAAATTTTTTGAACAGAAACCTCGTATACGTGTCTGTTTATATACAATAAGAACGTCGTAAAAAAATTGAGGAAATTTGGAGAGATGGAAATTTTTTTAAATTAAAATTCACAATGGTCATATTTTCGAGAAAAAAATTTTTTGAACAGAAACCTCGTATACGTGTCTGTTTATTTTCAGGATAGACTCTAAAAAAAATTTTTGGGACCAATCAAAATTGTAAAATCAAAAAAGGTGTTCGATTTGTAAAAGAATGTCCCATAAGCGGTGGAGCAAGTACAGGGTGTTCGCGTATATTTTGCCCAATAGATCTCCATTATTATTGGTTTTAGAGAAATTGTTAAATTAGCAAAATTATAGCATTTTTACCGAACCTTCAGAAAATGAAATGAACAAAAACAACTGAGTATCGGAAGTGAGAGTTCTTTGACATGTAACAGTTTTTTTCAAATGGAATACCCCCTATTTTTTCATTGTATCAGTTAAAGAATATTATATATGCATTAAAAATCATATCTGACCTACTGAAGTTGAGAAAGTCAATTTCAATTTGGATTTGTTCCTGCAAATCGGCAACACTATTTGGTCTGGATGCAGATATCTTGTCCTTGAGGTAGCCCCAAAGAAATGTGTCTAATGATGTTAAGTCGGGACTATTTGGAGGCCATGCAATCGTCCCTCCACGACCAATCCAAATGTCATAATTCTCATTGAGGTATTCTCTAACTGGAAGAACACTATGACATGGAGCACCATCTTATTGCTGCCATATAAAATTCCTTGCGGCATTTAGAGGAAAAGTTTCAAGAATATCCTCTATTTCATGTGCAAGCATTTCACTGTATCTAAAAGAATGTCCCATAAGCGGTGGAGCAAGTACAGGGTGTTCGCGTATATTTTGCCCAATAGATCTCCATTATTATTGGTTTTAGAGAAATTGTTAAATTAGCAAAATTATAGCATTTTTACCGAACCTTCAGAAAATGAAATGAACAAAAACAACTGAGTATCGGAAGTGAGAGTTCTTTGACAAGTAACAGTTTTTTTCAAATGGAATACCCCCTATTTTTTCATTGTATCAGTTAAAGAATATTATATATGCATTAAAAATCATATCTGACCTACTGAAGTTGAGAAAGTCAATTTCAATTTGGATTTGTTCCTGCAAATCGGCAACACTATTTGGTCTGGATGCAGATATCTTGTCCTTGAGGTAGCCCCAAAGAAATGTGTCTAATGATGTTAAGTCGGGACTATTTGGAGGCCATGCAATCGTCCCTCCACGACCAATCCAAATGTCATAATTCTCATTGAGGTATTCTCTAACTGGAAGAACACTATGACATGGAGCACCATCTTATTGCTGCCATATAAAATTCCTTGCGGCATTTAGAGGAAAAGTTTCAAGAATATCCTCTATTTCATGTGCAAGCATTTCACTGTATCTAACTCCATTTAAAGATCCATCAATGAAAATTGGACCGATGATTCTGTTTTGCACTATGCCGGACCACATATTTACTGATACCCACCCAGAACGTATCACTTCAACTGTAAGATGCAGATTCTGCGATGCCCAGAAGTGTGTGTTTTTGGGACTTGGAGCTGAAGCCGTATTAAAACAAGATTTATCGGTCCATATAATGTTCTCAAACAAATTGGCGTTATTGTTGAGGATGTTTGTCATATGATGGCAATACTCCAAACGTCGTTGCTTCTGTTCTTCTGTTAATTTTTGAACTTTTCTGAATTTAAAGTCGTGGAATTTATGCCGTTTCAAAATTTTAAAAACTACTGTGCAACATTTGCCAAGATATCTTGCACAGTCCCTTATCGAATTCTGTGGATGTCGCCGTCTGAATTCGCGTTGCGCTTCTCGCTTATTGTGTCCACATTTGATATATTATATTTTAAGAATTTCGAACTTTTGCTCCTCAGAGTATCTCAAACATTGCACAGGCTATAATCGAAAAGGGCCGCTTCCCACAAGTGTGGAAAAAAGTCAAGGTTTATTTACTTTAATACCTAAGCCAGGGCAGGACCTAACATTGGTTGTCAGTTACAGACTAATCAGTCTGCTGTCGTGTCTGGGCAAGGTTGTTGAAAAACTTATACTGAATCGTATCGCCGATTTTGTACTCGACAACAACATTTTACCATCAAAGCAGTTCGGTTTTAGATCTGCTAATTGCACGGTGCGCCAAACGACAATAGGTATTCTTAAGGGCTTCAGTCGCCGATTTCACACGGGTACGGTTGTGTTCGACGTGAGTAAAGCTGATAAGAACTGATACTAAATATGATAAGGTTAGGTATGCCTACAGACAGAACTTTCGCAGTTTCGTCAGAAAAGGCGGTTTCAACTGTGCAACACGTCAGAGCCGGAGTACCTCAAACCTCAAGGTTTCCCTCTTGCGCCGGCTCTGTACTATATTTATACCAGTGATATCCCAAAATTTAGTCAAACACAACTTTATCTTGACGAATAAGAGTTGCAGCACGTGGCTACATCTCGTGGCAACCACACGTAACAACCCAACCAGGACAGCGAGAATCCATATAGGTTCAAACGCTGGCAAGGCGGCCCATTGCGGGCAAACTACGTTGGGTGTCGCTGGAAGCCAGTGTATCGGTTCAGCCTACCGAAAGCATGTTTAAATTAAAAAACACAAACTTAAAATAAGTTTGTGTATAGAGTTGTCCCTTATCCTTTCCGTCAGACCCAATCCTTGGACGCGTTTCGCCGTTTACGGCTCCTCAGCAAGGCTCCGGGTCTGACGAAAAGGTAAGGGACCTCAAAGTGCTTTAACACAGAAATGCAAGTTGACGAATAAGATAAGATAAGGGACAACTCTATACACAAACTTATTTTAAGTTTGTGTTTTTTAATTTAAACATGCTTTCGGTAGGCTGAACCGATACACTGGCTTCCAGCGACACCCAACGTAGTTTGCCCGCAATGGGCCGCCTTGCCAGCGTTTGAACCTATATGGATTCTCGCTGTCCTGGTTGGGTTGTTACGTGTGGTTGCCACGAGATGTAGCCACGTGCTGCAACTCTTATTCGTCAACTTGCATTTCTGTGTTAAAGCACTTTGAGGTCCCTTACCTTTTCGTCAGACCCGGAGCCTTGCTGAGGAGCCGTAAACGGCGAAACGCGTCCAAGGATTGGGTCTGACGGAAAGGATAAGGGACAACTCTATACACAAACTTATTTTAAGTTTGTGTTTTTTAATACAACTTTATCTGTTGGCTGACGATACTGGGATTACCTCCACGCCAAACAGCCCAAGTTAGTACTTACAAAGCTGCACCGCCATATAAAACTTATGAAAAAATTGTTGAAGAGATGGAAAATTCGTTTAAACGACACTATAACCCAAGCTATTTACTTATAATATATATATAAATAACACCAGGATAAACTGGCGAGATAATATTAAATACTTGGGTCTCTACTTCGATAAGCGGATGGCTTGAAACACAAACGCGGACCAGCGCTTGAAAAAAGCGAAGGTTCAGGTGGTGATATTTATTCACTGCTAAACAGGAATAGCAGGGATAGACATACGCACAAAGACGAACTTGTACAAAATAATAATAAGACCGGTACTGACTTGTTTTTATCTGAAATGTGCTCTTTTTAACTTCTAGATTGTTTTTGTTGTGAATGTTAGGTAAAGTTTAAATTTCGTTTTTTTTGAGTTTTCTCTCTTGGAAATTCAAAATTTTGAATTCGTACACAGGTCTGATGATACCCCTATAAGGGCGAAACATGTAGCCCTTAAGATTTGTTGTAATAAACAAGGAATTTTATGAGACACCAACTTTGTGCTTTCTTGATTTTGGTTAATTAAATTAAGTCTCTTGGAGAAACGGA
Organism: Polydrusus tereticollis; assembly: GCA_963920685.1. Lineage (NCBI taxonomy): Eukaryota > Metazoa > Arthropoda > Insecta > Coleoptera > Curculionidae > Polydrusus > Polydrusus tereticollis. The sequence continues at coordinate 27,251,035 of OY987332.1, read as the reverse complement.
CTACTTCTTTGAATTTGTTAATTTTGCCAGTTTTTAACTACGTACTGAAACTAGTTGCAGTTTTATTTAAAGTAGCATAATAATTTATGTCGTCGACTAGTACTATGTTTATAGATTTAACTTATTTTAAAGCATATTTCTCAAACAACTTTGTGTTTTAAATGTAGACAAATATTATTATCACAATTTTCATCCAACAGAAGATACTGATCAGGGTCCGCGGCGCAATATCTTGCGCATTTTCTATTACTTCAGACAATGTGTCATCTACTTCTTCCTTTTCAATTCCCGGCAATGACATTAAAGTTACTAAAATTGATTTTACAGATTAACAAATGTGTGAATTTCTTTAGGCTAAACCTCAACTTAAAGCCGATGGTATTCTTAAAGATGCCCTTGACGACGTTGTAAGAGATCTGCGAGAAATAAGAGACGATGTTGCTGACGAACACGAACGTGCTCTCGACACACTTGATGAAGCAGCGGCTAATCTAGATGTCATCCGCGCAGAAGTTCTGGATAGATTAGAAGAAGATTTGAAACAGGGACAGTCCAGATTTCTTTTGGAAATTTCTCGTTTACAAGAAAAGGCCTATGAATTAGGTAAGGCAACCAAGTATGTGTTACATGCCGGCGCGTCATTACTTCCATGTGACTAAAACCATATGACTTTACACTTGTGTCGAATAAAATGCACATTCACTGATTCATTTTATCATAAATATTCGTAATAATCCACTTACATCAAGCTCCATGTTTCTGGCCGTACTTTTTGGAAGCTAGAATTGTGGACAGACGTGTAGGCCTACAAGATCTATGATCTTCACATACAACGGTTGTTAACTTTAGCATTAAGGATATTATCGAACGTTTAGATAGAATTAAGATGGTGAATGCACGATGTAAAAGATTTCATTGTGTTTCCAAGGGAACAGAAAGACGAGAGAAAATGAGCATTGAAATTAATTCGGTACCAGCTACAGACTTGTAAGGTTTTTAAGATACCATGATAGCCGACGCAGTGGCGAGTGCAGTACTAGATGCACTGCCAGAATTCGGCATTTCTGTCAAAGAGAACAGGTTGTATTATGCCGCAATTCCACTGATAAAAGACCCCGTAGACGACGAAAGTCTAGAAGATGAAGAAGATGTACAAAAAGGCAACACGACTGACACAAACAGCGATAATTCAGTCAATACTCCACCAAATCGACCCCATCAATTAACGTCTCTATCTATAGATACTGAAGAAATTAATGGTGATGACTTGACCGATCCAACCAGTGACTTGTATAAGGATTTAAAAACGACCCCAACATTTAACGTCTGTATCATACTGAAGAAATTAGTGGTGATAACTTGAACGATCCGAACAGGAACTTGTATAAGGATTTTTGCGATACATGATTGTGTTGGAGTTCTCGATAACTTAATTATGAAAAACTATGACCAAAAAAGAATTAATGAAACAGTTAAAGTAGAGCTATATGTCTGAGTCTCTGTTGGTACTAAATCAAAAATCATCAGAAAGTATTCGCTCTGTTGGCTTCTGAAGGAAACTAACAAAATAAATGCATATATCTCAGAAGGTTATCATCGTTGCCCATTTCAGTATAGATAAATAATTTTAATGCAGCTTATGATGACGAAAGCTGGTTTGTTGAAAAACTTGTCCCGAGGCTAGTCCAAACTGTTAATGATACTGCGGATAAACCAATATTCGAAATGACATTTTTGAGAAAAACCAAAATAATTATATGTGAATTTAAATTGCTTAGTAAACAAGACACATCAAATGTAAAAGCACAGTTTGTCTGTTATAGACCTACACCATTAAAGAAGAATCAATCAAATATATTCAGTTTATGTTTATGTTGAAGTAATGTAGGCGTTGGTTACGTCTTGTACTATTCCTATTTTAATAAAAAAAGATGAAATCGTTGACCATATCATATTATCATTATTAACAGCCGTCTCTCCAACTATTAGTAAAATTTCCGGGTATATTGTTAATCATCTGTATCTTACGCTCAATACAATTGCAATAAAAATATCCAAAATTTTTAAAAGTACAATATTATAGAGAATTTTAATCCCGGCCATTTTACTATCTTCACTTTTCGTCGCGAAATCGACAGGAACTGAGCTACAAGTGAAAAGCATTCAAAAATGGTCAAATCGAGCAATAATAGCATGCTGATCTAAAGGGTTGGGATTGGGGAATTAGCCGAATTCAGGGATTCGCCGGTATATTTTAACTATTGCCAATACGCAACATATACGCAGTGTGTAAAAAGTCCCGGACCGGTCAATTATTTAGAAAATGGCGCACAATATAAAAAGAACTTCCGGTATAAAAGTTGTAGGCCTTAAAAAAATCTATAAAACTAGGAAACCTGTAATTACACAGGGTGCCTCAAACAGTCATGGTAAACAAAACTTTGGTTTATTTAAATGGAATGACCCCTTTTTAATCACGTATTTTGATTCCTCTAAACATTCTAAACAACATATGGCGCTAAACCCATTAGTTTCAGAAATAATTTGAGTTAAAGAACATAAATACAACAGGTAAGATATTCCCTACATTTTGCATTTTTACAAGCTGGTACCAGAATGTTTTGCGTTAAAACTGTAAAAAAACATAAACATTGTACTAAATGTACCCACGCAAGTTTTGTCAAAAATTTAATAACAATTAAATTAAATACAAGTAGTAAAATTAATAACAAATTTGCAAGAACAAAAACAAATTTAAGTAAGTCGTTATTTAATTAAATGTTGAAAATGTCCCCCTCCCACAGTTTGACAATAGGCTAGGTTATAATAAAATTTGTCGATGACGTTTCGTAACATTTCTTGGTTAATAGATTCACATTCTTTAATAATTCTTCTTCACAACTCGTTCAGATCCGCAGGTTTTGTCACATACACTTTATTTTTTAGTTGTCCCCAGAGAAAAGAATCAAGGGGCATTAAGTCTGGCGACCTAGCAGGACATTCTATGGGGCCTCTTCGCCCTATCCAGCGGTTAGGAAAAGTATTATTTAAATATTAATTACAGCTCGCCCAAAATGAGGAGGAGCTCCGTCCTGCTGAAACCACGTATATCGTAATAGTGGTCCTACTGTATTGTTTATTGCTGGCACAATTTGATTTTGCAGCATGTAAAGATAATATTCTGCATACAAATTCCCCTCTATAAAGAGAGGTCCCACTAATCTATTACCAATAATACCTGCCCACATATTTACTTTCTGAGGGTGTTAAGTGTGTGTTTCTCTCATTCAATGTGGGTTCTGATTAGCACAGTAACGACAATTATGTCGATTGACATTCCCGTTTAACATGAATGTTGCCTCATCCGAAAAAACTATTTGATTAAAAAAATTGTTATTTTCTTTCTGTTTTTGCATCATTACTTCGCAAAATTCCATTCTACGTTCGAAATCGTCTTCCGATAATTCCTGGACTAATGTTATTTTATAGGGGAAAAAATTACTGTTTTTAAAATAACTTCAACTGATTTAAAACATAGATCAACTTGGGTAGCAGCTTTTCTCAACGACAAATGCGGATCCTGAACAAAATGAAGTACGTCTCTAATTTTTTTTCATCACTAGTTGCCGATTTTGGTCTTCCGGAACGAACTTTATCTCTGCAACACCCGGTTTCCTCGAATCTTTGAACTGTTCTCACAACTGTAGATTTTGATATAGGCTATCGGTTTGGAAGTTATATTAAAAAATTGCTTTGTTTCGGTAAATGATCTTTGTCGGTCTCCAAAACCTCTGATCATTAGTAAAGTTATACGTTCCCTTGCGTTGAGAGACATGTTCAGAAATTAACATGACAGTGACGCCAAACATTCTGGTACCAGCTTGTAAAAATGCAAAATGTAGGTAATATCTTACCTGTTGTATTTATGTCCTTTAACTCAAATTATTTCTTAAACTAATGGGTTTAGCCATATAACATGTTGCATAATTGTTACTTAGAATGTTTAGAGGAATCAGAAAACGTGATTAAAAAGGGGTCATTCCATTTAAATAAACCAAAGTTTTGCTTACCATGACTGTTTGAGACACCCTGTATAATTACAGGTATACTAGTTTTATAGATTTTTTTAAAGCCTACAACTTTTATACCGGAAGTTTTTTTATATTGTGCGCCATTTTCTAAATAATTGACCGGTCTGGGACTTTTTACACACTGTGTATACGTAGAAAAAATAGGAATAGGTACTACATTTTTAATCTTAGCGTTAAACGAATATGTTAGGTAAAGGTAACATATTTTTATTTTGTTAAATGTTTTTGGGTACTAGATCAATTATTTAGTATTAGAGGACATTTACAGTCTTTTCACACCTTATTAAAGGACAAAGGACTTTTTTTCGAAATAAAAAACTGTCTTTTGAAAGAAAAGACGGTGGACAAGCCTACTCTGTACTGGACAACTAAAGCACGTAGGGCATAAAAGTTTATATGAACTCTCAGTCCTTAGTTACCTTTAAAGTTTGTCTACGTATTTAAAAAACGCCCTGTATGTATAAATATATGTCTTAAAGGGATAATTTTGGGCTACTCTCCCTTAGCAGTAAAATTCCACTTGTCTTCATTCTTAGTTTTTGTATATTTTTAGATATCGATATTCAGGACTGTATTGGTAACAGTCTCGACACGATTACCAACTTGTACTATCAGGTTCTGGGAGAAGCAGCAGAGTGTCTTACCTTAGGATATCAACAAATTGACGATGTGGTTACAGAAACACTCAAAAAATTCGATCAGGCCAACGCTGAAATCGAAGAATTTTTAAGACAAGTCGATCATTGCAGGGGTGAAAGTGCTAGTGAACAACAGATTTGCACTGCTCAACTACAGCGTGAAGTTAGAGATGCCAAAACTCAAATTCTATTTGACATTAGCATAGCAATACGAGACGCTTTAGAACAAATGGAGAGATCAAAGAATGACATGCGTCAATGCGGCTTCGGCAAAGCAGAATATTTTGAGCAGGAAGGAGGACAAATTGTTTCCCGAGTTATTGACTGTGCTGAACAAAAGTTTCCACCTACACAGTAGTACACAGTCCACACCATGGAAGTAAAAGATATCGTATCTCATTTAGGCATCAATTAGTACTGTTCAAAGATATTGTCATAAGAATAATAGCGAAAATAAAATAGTTTGAAACATTTCGTTTAAGTTTTTTTTACCCGTTGTTTATTGTTAAAATACTGCGGAGGAAATTAATGTAGTTTTCATGTAAACTTCCTTCAGTTCTGCGCTTCCTTCCAAGAAGGCCACCAAACATGTTATGTCAATGGTAGCAGGGCCAGAAGTAAAGTGTATTCACAAATATAAGAAACTGGCCAAATGACTCTTATTTATTTCTACCTAAATAGGGGTATTGACACAATGCCGACTGAGCTAGGACTGTCTTAGAAATTACATAGTATTGAAACATTTAATTTAGCAGCAAATAAATATAAAACTGATGTTTATTTAAGTTTATTACATTCAAAATATAAAAATTGAATTATGGTCTTACACTTATAATGCTTAATTATTATATTAATTAATAAATTACCCAACTAAATCTACTTCACTATGGCTATCATCATCTAAAATAATAATAAACCTTTCTGTTGCATTTCTAATACAAATGTAACTTTGTTCTACTTTCTTTACATGTTGTACGCAGTTTTTCCAGTATTCACCTCAGAAATTCTTTTAGTTTCATCATGAATTGTTAATACACTAGAATTAAGTGTGGGTGAAATATTATTGCGTCGAATTCCAGCTTTAAGTTGGTGCCATATTTGTTTAATAGGGTTAAATATACAGTAGTAAGGCGGAGCCGCAATACTATGTGCCCCATGCTATTCGCAAGTTCATCGCAGTTAAATTTTTTTTTGAATATAGACATACTTCTAAGCACTTCTAATAAGTCTTTCTTTCTATATTTTTCATGAAAATATATATCATTATCAAACATATATTCTTGAATTTTGGCTTTAGTGTCTTTTGAAGCAGATTTGTTTAATTGTCTACTATGATAACTAGCGTTATCCATAACAATGACACTATTTGGTGGAACGTGTGTCGTGGGTGTCAAACCACGTTTCATCTAAATAAATGATCGGCCTATCTTCAGTTCTGTATTAATTTGCTTTTGCCAGATATTCCCACCGCCATTCTTTAAGACACTTGGACTCCATCAAAACCTGCTTTTTATTAAACCTTTTGAATTTAAGGCCCATGTTTTGAAGGCGCTTCCTCAATGTCGTTCTTGAGCATTTAATTTCTGTTTCATCTGTTGTCAGCCTTTTCATTAAATTGTCCAACGTTGGTACACTTTGCTCTTCATACATTTTATAAATTTTTCGTAGTATAAGTTCCTTGTCCCCTTGGTCCAACGTTCTTGATTTTCCAATATCACTTCTCTAATGTCAAAACCACATTCTTTATAATCTGTTCGGCATCTGTTGATAAATGCACTCTGTTATTTACTGCAGTTTCATTGCTTTCACAAATCTCACTAGAACACCAAGGACGAAACATTTTCAAAAAACAAACTAAACTCAACAGTGTACGTTGACCGACTAAAATCAAAAAGGACCCTGTTTATCCGCATTTTTATTTACCTGAGTACGGTACTTAAAATTTATTACGCCCATATCATTTCAGAGAACTGGTTTATTGTTGTTTATTATATTTTGAATGCCCTAATAATAGCAGTCATTCAGGTCGGTTTCTTATATTTGTGAACACCCTTTACAATGGGATAACAGGGGCAATGCCCCGGGGTCACCGACTCGAAGGGGCCCCCTGGCAAGGGATGAAAAGGGAAAATTATTTAACTCAATCTGGAAATGTTGTAATATGTAAAAAAAAAATTAACTTTTATAATATTCGATTTCTGCTCATAGAAGAAGTATTTACCCCATTTCCTGCTGTAAAGGATCAATTGGCTGCAGGCCTCGAAAAGCTTGTATTAGATTCTCTAGAAGAAGTGTCTCGATCTTCAAAAATGTCGGGGTCAGGGATATGACGGTGCAATGGTCATGGTGGCGATTATTCAGGATAGGATTTCAACAGAGAATGAAAGATGTAGCTCCACGTGTACATTTTGTGCAATGTGCTACTCATAACTTCTTGTTTTAAAAACGCATCGTCCAATAGGAACATCGAGGAATTCTTCGAAACTGCTGTGTATGATTTTTTTGGCAACAGTATAAGTCGAAGGGAACAATTACAAAACGTTGACAAAAGTTTTGCGATATACTTAGATGTTTAGGCCAGATAGTTTTATTAATTAATGCCATTATTGCCTTACACAGGATTGCTCAGGGAGAGAGCCCTTTGAAGATGGCCTTCATTAACTAGTTTTCGGTTTGTAGCTCCGGAACAACTTCAGCTACCGCAACCAATTTTCGGACATAAATTACTGTTAGTAAGTGCATCTATTTCAGCCTATTGGACAATGTTAACTTAAACAGGGGCGTGCGAATCAGGGAGGTATTAGGGTAAATTGGACCCCATTCCTCAAAGGCTTTAATTTCTTGTCGTTTTGACATCAGATTATGATTTTCCTATGCCTTTTACATAAAAAGGGTACTCTCTGTAAAAGTCGCTAAATGTTACCGTTTCTTCAGAAATTGGCTAAAAACAAGTCGAGATATGTCGACATGCTATTAATTTATGGGAAAGTTGATGTAATGGCAGAGCCGCTTCTCAACTATATAAAAAGCGGTTGCTTGAAAGGCGAATCCCAGCTCACACACTGTTTGAAAGGGTCAATCAACGGCTAAGGGAAACTGGGTACGTAAAAATAAAACGGTTGGATAATGGCGCGCAAAGGACCATGCGAACCCCGGATTTTGAGGAAGAGGTGCTTTGACGATTTGAATATAATCCTTCTGTAAGTACCAGAGCAGTCGCAGATGCCATGCACGTAAAACATGTCAGTGTACCATCTTCAAAAAGTGCAAGCATTGGGACCAAATAATTTCATGCTCCGCGTAGAATTTTGCCAGCGGTTTCTTGATCGGTGTACAGAAGAACCTCAATTTCCAAAATATGTACTTTTTACTGACGAGGCTGTGCTAACAAAAGAAGGCATTTTTAATTCGCGAAATAGTCATGTGTGGGCTAAGGAAATGGTGTTCACATAAGGAGGTATCAACATAGGTTCTCGGTCAACATGTGGGCCGGCATTGTTGAAGAACGATTAATTGGACCAATCATGTTGCCTCCTCGTTTAACCGGTACTATTTATCTTAATTTCTTAAGAAATGTGTTGCCAGACTTGTTACATGATCTGCCCCTAAATATACGACAGAACTTATAGTTCCAACATGATGGAGCGGCAGCTTATTTTTCACTTCTTGTCCGGGAGCACCTAAACGAAAATTTTATAAGACATTGTACTGGCCGCGGAGGTCCTCTCACCTGGTCAGCGCGCTTCTCAGATCTAACATCTTTAGATTTTTTTCTTTGGGGGTATATGAAAAGTCTCGTTTATAAAAAGATTTGGTTTGTGAAAATTTCTGCTGCGGCTGAAGTAATCTAAACCATGCCTAAAGTTTCTAACCAAGTCAACTTAAATATGCTGCGTAGGTGCAATAAATGTATCAAGCGTGGTGGTAGGCATTTTCAGCAACTACTATTTTAGGTTTCTTTTTGTACTACCTAACATAATAATAACGCTGATTAATTTATCACTTAATATCTGTACGGAACCGCATTGTTCTTTTAACCTAATTTCTTTAAGACTTCAATAATTGATTTCTGTATCTTAACTTTTTCTCAGTCAATTTCCGAAGAAACGATGACATTTAGCAACTTTACAGTGATTGCTCTTTTTATGTAAAAGGCATAGGAAAATCACAATCTGATGTCAAAACGGCAAGAAATTAAAGCTTTAGAGGAATGGGGTCAATTTACCCTAATACCCCCCTGGTTCGCACCCCCCAAGTTAATGTTAACATTGTCCAATAGGCTCAAATAGATGAACTTACTAACAGTAATTTATGTCCCATAATTGGTTGCGGTAGCTGAAGTAGTTCCGGAGCTACAAAACGAAAACTAGTTTATGAAGGACATCTTCAAAGGGCTCTATATAGCTCTGTGAGCAGGAAGCGTTTCCGGACCCATGTTCATATGAACTTTATTTTTTTTTATGTGTTCTAGCTACCCTAGAAGTTTGTAACATAATCACATTAACACCCTGTATAAGTCTTGTAGTTATTTTAAAGTTTCACTATGTATGTATTATTTGGGATCCACAATTTCACAGTATACCAATAAGATGTACAGTTTGGAAGCTGTCCAAAGCAGATCTTTAAAATGTTTACATTTGAAAACATTCTCAGTATACCCACAAAGAGGGACTGATCAACTTGTGTAACTTGTAAGATTTTCCTAGCTTGAAACAGCTGCGTAATGAGGCAGGTATGGCTTTCATTAGAGCTGGGCGATTATGAATTTTCACAATCGACTGTCGATTGTTAAAAATAATCGATTATTTCAATTAAATCGATTAATCGAAAAACTGAATACTGTTCACCTGAAGACGACCTGAGATTTTTACCAGTTGAAACGTTGTGATCAAAATAAATACAGGCAATGGAAGTCAAAAACAGTGCTTAACCTTCAAACATAATAATTATATTATGCAGTATTTCTAACTTTGGGGAGAACAATATATCTTCTTGAATTTTGTAATTTATTTATAATATAATCTGTCCAAAATTTCTAAAAAGGAAGTAGTTAGCAGGCTGCTCACTAGGACTATGAAAATTCATAATCGATTAATCGAAAAACAATCGATTAATAGAAAAATAATCCATTAATCGAGAAATATTCGATTAATCGAAAAATAATCGATTAATCGCGAAATAATCGATTAATCAATTATTTTGCCCACCCCTAGATTTCATACATAAAATGGTCACTAAAAATATTGATAAGAAGGAGTTCTTAGAACAGCTTCCATTTAGAATACCAGATTAACAGTAGATCTACAGGCTTGTTTTATATTAACGCACCTAGGACCAACTTTTATTAAAATTCCCCACTTACAAGACTTTGTTCCTATTCAAATGAATATGGCGGCAACTTTTTAATACAACTTATGCAGCGTTTAAAAAACAAACAAAACATGAATTAAGGAGGCAGTTACAATAAATAGGTAATGATTTTGAAATGAATAAATCAAAAAATTATCTAATATTTTACATAAAGAAACAAAACTCTTACCACAATAAACATTAAAAACGCGAGTAGGCATATATTGCTTGTAACGAACACTGAATTTTCAACTGGTTCTTGTTGCGGCGTAGCCATAAAGTGGTATGATATTCGACCATTAAAAGGTACACAGGAGGCATCCGGCGCAATATACCGGGTGATGCATGGCTTAGTTAAACAAAGTAACCTGTGTGAGTTTTCAATTCAAACTATTATAAAACCAAATGCCTTCTACCGGGACGTCATAGGAAATATTGTAGTCTTAACAAAAAATTTTACTCTCGAGGACTACATTATTATGGTGGCAGGTCATAACGATTTCAAAAACCAAATAATGCCATCTCTGCGTAGTATACACAATAAGATAAAACACTGTACCCATACAAACATAATTTTTACTTCATCTTACTATATGGGTTTCGGTCCTATAAATATGTCTATCTATAATTTTAATAATGCTCTAAATATTATGTATTTGGCCTGAATCACTATAGCGAAGGTATAGTCAATATTATAGATGTGAACAAATTTAGCATAGTTAAGAGAACAAATAATATAGCCCAGGAGATTAAAAGTATTGTGAATAAGAGACAAGATCAAGTGGGTAAGAATTTAAAGTTTGTTAGGTATTCTGTAAATTTTAGTAAGAATAGTTTAAGTTTAGTAGATATGGAAAGTAAAAACTGCGAGGGAACAACAACTTTGAATGATTTAATTTCTACTGAAAGCTGGCTAACTCCAATAGTACATTTGAATGATGAGAATATTAATAATAATAATTGTGATACAGATAGAAACTTAGTAGTTAGCATTGCATCTGAGTCAGAATCTGAGGGGGGGCAAACTTTTTTAGGCCTAGCTGGAAATTAAATAGTGCAGTAATTCAAAATCTAAAACATTCTAAGACTGATTGCTTTTTATTTTACACTAATATTAGATCAATAAGAAATAAAAAAGATGAACTAGAAATTTTAATTAATGAGATTAAACCAAAAGTCTTGTGCATGTCAGAAACATGGTTAAAGAGTGAGGATTTCTATGCATTACAGGGATATAGTATAGCATCAAAGTTCTGTAGAGCTGATAGTGCGCACGGAGGAGTAATGATTTTCACGGAGGAACATTTTTCTTTTAGGACTGTCGATTTAAGTAACTTTTGTGAGGAGAAGGCACTGGAGGTCTGATTTAGGTCAGAACATTCCACAGAGAGTGCTGTTCGGGACATCTTGGGGGAGGTTTATGATGTGATAAACAGGGGAAGGTCTTGCGTAGCAATTGTGTGTGATCTGTCGAAGGCATTCGACATGGTGGATCATGGCATTTTGCTGCACAAGCTAGAGAAGTATGGTATAAGGGGTGACATACACAGATGGTTTAGGTCGTATCTGGAAAACAGACAACAATTCGTATCAATTAGAGAAATAATCAGACATACAATTCCGATGCCAATAAAGTTTTAGCTGGGGTTCCACAGGGATCAGTTTTGGGACCCTTATTGTTTAATATCTATGTTAACGATCTGCCACAACATGTCTCTGCCAGAACTGTTATGTATGCTGACGACACCACTTGCATTCTGAGTGATGTGGATGCTAATGTGCTTTTATTAAAAACTAAAATCGCGGTCGAACAACTAAATAAATGGTTTATGTCATACAAACTTTTGTTAAACTTAGACAAAACTAATATCATGATATTTAACGGAAGATCTCTTTGCCTTAACAACAAAATAAGTATAAATACAGTAGTAATCAATGTATTTAATGAAGCTAGAATATTGGGGTTAATAGTTGATTCTTCACTAAAATTTGAACAGCACATATACAAACTTAATAAAAAACTAAATTCTGCCTGTTATTCGATTAGATGTTTGTCGGGAGTAATATCACTCAAATCACTAAAGACGGTTAACTATGGATATTTTCACAGCTTAATTACCTATGCCATTCAGTTCTGGGGCAATGCTGTTACTAATCAGATTATTTTTAAAACTCAGAAACGGTGTTTACGGATTATGCTAAAGCTCGGACCCAGAGCATCTTGCCGAGACTATTTTAAACAACACAAAATCTTCACAATGATCTCCTGCTACATATCTAAAGTATTAATAATGGTACATAAAAATAAGGGAGATATGTTATCCACTAAAAAAAGTACCAATTATGGCTTAAGAAAGGATTTATTAAGACCAAACTTCCCAAACTCGACTAAATATATTAATAGCCCATTTTATAAGGATCCTGTTTTATACAATTTACTACCTGAAACCCTGAAAAGTCTGAGTAATAATAAGTTTAAAAGAGAGCTTAGGAGGGCTATTATTGGAAAACGTATTCTATAGTTTGGACGAGTTTCTAACTTCTCTAACATAACTGATAGGGCATTTTGATTTTTTCGACTATTGTTTTTGGTGCTTCATTATTGTGTAACCGTTTGTGTGTAAAAGTATGTTAACAAGTAATTCCAGATATAGCTATTTAGAGATAGAATATTTTAATTTTATTTACCTAACTATGTATACTATGTCAATGTCTAAAGCTACATGCAAAAGGGACAATAAATATTTTGAGTTTGAGTTTGAGTTTGAGTTTAGGAAATCTAACGTAAATTTTGAGGTGGCTAAATATTGGCTCCCCTGTACATTTTAGAGAAAAATTGTATTATAAATTTTTGAAGAGGCCGATATAATAAACCCATGTGCCAAGTTTAAATAAATTTTAATAAGCCAATCCTAACTTATTCAATTAAATGTGATGGCAAAGGTACTAACCAATATTTAGCCACCTCAAAATTTACATGGGATTTCCTATAGTGTCTCTATAGGAAACAGTTTTCTAAGAGCTTGTTGAAATATCGACCAGTAACCTATAAATGGTTAAAACATGGATAATGTTATTTGTGTTTTTTGTATGTTGCTACCCTGTAATTGGAAGTTACTGTCTGGGTAGTGTACTAAATAAATAAATAAATAAATAAATAAACAAGGAATACCCTTTTAAACCGTAATAAAAAAGCACATTAAAAACATAAATTTAAAAGACAAGATGTGTATAATAAATGTATTTTTAAAAAATGATAAAAAAAAATACATGTTTAACTTTAAAATTACCTTATCTAAAATTCATAATCTTCCAGCATACTAAGCCTATGTTGGGTGAGCAAAGCGACATCTACCATAACTTCAGGAAGCAATAATTCTGCGACTGAATACTTTAACGATTCTTCGTAAGCAAACACTATGGTTGTGTCGAAAAGCATCATATAACTTTGAGCCAATGCTAAAATACAGTTCCGGGCTCTACTCATTGCTTCTCTCGTTTCTTTAGGAATTACCTAAAATTATGTAAAAATAGTTTTGATATCGAGGTAAGTATATTAAAACTTATAACCCCTGCATGAAAAACTATTATCTAGGGGTCAGATTAAAAAAGTGTCACACATGATTCCTGATTCCCCCTGTTTTTTTAAAGAAAAAAACTCGGTAACTCCCCCACACTTGTTTTTATGAACAAAGCGGAAATTATAATGTTAAAAACTGTAAATCTAAAAAATAAACTAGGACAACTCGTCTCTTTTACAAACCTCTTCCAAATTGTGAACAAAACCTCCCTCATTTTCTTCCTTTGTACTAGAGGGTGGACTAATCCAAATATATCCATTGTTACCAAGGATCAGGCTAATACCAAAAGGAAGGTTATGGAAATGAATTTTGCTTTTTTTTACCAGAGAAGGAAACACTTTTATTAAAATTCCCTGGCCCAACTAGAAAAAAACAATCAATGGTGTTAGCTACAACCAGCTTATCAAGGCTACATCATTAAGAAAATAACAATTTCAAAACATACAGGGTGCTACAAATTGGAGTGTATACAGTGAAACCTCTCCTCGCGGACACCTCTATAAGCGGACACCCCCTTTAACCGGACAACTTTACTGGAACAAAAGTATTGCCAATTTCTTTGCATGTAAAACCAACTCCTATAACCGGACACTCTAATAACCGAACGCGGACAATTTTCTTGGTACAAAAAACATTAAGACCTCCCTTAACCGGACGCGAACCTCTAACAACCGAACTGTACGTAGCAAAATAATGTGTGTATATTCGCGACACTGCACTCTGTAACCGGGGAATTACCGTTTTTCGTTTTAATGCGTTGGGGATTTCTGTCGTATTGCATATTTAGTTCTGCACGACTAGCGACCGTTGCTTGTGTGTAAATAGGCAAATAGTGAGTGCTAAAGATTTTTGAAATGGCGCCTAGTAAAAAACTTCTTAGTTTGCGTGAAAAAATGGAAGTTGTTAATACTTCAGAAAAGGAACATTTATCAGTGTGGAAGCTCGCCGAAAAACTTAAGACGGAAAAACTCAAGGCGAGGAAATTATTACAAATAAAAACAACATTCGTCTACAATGAGAGTGAGGAAGCAATAGTGATCAAAAAAAGGGGGTTTTAAGAGCTGATGGACTTCAAATTGACAAAATGTGTTTCAATTGGTTTTCTCGTTCTTGTTGCCAAAACATTCCAATATCAGGAAGTTTAGTGGCTAGCTCAGGAATCAGCAGAAAAATTAAATGTTGTCAACTTTCGGGCATCTAATGGTTGGCTGGAAAAATGGCGTAAGAGACACGCGATAAGTTTTAAGTGTATCTCCGGAGAATCAGCAGATGTCAGTCAAGATGACGTTAATCAGTTTAGAATTAAGTTGCCATCGCTACTCCTTGGGTATCGGCCAGAAGATGTGTACAACGCCGATGAAACTGGCCTTTTCTTTCGAGCTTTACTGGACAAAACCCTTGCCTTTAGGTCTGAAAAATGTAGCGGTGGAAAACTTTTCAAGGAAAGGCTTACAATCCTATTTTGTGCTAATATGGCAGGGCAAAAAGAAGATATGCTGGTGATCGGAAAGGCGGCCCGACCTAGAGCATTTAAAAATGTATCAATAAAAGATTTACCGGCAATGTGGAAGTTTAACAAAAAAGCATTGATGACACAAGACATTATGAGTGAATGGTTGCTCCAATTTGATAAAAAAATGATCAGGCAAAACCGAAAAATTTTGTTATATAAAGTTATTTTTTTACCTCCCAATAATACATCAATGTGCCAACCTCTAGATCAGGGTATCATACAGAATTTTAAATTCTATTATCCAGGGTTAATATTAAAGCACATTTTATCAAAAATGGATCAAGTAAGATCCGCTTCAGAGTTAGCGAAGTTCATAAATGTTTTGGAGGCACTTTATTACATTAAAACAGCCTGGAATAAAGTTTCGTCAGCAACAATACAAAAATTGTTTAAAAAAGGCTGGTTTTCACAATAATAATGGCGATTCTACATCATTCGAATGGGATCCAAAAGATTATCTTTCTTTATCTACGATAGTTTAAATGGAAAGGTGTGCCAAAGAAATAAACATAACACAAGAAAATCTTGAAAGTTATGTTGGAATCGACAATATTGCAGCAACAGAAGAAATGAGTTTGAACATTGACGATGCGATTAAAAACATGATTGACCACGATCCTGCACCGGAAGAGGACGAAGACAGCGATCTCGAGCTTGACACTGTTAAAAGCAGCAACACTATTACTACATATAGTGAGGCTTTGAAAGTAATTGACGACTACATTGCATTTCAACACCTCAAAAATTTTGAAGATCATTTTCAGTCTAATTTTTTAAAACAAAAAATACGAAATATGCGTCAACAGAGCATTTTAGAATCTGTAAATAAGTAACTTTGATACATAAGTATTTACATATGTACATATTTACTGATAATTCCAATAAATGTGTTAAAATTTCGTAGTTTTTTTACAAACTCTTTTAGGCGGACACCTCCAATAAGCGGACAAAATCAGCGGAACTGTGAGTGTCCCGCTTATGAGAGGTTTCACTGTATATACACGGGGATCTTGAAAACCGTAACAGATAAAAAGTTAGTCAAATTAAAGCGAACTTACGCAACTAAAAGCTTAATAAAATGGCGCCACCATAATTAAAAAATTCCTAGTACTTCTAGATACATCCGGGAAAAGACGAAATTTTTCAAAATAATTTGCTTTTTCTTTTGAATTTATTTGAAGATATATTTGGAAATAAATTAAACTTAGGCATGAAAACTTTCCCCTCTACAACTTAGTGCCCGCAAGATTGGATTCGACGTATCATCCCCAGGTCACCATCATCAACTTTATTTTTTTATGTATGGATCAGGATATTTCATTTGAAAAGCTTTCGATATCTCAAAAACAATTATGTATTACGGTCAACCTTTAACCAATCAATGTAATCGTCTCTGTCTAACATAAAATCTATGCCGACCGGGTGATGCATGGCTTAGTTGAACATAGAAAATCCCAGGGTTGGGCTGATTTAAATCACGATTTAAATCACTTGATTTTTTTTTAAATCATGATTTAAATCACTTTATTTCAAAAAAAAAATCATGATTTAATGAAACTAATAATTTTTAATTCAGAACAATGAACAATATAACATATTAAAAAACTATTTACTTCCACTCCCTTGAACAATCAACATCAAAATACGCGAGACATATTGGGCCACGGCAATTTATAGATAGGGAAAGAATCAAGTCGCGACAGGAATTTTCTTGCAAGAAGCGCGTTCTGACAATATTTTGGGTAGAATTTAGACCTACTATATTGTTAGACCGACATTAAAATAATTTGTATTAATTTGAAAAAAAAAGAAAAATGTTAAATTTTTAATAAAATCAATAGAAATCAAAAAAATCATAAAAATCAAAAAAATCAATGATTTTTGATTTTTTTAATAAAAATCGAATTTTGCCCAACCCTGGAATCCCATGTAAATTTTGAGGGGGCTAAATATTGGCTCCCCTGTACATTTTAGAGACTTCTGTTATCTGTTAGGTTGCCTTCCATAAAAAATAGTCCAATAATGTGATGTCCTACAATTCCCGCCCAAACATTTATTTTTTGTGAATATTGCGTCCGAGTATGAACAAGACGATGTTCATTTTCTTGGCTCCAATAATTGATGTGATGAAATCGAATTATTGAAATATGATGTCTGGCTTTGTTAAAAACATTGTTTGTTCATAACATAAAAGCTATGTTTAAAAAAAAATAATAATAAATACTGGCAATTTTGAACATTTGGTTTGTTGTTAAGGGTGAATGTACATTCATCGGTAAAACAAATATTTCTCAAAAAATCCCTATTATTATTTGCTTTTTCCATTACCTCAAAACACAATACCATTCTCCGTTCTTCATCAAATCAAATCAAATCAAATCATTTATTCATGTTAATACAATTATAAAATTGTTTACACACGTCAGATCATAGCGATTAAATCGTCTTAAGATATACATATCAGTTAAAAACATAAAAATAAAAAATTTATAAAAAAATTTTTACATGCACTGAAGAAAAAACTACTTAAAATTTTTTAAAACTAACTACAATAACATTGATTTAAAATTAAGTTAAAATTTAGTAGCTCAAACACTAAAACAGTTTCAAGTGGCCCGTAGGAAAATAGGAATATAACACTTACAATGTATTCAAATTACACACAAAATATTCGTCGAATGAATATAAAGGTTTAGATAATAAAAAACTCTTAATTTTCCGCGCGAAACCCCTCACTTGTAACTCCCTGATGGGCAGGGGCAAAACATTATAGAACTTAATGGCCCAGTACCCCGGGCCATCCTGACATCTCCGCTGGCGCCAATACGCAGGAACCAAATTCTGTCTCGCCCGAGTCTTATAGCCATGAATATCCTGGTGAGACCAATACAGTCCCGCACTCCGCTTGACATACATCAGACATTCATAAATATACAGGCACGGCGCAGTCAGCACCCTGAGATTAACAAATGCATCCCTACAATCGTCCCTGTATTTCAGACCAGAGATTACTCTAATTGCTTTCCTTTGGAGAGCAGATATCCTATGTGCTGCCGCTGAGTGTCCCCAGATCACCTTGCCATAGCTCTTGATGTTTTTCATACTTGTAAGGAAAATATTGGTTTGATGTTTTCCTACGGCTTGCCCAAGAATCCTTGTGCTAATCATTTTATTTTCCTCCACGTGAAGTAAAATATCAAGATCTTTATTATCCCTTTCTTCAGCTCTATTGACATTCTGAGTTGAGCATTTACAGTTATTTATTACAGTGCCTTTGGACTCAAATTTACTAATGATAAGTTTAATTAATCAAATGGAAGAGATAGGCTTATAAGGGAATTGAACTGAAAACATTTGAGACACTGCTCTTAGACTGTTTCCTGTTTAATACCACTTAATCATAGTTACTTTTTCCTTAAATCAAGTTGCTAATATTTAGCTATAATTGAAGCGCCTTCATTGGAAATGTTGTCACTGACGCTACTTTTCGTTTTGTCAATACCAAATAATAATTTGCTGGTGTTCGCTGTATTACCTAAACTATAAAAATTTCGTACCTTTGCCATCACATTTATTTCAATAAGTTAGGATTGGCTTATTAAAATTTATTCAAACTTGGCACATGGGTTTATTATATCAGCCTCTTCAAAAAATTATAATAGGTACAACTTTTCTCTAAAACGTACAGGGGAGCCAATATTTAGCCACCTCCAAATTTACATGGGATTTTCAATGTTCAACTAAGCAATGCATCACCTGGTATATTAAAAAACTTAAAAAATTTAAATTGTTATTTTGATATTGCAGAGTAAAACCAATATACTTTCTTTCTTCTGGTGTATTTTTCTTTTTCCTTTGTGTTGTACAATTTTGGATATATACATTTTTTTAAACTGTACAGGATTATATTAGGCAGTTAAATTACCACATGGTCATTGAGATGTTAAAGCTTGTATTTACTACTATAGTTAATTAGTTAACTTAACTTATAGCAAGTTGCTGATAATTATTGTAATTGAAATATATATACCCTGTGTAAGAATTTTTTACTCTTTGTACACATGCTATAAAAAGCCATTGTAAAATAATTTTAAATGGTATGTAATACCAATTAAAAAACATGCTATTAATATAAACTTTGTGATTTTACCTTTCCATATCGTAAGCTTCTAGTGTGTAGAGAGAGAGTCCCATCTGTGAAAACACTTTGGACTTCTGCACTTATTAAGTCTCCTTCTCGTAAGTATTGCCTCATCATGTGTTGGTCTTCAACTGATCTTCGCCTCTAAAGAGATAACGAAAACATTCAAGAGGGTGATAAGAAAGAATCTCACCTGAAACCTGAGCTAACCTAAACAACTAGTTATTTAGTGCCGACTATCTCAGCGTTGCACAATAAAAATGGTTGATTTATGAAATAAATTATTCATACCTACAGCCTTTCATGTAGGAAATTCTGAAATTTACACTCTCTATAATACCCCTAATAAAGTACTTATGTAGTTCTTTATACTCCAATAAAAGAAACTTTGGTTTTACGTTACTAATATAAACTATTTAATTCACCTTTCCTAACACTCGTTCCTGACAACCATACAGGGTATAGTATTAGTATACTATCACACCTCCGACGACCTAACATGACCTCTTAACAGAGGTATTCACAAAAATCCAGCTAACTTGAAATTTTTAAGAATGAAATAACCTTATATTAAATATTGGGTTAAAGCATCTGATAGACACTTTACATATACATAGTAGATAATAATGTTACTTACCAGTTCCCCTCCAGGTAAATTTACAGATGATAACAATAATGCCGAGTCCAACCTTGAATTTGTGTCCACTTTCCATCTCTTCTGTTGCACTTCAATTATTCTTCCAACCAACACTTCACCTACTTGGCCATCATATCGACTTTTTAGAGGTTTAACAGAGATTAACTTGTTCACTTTTACTTTTACACCTGCTACTGAAGCTTTTAAGTTGCCATTGTGTTCATATGTACCGTGGCCCCTAGGATAAAAAAAATTCTATTAGATTTGCTAAATGACCTTAAAAATAAATTACCTAAGGTGCAATGATTATTTATTGTTTTAAAAATTAAAATTATAATATAGCTACCTAAATATGCATTTTACTGTGGTTTTACCTACCTAACAAAATTTGTGTCCGAAGAATCAATTACAACTTCGCCCGGAGTAAAAATTTTATGGTATTTCTGGGTGGCTACCAAAGGCCTAACTCTATTGCAGGCTGAAGCACTACGAATATGAATTTTCTGGGACATTTTAATTTAAAAAACTATATTTTTCTGTGGTTCAAACTAACACATTATTTTAGAGGAAAGTTTGGTTATGTTGTTTGTTTTGACTTTTGAAACAGGCAACCATAAATACTATATAGGGAAGCTTGACATAAAAGCGATAAACAGGATGAAACGATATTGATCATCATTAACTACCTGCGATATAAGTTAGAGGGTGAGAAGTAAGAACAACAAACTGGCCCTACTAAAAGATTCTTGCCAAATAACTTAACATATTTGCTACATGGCCAAATGGCCATGATTATAACTGTTAACTTTAACACTGGAAACCCCTATAAATCATCTGCTAAAGGTGTCTAATAGAGTGGTGTATTGTAGGTTGCCTCCATATGAGGCTAAACCAAAACAAAACAAAATCAGTTGTCAAAACTCTGACCAAAACTCTTTTTTTTGGATTTTCTTTTCAAAATTACTGTGATATTTCTCTTAAAAAACACATAATCAACATGTTTATATTAAAGCCAAAATTCCTGATAATGTATGGATCAAGTAAGAATAAATCTTTTATAAATCACCGTTTTTACACAACTTTTTAATACATTCTTACAGCCCTTGCCAAAAGTTTTTGCTCCAAAGCTGTGAAAAACAAAGTAAAAGGTTTGTGTGATTTTAATGGAAAAAAACCCTTGGGACAGCCGGCTGCACACACTCACCCTCACCTATTAGGGGAGAATGAGGTCACCCCCATGATTAAAAAAGAAGAATACCAATGTAGGAGGCAAAAGTTGGTCGAAGCAGTTGTTGAACAGGCTCGAAGAAAAGGTTCACAGACCGAAAATCATATGGTAACTATTGACTTATGGCCGCTCTCTCTCGGATTGATATAACATTGGTACGGCAGCACCAACAATTCAGCATTGCAAAGATTCTCATACATATAATAATTATTATATTGTTATTGATATCTTATTTGTAATATATTGTATAGAGACTGTTTTCCTAATTGTAGATTGTTATACCAGCCGCATCGAAACAATACATGTCAGATAAAATCCCATATGTCTTCCGTCAGAATACAGAGTTCCTCTATTTAACAGGTTGTCAAGAGCCTGACACTTGTGTAGTAATAACCACAGGTCATTGTCACAGGTATGTATATTAAGTGGAAATGAATTGTGCATGCCCAAGCTAGTTGATAGCTGTTTTGATTGGTTGAAAATTACTTTTTTACAGTGAACACAAAACGACACTTTTTACAAGGGACAAAGACGATCACGCTGAATTATGGGACGGACCACGAACGCATCCCGAGGATGCGCCTGGTTTTTTCGGTGTTGATCAGAGTTTACCAATCAGCGAACTTTCGAGATTTATGGGATCTTTTAAGAAATCGGTATCTGGCTTAAATCTATGGTAAGCTTAACATTAATTAGTTACATCATTTCCAAAGATATGTTTAAATCGTTTGTTTCCAATGTATTGTATGTTTTTATTTCAATTTTTTCAATGAAATAATGTTTTAAATAAAAACATAAATATTTAAAGGATTTTCGTCCTAGGACTGATTTATTTTAAGTATTTTGGATATTTCATTTTTATAAGGTGTATTATGGTGATGGTCTTGAAAGTTTATAAGGTTTTTATCATAGAAAAAAGAAACAAAGTTTAGAACGCAAACTGCCTAATAAAATTATTAGCGATAATGCGCCAAGACCTGCCGGGATTGCACGCACAACTAAAAGCGAAGATAGTATTCTATAACTTCTTCCACAAAATGAATTACAGGAACCACTATGCAATGCAATGGTAAGGCCTTGCGACATCTTACGGTATTCGAACGTACCAATTACAGAAATCTGTTTTTTTCCCTCACCATTTAGTCAAGATTAGAAGAAGCTTAATTAATATTTTTATTTCTTGGGTTTTCGGTCAATTTCAAAATTAAAAACAATGTTTGTTTTTTGTGACGTTTTGCTTTATTATATTGTAAACCATAAAGCGTTTAAAATATAATAAACCGAAAACGCTTAATGGTTTACAATATAATAAAGCGAAACGTCACAAAAAACAAACATTGTTTTTAATTTTGAAATTGACCGAAAACCCAAGAAATAAAAATAATAATTAAGCTTCTTCATAACACTAAATAACAGTTCATTATTATCATTTATCACTTGCATGTCTTCAGGGCATGAAATTTCAATTTTCTTAGAATATCTTATAAAAAATAAAGATTAAAACTAAGCACACTTTTTTAGAGATGCTACTCTACTGTTTACCATACAAAAATAATAAAAAATCTCTAAAAGTGTGGATTCCAATTTTATGAAACACATTATTCCAAAAACAATGAATTTTTATGCCCTAAACACATATAGGTACAAATTGACAAATAATCTCATTACCACAAAAAAAAGGAGGAATAAAAGATAAGACATGTTGACATTTTTTTATTAAATTTATTGTCTAATAATAATAAACCCTCTTGATTTCAAAAGCATGTTACAACCAAAGTTTAACACATAAAACGAAATAATGTGAACAATAAAACATGACCTGTATTGTTTCTAACAAATTCAAAATATTCATATCATAAGGTTTCATAGTTGACAGCAATTAAATGTTTTCCTTTTTAACTTCTTAAACGCATTTATACTAGGAGGCAAATGATACAAGAACTTTATACAATAAATAAATATCATGTCCCTCTCTGTTTGTCATTGTTAGTTTGTGTTTGGAATAATTATAATAATTGTTAATATGCCTAGATGGGTATGCAAAGTATACATTTTGCGGAGGGCTATTCTTAAATATACAGCGTGTTTCATAATTAAATGTTAATATTGAAGGGGGTTCATATGTATGCATGATTTTAAGAAAAGAAGTTCCTTTAAACCCATGTCTGCAAATGCTCGAATTTTATAACATACAAAAAAATGTTATTCCACTTGCGAACTCTATACCTATTTGTGGACACACGTTGGGGGGGGGGGGGGGGGGGGGCGGAGATATTTTGTAAATCACTAATAAATGAGCAATAGGATGATGTTACAATCTTTATAAATTTTAGGTCATTAAGTATTATCAATGGTCAAGAAATTTGAATATGGCAGGTAGGTATAACAAATGGGACTTTTTTTTATGTTATAAAATTAGGTTTCTCTTTAAAATGAATTTATGACCCATTCAATATTTTGGTATTTCCTTAATCTATAAATTGATGCATGGCTATTTAGGAGATTGGCCTTTCTCTCCATTGTGTGCACAAATTTTAATATTTCCTAGTATCTAGGTATACACAGGTATAATATAAGCAAAAAGTAATTTAGGTATACAAAAGTGTTTATAAAATGCTAAATATACTGTAACAAATCACTTACCCACCAAAATACTTGCTTTTGATAGGGCTGACCTACTTTCTTGTCCTGATATGTTTGGCAACATCCATATTGTTGTGCCCTTGAGGGAACTGCTGAAAAATGCCATGCAATATATTAATTATTTATACATTACTAGAAACTTCTACAGAGCCATCCATATAATATTACTTATAATAAATCAGTTAAAGTTTACTGCAATAGGCACCTATTTATATAATAAACTCAACCCTTATAGAAGTTATAATAAATATGTCAATAGGTATTTATTATAGGTATATAACGAAAAGAGAAATACACCAAAACTATTGTTTTTCTTTAAAAAATTGAACAAACAACAGCAGGTATACATCTAAATCTTTTAAGGTACGTACCTATACCTACACTAGATTGTATGTAGTTACTACAATAATTACTCTACAAATTTTCCATTAATTAAAAGTTAGAGGGAGTTTATTAAACTATTGATTTTCTTCTGCATAGAAATGTATATAAAATAACATACCTTTGATATATCCACCATCAATCGACAATCAGGCAAGCTCCTTTTCCTGCGACTCCTTCCAAATTAAAATCAGTAAATCCTGGAATACAAAAAAAAATTAGGTAAGTATAATATATATAGGCACCTCAAGTCAATTATCCTAATTATAAGTATAGGTAGATATAGATAAATTAAAAGTAGGTACCTATATTCTGCCTCTAAAACTATTGCAATATTGTTATAGGCACAATATATTTTAGTTCGGTTATTTAAAAAGTAAGTGGTACCACTGCTAGGAAAAAAAAACCGACAAAAACATTTTATCTATATTATTCTAGATCTTATAGACTATCATAAAAAAAATAAAACATGGAATCGATGCTCTACTAATCAACAGACAAAAGACCTATTTTAAACATCAAAGCTGATATTTTTTTTATAGGCTCTCTAGAACAGCAGGTAGAAGCAAAAATGCGTGTCTCAGTTTTCTTTGCTGGCAATGGTACTTTAATTCTGTAACTTACCTGGGCACGTTAAGTGTAGGAACTGCATTAACCTTAGGACCGCTCCGGAATTGATGACGCATTAGGGGTCAACATTTTCTTCACATACACAATATTTCTTATTAATTTCTTCTACACTCAAAGTTTAATAACTTGCAGGCTTTACAAGTTGAAACCAAATGTTATACGTACAACTCCGGATTATGTTTTGGAAATCTTTGTTATGCCTATTTGTGCAGTTTTACACACAACACTTTGTTGGGCGTACTGCAGGTACATAGTACTTATTCATTGCTCAAAAGGAAACACACTTCACCACTTCACAGTTTTAGTCAAATACAAATTAATATAAAACTCGCACAGATTCAAACTCGATGCCTCTTACCACTATGGATGCGCGAAAGCAAAAAAATTAAAAACTAAGCCGTTACTAAAACTGACAAGATGACAAAGCAACAGTCGACAGGAATCTGCACCCACTCTGCACCGCGGCGAGCACCATCCCTCGGGATATTTCTGGTAAGTGGCGCCATCCGACGATTGCACGTCGAAATTATCAGTCAGAATAATGCTCCATTTAAGTTTTTATTCTAAACTTTGTTTCTTTTTTCTATGGTTTTTATTTTTTAATATATCAGGTGATGCATGGTTTAGTTGAACATCCACCCATAGACAAGGGAGATGCGCTTATGGTAGGGATAGATAGGCAACTTAACATACTAAATTGGTTCCGTTATAGCGCCATTCGTGTCTGGTTGAAGAACTAAATGTAGCACTGTGGGCGAGGGGCGGGAGGTCGGCGCCACGCATGAAAATTTAAATTTTACAACTTTGAATTCAAATTTCCGCGCTTCTAACTCTGATGGAAAAGTTAGAAGTTAGAACCTTTTGAATTAAAGTCGATATATTTTGGGAGATTAAAAGGAAGTTGTTACTACGTTTCTGATATGGCGAAAAACTTTATTAATATTAGATATTTACATAAATTAATATAATAACAAGGCAATTTTTACTAAGAATTGTGCTGTAAAGAATTAACATAGGAACAGCGTTCAGCTTTAAATAGGATCCTTTTCTGCCATGCTCAATTTTTTGATCATATCCAAAATGTGTGTGAGAAACTCATAAGTTTTTTGAATGCCAATCTTGTCTTTGCCACAGAGTAATGGATTTTGACTAGCATTTACCCAAACTTTAGACGTCTAAAAATACACGGACATTATACTAAGATCGTAAACTGCCATAACTCTAAGAAAATCAGTATATAAGTAATGTTTATGATTATTCAGGATCAAAAGGTGTCCTGCATACATTTTTTTTTAGATAGCAACAATATTTTGTATACAGTATAGGCGCAAGGTGCCTTTTTGGCTCTTCACGATACACCCTTTTTATTACTTCGCTAAAACAACAAAAAACTTACCTGGTCGCTTTTTGGAAACCTGCGCATTTTTACACGTTTCCCACTTTGTACTTTACATCTGGGAACCCAACATTAAATCACCATTTTAGCAGAATAAAGTTAATAAACTTATTCGTCGCGCCGCTTCGTTTAAAAATTTAATTTTTAAATGTCCATGTCATGCATATGGAGGGCTTTAGGAAGGAGGCCGATCGAATATGGCCGAATTTTAAATTTACGTCCCTGTTTTTCGTTACTTCGCTGGTTGGCCGTCGAGGGCGCCACTGCACGCTTCCCATCTATTTTTTGCAGGTTTTGATAGGCGAGTGCGGTATTTTTTTCGAATATCTTGAAAAATAAGCTTTGGAATCATTTTTTTGCGTTATTAATATAAACAATGAGTGGCGTACAATGTTTTACAAGTAGCGTTTGCTTCGTGCCGGGGTGTAAAACTGGTTATTCGTCTGATAGAAAGCTCAGGAAAAATCGTGGTGAGAAAAATCCCAATCTCTTTCAAGCCCCTAAGGTAAGCAAAAACCACAAAAGGTTCACAATATTGTTTATTAATAGTGGTCTTTCGTTACTCGTCTGTCTGTGTCGTCTATCCTTGATTTTGTCATCATCTCAGACGGTCATCATAGATCTTAAAGATATATTATCCGACAATGGACGTATTTCTATTAACCAAATTTTTGATAATGTTAATCAAAATTTAATTAAAATTTATTCATTGTTACGAACTGTTAAACTAACTTTGAAAAGGTATTAATAATTTAAGAAATAATATTTCTCCTTTAATTGGTATTTTATACAAATTAAGATATTATCTTTCTATTACCTACTTACGTCCCCTTAAAACTTTTAAGAAATATTTACTTTACAATATAGGTAGGTAGGTACTCAAAATTTCAATATTTAATATCAGTTTGCCAGTTCGTCGAATATTAATCCTTTAAAAAATTACAAAATAAAACCATAAAATGCATTCAAGGCCCCCCGCGCCTAATTATATTATACCTACCTACAATTTTGGAAAACAATCAATTATAGATATCTACCTATTGTATATCAATGTATATATGATAGAATAATAAAAGTTTATAGTTAGTTGTAAGTATATATGTATACTATAATTTTTATTCCGTTTCTTTTCAATTTAATTTTAAAATCCTCATTTATAATCTTTTGTAAAGTTAGTTGGGAAATAAATAAGTTAAGAATCTTCCTCTTTTCAGGTCTGTTAAAAGGTGTACGTACTACCTATAATGAACATATGTTAATTTATTTTTAGTTTGAATTTAAATAAAAAATGTATATAGTAACGTGCAGATTGTGTAATTATTTCCTTTCCAAATAAAAAGTTGTTTGAGTGTCTATAAAGAGTAAAGACCGCCAGTATTTGAAAAAATTAATCCTCCTGGTAATAATAATACAGTGTCTTAGAATGCAATACACCCTTTTACATGCTAGAATTATGTATCTAGGGAGTATCCCGCACCCGCCTCTCACACATATCTCGGTCTGTAGACTGTTTAAATTAACTAATTTCGATAAAACAGTTAATTCTCCCATAAGAACCCATGAAATTTGCAGTGGCAATGGAACAATGCGACCCTGGCGGCAGTTTTTGAAGCAATGCAAAAGTTGGACCGGAATCGATGTATTACGATCGGTCTCCTTCCTAAAGCCCTCCATAGTCATGCACTTGGGTCCGACTCCGGAAGATATTTTTATTATGGATCAGCACATAAGTCATATTTTTATCTTTATCACACCTTAGATAGTAGGGTTGATTTCAGAGAGAGAAAGATAGAGAACTTCTTAACGCTCATTCTTAATACATGTTTTGCCGCCACCAACGTTAGGATATGAAGAAACTTATAAAACAAAATCTCTACAATAGCGCCATCATCGTCTGGTTGAAGAACTAAACGAACGGGGAACGATCTTCACCATTTAAGTTATCCTAGCCTGATCCCACCTACCATTTAAGGTGGCTAAATATTGGCTCCCCTGTACATTATTGAGAAAAATTTAATAAGCCAATCCTAACTTACTCAATTAATTAAATGTGACGAAAAAATTACGAAATTTTCATAGTTTAGGTAAAACCCGAGAAGAGTGAACAACGAGAAGCGACAAAATCCCGAGTTTAGCATTGATTAAACGGGGACCAAATTATATGTCCTTCACCTTGAAATTTTGACAGTTGGCCGGGTTATTACACTAAAAGAAGCACTAAAACGATAAAGAAAATGCTTTACACTGAAATAAAAATGTTGAAATTGAATGAAATGAATGAAAAAAATTGAAATAAAATAAAAATATTTTTGAAATGTTTTATTGATTGTGCGTTACTTACTGATAGTACATTTTAGAAAAGAAATGAAATAGTATGATACATACCAAGAGTGGTAAGAAGCCTATTATTACACACGATTTCGAAAATTACGGTATGAGCGTTAGCGAAAATTGCCCTTGTTAATACAGACATTATAATATTACGTAAGTAACTGCTCTTACGCACAGCTTGACTTGTGCTTTCAGGAATATTTGCCAAAAAACACAAGGTCTGTAGGAAAATAAAAACATGTTCTTTTAGATTAATTTAATATTTTTCTTTCCCGTCGCCTTTCCTTAAAAAGGTACTTGTTTTTATACATTTAATATCAACTTCACTTTAACATAATAAATAATAATTGTAGGTCTTTTCCATATACCTTTCACGTAATAAAATACAGCAGACAAATACGACAAAACAAATGTATCATAGCGGTGCAAATTTCAGGATCCTTTGGAAATGAAAACATGCTTATTCTTTGACCTTCTTTTGAGGGACACCCTCGAAACGCATAGGTATTACCAGGCATAGTTTTATAATAGCACAGCACCCACAAAAATAAACAGTTTAACAATACACTTCTTTCAACAAAAAAGACAACTTGACTCGATAACGATAACTCATCGACTACGGGGCTAACGGCTGAAACACGGCCGGCTTAAACCTATGACAGTTGGCCGGGTTACCTCCCACTACATCGATTTCGCCAAACGTCATATTGTCGCTTCTCGTTTTGTTCTTCTCCGGTAATACAGAAAACACCAGCAAATTATTATTTGGCATTAACAAAACAAAAAGTGCGTCAGTGACAACATTTTCATTGAAGGCGCTTTAATTATAGCTGAATATGACCTGTTCCATTAAGGAAAAGTAACTATGATTAAGTGGTATTATACAGGAAATAGTTTAAGAGCAGGGTCTGAAATATTTTCAGTTCAATTCCCCGATAATTTCCATTTCCTCTTTGCGGATGATACCACGGCTATAAAAAAAGAAAAATCAAAAGAGCAAATAGTTGATCGGATGCGAGAGACACAGTTGGGCGTTCGGGATTGGTTCACAAGCAACAAACTAAACTTGAATGAGGCCAAAACTGAACTAATGTTCTTTTCGATGAGGGATTTTGATGGTCTGGAGATGCCTAAGGCGGTTAGATTCTTGCGTGTGCACATCGAACCTAGGTTGCTGTGGGGTGAGCATCTGTATCAGCTGTGTGGCAGGGTTGCCTCTTGTGCTTACGCTATCCGTTGCCTTGTCGAGGTTGTATCCAAACCGGTCCTGATTACCGCCTATCATGCGTTTGTTGAGTCCAGAATGTCTTATGCCATATTGGCCTGGGGTCATTCTCCAAATGTCAAGAGACTGTTTGGTCTCCAAAGGAAGATTGTGAGAGTTATCAGTGGACTAAACTACAGGGATGACTGCAGACACGCTTTTGTGCAACTGGGCATATTAATTGTACCATGTATCTACATTTTGATCTGCATTATCTTGCACAAACATTGCAACGAGTATCGCACTCACGAACAAGTCTACAACTACCATACAAGGCACAGAAATTTCATCTATACAGATTTTCATAGAATAAATAGAATAAAGTGTGGAATATCCTTTTGTGCTCCAAAACTGTTTAATGCTCTACCGGCCGCCCTGAAGATGCTACTGTTTTGGCGCTCGATCTTGGGAAACGGCTATAAATAGCGCGTTTCTCAAGACAGAGCTCAGTTGGTGTCGTACCTTGCAAGTGGCAAGACGTGCTGGGCCTTTGTCACTGGCTAAAAGCGGCATGGAGGTTTTATTTGGGGGGAAGTCCCTTGGGAAACCTCAAGTTGAGTTTGGCGTGCTGATGTAGCACCGGTGAAGGGCGCCGTAGTCGAACCCGATACTGCGAGGGTGCAGTGGTTCCTAGCCGTTCCGCGGCGTTTGTACCTAGGTACAAGCAGGTCCGAAAGAAGAAATATAGTGAAGAGGAAGATGGACAATTTTAACGTATGGATGCCAGCAACGTATGAATGGGACCTTCAGTCAAATGTTTTCCACCTGGGCATAATACCCTGCTCCAGGTGGAGAAGCATAGAAAACCGAGTGGCGAAGAAGAATCAGGGAAGAATAAAGTTAACAAAGAACGAGACCGCCGATGCCAGGACTGGATGATGGGAGCCAGTCCTCCGACGTCGAGTGCCACTACGGAAAAGACCTGTACGAGTATATGCCACCTGGGCATAACCTGCACCAGGTCGGCGAGAAGCCAAAACCACGCGGCGAAGTGAATTAAAAGCGATTTAACGATGTATAAGTACGAGACCGCCGATGCCAGGCCTGGATGACAGTTGCCAGTCCTCCAGTGTCGAGTGCCATTACGAAGAAGACCTGCACGAGTGTATACCGCCTGGGCATAACCTGCACCAGGTCGGCAAGCAGCAGAAACCACGTGGCAAAAATAAATTAAAGATGATTAAGTACGAGACCGCCGATGCCAGGCCTGGATGACAGTTGCCAGTCCTCCAGCGTCGAGTGCCACTACCAAGAAGACCTGTACGAGTGTATACCGCCTGGGCATAACCTGCCCCAGGTTGGCAAGCCGTAAAAACCACGTGGCAAAGTGAAATTCCGCCAGCCCTGACGGCAGAAGGCGAAGATGCTCTCAATTACCGAGGCCGCCCCTAAGCCGCTGCTTGGGTGCGGTTTCAAACTGCCCTACACAATATGCCGCCCCTGAGAAAACGACTGTAAGCTGGCCGAGGTACTAAGAACTTCCAGGGATAGGCCCCTCGAAGGAGGAAGCGAAGGCATCATTGTGCCAGGACACTACCTACGTCAGAATTCAAGAAAATAACTGAACATTATCTAATATCCAAAAGTTTTTATAACATGGAAGAGTTTTATAATAACGATTTCTCCGATATAGTATTGTCTTAAATCACTTTAATCTAGACTAAAGCTTAAACTTAAAACTGTTTTGGTGGGTAACCCAAGGTGAATTGATTTAAACTAGTTTGGTACTACTTAAGTATAGGAAATAGTATTAACTTTGCATTTTTTTTTAACAATCAGGAACCAAAAACTGACGTTTGTAAACACCCTGTATATTAACAAGAATAAAGTTTATTTATTTATTTCATTAATTAAACTTATCATTAATAAGTTTGAGTCCAAAGGCGCTGTAATAAATAACTGTAAATGCTTAACTCAGAATGTCAATAGAGCTGAAGAAAGGGATAATAGAGATCTTGATATTTTACTGCACGTGGAGAAAAATAAAATGATTAGCACGAGGATTCTTGAACAAGCTATAGGAAAACATCAAACCACAATGTTGCGCACTTTAAAAAAACATAAATATTTTCCTTACAAGTATGAAAAACATCAAGAGCTACGGCAAGGTGATGAAGAACGGAGAATGGTATTCCGTTTTAAAGTAATGGAAAGAGCAAATAATAACAGGGATTTTTTGAGAAATATTTGTTTGACCGATGCATGTACATTCACCCCAACAACGAACCAAATGTTCAAAATTGCCGGTATTGGAGCCAAGAAGATGAACATCGTCTTGTTCATACTCGGACGCAATATCCACAAAAAATAAATGTTTGGGCGGGAATTGCAGGACATCACATTATTAGACCATTGTTTATGGAAGGCAACATTAGAGCAGTTAAACTTGGTTCAGCCAGTAAACCTGCAAGATGGCCGACATGTCATATGACAACAGTCATATTTCAGCTATTTAATTTTTAGTAAGAATAATATTGGCAGCAATATAATGGCGAGCAGCTGTTTATGGTCAGAACCGGACTTAAAAATTGTAATAAAATATGTTAATTTCCATAATAATGAAAACAATTTTTTTAAATATGCAGGGTATTCCTTAATGACCTAGTAATATTTCGAGGTGACTTCTCATGATATTTTTAGGAGATAAGTTTATCTGAACGTATGCCCGCAACGGCGGCATTTTTTTGCTACTAGGTGTTTTTATTTTATACTATCTCTGAGAGTACCTAAGATTATTTTCAATTTTAGTATGTGTTAATAGGATATAAAACCACATACTTTATTTAGAAAAGTGAGAGTGCTCCACCAAGTGGCTTGCAAACATGTCTTCTGATAATTTTTTGTAAAACAAGTGGTGTACTGCTGTCATTTTTTCGTATGCGTATTTGTTCTGTCATTAGGTGAAATAGCACTTTGAGTCAACATTTTTTTTCAGTTTATATATTTATTTATTGTTACACAGATTTACAAAGTAAATATTAACATTGTCAAACTATTATTAAAATTTTAAAACTTGTATATATAATGTATATAAATACATAACATAATAAATGAAAATGGAAAGAACATACACTTTAGTGTATGTTACGTCAGACATAACATAACACACATATGAGTCGCAAGATTCATGAAGGACCGAAATACTTATCAATGGAATAAAAGCAATTGCATGTGAGGTAGGATTTAATTTCACATTTGAATCTGTTTATATTTACTATTTTTTTGAACAGGAGCCAGTGATTAAAAACTTTTTGAATGCTCTAAGCCGAAAGCCAGGAATGTGAATACTGCTCCTGCAATCCAGTGTAAAGTAGGAGTGAAATTTGTCAACTGTCCTAAACTTGTCATGATGTTTATCATTGATTAAACTATTGGAATTTCTCTCTTGTAAGAAAAGTAAACGTATAATTATTAATAAAAGGTAAAAACATTCTGTTGAACTTGTCTAGTAAATACACAAGAACTGAGAGCAAAAAATGGTACACAAAAAGGAAACATTTTGAACAAACTGTTGGGCAACTTTATTTCCTTGCATGAGACAATAACCTTGTTTAGGTGAAGAAGGTGCTTCAGCACAATAATCATAGTCCATAACTTGTTCACTCATATTTTCCTATAATTACCATAATATGTTAAGAAGTGTTATTTATAAAAATAGAGGTTAGAATACTTAAAACGAATAAATAATTACAAATGTCTAAAATACTTACCGGCAACGCAATAGTACGATGGAAATAGCTCTGAAAAGAATGTTTTTAATATTAAATAAAGCTTCAAGGCACAAAAATGGATAAAAACGAATTAAAATGACAAACCAAAACACCAAAACAATATGTCAACTAGAACCTGAAACAATAACACTTAAATATTACTTTATAATTGCATGTCTATCTAGCACGTTTAATTCCATTCAAGACGTATTGCGACGCTTTACCTTGGCAATGTGGATTCAATTAATAGTACGGGAAAATATAACAAAAAGAATTTGCAGAACTTAATTCTTGCTTTTATATTTTACATGCCCTGTAATATAACTAAAAAATGTTTTTGGAGGAATATTACTTTTTTGGCACTGGTTTAAACCAACTGGCCAGCTTTGATAAATGTTTTTGGAGGAAGGGAATGCAAAAACAAATTTTTTACGGTTACATAAAAATAGAAAGCTCATAAAAATATAAATATGGAGAAAGAGTTGTTTTGACTTGCATTATCTTAGCGAACAATCATAAACATGGAGGTCGGTATTAGCGTTTTTAAAAACGAAGTTTTTCGTAGTGGGTAAAATTTTAATTGATTTGCCCGTACTATTACAACTATAGCAGCGAAGAAGCAAAGCCTGACCTGGCCTGTGATCGTATAATGGTTCGTGTTAGTTAGCACCGGTGTGTGTCTCTCTCTTGCATGTATTTAACTCAACACGAGGAAACATGATAGATATACGATGTAGGTACCTAATAAAAGTTGCTTTTCTTTATGTTTGGAATTTAATTTTAATAATTTCTGGTGTGAAATCCTAGTGACTTTTTATCTTCGTTTAAACGTGATTTGAGAGCACTGACATGATTTGCCAGCCGCCATCTTGCAGGTTTACTGGCCGAAAATACATTACCTATTTGGACTTACTACAAAATCGAATTGAACCTGCACTAAAATAAGATGTACGCGAAAATCGTCATAATTCTCTCATGGTTAGGTCATACTTGCAAAATATTTTTAACGGAAATATTATTGGCCCACGCCATCTAATCCTTTGGCCAGTCAGGTCTCCTGACCTTTCGCCAAACGACTTATTTCTGTGGGGTCACTTAAAAAATTTTATTTATAAAGATGTAAAATTTGAAAATCTAGACCAGCTAAAAAACTGTATTTCGTTAGAATGTGACAGAATTTCTCAATATTAACTCAGTAATGTTAGAAATTAATTTTATGATTGGTTAGGATATTGCTTAGCTGTTAATGGAGGGTTATTTAAACATTTAATTAATGAATGCTTTTTTGAAAATCTCTATCTCAGGTATGTTATGTTAAATTGAAGGCTTAGTAAGGAAAATATAATGGTGCCTTTTATTTTGGATGTGTGATTGCTGGATCGGTGAAACGAAAATGTGTTTTAATGTGAAATAATCTTTATTCATTATGTCCAGCATTACGACAATTTCTCAGACTGTGATATATTTAGGCTAAGCATTTATTCCATAAAAAATATATAACACGAGCTGAACACTCTTCATTTTAAATTATTTTAATCTTTTATTTTAGTTTTAGGCATATTATTTGAAATGTTATTATTCCATAGTGTAATATTATGAAATAAATAAATAAATTATGGAAAATTATATCTACTGGTATCTTTTTCAAAGGACCATATTTTTTAGGTATGATTTTGAAACCCCGATCCATAACGAAATTCACAGAGTAATTTGCGACTACATTAAAAAATCTTCAAGCCAGTGCTTCGATTCTCCTAAAAATTGTATACACCAATTAAGGTTATACAAAAGCACAGCGGAAATAGCGCTAATGCAAAAATCGTGTGATATTGCTTCAAGAGCTATTGTAGAAACAATTGGATATTCGAGACCAGGAATAGGTAAGTAGGAATACACCGAGAGCATTAAATGAGTCCATAACAAGAAATCTACTAATTTTTTAAATTCAGTTAGGCGCTGATCTCGAATAAACATAACACCATACGACACAATGGAAATGTAGCGATAGTAGTAGGAATAATTTCTCTTTAAGTGCCACCAGTCACTTCTAGACGTTGACGTGTGTTTTACCTGTTAAAGTTGAAACCAAGTGGCCAGCTCAACAATCAACATTAAGTATTGTTTTTCCTATGATTCCATCGTGTTATATAATATTAAGCAGCAGAAAATCACCACGCGACATAACTAACTGCCGGTAAATTGAGCGATGACGTCGTAATTTTTGGTTTAAATTGTAATAAATAATTTTACACAGTTCATCTCGGACTGTGTGGCCACAGTGGTTCCCTTACATAAAGAAAAGGACTGTGATTCACCGGCAAACTTTAGGCCTATCTCCTTACCGACATTAGCTAAGGTGGTTGAAAAACTAATTGGGGAACAAGTCTTGGCATATTTACAGGGACATAACTTGCTGTATTCTAGACAATTCGGTTTTGAGAAGTGAACACTAGGGACGCGATTTTTTCGCTTTTAGAATACCTTTATATGGGGCTGAGTGATGGAGAGTTAGCCGCGGCAGTATTCTGTGATCTATCAAAAGCTTTTGATTGTGTGGATCACAGAATTCTGCTGAGAAAACTCGATGTGTATACAGACTTTGATAATTGGCTGCTCGACTTCTGGGAGTGGAATTGGGAGAACCTCAGGGTTCTGTGCTTGGATCGTTGCTATTCCTGATTTACATAAACGATCTGGTGGGTATTCAGATTAAAGGTTTGTTTACCATCTTTGCATATGACACCACAATACTTTGGCGAAGCAGTGACTCAAATACCATCCAAAATTATATTATCACAGACTTAAAAATAATAAAGGAATGGTGTGACCCAGACTGTTTTTCACTTAACATCTCGTAAACTAATATTGTTATCTTTAAATGCAACCTTAAAATCACTCTATTGGATATTCAGACTTTTCAAAATCAAGAGGAAAATACATTTTTGGGTTTATTCATAGACAACAAATTAAAATTTGATAGTCACTTGGAAAGTTTAAGTAAGAAATGCGTCAAACTGCTAGATACATTAGAACTATAGTCAATGAATTGAATCGGGATACAGTTATCTAACTATTTGTTTGTATTTCATCGATTTGGCAAAATCTTTTGACGCTGTTCCTCATGGTAGACTACTTAAAATTATGGAATGTAGAGGAGTCAGAGGAACGGTGCTAGAGCTAACAAAAAGTTATTTAGGTAATAGGCGTCAAATGGCCAGGGTCAATAAAGTGTTAAGTGGTGAGCTGGAGATAAGAATTGGTGTTCCGCAGGGCACAGTATTGGGACCCATATTCTTCATTACATATATAAATTCCCTATTGAAATTAAATACAGGTGGATTAACAGTCTCTTACGCGGACGACCCTGCTCTTGTCTTTAGTGGTGAGGGCCGTGAGGGATGGAATGATGTAAAAATTAAAGCAATGAGTGGACCCTTGGCCGTACAAAATTGGCTGCCTGGAAGCAGGGAGACAAACACAATTAAAATGAGAACTAGAAACGTGTTCTAAATCAATTGATAGTTGAAAGTTAAAACCTGGGTCTCCCTGTTTCCATCTTTGAGAGTATGTAAATTAAAGATTTTGTGTTTTTAAAAAATTTTTAATTTTCTTATCAATCATAATTGATTAATTCTGTACAAAACATGAGACTTACTTAATTATGGGTGATGGGGACTTAGGTCCTAAATACCCCCAAAAATTTTCATAATATGTTTTAAATCGTTATAATGAGTCTTGAACAAAATGGATTCACTCTTTAATTCTAACAAAATCTTTCTTTCTTGCCTTTAAATGAATTGAAATGTCCCACAATTCCATTTATATAAGTAAAGAACATCATCTTTCTTTAAAACCTACTAAATATGACAAACATTTGATAAGTACTTTTAATTAAAATTTTGATTTAAGATTTTAGTATGCTGATTACATTCACTGCTTAATACATTTTCAAATTTTAAATCTTAAAACTCCATCAACGTCACCTTTCACCAATAATTTTCTCTTTTTTGCTAATACCAACAGCAACACTAAATTTGTCTCCTGAAGATGAAGGTCACTACCTTCGAAACATGTAGACGATTTTTTATTATAAAATTGAACCTTTGATTGCTCTTTATTAAATCAGTGAAGAAAGACTTTTTGACTTTCTTTCCCCTCACTAATTATATAGCTTTCTCGCTAACAGCCACAAACAGACCTTTTTTTCAAGTATTGAGATCGGTGGGCAAGAAATAAAG
This sequence comes from Polydrusus tereticollis, assembly GCA_963920685.1. Lineage (NCBI taxonomy): Eukaryota > Metazoa > Arthropoda > Insecta > Coleoptera > Curculionidae > Polydrusus > Polydrusus tereticollis. Next base: position 27,213,264 of record OY987332.1, on the reverse strand, counting down.
GAAGTACCTTATACCAAATACCTTGGAATCGTATTGGATAAATACTTAAAGTTGGAGCAACATATAGATTACCTGTCAAATAAAATACGAATGCTTATACATAAATTCTATCTCTTAAGGACATTCCTAAATAGGTCAGTTATCGAGTTGATGTATAAGACCTATGTCGAACAGCTAATACGGTATGGTATCTTGGTGTGGGGTGGTTTGTACAATAACTGCCTCAACAAATTATATACACACTTGCTTTTTTCGGAAAGGACATGTGATGTTCGCTCCATATATATTTTCACCGTTTGTTCATTTATGAGAAAGAGAGGAAGTATGTGGAATAGTATCAAACATGCTTATGGCACACGTAACGAAATTGACGGAAATGTAGAAATTCCTACTAATTACAATAATGTCAATTTGAGGTCTGTTAGTTAATTTTCAGGAAAGTACTCCACCTAACATTCCCCTGTAGAATCGAGAACGCCCGAGATTGTTTTTCGCCACCGCCATGTTAAACGAATCTTGAGGAGTTTTGACACTAAAAAGGCTTCTGGTCCTGACGATATTCCAGTCATTGTAATTATGACGAACTGACACCGGTATTTTGTAGGCTTTTTAACGTATCCTACAAAAAAGGAATATTTCCTTCTTGCTGGAAAACTGCTCGAGTCCAGCCCATACCCAAAAAAGGCAAGAAGACCTTGCCAAACAACTATCGTCCAGTCGCATTGCTTTCGGTTATATCCAAAGTTATGGAGAAGGCTATCAACGAAAAATTATTAAAATACCTGGAAGGCTTCAACATTATTAGTGACCGCCAGTATGGATTCCGTAAGTCTAGATCAACAGGAGACCTTCTCGCTTCTGTTACTCATGTTTGGAACAACGCAATAGAACATCATGGAGAGTCCCGGGCGGTAGCACTGGACATTTCCAAGGCTTTTGACCGAGTATGGCATGAGGGGCTCCTAACTAAAGTGAGAGCATACGGAATGCCGGTTCAATTTTGTTCATGGCTGTCGAGCTTTCTTAAAGACCGTTCTCTGCGAGTGGCGATGGACGGATTTCTTTCAGACACATTTAACATCAACGCCTGAGTCCCTCAAGGTTTTATATTGTCGCCCACCCTTTTCTTACTCTACATTAACGATCTTTTGGAAAAAACTAAAAATCCTATATATAGCTTCGCTGATGACAGCACACTTGTTTCATCTTTTACTTTGGATGCTCGGACATCGGCTGCTAATGCACATCTCTATAGGCAGCAAGAGGTCTCACATCTCAACAAAGACCTGGAAGAAATTCTGTCTTGGGGTGAGTGACAGTAACCAAGTAGAATATAACGCTAAAAAGACCCAGGCGGCAATTTTTTCTAAAAAAGTTAATGTTGAAGAACCGGATATAGTTATGGCGGGACACTCGATTCCCTTGGCTTCATCAATTCATTTATTGGGCGTTAATTTGAATAGTCATATGTCTTGGCATATCCACGTTGCGGCCATTGCTAAGGCAGCCTCGCAGAAGCTTGGAGTACTTTTCCGAACAAAGAACCTCTATACACCCCAACAACTTTTGATGCTCTATAAACTCTAAATTCGACCGACGAGCGGTGCATGGTAGAAATACACGACGAGCCACTGCAGCCCACCAGTACGTGGTTCAGCTTAGTGTCCCTCGAACGACACTTTCAAAATTCTTTCATCTGGAGAACGTCATCACTCTGGAACGACCTCCCTGAGATCGTGTTCCCCAACGACTATAATCTTCAAAGATTTAAGACCAACGTGAATCGTTTCCTGCGCACAAGCACCGCTCCCAGAGCGCCATAAAGGATTTATCCTGCAGTGCTGTGCCTTATCATAAAAAAAAAGGGACCTAAAATCTATAACATGATACATAAAGAAATTAAAAGTGCAACCAACCAGATTAGATTTTGATAGTGTCTGTATAAAGTTATCTATCATATTACTGATTTGTTTAAGAATGTATTTAATTCATTTTAAGTTGATGTGTAACTTGGCGTACTGTTATATAATATATTAAAAGGATTCACCAACCTCAGTTAGACTATCAAAATATTTTATTTGTTAAACATTTTTAATAAGTAATGAATGACACATACAAGTGTTTAAACACTTAGGTGCCTTAAACACAATTCTGTTATTGTTATTGTTATTAACTACTTATAGTCTATATTTTTTACTTACTAGTTTTTGTTTGAATAAATAAAATTAAATTTTAAAAGGGAGCGGTCCGGTACATGTACAATGTAAATCGCCAGGATTCTTGTAAGCCCATATTCTTATTAAAAACTCACTTGTTTGTATATATTGGAGACTGTATGTCTTATGCTTAAAAAATATAAATATGAGCTGACCACTGTGTCATGTAACACGCGTCAAACTTTTATAGTAAGTCTTCCAATACCATCCTCCACTCAGATAAAGAATTCAATTATTTAAAAGGTTATTGTTTAACCGAGCCTACTACACATTTTTTAGTGATTCTTGTTAACTTTTTTCTAAGTTTGTTTGTATTATATTACCATTCATTATTGTTCATTATTATGTATGTATAGTATTATTAAGTGTATTTCCTGTTATTTGTATTTCTTGTTTTTCTATTTTTTTTCAACAAAATTACTTAATTTTTATGACAATAAAGCTATTTTGAGTTCATTTGATTTGCTTATAAATCTTGTGAAAGCTAATATTTTCATTTTAGGAGAAAATCAGCTTTTTGCCAAAGTTGACTACGAATGTCGAGCAAGAGGGGCGGAATTTTTGGCGTATCCGCCCGTTATTGCTGGTGGTAGTAGAGCTACAACCATACACTACATTAACAATAACCAAATAGTTTACAACAATGAGCTGGTGCTAATGGATGCTGGTAAGTTGACGCTTTTAAATATTACTCTGTATATAAAGCTGGTCCCTATTTAAAATGTTCATATTATATATATTATTCAAAACCTGTGGAGTGCGGTGTTCCGCAAGGGACAGTCCTGGGTCCGGTCCTTTTCCTGATTTATGTCAATTCACTTACTGAGGCCTGCAATGATGCTAAGGTTGTGTGCTTTGCTGACGACACTGTGGTGCTGGTGAGGGATCATACATGGGCGGGTGCCTTTGACAGAGCCGAGAGGAATATGTCGAAAATTAAACACTGGCTAGATTCAAATTTACTAACACTTAATATCGATAAAACGCACTTTCTGTGTTTTTCAAAGACTCGTAGAGATTTGCCTGTTGCTCAGACCATAACGTTACACCAACTAGATTGCCATATAAATAACCTTCCTTGTACATGTAGTCAAGTAATAAATAGAAAAGATAATATCAAATATTTAGGCATATATTTTGATCAGTGCATGACATGGCATAATCATATAGAATTCGCTAATAAAAAACTAAGGAATTTGCTTTACAAATTTTATGACCTACGCCATGTGGTTCCTTTGGGAATACTCAAGATTATATATCAAGCTCTAGTTGAATCTGTCCTGTCTTACGGCATCATCGTTTGGGGTACACTGTGTAACAACACTCTCTACCCGCTAACTATAACGCAAAGGTATATTTTGAAGATTATGCTCTTTAAGACCAGAATGTATCCCACAGAAAAACTGTTTAAAGAAGTAAACGTATTAAGCATCAGGCAACTTTATATTAAGAATGTTATACGTTTTGGTTGTAAAAATAGGACCTTAAAAAACTATGTCAACCACCCTATACATACAAGGTCTATTACACACAATGATTTATACTTACCACCCACTTTATCTTCCTCTACCCAGAGACACATCTCGTATGTTATGCCTAAAATAATAAACCTTATGCCGCCACACTTGAAAAAGGACAGGTATCCAAAAATAAAGCACAAAATAAATGATTGGATTATTTCTAACTTTCATAAGATCTGTGAAAAAATACCATGGTTTATGTAAAATCTCTGTATAATACTATACTATACAGTTTTATTATAAATCCAGTTTAGCGTTTAAATTGGTACATCTCAAGAATAAATATATTCTATGATACTGTAAAATGAATTCATGTAAAAATGTTACAAGTATTGTCTGAGGTATAAATACACTACAAAGCTGTTGCTAAATAAAGATTAGATTTAGATATATACTTATTTAAGGTATTTAGTGCACACACAAATCCTATGGATATATTGTGCTCTAGAACACTGTAAAAAAGTTTTGTAACCATTATTGTAAAGTATCTTGGCAAATAAATTTGATTTGATTTGATTTGATGTTCTTTGTCTGCGATTAAGATAAAATGTTATTCCTAATAATGTTTACAGGTTGCGAATATCATGGATATGCCAGCGACATAACAAGAGCGTGGCCGGTCAACGGGAAATTTACAGACCCTCAAAGAGAGATATACGAAATCGTTTTAGATGTACAAAAGGAACTTATTGAACTGTGTAATAAGCTGCCTACTTTGGACGCACTATTTGAATGTATGTGTTTGCTTCTTGGCAAAAGATTGCAAGCGAACAGGCTGATTGGAATCCAGCCGTCCAATAATTATTTAATGAAGGTAAATGTTTACACCCAGAACAATACACTGTCAGCATTTTTTAATACTCCTAGCATAACAACTTTACGTACATACGTTGTGGTTTTAAATAGGCTTTTTATTTCAGTCTTCGTATAAGTTATGCCCCCACCATGTTTCACATTATTTGGGAATGGACGTACACGATACGCCATCTATCAGCAGAAACATAAAAATTGAACCGGGAATGGTTATAACGGTGGAGCCAGGTAAGTTTAGGAAAAAACGGCAAACTTATTGAAGTAATAACGGTCTAACTTGAAGTGGACTTATTTTATTAAAATATCGGTAGAAAGTCGAGAAGATTTGGCAACAGTGGCGTAGTAAATTATGCTTTTGATGTATGGAAGGCTTCAACATTATTAGTGACCGCCAGTATGGATTCCGTAAGTCTAGATCAACAGGAGACCTTCTCGCTTATGTTACTCATGTTTGGAACAACGCAATAGAACACCATGGGGAGTCCCGGGCGGTAGCACTGGATATTTCCAAGGCTTTTGACCGAGTATGGCATGAGGGGCTCCTAACTAAAGTGAGAGCATACGGAATGCCGGTTCAATTTTGTTCATGGCTGTCGAGCTTTCTTAAAGACCGCTCTCTGCGAGTAGCGATGGACGGATTTCTTTCAGACACATTTAACATCAACGCCGGAGTCCCTCAAGGTTCTATATTGTCGCCCACCCTTTTCTTACTATACATTAACGATCTTTTGGAAAAAACTAAAAATCCTATATATAGCTTCGCTGATGACAGCACACTTGTTTCAACTTTTACTTTGGATGCTCGGACATCGGCTGCTAATGCACATCTCTATAGGCAGCAAGAGGTCTCACATCTCAACAAAGACCTGGAAGAAATTTTGTCTTGGGGTGACAGTAACCAAGTAGAATTTAACGCTAAAAAGACCCAGGCGGCAGTTTTTTCTAAAAAAGTTAATGTTGAAGAACCGGATATAGTTATGGCGGGACACTCAATTCCCTTGGCTTCATCAATTCATTTATTGGGCGTTAATCTGGATAGTCATATGTCTTGGCATGGCCACGTTGCGGCCATTGCTAAGGCAGCCTCGCAAAAGCTTGGAGTACTTTTCCGAACAAAGAACCTCTATACACCCCAACAACTTTTGATGCTCTATAAAGCCCAAATTCGACCATCACTGGAGTACTGTTCGCATATTTGGGGCTCTGCTCCTAAACATACCCTGAGATTGCTAGATTCCATTCAAAGAAGAGCCATTCGCTTGATCGGTGACCATAGTCTGACAAACAACCTGGAAAGCCTTGAACATCGAAGGCAGGTTGGCGACTTGAGTCTATTTTACAAATATTTTCATGGCAAGTGTTCAACTGAGGTTGCCCGCTTAATACCACCCAGAGCGGTGCATGGTAGAAATACACGACGAGCCACTGCAGCCCACCAGTACGTGGTTCAGCTTAGTGTCCCTCGAACGACACTGTTTCAAAATTCTTTCATCTGGAGAACGTCATCACTCTGGAACGACCTCCCTGAGATCGTCTTCCCCAACGAGTATAGTCTCCAAAGATTCAAGACCAACGTGAATCGTTTCCTGCGCACACGCACCGCTCCTAGAGCGCCATAAAGGATTTATCCTGTAGTGCTGTGCCTTATCATAAAAAAAAAAAAAAAAAAAAAAAAAATCAAGATTTGTATATTTTAGTATTTGTGTACACGATAGGCGATGTTTGCCAATCAAGGACCATCGCTGTCGTATAGACGACGTAATGGCTCGATATAGCACACGACTGACACTTCAGCACGCTCTCCTATCATTTGGGTTGTTTCTTCGTTTTGCAGTTTAGTTATTTACAGCCCTTTAGAGAAACCTAAGGCGACGTGGAGTAGTGAAGGAACTTTGCAGTTTATTAAGTTGAATCTTCTTTTGCGCCATTTATTTTTAATGCTCTTGTTTCGGTGCACATTCAAATAATTGTTATGTACTAAATAGATACATCGCAGCAGCCCCAATTGAACCTTGCCAATTGAATGCCCTAACCATGAGAGGATTATGATGATTTTCGCGTACAACTTCTAGTGCGGGTTCAATTCGATTTTGTAGTAAGTCCAGATATGTTACTGCTGTAAGGTTGGTCCAATAATGTGATATCCTACAATTCTCGCCCAAACATTTATTTTTTGTGGATATTGCGTCCGAATATGAACAAGACGATGTTCATCTTCTTGGCTCCAATACCGACCATTTTGAACATTTGGTTCGTTGTTAAGGGTGAATGTACATTCATCGGTAAAACAAATATTTCTCAAAAAAATCCCTATTATTATTTTGCTCTTGCCATTACCTCAAAACCGAATACCATTCTCCGTTCTTCGTCACCTTGCCGGAGCTCTTGATGTTTTTTATACTTGTAAGGAAAATATTTATGTTTTTTTAAAGTGCACAACACTGTTTTTGGACTCGGAATTTACTAATGATAAGTTTGATTAATGAAATGGAGGGGATAGGCCTATCAGGGAATTGAACTGATAACATTTCAGATACTGCTCTTAAACTGTTTCCTGTATAATACCACTTAATCATAGTTACTAAACTATGAATATTTCGTATTTTTGCCATTACATTTAATTGAATAAGTTAGGATTGGCTTATTAGAATTTATTGAAACTTGACACATGGGTTTACTATACCGGCCTCTTTAAAAAATTACAATACAATTTGTCTCTAAAATGTACAAGGGAGCCAATATTTAGCCACCTCAAAATTTACATGGGATTTCCTATGTTCAACTAAGCCATGCATCACCCGGTATAGACGAGACTTCCCAGTCTTGCTTTAAACATGCTGCCGTGTAGGGTGCCATGGGCGATTGATGATAGTGATGATGAGGCGATATTACTATTCTCGTTGTGCAAAAGAGTGAATGAAAAAGAAAATGGGTTCACGAAGTGAACATAAAGAGGAAGCATTTCGGTGAATTTTATCACTTAATGGAACAATTAAGGGAAAATGAATAAAAATTTAGAGAGTACTTATTGCTTTCCACACTTTGTCTCTTAGATTCTGGTTCTATACTTCATCGATTAACTGCTCCACAAAAGACATGATAAAATTCAGGCTAACTACCGTCAATAAGCACACAGTGCACTTGTTGCAGGCGAACAGTCTATTTTCCCACCGTGTCGTCGGCGATGTTTTTAAAATACCGGCAATTAACTCTTAACACTAATTTTAGTGACGTCGCGAATATCCCGCTCTGTGTGACCTCAGCATCTTTCTCAATTGCAGGTATTTACGTTAATGAGCAATCGACTCTACCCAAATGCTATCACGGAATAGGAGTAAGAATAGAAGATGATGTTTTAATAACTGTCAACGGTCCAGTCGTGCTTAGTCGAAAATGTCCCAAAGAAGTCGAAGATATTGAAGCCATCTTTACACGCTAATGAAATGATTTTAAAGCATTGATTAAACATCTATTTCACAAGGAAAATGGTAAGGTTTCTATGCGATCCAAGACATAGTTTTGTTTAAGAAAAATTTCCAAGAGAGAATTTTACACTTAGAATTTCTATATTTATCCGTAGATGTATGTTTTTAAAAATGTATTTTTGTACCGTCCCGTGTATGTTCAACAAAGATAAGGAATAAAACGTGTTGACCAAAAAATTTTGTAGTCAATGAACCAATGCAACGTGTCCAAAACATGTTTAAGCACAATATGGAAATTCTTCATTAAAGGGCGGAATATATGCACTTAAATTAACCCAAATATGCGCATATATATGCCTTGTTTGCCTTTAAAACATGCTGTTATATGCATTTTTCTGACCAAATATGCATACTGGTATGCAATATTTCTTAATTTAATATAGTAAAATACGGTAAAGAAACACACTGGGTTCTAAAAAAGATGTTTATTAAAAAAAAAATGCAAAAAAAACAAAGAAAAATAAAAGTAAACCATTATTTAACCTGAAATTGTATAAAAGGTATTACTAAACACTTTTCAAAATTTTCAACTAAAAGGCATTGTCTTCTATCAGTAAAGATATGTTTGTTTATACAAAGAGAAGCTTCTTTCACCATCTACTGATGCAATCGGACAATACTGCAACTTAGGTAGTAAAGTATAGGGCCAAGATACAACTTCGTTGGATGGTTTACCTTCTATTTCCTACACTTACACTTTTTAACAACTCTTTACTTTGCACAACACACTGCGAATCGTCATCTAAATCCAATATTAGTTCTTTAATGGCTTCGAAATGTTCTGCGTAGAATATTGCGGCCTTAATCCATGTTCCCCACTGGGTAATTACAGGTTCTGGAGGTAAACTAACTCCTGGTAATCTCTCCTTATATATCTGCACTCTTAGAGGTGCTTTTAGAAACACTTTTTTTACATTTGAAATTAATTTATTTACTAAAGGATATTCAGTTCTGACGGTTTCTGCGACTCGTTTTATTCCATGTAAAAGACAAGTTATATATGTACCATATTGCGGTAATAGATATTTACGTTATAAGTCCGGTAAATCAACTTTTACCGAGTCTGCAATTTTGAAACGAATACTGTAAAGGATTTGCCGGACGAATGACGTACAATTATTTTATTTCATACTGTTCTGTTGAAAATTATAATTATGTTTTGAAATTATAATGAAGTTTTATTCTGCGTCATATATTTGAAAAGTGCTTATATTTACTGGTGAAAACATTGTGTGTTTGACATTGATTAAACTAAAACTTACAAATTTCAGTCCGGTAAAGAAATTTTACAGGACTAGTCCGGTAAAAAATTTTTACCGGACTTATTGCTGTAAAACCTTATTTTCTGGACTAAATTCAAATATGTAAAGGTGTGTTTTACAATACAGTATGAAATAAAAGATTTTTAAGTTTTGGCATACTTTTACCATATACGGTGCTGCATCAGACAAAAGCACTAAAAACTTCTCATCTGGGACTGAATGTGGTAAGAAAAAGCTTGATAGGGACGGCTGAATAAATCGGGTTGGGTCACATTATTAGTTTTATCTGGCTGCTTAGAAGCTATGGGTTTGTTGCTGTATCTTTATCTATCAGATTTCAATTTTTGTAACTTTGATTTAGGCAGCGGTGTTTTCAAATGTTGATCGATTTAGAACAATAATTTTTTTTTCGCCACTTTAGACATTTTAAACAAAAGTTTGAAATTACTAGTTTCTCACTGAAAATACTGAAATCTTTCGACAAACTAAAAAAGAAGTATTTTAAAATTAATATTCCACCGCAATATCCTGCAACGTATGCGAAGATGTATTTTTATTGACACTTTGCAAGTGAAATATCCTTTTTTACAAAAATTTAGTAAAGGTGATGCTTCAGCTTCGATAGTAATCTCTACATTTTTTCGAAGGCAACGTCGATATCCAGGCCCATACCTACATTATCGGACATAAGTATTGCAACAAATTGAAAAATCAAAAATTTGCATAATATTTAACGGACCAACGAGGGCCTGTTGTAAAAATCACAATAACATTGTTTTTCGAGTTGGCCGTGATCATATCTGATATAACAAAACATTATTCCTTCAACAATTACGATTTTATAATTTGGCGTTCAGTAATTTGCTGTTTTTTAAACGACAAAAGTATTGCAACAAACATATTTTATTGCATTTGTGTAGTGGTTTTGGGAGTAAATCCTAGCTTGCAACTTAAAATTTGTTAACGCCAGTTCAAATAAGTATTTTTGGAAATGGGAAAAGGAATTGCTGTGCCCAAAGATTTAAGATCACGAATTCTAAGAGCTTTTCAAGATGGAGAAAAACAAGCTGCTATTGCTAGAAGGTTTTTGTTAATTCCCATGCAGTACAGTTTCACGGATAATCTCATATTTAGATACTATTGCCAAGTCAGGTAGGCCAAGAAAAACGCGTGTGCGCACAGATAGGTTAATAAAACGCATTTCTGAAAACGATCCGTGGAAGTCTGGTCCTCAAATCAAAGCCGAAGTACCAGATATAAACATTTCCTGCAGAACGATTCAAAGAATTTTCTGCCAAAAAATAATAAAGCTGCTAGGCTTGCATTTGCACGAAGGCATATCGACTGGACTGCCGCTGACTGAAAAAAGGTTCTTTTTAGTGATGAAACACGTTATAATATTTTTAATTCTGATGGCATGAGACGAGTTAGAAGACCTGTAAACCAGCGTTTCAATCAAGTATGTAACGCCTACAATAAAACATGGCAAAGGTAGTGTTGTTTTGTGGGCTTGCTTTTCGTCTGGGGGGATTGGTACTCTACACTTTATCGATGGGATAATGGACAGGTTCATGTACAGAAACATTATGGAAAACGTTATGGTTCCTTTCGCAGAATGGGAAATGCCCTTACGGTTCATTTTCAGCATGATAATGATCCGAAACACACGTCATATCATGTGCAAGAGTGGTTCAGACAGAACAATATTAGAGTTTTAGACTGGCCTGCGCAATCTCCCGACTTAAACCCGATAGAAAACCTATGGGAAGAAGTAGAACGACGGATACGAATCGAATTATTTCTCAAGAAACAAGCACTGATGAATAAAATTTCAGAAGTTTGGAGAAACTTGCCACTTTCTGTCTTAGAAAATTTAATCAACTCCATGCCAAGAAGATGTGCCAAGGTTACAGCTAACAATGGATATGCTATTGGATATTAAACTTGTTTATATTTTTAAATGTTATTCTTGTTATTTTAGCGTGTTTAAATTGTTCGTTCTTTGTTTATTTAATCAGTTAACCTTAATAATAAAAAATATTGCAATACTTTTGTCGCCACTATTTCTTAATAAATTACTCTCATATAGAATTATTTACTGCATATGTGGTTTTAAATCCTACTTCAAAGAAGTTTTTCTTTCTTTATCACAGTCTCAACTATTAAGAAAACGACACTAAAGTTTAAAGAAATATGAAAATTTTTTATTAATTACAATTCAAATTTGTTTTCAATTTGTTGCAATACTTATGTCCGATAGTGTATATCTACCAATAAACATAAACAGAAATCTGTAATAATAACAAAGTGCAATATTAAATTTACTTGCTGAGTTTTAGTATATAGTTACTGAGAGTGCCGCCACACAAACACCACACAGGTACTGAGAGTACAACCACACAACACCACACAGGTACTGAGAGCACAACCACCTCATTCAATATGAGAGTTCAGTCACTTCCCTTTCCCTTATTATTCGCTTGAGAGCACAACCACCTCATTCAATATGAGAGTTCAGTCACTTCCCTTTCCCTTATTATTCGCTTGAGAGCACAACCACCTCATTCAATATGAGAGTTCAGCCACTTCCCTTTCCCTTATTATTCGCTTGAGAGCACAACCACCACACTCAATATGAGAGTTCAGATATTCCCCTTTCCCTTATTATTCGCTTGAGAGCAGACCCGCACACTCTAACCGTACGAATTTCACGCTACGACGTCATCGGGCTCGGAAGCCCTGCCATCGAACTCTTACAAGACAATTAACCTTGTGCTCGGTTGAATTTAACAGCGTTAGCATAATCCGATATTCTACAGGGTGTTCATTGCTTAAACAAAGAATGAGATGGACAGACAGAGACATACAGCAGATAGAGAGAGAGAAAACAGTAAAAAAAACAGCATTTAACAGTAAAAACAGGAATCCAGACAGTGACATACAGACAGTGAGAGAGAAAAAATAGGAATTTAACAGTAAAAAACAGGAATACAGTAACAAAAAAAAACAGGAACAACAGCGGTACTATATCATACACAGAGTAACTTTTCAGTAACTTTAGGGAGAAAAAAAACAAAATAAATAGTAACAGTTTCTATAATTATATAGTAATTTTACATTTGCCAAAGCGCAATGCCAACAATTACCATTCTTATGAAAATAACATTCTGGAATTTTCTTAAATTTACTTAACTTTGGTTCTTTACCAATAGGAATACTGTATATAGTTTCTTCATCAAAGAATTTTCGTAAGAAGTTTGCCTTTTCATTCCCTTTCACGTAAATCTTGGGTGACAGATAGCATTTTACCACATGGTTTAAAATACTATTAATTTTATGGAGACTTATATATCCGCAGTCCCATTCAAGACCATGATATTCTTCTGCCCAAGTCACGGTTTTCAAATCTTCAACAGTTAACAAATTTTTCTTAAATGGTGATTTAAATAGATAGTTTGAACAGCGAATCCCATCATAAATCGCTAATTCTTTTGGGACGTAACCAAAGGAGCAGTGGTATCCTTGAATGTCCATAAAAACAGATGCCTCACTCATGTTAAGTCAGTAAATGATGTAACGTACAAATTTCATTTTACGATTTAGATAGTATAAATAAACACAAATTTATAATAATAATTTACCTTATTCCACATGTAGTGTGAACGTTAAAATCTTGTGTGTATGCCAGCAAAATCATTAGTGCTTTCAGTGACATTCCTAATTTGTCCTGGCAATTGGTCACTTCATACTGAGTTCGAGGGATTCCAGCTATTCTGCTATCAGAAATAGCTTATACGTTGTCCTGGGTCCTGTGTTTAGTAAGTTCTCCTTGAATAGATGGATTTAATGTACGTTACCTACGATAATTTCTAATGTTATGACAGTTTCAGTCGAGTTGTTTACCTTTGTGGTAAGCTTGATTTATAACGGAATATACCTCTTTAGCTTCAGGATCGTGCCCCTGTACTTACTTTGACGTATTATATGATGGGTTTCCTGGATTGTTAGTTAATTCGCTAGCATGTTATGGAATTAATTCTAGTTTGGCTTTTGAGAACAGCTGATCTTGACAGGTTGGAGTTTCGGGGTCACCATTTCGATAGGGCCCTGCGTATATTGGCCTTGTTGCACGTGTTCTACGGTGTTGCCAGTTATTTTAGGACAAATTCCCCATGAAATCGGACCTCATGGTTTCGAAACGATTTGTACATGGCCAAAACAGCCAGGCGGTGGTCTGGATGGTGAATGCCGTAATCTTGCAATAATCAGCTCCTAGGATTTAGACGTAATGGTGAAATCACTCGATTGGTCGCTTCTTGGGTATGAGATTTTTATAAAGGTATATCTGGTTGCGGCAGTACGTTGGTGGTTTCCCCATAGCAATATCCTGATCCTGACGTTTGACAACCCTGTTGACATTGCGAATCACGTGTTCTCATCGAGTTGCGTATTGGAGATTTATTCCAGATGCTAGAGAGAAACAATTGCTCTTCGCAGCGGGTAAGAAAGGGATAGTGCTGTACTAGACCCGAAGATCTTGGAGGAAGGGTAGGGTACACCGGTACAGCCGGCAGACATTTCACATCTTTCGACTAAAGTCGTTGTCTCCTGCTGTCTCCTCTTTTTTCCGGCATGGCGCCGCCATTTTAAATTAAGATTTCGGTAATGTATCGCTGAGAAGCCTGTGAGCTTGTAAGTGCCACTTAGATGGATTAGCACCGCAAATCTTTGTGAAGTTATGGATTTCCGATTGAATTGATGTAGTTAGATATTGATGGAAGTACTTCACGCCATTTTGGAATGGGATCAGATTTAATGGCCGCCATATGCTGTGGTTCTATGCCCCGCTTAATGTCTTCAGGTACGGTTGTCTTCATATATTAATATATTTGACTATTAAATCGATATCTAAGTCCTCGAAATAATATTTCAGGGGCGATATAAATTTGGAGTAGAGTTCACTCGTGGTGACGACCGCGTGGGATCTTTTGTTTGGGACTACAGTATGGGCATTCAGGCCTAAAAGGACCCTCTACTTAAGTGCAGAGGTAATGTATATTGGGTAGATACTTATGTCAATCTTAAGAGGTAAATCTTCATAAATTAAGAGGTATTTTTCCTCTATTTTAGGGTTTTTAGTCCTGGTTTTTAGTCCTGGTTTTTAGTCCTGGTTTTTGGTTCTGGTTTTGGTTTCATTTGGATTTTGGAGTGTTGAGGTTCATTCAGCACACTTGTCGGCTTATTAATTCCATGGAGTCTCTACACTGACGGTGTATTAGAGAGGCGGTTACTTCGAGTTCCATAGGATCCCTCAGGCATTGCATGGCCTTGAGTTGAAGCTGAGAACGCAAGTTTTTAAACATATTTTCATATATCAATTCAATGAACCTATTTAAGACTTATTGACTAGTACACTTGTTTTTTTTTGCGAGATCACATAGAGAGAAGTTTATTTGAATTAAATATTTTTGTTTATAATTGGTTTAGAATCTCCTATGTTGATTCTTGGCTAGGGAAGGGATCAATTCAAAGGGTTGGGGTATGGACATATTTAGGGTATTATTTTTTGTTTAAGATATGTATATATTTGGGATTTTACTAGTGTCTAAGATTAGAACTATTATGTAACAGAGCTGAGGCCATAGTTTACATAATAAGGGGGCTCGATATAGAAGAGCAGGGAGTAATACATTTTTGTTTGGGTTTTTACTAGTGTCTAAGATTAGAACTATTATGTAACAGAGCTGAGGCCATAGTTTACATAATAAGGGGGCTCGATATAGAAGAGCAGGGAGTAATACATTTTTGTTTGGGTTTTTACTAGTATCTAAGATTAGAACTATTATGTAACCGAGCTAATGCCATAGCTTACATAATAAGGGGCTCGATATTACAGAGCAGGGATTAGTACTTATTTGGGATTTTACTACTACATTGAGTCAGTGTTATGCAATAATGCTATCTGTCATGACTTGCATAGTACAGTAAATAGTAATCGTACATTTTAGCTGCTTATTTTATATTTCGGTCAGGATACTGCATCAGCGGACTGCGGTCTGGTAACTGTAAACAAGGCGTGATCACGTGTTGTAGGCCTACATCCCTGAGTAGCGTATATTGATAGCACCCTGTATATTATTTGGTGTCACTCACAGTCGGTTTATTTATTTGACTTGTAGTCGCGTATCAATCTACCTACATAAATGTAAGTATCGCTGTAGTACTCCTGGCTTCCATAGTTCTAACGTTGCTGGGTCATATCCTTAAATCTTCCTGTACTTTCGACCTCAAGACTTGACCATACATTTATATTTCTACAGTAAAAAGTAATCCTATCTGTGGAGTTTATCTTATTTCCACATCCTTACTTTTAATTACTGTACGTGCTTCTATAATGGCATAATTATCATTGTTATTTTATTGTTTGACAATCACTAATTGTGTCAATTGGTCGAAGAACATAGGAATATGATCTGGTGAACGTTCTGCTCATTAATTCAAATTTCACTGTTATTTTAAAATCTTTCATTACAAATTTAGACTCTAACTAAGCATCATATTATTTCAATACGAGGTCTATACCTATTTGGCTACCGATAGTCAATAATGTCAACCTGCATTTAAGCGACTAACATCTTATGACAAATAGATTAAATATACTGAGCGTTGTTGTTTTACATTACTATCCCCAACCTAGGTTAATATTTGAAGGTAAAGGAAATTAAGTGTAGGGCAGTTATAGGGTGATTCGCAGTTATCATTCATAACTATCGAACATCAACTTCCAGAGGCAAGGTGCACCACTTAACTGCGTGGCGCTCATAATCTTAGAACTTAACCCAGGCCCGTCTCCACTGTCTAAAAGCTGGCGGCCACTTTTGTCTCTGACAACAAAAACCTCTGCACTCGGTGTCTTGTTTTCCTTCCTTATTGGATCATCTAAATTAGCGTCACAGAAATTGGCGACCCCAACGTGGGGCCAGATATTATTTCGCTTTCGCATTGTTGCCAGTTGTTGGGAATTTTATTTTTTTGCAGGGTTGCCATTTTTCGAAAATTTCCTTGATTTAAGGATTTTTTTTTTATTTCTTATTTGAATAGGGTTAATGGTATAGAACCGTATTGGAGTATTCGCACAGTATTATTTTGCAGATTTTACACATTTTTGGGGGAAAATATTTTGAAAGTTTCTTTTGTTGAATTTTCATCTTGCAAAATAATTATATTGACTTTCCCGGAATAGACGTTACCGATTGAGACTTTTTTTTTATCACTTGGTTTATGGTGTAACAGTGGTGAAGCATTGGTTGCTAGTGTAGAATAGTGTATTATAGCTGCATAGTGAGTGAATATAGTGTAAACCACCTGTTCTACCAGTGTATTTTGTGATATAAGTGACAGAATATTTCGCGCACAATTTCTTATGATATATTGTGGTATATATAGTATTGTTGTATAGTTATACAGTAGTGTTGTATTGTAAGTAGTGATCTATTTATTCATCTTATTCTGAACCGTCTGGAAGACACAAAATTAAAAATGTCTCGAAGAGTTGAAGTGAATCGCCTTGATAAGGAAGAACTCATCTATGAACTTGTATGGAGAGGTATAGCCATTGGCACTGTGGAAGAAATGCGTACTCGATTAGCACTAGCTAGACAAATGGAAAGAAACAATGAGAGCCTACATTATCCACCATATCCGTTTTCGTTTCGTCAAGATGTAGCAGCAGTCACTAAGAAGTTGGACGACCTTGTGGTCATTATTGATAACTTCTCTGAATCGAGTAAGAGTAACAGTTACTTGAGATTGCAGACGAAATTGAATCATGCTTTATCACGAATAGATAATATATCTTGTAATACGACGGACGAATTTAACCTTCGAGGTGTGTTAGTTGCTCAAATTTTGTCAATGATTGACCAGTTAAATACAAAAGCTGCTCAGGCAGATGGAAGAAATCAACAGATTCCACCAAACCTTTGCGTTCTTCAAGGAAGTATTCAACGACTACCTCCGGTCATTCCTCCATTGTCAAGCTCGACTTTAGTATCACCGTTTCAGTCTCCTGTGACTACTAGTTCGCCAGTACCATGTGCTCCATATAGCGCTAGTTCTATCAAACCTATTCTACCGCATAAATGGAATTTGAAGTTCAGTGGTGATAGGAAAGGAATGTCTATTACAGCTTTCTTTGAACGTGTTGAAGAGTTGATGCGTGCTCGAAACGTATCGAAGGATATATTACTGGATTCTGGCATAGATTTATTTGAAGGCCGAGCATATGAATTTTTCCAAGATTGTAGAAAAGAAGTCCACTCATGGGATGAATTAGTTGAAAGATTTAAAGAGGAATATCAGCCAGCATTTTATTCAGAGCATCTTTTAGAGGAGATAAAGCGTAGAACACAAGGTTCTGACGAATCCATCGGTACATATATGGCAGTAATGTCAAAATACTTCCAAAGATTGCAGTGTTCGATATCAGAAGAAGCTAAGCTTACTATTTTACTTAGGAATATTTCTCCGATTTATCGTTCTCAATTAGGAGCTCTAGAGATCAGTAATATAGCGCAACTAAGAAGTCTCTGTAAGAGAATCGAACAGAGGACTCTAGCTGCAGATTATGCACCTACTCCACGAAAAGGATTTTCTTTGGAACCGGATCTCGCCTACGTAAAACTCGAAGAGCAATTCGATGAAGTTCGATTAACTGAAGCAGAACCTCAGGATAGATCAAACGCACCAAGTACTTCTAGAAGAAGGGAGATAATATGCTTTAATTGTAACAAGCCTGGACATAAGGCTATTGGATGTGTTGAAAGAAGAAAATTGGTTTGCTTTGGATGTAAAAGAGAAGGTTTTACGAAGAGGACCTGCCCAAATTGTAATTCGGGAAACGGTCGAAGGCCCTTCTAGGAAGTCGGACTAGAGGCAAGTCTAATGATTCTACCGGCTACAGACCAATTTTGGATTTTATTCTCGATCATGCTCAGAATGATGAAAGACCTTATTTAGAAGTAGACATGTTAGGTTACAAGTTTTTAGGATTACTGGATTCTGGTGCTTCCAGGACATTTATTGGTCAGAAAGGATGGAATATTTTGAAGAGGTTGAATTTACCACTGGATGAGAGTAAGAAGTCGTTATGTACAGTTGCAAATGGTCAAAAAACTAAAAGTATTGGAACGATGCAGTTGCCGATGAGAGTTAAAGATAGACTTAGAATTGTTGAAGTGATTATTTTGCCGGAATTGCCGCATTCATTGATTTTGGGTTACGATTTTTGGTGTATTATGGGTGTCGTACCAGATTTGAGACATAATGAATGGCATTTCGCGGAGAATCCAGACAATATCTGCTGCATACAACCTGACCAACTTCAAACCATTTTGGACAATCGTCAACAATCGCAACTGGACCGACTAGTGACTGATTTTAAAGAATCTATGGGAGAAAATATTGGATGTACAAACTTAGTTGAACATACTATCGTAGCTAACTCAGAACCTATCAGACAGCGTAGCTATAGAATTTCACCAGTATTACAAAAGGTCGTAGAAGACGAAATCGCAGAGATGTTAAAATTGGGAGTAATAGAACCGTCGAACAGTTCGTGGGCATCACCTGTAGTATTGGTTAGAAAGAAAAATACAGACAAATATAGATTCTGTGTAGACTATAGGATTTTAAACTCTAAGACAGAAAGAGACAGTTATCCTCTTCCTCTTGTTTCTGACACTTTGGACAAACTCAAGGATGCAAAATTTTTATCCAGTTTAGATATTAAGAGTGCATATTGGCAAGTTCCTATAGAAGAATCGTCTAAACCTCTGACTGCTTTTATTTGTCACAAAGGACTATATCAATTCCGAAGAATGCCTTTCGGGCTTCATAATGCACCTGCTACTTGGCAAAGACTAATCGATAGGATTTTGACTGATCTCGCCCCATATGTATTTGTTTATTTGGACGATGTTGTCATTGTAACACAGACCTTCGAAGATCACTTGAAAGTGCTAGAAGAGGTATTTAATAGACTTAAAGGTGCTGGTATTACAGTTAGTTGGGACAAGTGTCAATTTTGTCGTCCAGAAATGAAATACTTGGGTTATGTTGTCGATAGACGTGGTCTCAGAGTAGACCCTGACAAGGTTAAAGCTATGCTGGAGTTGAAACAACCTAAATCAGTGACAGAAGTTAGAAGAGTTGTTGGCAGTTTTTCTTGGTATCGTAGATTCGTGCCAGAGTTTTCTTCAATCATTTCACCAATCACCGCCCTTACTAAGAAAAATAAAAAGTTCGATTGGACACCAGAGTGTGATGCTGCTTTTAGGAAGATTAAGGAACTGTTGGTCGCCGCACCGATTTTGAGTTGTCCAGATTATTCTAAGGAATTCGTAATAATGACAGATGCATCAGGTTTTGGCATCGGCGCAGTACTTTATCAGCCACACGAGGATGGAGACAAGGTAATCTGCTATTTAAGCCGTTCTTTAACGAAGCAGGAAAGAGTTTATACTACTTCAGAACGTGAAATGTTAGCTTTGGTTTGGGCGATACAGAAATTACGTCCCTACATAGAAGGTGTTCCATTTACAGTAATTACCGATCACTATAGTCTGAAATGGCTTTTAAATCTTAAAGATCCTACTGGACGTTTAGGACGTTGGTCAATTAAGTTGCAAATGTACGACTTTAAAGTACAGCACAGAAGCGGTCGAGATATGGCTTTGCCTGATATGTTATCTAGGACAGTACCGATAATAGATAGCGTGGAAGTAGCTGAAACAACCGATAATGTAATTCGGGATAAGTGGTATCATCGTATGATTATAAACATTGAGAAGTTCCCTTTGAAATTTTTAAATTGGCGTTATCAAGAAGGAAAATTATACAAGTATGTCAAACAAGACTATCCAAGTTTTTCATCTTCCGAGGATTTCTGGAAATTAGTAGTACCAAAGGAGCAACGATCTGGTTTAATTAAGTTGGCACATGACCCTCCAACTTCTGGTCATATGGGGGTATATAAGACGTATTCACGATTAACAGGAAAATATTATTGGCCTAAGATGCGTCAGGATGTAGCGTCCTACATCAAGAAGTGTCACGTCTGTGCTGCTTATAAGAGTGATCCTCGCGGAGTTAAAGATCAGATGGTTTCACATTCTAAACCTTCAAGACCTTGGGAAGTAATTTCTACAGATTTAATGGGACCTTTACCTAGATCCACCAAGGGAAATTCGTTTATCTTAGTCGTTACTGACTACCTCAGTAAATTTTCTTTAGTTTTCCCACTTCGTAAAGCGACTTCAGCGACTATTATCAAAAGAATTGAAGAAGAAGTATTTTTAGTGTTTGGCGTACCAAGGATTTTATTGACTGATAATGGCCCTCAATATAGGAGTAATGAGTTTAGGAAGTTTGTGGATAAATATCAATGTTCAATTAAGTTTAATGCCAATTACCACCCTAGAGCGAATCCGACGGAGAGGCAAAATAGGACTATCAAGACAATGTTGGCTATGTATGTTAAGGATAATCATAGAACTTGGGATGCTGAGATACATAAGGTAGCTTGTGCTTTGAGAACAGCTCACCAAGAAACAACTAGAGTGTCACCCTATTTTGTTAATTTTGGTCGAAACATGTGTTTATCTGGACATGACTACAAAAATCAGGAACTATTTAAAGAAGAAAACGGTACCCAGACACCGGGAGTTTCAAGAAACGAGGCATTTAGGAAGCTATTTAGTGCTGTTAAGAAACGTTTGGAAACTGCTGGTGAAAGGAGTGCTGCTCGGTACAACCTACGCAAAAGAAATGCTGATTATTCTGTAGGCGATAGCGTTTGGAGGAAGAACTACGTCATCTCAGACGCCGCAAAGCATTTCACTAGTAAACTAGCTCCGAAGTTTGTAGGACCCTTTTTAATCCATCGTCGCATCTCACCTTGGACTTATGAGTTAAAAGATGAGAATGGCAGTCTACAAGGAGTCTGGCATTCAAAGGACTTAAAGGATAATTTTTCCTTTGATTAACCATAGGGGTTAATCATTTTGAAGTTAGGGGGGGAAAATGTAACGTACAAATTTCATTTTACGATTTAGATAGTATAAATAAACACAAATTTATAATAATAATTTACCTTATTCCACATGTAGTGTGAACGTTAAAATCTTGTGTGTATGCCAGCAAAATCATTAGTGCTTTCAGTGACATTCCTAATTTGTCCTGGCAATTGGTCACTTCATACTGAGTTCGAGGGATTCCAGCTATTCTGCTATCAGAAATAGCTTATACGTTGTCCTGGGTCCTGTGTTTAGTAAGTTCTCCTTGAATAGATGGATTTAATGTACGTTACCTACGATAATTTCTAATGTTATGACAGTTTCAGTCGAGTTGTTTACCTTTGTGGTAAGCTTGATTTATAACGGAATATACCTCTTTAGCTTCAGGATCGTGCCCCTGTACTTACTTTGACGTATTATATGATGGGTTTCCTGGATTGTTAGTTAATTCGCTAGCATGTTATGGAATTAATTCTAGTTTGGCTTTTGAGAACAGCTGATCTTGACAGGTTGGAGTTTCGGGGTCACCATTTCGATAGGGCCCTGCGTATATTGGCCTTGTTGCACGTGTTCTACGGTGTTGCCAGTTATTTTAGGACAAATTCCCCATGAAATCGGACCTCATGGTTTCGAAACGATTTGTACATGGCCAAAACAGCCAGGCGGTGGTCTGGATGGTGAATGCCGTAATCTTGCAATAATCAGCTCCTAGGATTTAGACGTAATGGTGAAATCACTCGATTGGTCGCTTCTTGGGTATGAGATTTTTATAAAGGTATATCTGGTTGCGGCAGTACGTTGGTGGTTTCCCCATAGCAATATCCTGATCCTGACGTTTGACAACCCTGTTGACATTGCGAATCACGTGTTCTCATCGAGTTGCGTATTGGAGATTTATTCCAGATGCTAGAGAGAAACAATTGCTCTTCGCAGCGGGTAAGAAAGGGATAGTGCTGTACTAGACCCGAAGATCTTGGAGGAAGGGTAGGGTACACCGGTACAGCCGGCAGACATTTCACATCTTTCGACTAAAGTCGTTGTCTCCTGCTGTCTCCTCTTTTTTCCGGCATGGCGCCGCCATTTTAAATTAAGATTTCGGTAATGTATCGCTGAGAAGCCTGTGAGCTTGTAAGTGCCACTTAGATGGATTAGCACCGCAAATCTTTGTGAAGTTATGGATTTCCGATTGAATTGATGTAGTTAGATATTGATGGAAGTACTTCACGCCATTTTGGAATGGGATCAGATTTAATGGCCGCCATATGCTGTGGTTCTATGCCCCGCTTAATGTCTTCAGGTACGGTTGTCTTCATATATTAATATATTTGACTATTAAATCGATATCTAAGTCCTCGAAATAATATTTCAGGGGCGATATAAATTTGGAGTAGAGTTCACTCGTGGTGACGACCGCGTGGGATCTTTTGTTTGGGACTACAGTATGGGCATTCAGGCCTAAAAGGACCCTCTACTTAAGTGCAGAGGTAATGTATATTGGGTAGATACTTATGTCAATCTTAAGAGGTAAATCTTCATAAATTAAGAGGTATTTTTCCTCTATTTTAGGGTTTTTAGTCCTGGTTTTTAGTCCTGGTTTTTAGTCCTGGTTTTTGGTTCTGGTTTTGGTTTCATTTGGATTTTGGAGTGTTGAGGTTCATTCAGCACACTTGTCGGCTTATTAATTCCATGGAGTCTCTACACTGACGGTGTATTAGAGAGGCGGTTACTTCGAGTTCCATAGGATCCCTCAGGCATTGCATGGCCTTGAGTTGAAGCTGAGAACGCAAGTTTTTAAACATATTTTCATATATCAATTCAATGAACCTATTTAAGACTTATTGACTAGTACACTTGTTTTTTTTTGCGAGATCACATAGAGAGAAGTTTATTTGAATTAAATATTTTTGTTTATAATTGGTTTAGAATCTCCTATGTTGATTCTTGGCTAGGGAAGGGATCAATTCAAAGGGTTGGGGTATGGACATATTTAGGGTATTATTTTTTGTTTAAGATATGTATATATTTGGGATTTTACTAGTGTCTAAGATTAGAACTATTATGTAACAGAGCTGAGGCCATAGTTTACATAATAAGGGGGCTCGATATAGAAGAGCAGGGAGTAATACATTTTTGTTTGGGTTTTTACTAGTGTCTAAGATTAGAACTATTATGTAACAGAGCTGAGGCCATAGTTTACATAATAAGGGGGCTCGATATAGAAGAGCAGGGAGTAATACATTTTTGTTTGGGTTTTTACTAGTATCTAAGATTAGAACTATTATGTAACCGAGCTAATGCCATAGCTTACATAATAAGGGGCTCGATATTACAGAGCAGGGATTAGTACTTATTTGGGATTTTACTACTACATTGAGTCAGTGTTATGCAATAATGCTATCTGTCATGACTTGCATAGTACAGTAAATAGTAATCGTACATTTTAGCTGCTTATTTTATATTTCGGTCAGGATACTGCATCAGCGGACTGCGGTCTGGTAACTGTAAACAAGGCGTGATCACGTGTTGTAGGCCTACATCCCTGAGTAGCGTATATTGATAGCACCCTGTATATTATTTGGTGTCACTCACAGTCGGTTTATTTATTTGACTTGTAGTCGCGTATCAATCTACCTACATAAATGTAAGTATCGCTGTAGTACTCCTGGCTTCCATAGTTCTAACGTTGCTGGGTCATATCCTTAAATCTTCCTGTACTTTCGACCTCAAGACTTGACCATACATTTATATTTCTACAGTAAAAAGTAATCCTATCTGTGGAGTTTATCTTATTTCCACATCCTTACTTTTAATTACTGTACGTGCTTCTATAATGGCATAATTATCATTGTTATTTTATTGTTTGACAATCACTAATTGTGTCAATTGGTCGAAGAACATAGGAATATGATCTGGTGAACGTTCTGCTCATTAATTCAAATTTCACTGTTATTTTAAAATCTTTCATTACAAATTTAGACTCTAACTAAGCATCATATTATTTCAATACGAGGTCTATACCTATTTGGCTACCGATAGTCAATAATGTCAACCTGCATTTAAGCGACTAACATCTTATGACAAATAGATTAAATATACTGAGCGTTGTTGTTTTACATTACTATCCCCAACCTAGGTTAATATTTGAAGGTAAAGGAAATTAAGTGTAGGGCAGTTATAGGGTGATTCGCAGTTATCATTCATAACTATCGAACATCAACTTCCAGAGGCAAGGTGCACCACTTAACTGCGTGGCGCTCATAATCTTAGAACTTAACCCAGGCCCGTCTCCACTGTCTAAAAGCTGGCGGCCACTTTTGTCTCTGACAACAAAAACCTCTGCACTCGGTGTCTTGTTTTCCTTCCTTATTGGATCATCTAAATTAGCGTCACAATGAGGTTCGAAAGTTACGGAATTACCCTACTCACAATTATCCCACTCAAATATTATCTAACCTTTTGATTAAAGTATGGAAGGAGATTTTGCTTTAAAATGAGACTTGCAAGACATTTAGTTATTGTTAATAATGCATTCTTCAAGTAGTGCATTAAGCCAGCATGTTAAGAAATTACATAAGACCTTTTGTGAGAAGATTAATGAGCAATATTATTTAGCTATGCAAAGTAACCCGCAGTGGTGTAACTTCTATCAAGACCAAGCAGAACATTATGGAAGAGGTGCTGACGCATGCGTAGATTTTTTTGAAAGTTTCAACTTGGTGGATCTGGTGCAAGAATTCAACAGCCGTGGGTTTTTTGCAGAACTACTCAGTTTAAAACCCTATGTTACGGATCCTATAGTATTGGAGGCAATCAATATAATTGATGAAGAAGAGGAACCTCTGAACATGTCGGCTTAATATACTAATTATAATTTAGACTAAAATTAAAAATAAAACAGTAAATACAAATAAATTTCTTTTATTCATTCATCAAAAAGTTTTCGTACAGATAAAACACGTTAGATAATGCACAAACAGAAGGTGACCTTGAATGATATATACATCTGGGTGTTGATTGAGTCAAGGCTGGTTCTTCGTCTAGTTCGATTATGGGCTTGGAAGAATATTTTCTTAGAAACTTTGCTTTTTCTGGTCCTTTAACATAAATAAATTCACTATTTTCAGTAATTTTCTTAGCTATATCGCTGAAATGATGAAGAGGGGTAGGTCCTAGGTTCCAGTTTATGCAATGATGATTTTTCATTAACCAGGTAGCTTGCTTGTATTGTTCCTTAGGAAGCAAATTTATTGCAAAGGGTTGTTTGAAAACATAGTGACTTATTTTATAGCCATCGAAGGTTGCCAATTCCTTAGGTATAAATTTATTATGTTCGTCCTTAAACCCTTGTACATCCATAACAATTCTGGAACCCATCATTAATTTTTAAAGCAGAAAAATTTTTAAACATAGAAAACTTTTTAGAATAGTGTTCGATATCCTTTTTAAGTATATTTAACTTATACATAAAAGTGTGTAATCGTTCAGAAAACTCCTCTTCTAAAGACATTCTCAGCACTACTAAGCTTCGTAAATAACTGAATATATATAAAACATTAGTCCGGGTGGTAGGGGATTTAAAGTTGCTTTACTATTTTTGTTAGCGGATTGTAACTGAATATTTTATCATGAATAATGAGACAATACGCAGCGGTTTTGGCAGGTATTTTTTCCTTTGTTTCAAATTCAATCCTCATAGTAACTGGACCAGTTTGTAATAGATCCCTTTGATGTGAACAATTTATGTAGGAAATAGGCGCATTACTCTTAAACTCGGTAGGACTAAAAACTGGTTCCATCGGAGAGTTATAATATACTTGACGAAAATCACAAAACATTTCATAGAGTGTAGCGAATTTGTTGTTTTTAAAATCGAGTTGAAGGTCGTTATAGGGATATCGTTCAGAGTTTAAAAATACATTTATATTTCTTAATTCACAGTGATCAAATTTACTCATATCCATTTTAATATTGCCACGCCTATTCTTTTGGAAAGCGATTAAAACATGACGAGGTGTTTCAACCTTGGTAGAAGTTTTTACAGGCCAATTATGCCTTGTAGTTTCTAGTAATTCAGGATATTCAACTAGCTCCCAACTTCGAAAAGTAATTAGTATGTCACTGTTTTTCTCGACAAGTTTCGTTAATGCCAATTCTTGGGGGATTGCCGGAGTAAGATGTGGAACCCTCCAGCAAAGTCTTGTGATTACAATTTTTGCTGTTTCCGCAGCCTCGGTAGTGCGCAGTAACGAATCAACCGAATCATTACTTCTAACGAGTATTAGCTCTTGTTGAGAATTCAGGATAATTTTATTGTAATCTTCAAAGAACCCTGAATACATCTTTAATGGAATGCACAAAGAGACGTTTCCTTTGTCATCGGTCATAATTTTATCAGTTGCTTTCGCTTTGGGATACCAGCCGGCATTTTCCAATTTTGCGCTTTCGTTTTGGTTAAACGACGTATAACCCTTAAGTGTTGAAGTGATGCCGAGATCTCTAACAGAGTCAATAGTAACACCGTTTAAAACATAACGCATTTGTTTAAACAAGAAGGCTGGGGCGTTGTTGACTAAAAAAGTGTTTGCTAAAGGTGCACCATCCTCTTTGGTAACTTGTAATTCCAAATATATTTCACTTTTGCAGGGCAAGGGATACTTCCCGGTCTGTTGCAGGGCAATGCGAATTTCATCATTTGGTCCGAGTTTTGTTGGATTAAAGGGATCGAAGGAAAATACCTCCCAACTTAATATTGAATCATCAACAAGAACATTTTCTTTAACGTATATTTTTACGTACATATTTTATTTAATTTTAAAACCCAAACTTATAAGAAACTGTCTATTTAACGGTGTTAGTCTTTGAGAGTTCTGTTTATTACTGAGAAAATTACGATTGTTTTCTTTCTTATTAAGCTTTCCACTAAAATATTGATTTTTCCTGTTATAAATAATCACCATCGTTCATCTAATTTTTTAAGATGTAGTCTTAAAGTTATGGTTTCTTCTCTAAAATTAACACGTTCTCGCTCTTGATCTAATATTTTAATAATTATTTTATCTATTACCTTGGCAGTAACTGGGAAGTATATAACGTTTTGGGGTGATTCTATTATTTTAAAACCAGGAGCCACACTGGGGAAAAATTGATGTATTATATGAACTGGATTACCATTTAAGTATGAACCTTCAGCGATACTGCAATCGATATTTATTGAGTTTACTTTAATTATTTCTGCAGGTCGTTCAGAAATATGAATTTCTCTCGAATCTAGTATCTGATTTTGAAATCCCAACAATGTGCCTATAGAGTCGTCTCTAAAAATAATAGTTTCGGAGCATTTAATTACTGAACGCAACGTATTATTATTAGCGTTAAGATAAAATGAAATTTGTTTTTCTTCTAATTTGTCTTGCAGTAATTTGTTGATATTATCAATTTCATAACTTCCGGGCGGGATAGTTATAAATTCACCAGTTTCACCGTAAAAGAAACGATTATTACTCTCATCAATGTTGGGAATTGCATTAAATGTTTTAAAATTTACAAGTCCAATAACATAATCGATATTTTCCTCTAGATATATGGGAGGGTGAAATTCAGTAGTTAAGATGGCTGAATTGCCGCTAATAACAAAACCATAGGACATGTCCCTTTAATATTTCGCAAATGAATAAATCTTTATTGGGTATCATGTTGTTATTATAAAGAAATATTAGACACAACTGTCCGCAATTTGTCGCGTTAAAATCTTGAAACCTGTTATAATTATAATTTATAACATTTTTATTTTTATCGCTGAAGAAATATGTTATTAATTCAGCGGGTGGTCGCAGATTACCATAACTATCAAAGTAGGTTATTTGTTTTTCTTTTTTTATGTAGGCTGTCCAATGAGTTCCATCACCACTATAATCATCTAGATTAATAATACCACTTTCATTGTCTTTTATTTTTTTAGGAAGCTTATTTCTCATAAATATACCTCTAAACTTGGGAATTTGTAGAAATTTTATGTATTTTAGTAAATCATAATTAGTAAGAGTTTTTAGGGGTATATGTTTTAGCAGTTTTTTGAATAGGGCTTCAAATACAAACCACACCCCGATTTATAGGGTTTTAAATACAGCCCGCTTTCTTTTTGTCCTATTGCTATAGACTCCATCGTTTGATTGTGTCTTTTATCTTCTTCTAATTTTTGTTTGGCTGCTTTTGCGTCGTTAATGGCTTTTGCTACTCCTGCGGCGCCTCCTCCTAGGGCACCTAAAGCTGACAGGCCCGCAAATAATGGTATAGGTGGTAAAAATCCCCCACTCTTTGGAATAGGTATAATTCTTTTTTTAGGGGCAATCACCTTACCACTTTTCCTAATTGCTTTTACGGCTGTTTTAATACCCGCTTGTAAACTTTTAAACTGCTTTCCCTTAAGTCCTTTTCTTGCTTGCGCAATGGCTTGATGCAAAGTTATTCCTCGCCCTTTTGTCTTTTTTCTTTTTAGACCCATACCCAACTTTCGTTTGACGTTCATAGTGCCACTAATGCCTAACGCTGCCACTTTTTCTCCAAAACTAGCGTCCTTTGCTCTGAATCGGGCTATTGCTTTCTCAGACAGTAATTTATCGGCAACGTTCCTTCTGTTTATATCGTTTGATTGCGAATATGCAATGTCGTGCTCTTTGCAGGCCTCGTCTAATAAATTGATTCCCTTGTCACCTCTTGATAATCTTTTTTCTAATTTTGTCCCGGGCCCACAGAAATTGTAACCAGGAAGATGTAATTCAAAGGGTAATTTATTGATAAGCGTGTTTAGTAAACCAGATCCTCTTTGCTTGTCGTTCGACTTGTAAGTAACACGTTTGTTGTGTGATTGAAACATTATATAGTTAAAGTCTTAACATCGAATGATTAGTTTTACTTTGACAGTGAACTTAAGTACTTTTATATAATATGAGAGTTGAAAAGCAACCATACTCTGTAATAATTATGATATATATATCATGATACATCAACAAATAAATTTAGAAAACACGGAAGACTGTTTGAAGGAAGTAGCAAAAGATGTTTAATTATTGGTCCGTCAGGTTGTGGTAAAACAAACGTTGTAATTGGCTTAATTGAAGATCCCAACGGTTTACGATTTGAAAATTTATATATTTATTCAAAATCTTTGTATCAGCCCAAGTATGAATATTTAAGAACACTTTTTAAGCCAATAAAGGAAATTGGTTATTACGAATCCGAGGACGAAGAGAATATAATTGCACCCCAAGAAGTAATGCCAAACGCACTAATAATTTTTGACGACATAGTTTGTTGCAATCAGTCAATTGTAAAGGATTACTTTTGTTTTGGAAGACATAGAAATACTGATTGTTTCTACTTGTGTCAAACATATTCTTCTATTCCTAAGCAGCTAATTCGTGACAATGCAAATTTAATTGTTATTTTTCAACAAGACAATACAAATTTAAAACATGTTTATAATGATCACGTTAACGTTGATATGACCTTTAATCAGTTTAAAGAAATGTGTTTATTGTGCTGGCGAGAGAAATTTGGATTCATGGTAATAGATAAAGATTCCGGTATAAATTCAGGTAGATATCGAAAAGGTTTCGATTCCTACATTTACTTATAAAAACAACACCACTAGACAAAAACAGCTATTTCAAAATATACAGTCATGAATGAACAATTAGCAAGACAACTTGTTAAATCAAGAAAGGCAGTTAAGAAAAAATTTCAAGCTTTAAAAAATGCTGAATTTGAGTCTCATTCGAGGCTGGAAGAAACTTATAAACCAATAACACAACCTTTGCAAGAATTAATTTCAACCATTGGTAAAATTGAACCTGTTGTCATAAAAGATGAGGAGCCGTCATTTACAAGGTTTTATAAAACATCAACCCCCCAAAGAACAAAAAACATAAGAAAAACTGGGAAAACCCCAGTTCTACCAACAGAAATACCCTCCTTTTTTGATACTAGCGTCGCTTCAGTGAGTCATATCCCAACCATACAAGAAACGAGTGTTATAGCTGAAACAGAGCCATTATCTTCATCATCCGATTCAACGATAGGAAATCTTTCAGATCTATTGGAACAAACTAGACAAACAATCCAGACTTATGTTGGTACACCTGGATATCAAGATTGGCTAAACGACTTTGACAACTTACCTCGTAAATACATTGATGAAGGTGTCAAGGATTTAGAACATACGTTTGATCACCATTATGGTATAGTTCATGATTCGGAAACGGAAAAATTTTTTTTGGGACTAACACAAGAACCTGTAGAAATTATTGGAAAAGATATTAAAGTAAAAGAGATTACCTATCAAGGCACCCCCGGTTTATATGAATTAATATTTAAAAAAGATCCAAAAAGTTACAGTGCTAAAGACTTGGATAATTATATGGATATTCTAGCACGAACTAATGCATATCGTAGGAATAATAGTCCTGACGAGCAAGTTCAAGGGAATGGATCGCGTAAATATGTTACAATAATTGGACCATACTTACAAAAAAAAGGAATAACAAAAACAAGAGCTCTTAATCCTGCAGCCGAAAGGTTTATCTCAACATTCACAAGACGTAAGGCTCCGTATAGAGCTCAAAGAACAACTACAGAAGGATCAGGTTTAACTCTTAAAGTTAATAAAAATAATACTGATTATGTATATTGGGATAATGTTAACGAGCTTGTTGATAGACTTCGTTTATTGGTGGCCTCAACGAATGCTGGCCATACCGGTCATAATAATGAAGCAATATCAATCATTGAGGAGCTCAAGGAGGCTAACGTCATCATATAAGTGAATGTTACACCTGTTTCAGAACACTTACAAAATGACTATCGACAAATTTGGTCGCCACATTTCAAAAAATTTAAATTATATTGAAAACAAGGTAGTTAAACACTTTAAATATGAATTGCAACAAAATCACTTGGAAACTTCAAATTTTACAAAAGAATTAATGATACAAAATAAACGATCACTTGAAAATGTTGAAAATATTAGCAATGTGACGAAAAAGTTAAAATTTTGTGAAGACCAAGTACTAACATTAGAGCAAAAATATACACAGGAAGAAAATTCCTGCAAGGAAACTATAAAAAATATCAACAAGAGAATATTAAATAATACAAGTGAAAATATAACCTTGAAAGCTGATATTGAAAAAATAAACGAAATAATGAACACAAAAATTAAAGAAGTAGTATTTTTCAATGCAAAGGAAAAAATTAAAGCCTTTAGAGCAAATGTTGAAAATTTAAATACAACTAAAGCAGAAATAGTGGATAGTTTTCTTAATGGTCGACAAATTTATGAGCTGCCTTTATCAGAAAGGCGGATTGTAATTAGTATTAATTCTGTCTTGCAAAGCATTGTTAAGAAATTACATGAAGAAATAAATAAGGTAGATGAAGGGATGGGCGAACTAGACACAATACTTAATCCTACATCACTAAAATATCTAAACACTAAAATTAAAGATAATCTTGATGATGTAAGGAAAAATATTGATAAAATTGTCAAATATTTTAAAGAAGATACAGTAATTTTAAGTGAAAAGCTTAAAGAATGGGATGATACGTATAAAAGCTATTGGGATAATTATTTTGTTAAATCATTTGATTAATCGTAATGTCTATCGCTAAGGAAACAGTTGTCGACGAATTACATAAACCTGCTAGGAGAAATTACAAAAGGAGAAGGGTGGTTATTAGGAGCTTGAACGACTTGTGGCAGGCTGATTTGGTAGAAATGCTTCCCTATGCTAAATTAAACAGGGGATATAGATATATTTTGATAGTAATAAACACATTTTCAAAATACGTCTGGGCTCAACCCCTTAAAAGTAAGCAAGGAAAAGAGGTTACTCGAGCTATGAAAACAATATTAGACCAAACCAGTAAACCCACAAATTTACAAACTGATTTAGGCAAGGAGTTTTACAATAAAGATTTTCAACAGCTTATGAACGAGTTTAAAATCAATCATTACAGCACTTTTTCCAACCTGAAAGCAAGTATAGTTGAACGCGTTAATCGAACTCTTAAGAATATTATGTGGAAATATTTTAGTAATCAAGGTAGTTATAAATGGTATACAGCGTTGCCAAGTATTGTTGAAAAATATAATAATACCACTCATAGCACTACTGGTTATAAACCGGTTGATGTTAACCCAGGAAATGAAAAAACAATATTACAAAATTCTTTCACTTTTAAAAAAATAGTCGACTTGGATCGTAGAAAGTTTAAAGTTAATGACTTTGTTCGCATTTCGAAGCAAAGGGAGTTGTTCGCAAAAGGCTATATACCCAATTGGTCGACTGAAATTTTTCAAATAAGAAAAGTAAACCTGACAAACCCCACCAAGTATCTTCTGAAAGATGAGAAAAATGAAAAAATTGAAGGTGGATTCTATCAAGAGGAGTTACAAAAAGTGCAATATCCAGACGTATATTTAGTTGAAAAAATATTAAGAAAAAGGAAGTCAAGTATTTGTTAAATGGTTGGGCCTTGACAAATCTAACAATTCATGGATTCCCAAAAAAGATGTTTTGTAATATATTATAATTAAGAAATAAAACAAGTATGTTAATCAAATGTATTTTATTACTAATTAAACCTATTAGCATATATTCTATGTTTTTCATTTAAAATATTAAAAAGTACAATTTCAAATTGCTGAATTCGTCTTTTGAATCGTAGTTGGTCCAGATATTGGCTTTTAAAATTACTCTTTCGGGCGCTCCTATAGGCAAAGGACCATACCACAAGCATATGAACTTCATTTTGCTCACTGAAAGTCACTGTTTTCTTCATATTTCCTTTTCTGTCCATTTCTCGTAATCAAATTTTCCAACTCGTTCGGAAATATTGTCAGCAACTCGAACATTGTGCATACATTTTCGCTGTTTGGATTATGATTTGGATTTAAAACATTATATATGTTTGCAAGCAGGTCCCCTGAATGTTTCAGACTAGTTTTAAACACATTGAAATATTGTGGAAACTCCTGTCTTTTAATTATTTGAATCCTGTAATTAATTAGTTCCTTAAGAGCCCATAAATTGTCCATGGACTCGCAAGCAAGAGTCACGTAATAGCCATCACTTTTTTTAATTTTTATTACAGGCTGTTGTTGATACATTTCGAAATAAACTGTGAAATTTGCAAACTTTACAGGAGTCGTGTCCGCATTAAGTGAATAAAAATACCCCATCAGAATGCCTTGATAAGAAAGTAAATTTTTCCAGTCTTCTTCGGACAGGAATATTTTGAAACCATTGTGACCGCCAATAATTACTTTTGGGGCAAAATTCTCCAAATTTAACCCAATGCTTATAAATTTTGTTGAGGACTTGTTCAAGTAATAGATTTTAGCATTTAAAATTTTTTCATTAAATTTATTTTCACTGCTAACCTCACTTTTGTTTGGGGGATACTCAAAACCTTGATTAAATGTCGAATACATCTTGTTTAGTGAATTGTAAGACAAAAATGCATTCTTATTATAACCGTCTCCCTACCAACTTTCCTTAAAAGGTCAAGGTATGTGAACATTAAAGCACAACAGATTTTTTTTCTTAATACATTTATTTCATATTAACATAACTAGGTATAAACATATTTAGTAGAAATAACAGAATAATAAACAGTGGTACTAGTATTTTATAATCGTTTTGGGTCCCTTGTAATATTTGGTCTTTCATTTTATATCGCCACATACACTCCATTAGATCACAGTTTTTATGAAATTTATAATGTTCCTCAATGGGAGAGTCCTCAGATCTCCAATCAAATATCTCTACCCCGCAGTAATAACATCGACAAGAATCCTCAATCATCAGATAGTAAAATCCACAGATTGCTAATATTTCAGGTGATAATTTTCCTGTCCATCTTTTAAACGAGCGTATTCTTTGATCGTATGTTCTATAAGAAACATTGTCAATTTCCTTATCAAAGGATTCTGCACACATTATTAATAATTGATTAAAACTGAAATATTTCACAGTTGTGGACCTTAATATACTCACAATTGAGGCGGGAGTTACCAATTTTCTTGATCCTTAGACCACTCGTAGAGAGGGATATCCTGGTGACCCCATGCGAGACTATCGAAAGAATTTGGAATCTTATAGCGCTTATCGTCGGTCGACGTAAGGGCTACTTTATTAACGAGCTCCGTAAAAATATTATGTGACCTAGATCTGAACAAATACATACTACAAAAAGTTTTAGAGTTATTTTCAACAACATCCTTGTAATGAGTCAAGTTCAATTGTTTATTAATACTACTTTTTTTAATTCCTTTCGCTTTTTTAAGTAACGTTTTTTTAGTTTTAACACAATAAGCTTTAGCACCGGGGCCATAAAAGCTTTCTATGGGTTCGCCAGCATATTCGTCTTTAAATTTACCTACTACAGCTTTTGTTATTGGCATGTCGTGTATGTTATTAGGTTTGTAATTTGAGGTGTCAAAGTCTTCGATATGATGTTTAATATCTTCATATACATTTTCAGTCTCGATTTCCAAGATAAACGAGTCAGTATCTGTGTACAGTAGTTTACCCTTTTCTTGATATAATGGTTTTAAGAAATCGTAAAAGAAACTATACATAACCGTTTTAGATAGGTCTAAAATAGAGAATCCTGCGTACACGGGCTTATCGTAGTTGATCAAAACTTTTTGCATGTGAATAGCAGCCAAGTTTTCATTATACATAAATGAGTCTTTAAAATATGGTTTTGAAATAAGGTTTTCCGCACCGTCCTTTCGTACATTTTTTGACCACTCTGTAACCAACCTAATGTCAGTTCTTTTTTCAACATTTTCCATCGTCTTCCCATATATACTGTTATTAGCCAATTTATACGTACTTCTTTCAAACTCGGTTTTAGATTCGTTTCTTAATTTTGTGTTTAAATCGATATACTTTTTTAGCCAAGGTGATTGAGTAAACTCTAACACTCGGTGAATTTTAGTTAATTTTAGTCCATGTTGAAGGCACTGCTTAAGTAACATGTAATGAATCACGTACTTTTCCTTGTTTTTTAAATTTGGAATTAATTTTGAACATTTAGAATTGGGCGGTTGATAACTTTCAGGACAAAAAGGAAATTCACTATGTAGATCATGTAGCTCACCCGGGTAGGCCAGATCCACTTCTAAAACATACCCCTTATCAGACGTATCGGAAATATTTGTGACATTAAAATTTGCAATTTCTTCTGGAGATAACCAAACAAAATCTTTTTGTGGTAGGTATTGAGACATTGCCTTTCCGTACAGGTTATTTGCATCCACGTATAAAATATACTTATCGGGTTTAGACTTATCGTGATTTGGCATAAACCGATTATTTGCTTCGGATTTCCTACAAACACAGGTACTGACCCCTCCTCTTACACTATCTTTAAAAAAATGTAACATGTTAACGTCCGTCAATAATTCTAATTCCGTCCCTGAGTGTAATAAAAAAGCAGAAAAGCTGAAACTCGGAAAACTTATATAGGCCACGGGATCTAGAGTGTATGTATTAAGACAAGTTTTCCTAAAGTTTTGAAATACATCTGCCAAAAGTAAAACGTCAGATTTCAAATAGATATCA
This sequence comes from Polydrusus tereticollis, assembly GCA_963920685.1. Classification (NCBI taxonomy): domain Eukaryota; kingdom Metazoa; phylum Arthropoda; class Insecta; order Coleoptera; family Curculionidae; genus Polydrusus; species Polydrusus tereticollis. The sequence goes on along the minus strand of OY987332.1, from coordinate 27,177,264 downwards.
GAATATTGCCCAATAGACTTACACTCAAACAAGTTCCATACCTTCTTTGCGCGTTCGTACTCTTGGTCACTAATATGTTCCTCTATCAAGTCATTATAAAATTGTTCTTTTTCGGGCAATGAGGCTTCTTGTAATTTTGTGTAACTATCGATGTAGTTATAAGGAAAAACACCTTTTTGACGAATAAAATCAAACTGTTCCTTATCCTTAAAATATTTTGATATTTCCAAGCATTGCTCATCTTTTAAAGTTTCCGCAAGTTTTGATAAAGAATAGGGTAAAAATTGAAAAGAGTCTATAAACCTAATGGAAAAACATTTTTTCTTTTGTTTTCCAGTTTTTTTATCGAAATATAGACCTACCTCAAGAAACTTTTCAAAGGTAATATATTTTTCCTTATTTTGGGCAATTACCTTCAGCCGTTCCTTGTTCTGGCAAAGGTTTTTTATAAATAGATGGGTATCGTAATTTTTTAGGTTATGTAAGACAACAGGAATGAAATTGGGTATCTTAAAATTTAAGTTACACACTGAATGTGCGGGCCCCCGGTACTTCCCAGTCAGATGACAGTGATCCGCAACTTTTTCTTTCTCTGTTTCGATTATTTTTTTACAAATGTGACACTCCTTTGTATAAGTATGACGTAATTTTTCCAATTCACTTAAAGGGTTCATTGGTTTTTTGTGGTGTAAATATTTATTATAAATAGAGTATACATCTCTGTCTAACATATCTATAAAAACCTTTGCACAATCAAGGCCCTGAAAAAGTTCAAATTTTGAAGCCTCATCGTCAAAAGAACACTTTATGTAATACGCGAAGGAATATGGAACATGTTCGTATTTTTTCAACGTGTAAGGACGGTTTGCTTCCAAGTCATTGGTCCCATTATTTAAAGGTTTAAGAATACATTCGAAATCTGCGTAAATGACGAATGGAACTTCCATTTTTTTTTCAATATTAGTAAATTTCAAAATATTTCCCGGTACCATGTTGCCAAATTTATCTATTTTATTTTCTGTGCTTGGTAAAGTAACACGTATATGACCGCAGTCATAAATGGTATGTTTGGTTAATTCTTCATTAGATGTAAAATATTGGAGACAGCCGTCACAAAAATATTTTTTTCCATTGTGTTTAGTTATTTGACTAGAAACTAACCTAGACAAATCGGAAATTAAACAATAGTGGAAATTCCCATCGTCATCGCCTATTAACAATAAATTAATGTGTTTATTTTGTTTGACCTTTGTATAATGTAAAGGCCCAATCACTTCATACTTGGATTTAAAATCTGTTTTTAGTTTTTCTAAGCCATAAACGTTAATCGATACATTATTTTGCAATTCAAATTTTGAGATATTAATAATTTTAACGGGAGTTTCAATACCTGAAATATCCAAGACATCTGCAAAATGTGGGTATGATGATGTTTCAAACTCTAATCCCGTAGGGGGGTGCAAGGCTGCAACGACTGACCAGAAGAAACAAAATTCATCATTGTTCCTGATATTGATTGTAGCACGTTTCATCTGAATTTCCTGGGGTAGTTCAATATGCGAAGAAGCTCTGAGGGGGTTGTATTTATTAACGTTAACTTCCAAATGAATAATGTTGATCAAGCTCCATCCTGTAAAAGACAACTTTTAGAACTATGTTCAAAACAGAGATGTTACCTTAAAATTTAAAATAATTTCTTTTTACCTGAGTCTCTTTCTGCCATTTCGTCAGTTTTTACGTCGATTATCTTGCACATATCTGCAATATACTGGGCTAGGTCCGAAGCTTGACAAAGTGTTTCAAATCTAGTGTTAAAAGACTTCACACTATGAATTCCATTAACGGGATTTACATATAGTCCAAACAACTCCAAATTTGATTTAATGCACGTATGTTTTTGTACTTCTGCTCCTAATAAGTCCATCACTTTTTGAAATATGTCACCTAAAAATGTATTCACGTTAATATGGTGCCCCTCAGGTTTGATTTTGTAGGATATGATTCTTCCTTTAAAGGCAGCCTTAATCGTTTCAATACCATTTGAAAATTTTGCAACATTATTTTTATGTTCGTTTGTGCGCAGATGACTCGTAAATAACATTGTTGCGCAGAATTTTTTACAATCGGCACAATATTTCGATGTTGGTTCTAAAAACAAATATATAATTTACAGTCTTGCAAAAGCGGAACATTGCATTGACTCTTATTAACAAATATTATTCTTACCTGTTTTCTTAGAAGTTTTCTGCCTTTTCGCTTTTTTCATCTCATTCAACTGTGATTTCTTCCGATCACAGTACTGTCTCAAGTGACGCAGTAAACTAGCTTTTCTGGAAAATGACTTCTTGCAGGTGATACAAACGTACGCCATTTCCTTTTAATTACAATTTGTAATAAATACAACTTAGTGAACCTCTGAGTAACCAGTTTCAATTAACTAAGAAATATCTTATGTTATCTTTTAATACTAGCGAGGGTGTGTGTGGGGGAGGGAGAAATTAATTAACTATTGAGAAAAATTCTGTTCTATATTGTTCGCGCATTTTTCAAATACTTCCACTATTCGATTCCATTTCTGTCTTTCCCTTAAGGTCATATTATCCGTACGATACTCTGAAAAATCTGTTAAACATACGCGTAAACTCATTAAAGTAGCTTTAATTTTACGTTTTTTCCTTTGTACTTCATCTTTACTTATCTCTGATTTTTTAATTGAAAAATTTTTATCTTTAGTTTGTGTTCCCACGTTCAAAAGATTAGTATTGTTTGTTTGTACTGAAACGGAATTTTTTTTCTTTTTAGAAGCATTATTTGATACTATACCACAAGGAGTTAATTCATTGGGAAGCCCCTCAAAATTACTAGCAAGCAAACTAGCATTTTTTGACAAGAGATCTTTGCTCGCTGTTGATTCTTCGTCAGCCCTAATTATTTCTGGTTTAAAAATAATTCCTGATTGCTTTGGTAATTCTAACAACCCATTACCCTTTAAATCTGTTTGCCCTATGGTATCTAATTCATCTACAATTTTTTTAATGTCCTCTGCAGAATATAAATCTTGATCAAATATATCATTATTCAACACCGGAGATAAACAATTAAACACCTTGTCTGAATCATCACTAACCTTTTTTGCCGGAATTAAAATATTTTGTAATACATTAATAACTGGTTTCTCTGGGTTACCCGACGAGGTATTCATTACACACACGTTCAGTAAAGATATCAAACTATTCTGACTATTTATAGGATTAACATGTTGTCTGCGGAGATTTCTATTTTTATCACACAGCAGTGAGAAAGTGAAAGTATCAATGCACCCAAGAGGTAAGTCTGCCAATTACACAAATCACAAATTTCTTCAAAATTATTAAATAATCTGTGTCTTGAAATATATTCTTATTGTTATTCTAATTGAGATTTAAAAGTTTTCCACCGCGTTCTTTAATAACTTTCTTGCAGTAACTATTTATAAGGGATGCTGTTTGTCTATAAGGGCATGAATCATAATCCTTCCTATTTTCCCCTTTGTCTCTAAGGGTATATTCTATTTTTTTTATATCTTCTCTTTGTCCCTGTTTAAAATATTTCCTTTTTTAGATAGTGGTTATGCTAAGTTAAATAAAAAAAAACAGAAAGTGTAACCCTGTTTGTCTACTATATATACGGCTTTTTGTATTCAATAGTTAGTTACAAGCAGTCTACTAATACTAAAGCAATAATAATTTCATGTATAATAATAATAATAATAATAATAATAAAATCATGTATTGTGATTGGGACAAGTATCCCAAATTTACAAGTTGGAACGGGTCTGCCCTAGTTCCTGCGGCCGTTGATGTCCCAATTCTAAGTTGGGACGACTGTCCGAATCACTGGAATGGGTCAGCACTCGTTTCTATAGACACAATTGACCATAGTTGGGATACTGCACCCCAAGGTTCTACCTACAATCCAACCACCTATGTGATGGAAAATAATATAATCCGTCAGATGCTCCCGAAATTGAGTAAAGCCAATAAAAAAAAATTTCGGGAGGCAGAAAGGATTCGGATGTCCAAATATAATACGTAATGGTAAATATAACTATTTTATTTGTAATTTTTTTATTTATCTTTTCTCACTATACAGTCCGAGGTAGTACATAAAACATAATAATTTAATCTTTCTTAGTCATAAACCAACTGTGACGTCAGCCGCTCCGTCTAACCTTGAAGATCCAGTCGCTCCCATCGACCATAGTTGCTCTGGATGATAGTTGTCGATCCCCTCGAATATCCCGCAGACGCCACCCAAGCAAGCCAGCGAGGAGAAAATTGTGAAATATATTAATGGCAATAAAACAATTTACTTGAATGTTATCTTTTATTTCTCTTTTTATACAGTAAGTACATAAAAAAAAAACAGTTACTACACTGCGCAACTTATTTAACGCACAATCAAAAATTTGTCTCAACTTTGATCTTATGTATTTTCGTCATTTTTTGTTCGTTTTTATTGATTTTTTTGTTAAATTGTAGGTTTTTCTATTGAGAGTGTCACTGCGTTAGTTGTTTTGGGTAAAAAAGTTCTTGTGGTATTATACCGGGTGATAAGAAAATGTTATTTTTTTTTTGGAAAATTGCAGACACCCTGTAGGGTATATTAGCTATTGCGAGTTATTCCAATTATAGCTAAATTGAAGCCTCCAGTTTTGTTTACATTTTCTTTTTTTATTTTTTTGTTTATCTCTGATACTTTATGAAATACACTGTTTTGAAACACCACGTGCTGTAATTACCTGAAATGCATTTATCGGAAACCTTAAACAGCTAGGAGGCTATGGAAAATCAAGTGACAACTGAAATGCATTTAGAAGGCTATGGAAAATAAAGTGAAATCTGGGTTATCGGTTTTTTGTTGACAGTCCAGCAAGAATTAGTTAATAATGGAACGGCAAAACAGAAATTTAACACGTGATGAATGTGTTCAGGCGGTTACATTACATGGTGAAGGGTGGAGTTACAACCGCATAGCTGGTAGGTTGGGAGTGTGGCACACAACTGTAGCGAGGGTAATTGAAAGGTTCGCAGAAACAGGAGAGCATTCCAGGCGGACCGGTCAAGGTAGACGTCGTGTTACAACTCCTAACCAGGATCGTTTTCTAAGAGTAAGCGCTGTACGACAAAGATTTACAACTGCAAGAAATTTAAGATCAGAACTTCAAGGTGCAGGTGGTCCACTCATATGTGTTCAAACTGTGCGTCGACGACTAAGAGAAGAAAATTTAAGACCCAGGATTGCTGCTCGAGGACCCGCATTAACAGTAGCTCATCGAAGAGCCAGATTAAATTTTGCTAATGAGCATGTTAATTGGTTGGAAGCAGATTGGGAACGTGTTCTCTGGACTGATGAGTCGAGGTTTAACTTGTATAACTGTGACAGACGTATCCGCGTCTACCGCAGACCAGGTGAGCGATACAGTCAATGCAATTTTTTGCACACAACTTTATATGGAGGTGGATCCGTCATGGTATGGGGTGGAATATCTTTGACGGGCCGAACACAGTTGGCAATTGTAAATGGAAATCTTAATTCTGAAAGATATATCACAGATATTCTTGAAGAACATGTTGTGCCTTATGCACCCTATATAGGGCCTAATTTTTTGCTCATGCACGACAATGCGCGTCCCCACACGGCTCGTATCGTAAGAAATTATCTTGCAGAAATTGGAATAAATTACATAGAATGGCCAGCCCGTAGCCCCGACCTAAATCCCATCGAAAATTTTTGGGACTATATTGGTCGGCGGTTACGAAGTGAAGGACGACAACCACAAAATTTACAAGAATTGGCCGAACGTCTAGTCGAATTATGGGATGGCTTAGATCAAAACGTAATAAGAAACTTCATTTTAAGTATGAATAACAGATGTCGGGAGGTCATTCGCGGAAGGGGTGGAAACACCAGATACTGATTCTGTAATGAATTTGTTTTTTTTTGTTAAGTTATTTATTGTTGTTTCCTTAATTATTAAAGCAATTCGTACATTTTAGGTTGTTTTTTTTTAGTTTTTTTTAGCAATAATTACAGAGATAAACAAAAAATATCTATAATTCTTGCTGGACTGCCAACAAAAAACCGATAACACAGATTTCACTTTATTTTCCATAGCTTTCTAAAGTGTATTTCAGGTAATAACAGCACGTGGTGTTTCAAAACAGTGTATTTCATAAAGTATCAGAGATAAACAAAAAAATAAAAAAAGAAAATGTAAACAAAACTAGAGGCTTCAATTTAGCTATAATTGGAATAACTCGCAATAGCTAATATACCCTACAGGGTGTCTGCAATTTTCCAAAAAAAAATAACATTTTCTTATCACCCGGTATGATACCACAACAACTTTTTTAACCAAAACAACTAACGCAGTGACACTCTCAATAGAAAAACCTATAATTTAACAAAAAAATCAATAAAAATGAACAAAAAATGACGAAAATACATAAGATCAAAGTTGAGACAAATTTTTGATTGTGCGTTAAATAAGTTGCGCAGTGTATTTCTTAGTCATTTCGAATTAAAGCAATATTTTCTTTTAAACCTATTATTCTAAATTCGAGCATTAATTAAATATTTAGGAAGAATACAATTAAATCGCAAAATTATACTGTGACATAATTAAAATCCCATGTCATGCTGATGTCTGGGTGAAAGCCGATCCGTTAGACGTCGCAGCATGAAATTCGTACGGTTAGAGTGTGCGGGTCTGCTCTCAAGCGAATAATAAGGGAAAGGGAAGTGGCTGAACTCTCATATTGAATGAGGTGGTTGTGCTCTCAAGCGAATAATAAGGGAAAGGGAAGTGACTGAACTCTCATATTGAATGAGGTGGTTGTGCTCTCAAGCGAATAATAAGGGAAAGGGAAGTGACTGAACTCTCATATTGAATGAGGTGGTTGTGCTCTCAGTACCTGTGTGGTGTTGTGTGGTTGTACTCTCAGTACCTGTGTGGTGTTTGTGTGGCGGCACTCTCAGTAACTATATACTAGTTTTATAAGTTTTTGCTTGGGAATAAAAATATTTTAAAAACAATAAGTTCTGAAAGTAAATATAAGTTTAAAAGAGAAAAATAATTCGTCATGACCCAATTTAGTCTAACGCTAAGGGAAGTATTGTATTTTTGACTGTATTAACTGGTGAAGAAATATTTACCTACGCATTTCTTTAAAGTTCATCCATTTAACGCTTTAAAATTTCAAAGATGCAAACTTTTATTATAAAAGTATCGACAGGTTTCGTTAACATTTTTTACATAAATATTTCCTATTTTTAAATGAATTTAATTAAATTTAAAATTATTTTTTTTGGGCGGCTATTTTGTCCTGTTTTTCAATTTTGGAACGTTGGTCACCTTAGGTATATGCACGACGGTGTACCGCCCCATTTTAGCGATTTAGTTCGTTAGCACTTATCACATACTTTTAGTAATCGATGGATAGGTCAAGGTGGGCCTATTTTATAAGCCCCCGAGGTCGCCCGACATGCCTTCATTGGATTTCTTTTTTATGGGGAAATATAATGAGGCTTGTATATTCGACGCCAGCTCACACCAGGATAGAAAGAAGAACACACCATTTCAACAAAATTCGAGACAATCCTAAAATGTTGTTTCTCGTACAACGTCGGCTAAGAAAATGTGTAGAGGTACAGTGCGCCCATTTCGAAAATCTGCTGATTTTTGAAATATCAACCCTTTCAATGGTTCCTTTATGCGAAACACTTCGATTTGGAAATGTATTACAATAAATTCTTCTTGCATCCACACAATTGCCGAGTGCTTGTCCATAACTAGATGCATGTGAGCATTAATTAATGAATTGTCTTATTTCAGTATAAGTTCTTGTTTGAATTTTTTCATTTGTTGATTGTTGGTAAGGGTTTAATAATAGAGTGCTCTTTCATGTAGGTCATTAATTCTCTTTTAATTGTATAATAACTGTAAGTGGCAAAACTGAATAGCTTAATCTAAATATACCTATATGACTGTATTGACTTCAAATATTGTTTAAATCTATTGACCCATGTTATTGTATATGTTAATATACATATTATATGTTGTACTAAAAGGATAAATCCGTATGAAATTTTGTAAATCTTCTGGATTTTTTTCTTGAAGAAATAAACGTCTTTTTTTTTCTTTTTTTATTTTTAAATGAGATATAATAATGACATTTAATTATTTTAATGCGAAATATGTTGTTTTTCGATTAAATACTGTGTTTACTTGATTATTAAATAAATTATACAAAAAATTATAAGAGTATACCATATGCTTACCGGACACCCTGTATATTATACAGTGACAACATTTAAATGGAATAAATTCTTTAGTAAATTTTTTTAAAAATCGCTCGGAATTATTGTTTTGTATTGCGTATTTTTTGGAATTAAAATACGCATATACAGGCTGAGCCAAAAAATACGTGTCATGGCAAACTTTTTTTTTTCAATGGAAGCCCCGTATTTTTTTATCATATGTTTAAGGATCACCTAAAGTTGTAACCAGTGGTGCCTGGATAACAAACTGAATCTCAACATCTCTAAATGTAACGTCGTTTCTTACTCTCGGACAAAAACTTCATTTCAATTCAATTACTCTATAAACGGATCCACACTGAACATACTCACCACCATAAGGGATCTCGGAGTCGTTTTCGATGAGAGGTTCTCCTTTATTCCGCATATTGATCAAATGGTTTCTAGCGCCTCTAGAACCTTGGGCTTTGTCTTGCGAAACTGCAAGCATTTTTCTGATGTATCTACCGTTTAAACTGTTGTATTACTCCTATGTGAGGTCAAAGTTGGATTATTGCTCAATCATATGGTCCCCCATTTACAATTGCCATAATCAATCTGTGGAGTCCGTCCAAAGGCGATTCCTAAAGTATCTTATGTTTAGAGAGGATGGTATCTACCCGCAACGGGGTTTCGAGCATGGCCACATCCTCGCTAGGTTTGGTGAGTTGCCCTTAACAGTACGTCGCGACTCACAGTCACTATCGATACTCCATAAACTTATTCTCTAAAATCGATTGCCCATTTCTACTGGAGCAACTATCGCTTCATGTTCCCGCACAGGTGCCCGACATCGGCCTACACTTTTCCTTGCATTCGCGAGATACAATATTTTGTCTCAAGGTTCCATTCACAAAATGTGCCACAACTTCAATCGTATCTCAGCCCTCTCCGACATATTTCATGACAGCCTCCCAACCATATTAAAACACTTGCGCAATATGTCCGGCTATCCTCATTAGTAGTCATTGGTTCCTGTTAACTTAGCTTTAGTTTCTTACTTTTTGTTATTACATTTTAAGTATAGCAAGGGCATTACTTTTCTAAGATTTTTGTTTATAATTCGATTAATTTGTTTGAGTTTCCTGTAAGTGGGCTCCGGCCTGTCGGAAATAAATGGCTATTTATTTATTTATTTATATTGGTGACATTGCTGCCGACTAAAGGATTTGCTAGAATTCAAAATTATCTTTGTTTTTCTAGTGTTGTGAGGTTGGAGTTTGGACCATCAGACTTCAAAAATAAAACAATAACACGTGTTAGCCACTTTTTTATTAATATTCTTTGTACTTTTTACCAGTGGCATCGGAACAGACGGGACATTGCCCCGCCCCCTTATATTTTGTTGGTCCAATTCATAATATTTTGTAAATATGTCACTTCTACGTCAGTATCAGCCAGAGCTGATACAATACCAATCCTCCTTGTTGGCGTCTATAATTAAAGAGTGACAGTTCTCTGAAGACTGTATTTTAATTAGATTTCTTTAATCAGCGCGACATTTTCTATAATGAGCTCTAGTTGCAGAATTTAATAATTCTAAACTAATTTGTTTTACGAACAATTTTTCATTTCATTTTAATATCAACAAGGTGCTATAAAGTAAAAGTTTGCTCCTCCCTGGAAAGCAAAGGTTCCGACACCACTGTTTTTAAAGTTTACATTTAAAATTTACATAGTAAATATGTTGTCAGTTGGTCGTGCTGTTTGTGGCACGCTTAAAATACCTTATGTGAATAATAACCATCGTATACAATTTAATATTAAATAACCTGAATTATTTCGAAAAATGCAAAACAAGTTTAAACACTACTTTAAATATGTTTTACCCACAACCGTCCACTGGCTTTGGTAGGTTACAGGTAGTATTCCTATACTCAAAGCCCAATATTATTGTTAGTGGCGTAACAGTTGAAATTATGGAAACTGCCCAAATACTATGCTGTCATCGGTGTCCATGGTTTCCACTGTACTGACAATAATATCGGGGTTTGAGCATAGTGTGGTAAGTGATAAAGTGACAGTGATGATGATGACTGAGATTTGTGTAAATTTTTGATGACATTAACAAATGTCATTTTTTTGGTGATTTAAAACTAACATGGTTTTAGGTAACATAGTGTATAGTGTATACGAAGTCAATTGAAATAACTTACTCGGCTTGTGAAGCATAGGCGCACTTCTAAGAGCCACACGTTACAACAAAGCTTAATAATAAAACAAATTTATACCCAACAACAACAAAGTAAAAAGTAAAACACGTCAAGCGAGCAAAGTCTGAATTAAACAACACGTAAACTTCTCAAGACCGAGAATTTAAGACTAATTATTGTCAATAGTAGAATCAAGCTAAAGAAGACAACAAGCGGTACCGCACTGTCATGTCAGTCGCGTAACACACATTAAGTTTCAGCAGTGACCAATCAAATGCGCTAGGCTTCTAATCCCGCCCACAAATTTCTTGAGAAACTCGTCAAATCCTCTTACAAGGAGCCGTCAAAAACAATTGTGCTTCTATTTCAATGCACGATAGAGTTCGACTAAGTTCAAATTGATAAAATACTTCCCAACATATTTCGTTTGGCTTAATAACTGCAATAAAACCCCTCATTAACTCGAATTTCGCCTTCGCACACATTTATTTTTAATGCCATGTTTATAATAACAATAGTAGGTACATTACTTGATTTGTTATCAAAATTAATAAACTGTCTAATTAAGGTTTTCTAGAAATAACTTAATTATTAGGATATTTTTCAAAACTGTTTAGTTACAGGTACCTGTTAAATTTATATAGCTTATATAAATAGTAAACATAATATTCGAAATAGATTAGTGCCTATCTATTTTACTATGAAACAGTGTGCAACAAGTTAATATTAAAAGCATGTAGAGACCTTGGGAATCTTCAGCTAATGCGATATCTAGCTACCCTAAACATTCCAGGAAGCATTTATCATCTGACGCCAAAGTGATCGTGAAAAATGTATGTGAATCGTTATTAAAGAGCGGCCACCCTAAAGTAATTGCCATTAAGAATACCAGTGAAATGACGAAAGTTCTATTATCAACGGTACGAGATATTATGCTAAAAGGACATTTTAAAAGAAAAGTTCGCAAAGATACCGGAAAAATGAAGTGCGTAGATGATTGTGACAAAGATGTTATTCGCAGGAACATTATATTATATTATATTATATTATATTATACTAAATGCAATAGTAAAAAACAGCTGTTAGAAGTGTTAGAGGCATTTAGTATTAAAAAAGAGTATGTGCGTGATAATATGGGGGAAGAAATGGGTCACACTGTGTTGCGACTGCCACCCTATTATTGCATTTTTAACGCTATTGAACACATGTGGCATCAAATTAAATCGAAAATGAGAACTGAAAATAGCACACCTACTCTTAGTGGCAGTGTAATAGAGCGAATAAAGATAGTTTTCGGTGAAATTCCAGATGAAAGTTGGAAAAATTCGGTTAGCCATGTCTGAAACGACTCATATAACTACACAACAAAGCGAAATACATCCTCTTATTATAGATGATAGTGATAGCGAGACTGAATTAGGAATAGATTAAAACGTTTTATAATTTCAATTAAACCTTCTGTGTATATATGTAAATATATTTTTTTAAGTAGGTATACTTTGTTATTATTACTTTTTCCTAAATGCGTGCAAAAAAGTTGCCCTTTTCCGCACGCAAACTTTTCATACTTGTTTTGTACTTATTATAAATTAATATACATATAATACAAGTAATAGTCATAATAAACATTGCTACTATAAGGTATTACTATGGCTTATCATTTAACTACAAAATCCGTTCCTGTGCAAAGCAGTACCCCTTATTTCATTTAATTTCAGTAATATAAACAGTGATGCCAGCTGGGGCCAGGTAGATTTCGCTGGTTGGCACGCTCATCGACAGTTTTATATGGGTAATTTTACCAAGAAATTCGTAAAAAACGTAGGTTTGGCAATCGAACAGGTAACGGGGTTTCTTTATGTGTTTACAATATAATAAAACTATTATTGCAGTTATTAGGTTAAACGAAATATGTTCGGATGGACTTTACAGCCACGTGTATGCCGATGCGCGAAGGTGTGACGTCAATATTAGGATCTTCAGAAGACGTGGCCGTCGCTAGATAGCGCAACCACTGCGCAACTTGAGTGGAGGCCATTTATTGAACCATTTTAAACTTGATCGAACTCTACTAGTAAATTAATCGTACCCCAATTAACTTCGTGTAAACTATACCTACTTAACTCTATAAGTAACTGGTTTTAGCACAAAGTGAAGTCGTTTATACCAACTATTTAATTTATGACTGACTGTCTTAGGAAATCAAACATTATTTTTCTTAAATTAATTAGATAAATAAGACTTTGGTAATTTAAACTAGATGTACGCCACTTTCGATCGATTTAGCTCCAAACGTTTCTTAAAAACAATTATTACCATTCCAGTTCCGAATTTTTTATGGGGTCGCCTCCAGGGTAAATTCCGGTTAGGCAAGCGGTACAGTGGCCTACTTTAGAAGAGGTTTTTGTTTTGATGTCCGACCTGACCGCCTTGATAAGTCCTTCCACGCTGAGATATTGCAACGTATCGGCACCTGAAAAAAATTTACATTTGGTTTTGTGTGTTTGTTGGAATTAGGACAAAGATGGTTAAAAAAAGAAACTATTTTGTCAGCTAACGTTTTGGTTATTATTTGTAACCTTCTTCAGAGCTTTATGGCACTTAGATTAAAATACGAATAGGGAGCGCCATCCATACAAATAATATTGTGGTGGGCCAAAAAAAGTGACCACATTTGACTTTTTGGAATAACTTTATTGTTGAAAATTATTTTTGAACCAAATTTACAGGACATATTAACAAAAGTATAGGTTCTCGTAAAATGAATTTAAAAGTGATAGGATTAAATTACAATATCGTACAGGGCAAGTTAAAATAAGAAGTTACTTCAAACTAGCCGCAAAATTAGTTTTTTTTATTTTTTTTAATAATTATGACTTACATCTTAAAGTTTGTTTTATTCTGAACAAAATAAGTCTTTTCACATTTTTTGATATTTCATTCGGTTCGATAGTTATAAGCAATTTTTTCACCAAACATTTCTCTGCGGTTTAATGACATCAAATCAAATCTAATGATCTAACAAAAAAAATCATTTAAAAAATTGTTCAATATGTCCTCCGGTTTGTTCAATGCATTTCTGTAAACGTCTTTTCCATTGATTAATTGCGCCATTAATTGTGTTTTGGTCAAAGTTGTCCCAACAGCGTACAATTTCTCGTTTTAAGTCGTCCATACTATTCAAATTTCTATTTTTGTGCACGGCTGCTTCCAAATTTCCCCATATGGTGTAATCCACAGGATTAAGGTCTGGACTATTTGGCGGCCATTCATCTGGAGCGATAATTTCTGGACACTGTTGTCTTAAAAAACTAATGGTATATTGTGATCGATGGGCAGGGGCACCATCTTGCATGAAAATATAATAATCCTGAAACGTTTCCAATTCCGGTAGCATGATTTCAAGAACTTCATGGCAGTATACCATAGAATTAACTTTCACGCCAGAGTTTATAAAACTTACACTTGTTTTGCCTAGTTTTGATACACCAAGGGAGACCATCACGCCTGGAACAAAGTGTCCTTGTTCAATAAATAGCCTATCTGCACTAATGTTTTCTTTTTTAGCGACATTGTCATACAACCTATTATTCTGGGAGTTTTTCGGCGGTCGCAAGTAAAACATTTTCTCGTCCGTAAACCAAATGTTATTGACACTATTATTTCTTCTGAATTTTCTCTGCAAACCTATACACCTATCTAATCTTGACCTTTTTGACACTTCCGATAATTTATGCACCTATCGTCTTTTAAAGGTTTTAAAATGAAGGTCTTCTTTAACAATCCGTCTAACTGAAGATCTTTTTATTAGATAATCCTTTTCAATCATTCTTGGGCTTTTACTACTTTCTGGAAAGTTTACAGGGCTTTAATATTTCTTCTAACAATTTCAATGTTTCTCTGAGTCCTTACACTGCGTGGCCTCCCACTCCCTTGCTTTCCCTCAAAATTGCCGTTATTTTCCCTCATTTTTTTCAGCAGTCTTGAAACACTTGATAATGCCCAATTTCTGTTAGGAAATTCACGCACTATTTTTCTTGCACCATAGTTTTTTTCCTGCCAAAGCGCTTTTATCAAAATTTTATCGTTTATTGTAAGCATGTTATTGAACAAATCAGTATTTCCACTTTAACTATGACAACTGTCCAGTTACAATTCATAGCAACCATTAATAAAAAGACGATATGAATTTGTTTACATGGCCAACTAAAAAAAGGGTGACATTCAATTATTAGTAATATTTGTTACAAATTAACAGTCGAAATGTTTGGTGAAAAAATTGCTTATAACCATCGAACCGAATGAAATATCAAACAATGTGAAAAGACTCTTTTTGTTCAGAATAAAACAATCTTTAAGATGTAAGTCATAATTATTAAAAAAAATAAAAAAAAATAATTTTACGGCTAGTTTGAAGTAACTTCTTATTTTAACTTGCCCTGTACGATATTGTAATTTAATCCTATCAGTTTTAAATTAATTTTACGATAACCTATACTTTTGTTAATAGGTCCTGCAAGTTTGGTTCAAAAATAGTTTTCAACATTAAAATTATTCCAAAAAATCAAATGTGGTCACTTTTTTTGGCCCACCGTGTTTATATATATGTTTGTTTTTTTAATGACACACCGTGTATATTTTTAAATATGTGGTTTTATGTCCTATTAACACATACCAAAATTGGAAATAACATCTAAAGTACTTTCGATGATATTGCAAAATAACGCGTAAAAAATAATCAACATCCTGTAGCAATAAATGTAAGCCTTTACGGACAATGTTCATATTATGTACATTTCTTCATAAACTGACCCAAGGAATCACAGCCTGAAATATTGGCACGTCATTCAAGAACTCCCTCTATAGCAGTTTTTTGGGACATTCAGTATATTGTAAACTATTTTTACGTTATGTCCTTTGGTAAACCCTGCAACTTTTGTATGCAACGTTTTTTTTGTATCCCCTGTAGTTTGTGTGCTATCGAAGACGAACATTGATGGACCCTGCGTATAATATCCAGGATAAAACTTCTTCGGCAAAAATTATTAAATTTCCTTTCAATCCATAAAAATTTACGTTGCCCAATAGAAAAGCCGATTGCTTTCAACGTTCACACATTGTTGAAAAAACAAATAAAAATTAGACCAAAAGCAAAAAAATACAATTTTTTATGTAAAATTCCTGATTTTGCAATATTTAAAATAACGAATTTCAATTGACCAACAATTTTCTTTGCTATTCGAGTTCATGTCATCTCGTTTTGAATTTCGTTCCTTCTTTTAACCGGAAAACTTTCTGCGATTAGCTGGATATCATCCAGCGTAGGATCAATGCAACATGACAAATGTTCGAAAATCGGGTAGTAGTGAAAATATAAGGAACGTACTTACCGACATGTAAAGCTAGTTCTTTTGCGTTTAGCCTATTAGCTATCAGTTCTTCTCGTGTAGGTATGTTAATTCCCATGTAACAAGGATACATTAATGGGGGACTAGCAACCCTAATGTGTACCTAAAAATCATCAAAACATATTTATTTTACAGTGCACCGTAGTTGTATTAAGGTTAAGTCTACCTTAAAGGTGTTGCCTGCAACAATTAATCATTATACATATCGGGTAATTCATGACTTAGTTGAACATAGGAAATCCTATGTAAATTTTGAGGTAGGTAGCTAAATATTGGCTCCCCTGTGCATTTTAGAAACAAATTCTATTATAATTTTTTGAAGAGGCCGATATAATAAACCCATGTGCCAAGTTTGAATATATTTTAATAAGCCAATCCTAACTTATTCAATTAAATGTGATGGCAAAACTACGAAATTTCCATAGTTTAGGTAATACAGCCAAGCACCAGTAAATTATTATTGACAAAACGAAAAGTAGCGTCAGTGACAACATTTTCATTGAAGGCGCTTTAATTATACCTAAATATGAGCTGTTCCATTAAGCAAAAAGTAACTATGATTAAGTGGTATTATACAAGAAACAGTTTAAGAGCAGTGCCTGAAATGTTTTCAGTTCAATTTCCTGATAAGCCTATCCCTTCCATTTCATTGATTAAACCAGTGGCGGCTCGTCAGGGGAGGCAGCGGAGGCAGTGCCTCCCCAACAAAAACTTACGAAATAACATTTTATTTTTTAAAGATAACTTTATTCATTTTTGAAAATGATACTTTCATATTCTTATATTCTCAGTGTATCAAAAATTCTGAATTAGCTACTTCTAGAAAAACACTTTCTTTATATAATATTTTTGGTATTGCCGCTCAGCTTTAGTACTATTAGGTGGTGTCTGCCCGCATCAGCGAATATGCGCCTAGACTATTATCAACGGAGGCAAGCTTCCGACGGTTTAATTTTTTAGCACGGATAACAATGCAAGAACCGAGCGTCATGACGACGCGAGTTGTTTTTGTCACGTGAAAAACTGATAGCGAGGAGGCAGAAACGCCCACAAATAATATTTCGCGGGAAGTCGGCGCGCGGCGGAAGCCCGGTAGTGTGTGCCGGCACAGTATACCGAACTATTTTGTTTATTTGTGACAATTTGTGTGTGGTGTTTGATTTTAGCGATTTTTTTTCTGCACAAATCATACTTGAATGTAAGTTGTTATTATTTTATTGTTTATTTATTAATTTTATCACTATATTATTATAAAAATGGAGGTAACTTAAATTGGCGAATATAGTAGAAGCTCTAATGCTAATAATGATAAAATAAATGTTCGAAATTGCAAAGATATCGTCGAATACTTGATAAAATATAGATTTAGTCGACTGTCTTACGACGATAAATTGTTTATAAAAGACTTAAAGTGAAATTAAGGTTATATTTTCAAGATCCGGTAAGTTTTAAGATTTCTTTATTATGTTATTAATTATTAAACGCTAAATTTTATTGTTTTAAAAAAATATAAATCCGGTTCATGATATTATTCTCTCATACCTATTTTTAAGGAGAAACGAAACGGAAAAAAGACAGATATTATGTAGTCGTCCGACACCAAAAATTTCGGCAATATTTAACGATAAGAGACAGGGTAAGCAATATTCAAGAGCTTTTCAGGTAACTTGGTCCGAAACCTATAAGTGGCTGTGCGGAAGTATTTATAAGGAAAGCTTATATTGTTGGCCTTGTATTTTATTAGGCAGCGTAAAAAACAATTGGAGTTCAGGGGGTGGGTATTCTGATTTAAAAAAATTTTCACGGGCGGTAAAATCACACGAAAGTTCCAACATAATATTAAGAATTCTGTGGCGCTTACGAGAGTAGAGCAAAATAGAGACACAATAGCGGATGCACTGAGAGAAGTTGACTCTGACCTTGCAAATTGAATATTTTTCTCGTGAAACCTAGTATTTCAAAGTAATTATATTGCTGGTTGAATTCCTAACTATTCATTTTAAGCCAATGACCTTGAAATCGCGAAAAATTTTCGTCTGCGGCGCTATTTTATAGCCTCCCCCCCTTGTACACCCACGAGCCGCCACTGGGTTAAACTTATCATTAGTAAATTTATGTCCAAAAGCACTGTAATAAATAACTGTAAATGCTCAACTCAGAATGTCAATAGAGCTGAAGAAAGGGATAATAGAGATCTTGATATTTTACTGCACGTGGAGGAAAATAAAATGATTAGCCCGAGGATTCTTGGTCAAGCCGTAGGAAAACATCAAACCACAGTGTTGCGCTCTTTAAAAAACATAAATATTTTCCTTACAAGTATGAAAAACATCAAGAGCTACGGCAAGGTGATGAAGAACGGTGAATGGTATTCTGTTTTGAGGTAATGAAAAATCTAGACCAGCTAAAAAACTGTATTTCGTTAGAATGTGACAGAATTTCTCAATATCAACTCAGTAATCTTAGAAATTAATCTCATAATCGATTAGGATATTGTTTAGCTTTTAATGGAGGGTTGTTTGAACATTTAATTAATTAATGTTTTTTATGAAAATCTGTAGTCTTAGGTATGTTATGTTAAATTATGGGTTTAGTAAGAGAAGCATAATGGTATCTTTTATTTTGGATGTATAATTACCGGATTGGAAAAACGAAAATGGGTTTTTAATGTGAAATAATCTTTGTTCGTTATGTCCAGCTTTATGTTAATTTTTGACAATAGCGTCATAAAAATTATTTGCTGGTGTTTGCTGTATTACATAAACTATAGAAATTTCGTAATTTTGCCATCACACTTAATTGAGTAAGTTAGGATTGGCTTAATAAAATGTATTCAAACTTGGCACATGGGTTTATTATATCGGCCTCTTTAAAAAATTATAATACAATTTTTCTCTAAAATGTACAGGGGAGCCAATATTTAGCCACCTCAAAATTTACATGGAATTTCCTATGTTCAACATGCATCACCCGGTATACCGCACAAACATTACGGAATTTGGCTAAAATTTTGACGAAAAGGTCTCATGGCACCAACCTGATCCTATGAGACGTTTGAGAGCAAGAGACAGGAAAACTAAGGTATATTATTTTGTAGGATCCAGGAGTCAACGATCTGATAAATTAATTTTGTGCATTTTCGAATACGTTTCTCAAAAATCAATAAAATTACTTTGATCGGATCGTCGATTTATACCCTATACAATAATTATCGTCTGTAATACCTTGGATTTTTTAGAGTAAACATTAAAATATATTAAGTAAACCTCATTAGTCTTCTCTAATTTTCAAAGGCACCTTATGATATATTTGCGAGACATAATATGTTCAGATGAACAATCTTCTCTTATAGAAGTAACGTTATTTCTCAACACCCTGTAAACAATATACTGTCTACGCACCTCAGTAGCTCCAGCATTTCTTAATAACTTAATAATAGGACCAATGGTATTTCCTCTAACTATTGAGTCGTCCACTAAGATTATTCTTTTCCCTTTTACCATGCCAGCGAGTGCGCCAAACTTCTTGGCAATGAGCAACTGACGCAGCCTGTTGCTGGGTTGTATAAAGGAACGTCCAACGTATCTGTTTTTACAAAGTACTTCTGCGAAGGAAATTCCACTCTAAAATATAGAAAGACCGGATTATATGCAACCAAAAACATATGCACATATTTTTTAAAATTTACGCAGGATATATGCAAAAAAGACGTAAATATGCAATGAATATGCGGTAATAAAACAACTAAATTTTGATATTATAAATTAAATTTTCATTTAATTAGGGGATTACGTATTGAATAAAGATAAATTCAAGTTATATACACACACACACATTATATATACATACTTTATTAAATCAGTTAACACCTAATACAGTTTTTTATATCAAACTTATGCTGATATTGATTTGAAAAATTATAAAACGCACCAGTTATTATGTGTACTTCAAGGTTTTGAACTAAAAAATTGTGGCGTCTATCACTAAGGACATGTTTGTAAAAAGAAAACGATCTTTCTA
Source organism: Polydrusus tereticollis (assembly GCA_963920685.1). NCBI lineage: Eukaryota > Metazoa > Arthropoda > Insecta > Coleoptera > Curculionidae > Polydrusus > Polydrusus tereticollis. The sequence goes on along the minus strand of OY987332.1, from coordinate 27,157,343 downwards.
CATCTACTGAAGTTATAGGGCAAAATTTTAATTTCGGATTTAAGGCAGGTTCAGTAGCTAAATTATTTACAGTTTTCCCTGACATTATGTTTACGACCTGCCTTAAAATCTTGAAACCTGTGTTTTCTTCTATTAAATTTTCTAATTTTGCCACTACTGTTTTTTCTACCTCACCTCGTATTTGTTTGCAATTTTGTACACTCGACTCTGGTAGACTTGTACACGATTCCTCTAGTTGCAAAATACTGTCTGCTACATTAACTGTTGTTCCACTTTAGCACTTTAAAATATTTCTTTAGACTTTAGGAATGCTCTGTGAATCATCACCAGACATTTGTGAAATTAAGTCTTTCAATTTTTGGAAATTATCTGCATAAAATATTGCCGCACGAATCCAGGTGCCCCATCTGGTCACGACAGGCTCAGGTGGTAATGGTACTCCGGGAAGATTCTCCTTGTAAAATTGTACTCTTAATGGAACCTTTATGAATATCTTTTTTACATTTGCTATAAGGTCATTGACCAACGGAAAGGAAACTCTAATAGTTTCCGCAACCCTATTTAATCCGTGAGCTAGGCAAGTTACATGCATCAAATTTTCATAAAATATTTTTAAATTTTGTCCTGCCTTTATCATATACGGCGCAGCATCGGACAAGAGGACAAGAATTTTATCTGTAGGAACTGAATTCGGCAAAAGAAAATGTGTTAAGGTTTCTTGAATAAAACGTGTAACTGTGAGGTTGTTTCTTTTTTTCACTTCTTTTATGGCTATAAGGTAAGCTTTTCCAGGTTCTTCTTCTGTTAGTTTTCCGATTAATGTTTATTCATCTGGAGCATTACATTTTGTATATTTTTACAGAAAGACCTTAACTTGCGGGTTGGTTAACTTGTTTAAAGGAATATTAGCAGCCAAGAACGTTTTACATAGATCTTCGTTAAATTCTGACTGGTCATGGTTTCCGTTCTTAAAAACCTCAAATGACTGCTTCAGCGGTGACTGTATGGGACCAGACTTCATCTTGCTAACCTTAGCAATGTGAGACGGCGTCTTAATGTGTTGGTCTATTTAAAATTTCTTTGAGCAGGAAACAATTTTTGAACAAGGCTTGCAAAAAACATGGCCGCCGTCCAAAGCAAGTTCTGGGTAAGGCTTAATCCACGAAATACATCGTATTTTCGACATAATCACCGCTTTCACTTTTACTTTGTTTGCGTTTACAATACTAACTGCGGCTACGACAAACGACAACCTCAATAATACTGACAAACTGTAACAAATGTGAGCAAATAAATAATTATAGAAGGTGTAGATAAAGAAATTCTAGTTAAAACATCTGGTCAGAAATACCCACCCACTAATGGAATTTCTCAATAGAAGAATAATAGTTTATTTTATTAGTTTATTACTTTATTAATTAGCCTATTTATTGTCCTCTTATCTTCAGACCCCGATAGCACAGGCGACACGGCGGCGTGCGACCATAAAACGTAAGAAAAGAACACGGAAATCCCAAAACATTCTTAGTTATGCAATAGTTCTTATTATATGCATTTTTTCCTTTAGAATCACAAAATATGCAAGAAATGCATATATATTCAAAATGCATAAAATCCGGTTTTTAGTGATAACACTGGGTCAATATGTCTTTTTATTTTTAGCGAGTCTTTTGTTTAATGTAAATGTTTTTAAAATATGTATTTGTAACTATAGGTTTCAAAATGAACAGCAGTTGATTTTGAAAGTACTTTAAATTTTAAGACTTTTTTGTCATTGGTCGCTTTGATGTTATCGATGGCTTTTTACGGAATCAAAATATACCCCTCGGAGTTTTAAGAGTGAAAAACCCTGTATGAACATTTTGTTATATTGTTTAATGTATATTATTGGAGATAAGTTCAGGTTAGTAATATAAAGTAGTTGACATTAACTTTACCTACCTGTCTTGAAAATCCGTGAGCTGCGGCGTTGCCGGATTCAGGAACGGCACTGACCAAATCAGCTTCAATAGGCTGCTCGATTGCCAGTTGCTTTCCACATTGTAAACGTACAGCATACACCATTTGGCCCTCGAAGACCGAGTCTGTTCTCGCGAAGTAAACATATTCGAATATACAGAAGGCCTGAAAAGACGCACAAGTACTTTTTATAATTCCTAGTTTAAAAATATTATTTTCCTGAAAGACCGCAAAACCGATCTACAAGATTCAGCACCATGTCTATTTATAGATTAACCGGCTTTATTGTAAGTCGAAAGATACGTTTCGAAAATAACGATATGCAAATTAAGTTCCTTAGTATAGAAATTTCTAATAATTTCTGATTGGTATGTAAAAATAATGGCCGCTATTGGCATGACAACAGACCATGAGACTGAAAGCAAATTGGTTCCTCACCGGGAGATTCGAGGTGGGAAGGTAATCCAACTTATGTATATCATTATGCACTCATTAGTTCTCAAGAAAAAGGCAAGACGGTGGATTTCTTCCTGTCGGTTCACCGCAAATTTACCGATTCTTTCATGACTACTGAGCGAGTAAAATGAGGTCTTGGAAATTTAAAGGTAAATTAAAAATTATTACTGAACGTGTTTATAATTAGCCCTATTTACATTCAGCCCTGTTGGCAATTTTTGAAACAGATGTAATTTAGAATTTCCTTTTAAGGGTAAGTGCCTAGTGTAATATAAGTTGGGCTTACCTGTGCCTTGTCTTCAGGCCTGCTGACTATATCTATTGTCTTTATACCGTGCCTAGTCATTTCAATGATTTCTCCTGGATACACCTCTCGCACGTATTGCGCTCCTATGGATAAAAATCCGCAAGATTCTGACGCAACAACCCAACCGTCTGCTTCTCGACTTTCATCACAATCTCCAGAGAGAGCTAAAAAAACAGCCAAATTTAATTGTTTTGTTCATTAAACAGTAAATTAGGGTTCAAAAGATATACAGGGTGGCGCACCGAAAACTTTCCACCCAGGTTTATTGTCTTGTAAATAAATAAATAAAAGTACGCAATATCATAGATATTTATAATACAAAAACCTACGACGCTATATAATCGTAATTTTTACTACAAGCCGAGTAATATTATCACAGAAACAAAATAAAGGGAAAGAAATGGTTGCTAAGACGAAATAATTTAGCACACATGGAGTGAATACGAGAATTTCAAAACTCAATAGCTGGTGATTGAAAAAAAAAGGTGGCTAAATATTGGCTCCCCTGTACATTTTAGAGAAAAATTGTATTATAATTTTTTGAAAAGGCCGATATAATAAACCCATTTGCCAAATTTGAATTGAATTTTAATAAGCCAATCCTAACTTTTTCAATTAAATGTAATGGCAAAATTACGAAATTTTCATAGTTTAGGTAATACAGCAGACACCAGCAAATCATTATTTGGCATTGACAAAACGAAAAGTAGCGTCAGTGACAACATTTTCATTGAAGGAGCTTTAATTGTAGCTAAATATGAGCTATTCCAGAAAAAGTAACTATGATTAAGTGGTATTATACAGGAAACAGTTTAAGTGCTGTGTCTGAAATGTTTTCAGTTCAATTCCCTGATAAGCCTATCCTTTCCATTTCAATAATTAAACTTATCATTAGTAAATTTGAGTCCAAAAGCACTGTAATAAATAACTGTAAATGCTCAACTCAGAATGTCAATAGAGCTAAAGAAAGGAATAATAGAGATCTTGATATTTTACTGCACGTGGAGGAAAATAAAATGATTAGCACGAAGATTATTGGGCAAGCTCTAGGAAAATATCAAACCAGTGTTGTGCACTTTAAAAAAGAAAACCTAAATATTTTCCTTTTATCCCTTTTATGGATAAATTCAGAAATATATTCAGACATTTCAACATTTTGAGAATAATCAGAAGTTTCAGAATGTATTTGAAATACTGTTTCAATTGATTCGGCATTTAATAAAAGTATTTTACATCATCGATGATAACCAATTCTTTGGATAATAAAGGATTTATAATAATAGCAATCACTTGAGGGTTTATAAAATACTAGATAATTTATTTTCCAATTTCAAAAATGTTTATACTTACGCTCATTCGATGGTAAAATCTTTCCCAGGCATAAAGGCCTGTTCCCATAGGGATCTCTAATGGCGTATAGCTTATCTCTAACCATTATAACTAAGGAATAGCTAAGCGGTGCCAAATACATGAAGTGTCTAATTCTTGCTGGCCAATCGGGCTCACCGCTAGGTTCTCCCTCTGGCGGGTTTAAACAAAGAGCTTGTGTAATGAGCTCACTGTCAGAGTGAGTGGAGAGACCCACGCCGTGTTCTAGTACCTATAAGTGGCAAAGTGAGATTTGATCAGCAAGTTTAGATCGGTAGTAATAGGCAACTATAACTACCCCTATGGAAGTAATTCCTTTTTTTATTAACTTAACATGTAGTGGCGCATTAAGAGTTGTATATGTTTTGTTGATTTTGCATTTAGGTTCGTGATTGTTAGCAAAGATGAACGAAGATGCTTTATGATGTTGACATAGTACTCTTGGTAGGTACTTATTGGGTATATATTATTGTGACCTGCATGGCTATGCAAACTGAAAAGTTCGATGCAGGATCTTGAGGGGGTTTTATGTCAGGTAAGACCTTTGATATTTATTCTTTCCTCGCTTGCTAATTTAGCATTTTCATTGAAATCTTGGACTTTTTAACTTGTATAGGTTGAGGCTGGTCTGGTTCTTGTATGTGAATCTGTTATTAGTATGTTCATCGAAACGTCTGTTAATAGTCTATTATTTTTAAGAAATGTTTGTTTAATGTCTGTTTTCTCAAATCAGTATGCAATGGCGCATCATTTTCAATGCTCTATTTTGAATCACCTGAAACTCATTACCGACCAATGACGCGATGAGAGATGAGAGAATCTCAAGGACGATACAGATTTACAAAACCATCAATCACCCGTTTCAGGCCTTTCCTCAAGTCACCTTAAACGAGGTTAAGTCCCTAATAAGCGTGTTGAATGTTAAAAAAGCCCCCGGTTTTGACGGTTTAAAGAATTCGAAATCTACCAGATCGAACTTTAGGGAACATAGTAAGCTTATCCCAGGCGATAATCAGAAAAGGCGACTTTCTAACTGCCTGGAAACGCGCTAAAGTAATTTCTATTTATAAGAAAGATTCTACGGTGCAGGCCGATAAGCCTGCTGTCGAGCCTAGAGAAAATTGTCGAAAAGATAATCTTAAGTAGGCCCAACGACTTTGTTTCCATGCGCAAGGTTCTGCCTGCCGAACAGTTTGGGTTCCAGCCCGAACATTGCAGTCAGACAGACCACGCGACTGCAAACATTGTCAAAGGCTTTACCAAGAGGGCGCATACGGGTGCAGTTTTCTTTGACGTAAGCAAATCATTCGACAAGGTCTGGCACAATGGCATCTTGTTAAAATTGATAAGGCTCGGTGCTCCGAACTACTCAATCAAGGTGGTAGCTTCTTTTTTAGAGAATACAAGTTTTGCGGCCTCGTCAGAGAACGCACTGTCTTTGAATACACACATCAGGGCAAAAGTGCCGCAAGACTCGCCTCTCTCCAATGTTGTATAACATTATTCTCACGATATTCCGCAAGATAGATTTGCACAGCTCTATCTTTTCGCTGACGATACAGCAATTACTTCGACTACACTAAATCACCGCCAATTGTCGTTAGCCGGATATAGCGTCACATAATCGAGCTGGAAAAATGGCTTTCGGCTTGGAAGATTTGCTTGTATCCCGCCAAAAGACGAAGGTCATCGTCTTTTCGAAAAGCGCCGTCCGCAGGCCTGAAACAAGGCTACGGATCAATGGAGCCTAAGTGAGCTGGTACCAGGAGGTGAAATACCTGGGACTTATTTTCAATCAAAGGCTGAATTGGAGGCAAAATTCGATTAATAGAATAAAACTTGCATTGCGACAGTTAGGCTTTATCTACCCCCTCCCCTGCTTCACAGGCGGAGTAGATTTGCTAATAGGATTAAGGCCAACCTCTACAAGGTATTGGTCAGGCCGGTTCTAACTTATGATGCACCTACGTGGTGCAACATAAGCAGAACGGAGCTTAATAAATTCAAGGTGATTCAGAACAAGGCGTTGAAAATAATCGCGAACGTGCCGAGATACATTATGAATGTAGTGTTACATAATGACTTTCAGATGTTGACAATTAACAAGTTTTTCTTGAAAACTATTAGAAATTATTACGGACGTACAGACGTATCGACAAGCCAACTTATTACCGACTCACATACAAGATCGAGACAAATCGGGACGTACAAGTTGCCTAAAGACTGGCTCCCTGTTGGTCCAAGTCCCATCTCACAATAGTAGGAAGGCACTAAAATTGATATGCACAAATATTATATATTTAACAAAAAAGCGCCAAAGTTTTTGCAAAATAACATCTAAATTAATTCCGTAAGAAGCACAAATCCAAGCAAACAGCTTATTACAATTTTCTACGAACCATAGAGCTAAGTAGTGATAACGAATAATCAATAGATGTCAAAGGAGTTTCTCCGAAAGAAACATTGAACAACCTAGGCTGAAACTCATTTAGCTCCGCTCTGCTTATATTGCACCATGATGGCACAGCATAAGTCCGAACCGGCCTGACCAAAGACTTTGTAGAGCATGACTTTAAGTTCTGTTAGTCAATGTGGGAATCAAGTTGTATTTTTAACTCCCAACATTAAAACGTGAGGCTTTGAATATTCCTCGAGTTTGGGTTATTTCACTGGTTGGTTTTTTATATTTGGCTAAGTGAATTAGACAGTTAGATCACATTTAATTTGGCGTTTATTCATCCAATTCGGCACTTGTTTACAAGATAACTCTTTAATACATGATTAATCACTAACTTTAGTACAGGACAACTTTTATAACATTATTACACTTATTACTTGGTGCTTTTGTTTTAAGCGAATGCAATTGTCATGTCAGACGGACGATGACACACGTTAATTTTGACGTACGTATTCACCTTTCAAAAGTTTAAATCACAGTGGCTTGCGAGGAACCAGGCCCGTTCTTGGGGTGTCTGGCGCCTACGTGCAGGTTTCTTTGGTGCGCCCCTAGTTAAAAAAAAATGGTCCTATTTTTTTTTAATATATTTCGCGAAAAACTGGCAATGATTTGAAATGTAAGAAAACTGATAAAAATAATTAGAAAAAATATTTAATGAATTACCAAGAGAAACAAAATCACAAAAAATATTCCTATATCAAAAGAAAAAGATATCCTAAAGAAACAAAAAAAAAACGATATAAACAGTACTTATAATCAATATATCATTACGATTATTTACTTAATTGTTTATGAAATATAATAAATAGTAGGAACTAAAAGCAATACATTCACAAGAAAATTAAAGGAGAATAAAATTAACCTAAATAAAATAAACAATAACAAAAACACAAAACAAAATATTATACCTGGTACCTACTTATATGGTAGGTTACAGAAATATGTTAATGATAAAAAAATAAACGTTTCAAAAATGAAAAAATACTATTTTTGTAATAAACAAAACAAAAAAGGAATGATATACCTAAAACAAAGCACGTCTGGCTTTCACGGATGCAAGCTCGTTGAGTCAAGAGCCTCAGAAATATTATTTTCAATCGAAATAATGGCGTTCTTGACTCATTGCTGTCCTTAAATAATTCTTTATTAGTTTTAACTTAGAAAAACTTCTTTCACCTGAAGCTACTGAAATGGGTAATGGGTATATCCTTAAGACTATAAATAAATTTGGAAAAAGAGACTGTAGATTTTTTTTAGTTATATAATTTAAAATGTCTATGGGAAAGGATGAATCAGTAGTATTTTTTTTTTTTTATTTACTATTTTTTACGGTCGTCGGCGTATCAGAGGCCATCTTGAACCGGTCATCGACCGTACGGTTTTTAATCGTGCGGTCTACCGACTGGGGAGTGTGAAACGGCACCTTTATCCTACGAGATATCCGATCTCATCCGGCCTGTCCGGCGTGAATAGGATGGTTTTGATGTCGATTCATTTTACACTCTTCCCTAAGACAAGAGCACGCGGTGTTTCCCAAGCGGTCACCCATCCAAGTACTAACCGCGCTCGACACTGCTTAACTTCGGTGATCTGACAGGAACCGGTGCTTCAAGTGTCGCTAGTAGTATTTTTAGGATTAAGAATTTTATATGTTGAAATTTCATTATGTAAATCTAAGCCGTCAATGTCTTTAGATATTACTCTACTAATCTCAACTTGCAATGCGGTATCTAAATTTACACATGATTCTTTAATTAAGTCAGATTCTAAATTTTCAAAATTACATAAGAACCCAAATAAATTTTGAAATTTGTTTATACCCTTAAACCGCCTTTGTAAAGACTGAATGGTTGTATCTAAAATTAGAAAACAAAAATCGATTTTAAATTTTTGCTTTGGATCTGCTACAGATTCATCCTTACTTTCATATGAAAATTGTTGCTTAATTTTTCGTTGCCGTACTATTGGGAATATCTGCTCTACATCGTTTTCTTCTGCTCCTCCTTTAGCTTTCTGCTTTACTGATGAGCAAATCAAAATTTTTGTCTGACCGTTTTTCGTTAAAATAAATATTTAGATTTTCAATTTCTTTATGGCAGTCATTTAAGTTTCTATTCGGATCTTGTAGTATTTTACTTACTATATTAATTTTTCCTAAAATATCATGCCAGATTAAAATCGAACAAATAAATTTAAAAGTCGGGGCATGTACTGCCTAACAAGGAAACTTTGGAAAGAACACATTTGTGCTATTATTTAGGCAAACGCTTGGTAACATTTTTAGACATATTGAAATCATAAAATAAGAGAATTTTTTTTAAATTTGTCTGGACGAAAATATTGTTATTCGTTCTGAAAACATTAAATGCATTTTGTTTCTCTGTTTCTCTGACCGTTGAGGAATTGTGTTGCTAATGAAATATTTGAAAAGCAGCTATTTTATCTAAACAAAAAGTAGTATTGATTCTGAAACCATTGGTTGCATTTAATTTCACTATTTTTATTGCATTTGAGCAATCGTTTCTCCAACAGTAAGTCTACTCCGCCTGTGAAGCAGGGGGTAAATAGAACTTAATTGACGCAGAGCGAGCTTAGCTGTTCATTGAATTCAGTCTTTGATCAGAGGTAAGTCTCAGGTATATCACTTCCTGGCACCAATTCACCTGAACCCGTTTAACGCTACTTTTCGAGAAAAACATGACCTTCGGCTTGGCGGGATTCAAACGAATCCTCCAAGCTGAAAGCCACTTTCCAGGCTGATTTATGTGGCGTTGTAAACCAGTGACGACTAGCCACGGCTGTTTGGAAATAGCAGTTATTGCGGTATCATCAGCAAACAGATAGAGCTGCGTCTATCTATCGTGCGTGCATTTTATACATTACAGGGGGCAGAGGTGATGAGCCTTGCGGCACTCCGGCCTCGATGCGTTTGGTCACGGAAGGCGCATTCTCTGATGATATTGCGAAACTTCTATTCTCTAAAAAGAACCTCACTACCTTGACGAGATAATTTGGAGCACCGAACCTTATTAATAAGGGTTAATGCATGGTGGTAGTTGCATATGGAACCATCAGGAAAACGTAAGCATTAGAAACATACCTGTCTTCGCAGACTATCACAGTTGACCAACTCCCCGTTGTGAGCTACCGCCAATGCTCCATGGGCCATATGTACTACAAACGGTTGACAGTTAACTTCTTCTGATGCTGCCGAGGTCGAATATCTCGTGTGTCCGAGACCCATGCTACCTTTCAGGTTTTTCATCGATTCGTCTGTAAAGATGTTACTGACCATTCCCATGCCTTTGACTATGTTAAAGTGCTTTGAGGAATTGCCTTCGCTGGTACATATACCGGCCGATTCTTGACCTCTGGAAAATTGTACATATTTGTTTGAAAAAAGTTGAAAGGTAAAGTCCTTATTTTTTTTATTTCATTGATAAGTAACGGTTATAGTTGGTTTAAATATAATAGAGTGTCTCTAAAAGGTAAGTTTAGATGTTTGAGAATACCATATACTATATGCTTAATGTAAGAGAGCAATAAATCATTATTGAACTATAGAACCCAGTGGTCTTCGCCGTATTCCATAGGCGTAGTCCAATATTATTTCATATATCATTCGGAGTTGCAAAATTAGTTGAAATGTGTTCGAATATAACTGGAGTCGGACAGTCAACAATATACAGACTTGTGCACGAGGATAAACGCGGCCCCATCAGGTCACCAAGGAGAAGTACAGGAAGAAAAGAAGCTGTAATAAATGAGGATGAAAAGACTGCCATCAGAAGAACCATACACTCGTTTTACTTAAAAAGAGAAATACCTACCTTGGACAAAATAATGTCTGAAATGAAAAAGGAGGATTTCATTCCACCCATGGGTAAGAAGAAACTATGGAACACTTTGAAGGAAATTAATTATTGTTATGAAAAAATTCAAAACAGAAAATAACTTTTAATAGAGAAAGACGAAATCATCTGCTGGCGAGGACAGTTAGACAGTTTCAACTGGAAAACAGGAATATCTATTATATGGACAAGACTTGGTAAAATGAAGGATATACCGTTGGTAAAATATGACAGGATAAACATATAAAAAACGCGAGGCAAGCTTTCATGGAAGAATGGTCCACTGGAATAAAAGCATCCTCCTTGCAAGAGGAAATAAAGACAGTGAATTGTGAATAATGGAATAAGTAATCAAGTATAATTATTATTATACTTTTTATTCTAATAAACTACCTGAAGTAATGCCTTTGAACCTTAATTTTATTCACCAAACTCGTCTTTCTTTTGCATGCAAATTAGAGTGGCCCTAATTTAGGGCCGATTCGGGGTGTGTAGGTCTAAAATTTTATTTGTTATAGCTCTACCAAAGTCAAATAATGCTAAAAGGTCTCATAAGTCTAATGAGCCACTTTTTGAAGCTACTTCTACGAATATTGCATACCAGGCTGTTCAGGAGATGTGAAGAAGTCAGTGGATCCAGCCAATTCGGTTTTCAAAGGGGATTCAGTACCAGAGAAGCCATCTTCAGTCTTTGCACCTTGGTACAGAACTGCCTTGACCAACGAAAAACGTCTTTATATGTTTTGTCGACTACGAAAAGGCCTTCGACAATGTTAGACATGACCTCTTAATGGCGTACCCTCGGGATCTGGGTCTGGACGATAAGGATATAAGATTTATAGCCAACCTGTATTGGAACCAAACAGCGGAAATACGCCTACACGGCTCAACAACATCAGAAGAGTTTAAAATAAAGAAGGGTGTGAGAGGATGTATTTTGTCCCCGATGTTGTTAAACTCGAAGCATTCGAGATGTGGGTCCTGAGACGGATGCTTAAAATATCATGGACGAAGAAAAGAAATTGTCTTGGCTCCGGAACATAAGACTTTGGACGGGAATTCATGACTTCCAATCTCTTCAACGAGCTGCGATGGAACGACGCATATGATGAGAGGACGGAGGACGCCGACGCAGGAATCTGCACGGCACTTTAAGAAGAAGAAAAAGGTCTAAAATACTGAATTTTTAAAAACTATCATTGCAATTTACCTTAAATTTACAATGCAACCTTTAGGTTGTCCACCCTGCTTAATGGTTCCAGTCGTAAATTCACATTTTTGGAATTAAGAACCATAAATTCGTAAGGCTGTATTTCATTATCCGAAAAACCGCGATAAAATCCGAATCCATTGAGGGTAAACTAGTTATTTCGTCGGTTTAATTATAATTTAAAAGGCGCGTGATAGTGTCGCTAGCCAAGGGGACACGAAACCCAGCGCTGCAGGCCGATGACCATTTCGAAACTCCATATATTTACGCGTATACGACTAAAAAGATGGCTTCGCCTAATGTAAGAAGCTTGACCTACATTGCGCTGGTCAAGGAGGCATGCAGGGCCGGATTTGGTTCGAAAATTAGAAATAAATATTTTTGTTCTGGTTAATAAGGTAGTCGCGATTTTTAATACTAAAATATCTTAACATTATTAAGGGTAGGTCACAAACAAATTTCCCGAATGTGACGTAACTTTATTAATATTCACGAAACGTCATTTTGTCCTAATTATTAAAATAATACTTATAAATATGGATTTGTGGGCGCTGTTTTTTTTTCAAATCATTGATTGCTTCATTGTTGATACTTTTCTTATTGTATTATTATAAACGTTAATAACAATATTATTGTACTCTTTATAGCCCTATTTTTTTATTTTGAAGGTAATACATTTTATTTTTACCAAATCCACAACATGGAACACACAATCAGCATTCAAAAATATCATATCATGCTTTTAATGATAACCTAATTGGTAAACTGTTAAAAACACAAAGTTAAGGCATTTTTCAAACTGTGATAAACAAGATTTCTTAACTTTTATTGACGTCAAATGTAAAGTAAAAAACATTTACACACAAAATTGGTTTGGATATTTGGTTACCCTAAAAACATGCAAGAAACGTTTCATTTATTCAAAACAATAATAAATTAAAAAAATGTCAGGAGGGTAGTGAATTGGTTGTTATATTCGAAATTATACAGGAAAAGAAAAAATAGAAATGCCGTTTTTCAGAAATAGGACAACTTCGTTATTATAAATGGAGCACCCTGTATGTTCCTAACTATAGGCTGAAAATGTTATTCTTTCCAGGTCACCGAAACCCATATCAAGGCGTTAGTTATGGTAATATTATTTTCGATTTCTTGAAGAGGACAAGCACTGTCCAATGGTGGAGTAAAAATATTTTTTTTTCGATTCGGCTAACGGCAGGTATGGCAAAAGTTGCAAGGCATAAATGTAAGATTGTCTGCAAAAACTGAATTTTTTTGAAGCACCCCTTGAGGCGCCCCACCCCCTCCCAATTTATTTTTTTTATATTTAATTTTTTTTTGATTCCGCTAACGGCAGGTATTTCAGAAGTTGAAAGGCATAAATGTAAGACTTTATTAAAACTAAATTTTTTCGAAGCGCCCCTTGACCACATTTTTTTTTTTTTATTTTTGTAAATAATTTTTTTTTTATTCTTTTTAAATACATTCATTTAGTCTAAAAAATAGGTGTTTTGATATTCAGCTGCCTAGTAATATTTTTAAGCGCGACAATGCTATATTACCGTAGAGTGGGGTTACTTTTCCAGTGGGGTAACTTTGCCTAAAGGGAAAAACTTAGAAATGAATTAAAACCTATTGGCTTGGACGATTTAACGGCATTATTTTTTGACGGAAGAAAGGGTAAAACAAGAGCAAAGATACAGAAAGCAAACAAATTTCATTTTAGCACTGTGACGGAAGAACATGTTGTTTTGGTAGAGGAGCCAGGGTCAAAATACATAGGCCATATGTCTGTACCTTCCGGTTCAGCAAAAAACATTGAAGACGAAATACTTTCATTTTTTGTCACTAAAAATATTTGTACACATGCCCTGACTACAATTGGATGTGATGGTACAAACGTCAATACCGGTGTAAATGGTGGAGTTATTCGATTACTAAAAGTTGAATTAAATCGACCATTACAATGGCTTGTCTGTTTATTACATTTTAATGAGCTTCCCTTAAGACACCTATTTTAGGAACTGGACGGTGGTACTCATGGACCAAATGCCTTTTCAGGTATTATTGGCAAGTCACTTCAAACGTGTGAACTATTACCTGTAAACGATTTTTTAAAAATTGGAGGCAATGATATCCCTCAAGTAGACAGAAATGTTCTTAGCACAGACCAGAAATATCTGCTAGATATATTTTTAGCTATATCTTCTGGGGAATGTTCACAATATCTGGCAAATCTTAAAACTGGACCTGTCGTCCATTCACGATGGCTGACAACGGCGAGCAGAATACTACGATTATATGTTGCGACTCAAAATCCCACCGATAACTTATTACAATTAACTACATAATATGTTATGAAAGTCTACGCGCCTCTTTGGTTTTATATTAAATCAAAATCCATGTGCACTAAAGGTTCTCGTCATTTATTTAGATTCATTGGTTTCTCAAGATATCTACCACTTAAACTACGAAAAGTGGTAGATACTGTTATTCAGAGAAATGTTTTTTTTGCACACTATGAAAACATAATCCTTTGCATGTTAGCTGACGAAAGAATTTATATTCGCAAACTGGCATGTAGAAGAATTATAGCTGCAAGAGAGAAATACACTTCTACAAAAAGTGTTCGAACCTTTCGAGTTCCCGTTATCAATTTTAACGCAGAGGACTACACAGAAATTATAAATTGGCAAAGCTCGGAAAGATATGATCCTCCAGTTTTCAGAAAAGTCCCTACTTCTGTCTTCATGAATTATCTCGAACACGACGACCCTTCGGAAAATTTCAAATTGCCCAAGTAACCCCGTCATACCCAAGGAACAGAAAGATGTATTCATTTGGTCACCGATGCATCAGCTTTAGTTATTGGTCAAGAAAATAGAGACGGGTTTATCAAAGCACGAATTCTCTCGAGAGCTGTCCTACCTACTTTTAACACGAAATCCGAATATAAGATAATATAACTTTTTGGTGTAGTCAAAAGGACGATACTGGTACCGTAGTAGTAAGATTTGTTTGTTAAAACTGTTAACTTTATTTTAATGTTTGATTTTCTTTCTGTTTAATTTAAAAATTATAGATTGTAGATTAAAAAATTGCCTTCTTTAATTTCTACACAAACCATTACCTGTTGGGGCACTTAAAAACATAATGTTAGGCAGTTGGATTTAAAAACACGTATTTATTAGACTTAAAGAAAGTCTTAAAAACCTCTGCCGAAAAAAAAAATAAAAATAATTTGGGAGCGGGTGGGGCGCCTCAAGGGGTGCTTCGAAAAAATTTAGTTTTCGCAGAAAGTCTTACATTTATGCCTTTCAACTTCTGAAATACCTGCCGTTAGCGGAATCAAAAAAAAATAAAATATAAAAAAAAATAAATTGGGAGCGGGTGGGGCGCCTCAAGGGGTGCTTCAAAAAAATTCAGTTTTTGCAGGCATCTTACATTTATGCCTTGCAACTTTTGACATACCTGCCGTTAGCCGAATCGAAAAAAATATATTTTCACTCCACCCTACGTGTCTATACATGTTAAAAGCCTCTTAATAATAAGGTAGCTTTTGTAGAGCAATTTAAAATTCTGAACAATGCCTTGGTCCAAAAGTTGGCAATGTGAGGTAGCATTGGGTGGAAGAAAAATTGGCTTGACATTATCGAGTGTAATTTTTGGATGAGACGTTGCATGATCCAGAAATAATACCACTCTTCTATTTTGCTTCTTCATCTTGGTATCAAATCTGTAAAGCCATGTTGTCATGATGTCTGATGTCATCCACGCTTTTTTGTTCGAAGCCCATTGTAGAGGTAAATTATCGATATGTGCGCCCTTAAAGCATCGAGAATTTTTGCTTTTGCCTATTATAAGTGGTTCTTCCTTCTCACCTTCCATATTTGCATAGAACATAATTGTAAATCGTTGTCTTGCTGTTTTTTTTCCAGTACACTTGTCATCTTTCAATCTTTAAACACTCACTGATTCTATGCTTACCTGTGTTGCAGGGCCACCAGACCCCACGTTATAATTTGAGCAATTTCTAGTTGCGTCGGCCATTCTCCGGTGCCGATAGCTCCAAAAACGCCACATTCATGCGTCAACCCAGACAGAGTATCCCCTCTGTTTTTCCTCTTCATGAGACCAACAGTTCCTTCAGCTACATCATAAGTTACGTCACTTGTTGTAGGCGAAAGACGATGCTCGATGGTATCATGGTTTTCTTGTTGGTCCATTGCTGAAAATATAACAGAGTAAACAGAGTTGTAATAATATATACCCTGACTTTACAGGGTGGTTCATTAAGGTCGGCTACCGGCCATATCTTGGAACTAGACATAGAAATTCAGGGAAAAATTTCATTACTTAAGTGGCTAAAATATTAAAATTTTTAATATCTTCGAAAATTGGTAACATTATTCGAAAGCTTGGACAATTTCGTATCATTTTGGTTAGAGACTCATTGGCGTACCGACTTTAATAAGAGTGGGGGAAACTGTTAAAAGTGCAATCATTTAAATCACTGTGACTTCTAAGCGACTTATCCGATTTTAGTAACCTTACGCTTGTTTGGAAGAGGATTATAAGTACTTTTAATTATCGTATACAGCGGTACACGATAGTTTCCAATAAAATTGTTAAAGGGCGCAAGTTGCAATAATAACAGTTTTTTTTTATTTTATTCCGAAAACTTAAATCATACGGTATATTTGTGATGTCATAATCGGAAAATATATTAAATTTGCAAAAGAAAAACGTAAAAACCGTAGTTCTATATCTTCGTTCGTTTTAGAGTTCTGTTATTATCAAAAGAATCATTTCTAACAATTTAAATAGAGAAGTGATTGTTTTCATAGTTCTGTGGTCAAACATTAAATGACAAAAAATATTTTTAAAATGTATGGTTGTGTAGGTTTGTCACTCCCCACACAGCACACTTCATTTCAGAAATATCTCTGATATATTTCGAATGTCTGAAAAACATAACCTTTCAAATCAATATTTCTGAAATATTTTAGATTCATTACACCCAAAATGACAGTTGACATACCCTACCTTTGACACTTGACGGACCGATGCAGAGAAACCAGCCTGCTCCCCTCACGGGTTCCCCTTATTTTATGTTTTGTTTGTGTAATGTTCAATTAACAAGAATTATTATTATAGGCATTGTGCTACAACCAAATAATTATATTGTAGATGATGAAACTGAGGTAAGTCTCTATTTTAATAACAGGTATATTAATAATTTTAGGTTAGGTCCATTTTATGATTTTCCCTGTGAATTAGAATAGTGCAGAGTAAAGGAACAGAAGAAGAATGAAAAAACATTAATAGAATAATAAAAGATGCAGTAAGGAATCATCTCCCTCTGGAACAGAACTAGAGTTACGAAAAATTGTTGCACTGTGGCTGTCGTAGTGCAAACTTCGTTTGTCCTGTGAATTGTAAGAACTTTGGATACCTTGATAAATTTTGGCTAAACTTTCCTTTTCTTTATAATGGAATATGTAGTTTTAATAGTGTTTATGTATCAAGCATTGATATACGCAGCGTCCTTGATATATTAAAGATTGGTATTTTGCTACCAGGAACCTTTAATATAATGTTTTTTTTTCATTTTTTTGGAATCTCTGCAATAAAATGTCTAAAGGCAGCAACGTCAGAGGCAGTATACAGAGCGATTCATTTTTTTGCGCTACTAATACTTTCACTCTCCTGAACTCTTCTTTGGGATACCCTATATAAACACAAATATCATATTTTGACTCCCCATTTTTCTCTCATTCTTTTTGATCCCCTACATTTTTGTCGTATCTGATGTTATCGTTTTCTAGTTAATTCTTTTTAAGTTTAGAAACAAACAAAAATAACATTGCAAATTAAAGAGATTTTTCGATGTTGTCAGATCAAAATTTCCCTAAAAAAAGGAAAATATACGCCGCCTTAATTCTGACGTCACACAGCAAACTAAAAAAATTATAGGAACAGTTGAAAATCACATCCTCTTGCTAATATGCAGGAATCAACTCTTCGTCATACAGACTGGCAAGCTCTCTCAAATATCTCAGGAGTATTGCGAATTATTTCACATGAAGCTATAATTCTGTTCCTTAAATCTTCCTGTGTCTGGATAAGAGTCTGATACACCAACGATTTTATATGTCCCCAGATAATATTCGATTTAATTCATAATCACTTTACAATGCTTAGTACAACTTCTTAAGTCAAGACCGTGTTATCTCAAAGTATTAGATTTTTGAGTGAGGAAAATTCACACTGGGTTATTAATTGTAAAAGTCAATACTCAGCGTGTAAATGTGTGGTGTTGTATTTTAAAATATCGTATTTTTGGACCTTTGCCGTTAGAAGATAGGAATAATTTGTATCTTCAGTTAGATGGCGCTCCAATTTATTATTTTGCTCCTGTTAGGGGATGGCTTAGCGAAAATTTTGAAAATTAATGGATTAGTCGCAATTGTCCTGTTGTAGCTTGGTCTCCTAGGGCTCCAGACTTGACCCCGCTGGATTATATACAGGGTGTTAATTAATGTCATGCAGATATTTCAGGGGGTGATAGTACTTGTCAAACTAAGAAAAAAATGCGAATATATGCATGGTCTAAAACGCGTTATTTTCGTTATACAGGGTGGCAAAGTGTTTCAATTTTTTTTCTCGTATTTTGCGTTTTCTCTCTTATATTCTGTGATAATTGTTTCAAATTTGGAACATCAACCATTTTTTAGAATCTCTACAATAAAGTATCAAAATTGTCGGTCGCAGTATACAGGGTGTTACATTTTCTTGAATCGGCTACAATTTTATCTTTCAGAACTTTTTTTTCGAGGTCCCTGTATGAATTTCGGTTTGAAATTTGAACTAGCTGTTCTTTTGTTTAGCGTTCTGGTCTCCTGCACTATTCTCGTATCTGTGAACTTTTTCGATTTATTTGCAAAAATAGCCATCGATGGAAATTAAGTGTAGGCGAAATAAAGCAAGAGTAAAAAGCTGTTTTTATTTGTATGTATTCTAAGTAATTATTTTCATTTTTATTTTAGATCAACCGACAGGGTTATCAACAATCAGATAAAAACATTACAAATTAAAAATAAATTAAAACAAAACAATTAATTAATTAATCAAATAAAAATAAAACAAAATTATAAAAACTTGAAAATGTCCGCCTCTTGCTAAAATGCACGAATCAAGTCTTCGCCTCATGGACTGATGGACTCCAGGAATATGGCGAATGATGTCGCATGAAGCTATTATTCTGTTTCTTAAATCCTCTTCTGTCTGGACTGGGGTCTGATACACTAATGCTTTCAGGTGTCCCCAGAAAAAGAAATCCAGGCTATGCAGGTCTCGGGATCTAGGGGGCCATGGCTGAGGTCCCCCTCGACCTATCCAATGGTTGTTAAATATTTGATTGAGAAAGTTTCTCACCTCTATGCTGAAGTGCGGTGGTGAACCATCGTGCATGAACCACATTTGGTTTCTGACAAGGAATTGGTACCTCCTCTAGCAGCCTTGGGAGTTCCTCTTCAAGAAATTGACGATAATATTGTCCTTTTAGCCTTGCTGGTAGGAAAAATAGTCTTATCAAATAATCTCCAATAATGCCGACCCACACATTTACTGAAAACTGTTCTTGGAAATTATTTTCGCG
The DNA here is from genome assembly GCA_963920685.1 of Polydrusus tereticollis. Taxonomy (NCBI): domain Eukaryota; kingdom Metazoa; phylum Arthropoda; class Insecta; order Coleoptera; family Curculionidae; genus Polydrusus; species Polydrusus tereticollis. Next base: position 27,138,074 of record OY987332.1, on the reverse strand, counting down.
TATCGAATGCGGATTCTCTTCTGCCCAAAAATAGTTGTTGTGAAAATTGTTTATGGCATTCCTTGAGAAATTTGCTTCATCGCTAAATAAAATCGTGTTTTCAAATAACGGATTTTGGGCTAGCATTTGCAGGAACCATTGGCAAAAATTAAAACGTAGTGGAAAGTCACGTGGGAGAAGAGCTTGAACCCTTTGGATGTGGTAAGAATACATTAAGTTGTCTCTTAAAATTTTCCAGACAAGCACAAATGAAATGTTAAGTGTTGCAACAATTTTTCTCGTACTAGTAGCAGGATCATTTTTTACTGCATTCAGGACTGCTTTTTCGACTTCAGGAGTCCTAACCGTTCTCTTTGCTCCTGCTAAATGAGTGGATTTCTCGAACGATCCATTTTCACATAGTCGATTATGTAGATTTGCGAATGTCCGTGGGTTAGGCAGTATTCAATTTGGATACCTTTGTGCATACAGTCGTCTGGCTTCATAACAATTACCATCGGCAAGTCCATAGATTAAATGCATCTCTCCAAATTCTTGATTTGTGAATTCAACCATCATTATAACCAGTTCCAAACAACTCCGGAAGCGTCAAACAAAAAAATATTTGTTACAAAATGTCAGAAGGACAGTAAACATAATAAACAATTGCCTATCCCAGTCTACTATTTTTTCTCATATTTATTATTGCGTTATTTCGCCTACACTTAATTTCCATCAATGGCTATTTTTGCAAATAAATCGAAAACGGTCACAGATACGAGAATAGTCCAAGAGACCAGAACACTAAACAAAGGAACAGAAAGTTGAAATTTCATACCGGAATTCATTCAGGCAGCTCCAAAAAAAAGTTGTGAAATATAAAATAGTAGCCGATTCAAGAAAATGTAACACCCTTCTATACTGCGACCGACAATTTTGATACTTTATTGTAGAGATTCTAAAAAATGGTTGATGTTCCAAATTTGAAACAATTATCACAGAATATAAGAGAGAAAACGCAAAATACGAGAAAAAAGTTGAAACTTTGCCACCCTGTATAACGAAAATAACGCGTTTTAGGCCATGCATATATTTGCATTTTTTTTTTATTTTCACGAGTACTATCACTTCCTGAAATATCTGCATGACATTAATTAATACCCTGTATATTAAAAATTAAGTTTAACAATCTCGTCCATCGACTTTACAAGCTTTGAAGGATCGTATAAGACGAGCATGTGCAGAAATTGCCCGTCAAGAAGTTCGAAAAGTTAGTTTAAGGGTAAGAAAAATGTATGAAAAATGCATTAGAAATTATGGTGGTTTGGTCGAAGATATTGGCAATTGGCATTAAATGTGCTATTAGGTATTGGCCGTATTGGTTCAGATTTATACACTCAATCAGTTTAGTTTATTTTATATTAATTTTGTTTTTGGTAATTATCAGATTGTTTTTGTAAATAACTTGTTCCTTATACAGTATGTCCACGGATAGACATCCCCATAGGACTAATGGACCAAAAATTTCGTTTTTCGACAAAAAGTCATTCTTGATAAAAAGTTCTGCATCTCGAAGAAATGTAGCCTACGAGGAGATTTTTTGATTTTTTTATACAGGGTACCCAAAAAATTAAAAAACATGAAATACCATCAAGAATAAATTAACTTTACTTATCGTTTTAAAGTAAAATTGCAAATAAAAAAAGGTTTTAAATCATATTCAGTGCTTACATAATAAACGTATTAAACAAAAACATTGCACAACAAAAAGAACTGCATTGCAAAGCAAGAACTATTATTTATTCAAATACGCCTCCCCCGTTTTCGACGCATTGTTCAAATTGCCTTCTAATGTGATCATAACTTCTTCTTACCTCCTCGAGGGAAATCATTTGTACTGACTGTAAAATCCTCTGTTTCAAAATATCAACATTACATTCAATGGGTTGCTGAAAAGTTAATTGCTTTAAACGGCCCCAAAGGTACGCGTCTGAAATCGTGAGGTCAGGACTCCTTGCAGGCCACATAACTGGACCGTACCGGCCAATCCATCGATTTCCAAATTTCATGTTAAGCCACTCTGTAACTTCGCGTGCACAATGCGCTGGGCACCCATCTTGCTGAAAGTACATTTGTCCCCTGTACTGCAATGGCAGCTCATCTAACTTATCCGAAAAAAAGGTTTGTAGCATTTCCATGTATGAATTCCTATTGCACGTGTTCTCAAAAAAAAACGGACCTATTATTCCAAAATACGAAATTCCACACCATACATTAACTTTTTTAAAATATTGGCGATGGGCAGGAATTCTAAATTGGGGATTTTCTGTGCTCCAGTATCGTACGTGCTGGGAAGCCACTGTACCATTTGTTGAAAAAGTCGATTCATCAGTGAATAAAATAAGTTTGTGAAATTGGTTATTTTTATTTAAAATTTTGTCCCCTACCCATAAACAAAAATCCAGTCGTTTCGCATGGTCTCCATCTTCTAAAGCATGATTAAAATGCGGTTTGAATGGGTGAAACTTATTTTGTTTTAAAATTATTTGAATTTGACTTTTTTGGACAATAAGCAAATGTTGAGCTCGTTTCCTTAGTGAGACAAGTGGGTTCTCCTCAACAGATTGTAAGACCACAACGGTAGCTGCATCATCCTCATCAAACAGTTTCTTCTTCCTTTTTAAGTTTTCCACCGACCCCGTGTGTTTGAATTTCTTGATTAAAAGCTGGATTTATAAACTCGAAAAGTTGGCGAGGTTGAGGTTCAGTTGGTGTTGGAAATAGGAGTTCAATTTAAACTAAAGGGAACACTCAGTTCTATTTATACAGTCGTTCATGTTGTTCATGTTGTTCATGTAAAGCTCATGTAAGGTTCAAAAACTTCCCGCGTAGTTCGAGATAATCAATTTTTATGCTCGGAATTCGGAATATCTAACCTCACAACTTGACCATAACTTCAACCTCACCAACTTTTCGAGTTTATAAATCCAGCTTAATTGTCTAATTGCATACGTCGAAACATAAACTCCAGGAAACTTTTCTAAAAACCTTTCTTGTACATAATTGTAAGAGTTTACACCGGTACCATAACACTGGACCAAAAATATTTTTTGTTCAACGGACAGCATATTTCTTTTAATATTTTAAAATGAAATTTTTGACAACTTCATAACATTACAATAATATCATGACGTTTTATCAGATTTTTATAGGATACCTGCATTAGGTGGGATAGGTAAAAAAGGTAAAACTAGAGATTGTTCAGTAAAAATAATACACGTATTAATATGATGCTGGAGTAGAGAAAATCCCCAACTCAGAATTGAATATGATTTAAAACCTTTTTTTATTTGCGATTTTACTTTAAAACGATAAGTAAAGTTAATTTATTCTTGATGGTATTTCATGTTTTTTTATTTTTTGGGTACCCTGTATAAAAAAATCAAAAAATCTCCTCGTAGGCTACATTTCTTCGAGATGCAGAACTTTTTATCAAGAATGACTTTTTGTCGAAAAACGAAATTTTTGGTCCATTAGTCCTATGGGGATGTCTATCCGTGGACATACTGTATATAAATATTTTTAACAAGAAATAAAAATAAAATTAGTCATGCGCACGCCACTGGCTGTGTCGCTTTATTGACATTTTGTATTTGGTCGTTTTAAAGGATGCCAAATCAATTTCTGATATTAGTGTTGAAATAAAGTAATGGCTAAAGGTTTATTTTAAAATTATTATTTTAAATACCCTATAAATCCGTACGCCAATGAGAACTAAAATTATAAGCAATAGAAAAGTGCGACCTATGGTCATACGTAAACATACCGAAATTCTAAAAAAAAAATAATTTAGAAATACCGAAAATATAAGTCTGTTTTCGCTGTAATTTTGCGAAAATTGCATTTCTCTTATGGGAACTTTAACATATGAGGGAAATATTCATTATAAGTGGGGCTCCCTGTATATCTCTGAATCAGGGAGAGGTACAGGTTAGGGGTAAACCAGGGGTCCTAATCTTATACTAAACTTTTATTGGTTCAGGGTAGTTCAATATTAAAAAAAAAAAAAATTAATGAAGCTTTTTCTACATAATATGTAAAATAAGACACTTACCTGTTAGGTTACGATATGAACAAGTTAATCACGTATTCTAACTTGTTAATAATATTATAAACTAATTGCCGCCAAGAAACCTTTCTTCTAATTATTTAAAATAAAGTGAGTATTTATTTTCCTTTATAAAATATTTCCATAACCGATAACAAAAATTATTTTTCAATAAACAGTCGACAATCGGTTGAAGTTTGATCTAAAATAAGCAGAAACTTGATAGGATCCACGTTTATACGTCTCATAAGTTTGCATAATTCCTATTTACTTAAAATTAATAATAATAATAAATAAATAATAATTTGGTGATAACCCCCTACTGTGTTTCTCTTGCATGTGATGAGATGACGATCGTGTTGAAATAGTGTCATCATCAGTTTTCATCAGCGCTATTTACTGGAGCAAGATAATCGTCATGGGGCATTTTTTTTAATAAACTGGATGTTGATTGAAGGACACAAGATAAGAAGGCATGATATGAAAAAATTCAAATTCTTTAGAAGAAATACCTTTTGGAGAGCACTATTAAAACTACAACCAAACAAAAGGAACTTGTTTCAAATTAGACAAGTTATTAGTTTTTTATTTTTATCAGGGAGAGTTCCCCCAAAAGCAGAAAACCGAATAAAAGAGATTCATTAAAATGGAGAAATGTTCAATGAAATTCGATTTATCTTCATCTTTATCATTAGATTTTGTCTGAATCCGCTACTCACCTATACAAAGTGGCAAAAAAAGTCGCGCATAATGCCTGTAACTTTTGAATGACCTCGTATACGAAAAAGTGACCTTTATGAAAGTTGTTCAGTAAATTATTCCCCACATTTCTACCTGCATGAATTTTTTATGTCATTTCCGGTTTGGTTGCTATAGCTTGCATATGATTGCATATTTGGATTCTACTGGGAAAACTCTGAATTTTTTTGTATTTCAAATTTTTATTTATTTAAAATTATAACAAACTTTATAATAACAATATAAATAGCCTAGAAAATTGAACAACTTAACATCGGAATATTAAACAAGTGAAGCCTTTTCAGTGGATCAAGTGTTCAATATTACCACCATTTTCTGCTAAACAGAGCGCCAGTCGATCCCTGAACCCGTCTATACAGCGTTTAAAAGGAAGTCCTCTGGAATGGCCCGAATTTCAGAAATAATTCTGACTTTTAAAGATTCTAAGTCATTTGGACGGTTAACGTAGACTTTGTTCTTTAAGTGTCCCCACAAAAAGAAGTCGAGCGGGATTAGGTCCGGGGATCGCGCTGGCCAGTCAATAGCACCTCTTCTGCCTATCGTTCGCCTATGTAGGTATTGTCTAACATTTGCCGCATAATGCGCAGGTGCTCCATCTTGCTGAAACCATACCTGTTCGTTTATGCCATTGTTTACACCCAGTAAAACCATTCTGCAAGAAGGAATTCTGTGATTCCTGAGAAGGTCCAGATATTTTACGCCATTCAAATTACCATCTATGAAATGAGGTCCCACACTATGTCTGCCAACTATGCCCGCCCAAACATTAACTTTTTCGGGCCTCTGAGCATGACCGTCCTGAAACCAGTGAGTATTCTCAGCAGACCAATAACGATAATTGTGTCTATTAACAATGCCATTTAAATGGAAAGTAGCTTCATCCGAGAAAATGATATTTGTTGCGAAGTTATTATCGTTATTGCATCTTTCCATCATCAGCTCACAAAATTCAGCTCTTCTATCAAAATCGTCCTCGTTTAACTCGTGCACCAACTTAATCTTGTAGGGATGTAACTCCTCCTGCTTAAACAAATTTTTCACTGACTGAGGAGACACATTAAAATCCATTGCCATTAGCCTGGATGATTGTGTTGGATTTTCATGTATTGAGAGCATGATATCCAAAGCTTTGTCTCCCCCGGTTGCTGTTTTAGGTCGACCTGATCTAGCGGCTTCACTAACACTGCCTGTTTTTCGAAATTTCTTTACCACTCGACACACCGTTGACTGATTTATTGGAGGCCTATTTGGATTTAATTCATTGATAAGTTGACAAACCTGATCTTGCGATCTCTCCATATTTCCGTAACCGCTCATTATTTCAACTCGTTGTTTCTCATTTAGATAAACCATAGTGTAAACAAATTAGAAATCAGACAGCAGAAAATTAAACAGGAACTCAAAATTGACACCTCTAAGGTCGCTGTCATGAAAACACCTTGACTCAACCGGTGGGTATTAGGTAGGAATAATTATAATTAGGAAATTGTTCATTTGTGAGCTGTCATTGTCTCGGAAACGCTTGCAGATAGGTGAAAATTTGTAATAAAAAATATTTTTCCCAGTAGAATCCAAATATGCAATCATATGCGGGGTTCCATTTGGCAACCAAACCAGAAATGACAAAAAAAATTCATGCAGATTAAAATGTGGGGGATAATTTACTGAACAACTTTCATAAAGGTCTCGTTTTCGTATACGAGGTAATTCAAAAGTTACAGGCATTATGCGCGACTTTTTTGCCACTCTGTATTATGCCGTTGTCATACGACTGCCTTTAATAAAACGATTAGCATCTAAATTTAAAATAATCGAAAATCTGATTATGCAAATAATGGGCGTTATCCGATTATTTTATTGGAGCATCCGAATGAACAATAACCTGATGAAAAGTCCATTCACTAGAACCTGTGCATGTGCGCTTCTAAAATGCGATGCAGGAACGAAAATAATCGAGTATAAAATCTTAATACGACACCGACACAACAAGCTGCAAGCAGCAAACACCGACGTGCATGTCTACTGATCCTTCTTGAATAAACGTACATAAATGCGGGTACCGTACATGTATGAAGGCGTGCAGACAAGAATTTGCTTGTTCTAAGACTTTGTCAGTGTTGTGCATAAGTAGTATTAACATGTTGACTGCCGGCTTAATATTCTGGGGTCGTGATTGGTGCCTTTTTTTTATATCTGGCTTCCAATTATAACAACACCGAACAACAAAACACGAAACCAATAAAAGCACGTGTAGTCCACACAAAAACGAGGAAAACCCACACAGCAGAATCATGTTACAGAAATAGTTCATATTAGTTTCTCTGAAAGATTTTAAATATTCCATAAATATTTCAAAACATTTATGATATATTGACGAAATCTTTCAGAAACCCAAAAATGTCCCATAAAAGTAATATCTCATTTTATGTTTCTGAAACATTTCATAATTGCATTTCTGAAATATTTTAAAAAAATGTCTTGTAATACACTGAACAGCAATAATAACGCACTATTAAAAATTTCCAACAATTTTGATGTTATATATCTTCTAAACCTATTGTCCAATTTAAATGATTTTTTTTGCACATGATAGGTTTATCCTTTAGGAATATTACTGTACTCGCAATTTTTGTTAGGAAGTTAATTTTTATGGTATACCGGGTGTAACAAGCATGTTGTGTTTTTTTCCCAAAATTCGAAACACCCTGTGGAATATTCTAGGATTCGTACAATATTGCATAGTAATTCTAACGTGAGCCACGTGTTTTCTCAACGTTTTGTTTTTTGGTTCAATTAGTTGTGTTCAATATTAATGAAGATAGACGATTTTATATTCCAGTATACATTTCTATTAGAAAATCATAAGAAGTAACTTTAAAAAAATGGCACTAACAGAAAATAACAAATAAACAGATTAATAATTATGTTATAAAAATAAAGATTAATTAGTAGCGTGTGTTTCCGCCTCTACTTCTAATAACGGCTGCACATCGGCGTGGCATACTCATAATTAGGTTTTCAATTTGATTTTGTTCAATTTCATTCCAAATTTCAACAACTATCCTTTCTATGTCTTGAAAGGTTGCTGGGGGAGGCTGATGACGTCTTAATTTTCTGCCAATAACTTATAAACATACATAAATTTTATTATTATTATTAATAACGTCCCACATATGCTCGATTGGGTTAAGATCTGGACTACGCGATGGCCAATGGAGAATCTGAATATTTACAAGAGGTTACAATACGCGCTTCGTGTGGTCTCGCATTGTCGTGCATTAACAAAAAGTTATTGCCGATATAAGGAGCAAAAGGTACAACGTGCTCAGATAAAATATCAGCAATATACCGTAGAGGAACAAGATCTGTCCGCGCTGTTAAGGAAATTCCTCCCCAAGCCATCACAGAGCCTCCATTAAATAAAGTTGTTTCACGTATGTTGCATTGGCCATACCACTCGTTTGGTCGTCGAATCACTCTTAGACGTCGATCGGAGCTATACAGGCAAAACCTAGATTCGTCCGTAAACAAAACATGCCCTCAGTCCTCAATAGTCCAGTTTACATGCTGCGTAGCGGATTGTAATCTAGCTCTATGGTGATCTGCGTTTAATGCTGGGCCTGTCGCTGGTACTCTAATATGCAAGTTGTGCTCGGTAAGACGTCTCCTCACAGTATCAATGCTCGGTTGGATGTTATGAACGGCACTAAGTTCGATTAAAATATTTCTCGACGTGGTAAATCGTTCTCTTAAAGCACGTAATCTAATAAAACGATTTTGAGCAACTGTAGTGACTCGAGGCCTACCTTGCCCAGGACGTCTATGGTAGTCATTGGTTTCTCTAAAGCGTTAAACAACACGGGATATTGTAGTATGGGTAACTCTCAACCTCAAACCAATGGCATGGTAGCTCATTCCTTCTCCATGTAAAGTCACTGCTTGAACACACTCAAATTTCTTGTAACGCGCTCCATTTTCACCCAACAGCGAAAAATCAAAATTTATTAACTTACTCGATTTCAAACAATACTTAAATGAAATTGAAAAAAATTTTCAAAATACTACTTTGACATTTGCTCACATAGCCTACTTATGTTTGTTATTCAAGGTATCCATAAAAGTGTGATTTATGATTAAAAAACAAGCTGATTTAAAAAAGTGTCTATCTTCATTAATATTGAACACAACTAATTGAACCAAAAAACAAAACGTTGAGAAAACACGTGGCTCACGTTAGAATTACTATACAATATTGTACGAATCCTAGAACATTCCACAGGGTCTTTCAAATTTTGGGAAAAAAACACAACATGTTTGTTACACCCGGTATACCATTAAAATTAACTTCCTAACACAAATTTAGAGTACAGTAATATTTTTAAAGGATAAACCTATCGTGTGCAAAAAAAATCATTTAAATCGGACAATAGGTTTAGAAGATATATAACATCAAAATTGTTGGAAATTTTTAGTGGTGCGTTAATATTGCTGTTCAGTGTATTTCTGAAATTATATAAAATGAAATAATTTATCATTCAATATCAAGAATATATTTATTAAAAAACATATAAACTATTATTAAGTAATAAATAAAAATATACAAAATAGGGGGCGGCGGAACTTTCGGCCCCATATTGGGTAAGGTACCTGCTAGAAATTTTAGGTCAAGTAATCTTGCAAGAAATTTCGGCCCCAAACATTGCAGGTAAGTAATTGGCCGGTGAACTTAAAAAAGGCGAATTGAACCAAAAAGGTGGATTAGATGCCGTGTTAACGCTGTTTAACCAATATAAGTCTATAAAAGGGGCAAACAATTAATAATAATATTCCCCGGTGAACTTGAAAAAGGCGAATTGGAACCAAAAAGGTGGATTAGATGCCGTGTTAGCGCTGTTTAACCAATATAAGTCTATAAAACCGCATTAGCCGAGTTGCAGGTCAAAAATTGAGTTAGTTCAGGTTATAGTTGCATTTTCATTTTATAAATGATTCAAAACACAAAAGATCATAAAAAAATTAAAATGTTATAACGTTAGACCATTGGGGCCGAAAATGCCTGTAATAAAAACATGACCCTTCCATCCCGGGGCTGAAAGTTCCTGTCAAAATCGGGCTGCTACCTGGCCGGGGCCGAAATTTCCTACGCCCAAAATAGGATGCTTATTTATCTCTGAAATTCTTCTTTCTATGGGGCCCTGAAAGTTGAGATGTAAAAATTAATAATTTTAAGTATGAATCATAATAGTATTATGTGGGTATAAAGGTGCATTTGTACAACTTTTCGTCACCGCTCCCGCTCGTCAACACCGTTCCCGTCGCAACTTACCCTAAAGGGGAATAATGTACTTATGCATTTATAAGAGCCGCCCCCGCTCCCTTTCGTAGTTCCAACATGACCAATTTTTATCTCGCTATTTGTAGTTCGTGCTTTAGCCAGTAGGAAGAAAGAAATTTGACACATTTAATAAAAAATAAATATTTTCCATATTCCTACGATTTCAGCGTTTATAGACAATACACAGGGCTTAACTTATCTCATTGTTTAATAATATTAAATACTGGTCACATTATCCAGTTTTTCGAAGGAAATTAATATTCAGAATACGTTACTGCTCTCGCGAATTTACAACGGTGTAGTTCGTGTTTTATAAATACCGTGAGAACGGTGGCGACGAGCGGGAACGGTGACAACGAGCAGGAGCGGTGGCGAAGAGTTTAACAAATCAACTTTTATATTATAGGTACCTGGTAGAAAAATATCGATCTCCAATATATCAAGGACATTGCGTATATTATTTTTGAACCATAAACACTATTAAAACTACATATTCCATTAGAAAAACAGGAAAGTTTAGCCAAAATTTGTTATCAACTCATATAGGTATTCAAAGTTCTTACAATTCACGGGGCAAACGAAGTTTGCATTACGACAGCCACAGTGCAACAATCTTTTGTGGCTCTAGTTCTGTCCCGGAGGGAGATGATTCCTTACTGCATCTTTTATTATTCTATTAATGTTTTTGTTTTTTAAAAAATTTACATTCTTCGTCTGTCGCTTTACTGTTCAATATTTTAATTCAGTTCAACCACAAATAGCAATTCCTAATACTAATTACTGTTAATTGAACAATACACAAACAAATAATAAGGAGAACCCGTGAGTGGTACAGGCTAGTTTTTGTGCATCTGATCCGTCAAATGTCAAAGGTAGGGTATGTCAACTGTCATTTTGGGTGTAATGAATCAGAAATATTGATATGATAGGTTATGTTTTCAAGACATTCAAAATATATCAGAGATATTTCTGAAAGAAAATGTGCTGTGTGGGAAGTCGTTTTCTTCTTAAAAATTTTTTTTTAGGTACAACTATACGTGGGACCACGACAGAATGATTGACAAGGCTCTAGGCTATCTGAAACTTTCTTTATGACGAAAAATGTCATAAATGACAAAATTAATGTGTCTTACATTTTTACACATACCTCGCGATATCTTTGAAACTAATCGAGATAATTCCATTAGGTATATTCTTTTTAATCGATAGGAGAAATGTAAGCAAAGAGTATTGAGTGAATTTATTTTTTTTTGACAACTCTAGTTTCTTTGTAAAACTAGATTAATTTTTAACATGTACTGTAATTGCAGCACTTTTTCAGCAAGCGAGAAACTTTTTTGTTTTAAAGAATTTGGTTATACTATCTGGTTACGAAAAAGCAAAAATATTGACAAAGTTTTAACAAGAAATTTATCCGAAGATAGTTTCGCCAATCGTCAGGTTCTAATCTTAGCTCTCCAAGTACCTATATTAATATGAAAATATTCATTTCGCTTCAAAGCCATTTCTTTGCCCATTGTCTTCGTGGCCGAAGCCTTTTATTTAATTGATGTTCTCTTTTTTACGGGTAGAAGACTGACACACAAGTTCGTGCAAAAGTGTGTAGAGTAAAGTGATCCACAGACATGTACGCGCGTACATGTACTAATACTTGTACGCGTGTAGGCCCCTTAACGCCCATACTTTTCTTGCGACAGGTTCTTCTAACAAGCTCCTGAAAACCCGTAAAAAAATACTGCACTGAAATTAAAATTTTCATAGAACATGTAACATTTCAATTTACTGTCAGTGTAGATAACGACTTATTGATTGGTCTCAGAAGATGGAATTTTTACTGTGTGATTGATGCGTTTGCTGTTGTTTCCGGTTTTGGCGGTTTTTTTCCCTTAAGAGGTCATACAAGAGGACGTCGTACCTTCTGGCTAAATATTTATTGAATGATAATTTCAGGAAAAAAAAATAGAATTTAATATACGAGTACTTATGTTAAAAAACAGTAATAAGTGTTATAAAAAGAGAGGAGTCAAGTTGGTTTAATGTTAAATAAATCCACTTCATAGAAATGAAATTATTTAGGGGGTTCAGTTCAGGGTTCACATAAAATTGTCAAAACGGTCATTACTGGAGTTCCAACAATCCTAATTGGATGATGCTAGTACCACACCCAATATCTCTAGACGGCAGGGGCGGTCATACGGGGGCCATGGCCCCCCCTTGGCGTCGATTTACATTATAAAAGCCCTGCCTCCATAAATTGACCAATCGTGTCAAACCCTTAATTTTTTAAAAATATTTAAACGCAAAAAACATTAATAAAAATAATTATGTAAGTAGGTATAATATAATATAGGTATCTATAATTTTCTTAAAATTTACTTAGCCGTTTTTTGCGTATTTTTCCTACTTGAAAACCAAGAATCATCAACAAAAAAAGGGCGTGGCACCCACAAATTTTTCGCCTGCGGCGCTAAGCCTTTTCCTGCCAACACCTCTCTAAATTGGCATGAGCCGCCACATCATGGTCCCCCCCCCCCCCCCCTTAACCCTTTCGGTCCCTGCGTACACTGTAGTGTACCGAAAATTAACGTTAGCTAAATACAAATTGTAAGTGGATTTTGATCGTTGCATCCCATTGTGCGCTGACGTGTACCCCTTTCTAAGAGTTGGTACGCACTAACTGCCATCTATGTGTCGAAGGTCAAATGAACGACCTATTAGCAGTATCGCGTGCAGAATTATGTCGAAAGTAACCAGAACGTGTTTGTTTATTGGTTATTTATTTATGCAAAGTTGCAGTGGTGCATTTTGTAAAATTTGGTGTTATAAAAAATAGTTGAACTATACCATGTATAATATTATTTAGTAAGCTGGTGGATATATTTCCGTATACTGGTCCATCAAAGGTACGTACACTGTCGTGTACATTGGGTCTTAGCAAAGTGAGTATACCTAACTTTAAATTTTTTTGAATTGCACATAAAAATAGTTTTGTTACAGCTTTCAAAATGAATAAAAAGCCGCTATCATATGAAGAACTAGAAAACCGTTTGGAGAATGATGATTCTGACCTTGACTGTCTTGACGTTGCAAATTTCCGGAATGTAAAAGCAGAACACACATAATGTGTCAAAAATGTGATGTACATTTATGCATCACAAAAAAACAAAATTGTTTCATGTTATACTATAAAAAATAATAAATGATTGTTACAAGCTTTAATTCTTGCATCTATAGGAAATAGAGAAGTCCAAAATTTTGAAGTGATCGAGACCGTAAAGTCCCATTGTACACTATAATGTACACATCAAATGTCAAATTAGGGTAACCCTAGGACTTTTATCCAAAAATATAATGTTATTATAGGGCAAAACAAACTAATTTACCAAATATCAGAATTTTTGGATATCAAAAAAAAAATTGGGACTGAAAGGGTTTAAATGTTGATATGACCGCCCCTGCTAGACGGTTCATATCTAGGCATTATTAGTAGTAAAATATTAGTCCCATGTTTTTTGGCGAAACCTTACCTGGACATAGGTTTTGGAATTTTTCCAATTTGAGCTAATTCCTGTCTTAAACAGAATTTTTTTATAACAATTTAAAAGTAGGCTATATAGTCTACTGCCAAGAAGTCAATGGATGTTAGTTTAGGTTAGTTCTTTTTGCAACCTCGTTATACAGGGTGATCCCTAACTACCTAAAGAAAATCTGAGATATAATTCCTGACATCATTTTAGGACGAAAAGTTCATACGGACATATGCCCTAAAATGCTTACCCTCTAAGATACAGGGTGCTGAAATAATTGAAAAAAATAATTGTTTTTTTTAAATTTCGAAAATCCTTGAGAAAATTGGTGTCAACTGATTTTGTATTAAACTGCACTTTTTCGTTGAAGAAGGTTTCACTTACTTCCACCAGTGGCGTGCGTGAAGATACTATCAATATTTTTTTGTGAAAATATAATGATATAAGCTGAACAAAAGTAGTCTCTACTATGTTTTTGAAAAAAACAGTAGTTTTAACGAAAAATGAAAAAAATTTAAAATTGTAAAAAGAAACTATATTAAGACATTGCTGATTCGACTTTTTTTGAAAGTAGGCTTATGTCACAGATTGTGGAAATGTCACAAAATTAAATGACAGAAAAATCATTTAAAGCTTTAGTGCGTCGTTTTTGTGAATTGTTCATCGATCTAAAAGTTTTAAAGTTATGGCTGATTTACAAAACAGTGCTCATTTGGCAGATATGCAGATATGATAGGAAGTTTTGCAAGAGTTTCTGATATTCCCGGCAGGCCAAGGACGGTAAGAACACCACAATTAGAAGAAGCAGTATTAAATAGAATTGAGGAAGATCTAGAAACCAGTACTTGAAAATATTAATAGAATACGAAACAACAGTAACAAAACAAAAACAGTATCAAAGTTACAAAACATTAATTCAAAATATTAAAAAAAAAAATAAAGAAATAAAATAGCGATTGTTTTGAAACAGATAATACATGATCATGATACCTGATGGAGAGGTCTTACAAAAATTGGACTTTTCTAGCTTTACTTTTTGCAAATTCATTAACAAGATTTTCCATTTCAAGGTGCTTTAAAAAGTCAGACTATAGAAATGATAGCAAGATTTTCTAACCCCTCTTGGCCCATTCGTAATGTTTGGAAATAAGTGGGCCAAGTTATTTATTGCAATGTAATTAAGTGTTTCTACTACAGACGTCGCATTTTTGTCGCCATTTTGCAGAAATTTTATTTCGTGTAAAAGTTCTGTTCCGTCTATATCTTTCTCGTTTCGATCTTTGTCAGTTGAGGTTTCTTCCAGTTTTTTACAAAAATTAAATTGATCTTGGTCAGAATATTTGCCGAAATCCTCAACATTCCACAAAAATTAAAAACATCAGAATGACACGATAATAGTTTAAATCTTTCATGTGCGGATGAAAAAGTAGTGTCTAGCATTCCGAAAAAGCAATTAACTTTAAATTTCATTTCTTGATTTTCAATCGGCTGGTCGTCACCTACGTAGGAAAACTGTTTTTTAATCTTTCGTGGCATTGAAATTTCTGCGGATATAAATTTTGCATCAACTTCTAAGCAAGAAGCTAGTTCTTTGGCATCTACTAATAAGTCACTGAAGCCTTTGTCAGATCGATATTGTTTTACAAATTCATTGAGGTTATTTAAACTTTCGCAAGCCTGGGAAATATTAAATGTTTTTGATTGCAGAATCTTAGTAACAACATCCACTTTACTTAGAACTTTGTACCACAAGACTACCATACACACAAACTCATCATTTTTAATTTTTTTACCTAGGAAGGTAGCTAGATGTTTCGTAGTATTGTCAAAATTATTTCCGGATAAAATTTCATAAAGAACATCGTAAATTTCGCCCAACTGAAATCTTAGAGGGGTTATTGCATCAATTCTGCTAGACCATCTAGTATCTGACAAAAGCTTTATTGTCAGACTTGAAATGAAAAACAGAGCACCGATTGTTTGAGGCAGAAAACAAATTTATAATACTTGAACAGTTGAAAAAAAATGTATACTAGAAATATTGGATTTCACAGCATCGTTTATGACAAGGTTCAAAAAACTGTGGTTACAACAAGGTACAAACATTGCTAGTGGATTAATGTCTAAAAATTTTTTTTTGTACACCTTGATGTTTACCCTTCATATTTGAACCATTATCATAACCTTGGCCGCGCATATTATAAATGTCTAAACCATGATTCTCCAAAGTTTTTAGTAAAAAGTTGGTTAAACCTTCACCTGTTGTATCACTTATAGGACGAAATGATAAAAAACGTTCTTCGACACTAAATTTATTGTTTTTGAAATTAACGTATCTTAAGCAAACAGGTAAAAGGTACAGTGAAATATTTTTTTGAGATCTATTAATATGTGCAGACATGACTGGATCAAATTTTTCTATCATTTCTATAGATTTTAAAAAATTTCCATTATTTCTTTCAAATAATTTGTTACTAGGACCACGAGAAGCCAAGTTTTGTTCAGCCAAAAATTGAATAGTAAAAATTATTCTTTCAATGACACTGCGCCAATGTTTAGTTTCATGTTTTAATAAATTTTGCATTTCCGAATCAACGGTTCGATTAGTTTTTAATCTTCGTAGTAAATCTGACCAGACACGTAAATTTTGAAAATGAAATTTACTTTTTTCGTGGATTTTCAAATGTTCGCTTAAATGATGCCAATTATTGAAACCGTCTTGGTTACTTAATTTTAGTGTTTTTAAAAGTCAATGGATTGTTGGGGTTG
The DNA here is from genome assembly GCA_963920685.1 of Polydrusus tereticollis. Lineage (NCBI taxonomy): Eukaryota > Metazoa > Arthropoda > Insecta > Coleoptera > Curculionidae > Polydrusus > Polydrusus tereticollis. The sequence continues at coordinate 27,121,597 of OY987332.1, read as the reverse complement.
GGGTTGGGGTTATTAAATATTTTACAGCAAAAAACTGCATTTTTTTCAATAGAATATAGCAACCAATGACTCTGAACCTTTTCACCATTTAACAAAATTCGAGTAAAATATATATCGGAAAACGTACGTCCACTTTTGTCTCTAGGATACATAGTTTTATTTTGATAATGCATTGGGCCTTTTTCGACAAGTTCTTGCACCTGGATTAAAGACAATACACTCGGCCAAAGACCTGGATCGTTAGAAAGGGGCGCTTCTTCGGATAATTCGTCTTGCTTACTCGAACATGATGGTACCGACACTGACTGAAACGTATCAGGATCTAATTATTTTGGATCTTCATCCTCATCCTCATTAGCTTGCTTTTCTAATTTTGATGGCAAGTTTGATTTTGTTGAATGTAGAAAATCACTGTTATCAGAAGTAGTGTCTTGTCGTGTGGTCTTTCGAAAAAAATTACTAATTTTCCTACCGTTTTCGCTTGTTAAGCAAGTTTTGGTAACCAGACAATTTCTTTTTTTCTTCTCTGGCCATCTAAATAAAATAAATAAAAAATATTAAACACTAACCGTTATTTGTTTTGTAAACAAAAGTTATTAAAGAGAAAATCAATTATTTGCATCCCTGTTAATTAATTTACTTAATCACTTACTTACCTTATTTGTAATTATTTTTCACAATTGCGGTAGATACGTAATAGCAAATAAGACACTCTATACGTCATATGCGCTTATCAAGACAAGAATAAAAAATTAACTTGCTACATCGATTACGAACACGCAAAATTTTGCAAGTTTAAACCAGCGCGCCGAACGCACGCAGATTTTCGCGCCCCCCACAGGATGAAGAGTAGTAAAATTTCACCACTGATACTGGTCGCCGACCTGCGGTCGGTGTTGGTGGATAATGCATTTTCACTACCGGTATTCATAGATAATTTTTTTTAGTTTTATGTTAATTTGTGTTGAAGGCCTTGGCGCTGTCGTGCGCCACACGACCTTGCCCATATGGACGCGCCGCGTCCCTGTTCCCTGTTCACAAATAACCTCATCTATGTGTTTCCAAATTTAGTGATTGCCATGCGAACTTGTTTAACATTACCTGGTGACTGTGGCTAGGGGGGAAAAAAGCACCACTATCAACTTTATGGGTTCGTTATACGCGTATTTTCGTTCAATGCGCAATAAAAAATAGTAGTTCCCGTGTGCGATTTTTAGAAAAATCTACCAAAGCTACAATACAGAATTTATTCCATCTTATTACTTAGATGTTCTCACTGTATACTCCAACTTTAAAAAGATCTAGGTATTATACCTCTTCCAATCTATAACGTTGGACTGTTTTGTTTTGGTGAAACTCATTTAAAATTTATGATAAAGAGCAATCAAACAAAATGTTCATCATATCGTGCAATTTAAAACTTTTTATGACAGATTAGTAGGTACTTAAAAGTTTTGTTAAGTTAATTTAGGATGACCCGACGTATGACTTCTTTTAAAAAAATATGTATACTTATTTACAACGAAGCCATCGATAAATATACCAAAACCAATAAAAGTAAGTTACAACATTAAAATCATTATTTTTGGACATTTATCTGTAAATGATTAAGAAATTTGTTTTTCATTGTCGCTGCGGATAAGTAAAATATTAAAAACTAAAAAACAAACAATTTGTTTATTACAATGTTTAATTTTGTTTTATGCGCATGAGTTTAAAAATTTATAAGTAGCTTCGAGGTTTCCCTCGTTTAGTCTCAACCACGAGGTGACGTCCGTAAGCGTTTCCAACCTCAAAATTTAGCGGTGCACGTATAAAAACGTTTTCCCGCTATAATCAGTATATTACTAATAATTTTTTGATTACTTTAAGATGGCAACCATTGTTGAGGAAGGTAAGTGATCAAATATGCATTTAATGGTTTATTTTATTTAGTAAACGTATGTAAATATAGTTTAATTAAAAGCCTAACAAATGTTAAAGCCCTGTCATTGACAATAAGGTTCATTCACAAAACAGAAACGGTTCATTAATTATTTGCCTATCTTTGTCTGATGAATGTGATAAATGATAGGTATATGATATTGTTGGGGGCTCATCTCCTTCGAGCGTCTATATGTGCTCGAAGCTCATCTCGCAATTGATAACAAGTTGTTGTTATACGAGGGTCGGATGGAAATTTTGGTAGGTTTATTCTCAATTTATTTTAGTTATCAAATTTCATTTCGACTTTTGTATTTAATTGCTAATAATTACAATAAAATTATGTATACCTGTATACTTTAGTTTAGATTAATTTTTAATGTGCCTACTTATAGTCTGTTGCTTAATGTGAGAGAGTAATAAATCATTATTGAACTATAAAACCCAGTGGTCATCGCCGTATCCCATAGGTGTAGTCCAATAATTATTAGAGGCACAGGTAATTTACCTACCTGTGTCTCACTGTTTCAATACTTATTATTCTAATAAACTACCTGTAGTAACGCCGCTGTCCCCTTACTTTCATTCACCAAACTCGTCTTTCTATTGTATGCGAATTAAAGTGACCCTAATTTAGGACGGATTCGGGGTGTGTAGGTCTTAAATATCTAAAATACGGAATTGTTAAAAACTATTATTGCAATTTACCTGAAATTTACAATGCAACCTTTCAGTTGTCCACCCTGCTTAATGGGTGCTGTCATTGGAAATTTACATTATATTATTCTCTCGCATTAAGCAACAGAGTATACTTATAGGTTAGTTTAGGTTAGTTTTTTCTTTATTTTACTTACAACAGAACAAGTTACAGCTTATGAATAACAGATGTAAAATATTATAATTTTTAAATAATACAACTTACTTGTTTCGTTCATTGGGTGGGCCAACAAGGGCGCGTCGGTCACTAGATGCTAAACTGTTGAATTTATAAGAAAATTTTCTTAATAAAACTTATAACGTCTCGACTCTGCTATAACCTAAAATTATTTTCAAGTATACAGGGTGTCTCAAAAAAGAGTAACACCAAAAACTATATTTTTGTTAAATGGAATACCCTACCCTTTTATGTGGCATATAAAGCCTCTATCGGTTGTGAATTCAACTTTTAATTTGTATGTAGATCGAATGCAGCGTTGCCAAGTTATGAATTAAAGAAAGAAAAATCAGTAAAAAACATACTTTTTTTATATTAATTTTTTTATATTCATATATCTCCGCCACTGCTTCTTAATTTCCCTGACAAAGTTACATGTAATCTAATGCTGGCCTAGTTTATCCTAGACCGTCCTCACTTTTCGATTTAATTATACAGGGTGTCCAGAATACTTTTTAGGTACAAAATATCAATAAACGCAACATAAATAAATAATTAACATAAATATAATTATTTTAAATAACTTAATTTATTAGATATTCAAACACTACCATTTTGCTGTAAACATATATTTAACCTGTCTGTTAAAGATCTATTTACATTTTGTAACATTAAGGGAGTAACTGAATTAAATGCTTCTCTTATTCTTTCCCGCATGTTTGCCGCTGTTGGAGGTCCAGATCTTTAACGTATCCTCATAGGAAGAAATCAAGTTTTGTCATATCTGGTGACCTTGGAGGCCACAGAACAGGTCCGCGTCTTCCGATCCAACGGCCAGGAAATTTTTCATCCAGAGTATTTCGAACTCCAATATTAAAATGAGCAGGCGCCCCATCTAACTGGAACCACATTCTTCTTAATAGTCCTAGTCTTCATTTAAAAAATTTTGAAAAATATTCCCATTGAGGTGTCCATCAAAAAAATGAGGTCCTATTACGTGGTCTCCAATTATGCCTCCCCAGACGTTTAAGCTCCACCTATGTTGCTGGTCAATAGACCTTAGAAAATGTGGATTTTCATCGGCGTAGAAGTGCAAAAAATCTGTTCACATGACCATTATTGTGGAATGTCGCCTCATCGGCAAACAATACAATATTAAAAAATCGTACATATCCTCTCGAATTCCAGCAAGACTCCAATTACAGAAATTTATTCTATTCTCAAAATCTTGTCCATCAAGTGCTTGATGCAGTTGCACACGATATGGATGGAACTTATTCTTACGTAACATTCTCTTCACAGAAGTTTGACCTAAGACCAACAAATCACTTATGTCTACTGTACTTCTATGTGGATCTTCATAAACAGCTAAACAACAGTTAAATTCATTTTCTTCGTTTACCACTGGCTTTATTCTTTCATGCCTTTCGTACTTAACTGTCCCAGTTCTATCAAATCTATCCAGCAGTCTTTGAAATGATCTTGCATCTGGATGCGTTCTATCAGGAAACCTCTCGCAGTACACTCGGGATGCCAGAAGACAATTCTTTAAGCATTCTCCAAGGATAAATATTATATCAATTGATTCTTGGTTCGTATACTGCATTTTTACTACAAAATACTTCTTATTGAAGGAAGATACTATGCACAAAATGGCACCAAATGTCACAGGATTACAAAAGTAAAATTACTGACAGCGACGTACCAACGAATAGCAATTGTTTCGATTTCTTGGGCCATGCCGCCTACGATTTTTTAAATTTTCTTTGTAAAGTTACGGAAAAACCTTAATATCTCAAAATGATAGCGAGATACATACGGCAAACATAATATTTTCTGAAAGGGGACACTTTAGGCTTTTCGACGGCAAAATAATATACAGGGTGTTGTATTTAAGAAATTCAATTAAAATCGAATTGAAAATAGAGATGTTTGAACAAGTATTCTGGACACCCTGTATAATTAAATCGAAAAGTGAGGACGGTCTAGGATAAACTAGGCTAGCATTAGATTACATGTAACTTTGTCAGCGAAATTAAGAAGCAGTGGCGGAGATATAACAGTTTAAAAAAAGTATGTTTTTGACTGATTTTTCTTTCTTTAATTCATAACTTGGCAACGCTGCATTCGATCTACATACAAATTAAAGGTTGAATACACAACCGATAGAGGCTTTATATGCCACATAAAAAGGTAGGGTATGCCATTTAACAAAAATATAGTTTTTGGTATTACTCTTTTTTGAGACACCCTGTATTCTTAAAAATAATTTTAGGTTATGGCAGAGGCGAAACGTTATAAGTTTTATTAAGAAAATTTTCCCATAAGTTCAACGGTTTAGCAACTATTGACCGACGCGCCCTTGTTGGCCTACCCTGTATAGTGTCACGGATAGAACTTATATCCCATCTTCACACATTTACAACTCTCTTTGAATTAGAACGTTTGTTTTAAGGTGATTGTAATAATTTATTTTCATTAATTCTTGTTAAAATTGCGCTTACAGGAGATATTCAAGTTTAGGGCAACTGCTACACGCTAAAAATTAGTAAAGTAGAAATAAAATATCTGGACCTTAACATACTCTTTTAATTTACCTCTCTGTACTGCTGTCAAGGGTAACAATAGGCTATTGTTATTAAGTTCTTCCTGAAAATAGCTTCTTAGAAAAGCTATTACCTCTTTTCACCGACTATTTAAATGCTTCTGTATTTTTCACAAATAGCAAACAACGTAATCGACAGAGATATGTATGTGCACTTTTGTTTCTCTCAATGGAACAGTTTTTTAATGCTATTTATAAAAAGAGCTGGAGTTTTTGTTAAAAAATAGACCCACAGCAACACGGAACCACGAACAATTATTAAGGTTAGTTTTGCATGAAACGTCAAACAAAGCCAACGAACGAGCTGGCGCCACCGCACCGTTTACAGTTGTGTTGCCAACTATCGGCCAATAAAATTTAAATTATATTAATTTTTACAAGCTTAAAATAAATAAACAAAATATTTGCTATAAGTGGGTTCGTATCAAAGAAGAATACTTTAAGTTTGTAGTAAATTTAATATCGCATAAAGTTTTAATACTTTTTTGCCCAAATTTAGTTTCCTGGTGTTTTCTTACGGATTTACAATTATCAGCTGATTGATGACGTGCATCAGTTTTTGTCTTGCATCATATATGTGTCCTTGTCAAGTTGTCAAGTATAAACATTATATAAGCGATTTAAAAAGATAGAAATACTCAAGAAAGTACGTAAATATTTTATTTTTAAGATATAATATATATAATAAATATCAGTTTTTTCAGAAGTCGGCCACTTATTGTTTAGTAGTCGGCGATGCCTATACCAGAAGTCGGCCGTCATATATTAATGGTTATTTAATACAGGCCCGTGCTTGCATTTTGTATTTGTCAATAAAAAGAAAAAAATATAAAAAAAAACACTGAAATGTACCTACTAAAAATACATAAAATATGCAAACACATTTTTTAAAAGTATAGGCACAAGAATAAATAACAACCAGAAGGATAACAGAAAGAGAGATCCGATGCGATCTTCTATGACCTTGGCAGCGCGTGATTTATGAAAAACCGGGGCCGGTCTCAGGTATATTACCAAATATTTCAACGTTGCCTGACAGGACCGTCTTTGGGTTATAATTATGGTCAAATAATACATAATATTTGATGATGAAAGGCTCTTTGGAATTGTATAGGTGATGGGTTCCGGCAATTGCCACTTTGTTGTCGAATAACACCAAAATGATTTTCCAAACAATCTTGATTTAATCTACGAGTAAATAGAAATTTAAATACTATGGAACTTAGACTGTTCCAAATTTGAAGCAACCCATTTATTGTAACTTTTAAAGAATTTATACATTTCACTTTTTTTGTAACATTAATATTTCCGGTAAAAACCTGCACCCGATTCAAGAAATCTATACACTCGTTTAAAAACGAAATTTGATAGTCTAATCCTTTGAAAGCCCGATTAAACGTTTTTGAGGCTGATGTATGAATGTGATGAATTTGCCACTTTTTGGTATATTTTCTGTATATTTATAATTAAGACTACACAAAGGTATGAAAGGATCAGTAGGAACGTATACCTTCGAAAATTGAACACACTTAATACACTTATAATGTAGATAATTAATAGGCAGAAAAGTAATAGGTTTAATATAACGAAATGCTGTCCGGAATTTAATTTCCGCACTATACCTCTAAATATAAAATTATCCTTACCTTTTGGGATCACTTGGTAATCTAAAAAAACTTAGATTGGGGGAATTGTAACTTTTATTATCACAATTCTTCACACAACAAACATTGTGGGATTTGGATTTATTCTCCATATTTTGAAAAGTTTTAATAAAATACTACGGCACTGGCAGAACAACTTATCGCTACACTAGTCGTCGCGGCACTGGCCGATAAGTTCTTCCAATTTCTTCCAAAGCCCGAGCGGAAAAATCTACATGAATATCGGATCTCTCTTTCTGTAATCCTTCTGGTTGTTATTTATTCTTGTGGTATAGGTAAAGTTAAAAAAGTATTCGCAAACATCGCAGTTATAATCTAGACCTTGACCTTGCACCTCTTTATATGACCTTCCTGCAAGCTTCTAAGTGAAACCACCTGGGACACCAGTCACGTCCCACATTCTCGTCACATTCTGCTTCTGCATCGCAATCTAGTTCATGCTCACATTCAGCACAATATTTCTTTCAAAGCATTCTTCTAAAATCTCGCTTCTGTCCTTGGGTCTTTCTTTTCTTTTATTAGTATTATTAACCATTTCGCTTTTTTTTTTTCGTTCTCATTCAACTCATCACTTTTCCTCTTCTTTCTCATTTTGTACTCTATCCTTCTCTATGTAATATGTTCTCCAAACATTGGACGAAATGGCACTTGTGTAAGGGTCCAGCTTTCGGACGTTTTGTTTTTGGAATTGACTTTTACAAGGCTATTTAAGATGTTTTTTAAAAGCATCGGTTGAGGGGAGGTGGACGTCGGCTCGTCGGCATCGGCTTTATTGCATGTAAGATTATTGATGACTACTTATGTGCTTATATTGGATCTGGTGCCCCTTCGTCGAGGGTTATTGCTTGCGATACGATCTGCGAGCCGGTCCTACGGAGTTGCTTTACTATAGTTTCGGCAAGTTTCTCGAATTTTAGCTCCATTTCTCATAGAATCTAAAGCTTTTTCTAAGGACTCTTGAGAATATCTATGGACCTTTATTTTTAGTCTGCGTGGCATCGTCTATAATGTAAAAAAACATTTTTTCGTTAGATTAAAGTGCTTTTATAGCCAAAAAAAATTTCTGGCCGAGTACTAGCACAATCATCAATTTATGACTTTGCCAGTAGTTGGCCCCTAGGGACTTTATCATTCATTTTAGACCCGGCCGACTACTGATACGTCACGTACGTTTTTGATACATCATAGTACATGGTCCCCATAAATAAACAGACACAGATTAAATTTTTATTAAGTTATATTAAGTAAAGTGTATTCACAAATATAAGAAACTGACCAAATGACTCTTATTTATTTCTACCTAAATAGGGGTATTGACACAATGCCGACTGAGCTAGGACTGTCTTAGAAAATACATAGTATTGAAATATTTAATTTAGCAGCAAATAAATATGAAACTGATGTTTATTTAAGTATAATAAATTCAAAATATAAAAATAGAATTATGGTCTTACACTTACACTTAGAATGCTAAATTATTATATTAATTAATAAATTACCCAACTAAATCTACTTTACTATCGCTATCATCATCTAAAGTAATAATACACCTTTCTGTTGCATTCCTAATGCAAATGTAACTTTCTTCTACTTTCTTTACATGTTCTACGCAGTTTTTCCCAGTTTACCTCAGAAATTTTTTTAGTTTCATCATGAATTAGTGTTAACACACTAGAATTAAGTGTGGGTGAAATATTATTGCGACGAATTTCAGCTTTAAGTTGGTGCCATATTTGTTCAATAGGGTTAAATATGCAGTGGCTTTTCGCAAGTTCATCGCAGTAATATTTTTTTTGAATAGACATATTTCTAAGCACTTCTAATAAGTCTTTCTTTCTATAGTTTTCATGAAAATATATATCATTATCAAACATATATTCTTGAATTTTGGCTTTAGTGTATTTGAAGAAGCAGCTTTGTTTAATTGTCTACTATGATAACTAGCGTTATCCATAACAATGACACTATTTGGAATGTTCTGCAATAATTTAGTTTCAAACCAATTTTCAAATAACTCCGCTGTTGTGTCGTCATGATAGTCAACACATGATTCACTAATATTTCTTGCCGAGAGAGATAGACCATTCGGCACCCACCCATCTTCAGAACCAGCATTGTTATTATTTTTCCACGGTTTGACGGGGCACGTGTTACACATTTGCCGCTAGAATCGACCCAAGCACTTAACGGGGTGTCGTAGGTGTCAAACCACGTTTCATCTAAATAAATGATCGGCCTACCTTCAGTTCTGTATTCATTTACTTTTGTCACATATATTCCCACCGCCATTCTTGAAGACGCTTGGACGCTATCGAAACCTGCTTTTTATTAATCCGTTTGAATTTAATGCCCATGTGTTAAAGGCGCTTCACAATGTCGTTCTTAAGCATTTAATTTCTGTTTCATCTGCTGTCAGCCTTTTCATTAAATTGTCCAACGTTGGTACACTTTGCTCTTCATACATTTTATAAATATTTTGTAGTTCCCTCGTCCCCTTGGTCCAACGTTCTTGATTTTCCAATATCACTTCTTTTTCTGCGTTCCAAAATTGGCCCTTGTGTAATTTTCCAAACTGTGGAAAAGGATTTTGTTGTAAGTAAAGCCGTTTTCTTTACAACTTTTTTATGACACAAATTTCCGCGCGACATTAATGTCAAAAACACATTCTTAATGATCTGTGTTGGGGAAACGATCATGCAATAATGTATTAAAAATAATATAATTAAATGCGACAAATGTTTTTAGAATCAATAATACTGTTAAATATCTGATTTCAATATTATTTCAATAAAGGAGCAAAATGTATCAATGTTTGCGGAACGAATAGTGTTATCGCCGGGATAAACATAAAACTTGCAAAAATCATCTTTTAAAATACATATAAAATAAGCGGCTAGTCGACCGTTATTCCAGGAAAAAGCAATGTTCTACATTTAGAAGTTAAGAGTAAAGTTTTTAGAATCTTGTACATCCGAAAACCCTTTGACGGTGTTTTAGCGCTTGAGGAAGGTGACACAGCATGGTACATTTCGTTGATTACCGTCCAATTGGTTAAAAGAAAACATGGCGGCTGTGTAGCCTATTAGAGTGCATTTTTGGTTGGTCGTCGTGACAGCGGGGGGTAACCTTGCGGTCAGAATATATAGTGTTCCATTTTGTATACGACTACACTTTTGGCTTCGATAAAGCAAGGTTGTATGTCAACAAACCCACGTGGTTTCTTTCCGTCGAATTGAAACAAATAGCATTGCCTAAAAAAAGGCACCCAGCAAAGGTACTAAACAAATGTAGTGACTAGTTATGTGTAAAATCAGTAGTGAATGTTTATGTTATAGTATGTTATTGTAAAATCATGTACTACAGAAGTTTTGTGTGATTTGGAGAAATAAACGCCAAATTACCACAGTGAAAAGCTCGTTTAATTCCTTCACTCAGTAAATAAAAGAATCAGTGAAATTAACCTACAATTAATCGAGGAACATAAAAGCCTCATTAACTGTCGACGCAAGTTAAATAACAACACTTGGCATGCTTAACAATCTGTTTGGCATCTGTTGATAAATGCACTCTGTTATTTACTTCAGTTTCATTGCTTTCACAAATCTCACTAGAACACCAAGGACGAAACATTTTCAAAAATCAACTAAACTCAACAGTGTACGTTGACAGACTAAAATCAAAAAGAACCCTGGTTTATCCGCATTTTTATTTACCTGAGTACGGTAGTTAAAATTTATTACACCCGTATCATTTCACAGTTGTTTATTATATTTTGAATACTCTAATAATAGCAGTTATTTAGATCGGATTCTTATATTTGTGAACACACTTTACTTTGAAAGTTATCCATAGATCTTATTTTTTCATGTCATATCTGAATCCGAGAGATTCCCCACATTCTCCCGGACACCCTGTATACGAGCTATGGCACATGTTTTTTGAAACACCCTGTATAATGATGAGTACTGTACAGGAATCATCTCTTTTAAATCATCCTGTATAAGCCGTCAATAACCCTATTTATTTACATAGAAATTATGAAAAAAAGAAATTGACGTCATGTATCCCAGAAAGCGTCGTACCAAGGGCCGCTGAATATTTGCGTTTTCTGTGTCAGTGTCGTTTGATTCGCGACTAAAAACACACTATGGCTCCAAGCTCGTTGTCCTCCAGTATCGATATCCGGAATCAGTTAAGAATTCGATTCAATAGGGATTTTTTGAAACTTGTCGCCTCAAAAGGTCCAAATACGGATTTCATGAACAGTGACCAGTATAAAAGCATAATAGAGAGTGTCAGACAAGCTAAAAATACAATCTCGAAGACTTCCAAGCAGTATGGTTATTTGAAACGGTTCGATGTTTGCGCCATCGCTGGCACAGAAAAACTTATAACTCCAGTTTTCTCTAGCGACATGAATTTCAAATATTACGCCACAAATGTGGAAATATTCAATATCATTCACGAAACGCACCTCTCTATGGGACACGGTAGTCGACACAGAATGGTACAGGAAATTAATAAAAAGTATAAGAATGTTACCCAAGAAATAGTATCCATCTATCTCAGGCTATGTATACCATGTCAAATGAAGTTAAAAAGTATGAAAAAGGGTTTTTCAGTAGTAATGTAGGCAGAGTTGGATTATTTTGTTAACGTCACGCTTTAATTGTTGAATGCTGGGGCATACCGACAACTTTTAGTGAAAGTTCTCTATCTTGAAATATTTGTAATATAATTATTAACATTGCAGTTGGCGAGTACAAGCTAGGCAACCTTATTATCGAAGGTAAGACGAAGCAGGTCTACGACTTGCCTTCTCAGCCTGGACACTGCATATTGCTGAGCAAAGATAGAATTACCGCTGGAGATGGAGTTAAAGCCCATGACTTGAAAGGAAAAGCCGTTATTTCCAATAAGACAACATGCAAGGTCTTCGAAATTCTCAGTTCAGTCGGTAAGTTAGATGATTTAATGTATTCTACTGAAGCTAACTTGGTAAGTCAATGTTCTAAAATTGGTATACCAAGACGGATAATTAATTAATTAATGAAGCCATTTACCATTAAATTTTACTTGGTTACTGATATCCAAAAACACAATTTCTTTCAGTTCCATGTCTTAGAATCCAGTTAGACTTTTGATTTTTGCTAGAAAATTGTTACGTTATTGTAGAATCATTATCAAAATACAATTAAAATAGGCGCTACCGCGAGGGACTAATTAAAAGTGATTAAAAGCCGCCATGTTTATATCCAGCTAATCAAAAAATAGAACAACTTATACGAGAACATGTTTCTACTGCGGTGTTTCGGCACCGTACAAAGAACCTCATTAGCATAATATAATAATATCCAACATAGGATTCTAACTTATAAATAGATTTACTTTAAGTCAAGGTCGCTTTTGCATAGAACTTTTAACAAGTAGGTAATTAAATTCATAGAAGTACATAGACAACCCACTAATTACATATAAGAGTATATGCTTTCAAATTTGTTGGAATTAAATAAAATATGCTGTAAAATAAGACATTAAGTCGATCATACAAAAGTTAAAGGTGGCACAGATGGCCAGTAGACATTTTATTAACTAATGCTACTATCGTGAAGGGATGCAGGTAACAAATTGTAGAGAGTGATACCGCGGTGAAAGGGATTTCTCAGATATTGTGAGGAATTTGGAAAGGAAGATCCTTGAGGAACTCCCATTTTTACGTCTTTTAAAGAATATTTGTATGTATGGCCGCCACCACAAACACTGACACACTGTCTTCTAAGTGACAGATAGGATTTAAACCACTAAATTGCCACTCCCCTTACTCCAGATTTATCCAGTTTCCGCAGTAGACTAGCGTGATCCACCATTCAAACGTCTTTGACAAGTCGCAAATTACTGGTGTACATGTCTTAATATATCGTGAATGGCACGCACTCTCTAGATGAGTTAGATTTGAATTCGTGCTGACATGGACTCAAAATTTCACGTCTTTCTATAAAGTTCGTCGTGCGATTGTGGACGCCTTATCTTTGTAAAGGTACTAGCTATTGATATAGGATGATAATTTGCAATGTCCTTTTGTGACCCCTTTTTAAAAATAGGTATGACTTTAGAAATCTTCAACATTTTCAAAATATTGTATTATATTTTTATCGTAACTCGAGTAAGGAATAATAATTGCTAGAACCGAATACTTAATATTGATGATTTATTTTTTGAACGGTCTTCTGATACCGTTAGACAGGTTTTGCTGAGTTTTAAATGAAGAATATTCTTAAAATAGAGTTGTAACTACGTACGAAATACTGTTGAGGTTTTATTTAACTTAACAGAATATTTTACGTCGCGGAAAAAATCGAATTTTATTTATGGATTGAATCATATTAAAACATGTTTCTCAAATATCAATTATAAGGAACGCTGTAGATATTGCACAAAATATCTCTAAAAACCCTGTTGATAGTGTAATTGTCCACTTCCTGAAATTCTAGAGTTTCTTCTGTAGTTTTCTTTTCTTCGTCGTTCTTTCTTTAGGATTGTGTCTTAACTGCATAAAATTGCTTTTTTATTGGTTAGCCATACGAGTCCGTACTTTCTTGCCGTCTGCAGATTCTTCGATATGTTTGTTAGTTCTGGATATCACTACAATGTAGCGTAAACCAAGATGTGATGTCTGCTACGTATTGTTCCCGTTTTAATGCCGTGTTCTTTGATTGTTTTTACTATAAAATATTGACGTTATATACGTACTACGTCCCGCAGAATGTCCCCAAGATACATCAGAGTTAGTGCACATTTTGTATTTACCACCAATATAATTTTCAAATGTGTTTTTAACTTCTATCCAATATTGTATTGTAACAAATGTAAATTACAATCTCTCTATAATTCTTTATAGTTTTTAAAATACGTTTGTGGAACTTACCGCCGATACATTTAATTCAATCGCACATATTAATCTTCGATAAACATATTTATTTATTTCAAACAGCAGTACTTACAGAATAACTCCAAATAGTACAGGCAGAAAATATTATATACATCTTTTTTATATACATTAAGTGTGACAATGCTTACAAACTGTGAATAATATAAATATAAAATACTAAATGAAATACAGGCAACTACTATTCCATGTTAGTGCAGCAAGAGCCCTTTTAAATTGATTTTAACTTGGATATAGACCATTCATATTTTAAATTCATTGGAAACATAGGTATTAAAGTAATTCATAATTCAGTTCGAAGGGCTGTTATGTCCGATGTCAGTTCTGTATCTGTGAGTTGAGAGGGGTTCGACTAGATGGGTGTTACGTGATGGGATTCGAAAATTGATCGATCTTAGTAGGTCAGGACAGTCTATTTCATGATTGATGATTTTATGACCAAATAGTAGTGTTAAGAAGATCCGTCTTGTCTCTAGACTACCAAATGCTCAGGCGTTGAGTGTAGGAGAAACTGTTCTATCATTACGAAGTTTTCTGAGCAAAAAGCTGACGAGGTTGGACTGTACTCGTTCGATTCTAACAGTACAGCAGTAAAGTCCGTCTATCTATCTTACAAACTCATTATAAATGCTAATCCCTAATGCCGATAAGACCCAGTGGGTGATCGAATGAAAGCAGGGACGTACTCGTTGCTGATAGAATAAAAGGTTGCGCTGCTTTAAGATAATAATATATATAAAAGCGTGGAAAAAAATATTTCTTTTTTATCTACATGTATGCAACAAATGTGTCGTACTGATTTTGATAGTACAATAATAATATAATAAAAGATACAATACAATTAAAATTATAACCTATAGAACGGTTATTAATTAAAACAAAATATACTTATACCTACAATACAGTACCGTATCAGAAAAATAATTATTACATTTTAACCCAAGTCAGTTTCACTGTCACTGTCGTCATCCAAGTTCACAATAATTCTTTCTCTGGGCAACCGATCTATATTTACGTATGATTTTTCTACTTTTTGAACATGCGCTATAAAATTTTGCCAGCTTTTCTTCGGAATATTTTACATCTCTGACTGTACTAAAGCTGTCCACTATAGGTTTATTTACAACAAACTACACTGTGCTCACTGGCCTGCGTGTCAAAGCTGCCGCTTCCTTCACTGCACCAAACATTAAAAAACCACCTTCAAGAAGGGTGGTGTAAACGCCGAAGATTACTTTTTTTGTGTCAACTAATAAAATATCACGCTTTAATTGGTTTTTATAACGTTCCGTAGATCCACTTGGCGTTCTGGTTTCTTCCCACGGACGAAACATTCTTAGATGTTACCTTTAATTGGCAACAAATGACTTCTTGTCTAAACCAACACAAACATCTAACTGAATTTTAAAACCAAAAATCAGCATATTTAAATAACTAAAATAAACCTTTTTTATTTTACCCTACTTATTTAAAGAGGATTACTGAGAAAATATAATAGTCTCTAAATAGATCCGTACCTGGAGTTCCCAGATCAGGTGGCCGAATTTTACACCTCCTGCAATAGGTTATTATGACGGACTTTACTCAAGGTGACTTCGGACTAGTGAATAATATAGTATTTTCAAAACATTGATATTGGTGAAGTTAAAGCAAGTTCTTATGATAAAGCCTGCCATCTGAAATTATTTGGAGATTATATTGTTGATATGTTCCTTGAATCTTAATTCCGTGTCAAAAATGATACTCAGGTCATTGATTACAGAAACTCTGGGAATATTTTCGTTGCACAGTGAGTAATTAAACTGTATTGTTTTTTTTTACGAGTGAATGTTATGACCTTACATATGGATAAGGTTATTTTCATGTTGTTTGTGTTACACCAGTAATGTATTTTCTGGATTCCAGGCTGCAGTTGCAAGCTTTTGTCGTCGTTATTAATCCTTTTGTAAATCTTTAAATCGTCAGCGTAGAACAGAAAGTGAATGCCTTCAAAAACCGTGCTAAGATCGTTTATGAATATTAGGAACAGGAGATGTGATCCCTGAGGTGCTCCCGATGATACTGTTATTTTATCAGATAAGAGGTTATTAATTCTGACAAATTGAGATCTATCGACGTGATAGCTTGCGAACCATATGAGATTAGCTTAGCAATGAGGACTGCATGGTCTACCCGTACCCTATCAAACGCTTTCGAGAAATCGAAGTAGATAAAGTCGATCTGAGCACCAGAGTAAATACGACCGGGTTAGCTGTTTCAGTCCCCTTTGACCTTTTGCTTCTTCGGAGAGAAGGAACTAACCTGACCAGATTTATTATTGTCTTTGGAATTCTAAATATATTTATTTTAGGGCTCTAATTAGCTTAGCTCAAGTTTATTTACCGACCTATAATATTTTTGCAGGTATCCAAACAGCATTTGTCAAAATGGCTACCGAGACGGCCTTTGTATCAAAAAAATGCGATATGATTCCCATCGAATGGGTAACCCGACGTCTAGCAACTGGCTCGTTTCTAAAGAGACATCCAGGCGTAAAGGAAGGGTATAGATTTGCACCTGTCAAACATGAAACGTTCTTTAAGGACGATGCAAACCACGATCCACAATGGTCAGAAGAACAGATAATCAGTGCTGAGTTTAAAGTCAATGGTGTTTTAATTGGTAAGCGTATAAGATTAAATTTAGTGATTTAATAGTAGTGATAATTAAACTATATATATTTTTTTAATCAAAAATAGCTGCTCATTCGCAATTTATTAGTCCCTATTTCAAAATAGTAAATTACATTTTTGATTCATCCGAACTGAAGTCAAGAATAGTTTTTTTTTTAAGTATTCTCAGACTTTTACTATTCTCTTTGGGTGTACAAATTTTGGATAAAATTCTCATTTTGTTTAGGTGTTAGTACCCCTCAACTGTTATTAGTGTGTCTCTACTATGGAATTTGACCAATAGATTTATAGGTAATTCTTCGGAAGTTTGTATGTCGCGTCTGGTCTCGCTCTTATGTGTGAGTCTGTCGATACGTATGTAATGACTTTTAAGAAAAGTTCATTTTGTGTAAGTATTCTAAAATCTTGATGTAAAATACCTAGGGGCATATGCAATCAATTTCAACGCCCTATTTTGAATAACCTAGAACTTATTTAGCTCCGTTCTGCTTATGTTATACCACTTATGTTACGACCAGTACCTTGTAGAGGTTTACTTTGGTTCCATCACTAAGTTTACTCCGCCTGTGAAACAGGGGGTACAATTGGTCAAAGATAAGTCCAAGGGATTTGACCTCTTGGCACCAGTTCACTTGTAAGTTGGACTCCATTGACTCTAGAGCCTTATTTCAGGTCCATGTACGCGACTTTTGAAGAAAAAGGTTAACTTCGTATTGGCGAGATTCATGCGAAGCCATCATGTACATGGCGTTGCAAACGGGTTACGAGAAGCCACGGTTGCTTAGAGTTAGTCGTAATTGCAGTGTCGTCAGCGAACAGATAGAGCTGCGTCTGTCCATCGCGCGGAATATCACGTGTATGAATACTATACGGCGTCGGGGAGAGTTGAGCCTTGCGGCACTCCCGCGCCCTGATGCTTTTTGTCAAAGAAAGCGCGTTCTCTGACGAGACTGCAAAACTTTCATTCTCAAGTAAAGAAGCTACTACCGTGCTAAGGTAGTTCCAAGCTCCGGGTCTTATCATTTTCAGTATGAGATCGTTATGCCAGACCTTATTTTTCCCAGACTAGAAAGTAGGCTGATAGGCCTGTAGCTAGTCGGTGCATTGGGATCTTCACCTGTTTTGTAGGTATATAGGTATAGGTATAACTAGGTTTTGCAACGCCCCATTCTTTGAACCATCGAAACCAGGGGCTTTATTCCTATTTGAAACGCTAATTAGGGACTTGAACTCGTTCAATGTAACCTGAGGAAACAACAGAATGGGGGTGGTTGGTTTATTGACTTGTAAATTTGGATCGTTCTGGTGACCCTTTAATCTCTCGGCATTTTATTACCAGAATTTTCACTGAATTGGTCGCGGAGTTTGTCCGCGAGCAATTCAGTTTTATCGTTTACATCAGTCAGAACTTGACCCGTTTCCTGAGTTTTCACAAATAAAGGGTGTCCCAAAATGAACGCACATTTTTATTCGTTAACAAAACACATTTATTGCTTGAAATATGTCAAAACTTTACTGGGATTAGAAAGAATACATATCACGATTACGTGTGAAACACAATACCCGACAAATGTCCACCGCGGCTTTGCTGGCAAGCCCTTGCCGTTTTGACGAAATTATTGATAACATTTTCACATATTTGTGGACGAATTTCATCAATGACGCGTCGAATTTGGTTTTTCAAGTCAGGAATTACGGCTGGTTTATTGGCATAAACACAAGGTTTAAGAAAACCCCGGAGAAAGAAGTCGCACGGTGTTATATCGGAGGATCGTGGTGGCCAATTCTGATCACCATTGCGAGATATGACACGACCAGGAAATTTCAGTCGTAACGAGTCCATTGTTTCACGCGCAGTGTGACAGGTCGCTCCGTCCTGTTGAAACCATAAGTTTTCCACATTAATTCGGTCTAATTCAGCCCACAGAAACTCTTCTAACATTGCACGATAACGTTCGCCATTCGCTGTTAGTGCAGTTCCATCCTTGTCTTCAAAGAAGTACGGCCTAAATATTCCGCCGAACCAAAAACCGCACGCACCAAACGGTGACTCGTAGAGGATGCATTGGTTTTTCGTGAATAACACGAAGATTCTCTTCCACCCAAATTCGACAATTCTGCTTATTGACGTATCCATTTAATTGAAAATGTGCCTCATCACTAAACAGGATTTTCTTCGAAAAATCTCCGTCATTTGTCTCGTTTTGCAGAATCCAATTAACAAATTCACGGCGCAATCCATGATCTGCTGGCTTCAATTCTTGGGTCGATTGGATTTTATAGGCATGCAAATGCAAATTTTTTGTGAGAATTTGCTGCATACTGCTTTTGGTAATGTTCACTTGCTGTGACCGACGGCGAATCGACGTGCCTGGATTCTTACCAGCACTTTCCGACACTGCTGCACTACTTTTAATAGATGGAGCAGTACGCGGCCGCCCTGTTGATTTTATGTTTCTAACTGAACCACTTTGCTTAAATTTCTTGATCAATCTTTGCACTGTCATATGTTTTGTAACATTATTTCTTTCAAAAACGGCTCGCACTCTACGAACTGTTTCCGCATAACATTCTCCACATTTATAATACGTTTTCACGATAACAACGCGCTGTTCTACCGTGTAGCGTTCCATGGCTATTAATTGCAATAAATTACATGACAGCTATCAAATTTTCAGAAGCCTACTAAAGTCTGTGCGTTTTAAGAAGTCCGATATCGGATTAAATCACCAAGGGATGTTATCGCTTTTAAAACAGTAAGTCGGTTAAGTTGCAATATCTTCGCACTTTCGCTATACTTGATCACACCGAACATCCCACTGGTTTACTGTGTTCTATTACTGGGCGAAATCAGAGGTTTCAAAACAAAATTATCTTAGAATTACGCGTTGAGCATAAATAATAATTAAATAGATAATTAAATTATTTTGCTATTATTATAGTTAAATCTATATAATAATCGCTATTTTCCAAGAACCAATTAAAATTTGCTCAAGTGCGGGATGGTTAAATATGTTAAAGATTTTGTCAGGTATATACTTTTCCGATAATAACATTATTTTGGGATTAATATAGTTAAATCTTCATAATAATTACTATTTTCCAAGAAATAATTAAAATTTGCTGAAGTGCGGGATGGTATGTTCTACTTTATTTTAAATAAGTAGTTGTGCTTTTCACTTTTAGTTTGTTTCTCATTGTGTGTGAATTAAAATCAGTTATTATGCAAAGTTATGGAAAATGTTCAGCAAGGTGGCACATTGCCTAGAAGGCATTTATCTCCAGGTGAACGCCGTTTGGTATTACAAGTGGAACGTTATTTTACTTTAGAAAAAGAGAACTCGGGCCCGTTAGAGTCTGTTTTGGCAGTGCAAAAACGAACGTCTGATGCTTGCGGCATTTCAGAGAAGACCTTAAGAAGACTTCGAAAAAAGAGTGAAGAGGATTTGGACAGACCATATAAAAGGGTTCGACTCCATTCAAAAACCTTGGATTTATCCCAAGGGATAAAACTCTCTATTAGGAATATTGTTTATGATATGTATAAAGCCAAGGAATATGTTACCCTCAAAGCTATTCTTGAAAAGATAAAGCAGAAAAAACTTTGCGATATTGGAACTAACAGTTTGTCCATCATCTTAAAACATATGGGTTTCAAATATAAAAAAACGAACAACAGAAAACTGCTTTGCGAGCTGTCCAATGTTGTTTCGAAAAGATGGCAACAAAAAATCGGAAATGTCAAGACAAGTTGTTTTTCTTGACGAAACATGGATACTTCAACAAAAACGTCTTGGCAGGATGACTCAAAGCATTGTTATTCAAGTACCCGTGCAAGTAATGGAAAAACGTATATTATATTACATGCTGGTAATGAAGGTTTTGTTTTAAATGCCAGTTTGATATTTTCATCAACAAAAAAAACTGATGATTATCACGGCAATATGGATGCTGAAATTTTTGAGCATTGGTTCGAGGAAAAACTTTTAAAAAGTTTAGAAAAACCTTCCTTAATTGTTTTAGACAATGCCTCTTACCATACGAGACTCGAAGAGAAATTCCCTACAAGCAGCTGGAAAAAGGAAGAACTAAAAGAGTGGTTGTCAAAGAAAAACATAATTTATATTTAAAAAGTGAACTTTTAAGCAAGTGTAAAGAGCAGTCATTTAAAAAAAAGTATGTTGTTGACGAATTAGCCCTCAAATATGGACATCAAGTTTTGAGATTGCCGCCCTACCATTGTCATTACAACGCAATTGAATTGGTATGGGGTATTAGCAAGAACTATTATGACAAACATGCCTGTAAAAATATCGGTAAGCCTAGCGTTATAAAGTTATGGGAGGAGGCGCTTAGCCAAGCGGGCAAAGAAGAATGGCGGAAATGCATTGAACACACAGAAAAAATTATTTTTGAATCTTATGAGACAGAACAGGTTATAGACGAAGTAAGACCGTTAATTATTACGAATGATGATGATGATGACGATGATGTTGATTCTGATGAGTCTGAAAGCATGGGTGAAATTTCAAATGCAGAGGAAGACTACTTTTAGTAGTACCTATCTACAAGTAGGTACGTTCTGTCGCAAGACTACAAAATCGGTTCTTTTTAGAACCAAAACTTTATAAAAAAGAATTCGTAAAACTAATTTGTCTGAATACTACAAAAGCTAAAAAATTATTATTTTTCTTTACCTAAACTAATTTTTTATTTACTTTAAATTATTTTATTTAGAAAATGTAATTCATCAACATCCAAAATTACCTTCAATATAATTTATTGTTTGAGAGCCACCGACATAATGCTCAAGAGGTTTTATGGCTTAGCGGACTTCTTAAAACGCACGACTTTATGACAAAAACGAAAATGCCACAATATTTAAAATATGCGTACATTTTGGGACACCCTTTATGACATCGGGGATCTGGCGCCTCTGATCAGAGTTCCGGTCATTTTGAAGATGAAAGTATCTTCAATGGCAATAAGACTCTGAACTTTATCGTACCACAAGTTGAATTCGCGTTCTATAAGCAATTGTCTGATGATTTCGGCGTCCCTATTTACCTCGGCCTTGATGCGAGGGTCGCCAGTACAATACTCCCTATTCTTTAACCGGCTTTTGACTTTATTGCGATTTTTAGTATCGTCTGTTAAAGCTTTGCACTTCGAAAAACCGGACTGTGTGACTAATGACTGGGCTAAAGTCATGTTGATGTCATCCGCGATCTTACTCTCCGCGTCATCAATCTCGACGTAAGTTCTAATTGGCTTATTAGAAAATAATAAAATTTGGTGTGCCAGTCCATCATATAAAGATTAAAAAACCAAACTCAAAATAAGTTCGGGTATAGTTGTTCCTTATATCCTTACATCAGACCCAATCCTTGAACGCGTTTCGCCGTCTACGGCTCATCGGCAAGGGTCTGACGAAACACTAAAATCACATAAAGACCTTCAAAAAAGTCTAATACAATTTTGATGTAAAATCAATAGGGTAGCAAAATTTACATGGGATTTTCTATCCCGGTATATTGTCGCAGCATTATATAATGTGATTTTTTTGCTATAGGTGAAAAAGAAGTAGATTACATGACTAGAGTCTCGATTTTGGTGTTCGAAGTATTAGAAAAAGTATGGCAAACTAGAGATTGCGCTCTTATTGATATGAAAGTAGAGTTTGGCGTCGACAATAATGGTAAGTTTTATTTTTATAATTTTGTGTCGATTGTTATACAAGAAAAATGATTTTTTTTTTAAACTTGTATATTTGTGGAAAGTGTAAAATTATTTTTTACCATTTATTATAAAGGTAAAATACTATTTTTTTCTTAAAGCAAAAATATATGTACTTGGGGACACACGGTATATTATTGTGCAAGTTCTAAATTGTTTATTAGATTACCCCCTGCCTGACCCTATAACAAAAACTATTATTGTTTCCATAACATTATTGCATCGAGTTTTTAGCTGCTATGTCTATATCCTTAGTATAAAATAAAGTAACATCATTCGTTTGGCAACAATTCAATTACATAGATACTGGCGAATTATTATTAAGTTGTTAATTTACAGGATAACCCCTCTGTAACCTTTGTTAACATGTGATGTAAAGCGAAAAATTGCGTGGGGTATTTTTAAGACCCCCTAGCATGGTGAAATATTGATAACATTAACATTATTTGAGCATAGGTCAAAAGATTAAGACCATATGTTTATGTTTGTATATAAATTGGTTTTTGACATGCTCTTTCTGGGTCAATGTATTTAATTTTTTTAGAAAATGGAAGATTTGTATTACATTAAAATAAATAGGTATATTACTATTGTTATTTGGTTGAAGGTGGTAGTGGTCTTTAATTTATTTTTAACACAACACCAGGCCCTGTACCGTGTACTTTTTGCGCGGCCCTCGCGGTTAAGATTTAATTTCACCTGTGACCTGAAAAGACGAAAGTGATATCTTGAAAAAAATTTTATCGATACTAATTAGTCCACGAATCAATTATTATTATTCTATAGTATTGCTGTAGGTTTAATCAATACTTATTGAGTGGGTATCAGTAGCGTAACTAGAAAATAAGCTGGGGGGGGGGGGGATAGCGCCGCAGGCGAAAATTTTTGTTTGATTGTCACGCTCTTTTTTTAATGATGATGCTTGTTTTCAAGTAAGAGAAATAAAAAACAACAGAAAAACAGCCCGGCTCGTTTCAATTTTTGTGTAATTTTACCTATCTTAGGTAGTGATGAGTTAACCTTTCTTCTAAACAGGTAGTTAGACAACCCGAGCTACGTTCGCTCGGGGTGGGGGCTGCCGGGCTGCAGCCCCCCCCCCTCTGCGCCACTGATGGGTATCCTTGTTGGGAACGAAATAATATACTTCATACGATATAAATTGTTTTATTTGATATCTAGTATTCTTAAAAATATTCTCATTCGTATGACCATACACAATATCATTTATTGCGTTTTTTTTCTTTCTCAATTGCGGTATGCTATTTATAACTTTAATTAAATACATGTACACTTCAGACTTTAAAATTGACTTTGTGAGCTTCTTTTTGCGAATGTATCAATGACGGTGTCGAAATTTATAGTACGTGAAAATCTTTTTCGATCGACAAAATTGCAAGCGATCCTGAGCCATAGTTGATCTCAAATAGTTTTTGATTTATTTCAATTTTGAAAACGATCTTTCAGCACTTCCGACAGATATTGGAATGGTCAATAAGATATGTACTTATCCTATAATGGTATCCGGGAAACCACTACCGTAAGAACGGAGAAGTTGAAGAACCCGGGTAGCGCTTTGCATTTCATTTATTCTGACTACGTTACTAATATAATATAGTTTGTAGCAAGTCTTACAAAATAAAACAAAATTAAAAATTCAGAACAACAGTAAGTACAGTTAAAAAATAGAGAATAAGAAAATAACACAAGAAACAAAACAAAAAGCAATGTTACTAACAAAAAAATTAAATTAAAAGAGCAATATAGAGTCTTGAGTCAGATGGTCAAGGTACGGGCTTCCTGAACGAACTCCTCAATGGAGTAATAAGCCTTCTCAATTAAAATTTCCTTTAGCTTATTTTTAAAACGATCATTTCCCAAATTCTTCAAGTCCAAGGGTAGGATATTGTATAGGTGAATCTGTATTGAATTTTTTTTAGATTTAGATAGTCTGAAATTTGGTTCAATTAAGAGATTAGCAGAGCGAGTGCGATAATTGTGGTTCTCCGCATGAGTCCGAAACTGATGCCTCCCTCTATGCACTTCCAATAGCTGATAGAATATATAGATGGAAGGGAGTGTCAAAATCTCTGCTGTCCTGAAAAGTGGTCTACAGTGGTCAATTATACCAGCACCACAAAGAACCCTAACTGCTCGCTTTTGGAGTTTAAATACTCTCCCTGCACTAGAAGAATATCCCCACAAGGTCACTCCATACACAAGGCGAGAGTGAAACAGTGCAAAGTAGGCATTCCTAAGGATATTCCCAGAAAAACAACGCCGGAGCCGCCTCAGAAGAAACACCACGCTGGAGAGTCCTCCACACAAGAAGTCAACATGACAAGCCCATGTCAAAGAACTATCCAGCATGATGCCGAGCATCCTTACCGGTCGAGCATTGGCGTTAGCAAAAACGCAAAATTCGAGGGTCTGAGATTTATCCGGATTACACTTCAAGAAATTTGAAGAAAACCATGTATCAGCCCTTGACATAGCCCGATTTAGTTCCACTTCCAAGCTGGATTCCTTGGAACAAGATACACAAATGGTGGAATCGTCTGCATAAAGTGAACATCTGAGGGGCTGCATGAAGCTGAAGAAGTCATTAACGTATATTATAAATAATAACGGTCCCAAAACAGACCCTTGTGGGACACCATGCCTCACTGGTCGATAGTGAGAACGTCCCGAACAAAGCTCAACACACTGCTCTCGACCATCCAAATATGAAGCCAAAAGGGACAAGGGTACACCCCTGACGCCGTAACGCTCCAACTTCTGCAACAAGAGAGAATGACTGACACAATCAAATGCCTTGGTTAGGTCACAAAGCGTTACAGCTGACTGTTTCCCCTTCTCAAGACACTCAACTATGCCACCCACAACCTCAGTCACCGCCATGATCGTAGAGCATCCCCGGCGAAATCCAAACTGACTGTTATTCAACAAATTATTAACCTCAAAGAAGTTGCAGAGTCTACTCTTTAATATCATCTCAAAGACCTTTGAAATGTATGGGATGATTGAAATAGGGCGATAACTATCAGGAACATCCACATCACCGGACTTGAGCAAAGGCACCACCTTAGATAACTTAAAACAATCGGGAAATATCCCCGCCCCCATACACTCATTGAACAGTTCCGAGAGTGGGAGACTTATGAGGTCACCTACCGACTTCAATACGGTGCTATTAACATCATAGACATCTGTGGCACATGAGTTCTTTATAGAGGCAATGGCATCGGCTACCTCCAAAGGTGTCACTCCATGCAAAAAAAAGGTTCTGTTATGAATCTGAATGGTCGAAGTCATGTCATACCTATCAAGATCCACCCTAGGCAAGGTTTTTATTATTTCATCCGCTATTCTCGTGAAAAAATCATTAAAGCAATTCGGGTCAGCATTAACAGAGTTAACATTATTTCCTGAAGCGTTACGCTCATAATTTATCAATCTCCAGGCCGCTCTAGAAGGATTATTGGACCCCAACATAAAGCATTCGTGATAAAAAGCTCAGCACCATCCAGATCCCTCTGGTTTTCGTGACGCAGCGCCAAATCTAAATCTTTACAGTTTTTTAATAAATCGTCATCAGATAATGTTTTCAATTTTTTCGGATCGTACAGAAATCCAAAGAGGTTTTTGTAGTTTTCGAATTGCTCAAACCGTTCGGACACAGCCGACAAAGCACCATCTACAACGACGTTGAAAAACTCAATTTGCAAAATTTTTCGGCTGATTTTTCCGAGTTGAGTAGACCCTCATACTCGAATTGTTTTTTGACTTTCCGAATTCGCTTTGTTTCGAATGTTGGTTCTACATCGAGATCTTTTAAAATTTCACGAGCTACTGCTTTCTCATACCCAGTACAACGATATTCAGACAGAAAACTTTTAATTTCTTTCAACCTTTTACAGCTTCATCCGAGGCCATGTCTTTCGACTGCAACTTTTTACTTACGACATTAACTGCAAGTAAAATATCATACCAAACGACAAACTCCATTTTCATCATTTTTTCTACCAATGACAGCTTTATGTTTATTCACAAGATCTGACTCTGAAGAAGCATATTCAGACATAGCTTCGGCAGTACCTTTCAGTTGAAATCTCACTGCTTTTACACTGTTAATGCGACTCTCCCATCTCGATTTAGACCAGTTTTTTACGCCTATGTCATCATGTTTGTGCAAAATGGACCATCTATGTGGTGATGATCCAAATATGCAGTAAACATTATTCAATATACCAAAAACATAATCTGCTTGGCGATTCGCGGATGCCATGTCACATAACACTAAATTTAAGCTGTGAGATACGCATAAAACTGTTATAAAAGTAACCTCGATACATTTAAACGTCCATTGCTAAAACTAATAAATGCACACCATATAGTATATCAATGTTTGGATTTTTTTCAAGCGCGAGGCCTTTCTTAGCGCGAGGCCCTATGTACGGTCGCCCAGTTTTGCCCACCCCTAAAACCGCTACTGCACAACACCTTAAAATAAATATTTGAAACACCCTGTATATCACAAAGTGGATGTGTTCCTACTTTTTCAGTAGAAGAATTTCTCCTTCTCTCTCTTTCAACTCAGGCATCGCATTTAACTTCTATTAATCGTTGGGACCTTTGTTGGCCAAACTTCAAATAAGGAAATGGATTTAAGCGAAGCCCTGGATCATTTAAAGGGGGGGGGGGGGGGGGGGGTTATGAGCGTCCTTCTAGACTTATTCTTCTTTTAGCTTAAAAAGGCTGGGTTTCTCGAGGCTTCCATCGTTAGTGCTGGAGGCAGCCAATTCTTAGGAAACTTGTAGGTGGCATCCGGTGGTGATTGCACATGTAAAATTGTAATTAGTGAGTTGGTGGATACCTCTGTACGCTTGTAGTAGTCCGTTCTCCCTTTGTCATAAAATTCCGTCAGTGTCGGTATTTCAACGTCTCTCTACAGTACTCTATTTACACTATATCCCGAAGCGTCTGCAATTATTTTGAACGCTCTATTTTGTGGCACCTGGAACTTGATATGCGCTGTCCTGCTTATGTTGGCAGAATTTAGGGTAATTCTCCATCTCGACAGCCACTTTTCCAAGACTCGTATGTGCCATCTGCAATCTGGCCAACACCAGCCGTGGTTAATCTGAAAACTGAAGTAATAGCAGTGTCGTCAGCAAATAAGAAAGGGAAGCAATCATTTTAAAAAGATAACTGGGAGCCCCCAGTCTTATCAATTTTAAGGCCAGACCTTGTTAAAAACTCTCGAGACGTCGAAGAATACCGCTCCCGTATGTGCTCTTCTATTGAATCCTTGCAAAATTCTGGTCTCCAGTCTCGTCGTCTGCCTCACTGTACAGCATTCTCTTCTAAAGCCAAATTGGTGATTGAGGAGAACATTACGCTCGATGACAAAGTTAGTCAAACGACTGAGTATTATTTTTCCAGTAATTTTCGGACTTATTAACCCATAACTTTGACCAGGGGAGCTTGAACGTAAAAATCTAAAGAATCTGCCCCTGTCATAAAAGTGGAAGAGGTGATATAATTTCTACAAGAAGTATTGTGTTGTGTTGTAAAGAGGTGGTTGGTAATGACGTCAGTATCCAGAGGCCGGTGGCTTATCATAACTTAACCTAACCTATACCTTCTTATTGAAAACAATGTGTAAAAAAATGTCTAATTTACTCAACATTCCGCTTTATAAAACAAATTAGTTATCTCAACTTAGTGCAAGACAGTGTCACTTAAATTGTTGACACATAGTTAACGTTATACTGTTAAGACCCTATTTACCAATAGCCTGTGGTTACTGATACCATTGTCAACCAGCTCCTTATGGAAGGGGTAAGGGGTACATATAATATTATGTGTGGTTAAAAACCACCTGCCGCATAGTGGCGTCATTGTTGATTACTTTATTGCAAACAAAAATACATATTGTAGAAATTACGTCCCTTCTTTTGTTGAAGAAGTAGCACCACGCTCAACCTTTGGTCCCATTTTCGGTCACAAGGTGAGTTTCATTCAGTTTCAAGGTATTTATATAGTCAGGAGCGACGTTCGAAACTTCTTTTTGGATTGGTTGAAATTTATATCCAATAGATTAATATGGAATATTTGATAATTTTGGATGAATTAATAATTGTTAACAACACACACGAATCTTTGCCACTCTTTGGCGGTGAGGAATATCAATTATTTTAAAGCGTAAAAAGAACAACACACTTTTTGTGTTAGAAAACGACGGTACCGTGTGACCAATCGCGAATCGTACTGTTCTCCTCAAAGTGCCATGAGTGAGTCCTTGATGTTTAGAAGCGGGCCACCTACATCCGCTACTCGGTGTCCCGGGTAAACCAATTAGCGCTCAGTGATATGCTGTCGCTATGGCAACGGTGCTCATAGTATTTTTTTGCCAAT
This sequence comes from Polydrusus tereticollis, assembly GCA_963920685.1. Taxonomy (NCBI): domain Eukaryota; kingdom Metazoa; phylum Arthropoda; class Insecta; order Coleoptera; family Curculionidae; genus Polydrusus; species Polydrusus tereticollis. The sequence continues at coordinate 27,092,760 of OY987332.1, read as the reverse complement.
AAGACAAATATTGAGATAAAATAGTAACTCGGCAGTAAGTCGGCGTTCTATCATAGGAATTAATTTGCATACTATACTACTTACATTAATGTTATTGGTTTATTTAGTGAAATATACCGATTTCAATAATATGCTCAGATCGTTCACACGTTTTCGGGTGGGTTTTAAGCGAGGAATATTCTAAAAATAGGATTTTAAACTGTGATTTCCAATGTTTCAATTGATCGACAAAACCTTCATAAATTCTACCTACCACAACATATTTCTAATATTCAACTGTGTTATTTAGGCGACATCGTTCTTGCCGATGTTATTGACTCTGACAGCTGGAGATTATGGCCTTCTGGCGACAAAAGACTGATGGTTGACAAACAAGTATACCGTAACTTGATTACAGTGACCGATAAGGATCTTGATACAGTTAAGAGAAACTTTGAATGGATTGCTGATCAGCTGGATCATTTATTACCACCCAGGTGAGCGATATATTCATTATTTTTAATTTTGGTTAAAAATGTTTAACAAAATAGGTAGGTACTGATACTTCTTTTGAAGTGTGATATCACAGATTAAGCTAAATAGGGGAGAAGTTACCATTTCTGCGCAGATTCTTGGCATAAAATATTTTGCCTTTTTTCTTATAGACCCGCTGACATCTTTTTTCTCTTATTACAGCGATCACTTGGTTGTCATACTAATGGGTAGTCCAAGCGACAAAGACCATTGTAACATAATACGAAAATATTGTGAAGATTTAGGATTGAACGTTGAAATAAGAGTGTCATCTGCTCATAAAACTACAGAAGGCACATTGAAGATCGTCAGCCATTACGAATCGCTGAGTATTAAAATTGTTTTTATTGCTGTGGCTGGCAGATCTAACGGATTGGGTCCTGTCATTTCAGGAAATTCTGATTTCCCAGTAAGTAGATAATGTTTATAATAAGTATACAATGTCAAAGTCAAAAAAAGCTATATTGTACAAAGAATCTTTACATTCTCATTTACAAAGCTGTAAAAATAACCCTGACGAATCTTAAAATAAAGCGTCAAAATAACAAAATATAACGAACGAATAAACACTAAAATACTACATATTAAATTAAATGGCTATCTAAGATTGCTAAAAATCCAAAGCACTATAAATAATATACAAATAATTAAAATAGTTCAGTCAATATTCTAAAATTTTGGGCGAACTATAACCACACTCAAGAAACATTATAATAACACCCAAAGGTTACCACACACAACATTAATAAAATTTCGTTTAAAAGTAACAAAAAAGATAATTAAAACAGTGGCATAAAAATTGTTAAATTAGAAGTAAAGTTGCACAATTACCAGAAAAATAAAATAAAAATCACACCAACGTGTCAATACAAGGAACACTAAGACAAGAGAAGCAGACTTCAGTATACTAAGAGCTATCGCAGAAAAATTCTTCTATGGTATAATAAGCTTTAGGAACTAGGAAAGCCTTTACTACTTTTCAAAACTTTTTAAGATTCTGGATATTTCGAATTTTTAGCGGAAGATGATTAAATATTCTCTTACCGTTGTAAAATATAGAATTTTTGGTTTGACTGGAATGGGGTATATGTAAATGAATTTGAAATATTTGACGAGTCCTGCCTACTGGGGTTGAACTAATTTTACTCTTAAATTTCTTATAAATTAAGCAAGATGTCTCCAACAAAAACAAACAGGCCAAAGTCAAAATTTTATGTGATAGAAATAGTGGTCGGCTGGAGTCTCTAATTTTAACTTTACACATATATTTAATGGCTCTTTCTTGCAAAACAAATATTATGTTAAATGCCCCAAAAACGTATGCCATATCTTAAATGGGACTCAATTAGGGAGAAATATGCGGTCCTTGTAGCAGCGAAATTCAAGTTATTAGAAATTACCCTAATCGTATAGCAGTTGGAGCCAAGTTTTTTGCTGAGGTTAATTATATGTGATTCAAATTTCAATTTATCACCCATGTATAACCCTAAATATCTATTTACTTTTTCGTTATTTATTACGTGGTCTCCAACTATAACTTAATTGAAATTGCATTTAAAAGTAAGAATGTTTGTCTTTGTTATGTTGAGAGATAAAAAGTTGGCGTCTGTCCACTTTTTAACCACGACAAGATCATTCTTGACATCTGATTCAAGTTCACTCAGATCTTCACCTGCCCAAAGTATTGTAGAATCATCAGCAAACAGAGTAAACTTACCTCTTATTTCAATATTTGTTAAATCATTAAAATATACTAAAAACAACAGGGGACAGATCCCTGTGGCACTTCTAATCTAATTTCCAATTGATTGGAATATTTATTATTAAAGCTTACAGTTCTGAACCGTCCAACTTAATATAATTCAAACCATTAAACTCCAATGCTCTTTCCCTTATTCCATACTTTTCGAGCTTGAATAACAGAACTTTGTGATTAACACAGTCGAATGCCTTCGACAAATCGCAGAATACTGCCGAGGCTTTTGATACCTGAAAACTAAATTGCTCTGCGCAAATTAAGTTATATTTTTGTAAAAAAGAAAGTACTTAACCGATTCTTTACCAATTTTTCTATTATTTTCGAAAGAGGCGGTAAAGATATTGGTCTAAAATTGGAAGGACAATTAGAGTCGCCTCCCTTATATAAGAGTAGCACACTATTTTTGAACACGGTGGGAAATCTCCTGATACGAATGAGTGATTTATACAATCCACAAGTACTGCTAGAGCATTATCTGGCAGATGCAAAAAAACCTGTATCGACAGCTCATCCCATCCTGTGGCTTTTTTATTATTTATGACAGAAAATGTATTTTTAATTTCGCCAATATTTGTGGGTGCTAGAAAAAAACGACTGGGGAACATAAATATTTTTTAAAAACTGTCGAAAATCGTGGATTGAATTTATTTTAGAAATTACATTTTTAGCCAGGGAACAATAAAATTCATTAATTTCATAAAAATCCGAGTTCACAGATGTGGTTTTGTTTTTACCTCTCGAATTGTTAACAATTTCCCAAACTTCCTTTCGTTTATTTCTAGAATTTTTTTTCGATTATTAAAATATTGTTGCTTAGCAGTTTCAATCGTTTTCCTAAATATTTTACGATAATTATTAAAATAGAGCATAAACCAAGCTTTATCTAAAGCAAATTTTCTGATATAATGTAAGGCGCGCATATTTCTCTATGATACTTTTAGATTCTTAGAAAACCATGGTTTTTGATTTTTACACTTACATATACGATATCATTACAAATTTTATACAAAAGTGAATGAAATTCTTTTATTGGTACCTCAGCATTTACAACCCTTGACCAGTCTACGTCCTTACATGTCTTTTAAAACCTATTATAATTTTTCCTCGTAATGAATCTCTTTTGCTGCTTCGCAGGCTCAATATGCCCCATAAATTATTAGTAGCAATTATTAAAAACTCTGGCACCCTAATGTACAGGGTTTCTCCTAACCTCGGTCAAAGCATGAAACTGGTAATTCCTCACGTAGCTGTAAGACGAAAATGGTATTTAGAATGTCGTTCTGTTTTCAGTTTCATGTTGTCTTTTTATTAACATTTAATTTAAAACAATATTCGAATAATATCTGTCACACATAATGAGGAGTTTGAGCACTTTATTTTGTGTTCATGTTGAACTTCTCCATTAGTTCAGTGACGGAGATCCAGGTAACGACTACTGGAATTTCGCAAAAAAAAATAATACAGGCATGTTAAACACTGAAAATTCTTATTTTATTTTATTAAGACATTTTAAGCAAATTAAGTTTCCTGCATTTTTCTCGTATCTCTTACAGTTCTCGAGTAAAAAATAATTTTATTGTTCACGCCACAAGCATCTCATCACTTTATTTTCTTTCAAGTCAAGTCAAGTGTCAAGTATCCTTGCCAGGTATTTTTAATTATAGACATTGTACTTGTCACGATCGATATCGCATTCTCTGACGAGACCACGAACATCCAGTGCGTTAAAAATGAGTGAATCACTTTTAATAAAGTCCGTGCGTTTTAAGAAGTCCGATATCGGAGTAAATCACCAAGGGATGTTATCGCTTTTAAAACAGTAAGTCGGTTAAGTTACAATATCTTCGCACCTTCGCTATACTTGATCACACCGAACATCCCACTGGTTTACTGTATTCTATTACTGGGCGAAATCAGAGGTTTCAAAACAAAATTATCTTAGAATTACGCGTTGAGCATAAATAATAATTAAATAGATAATTAAATTATTTTGCTATTATTATAGTTAAATCTATATAATAATCGCTATTTTCCAAGAACCAATTAAAATTTGCTCAAGTGCGGGATGGTTAAATATGTTAAAGATTTTGTCAGGTATATACTTTTCCGATAATGACATTATTTTGGGATTATTATAATTAAATCTTCATAATAATTACTATGTTCCAAGAAATAATTAAAATTTGCTGAAGTGCGGGATGGTATGTTCTACTTTATTTTAAATAAGTAGTTGTGCTTTTCACTTTTAGTTTGTTTCTCCTTGTGTGTGAATTTAAATCAGTTATTAAGCAAAGTTATGGAAAATGTTCAGCAAGGTGGCACATCGCCTAGAAGGCATTTATCTCCAGGTGAACGCCGTTTGGTATTACAAGTGGAACGTTATTTTACCTTAGAAAAAGATAACTCGGGCCCGTTAGAGTCTGTTTTGGCAGTGCAAAAACGAACGTCTGATGCTTGCGGCATTTCAGAGAAGACCTTAAGAAGACTTCGAAAAAAGAGTGAAGAGGATTTGGACAGACCATATAAAAGGGTTCGACTCCATTCAAAAACCTTGAATTTATCCCGAGGGATAAAACTCTCTATGAGGAATATTGTTTATGATATGTATAAAGCCAAGGAATATGTTACCCTCAAAGCTATTCTTGAAAAGATAAAGCAAAACAAACTTTGCGATATTGGAACTAACATGTTTGTCCATCATCTTAAAACATATGGGTTTCAAATATAAAAAAACGAACAACAGAAAACTGCTTTGCGAGCTGTCCAATGTTGTTTCGAAAAGATGGCAATTTTTAAGGGACTATTTAAACAACAAAAAATCGGAATTGTCAAGACAAGTTGTTTTTCTTGGCGAAACATGGGTATTTTCAAACGGAACTTCAACAAAAACGTCTTGGCAGGATGACTCAAAGCATTGTTATTCAAGTACCCGTGCAAGTAATGGAGTAATGACGATGATGTTGATTCTGATGGGTCTGAAAGCATGGGTGAACTTTCAAATGCAGAGGAAGACTACTTTTAGTAGTACCTATCTACAAGTAGGTACGTTCTGTCGCAAGACTACAAAATCGGTTCTTTTTAGAACCAAAACTTTATAAAAAAGAATTCGTAAAACTAATTTGTCTGAATACTACAAAAGCTAAAAAATTATTATTTTTCTTTACCTAAACTAATTTTTTCTTTACTTTAAATTATTTTATTTGGAAAATGTAACATCCAAAATTACCTTCAATATAATTTATTGTTTGAGAGCCACCGACATAATGCTCAAGAGGTTTTATGGCTTAGCGGACTTCTTAAAACGCACAGACTTTAGGAAATGTCGTGGCATACCTGACCTTATTAACTTATAAGAATGACAGACCTTATCAAACGCTTTGCTTACATTGAAAAAAAAACGCTCCGGTACTGTAGCGACCGTTAAAATCCTTGCAAACATTAGAAGCCAGTCTAGATCGAAAACCGAACTGTTCTGGGGGTATAATGTCGTTAAATACGAAATCGTTAGTACGATGAAGTATGAGTTTCTTAACAACCTTGCCACAACAAGCCAATAGGCCTCCCAACCAACAAAGTTATTTTATAATTCAATGGTTATACAACTATTTTATTTTATTGGTATTTTATTAATACTTCCAAAATGCTAATCTATCACATAAGAGCTGCAATAAATACTATTCTGTTGTAGGCAGCTAATATGCTTTAAAAATGTATCATCATAACGTTTATATAACAGAATTATAAAATACCTTATAGAAGAGTCATAAAATTATTGCAGAAACGTTTCTATGAACAACTTAAAAAACATTTTAGCCTATAGGAGATAATTATTTTATAGTGGCTTTATAGTACATTTCGGCGACATTTCTAATTTCCTTATAAATATATTTTGAAATTGTTTTATAGTTGTTCCCTGTGACTTTAAAAGAACAGTTATAATAGAGTACTTTAAAAACAATTCGCCTTTAAAAGTAAATTGTTATTTTAGTGATCACTTTATAACTATTTTATAGTATGGCAATTCTACTACAATACAGGGTGCCCGAAATTGGTGCTGACAGTATTGCGATCTCGGAAACTGGAAGAGATAGAAAGGCGGTTAAACGGGGGAAGTTTTAGGCAATTATGTAAGTAGTTTATTGGTGCTTACGGATCAATTCTGGTTCTTTTCGGTTTTAAGATATTTTGAATCAACCAAAATGTTGCATTTTCTTAGATCGGTAGTAACTTTTTTATTACCCAATATTTTTTAAATCCGAAAACACATTTCCATTGCCACTTTTCACATAGAAGATGCCTACCTGATCATATTTTGGTTACAACGTTTCGGCTTCCTGTAACCATCATCAACTTTCTTTTCTCTTATGATCGCCATATTGGATTTTTTACTCATCGAAAAGTACCTAATTTTTCCTATACTATGATATCAAACACTAATACAAAATAAAAATTTATAACCTCAAAATAACAAAAACATAATATTTACGAACATATTTGGCAACACCGACATATCGGAAAGTTATTTTGCTTAAGAATTAAAGTTAATTAAGTAAAATATACTAAGGTTCAAAATATCGACCATTTTTTTCAACGCATCGCTGACATTTTTTTTTTACAGATCAAGTTACACGATTAATGGTACTTATTACGGTTAATATGACTAAAAATATTCCTAGTTCGCTGCTCAAGAACTTGGCGAGTTTTAGGGGGATTAAATTCGTATACCTCATTTTTGACAAATCCCCATAAATAAAAGTCCAATGGGGTAAGGTCCGGATACCTAGCAGGCCAGCGCACAGGACCACTGGTAGATATTACCTTTTCACCAAAAGTCTCTGATAAAAATGTTTGTACTTGTCTGGCATTTTGCGCGGGACAACCATCTTGCTGCAGACACACGTTATTAAATTGATCATTGGGAACAACTTTTTGAAGTGCAGGAATAATTTGATTTTGCAACATTGCAAGGTATCTTGGACCGGTCAATGTTTGGTCATAAATAAAAGGACCGATTAGCTGATTTTCTAAAAATAATAAAAAGTATGCGAAAGATCCATTGTAATCATTATAATATTGCTAAATAAATTGTGAAGATAAATAATTCAAGCATTTTTTGCAGTTAATTTAAACCAAAATAAAATATTTCTTACTAATTATTCCACACCAGACATTAAATCCAAATCGTACCTGCAATCTGCGTGGTTCGAGTAATTGCGGGTTTTCAAAAGCCCAGTGATGGTGATTATTTTTTATTATATTAAAGATTCCACAGTTGGTGAAATGTGTTTCATCTGTCCATAAAACATTATCCGAAAATGACAAAAAATGACTTTGAATTGCGAACTGAATGCATTCCTATCAAAATCACCTTCTTGAAGTCCTTGTACAATTGTTGGCTTGTAAGGATGGTATTTAGCAACTTTTAATACTTCGTGAACGGTGGATTTTGGAATTCCAAGCTGTGTGTTAGCGATTCTTGTAGATGAAGTCGGATATTCATTAAAATGTTCTAAAATTATTCTATTACGATTTTCGTTATCTATTCCATATTCTTTGGGACGAGGCTTTTCAAAACTGCCAAATTCTAGTAAGTTTCTAGTCAGTTTAGAAAAATACGCTCTGCTGGGTTGTCGTCTTTCGGAGTACATTCCAAAATAATTATCCATAGTTCTATTCGCATCTCTGTCATTTTTTATATAACACGCTAACATATCAAACTTCTCTTCATTAGAATAATTTAACGCCAATGTTAATGATGTTTATTACAACGTAGAAAAATTATTTGACAGATTAAAAATTTTCAATTGTTTAAATGTTACAATAAAAAACTTATCGAAATAGGTATCCATTAGATAGGTACCTACTAGATTTTTATGATTTTTAAAAAAGTTATTACATTTTAACTTTAATTTAAAGTAGTATAAACTTATATTGTTATTTAATTAACTTTATTCTTAAGGAAAAGAACTATCCGATATGGCGGTGTTGCCAAATGTTCGAAAATAATTTTTTTTGTTATTTTGAGGTTATAAAAAGTAGTTAAAACAGTTGGGATAACAATGGGTGATTCAACAATAAAATACAATGAAATGCAGATTATGCAACCATTGGAATAGACAGCAGCTTATTATAAGGACGAAGTATCTCTATGCAATGGTAGGAGATGATTTAAACGCAAGTAGGATAAAAGACCCCAATCATAATACAGTGATTTAAGAATGTTGAAATTAGAACATGTTGTAAAAGAAGAAATTCATTCCTAATTTAAAATGAAACTGACTTAGTGAGATTTTAGATTTTATGTAAATTAAATTAAATGAAATTGCTTCTCCATAAAATTGTCAGAACAAAACTATGTCATTTCTGGTAAAAAATTTTGGGAATACATCAAGTGGTCATAATTCACATGTTATATTATAAAACAAAATTTCTTTTAGTAAATTAAAACATCGTATTAATGAAGGGAATTAAACGTTAAGAAATTTATTTTAATTTTAATTCTTCATCATTTCATGTATTTTCTATAACCCTTGTTTTCTACCCTAGAGGGGCAAATAAAGTTATTTGGTGGTAAAGACAGACCTTTATTTCTATTTTTATTTTGTATTAGTGTTTAGTATTATAGTATAGGAAAAATTAGGTACTTTTCGATGAGTAAAAAATCCAATATGGCGGTCATAAGAATAAAGAAAGTTGATGATGGTTACAGGAAACCGAAACGTTGTAACCAGGATATGATCAGGTAGGCATCTTCTATGTAAAAAGGGGCAATGAAAATGTGTTTTCGGATTTAAAAAATATTAGGTAATAAAAAAGTTACTACCGATCTAAGAAAATGCAACATTTTGGTTTATTTAAAATATCTCAAAACCCAAAAGAACCAGAATATCGATCCGTAAGCACCAATAAACTACTCACATAATTGCCTAAAAGTTTCCCCATTTAACCGTCTTTCTATCTCTTCTAGTTTCCGAGATCGCAATACTGTCAGCAGCAATTTCGGGCACCCTGTTTAGAAGAAAAAACAAATTTCTTATAAAATTAAATTGTTCTCTTGAATATACATTTGCTGTGTTTTATGTATAAATACTAGTAAAAGATTAGTACGCAAGGCAAGTTAAATAAAAAATAAAAAAAAAATTAGCGGTTTAGCGTACAATAGTGCCCAATTTTTTTTATTAAAGAATACGAGAAGTCCAAAATTACTAACTACTTATGAATTAAAATCCCACTCCATGACGATACCATTGATACACAGGTCAACAAAAAAAAATTTTTTTGTTGTAACACAAAGCTAAATGGCATATTGTGGTAGAATGGACCTATCCAAATACGAAAATGAAAAAAAAAATGTTGTAACACGTAACGTTTTCTTGTTACATTTATACAATTATAGTACCACATTAAATGTTACAATATTTAAGATCTATTGAAAAAATAATTTTATAATTTTCTAACTGTGTATATTGAGTTTATTTATACTGTTTCACCTACTAAACATACCTTACATCTAAGAAAAACACAAACATTACAAATATTAACTAAACACACTAATTAAATTTTATCTTTTCCTTTTATGAGGGGTCATATCTTCTCTTTTTAAAAACCAACAGTAATCACCCATCATGGCTGGATCCCATCGTCCTTGATAGCGAATTTCCATTGTCCTGATATCCTGGTGAAACCTTTCACCCTGCTCGTCACTGACAGCTCCCAAATTTTCAGGAAAAAATGAGAGATTGGAATGAAGGAAGTGAATTTTTAATGACATTCGGGCACCAAGCGATTTGTAGGAATCTAAAAGTTCATCGACTAACTGTTGATAGTTTGCATCCATATTGTTGCCCAAAAATCCCCTTACTATACTAACAAATGAGTTCCATGCTCTGAGTTCCTGCCTGGTAAGCTTCTCTGTAAAGTTGACATCGTCCAGCAATTTTCTGATTTGTGGCCCAATAAAAATGCCTTCCTTTAATTTGGCATCACTTAACTGGGGAAAAACTTGTCTTAGGTATTTGAATCCATCACCGTCTTTATTCATAGCTTTTACAAAGTTTTTCATCAGCCCAAGTTTAATGTGAAGAGGAGGCAGAAGGACATTTTTCGGCTCTACGAGAGGTGCAAACTTAACATTTTGAGACCCCGGCTGAAATTCACTTCTTTGTGGCCAATCTTTTATTACATAATGCTGATCTATTGCACGACTGTCCCACAAACAAAGAAAACAGCAATATTTTGTAAATCCTCCCTGAAGTCCTACTAAAATTGCTATAACTTTTAGGTCCCCACATATCTGCCATTTATACCGGTTGTAGTTGATTTTATTCAAAAGTGTGCGCATATTTTCATAATTTTCTTTCATCGTCACTGAATGGGCAACTGGTATAGAGGGTTTTAAATTTCCATTATGTAGTAACACAGCTTTTAAACTGTATTTAGACGAGTCTATAAATAAGCGCCACTCACAGGGAGAATGCTCAATATCAAGTTCCTGCATTAAACCATCGATGTCAGTACACGCACACAACGAATTTTCCATATTGTAGAATGCAGAAAACGTAGCATTTCTTTTCCTGAAAGTTGTAATTTTGGTTTCCTTGGCTAACAAGTTCCATTCCTGAAGACGGGAACCAAGAAGTACTGATTGTTGCTTTGATAACCCCAAATCACGTGCTAAATCATTTAATTCACTTTGAACAATGAAATGTGGCTCGCCGGAACTGGGCCCTGGAGTAAAATCAGGGTCGGTACGCTGTTCCCCGGAGCTGTCTGATGATGCTTTGTCGCCAATATCTTCCAAAACAATATTTTGCGGATTTAAAGGCGCAATGGGCACTGGTAAATCTGCATTATGAGGAACAGGCCGTATGGCAGACGGCAAATTTGGATAGTCAATCTTGTGCTTTCCCTTTTTGGAATAACCTTCCGTCTTTGTCAGGCAAAAGTAGCAATCGTCAACATGATTAGTGGGTTCTCGCCATACCATTGGAACTGCAAAAGGCATGCTTTTCCTCTTCCCATTCATCCACTCCACCAATGACACGCTGCAACTAACACAACACACATGGGGAGCCCACTGCTTGTCTTGATCTCCAATTAAAACACCAAAATATTTAAGGTATGCTTTTTTTACATTTTCAGAAAATGGCCTGGCTTGTGATTTCACCACAAATGTAACAAAATCTGTCGGGAGAAATTTTGCAACTACGGCGCGATTGACTCGACATTTTCTTTCTTAAAAACACTTTTTATCTATACACAGAGAACCACTCACTTCGAAACTGAACAGAATACTAATGTTTAATGTTGATTTTATGTCTAATATTGTAAATAATACAGTTCAGGTAATTTTTGTGTTATAAAATGCATCCATTTTAACCGTCCCCTAATTAAATCTCCACCATTCACGAGGTTATCTCGACACCGAAATAATCACTAAACCTCTACTTTTTGTGTTTATTAATCAATGAAATATTTTGTTGTATCTTATAAATGATTAAGATAGACCGCACTCTCTTAGTTTATATTTAGTTTTAAAGCAGTTCGGTCCTGTCGCAGTACCGTCAGTATTAAAGGTCAGTATTAAAGCATAAATATATTTTAAATGTTTTACAGAAATTGCGTAGTAGCTTAATAAAATTATCTTAAAATGCTTGCTATTGATACAAAAATATGTTATAGAAGACGCCATTATTGAATTCGGGAATATAAGAATGGGCAGACTTGAAAATAGTAATCTTAAACTAATCTCAACCTAAGCAAAACAGACCTAACCTAACCTGAACAATTATGTTAATATTTACAGCTGGTAAATATATAAAAATTATGAAATAATGATACCTAGAATAAATTGGCTTAAGTTTTTCTGAAGAAAATGATCAATTCGACAAAGCTAACTTTTTTACGTTTTAAAAACTTTCCTTATTAATAAATACGGGGCCTGCTTATATTTTGTTAGAAATATGCTATATATTTCTCAATAAAATTAAATACTCAGTTAAAACTTGGTCTCTCCATTATAATCAACGAACGTTTCCAAATAATATAAAGAATGGAATTAGAATAAATAAAATGGCCTTTTACTTCTTGTAAATAGTTGGCGACGTTAATTATATTTTTCCTTTGTCTCATAAAAAAAAAATAAATTTAAAAATATTTTTTATTTTATTATTGTTATTTTTTCATGTTGCATTTTCATATTATAACGTTTACCTGAAACTACTAAAAATCTTTTTTCTAATTTTGACATATAAAGTGACACTTTTTAAAACTGATTGACATTATGAAATGTCTTACTTTTTGTAACTAGTTGCATAAAGTAAAATTTTATGCAATTGGTGACGAAAAATGTATTTCAAAATTAGTGACAAAAAGAATTATTCTATTTATTAAACTGTTATAATACAAGTTTATAACATAAATTATAAATTAATTAATTATTATAAATATTGATAACACAATTATTGCAATTATTCAAATTAATTCCCGACGACATATTTTTTTCATTGCTCGAACTTGCTGTTATTTGGGAAGCGACGCACATTGCATTAGATGTTTCACCAAATATTTCTTGCGCTATAAGTTTTTTATTATTCATGGAATTTTTAACATATCCCTCCGCAACAGAGCTAGATTTCCAACCTCCGTGCCTCTTTAATTTTAAAAGATCAGCGCCACTGTCTGCTAGGAAAGTGGCAGAGCTTCTTCTGAAGCAGTGGCCAGTATATAGAACAGGATTTGAAAGACCAAGAAATTGTGCAATAACTTTTGGCAGGCTGCTAAATGTGTTAATTCCCACAGGATTTCTGGTACGTTTTCCATTCGCATATTTTACAAAACATCTGTTGTGTTTAAGAATCTGGGGACGCAACTTAATATATTTTCTTAATATTTCAACAAGATTCGTATTTTCAATGTCTCCAGTGGTAATTGCACACTGCCGTATAACTTTTGTTTTTGAAGGTGGGATATCAACACGAAAATGGCTTCCTTCGTCTATAACATTTTCAACTGGAAGAAATGTTAATTCTGCTTTTCTGCATGCTCCTGCCATTCCAATTATCATTGCAACCTTAGCCATTAAGTATTCTTTGTCATCAGCTTCCAATAAAAATTTGGCAAAATCTTTTTTAATAAAAACTTTTGACTTTTTAGCACTGTACCCGTCCGCTTGCCTTTTAATATATGCTACCAAATTTGTATATTTTTTAATATCAATATTCCTTTTCAGATTTAGTTCAGACCTTAACATTGAGTAAAGTGTCCATAATGTGGAAACTTTTAGATCTTTCTTACCCTCAAAATATGCAAGTAAAACTTTCTCATTAACATGTTTAATTTTCTTCTCATCACACCACGTAACAAATTTTTCGTATGCCAAATCATAAACTGCCTTTGACTTTTTGGGAATTACTGATAATAGAGCATTACCTGCTGCCTCTTCAATATCGCTTGGTAGCTCTTCAGAACTTGAATGACTCATTTTTTAAAAATAAAACTAAAAATATATCAATCTCGATAAAAACCTTCCGTCTAGACTTTTTTACAAAATGTCAAACTGACAACTAACATGAAGTAACAGCAACAATAGCTATTTATGCCATCAGTTATATGTCAAAATTAGAAAAACTAAATTTATGTTTTCCAAATTTTTATCAATTATATTAAATTTTATTTTTTTATTACTTTCTTCAAAATTAGAAAAAATCTTGTATGCAATACGTTACGAAATGAAATTTTGTGTAACTTGTGAGTTTTTGCGAAACTCACTTCGTTCGTTCCGCAAAAATCTCACGCGTTACACAAAATTAGGCATTTCGTAACTGATGGCATAAATAGCTATTATAAAACTATTTAATTGTTTTAAAAATATAATATGCAATTATATTTTATAGTGCAATATGAAAAGCTTTAATAAAACTGTTTTATAATGCTGGTGTTGAAATTTTTTAAGAGTTACAGAAATGTTTATAAAATTGTTATGTAGTGTTTGCAAAAAGCGTTACAGAATAATAATGGTTACCAATAAAGATGGTTACTAAGTATTTTATATAATGGTGCCAATTTTGCATTTAGAGCTATTGTAGAAACGCATTAAAAACATTCCTGAGGGTACAGCTGTTTTATTATTTTTTTTTTGTCGAAAACGTTTTTGCGACCATAATAAAATATCAAATCGCTAGTTGGGCTGTAGCTGACTACCAACAATGTTTAATCTTGCTTGGGTTTTGGAATAAGAACCACTTTAACGTATTCCCAATGTTGTTATAAATTATAACGATTTTTTTAGGTTATCAATTGTCCACCAGTAACTAAAGACGACGTCGATAGAGACATTTGGTCAAGTCTTAATGTTCCAAGCGGTCTTGGTTGCACAACAGTGCTGTATCCACAAAGTGCTGCACTGGCTGCAGCTCAAAGTATCGCATTGACGAATTACATTGTTTGGGCCAGACTAAGAGCGAAAAGATTGAACAATTACAAGACTATTCCTAAAGCCGATGACGATGTGAGAAATAAGTAAATATAAAATAAATAAAAACGAACTTTTAAATCTTCTAATCATTCTATAATTATTATATCATTTTTTTTTGTACACGTTAGTTTTAAAAATTTATTTTGTGAATTTCTAAATAAATACAGGTTTATAAAACTTACTAAGTGTTTTATTTATGTCCATCGCATTTTTTATATAGGTAGGTATAGTCTATTCGAAGTCAATTCGAACAGCTAAAAAAAAGGGTCATGTACCGGGTCTGCTAAGTTTACCAATAAATTTTAAATAAAAATGACCTAATATTATGATGATTAGACTGCGTATGAATTTTTTTTCGCCCACGCGTTCCCCGCCGGCCGATTCTAGTTGGTGGAGAAAAAAATAAAATGATGCCTAAAAAATGTCTGTTCCACTGGGGCTTTTTACCTATTGCCCCTTACAGTGGTGCAGTTTAATTATTAAAATAGGGGGAAGTTAATTCAGTTTATTCTTTTATTCGTTATTGGAAATTTTAGAAAGTATCTTAAGAGTGTGCCCGAGTGTAGTTTTTTCTCAGTTATTTTGTTGTTTTTGCCGTTGCTGTTGTTACCGTTCTTGTTGATACTGTTGTTATTTCAATATTTAATCAAGATGGCGTTGTGAAGACCTTTTGATGTTTCTGATAATGAAACGAACAATATGGAAGCTGATTCCATGGCGGAGCCGTTGGAATTTTGTAATAAAGATTCACATGTTCAAACTCGGAGACCTATTTTAAATATTTACACCTGCTTAAAAAATGAAAGTCCTGGGACCTCCCAAAACGAAATTTTAAAAAGGATTTGTGAGCTCACTAAACTTGCTCGAACTGCAATTCACAGAGTAATTAGAGCAGGAGTTATTATCGACCATTTCGTAAAGCGAAAAAGAGCTAATCAGAAGCTTTGATAATGGTGACAAAGAAGTTATACGCCGAGTTGTATATTAATTTGACGAGAAAAACAAAGTCCCGACATTAGAAATGATTCGGGATAAGTTACGGGATTATTCTGATTATGAATATAAATCTTTGGGCACCTTACGTAGTATTTTGCTAGATTGTGGCGTCAAAAAATTGAACAAAGAATGGTATAATAGAATCGTCTGGTGTCGTAGCATGGCGGCAAGAACATTTACGTAAAATTAGGGTATATCGCCTATTAAAAAGGGAGATAGTGTATATGGTTGGGTGGATGATAGTAATAAGTGTACACTAAATGGACCTTGATCTCGCGGTAAACGAGTTATCATACTACACGCAGGCAATACCAAGGGTTTTGTTCCTAACGCTTTATTGTTGTTGGCCAAAAATATACTATATAATATAATAAGCACTCATCAGCTGACTACCGTAAAGATATGACCGCCAGTCTATTCGAAAAATGGTTTATTGAAGTTATTGTACAATTACTGCCAAATATATCCCCCAATTCTGTCATTGATATGGACAATGCATCCTATCATTCGCGTCTACATAACAAACTTCCTAACAGTGGCACAAGGAAGGATGAAATTCTTGGAAAGTAGAAACATGAAACTTCCTCAAAATGCTAGAAAAAAGATGGTATTGGAAGCTATAAAAAAAGAAAACTTTAAAAAGGAATATGTAATCGACAAGCACATGGTCATAGTATTTTACGCCTCCCTCCCCCCCCCCCCCCCCCTATTACTGTATATTTATTCCAATCGAGATGATTTGGGCTGCAGTCAGGAACAAACTGAGAAAATATAACCAATCGTCAACTGGCAATGCTTTTGTACTTGGAAATATAAGCATAGTTGTTGATCAAGTAAACAACAGTGGTATATGGATAAAATATATCCAGCAAGTGATATTTTAACAAAAAAAAAGTGAAAAAGACATTTGGCAGCATTGGAAATATATTACTTAAATTAATTAATACAAATTTGAAGTATGGAGAAATACCTGATGATTTAAAATGTTCATGTATAACACCAGTACCAAAAGTAAAAAATACAAAAAAAATGTACTGAAATGAGGCCGATAAATTTATTATGGGATATTGAAAAACTTTTAGAGAAGACAGTTTATGAACAAATATTAAATTTTATTGAAGAAAACAACATTTTAGTAAATATTCAAGCAGGTCAGAAAAATATATTCAACAAAAACAGCAGCACAATATATTATTGAAAATTGGAAGAGAAGTGTTGACAAAAATGAAATCATTCTGGCAGTATTTTTGTATTTTAAACGTGCTTTTGAGACTATTGATAGAAATAAATTATATCAGTATGGTTTAAGGGGTACTGTATATAATTAAATGGTTTAAAAATTATTTAAATTTTCGACAACAAATAACTAAAATAAATGAAACATTTTCAAAAAGGGAATTTAATAATATCGGTGTACCACAAGGAAGTATTTTAGGTCCTTTATTATTTATTTTATATATATATGATATGCCAAATATTTTGTCAAATACTAATATTCAAATGTTTGCTGATAATACTTTAATATACGTAAAAGGTAAACATATTTTAAGTTGCATAGATAGTCTAAATTCTGAATTAAAATTGGTATCAAACTGGCTAAAAGTAAATAAATTAAAATTAAATATTTCTAAAACGAAATTTATGGCAATAAAAAATAATATAAATTATGAAAATATAAATATTTTCATAGATGGCCACAAATTAGAAATAGTTCAGTATTTTAAATATTTAGGGATAATAATGGATTCTAAATTAAAATTTGATGCTCATTTTGAAAACACTATATCTTAAATTGGAAAAAAAATTAATTATTTCAAAAGAGTAAGTAAAAATTTAAGTTTATTTTCAAGAAAAACAATATATAACACAATAATTTTACCTCATTATTTGTATTGCTCTACAATTTTATATAAGTACTGCAAATGAAGGAATTTTTAGTAGACTTCAAATTTTACAAAATAAGGCGATGAGAATAATATTAAATGTTGATAAATACACAAAGATAAATTATATGTTAAATAAACTTAAATGGTTGAATATAAGAAATTTAATATTTTTCCTAGTTTGTATTTTTATTTATAAAATTCAAAATAATTTATTACCATCTCATTTAAAAGACGTTATAACGCAAAACGTTGAAAATCGTAACTATCAAACCAGAAACAATCAAAGTTTGTGTTTAGGGAAAGTGACAAAAAATTTGACATATAAATCAATCTTTTTTAAAGGACTTCACGAATATAATAATTTAGATTCTTTAATTAGGAAACAAAATTCCTCAAGTAAATATTAAAAATCCTTAAAAATATCATTACTTAGAAAACAAAATATCTGATAAAATTTATTTAAAAATATTTTTGGTGCATAAAATTGTAATTTTAAATGTTTTAATTATTGTTGAAAAAAAACTAGAATTTATAATATTGTAGCAGTATTGCTAAAATAAATCTTGTTACTACTACTACTAAGTCATAGAGAAGCAGGATAAATATTGTATTTTACCGGCAATGGGATCACCCATTATTATATCCCCAAATACGGATTTAAGCTCTGGAAATTCAGAAAGTGAATTTTGACTTTTTATCAAATTCACATCAAATAAAATATAATGATAAGCGGGTATTAAGTGTTTTTTTATCATCACTTTACATGAGTCAATTAAAAAAAAAATAGATCCGTGTAGTTATATGAAAATTATTGGGAATAAGTTGGAAATAATTTAAATGCTGCCCACAATGCCGACCTCAATAGTTTTCATGTTCTTCCAATTGGTTTTGTATACACAAAATAAAAATTAATTAATGTGGTAAAATATGTTCCATTCATAGTGTTGCCCGCCGCCCATGCTTCTGAAAGAAATTGCCGCCTAAAACCCGAATTTCGGTTTTTTGCTGTTCCAATTAACTTCTTATACTATAAGTGCTTTCATTTTTATTTGTCCCACTTTTACATGACTGTAAAATACTTATGTTTTGAGCTAGAAGGTTGAGTTAAAAAATAAATTGTAGGGTCTTGCGTAAACTTTCATGCCAGTTGAAAATGTCAAATGTCAAAATTATTGACTTAACTTACTTTTTTTTTAATTATTACATATTTTTTAATTTTTTTTTTATTTATTTATTTAATTCTTTCTCCGTATGAAACAAAAAGTGTATATTGGATGCGCCAATGAACATAACACAATATAACAATAATAAACATTGCATTGTCCAATGCAACAGCAGTCTTAAATATATCTTTGAATCGGACCAAGAAAAACGAAACAGAATCGACAAGACGCACTAATCTTTCATGACACAAGATTCATTTGTACAAACAACTAGTATCATTAAGAATACTAATTGGTTTGAACTTATGTGTGGCAGCCGATGTCAATGATCATAGGTAGTCAGTAGATGTACAATACGTTCTCTATAAGTGTGCTTTCTAAATGTTATTTGTACTTGACGAAATCTTGTGTTTTTATCTTTATTTCTATTTAAGTGGTCCTCCCTACAATCGATCAATATCTACAAAGTCATTCTTATTCTGAATACGAATATATGCCATACATGCCCTTTCTTTTTTTTAGTTTCGCCTAAATATAATATTATACCGGGTGATGCACGGTTTAGTTAAACATAGGAAATCCCATGTAAATTTTGAGGTGGCTAAATATTGGCTCCCCTGTACATTTAAAAAAAATTGTATTGTAATTTCTTGAAGAGGCCGAAATAATAAACCCATGTGCCAAGTTTAAACAAATTTTAATAAGCCAATCCTAACTTATTCAATTAAATGTGATGGCAAAGTTACGAAATTTTCATGGTTTAGGTAATACAGCAAACACCAGCAAATAATTTTTATAACGCTACTGTCAAAAATTGACGTAAAGCTGGACATAACGAATGTTTTAAGTGACCCCACAGAAAGAAGTCGCTTGGCGAAAGGTCAGGAGACCTGGCTGGCCAAAGGTTAATATATATAATATAAATAAATACTTAGTCTAAAAATATTTTGCAAGTATTCCCTAACCAGAAGAGAATTATGGGCAGGACAACCATCCATGATGCCAAATCTCCTGATTTTTGCGTACAACTTCTTCTAGTGCGGGTTCAATTCGGTTTTGTAGTAAGTCCAAATAGGTTACTGCTGTAAGGTTGCCTTCCATAAAAAAAATGGTCCAATTATGTGATGTCTTACAATTCCCGCCCAAACATTTATTTCTTCTGGATATTGCGTCTGAGTATGAACAAGACGATGCTTATTTAAATTACGGAATTTTAGGTTGGGGAGGAATAAACGTAACTTTGGTTAAAAAATTCGAAGTATTACAAAAAATATTTTTAAAAATTATATATAATAAGGACTACCTTTATCCTTCAAAAGAATTATATTCAGAAACAACAAAGATTAACGTTAGACAAATTTACATTTATAATAGTTTAATATATATTTTTAAAAACAAAAACAGTATACAATTTAAAGACCATAACCATAATACACGATGTAAAAATGAAATATCCATAAAATCTAAAATAAATAAGTCCGTAGGACAAAAAACTTTTAAATATTTATGCTTTTATTTAGGCGATTATTTACCAACAAATATTAAAAAAAATATTTCATTAAAAAAATATAAAATTGAAATAAAAACATTTATATTGGAAACTAACGCTTTAAAAATATTTTTGGAAATGCTATAACTATTTAATGCTATTTAATATTATTGTGAATCAATTATATAATTAATCCTTTTCAGAAATTTAATAATCTATCATCAAGAAAGTAGCGTTTATTGAATATTTGCAACTGTTAGAAATATTCTTAAATATTTATAATTTTAAATACTTTTAAATAAATAAGATTTGCCCCTAACAAGCACGCCTTCTGGAGAATTTATGAATAAGTTTATTCAAGAATATCATATTAACATGTTTATTATATTGTAATTATTTAAAATAAAGTTGTTATGGTAACACTCCAGTTTATCGGCTTATGCGAAAAATGGCGTAAAATGAAAAACGTTTGTTGCAATATGTAGCACGTACTTTCTAAACGACAAATCCGCGAGCGGAAAACCATTTCTTTAATTGCAAATATAAAACAAATGTGAAAATAGGGTACCCGCTTGTGACAAAAATGAGAAAAAAATGAAAAACTCTTGTTGATTTATGTAGCATATACCGAATTGGAACCAAAAAGGTGGATTAGATGCCGTGTTAGCGCTATTTAACCAATATAAGTCTATAATAATTATTACAATTTTTGTCGAGTGACTAACAGCTAGAGAAACATAACCTCACTTGTCACTCTCACTGTGCTTTTCGGTCGACTATTTTCACATTTTTTTATATTTCCAATTAAAAAAATGGTTCTCCGCCCGCGGATTTGTCGTTTAGAAAGTACGTGCTACATATTGCAAGAAACGTTTTTCAATTTACGCCATTTTTCGCATAAGCCGATAAACTGGAAAATTACCGTTGTTATTATTATTTGCTTGACTTCAATAACGGTAATTTTAAACATTTGGTTCGTTGTTAAGGGTGAATCGGTAAAACAAATACTTCCCAAAAAATCCCTATCATTATTTGCTCTTTTATTACCTCAAAACAGAATGCCATTCTCCGTTATTCATTACCTTGCCATAGCTCTTGATGTTTTTCATACTTATAAGAAAAAAAAATTTAGGTTTTCTTTTTTAAAGTGCACAACTCTGTGGTTTGATATTTTCCTAGGGCTTGCCCAATAATCCACGTGCTAATCATTTTATTTTCCTCCACGTGCAGTAAAATATCCACTTAATCATAGTTACTTTTTTCTTAATGGAATAGCTCATATTTAGCTATATTTAAAGCGCCTTTAATGAAAATGTTGTCACTGACGCTACTTTTCGTTTTGCCAATGCCAAATAATAATGTGCTGGTGTTTGCTGTATTACCTAAACTATGTAAATTTCGTAATTTTGCCATCACATTTAATTGAATAAGTTAGAATTGGCTAATCAAAATTTATTCAAACTTGACACATGTGTTTAATATACCCGCCTCTTCAAAAAAGCATAATACAATTTATCTCTAAAATGTATAAGGGAGCCAAAATTTAGCCATTTATTTACATGGGATTTTCCATGTTCAACTAAGCCATGCATCCCCCGGTACATATTTTAATACCATTAAAATTGGATTAGTATTTTCCTTCCATTTTGAGTATTTAAAGCAACTGATTAATTCCCGAAAATTCTGCTATCGTAAAAGATAAAATTACGGGTGTGTCGATCTATACAATCTTAAAGTTAAAACTACTTTATTATAATTGAAAAGATATACTTTCAGTCTGAAAATAATATGTTCACACTATTATTTGCTGTCATGCAACAGGAAACAATATACTAAACTTACCTGAACTAACCTAGACTAACAGCAAATATTTTTGTTTTTTGGGTACTCTAGTAAACCGCCAATACACCCTAACCTTGGTAGGACCGTATAAATTCCCTTGAACCGCCAATTTCATTGTTGCCCATTATTTTTTTTTATTAGTCCTATATTTACTTTTATAGCATCTATTAATATTAGATACTGAGGGCAGAGGATATTTTAAGTTAGTACGCAAATACGTGTAAAAATCTCGATTGCTTAAACTAGAAATTGTATAAGCAACAGCCAAGTCGTCCAAAGACCACCGGCTTTTATTTTGACCAGTTAACACACGGATCTGTGCCGTTGAAAAGCACTTTTTAAGCACATCTATTTCTGGATCAGGTGCGTTTCTCTGTACTGCTTTTTTCCTTTTTAGTTGTTCCCTGAGATTTTGTAGTTCTAAAGTCACGTCTTGTTCTTCTTTTTGTAAAATGACATGTTCTCCTAAAAAAATATATTCAGTATGTCCGGCGATGTGTTAGACAAGAGGGTAAACAGATCAAAAATTTTATTTTTCAAGGAAAAGTCATTCTTTAAACTAAAAGTCTTGATCTTGATGTTATGGTATCTTAGTTAAAGTTTTATACCCGTCCTATTATAACCTTCACAAATAGAAAATAGTTTTCGAGACGATTACTACACACATTTATACTTACTTATAAGGTTTTCCTTCAAAGACCTAAGTTGCTCAATATCAAGAGTTTGATTAGTTTTAAGATCTTCCCTTCTTTCAGGGAGAAATGAATTTTCGTTCAAGTTATGTTCTTCGTTTGCTTCAGTTTTAAATTCATCCAAACGCTCTTCTGGATTGATTTCAAGAATTTCAAAATCCATTTCTTCCTTCCATATATTTTGAGTCGCACATTCTTGGGATAACGTTTGATCGGTTATCTCCATGCTCTCTGATTTTTTACTAAGCAAAGATTTATTTAGAATTTTGAACTTTTTAGATGGGGGTTCCGCAGGTTCTCTTTTAGACTTTAGCTCCGATGAGGTTGCATTGTTCTTCTTATGTATTGGAGAGGATGCAAATATCGACGGTATTCCATCTTTTTTAAGCTTTTTTGAATCTGGTTCGTAACAGTCAGATTCGAAATGATTCATGCATACTAGGGCTAAAAAATAAAAACGTAGGAACAAATTTGAATGCTCACTAAAAAAATACAAAATGATGACTCTCATATCAAAGTTTTACTGATACACAAGACAGAAACGACACG
Source organism: Polydrusus tereticollis (assembly GCA_963920685.1). Taxonomy (NCBI): domain Eukaryota; kingdom Metazoa; phylum Arthropoda; class Insecta; order Coleoptera; family Curculionidae; genus Polydrusus; species Polydrusus tereticollis. Next base: position 27,069,396 of record OY987332.1, on the reverse strand, counting down.
CACAGAAGCAAAAAACTACAGACCGATAAGTCATGGGAAAAGTCGCCGAAATAGCGATACTGAACAAGTTAAAAGCGAAATCAGAGGAACTCCAAGCAATTCAGAACGAACAATTTGGACTTAGATCACACCCCGACACACTTAGCTACAATGCTGGCAGAGCAAGTTATCGTTCAATTCAGTAAAAGTAACACCTAGGAGCAGTTCTGCTAGATGTCGCCAAAGCCTTCGACAGAGTGTGGCATAGAGGACTGATCCTGAATCTCGTCAAAATAGGATTCCCTCCAGTGCTAACAAAAACAGTACACTATTTTTTGCAAACTAGAGCAGTTTAAACAATAGTGGAGGACAGAAACATCATGGCGGAAAAACTCCCTATATCCCCCTTCTTGTTTAACGTATACGTTAAAGACAGGCCCACAGATGAAAACACAAACCTTGCCCTGTATGCAGACAACACGGCAATCATAGCAATTAGCAGAGATCCAGACATACTCCCCAGAAATATCCAGAGGCATAATAACACCCTACGGCCATGGTTTGAAAACCGGTAGATCAAATTAAATGCAGATAAAACACAGGCGATAATGTTCACCAGGGCGATAAAGCTACCAATGCAGAAGATCAACATAGACAACGTACAGATAGAGTGGAGAACCAAAGTGAAGTACCTTGGCCTAAGATACGACGAGAGACTGACATGGAAAGACCACACAATTCAAACAGCAGCCAAAGCCAGAAGACAACTCACAAAACTCAGCCCACTACTAGAATCAAAGAAAATGGCTTAAAAATCAGATCATAAGGCCCGCCATTACATACGCCTGTCCGGCCTGGGCACAGATGGCAAAATCACACAGAAGAAAGTTGCAAGCAATACAAGACATTGCTCTGAGTTGCTCTAAGAAAAATCATGAAGGCGCCAGGGTACATCAAAAATAACCAACAGCATCGCGAAGCAAGAATCAACACACTCACCCAACACATATACGAACTGTCGACAAACTTCTAAGCAGAAATCTACATCAAAGAAGACGAATCTAGAAGCGGCCCAGCAGCCGGCAACAACTGGCAGGAAAAGGTCACACTCAAAAGAACAAACCAAGAAAAGCTGAACTCAATGTAATAACTGTAAGAGGAGAGGACGCATCCTAACAGGAAGATAACAAAATGAGAAAATGAGAACTTAAAGATCCTCTAATGATACTGTTCTTAATTTGGAGAACGTCATCACTCTGGAACAAAATTTGAGAGGTCATAATTTCAATGAATATTATCTCCTAAGATTCAAGACCTACATACATCAATATCTTCGCACAAGCACGGTTGGCAGAGCGCCATAAATAATTTTTCCTTCAGTAGTGTTGGAGAACTATTGCGATAGTATTTTTCAGTTTAGAAAGAAGTTAGAATTTTATGGCATGTGTCACTTTCTATAGTAGAGATTATTTAACAAGACCGAAAGGGCAATAAAACCTGCAACAAAGAAAGATATATCTTCTAATCATCTTTCTTTCTTCTAAACAAATTATAGGCATAAATTTAGCAAGTACCAACCCTTAATTGCCTCTCTTTGTCAGGCGTGAGAAATTAAAGCGGAACAAAGAACCTTTTCCCAGGTACCCAAAAATTCAGGTACGGACGAGGAATTTTGGGGCTTATTTGACATTCGACTTAGAATATTTGGTGCAAAATGTTTAACGCTGAGACACGGAAGATTATTTTAAACGTTTTGGAGTATTTTCAAAATGAAAGAGAAAATAGCCTTCAGCCAATTTCAGCTGTAATGCACTTCAGCAGCCTGTAAGATTAGTGAGAAAACTGTAGCCAGGATCCGAAAGGAATATACAACAGGAACCTCTTCCAGGGTAAGTGGCTTGAAATTTATTCACATATGAATACAGGGTGTCCCACAGTGGATGGCGTATTAGACGTTTATGGACCAAAAGATTATGCGATTTTTATATTATATAATATATAAGGATGGTAATTTATTATAAGTATTTATATTCAATTATAAAGTAATAAAAAAAAAATGTAGTCATAATATTCAATTTCCTTTTTAGGCTAATAGAGAAAAGAGTGCTTCAAAAACAAGGGATTTAACTGAGGCAAGAGAAACTCAAATAAGGTACGTAGTTTACAATATGATTGCCACGCATAAGTATGTCACACGGCAAAAGCTAAAAGAGAAATTGCATGCCAAACAAATTATTGACCTAAGCAACTTCACATTAGGTCCTTTGTTAAACCATTTGGGATTTAAATTTATAAGGTATAGTGGCAGGCGCTACATTATGGAGAAACTGGATATTGTTTCAAAACGTATAAAATTTTTGAAACAATATACAGAAAACTTGTTATCAGAAACTCCGTTAGATGTTGTTTTTATAGACGAAACATGGATATTTCAAAATGGTAGCGACATTAGAACATGGCATGATGACAACATCAAATCAGTTTTAAATAGAAAACAATCAGACGGTAAAAGATATATAGTTTTGCATGCTGGCACCAAAGATGGCTTAATAGATGGGGCAGGCTTAGTTCTTTCTACAAAACAATAAAAGCGCTGACTATCATGACAACATGAACTCTACATTGTTTGATAAATGGTTGGAAGAACAGCTTTTACTTCGGCTCTTGTTATGGACAATGCGAAGTACTATTCACGGCTCAGCGAAAATGTGCCAAATGCTTCAACGAGAAAAGCTGATATCATTTCCTGCCTACAAAGCAAAAATATCAATTTTATGGAAAACGTACTCAAACCCGAATTGCTACAAATAGTAAAACAATACAAAGCAAAATAGGATTTGCCGCGGATGAATTAATTTGCACTATGGGTCATGAAGTTCTGAGATTGCCGCCCTACCACTGCATTTTCAAAGCTATTGGATTAATTTGGGCCTAAAGCAGAACATTTTTTAATAAACAAATTATTGGAAAATACAGGAAAGATGAAAATGCCGTTTTGGATGTTTCAAAAGAGGCATTACAGACCATTACCCCCGAGAATTGGCGTGATTGTGTTTGCCATATAAATAATATTATAAGGGATTATTGGCAAAAAAAACACGTTCTGGATGTTCAGGTTAAGCCACTGATAATTCATGTGTCAGATTTTGGTTCAGATTCTGAAAGTGACATTTCTTTATCTCCAGATTCAGATTAACTTTTTTTTATGTAGTTGTATGTTTATTTCTTTATAAAAATGTTATAAATATAAATATGAAATATATTTTTGTATTGTTCTTTTTTTTTCTTTTTATTCTATTTATATTTAAAAAGTATTAATTAATGTATTTTTTAATGCACATAATTTAAGATTTGCTTATTTGCTTTAACTTTTTCAATTTGAAATAAATAAATAAATAATAATATATTAAATCATATCTACATACTTACCTCGTACCGGTGCCTTATCATAACTACGATCCTTTAGGGCATCAGCCCATAGAGCAGCCCTGGGCCAATCCGTTGGTACAAAATAAAATACTGTAGAACTGACAGTATGTGGGTCATTATTAGGGCAATTTATAACACAACATAAGGGCACTTCTTGAGCCATATTTCTTTAATAAGGATGCTAATTTGCAGCCCAAGCTTGAAGGCAACTTAGGGATGGCAAAGGGTAGTTTAAAGTGTTTTTCAGATATAAGTAGAGATCTTTTCCGCCCATATGCCTTAAAGTAAATGCTTGGGCCAAGTCATCATCGGTCCAGTATACCTTTTTGGCGTTTCCCTTTAGAAGATTGATTTGAGCGTCTGAGAAGATCGAACTAAAAATAAATAAATTCCATAAATAAAAGGGCCCATATTATGTAAAATACAGGATCATTGGTAATTCGATGCATTCCTCGTAGAATGTTATACCGGGTGATACATGGCTTAGTTGAACATAGGAAATCCCATGTAAATTTTGAGGTGGCTAAATATTGGCTCCCTTGTACATTTTAGAGAAAAATTGTATTATAATTTATTGAAGAGGCCGATATAATAAACCCATGTGCAAGGTTTGAATAAATTTTAATAAACCAATCCTAACTTATTCAATTAAATGTGATGGCAAAATTACGAAATTTTCGACAAAACGAAAAGTAGCGTCATTGACAACATTTTCACTGAAGACGCTTTAATTATAGCTAAATATGTGCTATTCCATTAAGGAAAAAGTAACTATGATAAAGTGGTATTATACAAGAAACACTTTAAGAGCAGTGTCTGAAATGTTTTCAGTTCAATTCCCTGATAAGCATATCCCTTTCATTTCATTAATTAAACTTATTATTAAATTTGAGTCCAAAAGCATTGTAATAAATAACTGAAAATGCTCAACTCAGAATGTCAATAGAGCTGAATGATGAATGATAATAGAGATCTTGATATTTTACTGTACATGGAGGAAAATAAAATGATTAGCACGACGACTCTTGGGCAAGCCGTAGGAAAACATCAAATCACAGTTTTGCGCATTTTAAAAAAACATAAATATTTTCTAAAAATCTTTAAAAAATCCTTTACTTGTCAGATGGAGTAGATAAATATAACATACTAATTAGGAAAATATTTCCTAGCCATCTGATTTAAAAACCTTATACTATAAGGCCGTATTTGGCTAACACAGTTAGCGCTACAATACTAAATTGATTGCTTAAAACTACCAAGAAAGGAAGACCTTTCTGTTGGTAGGATGCTGCTACCTATGGACCGGTTTCGAACTTATTGGTTCTCGTCAGCATAGGGTAAGCGCAGACATACCTAACAGAAAGGCCTCAAGTCTTTATAACCAGTTTTATCGTCCTGCTCAGGCAGTGAACGTAAATCAGATGGCTAGGAAATATTTTCCTAATTAGTATGTTATATTTATCTACTCTATCTGACAAGTAAAGGAGTTTTTAAAGATTTTTAGTTTTTAATATACCTAATGGTATAGTCCTCTCTTCTGATTGCTTAAAACTTCTAAGAGATGGCGCCACTTATCGTTCACTGCCTGAGCAGGACGATAAAACTGGTTATAAAGACTTGAGGCCTTTCTGTTGTTAGGTATGTCTGCGCTTACCCTATGCTGACGAGAACCAATAAGTTCGAAACCGGTCCATAGGTAGCAGCATCCTACCAACAGAAAGGTCTTCCTTTCTTGGTAGTTTTAAGCAATCAATTTAGTATTGTAGCGCTAACTGTGTTAGCCAAATACGGCCTTATAGTATAAGGTTTTTAAATCAGATGGCTAGGAAATATTTTCCTAATTAGTATGTTATATTTATAAATATTTTCCTTACCAGTATGAAAAACATCAAGAGCTACGGCAAGGTGATGAAGAACGGAGAATGGTACTCTGTTTTGAGGTAATGGAAAGAGCAAATAATAATAGGGATTTTTTGAGAAACATTTGTTTTACCGATGAATGTACATTCACTCTCAACAACGAACCAAATTGACGGTATTGGAGACAAGAAAATGAACATCGTCTTGTTCTTTCTCGGGCGCAATATCCACAAAAAAATAATGTTTGGGCGGGAATTGTAGGACTTCACATTATTTTAATTTATGAGAGCATTAAAATATTTAATCACCTCCCTGAAGGTATAAAGCAGTCTCCAACACAGATACAATTCAAAAGATCTGCAGCGTCTCTTCTTAAGGAGAAAGCCTATTATAGTTTAACAAAGTATTATTTGGATGACTGGTCCTGATGTATTGCCCTGTGAGACTGGATGGTCAATTTTTGTTTTTGTTTCTATATGAGCATGTTGGTTGGCAGAGTTTATTTTTTATTTATTTATTTATTTTTTTTTTACTTTTAATCTGTTTTACTCTTTTTTGTAACAATAACTATTGAACCCATTAAATATGTTATGTTTTTTTTTTTTATTATTGTGTGTATTACTACATTATTGTCTCTGTAGGTGTTATTAATTGCTTTTATTTTGTTTTTTGTTTTATGTTCTATGATTTATATTTCTTTATACTCCAAAAAAAGCTTTGTCTATGAATACCTTGTATTTTTATGATAATAAAGCATGTTTTGATTTGATTTGATTTGATTGGACCATTTTTTTTTGGCAACCTTACAGCAGTAACCTATCTTGACCTACTACAAAATCAAATTGAACCCGCACTAGAAGAAGTTGTACGCGAAAATCAGAAGATCTGGTATCAAATGGATGGTTGTCCTGTCCATAATTCTCTCATGGTTAGGGAATACTTGCAAAATTTTTTTCACCGAAATATTATTGGCCCACGGCATCTAATCCTTTGGCCAGCCAGGTCTCCTGACCTTTCGCCAAGCGACTTCTTTCTGTGGGGTCACTTGAAATTATAAAGATAAAAAAGTTATAAATCTAGACCAGCTAAGAAACTGTATTTCTTTAGAATGTGACAGAATTTCTCAATATCAACTCAGTAATGTTAGACATTTATTTTATGATCGGTTAGGATATTGTTTAGCTGTTAATGGAGGGTTATTTGAACATTAAATGAATTAATGTTTTTGTGAAAATCTGTAGTCTTAGGTATGTTATGTTAAATTAAAGGCTTAGTAAGAAAAACATAATGGTGTCTCTTGAAAATGTGTTTTTAACGTGAAATATTCTTTATTCGTTATGTCCAGCATAACGTCAATTTTTGACAATAGCGTCATATAAATTATTTGCTGGTGTTTGCTGTATTACCTAAACTATGCAAATTTCATAATGTTGCCATCACATTTAATTGAATAAGTTAGGATTGGCTTATTAAAATTTATTTAAACTTGGCACATGGGTTTATTATATCGGCCTCTTCAAAAAATTATAACACAATTTTTCTCTTAAATGTACAGGGGAGCCAATATTTAGCCACCTGAAAATTTACATGAGATTTCCTATGTTGAACTAAGCCATGCATCACCCGGTATAATTTTTGACTTTTTCTTTGCAAATGTGTCCTGTTCCGAAAATGCTTGACTTCCGAGGTATTTTAACCTTCTTGTTTTTTTTTTAAAGGGTCTACCTTCCTGTCTAATTTACTTGATTTTGAACAATTTAATTGATATCTTATTCAATCTTCTTATTATTTTGCAAACTACACCATTAGCGATACTTTATTTTTAGAAATAATTAAGTAAGTATGTCACAAATACCAACATCACATGATTAAACTTGAATTAAGTGTGTATTTGTTTAAATCTAAAATAAAACAGCTTAAAAATATCTGGAAAAAATTGTCAGTGGTATCACGTCCTGCGAGGAATACATTGAATTACCAACCTATAATGTTTTTTAAAACCACCCTGCATACAAGTTTATGATATGGCACTAAAAAACAAAAAAAATAATAGATACCTTAGAATTTTATCTTTTGGGTTCCCTAGCTTATCATCAATGCTCTTTATTTCCTTCTTGATAGCTTCAATTAGTATTTGTTTCCTTATAATATTCTCCCTTGCATTTCTCTTTTTCCTTTTCAGTATTTGAATGTCGTTTTTCAATCTCGTTTCCTCAGATTGCATAGCTTAGTCACCTAAAATGTTCGACGATATCCAAGGAAAAAAGTCAGTTCGTCGATTTGTCGGACAGATAATTGGAGAGGTGGTTGGCGAATGGAAAATTAATTTTGCCAAGAGATTGGATGGCAGCAAGTTTAAATGGCCTGACATTCAAGACATTACTGTTGTTGACTGCACTCAAATTGACAAATTTATATCAAAACCTGAATTTTTTTATGAGAATGATCGTTTTAGTGTACTTTAAATTTAAGGAAAAACCTGATGGCCTTCTTGTACAGGATGTCCAGCTTTCGATGGTTATTAGTAAAGATAGAAGGATACGGTTTTCGCAGTACTGTGCTACTCTTTGGTAAAACAAAAGATGCCGCAATCAGAATTTTTCTAGTTCTCCTTGGTTTTGATATACGGGATGTTTCTGAAAATTTTACATTTTGGGACACCCCCCCATATTTAGGTTACCCTGCAGCTTATAAAAGAGAAAATAAATGTTCTTTTTGTAGTTTTTTTACGTAGAATTCAGTGACGTACTCAGATTTGTTATACGTTTAATAATTTCCGAGAAAACTTGCTTTTTTTTTAAATGGATCACACTATAAATTTTTTAATAATACAATTTAGTTTATAACAAGCTTCTCAGAAATATATAATACCTTGTTTTTATTTTTAATATTAAGCACGAAATCTATGTTTTATTAAAAAATATACATTTTTTTATTAGTAGGCCATACCCGTCAAAGAAAAGAACACAGTCATTTCTGTCATATTAAAAACTTCTTTAGTTTCTGTTAGACTATTCAGGTTCTCTAAGTTGTTTTAAAATATCTAATTAATAGTAAAAAATCAGTTTGTCCTAATTATGACAGAAAATGTAAACTTTGAAAATAATGAAATATACGACATGCTCGTTTCTTATGTCGATGAAGCATTAGAAGTGTATTTCAATAGGTAAATAAACGCCTATTTGTACTATCTCTATGAAGATTTAATAAATTTCTTGAATTACTTGTATATATCACGAAAGACGACAGCCGGATAAAATAATTGTTCCAAGGATGAAATCAAATTTAATTGAACACGATTCGTTTTCTAAACCTCGGCCTAAAGTTTACAACAAGGAAAACCGCGAGACTGATGAATCAAATGTTTTAGCTTCAATTGAAACAAATCCAACTAGTTCTTGCAGAACGGTTAAAAGTTCGGTCGGAGTAGTTAAATCAAGAGTTCAAACAATCCTAAAAAACACAATTTTAAATTACATAAACTCCACCTTGTACAAAACTTACATCCTGGTAATGCACAGCGCCGTACAGAGGTTTGTAATTAATATCTACAAAATATCAACAGGAAAAATAATTTTGAAAGAACCGTTATAATATGGTCCGATGAGGCTCATTTTACCAGTGCTGGTATATTTAATTGGCACAATACGAAGTTTTGGTCTCAAGAAAATCAGCATGTAATATTTCCACTTGAACGGCAAGGCAGGTTTGGCTTTAACGTTCCATATTATATACTACTCTATATTTGAAGGCAGCCTTAATGCAAATAAATATTTGGAAATTCTGGAAGACGTTGTGCCGGAAATAATAGAAGACGTGTCCTTAGCGGGTCTCAATAACTTGCATCTGCTACAAGATGGAGCACCCGCTCAAAATGCGCTAATTATCAGAGCCTACTTAAACAATAATTTCTCAGGTAACTGGATTGGAACTAATGGACCTGTAAGATGGCCACCAAGGTCACCCGACTTGTCGGTTTTGGATTTCTTCTTCTGAGGACACCTTGAAATAAAAATTATTTTATTCAATACCAAACAATTGCAGATTTAAGAAATACCACTAAAAGAGCATTTGAGGAGTTACAAACGCGGCCTTTTATTATTTTAAATTCATTAGGGCGAATAAGAACTATAACCTATAAAATAACAATTTGAGCAATATTTATGAGAAATTAAGGTTTTACGTTGTAAAACTTAGTAAAACACAACTCGATTTATGCATTGTTATTATTTTTACTGAAATATAACTGCTAATTGGATTAAGGAGTCCAAAATATATTTCTTCTGCAGTAATTATCATACTAGTAATATTTTTTTAAATACCCGTGAGTCATGACCTACTAACAAAAAATGTATATTTTTTAATAAAACGTAAATTTCGTGCTTAATATGAAAAATAAAAATAAGGTATATATTTCTGCGAAGCTTGTTACAAACTAAATTATATTATTAAAAAATATATATGGTGACCAATTTAAAAAAATAGCAAGTTTATTTTTCTCGGTAACTATTGAACGTAGAAAAAATCTGAGTACGTCACTGGATTCTACGTAAAAAACTACAAAGAGAACATTTGTTTTCTCTTTAATAAGCTACAGGGTAACCTAAATGCGGGGAGTGTCCCAAAATGTAAAGTTTTCAAAAAAATCCCGTATATCAAAAACAAGGACTAGAAAAATTCTAATTGTGGCATCTTTTGTTTCACAAAAAAGTATCACAGTGCTGCGAAAACCGTATCCTTCTATCTTTACCAATAACGGAGATACCCCCCGTAATACCATCGAAAACTGGACACCCTGTACAGTAAGATTAGTTTTGACAGAAATATTTTTCGTTTGTTCTTTTATATATCGCTTTGTTAAAAATAAACAGTTTTATTTAAATTATTACGTAATTTATTATTCTAATTTCGTGTGTATCATACCTCCTCCCAGTTGTATCATTCCTCCCTAGTATAGGGATACTTGATACGAAAAACATTAATAAATAATATTTTATTGTTAACGACAAACATTATAATTATGAAAATATTTCAGTATTATGTTAAGAAACATTGTGATAAATCAAGAAACTAAAAAAATCTAGTAGTAGTTTTTTATTTGCAAACATCAAAAAATTGTATCAACCATCACCAGTCTCCTCCACAGAACCATGTCGATTTTGCATTTACCCCGCACGGGTTTGGAATAAGTATACTTGCGGATGATTTATTCCCGTTTCGTCGACTGGACAATTTTACCTGTTTTGTTACCGTTTCGTCGATTGAGGAAGGAATAATTACTAGGTACCTATTAGATATAAATGACACCCATTTATACCTGTAAAGGCCAGTCGACGAAACGGGAAAATTTCTTAAAGTCGACGAAACGGGAATCGACGAAACGGGAATATACCCTTGCGGATTGGCGTAACAACCCCTTCCCATTCAATAGAAGCAAACATACAAAATTTACAATTAGAAATTAATGTTTCTTAATATTTAAGATTATATATAGATTTTTGAATTTAGCTCCTTCCACACAAGACGATAATATCTTAATCTCTCTTTGCCAATACCATCCTAAACCTGTACAAAAAAATCGATTATACAGGGTGTTTCAGAAGTACGGTACGTAATTTAAGGTGGTGATTCCTTATGATATTCTAAGAGAAAGAGTTCATATGAACATGTCTCCGGAGTTGCCCCGTTTCTGATATACAGTGTGTTAAAGTCTTTTAAAAAAATCGTTTTTTTTTTATTTTTTAAATAGGTATCCTCTTCCCGATTTTATTGAAATTTGGTACCGTTATTCATAATGAAAAGGGGCTTAATTAGCCCTAACTGATTAAATTTATTAAGTCCAGTTGCGTCCCGGGAGCACCTTAACGAATATGCATGTATTTCAAATTTAATCATTAAAATATGAGGTAAAGGTAAGTTTTGATGTCTAATTTACCTGTTTTGTCAATAACAAGTCAAAAATGAATAACTTTACTAACGCTGAAATGACCCAGATGCATTTCAATTAGGGCCTAGCAAATGGAAATGCTTAAGAAGCTCGGCGAATTTATCAGGAACGTTACCCAAACAGAGTACTGCCATGTGCCAAAACATTAAGACAGCTCCGTGCAAGATTGAGTGAGACTGGGAGTTTTAAACGTAGTACGGAACTTCCTGGCAGACCTGCAACAGTAACCACGCCTGAGTTAGAAGAGGCTATACTTCGAGAGATAGAAGATGATCCTTCAACTAGTGCCAGGAAGGTAGCAGTGCAACTTCAAACAAGTGCATCAACTGTAACACTTTATTTACTGATGAGGCCTCTTTTTTAAGGGAACCCATTATGAATTTTCATAACGAAAATTTTTGGGCGGACGATAATCCTTATAAAATTAGAGGTCATTTTCAGCAACAATTTTCGGTGAATGTATGAGCAGGGATCATTGACGACCATCTTATCGGACCATAGTTTTTACCACCTCGATTGAATGGAAACTCCTATACGCAGTTCCTATCTGAAGAACTTAACGTTCTGTTAGAAGACGTATCTCTACAATGGTTCATGCACGACGGCGCTCCAGCTCATTTTAGCTTAGTTGCTCGTCAATACCTCTACAACACTTTTCCTAATTGCTTGATTAGACGCGCAAGTCTCCAAGGTTGGCCAGCTCGCAGTCCCTACTTGAATCCTCTAGACCAGTGGTTCCCAAATAGCTCGAAATCCCGGACCCCCGAAATCGAATGCTAGTAACATGCGGACGTCCATGACTAGTTAATCTTTAAAAATACTTGTAATGTATTTAAAGATTTATTCCCGTTTCGTCGATTGACCGTTTCGTCGACTGGACAATTTTACCTGTTTTGTTACCGTTTCGTCGATTGAGGAATTGAGGAAGGAATAATTACTAGGTACCTATTAGATATAAATGACACCCATTTATACCTGTAAAGGCCAGTCGACGAAACGGGAAAATTTCTTAAAGTCGACGAAACGGGAGAAATATCCGTAGACCAGCCATAACTACTGAATAGGCTATATTTAGTTTGTATAAAAGCAATAAGTAATAATAGAATATTAACATTTAATTTCGTGTCAAAGCAACTTGCTGTTCGTCTTTATTTTGTTCACCGTAGTTTTAAGAAAATATAAGTTTTTGTAATTTAGTTAAGGCCCTATCGTGAAAATAAACTTTTTTAAAAGAAACTTCGTCGATCCTGTTATTTAACTCGGGAATCGACGAAACGGGAATATACCTATTTAAATACCATTTTATTTATCAATGAAACTCAAAAAACAAATTAAACTTAACAAGTAACAACTATTCTTTCTATTCCAGTAAACTATACAGACTATACAAAGCAAATTTTTAAACACACTGTAAAATATGAAATACGAATAAACATCATACCTTCATTATTTTCAGTTTAATTTAATGATATGAATGAAATACTATTTTTGCATTTATAGGTTTTTCCATATCTGGTCTAATTAGTACAGCCAATCTGTAAAATTTGCGAGAAAAAAATACCATAAGCGATTTTATTTCATAAATGGTTGGGGGGGTATGTGATTAGCTTAAAACCAAATTGTCGCCCCCCCCCCCCTTGGACGCTTGTGGGAAACTCAAGAAGAATAATTTTGACTTGATTTTCCGCAAAAACGGTAAGTCGCAGAGAAATATTTTGTAAACAAATATTGTAGAAAACAATATTCTCCACAATTTATCTCATGAAGTCACTGCGCTACGACTAAAAGTGTAGAAAGCAGAGGGCGCCAAAGTCGCCAAAAATAACTTTTTCCTTATTTTCGACGCGAAAAATATTTTTTTGCTCAATCGCATAGATACAAAAGTTGTAGAGCCCAAAAAATCCTATAAATTGAGTCCGCGCTTTTTTTTTACATTGCACGGTTACGGAGATATAGCGCCTGGAAGTACCAACGGAATGCAGCGTCTTAGCATTCTATTAATATTGACGCTTATCTGGCACACTAATCACAGGAAACTGTTACAAAATAAAACAAATGAATATGGCGAATTAGTTTAACATGCAACGTTGGGTAACTTTAAGTTGAACATCCACTATATTTTAGAAACATATAATGCATTTTTTTTTTTAATATTAAAAATATAATAATATTATGTTGATATTTGCTCCAGCCGTTTTCGAGATATTTCAATTTAAAAATGCTGATTAAGTATACCACTCTGTTATATCAAATCACAGTTGCCATGAATGAACCTACGATACGAATATTAATAATTATCCGCCTGTCATTTATTGTTTTTTACTGATTATTGTATTGTTTTACCAAATCACTTTAAAAATATCAACAAATTTTAATCAAAATATTACTGATAATGTATGGTCATGAAATCAATTTAGTAGGTACATTTAACTCTACAAATATACTATTGTACTAGAGTAATAAAATTGCAAAAACAGCATATTTGATAACATCGGTAACTACAGATTATTGACGTCACAGAAAGGCAGGCGTTTTGACCCACATTCAAAATGTTAATGGTAATTTTATTGTAATCTCGTAACACAATTAGAATTAGTTATTAACAATACTTGTATAAGGCCATTATACTGGTATTCTAACGTCGATTTGAAAATATTACTCCATTCTACGAGTTCTTATTACTCCATATCAAGATATATCCCCTAATTGTTTTAAAATATCAAGGGCATTTAACATTTTTTTAAATTTACACTTTCCTATCAATAATTTCTGTTCACTATTGAGGTTGATTTGAAGCTAAGTAAATAAATCGCCCATAGTCGATGATTCACAGGGTGGAACCGTTTTGTCAATTCGCCTTAATGTAGGGATATTGATTATTCTATTCTATAACTATAATAAACTTGTGGACAAAGACTTCGACTTTCCCTTCCCCTATAAAGCATTTTTAGTTGTGGCGTAGTGGTTATATTAGACGTGAGGATCTGTAACAATAGAATGCTACGATCACAAGACATAAAACAAATGATGCTGCATTCGGTTGGTACTTCCAGGCGCTATATCTCCGTAACCGTGCATTGTAAAAAAAAAAGCGCAGACTCAATTTATAAGATTTTTTTGGGCTCTACAACTTTTGTATTTATGCGATTGAGCAAAAAAATATTTTTCGCGTCGAAAATAAGGAAAAAGTGATTTTTGGCGACTTTGGCGCCCTCTGCTTTCTGCACTTTTAGTCGTAGCGCAGTGACTCCATGAGATAAATTGTGAAGAATATTGTTTTCTACAATATTTGTTTACAAAATATTTCTCTGCGACTTACCGTTTTTGCGGAAAATCAAGTCAAAATTCTTTTTGAGTTTCCCACAAGCGGCCAAGGGGGGGGGGGGGGGGCGACAATTTGGTTTTAAGCTAATCACATGCCCCCCTAACCATTTATGAAATAAAATCGCTTATGGTATTTTTTTCCGTAAACCCGCTCCTTAAATCTGGACCAGCGTTCAATCGATTTCTTTGCTTCGATTTTAGTAGAACATATACAGAAAAGGCTTGTTCACACAAATACGTTGTGCAAAAAGGAATCAAGTATATGATAGCCTTTTCGGAGAGCTCATTATAATCAGTACTCATTTTAATCCAAAACTGAATTAAAACATTACCATTCAAAATATCTTTCCTTGAATTACTACATGACAACTCGATGAGCCGATCTTGTTATTTTTCTGTAAGAGTTTAATTTTTTTCTATGTCTTTGGTAGAAAATGGATTTCTAATCCAGTAATTTTTATTATTTCGAGCCGGAAAATAATCACGAAAACTTATTATCAAATTACGCAAATGTTCACAAATAATGAGTTGAACTTCTTGCGGTAGAACTTCTTCCGCCGATTTTTTAATGATTCTAAAGTAAGTAGTGTAAGTTTAGGTTTAGACAGGGTGGACTTTGGTAAAATAACAAAGTCCTTGCAAGATTTTTCCATAGATCACAATATTATTTCATTGTTGTCGTCATACTTACATAACCGAACTTTATTTGTGGAGCATAAGGGTTATAGGTCTCAAAACTATACACCGACATCGGGAGTGCCACAGGGTTCCAATCTTGGACCACTTTTATTTCTATTAGTTATTAATAGTATTGGCAGGAATCGTAATTTCGCCAAAGGCCTTATTTTTGCTGACGATTATAAACTTTTTTATGCCATTAAGGATGAATCAGATGCTCTTGCCCTGCAAGAGGACTTGAATGCGGTTGTGCGTTGGTGTAGGGAACATAAATTAAATATAAATATTAATAAATGCGCAGTAATGTCCTTTACATGTAAAACGGATAAAATTGTTTTTAACTACTCTATAGACAAAATGCAACTACAGAGAACGGAATTACACAAGGATCTTGGCGTTTATTTTGACACTAAATTAAATTTTACTGCGCATATTGGAAGTGTTGCTGCCAGTGCTATAAAAATTCTCGGATTTATCATAAGAAATTGTAAACATTTTAGTAGCATTTAATGCAATTATTGCGTTATATAAGTCTTTAGTTATTTCAAAACTTCAGTATGCATGTATTATTTGGGATCCACAGTATGCAAATAAGATGTACAGTGTGGAAGTTGTCCAAAGAAGATTTTTAAAATTTCTACATATGAAAAGGTTTTCAGTATACCCACAAAGAGAGACTGATCAAAAGCTCTTGTGTAATTTATTGCATTTTCCCAGCTTGAAACAGCTGCGTATTGAGGCAGGTATGGCTTTCATACATAAAATGGTCACTAATAATATTGATAATAAGGAGTTCTTAGAACAGCTTCCATTTAGAATTGGTCGAGTTAACAGTAGATCTACAGATATGTTTTATATTACGGCACCTAGGACTAATCTTTATAAAAATTCCCCACTTATAAGACTTTGTTCCTATCTTAATGAATATGGCGGCAACATAGATATATTTAATACAACTTACGCAATGTTTAAAAAACAAACAAAAGATGAATTAAGCAGGCGGTTGCAATAAAGAGGTATCTAATGATAATTTTTTCTATAGTTTTTAAGAATTTTAGGGCTATGGGTTTAGTTAGTATTAATATTGTATCTGTTATTGACTTTTTGTAAAGTTGTTGATGTAATAAATAAATAAATAAATAAATAGTTATGTATAATTAATAGAAGATTGCATTTTTAAGTTTAGCATTTATTGTTGATTTAATTTGTTATTTTTCTGTTATTATTTGCTGAGCTACGTAGGTAAATAACAATGATTTATGATACGTAATATGAACTAATCGACATTAACTAAAAATCTACATATTTTCAAGAACATAGAGCATTTGCCTTCTTCTTTCTTTTGCTTCGTTTTCATCCATTTCCTCGAGTCTCGCGTAAACATAATCACTAAACTTTTCATTGGTATTGGATTTCCCGCTCTTGGTATCTCTGGATTTTATAGAAGCACATATATCTTGGGCCACATGTAAAAGATCCTGCACTTCATGTTGTTTTTCTATATTATTTTGACCTGAGGATGTGGAAAGGGCTTCTTCAATCAACGAAGCATCCTGATCCACTTTGACATGTACTATGTGGGGTTCAGGATTTGTTATTACAGAGTCCATACTACTACTGCATACCCTAACTGACGGAGAAGGCCAACTGCTGTCATCGAGCTCCATTTTCTTTACAGGTACTTTACTGCTTGAATACTTTTTTCTACGTCTGGTGTATTTACTATAAAAGAGCATGGAATCAAAAAATGGCCAAGTCGATTCGGTTTCCGCATCAGATCTGCTTTCTTTCACAAACCGATCTCTCACATTCTTCCATGTTTTCATGGCATCATCAACACTAGAATTCAAAACTTTCGCAACTTCTCTCCACGCCAACATTTTCTTTTTGTTGTTTTTATAGTGTGAATGGGAGACATTATATAAAAATTCATAATTTTGAATTGTACTAATAAGCAGATCAATATCCAAAGTAGAGAATGTGGGCTGTGACAATTCCATTGCTTCGAGTTCACCTGAAAATGACAAAAACTTGACTGTATCGGGTGCCTGGCATTGTCTCTTATAATGTCATTTTTGTCACACAGAAAAGTACAGGTAAGGATAAGGGAATAGTTGTCTGATAGTTACAACTTCGATATTGGAGCTTCCCACGGATCTGTGTTGGTGCCACTGTAAAATTTGCTGCTAGTGACAATTCTGCAGCAATAAAATAGATAGGTACTCTCCTTTTATTTCAGATCTTCCTTAACAAAGAAAAAGTAAAATGATAAACAAAGTTTTATAACATTTCTTGCAATCTATCACAATAAAAGTAATTAGCTAAAAGGAATATGGCTCCAACTCAATTAACACTTCTTTCATTGTCTTTCCTTAATTTACCTAAGCTACTTATTATAGTAGGGTCCTTTTTCCAGTCACTCTTGAATACAGCTTGACACAAATCTCTGAATTTCATTTTATTAATTGATCTAAGGGTTTTCTTTTGCACCAAAAAAGGGGCAGCATGTTGGAATTGTACCTTCAGGAAATTGACTCAAAGTGAGCATAATAAAGAACTATTAAAGTTTTAATGTTCAAATGATAAACACCTTAAATCATTGCAATGATCCTTATGAAGTGAATAAAATTGAGTTTGATTGATTTGATAATTTGCCACTACCTTAACTCCATATCCAATACTTTCTAGCTTTAAACAAGTTTAATTTATGTGAGTTTCCCAATCTAAGAATTCATTTATCTACCTGTATTCCCAAAAACTTAGTGCTCATTACTGGTGTACCTAATACCATTGTCTTCAAGGGTGATTATCTGATTGGATTAATTTGGGGTTGCTTGGTTGGAAATAAAATAAAAAAATCTTAGAATTATTAATAATATGTTGTAAAAATATACAACAGACTCTTGAGGAAATCAGGGAGATATGTCAGAGTATGGATGATTGGTGAACACCTTATGTAGCTAAATGGTAACGATGAACACAATTGTAAGCTGCAACCCTTACAATGTGTTGGACACCTTTCCATATTATTACAATCGCAGGTTGTAAAAATAAAGGAAGATCATCTGAATTTACAAATATTGTTTGTTTTGGCAATACAAGCAAACTAGCATAACTTAAGGGCTATTGAATTTTCACTTACATAGGTAGCAGGTGTCCGTGTATGCAATATGAACCTTTTTAATACTGATTTCTTAGGAAAAGCTAACACTAGTTTTTATTTTTTAACTATGGTAATTTCTTACCTCTCTTAAAAATGTATATATTATGTCCTTTGCTCTTCACCACTCTGGATTCCTTTCCTTTTGCATCAGAACAAGCAAAGCAGGGAACTTTTGAAACACAAATTCAGTGAATCCACATTTAGATCTGTAATGTAATCATTATATTAACTAGGGATGTAACGGGTACCCGGTCTACCCGGCCAAAACCGGGTACCCGGCCGGGAAGGCCGGATACCCGGTTTCGCCTGGTATCAGGTTACCCGGCCGGGTACCCGGGTTTTTATTTTGTTTTCTGTTTTTGGTAAAATAAAACATAAAAGAACTGAAACAGTGTATTTTTGTGATGATAAAAAATACATAAAAAAAAAACAGATTTTAAAAGGTTATAACAACAAACTTTGTTAATTAAAACATTTAATATCAAAAATCAATTATTGGCAAATTGTGATGAAGATAAATTAACATTTCACCATTCTCAGAGAATAGTCGGTTTCGGGTTTTTTTATAAATATTACCCGCTTCTGAAAACAACCGTTCACTAAATATTGTTGAGGCAGGTGCTGAAAGAAACCTTTTAGCAAGCTTTGCTAGATTAGGGAATCTCTCTGAATTTATTTTCCACCACGGAAATGGGCTTAATTGTCTATCAATTAACGGCAACGCCAAATATGAACTTATTTCAACCTCCACGACCTGTTGTATGTTTGGTGCTTTAGCAGATGATTTTCTATTATATACTGGTAAACACACATTTTTCAAGAAACCCAAGCAAAGAAGATGGACATGGAGAAATCCAAATGGTATGATAAAGAACGAGATTGATTACATACTCTGCAATAAGAAGAATATCTGTACCGACGTAGTAGTTTTAAACCAGTTTGATACTGGAAGCGACCACCGGTTGATTAGAGCTACAATTTCCCTAAACCTGAGAATTGAAAGAGCAAAACTTGTCAATAAGCATATATGTCCAACTGCAAACGAAATAAGTGTTCACAAAGAGGCTTTTCGAAAAGAATTGGAGAAGAAATTTAAACCCATTGTCAACGTGGATGGAATGAACTTGAATCATCTCGCCGAGAAAATAAGCAAAGCCATGCACACAATAACCAAGAAAATCTGTTCCAAAGTTAAAACACCAAGAGACAATAAGCTAACGCCAAACACAATAAGACTTATAAAAGAAAGAAAAACAACATCCAGGGATGCAACTGAGTACCAAGAACTCAATAGAAGAATACAGAAGGAAGTAAGAAGAGATGTGAGATCCTATAACACCAGAACAATTGAAATTGTAATCGAAGATAACTCTAACATGAAAGTTCTTAGATCGAGACTTTCGCCAGGAAAAAACAAAATTGTCAAAATGAAAGATGAGGATAATAATATATTGACTAAAAGAGAGGAAGTCTGTAAACATGTAGAAAACTTCTATTCTCGGTTGTATACCTCTGTGGCGCGGGATCCTAATACTCAGAAAGTTACCGTCTGCAATGTAGGCTCTGAAGAAATTCCTGATATAACCAAGGAGGAAATACGGATGGCACTAGGACAAATGAAGAACCGGAAATCACCTGGAGAAGACAAAAATAACCTGCGAAATGCTAAAAATGGGCGGTGACTTTATGGAACAGATCCTACAGGTGCTATTTAATAAATGTTTAGTTGAAGGCAATATCCCTGAAGCATGGCACAACGCAGAAGTTATCCTGCTTTTTAAGAAGGGCGACATAACGGACATTGAAAACTATCGACCTATCAGCCTTCTGTCCCACCTTTATAAACTACTAATAAGGATCCTTACAAACCGACTAACAAGTAAATTGGATGCCTATCAACCAGTGGAGCAGGCAGGATTTCGAAAGGGATACAGCACTATGGATCACTTGCAGACCATCCAAATGTTAATAGAAAAGACAACAGAATATAATATACCACTTCACTTCGCCTTCATAGACTTTCATAAGGCATTTGACTCTGTTGAAACATGGGCCGTACTGCGTGCGATGGATGGAGCAAGGATCGATTCAAGATATTCTACCCTTCTAAGGAATATATACGGAAGCGCTACTTTCCGTGTAAAAATTACGGAAGACATGACAACCGAAAAAATTCCAATTAACAGGGGAGTTCGCCAGGGTGATCACATATCCACAAAACTTTTTACGCTGGCCTTGGAAGGCGTTTTTAAAATGCTACCATGGGAAAACAAAGGTGTAAACGTTGATCGCACCTATTTGAACCATTTACGCTTTGCCGATGACATAGTGCTCATTAGTTCAGACATCCAAGAACTTAAGAACATGCTAGAACAACTAAACGAAGCTGCAAATAACGTCGGATTAAAAATGAATTTATCAAAAACAAAAATAATGAGCAGGACTGAGGAAAACATAAGAATAGCAGACAAAACTTTGGATAATGTTGATGAATACATATATCTGGGCCACGTCATTAAAATGCGAAAGGAAAACCAAACGGCAGAGGTAAAGCGAAGAATCAAACTGACATGGATAGCATTTGGTAAACTAAGTCATATAGTTAAAAATCCTAATATCCCTATAAACCTTAAACGAAAAGTATTCAACACGTGCATCCTGCCTGTCGCAACATATGGTCTTGAGACAAAGGCTTTAACCAAGAAATACACCAATTACCTTAGGACAATGCAACGGGCCATGGAACGGGCAATGCTTGGTGTTAGTTTACGAGACAAAATCCGCAACGAAGAAATAAGAAGAAGAACGAAGGTGGCGGACATAATGCAGCGAGTCGCGGAGCTTAAGTGGCAATGGGTTGGGCATGTTGCCAGACTAAGTGTGGGCAGATGGGTGTCAAAGCTTGTACACTGGAGACCACGGCAAACAAAGAGGAGTGTCGGCAGGCCACAGAGGAGATGGTTGGATGACATTAAAAGAATAGTGGGAGGAAGATGGTACCATGCAGCGAAAGACAGAACAACATGGAAACGAATGAAAGAGGCCTTTGTTTAGGAGTGGACAGATAATGGCTAAGAGAGAAGAAGAAGAGAAGAAACACTAGGGATGTACCTAATGGGTTTCCGATCTACCCGGCCAAAACCGGGTACCCGGTTTTGCCGGGTCTTAATTGACCGGGTACCCGGTTTGGCCGGATCCTAAAAAGGGCTACCCGTTACATCCCTAATATTAACCATGTTCAGATCACACTTTAAGGTTTGCTGTTTCTACATGTCAATTTTTAGATAAAGTGTTAAAACTTAAAAGGTAAAATCTGGTGGTCCCCAAAATTTACAAATCTGTTATGTCAATATATAACTGCACATTTAAATAAACCATTACTACTGATTAACTTTCTATTAATGCAATTTATTTTCCTTTAATTTTAATGTTAAAAAATCTTCAGTAAAAATTAATTAAGTATACTAAATTAAATGTGAAGTAAAATTAAATTCAACTATTTCCGCATACCTAGTACATAAACTCACTTAGATAGATAGATAGATAAATATTTATTCAAGAATACTCAAAATAGGTACAAAAGCCTGCACTAAATACCTATAAGAAAATATAAACCTCGATATAAACAAATTAACAAAGATAATCCGAATTAATCTTCAATTAAATCTTTATCACTCATTTACAAGCCCAAATGAATTTCTGATATGGAAATATTTTAACAATGAATTTTTTCATTATTTCAGTGTATACTGCAAAGACTAATAGTGGATAATATTATTAAATAATTAAACAATATTATCCAGTATCAGTGTAAAAGGTAGTCACCAAAATAACAGAAAATTACCTTGTTCAAGTATTTCTGTAGGTACCACTTCAAATAACCACTGTTTTTTTAATAAGGTCAATTATTGTCCGATTACCTATAAATATAGTTTGTGATTTACAACTCTGCTTTACTTTAAAAAGACTACTCTAAATGGTAATGTAGGGAAACCTCAAAGAAAACCTATAGAAAATGAGGATTCACATCTAAAATAACTAATAAGCTTTTCTACTAGGTATATTAAACTTACTGTGGAGAAGCTTAGTATTTTTTTAAAAATCTGGATTTGTCAGTGATAGCTTTTAAGTGGTCTTTTTTCCATCAAAAAACGAAAAATTATACAAACACAAAAACATCAATCAAACATTAAAAGTGAGGTTAGAGGTTAAGTATGATAATTTTCTTCTTAAAACTTCAAGATTAGGGATGTGCAGTCTAGAATCCTAGCAACAAAACAACTAAACGACCTGTCAAGGTTAGTGGCAGTGACATTTCGTTAACGTCAGATCGGAAGCCGACAAATGAGTTGAACAACAAATAAGAAAAATAGTATTTTTTTAGCAATGAAAACTAAGTGAAAACATGTAACTAAACTTGTGGAAGCCTCTCTTTCACTACGACATTCCTTCGGTCTAATTTGTGTGATAGATAGATATTAAGTTTTAAAATGGATATATTTGCTATATTTTTCCTATCTGTTATATCATTATTTTGTGGTATTATTTTAACTCTTTGTGTACAGTATTATATATTTTATGTTTACCTTAAGAAGAGCCCTGCAGTAAATAGTTCTACGCATAAGAAATCGCTGGATTATTCCTTACCTAATGTAAGTAGCATGAAATTACATCTGTATGTTTGATTCAACTCGCTGTTTGTTACATAGGTACAATTGTTTTAAATTATTGTGTCGGACTCTTTCAGTTGCCAATACTCAGAATTCAGGCTTTGGGTTTTATAGTTTAAGCTTTAGTGTAGGTACCTATTGTGTTCGAAGGCATTAAGAATACCAAGAAGCAAACAGGCTGCAACTACACTTTTACACCTAGTGTAGTGAGGTGTTGACCCCTCAACACTGACTTTATGTCTTTGACAAATGCCCTAATAGTTGTTAAACATGTTTTTAGTTTGTTGCCCTTATTATCTAACTTTATTGCTTTTTATGTTTAAATAAACTCAAGTCATAAATAATTGGGCACACATTTGATGCATCAACAGAATTGCTATGGGCTACAGCCTATTTGCAAAACATGTAAAAATGACCAAATTATGTGATAATAATAAAGCTATAAAACTGTATACTATATCTTCTAATCCTAGCCTAGGGATAATAAAGTGAACCAAATGGAATGTTAAGCAAAGATGTTTTAATTGGGTTATTTTTTATTGTATTATTAATTAAACTGGTTCCACAACCTCTACACTATCATCTACATTATCACTGTATAACTTTTTACATTGTACAAGGTTTGTAGTAAGTAGGTACGTACCAAATAAATAAATAAGAAAGTAGTTACCTAATATTTTTATTTTTTTATAGGCTATTAAAAAGCAACTAGAATCTAATGAGCTAAGCGACAAAAGTAAAGGGGGTTTAGCTATAAGCCTCGTTTTGCAATTTCTCTTTCATGAACTGAGACATTCTGAGACGATCAAAAGATGGTTGTATAAAAAGCTAACCATGGAGTTTGATGAATTGTTAACCAAGACTACCATGGGCAAATTCTTTGATTCTATTACAGTAAGTATAAATCCTGACATAGTGTGTTTCGAAAGCAACATATACTTATCCATACTTTAGATGGTAGCTTCATTCATATTGTAAAACTTTTCTTTCTAAATGAAGCTTAGAAGTGCAGCAGTGTTCCGTGAGTTGAGAGAGAGGATCCGAAGAGAAGTGCGTGCCATAACTCAAGAAATGGCTGGAAACATGCAAAGAGAGTAAATGACGCACATTTCCAGCATTTAATTTGATTTGTTCTGTTGTTTTTAAATAAACAGGTCTTACTTATTGATATGTTCAATCATAGTTTTTTCGATAACTGTTCAGTTTAGGTATAGGACATGGTACATGAAACATACTTAGAATTCAATGCAATATTCAAAAATGAAATAAAAAATAGATGTTTGAAAAAAAGAAGTTGATGGTCGTCACTTATTTTTGGGCTACCCTGTACACATGAATTTAGCAAAGAAAAAACACATTAAGAAATAAAAATAGACGGGTCCGAGCGTTTTTCCAAAAAACACACGGTTGAATTTTAAATGAATTTAGATATTACTTCTGGGATTCACTGTAAAGCGTCTGTGCGTTTTAAGAAGTCCGCTAAGCCATAAAACGTCTTGAGCATTATGTCGGTGGCTCTCAAGCAATAAATTATATTGAAGGTAATTTTGGATGTTGATGAATTACATTTTCTAAATAAAATAATTTAAAGTAAATAAAAAATTAGTTTAGGTAAAGAAAAATACTAATTTTTTAGCTTTTGTAGTATTCAGACAAATTAGTTTTACGAATTTTTTATAAAGTTTTGGTTCTAAAAAGAACCGATTTTGTAGTCTTGCGACAGAACGTACCTACTTGTAGATAGGTACTACTAAAAGTAGTCTTCCTCTGCATTTGAAATTTCACCCATGCTTTCAGACTCATCAGAATCAACATCATCGTCATCATCATTCGTAATAATTAACGGTCTTACTTCGTCTATAACCTGTTCTGTCTCATAAGATTCAAAAATAATTTTTTCTGTGTGTTCAATGCATTTCCGCCATTCTTCTTTGCCCGCTTGGCAAGCGCCTCCTCCCATAACTTTATAACGCTAGGCTTACCGATATTTTTACAGGCATGTTTGTCATAATAGTTCTTGCTAATATCCCATACCAATTCAATTGCGTTGTAATGACAATGGTAGGGCGGCAAACTCAAAACTTGATGTCCATATTTGAGGGCTAATTCGTCAACAACATACTTTTTTTTAAATGAAGAAGTCTTCTTAAGGTCTTCTCTGAAATGCCGCAAGCATCAGACGTTCGTTTTTGCACTGCCAAAACAGACTCTAACGGGCCCGAGTTATCTTTTTCTAAAGTAAAATAACGTTCCACTTGTAATACCAAACGGCGTTCACCTGGAGATAAATGCCTTCTAGGCGATGTGCCACCTTGCTGAACATTTTCCATAACTTTGCTTAATAACTGATTTTAATTCACACACAATGAGAAACAAACTAAAAGTGAAAAGCACAACTACTTATTTAAAATAAAGTAGAACATACCATCCCGCACTTCAGCAAATTTAATTATTTCTTGGAAAATAGTAATTATTATGAAGATTTAATTATAATAATCCCAAAATAATGTCATTATCGGAAAAGTATATACCTGACAAAATCTTTAACATATTTAACCATCCCGCACTTGAGCAAATTTTAATTGGTTCTTGGAAAATAGGGATTATTATATAGATTTAACTATAATAATAGCAAAATAATTTAATTATCTATTTAATTATTATTTATGCCCAACGCGTAATTCTAAGATAATTTTGTTTTGAAACCTCTGATTTCGCCCAGTAATAGAATACAGTAAACCAGTGGGATGTTCGGTGTGATCAAGTATAGCGAAGGTGCGAAGATATTGTAACTTAACCGACTTACTGTTTTAAAAGCGATAACATCCCTTGGTGATTTAATCCGATATCGGACTTGTTAAAACGCACAGACTTTATAAGATGATCCAACCGCGACATTATTCAATTCTTCGTAGTTTAATTCTGCACACTCTGAATATTACATCCACATGACAGGTGTCTCAGAAGTTAAAAAGAGATCTGATAAACCAATTGTCCCTCCCTCTGAAATGTATCTAAAAATTTGTAGGATGCGTTTTATGAGGCCAGTAGTTTGGTAGCAGAAATGTAAATTTAAGAAGCTTAAACTACCTTGCCTCTAGGATTTACAATATCGTACCAACTGATATAAACATTACCAATTGGCCAAAATCTCAGTAATTGTTATAGCTCTGATAAGGAACGAAATATAAATATTATTATTAGTGCTGAAGTTCAAAGTTAAGTGTTATATAATAATAAAATATATAAGTAATGAGTACTTTTCAGATTAAAGATATGCACCTAGGCTCTCAGTTTCCAGATATAAAGGATGTAAGCGTAGAAAATGTTAAACTAGATGAAAAGGAAGAACATATCGAAGTTCTAACTCTAGAACTAAATTTGGACTATTCTGGAAATTTTTTATTATGTATAGATGCCAAGATGAAATTTAGTAAAACGGCATATTTGTCTATTAAAGGTATGTAGATATATTGCCAATGTTTTCTAGTAACCTTTTTAATAATAAAAATAATATTAATAATAATCTTTATTTCTGATCTTGTCATATACATCATCTGTAACAAGCACAAAACGACATACAACATAGAAAAGGAAATGGCGTCAAGAATAGATAAATTTAACTCCTAAGTACTAACTACATATAACTAGTGATAACCTATCTAATGTAATCCTGTATGGAATAGGGTTCCAATTTAACAAGAAATTTCTTAAGCATGATTTTAAATGGCTTAAGACTATTAATACTTTTTATATTATTTGGTAGATTGTTAAAAAAATTTAGACACATATAAGATCTGCTTTTCTCTGTTAAGGTTAATCTGTGTATTGGATAATTTACATTTAGAGTTGTTGTGTTATACTCGTGAAATATCTGCAGCTGGAACATATCTCTATTCTTAAAGAAAAACAACAGACATAGATATATACACCATAAACCGATAAGATACCAGATGCTTTTTATTTATTTATTACAATACAGCATCAACAGCAATTGCCATTTACAGATGCACGAGTACCATAACTAATATACTATCCTATCAATATAAATTTATAAATTTAACAATCACTAATAAACAGTAAGTTCAAATGACACACAATATAAAATTATTATAAAACAACACAAGACTATTTCTGAACCAGATTTAAGAGCTTCATATCAACACACCTAACAAACTCCCTGAGAGTAAGGTTAAGAATATCAATATCATTAACGAACTGGTTAAATAAATCACACATTCGGTACAGCGGTGAATTTGTATATAGGCTTGTCCTAGGAAACTCCAAATAAAATGTTTTCTTATGTCTATTATTTATTCTATTTATTGAAAATGGTAGCTGGGCCAGCAGATCCGGACTATCAATGCTCTGATTCACTACTTTATAAAGATATACCAGACATATTCTGGTTCTTCTGTTTTGGAGAGACATTCTATTAAAGATACCAAGTAGTGTGGAATGGTCAAATCCTTGTACAGGGTGAAAACCAAACCTCTTAAAGAACATGTACTTCAAAAATTTGCGATGCACTCTTTCAAGCGACCTTTTCCACATACTATAATGAGGTGACCAGACAATACAACCATACTCCAATTTAGGCAAAACCAACGCATCAAATAGTCTAAGACACACATCAATGTTAAAATGTCGGGAAGACCCGATTATAAAGCCCATAGTCTTATAACCATCAGTTATTTTGGCAAATATATGATCCGTAAAACTTAGCGCCCCATCAAAGGTAACTCCCAAGTCTTTATGAACCGTCACTCTTTTAAGAATGGTGTCATCAAAATGATAATCATTTTCTATAATGTTTTTCTTTAAGCTAAATGTCATACAGAGACGCATTTTTCAGTATTCAATTTAAACCCATTCATAGCACACCATTCAGTCACTTCATTTAGATCTTCCTGTAATTGTTCACAGTCATCATCAGTCAATACATTCAAAAGCATTTTAAAGTCATCCGCAAAAATTAGTGGTTTAGAATGTTTTACTACCCTTGCTAGACCATTGACTGCTATAATGAATAAGAGGGGCCCCAGGTTTGAACCTTGAGGAACCCCAGATGTACTTTTGTACATGTTGGATTTTGCACCCCTAACCTCTACATATTGTACCCTCTTCGCGAGGTACGATTGAATCAAAAGAATTAAATTATTATTGACGGTCATATTTTTTAGTGACTGTATGACAACACTATGCCTTATCTTGTCGAACGCCTTTTCCATATCCGTAAAAATGACCTCTACTTGCGATTTATTTCTTAGAGCATCATGAATGTATTGAGAAAATGATATTAAATTCGTTAAAGTAGACTTTTTCGGCAAAAACCCATGCTGACATGAAGTAATACAATCTTTCACTTCACCGTATATTCTATTAAACAATACTATTTCAAATATTTTTGATGTTGCATTAACAATGCTATAGGTCGGTAATTATTTATTTCGTTTCTTGCTCCGCACTTATGAATAGGAATGACTTTACTTACCCGGCAGACATTCGGATAACTAGTTGTCATAAGGCTCAGATTAAATATATGCAAAAGAGGGTCAATGAGTAAGTCACCACATCCCTTTAAAATATAACCCGGTAAACCATCGGGTCCCAATGCCCTATTTCCCTTTAATTTTCGTATGGCCACCATAATTTCCTCCCTTGTTACTGGCATATAGCAGAAGTAATCTTGTAGGGGTTCAACATGTTCGCTGACAAATTGTTCAGCCTTGGAAAATACAGACCCAAAAAAGGTTGAAAATCCGTAAGAAATTTCCTTCGCACCCCTGAAAGTGATACTATCAAAAGTTAAGCCAGCAGGCAAATCTGGGTTACCTTTTAGTGATTTAACATGTGACCAAAAATACTTAGGATTCTCCTTAAGACTTTCCTCAACCCTCATTAAATAGTTTTTATGAGCAACTGCTATTTTATTTTTCAACAGTCGCCTAGCAGATAAATATTATATTCTTTAAAAACATTTCTACAACTTTCATTAAAATCCATTTTTTTCAATACTCTTATTGTCCTTTTTTGAGCTACAAATACTTTTTCCACCAGACCATTACTGCCCCAAAAAATTATTGCATACTTCATAACCGATTCAAGATTGGCATAATATACAGTGTCACCATTAAAGTCCGCACCATATGGAACTTTTTTTTATTAATGAGGTTAGTTAAAATTAAATTTGGGCAATCGTTTTTGCTTCAAATTAGACTAAAAATTATATAATCAAATGTCACCATTTGTCATTCGGTATCTGTCAAAAATTACATTTTAATCAAAAAATGCTGAAAAATGGCATTGTTTTACCGAATTTCAAAAAATTTTATTAGAAAAAGTTGTTTCTAGTACAATTCTTGGCCTAAATACAAAGCTTCAGTTTTCTAGCTCAAAGTTGATTTTTTTGCCATTTTTTCTAATTAACTTTTTTTTTATTTAATGTAAGTTCGCTTAATGGATATTAAACTATTTGCTTATACCATACTCAATATTTTATTTAGTTTGTATGAGCTTTTTTTTACTAGAATGCCATTTTTTTTTCGAAATTTAAAATTAGAGGCAAAAAAATTTGACAAAGGTGGTGCAAAGTTATCCTAATTTAAAAATTTTAACAGATATACGTCAGATGTTTCGTTTTTCAAATGACAAATACATCTAAATATTTGATAAAAATTTTATTTTATACTTAAAACTATCATTATTATTAAAAGGAACAAAAAGGAACTTTAATCATTTTAAATAGGTAACACAAAAGCAATATAAATTTCACATTTCAGTGTGACGTCCTTCTCGCTCTATACATACACCCGTCCGTCTATAAACGTCTTTGACAGCATTTTGTAAAAAGCTTGGTCTTATATCGGCACAACACTGTCTTATCGTTTGTTCCAAATGCTCGATATTTCTAAACGGTCGATTCTTATAAACTTTCTGCTTAAGATAACCCCACAGAAAAAAGTCTAGTGGGGTTATGTCAGGCGACCTGGGTGGCCAGTGACATTCTCTATCACGCCCTATAACTCTGTTTTGAAATAATTGGTTTATGCGTTCTTTCACTGCTACAGTTTGATGTATGGGTGCACCATCAAGCTGATACCATAAGTTATGTCTATGGTGTAAGGGCATGTTATCCAAAACTTCGGTAATCTCGTTATCAAGAAAATTCAGGTACCTTTCACCAGTTAAGTTTACTCTAAAGAAGTATGGTCCAATAAGCTCATCTTTCAAAATTCCACACCAAACATTGGTTTTAAAATGATACTGGTCGCGACATTCAATTGTGAAGTTAGGATTTTCTTGGGACCACCATCGGCAATTTTGTGAGCTCACGGTACCATTCGAAGAGAAAGTGGCTTCATCTGTCCATAATATCTTGTATGGAAAAAGAATATTCTCCTCATATTGTCCCTGATACCAAAACGAAAAATCAAGTCGGATATCAAAATCGCGTTCTTTTAATGTGTTTATAAACTTGGGTTTATATGCCCGAAATCGATTTTTCTGAAGAATTTTTCTAACGCTTTCCCTCTTGCACCCTGTTGAATCACTTATCTTGGTTACACTAGTTTGACCGTGGTCAATAACAGTTAAACAAACATCAAGTTGTGCTGCTTCATCGTATTTACTTGCCGCGTGAGGTTTCTTAAAATTATTTTGAACAGATCCAGTTTCTCTAAATTTTGACATTATTCTTGAAACAGTGCTATGCTGCAAATTTTTTTCTGGATGCCTCTCATTAAAAATGGCAGATACTTGCCGGTGAGGCATATTCTCTCCACAAATTAAGACAATTTCTATTTTTTCTTGAATGGACAACATTGGTAATAACACTGAAAACTATAACTTGCGAAAATATTCAAATTTATGACATTTCTTTTATTTATTTGGCACTCTAATTCGTTTTTTTTCCATAGTCTACTTATAAAATTCAAAATTGCCTTGATATTTTATTGTGGATAAAAAGAAAATGTGTCTAAATTTTGAACTAATCTGATATCTGGGAATTTTATTATAAGTTTTTTAAACTTCTTAGGTGTATGTACTATTAAAAAAATGGAATATCTGACGTCTATCTGTTAAAATTTTTAAATTAGGATAACTTTGCACCACCTGTGTCAATTTTTTTTGCCTCTAATTTTAAATTTCGAAAAAAAATGGCATTCTTGTAAAAAAAAGCTCATACAAACTAAATAAAATATTGAGTATGGTATAAGCAAATAGTTTAATATCCATTAAGCGAACTTACATTAAATAAAAAAAAAGTTAATTAGAAAAAATGGCAAAAAAATCAACTTTGAGCTAGAAAACTGAAACTTTGTATTTAGGCCAAGAATTGTACTAGAAACAACTTTTTCTAATAAAATTTTTTGAAATTCGGTAAAACAATGCCATTTTTCAGCATTTTTTGATTAAAATGTAATTTTTGACAGATACCGAATGACAGATGGTGACATTTGATTATATAATTTTTAGCCTAATTTGAAGCAAAAACGATTGCCCAAATTTAATTTTAACTAACCTCATTAATAAAAAAAAGTTCCATATGTTGCGGACTTTAATGGTGACACTGTACATATGACTTTCAAGCTTTTTTCATAAACATATCTCCCAACAACTCTCATTTCATAGCAAATCGAGTTTAGCCATTGTATTAGTAAGGAAGTATGATAAGACCAATTTAAAAACTCGTCCAAATGAATTCCCAAAAACTTAGTTTGCTCAACAAATTCAATTTTCGATTCGCCAAATGATACACTAGGTGGTTTATTTACATTAGATAATTTTGTTCTGAACAGTAACACATTTGTTTTATTTTTGTTTATAATTAATTTGTTTTCTAAGAACCATGTGTTGGCCTTGTTGAACAAATTTGTTGCCATTAACATTAATTCCCCAATTTTTTTCCACCAGTGATAAGATTTGTGTCATCGGCATAACAGGTTACATTTTCATTAGGTGAAGTTGCTATAAAGTTTAAGTCATTAAGAAATATAACAAACAAAACTGGTTCTGCAATACTGCCCTGAGCAATTCCTAACATATTTTCCATTAAACTTGAAAAATAGCTCTGGCCGTTCTTGGTTATCTTGACTTTTTGTCGTCTACCTGTTAAATATGACTCGAATAGTAACATTCTAATAATCTATTTGTAATAGATATTTACGTTATAAGTCCGGTAAATCAACTTTTACAGTATTAGGGAAATATTTCGAGACGAGGCGACGAAGGAGCCGAGTCTGGAATTTTGAAACGAATACTGTAAAGGATTTGCCGGACGAATGACGTACAATATTTTATTTCATACTGTTCTGTTGAAAATTATAATTATGTTTTGAAATTATAATGAAGTTTTATTCTGCGTCGTATATTTGAAAAGTGCTTATATTTACTGGTGGAAACATTGTGTGTTTGACATTGATTAAACTAAAACTTACAAATTTCAGTCTGGTAAAGAAATTTTATCTACTTTCATTTAGTAATATGAATTTTACAGTTCTGTAAATCGTTTTGTAATGGCATCTATTACAGCACTAGTGCTGTAATAGATGCCATTACAGCACTAGTGCTGTAATAGATGCCCTTACAAAACGATTTTTAATAGCAGGTGCATTTTTACAGGTGCATTTTTATTTTTAAAAAGGCCTTTTGCCAAATATTTTTATTCATAGATGAAAGTAGATAAAATTTTGTACAATATTCTTGTTGTAAATTCATATTACTACACTCGATGTTTTATTAAACTCGGCTGACGCCTCGTTTAACAACTTTAACATCTCGTGTTGTAATATGAATCTTTACAACACTTATATCGTAAATAACTATTACAGGACTTGTACGGTAAAATTTTTTTACCGGACTTATTGCTGTAAAACCTTATTTTCTGGACTAAATTCAAATATGTAAAGGTGTGTTTTACAATACAGCATGAAATAAAATTATTTAACACAGTATAAATAAAAATGATCAAAGTTGTATATTATAGTTAAAAAATCATATAGGGTGTTACTTAATGATATACTGATGATTTTTTTTGTGAAATTTGCGAGGAAATTTGGTATCACACCTTCTATGCATTAGGAGGCATTTTCTGATGTACAAAAGTCTCATTAACACTTAAGAACGTTCAATAATAAAGATATTAAGATTCTACTGGGAAAACTCTGAATTACCTATCTGCAAGCGTTTCCGAGATAATGACAGCTCAAAAATGAAAAACTTCCTAATTATAATTAATTATTCCTACCTAATAACCACCAGTTGAGTCAAGATGTTTTCATGACAGCGACCTAAGAGGTGTCAATTTTAAGTTCCTGTTTAATTCGAAGAATTCGTCCATTTTTCCCAAAGAGACCTGTTATTAAATATATTTTTTAAAACAAAGGACACAAAGTCTCGGCCTCAATTATTTGAGGCCGAGACTTTGTGTCCTTTGTTTTAAAAAATATATTCCTGTTTAATCTTCTCTTGTCTGATTTCTAGTTTGTTTACACTATGGTTCATCTGAATGAGAAACAACGAGTTGAAATTTTAATAATGAGCGGTTACGGAAATATAAGAGATCGTAAGATCAGGTTTGTCAACTTTTCAATAAATTATATCCAAATAAACCTCCAATAAATCAGTCAACGGTATGTCGAGTGGTAAAAAAATTTCGAGAAACAGGCAGTGTTAGGGGAGCCGCTAGATCAGGTCGACCTAAAACGGCAACCGGGGGAGACAAAGCTTTGAATATAATGCTCTCAATACATAAAAATCCAACACAATCATCCAGGCCACTGGCAATGGATTTTAATGTGTTTCATCAATCAGTGAAAAATTTGTTTATGCAGGAGAAGTTGCATCCCTACAAGATTAAGTTGGTGCACGAGTTAAACGAGGACGATTTTGATAGAAGAGCTGAATTTTGTGAGCTGATGATGAAAAGATGCAATAACGATAATAACTTCGCAACAAATATCAGTTTCTCGGATGAAGCTACTTTCCATTTAAATGGCATTGTTAATAGACACATTTATCGTTATTGGTCTGCTAAGAATACTCACTGGTTCCACGAAAGTCATACTCAGAGGCCCGAAAAAGTTAATGTTTGGGCGGGCATAGTTGGTAGACATATTGTGGGACCTTTTTTCGTAGGTGGTAATTTGAATGGCAAAAAATATCTGGATCTCCTCAGAAATCACATAATTCCTTCTTGCAGAATGGTTTTACCGGGTGTAAATAATGGCATAAACGAACAGGTATGGTTCCAGCAAGATGGAGCACCTGCGCATTATGCGGCAAATGTTAGGCAATACATAAGCGAACAATTTCCAGAACGTTGGATAGGCAGAAGCGGTGCTATTGACTGGCCAGCGCGATCTCCGGACTTAACCCCGCTCGACTTCTTTTTGTGGTGACACTTAAAGAACAAAGTCTACGTTAACCGTCCAAATGACTGCTTAGCAGAAAATGGTGGTCATTTTAAACACCTGATCCACTGAAAAGGTTTCATTTGTTTATAATTCCGATGTTAAGTTGTTTAATTTTCTAGGCTATTTATGAAGTTTGTTACAATTTTAAATAAATAAAAATTTGAAATACAAAAAATTCAGAGTTTTCCCAGTAGAATCCAAATATGCAATCATACGCAGGGTGTTCCATTTAAAAAAAGTAAGTTGGTCTCTAAGGCAACCAAACCAGAAATGACAGAAGGAATTTATGCAGGTAGAAATGTGGGGAATAATTTACTGAACAACTTTCATAAAGGTCACTTGTTCGTATAGAGGGTAATTAAAAAGTTGCAGGCATTATGCGCGACTTTTTTGCCACTCTGTATATAAATTTTCCATTGGTGTCCGTCAAAACTATTACTCTTTTACATGTATGTAAACTTTCCCTATTTTTATCACCTGACACATTGTCTTCGGTTTGAACATTTTAGTTTGCCTATCTTGAATGACATTACCAATACTCTGTAAACCAACTACTTGGCTTCCTAGTTCCTCAATTTCATACATATTTTCTAATAATAATAATAATAATAATAATACTTTATTGTCATGAAAACATTCAAAAATGAACATAGACAACGTCAGTTGTTAAAATAAACTAAGATAACAAACTTGACAAATTCAAAAAGATTAACAATTACTAACAATAAATACATCTTATCATCAAACAACAAATACTGTATATAAAATAAAAATAAAAGACACATTGCTTTACAAACAGATCCTTAGCAGACTACCAATAAACAGCCAAGGAGGAAATAAAAGAAGGAGAGAAAAAAAACAAAATATATATATATATACCAATAAAAGTCCCTTAACGAATAATATTCCTTGTCGATTAAAAATTTCTTTAGATTACTCTTAAATGATTTAATGTTCTGAACATTCTTTATATTGATAGGTAACGAATTGTAGATCTTGATACAATTCATCAGGGGACCGTTATGAAAAAGAGATGTTTTATGAATAGGTATCAGTAAATCATTTCTGCCCCTAGTGTTAACATTATTTCTTCATTTAGCGTTTCAATTGTCGTCATCTGTATAGTTAAAAAGTTAAGATGTTTAGGTCATACGTTCATGTAAAGTTTTTTTCTTAAATAGATCCCAGCACCCAGCACTCACCCCCTGAAATATTAGTATATCGTTAACACCCTTGTGGCTATATAAAATGTAGTGCAGCAAAATATCTCGGGCAGTTAGATATTAGTTGATAGAATATAACATCAAAAAGATAGATTAAAACATTGTTCATATTGTCTGTTTCTCCTAAGGAAAGGGGTTTTTGATTTCTAACAGTTGGCTTACACATTCTAGTGCGAACAGTATTTTCCCTATAATTTTTTATTTTATTTTTTGCATAACGAGAACTTTATTTATTTCAGTAAACTTTTCTCTTTTTAGTTAAGAAAATTTGTGGTCTGGTAAGACTGCAGTTCTCTAGGCAGCCTTATACACATTGGTCCTTTAGCTTTTTTACAGAGCCTATTCTAGAGCTAGCCGTCGAATCTCATTTTCAAGGCAGACAGCTCCAATCGAACATAACCAATTTGATAATGAATCAAATTAAAAAAGCTATTAAAAGAAAACATACATTGCCAAATTATAAAATTAGGTAAGTAGTAACATATATTTTTATTATTGATTTATTCGTGTATCAACAACTTCATTAAAGGCTTGTGCTAAGGTGAATAATGAATGACTTTTTTACACTTTAGGTATGTTCCTTTACAATGGCATAGTGTTATTTTTGATAAAAAGTCCAATTTTTGTTTTATAACGGAGATAAAAATGTTTTTTTTTCTTGAAATTTGTATCGATTTTTGTCATTGTGGATCGTTTTAAAAAACGCACTCTATATTTGTCTTTTTTTTTATAGATATAAGCCATTTTTTGTTAAAACTGATCCTAGCCAGTTAGACGTCGATGAACTTGAAATATCCCTACAAGGGACACTAGAGATGAATATCTCCGAGGTTTCAAGGCTATCGGCTCCCGAGAACGCTCAAAGTATTTATTTAACCATTGCCGTGGGTAAGAGGAGTATTTTTTATTGATTTATTAACACACTGTTTTCCTTAAAAACAATTCAAAATACGACATACCAAAGTTTCATCTTCTAAATATTTTTGGATCAAAAGTTAAGAGGGCTTTAGACAGTGCATGTTTAAACTACATTTACAGTGCAAGCGACTTTGCGTTAGACGTCCATATAAATTTAATTTTTTTGTGGAAACCCAAATTTTTGTTTCACGTTTTTGACGCTGAACAACTTATTTTTTAAGAATTTGATAATGAATGCTACTAAGATATTTGGCAATATAATACCTAATTCAAATTGAACATCTGTTTTTATACAAAAAGCTACAAAATATCCTTTTAAAGTATAAAGAACGTTTTAATTAACTCCGAAATATAGTAATATTTTGCCAATTTCCAATCTAAACTTATGTGACTTTAGATTCACTTCCTTGGATATCGCTCTGTCAAAAGGACGATAACATGGTCATGACGTTGGAAATCACAGTAACAAAATTGAGACAGGCCCAATTGGGTGTCATTTTTCGACAGGAGACTGGTTTTGTTGTTGTGGACAGTGTAACAACAAATTCTTGTGCTTATCAGGCTGGTTTACGACCATCTGATACTGTAAGTTACTTCCCTTTTTTTACTGATTCATTTATTTTTCTAGACTGTGCAATAAGGTTTAGCTAACTTTAAGATATATTACATTAACATTACAAAGTTAAAACATGTTAAAAGTATCAAAACATATCAGTTGAGCCTTAGTCATCAATGTTGTAGAGTGATTTTTCTGTTAAAAAGGAATCAAGAGTTTTTTAAATTGTGGCAGCGCATATCCTTCACTGTAGCAATTTGTTAAAAAGTTTAATCGCTGAGAACTCCAGTCTGCTCTGACACTTTCCCAGTCTACAGTGTGTTGGGACATATTCCTCTCTGTTTCGTGTGTCATGTTCATGCATATCCTGGTGTGTAATGAGATTGCCTTTTTGTTTTATCAGTAACAGGCTCTCCAGTATATATAGCGAAGGAAAAGTAAGAACCCCCAATCTGACAAAAGCACCCCTGCAGTCCGCCCTGTATCCCAAGGTCACTCATGGTAGCTTGAATTCTCTATGGGCATGAGAAGAGCGCCCCATGCAATCACTTTGTATGACATAATACTATCGAAAATAGTGAAGTAGGCAGTTCTCATGGTTGACTCTGACACGCATCCACATAGGCTCCGCAAGACAAACACGCTCCTCCCAAGCCTTCCACGCACATTCCCAACAGACACATCCCATTTCAGCTTTCTATCCAAACAGACTCCCAGGAAGTTTACAGAAGACACTGCAGAATTTGTATGTTTCAGTGTAAACACCACTTCTTGAGTTTTTTTTGGTTTAGTACGAGTCTGTTGCAGTTTGCTCCGATTTATCCCCAGTGAGGGCTGTAGTGTCATCAGCAAGAGGGCATACAGCTACCCAATTGTTGACCGAAGGGTAATAAATATTAAGAATAGAATGGGTCCCAAGATTGATCCTTGTAGGACTCCAATATTTACTGTAGCTGGTGCTGACAATATTCCGTCTATAATTGTTCAGAATAACATTGCCCTTTTTAACAAAATAGGGAGACACTAGTGGTTTCTTGGTGAGCTGTCCTCGATGCACAAGCTACCCTATGTATTTCAGCATCCCAAGTTCTATGATTATCCTTAACATACATTGCTAACGTTGTCTTGATGGTCCTATTTTACCTTTCTGCCGAATTCATTCTAGGGTGCTAATTGGCATTAGGTCTTTTATGTATGGACTTTATAATGTTAACAGGCATGCATACATATCTGAGCTATTTTTATTTTTCAATAATATTTCTTAAATTAAGTGAGGAATGAAACACAAAGTCTGCTCCACTAATTTAATAAAAAAGTTCAGATTAACATCCCAAACATGTTTCGAAGTGGGTACCCACTGAAGATGAAGGTTTATACCTTCGAAACATGTTTGGGATGTTAATCTGAACTTTTTTATTAAATTAGTGGAGCAGACTTTGTGTTTCATTCCTCACTTAAAATATTACTCCACTGTGAGATGGACTACTTCCATAAAATTTCTTAAATTGTTGAAACTTACTTCTGTGAAATTAAACTCTTCGCAATGGAATTTTTTTTGTTTAAGATGAGAGCAGAAATCTGTGTTGGTTAAGTTGTTTGCTATATTGGCAAATAAATTATTGAATTCTTGGGGTGTGACTTGGCAGGAGAGTTCCTTCTTTTTGTTACCTCTTTGGGTGTTAATAATATTCCACATACATTTGATAGGGTTCCCTGCAGTAGCAATAGCTCTATCATTTGATAATATTTTTGCGTTCAATATTATGTTGGTGATGACAGTCACATAACTTCCATGACAACAATTGTTCCAACAATGGTAAACTTAGCAAGATATGTTGCAGTTAGAGTTAACAACACATTGATAATTAGGAGCTGAGTCTTATTTTTTTATTTTGAATTTAACTTTTTGACGCAGTTCTTATTTGCGTAATTTTTGAAATTATTTTAGGTAATTTCGGTTGAAAACAAGTTAGTAACTACAGTTCCTCAAGTTGCCAAATTTATGAAATCTATATCGGGAACCAATGTGACATTACGAGTTGAGAGAGCGGTGGACAATTATGTGACAAAGTGGAGAAGTTCAGAAGAAAAGGAGACAATGGTTGTGATGGCCGCAGAAGTAAAATGTAAGTTTTAAAGGCAAATATTGAAAGCGAAGTCGAAGGCAGGGAAAAAATTAGAAGTTTTGGAAAATGGCTTAATACTGTAGATACTGGGGCCATTCTCATTTCTTGTATTTATAAACGATATTCAAAATGTAATTGATGTGGAGTACCAAATATTTGCTGATGATCTGAAATTGTTTTGGTTAGGTCTTACTCTTACTGCGAAAAACTGCAGAATAATGTCAATACAATTAATAACTGGTGTGTTGGTAATGGACTTTTACTCAATGCAAAAAAATGCGCCATATTGACGATTAGTCGGAAAACATCACCACTGAATTTGACTAAGTCATTGATGGGGAGAAATTGAGAAGAGTGGAGAATGTCAAAGACTTGGGCGTCATTATTTTTCAAAATTGTAACTCTTAGAGATATAGATAGAAACACTTACGGTTCTATATCTAACGTTGATAAGAAGCAGGCTTGAGTATGGGTCACTTATGTGGGCACCTGTTTATAATAAATATGTGATAGCTGTTGAACACCACCCACAAATCGGTATAGATAATAATGTACTTTTGGCCAGGTTTATTTGGGAAGTTCGGAAAAACGTAGAGATATTCAAAAGATATTGTTCGTGCATAAACTTGTTAATGGTAAAGTCTTCTGTCCTTACTTGTTCTAAATCTAAAGCTTTCTAAAGCTTAAAGCTCGAAGCGCCGAGGTATCTTAACTTTCGTTAATTTATTAACATTTAAAATGTAATAATTACCCTTACCGAGATCTGTAACTTTTGGTGATAATTACCCATCTACGTTTTTACATAGTTTTTGATACAACTTCTTAATCAAATTTTCAGGTGACGATAGTGAAACCGAACTCATCCAGACTGAGCAGGAATCATTTGTAATTGTGGATAGCGTAAAAAAAGACGAGCGCAAGCCTCGGTCGCCGAAGATGATGCCTAGTAACGAAAACATGGCTAAATTAGCGCAAACTATCAGTAGTTTTAGCTTGCGCAAACGGAAAGGTAAGAAATGTTTGTAAGTTTGGTGCTTGAGTATTTTCTTTATTTCCGACGTTACGAATTATTAATTTTTAAATTTATAGAATGAAACACTTGTTTTTAGATTTCCGCTAATTTGTAATTAAAATTTTTTGACAATTGTTTCGCCAACACTGTGGCTTCTTCAGATATTTATAACCGAATGAATATAACACAAAATTATACTACACAACCCTAAGTACCTAATTAGAAATTATATACAATAGAATTAATAAATAAGATTTAATAACGGGGTTTTTGTCGTACCATGTAATAAAAGTATATTAATGAAAAAGGTGTAATAACGGAAAATTCCCCAGATCTAACTATTCATTCAGTAGTAAATTTGCATTTTTATATTTATTTATTTCCATCGATTCCAATACATCTAATCTCTTCCCTTTGTTGTCTAAGTGTAAAATTTTAAAATTGCCATTAAAATCATGGTTTTCGCCAGGGTTGAGATGATTAAAATCAATTGATTAAAATCATGATTTTAATCAGTATGATTTAAAAAAAAAATCATGATTAATTTAAAAAAGAGTTTTAAAATTTTAACACTTAAAATGTATTTGTTCATACAAAAAATAAAACCCAGACGCATTTTTTGTGGTGTTATTTATTATTTTATTATTAATATAATATTCCAAGAGAACAGCTGGTTATTACAAAAATAAAACTTTAAAAAAGTTAAAAAATTAAAACTAAAAAAACCTTTTTAATACAAAAAAATACTTAATTTAAACAAAAAAAAATAAAAAAACCTAAGTATTATAATGCTTAAATAGAAATACTAGTTTAGCTGCTTTATCACTGCCAAGTCTGTTTCTTATATCTGAATGTACGAATCCATAAGTAGAAAACATCCTTTCGATATCAGCAGACGATGCACAGGCACACAAAACAGAAATTACTATAGGGAGCACTTGCTTAATTTCTGAAACATCTTCTTGAGATCTCCACCACTGTACTGCTGTTACATTTTTGATTATTTCCTCTGAAAACAGAGTTTTGGGAAAAGGGTCCGACTTAGCTTCCAACCTCATTAGTAATGGTAATAATCCTGTGTCTGCAAAATATTTGGAAACAATGTGTGGAGCATCTCTCTTTTCTTCAGCTAGTAATGGATATTCTTCTTTGTTTATTGTAGGATCCAAAATATACGCCAAAAAGTGAAAGAGGGTTAGAGCTTGAACATATCTGTTCTTATATAATTGATATTGACGCAAGCTTCTTTCTTCTTCAAATTCAAAACTGTCAAAAATAGCCAGTAACTTTTTCCATATGTAAATTGCTTGAGATAAAAATGCACCTTTTTGTTGCATTGCATCCAGTGCTATAGAAATTGGTTTTAGCAACTGTAGAAAATCTTCAGCCATCCTTTTAATACAGATATCTGAAACTTTTTTAAAAATCACTGGATCAATTTGATCTTTATGCTCTTCACATATTAATAACAATTTTGGCCACTCATTTACATAGATCTCAAGACAATCTGAAAGTGTATTCCATCGAACATCCTGAGGTAAGACCAATTTCTTGCCCCCTTTTTCTTTATACCAAGCATTTGGCAAATGGGTATTTCTGAAGTATTTCACAATATGTACTATATGTTCTTTTATCTGTGATGCTTCTAAATCTTTGAAGAGCAAACTAAGTAAGGGTGCCGAACAACCATATGTAATTATAGGGTAATTGGACGACTCGGTAATTTTTTTCTTCATACTGACAATGTTGCTTACATTATCTGTAAGAATACTGGTAACTTTACAGTTATATTCATTTCTGCACTTATTTATTGAGTTAATAGCCAATTCGGCAAGATAGTCAGCTGTATGGGGATGACCAGATGTATCTATGCTTTCTAAGAGAACACTGTTTCCATCCTCTGCAGTCAAAACGACACAGATTATCGGCTCATTATGGATATTGGACCATCCATCTAAGCACATGCAAACAGATTGTCCAGATAACTTGTTAAAACAATTAGATTTTTCTTCTTCAAGTATTTTATTCAAGAGCGTTGATACTAACTGAAATCTAGATGGTGGAAGGTAACTAGGTCTTAGCATTTCTATGGCCTTTCAAACCTCTTTATTTTCTATAGCTCTAAAATTGCAATTTGTTGCGTAAACGGCTTTGGCTATTTGTCTGTCCAATTATTTTTTCTTATCTTGTCCAGTTCGCACAACAAAAGAATCCAAATGACCTCTACTTCCACTATTTTCACGTCCACCTACACTTCCCTTTTCACAGTTATCGCTTTTCTGTTTCTTTGCCAACTGCATAATTTCACTTTGGCTAGTTCCAGGCTGTGACTGACAATCACCATGCAGAGTTTCAAGACCACTGCTGATATCACTAGTTTCACTTTTGCAGGTTTCCCAATGACTTTTTAGTCTGTACACTAGACCTTGCAATTCTTTACCACACTTTTTACATACTGCTCTACAACCTAGTTTGCCCACCACTTTCTTTTTTATAAAATGCTGCCAAACACTAAATTCCTTTCTGCCCCGGCTTGTCATGAGCTCAAATGTTTTGATAGATTAACCCCTAAAGCAAAAATATTACTGATAACTAAAATAAGTACGTATCGTTTATATAGCCGGGCGTTTTCTGTCAGTTATTACAAGTTTCGACAAAGCGGCAAACTTGCAATACTGCGCGGACGAAATTTTCACGTTAATACAAGTTTCGACAAAGGCGCAAACTTGCAAAAACTACGCGAACGAAATTTGCATGTTAAAACTTTTCCAGTTTTGCTTCGTATCTGTACTATTCCTGCCTTAAAATAGTTGTTTACTTAACAAAACAAAATATAAGCAGTAAGAAATATTTAAAAATAATAATATTTGTAAAAGCTGGTAAATTTTTTTAAAAAATCAAAGAAATCATGATTTTTATCAACCCTGCGTTTAACAGATGGGTCGGTAAAGAGGAGTATAAAATAATGGGATTTCCGTTTTTAAATATGTGGAATTGATAACTGTCGTTTAACGCAGGTGGTCACTTCATAGAGGCGGTCGCAAACAGAGGTTTTACCGTACAAGGATTTTAAATAAGCGTCCAGGCAGTTTAATGTATCTCCTGTATAATCTCCCATTCTACCTTGGTTGCATCGAAATGTGTAATTGAACTCCCCCCTCGATATCAAATTTGGCTTGGTTTTTGTCAAATCTTATTTCGCTTAAAACCAAGGGATATTTAGGGTGGTTCGTTTTTAGGTATGATTCCTCCTCGACCCAAGAAACTAAATTAACTCCAATTTAATTAATTTAAGGTGCTGGCACCTCGCCGTGTACCCCTCAACGACCACCGCCGTTAAAGAAAACGGCAACTTGCGACCTGCCGGAAATTGTTAGAACTGAAGTTGACGGAATGGAATACGAACAAATATTTTCGCAGATTGAAATATGTAAAGGTAAATTTTTGTCAATGCTAGTTGCGAA
This sequence comes from Polydrusus tereticollis, assembly GCA_963920685.1. Lineage (NCBI taxonomy): Eukaryota > Metazoa > Arthropoda > Insecta > Coleoptera > Curculionidae > Polydrusus > Polydrusus tereticollis. The sequence goes on along the minus strand of OY987332.1, from coordinate 27,025,630 downwards.
CATACCTCGTTAGTAAAGCGCAAGAGTTACTTCCCAATTAGCAAAGTAGAACTTTAAAAGAGGCAAATTCTTTTTTAATTATCGAATAGCGTATAATATAGGATATACAACCTTTAAAAATATATATCTATAAGTATTGCAACCATATTGTGAAAGAGTCGTATACTTGCACAAATAGCGTATATTTGTCATTAAGAATATATAATTATATTACTTCTAAGAATTAATATTAAATATGTAGACAGGCAGGTAAAGTCTGTCCAGAGATATAAGAAAGTTACACTATGCCTTTGAATGGGATTATCCAAGGGTGGCCATAAAAAACAATGAATTAATGAATAAATGCAGGTAAATTATGGTCCGTTCTTAAAAATGTCTTAAAATAAACTGCAAATCGGGAACACGTAATTTCATTATTAAAGTAATAGTTTGGTGATTTAAAACCGATTTTTACCTGATTCAAGATGAGAGGGTTAATCCCATAAAACAAATTATGTTCTAAAGACTGTATACCGCATCGTCGAGCGGGACATAGGAAATCCCATGTAATTTTAAATGGGGTCAATTATTGGCTTCCCTAATTATTTTAGAGAAAAATTCTATTTAGGTTTATTAAAGAGCACTAAAACCCACATTCAAAAGAATAACTTTAGATATTTTTGATGAGCCCGTTTACGGGTTATCGCCGATTTCTTTTTAACTATTTCTCCTTTTTATGGCCCCGTATTTGCGGGCACCAGTCAAGGTAAAAGATGACTGTCAAATAAAGTTGTCATTTTGAAATGTGTGCTTTATTGTTATAAAAACTCGTACATCGAAAATATTAGCCATGAATTACACTTCTGAAGAAAAAATATTGATGATTAAATGGTATTATCAAGGAAATAGTTATCAAAATGTGTCAGACATGTTTGCTGCTCTGTATCCGAATAGACCGATTCCTGCAAAATCTACAGTCGAAAGGACTATCAAGAAATTTGAGACAAAAGGCACTGTAATAAATAACTGCAGATGTGAAGAAAGGCAGGAACAAAGAAGAGATGCAAGAAATGATAGGGACTTGCAAGTTTTATTGTGGGTGGAAGAAAATGATGGGAAGATCAGCACAAGGAAACTTGAGGATGACTTAGGATTAGATCACACCACAGCGTTACGAGCTTTGAAACGACATAAATATTATTCATACAAATATGAAAAGCACCAAGAGCTAAGAGATAGGGACGAAATACGACGACAGGAGTTTTGTTTTGGTATTATGGAAAGAGCAAACATGGATAGGGAATTTTTAAAAAACATTTGTTTCACTGACGAATGCACATTTACCTTAAACAATGAACCCAATATTCAAAATTATCGATATTGGAGCAAAGAAAACCAACACAGGTTTGTGGAAACAAGGACGCAATATCCACAAAAAGTTAATGTATGGGCTGGGATTTTCGGAGAAAATATTATCGGGCCATTATTTCTTACACGAAATTTAAATGCAGAATATTTTTTGGAACTACTTGAAGATCATATTTTACCTACTTTACATGATGCCGCCAGGGAAAATCAGGAAGTTTGGTACCAAATGGATGGCTGCCCGGCACATAGTACCCTGGCTGTCCGGGAATATTTAAACCGTGCTTTTAATGGAAATGTTATTGGCTTAAATCATACAGTAAATTGGCCAGCCAGGTCTCCTGATTTATCGCCAAATGATTTCTTTCTCTGGGGCCATTTAAAAAACAGGATATACAAAGATAAAAAATACCCAAATCTAGACGAGTTAAAAAATGCTATTTCTGCCGAATGCAATAGAATTTCAGTTTACCAACTAGCGAATGTAAGAAGAGAATTTTATGATCGCCTCGGTTATTGTCTAGCAGTTAATGGAGGAATATTTGAACATCTTCTTAAATCTTAAAGTTCTAACAATTTAATAGTACCTACCTATTAATTAGTAAAATATTGAAACATGTAAAATGTCATAATTAACCTTGTAATTGGATACTTTATTTTAGTTTTATTCAGATTAATTTGTACTCATAAATACACCTTTAATATTTTCGATGTACGAGTTTTATAACAATAAAGCACACATTTCAAAATGACAACTTTATTTGACAGTCATCTTTTACCTTGACTGGTGCCCGCAAATACGGGGCCATAAAAAGGAGAAATAGTTAAAAAGAAATCGGCGATAACCCGTAAACGGGCTCATCAAAAATATCTAAAGTTATTCTTTTGAATGTGGGTTTTAGTGCTCTTTAATAAACCTAAATAGAATTTTTCTCTAAAATAATTAGGGAAGCCAATAATTGACCCCATTTAAAATTACATGGGATTTCCTATGTCCCGCTCGACGATGCAACACCCGGTATATAGCCACTCTAGTTAGTTTTAAGCTTAGTAATTATTCTTACTTCGTGTGTAACAGCGCGTTTGTTTAATCGTGTGTGAGTCATGGAAAATATGTGCGAGCCCAATGTATCTCAGGAGATAACCCCGTCGAAAAGCAGAAAACACTTTTCTCTGGAAAGTAAGGAAGTTATAAACAATGTCTATTAACTCTCATTGAACGTGCGGTCAGCAAGCAAGCAGGGTTAGAAGAACCGGCCACATTAACAAAATTTCCAACATCAACTGTATGGAAAATTGTGAATAATCCCATTTTAGCAAGGAAAAAAAGAACCGATACTGGCATTTTCTCGAAGGTAGATGAAAGTGATCAAGATATAATTAGGCGTAAAATTTACAAGTTATACGAGGAACAAAGCGTGCCTACATTAGATAATTTAATTAAGAGGCTTGAAAAAGATGAATCCGGCGTTAAATGTGGCAGAACAACGTTATGGAAGTGTATCCGACACATGGGTTTTAGATTTAAAAAAATTAACAAAAGACAAGTTTTAATGGAATCCAGTAGAATTCGGGAATGTTGATCCGCATATCTACAAAAAATTAGGATTTACAGAGATCAGCAAAGGCCGATTATTTACTTGGATGAAACCTGGTTCGACACATAAAATACCCCGGAAAAGGATTCGGCTGACTCGAGCGGCAAGTATAAAACAAGCGCGCCATCAAAAAGAGTTAAACGAATTACGATTTTGCATGCTGGATCTAAAGACGGATAGATTCCAAATGGACTTTCTCTGTCTGCAAAAAACGTTAAAGATTCTTCTCTGGATTACCATGAGGACACCACTGCTGTTTTTTTTTTATTATTTATTTATTTATTTATTTATTTATTTTTTTAATTTGTACTTAACAGATCTAATACAAGCATAAATCCTATTATAAAGTACAAGTAGTAGGTACAGTACATAGTAAAGTCTTTAGAGTATTTCCCTAATCACTGCTTTAAAGTCATTGTATTTCATATAGAATAAATCCACATTATCCTGTGGTATACGATTAAAAATTCTACAAATATTATGCAATGGTGATCCTAGTTGGCGGTTATTGTGGGCTACATCAGGTATGTAAAAAGATACTGGGTTTCTGGTATTGTGGATTGGAGCATTGAAATTTAAATTTCCCAGAAATGCAGTATCGTTTGAATGTTCATCCAGTGCTTTGTGCAAATAGAGCATGCATGCTACCTCTCTACGTTTTGTTAGAGATTCGAAACCATATCTATTACAGAGTGTTGATGAGGATATAGAAAAATCATAGATGCCCACCTCTTTGAAATAAAGGTATCGGGCCATTTTATTTTGTACCCTTTCTATAGAGTACTTGTGACCCTCATAAAATGGGCTCCAAATTATACATGCATACTCTAATATGGTCCTGACAAATGAGAAGTACAACTGCCTGATGCACTGGAGGTTTTTAAAATCTTTGGTGTTTTTTACTATGAAACCATACATTCTACAAGCCCTAGTTGCCACATCTGCTACATGAACATTGAAAAATAATTTGGAATCAAAAACAACACCTAAATATTTTATTTGCGTTACTCGGGAAAGTGTACAGTTATTGATTGTATACTTAAATTGTATAGGGCTTGGTTTCCTAGTATAGGTAAGACACACACATTTTTTAACATTGAAATGAAGTTTATTTTCCAATGACCACATGGTAACGCCGTCTATATCGGACTGCAAAGTTATGCAATCTTGCAAGGTTTCAATTTCACAATAGATTTTCAAGTCATCCGCGAACAGCAGGCATGAAGCATTTATTTAAAAATTGGTTTAAAAACAAGCTAATTCCAAATATACCTCCGAATAGCGTAATTGTAATGGACAATGCAAGCTACCATAGTAGGCAGTTGACCAAGACTCCCTCCTCAAATGACACAAAAGCAACAATCCAAAACTACATGTATGATAATGACATTTATTTTCAGGAAGATTACACCAAAAGGCAATGAATTGAGGTTTTACAAAGCTTAAAACTACAAAAGGAATACATACCTCTGTGATAATTATGCAAAAAATCTAGGGCATACAGTTTTAAGGTTTCCACCATACCATTGTATATTTAATCCCATCGAACATGTTTGGCACCAACTGAAACAATATTTGCCTTACTATTAACTCCAGTGTACTTGACCTTATAGAAACTTAAGTTGTGAACATCCCTTCACAAAGTTGGGCAAATTCTGTTACACATGTTGAAAAAGTGGAAAAATCCTTTGTCCATATAAACAATATAGCGCAAATAGTAATTAGAACAGGTGATGATAGCGATAGTGGTATTGACATATTAAGTGAATAAATATTATAAGTACTGAATAATTTGTATATTTTTGTAATCATAAATATAATTTTTAATAATAAAATAACTTGTAATTTCACATTTAAACATAAATAAAATATTATTTAATGTCTTACTTATTTTTATTACAAACCGTGATTAAATTCTAAGCAAAATACGGACCTGATCGGCCATATTTCAATTTTACAGCTGACCCAGGTCTTTCCTAATAGGGATCAGTTAGTCACTTTCTAATATCTCTGAACAGACTTTACTCTAATGGAATGGGAGATCCTCATTTATTGCTCTCTTATAACATTTAATCACTTTGTGTGCGCATTTAAGGAACAAATTTTTCTAAACCTGGAACAAACAATGTTGTTAGTCTGTAACTTCTTTCAAATTTGTTAAGTCTGAATATTGCTCCTGATAGGAAATAATGTGGCTTGTGGAATTAATATTATACCTAAGCGTTATAAAAATTTGTGATTGTAATTTGTAGTTATGTTATAATAGAAATATTATGATGATCAAAAAAAAAAAACTAACCCGAAGGATGAAACCCGAAAAAGTTTAAATGTTGATAGCTCTACATTGCCCAACACTTTCAAACTAAGGCATTTATGTTTTTAGGTAAAGACTTGCCTTTTGACAGTCTGTTGCCATTCGACGACGATTTTCGATTTTGTATCAGGGACGGCGCTAAATATATAAACATTAATGCGTGGGCCACAATTCCAAACTCGTCGGACGTTCTCCTGGGCTATCTGAACGTCCCGTTGAACCACGTCGCCTCTGAGTGCGCCGTGAGTGTTCTGGGCCACCACTCTAGGCGGTATTCCTTTTTACCACCAGGTATTTTTTAAAATTATTTATAAAATGTTTGCAGCTCCTGTTTTCTTCAGGAACATTAGGTTAAGTTACTACCACAGAGTACGGTTTTTAAGATTCTGAATTCTCTGTATCTTGGAGACTTGCAAGTAAAATTTAATAGAGCCAATATACATGGGGACATTGAAAAAAGTACAATGCATAGAGGACCTCAAAAGAATGTTAAAAGCTCATAGCGATATGTCAATATCAGAGTTTGATAAAATTGCATTTATCTTCTAAACTATCTAAACGAAGCCGAAATCAAAAAATTATCAAAAGGCACTTTGCGTTAGGCGTAGAACTGTGTACCTAACTGTGTTATAAAAAAAAATGGCAGTGGCGTACACATTTTTTGCTTCGCTTAATAATTTTAACGCCCTGTACAAAAGTCAGTCGTGGCCTGTAAGATCCCCAGATTTAAATCCATTGGATTTTTTTTCTGTGGGGCCATTTAAAACATTAATTTATACAAATCCTGTACAATATCCGGACGATCCTAGAAACAGGATAATTGAAGGATGTGAGAATACGAAATACTCCTCAAGTATTTTTGCACATGTGCAAGCAAATATGAAGAAAAAAGCTGCAGCTTGTATCCAGCAATTCATTTGATATGTAATGTGTTTTATAAAACTATTAAAAAACTCGTAAACGGTTATGTGCAGCAAAAGCAAAAGAGATAGTATACGTAGAGAAAGGATTGAAGCTTTAGTAAATTCTGGAAATAATGCAGTGGCGTACCACTTTGTTGAGTTAAACAAGCTATTTGGTATGCCATACCCATGCCACGGGTGAGAGAGATGCACAATGTAAATTGCTGTGCTAATGCTGTTGATGGCCCACTCAAGAAAAGTTAATTTGTCAATGAAGTTTCCTGTTTCCTGACAAAGAAGCACTGAAGATGGCCTAAGGCCGAAAGCGCTCTGCTAATTTAAATAAATTTCAAGATTATACACTCAATACAAAAAAACGACTGTTCCCTCTTATTTCAAAAAAGTGTAAACAGCCCTACCTCATCTCTTAAAATTTTTGTACTTACTTAGGAAACCCACTTTATGCATACGCCCGGTATTATAGGCTACAGTTAATTTCAATCTTCGGTGTAACCGGCACCGATTATTGAGCAGTCGTCAGCTTAACTGTAACCTTTGAACCTATAACACAATAATGTAACGGACTAAAATCCGATGACCGGGCTGTATCGCTACAGATGTCAACATTTACTTGTTACTCTTTCAGGCGTAGCATCTGCTGCCACCGCTCATCCTCTGCGAGCCCACTCGGGCTTCGAGCACGTATTTTGTTTCGGTGACGCGCTCCTGCACTTCGCCTGGACGTCGGCAGAGGGCTGCGAAGCGAAAAGAAAGACTTCGACTACCGTAGACAGTAAGACTGACGATACCTTGGGAGTGAGAAATAAACATGACTTCGTTAGGACCCAGTTCCACGGGACTACACACTGTGATTTTTGTTCTAAGAAGGTAACTTTAACATTTTGTGCCCTGGCAATAATAATTGTAACATTTATTTTAGATTTGGTTAAAAGACGCGGTCAAATGCAGACAGTGCGGCATGTGCTGCCACAAAAAGTGCGTGGCTAAGTGCCAAACCAACCACGGGTGCAACGCGGACAAGACGCCGCAGGCCAGGAATGAAGTGTCCCTGTCTGACGTAGTGCTCCAGCCAGATGGCGCTGCTATGGAAGACACAGAGAGTGTAGAGGGAAATTTGAAAAGAGTTAATAGCGTCACTAACCTTAGTATACCAGGTAAGTACTTTTTAAAACTGTTTCTTTGAATGAATTTAAGACGTTATAACCCTGCACTCTAAAACCCAATGTAAAATAATAATAAAATAATAAGTTTATTTCAAATAGTTACAATATGCCGTTGCCTTTTTAGCATGATATCTTACCATAAATGTTCTAGTTTAGGTAGGATTTTATAATCTGTAATATAGATAGATAGGCATTAAGTGTCATGCTACTACTACTAGGTAAATTATTCATAATGATTATGCATATATTTTTTTTGTTCTTGTTTTTTTTTTCTCATTGTTAATCAAGAGAAAAATTGTCTCCTTGTGCACACACAGACACACAGTCCATATTGCACATATATTTTTTGTAATATCACCAATACCTATTGTACATTGTAATAATAATAAATAAATAAATAAAAAATAAAATAAATATAATAAACATGTTTATGTTATTTTTTAATAAACTTATTAATAAATTCAGCAGACCACGTGCTTGTTAGGGGCAAATATTATTTATTTAAAAGTATTCAAAATTATGAATATTTAAGAATATTTCTATAAAAAGTTGCAAGTATTCTGTCACGAGGGGCACCGGGGGCTTGATTAAAAGATAGTCATCATAATTATTGCAGCTTTTTATTTATGATAAAACACTAAAAACAATTAAACTAATGGATTAACCCAGTCCTACCTTATAGTTCCCTTGCCGTCACGGGGTAAAGTGCCTCGAGGCGTCAGTTTTATTTGGGGGCTACTTCGCTGGCTCCTCTCAGGCTTCTGACGTTCTTGACGTTCAAACGCTAAGTTCCCCCGACTCCGTAGCCGGCCAACACGCACTGCCGCTGCACCCCACTTCCGCCTTGCCATGGGCTCTCTCTCATCTTGCAAAGACAGTGCAATGCGTGTAGCAAAAAAGTACCTCGTGACAATTCAATAAACGTTACCTTCCTGATGATAAATTATTAAATTTCTGAAAAAATTAATTATATAATTATTGATCCATAATAATATTAAATAGCATTAATTAGCTATAGTATTTCTAAAATATTTTTTAAGCGTCTGTTTCCAATATTAATGTTTTTATTTAAATTTTATATTTTTTTATAGAAATAATTTTTTTAATATTTGTTGGTAAATAATCGTTTAAATAAAAGCATAAATATTCAAAAGTTTTTTGTCCTACGGACTTATTTATTTTAGGTTTTATGGATATTTCATTTTTATAACGTGTATTAAGGTTATGGTCTTTAAATTGTATAGGGTTTTTATTTTTAAAAATATATATTAAAATATTATAAATGTAAATTTGTCTCACGTTCATCTTTTTTATTTCTGAATATAATTCTTTTGAAGGATAATTATAGTCCTTATTAAATATAATTTTGAAAAATCTTTTTTGTAATACTTCTAATTTTTTAACCAAACTTCCGTTTATTCCTCCCCAACCTAAAATCCCGTCTTTAAATGAGTTTTGACTAATGCATAATATAATATTTCTAGATGTTTTATATCTACAAATTTCCTAATGCTTTTAGAAATTGGTAATATACTTCTTAATTTTTTAGTCAAATATTCTATTCGAAAACTCCAATTTAATTTACTGTCAAAAATTATTCCTAAATATTTTACATGATTAACTTTTAAAATTTGAATGTCATCGCTAATATTGATGCTATTCATATTTTGTGGTACATTATTTAGGTTTAAAATAAAAGGAAGATAATTTTTTTATTAAAATTAATTGTTAATAAATTATTATCAAACCAATTTTTTATAATTTTAAAATCTTTTTTAATTTTCTTATTTAAATTATCCCAATTTGTTTCGCTATAAAAAATAGCAGTATCATCTGCAAAACTATGAATTTTCCCATCGCAATTTATACTAAATAAATCATTAATATAAATATTAAAAAATAATGGTCCTAAAACTGTCCCTTGAGGAACACCATATTTAAATACTTTTAAATAGCTTTCTTCTTTATCTATTCTAACATAAGTTGGTCTATCTTTAAGATAGTTTTTAATTAATTCGAATTGCTTTCCTCTAGATCCAATATTTTCAATTTTTTTTAATAGTAAATTATGGCTAACCGTATCAAAGGCTTTTGGTAAATCCAGAAAAATACAAATACAAGGTGTTTTATTATCTAATGCATTATATATTTGTTCTGTTAGATAGCAAATTAATAGCATCTTGCGTCGATTTATTTTTTTGAAACACAAATTGTTTTTTAGAAATAAAATTTATTTTTTGTAAATAATTATCAATTCGTATTTTTAAAATTCTTTCAAAAATTTCAGCTAATGCAGATATTAATGTTATAGGCCTATAATTACTAATTTTACTAAGCTACAGAGAATGAAGCCAGATGGCTTTATCTCGTGGTGCTGGTAAATAACACCAATTTCTAAGCATACCTGTGCCCTCTTTTGACATGCCACAAATATCAGAGGAAAACCTGCAAAGACAGAACGTCACAATTGCAGGAGTCCTCGGTAGGCAGCGCTATGCGTTTTGTCGGTTTAGTAACCGAAAACTTAACACATTGAAAATGGTTTGCTTTTTCCTTCTGCCAGAATCATCCTCAGACGCGTTTCGCCATAGGCCGCAGCCTCACTGATGAGCTGTTATACAGCGAAACACGTCTGAGGATGGTTCTGGCAGGAGGAACAAGCAAACCCTTTTCAATGTAATTTTACTAAATTAAATAGCGCGACAATTTACGACATAGACGCTATAGTAATTAGTGACGTTTACTGTTTGTTTTTTTAAATAATTTGCTACGATTTTAAAACTAAAAACCAAGGATTTTTCTATTGAAACAACCGATAGCTACTTACCATATTTTATATTATATTATGCATACTATACTATTAAATTAATCTGCATTATTTGGGATTGTCCTTGTTTTTTTTTTTTTTTTTTTTTTTTTATTTATTTATTACTGACCTCGAAACAGATAAATCTGGTAATGAGGCCTATATATATAATAACAATACAACTTTTAACAAATTCCTTAAATGGTAAAAGTAATAGTTAAAATTCTAATGTTTACATTTTACAGACAAAGTAAAAAAAATGTCTAAATAACATGTTTAATTTTCTATACTATATCAGTTTAGTACTGGTATGCAGTATTTTTTTTCGGTGTTCATTAAGAAGTTGATCAGGAATATTATTATAGGTTTGAATGCTTCCCTCATATGAAGAGTCTTGTTTTTTCTTTCTTTTTTTTTTTTTACTTAGTAGTACAGTACTTTGGGGGGAGGGGGCAGAAGCCCGGCGAGCAACTTCTTCCAGTCAGGGTACTTAACTCCTCTAGTGCTAGTGTGGTCGCGCCAAGGATATGCCGTCTAGCGCGACCCCACCTGTCACACACTCCTACCAAATGATACGAGGCCTCCTCTCCTGCTCCATACAGGCTCCGTTTCTTCTCCAGTTAGCGGTCGTGCGACTCCAAGTCCACTCAGAGAGGATTTTGGATGCCTGTGGTCTGCTTATTTCCAGCTGTTGCTCCAGTCAAGACCAGTCTATTTCCTTGTTCCTTCCTCGTGGGGATACCTACCTTAAAGTTATTCCTAGACAAGCTAGTCTTTGCAGACCCGCCACTTTCAGTGCGTAGGTGGTTTTCTTTACTGCGGGCCACCAGACCACAGATGCGTACGTGATCTTGGGTCTTATCACCGCGGCGTATAACCATGATTGATTATTTACACATGTGATTCAACAAATCAGATTTCTGCATTTTACACATACACATACTCACCAATCACAAATGTTCGTACTGATTTAAACTCGCATAATATATATACAAGCGACATACCCAAACAGGCTAAAGTATGAAAATATGAAAAAAATATACATTAATTATTAAGATTAAGATATTAATTTATGAAATCTACATCATTTTAATAATTACCAAGAATCTAAGAACAAGTTTTGTTGGTTTTCGGGTTGTTTATACGAAGCCTATAAAGACCATCGATTGTTAACACGTAATACGTAATACAGTGAGCCCAAATGAGTCAAAATATTAGCCAATAATTTTACATTTTACAGGTTCACCATCGTTTTCATCGCGCAGCTTACCACCGAGTCCACAACGCACACCAAGTAGGAAACAGTCGCTCGTGTCTGTTAATCCGTTCGCGCTGTGCCCTACAGTGCTTGATGAAGTTCAAAAAAATCCGCTAGAGGCATCTGAAAGCGTCTCGAGGCTTTTAGATCAGGTAATTGTTTTTATATACAACTGTCATATAACGGCTATGATTTGACACTCTTTGAATAGCTCTACAATTTTGGTTAATCCCTTACTGGAGTTTAATTGAGCCTGGTTATGTTTTGAATACAATAGATTTTAAGTGACCCCACTGAAAGAAACCAAGTGGTGTGAGATCTGGTGACCTAGGTGGCCATTCAATAGGTTCTATATAAGTGTAGGATTTCAAAGTCAGTACAATTTTTAATTTTGTAACCAGGTATCGTTACATCGCGATTACTATACACCGTCAAAATATAATCGGAAAAAAGGTTCTCGCGATATTCTGACCATTGTCAGCCACACTGTTATAGTACAACCCTTTGATAGTACACACAACTACGTAAACATTTTTAGATATCAGATATCACGTTTAATTGGCAACAAATAACTTCTTGTCTAAACCAATACAAACATCTAATTTTACACCTCACACAATAGGTTATTATGACAGTAAGGGATTAGTATTTATAATAAGTTTGTAAGCTAGATAGACGGACTCTAACTGTGAAAAATAGTCTGGCAAATTAGAGATTCAATAATTTGTAGAATTTCTTATATATAGTAACTTTTGGTCGTCAAATCAATATTACACGTTTTTTTTTTTTTTTTTTTTTTTTTTTCAGGTAATGCAGTGTCCAACGGATGAGAGTCTAATGGACAACGCCAAAGAAAGCGGCCAAAGGATGTATACGAATTTGGGTAAAGAAGATAAGTTGGAGAAAATTAATTTAATGGTAGGTATATTTATTATTGTTTAAAGCCCATCATACATTTATAATAGGTTGGTATTTTCTATAGAATCTGACGAATATCATAGATAAAGGCCGTTTCACGTTCTTTCGTTGACTTTGTACCTGCAATAAACTATTATCGGCACCAGCTGTAATAAAACCCGGCAAAGTGGCAAGAACTGCAAACTAATGTGTGGAAAGATAATTATAGGATAATTAGTAAAAGGTATGAATGAAATGTACTTTAGTTTAGTTCCTATCCGTTTCGTAAACCGTGCAGTTCTTATACCGGGTGATGCAAGGCTTAGTTGAACATAAGAAATCCCATGTAAATTTTGAGGTGGCTAAATATTGACAACCCTGTAGTCCCGTTTGAATCAAATTTAAGAAGCCAATCCTAACTTATTCAATTAAACGTGATGGCAAAATTACGAAATTTGCATAGTTTAGGTAATACAGCAAACATCAGCAAATAATTTCTATGACGCTATTGTCAAAAAGAGAGTTCTATAAATTTCCTAGATTTAACAATATCAAGGATTAACAATAAACATGAATTTTCAATATGTCACAAACCGTCGCATACTGACATTACTATACACAATACCTCTACTCGCCCTTATTCACATAAAATTTCAGCATATAACTTTTTTATTCATAGACTGATGAACATTCCTCTTTCAGAAGAAAATTACAGAAAGGAATTAATATTATAAAACAATACAAAATGATCGATCAAATCATTACCAGAAAACAATACAATAAAGCAATAAGACTAGCTTACACGAATTCCGAATCTAAAATAAATATCGTTTATAAGACTCTAACCTATAATGGTAAAATAACTCAATAATAAAATAAGTCAACAAGTCGCAAAAAATCTACAGAAACGAAATATAAAAATTGCGTATAAAACGAATAACAAACTAGGCAAACTAATTAAAAATAACAAAACTAAAAATAAAAAAGGGACAAAATGTGGTGTTCACAAACTAAAATGCGGAAGTTGTCCTAAAATATACATCGGTCAAACAGGTAGAAATTTTAATAAGCGTATTAAAGAACACAAAAACAGTTACAATAAAAAAACATACAGATTCTCATTATGCATCACATCTAAATAACGAGCAACATAACTTTGATGATAATTTTGAACTTTTACACCAAGAACCCAAATCCATCAAATTAAATTTACTAGAAACAATAGAAATAAACCGATATAAGAAATTTAATGCACTTTTAAATGACAAATTGGACTTGAATAGTTCCTCATTGTTAAATTTATAGGTATAGTATTTGTAGAATTATATCGTTGATCTTTAGACTGCAACAAAACCCTCATTATCCCTTTGACCATAAAATAAATAAGGAAATCCCAAATTTTAAAACATTTTCGAGTAGAGCCGGACCAGGTACAAATTCAATTTATACCTATGCCTGATGCATATATAAATACAAACTGATTTTTAATAATTTTAGTCTTTAGTGGTTTTCCGGCGAGTAATTTTTATTTGGGCTTATTAGTGGTAGAATGTGGCGTCCTTGGAATTGTGCTGATAGGGGGGCATCTTCAAGTGTCATTTTTAAAAGAAAGCATTTATCTACCGATGTCAAACTAATAATTAAAAGTGTGTATCAATCTTTGTTGAGTAGAAATTTTAATTCGATGTTTGCTTTAGCAGAGAGTCTACTTTGACAAAAACTCCTTTATCTTCGGTAAGAGACATAGTACTTAAACCTGTTAATCCTAGAAAAAATCGGAGTGATTTTGGCACATTTAGAAGCATTGACGAAAATGACATGGATTTATTAAGAAGAAAGATTTACCAAATGTATGAGGCACAAACCGTACCCACTTTGATTTCCCTCGAAGAGCGGCTGATTAAAGACGAAACAAATATCTCTTGTAGCCTTTCAAGTCTTAGGAAAATATTGCATAAAATGGGTTTTAAATACCGAAGCATTAATAAAAGACAAACATTAATGGAATCTCAACGTTTACGGGAATGGAGACTTAAATATTTAACAGCTGTTAAACTATTTAGAGAAAAAAATCGTCCAATTATTTACCTAGACGAAACATGGTTCGATACCCATGACACTCCAAGTAAAGGTTGGGATGATTCTTCCAAAAATTGTCAAACCAAGGCACCATCAAATAAAGGCAAAATAATCACAATATTACATGCTGGTTCAGAGAACGGGTTTGTTCCAAATTGTCTGTTGCTTTCAGCTAAAAACATAGCAGATTCTTCTTTAGATTACCATCAAGATACCGACGCACAACTTTTTGAAGATTGGTTTAAACATAAACTTCTTAAAAATATACCTGAAAATAGCGTCGTTGTAATGGACAATGCTAGTTATCATAGTCGGCAAGCAAAAATCATTCCCAATTCTAATAATACAAAAGCAGAAATTCAAAATTTTATGATTGAAAATAATTTATATTTTGAAGAAATTTACAAAAAACGAGAACTGCTAGAAGTATTAAAAACTTTTAAAATAAATAAGGAATACGAGTGTGACAAACTTGCAGCAGAAAATGGGCATACAGTGTTGCGTCTTCCTCCATACTATTGTATATTCAATCCTATTGAGCTAATATGGCACCAATTAAAATCCAATATTAGGAGAAATAATATTTCTCCTACATTAAATGCATCTGTAGTAGAATTAATTAAAAACGAAGTAAGAAAAATTTCTGCAGACAGCTGGAAAAACTGTGTACAGCATGTACTTAAGGTGGAAAATTCTTACAATTGTATGATTACAAATGTTCAACCCTTAATTATAAGTTTAGGCTTAGATGAAGATAGTGATAGTGATATACAGAGTTAAATTTTGAATAAATTTTCAATAGTTTTTACGAATTTAATTAATTTTTAGTGTACTTGTTATCCTAATAGTTATACTTTGAAATTATATTATTTTCAATTATCATTAATTGTTATCATTATTTTACATTTATTATAGGTACCTAAAACTAAAAATACCTGTCTATTTATTTTAAATTATAAAAATAAATCATGTGGTGTAGGTACATTTTCAAGCCGACCCTGGTACCATTTATTCAGCTTTGAAGAGGTTGAGGCGTATACAATAGGATTTAATCAGGTAGATTATTTATGGCAGTAAGAGTCAACGGTATAATTCTGCAAAAATACAACTTATCCCTTTGTCGAGCACTATGTTTGTTTGGATTTCCCATTATTAACAACCTTAATGTGGATATATTTTATTGTACCATAATTAGTATTATAAATTTTAAGCTGTCTATACCTACATCTAGATTTAGAAAGGAAAGTTGTTACTTTAGTTAGTTAAATCCATCCGAAGAACACTGTGTGTCGAAACAATTGTCATGGTATTTTAGACAATATATAGTGGACATTTTATAACAAATTGTGTTATTTATTTACTTATAATTAATGTTTTTGTAAAAATCTGTAGTCTTAGGTTTGTTATGTTAAATTAAAGGCTTAGTAAAAAAAAACATAATGGCGTCTTTTATTTTGGATGTGTGATTGCCGGATTGATGAAACGAAAATGTGTTTTTAATGTGAAATAATCTCTATTCGTTATGTCCAGCTTTACGTCAATTTTTGACAATAGCGTCATAGAAATTATTTGTTGTATTACCTAAACTATGAAGATTTTGTAATTTTGTCATCACATTTAATTGAATAAGTTAGGATTGGCTTATTAAAATTTATTCAAACTTGGCACATGGGTTTATTATATCGGCCTCTCAAAAAGTTATAATTCAACTTTTCTCTAGAATGTACAGGGGAGCCAATATTTAGCCACATCAAAATTTACAGGGGATTTCCTATGTTCAACTAAGCCATACATCAACCGGTATGAAAAATAAGAAAGTTGGGGGGGGGGGGGGGGGGGAGTAGGTGGTATATTATGTTGAATCACTCTGCACAAAGAAGTCCAATGACATAAATCAGTAAACAATTTTGAATTCTTACGTAATTTAACATGATTTTATTGTGTCCAAAATTATTCCGAATTTAAGCCACTCTGGCTTTATCGTGGAAAGGCAACGAAAGAGCCTGAAACGGACTTTACCTGAAATTCCGAAATCTAAGAGGTTTTGCTTGACGAACACTTAAGTGCACTTGATCGAAAGTGGTGAAAAAATGCGTAATATTTTATATTGCAGATGACCGAGTTAAAAAAGACTTTGGATCTGGCCACCTCAGAGCACATGGAGTTGACAAAAAAACTGGGATTAGAAGAATCGGAAGTGGAAAAGGCTAAGTTAGCGTTTCTGATAGGTCAAGCGGATGCCAAAGTGCATGCCCTCTCTGTTTTAATGTTGCACTACTGTTCTGGATTGCAACACACGCAGGAAAAAATAGTTTAATACGGAAAGAAGGTCAAGGAAGGGATAACCTCGTCTATTTACTAGAGGTTTGTTCCGACACAGCCAAATTACCGTCCCCGAACGATCATTTTCGGTATGTCAATTAAATTTTGAATTTGGGACTCGATTGTTGCAGTGGTAAATTAGTTGAACGACCGTTCGGGGACAGTGTTAGTACAGTTTTTGATCGAGTTGGAACAAGCCTTAGACAATGTAAAATAGTACTGTCTATAAGGTCAAACAAGTTTGTTTAGTTTAATTCGGAGTAAGTAAGTTCAGTATTTCAGATTTTGATTGAGTCTCCAAAAGCGTATCTGTGGTGAATGAAAGTGTTAAAAACGGGTCGGTCTATCCTAATTAAATCCGGGACACGTAATTGGTAGGTAAGATCAACTTATGGTGCCGATAAAGTTTGGAATCTGGATTTCTGTAAAATATACAAGGTGCGCCAAGAAGACTAAACAACTGTCAGTTTTTTTTTTAAATGGTATACCCCATTTTTTCTCAGATGTTTAAATTCCTGTTAATATTCTGGCCCTATTTCATGTAACATGGCATATCATGTCTAAAGTCAACTGATTTTAAAATACAGGGCATTGGATGTTACACCGGCTCGCTAATAATTACATGTTTCTTCATTGGCAAGATTTATTATTCACGTTAAGCGCAAGAAGTATTAAAATTTTAAAACTCCCTTTTTTCTTTCCACGCTAGGTGCTTTTAAAGGCGTGCACATGACGCCAAATGGGTGGGTACGCTTCTTTTTAGGGCTGTGTGAAATAATTCTAGGAAATCATCATTAGTACATAAAAACAACATCGAAATGGGTGCACTATAACTCACACGTGACACCAACAGCGCCTGATGTCAACATAAGGTTTTTCTTTTTTTTGAAAATAATTTAATATTTTTTTTTTATTTTTTTTTGGGTATTTTTGTTTTCGTTTTTCTTTGAATTTTTTTTACTTTTTTTATTTTTCTACTACATTTGGTTAATAGAGAAAAATTAAAACAACTTTATGTCCGCGGATGCGATTAACAAGAGGACGAATGGACCAAAAGTTGAAAGATACGAAAAAAAGTCATTCTTGATAAAAAAAAAATTTGCTTGTCGAAAAAATACGAATTACGATGAGAAAATTTAAAAATGTCTTAATAATGCAAAAACATAAAATCAAACAAGAGCAAACAGTCATTTTTTGGACTTCTAACGTGAAATAATAAATAAAAAGCTTGCTCCACATTTAGTCCTAACCCTAATTCCGAACTTACTGAAGGAAATTGGAATTTATGAAATTAAAAACAAAAAATAAAACATTTTTGCAGGTTCGCATTTTACTACTTTTACTTGATTATTACCTTTACATTACTAGACATTAATAAAAATAAGTTTATAATGGACGAAACATAATACACAATAGTCATAGTTCAAAAACCCCTCCCCCATATTCAACACACTTTTCCAACTGCTTCCTACTATGAATAAAACTGGCTTGAATCTCTTCAACTGATAATAATTCCACTGCTCACCTAATTCTTAGTTTTAAAATTTCGCCATTACTATCCATTGGTTGCGCAAAAGTAAGCTGCTTTATACGGTCCCAAAGGAAAGAATCGGCTAATGTCAGATCGGGGCTTCTTGGGGGCCATAAAACTGGTCCATTTCTTCCTATCCATCTAACACCGAATTTTCTGTTCAGCCATTCTCTGACCTCTCCAGCGTAATGTGCAGGGCACCCATCGTGTTGAAAATACATTGCGTTGCGATAATCCAGGGGCAGCTCTTCAAGATGATCGCAAAAGAATGTATCTAGTAAATGCAAATAGCTCGCTCTGTTACAAGTACCTTCGAAAAAATAAGGCCCAATGATACCGTAATATAAAATAGCACACCACACATTGACTTTTTTAAAGTACTGACGTCTTGCGGGAAATCTTAAATTCAGGATTCTCTTTACTTCAATACCTGACATGTTGAGAAGCAACAGTCCCGTTGGTTGAAAATGTTGATTCATTAGAAAACATTATACGCCTGTGAAAATTTCGATTGACGTTACAAATCTGATTTCCAACCCATAAACAAAAATCTAGCCTTTTAGCTTCATCCCCAGCCTCCAAGGTTTGGTTGAAAGGGTAAAGTTTATTATCTTTTAAAACTTTTTGAATGGTAGATTTCTGTACCACCTCTAAATGCTTAGCCCTGTTTCTCAAGGAAAGCAATGGATTTTCATTTACAGATTGCAATATCAAAACTGTACAGGCATCTTCCTCATTATATTGCTTCTTCTCTTTTTTAATGTCAATAACTGATCCTTCTTTGAAATTTTTTCACCAGTTTGTGTACACCAACTTTCGAAACGTACACGCCAGGAAATTTGCGTTGGAATTCCTCCACTACGTAGCGATAAGAGCACTGACCATTTCCATAGCATTGCACTATAAAAACTCTTTGTTCTACGGTCAGCACTTTCGAGAATATTTATTTTGACACTGACACTAACAACTACAACAACAGGTAATAATGTACAGGTATAAAAGTCCTAATATGAAAGTAGTAAAATGCGTAAAGACTTACAAAAATGTTTAATTTTTTTTCTAATTTCATAAATTCCAATTTCCTTCAGTAAGTTCGGAATCAGGGTTAGGACTAAATTTGCAGCAAGTGTTTTAGTTATCAGTTTACGTTGAAAGTCCAAAAAATAACTGTTTGATTTTATGTTTTTGCATTTTTGAGACGCCCTGTATAATAAGAATCAATTTTCTCATCGTAATTCGTATTTTTCGACAAACAAATTTTTTAATCAAGAATGACTTTTCTTCGTATCTTTCAATTTTTGGTACCTTTGTCCTCTTGTTAACCCTATCCGCGGACATACTGTGTGTGTGTGTGTGTATGTACGTTTTTGGCACTAGTTTAAACCAAATGGCCAGCTTTATCTTTCCTATGATGGAGTTACAGTTATTTGGACTTTTCTTCAATACTTAACCCAAAACAATTCTGATAAATTATTCACCCATTGATCTATCGTTATTACTACTCTCTAACTAATTCTAACCTCTAATTATTATTAATATGTCTTTTTTGTTTTTTTTTTTTTTTTTGTTTTTTTTATTATACTTAGATAATTATATTTTTTTTTCTCCTTCTTTTTTTTTTTATTATTAACAAATAATGACTAGATACTATGTTATGATTACAATAATAAAAATCAAAGCTTCAAATTAATTTTATTTATATGATCATATAATATCTTATAAATAGCGATATTCTCGGAAGCCAGAAGGTTTGATAAGTTTGTCGGGAGTGGGCGGACATACTGTATATGTAAATAATTTTAAATATTTTTGTTTAAATTTATCAGAACTAAAATTAAATGAGATGAAGCCAATTTGCCAATATATATATACTGCAGGTGCATACTACGTTTGCTTTGAAATTCTTATTTTTTAAAATAATCAGAAATAAATGATTGCTTCATATTCTTTATTTTATTTTTATGAAATTCAGATTCATATATTAATAGCAATTGAGAAATATTTGTAGACTTGTCAAAATTGTTAACAATATTAAAGAAGCTCGATTGCTACGAGATGTCGCCACGTGTAACATCTCGCATATGTATTAATACATTATGTGTTGAAAACACTGTAAGGTCCCTTTCCTTTTCGTCAGACTCTATAGCCTTGCCGATGAGCCGTAATACGGCGAAACGCGTCCAAGGATTGGGTCTGACGGAAAGAAAAGGGACAAACATCTTTCTTTAATATTAAAGAAGTTTTCTAAATCTCTCAAATTTGCGCAGGCTTCAGATAGGCTATTTTCGACACTGGAGGAAGTTCAGGTTCCTCTTCCTCTGTCTCAAAGTTGGGAGTAGTTTCATCCGTTTCTTGGATCTCTTTATTGCACTCGATGATATTCAATTCTGCACTTTCTGTTGGCAAATCGTTATCAATAGAGGCTAATTGTTTCAAGTTCACAAATGTGTCCTTAATGTTAGGAAACAGTTCTGCGAGCGAAATATCATCTTTTAACAACTTGGTCCACTGCTAGTCTCTCGGTTTTGGAAAATCTCCTTTATTGCTCACCGTTGCCACCTTCTTGAAACGAATTTCTAACTTCTGCTTTATTTTGAAGCAACATAGTCACTTGGGTCTTACCCACTTAATATTTTTCAGCCAGTTTCCTGGTGCTGAAACCAGTTTTTCAGTTTCCTCAATTATTTCAATTTTTTCGCTTAAAGAAAGACATTTCCTTTTTCCCTCCATCTTCAAATATTCACGTTAGTTCCAAAACACACACAAACTGTTCAAAACAAAACTAATGTCAACAAGCCTTTAAAGCAAAGTGAATGAATCCGCCTGCAATAAAGTAATTCGTGTATGTACCTATATTTCTTATGAATTGTC
The DNA here is from genome assembly GCA_963920685.1 of Polydrusus tereticollis. Classification (NCBI taxonomy): domain Eukaryota; kingdom Metazoa; phylum Arthropoda; class Insecta; order Coleoptera; family Curculionidae; genus Polydrusus; species Polydrusus tereticollis. The sequence goes on along the minus strand of OY987332.1, from coordinate 27,004,524 downwards.
GGGTCGGGTTTCACTGCCCCTAATGGAGGGCGTTCGTAGCATTAATATTTACTAAAAATTCCGATGATGAGTGCCCGCGGTTGTTTAACAGATTGTATTTGTTATTATTGTATCCATGGTTAGTAGATTATTGCTATAGGGCCTCTTATAATTCCTGCGATAGAAAATCAAAGAAACGTTAATGGAGACCTTGCTTTAGATAAACACCTGCTACGTTTCCAGCAAGACGGAGATAATCATTATCCGGAGCAGTGGATTGGTAGAAGAGGACCTATTGAATGGCCACCTAGATTACCAGATCTGACACCACTCGATTTCTTTCTGTGGAGTCACTTGAAGTCTATTTTAAAATTTATTGTCTTTCATCATCATACTTTTGAGGGTGTGGTTGTGAACGCTTAGGGGATGCAACTCCCCTAAAATTTACGGAATTTCAATTTTAAATTTAAAATGTGCGATTAGGTACTCAATTGTTTGACAAAAAAAAATAATAAAATATGATACTTGTCTAAAATTACATAAGGAATTCAAAAATGACCAAATAAGTGGGGGTTCCATTTAAGATTTGAGGGGTGGGTGCCCTGGAGGGCAGGGGGTTGAATTTAATACAACAAGAAATACATCTAATGTTGTCCCCCTTCAGATATAATTTGACGTGTTATTATAATATTAGATGCTGGTCGATTTCAAATTGATACCCTGTATATCCGATATACAGTCAATATTTGAGGGTAGCCAGATTTATGTGAGATTTCCTGTGGCCAGTCTGGTGGTGCATCACCCAGAAAATCTGAGAAAAAAAATGAAGTACACCATTAAAAAAAAAAGTTGACAGCTGTTCGATCTATTTGACGCATTTTGTGTATTTTAAAAAATAAAATAAAATTGACGTTACCTGGAAATCCAGTATTCCAAACTTTATCAATAAGAAGAATATCATTTTTTGAAAAACTGATGGGCAACAAAAAGATCGGCAAAATGTTTTTACCGCCATTTTTAAACCTCCATGTTTGGAAAATCGATTTGAGTACAATATTGATACTTTCAAGCATTGTTTTGACCAAATTCGGAAATAGTCGTGGTATTAAACTTTAAGGGCAGATTGGTCGACTCAAAATAAGACAAAACGTTCATATAAACATAGGGGTAGTTTTTAGGAAACTTCACATCACTATCTTCTTTGGGCTATTTTCTGCAAAAACAAAGGTACTCTTGGTTCGATACTCTAAAACCAATCCTTTTCGAGAAAAACCAAAATTGAAGTTCAAAAACCGTTTATAATTACAACAATATCAACAATTTGAATCAAAATAACTTGCTGAGTTCTTCTTATTCTGGGCGTGGGATTGCTGTATATTGACACGCGTTTATCTGTCATAGTTTTTTTATTGACGATACTAAAACCGAGGATGACGGGTTGTAAGGTAATCACAACACACGACGACCAAATAAAATCATCAAACTCCACATAAATAGGACAGCGATGAAGGGGGAAAACTGTTAACTTTTCACTCTTGCACTTTTTATAATTTATTTTTACTTAATTATTTATTGCACTTTACAGACTCTTTACATTAAACAATCCTCTTACAAAGTACCAGTACTACGCTACAAAAACTTAAAGGATTTGATTAAATTGATTTTTGAGTTTCTTATAACTAGTATTGACATTATTTTGTACGCGGTTATAATTTATAAACCATATATATTATGTTATAATATAATGGTGGACCTAACTGAGGGTTCATCTGGCAAGTAAAAAGTGCAAAGTTCCCTAGTATTGTAAGCTAGAACATTGAAATGCATTCTAGACATAAATGATGCATCATCTTGCAGCCGATTTACCAATCGATACAAGAATAGGACACACAATTTTTGTCTTACGTTTTATTTATTTATTGCACTTTACAGACTCTTTACATGAAACAATCCTCTTACAAAGTACCAGTACTACGCTACAAAAACTTAAAGGATTTGATTAAATTGATTTTTGAGTTTCTTATAACTAGTATTGACATTATTTTGTACGCGGTTATAATTTATAAACCATATATATTATGTTATAATATAATGGTGAACCTAACTGAGGGTTCATCTGGCAAGTAAAAAGTGCAAAGTTCCCTAGTATTGTAAGCTAGAACATTAAAATGCATTCTAGACATAAATGATGCATCATCTTGAAGCCGATTTACCAATCGATACAAGAATAGGTCACACAATTTTTGTCTTACGTTTTTTAAGTGGTTAAATGGCATATCTGTCACAGAGAGTCAGTACTTGGGCTGTATGGTCATAAACATCCCGTTCCTAAAAATATAAGTAACGAAGCATTCTATTCTGCGCCATATTATACAAGCATAATCCAGTAAAGTCCTAACAAAACAGACAAATAAGTGTTTTAAACATTGCACACCTGTAAACTCTTTAGTATTCCTAACTACAATGCCATACATTCTACTTGCTCTGTCTGCTATATCTTTAACATGAGAATTGAAAGTTAATTTACTGTCACAAACGTATTATAAAAAAGTTGCTTAATTTCCCTGGGACGCGTGTTGTAGAGCTTGATCCCCAGAAAACTTGGCCCATCCTGACATCTTTTTAGCCTTCTGTAAATTGTAGCCAAGTTATTTTTGTTATGAGTATCATACATTACATTACACACACTTGTCCTCATTACTTTCCACATAAAGCAGGGTTTCCAGCATGTAGACCGAAGGAAACGTGAGTATGCCATGCCCCACATAACAACTGCATAGTGCAGTCTTCAGCGTGTTAGTAGAGACAAGCATTAAGCCGTTTTAGGGTAAAAGCGCCACTCCTAAGTCTGTCACACATCGTACTGACATGGTGGTCGTTTATAACTGTCAATCTGAGTGCCAAGAAACCTGCCACTGTCACGATTGTCAGATACAGCAGTCAAGTCTCTCAGAGCGAAAATCATTTCATGGGGTTTACCCTTGTTTAATAAAAGTCTTAAACCATTGTTCGACCGTCAATCGAGCCACACGTAACCCCTCCACCGTTAAATCCAGTGAGTCCCCGTTACAGGTCCAGGATGTGTCGTCGGCAAAGAGAGTATTATCGAAACAGAACCACATTTAGTTTTCTGGTATATGATAAGAATAACACTTTTATTTACTTTAAAATACAACTAGTTATCTAGTGACCATTTAACAACACCGCCCATACATAGAGTAACTTGCGTTAGTTACTCTTTGGTCTATATCTCTCTGTAATGCAAGGCAGTTTGATAATAGGATTTAAGGTCATCTGTCAAGGTTTGAACCCTGAGGAATACCAGAAGTTGGAAATAATGAATCTGATTTATGCCCTTTAACCATAACATGTTCGCGAGTGGAAAGTGTCAAAAAATCTACTAAATTGATATGAAATCCAAATTCCTTTTCTACCTTGCCTAATAGAATTTTAAATGAGACCTTGTCAAACGCCTTTTCAAAATCAGTATAGACAATATACGATACATCTTGCGTAAATGTTAATTAGTTGCTTGCTGTGGATCTTGATTTAACAAAGCCATGCTGGTGTATTGAGATACTATATCTAGCTGTGAAATATATTAATTAAGAAATAAAAAATTGCCTTTCATGATATGTTTTACTTCCCACCGACTATTTCCAACGAACTAAGAGGAATATTCGAATTCAACCTTGCTACAGAAGATTCGCTCACAAGTCACACTAGGAAAGAATATAAGTTAAAGACCCACGTCTAACTTAAAGAAAGATCATGAGCAATTTCAATCAAATTGTTGATATTATAGTTATAAAAGGGGTTTGAAACTTACACTGGACATTACCCCGTTAAGATAATTGTCAATAGTTCGCATGCCACTAGTTATAATCTTTTTCTTCAAACGTCAATAAACTTGACATTTTTATACTAATTTTTTGACGTTAAAGTTTTGCTTTTTTACAGTAGATGGTTGCTATAGGCAGCGGAAGTGTGTGTCATAAATAAATAATATTGAAAAATACAAGAAATATTGGATGTTTGTATACTTTATTTATTTTTAAAAAATACAACAATGAACTATTTACTAAACATCAGATTAAAAGTACAGTTATTTATTGTGGCCCAGAAAAATTAACACAAGGTGTTGCGATGTTCGATCCTGACTTGTTTTTGTATTTTCTAGCGTTAAACCCTCCGTGAAACCACTTGCTGTTGAATTTATGTCAATGTTAATAGGGATTGGTTCAGTAAAATGAGGTTGTAAAATTTTGTTTGCAATATTTTTCTTGTTGTTCATCGATTCCTCAATGTACCCTTCAGCTACACTACTGGATTTCTATCCCCCGTAGCGCTTTAAACACGTAATGTCTGCACCTGCATCTACAAGCAGTGTAGCTGAAGTTCTCCTTAAACAGTGCCCGGTATATTCTGTGACATCAGGTAATTTTAAGAAAACTGCAGCTTCCTTAGGAACAGTACTTATCTTATGAATTCCCATTACCATGCGACAACAGCGACCATTTACAAATTTTAAAAAGAATCTTTTTTCATTCATGCCTTCTGGGCGTAATTACGCATATTTTTTATATATGCTTAAATATTGTTCCCCAACAATAGTAAACGATCGCGGTTTTCTAGTTTTACTATCAGGAATTCTTATGTGAATGGCAGATCCTAAGTCTTGTATGTCATCAACGGTAATTTTTACAATTTCTTCACATCGGCATGCACCAGAAATACCAATAACAAGTACAATCTAAAAATACCATAATATATTTCATAAAAAAACTTGTATTCTTTGACGTAATATCTAAATTTACCTTAATTCCCAAAAATACTTCTGATAAGGACCTTCAGATAGAAAATATTCAAATTTTTCCCTGGTAAATACTTAAGCTTTTTTGGGAGTGTAGCCTTCATTTGCTTCTTTAAATAAGCACGTAGCTTGAAAAACTTGCTTATGTCTATCCCTTGCCTGATATTTAGCATTGACCTTATCATAGAATAATGTGACCACATTGTTGAACGTTTCATTTTTTGTTTGTTCGCCAGTTCAGAGAAATACGGTAAGAGTACATTTTCAGAATTATTAATTTTGACGTCTTTCCCATTACACCATCTCTTCGTAAATACTACTGGATTTGGTTGGCAACAAATTGTCCACGACATCTGCTGCAATTTTGGCAACTTCCGGGGGCGTACAGGTAAATTCTGATTCTGACATTTTTATTTAAAGTAAAGTGTTCGATTAAAAAAAATGTTATTTTTAAAACAGGAAATTAAATCTTGGAAATTGCTTGTAATAAGATTCACTGACACTTGTCAAATCGAATTATGCGTCGGTATCAAACAATACAATAACAAAATAAATCCATAGCAACGCTAGCAGGTAAAATTCGAAACTTCACATTTTTAAATGGGAAACATTTAAAATTTGTATTTTTATCTTTCTATATTTTAACGACGCAGGCCACGTTTGAAGAAAAAATAGTATGTTTTATTCGTAGTAAAAGCAACTTGTTATGACTCGTAAAAGTATTGCTTTTCCTCCTAATAAATCAATATTCTATTATCGACTAATATTACCAAATAATAACGTTTTTTAGTCACTCAAACCCCATCTTCCTTCTTTAAAGCTGGTAAAAGTTATTAAATAAACACGCATTTCTTTAACGCCATCTTTAAAGACGCCTAGCTTCTTTAGGGTGCAATTGCATTCAATGTTTATAAGAAATTTTTGTCCTATTTTGAGTCTATCTACCCTTAAAGTTGTTTCCGATCACCCCCTGTATAGAGCGGAATAGAAAATGATGCACAGATTTCTAGTTTTAGGCAGTACGACGCAAAAGCGATTGGTTAGAGATAAAAAAATATAACCAAAAGGTTGGTAAAACTAAATTTCTTCAAAATGTCAACGATTAAACCTAATGTGATATAAATGAGTTTGATAGATCGGAAATAAGATGAGTGGTTTTTCACTTTAAACACGTGTAGTACAAAATTTTTCTGACAAACATTTCGAGCATATACTTTGCCTTCATAGTGTACAGGGTGACCAAGTCACCGAGGTAATAATTCACCGGGGTGGGTAACTAAAGCTTCCCAAAAAACATCGTTGGTGAGTACAGAACCTCAACTCCCTATCGTTACTTCTTAGGGGGGTTGAACCAGTTAAATTACAGTAAAAAATAGATTTGTGTACCAACACCTAAATATTTTTAATACACGAAATCCAATCACACTCTTAGAATTAGAGAAAAATTGGTGTTTTCCACATGACAAGAAATCAAGATTTAATGCCTTGGCTATAAAATTACAGCCGATGCATTAATGTGCCTGGTTAAACAAATAAGATAATTTAAATGAAGGCAAAGTAAAAAATAATTCTCTTTACTGAGGTTTTATAGCAGGCCAAAAATCACGTTGCTATATTTAGTTGAGTATTTTAATAATATCCACTAGTTAGAAAAAAAACAATGACACAGTTATTTTAAATTGGTTCCTAATTTTGAATTTAGTATTATAACTTCTAATAGTTTATTAGTATTTATTAATATTTTTTATACGTTTTAATATTATTTTACTGTAATTACATTGTCTCACATATATTGAACAGTGATTTACTTTCAAATTGCATCCCCTAACTTGTGATGCATAATTTTGAAAGACCGTAAAAATCCGGATTTTGCAACCTTTAAAAAGTTTAATTTAGTAAGTCCTTTTGGTGAAATGTATTATGCCAGGATTTAATAGTCAAAGTCAAAGTCAAAAAATGCGTTATTGTAGAAAGAATCAGTTTTCTTATTTACAAAGCTTCTTAATGTTAAAGTATCTTAAATATAAGTCAAAGATTTTGTTTAAAAATATCTTGAATATAATAATATGTCGATATATAAAAAAAATAAGCCTAGTTTAACACAATACAAAGGTAAATAAATAGATATACAGTAAAAAACAAATAAAAGTACAGACTTAACAAACAACCCTATATAAATCAGTGTTCCCCGGTAACAAGATTACCGTTTAATCTGAAAAGGCTAGATTCCTGATACAGACGTCAGCAATAAATAAATACCTGTAAATGTGCAACGTTCAAATCGAAAATGCGTCAAAAGTAAGCAAGTTCTGGTTAAATAGGTATTTATAGAACTGAATTGGAGATCAAACCCCGTTTTTTATGAGTTTAAAATGAGGCAAAAGTCAGAGACAATGAGATAAACAACGAAATAAATTGAGGGTGCAAATGAAACAATATATTCAACAAAGAAACGCTAAACAAGAAGAGGAAAGGCAGAAGACTTATTCCTCAAAGCTGTCCTCAAAGTATTTCCCCAGTGAATAGTATGCTCTTTTCAATAGTAAAGACTTAACGACCCGTCTAATAATGACTCACAATTTGGCATTGATGTTTGAGCATTTGATTCAGTTTCTCAGGGTCTCAATGTATATGTATTATATTAATCAAAATAGCTTGGAAGCTATTTGTCAGACCGCTAACAATGTGTACAACGTGAGAATCATTATTTATCCAACGCTCCGATCTAACATGGGCTGTCTCAAGGTTCCTCCGTTTTGGGACCGTTACTCTTCCTCATTTATATTAATGATCTACTTAAATGCTACAAAATTAGCTTTCTTTGCCGATGACACCACGACAATAATCATAGCGGATTACGTAGACCAGATTGAGGAAAGGACAGAAAGCAAACATGGTTCATTGCTAACCGCTTGGGCCTCGACGCAGATAAAAGTCAGTCCTTGCTGTTTTTACTGTTCGCTTGCTGTTTTTACGTAGGCGAACTAATGAACAGTGCTCGTTGAATAGAACACAATCAGTGAGCTTTCTCAGAGTCCATTTCGAAACGGGGCTGACATGGACGGAACAGGTTTCCTACATTGCAAACACTCCCTAGAGCCAATTTCCTTATCGGGCTCTTTCCTTTTCACAGTACTCCGATCTTGCTTTTTTTCAGTCACGTCTTACCTACGCTATTATCAGAATCATACATATCAGGTTAAGAATCTCTTTAGACTTCAATGAATATGTCTCAGAGCGATGACAGGTTAACTGACATTTAGCTCATTGCTTTTACAATGTTATAATTTATTAATTTTACACAAACTGATATTAAAATCCGTACTGGTCGTAGTAATCTTAGCAAAGTCTTTTGACTATTTTCCGTCGTTTGCTATCCTATTTCGAACTTTCAAAGAGAGATTAGCTTTCCGTGCTAGATTTTGCTGAAACGCAGTTAACCCATTTCCATTTCTTGCCCGTTTTTGTTAACTAGGGTTGTATCCAAGCTGAGTAAAATGACAGCAGCATTAATTGGAAAAAAAATACGAGATATTCTCTGTAATTACTTTGAGATATAGTATAAGAGACGCTTAGCAGTTCTCTAGCAAGGGGGACATATTACTATGAATATACGAATGTTTTGAAACTACTGTATTATTCCCTTTTCCGAGACACCTCTGACTATAGGCTAAATTCATTTTAGCAAGTGTTTAACCCCATTATTGCTCAGACAGTCTATTTTCGGACGTTATTAAATGTATTAATCCACTTACATTCTTTAATAAGTCGCCAAAAGGTTCATTTAATTAAGATTTTTGCACGTAGTTAGATCAGGGTTCTTACGGCCTTTTAAATGACGTAACACCAGACAGGGGGTGCAGTTTAAAATAGGGGTAAGTGTTATTGACGACTTGTTTAGAAAAGAAAGCACTGTACAGCAAAGTAGCCAAGTTTTTTTATTGCAATTTATTTGCATATATAAGGACATGTCTGGTATGTAAATATTAGCCTAAAAATAAACAAATGTAAACGATTTGGGACAGTCGAGGTAATTGTGTCTTAAACACTAAATATACTTTGTGTATTTATCGGATTTAGGACAATAAGTGAATGAAAATCAACGTTCAATCAATGTTTCGGTTTATTTTAAATCTTCTTCAGAGTTACAATTTAACAAACATATTATAATACACCTTTTGATATCGTAAGAATGCTTTAAACTGAAACAAAGTGTTAGCTTTTATTAGTATAAAAGAAAAGAGAAAGTCACACTAACATTGTTTTTCTTCTCCGTCACGTGCCCTCTCCGTTTCGGATCATACTTATGCGTATTTTTGAGGCTGTTCTTCGGAATAGTTGGATGGATATATATTGAAACGAAGGGTTTTATAGCCAAGAGATGCGTCGTCTTCCAACTCTTCGTTTACCCTGTATCTATTGCTGCATGCATAAGTTTTAATATTTCGTATTTTGCACCTTAATTTTTTTATAAATAATTAAAGTTCGCGCTTACACTTAGGAGTACTATTTTTCAAATTTAATTTTCATGCAGGTTCCCTATTCTCCGTAGGACTGTATGTGGTACTTTGTCGACCCATCTTGAGTATGCCCACATAGCATCTAATCTTAAGATTTAGACTTATGTTCTTGTTCTTATTTCCTCTGGTTTATCGTTGTTGTTGTTGTTTATTACCGTTCCCAAATATGTAATTATATTTGTGTGCCCGTTGAATTGTGTTGGCGTAAAGGCAAAAACATTGTGCAAGTGAAAACCGTATTATCTCTTTCCTTTTATACCATCAAAACACACTTCATCCTGGAGGCCTTCTACACTTTATTACGGTTTATTAACAGTCCAATTTTTAATTGATAATAACCATTTTTAAGGGAAATACTACAATTTAGATCAACAAGTTTTTGCATTAAATATATGCTTTTTTTGTTATCTGCAATTTTGCTATATCTATTTACGTAAGGGCTATCTGCAACTGTATACCAGACCAGACGTGTTGTTATATATCACAGTCGATAATTTGAAATACCCGTTAATAGAATGTACTTAATCCTAATTATAGAAATGTAATATACAACTTAGATTATTATACATAGCAGAATTTACAATGAAACAAGTCTATACATATCCGATTGAGCGTGTGTGTAGAGAATGTACAGTCACGGTAAATTGTAATGACAACTATTTTTATAGATAGCAACTAAAATATGTTTTTGTTGTGTGGCAGTCGCGTACTAACTTATAGTAGCCCTTGCAGAATGTGTAAAACTGAGGTGATTCATTGGAATGTGGGTTGTTATAGAATGGGGAGTTTCTTTACAAACATAACATGGTGATTCACCATGCTGTCCCACCCATTCACTTAACTTTTTTTTTTTCATGCTAGGTAAAAATATAATAGCATTTAGGGCATTTGAAATATTTTTGCAGGGGTGTCTGTTTTTTACACACCTAATTCCTTTTGGTAAATTTATTACTATAGACGTAACAAATATAGTTGCGTACCTACTTAATAATAATATAATGCTATATATGTATTTGTTTTGAAAAATGCTCTCATAACAATTTACCTGGCTTATGACATTTTACAATATTCTATTATTTTTAAGCTTTTTATATACCTACATAATAGATAGATATTTACATAATTTATATAATTTATGGCGTCCTTTAAAAATCGATAAACAAAAAATATTATACGATCTAGTCAATTAAGAAAAAGCTTTATTATAGACCATAACAGTCAAACTAAAAATTAGTGATGTTTTAATTTCGTCATAGTATGTATAAATTGTTGCTATAAATCTCCCCTAAAGATAGATATACAAAAAATCAGTTAAAAACTAGACTTTTGGGTTATAGATTATAATGCTAAATTTGAAATGTTCCCGGCATCCGGATTTTAGCTTAAACCACATATATTGCTAATACCGTGTTACAAAAATGTCCCCCCAGTATGCGGCGTTTTCCGGAAGCTTTGCGCAGTTCGCGTGTATGTTAGGCCGGTCTTTAAACTTATTTAACTTAATTTGTTTGAATAGGTATTGATTTATATAAAAAAAAAGCAATTTTATTATAGTAATTCTTGATATAATATGAAATATTAAAAAATGTAGGGCATTCATTTTCTCGATGGAGCAATACACCGAAACATTATGGAAATTTCAGGACTTTCCGGCATAGTTCCGCAAGTATTAACGGTTGTTCTTAACACTGTAACAGGTGCCCTTTGTCGCCTGGTTTTCTTTTGTCATTTTCTATACAACATACGGTGAAAATTGTACAAAAATTACTGTTTTTTCTTTAACAGATTAAAAGCAACTCAGAACTGAGGTTTTGAATGTGTTGAAATGTAGCAGGAAAGAAAAGTAATATGTTAGAAAGCATATAATTATTGTGGAAAGCCTTAATGCAGCGCATTATAAAAACGCTATCTTAACTAAACTTAATTAAAAGTACACAGAAAGTTGTATAAATATATCGTTAACAAACATGTTTAAAATGATTTTAAGTACCTAGGTACTTACCTGAAGAATTGAATCTTAGTCGTTGGCCAACAGTTGTTGCAAAGCAACACCATGCACTTCTCATTACGATGTTACACTAAAAGGTGCTGCACTATAACCTTAATAAACCTAAACTATAAAAGTCTAATCTAGTAATCAGTTTTTAACGAAAGCTCCACAAAATACAATAAAGAACTGCAAATAACGCACACAAATCTCACAATACACACACCAAACACTGTGTAAATTAAGAATAAATAGACGACCGACGTCATTTTTAAGGTAATATAAATCGTAGAAATCTGACGTATTGCGCATGAGTAAAGCTTCCGCGAAATCAATTTTTAAGGTGCATACCGGCTTTTCTACTAGTGGGAGTTCAGTGGCTTAAACTGAGTATTGACTATTGTAGCAAAGGATATCCCAGCGAACAGTAGGTGACAAAGTTTCGGTATAGTATCTATTATTATTATTATGATTTTCTGGCAGGTCGCGAGACCTGGCACTCCCTCTACGGGGAACATTCACTCATCCCAGATATCACCGATATATCCGTGTTATTGGGCCCGTGGGGTTCTTCTTGGGTTACCCATATACTTTTTGACTGTTCGGCTTGTTGAAAGCAATGCTTTCTGCATATCCTTGTAGAGATCTTGAGGTACGTCTAGCATTCTAAGGTTTTCCAAAAGCTTGTTTGGGATTACTCCTGTTGAAAAAATAATCGGCATGATTTCGATGCTGTCCATATTCCACGGTCTTCTTATTTGCTCCCGGAGGTCCCGATACTTCGCTATTTTCTCAGCATGCTTTACTAGAAGGTTGTTGTTATTTGATATAGCTACATCTATCAAAGTCGTTTTCGTGGCCCTCTTATCTACCACAGGAAGGTATGGTCTATTGTGGGCCACCGTCTGATCAGTAAGAATAGTCCGGTTCCAATACATGTTGTAGTGGTTGTTCTCTAAGATCGTCTGTGGTGCATATCTATAATATGGCATCTTCTCGTTTTGGACAAGCTGCAGCTTCACCGATAACTCCTGATGTAGGATCTTGGCCACTGCGTTACGCCTCTCTTTGTATTCTGTTGCAGAAAACATCTGGCATCCTCCCTTGATGTGTTGGTTCGTTTCTGCCGTTTGACATTCGTATCTGCATTTGTCTGCCTGTACTGAGTCTCTAATTATGTATTTTAGGTAGTTTCTAGTTGGTATGACCTGATCTTGGATTGCCAGTAGAAATCCCTTCGTTTCAGGGAACATCCGTCTAGAGATGAGCCAGTAGTTCGACTCAAGACTGTCGACGTTATCCTGGGCTGCCTCGTTCAGGTGTCGTCCATGCAGAGGTTTTTCCTTTCATATCTGCAGGTTTTCTTTATTGGTCTTGTGGTGTTGTGGGACATTCTGATCCCTCAATCTTAGAGTGGAGTGGGCTGCTTTGCAAATAGCATGGTGTAACCTTCTACCACCAGCGTCGCCTTCTAACGATTAATTTTTCCATTTTACTTTATAAACCCATTTACAATGCATTGTCTGGCAATCTTCTGAAAGTTTTACTAAATTCCAGGTCTTGTTTATTTCTAGTGAATGCATCTCTTTTTCCATCGCTTACTTTTCTAAGGACTGCCAGGCTCATTCATGACATCGAAACAAGCCAAATAAACCATTCTGGATGCTCCAGGTTTCTTTAAAAAGGAACTTCTTGATCTTTCTGTCATTAAGGACTTATTATGCTATCTTTAACTTAAAGAACACTGAACACATTAAATACAACATGAATTTGTGCAACAACGAATTATTATATTGATTTTTGATCTTCCCTATAGGCAAATTTTTAAAACAAAGAATATCTTAACCCTCTTACCAGTATCTTTTTAAGCTTCTAACCTACATCCAAAAAAATAAAAACTCGTACCTTCTTAGTTCTGATATTCATGGATCTACACCAGAAATGCTTCTAAGTTTCACTTAAGAAAACATGCCCACACCTATTTTAAAAATTCTCCAGTTTATGCTGGCTGCTTCTATTAAAGCTTACTTTCAATAACAAGCACAATATTTTTAAAATTTACTTAAGATATTCTTAATTTATCATAGTTTCTTCTCGTTGCGACTTAAATACTAGACTCTATTGTGTTGGGTGTAACTTGTTTGATGGCAGTGCCACGGGTACTGTCTTTTTTAAATATTTGTTTTTATATTATTATTTTGATTTGTCTATCTAAATTATTCAATGTGTAGCAAAGATCAATTCTTTTTTTTTTTTTATTTATTTATTGTAGAGATAAAGAGGAGGGGCATTGTCGCGGATTAATTGTGATTTAATGGCACTGGTGAAAACCAGCAAACACTTAAAAACTAGACAGAAATGTAGTCCCATCTGTTTCTAAGAGTCTGGTTTTTAATTAATTAGCTTATGCCTATTGAAAACATTCTACCAAAAACCAATAAAGAAAAAATATTTAAGCAATGCATATAAGACATACCTGCGTTTTTTTTGTATGACATCACTAATTTATTAGAAATCATTTGATTTAATTGTGAGATATTGCATTAATCAGTCAAATTTTTTTAACAAATATTGGGTGGATAGCTCGATTGCTACGAGATGTCGCCACGTGTAACATCTCGCATATGTATTTATACATTATGTGTTGAAAACACTGTAAGGTCCCTTACCTTTTCGTCAGACTTTATAGCCTTGCCGATGAGCCGTAATACGGCGAAACGCGTCCAAGGATTGGGTCTGACGGAAAGAAAAGGGACAAACATCTTTCTTTAAATAAAGAGAATGTCTCGTTCCATTCATTCAGAATTGTCCAGCTGTTATATTTCTCCATCTTAAAGTTTGATGCTTCAGTGGTTCAAGTCGTAAGGTTTTTATTTTAACAATTTTTTATTCCAGTCGATTATACATTTTTAAATTTTAATGCACTTGGTTGAAAAAGGCTGTGAATGAAGTAAATAATAGTATGTTGGACACATATTATATAATGGTGTGTGTGTGTGTCTGTGTCAATCGTTTATAAACATTATTACTTATTAAATAGCCTACCAGCTTATTAGATTACGTTAGTAATAAAAGTTTATCCCAATTTATCTTAAGAAGTTTGTATACCAGTATTTATTTATTTGATTGTAATTAGGCACTTGCACAAGTAAATTTTTCCATACCTTACTTATTATCGTAGGTAGTGCCTGGGCTCCTAAATACGGGATATACAAGGTGTTCAAAATACCGTGGGCCGCTATTGCTGTCTCCGAAACAGTAAGAGTTACGAGGTCGATTAAATTAGAGAAAAGTTGCCTTTTTTGGTAATTATTTATAATGTGCCTCAAGTGTTGCCAAATGGCTTTTAGTTTTAGAGATAAAGGGGAATGTAAAAATTCCTCAAACTTTGTTCTTCGAATATCTCAAAAACCACTGATCTGATCCAAAATAGTTTGATACAAAAAAGTTACGGGATTTCGTTGTCTACAAAACGCAGTCAACCATTTTTTTAAATGACATTTGACGTTTAAGATATTGCTATACCAACTCATTTTAAATATGGACCTGGAAATTTTATTCCATATTTCGAAAAAAACTTCAACTTGCAATTTTAAGGGTAGGTATATCACACAAGTATGTTTTCCGATGCCTCGAGACTAGTGTTGCAACGGTTACGGTTAAGGTTAAATCACGGTTTTGGATATTATACGGTTAACCGTAACCGTATACCGCATTCACGGTTTTTCATCGAACGACTGAATGCGGCCCTGGTGAATTCGTGTAACACGTTACCGCGTTTGAGAATGTTGGCACTAAGGTATTTATCATACAAACCATCGTCAGTGAATTCGGAGAGGTTGTTTTCGACTGCAGGTCTTGTACAAACAGCAAACACCAAAGAGAAACAGGCTGATTCCGCAGAATTTGCAGATGTTATGTTTTTTAAATAAAAATTTGCCTGCCGTAAATTTTGACTATTAAATTTTGAGTGTTGTCTTTTGACTTTTTTATTTTTTAAAATATATTATTCAGGTACCTACCTGTTTTTACTGTTTTTAGTTAGGTTTAAAAAAAATGTTACTCATTTCCTTTTGTTTTATAGTTTTATTAGAAATTTTGTTTTTGTTTAGATTAATAATTATTATTTAACCTTTACTAAACGTGTGTTTTTTATTTTATTTTATACAATAAACTTTATTTTTTGTAATTTTGCAATTTTTTTTGAATAACCGTGAATGTATTCGTAACCGTACAGATAACCGTAACCGTCAAACCCGGAACGGTTGCATCACTAACTCGAGACATAAAATGTGTCAGCAAAATTTTTTCTTATAAATACCCGTAATACGTCCTGACCTTTAGTGTTTATAGTCAGAATCTCAATTTTTAAATAACAATTGGTATTTTTTAATTGATTAAAAGTAATTGAAAATAGGGTTTTATTCAGAGAAAAACCCATTTCAATTATTTACTCTTAATGGGTTGAAGGTGATGTAAACATCAAATTGTTCTTTGTTGATTGAGATCGCTTTAAAAAATCGTTTAGTGCGTTTTGTTTAAACCGATAAACCGTAACTTCTTACTTCTGTATTCAACTGTTTTGGATCAAATCAGTAGTTTCCGAGAAAAAAATTTGAGGAATTTTCTCATTATTCTCCTTAATATTATGGCTAAAACTAAAAACTATTTGGCAACATTGTAAGCGCATTATTATTTATTTATTTATTTATTTGTCTACGTATTACAACATTAACAAGATACAGGCATAAATTACAATATACAGTTAATTAACTTAAGATAACCCTTTTAGCTGTAATTTTAAATTGTACTGGTGTAGTGTTAAAGAAGCTCAGCCTACTGTAATATTTATTAACATTTGCAGAAATTCTGTTCACAGGACAATGTAGTAAGTAATTAGCTCGACAGTTAGGTATGTGCAAAGAGAGTGACCACGAGTCTGATAGCTTGGGATATGAATGCTAAAAACTTTGA
The DNA here is from genome assembly GCA_963920685.1 of Polydrusus tereticollis. Taxonomy (NCBI): domain Eukaryota; kingdom Metazoa; phylum Arthropoda; class Insecta; order Coleoptera; family Curculionidae; genus Polydrusus; species Polydrusus tereticollis. The sequence continues at coordinate 26,988,251 of OY987332.1, read as the reverse complement.
GGCATTCAGGACTTTTGATAACATTATTAAAAATTTTATAAGCAAAGCAGACGTCGTAGTACTCCCTTCTGCAGGCAAGAGTGGAGTGGTTCAAATAAACCCTGACTTGGTCAATGGTTAAATTAATTCTTGATTGATACAGCACATGCCTGGCAAATTTAAGGAATTTCTCTTGAATATTTTCCAATCTGTTTATGTGCACCTGATAGTAAGGTGACCAAACTAAGTTAGAACACTCTAAAAGAGATCTGACCAAGGAGATATATAAAGTATTAACAGCAGTCACGTTTTTAAAGTCCCTGCATGTCCTCTTCACAAACCCCAGCATACGGTTAGCTCTACAAGTCAACCTCTCAAAGTGCTCTGTGAATGATAGATGAGTATCCAAGTACACACCAAGATCCTTCACAACAGATACCTCTCCCAGAGCAATATTGTTGATGAAATACTGATGGGGGAACAAAGCCTTTGATCTACTGAACCTTATAAGGCAACATTTGTCGATATTGAGTGACATGTCGTTAATTTGACACCAATGGAAAACCTGGTCAATATCGTTCTGCAAAGCGATAATATCCTGGAATGATGTTATTCGTGTGAACAATTTCATGTCGTCAGCGAATAGTAAATGATTAGTGCTCAACACACCGCTCAAGTCATTGATGAACAAGTTAAATAGAAGTGGCCCCAGGTGAGAACCCTGGGGAACTCCTGAAGTAGCTTTGAAAGGTGTAGATAAATAGCCATCAATTTTAACCTGTTGTTCTCTGTCGGATAGGTAAGAACTTAGCCACGACAGCAGTATTCCTGAAATTCCATAATTGGAAAGCTTCCAAAGTAGGGTGGCATGATTTACCTTATCAAAAGCCTTGCTAAAATCTGTGTATATTGCGTGGGTCTCAACCCCCTTTTCAAAGGATTTATTGATGAAATCTGTATAAACGAATAAGTTAGTATCCACTGAACGGCCAGAGCTAAAGCCGTGCTGATGACTCACTATTATTTGTTGAAAGGTCCTAGTTAGGACTATTTCAATACAGTGCTCGAAGAGTTTTGGTATTGCCGAAAGAATAGTGATTGGCCTATAGTTCCCAATATCGTTCCTGCTGCCCGATTTGTGAATAGGACATACATAAGACACCTTCCAGATTTTGGGAAAGATTCCAGAGGTTAGTGACTTGAGAAATATGTGATACAATGGAAGGTAAAGAGAGTGTGAACAGTATTTTAACACTCTATTAGGAACCCCATCTGGACCCGCGCTCTTATTAACATCTAGCTCTGCTAAGGCTTTTTCAATAGTAGTGGCACTGATACTGATATTAGAAATAGATTCAAATTTATGAGAAGGGGTATGATGAGCATTGCAGAAGCCTTGGGGGTTGAAAACTGACGAAAAGTACTGGGCAAAGAGGTTCGCAATGTCGGTACCATTATCAGCCTTGACAGTGTTAAGGTACATCTCCTTAGGAACAGCGCCCTGATTGCATTTTGAGCGAACAAAGTGCCAAAAGAAGTTAGAATTATCGTTTATAGCATTTTCAGCGTTGGATATGTAATGGCGATAACAATCTTTAGTAAGAGACTTACATTGTATGCGTAGTGAACGAAAGGTATTATAATCCGCCTCGTTGTTAGATTGCTTGTACCTCTTGTGGGTAATTTTCTTTTGGACTATAAGGTTTTTAAGGTCATTTGTAAACCAAGCTGGAAATCTGCTACCAGATTGGGACCGCTTCAAAGGTACAAACATTTCAAAACAGCTATAAATTACAGTATAAAAGTTATTCAACATTACATCTAGATTATCGTCCAAAATGGATAGCCAGTCGTAAGTTTGAAAAAAATTGTCAATAAGAAAAAAGTTTGCTTGTTTAAAGTCATAGTATGAGTATTTTCCACAATCAAGATATTTTAAACTCTTACAGGATATAGACAGTTCTAATGCTGGGTGATACGGGTCACAATTGACCAACCCATCACACTTCACAATTGACTCAATTTCGAAGTTAGCAAAACAGAGATCCAGGGTAGAATTATGACCGTTAATAACCTCGTTAAACTGGGATAGGCCCAAAAATGTGGTAGTGTCACATAGCAAGATTTCATTTGCTGATTTTACATTACCGGGTAAAAGGCCCACACAATCATCACCAGGCAGCCATGTTATATTAGACAGGTTATAGTCTCCCATAACTAACACATACTTAAACGCATCGCATGCACTATTCACAGAACCTAGGTGGTTCTCATAAACTAAAACATCCATTGACGGAGGAATATATACACAGCCGATGCAGTAAACCGAATCTCCGATTGTCACCGAAACCCACGTTTCTTCAACGGAGGGACAGCCAAGCGAAAGGCGGCTGGACTTCAGGCTGTTTTTGACCGCCAAGAGGACGCCACCGCCCCGACTTTTATTACTATTGTTTGGACCTCTGTCAGTCCTGTATACGATATAGTCGGGACCTAGATATTCTGCGTCATTAATATTAGGATCCAGCCAGGTTTCGGTGAGTGCAATAATGGAATAGTCCTCAGCCTGGGCAGCACAAAGAAAGTTATCCAGTTTAGTTTTAAGGCCTCGGACATTTTGGTAAACGATAGATATATGATCTAACGATGTTGCTCTGCAGTATTGGTTGGCTGAAAATTTGCTGGGTTGCTGGATATAAAGGGTCGCCGGGGATGAAACTCTTTGACCGCGGTGCCCACAGGCCAAAGATCGGGTTCCAGCAGACCTCTTATAAATTATCACTAAAAAAGGCAACTTTTCTCAGATTTAAATGTGTAACTCTTACTGTTTTGGAGATAGCAATAGTGGTCACTCTGGTCACCGTATTTTGGACACCTGGTATAAACTATACAGTACAACTATTTTTTACGTTTTTGTAGTCTATAGATTCCGTACTTGGTCTCTAGGCACCGTCTTATATATTGTGATATTTTTAAAATTGTTATTGTAAACATTTGTGATTGTTTAGGCACTTCTTTTAAAGAATAAAATCAAAATAAACTTATACCTATGTAATTAATTTTATTTAAATATTTTCCTTGCGTCCACTGCAAGTAAATAATACAGGGTGATTTCTAAGGTGATACTTTTTTTTCAACTGTGTATATATATACAACTACTTGAAAGAAACAACCTTTTCAAATAGCTTTTTTTAAATAACTCAAAAATAAAGGAGATATTTTTCCACACACATGAGCCATTTTTATTTTTAAACACTCCCAAACTAACTGAAATCTATCACGCGATGAACTCACAACAAATTGAGACTTCACTGCTTGACATAAAAAAAAAAACACTAACAAAAAAAATTATCAGCAGTCATATCATAGGCTTTTTACATTAGCGTATTTTCTTTATTTTTGAGTTATTTATTGTTTCTTTTAAGTAGTTGTACACTAACCTTTATTGTTCTGTGGTTGTACACACACTTGAAAAAAAAGTATCACCTTAGAAATCACCCTGTATATGTATTGATATTTATATCTAGATGGAAACTGGTGCGTGCGTGGATTTTAGTTGTATAAAAAATCTATTGTAAAGAAGTCTCGAAATTTTGAGAAGTAATTCCATTTTTCATAATTTTTTTTTTAAGATGTTTTTTCTATGCAAGCTTTACTGATGACACTATATTATGCCATGTAGATATTCTAAAAAATCGTACTCGAAAAAAATAAAAACATTGGAATTCTAAGGCCCAATTTGTGCTTTGTACTTTACTGTATATTTTAAAATACCAACTCTTTCTACTTGTTCTACCTTTTTAATGAATACTGCGACTCGTTTTATTGTTTTTAGTTAATTTTAATTCTGCTTCCCTATTCTGGGGCGCTGTAGGTAGCTAGTCAAGTGGATATTTGTATTTATCGTCGGGTGGCCCGTGTACGTGGGTTTATCTGGTTAGTCTGTTAGATAATGTCTAGTCTTTTTGTTCGTTATGATTTGAAAATAGGTACATAATATCTAATTCTTTCTTTTTTCTTAAATAGTTATAAGCAACTCTAACTCTAGTTTTCTCAGCAACATTTGCAGGTTCTGGTGGACACAAAGGGCCCCTACAATTTCCATCTTTCTTTCCATCTATTCCTTTATTGTAAAACACCAATTCATACTTTACTCTTGTGTTTATAAATGAAGATATTACATCTTATGGACTGTGATTATATTTATTCGCCTCATACATCAGTTAGTCTAAATTACAAAAGTAAATAGTTTTATAGGAAATGAAGGAAAAGTTTACATTTTGTGCTTATTTGTTGACAAAATTCCGATCTATAACCTCAAAAAGTTCTTCCCTTCTACACAACGCGTATTGTACCGCACGGCGCACACCCCTACAAAAAATAATGTTGCTTAATGACATGTGCCAGCATTCTCGGAGAGAGGAAGAGGCTTGTTATTCCTACTACTAAATACTGAAAAAGAAGAGTTATTCTTGATTTCTTGCATTTTTCGTTTATTTGGTAAAGAAACCCCTTCCGAGGCGTGCAAAAAAGCTGGGTTTTACCACATTTTGGCCCTTTTATGGCTTTTTACACCGCTCGAACCTCTTGCTGTCTTAAAAGTAACGTAAGTTCACTTTAAGCCATTATTTTCGCTAATAAACAGGTTTGTTTGACCCCTTTTTTCCCAATTTAATTTTAGGAATTTCTTTAAAATATCCCAAAATATGGAAGTAGGTGAACAGTTTTCTCTGTGCTGGAACAATTTTCATACAAACCTCAGCTCTGGTTTTCATAGCCTTTTAAAAGATGAAGATCTAGTGGATGTTACCCTTGCTGCTGATGGTAAATTTATCAAGGCACATAAGACTGTACTGTCTGTCTGTAGCCCTTTTTTTAAAGAGCTCTTCAGGGCAAATCCTTGTAAGCACCCTATAGTCATATTGCCAGATGTTAATTATGGAGCCCTACGAAGTTTATTGCACTTTATGTATCAGGGTGAAGTTAGCGTTAGTCAAGAGGAAATTCCTACATTTATGCGGGTTGCAGAAACCCTTAAGGTTAAAGGATTAACCGATAATTCTTCGGTAAGTTCGTATTTGGTATAAACTTCTAAAATACTTGTGGGCAATTTCAGTTCTAATTTTATCTTGTAGGATGCACCAAATGGATTTCCCTCGAAGGGTTCCTTTGGAGTTGTTGACTCTAGGCGACAAGATATATTGAAAAGGCCTCGCCCAGTTAAGAAATTGATACGTCCAATGCAGCCTCTTCGGCCTTTGGAAGATTCAATTTCCCCCAAGCTACCAGTTTCACCACCTCCCTCTGATGTACAACCACCTCCAATAAAAAGGTTACATATGGATATTTCAGGTATGTAGTATTTTATAGTTTAAAAATTTTATGTTGGTAGGTACATGTTTGTTTTGGAGCTACTCGAAAAGTTTTAGACATGTAGGACAACCAAAGAACCTTTGAAGTAGGTTAGGTATTTCATTATCCTCCAATCTTTTATACATGATAATGAAAAAAAAAATGTATTCTTTATGAAAATATTGATGGGTGATCCACCAGGGTTGAGCTAATTTAAATTACCTGATATTTATATCAAAAATCAAAATAATACTTTTAACTATTTTGGTGTAAAAATATTGTACATTGTGGATAGATTATTAGATGTTTATAGGAAACAAGTCATCAAGTGCTCCAAAAATTTGGTTTTCTGCATAGGCATGCTCTACTCGGCTAAAATAGGTATATTTGAGGATGCGGTGTTGCCTTTTCTACTAGAAAGTAGTGGCAACTATGATATTTGAAATGTAATACCTTTGTATCTTTGTATGTTTATTAAAAATTTTCCATATTATTTTCCTATACCTATCTGTTTTCAAGATATTGATTAATTTCCATATTTTTTTTTTGTTTGAAAAATGGTCTGTAACAAATGCTGATATTTTTGCACTCTGACATTATAAGGCACTGAAATCTGGTTGAGGGTTAAGCAATACCGGGAGGCTTTTTATGCTATGGCCAAATCTTAGTTGCAATATACAGGGTGGTCTACAAATTCAGGTATATTGGCTCATATATATTTTTTACTTGAAAAAATGTCTAGAAAGTATATTTTTTCAAATGAAACACCCTGTATAATATTTCGGACTTATGAAGCCGCTAAATATCTTCAGTTATGTTTTCTAGGTATACTTAACTAACCTATATGTAACCAGTCAGGTTAGTCAATCAATCAAATCATTTATATCCCAACTGAAAAACACAAGGTACAATAATTGGGGAATTTTCTAATATATATACAGTGTGTCATGTCAGCATGTCACTGTTGATATTGGGATTGGCAGCCGATATTACCCGATCTTAATCCATTAGATTTTTTACTGTCTGAGACGTCGCGGGTCGCTCTAAATCCGCTCCACAAGAAAATGCAAAAAAGTAAATTAAAGAAATATAAAACAATTTCAAGTTGTTAGCAAACACTCGGCAAACACATTGCACGACGATAATTCGAAAGAACAAAGCACATTTAGCCAGGTGTCCCTACAGTTTGGGTATTAACATTACTTTTTTTAAAAAATAAATTAGAAATAACCAGTCAATTTAAGAGAAGAGTGGCTACTTTGAGCACCTAATTAAAATATCCTGTTTAATTTTAGCAGCAAAACACGCAGATTTTAATGAAAGGTATCTTTACAAAACACTTTTTTGTGTAAATAACAGAAAGTAGGAACAAATTTGATATTTAAACACCTTGTGCCTTGTGCCACCACCTGATATTACTGTGACAGTTGTTACAGAGGTTGTTACTAAAAATAACAAGTAACATTGAACATTATAATATATTTTTTTAAATATAAAATTTAATATTCATATACAGGTATCTCAAACTGAATGGTACATTATGAGAATCTGAAAAACGAATTGTGCTGAAATTTTGGAAGTGGCGATAAGACACAGCGTTCTAGCCTCTAAAAATGTTTTTGAAAATGCAGCGTTGCCATTTCTACCTCTACCGGATACTAACTTTAGAATTTTGTCTGTCTCTCTGTCTTCCATTGTTCCTTAGATATCATTATTTTGTTGTTTTTTGCGGTCAGAGCAGGAATAACATTTAAACAATATACAGGTATTTCAGTTGTATAACAATCCTCGATACTATTTTATACTGGGTGCCCAAAAAATATGGTTTGGTCGGCTTTTCCAAAAAAATACCAAATGTCACCTTTTTTAAATGAAACGCCCCGTATATTATTAAACCAGATAATAGGGCAGAATATTCCCAATAACATATTCCTATACCTATGTTCAATTGTTTCTGACCTATAAGGATTTCTATTAATAAGAAATTAATGTTCGCTACTAAAGATTTAAAATTAATAAAAATAGGTTTTCATGATACCATAACAGGTTGAAACGTTAAATTTTCATTTGGAAAAAGTGAGTTTTGGTATTTTTTTGGAAACATATTTTTTGGGCACCCCATATCAAAAACCTCTTGTATATCAGGAATAATGAGAATAGATATAGAACCCATTGTGACCTGCACAGCTACAATACACGTAATAAAGAAAATTTAGCAATTAATTATTGTCGACTAATCAAATTGTTTAACAAGCTTCCACGCTATATTAGGGTTCTTGACACCAAAAATTTTAAATCTAGAATTAAGGAATTTCTTATTAAGAATGCATTTTACTCTGTGGAGGAGTTTGTAAACTGTGACGCGTCTGATATTTGAAATTTTCTTTTTTTTTAATACTGTTCCAATATTGGGATATTTTAATGTGTTGTAGTGTTTTTTATGAAACTTCTAGGATTAAGTAACTATTATACCTACGATTGTATCTATGACTTATACTACTATATATTGACTTGTGTAAACGACTGTTGTGTTGTATTGACATTAATAAATTTTCATTTCATTTAATTTCAAATAGTTTTAAAATTTTGTTATAGAACTGAAATACCTGTCTATTGTATAAAGTTTTTCGAAAATTTGAGATTGTTAGATCCATAGATACCCAGGATATTTGATTTTTTGTTATTCCTATTTTGGCCGCGAAAAAATAACAAATTAGGCGATTGAATGCTTTATTGTTATTTCATTACTTTTAATAATGAAAAGGAAAGAAAATATAGTGCGTAGACGGTGGTGAGTTCGCCTTGGCTTCAGAAAGGGAAGGCAATTTGCGCCTACATCAACAATTCCCAGTATTCCTGAAGTTTCCGACAATTTATTTAACAGATCCTCGTGTAAAACGTTCGCCAATTTGGCAATTTCTTGACGAATAAATTGCACAAGTTCTTGGCCAAGAAATTGACGAGAGATATCCCCTGTAATACAGGATTTAGAATTAATTAAGTGTCGCCATCAAAGTTTATTTATTTAAAAAGTGCAATGAAATTGTCAATGACGCAATACAACATTTATACGTTGAAACACTTAACAAGACATCATAAGTAAACATTGGTTAGAATTTTAATGAAAAATCATCCGCATTTAAAAATTCCTCATACCAGGAATAGGGATTTCTGTTGAGAAAGTTATGAATTTTTGTCTGAAACTGTTTAAAATCGAGCTGTCTAATTTCCAAAGGTAATTTATTGAAGAATTTCACACATAAATAGTTAGGGTCATTCTGACACCTTTTCAGCGGACACAGAAGCACAGAGAAATCCTTTTTTCTTGAATGTATTTTATTTTGATGTACCTGGTGTTCCACCTAAGGAGGTAATCGGCTATATCTCGGAAAGTAATAGCACTAAGACTTTGGGAAAAAATATATATCGATAAAAGCGGCCAAGAGAAATTGCTGGAAATTATTTTCAAGTTCGAAAAATGACCGCTAGGGGGCATAATAAATCTTTCAAAATAGAAATGCCGATTTTCTCTTGATTTTTCTTAATAAAAATATGTTAAAAATATAAGCATTGTATTCTTCATAAAATTATGGAACTTTATGTTAGGAATCGTTTTTTTCTATTTTCAATAATAAAGTGGTGGGAGATGGTCAAACTTTTTTTCTTTCAAACGCTGATATCTCGGCTTTGGATAAACCGATTTTATTCAACTTGGTCTTGAAAAAAATCCCTTATTTTCCTCTACACGTAGATCTATTAACTATACCATATTGATTCTGATGGTGGCCACTAGATGGCGTTTTTCCGTAATTCCTCAATGAATAAGGATTTTCTCAAAAAAATCAAATGTTATGATGTGACTTTTTCATCATATTTTATTTTAGGCTTATAAAGGCTATTAAATAGTGGAATAAAAAATCCAGGTCCGTATTAAAAATAAAAAAGTTGATGATGGTCGCTCGAATCCGAAACGTCGGATTAAAAAACTAACCCCATCAGCTTGTAGAGGAGGAAAAGTTACTATAAGGAACTGAAAACCGCAACGTGATATCTTTTGTTAAACTAGAGAAATTAGGGATAATAATAATTAATATGGAAAAATAGGCCATTTTTTAAAACATTAATTAATCAATTAAATCTCTGGTAGATCTACGTGTAGAGGAAAAGAAGGGCTTTTTTTCAAGACCAAGTTGAATAAAATAGGTTTATCCAAAGCAGAGATATCAGCGTTTGAAAGAAAAAAAGTTTCACCTTCTCCCACCACTTTATTATTGAAAATAGAAAAAAACGATTCCTAACATAAAGTTGCATAATTTTATGAAGAATACAATGCTTATATTTTTAACATATTTTTATAAAGAAAAATCAAGAGAAAATCGGCATTTCTATTTTGAAAGTTCTCTTATGCCCCCTAGCGGTAATTTTTCGAACTTGAAAATAATTTCCAGCAATTTCTCTTGGCCGCTTTTATCAATATATATTTTTTCCCAAGGTCCTAGTGTTACTACTTTCTGAGATATAGCCGATTACCTCCTTAGGTGGAACACCCGGTACATAAATTAGGTTTTGGAACATAAATATATATAGGAATGTCATTATTTTCATATTCACAAAATATTCTTTACACTCATCTCTATATAACCAAGGCCAGCCACAATTCTGAGAGCTTTTCTCTAAAGACCAAAGATTCTATACCACTGTGCAAGCTCTCCCCTATCCTACAAAATAAGCCATTTGCAGAACTTCTGGAAAGACCTCATTTCAGAGGGTGTACAGGACAAAAATGCCACACCTCAACCTTTTAGCAACATAATCCACATGAGATTCAAATGTAAAAAGTTTTGAGTCTAGGTAAATTCCCAGAAATTTTACCATATTCTGAGTCATGAGGGGTAGAGGTCCAATGTTTGCCAAAGAGAGGATCATGTAGTTGGTCTTGCTATCATTCATTACCAATCCATTCTCCCTAAACCATCGCTCAGTCTCCAACCACGCGTTCCCTGTCCTGCCAATAATCTCCAAATGTTCGGAAACACTCCCTTCCTTACATTTCTCAATTTTCGTATTTAGGCCAAATATGTCAGCACTCAGTGGCGTAGCCACAGGGGGACGCAGGGGGGCGATCGATCGCCCCCCCCCCGCCCCTCTTGGCCTGGCGCCCCTTTACCACTTAATAAATAATTCTTAAAAAACAATATCGGTCTTATTTTATTTTTAGTAAAGAAGAGCGATCGGAATAAACTTAATAAAACCGGTTTTGAGAGCGTCCCATCATATTTAATTTATTTCTTTTTATATAGCGGATTTTAACTTCATTTGGGGCCAGACCCCTGTTTCCTAGGGAGCATGAAGAAGGTGAATTCCTACGAATTTTGGGCGTGGTCCCAAAAATTTTTTGCCTGCGCCGCTTTATAGCTCCGCAGTCTACGCCCCTACGATAGTTCGCCCCTCCCGCCCCAAAATGCTGGCTACGTCACTGTCAGCACTGCTCTTACTTTTTAAACTTTTTGTGATATCCCTCACATTATTGAATTAAACATTTTTAAAGAGAAGGGGTTCAGGTGGTAGGTCATTGACATTGAAGTGAATGTCAGGCAGAAGTTTCTTAGCAATGGTGTCAAAAAAATCATTAAAATCATTGGGATTTATATTAGTTGACCTTGTTTCCTTCCTGGTTCTTGTCCCCCTACTAGTATTTATTATTTTTTGGGTAAAATACCTAATTCTAATTTTTCTTCCAAACTTAGAGAACTAAAAAACAAACTTAAAAATAAAATAAGATTTTTTTAGTGTTTTGTATAAATAATAGTAAAAATGTAAATATTACATTAAAAATAATGTGTACTATATTATTATTGTGAACTACAAAAAACATATAGAAGTCATATGAATGAATAAGTATAATTAATACCCAATGTATTATGTTAAATATGTTTAGTAGTAAGGCCCGTGGTTCGGGTTTCTGCTGCGAGACTGGAAGAAGAGCCCTTGGGGGGGGGGGGGCTAAAGCCGCCACTGATGTACCATCGAGTTTGGGCTACCCTGTATATAATCTAATAGTAAGGTACTGTCATACGTAGATAATACAGTTTTGCTTTTTATGAGAGTTTCGTGGCAGAAGACTACTGACTAATGTGTATGTGAGGATTTAGGGATTTAATATGATTAAGCTCTGGTTAGAATCACTTAAACTTGTTTAAAACAAATTATCTACGTATAAGGTTAAGGTATATTTTGTAAGTGGCAATTTTGGTCCGGTCCATATAAACACACAACAAAATAGATCTAGTGTATTTATTTTTTGACGTACCCGCGAAAAAACGGCACAAGCATTGTGTACGGTGGTAAAAGTCTGTCCTTATTAATGACATTTTCTTGAGCGAATGTCCTATAGTCAGTTTTTTTTGTAACCAGAAACGCCTCCACCTGCACAACTGCAACCATCGTCAAGCACCCAACCATCACCAGTCAGTTCTCCACCCCAAAGTCAAGCGTTATCGTTAATCAAACCCAAAGACGAACCCGTGGAGCATAGTGAGGAGGAGACAGCATCTCAGAGCGGAATGGTAAGGGCCTATGGCGGTAGACGTAGATCCAGTACAACCAGTAGTTCGGAGTATCGTGGAGATGGTATTGTAAGGACGAATATTATTTTTTATTTTTATTTATTTACTACCGTTTGAGGGGCCATCCATATATTACGTCAAACTTTGTTAGTTTTTGAACGTCTTTTACAGGGTGTAACAAATACGTTTATCACTACAGGAATCTTGTAAACTGTACAAGATACAAGGATGATTAAATGGGGGAAAAGTTGCGCGATTCCGAGTACTTTTGGCGGTATTCGAAACAATTTCCTCTGGAACCATCATCAGTTTCACTTTTTTAAATACTGGCCTAAATTTTATAAATTTTTTTTAATAAAAGTCCCAAGGCGTGTTTATTCAAAACCTAGTTAAAATGTTAATTTAGCAGAAGAGTTAAGGCCGTAATTTATATTTAGATTTTTCTAATTTGGCTCCATCTTTTATAATCTTTTTTTTTAATTAAATATTCTTTGTCGGTACGACAATTTAATAGAACTGTTTCGGGCTCTCCAAAAGCATGATATTTCAAAGGAGCATAGGTTCCTACAGTCAACTAAAACTTGATTTATTTAATAAACAAACCATTTATATGACTTAGAAAGAAGCCTAGCACATTCTCACTGTCGCAATTTTTGGTTTTCCGGATTGAAATTATTTTCTTTGAGCTAGTAAATAATATTACCGAGTGAGATCCTTAGCGATCTAACGGCGTAACGTAATCCATCAGGCTTTCAATCATTAGATTTTTGGAAACTTTTTACTAATTTCCTTCACAAGATTTTTCTCTACTTTTGAATCAGTTTTTAAATATTGTCATCATCCATTTTTAGTTGGTTGGAAATTATTAAAGTAATAAAGAAACCATTTTGTTAAAGTTATATCGGCGTTTCACTACTTATGTCCCTAGTCACACCCTGCACCTGTCAATAGGGGGTTTTGTAAGGGGTTAGGAGAACACCGAGTTTCTCTTGTCAATGTGTCTCCTACTTTTTATCCTGACAAGGGCAGATTTTTCCATTGACTGATGTAGACAGAATAAGGTGCAATGAGGATTTTTAAACTGTCAAGCTGCCATATCTCCATTGTGTGGCAAAGGGGAGAGATGCCCTTTGTGGGGTGTGTCTATCGCAAGCAGACGCTACCTTTTTATTTAAAAAAAATTTCCATGGAGTATTCCTAAAAAGTGTCATCAATTTTTTTTGCAGCTCCCCTAGAGGTGTTAAAAAAAATCGCGGTAATCCGGTCACAAGTGTTGGCAATATAATTTTTTTAAATTGTACTTGTCACATAATCCCCGTAATTGGCCTACTAGCTTTTCTCTAATACATTTAGAAGTAGTTGCCGTTTATTAAGTAAAAATCCAGTTATACACTATCGGACAAAAGTAGAGCAACACTTTCGAAAAATGACAGAAATCTGGATTTTATAATGTTAAATGCATGATATCGTATTTAAAATATTTAAATACATCGTGTCTTAAATATTAAAGTAGGCTTCTGTTATCGGCGACAGCAGCTTTACCCAACAATCAAAATAAATGAACTGATATTGACGTTAACTTTAAAATACAGTATTGTAATGCGTCAAAAGTAAAGCAACATTTTAATATTTTCCTAAAAAAGAAAGGTTTTAGTAAAAGTAAAGGTTAAAGTATTTTTGCAGAGTTTATTTTATGTTTAATTAATATTTCTGTACTGTATTAATGATGCCAAGAGGTATTCCAATTTCGAAAGAATTAAAGCAGAGAGTAGTGAATGCACACTTGGAAGGTACAATACAAGCCACAATTTCAAGACGGCTTGTTTTACCAAGATACAGCGTATCCAAAATAATTCAAGTTACATTCAAAGGAGACATTTAGAGAATCTACCGAAATCGGGAAGGCCGAAAAAAACAACAATTTGGACAGACAGACGCATTAAAAGGATTTCTCAAAACGATCCTTGGATGTCTGCACCTAGATTTTTGCTGAAATTCCCGAAATTATGGTTAGTCCACGGACCGTTCGAAGAAGGTTGATAGACGCAAAGTTATTTTGTAGACGCCTGGCTATAAAGCCCCTTATTTCGGCAAGAAATAGAATAGCTAGGCTTGAATTTGCACGTCGACATTTAAATTGGACAGTAGACGAGTGGAAAAAAGTTTTGTTTAGCGATGAAACGCGTTATAAAAATTTCAATTCTGATGGAATGAACCGTGTAAGAGGGCCAATCAACACAAGGTTTAATCTAAAATACGTGACACCCACAGTTAAACATGGCAAAGGCAGTGTTTTTCTATGGGGTTGTTTCTCATGGAATGGGGTGGGTCCTTTAAACTTCATTAATGACATCTTGGATCGATTTGTCTATAGAGATATAATGCAAAATGTAATGTTGCCTTAGGCAGAGTGGGAAATGCCGTTGCGTTTTATTTTCCAACAGGATAATGATCCAAAGCACTCTTCACGAATTGTTCAAGAGTGGTTTTAAGAAAATAACGTTCGGGTTTTGCAGTGGCCGGCACAATCCCCAGACCTTAACCCCATTGAAAATCTATGGGAAGAAGTTGAACGTGGAATTCGTACACAATTATTTCCAAATAAACATTGGTAAATAAAATCAATGAAGTTTGGACAAACCTTCCCAAAAATACTGTTTAAAAATTGATTGCCTCAATGCCGCGACGTTGTCGGCAAGTAATAAAAAATATTGGATATTCTATTAACTATTAACATAATACTTCTAGCTATTGTAATTATTAAATAATATGTAAAATAAAATACTGTTGACACAATTTGTTGCTTTACTTTTGTCGCACTTCATTTTGTCGATTTTTATAATTATAAATATTTCTCTACCTTCGTTTTGTTTAAAGTGTACCAAAATATTGTGAAAAATTACTAATATTGTGGGGATAATATTTCATTAAAATTAGCTGGGGATCACAATCATATAATTAATTTTTTAAACTCAAAGGAATAAAAGCACTTTGTTGCTCTACTTTTGTCCAATAGTGTAGGTACCTTTTTTTAATTTATCGGTTATTACTTTATTGGTTTCTTTTGCCCTACAGTTGTTTATACCTATATTTCATTTACCCCATTTCTAATTTAGGAATCCGTATGGATTTCCGCGGCAGAGTATTAAGGATTTTTGTTTATTTCCATAAGTACCGCAGTAATTACCAGTTGATTACTGGTGATTAGTTTACTATAAAAAAAAATTGAAAATATTGGATTTATAGGAAAGCACTTAGAATTAATTAAAAACTATCTTAGAGATAGACCAACTTATGTTAAAATAGATAAAGAAGAAAGCTATTCAAAAGTATTTAAATATAGTGTTCCGTAAGAGACAATTTTAGGACCATTATTTTTTAATACTTATATTAATGATTTATTTAGTATAAATTGCGATGGGAAAATTCATAGTTTTGCAGATGAGACTGCTATTTTTTATAGCTATACAAATTGGGACAATTTAAATAAGAAAATTAAAAAAGGTTTTAAAATTATAAAAAATTGGTTAATAATAATAATTTTAATCAAACAAATTATCTTCTTTTTACTTTAAACCTAAATAATGTACCACAAAATATGAATGGCATCAATATTAGCTATGACATTCAAATTTTAAAAGTTAATCATGTAAAATATTTAGGAATAATTTTTGACAGTAAATTAAATTGGAATTTTCAAGTAGAATATTTGATTAAAAAATTAAGAAGTATATTACCAATTTTTAAGAGCATTAAATAATTTCTGGATATAAAACATCTAAAAATATTATAGTATGCATTAGTCGAAACTTATTTAAATTACGAATTTTAGGCTGGGGAGGAATAAATGGTTAAAAAATTAGAAGTATTACAAAAAAGATTTTTGAAAATTATATTTAATTTAATTATCTTTATCCTTTAAAATAATTATATTCAGAAACAAAAAAGATGAACGTTAGGCGAATTTACATTTATAATATTTTAATATATATTTTTAAAAATAAAAACCTTATACAATTTAAGACCATAAACATAATACACGTTAAAAAAATGAAATATCCATAAAACCTAAAATAAATAAGTCTGTAGGACAAGAAACTTTTAAATATGTATGCTTTTATTTAAATGATTATTTACCAACAAATATTAAAAAAACATTTCATTACAAAAATATATAATTGAAATAGAAACTTTAATATTGGAAACACACGTTTTAAAAATATTTGCTGGAAATACTATAACTAATTAATACTATTTAATATTATTGTGAATCAATTATATAATTAATCTTTTTCAGAAATTTAATAATTTATCATCGAGAAAGTAGCGTCTATAGAATACTTGCAACTTTTTATATAGAAATATTCTTAAATATTCATAATTTTAAATACTTTGAAATAAGAAAAATTTGCCCCTAACAAGCACGTCTTCTGGGGAATTTATTAATAAGTTTATTGAAAAATATTACATATTAACATGTTTATTATATTGTAACTATTTGAAATAAACTTATTATTATTATTGTTATTATTATTATTGTTATTATTATTATTTTCAATGATAATGAGATAATGTCAACAATTTTAGAATTAGTGGATTTAACCTATACTACAATGAATTGTATTGCTTGTATGACAACGCCGCCTCTTAAGTTCACTATCAATGTAGCGGCAGAGTTTATTATATGCATAAAAACATTATCATCTTTGGTTGTGACCTAATTTATGGTTGGCCCCGTGCAACGGGAGAAGTTATTTTAAATGGTTTAAGAGAGGATTTTCATTTTTCGGAATCAAAAAATCGATTTAAGTAATATAAACTTATGAACTTGAGGATTTATTAATATTTTCGTCTTAAAATATGTTTCCTGTGACCAACAAATGGAAAACCTCCCTCAAGCATATTACGTTTTGAATGAATGTCAATTTACCATTTTATACCATAGAACCCTCCGCAGTAGTAATGTAACGGTAGGCATGACGGACGACGCGTAGACATTTAATTTTCTACATACGTGTAGCAAGCAGTCAACCATGCCTTTAATGATATATTTATTTATTTATTTATTTAGCAAAGCCCAACAACAAAAAGCAATTTACAGGGCCGATAACATTTGAAATTTACAAATTTAAAAATAACTTTCTTACAGTATGGTAATATATTATAATAATAATTTGAACTATCTTACTAGATTGCTTATACCTACATTAAATATCACAAATTATTTGAGGATATTCTAAGGAATTGACTTTGAGTCATGCTCAAATCGCATGCGAATGACACCTTGTTGTATGTTGAGCACATTTTATGTACAGGTAATACATACATAGCATTGGAATTTGCTGTTGACAAATAAAAATAATTATAATTACCTTGCCTATTTGCTAATCTTGGCACATTGAATTTTACTTCACCCAACAGATACGGACAAAAAAGTCTACCGCTGACAAGCTTATGTAAAAATATTAAGTTATGGATGTTTCGGCGTTTTTCCAAGCTCGTTAGATTAAATCTTGTCAATAGGATATCATTGTCTATACCAACCGGGGGATACATCCCGTCCGCTTTCAGAGCCAGATACTTCATAAACTTTCTCTGAACCTGCTCGATAGCTGTTACATATTTATTGTAAATGGGTGTCCATATAAGGGACCCATACTCAAGCTTACTCCTCACCAATGTCATAAATAGAACCGTTAGGGTTTCCTTATCTCTGAAGGAGTTACAATTTCGAATTATGAAACCAAGCATTTGCATAGCTTCCGAAACGACTTTAGTAATATGCACATCAAAATACAACTTAGAGTCTATAGTGACACCCAAGTCCCTGACGTTTTCCACTCGCTTCAATCTTTCTTCCCCAATGACGTAGCGAAAGTTTATTGGTGAGATTTTCCGAGTAATCGTCATCACTGAACATTTTTTGGCATTGAGTAAGAGCCCATTACTAAGACACCAGTCACAAACCGCTCTGATACTGTTCTGCAATCTCATGCAGTCTGAATCGGATTTTATTGAAACATAACAGTTTGAGATCGTCAGCGAAAATCTGGTATTCTACGTCAATAACATTTTGAATATTGTTTATGAAGATAAGGAACAGAAGCGGTCCGAGGTTTGACCCTTGAGGCACCCCGGAGGTAGCTCCGAACCGCTGCGATTTAAATCCGTTGTACTGAACGTATTGATATCTGTTTTGTAAATATGTACTAAAGAAGGTTATAAAATTCTCGGTTAAACCAAATTCACGTAATCTCAGTAGCAACGTCCTGTGACATATTTTGTCATGTATATGAAGGAATATTATCTCTATTTTGTTTTGTTCAGTTTTTAATTATTTTATTACGCGGTATTCAAGGAATGTTTACCAGACGATGAACAATTCAGTCAGTGTGGGGTATTCATTTTAAAACAAGCAGCATACTTTCTTTTAGGCAGCACGTCAGATGTGGCATGTTACTTTGGTGTGAAAGCCCACCAACAGCCATTGCACACTTACAATTGTCCCGTTCCAACGATTAGGTGTTTAACGGCTCTTTTATACGGTACTATAAGCGAACCAAAGATAGCATGATAACCACGTGCACCGTATCCTTTATTTATTTATAAATATAGCCAAGCAAGGGACGTTTTGATTGGCTAGGTTTGCGCTTGTTCTTGATTCTACCACTGTGGCGCCGCACACAGGCGAAATTCCTGACCAAATCTTATTACTGACCAAATCTTATTAATTCTGTAAGAACCTAAACAAATAGTATATTATCGTTGATTATTAGCCAAGGTTTAGACAGAATATTTCTTCCACTATTGACGTTTTAATGTAATATTATTAATAATAATAATAATAATAAATAATAAACAATTTTTATTTACCATAATATTCAATATACAATTTATAAGCAATACGGTAATTCGGTAAATAAAGGTCTGTTGATAGGTAACAATGTACCGATTCTTCCTCAACAGCCAGAAACTTCCTTATGCTAGTTTATGTTAACTTACTCAATTATATCTATTATAAACATAAAAAAAAAATTAAATTAGAAAAATGGAGAGAAAAAAAAAAGTCAATGAATCACACTTATAGCATAAATGAAAATAAAAATACTAATAAACAATAATTGAATCAATAATACAATTCTCCCTACGGTAATGTAGATCAGATATTCACATTATAAGTCAAATTTCCTGATTAATTGCGCCTAATGCTGAACGCTCTGTCTACTAAATAATGTTTTTCTATAATTTCTTTTAAATGTACTGCACGATGCAGCAAAATTTGGATCATCCATTAAATCCGTGGACGTTGCAATATTATACGTGAAGGATCGCTTAAAAATTTCTTTTTTATGTTTAGGTATAGTAAGTATACTCCTGTGTCGCAAATTTAAATTATGTATGTCCGTTCGAAATGTAAGTCTGTTATAAAGGTATTCAGGCATTTTAAATTTTAGTAATTTATAAAAGAAACACCCTTGGTGCAATTTACGCCGGTAATACATATTTAGCCAGTTTACATCCTTGAGCTTATGAGATATTCTATTAGGTCTACGGATGCCAAATATTAAGCGTAAACAGCTGTTTTGTACCTTTTGCACTCTTGCCTTATCCACATTATCTAAACAAGGTCCATATACACAGTCACCATAATCAAAGTTAGACAGAACCAACGATTCACACAACAATGTTTTGATTTTCTGATTTAAATAGTGCCGCTGAGCATAAATTAACTTTAATGATGTGTAAGCTTTTTGTAGGCGAGACGTTATATGCTCCTTAAAACGAAGCTTATTATCCAGTACCAGGCCAAGGTTTTTGCACGTATTTTTAACGGGAATATATTCCTCATCTATCTCAAGTTGTGGAATATTATTGGACAGGTATTCGTCACCAAACACGATAGCCACCGATTTACCAGCGTTAATTTTTAAGGCATGGTCCTTTGATACTTTCAGAATGTTACTTAGATCTGCATTTATGATATTTACAGCATTATTACCATCAGCAGAACTAAATGAATAGTATAGCTGCGTGTCATCCGCATACATATGATAATTGCAATTTTTAAGAAATGAGTAAAAGTTACATGTGTATTTTGTATATAGTAGTGGACCTAAGATACTTCCCTGCGGGACACCTTGTTTTAGTAATAATTTATTTGACACGCAGTCACTTATTTTTACCTGTTGATACCTGTCTGATAGAAATGAAGCGAATAGTTCTTTAGCATTAACACTGAATCCGATGAAATCAAGAATTGAAATTAAAATTTTATGATTTAATAGATCAAAGGCTTTAGTGTAGTCCAGTAAAATTAGAATTGTGGAGTCTCTGTTATCCAGTGCTTTAAAAATGTCATCAGTCACTGCAGTCATAGCAGTGGTACACGAATACCCCGATCTAAATCCGGATTGTTTCATAGGTAGAACATTAAATCTTTCTACATGAGTCCTTACCTGCATATCCATGATTCTTTCCAGCACTTTTGAGAGAGTAGGCAGTATACTTATTGATCTGAGGTGTTTGTATTCAGTTGGTTGATTAACCTTTGGCAATGGAATTACGAGTGCATGTTTCCATGCTTTGGGGAAAATGGACCTATATATACATTCATTAATTATATGTGTTATGTGCGGAATGATAAGCGGACAAAACAAGATAATAACATCAATATTAAACTGATCCGAACCAAACGCTTTAGACTTAATATTCCGAATTATGTTCATGATATCGTAGTCAGAGATCTGATTAAAATTAAATATGTCAGTAACCCCATCTTTACGGTTATTTTGATAAAATGATAAAATTTCGTCTTTAGGCGTGAAATTAGTTTGACATGCATTAATGAAATAGTTATTTATATCATTTACGTCGCTTAAGCTATCAGGTATCGCTATTTTCTTAGTAGAAACAATATTCAGTTTTCTCAGCTCCTTCCAACTATCCCCTGATTTACCACCCGAGAATTTTTGTGCCAAATATGCAGCCTTTTCCCTTTTAGTAGCAGATGATGTATAATTTCGTAACTCCTTGTAATATTCCCAGTGACCACTATGCTTGGTTCTTTTCGCTTTCCGTAAGGCTTTGTCACGTAATTTTTGTAAAAGCTTTATGTTATCTGTCACCCAGGGAGCATAGGTTCCTTTATTTCTTCGTAGAAGTTTCTTCACTGGTGCATATATATCCACTATACCCAACATATTTTTATTTAAAAAATCAACCTTGCCATCTATATCCTCGATATCATATATATTATCCCAAGGGACTTGCTGCAGTGTTTGGTTAAACGTTTCGATGTCTATACTTTTTAAGTCCCTAGCAAAAACAAAACTCTGAGTAATCCTGTCTCTGTCCAGCTGAATTCCACAATGAACGAGGCAATGATCCGATATACCTGCATCGATCGCACCCGAGTTTACTATATCAAAATTAACGAAAACAAGATCAATCAGAGTTATGCCCTGATGTGTAATTCGTGTTGGAGTATTTATTACTTGTCCAAGATTAAATGCATCGAAGGTAGAAAAGAGATTCATAACAAGAGGCAGATCCACATCTAAGACATTTATATTAAAATCTCCCATACACAAAATGTTATCATGCTGTGAATAAAAGTCAATTAGAATATTTTCCATTAAGTTGGTGTTTTTGACAACTTGGGTGTTAAGGGATTCCCACTCTCTTGCTCCACAACTTCTTTAACTGGTACATTGTTCAGTGATACGGTGTATATTGGTTGTTTGGTTCTATTTGGGGAACAGTACATTTGTCTACTACATTTTGCTTAATTTGTCACGTGTTTGTTCATATTTCGATCACGTTGTTGTCTTGCAGGAATCTTGCGTAATCTGCCAGGGTGACGGGGCCTGGTTGCGCGGCAGCATTCTCGCTTCTTATGCTACAGGTACCCGGTTCTATAGCTCGGGCTGACCAAGCAGACTTTGTCAGTTTGCATGGCCCAGGTCACCATACTACGTTGTGTTGCGCATGCAACACACACCAGCAATCTATGTAGTAGCGGAGAGGCCAAAGGCTGTACGCTGTACCTCTAGAAACGGCATGTTGTCGAGAGCCAAATAAAGGATTGATCAGTGGTGCCGATGGTTGCTCTCGGACACTGTCTGATATTAGTATGGTTGTCATAAAAACCTTGACCAGAGAATTGGCGATGGAGTCTCGCGTACAAGGATCTGATGTATTTCGGAACCCACGTTAAACTGTAGGTCCCGTCTAGCTGACATTACCGAGACGTTAAAACGGGGTCGGCAAAAAGGGTCTAAGCTGGCCTACTTGCTTGGCATCAAGCCTCCCGGTCCACTGCTACTACTACTAGGGGGTTGCATCGTCAGCAAAGTAGGAAATGTTGGTGTGGGTTACGAACAATAGTCCCTGGGAGACTCCCCACAGGGTAGGCAGTAGGTTGGAGTAGGTGTAGTTGGCCTTCACTTGAAATGTGCGGCGGGTAAGCAATTCCTGAAGAAACTAGAAGCCCTTTGAACGACACTTTGCCGTGCCTTGATTGTCAGTGAGGAACTGTGTTAATTCTGGAACTATGACCTTGCATATGCGAGATGTTAGGCCTATTGGTCTATAGTTTGTTGGATCGTATCGGTCTCCTTTGTAGAAAATAGGTATACTATATATATATTAGTTCAGTCTCCTGTATTAAGTATGTTTTGTAGTAGTTTGTCATGTCATCTGGTCTTATAATATAACTTCATCACTATTTACTTAAAAATTGGTGTAAACACCCACGAACTACTTTATTAGTTGGGCTAACGACCATGAATTCGAAAAATTTCCCCTGTGCGCGTCGCCATGTCCGTGAGATCATCTAGTAAATTCCCAACATTTTTAATATACCTCTTTCAGGATGACATGCACATGGACCTAGCAAATATGTTGGATACCCAAATGAGCGGCGGAGAACCCTCCCCTTCACATCAAATACCCCCTTGGCCGGCGCCAAGCGAAATGACGCCCATCATGCCAAATGACGACACGTCTCAACCTGGTAAGTGATTCACAGTAATTTGTTTCTTTTATTTAAGAAATGTGCCATCTGTGATTTATTCAAAAATGAAAAATAGGTCCTTTAATGTTGGTCTGCAGATGCTTTATATGTATAAGTTGTTGGTGTTTTGTTGTGAATACTACATCAAAAGTCTGGGATCCCCTGTGTATATAGTTCAGATACCTAGGAAACAAAAAACATCATAAACAATATAAAGACTAAAAAGTTATGATATGCCTATGATGACTTATTTCATTGTGCAATTTACTAATTTAGCTTTATATTTTAATGCGCCCTCAATTTATGTGCATTTACAGAATAAAATAATACACTCCCCGACAATAAATTCCGGACAAAGATAATTTTAATTAAGTTCATAGTCCTGTAATTGTTCTAATTGTTTTCCGATTCTGGTAAAATTTTAGCGAAGTGTAGACTTGTGTCTTGGAATGTTAGCCTCAATGTTAATTCCCAAAAAATACTGATGGCTTGATCATTATACAGGGAGAAACAAAATATACTTTTTTATCCTCAATTTCTAATCGCCCTGTGGAATAGTTTTCGTTTGAAGTGTGATCTTTTATTAACACATTGTTTTTTGGTTCACGTCATTATCTGCTTCTTAAGAAAAGATACACATTTTTAAAGATATGTTGCAGTTTTGCTATTTTATTAACAATTCAGAACATTTCATTATCTTTTCTAGTGAGCCTTTGAGCAATTAAGCCACGAGCATTGTTTACCAAAGTGTCACTATACTGCCATTGCAGAATACACTCTTTAAAGTTTTTCGTTTAAAAAAATGAGACCAGAAGATGTTGCAGGAGCTGTTGCATTAAATGACGATTACCGCAATATAAGGTACATTGCGTAATCCTTAGGCAAACCAAAAAGTACTGTACAAGATGCGATCAGTCGGTTTCGCGAGACTGGTGAGTACATACGACGTGAGGGATCAGGGAGACCGCGTGTTACCAATCAACGTGATAACAATTTCATAAACCTAATTGCATTACGAGATCGTGACGTACCATCTACCGTTATTAGCCGTAAACTTCAAGATGTACGTGGTACCATAGCCCCTGCACGAAAAGGCACGAACCAACCAGCGTAGGTTACAAGAAGGGGGTTTAATGTCCAGAAGACCAGTTGCTTCTTCAAGCGCATCGTACAGCAAGATTACATTTTGCACATGAACAAAGAAACTGGGGAGCAGAAATGTGGGCGCATGTATTATTCACGGATGAATCGCGGTTTTGTCTGCGCTCACCTGACGGACATGAACGTGACTGGAGGAGACCGGGTGAATGATTTGCACCATGTTACATATCTCCTAGGACGCCTTTTGGAGGGGGTCGTGTCATGGTGTGGGCTGGGGTATCACTATATACCCGTACAGACCTAGTATTGATCGAAAATGGTTCTTCAACTGCTGACCGTTATATTCATCAATGTTGAGCCTATCACGTGGTACCCTTCGCGCACTTTGTTGGACAAAACTTTATTTTAATGCAAGACAACGCCAGGCCCCACGTTGCACGGGTTGTAATAGAGTATTAAGCGATTGGAGTGGCCCCCGCGTAGTCCAGATTTAAATGCTATTGAACACGTTTGGGATATGTTAGGTAGACGTGTTCGGAATCGACACCCGGAAACATTGCCAGATCTACGAAGAACCCTTCTTAAAGAATGGGACAATATTCCCCAAGAAGCAATTGAAAACTGCATTGAAAGCATGCCACGCCGCATTAAATAAGATAATGAAATGTTCTGAATTGTTAATAAAATAGAAAAACTGCAACGCTGTCTTTAAAAATGTGTATCTTTTCTTAACAAGCAGATAATGACGTGAACCAAAAAACATTGTGTTAATAAAGGATCACACTTCAAACGAAATCATAATGAAGCCAAATTTTGCGGCTCAATTATTCCACAGGGCGATTAGAAATTGAGGGTAAAAAAGTATATTTTGTTTCTCCCTGTATAATGATCAAGTCATCAGTATTTTTTGGGAATTAAAATTAAGGCTAACATTCCAAGACACAAGTCTACACTTCGCTAAAATTTCGCCAGAATCTGAAAACAATTAGAACAATTACATACATGACTATGAACCTGACTAAAATTATCTTTGCCCGGAATTTATTGTGGGGGAGTGTAGTTTGTTAAAAAATAAAATTAAAAATAATTTCAAAATTGTACTTTTTTCTTTTTTTAATGAAATGAGTTAGCCATGTCATTTGTCAAAATGGCCTTTAGAATGAGAGAAATTGTTCTCACCCAAAATGGATTCAACACACAATTTATACCCAACAAACATTTTTAGTCGAATTTGGCCCACCTATAGGTTGAAAAATTTACCTTACCAATTTCTCAGAGGGATAATTTACTTAAATTCGGGGGCATTTTTACCAATGTGGGGACAAGAACTAAGGTAATTTGGAGGGATAATAGAAGTAAACAGGTAAATAGTTACAATTAGGTTGCAGGTCGCATAGCCGCTATATAGCCCATTTTAGGTTAAAAATAGGTCGAATGATGGAATTTGCGTCTAAATTTCACCTTAAATTCGACCCCTGTCTTCATCTGTCATTAGCGTCATTTACTTGCACAAAAAGAAAAGAAATAATAAAAATGCATACCAATGCAATAAACAGAGAACAACATGACTAATAAAAATGAATTAAGTTTGATAGTTTTTAGAATTATATCAGGTACCTCGGAAATAACTTATTTCGGTGTCAAGCAAAACGTCATTGTCAGTAACTTTTAAAGTTTTTGTTAGTTTACAATGTTAACAACGAAGCAAAGAATACATAATTATTTATTTCAAATTACTTCGAAATATACAATACACATTAAACAAAATAAGATAAGCATAAGCCAATATATGATTGTAATTTAAGGCATAATTCATAAAAATAGACGAAAATCAGATAGCATAACAATAACTATTCAAACACTGCTCCACCATGAAGGATACATTTTTCCAGTTGGGCTATAAGATAGTCATAACTCCTCCGCACTTCTTCTAGGGATATTGCTTCTACAACTTGTATAATTCTTTGTTTTAAAATGTTCTCATCATTTGGCAGTGGATTGGCATAAGTTAACTGTTTTAGGCGTCCCTACAAATACATATCTGCCAACGTAAGATCGGGACTTCTTGGGGAAGCTAGAAGTATTTGTTACTTAGGTAATTTAATGGCAGTTGTTCCAAATGATCAGAAATAAGAATTTCTATTAGAAGTATTCTCAAAGAAATACGGTCCTATTATACCATAGTAGGAAACAGCGCACCAAACATTCACTTTTTTTAAATATTGACGTCGAGTTGGGATTCTGAACATAGGATTAACATTAAAAATTACAGTTACATTAAAAATTACTGACAATGACGTTTTGCTTGACACTGTAACACAAATCACCGAAATAAATTTAGATACGTAAGCTGGGCGTTTCCGCCAAACATTATTATTTTGTTTGGATCGCATTTCGTAGATGGCGCCGGTAGTGGCATCGCCCAATTTGGTTTAGTTAAGTTCGTATAGAGGGCACCACGTTCATTTGCGATTTGCGATCGAGAAGAAGCACCCTCCTAGATTTTGTTGTTGTCAAAAATTTGAAGTGTATTGTCAGTTTTCTATTCTCGATTTTCTTTTAAGTTGTGTTGAATTTTAATGCCGTTTGTGATCGTTTTGTCTCTGTGTGTACTATTAGCGTGTTGTTTGATAGTTGTTTTGACTTTTTGTTTAGTTTTAGTGTGTTTTTGGTTTGTTTAGTTAAAGTTCGCGTATTTATTTCCGTTATGAAAGACTACGCACCTCCGTTTAAACCTAAAAAATGTTGTGTTTCAAACTGTTTAAATAAACATGGCATGCGACACCGCTTGTCAAAAAGAGATCCGGTAATTTTTGATCATAAAAATAATGTTTTATTACCTATTTCGCTTTATTTTAGTCAGCTGTATTTTTCTAAATAGGTATTGCTTGGTTTAAATAATTCCTTTTTTGCTGCTTTCTATTTGAGCTCTTAGATATACGTTATTTGTTACTTTGCCAGCAAGGTATTTACTTCAAACTTAAAAAGAAAAGTTTCAAATAACGTGTAGCCCTAAACTAAAAATAAAAGCAGAAAAAAATGAATATTTAAACCAAGGAATATTTTAAATTCTAAAGCGGCACCAATATCTACCGATAAAACAGATTTCATCAAAAGTTGGTAAAACAGTTTTCTTTATTTTTACCCACAGTTGCCAAGCAGATTTCTTTCTTTTTCGCGTGTTTCGGATCGCAAATACTAGGACATCAGTGCCAATTAGTTTTTGACACTTCCAAGAGTCCAGTTGCGTATCTAAAATTATTTCGGTGATTTGTGCACTGTAATAATCTATTTCTGAGGTACCTAATCAAAGGGGATACTTAAAGCAAAGCAAAAAAATTTATAAATAACGACTTTTCCTCAAAAAATGAAATTTTTGGTCGTTTTGCCCTCTTGTCTACCACATCGCCGGACATACTGTATATATATATTATTTTGCAAATAGCTTACATTATTCTGTGCAACTTTTGTATTTAACATTTTTATCTAATGGGAAAAGCAAACGAGTTAAGAAGGGGGGAATTATAAATGATCACCGTGTACATCGTTTAAAAGATAGTACGTTGCAATTTTGTAATTCGTCGTTTAGTTCTACTCTGTGTTGGGATTTTTATATGTTTTTTTTTTAAGTGATTAGTGTTGGTGATTTTAGTGCAAAGTTTAAATGTTTTTTAGAAGAAACTGCGGTAAGTATATTGCAACATCAGAAGACTTAGTATCTTCTTTACCGTAGGGATATATATTAACAAGTCCTTAGAGTTACCACTAGAGCAGTTTGGTTTAAAAACTGCATTGCACGGCTGGGGACTAATATCGTAACGGCCACTTCTACACGAGAACGATCTTTTTCGACGTCTCTAAAGCTTGTGATATCGCCTGGCATGACGGCCTAAAACTATAGTTGATAACACGAGGTATGATAAACTAGTTAATTTTTTTCTCGAAGACAGAACGTTCTGGAGTAAGGCAGGGTTCCACCCTTACACCGGTCCTGTACAATATTTACACAGGCGACACCAAAATTTAGATTAACGCAACTATATATATTTGCTAACGACACTGCGATAATTACCACTTCAAAACAGCAAAGGACAGTAATCTCATGACTGCAAGTCCATATAAAACTGCTTGAAGGATAGCTAGATGATTGAAAAATTTGACTAAATAAAGCTAGAACCCAAACCATTTTTTTTTAAATCAAATGTAAAAGTCCCTGAAAGTAGAATCAAACACGATTGGTCCTATAAGTCCGACAAGTATGATTTTTTGATTCACCTCTTATGCCATAAAGATTTAGTTTTTGAAAAAGTATTTCATAGTTTAAAGTGTCATATGCTTTTGACAGATCAAGAAACAGTCCCTAGTGGAATCCCATCATTCTCCAATATATCCAAAATATCTGTTGTGAATTCGAACAGAGCTGTCTGGGTGGATTAACCTTGAACATATTCATGCTGAGGGCTATTACTACTATAACTACACAGTCGAATATCTTGAAGAAGGACGGAAGCAAACTTATGGGATGATAGTTCTCAATATTCGTATTATCACCCTTCTTAAAAATTGGTACAACTAACGCCTGTTTTAGTGGTTCAGGAAATATGCCAAATTTTATAGAGTTGTTAGTTATGTGCACTAGAGGCTGCAGAATCACTTGTATAACAAATTTTATTATATTGTTAGATATCTCATCGTAACCACAACTAAACTTTATTTTCAGTTTTTTCACTACTTCAAATATTTCTTGATCATCCACCAATTCCAAATTGATGTTTGTTGGATTGTATTCTATATTTGCACTAAATGGTAAGGTACAAATTGGGTGCAATACTAACTTATCGTTATCACCTTTAATGGTAACTGTCTTACCCTCAGGTTTTCCCTTTATTTCATTTACTATGGCCCATGCTGATTTACTTTTATTGTCTGAATTCTCTAATTTTTCCCATAAAGTTTCGTTTTTTTTTGTTCTTTTAATAAATTATATTAAACTTTCTTTTTTCCCATATATAAAAGTTTACATGTGGTATTTACATTTTTTATTGCAAATAAAATATTTAATTGAGTCTTATACTCTATTATTACAGGATCATTTTGTAAATATTTTGATTTATTGAATTTTCTACATTAAGTATCTCATTACAAAGCATGCCTTATTTATCCTCTTAACCACATCCTCAATCTGTTCCTTCCAGGACAAGGCCTCATCCATAGTGACACCCAAGAATCTAGTCTCCTTAACCTGTGGAACTGTTTTACCCTTTAAACTAACATACAGCGTTTGATTCTTGTTTGTATAGGCTACAACACATGTTTTATCAGTATTCAGCCTCAAACAGTTCTCAGTGCCCCAGGCATCCATACTGGACACCACTTCGCCCGACTTTCTTGACGCAGACGGCGTGTCAGTCTCGGTTACAATACACGAGGTTTCATCTGCAAACTGAAAGATTGAATGTGAACCCAAAGAATCACCCAACTCATTGACGAAAATTAACAAAAAAATAGATCCTAGAATTGACCCCTGGGGGACTCCGAATGTCAGTGGCAAGGACTCAGAGCAAGACACCTCCACCCGCCCCGACACAGAAGCCGATATGGATAATTTTCGAACCGGAAAGTTGTCATTGCATAAATTCATAAATATTCTCATAAAAGTAGTCCACTGAATATTAACTAGATGTTTATCAATTAAGTAAACTGGTTGCCAATTAGCCGCTTCAAGAGTATTTTTAAATTTTATTAAGCGGTTCAACCATTTCTTCAATTAATATATCTACCTGCCACATTTTGGCCTCTTCTTGTATCACATGATCGATACACTTTTTCCACTTTTCCGCACTGATTTTACCCATTACTTTATTAAAGAGTCTCTTTAAATCCACCATTTTATAAGTCGTGTTTTTTCTGGCGACATCTGTCTTTATTTGAGCCCATATAAGTTCGATCGGGTTTAATTCGCAGTGATAAGGAGGGAGTTTGAGCACAGATATTCCTCGTAACCTTGCCGTTTCATCGACTACATATTTTTTGAATGCATTTTTATGTAAATTGGCTAGTACCAATAGTTATCTTTTTAAGGAATCTAATAAAAATTCTATATGCTATAACTTAGCCATTCTGTTTTTTCACTTTTACGCCCAGCACTGGTCGGTAATTTTTTCGTAAGCCTAGAGTGATAACTTGTATTATCCAATACAATTATTGCATCTTCTGGTATAAGATCCAACATTTGTTCGAACCATTCTTCACAGACATTGGCATTCATATTTTCGTGATAGTCTCCTGTACTTTTAGATTGGAACATCAGTAGACCACTTTTAACGAAGCCTTCAGAACTTGCAATATGGGTTATTTATTTATTTATTTGTACTTAACAGATCTAATACAAGAATAAATCCTATTATAAAGTACAAGTAGTAGGTACAGTACATAGTAAAGTCTTTAGAATATTTCCCTAATCACTGCTTTAAAGTGATTGTATTTCATATAGAATAAATCCACATTATCCTGTGGTATACGATTAAAAATTCTACAAATATTATGCAATGGTGATCCTAGTTGGCGGTTATTGTGGGCTACATCAGGTATGTAAAAAGATACTGGGTTTCTGGTATTGTGGATTGAAATTTAAATTTCCCAGAAATGCAGTATCGTTTAAATGTCCATTCACTGCTTTGTGCAAATAGAGCATGCATGCTACCTCTCTACGTTTTGTTAGAGATTCGAAACCATATCTATTACAGAGTGTTGATGAGGATATAGAAAAATCATAGATGCCCACCTCTTTGAAATAAAGGTATCGGGCCATTTTATTTTGTACCCTTTCTATAGAGTACTTGTGACATTCATAATATGCGCTCCAAATTATACATGCATACTCTAATATGGTCCTGACAAATGAGAAGTACAACTGCCTGATGCACTGGAGGTTTCTAAAGTCTTTGGTGTTTCTTACTATAGTTTGGGTCAAGCAAATATTTGACGCGTGACACTTCCATATTGTCATGGGTGTCAAATACAGCAGGCCACCCATAATATAAAAGTTACTAATGGCTAAATTTATATTATAATAATTACCACCCACTCGAAGTATTTGTATCTTTATCCTTTTATATGACTAAAAAGAGATATACATAAACCGAGTTACCTTCTCGTCGATTTGGTCAAATCATATGGGCTGCAGATCCGCATTTTATTTATTAATTTAATCGTTATACACTACTAATCGTTATACACTACTAAGATTGCTTTTGTTAAGACCTGTGATATTAATGGTCAATCCTGAATCCCACCATTACAATGCATAGAATTTATCAAAACAAATTTATTTATATTATAATTCATATTCTTAGACCAATTTCCCAGCAATCATTTTCTGCAAAGGTTTATAAATAACAATGTTCGTCAGTCCGGCCCTGACTTAGTATCAGCTGTAATAAAGTTGGTGAAATCGAAATAACCTAGTATTGGACAAATATGACAAGATGGAAGTGTCACGCGTCAAATATTTGCTTGACTCCAACTATATGAAACCATACATTCTACAAGCCCTAGTTGCCACATCTGCTACATGAACATTGAAACATAATTTGGAATCAAAAACAACACCTAAATCTTTTATTTGCGTTACTCGGGAAAGTGTAGAGTTATTGATTGTATACTTAAATTGTATAGGGCTTGGTTTCCTAGTATAGGTAAGACACACACATTTTTTAACATTGAAATGAAGTTTATTTTCCAATGACCACATGGTAACGCCGTCTATATCGGACTGCAAAGTTATGCAATCTTGCAAGGTTTCGATTTCACAATAGATTTTCAAGTCATCCGCGAACAGCAGGCATGAAGCATCTTTACAACACTGTTTATGTACATTAGGAACAACAGTGGACCCAGGTTAGATCCCTGCGGTATGCCTGAGGTTGGATTGAATGGATATGACATATAGCCTTTTATGGATACTATGTGCTGACGATCATAAAGATATGTTTGCAGAAAATTTGTCAAGTTAGGATGAAAACCAAACTCTTTTTCTAGTTTGTCGAGTAGTATTACAAAATTTATTTTATCGAAAGCTTTCTCGAAGTCCGCATAGACAACATCCACCTGGCCACGCCTATTCAAAACATCCGATATATACTGAGTTATTGACAATAGATTACTCGTGGTTGATCTTTGCTTCATAAATCCGTGTTGATACATTGATATATTGTGTCGCACGGATGAGTAAGTGTAAAAAATAATTGATTCGAAAATCTTAGCGGGAGTTGACAGTACTGCAATTGGACGATAATTGGTAATATCTGTTTTATCACCTTTTTTAAGAATTGGGCATATTTTGGCCTTCCTCCATTGATCAGGAAACATGCCAGTCCTGATACATAAATTAAATATGGTTAATAATGGCTGTGCTATAATATCTTGAAAGCCCTTGAATATAAACGATGGTTATGATAAGTCGATGGTCCTTTCCAGATGGCGGTCTTAATCCTATGGACAATTCTTCAAAAAAAGCTTGCCTTGAACTTTTAATATTTTCATCCTTCCAAAATTTAGTCACAGTCAGTGTGGCCTTTATTTAGGCCATGTTTCGTCTAGGTGAAATATTTTTTTGTTTTCTTCTCTGGCTTTTCGGACGCTTAAGTAAATTCTTCTCCAGGCGATATCGCTTCTGTCTATTAAAATCGATTGCCTATTATGTTTTTCCACCGAAAACCCATTTTTTTTTTTAATTTCCAAAGCTTATTTCTACACATAAATGGGTAGTCCTGGTTTTCTCGGATTGAGGACAAAATTTGTCCACCGTGGGTTTTTTTTTTTAAGAAATATCAACTTTTCGCCTTATTCTCTGCATTATAACGTCATCCAGCTCCAGTTTTGGTCGTCCTGGAGAAGTTTTTGGAGGTTTGACGCCAATACCTTTTTCTTTTAAAAGTTTATATATTGTTGATTTCCCAACGTTAAGCATATCTGCTGCAAATTGCACTGCATTGTCAACACTTAAATCCGCATTCTTACTTTCAATAGAATCGTAACAGTTAAGAATTATTAATAGTAAAGTTTTCTTCTTGACCTTATGATTTAAATTTTTGTCTTGTTTATTGGGTTTTTAGATCATTTATAAAAAAATAAAGGTTTGGTTTAAGTTGACGTTTCGGTTTATATTACATTAAACCATCTTCAGAACTACAATTACAGGAAAATGTGATTATTAACTAATTTTTAGGATTAAAAAGTAGACATACCTCTATATAAATCTTAGCACTATCACTTCTATTTTTACATGTTTAACTATGTGGTAACTATGCAAGACTGATTTTATGAAGGGATTCTTTATGAGGGAGGGTAGGTACATTTATTAAAAATGGGAAAAACCATTTGATTACGGTTTATTGTTTCTTTTGTTAACGGTAGTAAAAATTTGCAATTTTTAATTAGGTTATTAAATTACTGTAAACTGTACTTAGATTATCAGTGTCGGTTCGAAAATTTAATGTATTTTTATTTTTTTTAATATGGATCATTTCTTTTATATTTCGTTTTTTATAATTTATTTCATGGTCTAAAATTGTTGTATTATTGAAGTCAAAATTATGTAAGTTGTCAATAGCATGTTTTGATAAGGCTGTGTGTGCTTGGTTCGTATTTCTCATGCTGTATTTATGTTCATATATTCGGTTTTTTAGGTATTGTTTTGTTTGTCCAATGTATGTCTTTGGGCAGTCCAAACAGTCTATTTTATATATTACATTTGCTTGATTTAGTTTAGGAATGGTTGGTTGTAATTTTGTAAAAAAGGTTTTTGTATTGTTTGGTGGTTTATCAGCTATATTTATTTTGTGTGGTTTAAGTACGTTTCTAATTTTTGTATTCCGTTGTATGGTTAGTTTATTGAGTTAGTCAAATTAAGACTTTTACTCCTATTATTTAATTGTATTTTTCCTTTGCGGTTACATATTGGAAGGTTTTTGGATTTTGCTTATACATATTTTTTTTTTCTCTTTATTTCGTATTTGTTAGTTCATTTTTGATTTTTATTGTGCAGGCTACTGTTACTGCTCTTTATCTATTTCTGTACAGTTAAGGTGGGAGCCAATCTTTTGGGTATTTATGTCTTTGATCTTCAGTGGAGTGAACGTGTGAATTTGTTATTAACGGGTTGAGTGAAACGTCCGTTCTTTGAAAATACTTTATTATTAATTTTGTGAAATAGTCATCTATTTTGTCCATGTGCATGTCTGTATGTAGTACGTCTATATACATAAATCTTGGTGCATTTGTAATTATCCTGAGTACTCTATTTTGAAATTTCTGAACTTTTAGACGTCTCGTATTGTTTACGGTGCACCAGGTCGGTACACCGTAAGTTAGAACTGGTCTTATGATAGTTTTGTAAATTGCTGTCTTGGTTTTGAAATTTATCTTGTTTCTGGCACAAAGCAGTGGGTATACAGCACCCAGCTGCTTCTGTGCCTTGGCAATTCGTTCGTCAACGCATGCATTCCAAGCCATCTTTTTATCAAAAGTGAGGCCAAGGTATTTAATTTTATTGCTCCATGAAATTAACTTATTATTTACTTTAATTCGCGTTCTTGGTAATCTTACTCTGGCCTTGGAGAAAAAGATGGCTTGCGTTTTGTCTTCTTTTTTCTCTTTTTTCTTGGTTTAAGTACGTTTCTAATTTTTGTATTGATTTCTGGAATGTATAGTAGGGAGATGAAGTTATTTTCTTTTTGGGGATCCGTTTTATTTGTGCTATTGTAAATTTGGTTTATTCTATTCTTAATAATTGGTTCATAAAATTTTTTTGGGTAGTTATTGTTTTGTAGAACAGTTTTTACTTTTGTTATGTTTTGTGGTCTGTTTATTGGATCTGGTAATTTAACCGCTCTATCAATAAGGGAGTTGACAACACTTTTTTTATATTTTTTGGGGGTATAGGAATTGAAGTTTAAATATCGGCCCGACCAAACGGGTTTGGTATACCAATTGGTTGTAATGTTGCCTTCTTCGTCGTAAGATATGTTTATGTCTAGAAAGTTTATTGATCTATTTTTTTCTGTTTCGTATGTAAATTTTAATTTTTTATGGAAATAATTGAATTTGTTAAGTGTATATTCAAGTTTATTTTTTGGTATGCAAAGAATGCAATCGTCAACGAATCTTTTAAAAAAATATGGTTTATATTCTAGGTTATTTAATACATTTGTTTCAACCAGCTCCATTACAAGATTTGCGATTGAAGCAGAGATTGGTGATCCCATTGCTACACCATAAATTTGTGAGAAGAATTCGTCATTAAATTGAAAGAAATTTGACGTTAAGCATAAATTAGTTGTTTTAATAAATTCTTCTTGTGGAATTGTTGTGTGTTGTTTAATGGAGTTCCAGTTTTCTTTTATACTTTTTATGGTTTTGGTTTAATGTAATATAAACCGAAACGTCAACTTAAACCAAACCTTTATTTATTTATAAATGATGTAAAAACCCAATAAACAAGACAAAAATTTTAAGAATTAATTTTTTTTTTTCATTTACTGTACATGGACCGACTCTAGGCCGTTTAGGCAATTGTTGAAATATCTCCATATTTAATAAAAAAAAAACACTGACACTTCACACTTTCACTAGTTTCACTGAGAAACAAACACCCAAGGTAGGTATGTATAGATATAAATAGGTATTATTCCAATAGAGGCTTTCATAAATTCTATACGTGCCGAAAAATCTTGCACGCCCATGGAGAAGACGGTTTTGATTAATTTATCACTTTGCATCATTTAAAAATAGACTATAGGACTTCTAATGCAAATTAGTAATAGTTCTTCAAATTTACTCAGACATGTTTCGAAATCTGCCACCGGAGGGCGATATAGGGATACAAGATAACATTTCTATTTCCCTAGATAACTGCGGTGTGTCTAAAGCTCTCGTTTTCCAATAAATATGCAATATATTTAAATACAAAGAAGGATTACTATATTAATGATAAATGCTACACATGTAAATATATCAGGATAGACCAATGAACCAGTTGACATTGCGTTTATCGCATCATTGATGAATTTTGCATGCCGATCCACGCGAGAATACACTCCTGGATTAGTTGGAATGCCACATTCGACTCCCCAAGAGACAACTCCTGTTTGTATGGCACCGCACAACAGAGGTCCACCAGAGTCGCCACGGCAAGCATCTTTTCCCTCCCGAGACAAAGTACAAAGATTCACATCATACACTTCTAATCCATAGTACATTTTTTTACATTCCTCAATTGTTAGTATGGGTAAGAAGGCACACTGAAGGTCAGATAGACTGGGCAATTCTTTTTGATTACTCTTATAACCCCATCCCATCACCAAGGCAGTATGGCACATGCGTTCGAGGTATTTGGTGTCTAGCGGTTCTACTGGAAAAGTTATATAGTTGATATGAGAAGATTTCTTGATGTGACGCTGAAGTCTAATTAAGCCAACGTCGTTAGATAACGTTGATTCCTCGAAATCCGGGTGTATTATGACATTCTCCGATTTTACACTTACGTAATTTCCATCTGGATTGTTCAAACCAGCAACTACTAGGTACTGGTCCTGATCTGCGGGGCTCAAGCAGTGTCCTGCTGTTAAGACCCAATTAGCGCGGATTAAAGATCCCCCGCACTTTCTTTGCCACATTTTTCTTGGATCCTGTTTCATAACGAGTACCATGAAAGGGAATTCTTCGGTTGAACAAGTGAAACCGCCTATTACGCGATTTTGGGATATGTTTGTGTTTAATTCAGAGCTGGGATAAAACAAACAACAAGCTGAATTCAATATGACTAAACAAATCTGTAACAATTTTCTGGAATGCATTGATATTGCGCATTATGTCAAACTGACGATGGTGTTTGTGTCATTCGGGCTTTACAGGTTAACAGGATTAACGTCACCGCGTTCCATCAGTTATCAAATTTTTGCTGTTGTATATACAGACAGGGTGTCCCAAAAGCAATGGTACACAGAGCAACGACAGACTCCTTAAGCCGAAATAATGCGATTTATTCAAATTTGCCTTATCCCAAAATTGATAACAACCAAGATACAGGGTGTCAAAGTTTTAATCTTGTTTTCGTTTTTTTGCGATTATTTCTTAACGAAACGACATAGCAGCACAAAATGAAGGGTTTTGGGGTTTCTTGAGGTGAGGAATTCAAAATTATCCATAGTTTTTGTGTAACTAGTAGAGGGCGCTATCTACGGCATGCCCCACTCATTTTAGCTGGCATAACTTTGTTTATGCTTCTTATATCGATCCGAATAATAAAAAAATAAGTTATTTTACTTCTTTTACATGAAAAACGTATAACTTATTGGAGTCGCTACAAGTAACCATTTTCGAGATAATGGCATTTTATATGTCCAATTAAACTAAGTACGTGGTCCAAAAGCAACGGTGAATTTCTGACTTAAAATTGTAAATCAGCTACATTTGCTAAGTGTCAAAGTTAATGTAGATAATTAATACGCTTTTTGATATACGGAATTATTAATTTTATTCTAATCAAAAATTTTATTTAACACTTAGTTTAATAACATTTAAAAGTAACAAAATAGCTAGAAATAAAAATGGTAACGCCGTGATAGCAATTGTTCAAAATGTCCACCATTAACCTCAATACATTTCGCTATACGTTTTACAAAAGACTGTCGGACTTTAAACAAGAGATCTTCATCATTTCTGAGCAGATTGACAGAATTTATAATTTTTTGATTTAACTCATTACGGTTGTTTATTGAACTGTTATAAACAATGATTTTCAAGTAACCCTAAATGCAGAAGTCCATTGGATTAAAATCCACTTCGCGCCGGCCAAGTCAAGGGGCCACCACGGCCTATCCAACGTTCAGGGAACTGTTCATTTAAATAATTTCGCACTTGTCTGGAGAAGTGTGCCGGCGCCCCGTCTTGCATGAAATACATATTTCGCCGGACGTTTAGTGGTACATCTTCTAAAAGCCCTCCAAGTTTATTTTGTAAAAAATTCAAATATAAATCTCCGTTTAGGGTAGTAATTCAAAGGGGCCTATAAGATGATTTCCGATAATTCCACACCAAATGTTGACCTTAAACTCGTGTTGGAAGTGACGGTCAACAACTAAATGCGAGTTTTTATTTTCCCACGCATGTCTGTTTCTGCAATTGAATACACCCCCTTCGAGTAAATGTTGCCTCGTCCGTGAACACACGATTTAAGAACATTGGATCTGTATTTTGCAGATTTTGGAAGAAATGAGAAAACTGAAGTCTGGCTGGAAGATCAGGCGGCAGTAAACACTGTACGGGTGTAAAGTGGTATGGGTACAGGCCTTCATCGTGAAATATTCTAACAATTGAAGATTTACTTACCCCTGTAGCTGCCTTCAATCTCCTAGAACTCACTTCTGGATTTTCTGCTACACGAACTAAAATCTCTTCTTCCTGTTCTGGTGTTATATTTTTTGGACGGCCCGAAACCTCTTTTTTTTTGTCGAAACGAACCAGTCTCTCCTAGTCGGTTTTTGAAATAATTTGCAGTTTGGTTGCCTTCTATTCGGAAACATTTCTTGGTACCTGCGCCCTGCACTCCAACCGTTAAAATTTTCTTGTGCGTAAATACAAAGCATATCACGCATTTCCGCATTGGAAAATAAATTATGTCGAGGCATTACTAAAAAATTGAATAATATCTGCGTATTGTACTTAGAAAATTAATAACTTTGACAGATAATACTTTGTGTAACATGTTGTTGCCTTAGAAACGTCGTTGTTTTTAATCAATGCCAGCTGTGATAAATAACACTAATACGGATACACAATTGTTTTAAATATTTTAGCATTCTTGCATTAAAAATATGAAATGCCATTATGTCGAAAATGGTTGCCCCTAGCGACTTCAATAAGTTATACGTTTTTGATGTAAAAGAAGTAAAATAACTTATTTTTTTATTGGTCGGAGCGATATAAGAAGCCTAAACAAAGTTATGCCAGCTAAAATGTGTGGGGCATGCCGTAGATAGCGCCCTCTACTGGTTACACAAAAACTATGGATTATTTTGAATTCCTCACCTCAAGAAACCACAAAACCCTTAATTTCGTGCTGCTATGTCTTTTCGTTAAGAAATAATCGCAAAAAAACGAAAACAAAATTAAAACTGTGACACCCTGTATCTTGGGTGTTATCAATTTTGGGATAAGGCAAGTTTGAATAAATCGCATTATTTCGCCTTAAGGAGTCTGCTGTTGCTCTGTGTCCCAGTACTTCTGGGACACCCTGTATAAAAGGAAATGTGGGGTAACGTTCGATGTTGCAAGGGAAAATATTGGGTGTGGTTCTTGTTCTGTATTAGTTATTATGGAATCGGCGAAAGAAAATATTAAGATGTAGGTACAGGGTCTTCCAACGAGGACTGAACAGGGGCTCATTTTTGAGCTTCCTTGTATTTAAAGAAAAACCCAAAATAGCCAATCGATGTACTTTTTCCTGCAGAATTCAAAAATGAAACCAAAAATTTATTTGAACCAGAAACAAAAGAGTTACGCTATGGATAAGGTGTTTTTTAAATGGAACATGGTTTTTTTTATACGATTTTTGAAACGAGTGATTTTTGTTTTGTCCGTTCTGATTAAAATATTTAATATTGTGACAGCTATTTTTATTAAATTTTAATGTTTTATCCAAAAATTCATTAGATGAGAGATTGCAGATTGTTATCTTGTTCTACAAATGCCAAGAAAATGCAAGAGAAGCAAGGAGAAGATTTATTGCAAATTTTCACAGAAACATATCCGTCAATACTATTCTAAGGATAAAGAACCTATTTGAGGAAAATAAAACATTACATGACAGAAAAAGAAATCCAACTCTATACTAATTAAAAAAAAAAAACATTAATAATTTAATTGTTCAATGTGACCTCCGTTGTTCTCGAAACATGTGCGATAACCTCTTTGTAGCCTTTCCAAACTTGCTGTTATACTGTGATTTTCCTGGTTAAGGCGATTTATTTCATTCACAATTTTCTGCATGATCTCTTCAATATCGTGGTTTCGCTGCTTGTATACCACGTTCTTTAAATGGCCTCAAAGAAATGTGTCTAATATTGACAAATCGGGACTATTGGGTGGCCAAGCATAGGTTCCATTTCTACCAATCCATTCTTCATGGCGTCCGTTTAAATATTGAGTAACCTCACGCACGGCATGCGGAGGGGCCCCATCATGTTGCCAAATTAAATTTTGATATTCTTCCAATGGTAAATCTTCCAAAAAGTTCTCAATTTCGTTTTCTAAGAACTCGTAGTATCTCTGTCCATTTAAAGTCCCGTTAAAAAATATTGGTCCCAAAATTCTATTATTTTTTATGCCACACCAAACATGGATTGAAGTCCTTCCTTTAAATTTAATTGTCTGAAATGTTCTTGGATTTCCAACGGCCCAGTGATGATTATTATGTCTATTGAAAACCCCCGATGTTGTGAATGTGGCTTCGTCAGTCCATAAGATATTTCTGAATAAATTAGGGCTTGGTTTTCTTTCCGAATCACAATTTGGGAAACAAATTGGAAGCGAAGTTCTTTTTGTGCCGGTGTTAGATGTTGAAGTGGAAGGATATGATAAGACTTAAATTTATGATTTCTTAAAGTCCTGTGAACAGTTCCTTGGGTAACTCTTCTGCGTCTTACACTGCCGCCGTATTGAACGTCCCGAACTGCGTCCGAAATTGATTTGGTTGGATTCAGTCGAAAATAATTCACAATGGCACGGTCTCGATTTCTATTCCTTTCTGGATTTCTTTTTCTGTCATGTAATGTTTTATTTTCCTCAAATAGGTTCTTTATCCCTAGAATAGTATTGACGGATATATTTCTGTGAAAATTTGCAATAAATCTTCTCCTTGCTTCTCTTGCATTTTCTTGGCATTTATAGAACAAGATAACAATCTGCAATCTCTCATCTAATGAATATTTCATTTCGGCAATATTATAGTAAATTTGTCAAATTTTTTGACTTTAAAGGATTCAAAGGTGATTATACGTTTATTACCTAGTGTATGTTTCAAACAGGTTAAAGTTAAATTATACTGGATAAAACATTAAAATTTAATAAAATTAGCTGTCACAATATTAAATATTTTAATCAGAACGGACAAAAAAAAATCACTCGTTCCAAAAATCGTATAAAAAAAATAAATTTTTGGTTTCATTTTTGAATTCTGCAGGAAAAAGTACATCGATTGGCTATTTTGGATTTTTCTTTAAATACAAGGAAGCTCAAAAATGAGCCCCTGTTCAGTCCTCGTTGGAAGACCCTGTACAGAAGGGAATAACTTGTTGGGAGTAAAGCGTCCCAGGTACTACAACAAAATTTGAAGAATATATGTCTGGAATGAAGTAGACGCCGAAATGACGGTTCCCGCTGAGGCGATGATGATATTCGCCTCTTTTTTTAAAAATACGATATTGTTCGCGACAAGGTTAATGGGTTAGTGTCGCAAGCTTTAATGTGGGATTTCGATGCTACGGCGCGACTTCCAGCTGTCGCGGATCGACGTGACGTCCAGGACGTCTATTCTGAATTAGGGGAATGATATCAAGAAAAGTGATCTGTCTTCTGTCAATTATTTCTCTTAAACATTTTTAAACCGTATTCTTGAAAGCTGAAAAATAACTGTTTACTTCCGTCAAGAGTTAGGAGAACGTGATCTCTCGGAATTTTCCAAGAGAACGGGATCATATTGTCAGAAGTGCGTTGACAAGTATCCATGTTTAGTTAACAAAAACATATGATGTGACCATAGGATGTAAATAGTCACCCTACTGCCACCATAGACAAGGGAAATAAATAGGCAACTTAACAAGTTTGTGTGTGGCAGGGTCGGCGCTAAGCACGAAAGTTTAAATTTTATAACTTTGAATTCAAATATTCGTTCTTCTAACTCTGACGGAAAAGTTAGAAGCGTGAAAGTTTTGAATTAAAGTTTGGGAGAATGAAAGGAAGTTATAACAGCGTTTCTGATATGACGACAAGGTCGACAAGATTTATTAACATTAGATAATTACATAGATAGGTTTTAAACTCTAAAGAGATAATAATTATCCCTTCAAAACCTGAATTATGCAGAAATGAGTTCATAAAGTAAACAAGAAAAGGGCTTAAGAACTAATAAAAATAAAATTCTATTAATAAACTATACTTTATTAATAGAATTATTTATATTAACTTTGATTAGGTACTTACTTAAACTCTCTGGA
Source organism: Polydrusus tereticollis (assembly GCA_963920685.1). NCBI lineage: Eukaryota > Metazoa > Arthropoda > Insecta > Coleoptera > Curculionidae > Polydrusus > Polydrusus tereticollis. The sequence goes on along the minus strand of OY987332.1, from coordinate 26,945,964 downwards.
ACAGCTGCAAGTAGTTTTGTAGCGGGTAAATTTGAGGCTGAAGAAGCTTTACGTTCTTTTTTTACTCAGGCATACCTTTGAAAAGTGGTCACGTTAAAACGCCTAGACTTCGTAAATGCTTTTTATTCTTTCCACAGAAGTAACATTTATAAGCAGAAGGAATTTGATCTTCAAGTTTTTCCCGTGTTTCTGTATTTCCGGACGTCACAGAATTTATAAAACTTGACGGTACATATAAGCTTCTGTACAGGACGAGAAAAGTTTTCGACAATAACAACATTTTATTACCAAAAATTACATGTAAGTTCCTTAATCTACAAGAACTGTTAAAAATGACTACTTACTCTCCACTGGAGAAGTATAACCTAATGACTTTAGTTAGCCCCATAGGAAATAATCCAGTGGGTTTAAGTCCGGGGATCGAGCAGGCCATAAATGAGGTTCACCTCGACCAATCCAGCCGTATGTTACTGTTAAGAACTCACGAACAACCACACTAGAATACGCTGGTGCACCATCGTGTATAAACCATATTGAATTTTTGTTGCCAATGGTACATCCTTTAGAAGCTGAGGTAGCATTTGTTCCAAATAGTTGCGATACACCTCGACGGTAAGACTTCCTGGTAACAATCCAATTAGCCAGTCACACACAATTCCAAGCCAAGCATTCAACGAGAACTGATGTTGAAACCGATCTTCAAGTACCTCGTGTGGATTTTTTCCAGCCCATACATGGTTGTTGTGAAAATTCCTTATTGCATTCGATTCGTCGGTAACAACAAATAGTCACTAATGATTTTACAAACAGCCCTATTACTTACATTTAAACTATTCGACATTTTTCGAGTAGAAGTACCTGGATCTTCCTCTTCATCGGCAGTTACAGCCTTAATATTGCAGTCCTTACTAAGTTGTTTTAGTTCTTGCAAATATTTACTTATTGTTTCACTGTTGTTTTCCAGTTTGTTTTTAGGATTGATAAATATAGAATCCAGAGTTTTAACAGCTTCTTCATACGTCTCACAATCGATAGTAAAATCGTAGTTTGTATCACTGATAAAATTAATTAAATATTCTATCATCGTCTATGTTTTTGGTTGATATGAACTTGTCATATGTTAGTTTCCAATGGGTCCATTTTTGTGCAGCTTTGGGAGAGTTCTGATCAGTGTCAAATATTTCAGGTCGTAGAAGTTTATCCATTCTAGTTAAATAAATTTTAATGAATGCATTTACTTTTCGAAAATAGCCTTTATTTGACTAGTACACAGCATGACATTAAATAATAAATTTGGGCAACTATACATAACAATTTAAATCCCTACAATAGAGCCACCAGCGACTGGTTGAGATATTAATTGAATGGGGAACGACCTTTACTGCTTAAGTTCTCCTAGCCTGATTGCTACATAACAATGCTTTAGAATGGCAATGATTTGATTGAATCGGCTCGACGACAGCTACGTCTCTGCTGTTCAAAAACATGTCCAAACGTTTGATGATCCCCATATTTTTGACCTAATATTATGAAGATCCGTTGATGACTGTATGTACCTATACAATTTGTGTTTTACTGTAGCTTATAGGAAAACCATCAGTGAGGGTAAGACACTTATAAATATCCGTTCACTGTTGACGCTTATGTATTCCTTGACTGATTTATATAGTTATGTGAATGAATCAATGCAGTCTTTCTCCACAGTTTAATAATAATTATTGTATAAGCAAATAAACGTTTCAGGAAGTAGTCCATTTTCTGTGGCGAGATTATGAAAGAAAACAAGGTCTGTCTATACCACCAAAGTAAATATATTTGCCCTTCTAGGGTGAAATAAGGGTTAAAGAGTATACATAATTTAAATTTGACATTAGGTTGTACTAGTTTCGACTTTAGAAAAAGTCATCTTCAGCAACCCAGTAATTAAGAAGTAGGTTTTTTAGGATGTACCTAAATAAACTAAAACAAATTGGAAGAGGGGGAAGAGTGGTTCAACAATATACGGCCATAACGTGTACCTTGTGCGGCCAATGGATTCGACAGCAGATAATTATGAACGTGATGCTACTTTAAGCAACCAAGGAAATTATCTACTTGGTGGTATAGACATTTTCTTTCTTAAATAAACGTTTTCCCTACATGTTTCGAACGCTTAAGCGCTTATCTTCTGGGGATACTAAAAAGGATTGTACAAGGTTAAGAACGACCAATAAATATAAAGTAAAGGTTTAAGTAGGACTGACCTAACATCGACTTGATTGAGCGAAGCTGTAAATGTAAGTTGTCTCAAATTAATGAGTACAACTTAACAGGAAGAGGAAAGTAAAATTGAAGACCTAGTGTACTAACTAGTCATATTAATTGTATTGTGGTATATATATAGTTATAATATGTCTATACTAATTTGTATTTTTTTTTAGATTGGGCAAACAGGTTCCTCAAATCATGTGAAAAAAGTTGTATCAGCCCCAAAATGTGTCAGTGCTTTTTAATAATAGTAAGATCGGTAATCCAAATCTAATTTGCAACCATTATTATTAATGTATAATAGTAGTAATACTTCATAGGTTGTAAAACAGAGAAAATAAAAAGTAATTAAACTTACAGTGTTTCATTGACTTGAAGAAAGCGTCTATTTATGGCGGATTTCTGACGTTATATACAGGGTGTTTCAGAAGTACGGTACGTAACTTAAGGGGGTGAATCCTTACGATAGTCTAAAAGAAAAAGTTCATATAAACATGTGTCCGGATTTGCCCGTTTTCGATATACAGGGTGTTAAATTAAAAAAAAAATGTTTTTATATAATTTTTTTTATCATCCTTTTTCCGATTTTATTGAAATTTGGTACCGTTATTGGTATACGGTATTATTATAATTAGCTCTAACTAGATTAAATTTATTAAGTCCAGTGGCGTCCCGAGGAGCACCTTAATGATTATTATTGACAAAAAATGTACGCCACTGACTTTTCTCTAATTTTGATATTTTTTTCAGATTTACCAACTAATAATACAACTTTTTTGTTCCCTAAATTGTTTTCGTATCTTGCTTCGTTTTCGAGAGAAAAAATAAAAACCACTTTATTGCACGTACAAAAAATACTTATGTATTTCAAAGTTAATTAAAACATTTAAATTAAAAATAAAATTATTTTTTTTACATAATGATGAAAAAAATGCATTCTTTATTTCGTATCGCGTTGCAACTTTCGATAATTCGAATTCTTAAGTCGTTTTCATCTAGTGCAGACGTCTTGTATACAAGAGACTTTAGGTGACCTCATAAATAATAGTCTAGATGATTCAAGTCGGGACTGCGAGCTGGCCAATCTTGGGGACCTACGCGTCCAATCCAGCAATTAGGAAAAGTGTTGTCGAGGTATTGACGAGCAACTAGGCTAAAATGAGCTGGGGCGCCGTCATGCATGATCCACATATTAGTTCTTATTTGTAGGGGTACGTCTTCTAGCAGAACGTCAAAGTATGGTCCAATAAATTAGTCGCCAATGATCCCTGCCCATACTTCTCCGATAATTGTTGCTGAAACGACCTTCTCTAATTTCATGAGGATTATCGTCCACCCAAAAATGTTCGTTATAATAATAATAATAATAATAATAATAAATATATCCTTTATTTAGCACTTGGCAATTTAAACCAGATAACCAAAATAACATTCTTAATAGTACACATCTCAGTTCCTTAAGTATAACAAAAGGTTTTTGTTAAAGATTCTTAGGTTTGGTGCTCTCTTAATATTATCGGGCAGATCGTTAAAATAGCGAATCCCATCATAAAAAAGAGTTTTTTGCAAAGAGGTTGTATTTACCCTGGATATAGTGTATTGTTCATTTGACCTAATGTTGTATTCATAATGAGTTGATCGTTTTCCCAGGTAGGATTGCAAATAATCGGGCAGTAATTTATGCTCAATCTTATAAATTAATATCAGATTCGCTCTTTTCACGCACTGCTCAATGTTCAACCACCTCAGTGACCGCAACATATCAATAATTGGGGTATATTTATCACATTTTAGTAAGATGCGCATTGCCTTATTTTGTAGTACTTGCAGTCTTTGAATTTCCTCCTTAGTGCAAGAAATTATTAAAGAACATGCATATTAAAAGTGTGGCAATATAATGGTATTATACACCAACATCCTAGTCCACTGAGACAAACAGGTCGATACCCGATTAAAAAACCCTATTTTGTTACCAATTTTCCGACGCATATAGTCCACATGATTAGTGAAGCACAATTGTCGATCCAATATAACCCCCAAATACTTAATTTCAGAATCAAAATCAATTACAACACCATTTATGTTTAAAAAAAGGCCTAAACTTTTAAATCTTTGACAGTCTACCCTAGATCCAACAACCATGCATTTTGTTTTCAAATGATTTAATTTTAACTTATTTTGACACAACCATTCGTATAATATTCCTAATTCATTATTTATTATTGTAGCTACCTGATTAAAATCTTTACCAGAGACAGAAATTAGGGTGTCATCCGCAAATAAATTAACAAATGAGTTCCTTAGTCCCTCCTGCAGATCGTTAACATAGACAATAAACAGAAGTGGCCCCAAAACGTTCCCCTGCGTTACACCCTAACTGTTGTCTCTGTAGATATTTTATTATTAACTTTGGTTTGATGATACCTATCTAATAAAAAGTCCTTAATCCAGGCTAACGCACAATCTTTTAACCCATACAAAGTCAACTTGTTTTCAAATCGACAAAACACTTAAGGTAATCTTTGATTCATTTATATTTTGTCTCAATACCGCACACACATATTGAAGTGCAGACTCGATTTATCTTGTTTTACACTTGTTTTTAATTTATTAGGGAACTTGCCGGTACTTAAGGATATATTAATCAAATATAGTAGAGGGTAACCCACAACACAGAAGAGATCTTTCAGAAGTTTAAGGTTCAGTAAACTATCACTTGTGCTTTTATTTTTCAAACCATGCACCACTTTTTTAAGCTCCGATATACTTAATGTTTTAAAATAGGCCAGGCTACAGTCTTTTTGCCTCACACCAACATTCCACTGTCTTTTAGTTATGCTCTAATAACTGATATTTCAACTAAATTATCAGCATAAAAGTTGTTCATGTTTTCCTGTACACCCTGATCATATTGTCCAAAATCGATATTTGTGAAGTCTGCTGTTTGTTTCTTTTTACCAACAAGTTGTTTTAACGTCTTCCACATTTTTTTTCCATCCCCTTACAGTTATCAATATTTTTGTCAGTATTTTTTCTTTTCGCTCCTGTTATAAAAATGCATAATGGTGTAATGGTAAGTGGTTCTTATCATAGACATCGTAACTATTAGACCGAACGATAACAAATAAACGTGATGTCATCATTGTATTCCAGTGTAGAGTAAATCAACATACAAACTGCTCCCCTCCACTTGGTTTGCCAGACTTACGCCACAGAAAGCGTAGTTTTCTGGGCTAACTCTGTTAAAAGTATTAACTTCTATGATTAACTATGGGAAATATATAACATTGCCTAAAACCTTGTAAAAAAATCTGTAGTATGGCAACGCAGCAATAACGGATCCGCCCAGATTTCATCATTTTCGTGGCCTTCCGCATCGACTCGACAATACTCGGCATATCGGATGTTGTTTTCCTGGTGTTATGTCGCATGCATATGTAAAGCCAGCGTAATCCCCACTCCCGGCCCCACCTAGCTCCTCACAGCGTCTCGCCACCAAACGATTTTGGCATCACAATTTTATAGCATTTATGAATGGCGTGTCGGATCTATAGTTACGATGCCTATGGTTCTTATTCTTTCTCTCAAAAACGAGGCAGGATACAAAAACAATTCAGATAACAAAAAGTTGTATTATTATTTGGCAAATCCGAAAAAAAATATGAAGATTAGAACAAGTCAGTAGCGTACATTTTCTTGTCAATAATATTCGTTAAGGTACACCCCGGAATGCCAATGGACTTAATAAATTTATTCTAAAGGGTGTCCCAAAATGTGCGCACATTTTAAATATCGTGGCATTTTCGTTTTTGTCATAGTAGGCTTCTGAAAATTTAATACCTGTCATGTAATTTATTGCAATTAATTGCCATGGAACGCTACACGGTAGAACAGCGTGTTGTTATCGTGAAAACGTATTATAAATGTGGATAATGTTATGCGGAAACAGTTCGTAGAGTGCGAGCCGTTTGTGGAAGAAATAATGCACTAAAACACACGACAAGTGCAAAGATTGATCAAGAAATTTGAGCAAAGTACTGCTCAATCTATTTAAGGTATTGCAGCAGTGTCGGAAAGTGTTGGTGAGAATCCAGGCACGTCGATTCGCCGTTGGTCACAGCAAGTGAACATTACCAAAAGCAGTATGCAGCGAATTCTTACAAAATATTTGCATGTGCATGCCTATAAAATCCAATTGACCCAAGAATTGAAGCTAGCAAATCATGAGTTGCATCGTGAATTTGTTAATTGGATTCTGGAAAACGAGGCAAATGACGGAGATTTTTCGAAGAAAATCCTGTTTAGTGATGAGGCACATTTTCAATTAAATGGATACGTCAATAAACAGAATTGTCGAATTTGGGGGGAAGAGAATCCTCGGGTTATTCTCGAAAAACCAATGCATCCTCTACAAGTCACCGTTTGGTACGGTTTTTGGTTCGGCGCAATAATTGGGCCATACTTCTTTGAAGACGAGGCTGAAACTGCACTAACAGTAAATGGCGAACGTTATCGTGCAATGTTAGAAGAGTTTCTGTGGGCTGAATTAGACCGAATTAATGTGGAAAACTTATGGTTTAAGCAGGACGGAGCGAGCTGTCACACTGCGCGTGAAACAATGGGCTCGTTACGACTAAAATTTTCTGGTCATATCATATCTCGCGATGGTGATCAGAATTGACCACCACGATCCTGCGATATAACACCGTGCGACTTCTTTCTCTGGGGTTTTCTTAAATCTTGTGTTTATGCCAATAAACCAGCCGCAATTTCTGACTTGAAGAACGAAATTCGACGCTTCATTGATAAAATTCGTCCACAAATATGTGAAAATATTATCAATAATTTCATCAAAAGGGCAAGGACCTACCAGCAAAGCCATTTGTCGGATATTGTGTTTCACACTTAATCGTAATATGTACTCTTTCTAATCCCAGTAAAGTCTCTCGAAAACGAAGCAAGATACGAAAACAATTCAGGGAACAACTCGGGGAACAAAAAAGTTGTATTATTAGTTGGCAAATCCGAAAAAATATCAAAATTAGAGAAACGTGGCGTACATTTTTTTGTCAATAATAATCGTTAAGGTGCTCCTCGGGACGCCACTGGACTTAATATATATAAATAAATAAATTCGGAAAAAGGATATTAAAAATGGTCCACACCCTAGCACCCCCGGTTGGAAGGGCCCTGAAAATAAGTATAATAAGGTGTTCTTAAAACTCTAAAGTTTAGCTATTTCAAATTTTAGCTCTTTAGCTCTAATAAAACAGTGTCTAAGTTAGGGTTAAACTTACAATTATAAATTAAAAACTATTGGACACATTTCCCTATATCAGACAATTTAATGTTATGTAAATGACAAGGCCGGAAGCGACCACAATGACGTAAAAAAAAACAAAGGTAGACTACAACAACAGAGTGTGTTGACAAGGAATTTTTGACAAGACAACAGGAAAATTTAAATGTACTTGCAATTACCAAAACATTTTTTTTTTAATTTAACACCCTGTATATCGAAAACGGGCAACTTCGGACACATGTTTATATGAACTTTTTTTTTTTTAGAATATCGTAAGGATTCACCCCCTTATGTTACGTACCGTACTTCTGAAACACCCTGTTATAACTAGCCTTCCCTAATATTGTTACCCCTCAAAACATGTTCTGATTCAGATCGGTTACTTTTTAATGTAGAGACCTCCATTAATGGGAACTTTTTTCTTAATTTTTTGTCAAGGAATCACCTGTTTCAATTTGTCGGTATAATATTGAAAGACTGACATGCATTCGCTCCCTAAGTATGCCATATACTTAGCGGCCACCCAGTATAGTATGATAGTATGTCTCGTAAATAATATACCTAATAACTTTGCGCTTTGATCATTTGCAAGAAGTGGTTTGTCGACTATATTTGTTGTTTATATTGTGGTTGGTTGAAGAAAACCAGAATTAGGATTTAAACATACCCCCCCTGTATAATACTAAAAACCACATTAATAATAATTAACCCTACTTGCAGTATTACATATGGAGGAAATGCCATAAATTTGTTTTATAATCTTTTTAAATTATCGCAAAAATTTAACACGAGAAACTGTTTTGGACCTGGTTGAAATAATACACAATCTCTCACACTTGAAACTATATGGCATTAAAAGTTTTTTTATTTTTTATTCGGTTGGTACAAATTCCATACTTGTATGAAAAGAGTTATTGTAAACAAGTAGATGTAGTAGAATTGAAATTATCCCTGCATGTAATATTCCTATAATGCCATATACCTGTAGTTATATTCTATACATGGAAAAGTGCATGGTGATTAAGTCTACCGCCCCCATTTTACCTTTTTTAATTTATCTGTTACAAAAAAATTTGAAATAATGTAGGTAGTTGATAAATAATGGAATGCCTAGGAAAAGTTATTTTTTCCTTAATATGTAAATTAAAACAGTTAAAGGGTAGCATTGCACTTAATCACCCTATACGTAATATTAATGAAAATTCCTAAAAGTTATGAACGATATACCAAAATTTTATTAGTCAAGTATATTGGTATCACAAAATGCTGTTCATCAATCATGATATAGTATCGATGATATTGATCTGTTAGAACAAAATGACATTGAAGAAAGTTGATTAATTCAATGGACGTGTAAAGTGTATTCACAAATATAAGAAACTGACCAAATGACTCTTATTTATTTCTACCTAAATAGGGGTATCGGTCTTAGAAAATACATAGTATTTAAACATTTAATTTAGCAGCAAATAAATATGAAACTGATGTTTATTTAAGTTTATTAAATTCAAAATATAAAAATAGAATTATGGTCTTACACTTAAACTTATAATGCTAAATTAGTATATTAATTAATAAATTACCCAACTAAATCTACTTCACTATCGCTATCATCATCTAAAGTAATAATAAACCCTTCTGTTGCATTCCTAATACAAATGTAACTTTTTCTACTTTCTTTACATGTTGTACGCAGTTTTTCCAGCTCACCTCAGAAATTTGTTTAGTTTCATCGTGAATTAGAGTTAATACACTAGAATTAAGTGTGGGTGAAATATTGCGACGAATTCCAGCTTTAAGTTGGTGCCATATTTGTTCAATAGGGTTAAATATACAGTAGTAAGGCGGTAGCCGCAATACTATGTGTCCCATGCTTTTCGGAAGTTCATCGCAGTAATATTATTTTTGAATATACATACTTCTAAGCACTTCTAATAAGTCTTTCTTTCTATAGTTTTCATGAAAATATATATCATTATCAAACATATATTCTTGAATTTGGGCTTTAGTGTCTTTTGAAGAAGGAGCTTTGTTTATTTGTCTACTATGATAGCTAGCGTTATCCATAACAATGACACTATTTGGTGGAATGTTCTGCAATAATTTAGTTTTAAACCAATTTTCAAATAACTCCGCTGTTGTGTCTTCATGACAGTCAACACATGATTCAGTAATATTTTTTGCCGAGAGAGATAGACCATTCGGCACCCACCCATCTTCAGAACCAGCATGTAAGATTTTTATTCTTTTTCCACGGTTTGACTGGGCACGTATCACACACATTTGCCGCTAGAATCGACCCAACCACTTGACGGGGTGTCATGGGTGTCAAACCACGTTTCATCTACATAAATGATCGGCCTACTTTCACTTCTGTATTCATTTACTTTTGTCAGATATTCCCACCGCCATTCTTGAAGACGCTTGGACTCCATCAAAACCTGCTTTTAATTAATCCTTTTGAATTTAAAGCCTATGTGTTGAAGGCGCTTCCACAATGTCGTTCTTGAGCATTTAATTTCTGTTTCATCTGTTGTTAGTCTTTTCATTAAATTGTCCAACGTTGGTATACTTTGCTCTTCATACATTTTATAAATTTTTCGTCGTATAAGTTCCTCGTCCTCTTGGTCCAACGTTCTTGATTTTCCAATATCACTTCTTTTTCTGCGTTCCAAAATTGGCCCTTGTGTAATTTTCCAAACTGTGGAAAAGGATTTTGTTGTAAGTAAAGCCGTTTCCTTTACAACTTCTTTAGGGCACAAATTTCCGCGCGACATTAATGTCAAAAAGACATTCTTTATAATCTGTTTGGCATCTGTTGATAAATGCACTCTGTTATTTACTTCAGTTTCATTGCTTTCACAAATCTCACTATAACATCAAGGACGAAACATTTTCAAAAAACAAACTAATTTCAACAGTGCATGTTGACAGACTAAAATCAAAAAGGACCGTGGTTTATCCGCATTTTTCTTTACCTGAGTACGGTACTTAAAATTTATTACGCCCATATCATTTCACAAAACTGGCTTACTGTTGTTTATTATATTTTCAATACCCTAATAATAGCAGTCATTTAGGTCGGTTTCTTATATTTGTGAACACACTTTACATTGATTAATGACAGCAGATGATTCGTGACATTCATTATAGTCTCCTAGCCCAACTTCAGATTTCCTAAGTATCACGTTCACAAAGAGAAAGTGAGTTGGCTTTGACATAGAGCAAGCCACCATTCTTAGGCTGACCGTCCACTGGATGCGTAGTCGTACGATCTTCTGGTTGTCCATATAGGTCCAACCAATCCCTCATTATGAACCCGGCGTCCATTGCTTACGACTTTGGTGTCACTATCATCAGTCGTATGCAATGGACGTCGGGTAATGTCTTTCCATATTGAGGGATAAATAATAATAAAATAAAAAACGGATCGTACTGTATACACGGGAAATCTGACTAGTCACTTGGGCTATTAGGCTTTTTTCATTAATATTACGATGTATTTTTCCAACGTAGTACAAAAACAAACTTACATTGTGTATTATTTATCCCAGGTACCTTGCAACTCATCCTCGGTCGTCGTGGCAATCCAAGACTCATTGTCGACGGCTACGTCTTCTACAAGAAGTCCGTGTACAAGGGCAAAGCGTTCTGGTACTGTAAGAACTCGAGGACGCCGGAAAAATGTCAGGCCGTCTGTTGGACAATGAACGGCAACATTGTTAAGTGGCCATACGTCCACAACCATCCGATCTTTCCCGATCCGTTCAATCCGGAGGAGGATTCGGAAGTTCCTATTGAAAATTTGCAAGAAGTTTTGTGGCAGACTTCTTTGAGTTAAAGATTTACTTTTAAAAGCGTTTTAATCGCGATTAAGTTCTGATCTGGATTTATACACACGGACAAAAATATCGGGTAACAAAAACATTTGACAATGTAAAAGCTTGTTGTAAATTGGATCATCTGTGCTAGAGACGGTTATAAAATTATTAACTAAACTATAGATCCTAAAAACTTTATAATTTGTGAAATTTAAATAAATAACATATTAGTTCTACCGGGTGATGCATGGCTTGTTGAACATAGGAAATCCCATGTAAATTTTGAGGTGGCTAAATATTGGATCCCCTGTACATTTTAGAGAAAAACTGAATTATAATTTTTTGAAAAGGCCGACATAATAAACCCATGTAGCAAGTTTGAATAAATTTTAATAAGCCAATCCTAACTTATTCAATTAAATGTGATGGCAAAATTACGAAATTTTCATAGTTTAGGTAATACAACAAACACCAGCAAATGATTTCTATGAAGCTATTGTCGAAAATTGACGTAAAGCTGGACATAACGAATAAAGATGATTTCACATTAAAAACACATTTTCGTTTAACCAATCCGGCAATCACACATCCAAAATAAAAGACCATTATATTTTTCTTACTAAGCCTTTAATTTAACATAACACACCTAAGACTACAGATTTTCGCAAAAACATTAATTAATTAAATGTTCAAACAACCCTCCATTAACAGCTAAACAATATCCTAACCCATCATAAAATTCATTTCTAACGATACTGAGAAATTCTGTCACATTCTAACGAAATACAGTTTTTTAGCTGGTCTAGATTTTTAATTTTTACATCTTTATAAATAAAAATGTTTTTCCACTACTAACCTATAACATCGCCATTATTGACCGATTATTAACGCTAGAAATCGTTTTTCTCTACCTTATAAGTCATTATTGACCATGGTCAATAATAAGCCATTGAAATCCATTATTGACCGATCTTTGACCTTAACCGAATTTTGTTTGAACGCAGGTAACTTGATTTTTTAATTCTACAACATTAATTCATTGTGGTTAGGCAACCAGATAATTATCAATACATATTAGATTACTTGATATTGTAAAATATCGATACAATCAACATTTTTTCTGCTTCCATCCTTAATTCGGGAGGTGTACACATAATATTATCACTAACATTTTCTTCGCTCATTTAAAAAAAAAAAAACGCAAAACTCGTGAAATCTGATGACACAAATGAACACAAATTGACATTGACAAAGCCACCTGACAAAACAACAAAATATTTTGCCAATTCCAAAGCGCAGGTAACTTGATTAAAAAATATACTTATACCTACCTATAATTTTTTATATTTATTAATACTATAAAGATAAATGTCATATAAAAGTTTGTAGCAGTGGAAAAAATAATATATTAACCACGGTTTAGACAGCTTATTATAGCCCTCGCGTCTTAAATCCCTCGTCGCTTCGCTCCTCGTGATTTAAACTCGCCGCTCGGGCAATAATGATGGCTGTCTAATAGAGGTGGGAAGTTCGATTCTTTTTGGTGACTCAATTCATTTGATTCATTCAGTTAAAAAGATTCGTTCAGAAAGATTCGTTCTCAAATGATTCACTTAGGTATCTACTTTTAAATAATTTTACGTTTTAAACGCGAAACTGCTAAATCGATGTTTGTTTAAATAACAGCCAGTCGTTTGTTATGAAGATTGTTGCCATAAGTGGTAAGAAAATACCCAAATGTTGAGCCCAATGTTTACGTTCTTGAAATGTCTTCAATGAATAATAAATAGATTCCTATCCAAAAATAATATTCTTCTCTAGTTTATTAAAATTTGTCCAACCATTTGTACACTTACACTATAAAAAAATATCAAATAAATAACAAACAAATTAAATATTTCATCCCATACATTTATCTCTTTTCCTTCTACTGTACTTTGCGTATCTAATTAAACTGCTGTCTTCCTCTACATCATGAAAATGGAAGACGGCATCCCGCATCGCCGAGCGACGGCCGTCAGGTCAACTCTCGAGCTCGATCGTTCGAACTGCGGACTTGCGAACGAGTGAATTACTGAACTGGTGAATTGCTTTTTCGAGTTTCGGGTAAAGTGAACGAAATGCGACTTTGATTCATCAATTCTTTAAATTATTCCTGACTTGGTGAATCAAAAAAGAATCGAATCTTTTAGGAACGATGAATTAATTCTTTCGAGTCGGTGAAGTGATTCGTTCGTTTTGAACGAATCGTTCGTGAACGACACACCTCTACTGTCTAAACCTTGGTTAATAATATACGATTAAGTGACCTCACAGAAAGAAGTCGTTTGGCGAAAGGTCAGGAGACCTGACTGGTCAAAGGATTAGATGCCGTGGGCCAATAATATTTCCCTAAAAAATATTTTGGAAGTATTCCCTAACCATGAGAGAATTATGGGCAGGACAACCATCCATTTGATACCAGATCTCCTGATTTTCGCGTATAACTTCTACTACAATTCGATCTTGAAGTAAGTCCAAATAGGTTACTGCTGCCTTCCATAAAAAATGGTTCAATAATGTAATGTTCTACAATTCCCGTCCAAACATTTATTTTTTGTGGATATTGCGTCCGAGTATGAACAAGACGTTGTTCATTTTCTTGACTCCAATACCGGCAATTTTAAACATTTGGTTCGTTGTTGTGTTGAGGGTGAATGTACATTAATCGGTAAAACAAATGTTTCTCAACAAATCCCTAGTATTATTTGCTCTTTCTATTCAAATTTCAAATTTATTTCAAATTTCACAAATTTCACAAATCCAATACAATTACAACAATGTATACATCACTTAGGAAACAACGTGTATCCGAAGATAAATATGTGTGTGTTTCCCAAATGATATACAGAAAATTAAACGTTCTTTTAATATCTATATATCTTATATCACTACTAGTAGTAGAGTAATTAGTAGAGTATTACCTCAAAACAAAATACCATTCTCCGTTCTTCATCACCTTGCCGTAGTTCTTCATGTTGTTCATACTTGTAAAGAAAATATTTATGTTTTTTTAAGGTGCGCAACACAGGGGTTTGTTGTTTTCCTACGGCTTGCCCAAGAATCCTCATGCTCATAATCATTTCATTTTCCTTCACGTGCAGTAAAATATCAAGATCTCTATTATCCCTTTTTTCAGCTGTATTGACATTCTGAGTTGAGCAGTTACAGTTATTTATTACAGTGCCTTTGGACTTAAATTTACTAATGGTAAGTTTAATTAATGAAATGGAAGGGATAGGCTTATTAGAGAATTGAACTGAAAACATTTCAGGCACTGCTCTTAAACTGTTTCCTGTATAATATCACTTAATCATAGTCACTTTTTCCTTAATGGAATTTTTTTTATTTTTTTTTTATTTCGTTCAACAAAGCCCAACAATGTAATTTACAGGGCTGATAGTTTACAACATAACAACATTTTACAAATGTACTTTTAGAATAGGTATTATCATTACACGACTATCACAGTTTTTAAGTACACTACATATCACAGAGAATTTGAAGACAAGCGAGACTGGTTGTAAATCATGCTCAAGTCGCATGTGTGCGATATTTTATTATAGGTTGAACACATCTTATGCACGGCGGTGATACATCCATTACATTAGTGTTTGCTGCTGATAAGTAGAAATAATTGTTATGCCTATTATCAATTCTAGGTGCATTAAAGTTTAATTCGCCCAACAAGTAAGGACAGAAGACTTTACCATTAACAAGTTTATGCAAGAACAATACCTCTTGAATATCTACGTTTTTTCAAACTTTCCAAACTAAACCTAGCCAAAAGGACATTATTATCTATACCGATTTGTGGGTATACCCCAGCCGTTTTTAAGGCTAAATATTTCAATAACTTTCTCTGAACCTGTTCAACAGCTACCACATATTTATTATAAATAGGTGCCCATATAAGGGACCCATACTCAAGCTTGCTTCTTATTAACGTTAGATATAGAACCTTAAGTGTTTCTATATCTCTGAAAGAGTAACAATTTCGAATAATAAAACCAAGCATTTGCATAGCTGAAGCGCCTTAGTGATGTGATCATTGAAATTCTGTTTTGAATACACAATGACGCCCAAGTCTTTGACGTTCTCCACTCTTTTCAATCTCTCCCCATCAATGACGTAGTCAAAAGTCAGTGGTGATGTTCTCCGACTAATCGTCAATATGGCGCATTTTTTAGCATTGGGTAAGAGTCCATTACCGACATACCAGTTATTAATTGCATTGACATTATTCTGCAATTTTTCGCAGTCAGAGTAAGACCTAACCGAAACATACAATTTCAGATCATCAGCAAATATTTGATACTCCACATCAATTACATTTTGAATATCGTTTATGAATATAAGAAATAAGAGTGGCCTCAGGTTTGACCCCTGAGGAACCCCTGAAGTAGCTCCAAACAGCTGCGTCTATAGTTTTCGACCTGTTCTCTGTTCCCTCATATTTAGCTATAATTAAAGCGCCTTCAATGAAAATGTTGTCACTGGTGCTACTTTTCGTTTTGTCAATGCCAAATAAAAATTTCGTAATTTTATCATCACATTTAATCGAATACCTTGGGATTGGCTTATTAAAATTTATTGGAACTTAACACATGGGTTTTATTATATCGGCCTCTTCAAAAAATTACACTACAATTTTTCTCTAAAATGTACAGGGGAGGCAGTATCAAGCCACCTCAAAAGTTACATGGGATCTCCTATGTTCAACTAAACTATGCATCACCCGGTATATTTTTAATGGATAATGAATTTTCAGAGCAGATAATCCGCTGCAACTGTTATGCTTTATTACTGTCTGTGGGTAAGAATATTCGAAAAATGCCAGGTGCATTAAACAGGAAGAGACAACAGTCGATATCATTCCTTCTAAACTATTGAGTATTTACTAGAGGATCCCAGTGCCATGCAGTGGCGTAGCTATCGTAATCAAATAATTTAGATATTACGAATTAGTTATCCGAGTTTTTTACATAGTTTTCCTACTTCTGAAAAATAAGAAACATCACTTAAAACACACTGTCGACCCTTGCTACGCTACTGGTGCCATGACGACCACATAATGGCAGTTTCTATAACTAGCGCAAGCCTAGGAAATCAAATGTCCCTTGCACTTGGTTGGCATACTATGGCTTTAACCCATCCGCAGTGGCGTTTCAGGCCTCGTCAGTGGGGCTATACAGTAGGGTGGAGCGATATATTTTTTTTTTCAATGCTATTCACATTACTAATTAAAGTTATATTAGGGATTAAATAAGCATCTAACTTTTTTTGATCAATGACAGTCTTCAGGGTCCGCTCGATAGTAAAAATCATTTTCCCGACACATTTACCTATTTTAATTAAATATTTATGTATAACTAGCTACCATAAAATATTGTGTGTGCAATTACTTTATAACTCAATACGTTAGACCAGTGACGTAAATAGGCTTTTACTTAATATTTTGTTTTGTCTCGGCATGTCACAAAATGATCACACTTCACACACACAATCAAAATTTGCAGAAAAGTAAAGATAAACAGTACACAAAAGCCATTAACAACTCGAAGAAACGAACTGTCAACCAAATTAACATTTGCTAAAGATTTAAAGGTTGTGTCGAGCAAAAATGAGACGTTGTCACTTTGTCACCCTCCAGTTATATGGAAATGTTATTTGACGCGTTTTAGTTTAGAAATGGAAATAAATAATTTGAAAACACTTGGAAGTACGGACTTATTTTGCAATTTTTTAGCAAGATTTTGGTAATTTTATCATTGCTCTAATTTTCTAAGGCTCACTCTTCTGTCCTGTTCTAAAGAAATAAAAGTGCATGTGGCAATACCTTTACGGCGCATGCAAGTCAAAATGACCCTGGATCATCTATCTCTGTTGTTGCTTCAAGATATTCAGGGTAATAGCCATATAGTACTAATACATAATATATGGTTTCATCAGCATTACGTAAACCACAATTTCACAAAGTTTCAGTCATAAGGTGTTTGCGAACTCCTTTATAAAAACCGTTGTTGCAACACATTTGTTGTAGACTGCTGCTATTTTCGGAACTGCCATCAGAGGTCGTCTTCTTTATGGTAAAGTGCCTATGAAGGCCAATCGATTTTTATTAAAATGAAATGACACGTATCGATCTTAAATCTGGACGATAAATCTGACATTATTTGTCAGAGTGCTTTCAGATTATTTATTTTGAGATTTTTGTGTTTTTTCAAGAATTGGAGCTGAGAGATGTATTACTTGTATGGTATGTATAGGTTCCACCGTACAAAATCATAACTCACATCACTACAAAAAGGCTATTACAATTTTTAAGCGGAACAAAGAATATGTACGCCACTGCCGTTTTCTCTTTTGATAGCACAGTTATGTAGGCAGTTTAATGTCTATTGCGGAATTTCTTTTGATTTCGGCTTTGCTTAGGAGATAATGCAATTGTATCAAACTCTGATATTGGCATAGCGATATGAAAACAAATGTAATTTTTTTTTTATCGAAAACCGTTGGTCACATAAAGAAAAATCTAGGGACCATTTTTGCGAAGTGATAAAGTGCAATTTTGAAAATAACATTTATTTTGAAGAAAAGCAGTGGCGTATAGGAATTTTTTTTTATTTTTTATTAAAGAATCGCCCCTTAAAGTTTGGCATGAGAGTTTCTGAGCATCTTGTATAACACAGTGCCGGTGTTTCAAAAAACGTGGGTCAACAATTAAAAAGTGTTTCTTGGCAGTTTCTCGTTTTTGCTGTTACTTCCGAAATAATGGCGATTTCTACAAATTTATCCCAATCTATGGTTTCACAAAAATCGGCATTATTTTGAAAATGGCCGCAAAAACGATGAAGTGCCAAGAATCATGTTTTAATTAAAACTGAACTATAGTCTTATCTTTAAATGATGCAAAGTAAGAAATCAATCAAAACCGTCTTCTCCATGGGCATGCAAGATTATTCGGCATGTATAGATTTAAATAGGCCTGAATTTTTAAATTTGTGCAGAATTAATACAAGTATCGACATTGAATTCAAGTTTTGTCTTGAAATATATATTTTAGTATTAAATTTTTTAAGCATAAAATCATGTACAGCCGTACCATTTACCTGGAGTTTTAGAAAGCAATTTTATCAAAACTAATTAGGTACTTATTCCGTTTCTGCTCTAATCATTTTATTCCTTTTTTTTACCTAATCCTGGTTACCTGTTTGCTAATTATGTGGTTATTATGCCTTATTGTTGCCTCTATTGGATTAATACACCTATTGATATCTATACATACCTACCTCGAATGTTTGTTTCTCAGTGAAACTAGTCAAATTGTGAAGTGTCAGTGTTTTTTTTTTATAAATAAATATGGAAAATTTTCAACGATTGGCTAAACGCCCTAGAGTCGGTACATGTGCAGTAAATGAAAAAAAAAATAATAATTCTTAACTGTTACGATTCTATTAAAAGTAAGAATGCGGATTTGAGTGTTGACAATGCAGGGCAATTTACAGCAGATTTGTTAAACGTTGGGAAAACAACAATATATAAATTTTTAAGAGAAGATAAAAGTGTTTGCGTCAAACCTCCAAAAACGTCTCCAGGGCGACCTAAACTTGAGTTGGATGACACGCTGGACAAAATCTTATTCTAAATCCGAGAAGACCAGGACTACCCATTTATGTGTAGAATTACGCTTTGGAAATTATTGAAAAAAATGGATTTTCGGTGGAAAAAACATAATAGGCAATCGATTTTAATAGACAGAAGCGACATTGTCTGTTGGAGAAGAAATTATTTAGGAAGCATCCGAAAAGCCAGAGAAAAAAACAAAAAAATATTTTACCTAGAAAAAACATGGCTAAATGAAGGCCACACTGTGACTAAATTTTGGCAGGATGAAAATATTAAAAGTTCAAGGCAAGCTTTTTTGGAAGGATTGTCCACAGGATTAAGACCGCCATCTGGGAAAGGACATCGACTTATCATAACCCATATTGGAAGTTCTGAAGGCTTCGTTAAAGTACTGATGTTCTAATCTAAAAATACTGGAGACTATCACGAAGATGTGAATGCCGATGTCTTTGAAGAATGATTCGAGCAAATGTTGGATCTTATACCAAAAGATGCAATAATTGTATTGGATAATGCAAGTTATCACTCTAGGCTGACGGAAAAATTACCGACAATTGCGTGGCGTAAAAGGTAAATAACAGAATATCCAAGTTTAAAACAAATATAATTTTCATTAGATTCATTAAAAAAAGAACTATTGATACTAGCCAGTTTACATAAAAATGCATTAAAAAAATATGTAGTCGATGAAATGGTAAAATTACGAGGAATATCTGTGCTTAGACTCCCTCCTTACCACTGCGAATTGAACCCGATTGAACTTATATGGGCTCAAATAAAGACAGATGTCGCCAGAAAAAAAACACAACTTATAAAATGGTGGATTTAAAGAGACTCTTTAATGAAGCTATGTGTAAAATTACTGCGGAAAACTGGAAAAAGAGTATTGATCATGTGATAGAAGATAAAACCATAATGTGGCAGGTAGATATAATAATCGAGGAAATGGTTGAACCGCTTATTATAAACGATGTTAATAAAAGTTCATCTTCCGAATCGGACTATGATTAAGCCATAACGACAAAGTATTATTCGATTTTTAAAAATGCCTTGTTTCAAAGATTCTATATTATATCTTGTTTTTGTAATTATATTATGTAAAATAGTACCACCCATTGTTATTTATTAGGTAATACGATTGTTTAAATGTTTTCATATGTTATAAATACCTACAAGCATAATAAAATACAATTGTAGGAGAATAGGCATAATTAAGATTTTTAATTTAAAAACTTCAACAATGATAAATCCTTATTAATAATAATAATAATAATCTTTATTGTCTAACAGAACAAGTTCCAATTATAAGACAATTTGACTTAAGAAAGTTACAATTGACTAAGTGTAGAATATAACAATAAAAAAAAAACCTAATTAACCTAAGAAAATATACAGGATAAACTAGTCAATAAATATAAAAAAGAAGACAGAAACATCTAGCGGGTTTGCGAGTATCGCTTAATAACAATATTTTTAAATTGAGCAGATGATAGGCCATACACATCAATGTCAGAACAGGTGTCATTGAATAGCTTCATTGATTGAAATATTGGCGTTTTAATTAAAAAGTTAGTGGAGGGGGCGGGCAAGTGGAACATAGGAGAGGATCTCATATTACGCAGAGGAACATAAAAGTTGACATCAGATAGCAGAGCAGGGCAGTCAATGTATGATCGACAAACTTTAAATAGAAACTGCATCAATAAATAATGTCTACGATCGTGAAGTGACAGAAAGCGAGATCTCGATAGCACAGTGCTATGATCAAAGCCCCTGGGGGGAAAGAAACCATGTTCTCTAAACATGAGAACCTTAAGAAATTTCCTCTGAACACCCTCCAACTGGCTAATGTATTTATTGCAAAGTGGGTTCCATATTATCGCCCCATACTCCAACTTAGAGCGAACAAACGTGAAATAAAGCAACCGAAGCGTTCGCGAATTTGTGAAATCGCTGGAGTTACGCAAAATATAACCAAGCGACCTCATAGCGCCGCCACAGACTAGGCTTATATGAGTAGCAAATGAGAGTTTAGGGTCAAATACTACACCAAGGTCCTTGAAGGTGTAATTTCTGCCCAATTGATTATCGCCGATGGCATAATTGAAATAAATCGAATCAGTTTTATTCGTAAAGGACATTGCAAAGCACTTGTTCACATTTAATCGCAAGGCGTTGTTTTCACACCATTCCTGCAAGTTATTTAAATCGCGCTGTATTGAGAGGCAATTGGGTAAATCGTGAATTAATGCAAATATTTTGAGGTCATCGGCGAAAAGCAGAATATTATTAGAAATATTGAGAGAAATATCGTTTATAAATATTGAAAATAGAAGGGGAGCTAGGTTACTACCCTGAGGGGCTCCACTAGTAGCTATAAAATCAAGCGATCTATGACCTCTAAGTTCAACATACTGACGTCGGTCCTTAAGATAGGAATTGAAGAACGTGATTAGTTGGGCACCGAATCCAAACTGATTGAGTTTTTGCAACAGGATGGAGTGGTCCATTCGGTCGAAAGCCTTTGAGAAATCGGTGTATACTGTGTCAATCTGCTTACGATTGTCCAGGGCGCGTCCAACGAATTGCGGTTACATGCTAGGTTACTAATAGTGCTGCGATCAGTGAAAAAACCATGTTGATAGAGTGAAATTTGTGATTTTATTTGATTGAAGACACACACTCGTACACCGACATCCCAAAAACCTTTGCAAAGGGAGACAATATGGAAATAGGTCTATAATTGGATATCTCATTAACATTCCCCCTCTTGAAGACCGGGGTAATCCTTGCTTCCTTCCACTTATCTGGGAACACTCCAGTATTCAGGGATAGATTGAAGACAGACAGCGGCCTCAAGAGAGCGGCGGCACAGTCCCTGACAACGAAACAAGGCACCATGTCTGGTCCGGTTGTAGGTTTATTTTTCGACTTACGCAACGCTTTATTGATTATGTCATCAGGCAAGTAGTTAAGAGTTACGTGAGAACTACATTTTTCAATGTTTAGATTATATACACGATTGGATGGTGCGGTGTAAGCGGAGCTAAACATGTTGGCAAATGCATTTACGATGTCCCCCGGACTGGAAAACTGAGAATTGCCATCTAAAAAAACTTGTGGAAGCGGGGACTCTGTCGAAACAAGGCACCTTAAATATAGCAATAGCTTGCGATAAGTTCAGGGTGGACCTACCTAAAGAATGCTCATTATTTGGATGCTTTAATGTAAACACAATAGATTTTAAGGGATAGTGTTAAATTGTTCTTGATACCCCGGTTTTGCATATTTAATGAACATGAATTACTTCGCGCCATTTAAAGATAGACTATAATATACTTTTGTCATTGTGAATGTATAAAAATGTAATTCCTGTGTAACATTCATTTTCATCTCCTAATATCATAATCGTAAGTAAACTGCATGGTATAGCGGAAATTTTGCGGTAGACCACATACTACAGCAGAAAGTCGTGTTGAAGTATTGAGATTCTTCTAAAAACAAATCTGTACATATATTTATAGATTATAGATTCGAATATCTTGGCTAACACAGAGATACATGTTTTAATTGACATATTATGAAGGATCCTTAACTGACCAAAAATCAACAAAACCCTTTATTTTATGCTGGAATGTTATCCCGGCCAATAGCTTGTTTATTTTTAATTTTTTAATTGCTTCACACACATCCTCATACATTAAATATACTGAAAATTTTTTTGTAGTATTGTGAGGTAGGTTTTTGTACCGTGGGAGCTAATATAAGCTTATTTTATACAGATGTGCACTGTGTCATATGACTATTTAAAATATAATAAAAATATTTAGTTCTGTAAATAAAATGAATCAGTTTTGACTTGCTAAAAAAAGATATGCCATAAGTATACGTTAGATTAATATTATAGACAAAAGGGTACAATGACGTCGACTCAGAAGTCATGCAAATCAGGAAATCTTATTTTGCTCCTTTAAAAATATTAGGATAGATATGAGCCGGTGTAAAAATTGGCGTAACTTTTTCGGAATATGCAACATGCATGTACTTCTGTGGCCAAAGATCCCCCATTGTTTTGGACTTTAGGTGTTAATTAATATTTTTTTTTCATTATTTAGTACTTTTAGTGATTATTTTAAGCGCTTTCTATTATAGGCAAATATTTGTGATTTATTTTATACAATATGTGTAAGTGCGAGATTAATTAATTTACGTTTTCTATCCAAATATCGTAATATTTACCCTATAGCTCATATTTAATTTACATTATAAATGTAAGGGTTTTAAACATAGGTCTTTATTTTCTCCGCAGTAAATTGTGATTTTTTTAAAATAAATTTTTCTTTTATCATTTGTCTTTTTAAATCCCTCGTCAGTGCAATATCTTCTTATAGTGTCCGTTCTTATTGCGCAGAAATGCTCCAATATCTTCGTAAATATTATTCTCTACGAACAAAACTAACCTAACATTGAGTTGAGTGAAACTGGAAAATGGACTTTAGGTAAATAATGAAAAACTTTCTGTGCAATGAAGTTAAGTTACACACGATTTTACTTACCGTTTCTTTAACGTGTTGTTGGTTTTGAGCCTTGACTAACCATTCTAAATGAAGAAATTCCGCAAAATATAAAATTTTTAATAAAACAGGAATTTTCATCATAATGCTGGATTTATAAACTCGAAAAGTTGGCGAGGTTGAGGTTCAGTTGGTGTTGGAAATAGGAGTTCAATTTAAACTAAAGGGAACACTCAGTTCCATTTATAAACTCGTTCATGTTGTTCATGTGAAGCTCGAGAGGTTCGAAAAGTTACCGGGTAGCTCGAGATAACCAATTTTTATGTCCGGAGTTCGGAATATCTAACCTCACCAACTTGATCATAACGTCAACCTCACCAACTTTTCGAGTTTATAAATCCAGCTTAAATTGGAAGATATTTCAAAACAGAACTGTCATATTTAAAAATATCAACACGACAAGAAATTTTGTACAAACTGACATTTAAAATCGCATTTCTATAGTTTCTAAAGGCTACTTGATTTTTAAAATATTTCAAAAGTTAGGCAGAAATGGCTAATATAAAGATTTAAACGAATTAAATATGTAATATTTTAGTGTTAATAGTAGAATCAAATTTTTATATACCTCAGTTGCGAAAGCTTTTATACAGGGTGTTTCTTAATAACGACATGCTAATATTTAAGGAGGTTATCTTTGGGGTCCATTTTGAGATAAGAACGTTATACAGTGACCGGCAGAAAGTGCGCAGCATATGGGAAAGTTTTTTATCTTTAAGTTTAGAAAATTAATTTTATTTTAGATAGGTTCTGCATGTTCTCAAACCAAAATAACACCCATTAAATCCGGTAAAAGTCTTATGGTATACGAGGTAGGATCAAAAATTTGAAATTCCGCTAAGAGTAAAGTACCTCCATGTTTCATTTTAGAATATTTTTTTACTAAGAATTATTGTTTTAATTTCAAAGTTATACCCAAATTCCAAGTTTCGCTTATTTTGGACAAAAAAATGGATTTAATCGTGTTTTCTGAATAACCCTGTATAAAAAATAAATGGCAACCGAACAGTCCGAAAATAAGATTTTCTGCAGACTTTGTTAGAGGTAACCGTCGATCATAAGTCCGATTAGTTTGTTTTCATAATATTATGGCTTTTTAAAATAAAAACATAAAAATATTAAATATTTTTGCTGCACACCGTATTTTATTTTCTGAGGCAACAAGTTAATTTCACCTAACTGATATTTTTTGATTTACTTTGACTTAAAGCATCTCCTAAATAGCTTTTTACACATTAAAGTATGCATAGAAAGTTGCCTTTTGATTTATAAAGAAAAAAATTTAAATTAAAAATATATTTTGAACGGATTTTATTTCTCACGCAAAATAAGGATCAATAATATATTTTGTACACATTTTAAATAATTTTAAAATAATGTTTCTTCAAAAACTGATTTTGTATGCCCCAAGGGCAAGCTTAAAGCCTAGAAATAATAACACAAATTAATTTCCTTCTCATAATCTATACTATTTAAGATCAAAGCAGCCATGAAAACAAGTCAAACATTGAAATTAAATTAATGACATTTAGTTAGTTCTGCTATAAAAATGGAAGTTGAAAAGTTGTCTTTACAGGAGAAAATTGCAATAGTTTTAATTCATGGTGACAATTATCACAGTTATCGCGAGACAGCAATTATTTTTAACAATAGATACAATAAAAATGTTCACAATTCCGCTATATTTAGAATTGTCAATAAATTTAAACAAAGTGGATCGGTGGAAAATAAGTATAAAACTGTCCATAGAAAAACTGCAGCTACGGAAGAAAACGCTTTAAATGTTTTGTTATCAGTAAATGAAGTTCCTACAATGCCGTTGTCCGAAAGAGAAGAACAAGTTGGTATTTCAGAAAAGTCTTTTAGAAGAATATTTAAGAATCACAAGTATTTACCATATAAACCCAAATTTCTGCATACCCTTCAAGATAGGGATCTAGATGCAAGGCTTGACTTTTGCTTTTGGTTTCAAGGCAAAAAAGAAGATGATCCACATTTTGGAAATAGTATATTATTTACTGACGAAGCAACCTTCACAAGCAACGGCACTGTAAGTTCCCAAAATTGCAGGTGGTGGGCTGACCAAAACCCTCATTTTATAATTAAATGTAAAGATCAATATTATTTTAAGACCAACGTTTGGTATGGTATATTAAATACTCAAATAGTGGGGCCATATTTCTTCAGAGAAAATTTAAATGGCGCTAGATATTTAAACTTCTTACAGAATGAAATAAGCGATTTTCTCGATGATCTGCCCTTAAACTTAAGAGAAAATCTGTATTTCCAACAAGATGGTGCTTCTATTCATAGTACCTTACAAGTAAGGGAATGGTTAAATCAACAATTTTACAACAAATGGATTGGACGGTTTTCAGAAAATCCCTGGCCTGCAAGATCGCCGGATATTACTCCTCTAGACTTCTTTCTCTGGGGTTACGTAAAAAACCAGGTGTATAAGTATCGGCCTTTCAGAAATTTGGACCATCTGGAAAATGTTATAAGACAGTGTATCGCTAGAATCAATCCGGCTTTTTTAAGGAACGTAGCCAAAGAATTTAACAAAAGAACTATTATATGTATAGAAAATGGAGGAGGACATGTAGAAATATAAAGTTATAATAATTATTGTTAATGTAAATAGTCTTACTTAGCATTTTTTGTTTCCTGTTGAGTTAAAGAATGTATTACCTATTAGTTGGATTATCCTAAAAGTGTATTTAATAAATGAAAATAACCTATATTGATCCTTATTTTGCGTGAGAAATAAAATCCATTCAAAATATATTTTTAATTTAAATTTTTTTCTTTATAAATCAAAAGGAAACTTTTTATGCATACTTCAATGTATAAAAAAACTATTTAGGAGATGCTTTAAGTCAAAGTAAATCAAAAAATATCAGTTAGGTGAAATTAACTTGTTGCCTCAGAAAATAAAATACGGTGTGCAGCAAAAATATTTAATATTTTTATGTTTTTATTTTAAAAAGCCATACTATTATGAAAACAAACTAATCAGA
Organism: Polydrusus tereticollis; assembly: GCA_963920685.1. Taxonomy (NCBI): domain Eukaryota; kingdom Metazoa; phylum Arthropoda; class Insecta; order Coleoptera; family Curculionidae; genus Polydrusus; species Polydrusus tereticollis. The sequence goes on along the minus strand of OY987332.1, from coordinate 26,919,332 downwards.
CTTATGATCGACGGTTATCTCTAACAAAGCCTGCAGAAAATCTTATTTTCGTACTGTTCGGTTGCCATTTATTTTTTATACAGGGTTATTCAGAAAACACGATTAAATCCATTTTTTTGTCCAAAATAAGCGAAATTTGGAATTTGGGTATAACTTTGAAATTAAAACAATAATTCTTAGTAAAAAAATATTCTAAAATGAAAGATGGAGGTACTTTACTCTTAGCGGAATTTCAAATTTTTGATCCTACCTCGTATACCATAAGACTTTTACCGGATTTAATAGGTGTTATTTTGGTTTGAGAACATGCAGAACCTATCTAAAATAAAGTTAATTTTATAAACTTAAAGATAAAAAACTTTCCCATATGCTGCGCACTTTCTGCCGGTCACTGTATAAAGGTATGTCTTAAAAGTCTTAACAAATGAACTACAGGGTGCTAAAGTTTTAAGAAAAAAATCTTTTTTTATGATAACTTTTGTTTGACCCTATATATTTTTGTGAAACGTGGCACGCCTCTTGGATGGAATATAAAACGAAGCATGACAGCGAACATATAATTAATGTTATTACTTCAGTAGAGTATTAGACATTAGACCACAAAAGAATATCTGGTAACTGGTAACGTATATTAATTTGATCAACATGACTGGCCTTCCATAGATTATGTACTTCCGTGCATTAGACCGATTAGATGGACGGGCGGCGGCCGGTAGCGACCCATCTTACGCATCCCCCATTCCCCACTTACTACTACAAACAGCAATAACATTTCTATACCGTTGGCAGACTTTAAAAATAATACGATATTTCTTTCTTTTACTGCTAACTTGTTAAAACATATATAATTGTCAATAAGTCAACTTCCAGGGGGGGGGGGGGGGCAAGGTGGGGCATTTGCCCAACGACGCACATGATCTTCTATGCATCAAAAGGCATTTTCTGCTGTACAATATGATTTTTTATTCTTGCTAGTGGCGTTCGTGCGGATTTGCACCGAATCATTTTAAAGACAAAAGTGATACGCCACTGCTTTTTCTTAAAGTAAACATTATTTTTGAAATCCTCATTCCTTTTTGAGCAAATCTGGCTCTTCATTTTGTTTCGTTTGACGTATGGTTTTCGCATAAAAAAAATATGAGGTTTTTTTCTCAAAATGGATCTTCTTAAATATTAGCATGTTATTAGGAAACACCCTGTATACCTCGCACATTATATTCTTTGGCGCTTCGCGCCTGTGATACAAAAGCGCTCGCTATAGAATTGCTCACTTCTCAACTTAGGTATATAATGTACTATTTCAAGCCCTCCGCGAATGATCAACTTACTCAATACGAAATGCATCAATCATTGCTAATTACCAAAAAAAGAGGACCAGTTCTAACTACCAGCATTGGAGATACTACATGCAGCCCAGTTTTACTTGTCAAAGGGAAAAGGCAATCACGGGAAATTAATAGATTTTTATAATTTTAATAATTATTTTTTTCTTTGTTTTAGGTCCTAGTCTACAAATAATAAAAAGCGGGAAAGGCCAACTAGTTCTAATACACAACGGTCACATGTATACCTTCTGCGATCAAAGAGACAATAGGGGTCTTTGGATATGTGTCAAGAAAAAAACGCTCAATTGTAAAGGTTGCCTTACCACAATGCACGGACAATTACTTAGCTCAGTAGGTAAGTTGAGTTACTGTACTATATACTATACCCATACTCTTCCTTTGCTAAGATAAACTAGTTGTCTGGAAGTCGTTTACATAACTAAAATTCGTGTAACTCTCACTGCAGTGCCTATACTTTTTGCTCCTATGCGTTGGTTAGCTTAGAGTAGAAGGCTAGACATACATCTTTAAGAAGAACCTCGTGATTAGACTAATTCATGTCCTTGCACCATGTCCTTGCACCTTGAACGTAGATGTGTTGAGAGCTCGATGTTTAATATGGTTAGCCAGTTTTCACCAAAGAGTCGAACACTTCATGCAGAGGTTTTGAAAGGGTTTTACAGTGACTGAACTGTAGTAAAAGTGTGGGTGTTTAAAATATGATATATTCGTTTAATAAACTAGCAGTATAGTAAAGTTTACAATATATTGTTGACCTTTACTGTAATAAATCAACTATCTGATTAAAATCCATTGTGTAGGTTGCAACATCTTTAAACCGCAATAAAATTTTGAATTAAAGAGACATTTTAAGACATAATAAAAATTAAGTTTTTACTGTGGTCAACACGTACGCTAGGTATTTGTACAACCATGTATATAATGTTGACATTGACAGAGCGCCATAAAGGATTAATCCTGCAGTGCTGTACCTTAATTATCATAAAAAAAAATAATATAACAAAATTCACTCGTCGGAAAACCAATTGGAACCAAAATTAATAAAAATCAATTTGCTATTTATATACAGTACGCGTCTAAAGTCCCCCCCCCCCAATTTCTTGACTATTTGATGCGCATACTTGAATTATTCTTTGGCGCAAATCGTCTAATGACTGCGGCTGGGTTATGAATACTTTGATCCCCACAAGAAAAAAGTCTATAAGTTATATTATAAGAGTTAAGTCCGGTGAGCGAGCAGGCCATTCGACAGCACCACGACGACCAATCCAGCGCCCGGGATCGTGCTGATCAAGGTAGTTCCTAACATCTGTACTATAATTCCGCGGAGATCCATCTTGTCGAAATATTATAGGCATATCACCAAATTCATCAGGATTTTTCTCAACACACTCCAGAATCAAATGTTCTACGGTATTTTCAATCATATCCATATACACAGTTTCAGTTAAATTTCCCTGGATAAAAAGTGGCCCAAGAATATGGTTTCCCAAAATACCTGCCCAAACGTTAAGTTTCTGAGGGAACTGGGTATTGCATCGCTCCAATACCGAACATTTTGACGGTTAACTTTTCCGTTTAGAAAGAAAGTACACTCATCACTAAAACAAATACATTTAAGGTAATTTGGGTAACGGTTTAATCTTGCACCTATTAATTCACAAAACTCTAGTCTACGATCCGGATCATCTTCTGTTAACTCGTGTAACATTTTCAATTTGTAGGGATGAAATTTAGAACGTTTCAATACTCTCTGAACACTTTTAGTACTTACCTCGCATTCAGCTGCTACAAACAAGCGATGTCGGCTGCATTGGATTAACAATCATTTCAGCCACTATTTAAATCTGTTTTTCTTCTAATGAGGGCCGTCCAATTCTTTTAGCATTTCCAACACTTCCAGTTGTTTGAAACTTTTGAATTAATTCCCGCAAATGTTTCCTTGAAATTGGGCGATCAGTAAAACGTTCATTAAAATTGCGCTCAGCAGCATGATAGCTACGTTGCGCCTCCCCAAAAATTAAGACTGTCTCTATTTTATCTTCCATGGGACGAAACATTTTAAATCAATTAAATAATTGACTTTAACGACCACAGTAATATAAGCTACACAACTTACTGACCGATACTTATTTGACCGGTCAAAACAAAACCGTTTTTTGTGAAGAAGCAAAGTCTACTTTGCATTCCAAATTAAAAAAAAAATGTGATCTATTGTAATGAAATGGCAGCTACGAAACCTACCCACTTCTCCTCCTGTCCTCGAGGGTGTGGAACGCAAAAAAACAGTCACCATTCTTTTTACCCCCCACAACCCCCGCAAACGGGCAAAAACCACCCTTTTTCCCCGCTTTCTAGTGGATATGAGTGTTTGGAGGGGTATGATTGGGGTTGTTAAGAGGGTTTAGTGGTATGGAAAGGGTTATGAGAGGTTAGTTTCCTTGGCCCAAGGGTTGTTATAGCCCTGACCCTATTATTGCCCTTTCCTTGTCTCTAAACTCTCATGAAAGTCTCTATCATTCCCTCCAAACACGCATTACCACAAAAATATTGCGAAAAAGGGTGGTTTCGGGGGTAAAAAAGGTTCTGACAATTTTTTTGGTTTCCTCCACCCTCGAAAACAAGATCTCAACTCATTCACAGTTTTATTGCTTAAAAATAGAACGTAAGAGAATTTTTTCTCAGGAAAATAAAAATAATTTTTTGTGCTCTCTAAGGGAACAGGATTGGGAAGATGTTTATTCTTGTAATAAAAATGAAACAAATAACCAATGGAACAGTTTTATAAATACATATACACGGCTATTTTACCAGAGTTTTCCTCTAAAAGTAGTTCATAATAATCAGAAAAATAAAATTATAAATCCAGAAATTGCCGAGTGTAAAAAAAGATTAGATGCTTTACTAACACTAAGTAAGAAAAATATTAATTACTCACATGCCTACAAACAGACTAAAAAAGAATATGATAGCATTCTGAAAAACAATCGGATTAAAACCTATGAAAATAGAATTAAATACTCAGATAATAAAATGAAATGCATGTGGACTATCAACAAAGAAATCACTGGTAAAATGTCACATAATAATGAGGTAAGATTGGAGGGAAGAGCTGATGTGATAGCCAATAAATATAATAATTGGTCTCTATAATACCAAATATTTTGAAAAATGTAAAATCTTTACCATATATCGGTAATATTCTGGGCAACAATCTCAACGTTTTTGGCACCTGTTAATGTTGGGGAAATTTGTGAGTTGGCTGGGCAGATCAAGAATAAACATAGCAGCGGCATAGATGAAATACCGACAAGCATTATAAAGAGCTCTATTATTGTTGTAAAAAAAATACTATGTTATTTAATTAATGGATCATTTAAAAATGGTATATTTCCAACCAATTTGAAAATGGCTTTGATTAAACCTTTATATAAAAAGGGAGATCCTCAAAAAATGGACAGCTATAGGCCTATAAGTCTTTTGCCTGGGTTTTCTAAATTATTTGAGCTGGCTATGTCCAAGAGGTTGATCAGATTCGTGAGTGACTGTAACTTGTTTAATAGTAGCCAGCACGGCTTCTTAAAAGGAAAATCCACGCAAACAGCTCATTATCAATTTGTTAAAGCAGTTTTGAAATGTTTTGAAAGTGGTGAAGTCGCTCTTGGAATATTTTTGGATTTGTCTAAAGCCTATGACTGTCTGGACAGGGAAATATTGGTGAAAAAAGTGGAAATGTATGGGATAAGAGGGCATGCATTGAAGTGGCTGACATCTTATCTTCATGAAAGGAATCAAATAGTGGGTATAAAAAATAAAAGCGACCAATTACATAAATCAAAAATATTAAATAATAACCATGGAATAGCCCAAGGTAGCATACTCGGACCTATTATGTTTGTAATATTTGTTAACGACCTTTATTCTGTAGCAGACAGACCCTGTCAAACTATAATTAGTTATGCGGATGATACCAACCTACTAATAGGAAATAGAACTATGTGTCAACTCCTCATAGATAGTAAAAATCTCCTTACCTCAGTCTCTAATTGGTTCACAGAAAATAAATTGATTCTTAACACTGATAAAACAAATGTTATATTTTTTAAAACAAAACAATCAAAAATGCAGAATATTAACTACTTAGACTTAATAGGTAATAGAGTATCTGTGTCTGAAAATACAAAGTTTCTAGGATTATATATTAACGAAAATTTAGACTGGTCAGTCCATATAAGTCAGTTACAAAAAAAACTGTCGTCTGTCTGCTATGGGATCAGGGTGGTGGGTAAATATATGAATGAGAAAACTTTGAAAATAATGTATTATGCCAACTTCGAATCAATTTTAAAATACGGGATAATTTTTTGGGGTAGTGATGGAAACATTCAATCAACATTTGTTGCACAAAAGCGTCTTATACGGATTGTTAAAAAACTGGAGGTTAGTCTGTTAGTCAGTCATGTAGAACGGTCTTCAAACAAATGGGAATAATGACTGTGTATGCACTATACATTTTTGAATGTCTTATTTTTTTGTACAGAAATAAAACGTTATTTGAACAACTTGGTGATCACAGTTACAATACTAGAGCTGAGTATCTCTCTTATCCCATGCATCGCCTTCAACTAAGTGAAAAAAGCCCAGAATATATGAGTATTAAGGGTTATAATAGGTTACCATTACAAATAAAAAGAATAACAAGTCAAAGGTCATTTAAAACTGAAATTAAAAAAATGTTGATTAACTTAGAACCTTACGGCATGGATGACTATTTTAACATGTAAAATATGAGGTATTGAATAGTGAATAATGAATTTATTACTGTAGCCATACTACTGTATATTTGTGACGTCATTTCTTTTTGTTGTATTTCAAGCAAATTTGAAATAAAGATTATTGGTATTATTATTATTATTAAATCAAATTAAACCCACATTGGCAAAAGTGGCCGCCATTTTGAAATGAATCGATAAAATCTTTTCAAACTTGTGGATCGTTCATAGATTGAAAATACCTTTCCGACAAGGTATCACTCGACCTCATCTGCCATGTAAAAATTTTATTCAATCAATCTTTGAAAACTGAGTCTAGAATTTAGACTAAAAAAGTAGTATTTTAGTTATTATTAATCGTACCAAAATTTCATTATTCTCACATTTGTTAATCAAAAGTTAAAAAAGTTAACAGGGGGGGGGGGACTTTAGTCGCGCAATGTCTAGCATTTTATGGCAGTCAAAACGAAAAGATCAACGATATATTGTAAACTTTACTATACATTTGAATTCCATTTAACGCATTTATTACTCCTAGATTATATTTATGATGCATAGTGGATAACACTACAGTATGGGTGCTATATATTTTCAGGTCACAATCACATTCAAATACATGACGTCATACAAAGGCTACAATTTCAAAAACTCCATTCAACCGCCGATATACGGTAAACACGCTGGTTGTGAACCAGTTGGGGAAGTCTACATTATTCACGATATAGAATAACGCCCTTACCTTACTTTAAACTCTTGCTGTGTAATTAAATCGTCGACTTAGCACGAATGCAGTGATGTAATTGCGTTCTGTTTAGTGATTTTTAGTTTTAATGTAGACTACCTCTCCAGAGATTGTAGTGTTGGAAAAGAAAGTGTTTACTGGTACTTTCGTAAAACTGATTAATACGGTGTCCAGTTTAAGTACCCATGTGTATTATTTTTTTATTGGAAATATTATTAAATACAGTGATAGGCAGACATCTTTTAAATAATTGATTATTATGGATATCAAAATACCCGCTCTATAGTTGATGCAAAACAAAAACTGATGCACGTCATACCCTTCGAGTGACGTCAGTTATCGACAGTGTTGCCAGCTTGCAACCAAAATATCCGAGCGAGGGAATTACACAGTTTATTTTTCATAAAAACAAGATAAATATACACAAATTTCACATAGTTTATATATCTGTTTACTGCATAATACCTTTTACCATCAACTTTAGTAGATCTAACACTTCTTTTACCTTCATCTTGCAAAGATCGACCAATGGTACCATTCTGAAAAATCCATGTTTCATCCAAGAGAAAACGAATTGCTACAAGAATGCGTCTTTTTCTTTAATATATTCTTTCAAAAATACCAGTCGTTTGAAAGCAACATGAGAAAGTTCCATAAGCCCTCGCCTCAGTTCATCTTTTACCTTCCGAAGCCTATTTTCTTGAAGAGGCTTCTTAAAGAGTTAATCTACGACAATGCCATTATGACGTATTTAGCATTATCATTTGGATGTCATTATGACCTTCATAATAGCACTCAGTGCCATTATGAATTCATAATAACATCCAAATGTTAAGATACAAAAACATAAGAAAGTCGGTGCAAACTATTACGCTTTGCGCGATATTTTCGACATCCGAAGGGACACTTTCGGATTCAGAATCTCCCATATTTAAATTATTTTTGGCCAACACTTTGCATACAATAGAAAATTAGACGGCAATAATGACGTTGTCAAAATCGAAATTGAAACAATCAAAAATGCGGTTACCATGATAACGACTATTATGAACACCTGAAAATTTTAAAAATTACGAAAACGTTATCTGATATCAATGAAATTTAGACGAATAAAATCTATTTGCACTGTCGTAGATTAAATTTTGAATGATACCTGTTCGATATGAACTTTGTTAATGATACTTGTGCAATTGAACCACTCGGCTAACGCCTCGTGGTTTAACGTTTCATTATAGTGTTCATATCGAACTAGTATCATTAATAACTATAAGACAACCATCAAACAGTTCTTTGTCCTTTAATTTCTAACCTAAAGTTGTCAAAGTTATATGATGTTCTAAAAAAAGTTACAGCTTATGAATAGCCGATGTAAAATATTATAATTTTTAAATAATACAACTTACTTGTTTCGTACATTCCATAAACAGTGTCACTTATATCCGATCTTTACATAATTACAACTCTCTTTGAATTAGAACGTTTGTTTTAAGGTAATTTTAACAATTTAATTTCCTTAACTGTTGTGGAAATTGCGCTTACAGTGGAGATATTCAAATTTAGGGCAGCTGATACACGCAAAAAATTAGTAAAGTAGAAATAAATAAAATATCTAGACCTTAACATACTCTTTAAATTCACTTCTCTGTACTGCTGGCAAGGGTAACAACAAGCCATTATTGTTAAGTTCTTCCTGAAAATAGCTTCTTAGAGACGGTATTAGCTCTTTGCACCGACTATTTAAATGCTTCGGCATTTTTCACAAATAGCGAACAACGTAATCGCCAGAGATATGTATGTGCACTTTTTACAACAGTTTTTAATGCTATGTATGAAAAGATCTGGAGTTTTTATTAAAAAATAGACTCACAGCAACACGGAACCACGAACAATTAAGGTTAGTTTTGCATGAAACGTCAAACCAAACCAACGAACGAGCTGACGCCACCGCACCGTTTACAGTTGTGTTGCCAACTATCGGCCAATAGAATTCAAATTATATTAATTTTTACAAGCTTAAATAATCGAAATATTTGCTATAAGTGGCTTCGTATTAAAGAAGAATACTTTAAGTTTGTAGTAAGTTCAATATCGCATAAAGTTTTAATATTTTGGCCCAAATTTAATTTCCTCGTGTTTTCTTACCGATTTACAATCAGCTGATTGATGACGTATATCGGTTTTTGTTTTGCATCAACTGTACTTAGATATAGAGTCAGAAATCTAGATTTTGCTTATTGTCCTCAATTTTTAAAAATTCGAAAAAATGTTATTTATACGATATCGATGGCTTATTTATAGTGTTGTAAAATTTCCCGAAATATATGTTTGGAAATATTTCCGGAAATATTTCCTGAAACATTGGAAATATATGGAAATATTGGAAACAAATTAAAGACTAAAAAAAATAAGAAAAAACTAAATATTTATTTAAAAAATAACAACAAAAAATAGAACGCTTCTTATACATGAACACAAATAAATGGTAAACATCAAAAAAATAGAAATAGGGTCAAATTTGTAAAAAAAAATAATTATTTTTTACAAACAAGTCGAGCAAGAGGCATATCTTCATCGCTGTCGTCATCATCCTCAATATTATCTTCGGCATTAGGGTCTTCTTCATGCCAGTCAACTTCTTCAAAATCTTTAACAGTGTCACTAGTGTCAGTGTCGTAAATAAAAATTGACCTATCGCCCTTTTCAATTTTATTTAGCAAGTTTTCATTGTGGGATACGTAGAGCAGTTTAGCCGCTCTATCATTAGTAAGCCTGTTTCTCTTTTTAGAATGAATGTGACTATAAACGCTAAAACTGCGCTCAGTGGCTGCTGAAGATGCTGGCATCATCAAAATTCGTGACGCTACTTTTGATAAAGAAGATGAAGAACAAAGTCCTTTCCACCAGGAGACTGGGTTATGAAAACTACTTTTCCATATAAAATTATTGCCAAACAATTTACCACTTCTACAACGGTAATTTGCTATTTCATCTATTATTTCTTGCTCTTTTATATTGAGTTTATTTCTTGCTATGTTAAGTATGCATTCTATTGCTGAAAGAATTTGTGTTTCATCAAGTTCAGAACCTTGTGATTTTGGATCTAGTAATTCTGCAGCATAATGTATGGGTTTAATAACAAATTTTTCTCTTTTGTCAACAAACTCCAACAATTCAGTTTTCTCTCTGTCGTTAAGTGGGGACAATGCAAGGTTGTTCTGAACCACCCTTTTAATATCATGAAATGCTTTTACAGCAAAGTGAATAGTGCCATAATCTCCTTCTACAATTTTTAACCATTTGCAAATAGGTTGAAAAATGTTAATTAGGTTGGAAATTTGACCCCAAAATACTTCGTCATCTAATATCCACTGCTTAACATATTTATCAATCATTTGTGTTGCTTCTTGGCTAACTGCAACTCCTTGTAAACTGAGCCTAGTGCTGTACACACTTTTTAAACTGGTCAAAATTGAAGACCAGCGAGTTTTTACAGGCAAGTGAATGGCACCTGCATTTGGCTCTACATTTTTGTTTTCTTTTTGCTTTGTTCGTAAAAGTTCATAAAGAATTTGTTTTTTCTTGATCTCTTTTGCAATATCTGTAACTTTGTCAATTAGAGCCGACATAGTATTAATTTTAAGCAAATCATTACATAACAAATTAAGACCGTGGGAAAGGTAACCATATGGAATGATATCATATTTTTCGTTTAGTATGGTTCCAGCAAGTTGCATATTTTTTGCATTATCTGAAACGTAACCTAAGAATTTGTTTGGTCCGTATTTTTCAATTATCTTCCCCATTTCTTCAGCTATATACTGTGCAGTGTGTCTTTGCAACTTAGTTTCAATAGAAGCTTCCAGTAGAGGTGATGGTGTAGTGATTATACAATTTATGACTCCTTGGTTTCGTATGTTGCTCCACCCGTCGCTTTGTAGACCTAGAATTTCACTTTCATTAATTGTAGTTTCAACCCTCTCCTTTACTTCATTAAACGCTGCATCCAACTTTGTATTCGACAGTTTATATCTACTTGGTAGTACAAAACTTGGACGAATCATCTTAAAGAGCTTAAGCCATTCGGCGTTATCAAGGATGGACAATGGACAGTAACTGGCGTATATTGCACGAGCTAGTTGGTTTTCGATTTTTTCCTGTAAAAAAAAGGTAGTAGTATAGTATCTGTATTCCGCATATCTTTCTATTTAAGTCAGTGAAATTCTAATCCTGCTTTTTAATTCATAAATAGATCCTCAATATCCTCATTCTGTATACAGGGTGTGCTTACAACTCCCACATTTTTTTGTATTCCTATTTTATTAAATATTAAACAACGATATTTTTTAGCAATAATCTACGGTACTTACTTGATTTTTTTTGGAAATTCGGTCAGCAAATGCCAAAACACTTCCAGAAGTAGAGGTTTCATTAAAGAAGTAGTAGGTTTCATTAAAGAAGTAGCAGGTTTCTTCATTTCATTCACAACATCGGAAGTAGATGGTTTCGTGGGCAGCATTTCGACATCAATGTCAATACTGGAACTGTTAATAGTACTAGTACTACAAGTAGCTGTAAAACTTGAGGTTGACGGTACTGGTGGTAGTATTTCTGATACTGAGCGTTCTGATTCAGAGGCAACAACAGTGGAATTATCACTCAAAATGCTTTCATTTACCAAAACACATTCGTTGTCGCTTGATGAGCCGTTTTCTTCGTCATTTTGCATAAATTTTTTTTTTACTTGCTTGGGACAGCCTTTACAAACTTTACTTAGATGTGCCTTCATCCTGGACGCATTTTTAAAGAACGTTTTACTGCAATACATGCACTGGTAAATATTGTTACCTTTAGAAATGCAATACTTCCAAACAATGTCTTTTGTTTTCCCCATTTTAAAACTCACTAACCATCGACACTATCAAAGAATCAAAAATATACTTTAAAAACTTACAAAATATACTTTACACAACATATACTGTATAAAAATCTACTCTTAAAACGCACTGCGGACTGCGGCACTCATGTGCTTGCTTTAACATATTATCCGATGCGCTCGGGGCTTACCCGCTTTCCAGGTAGAAATCCAATGTTGCCGTTGCCAATAAATCGGAGAATCGTCGAGCTGGAGATATTCATATGTGTTTGTGAAAACTGTATTATTAGTATAGGGTTACAAAATATAAAAGATATAATAAACATTTGTTTTGAATCATTTAGAACAAGTTTTAAATATTTTTTTAAATATTTCCAATATTCTCAATATTTCCAATATTTCCGAGACAAGTTCGGAAATTTCCAATATTTCCATTTCCATGGAAATATTTCCGTTTTATTTACAATAATGCGTTGCTCCAACTAGGTAAATTTTTCAGGAGAGACAATAAACATTTTTAAATGTTGGTTTTAAGGAGACACATCACCAACCTAATATTTCGGTATAACTTTATGGAACCCAAACCATCGAAGTAAGCATGCTGTTTTACATAAAAAAGTTAAATATGCCGACTTTTAGTTTTGGTCGAGACTGAAGCAAAGCAAAACATGTAAAATATTTCGCAGATTCAAAGCCTACACATTTTTCTTTAATACAAGTTGGGATTTTTTGCGTGAGCATAAATATTAACATAAAAATTTCCCAACTTGTTATGTCTACTTTTTGCAATCGACGTCAACGTTTCAACACTATTTCGTGTCTTCCTCAGGGCAAAATTTTTAGTGTTACACATGCGACCAGAGTTGGTTTCAACGTTATGTATTAATTGAACACTGTCTTTTCTACTGCTAATAATAGACGTTTATTGTACCAAAACACTTTACCAAATATTTGCCATAAACAATGATTATTTATTTACGAATATTAGAATATTAGTTTTTAGTTTAATTTCTCCAGAACATTGTTATTTTTCTTTCTGAAACGACGGTATTTTTAAGTTTTATATGTATTACTATATGCTTTAATTTATTTACACACAGGAACGTTGAAAAATATCCCTACTTTGTTATTTTTTTAATTGAAAATGAATTTAGCTCCGTGTATGCGTATAAAACCCCATGCAAGTTTGGTTAGGTTGGACTCTACCTAACCCCTGAAAGTTGTTGGTCTACAACAACGAGAAGGGGTAACATTTAGCCCTTGTGCGTGGGATTTTCCACGTTAATGTTTTATTATTTTAAGTTTAATTTCATCAGAGTATCATTTTCGGTTAAAAAACAGGTCAGGGTGGGGATATTTTACGATTAGTACTGTATAAATCAGAATTTATTTATATGTTTTTAATGTTAACGATTTGTTGATTTTATAAAATTGAGAATTTCTGCTATTTATTACAGAATATAGGTTTTATTTTACATCTTATGTTAACTTAGTATTATTATATAAGGTGTGTTCCGTAGACATTTTTATTTTTATTAGAGTTTTGCTAGAAAAAGTATTAGTTTCGTTAAAATACTGATGTAAGTAAAGTGCCAATATTAACGCTAACACTCTGACTATTTGAATTTAAATGTATTGTTGTAATAATAGGCTTGTTCCAACTGGCAGTCCGGGACTAGTTTCTAATCAGAATAGAGTCTACCAGATGAATACTGCCTGTAGACCCCAGGATGCCTTGTTAGTCCTACAACTTGTTAAACTGCATTAAATTCTGTAAGCACAAAACAATAAAGTTCATCACAAAGAGCTAGAAAATATGAAAAACACGTTTAAATAAAAAAAAACATCCAAAATTCTGCCGACATAAAGAGAATGGTGAACAGACGGTAGGGTAGGCTTGATTTGTCACTTTATTAATGATATTACAGAAAATCCGCACTAAGAATAATCACTAATATTTAATAGGGATTCTTAACCTTACTTAAACTTTCTGTTAGATATCAATTAAAACCGGATGAAAAATGCAAATTAATTAGGACAACCGAAATGTAAACACCCCGTTTTGCATAATTTGCACACTAAACGCCAACCAACAAATGCTAAGTCCTACAACTGGTTGATTGTATTTGACAGTTTGAAACTATCAGGGACTGATGGTTGAAGCTATTGTAACTAACGCGGTTGGGACCCTTAAATGTAGTCCGTTTCGGCTGATTTTTTTTTGCAACATGTATTTCAGTGACAAAGGAACAAAGGCAAGCTTGAGGGAGAAAGAAATTTGGGAAAATAATTTTAGCCTCGTTTTTAGACCGCCCTAGTATAAGTATATTTTAAAGTTAATAGTAGCGCTTAAGTTTATGGAAAATCAAAAGCAATATTTACACGAATGACTTGCTATTTGACAATCATTCAGACATTTCGTGCTGAAGTTTTTTCGTTATTCAATTTCATATTGTGATATTTTCTTAAGGATAAGCAATAAGATATGGTTTTAAAACCATAAACCAATTAGTTTTTTTGAAAATTTACCACAAAATTTCCAGTTTGACGGTAAATTATGCAATACAGGTTTGCGTTGACAATTCTGTGTTATCAAAAATTGACAACAAATGTCAATCGACATGAAATAATTCATTGTTACTATTTTTGGCACTATACTTATATTATTTCTGGTTGTGTCGCTATATGTTCTTAGGTTGATTTTTCTAGCAGTTTTTACCCACAACTAGTAGGCTGCTGCAAAACCAGCCTTTATATTTTGCATCTATAAGGAAAAACTTTTCTGTTAGGTCTAAGGCTTACAAATAACCAGGGATTATTTATTATTTGACCACTAGTTGCCTTTTATGTTTTATTATTTTTACTGTAATATTTTACTCGAAATTTTTCGAATTTGAAATTGATTATATTGTGGAAAATTCAGACAACAAAATTAAAAAATTTAACTCAAAATGCTATAGGTTTGATTCTAAAAATGTCTCAAATTTGTGCAACTTCTGGAACAAAAATTATTTTAAAAGTAACATGCTAAGCCTAAACTTTTGGATTTATATGAATGTTTTACAAAAAAAAAATATCTTTGCTGAAATATGAAAATATTATACCATCTAAACTGCTGGCAAGATGAAACTGATATTTATCAACTCTCGGTAGTTTTCTGCACACTCTGTATATTGCATCCAACTGCAGGTGTCTCAGAAGTTAAAAAGGGATCTGAGAAACCAATTCTGAGCATGACGAGTTTTATACAGTTTCTATCTAAAAATTTGTAGTAGTTTTATGATACAAATAAATACATCTAAATATAATTTCTACCTAAAAACAGCGGTAAAATCAAACCCTGCCCGAAATATTCAAATTATAAAACCCAATAACACCAAAAACGTAGTTACCATATTAAAACAACATCAGAAATAAAAACTGCATAACTTAACATTTTATAAACGAAAACTTACAATACCATAACACCTGAAAATCCTAACAATTGTTGAACATAACTTCAGAGAAACGAACAGAAGCAAAACCGAACAAAATCAGAATTCTGTGACGTCAGAACCGGGCAACATTGCCAAATATATTTAATTTTCATTAGAATTACTTTTTGACTTGATTTTTACACGATGAGCTAATGGGCATATATTTTATATTATACTCATTCTTCATGTTAAGTAGGGGTTAATGCTATAAAGGTATAACGACCTAATAAGTAAGTAGTGACAGAAAAATGGCCAATCTTAGGTAGGTAAGTATGTAATGATCGTATGAACATAAACAACTCTCGTCTCACACATTAGACATGACAACATCGCATAACTGCATGGGGGGCTGTTTCAATTTACACGTAAGTATATCTAGTTGCTAACCAATAAAACCTTTCTTTACCGCGGTTGTGCTACTCAACCAGAAAATGTACAACTGTTTCAAATCTTGCTTTTTGTTACGTACGCTAAACCACGTTGTTTTTGTAGACGGCGAATATTCTCGGAAAGTCTTTTTCTACTTGAATTGATACTTGTTTTTTGTTATTTTATTGTGCACTAGATAACTGACCTTTCCCCAACAATTTCTGTGTTTGTTTTTTCTGATATGGTATGTCCTCCCAGTTTTATCTGACCAGCAGTTTAGTAACATTTTCAGGTCAAACTGATGGTAAATTCTTGTGTATATCGAGAGCTTATGACATGGAGACGGATGAGCATACGCCTTTTTGTTAAGATCTACGCAACACAGAGATCTTCCATGCGCCATAAAAAAGCATTTAGTTCAAATCTGAAGATACGTCCCTATGTTATGAAGCCCTCGATATTAATTTAATTCAGAAGTGAGGAGATGATAAATGACAAGTGGTTATAAGTCTTACATTCTATTGGTTCAATTTTTGTTAACAAACTAAAGTGGAATCATCAGAACTCGCCTTAAGTTAGTTGAAAAAAAGCTGGGTGGAGTACTGTATAAGTACTTTTAAGATACTTTACAGCTTAAAGCAAAAGTACTGTACCCAAGGCCTTATGCAAGGTGTATTATGGGATTTGCAATGGAATTACTTTGCGACATGTGACAAAATGCTGAAGAGTCATTAAAATAAGAATTTAAAAAAATATTTTTGGCGCTAGTATTCGATTAATAATTTCAAAAAAAAAATCGTATACAGGGTGTCCTAAAAGGTATAGTCAATAGTTATGGATCAAGTAGATTGGGTCAAAATAATGTCAGAAGGTAAACATTTTCTCGTATGGCCCCCCAAAACAACCTCGAAAATAGTAGACCCTGAAGATGTTTTTTTTTTTAATATTTTCGAAAACAATAGATACAAACTTGAAATACAGTGAGACCTCGATAAATGCGGACTAATTAAAACCGCGGTGATCCGGAATAGTAAATAATTCGGATTACTGAAGTGGGACAGTTTTTTTATTGTTAAGTTAAACATTTAATAAAAACAACTAGAAAATAGTACATAAACAAAAAAATATATAAAATACAAGCATGCTTAGTAATTTTCATATTATTTTGTGAAGTAATTTGTAATTTTTCTTTGCTTAACCCTTTTCCGGTTCATTATAAAAGCCGTTTCTTTTAATCTTTGAAGTACAAGAACATCATGTAGTGGGATATCATTTCCTTCTGCCCACTTTATGCACAAATTGAAACTTTTGACTGCCTCATCATTCTTAACAGTCTGGTTTGTAATATTTAACTCTGAACCTTCATTGTCACTATCATGGTGTTCGTCTATAACATCTATGTCTTCAAGTGGTAACAAATCTTCATCATTTTCAAGCCAGTTACGTATTTTTACATTCGTGAGATTTTGCTCAGTAATATCTGAAACATCTGTTATCTCTTCAGCCAAGGAAAGCAGATTACGCCGCAATTGATTCAGAGGAATCAGATCTTCAGCATCATATTCAGTATCTGTGTCGTTGGCTACATAAGCCATAATTTTGTGCCAGCACTTCTGCAAGACTTCGGAGGAGACTTTTTCCCAAGCATTGCATAGCAGGCATACAGCGTCCTTCAAGTTAATGGTTTTTAATAACTTAACAACGTTCTCTTCGTCATTAGATAAAATATGGGCTAAAAGACTTTTCCGATTAAATAATTTTGTCAGTCTGATGGCGTTTTGATCCAGAGGTTGCAACACAAACATATATTGGAACAAGTACTGCGCACAAGACCCCCAAAAACAAATACCATAACGAAGATGAGACTCAATCAGAGCATAATTCGAGTCTTTGGCCAAAGGAAAACCCAGATTGTTTGAGATAATCCTAATGGCACAGCAACTAACCAGAATATCGCTTTTGACACAAATTTACTATGTGTTTCTCAAATTTAAATCTAATTTAACAAAGATCAGAATTATTAAAATTTGCTATTGTACTTTAATTAACGTTTTGGACACCTTGTATCAGTTCGGAAATTTTTCACAATTGCGACAGCATCTCTCTCTCTCTGTAGCCGTCACAACCCTGGGTGGGTCTTGGCTGACTTCACAATTTGCCTCCATCGCTGTTTATCCATCATCATCTGCTCCGGGTTGACTATGTTTAGGATTTGCAGATCCGCTGACACATTATCTCTCCAGCGCAATCAAATTTTTCCTATTAAGTTATTGGCAGTAACTCTTCCTCATTTTATAAGTCATCACAGGTTATATGTCTTTTTGGTCTCTAAGTTTCTTGAGATTTCTGGGTCTAAGTGTAAAATTGCTCTAATTTACACAACTTTTACCGGCTTCTTTTGAGATTTTAATGCGTTAAAATAGAGAGAAATAACTCGATATGTTTTTTATCATAAAAATCGTATTAATATAATTGTCCAGTAGAAACAAATTTTAGATAAATTACTTGTAGTAAGTATAAATAATTCATAACATGTTTTGCACTTACTTATTCAGTAAATTAATTTTGTTTAGTTTATATCCGTACTTCATCAGAGATATCTTTAGAACTACTGTTTTTTTCAAAAACATATTAGAGACAACTCTTGCTCAGCTTGTACCAATAATGCACAAAATGCATTAGAGATAAAGAAAATCAGTGGCGTATCAAATATTTTCACAAAACAATATTGATGGCATCTTCACGCACGCCACTGGTGAAAGTAAGCAAAACCTTTTTTAACGAAGCAGTGCACTTTAATACAAAATCAGTCGACACCAATTTTCAATACCGCATCTTCAAGGATTTTCGAAATAAAAAGAAAACAATTATTTTTCTAAAGTATTATAACACCCTGTATTTTAAAGGGTAAACATTGTAGGACATATGTCCATATGAACTTTGCGTCTTAAGACGATAGCAGAAATCATATCCTAAATTTTTTTCATGTACTTAAGGATCACCCTGTATAATGTACTATTATAACAACATGTTGAGCGATAAAACGGTGACTGACAGAATTTATGTTAAAAATTATGTTCTATAGTAGCGTGAGGATTTTCATAGGACAATCGGTATTTATTGTGAAGATTATTAATACCATCACGAGTGAACTGTACTTCATCAGTGAACAGAACACACTTATACAGTCTTTGATTTACATTAATCTAATTGCAGAATTGCACAATGAGAGAATGTCGCAGGCAAAATGAAATTAGTCTAATGTTTAAATCGTCAGAAAATACAAACGCTGAGCACGATTTGACAGTGACAAATCTTACTCTCATTAATACCTAATGGGGTTACTATTGCTAAGCAACAGTACGAAGGCAGCAGAACATACTTTTCGAAAACTATAAAACAAATATAAATAAATTAATACAAATTTTAATTCGAATATTGTTTACTAGGG
Source organism: Polydrusus tereticollis (assembly GCA_963920685.1). Classification (NCBI taxonomy): domain Eukaryota; kingdom Metazoa; phylum Arthropoda; class Insecta; order Coleoptera; family Curculionidae; genus Polydrusus; species Polydrusus tereticollis. The sequence continues at coordinate 26,900,303 of OY987332.1, read as the reverse complement.
TGGACGGTAACAGTTACAAAAACACTGGTTGTAGAAAAAATTGTGTTTGTTATTCGATGGCAAAATAACATTGCCGCTCTCGCGAGACAGCCGCGCTCCGCTACACGTCGCGCGTCAAACTTCTCACACAGAGCGGCAAAGTATCACTTTGCGCTCTTAATGCACAAATAGCCATTTCGGAGACAAAAGCCCGGAAAGTGCAATTTTTTACCTTTTGTAGTAATTCGACATGTTAGTGTTTGAAAGCTTCTTTACTTTTCCACCGTTATTGTAAGTTTCTTGCAATTATTTATATCTATGTTAATATTACATTTTGTAGGAACAGGTAAATTTGGTTATGGATAGCATTTTTATCTAGATATTTTGTAAAGTGGTTAAAAGAAAACCTCAAAATTGAAATTTGGAAGAGAGAGGGGGCGGCAATAATTCGTTGCTGCGCACTGCAAGCACACATGCAATATGCTGTACATTTGGTGGAAGAAATAATGTTGTAAATTGTTCATCCTCCCGAGAACGAACCAGTGTCTTTTCAGGCAACATTTTCCAATACAGAGCAGATTCGTCTGAATTGTATATTTAAGTAGGTGCGAGGCTTAACTCCTTTATCCTCTCTGCAAATTCAGTTATGAAGGGATTGATGACACTTTAATCATTGGATAGTTTTTCGCCACACATTTTTAAAGCACCCAGACCATGTCTTTTTCTGAAATTAGAAATTCAACCCCTGCTAGCTCTAAAATTAACATTTCCATAGGTTTCGGTATAAAACTGTTTTGCTTTATCAGATAAAACTTCATAAGAAATTGGAACGTGCCTAGCTCGTTGTGCACAAAACCACGCATACAAACGAGATTCTGGATATTCGGCTTTTCGTAATGTTATTCTAGCACCGGGACCGGAATCACATTTTCCAATAATTCTATAAGGAGAACCACGTATGTATTTTTTAGTAAAAGTCCCAAATGGTCATTAAAATATAGCATACCTTTTGATTTTGCTTCTGTTCTTTTTTATATCGAAAATTGTTGATGTTCCTACCCTGTATTCATTTGCCAACAGTTTTCCACATTCACTACGGGCTAGTCTTTCTATTATATCGGATTTTTGTTTTATTGACAACGTAGTATGTTTTCTTTTAGGAGGTATTTTAATATGTGTATGTATAAAAAATGATTATATACTTACTTAGAACATAAACTATCACATATGTACGTACTATGCAACAACAAATAGCTAAGCAGTTAATCCACAGTCGGAACGAAGGCGCACACACACTGTTTATAGGAACCCCCGGATATCAGGTCTGGCCGAATTCAAGAGGGGAACTCCCTCACGATCGGTTTCATAAAAACGCAGGTCCGGATTTCTGAAGGTCCGAACTATCGAGGTCTCACTGTATAGGTAGTCTAGTGAACTTTACACATAGAATCGTACATGCAAGACAGTTTTTAAGTTGATTAATCTGGAAAACGACTGTTTAAATCGTGTTTAATTAGGATTACCTTTTTTTCGCATTTGAGATAAAAAAAAAAACATAGAAATAAATCCAAAAAAGTTGGGTATGTTTCGACTCCTCCCTCCCATTTTTCGGGGCACCTCTTTTAGATTGTTGACATTTTAACCACAATACTTCGGTTCGAGGTGTAAAGCTTACTACAATTCCCAAATTTTAAGTTTGTATCTTTATTAGTTTCAAAAACGTCTTCAGTCTCTCCTTTAGGTGTCTGTAGCTCGATATGGGGGGATATAGGACGAAATGTTACATGACCTTCGAACCCTATTTTGAGCCGATCTTATTGACCAGGAAACCCTGTATAGTGCCTAAAATAAATTATTATTAATTTACAATTAACTTTAATTGGGACTGGAGACTACGCTCAGCTTTGTAATTGTAGTATTTTATGAACAAAGTTTATGCAATAACAAAACTAGAATATTTAGGATTACGCACACTTTTTATAGAGAATTTTGACTGTTATTTATATTTACCGTTTTTTGAAGTAATAAAACTTAAACAATTATATGCTTAATTTCTTTATTTACCTTTTAAACATTTACTATAAAATAAAGGTAATATATATTTATGCTTAAACAAGTAATATACAAAAATTAAATATATTATATACTCACTAGAAAAATATGTATTAATATATATTATGGAATTGGTGTTAAAGAGAGTACAGGCAGCATTACATCAAATAATACTGTATTGTGAATTTGTGCTGTTAAGATTGAATATTGGGGGTTATTTTGAGTATGTTAGACCTTGTTTCTATTGTCCTTTGCTATATCAATATGCTGCTTGTGCTTCCAAAAGAAAACACGGGTTATTAAAAAACATTCTCCGTAGGTAGGTACACTAAAAAAAATCATTACAGGGTATTTCGCATATTTTGGACGCGCCAAGCGAAAAACCGATTTAACCCTTTCATTCAAGATGGCGCCGAAGTTAAGGGGGCAAGAACCGTGCAAATTCAGAGTTAAGCTTTTCTAGTGGTACCCCACACCCATGCAAAATTACAGCTTGCTCGCTTTTGGTTCCCAGAAAAGCATTGTGAAAAGTACAGTTTTCCTGGACAAATTTAACAACGAGAAGTCATAATTTATCTTAAAAATACGAAATACACGAAACAAATAATATTCTAAATTCTAGAAACGAAAATAATTAGGATGCGTCTGATTAATTCTTAAAATGCCCATGATCCGATTAACAGGACTTGATACTAAAACGGATTCTACGAATGCGTAGCTTTAGAGACACGTCTATACATTTGTAATAGTCTTTTGCCAATGAGTAAGTTCCAGTAAACATCCTTTTCCTCTTTTCCGTTCCAATATTCTCATTGGAGCAAAGACTAAATCTGTGGCGTTCTGTAAATCCGATTTTGGGGCGTCTGGAGCACTTTGTGAAATGCTTGAACCTTGGTTTAAGTACTTCATTTATAATAATGGGCCCAAATAGTTCCTCAGTTACATAATCCATTTCCATTACAATAAATAATAATAAGACAACAAACATACAACCTATAATTTTCAAAATAATAAAATTTTTATATTGATATTTTTCCCTGCGCGCAAATTCACCTGCTCCAGTCGTTTCTTTGTTCCAAATTAAACGCATTGCTTCGCTATCACATGACCCACGTATCTACTCCGAGATATAATATTGGAACTTAGTGTGCAGTAATATTCGACATGCGTAAGTCATTGTGTATGCGTGTATGAGTCATCGTGAAGCGTTCCCTAATTGTAAAAACTTTGGTCTGAAAAATTTGAGCTCCTTAAAATGGTTCACCGTGTAGGTATACCATAGGCACTTACTGGTCGGATAATTTTCTGTAAAACCTTTATCCGTACGTTAATTCTACTCCTACTGTTAACGAGGGAGTAGATGGCATCAAGTTGACCATTCGCTGGTGCGCTGGTGGGCCTTCCTTGTCGCCCCAATCAATCAAAGCAGAGGCGCCATTATTTGACATTGTTACTCTAGTGTGTCCCGTCTTATCTGGATCCTTTATTATTAGAGATAGAAGAGAATGTTATAGAAATTGGTCCAGTGTTCAGAGTGTTTGGGAGTTTTTAACTTTGAAAATAGTTCCTTCCTGTTCTTATTTCGGATGTTTACCTCGTCATTCGTTGCCAGGGCCATTCCCGAGGGCATGACTACGGTCCTGTCACAATCTTGTCACTTGTGGCCTACCGATTGGGGGGTGCGTAATTTCACCCTCCCTCCACGAGTTGTCGGATCTCATCTGACCTCTAACCGGCGTTTGGGGTGATTATACATTTTTTCCTTGCTTTGCATGGCATTGTAGTCATCAAAATCCAGAATTGAACCATTTGTCGGACCCACGCTACACTCATAATGGTGTTTTTGAAAACCGGAGCGACCACAATACACGTCTTAATAACATATATTTATTATTAAGTGTAAAGTGTTATTAGAATATCACCCTGAAATAACGGACGGAATGCAATAATGTCGTTTTCGTTGTCTAATTACTGGCGTTTTTTAAATTATTAAGGAGAAGATACTATAGCCGGGGTTCTATCCTCAAATTAACATCTTGAGAGGTTTTTCCTAGATTTCAATACATAAAAAACAATGAAAGGTTTCCATCTTAACCTACATTCGGTAAAATTTTTATTTTTAGCTTCTAACCTTGATTCAAACCTTTAAGGAATAAACTTTTAGTTCATTCTAAGAGACAACCGTAGAAAATGGAATTTCCTAACAACAAATAACCTTATAACTCCTTCCCATTTCTCGAAAATATCTTTATGACGGAGATTCTCTTGCGGTGGTGTTTTGCGATTTTTCTAAGGCATTCGACTGTGTTGATCATTCAGTACTGCTGCAGAAGCTTCAGCGCTATGACATCCTTAGGGTTCAGTGCTGGGGCTAGTATTGTTCTTCTTGTATGTAAACGACCTTGCAAATTTGGATATTCAGAGAAGATTTGGACTCTTTGGGCTCTTATGGCACTCGAAAACCCAAGAGGAATTGAAGAATATGGTTGATGGTGGCTTAAAAAACTTGAAAACTTGGTGCGACTCTTAACATTTTAATGTAAGAAAAACTTGACATTTTTTGTGACATTAGGATTTACTTAAATTGACCTTCTCTTAAATGACCAACCAATAGAAAATAAGTCTGCTACCAAATTTCTTAGACTTCTTATCGACTCAAAAGCTCAAATTTGAAAAACATAGAGCTAAACAAGAAATTAGCATCCAGTTGCTTTGCAATAAGGGTGGCGTCTCTGGAATTTGGTTGTTCAGCGGCGAAGATGGTGTACCACGTCTACTGTATTTTAACTGCACTAAATTACGACCTGACCAAACGTTTCGAGATATTAACTGGTGATAACGTGATAGAACACCGCTATAGCCTAATACGACAAAACATCATTAACACGATTCGGCTTTATTGAAAATTTAAAATATTTGCACGATTTTCTTTCCTACCCTGTATAAGACCAACACACAGAAATAAACTAATAAACTTATTGATCTAGATCTGGAAACGCTGAGTTAACCAGATGTAACTCTTCTCTTAATTTTACCGGTGATTTGTAAATTTTTTCTTTAAATTCAGTAAAAATTTAATGGATTAAGATCAGGTTATCTGGGAGGCCCATTCCGACAATAACAGTGACATGACACACTAACTAAAAACAGTATGAAAATAACTCAAAATGATTACAAGTCAAAAACTTAGTAGCTTATCAAATCAGTAACAATATATAGGGTAGAGGAAATTAAAGTCTTACTTGTTATATTTTACAATTATAATTCAGTTGCACGTGTTTCGACCCTTGCAGATCATTATCGAAGGAGTAAAAGACAATACTATATTATACGTGTAGTTACAAAGGAATATCTAAGTAATAGTAATGGTAAACATGTCAACATGTTATTAAAATAGAATTAGGGAGATGAAGTGAATTGACAGACAGATTATGGGTTATTTTGGTCCTTAATTTACAGGTATTGGCCAACGGTACAACTAAGTTACAGGTGTGATTATAAAGGTATTTACATCTAAGTAATAAAATTAAGAAAATGATATTGTGTATATAATTATGGGTTTTTTCATTCATAATTATTGACAGTGTTTATTGTATGTTTATCATAAGTTATTAGCCTATTAAGTATTAGATTGGCACCTGAAGGTATTTCAATTTGATTATCAACTGAATTATAATTGTGAAATATAACGAGTAAGACTTTAATTTCCTCTACCATGGAATATCCATTTCACCAAGCATCTAGCCCATCACAAATCCATTAAATATATAGGGTGTTTTATTCGAAAAAATTATACTTTTTGACATTTTTTCGAGTAACTAACCCCAACCTACCAAAATACCTGTATTTTTAGATCACCCTGGATATTTCAACTAAGATTTCGCCATAGCGTAGAAAGCTTCCGGGTATTGCCTAACTTCGAACCAAATTTTAGTGTCTTAATTTCTTAGAGTTTAAAAATAGCATGCTTCTGTTTTTTGAAAAAAAAAATGAAAATTAATATCTTGCAAACAGTAAAAAATAGCTAAATGAAAATAAAAAGGAAAGTTATTAGGAAACTTATAGAAATTGTAAAAATAAGTTTATATACAAGGAGTTCCGTTTAAAATAACAAGGTGGAAACAAAGTTGTTTTTTTGTTGGAACCACTACTTTAAAACTTGTCAATTTTTTTTTCAGATATACTTCGCTACAAAACACATACAAACAGTACTTAATCTAGAACTAGAAGGTCGCCTTTACAACACCCTAATCCGATTTTCCACAATAGGGGTCTAAAATATCGAAAGATAAAACACTTATCCGCAAAACTACATAATTAATTATTAAATAATTTGCCTAAAATTTCTATCCAAATCCATCTATCCAAAAAAATAACTTTGTTACACCTTGGTCTTGAACGGCATTATAAAAATATAGACCCGTCTAAAGTTAGCTTTTGATTAATAATTCTGGTACGTTACACGGTAGATAGAATTGATTTATTTACCACTCTGCCTCGGAAGAGCTTATTATCATTATCCTAATATCCCTACCGCCAAGAGACCTACGTACGTAGTAAGCGCTAAAAAGCATTATGAAAGAAAACAGTTACTTTTCTACACACTTACATTTAACCTGTGTACGTTTGGAATATCGTTTATAACGAGATCTATCAAGTTGTAAAATTAATTAGTCGTTGGATGCAAAGACTGCTGCTTTCAAATCGTCGCGTCGTCCCTGAAGCTTCTTTGTTGATTCTCGAAAAAGGGGGCAAATCTGGACTACACGGTGGATGATCAGCCTGCTGCAAGCCACATTCTGCATGACAACTTACATAATCATTTGCAACGTGGATGGATGCGTTATAATAATAATAATAATAATAGGACGTTTATTAATTCCATTTCATTACATACATATTATATATTTCATATACCTAGTTAAATAATCAAGAAAAAATAGAATTAAATGGCCCTGGTTTATTTGTCAGCCTCCGCAATGTTACCATTGAGGTGCTGTTGGGGCCAAAAGAGGAAAAAAAATAAAAATTATACAACTTAAATTTACACTAACGTACCAAAGTGGCAGTGAATATAACAGTAGAGTATAAATATATGTCTACTTATAAGTTATATACAGATAAATTTAAAAACTAATAACATATAAAAAAGAAGAAAAAATAAACTAAGAAATCAATTAAATAGATGTGAACGCAGTTTGGAAAGGTCAGGATAGCAGGAAGAGGTAGGAAGAGAGAGGTGTAGGGAGTTTTGTGCACAAATACCAGATGATATACCTACTTGAAGAAAGTAAAGTTATTTTAATAGTTCTTTTTTAAGAGACTTCTTGAATGCACTACATGACTGAGAGAAATTAGTAATTCTATATTTGTTTATTATGGATGCAATATTATATGAAAATGATTTTTTAAAGATTTCTTTGCGATGTTTCGGAACATCTATTAACCTTTTACGTCTTAAATTCCTGCCGCGAATATCTGACCGAAAGCGGATTCTCTTCATCAGATATGGTGGATTTTTAAATTTAAGTATTTTATAGTAAAAACAGGCCTAATGAAGCAGCCTACGAGAATGCATATTTAGCCAACCTGCCACTTTCAATTTATTAGATATACCCTGTCTCCTTCGTACACCATAGATAAATCGCAGACACGAATTTTGTAGTTTTTGAATGCGTCCGGAGTTATATGAATCTAAGAATGGGCCATAAACATTATCGCAAAAATTAAAGTGAGATAATACCAGAGAATCGCATAGCATCTTTTTTGTATCCTGGTTTAAGTAATGTCTGTGAGAAAAAAGTGATTTCATTGTAGAATATGCCAACTTTAACTTTTGTGTAACATGCTGCGAAAATTTAAGCTTATTGTCGACTAATAGGCCAAGATTTTTGGCGGATTCTTTAAACTCTATTTCATTGTTCCCTATGGCTATGCTAAGATTCTGAAGAAGGGGCAATCGCACATTCTCGCTGCAAAAGAGCAAGGCCACGGATTTGTTCGGGTTTATTTTAAGTTGGTGCTTGAGAGACACTTCATGCAAACTTTCAAGGTCAGCATTAATCTTTTGATTAGCCTCATGCACGTCACTGGGTTTAAATGAATAAATAAGTTGCGTGTCATCAGCATAGAAATGATAGTCACAGTACCTTAGAGATTTAGAGAAGTTTGAAGTATAAATAAGATAGAGTAGGGGCCCTAGGATGCTTCCCTGAGGGACACCTTGTTTCAAATCCAATGTATCTGACTTCATTTCATCTAAAACCACATATTGAGACCTGTTATCCAGAAATGATTTTAATAATTTGCATGCCTCAGAGGAGAATCCTACAAAATTCAGAATGGCTATCATTATGTCATGGTTCAACATGTCAAACGCTTTACTATAATCTAGCAAAGTAAGAACTGTTGCACTGCCGTTATCCAATGCCCTCACTATAGTGTCCGTTATTTCCGCAAGCGATGTATCGTGAATGAGACAAATACATTAGAGTTTTTTTAGGAGATCAGCATTAAGAATGAAATAAATTTAACTAAAATCTTCCTCTCCTCATTTGTTGACCAAGACGGTAACATTATAACTGATTTAAATGTAGCGGCAACTGAGTTTAGTGATTTTTTTCTGGATTTCATTGAAGAAAATACCATAAAATTATATAATAACATTTTTAACAAATTTCTTCCTTGTCCTAAATTTGTTTGCAGCTCTATTACAATTATTTTAACTACTTTGTTTTTAGTGTGAGTTGATTTCATTTCATTTTAACTTTAATTTTATAGTAATAATTGCCGAAACAGATGTATACGCAAAGATCCATGTTGTAAATGAAATAAATAAAGAAATATATATGTCGCAGTCAGTGATTTCTTGAACCACATCTGCCGAGCGACCGTTTCTTAGTGGAGCGAGGGAGCGTGGAGAAGGTTCACCATAATCTATCCACTACGAGGGCGACATACTACTGTATATTTGCTGTAAAGCACTGTCAATTATGTGGGGGGACATGGGCTTCTGGAGCATTCTACCTACCTCAACGAGCCTATGTGAGAACCCTTCAAGAAAATAGACACCCTTATAATGAGCATACCATGTTCCAAGAAATCCTGTTTTTTTTTCGTCTTGACGTTAATTTACAAATAAATAAAATATTTAAAAATTCCCAATAATGATGAAGTTACGACAAATGTGAGCGAGTTTATGTATATTATGAATACAATTGGGTCCAGGACTGTGCCCTGTGGTGTTTACCACTGCTGGATCACTCAAGACATTGTTGATTTTTACAATTTGACTACGATGGCTGAGATAAGATTCAAAATAGCCTAACACAGACCCCCTTATCCCATAACCTGAGGGATTATCCAGTAAGGCAGGGTGGGGCACTGTGTCAAATGCCTTGGCCAGGTCTAAGTAGATCGCTAAGGTTTTCCTATTAGCATTCATGTCCCTTGTTACCTCAACCACCATGTTGTATATTGCATCATTACACATTATACACATCAGGAAATTAGTTAGGTGTTCTTTTCAATATTTCGCTGAAGGTGTTAATTAGACTGATTGGGCTAAAATTTGTTTTTTCGGCGTTTACCTCGTTACGGGATCCGCATCGGCACAAGCGAAGGAAGCTGTATCACTATTGAAACCGGTGCATTTTGAGTATGTTTGTGTACCAGCATTTACCTTGGCGGCTTTAGGGAAATACCCCCAGCTGGAATGGCAGTTTAAGCGTACGTTTATCAGAAAATAAAATATTAATAATACTGGAGGTCACAGGTATCTAACCCCTTAAGATAACAAGCTTCCCAGGGGATGGTGAATGAATCAATCATATCTACTCACGTTAACCCCTGAAATATTAGTTTATAGGCGTCACAAAATTAATAAGTATAGTTTTGTTAGGTCTAATATTAGATGAGGTCCTGGACAAAAAACTGAACGAAGAAAATGTTGTCAAATTCAATCTTCATTTCTTATTTTTGCACTGATTTCAATAACAATTACTACAAATGGTATATTGATTTATTCAGTTGCTCTGTTAATATGTTCAATAAATCAAAGTACCATTTCCAGGTAATTTAATTAAAATAGGTTCAAAAGTGACTGAAGATTGAATTTGACCAACAATGGCTTTTTGTCCAGGAGTTGTATTCTTTTTACTCAACCAAGGACAGCAAAATTCACACTTACAGTATTATTAAAAATGTATTTTTTGGTCTGGAAAATATCCATTAAATACGATAATTACTAATACGATTTCAACCTAATATTATCACTCTGTGTGGCGTATCAAGCTGAAAATGCCCCAGCTTTAGAACAACCAAAATGTTATTGCTTATGTTTCCGATACATTTATTCTATTCTAGATCTGCTAACTAGATGATATTACAAACTTTCGTCAAAAATAATATTGGGTCAATGAAAATAGGGAACTAAAAAGATTGCGTGCCCCAACCCTTAAATAAATAGCTTGTCGGGTGGCTCTAAAAAGGGTATTTTAAATGTGCAGGGTATCTTAAAAATAAATTTTTTTTTGTCAAATCCGCTTTTAATTGAACACCCGTTACGTTCATGAGTACTTGCCTTAGTTCTGCATTAATGCATTTATCCTGCTTAATTTCCGGAAAGTCCATTAAGTAATAATTTAGTAAATAAACAAAGATATTTTAGCGGCAAATATTAAACTTAATAATATCAGAAAGAGAACAAGATTAATATAAAATAGTTTTTGGGAAATTGATTCAAAAATAAATATAAAGTCCGTCTATCTATCTTACAAACTCATTATAAATGCTAATCCCTTACCGTCATAATAACCTATTGTGTGAGGTGTAAAATCCGGCCACCTGATCTGGGGACTCCAGGTACGGATCCATTTTAAAGACTATTATATTATTATATTTTCTCAGTAATCCTCTTAAAATAATTAGGGTAAAATAAAATAGGTTTATTTAAGTAATTTAAATATGCTGATTTTTGGTTTTAAAATTCAGTTAGATGCTTGTATTGGTTTAGACAAGAAGTTATTTGTTGCCAATTAAACGTGATATCTAAGAATGTTTCGTCCGTTGGAAGAAGTCAGTACGCCAAGTGGATCTACGGGTCGTAATAAAAACCAATTAAAGCGTGATATTTTATCAGTTGACACAAACAAGTCATTTTCGACGTTTACACCACCGTTCTTGAACGTGGTTTTTCAAAATTTGGTGCAGTGAAGGAAGCGTCAGCTTTGAAACGCAGGCCAGTGAGCACAGTGTGGTTTATTGTAAATAAACCTATAGTGAAGGGAAGAAAGAGGAAAGACTCTTTTACTGTTAAGAAACTCGACGCGATGGATGTCGATATAATTCGTAGAAAAATATATGCCATGTACACTCAATGTACAGGGAACAAATGATCCACTTTAAAAGCCTTATTGCAAAGATTAAAAAAAGATGATACAGGAATAGTGTTGTCGTGAGACTCGAAGGAAATGTATTTTAAGAAACGGTTTTAAAATGAAAAAAAATTAACAAACGACAAGTAATTATGGAATCGGACCGGTTAAAAAGATGGAGGATGGAATACCTAATTGCAGTCATTGGATATAGACAGGATGAAAGGGATATTATTTATTTAGACGAGACGTGGTATGACACACACGAAGTTCCAGATAAAGGTTAGGTAGATTTATTGGGTCAATACAGAATCAAAGCTCCATCAAATAAAGGTAAGCATATAACAATAATTCATGCTGGGACAAAAAACGGATTTATACCAAACGCTTTGGCCTTATCATCCAAAAATATAAAGGACTCCCTTGTTGATTATCACGATGATACTACAGCAGAACTATTTGAAGACTGGTTTAAAAACAAACTCTTACCAAATATACTACCAAATAGTGTGATAGTGATGGATAATGCGAGCTACCACAGTCGTAGGTTAAATAAAGTTCCGTGTTCCAATGACACAAAAGTTACCATCCAGGACTACATGATGGAAAATAATATGTATTTTGAGGAAAATTACACATAAAAGCAAATGCTCGAAATTTTAAAATCATTTTTAATAAAAAAGCAATATTATTGTGACACTTTGGCGGCAGAAATGGGTCATGCCGTGTTAAGACTTCCTCCTTATCATTGCATGTTCAACCCAATTGAACATATATGGTACCCGCTGAAAGCATCGGTAAGGAGGAATAATGTTTCGCCAACCTTAAATTCTTCTGTGACAGCTTTAGTACAGTCAGAGATGTAAAATATTCCGAAGAAAAGCTGGCAAAATTTTATAGCGCATGTTCAAAAAGTAGAAAAATCAAACGTAAATATAGATCTGTTGCCCAGAGAAAGAATTATTGTGAACTTGTATGACGACAGTGACAGTGAAACTGACTTGGGTTAAAATGTAATAATTATTTTTCTGACACGGTACTTTTTTGTAGGTATATGTATATTTTGTTTTAATTAATAACCATCCTATATGTTATAATTTTAATTGTATATTGTATATTATTATTTTATTATTTTTACTTACTATTATTACTTATTACTAAATTACGTTTAAAATATGTTTTTGCGTTTTTTTTCTAACATAAAAAATCAGTATTTCAGTAATCAGTACACTTTTGTTGCATACAGGTAGAATAAAAAAAAATAGCGCAAACCCTTTATTCTATCAGCAACAAGTGCGTCCCTGCTTTCATTCGATCACCCGCTGGGTCTTATCGGCATTAGGGATCAGCATTTATAATGAGTTTGTAAGATAGATAGACGGACTTTTAAGGTGTTATGCTTAAAACGGGCTTCGCGTATACATGATATCCTGTCCAGTCCATCCAAAATACCTTTCTGAACTAAAACACTCTCTATTAATAAAGTTCCCGGTAGGATCAGAAACATCTACCAATGCGATCAATTCCCAAAAAGTATAATAAATAAAAGCCCAATATAAAAATAGCGTCTCTTCTCCACACTTAATTAAAATCGTTTTTGACGAAAGTTTATAAAGATACTAACTACTTGAGCGATATTATCCAGACCAGTCTGCGCGATATGGAACATCGAATTATATTAAAAGTTGGGACTTTTTGATTGGCTGTCCGTCCACGCTTTGGCTATTGTTCTCTTCATTTCGTCGTCCCCTGTCTCATACCTGTAGAAAAAACACGAACAAATCAGGAACTGTATAAGAATAAACCTTGGCCATTACTGAAATTGTTGTTTTGTTCAACGAAAAGTGTGTATTATGTTCAGTTCAAAAACTTAATCTTGATTCCGAAATACTATAAACATCAGTCGGTATCTCGTATACCTTAGTTGTAAAGACACAAGTCAATTGGATTAAAATCAATGATATACAGGGTGTCCCGTAAGTATGCGGCATATGCTGAAATTTTAATATTTTATGTAGGCCATTAAGGATTCATTTATGTCCCAAATTGGCTTCGTTACAAAGTACGGATCCAAGAGGCTGAGCCGTTGCCTCTGTTGAGAGGACAGCAACAGATAGAACAGGCGGCTGAGAGGTTGACCGACAGTATCAATGTTGATCTGGCAACGGCCTCAGTCGCAAGAATGTCAAGAGTTTTCCAAGTTTGGGGCCGTACCTAAGGATTTAAGAGTGAAAAACAGGGCGTATCGCACTGGAGATCTGCGAATAAAAGCTGAAGCAAATAGGTTGAACACTTTAATCAAACAGCGAGTTAATGAACGCGGGAAGCCAGGACAAGGGGCTTAAATGCGGAGGGTGGTAGTGTTTATAAGATAACCAGGGTGTTGACGAGGGACGCTCGGAAACCGATGTTGCTCGTTAAAACCCAGAATAACGTCATATTTTCGGATTGCAAACAAAAAGTTTAACTTTTCGCGGATATACTCTGCGAACAGTTCAGCGAAAACCCATCTGCCGACCCAGGGAGAGATGAAAGGATCTCTAGAACAGTACGAATCTATCGCGACATGGACCATCCAGTCCAAAATGTACTGGGCGTCACTCTGGAGGAAATTGAAGGACTTTTGATAAACTAAAATATCAGGAAGGCTCCAGCCAGGCTTGGACGGTATTAGAAACGCGGCATCGCGTAATCTACCGGTCAATATTATCAGGGACATAGTAAACCTTTCACAAGTAATTATCGAAGAAGGTCACTTTCCGTGTGTGTGGAAAAAGGCGAAGATCGTTTTGATCTTAAAACAGACGTCGCTTACAAAACTTTGTTGTTGACCGCAATGTTGTCTCGGACGGACATTTCGGTTTTAGGGGAGAACATTGCACCGTGAGACAGACCACTTGACTGGCAACGAGACTCTTACAGGGTTTTAATAGGAGAGCTGATACGGAAGCGGCTTTCTTCGACGTTTCAAAAGCTTATGATAACTGCCTTTGATTTTAAAACTAATAAGGTTGGGGCCCCCCAATTATATCATAGGGGTTATCATCTATTTTCTGAAAAACAAAAGCTTTGTAGCCTCGTCAGAAGACGGGATTTCTGATCGAAAGCGCATCAGGGCGGGAGTCCCGCAAGGATCCCTCCGCTCCGATGTTGTACAATATTTATGTTCATGATATTCTAAGAGATAGATTTAACGAGCTCTTTTTATCTGCTGACGATATTGCAATTACTTCTGTTGCAAAGTCACCGCGGATACTGGTGTCTAGACTGCACTAGAAAAATGGGTTTCAGACTAGAAGATTCGCTTGAATCCGGCCAAGACAAAGGCCATTTTCTTTTCGAAAAGTACAGTGAAAAGGCCGGAGACCTTGCTAAGGGTTGAGGGTATAAGGGTGAATTGGAGTCAAGAAGTCAAGTACCTTGACCGGGACTTGTTTCCGATCAAAGACTTAATTGAAATAAAAATTCTAAAGAAAGCTGGCTAACAACTGAGTTTGATTTATTGCCTCTTGCATAGAAAATAATTGCGGACGCTCCTCGGTATACTGTCAATAGGGTTTTGTATCGCGACTTTAAAATCCCTACGCTCCAAGAATTTTTTGATAAAATAATCGCCAATTATTACAGACGTACCAACATTGCGACAAATCCTCTAATCACTTATAACTATAATGTTTAATCTCCGCCAGGCTCCACCTACAGATATCCTAAGAATTGGCTACCTCTAGTCGTAGTGGGGAGGCACTGAACTGGAGGGTGCGATAAAAATTTCGAACAATATGGAATTTTGTTTCAAATACAGGGTGAAAGTTTTTTTCTTCTTGTTTATTGCAGCAGATTTTCGAAATGGGCGCCCTGTACCTCTATACATTTCCTTAGCCGACGGATGATGTCTTGTTGTACAGGGTGTTCGCGTATATTGTGCCCAATAGATATCTCCATTATTATTGGTTTTAGAGAAATGGTTAAATTAGCAAAGTTATAGCATTTTCACCGAACCTTCAGAAAATGAAGTGAACAAAAACAACTTTGTATCGAGAGTGACAGTTTTTTGACAAGTGACAGTTTTTTCGAATGGAATACCCCCTATTTTTTCATTGTATCCGTTAAAGAATTCTATCCTCTTTTGAAATATATAGTCGTTGTTGGGGTTTTTTCTTACCGTTTTGGAATTATACGAAAATATAATAGAATTATCATTATCCTCATTAAAGTTTGGTAAATGACTCATGTTACTCATAGCAATACCTGTCACCTTGACTAAATTGCTCTTGGCAACTTTTGTCTTCTTGGCGAATGTTAATAAACGTTGTCAAAATAAGGGTCTAATTGGGATACTCTGAAGAGCAAAAGTTCGAAATTCTTAAAATATATATCAAATGTGGGCACAACGAGCGAGAAGCGCAACGAGAATTCAGAAGGCGACATCCACGTTTAGTAACTCCTAGCGAAAACACTTTCCGAAATGTGTTTCGTCAACTTTCTGAGCGAAAAACTTTACAAAGAAAGAAAAGGCATTGTCGGGTACTTGAGGATGAAGAACTTGCTGTTCTTTTATATTTTATATTTTCAAGACAATTTTTATTTGTTTTTATATTCGCTTCGTATCATTTAGAAGCTTAATTTGTTTTCAGAAAATCCACAAAATTCGATAAAGGAGTGTGCAAGATATCTTGGCAAATGTGGCACAGTAGTTTTTAAAATTTTGAACGGCATAAATTCCACGACTTTAAATTCAGAAAAGTTTAAAAATTGACAGAAGAACAGAAGCAAGGACGTTTGGAGTTTTTCCGTCATGTGACAAACATCCTCAACAATAACGCCAATTTGTTTGGGAACATTATATAGACCGATGAATCTTCTTTTAATACAGCTTTAGCTCCAAATCCCAAAAACACACACTTCTGGGCATTGCAGAATCCGCATCTTACAGTTGAAGTGATACGTTCTGGGTGGGTATCAGCATTAGGTTGGTCTATGGTATCAGTAAATGTGTGGTGCGGCATAATGTAAAACAGAATCATCGGTCCAATTTTCATTGATGGATCTTTAAATCGAGTTAGATATCGTGAAATGCTTGCACATGGGATAGAGGATATTCTTGAAACTTTTCCTCTAAACGCCGCAAGGAATTTTATATGGCAGCAAGATGGTGCTCCATGTCATAGGGCATTTGGATTGGTCGTGAAGGGACGATTGCATTGGCCTCCCAATAGTCCCGACTTAATACCATTAGACACATTTCTTTGGGGCTACCTCAAAGACAAAATATCTGCATCCAGAACAAAAAGTGCTGCCGATTTGCGGGAACAAATCCAAATTGAAATTGACTTTCTCAATTTCGGTAGGCCAGATGTGATTAATAATGCAATTGAAAAACTAAAAGAGGGTTACCAATCCTGCATTTTAATGAACGGTGGCCATTTTAAGCAATTATAAAAATAATATATATATGTTGTGTTATGTTTTAATTTCGTTCCAAAACGGTAAAAAATTACCCCAACAACCACTAGGTGTATATTTAAAAAGAGGATAAAATTCTTTAACCGATACAATGAAAAAATAGGGGGTATTCATTCCATTCGAAAAAACAGTCACTTGTCAAAAAACTGTCAACCGTATGTCAACGATACTCAGTTGCTTTTGTTTATTTCATTTGCTAAAGGTTCGGTAAAAATGCTGTAACTAACTATGCTAATTTAACAATTTCTTTAAAACCAATAATAATGGAGATATCTATTGGGCAAAATATACGCGAACACCCTGTACAACAAGAAAACATCCGTCGGCTAACGAAATGTATAGAGGTACTACAGGGCTCTCATTTCGAAAATCTGCTGCAATAAACGAGAAGAAGCAAACCTTTCACATTTTTAACATTCTTGCATTTAAGTGATTTCTAAAATGTCAACCCCTTCAATGGTTCTTTTATGCGGCACACTTCGATTTGAAAATGTATCAGAATAAATTCTTCTTGCATTCACACAATTGCCGAGTGCTTGTCCATAAGTTAGATTAGTTGTTATTCGATTAGTTACTGTGTTTAAATAACTTATGTTAATAAACTTCAATATTAAATGAATTTCGAAAGTCAAAGCTTAAACGTGTTATACAAAAAAGATATTTTCTTCGAAAACCGCTAATTTTATCGAAACAAATGTAGAGTGCCTTTTTTAAAGAGGAATGACCATAGTATTTAAAATATCTGTTTTAAGCTCTGTAAATAGACACCTGTCAAAATTTTGGCCCAACGAGTGTAGTGGTAAGTCCGTTCCCGACTTATCTGACGATGTAAAATATCTACTCTAGAATGGTCTTTATGGCCTAAATAAATATTAAAACATCATTAAATTATACATGTCGGTTTAAAAGTTAGAACTAAAAAGATAAGTCGCTGGGCAGCCATTTGGGATCTGTATCTCTGTTAAGTGACACTCCCTATACGCTCCCGAGAGAGTATGCCATATACTGACCGGACACCCTGTCTACGGGGAAAACACGTTAACAATTATTTTGGTTCTGTACTATTAGGAATCCATGGTATATGGTTTAGACATCTAGTTGCAGGGTTTCCAGTTAAAAGAAATGAACGGTTTTTGTTTCAATTTATATACAATGTCATACTGTATCCAGTAATGGCCATAAACACTGTACAACACCTAATATAAAAATATAATAATAATATATTGTGTGTACAAATATACATGGACTAAGGCTATGGGAGTTAGGAAGAGGAAAAAAAGTATTTTTCAAATATACACAGAGTACTCACAATAGATGATAAGGAAACATTAAGGACAAACTAAAGGACGAAAGGAATATAATATATATGTATTTTATGTACAAATTATAATAAACACATATAAGGTAAATCATATTGTTCATACACCTATTTAATGGGAACTTTAACATTACGTTCATATTTATGAATGTTGATTTTATAGTTATAATTATGCAATTTATGTTAAAATTCCCACATTTGGTGATGAACATTACCTCTATAATGTGGATTATGATGTCTGCAAAAATAAATAAATAATAATTATAATATCATACCAAACAAAAATACATGGCGTTCCTTAATGACGTGTTAATAGCTCAGGGTGTGATTCCTCAGGTAATTTTATGAAGAAAAGTTCATATGAACATGTCTGCGACAGATTAAATTTGTTGCTACATGATTTTGCTTTTTTGTTTAAATTTGTAATATCTTCGAAAGTACCGGGTGTTCCACCTAAGGAGGTAATCGGCTATATCTCAGAAAGTAATAACACTAGGACTTTGGGAAAAAATATATATCGATAAAAGCGGCCAAGAGAAATTGCTGAAAATTATTTTCAAGTTCGAAAAATGACCGCTAAGGGGCGTAAGAGAACTTTCAAAATAGAAATGTCGATTTTCTCTTGATTTTTCTTAATAAAAATATGTTAAAAATATAAGCATTGTATTCTTCATAAAATTATGCAACTTTACGTTGGGAATCGTTTTTTTTCTATTTTCAATAATAAAGTGGTGGGAGAAGGTCAAACTTTTTTTCTTTCAAACGCTGATATCTCTGCTTTGGATAAACCGATTTTATTCACCTTGGTCTTGGAAAAAAGCCCTTCTTTTCCTCTACAAGTAGATCTATTAACTATACCATATTGATTCTGATGGTGGCCACTAGATGGCGTTTTTCCGTAATTCCTCAATGAATAAGGATTTTCTCAAAAAAATAAAATGTTATGATATGACTTTTTCATCATATTTTATTTTAGGCTTATAAAGGCTATTAAATAGTGGAATAAAAAATCCAGGCCCGTATTTAAAATAAAAAAGTTGATGATGGTCGCTCGAATCCGAAACGTCGGAATAAAAAACTAACCCCATCAGCTTGTAGAGGAGGAAAAGTTACTATAAGGAACTGAAAACCGCAACGTGATATCTTTTGTTAAACTAGCGATTTAATTGATTAATTATTATGTTTTAAAAAATGGCCTATTTTTCCTTCGAGCACATGTGCTCGAAGTATTTTTCCATATTAATTATTATTATCCCTAATTTCTCTAGTTTAACAAAAGATATCACGTTGCGGTTTTCAGTTCCTTATAGTAACTTTTCCTCCTCTACAAGCTGATGGGGTTAGGTTTTTTCCGACGTTTCGGATTCGAGCGACCCTCATCAACTTTTTTATTTTAAATACGGACCTGGATTTTTTATTCCACTATTTAATAGCCTTTATAAGCCTAAAATAAAATATGATGAAAAAGTAATATCATAACATTTGATTTTTTTGAGAAAATCCTTATTCATTGAGGAATTACGGAAAAACGCCATCTAGTGGCCACCATCAGAATCAATATGGTATACTTAATAGATCTACGTGTAGAGGAAAAGAAGGGTTTTTTTCAAGAACAAGTTGAATTAAATCGGTTTATCCAAAGCAGAGATATCAGCGTTTTGTAAGAAAAAAAGTTTGACCTTCTCCCACCCCTTTATTATTGAAAATAGAAAAAAACGATTCCTAACATAAAATTGCATAATTTTATGAAGAATACAATGCTTATATTTTTAACATATTTTTATTAAGAAAAATCAAGACGGCATTTCTATTTTGAAAGTTCTCTTACGCCCCCTAGCGGTCATTTTTCGAACTTGAAAATAATTTCCAGCAATTTCTCTTGGCCGCTTTTATCGATATATATTTTTTCCCAAAGTCCTAGTGTTATTACTTACTGAGATATAGCCGATTACCTCCTTAGGTGGAACACCCGGTACACTTAACTGCAAAAAAAGTGGCGCACCTAAAATTTTGTGAAAGTTTGATGACTCGTAACTTCTGAACTGGTTAATCGATTTGAATGATTTTTTTCATATCTTTTAGAGTTAATCTTTAGGATTAATATACATTTTGAATTTTGTTTTT
Organism: Polydrusus tereticollis; assembly: GCA_963920685.1. Taxonomy (NCBI): domain Eukaryota; kingdom Metazoa; phylum Arthropoda; class Insecta; order Coleoptera; family Curculionidae; genus Polydrusus; species Polydrusus tereticollis. The sequence continues at coordinate 26,879,993 of OY987332.1, read as the reverse complement.
TTCTTGATACAGAACAGATATGATTGTTTTTTTCAGAAAATTTAGAACAGCATGTAGATTGATTCAGCATTCAATTGTTTATCTTTTGTTTTTTGATTCATGTACCTATCTTATGTAGGTCAGAAAATACAATAGTTTTATTAGGGAAAAGTACTTTTCATCCTGCATAAAGGAAAAACACTGTCAACATTTAAAAGCTTTATTAAGAACAGAAACAGGAAAGTATGAAACAAAATGTAAGCAAACTGCAATTTAGTACCGAGTGTTACCACCTCTTGCCCTAATTAAATCCTCTATTCGCCTTGGCATGCTATGGATGAGATTGGAAATGGTCACCTGAGGAATATTATTCCACTCCTCCACTAGGTCTTCTCCTAAGGCACCTAAAGTTTGCGGAACCCTCTGGCGAGATGTAACTTGCCGCCCCAATAATTCATCCCACAAGTGTTCGATCGGGTTCATATCTGGACTTTATGGTGGCCATACCATTGTTTCTATGACGACCTCATTAAGATATGCATTGACAATTCGGGCGGTATGCGGTCTCGCATTGTCGTGCATAAGAATAAAATTGTTCCCAATAAAATGTGCATATATATATTTTCGACATACATTCGCGCCGTAAGAGCATTTCTTGGTAACACACAGAGTTCTGTACGGCCTTCTAGTGATATTCCTCCCCATGTCATTACGGATCCCCCTCCATAGCTTTCTCGTTCGCTGATTAAACCTTGTTCGTATCGTTCTCCAGTTCGTCTCCAAACTCTTTGACGACCATCAGACGCAAAGAAACAAAATCGAGACTCATCGGTAAACAAAACCTAAGACCATTGTTGCTCATTCCAACCTCCATACACTCTACAAAAGTTTCGGAGAGCTGCATGATGCCTGAAAAGTAATTTTGGACCAGTTGCTTAACCTTCACCCAGACAGTATGATCACTTACATGTATACCGCGTATTTCTCTTAACAGATTAGGTTTATTTCACCGCAATTTGAAAGCGGTTTCGTAACGTTTGCATTTGAATACAACGATCATAAAAATTCGTTGTACATCTAAAACGGCCGGAACCTACTCTTCTATGGTACTGGCCCGTTTCTTTATACCTTTGAATTGCGCGACGTTCGGTAGCTTCACAAACACCAGCGGCTCGAGAAGCATATCTCTTACTTTTGCCTTCTGCTACTAAAACGATACAATTTGTTGAGGCATTTAATTAAATTACCGCACAAAGAGAAAATTCTTATTGACAAACTGACACACTAACGTTTCCAAATTATGACATATAGAATCAAATAAAAATCTGTAACATGTTTCATCGCCTACTTACCATTTAAACATACTGGTGACAGTGTTTCTCCTTTATGCAGGGTGAAATAGCTATTTTCCTAACAAGTGCAGAAAATCGATTTTTCCGCACGCAAATGCCGTTGACAGCACGACGCGTAGCGGAGTGGTGTCAAGCATTTAAGTGCGGAAAAATAGGTTTCTGCACGTGTTAGGAACAATAGTTTTTCTACTAGCGTGAGGAAACAAATTGAAAATAATTTAAAAAACGGAGTTTTTTTTTAAATTTTTATTACAATGAACAAAATTTTACAATATTAATTCGTTCATCTCTTCATCTGAAATCATTTTGCGTGCCGAAGAATTCAGCAAAACTCCAGTAGAAAAACTGATAAACTAGTTTAAATTTATAATATTCTGTTGACAGTGACATACAAATCAACAACTGGTTATATACACCATAGCAACTAAGATATTTCAAAGGTAATATGATGAACAGTGACTTCAAATCGTACAGCATTTAATTTAATTAAATTTAATTTCAAAATATAACAGTGCGGAAAAATCTTTGCCGCACGGTGCGGAAAAGTGGATTTTCCGCACTAAAACATGTGCGGAAAATGCGTTTTTCCGCACGCTAGTAGAAAAAGTACTTTTCTTTAATAAAACTATGGTATTTTCTGACCTACATAAGATAGCTACATGAATCAAAAAACAAAAGATAAACAATATTTCATTCAATAAGCTAATGTTAGCTTACAACAAAATTGAATGCTGAAACAATCCACAGGGTGTTTTAAATTTTCTGAACAAAACAATTATATCTGTTTTAGGTTATAAACACCACAAAATCATAAGAAAGAAACAAAATTCAACATGTATAATAATTCTATGGGGTTGGTAGACACAAAGTCTCGGTCTCAGTAAAACATATATTAATTTAAAAAACAATTACACGTGTTTCGCCCAACACGGGCATCATCAGACCTAAAATTAATACAAAAAAAAACCCAATGCACGACTCAGTCAAATTAATAAAAATGTAATCCTACCTTAGTTAAATAATTGACGGTCACCAAATGAACATATTATACAAGGAACAAACAACCACAAACATCTTTATAAACGTACAATCATTGACTGAACCCATAATAAAAAGTATAAATAACAAAAAACTTTTAATCACTATCTAGAGAATTTTTCTAAAAGTATAAATAAAAAGCAAAAATACCAACATGCTCCTCTCGAGAATTGAACTCGGGTAGCCCGGGTGAGAGGCCAACACTCTGTCGCCTTAGCCAAGAGAGCGCTTAGATAAACGATTCTACATTCCTGATATTAGTCGGAATGGTAGCATAAACATCATTTCTTACTCTAGATTATTAAATATAAGGGTGGGTTCAAAATTAAAAACATCGTTCACACAGACAAGAACTGGGCTCTTTTTCGCTCTTGTTATTTCCATTTTTTCAAGGAGATCCAGCCTAACACCCTTGTTACATTGGTGTAAAACCTCGGTATTGTTGTCCTATGACCTGATGACAATAGATGATTGGCAAATGCTGATTTAGTGTTGGAAATGTCCGAATCTTTGTACTTGTGATAGAGGCTCAGATGTTCCTGGACTCTGGTGGATATCCTTCTTCCTGACTGCCCCACATAGACCGCAGGGCATGAGTCGCATTTTAATGATATGACGACTTCTTTCAATGTATAATAATCCTAAAGATTAACTCAAAAAAATCATTCAAATCGCTTAACCAGTTCAGAAGTTACGAGTCATCAAACTTTCACAAAATTTTAGGTGCGTCACTTCTTCTGCAGTTCAGTGTACTTTAGATATTGTTTTTAATTTTGGTATATGTTAATACGATATAAAGTTACACATTCTAGTTAGAAAAGTTATTGTATTGCTCTACCACGGCCGTACTTATAAACATGTGAATATTTTTTCTGATAACCTGGTCAATTCTACATTAAAACGATCTGTTTCGTTTTTCCCGTCAGACAGTTCTTAATTAAAAGAATTAAATTAAAATTGCTTCATTTAGCAGTATTGTTTTGACGAATAATTATAATAATATACTGGTCTCTGAATTCTATACTATTAGAGATACAGATTTCGATCTGCTACAGGGTAATACCTATGAGAGGGGACTACATTTGGAAATTACTTTTGAATATAAAGGGTATTTCACAAAAGCGGGACAATGTGAACATACATATTTTTGAACGGGAGACATACAATATTTTTGTATTCTACATAAAATTATATTTTTTTTAAATAAGTGTCTAAACTTAACACAACAGCTTAGGAGATATTGACTTTTGAAAAATGACATTTTTGAACTCGACAGCTTCTAGCTTTCTAACAGTACCTCTCAGAGCAAAACGGCATATCTTACTTCTTTAATATCTTCCCAAAAGTGTAAATGGTGTCCAACTTAAAAATATGTATGTTCACTTGTTTGTGAAACACCCTGTAATCATTATTTAGTTGTTTCTTTTCCAGTACACTTGTTATCTTTCAATGTTTTTGTTGGCAATGCACAATAGTAGAGGTCTGTCTCAATCTGCATTAGATACATCCCTTAGGGCATAATCTTTTGAAATGGCCAATAGCCTTTCTCTTCAAGCAGTCACGTCTTCGATATTGACATCGGCTGATTCACCACATATTTTCTTGAAGGTGATATTGTGCCGACGACCGAATTTTTCTAACCATCCATTTGATGCCTTGAAGTTATCTAGTCCTAGACATTGAGCAGATTCGAGGGCTTTTGCTTGAATTATGGGCCCGGATATTGGTAAGTGCTTGTTTCGCGCCTTACAAAGTCAGTTAAAAACAATTTGGTCCAATGTCAGTCCTTCGGTTTTGGGAAATTTGCTTCTTTGTTCACCGTTGCCACTTTCTTGAAACAAATTTCTAACTTCTGCTTTATTTTGAAGCAACAGTCACTTGGGTCTTAACCACTTAAAACTTTTCAGCCAATTTCCTGGCACTTAAACCAGTTTTTTCACTTTCCTCGATTATTTCAATTTCTTCGCTTAAGGAAACACATTTCCTTTTTCCCGCCGTTTTCAAATATTCCCGTTAGTCCCAAAACACACAAAAACTGTTCAAAACAAAACTAATGTTGACAACCGATTTATCAGCCTTTAAAGCAAATTGTTCATATGATTTTTTCTTTTAAAAAATTACCTAAATAATCACCACCTGAAATATTAGCACATCATTAGGGAACACCCTGTATATGTATTAAAGCTATTCAACTTTAATATTTATAAAGAGTTTTCTAATAGAATAAGAGTGGATTTAGATAAGAGAGTGATGGATGCAGTTCCGACTACATGACAGTCAGCTACTATCACAAAAATTAAGCCAAATAGTGATTTCCTTGGGTCACAAAATTATTTTTTTGTTATGTAGACTCCTAACTAGTTGTGTCCCCTAAGCCTTTTTTGTAACATTTAAACAAAAATACGGGGTGATGCATGGCTTAGTTAAACATAAGAGATCCTATGTAAATTTTGAGGTGGCTAAATATTGGCTCCCCTGTACATTTTAGAGAAAAATTCGATTATAATTTTTTGGAGAGGCCGATATAATAAACACATGTGGCAAGTTTCAATAAATTCTAATAACCCAATCCTAACTTATTCAATTAAATGTGATGGCAAAATTACCAAATTCTTATAGTTTAGGTAATACAGACAACATCAGCAAATTATTATTTGGCATTGACAAAACGAAAAGTAGCGTCAGTGACAACATTTTCAATGAAGGCACTTTAATTGTAGCTAAATATGAGCTATTCCATTAAGGAAAAAGTAACTATGATTAAGTGGTATTATACAAGAAACGGTTTAGGAGCAGTGTCTGAAACGTTTTCACTTCAATTATCATTTCAATTTATCAATAAACTTATCATTAGTAAATTTGAGTCCAAATGCACTGTAAATGTTCAACTCAGAATATCAATAGAGCTGAAGAAAGGGATAAAAGATGTCTTGATATTTTACTGCACGTGGAGGAAAATAAAATGATGAGAACGAGGATTCTTGGGCAAGCCGCAGGAAAACACCCAACCACAGTGTTGCGCACTTTAAAGAAACATACATTTTTTCTTTCAAGCTACCTGTAATAATAGACCTTTGCTTTTGTATGCTTTTCTTTTGATGAATTATTATCCAAAAAATTTTTGAACGTTTCATACCAGTGTCTGAATTCTTTGGCAGCAGTTGCGGAATTTGGATCATTTTCAAATCTGTCTGGTCTAAGGTATTTCTCCATAGATTTTACGTGTTTTGTAATGCTAATTAAATGAAGTGATGAAGAACGGAGAATGGTACTCTGTATATAAATATCGAAATACATACAGCGTGGACGCCACTATATTATGTCTAGTAAGTACCTACTAAAATTCAGAATGATATTTAGGTCTCAAAAATATTAACAAAAAGTTTTTTTTTGTTTTTTATTTTGAACACCTGTATCTCCAAATTAAAGCGGCTGCAGACATATGTTGATAGGAACTATTTATCTTATCTTTGGTTAAGGAATCACTACGCGAGCGATGGCACATGGTTTCATGTGAATTGTTTGTAAATAAATAACTGGTAATGGAAAGAGTAAATAATAGGGATTTTTTGAGAAATATTTGTTTTGTCGATGAATGTACAGGGTTATCCAACCAAGACTGGACAAGCCGATTTTTTGACTTTTCCTGTACTTTTATAAAAAAACTGAAATAGCCATCTTAAGTCATTTTCTCCCGCGAATTCGAATATCTTCAGCAAAAAACAATTGAACATCAAACAAAAGTACTAGGGGTAACTTTGATATTTTTTTAAATGGGATGCCGTATTTTTAATGAGCTTATCCGATTTCTCATATAAATTTTGATCTAAAATGTTGGATTTTTAATTCAAAAACGCCTTTTTTCTTCAGTTTTAAATTCGGAAAATGTTCGTCTACCGTAAGATTAATACCTGATAGATGGATACCCGTTTCACCTGTTCACCCTTTAACCTGCTTTAAAGCGTCCGTCAGTTAGACAAAATAATCAAGTTTCAAATTTCTATATATTTTTCACGAATTAATTACAAATTTAGTAGTTTTTGCAAATCTATTATTGCTTACGTATAAAAAAAGTATGACATATTAGAAAAAACTATAAACTAAAGTGAATAACTTTAATCTCAATAATATAATTGTTCTATGTGTCCTCCATTATTTTCAAAACATGACCGATGCCCCCTTTTCAATCTCTCCAAAGAATCTCTTACAATATTTTGGTCCTGGTTAAGTCTATTAATTTCTTTTATAATTTTTTGCTGAATGTCCTCCAGACTTCTGTTCGGTCGTTGATAAACTACATTTTTTAAATGACCCCATAAAAATGTATCCATTGGCGTGATATCGGGGCTATTTGGTGGCCAATGAATTGTTCCGTTACGGCCAATCCACTGATTGTAACGCTCGTTTAGGTATGTTACCACTTCTCGAACTGCATGAGGCGGAGCACCATCCTGCTGCCAAATGATACTTGTTGTAGGCTTGCAATGGCAACCTTTCCAAGAAATCCTCGATATCCTTATGAAGAAAATGGAGGTATCTTTGGCCTGTTAAAGAGCCACGATAAAATAGTGGTCCAATAATTCGATTTTCTAACATCCCACACCAAACATTAAGTGAGCTCCAACCTTGAAACTTTATCATTTCATATCTATGAGGGTTAACTGCTGCCCAGTATCTTGTATTTTTCCGATTGTATACCCCCGATGTTGTAAATGACGCTTCGTCACTCTGAAGCTGTGTTAAGTATTGAACGGGAAGGATGCAATATGGTTTTAGACCACATTTTTTTAAAGTTCTGTGAACTGTTCCATAGCCTACTCTCCGGAGCCCTGGACCATACCTTACTTCTCGTACCGCTTGCGGAATAGAACTCTTCGGATGTATAGTAAAATATTGAACAATAGCTCGATCCCTTATATTCCGTCTTTTCATCTTTCTTGGCTTATCTTTCAATGTCTTACTTTCTTCAAATAATGTCTTAATTCTGAGAATTGTATCCACTGAAATGTGTCTCTGGAAACTCTCAAAAAATGTTCTTTGTGTTTGTCGAGCATTCTCTCCACTTTTGTAATATAATTTTATTACATTTAGCAGTTCTTCTAAAGAATATTTCATTATTTGTAATTAATTCGTGAAAAATATATAGAAATTTGAAACTTGATTATTTTGTCTAACTGACGGACGCTTTAAAGCAGGTTAAAGGGTGAACAGGTGAAACGGGTATCCATCTATCAGGTATTAATCTTACGGTAGACGAACATTTTCCGAATTTAAAACTGAAGAAAAAAGGCGTTTTTGAATTAAAAATCCAACATTTTAGATCAAAATTTATATGAGAAATCGGATAAGCTCATTAAAAATACGGCATCCCATTTAAAAAAATATCAAAGTGACCCCTAGTACTTTTGTTTGATGTTCAATTGTTTTTTGCTGAAGATATTCGAATTCGCGGGAGAAAATGACTTAAGATGGCTATTTCAGTTTTTTTATAAAAGTACAGGAAAAGTCAAAAAATCGCCTAGTCTAGTCTTGGTTGGATAACCCTGTACATTCATTCTCAACAACGAACCAAATGTTCAAAATTGCCATTGGGGCCAACAAAATGAACATCGTCTTGTTTATACTCGAACGCAATATCCACAAAAAATAAATGTTTGGGCGGGAATTGTAGGACATCACATTATTGGACCATTTTTTATTGCAGGCAACCTTACAGCAGTAACCTATCTTGGGCCACTTAAAAAATTTTATTTATAAAGATGTAAAATCTGAAAATCTAGACCAGCTAAAACTCAACTAATAATGTTAGAATTATAAATGAGTTTTATGATCGGTTAGGATATTGTTTAGCTGTTAATGGAGGGTTGTTTGAAAATTTAATTAATGAATGTTTTTGTGAAAATCTGTAGTCTTAGGTATGTTATGTTAAATTAAAGGCTTAGTAAGAAAAACATAATGGTGTCTTTTATTTTGGATGTGTGATTGTCGGATTGGTGAAACGAAAATGTGTTTTTAATGTGAAATAATCTTTATCCATGTCCAGCTTTACGTCAATTTTTGACAATAGCGTCATAGAAATTATTTGCTGGTGTTCGCTGGATTATCTAAACTATGAAAATTTCGTAATTGCTTTTAAACTGTTTCCTGTATAATAGCACTTAATCATAGTTACTTTTCCTTAATGGAATAGCTCATATTTAGCTATAATCAAAGCGCCTTCAATGAAAATGTTGTCACTGACGCTACTTTTCGTTTACAGCCAAATAATAATTTGCTGGTGTTTGCTGTATTACCTAAACTATAAAAATTTCGTAATTTTGCCATCACATTTAATTGAATAAGTTAGGATTGGCCAATTAAAATTTATTTAAACTTGGCACATAGGTTTATTCTCGGGTTTATTATATCGGCCTCTTCAAAAAATTATAATACAATTTTTGTCTAAAATGTATAGGAGAGCCACCTCAAAATTTACATGGGATTTTCTATATTCAACTAAGCCATGCATCACCCGGTATAGAATACAGAATAGAACAATAATATTTTGGTTAGTTTGGATGGTTTCTAGTCTGCTACACTTTATTAATAAGAATCTTTTGACGTTAATTTACACTGCACTATAATATGTATATATGTAGGCTTTATTCATACCTTATTACAGACAACAGAGGAACACATCTAGTGTTATAATACTTAAATTAATGTCGCACACTGACGGAAAATGACTACTTTAATTGTTCGGAAGAGCCGTACAAGATACTAACGCACCTTTGCGTTAAACACACTGTAATTTTGCACACTTAGCCGTTGAGAAAGACAACTTATTAGAAAGTGGAGTACCAACACATTTTTTGGGCCTTCAGAATAGAATCGGTCCGGTGCCGGTGGAACCTGGTCGCGAAGCGAACTTCTCTCGTCAAGATGTTGTTAGCGGGTCGTTGCCGAAATTCACCAAACCATTGAAGTGGCCAACCTACTTTTTTAGGCGCTACCATGAGGGACCAATTAAAAATGATTACAATAGCAAGAAAACTTCATCAGAATGATTTAGATGCCAATCATCCAACTAACCTGAACTAACCTATACTTAATAAAATAATCAGATCATTGTATCAATACCATGCGATTTCTTCTTCCGGACATATACCTAGATGTGTTAAAGCATCTAGGTGCAAAATGAAACAATGTTTATAGAAAGGAAAATACCTATTTCTGCAAATGCAAAGATTGTATATTGTAAAAAGATAGAGGTACCGATAGTTGACACTGCACCTTTACCTAACATATTAAAAATACCTACTATCTACTTATAAAATTCCATTCCTTTGCGCTAAATCTATAACTACGTGCGCCCTCTATTGGTTGTTATACGCAAAGCAGTGTTCAATTCAGCAAGTTAAGACGGCTACTATAGCTGAAACGCGCTGAAGTCGTTTCTTTTGCAAATTTACATTGTTTTCAAATAAGATTTAAATAAAGGTGCAGTATTTTTCACAATATTATTTGAGGAGCTATTTTTGAACATTCTAATAGTAAAAATGTATTTGCTAGTGTAGTATTCTTTTATAAGAAATATGCTATGCATAATTTTACGGAAAAACATGTTTTTACCTGTCAGCTTCTGGTGCCTCTATCTTATTTCTATTTAAGTTGCAAAAACTAATAAAATATTTAATATCAACTGACGTCCCCTCCAAAACTTTTTTGTTTTAATGTTACTACAAAGCTGCAAAGTTTAGGGCTCGGTTTAGGGGCACACAATAGCATGAAAAAGAGCACAAGTTATTAGATTTAAAGTCACTTACTAAAAATATGAAAACATGCAACACTTACATATTTCTCATCAAATTCATCAAGCTGGCCGATGGATCAGACTTATCATCTCCATCGAAACTCGGTGTTTTCTTATTTTCGCTTGCTTTTTTCTCCCACTCGGTCACATGAGACCAATGTATATCTTCTTTTTTAGCCGCATTGATTAGGATAAGGTCGTTTTTTACCTGAGGAAAACTGTAAATCTTAATCTTATCTAAAGAACACATTACTTACTTAACTGGGAATAATTTGTTTAGGAGTTTTTTTTTTATCCCAGTATCAATGCTGCTTGTCACTGAGGTCATATCTGATATCTTGTTTCCAGATATGATTTAATAAGCAATACCTACATGTATTTTTGCATTAAAATTGGGCTTTAAATAATGTTGGAAAATCCAAAAACTAATATTTGCTTTTAATATTAACCTACACTAATGTAAAGAAATTTAATCAGTTAAGTAGTACCTAAACATTTTCATATTTTAAGTACCTGAAGTGAACCTCGTGCCTTTTGAGAAAATAATTAAAACAGAAAAGAAAGTTCCAGGTTAACAAACTCTGTGACTTTACAGGACAAAAATTAAAGCAACTATTTTACCTACCTTGTAGGTGCTATTCTTAGGTTCAATAGTATACAACAGTTGTGTGATTTTGAAGACATAATCTTTGCTCTCCAAATTTTTGATTTTTAGCTCCAACGATTTTTCTCTGAAGTCACACTGGACGTTTTCTGCAGGCACTGTGTTGACTTTCGGTAAGGTTATGTAGAATTTCACAAATTTCTGACTTTGATCCCAAGCTAAAGAATATAATAACACCTATTTCAATTTAGTTCATTACTACTAGAATCAGAGCTTTTATAGGGACTTGATGATAAATAAAAATATATATGTATAATTTGGGAATAGGTATGGTCTCGGGTATGGTATAATTTTCTTTGAACAACACCCTTGTCTTGATATTGATAATATTCAGAACAATACAGTCGAACTTTATAAGTTTATACTTCTTATCATAACATAACATAACTCACCATAATTATTAAGTTTGACTTCGTAAGGTATATTCGTTGTTCTGATGGGAATTTTAGGTGGTTGAACAGGAATTTGTATCTTAGTTTCTTGCTCTTCCAATCTTACAACTTCGGAGACTAATTTCCTCTTCTCAATACTTAGAATATCTTTTACCTTTTGTCGGATAGCATGGGTTTCGAGATTCTCGATCTCAGCAATGTCCTTTTTTAACTGAAATTTTATCTTTCGTTAAATACTGTGTAACTACATATTAAGCATTTTTTACCTCGTCTATTTTACTTCCTAGGCTTGCCATTTTCCCAAGATCAAACCAGTTCAAAAAGCTCTTAACACGCGCCCTTTTTATTTACCTTCTAGAAAATCCTTGAAGAATTATTGACTTTTTTAGCTTAGACAGATGTCGAACAACCGAACAACTAAAATAAAAATAAAGCAGTCTGGTATGTATTATCAGGTTCAGTTAAACAAAAAATCAGGAATGTCCTACTTTAATAGTGTGTAATAGACTAAGATAGATATAACTTTGTTAAAAGCCCTATCTACGTTGCTATGTAGATGTGTTCCACTACATTTTAGACAGCGACCAATCCTATGTCTACTCTGTGTCCAGGTTCAGGTTTTTCCAAACTTTCCGCTTGGCAAAAAGACCGTAAATAATAACGTACGGACGCGTTTCTTAAAATGAACTATCTCAAAAAGGGTTTGAACATTTTTATTGAGTTTAAATAGCACAATTATTCAGCTAAACAAGCGACCAATCAATTGCGTGCCGTTTAAAATAAGTCTAGTATCTGTTAAGAACTCAGTTTGTAGGTACATTTTCATAGTTACGATTTAGCGTTTCTGTGGAAAAGTAAAGTTGGCTATTTTTGGTGATGATCACGGATTTTAGGAAATTAAATCCGTGTGATATACCTGAGTAAGTTTGTCAGTTGCCAGGTGTTCTGGTTTTCGCAGCATGTCCTAGATTTGAGGAATGAATATAAATGTCCTGGGAAGATCTCTTCCAGGGCACCCAATGTCTTAGATTTTATAGATGCTCGGTACAAAATCTTTTTGGTGGGTTCGTTATTTCTCGAAATGGATTATATTTGTTACTAACTATATCCAACCTCCTGAACTATTAGAAAACGCCAGATGTACTCACTGAAAACGACGAGACATTCTTGCAGCAATTGAGCAAAACACCATCGGAGATTCAGCCAAATCGCCAGCATCGCCTTAAATAATTTTCTTAAGGTAGGCGGTTGTAACAGAGAGGAATCATAAAAACACCTCGTTATTTTTTCACACTAACTGATCATTTCTCAACTTTAAAATTTATGTTTACAATACAATATATTTAACTTTAAAACATATTAGGATTTAGTACAGAAATCATTTTCACTTTTTACAATTTTCTTAAGTGCTAAGCTCGGCAGAGCTAAAGTCTACATTCCTTCAAATAAAAAATAAGAATGCCTATGGATATGATAATATTTCCGTTCAGATATTTGTTGCCCTGCGCTCTGCCTGATTCTGCCGTGATGGCCATGGTTGAGGCTATAATAAATCTCTCATTTCAGAATGGCTGCTTCCCATTGTCGCTAAAACAGGCTAGGGTTATTCCTTTGTTTAAGGGAGAAGACAGAAATGCTCCAGCTAGCTAAAGACCAATTTCTTTACTCTTTACTTTGATCAGGATAGTAGAAGGGTTACTTAAAAAAATAATGATGGGCTTTTTGGACAGATATAGGTTCCTTGTACGGTCCCAGAGTTTAGTTTCCAACCCTCCAAAAATACGATGACGCCATTTTTCATGTTCTGGAAGAATTGTATTTGAGGTTTAATGCTGGAGAAGGGTCCGCGCTGTTTTTTTGCGACTTGGCTAAGGCTTTTGACTGCGTCTGTCACGAAACCCTGCTACTGAAACTTGAATTCTAAGGTTTCAGAGGACCGGTACTGGACTGGTTCAGGTCATACCTCTAGGAAAAAGGCCAGAGTATTTATTTCCAGAGTAGAGCCTCAGATTATTTGAAAGTTTCTGCGGGGGTGCCTCAGGGTTCTATCTTGAAACCTCTGTTATTCTTGTTAATATATGTTAATGATCTCCCTAACATTGTTAAGAACGGCCATTGTGCCTCTATTGCTGACGATACAATCATCCTTTGGCTTCACAGAGACTCCAGGATACTGGACGCCTGTGTGCTTTACATTAAGAAATGGTGTGACTCTAATCTTTTGTCATTCAATGTATCGAGGACCGCTACTTTGAACTTAGGATGTCAGTTGGGTGATGTTTTGTTGAATGGAGAGGTTGTCGGTAACTTATCGGAAAATAAATTTCTTGGCTTGTTCATTTATAACAAGCATACATTTGATGTAGGTACACATTAAAAACTTCCCAAACAGCACAAATACAACTTAAAGACGTCTGTAAGGTGTCGCAACTCGACATCAAAGAATTCAAAGACGTCTGGGTTATGTAGCAGAATCTCATCGGGTTGTATTGCCTTGAAAGTAATCAAAAATGAGTTGAATGAATCCATAACTAGAAGCTCATATTTTGTTCTAATAGATTCACATTTGCGCTACCGTATCTGCTTTTGGGGTAGTTGTTCAAAAGCCTTATTTAACTGTATGTTTGTGCTGCAGAAGCGTGCTATTAGATTTATGTGTGGTGTCGGGCCACAGCATTCTTGCAGAACTCTGTTTGTGTATAAAAAAATTTGAACCTTGACCAGCATTTTTATATTGGAGACCGTGTGTCTCATGCACAAGAAATACTCCTCTAATATTCTTTCGTCAGCTACTGTCTCCACCAGAAGTTCGCTTGTCATAAGACTACCAATCCCTACTTCTACACTGACTAAGAATTCCATTTTTTATAATAGTAAAAAACTTTTTAATAATTTATCTATCGCTATTAGGCAAATTGCAGAATATAAGTGTTTTAGGCGGAGGACAAAAAGCTCCTGATGTCAAAAGCTTATTACACTTTAGATGAGTATCTTTTGGACAATGTGATGTGATATGAATGACTATTTTAATGTTTAATAACATACTTCTAATCTTACTCCATCTTGTTGTGTTTTTTTTTATAATCGACTTTGTCCTCCTGTTGCTTAGATTTAATGCTATACATACCCTAACATATTCTTAATTGTACCTATCTGTTATTTTTTGGTTTCTTTAATGAGAATTGAACAATTATAATAGGTTCTGATTTGGATTTAAGAGATTTTAATTTTAATTTATTTATTATTCGGGTTCTTGAAGGTATTTTTACGTCAGGATTTTATCCCTTGACATCTATTACTTATTGCTTACGGTTAAGGTATTGTGGTTTATAGAAATTTTGATATCGGCTTTTGCCTTAATTAATTTTGGTTCGTGCGTTTTCTTTTAAAAGTTTTTATCTGCAAAGTTTTGGCGCCTTTTTCTATTATATATCATATAGTGCCTCTCTACTATGGATTTGGCTTAACAGGGAGACAGTCTTTTGGTAGTTTATATGTCATGTCTTGTCTAGATCTCGTATGTGAGTCTGTGATTATAGTGGGTTTGTCGATACGTCTGTGCGCCGGTAATAGTCTTTAATAATTTTCAAGAAAAACTCGTTTATCGTCTGCATTCGAAAGTCACGGTGAAGTACTCTGTGGGATGTATATCTAGGTACGCCCGCGATAGTTCTTAACATCTTGTTTTTAATTACCTGGAACTTATTAAGCTCTGTCTTTCTTATGTTACACCACAAAGGTGCACCATAAGTGAGAACCGGCCTGACCAATACCTTGTAGAGGTTGACCTTAGTCCTATTTGAAAGTCTACTCCGTCTGTGAAGCAGGGGGTAGATAGAGCCTAATTGACGCAATGCAAGCTTTACTCTATTAATTGAATTGAGCCTCTAGTCAAATATAAGTCCCAGATATTTCACCTCCTGGCCCCAGTTCACTTGGACTCCATTAACCCGAAGCCTTGTTTCAGGCCTGCGCGCGGTGCTTTTTGAAAAAAATATGACTTTCGTCTTGGCGGGATTTAGGCGAATCTTCCAAGCCGAAAGCCATTTTTCCAGCTCGATTACGTGACGCTACATCCGACTAACGACAATGCGCGGTGATTTAGAAGTCGAAGTAATTGCTGTATCGTCAGCGAAAAGATAGAGCTGCGTAAATCTATCTCGCGGAATATCATGAGTATAAATGTTATACAACATCGGAGAGAGAGGTGAGCCTTGCGGCACTCCCGCCCTGATGCGTTTATTCGAAGAAAGTGCGTTCTATGACGAGACCGCAAAACTTCTATTCTCCAGAAAAGAAGCTACCACCTTAATTAAGTAGTTCGCATTTTAATTAATTTTTTATATTGCTTTGTCAACAAGTCGTTTTTTTAAACTTCTGACAATAAAGCTTATTTTGATTTGATTTGATTTGATTAATATTTTTGGACGCAACTTTTAAATTTCTTTTTACAGTAGGTACGTACCTGGAAATTTAAAATATCAAAACCCTTGGAAACTCTTAAGTCTGATTAAAATATTCATTTTTATTAAAGCAATAAACAATACATTTTAAGAACACTTTAAAAAATAACAATATTTTGTTTCATTTTTGCATAGAAAAATTGCTCAAGTACAAATTTTCAAACTTGTCTCCTGAAATGTATGTATTGTATGAAGGTATATTGATTATCATTAAAATATCATTATTATTAGGAGTTATTGATTCTGATTGTGTAACTCAATAATGGATCTTAATGAAGGAGTTTAGCATTTAAAAATAATTATCTCCGTAACTGGTGGATTTAATTAATTTTATCACGGAAAATCGCAATAAAATCGTTTGGTATTTAGTACTCACCTATTAAGTTTAATACATTTTTATTTATTGGTCAGATTTGCCTACTTCTAAACTTTGTTAGTGCAATGCAAAATACCCAGAAAAAAGTACTTTACATAGGTAAAAATTCCTTCTTTTTAGGGTTTGTTTTTATATAAATGTACTTAATGTTATATACACTGACCGGCACGAAAAACGGGCACCTTTAAATTTTACCGATTTGTAAAGCTCTACAACTTTTTTGCTTTTTAACCGATTTTATTGATTTATTAGGAATATTATAGGTCATTTTCTTGTCTTTAAGCTATTGGTTTCAAATTAAATGTAAAATTTTTCCTAAGTCATATTATACGAGGGAAACCCATATGTTGCTTTTTAGGCCTAATTTTAAATCATCCTGTGAAGTTGTCAGACATGCCAGGAACTTTAAAAAGCCAGTAGGTGTTAAGGTGTGTCTATTCTTAACATTTTGTTTTCTGATTTGTCTTGATAGCTTTATTTTTGTCGAAGTTATGGGTTTTTAAAGAATGCACTTACAATTCACAGATATTTGAATCCCAAGCAAGCCTCCAAGCTCCGGTAATATTAATCAACACATCCATGGAATATTGTTTTCATTTCCATGGAATCATTTTGATGGCGTCCTTTTAAATACATAATTGTTGTAAGTTGTCAATTATTTTGGCAGAAATGAGATTAAGCCCAGAAGTGGTATCGGCGATGGTGGCGTTAATTCAAGATGGCAGAGACCAAAGTTATGTCGCCAATAGGTTTAGATGTACGCGAAGTACAGTGAGTGCAGCGTATTTACGCTCGTTTCCTTAGGACGGGTTTTTACAGCAGGCGCCCAGGAACAGGCCCTCGTAGAAGAACTTCTAATAGAGATGATCGTTTTATTATAAATTTATCACTAAGAAATCGACATTTACCGGCAGTACAAATAAGAAATGAAATACATCATATAAAGAACGTAAACATAAGTGAGCGAACTGTTAGAAGGAGGCTAAATGAAGCAAACCTCGTGTAAAGACGACCTGCTACGAGACCAGAGCTTAATAGTGAACATCGTCTCACTCGAATGCGATTTGCCAGAGAACATCAAAATTTTAGAGGAAAATGATTGGAGACGGGTATTATTTACTGACGAATCCAGATTCTGTTTAAGATCCCCAGATGGACGGGAAAGAGTATGGCGGCGAACAGGTGAACGTTATGCCGAATGCGCGTTCAGTCCAAGAGTAAGTTTTCAAGGTGGTTCAGTTATAATGGTTTGGGCCAGAATTTCCATAGAATCACGCACCGCCTTATATCTTGTTCCAAGAGGATCTATCACTGCTGAAAGGTATATAAATAAGATACTAGCAGAATATGTTGTTCCACACGCAGCGTTGGCAGGAAATCGTTTTCTCCTTATGCACGATAACGCGCGACCTCATGTAGCTCGGATAGTTATTAGGGATTATCTCAGTGAAGCTAACATCTCATCGCTGAACTGGCCACCACACAGTCCAGATTTAAATCCTATCGAGCATGTTTGAGATATATGCTTGGCAGAAGAATTCGAAATCTAGTACCGGCCCCCAGAACCTTGGATGAACTACGAAGAGCACTCTCCGAGCAATGGGCAGCTATACCTCAGGGAGATATAAATCGCTTGGTGCAAAGTATGCCACGACGAATAAACGCTGTGATCCAAGCTCGTGGGGGTAATACTCGATATTAGTATTGTTATTGGGAATATTTTTTATATGTTATTTGTCAAGGTGATTAATACTTTTATTTTAATTTTTTTAAAAATTAATTTTAATAAAAATGTTAATTAAAAATGTTAGTATATTCTTTAAAAACCCACAACTTCGACAAAAATAAAGCTATCAAAACGAATCAAAAAACAAAATGTTAAAAATAGACACACCTTAATAGCTACTAGCTTTTTAACATTCCTGGCCTGTCTGACAACTTCACAGGATGATTCAAAATTAGGCCTAAAAACAACATATTGGTTTCCCTCGTATAATATGACTTAGGGAAAATTTTACATTTAACTTGAAACCAATAGTTTAATGTCAAGATCATATTCCTAAAAAACCAATAAAATCGGTTAAAAACAAAAAAGTTATAGAGCTTTACAATTCAGTAAAATTTAAAGGTGCCCGTTTTTCGTGCCGGTCAGCAGTGTATAAGTACTAAGCAGGACTTTATATATTGTAGTGGATAATTCCTGGACAAGTTAGTTGTACGCCTCAATAGAATTTCAACAAAAAAATATGTTACGCCACTGATATTTTTAAAACACTTACATTGTTGTTGATTATCATTCAATTCTAAAAAATAAAGACCTCTTCCATATTTCAAGAGAAATAAAATATATATTATAAGTTATTCCAATTTAGATAAGGCATTTTAATTTATTTATAGCAAATGCAAAGATAATTAATAATTTTCGGACGTTACGAGCACTCCCCGCACAAATTTCGACCATTGTCTAAAATACAAAGAACATTTACAATCAAAAATGACGTTTCCTGATTTTGAAAGACCGATGTTAAGAACATACTTCTTTTTTTATTTCAGGCGATTTGTTTCCTTTGATCACAACCATCATAAGTTGCTTTCAATTGAGATGGGTTTCATACTTTACAAAAATTACCTTGATCTTTTCGTCTCTCGGTGTAATACTGCAGGTTTGTTACATCATAAAATTAGGCAAGATGTCACTTCTTCTGCAATATGGATCAACTTTTTTTGGATCGTTGCTGGTGAGTAGGGTAGGTGTTTAAACTATATAAATGCATTTAAATAAAGACAGAAACAAACATATACGTTCTAGAAGACAAATATTGACCATTTTCAAACACGTGGCTTTGACAGGTCGGCCATTTTGCCTGGATGACAAACAAACGTTCATGACCGTTTATGCTAATGGCTTATTAGACTCTATCGGTTTAATTTAATAAGCTTTCAAGTAATTTTAGGATTCATTTGTGACCATTTTTAAGATGTGATGAAGATAAAGATAAAGATAAAGATAAACCTGTGCTATCTGGACTTAAATAATATTTCGTGTTCCAACTATATTCCTATCGTAATACTTATTTGAAATTCCTAGTGTGTGCTTCGATCTTCTGTTTACATTCTGTAGTGTCCAATTTAAAATTTCAAAACATGGAAATAAGTGCATATTTAAAGACTCTTAGTGGCGATATTAAATGCTGATATATACAAAGCTTAAAATTATTGGTGATATTGATCCTTATCTGTTCGGAGAGACTGATTTTGGAAATTTAATGTCTGCCAGAAGTAGCAAGGATGGTCTTGGTAAACTACCTTATATTAATACATAGTTTTTACACTGGCCAGCAGCTGAAGACGTACAAAGGCTTGCAAGCATTCAAGTTTTATGAAGGAAGCAAATCCCAATGCTTATGTTGTATAGGTTGTAGTCCGCACGGTAAGATTAAGTTAGGTATATCAAAGAAACTTATAGCTTTGCGTAGCTATAAGTTTCTTTGGTTATATTAATGTTTGGGTTTTGGATAAGTCTGTTACCATTTTACTGGGGTCTATAATGTTTGGGGTTTGGATAACTCTGTTACTATTTCATTATTGCCTAAACTCAGATTACCAATTAAAGAAATTGAAATGTTATATAAAATCAAGTTCATCATAGTAAGGCAAAAATCTGTCAGACGAATAGAAAGTGTTTTACTGTTTCTTTGTACTACCTCATTGGTAGATCGCCTGTACTATTTTAGAGAGATAAATATTCATGAATAAATAAAAAGTCGCAATAAGTAGATAGATTTTTATTTATTTCGCATGCTTTTAACCACTTCTCCAAACTATAATGTATTCTAACAGTACTACTAGTACAGTCTTCGAAAAGCGTGCATTAATCATTCATACTTAATTCACTTTAAGTTTTTATTCGCTCCTCGTGATTTAAACTCGCCGCTCGGGCAATAATGATGGCTGTCTAAACCTTGGTTAATAATATACTATTCTTTAATGTCCTCATAAAACGTCAGGAAAGACGAATGCGGCTTAAAATGAGCACCGGATACATCCTCTGCGGCCTTGTTAATACTTATAGAAACTCTTAGAGAGTTTATGAGATTTTACGAGGCATTTTCAACTGATGAATCGTCCTGTAAAATATCGGACACTTATTAAATAACACCCTGTAGAGAAAATAAACTTTTTTTTATTGTTTATCATTATTATTATCATACGTAAAATCGCAAGAGCTCTTTTTATCGGATAAACTTTTATTTTTTACGAAAACTAGATTGCTTAGAAATTTAACGAGAACAAACGAGCGTTTTTATCTATTACCGTTTGTTCGAGTTTAAATTGCTAAAAATTGATCTAGTTTAAGTTTAAAAAATAAAAGTTTATCCGATCTTAAAAAAAAGATCGAGTGATTCTTAGCTAGAGAAATTCACGAATTTTAGCATGAATAGATACTAAAAAAAAATAATACTTCACTAAAAAAATGTTTGACAGCATCAAATTAATTTGTAACAATATGTCAGGTTGCCGAGCAATGAAAAACAAAAGCTACTCGATTTTGAGCTGGAGAGGTTTTTACCATTTAATTTTTAGCTGGAGAGGGTTTTATCGCGATAAAAAAGGATGCACCAGGAGTGAATTTATCGGGTATAATACCACTAGTGCATCAAAATTACCGATAATTCTGATTGAAAGCGTGTTGCATTGTAACTGAATGAGTTTATTTTAATTTTTGATTAAATCCGAAAGAGCCCGACTTCGAAGAAGGAGGGCTTTTTCGAGATTTAATCAAAAATGAAAATAACCGAATGCAGTTACAACACTACAACACGCTTGAAAGCAGAATTATCTGGTTATTTTTGATGCACGAGTGGTATTCGGTGGAATATTTCCCGAAAAATTGCATTTCATATTAAAAAAAAAACATTATTGTACAATAAATTACGTAATAAGTAACAAATTTATTAAAAATATACTTAAAATTAGGAATAAAATGTGTTTCCGCTAAAAGTACAATTAGAATAATTTACAATGTGATTTTGTTTTGATGTGGCTGAGGTTTTTGTCATAGACATCCATGAAGAAGATTGCGGCTGCTGTAGCTGAAAAGATTCTTCAAAGTTATTAGGACTACTATCCCTCATCTTTGCAACTATGTTTTCATGGTGGTTTTTGTCCATTTGAAGATACGATGAAATAGATTTTGCACTTGAATGGCCGGTAATTTGAACTGTTGTTCGCCGACTCCGCTCTTAGCTAATTGGGAAACTGCTGTGGCTCGCAGAGAATGATTAGTAATTTTTTTTGTTGCTGTGGCCAGTCCAGCCTTTGTAGCTTCCCGGTTTGTCCATTTACCTAACTCGTTTCTTCCGACAGGAATATTCTTGTACCACTTGCCGCTACACTCCCAGAAAGAATTGGCTGTTAAAAATAGACGTTCATTTTTAATTTCAAGACGTTTCTGTTGATATTTCAAATACAAACGTACTGGGCACAAATCTGGAGCTGCTTGGTTTTTAATTAACCATTTTGAAGTTGCACAGGGCTTTGAACCCCCTTGTGTGGTTTTAGTAAATAACGGGTTGTATTCTATTCTCCCAGTTTTATCCCCTTCGTTATGCATTTCTTCCTTAAAATAGGTCATAAGGCATGTACTTCCCTCACCGCCTCCCCATGCTAACTCATAATATAATATAAGAAAGATTTTTTTTTGTAGTCCATGCGGAGTCTCTTCATTGCAGTTATTTACCATCATTTTAAATTCATTGTATTTTAAAGCAACTATACTTTCTTTCCTTTTTTCGGGTTCTTTCTGAAGTTGTTTTCGTTTTGAATTTTTTGCTTCACGTGCGGTCTTAAACTCGATATCTAAAAATGGATTAAAAGTAATTCCAAATTCGTCATGAAATTTTTCCATTGTCATTTTGGCGGTAACATTCCAAATGGTTTTAATTGTATGTTCCTTGTATTCATCGCCGTTTTGTTTCCGCATGTTAAAGGCCCAGTCTGTTAAAATTTTCGCTATTTCATTTACCGTAGTGTTTCTTTCTAGCGTGAATGATCTCTTCTCACAAAAAGTCACAAACTGCCTCCATACAAAGTTTTTATTCTTGACTGTGTTCACAGGCGTGCTGTTGGTAATGCTTGTATAAATTTCTTTTATAGAGTGACTACCAAAACGTTCCATATCTTTAAAGAAATATTGATTTGTAATCAATTCACTTTTTAAATGTCGCAGATTGACATAAGTAAGTTCAATAATAAAAGTTTTTGCGGTAACCGTGGTTACACTTAAATACCCATATACCAGGATATGCAAAAGACGCCTCCAATGTTGGTAAAGAAAATATAATATTATTATTATTATTTTTTAAATATATTTATAAATATAATGTAAAGTATTAAGTTAGTATTAAAATTAAAAAAAGTACATAATAAATAATATATTTATAAACGGTCAAAAATTATGGATTTGTATTATTGTTAGTACACAGTAGTAGTAAAAACTTGATTATAATTGATAGCTACCTACTGGGGGATTATCGCTTCTACTGTGGAATTATCGCTTCTACTGTGGAATTATCGCTGTAATTCTTGCGAAAGACCACACTTCTTATGAGATTTTTTATATATGAGGGAAATATTCAATGTAAAACCTAATGATCAAAATTCCTACTTACCTAATACACATTTCGTGAACAAGAAAATTGGTATTTTTTAGGGATCGTTGGGATTATTGATATCCCAAGTCCAATACAGCAACTGGTTATTACTCATAGGAGACGTTAAAGGAAAATTCAGTTTACATTTTAACAGTTTGAACATAAAAACGAAAAAAATTATAATTTCTGAAGCAAAAAGCTTGGAAGTCAAGTTTATTTTAGATGTTATAATTATTGGATTCGTATTATTAATTTTGTGGATCAAGACTTATCACAACCCATCTGAATATTTCTTGATATCTTTTATAGTCAAGACCCACTGTCCAGGGATCTCGAGCCCAATTAATTATATAATCGCCATTCTGCTACTTCTTCAGCTACTTGCATTGCAAAATTCAACGAACTATTTTCAAATATGGTATTTAAGCATGAAAAATCAATTTAGACTTTTGAATCAGTATGTTACAACCTCGTTTAAATACAACAAGAAATTTTCAGAGAGAGATTATCAGAGATTTATAAAACAACAGCTGGAGCATATTATTAAATGGCATCAACAACTATTATTGTAAGTACAATGATATAGGAACATGTTTTTATTTTTAATTTATTTTATTTGGCGAGAAATGGGCAATTGTGATTATGTTAGCCAATTGTGGAAGTCAGTTTGTTTGGGGAAAGAACCAGCAGATCTAAATTGCCCTAAATATGGCAATTTAAATGTAGTTATAAAGAAACCAATTTTGTATAATTGAAACTGAGACCTACCAAAGAAAATTTAAAAATATGTATATAAAGGTTGTCCAGGAAAGTGTGGGAAATCTCTCGGACTCAGATAAAACATGACAGAATAAGATGACCAGTTCCTATAATTTTTTTCTTATAGGCCTTCCCTACGGACAGGGCCGTAACTAGGTGATATTCTACTATAGGTTTCTTTTTTGCGCCCCCTAGAGATATGCGCTGGGGGATACTTTAACATTTCTTTAAAGAACGCACAAAATGTATATGTTTTTTTAATTTTTATTAAATAAGTTATAGGTACTTAAGTTTATAAATATTCTTTGGTTTAAAATTTTTTTTTTTATCAGTTAATTATTAACCTTACTTAATAATAAGCAGGCCCGGATTATCCATAAGGCACATTAGGCACTTGCCTAGGGCCTACGAAACGCGAAGGGCCTACGATCATAAAATATAATAAAAATACACACAAAAAAAGGATCAATACTGTATTCTACAATAAGAAAAAGAGTTCACAGACACAGAGACAAACTACAATGTGATACAAAAAACCTTATAACATATTGCATAATCTACATTATATTATATATATTATTTATCCTACGCAATTATTTTCGATGGCTAAAAGTTCAATAAAAAGCTAAAATTTGTAAATTGTTTTGTAAGTTTTTTTTTAATTAACAACTTTTGGCCATATATTAAATATGATGTTTTTAACTTTATCTGTAAAAACAGCGACGTCAGCGACTTTATCAGGGCATGGGCATCCATTGGGCTTTTCAAACGCATAGAAATGTTTAGGAAACCACTTAATTTGTAAATTTTGTTATTTCTTGGTAAAATTAGGGCGTGGCACCCAAAACATTTTCGCCTGCGGCGCATCTTTTTTCCGGTGTAGCCGAGTTGCTAGACGTATGCAGGTAAAATAAATTGAGATAGCCGAATTCCTAGACCGACATACACTAATTGCTAGACGGGGGGATGGTCGAGTTCCTAGACGCGACCTTCATTACAGAGAGGTAATAAAAATCATTAGAGCCTGGAAAATTATATTTATGCTATTATTTATTATGAGTAGATCGACTCAAAAAGGGCTGGTAAATAATTGGCCGGTGAACTTGAAAAAGGCGAATTGGAACCAAAAAGGTGGATTAGATGCCGTGTTAGCGCCTGTTTAACCAATAAAGTCTATAAAGAGACTTGAAAAAGGCGAATTGGAACCAAAAAGGTGGATTAGATGCCGTGTTAGCGCCTGTTTAACCAATAAAGTCTATAATTATTAGTTACAGCATTATTTAGTTGAGTTAAGCAATATAATGTTCCAAGTGTATGTAATTTTTGCCGTCTAGGAACTCGACAATGTTTTTCTAGCAATTCGTACATCTTCGTCTAGCAACTCGACGATTCCAAATTCATAATTTTGTTACCTACTCTCCACCGTCTAGCAACTCGGATACACCCCTTTTTTCGCAACCCGTTAATGAACCTCCCCGAATTAAAATCTAAAATTCACCACTGGTGCCTAGGGCCTACGAAACCTTTAATCCGGCGCTGATAATAAGAGAAGATTATGTATGTATTGTAAATCTAAAAAAAAAATAAAATAAAAAATGGAAATATTGGAAATGTGTGGGTATAAATAAAATACTTAGAAATAGACTCTACGCTCTACTTAAATATTTGATTAGGAAGATAATTTTACAATCAATATTTATTTATTTTTATTTATTTATTTAAATCTCACATGACATGGATATACAAGCCACTGAAATTGCGTCAATTACAAAGGTACTATTCTAAAAACATAAAATTTTATTTCAAAAACTACTCAACACTTAACCTTACTTATCTAAAAACTCATCCACACTATATGGGTCCAAGTCAATCAACAAATTTTTAATTTTTTACTTCAACTTCTTTTTAGTCTGTATTGCTTTCAAGGTATCCTAAGCTTATTAAATAATTTTAAACACATATAGTGCGGACTTCTCCCACTCAAGGCTAATTAACGATGCCTAGGGTAATTTACATTTTGGGTTCTTGTATTGTACTGACATTCAAATGACGTACCAAACAGTTTTTAAAGAAAAATAATAAACATTCGTAAATGTATAGTATGTAATAGTAATATTTTACCATTTTTCAATAAATCAGGAAGATTATTTTTTCCTGTTAATAATGATGTATCATCGGCATATTTTAAAATACTTTTAGAAGGATCTGCCAAACTAATCAAATCGTTTACAATAATAACAAAAATAAGGGGCCTTAGTATACCCCCTTGTGCAATGCTCGGATCTTAAGGGCTGTGACCTACCTATAACCCCATCCTTTACGACATTTACATTCTCATAAATTCAAACCACTGCTCATTTACTTTTTTTTTTTTTACACACACCTCTTCCCAATCTTGGTTTGCTGTAGCTATAACATTACCGGATGTGCGTATTTTGTACTGTTCTTCTATAGCGTTGTCATTTTTAATTCCACATGCACTGTTTTGTATAACCTCTAATGAGTCATATAGTTTGCAAATTATGTTTACTATATGTATTTATGTCGAGATCATTTTGTTGCATTGACAATTCCTTTAAATCACCTTCTGTAGCCTTTTTTCTTTTTGTTAGCTGTTCAGAAATTGGGCTATTTTCTGACCATTGCCTCTTACTAATTCCACTATTTTCCATCTCTATTGCAATATTTGAAGCAGGTGGTGTTCTAATAACAGCCTTCCTTGGTTTAAAGACACAATTTTCATTCTCAAAAACTTCATCTTTTTCATTTTGCTCCATATTCAGGAAGATTATAGAAGGTTTTTATAAAGGGATTCATAGGAAGAACACCATTTTCTTTCATAAGCTATTAAGTGTGACAAACCTTGTATAAATAAATTTGAACTAAATTTTATCTAACATTTCAGTATGCTGATTTCTTTCATCAAGTTTCGTTCACTGCTTTAAAGCTGGATTTATAAACTCGACGTTAGTGTTGACATCCAACGTTGACGCTAACGCTTGATGTTAGGGTCCGTAGGTAGTATTTATAAACTTGACGTTGACGCTAGAAAATGATCAGCTGTTCCTTGGAATTTTCAACCTAGAATTATTTGAATTAAAGAAAAATGTAAATAAAGGTACTTGTTTAGCAGTATTCTCTGTTTTAACAGTAAAATGGAAGACGAAGATGTATTAGTATTACTAGGTGTACTTTTATGTGTTTATGCCGCATTTAAAGTAAAAAGAAGATGCCGGCGATATAAAAGAAGACCAATAAATAGGGCAAGAAAAATAAAAGGAGGTTTTGATTATTATAAGAAAATGAAAGCTTGGGACCTACCTCAAGGATAGATAGCATCTTTTTTCTCTTTTCAACAGCCTCCTCAACTTCCATTTCTTCAAGTCTAGCATAAACATAATCGGTGAACCTTTTATTCGCATTTGCTTTACCTTCTTCCGAATGCCTCGCTTTCATTGAATCACATAGGTCTTTTGGAGTACCCAGAATTTCCTCCATTTCGGTGTTTTTTTTATTTCTTCGCCCCTTGGAAGTGGATGGTGTTACATCCTCTTCTGAAACAACTTGCAGTTGGGGGGTTTCTGGACTGCAAATGATAGTGTCCATAGTGCTCCACACCGAGGCTGCTGAAGAGGGCAGAGAAGATGGTCCACTGCATGTTGTCTGGATTTTCGGCTTTTTTGCCTGTACTGCAGACGTATAGGAGGTTCTTCGCTTCATACATTTATTGTAAAACAGCATGGCATGAAAATAGGGCCAAGTTGGTTCTGCTTCGGAACCAGACCTACTTTTGTTTTTTTTCCCTTACAAACCGATCTCTGATGTTCTTCCATGTCTTCATGCAGTCCTCCACACTAGCATTTAACACTTCAGAAACCTCTTGCCATGCCAAAGCTTTATTTTTTGTGTTTTTGTAGTCTTTGTTACTCAAATCATACAAAACTTCATAATTTTGTATTGTTTCAATAAGTAAACCCACATCGAAAACAGAAGGGATTGATGGCTCTGATTGTTCTGTTGCATCTAGGTCAGCTAAAAAATTACAACTGTTGTAATGTAGCGCAAAAAATGTTTTATATTATATGAAAACTAAACTACAAAAAATTCCCGAAAAATGTGCAGATTTTTACATAGAGCTACTTTCAAAACCCGTCCATGGCTTTCCAGTGCCTGCTAGCCTTATTTGAAATCAGCAACCCCCTCGAGAAAGAAAACGCAAATACTTACAAAAAAAAAATTCTATACCTTCATAGTAGGTCATGGCTTCAGAATTATCCTCCATTTTATGTACTTTCTGTTTTCTGTAGATAAAAAAATCGTTAAATCTCGCTAATAACACTCTCAAACATAAACTGAAATTTCTTTGTCTTCTTTGACCCTGATGGAAGGGACAAGGTCGCTCTCAACAAAACAAAACAAAAGATCACGTGACTACTTCCTTTACGCCGATTGGCTACTTACGGATTCTACGGTCGAATGTCATTGGTTCTACGGCTTTGCTACGAACCGCCGTCGTCAAAATATAAAATTCGTTTATCTCTAGCGTCGTCGAACCGCCGGCGTTAGAGTCAACGTAGTTTATAAATGGTTATTAGGATTTCCATAAGGTGAATTTCCGACGTTAACTGTAACGTCAGGCGCCAACGCTAACGTCGAGTTTATAAATCACGAGTAAAAATTTTTTTAATACATTTTACAAATTTTAAAGTCCCATCAACGTCACCTTCCACCAATATTTTTTTTTCTCTACTGTTAATACTAACAGCAACATTTCTTTTGTCTCCTAAGGATTAAGGTCACTACCTTCGAAACATGTATACTTATTAATATGAAAAAAAATTGAGCCTTTGATTGCTCTTTTATTAAATTAGTGAAGACAGACTTTTTGACTTTTTTTCCTTTCCCTATAATTTAAACTCCACTTTGAGAATGGACTATTTCTTTAAATTAATTTTATTTATGATTTTTGCGCCCATAGGCATGGGCCTACTCTGCCTATACCTAGTTACGGCCCTGCCTACGGAGATATGTACCCCTGAAGGACGCCTCTGGAAATCGTTTTTTTTTTAATAACTTTCAAACTACTTAATATAATTTAATAAAAAGTTGATGCGATGGACACTAGTAGGGGGCTCTTAAAATAGTGTTCTTGAAACATATTTAGCTTTTTTAGTTTACCAGGGGCGGACTACGCTTGACAAATTAATGCTTACATTTTTAATACCTCGTATGATAAAGACTTATAAAGAATAAATCTGGGTAGATTGCACCTTAGACTAAAAAAAGGTATTTTTGTTTCTTGTCGATAAAATGAACCGTTTTCGAGAAAAAGAATAATAAACGAATTCATGGTTTATTCTTAATAAAAATGATCATGATTTCTATTTTTTCTTTAATTTAATGTAATTGTAATATTTCATATAGGCTACAAAGACTCATAAAACTATACTACAGTAGATGTTTTACGTCATCAGGGAAGTCAGGAACATTTAACTTTGTGAACTTTTGTATTTTAGGCAACACTCCGCTTTACTAAAAATTGGCTTTTCTGCATATATCTTGCTAGCCGCAATTCGTTTACTGAGCAGTTTTTTGGCTATATTTATGATATACAATGTAAGTTTTAGTATTTTATTATTAATTGTTAGAATGACTTTAAAAAAGCTCACTCGATCTATTAGTTTAAGAAATCCTTTGCAATATCATTTTAAGAAAACAACTTCATATGGACGTTTAAAAATGGGATGTTGTACATTTTTTCTTTATAAACATCACTTTTTTTATGGCATCCAAAATATTTGAAATAATTCTATTTTCCTAAATTGGGTATCCCTCATTCTACAAATAAAATATTATTCTTGGTAGGTAATAATTCATTTTAAAAAATGTGTAGCCCAGAACATTATGTAAGTATCCCGTTTTACTCAACGTTCCCCCACTCTTAGTTAGACACGATTAAAGGCATGGTTTTCGATTCCTCTCATCAACTTTACTTTTTTCTGGTATGCAGTTCAAAATTGGCGTCTCAAATTGTTCTCTGAGAAAAAATAATAAAAACCGGCAAGAAGTAAAAATAATCAGAATTATTTTAATTTCAATATACAGAGTGGCAAAAAAGACGCGCATAATGCCTGTAACTTTTGAATTACCTCATATACGAAAAAGTGACCTTTATGAAAGTTGTTCAGTAAATTATTCCCCACATTTCTACCTACATGAATTTTTTCTGTCATTTCTGGTTTGGTTGCCATGAAGACTAACTTACACACCTTGCATATGATTCCATATTTGGATTCTACTGGGAATTTTTTGTAATTCAAATTTTCATCTATCTGTAAGCGTTTCCGACATAATGACAGCTCAAAAACGAAAAACTTTCTAAATATAATTATTCCTACATAATACCCACCAGTTGAGTCAATGTGTTTTCATGACAGCGACCTAAGAGGTGTCAATTTTGAGTTCCTGTTTAATTTTCTGTTGTCTGATTTCTAATTTGTTTACACTATGGTTCATCTGAATGAGAAACAACAAGTTGAAATTTTAATAATGAGCGGTTACGGAAATATGAAGAAATCGCAAGATCAGGTTTGTCAACTTTTCAATGACTTATATCCAAATAGTCCTCCAATAAATCAGTTAACGGTGTCGAGTGGTAAAGAAATTTCGAGAAGCAGGCAGTGTTAGGGAAGCCGCTAGATCAGGTCGACCTAAAACAGCAACCGGGGGGAGACAAAGCTTCGTATATTATGCTCTCAGTACAAGAAAATCCAACACAATCATCCAGGCTAATGGCATTGGATTTTAATGTGTCTCATCAGTCAGTGAAAAATTCGTTTAAGCAAGAGAAGTTGCATCCCTAGAAGATACAGTTTGTGTACGAGTTAAAAGAGGACGATTTTAATAGAATAGAGCTGAATTTGCAAGCTGTTGATGGAAAGATGCAATAATGATAATAACTTCGCAATAAATATCATTTTCTCGGATGAGTGCTGAAATTCGGCCATTCCAGAGGACTTCCTTTTATTGTAGACGGGTTCAGGGATCCACTGGCGCTCTGCTTAGCAGAAAAAGGTGGTAATTTTGAACACCTGATCCACTGAAAAGGTTTCACTTGTTTATTATTCCGATGTTAAGTTGTTCAATTTTCTAGGCTATATATTTTGTTTTAAATACATAAAAATTTGAAATACAAAAAATTCAGAGTTTTCCCAATAGAATCCAAATGCAATCATATGCAGAGAGTGTTCCATTTAAAAAAGTAAGTTGGTCTCTATGGCAACCAAACCAGAAATGGCAGAAAAAATTCATGCAGGTAGAAATGTGGGGAATAACTTACTGAATAACTTTCATTAAGGTCAATTTTTCGTATACGAGGTAATTCGAAAGTTACAGGCATTATGCGCGACTTCTTTGCCACTCTATATAATGTCTATGTAATACGTATGCAAAAAGGGATGTTTATAAAACAATGAAACGGGCAAGGGCCTAGCGACACCTAAAGCACCGGTTCCCGTCATTTCATTTTAAAATCTCTTTATTGTTTCTAATAAATATTTGCACAATACATTGTGGCGTAAGGCCCTTAAATTAGCCTTAACCTAAAAAAGTTGGAGGGCGGGTAAGAGGCTTCGCAGAAGCTTTATCGGCCCCCTCAGCATATTTGGGGGAGGTCCCCCAAACGGCCGTTGGAATGGCCAAAACATTGTACTAAATGCTAAAACTAAATTTAATTATTCTAACACCGGCGAAGCGCCTCAAAAAGAAAGTCCAAATTATTTTATTGCTTTCGCTTTATGTTTGTTGTTGTTTTTTATTTTTGTGTGTAAGTAGTTTTTGTTTATTTATTGTATTGAGGGAAAAAATGTTGAGTGAAAAAACCTCTTAACTTTTTGACAACAGCCATGTTTGGCCATTTCAGATCACCGAAGTTAAGCGGTGTCGAGCGCGGCTAGTACTTGGATGGGTGACCGCTTGGGAAACACCGCGTGCTGTTGTCTTAGGGAAGAGTGTAAAATGAATCGACATCAAAACCATCCTATTCACGCCGGACAGGCCGGATGAGATCGGATATCTCGTAGGATGGAGGTGCCGTTTCACACTCCCCAGTCGGTAGACCGCACGATTAAAAACCGTACGGTCGATGACCGGTTCTAGATGGCCTCAGATACGCCGACGAACCGTAAAAAAGTAAAATACAAAAAAAAAAAAAACAATGAAACTATCAGTACAACAACAAAACAACAAAATAAAAATTACCTGCACGTTGCAATTTCTTAATAATGATACTTACTTAAAAAAATCTAGTAAGTACTTATTTGGTTTATGGTAAAATATATTTATTTTTAGAATCCTATGAAAATACCAGGATTTTATATTGGATTCCGTAGAAATATAGTATTGTTTTTGTAATTTATGTAAAAGGCAGTTTTTTGTTAATTTTTGGTCTCTAAACCCGAAAACGATGGTAAAAACTTCTTAACACGTAAGATTTTTGAGTTATGGTCATTTAAAGCACATTATTTTAAAAAGTAATTTGTAATATGCCTGAGCGCAACGTTGCCAAATTCACGTTTTTCCTAAGTTAGGGAAATTGTGCACAATCTGGCAACTCCGGGTGGGGTTTTCTAGAGATGACACCTCAACCACGAAGTCTCAACCCTCTAGCTAGGGCTTAAAATAACGGTACCCTTTTAAACTCAATATCAAATTTCACTCTGCCCCGCGTAGCCGAATATACTTATAGATGGCCCCTGTATACGAGAATTATGTCGTCGCAATTCGACCTTCCGATACCCGACTATAAAAGCAGCTGGACCGCCGTCGGATCATCAGTATTGGTTTCCCCCCTATAAACCTTAATCTATGTTGGTTTCGCAGTAGTACTGGTCATTATTACATAGAGAAGTGAAGTACGCAAACAAGCCAATAGTAAGAGCCTTATATCAGTGCTATTTTTGTGTTAAATAAAGTTAGTTGACGCCTGTGAACGTAGTATCACATCTGTGAACCGATGTAAGCGACAGTACAAAAATGTCTAAAGTACAGAAACGTGACTGTGTTAACCCCGGGATAGTTTTTGCTATATATGTGGTCAGATTACCTCTAAGTCACAGAAAAGGACAATTAACAAAATGACAAAAGTTTATCATAAGAATTTTGGATGTGTTGTTGGCGATCAAGATCGGGACTGGACTGGACTCCTCACATATATTGCCAAACCTGTGAAGCAAATCTAAGTAACTGATTAAATGGTAAACGCTCTTCTATGCCTTTTGCAGTTCCAATGATTTGGCGAGAATCAACAAATCATTTCAACGACGTTACTTTTGCATGACAAAAGTGTCTGGTTTTTCAAGAAACAGCAAGGAGAAGGTTTACCAGTTCCAGCGCTCCCGGCAACTTGGGAGGAAGGTTTAGAAATATATGATGATAAGGCAGAACCGGAACCAAAGTTACAATATTTAGAAACCGCAACCAGACATCCTCGTTTTTACTATGCATGATAAAATGTGTGAAAATGTTATGGGAAACTTAGGATTTGCACATAACCCGGATGAATGGCGCTTGTTTATAGATTCTTCTAGAATAAGTTTAAAAGCAGTTCTGCTCCATAATGGCAACAAAATACTCTCTATTCCTCTTGTACATGCAGTTGACATGAAGGAAACATACGAAAGTATGTCACTTATTCTAAATGCAATAAGATATGATACGTATAAGTGGCAAATATGTGGTGACCTAAAAGTCATAGGACAATTACTAGGGGTTCAGGGTGGATTTACGAAGTATTGCTGTTTTCTTTGTCTTTGGAACAGTAGAACAACACAGAGCCATTACCGAGTCAAAGAATCGCTTCCAAGAGATCAATATATTCCAGGGGAAGCTCTTGCTGATCCCAAAAAAGTTCTGTTACCTCCTTTACACATTAAACTGGAATTTATGAAATATTTCGCATTAGATAAAGAGGGAGATGTGTTCAATACCTTAAACAAATTTTTCCTAAACTAAGTGATGCTAAGCTTAAAGAAGGACTATTTCTTGGACTACAAATTAGAAAAATACTATGGGATCAACAGTTTGATTAACAAAAAAGTAGAAAACTACGAAAAACTCGGTAGGGGTTTAGTTTGTATACAATATTTTTGACATAACCCATAAGAAGAAGTCTAATGGCGTCAGATCAGGGAATCGTGCTGGCCATTCCATCGATCTACGCCTCCCTATCCACCGATTTGGAAATACTCGGTTGAGGTACTGCCGGACATTGATTTTGTAATGGGGCGGATATAAGTTTGTCACAGTTGGCAAGACATTATTTTGGAGCAGTGCTAAATAATTATCGCCATTAATGAAAAAGGGACCTATGATATGATCTCCAACAATTTCTGCCCAAACATTAACCTTTTCAGGATATTTTGTATGTTCTTCTCTCTTCCAGTGAGGATTTTCCCTAGACCAATAGCGGCAATTCTGACGATTAGCATGACCGTGAAGTGTAAAGGTGCACTCATCAGAAAACAAAACATGTTCTAATTGTATCACATTGTTATCTAACATTGCCATCAATTTACTGCTCGCAGAATAAAAATATTGTGCCAGTAAAGGTTTTTTATGCATATAATAAACTTTGCAGCTACAATTACAGTAAACTTAAGTGGCGACGTTGTCATACAAAATAGCACGGCGATTCCGATACTGGAATTCTGATAGCGAAGAAAATAAATGTGGCAATACACAGTGATCGAATTCACAACCTCAAAGATTCGAAAATAAGCGTACCGGCAGGGTTTTCGCAGTGCTTCATTAATTTCTTTTTATTATTAATTTATCGATAGACCTGTGAGTTTTTTTCAGCTTTCATAGTATATCGGACGTTCACATAGATATTGTTTTGTGTAAATATATACAGAGCTGCCCAGAAGTCCGGAATAAAATTAATATAGCCTTAACCTGTAACTTTTGGGGAAAATGCTCAGACACGTCAATTTGGTTTTATATATGCTCACATTTTGGCCTTATTCGTTTGTTTTTTTATAGACATTTGTCAAAGATATGACGACATCGATCCTTCTTAAAAATTGAAACATACAGATTTTATGTCACTTTATCAAATGTTGAAAATGACCTGGCAGTACCGGAGATGATCTTCTAATTCTTGCAGAAATAAGTTCTCCTCTCAAAATCGTCTTCCATGGGCTCATGAATAGATATCATTTTATAGGGATACATTTTATTTTCTTATAATGTTTGAATAATTGATCAATGGCAAACATCGAAAATTGGGACTGTTTTTGGACTAGAAGTATGTGGGTTTTTCTGAAACTCAAGCATAATATCTAATTTGGTATCATCACCTATTGCGTTGGCAGCTACTTTCTTTTATCTGTTTTACATGTCCAAGCTGGCGAAACTGCTTTTCTATTTTACTAATTGTCCCTTGAGTTATAGGCGGCAAATTTGGAAATTTTTCATGAGATAAGCGAGCAACTTCCATTTGTGTCCGTGTTTTATCTCCATAACCAATCATCTGTACTTAGAATTGTTATTTTGTGCATTTCTGTTAAATAAACCATTTTTTTAATATGCAGTTAACGAAGTTCAAACGACTATAACACTGACAACTACTGTCATGCAGACAGACAACAATTTGCTAAGGTCAGGCGTTTTAAACAAAAGTAAACAAAACTATTTAAGTATACCTTTTTTTTTTTATTTCATATCAGTAAAAACATTTTAACATCAATTTTCAACATCTCCTACAATAATGTTTTTTTTTTGTTTTTTACATTTTCAAGAAATAAACAGTATTACTTATTACTTTTTTAGTGAGTTGTTAATTTTTGCAATAAATCTGAAAACACTTAATATTTCCGAAACAGTTGAAGATAGGTATAGGAGATTGTACAGGGTTATCCAACCAAGACTAGACAAGGCGATTTTTTGACTTTTCCTGTACTTTTATAAAAAAACTGAAATAGCCATCTTAAGTCATTTTCTCCCGCGAATTCGAATATCTTCAGCAAAAAACAATTGAACATCAAACAAAAGTACTAGGGGTCACTTTGATATTTTTTTAATTGGATCACCCTATATCTTCGAATATTTTTGGATTTAACATAAAATAGCAATTATTTTTTAATAAGTGCATTATAAGTCTAAACCTAATAGTTTCCGAGATATCGACTTTTGAAAAATGGCATTTTTCAACTTTGACAGCTTCTAGCTTTCTAACGGTACGCTTTAGAGTAAAACGGCTTACATGTCCCTATCTTACTTTTTTATGATCTTTACAAAAACATGAACTTCCGGTAAAACCGGAAGTACTGTATTTCCGGTTTTTGAGTTACATCCGGTTTAACCGGAAGTTGACGTTTTTAGCTCTAAAGCGTGCCGTTAGAAAGCTAGAAGCTGTCAAAGTTGAAAAATGTCATTTTTCAAAAGTCGATATCTCGGAAACTATTAGGTTTAGACTTATAATGCACTTATAAAAAATAATTGCTATTTTATGTTAAATCCAAAAATATTCGAAGATATAGGGTGTTCCATTTAAAAAAATATCAAAGTGACCCCTAGTACTTTTGTTTGATGTTCAATTGTTTTTTGCTGAAGATAATCGAATTCGCGGGAGAAAATGACTTAAGATGGCTATTTCAGTTTTTTTATAAAAGTACAGGAAAAGTCAAAAAATCGCCTTGTCTAGTCTTGGTTGGATAACCCTGTACATCAAATATGTCTAGAATTTTCTGAAGAATCCAAAAATCGAATATTATATAGGGTGTTGCATTTAAAATTAGAAAGTTCGTTTTGGTCACTGTTTTCACATTTATAATCAAAACTTCATTTATATCTCAATTTCAATACAATTAACCAGTTCGTAGTACACCAAGTCTTCAACCTTTACATGTATTATCATATGAGTTGTACTCATTAATTCGAGACAACTTACATTTCTGCTAAACTCGATGTTAGTATCCCCTGATGATGAGTGCGTAAGCACTTGAAAGAAGTAGGGAGCTTTTTATTTACGTTAATCATTGAACTGTGGAGGAAGACTGCATTGTTTTAATTAAGTACATTACTTTGACTCCACTAAAAGTATGAACTATTTTTTTCAATTTCAATTACAAAAATATTTCAAAATCACTAATAACTGAAAATCCACAAATGTGGCGACGGTCAAGTAACTTAATTTTCATTTTCCTACCAAAAATCTATTTCAAATCAAAATACTACCAAGAAAAAGGTAAGTTGAAGGTAGGAAACGAATTCAATAATAAAAGAGTAGGTAGTGCTTAATTAAAAGATGTTTTTTAGGTTAATAATCTTATGTTTTAGCGAAATTTTGGAATATTGGCTGCAATTCCTATTTCGGCTGCAGTTTTTTTCAAAATATTTTATTTGTCACACAATGGACAAAGTTACCAAGATATGGTAGGTATATGATGCCTTTAAGTATGCTTTTTTGTGGTTAACTGAGGTTTGATTTTATATTGTATTCTTGTTTAACTAGGTACACATTATATAGGCTGTGATGAAGACCAATTATGTGTTAAAAAGTAATCAAATAGTAAAAAGTAGTTTACATCATACCTTATATTGACGGAATTCCTCATCCACCTCAATCATTACAATTAATACTACTCTAAAAAAGTCTTATTCAAGGTGTTTCCCAACCTCTCTTAAAAAATGAAGGAGGTAAATCCTCACCTTATTTTAAGACGAAAATGTGGTATACAAGTTTTTCGCATGTCGCGTCTTTTTCGAAATACAGGGTGCTAAAAAAAAACTAGTAAAGCAATAACTATCATTCTAATAATTGTTTTAAAAACTTTTAATATTGAACTCACATGAACAAAAGTGAAATAAGTTGCTGAAAATGTCCTCGATGAGCCAGTAAACATCCATGTACACGACGTGCTAAATTGTCTCTTACGTGTTAGAAAATTTCGGGACTGTCGCGAATCGTATTAAAACCATCAATAATACGCAGTCGAAGGTCTTCTTCAGTTTCAACAGGAGTAGTATAAACAAGTTGTTTAAGGTGACCCCAGAAATAAAAATCCAATGGATTCAGATCCGGCGAACGGGGTGGCCATGGGTGAGGTCCTCCTCTACCTATCCAAAGAGCAGGATATTGTTGACCTAAATAGTTTCTAACACGTACCGCATAGTGAGGGGAAGCGCCGTCATGCATGAACCACATTAAAGTTCTCGTTCTAAGTGGCACTGCTTCCATCAATTCTGGCAATTCATTTCTAAGGAAGTTGTAATAGACATCACCAGTAAGTCGATTTGGAAAAAATACGGTCCAACTAAGCTATCTCCAATAATCCCTGCCCAAATATTAAAACAAAATGTCTACTGGTGATGTCCTTCGATGATAGCATGAGGATTATCTTTCGCCCAAATATGGTTGTTGTGAAAATGTATGATGCCTTGTCTGGAAAAATTCGCTTCATCTGTAAAAAGTAATTTTGCCTAAAAATGTGGGACCCTTAAAGAATTTTCTTGAAACCAGTTACAAAAATTAACTCGAGCTGGAGAATCTCTAGGCAACAAAGCTTGCACTCCTTGTACGTGATAAGGATAAAGTAAATAGTCCTTTAAGATACTCCATACTGTTTTATAACTCACATTCAACTCGTTCCCGATTTTCCTTGTACTAGTGCCTGGAGATTCTTCCACCATGTTTAAGACCTCTTCCTCAAGTTGTACGGTTCTAACTGTAAGTGGTCGGCCGCCTATTTTGCTTTTTGTAAAGCTACCCGTTTCCTCTAACCTGAGGTGCAATCTTGTAAATGTTTCCGAACACGGTACTCGTCTATCAGGAAAACGTTCTGCATATAAGCGTCTCGCCTCTAGCGCATTTTTCCATTTGCCAAACCGTACATAAAATGAATTTGAGCCATTTTTTGATTGGTAAACTCAGCCATTATGAAAAGTATGTAATGTAGTACAAATAAATTAAAAAACAATTTAAAAGGATAATATTTGAAAGATGTTAAACAGGAGACAAATGTTACGGAGAAAACAAATGTGGTTGCCATGGAACGAAGCAAAGCCTACTCGTATCATTTGACGCAACATAATGATAAAAATACGAAAAATAACTATAAAATTAAGGTACTCTTTTACTCAGATCCCCGCCAATGAACTAATTGTAAAATTTAAAATTTACCCAAAGTAAAGTGCTCTAATCCCTTATGTTTAACAAATATCATTAGAATATCGTTTGGCATTAATTAATAAAATGAAAAAAGAAAAAATACCAACAATTTTTTTAACACCCTGTACTTCAAAAACGACATGCGAAAAACTTTTATACCGCATTTTCGTCTCAAAATGAGGTGAGGATTCACCTCCTTCATTTTTATAGAGAGGTTAGGAAACACCCTGTATATATTCCCTACCATCAAATAAAATAAAATTGTGGTAGTAAATAAATAGTAAATTGAAAGCTTCATTAAAGAAATAACTTCGAAATCTAGCAATATTTGATCTGTAAATTTTGTTGGATCTCTCTGCTAACCTAATAAAACCACACCAGATGAGAAAGAATGCCAATTTTCTAGTTTGTCCTTGACGCGGGAGTTGTGGATGATCAACACCAAAAAATGTGTGCAAAGCTGGTAATATTACTAAAAAGATTGATAGAGGATTATCCTCACCAATAAAATAGAATCATGTTTAATATGTACTCGTATGTATTTTTGAATATTATTGTAGTAAAGGCCCGAGAAAACTGGATAACCAGTTGAGGCACATAATATACGAGAAGCCATTAACATCAAGAATCTATCTGAGAACAGTTGTCGAAAACTTGCTATCAACACATTGTACAGGAGCAGTTGCCTCAGATCTACATAGTTAATAAGCTTTTTGATTATTGTTGGATAAGGCGTTAAGGACCTTGGAATTGGACTCCGAGATCACCCTGATCTTAACCCATTCGATTTTTACATGTGGCATGCGTGGTTAACCAATAAATTGAATTCCTATTAATAATGGCACCATATCATTACGAACGTTTATATGTTAATCGTAAATTTAATTTAGTTGTTCTTAATTGGTCTGCATAAATCCACCTTATTTCTTACCAGTTTTCAAACTGTCACAATAAATAATTTATTAAGTCTATGCGTTTTTAGAGCGAAGCTTTTGGTAGTATTTTATATGAATTGGAATGGTATACATGGGATGCAGCTAATCTTAAAACTTTCCAGATATTACTCTTAAATTCATCTAGGATGCGGACTTTGGGTATTATGCAGGCTATACAGATTAATCATGAACAATGTAAACAGGTAGGTCTAGCGGGTATAGATGTATGCATGTTACTCGAATCTGGCTAAAATAAAAAGTAAAAAGTTAATATAATAATCTTAGTAAAAAATCACCGGTGCGGTGCGGCGCTTGATTCATTCAGAAAAGAAGACACGAGGGTGTGTGGATAAGTAAGTTGGTTAAGAGAGGACGACAACGACATCTATACAGGGTTTTTTTAAACATGCGGCAAAAATTGCTTGCTTATCAAAAATCAAATATAAAATATTACTAGGAATAACATCTCTAATTTTTGCCCTGCGTTTAATAAACACCCTGTATATTATGTGGTTTTCAAGCTCTCCGCCGAAGGATGAACACTTTAAATAGTTGCAAGCTTATTAGGTTAGTATAGTCATTCTGACACTAGCTCGTTGTCAGTTGCAGTTGCAGTTGCTTGTTGCTGGAACAAGGAACACAAGCATTTCGAAATATTGAAAGTAAATGTAAACTTGTTGTATGTCGTTAAAAAGGTATTTTTGAGAAGAACTAGATTGTGCAATCAAAAATGCAGGCTGCCATTTAAAACTAAGAAATTGACTCAACTGCCGTGACACCGGAAAATACTTTAGATTACTTAGAAAACAACCTGTATTATATGTATTTAAAGCAATTTTTTGTTTCAGACTGTAAAGATTACGTACACAATATCAAATCTTATGGCTTCTCTATACTTCAAATAGGCGAAACATCTTAGTAATAGGTTGACGCTTTGCTTGATAAGATGCTCTCATAAAACCACAGTATGTTAAATAATAATTATATGCAATTCCTTAGTTTAGTGCCGGTGATAGACCAAATAAAGATGACAATAAACAAACAAAACTGTTTTCTTCTTATTTTCCAACCAAATGATATGTTCGCACTTTTGATAAAGCTTTCTAGTATTTTTAAAACTTGTAAAGGATACCTGAACAAACCAAATCGTGGAGCTATATTATGTTATATTACGAGGTCAGTTTGCAACTGGGGTACGGAATGATGCCCTCTAGGTATTTGAAGGATCATGCTGTGTAAGTGCTATAGTCTATCTTCAAATGATGTGAACCAATAAATCAATCAAAACCGTCTTCTCCATGGACGTGCAAAAATTTTCGGCATGTATAGATTTAAATAGGCCTGAATGTTGTGCAGAATTAGTACAAGTATCGACATTAAATTCAAGTTTTGTCTTCAAATATATATTTTTATATTACATTTTTTAAGCTTAAAATTATGTATAGTTGTACCATTTACCTGGAATTTTAGAAAGGAATTTTATTAAAACTAATTAGGGTCTAGGTACTTTTTCCGTTTCTGCTCTAATTATTTTATTACTTTTTCTTTGTACCTAATTCTGGTTACCTGTTTGCGAATTATGTGGTTATTATGCCTTTATGGGTGTCTCTATTGGAATAATACACCTACTTATATCATATCTATACATACCTACCTTGGGTGCTTGTATCTCAGTAAACTAGTGTAAAGTATCAGTGTGCTTTAATTAAATATGGAGAATTTTCAACAATTGCCTAATCGCCCTAAAGTCGGTCCATGTACAGAAAATGAAAAAACAATTTTTTTTTAACTGTTACGATTCTATTAAAAGTAAGAATGCGGATTTGAGTGTTGACAATGGAGAGCAATTTACAGCAGATGTGCTCAATGTTGGGAAAACAACATTATATAAACTTTTAAAAGAAGAAAAATATGTTGGCGTCAAACCTCTAAAAACTTCTCCAGGACGACCAAAATGTCCTCAATCCAAGAAGACCAGGACTACCCATTTATGTGGGAAATGCGCTTTGAAAATGATTAAAAAAAATGGGTTTTCGGTGAAAAAAACATAATAGGCAATCGATTTTAATAGAAAAAAGCGATATCGCCTGTTGGAGAAGAAATCACTTAAGAAGCATCCGAAAAGCCAGAGAAGGAAACAAAAAAATGATTTACCTAGACGAAACATGGCTATATGAAGGCCACATTGTGACTAAATTTTGGCAGGATGAAAATATTAAAGGTTCAAGGCAAGCTGTTTTGGAAGGATTGGCCACAGGATTAAGACCGCCATCTGGATAAGGACATAGACTTATCATACCCCATATTGGAAGTTCTGAAGGCTTCGCTAAAGGTGGTTTATTGATGTTCCAATCTAAAAATACAGGAGACTATCACGAAGATATGAGTGCCGATGCCTTTGAAGAATGGGTTGAGGAAATGTTGGACCTTATACAAAAGATGCAATAATTACCGACAAATGTGTGGCGTAAAAGTGAAATAACACAATATATAATACTACTACTGGCAAAGTTACGAGGAATATCTGTGCTCAGACTCCCTTCTTACCACTGCGAATTTAACCCGCTCAAATAAAGACAGATGACGCCAGAAAAAACACGACTTATAAAATGGTGATTTAAAGACTCTCAAATAAAGCTATGGTTAAAATCAGTGCGGAAAAGTGGAAAAAGTGTATCGATCATATGATAGAAGAAGAAGCCAAAATGTGGCAGGTAGACATAATAATCGAAGAAATGGTTGAACTGCTTATTATACACGATGTAAATAAAAGTTCATCTTCCGAATCGGATTATGATTAAGCCATAACGACAAAGAATTATTCGATTTTTGAAAATGCTTTGTTTGTAAGGTTCTATATTATATCTTGTTTCTGTGATTATATTATGTAAAATAGTGCCACCCATTGTTATTTATTACTTATTCCGATTTTTAAATGTTTTCAGATGGTATAAACACCTACGAATATAATATAATACCACTTTAAGAGAATACGCAAATTTAAGACTTTCAATTTCAAAACTTCCCCAATACACGCTCCTGGCTAAGGGATTTTCCCAATTACAATAGAAATCCTCAAATATAACAATAGCGGTATGCATTTTGCATATTTAATGAGCGTTCTACTTTGCGTCATTTAAAGATAGACTATAATCATTATTTCAAACCTTTATTTGAAATTGTCTGTACTACTTGGCATACAACAACCAAATATGTGCACACATTATTGAAAACAAATAAAACAAGGGAGTGGTCAACCGAGAAGAACCCTGCTGCATTTAACTTTGTGCTGCTCTGTGACGCGTGCATGGCAATAATACGCAGCTGCTTTTGAAAATGTTGGTTTACTCTTTCCATCGTGTCGTGGCATATGTTCACAGTCTTATTTCTTTCTCTAGATAATTCTTCACCAATGGATGCTAAAGCGAATGCGTGAAGCTAAAAAATAAATAACTACATTATATTATGCAATAAAGTATAAAGTACCTAAGCTATAGAGAAACATATAAAATTAAGATTCAAGAAGTAGTCCATATTCTGTGGCGAGATTATGAAAGAAAACAAGGTCTGTCTATACCACCAAAGTAAATATATTTGTCCCTCTAGGGTGAAATCAGGGTTAAAGAATATACATAAGTTAAATTTGACAGTTGGTTGTACTAGTTTCGACTTTAGAAAAAGTCATCTTCAGCAACCCAGTAATTAAGAAACCTTTTTTATTTTTTTAGGATATACCTAAATAAAATAACACAAATTGGAAGAGGGGGAAGAGTGGTTCAACACTATACGGTCACAAAAAGTACTGTGTGCAGCCAATGGATTCGACAGTAGATAGTTATGGACGTGATGCTACATTAAGCAATTAAGGAAATTAAATGTGAATAAGTAATGGAGGCCAATATTCTTAATGGGATAATTTATAGTTATTTTATGCTATATAGACGTCAATAACATGTCAAAAGAAGAAAGTTCAATGAAATAATCGTTTCACGGAAACAACTCAGTGAGGGGACATGATTTTATATTTTGGTGGGTCAGAATTTAATAAG
Organism: Polydrusus tereticollis; assembly: GCA_963920685.1. Lineage (NCBI taxonomy): Eukaryota > Metazoa > Arthropoda > Insecta > Coleoptera > Curculionidae > Polydrusus > Polydrusus tereticollis. The sequence goes on along the minus strand of OY987332.1, from coordinate 26,836,372 downwards.
AAAAGGGGGGGGAGGGAAATTAAAAATTGTTTTTTAAAAACCAATTACGTCATTAAAGTAATGACTCCCAATTTCTTGGTCATAAAAAACATAACTATAAATTATCCCATTAAGAATATTGGTCTCCATTACTTATTCACATTTAATTTCCTTAATTGCTTAATATAGCATCACGTCCATAACAATCTACTGTCGAATCCATTGGCTGCACACAGTACTATTTGTGACCGTATATTGTTGAACCACTCTTCCCCCTCTTCCAATTTGTGTTATTTTATTTAGGTATATCCTAAAAAATAAAAAAAGATTTCTTAATTACTGGGTTGCTGAAGATGACTTTTTCTAAAGTCGAAACTAGTACAACCAACTGTCAAATTTAAATTATGTAAATTCTTTAACCCTGATTTCACCCTAGAGGGACAAATATATTTACTTTGGTGGTATAGACAGACCTTGTTTTCTTATATAAAATTAAAGTATACAGAGTGTCCCGTAACTATCTTTAAACGATGCGAACTAATAAATCAATCAAAACCGTCTTCTCCATGGGCGTGCAAGACTTTTCGGTATGTATAGATTTAAGGGCTATTTTGCCTGAATTTTTAAATTTGTGCAGAATTAGTACAAGTATCGACAATAAATTCAAATTTTATCTTCAAATATATATTTTAATATTAAATTTTTTAAGCTTAAAATTATGTACAGTCGTACCATTTATCTGGAATTTTAGAAAGCAATTTTATCAAAACGAATTAGAGTCTAGGTACTTATTTCGTTTCTGCTCTAATCATTTTATTCCTTTTTTTTTGTACCTAATCCTGGTTACCTGTTTGCTAATTATGTGGTTATTATGACTTTATGGGTACCTCTGACTGACCTCTAACCTGATCTAACCTACCTTGGGTGTTTCTCAGTGAAACTAGTCAGAGTGTGAAGTGTCAGTGTTTTTTTAATTAAATATTGAGAATTTTTAACAATTGCCTAAACGCCCTAGAGTCCATGTACAGTAAATGAAAAAAAAATAATTTTTGACGGTTGCGATTCTATTAAAAGTAAGGCGGATTTAAGTGTTTACAATGTAGTGCAATTTACAGCAGATATGCTTAACGTTAGGAAAACAACAATATATAAACTTTTAAAAGAAGAAAGAAGTGTTGGCGTCAAACCTCAAAAAACTTCTCCAGGACGACCAAAACTTGAGCTGGGTGACATTTTAATGCAAAGAATACGGCAAAAGGTTCATAGTTTCTTAAAAAAAAAGAGACTTCCACGCTGGACTACCCATTTATGTGTAGAAATACGCTTTGGAAATTATTAAAAAAAGTGGGTTTTCGGTGGGAAAAATATAATAGGCAATCGATTTTAATAGACAGAAGCGATATCGTTTGTTGGAGAATAAATGACTTAAGAAGCATCAGAAACGCCAGGGAAGGAGACAAAAAAATATGTTACCTCGACCAAACATGGCTGAGTGAAGGCCACACTGTTACTAAATTTTGGCAGGATGAAAATATTAAAAGTTCAAGGCAAGCTTTTTTGGAAGGATTGTCCACAGGATTAAGACCGCCATCTGAAAAAGGACATCGACTTATCATAACCCATATTGGAAGTTCTGAAGGCTTCGTTAAAGGTGGTCTACTGATGTTCCAATCTAAAAATACAGGAGAATATCACGAATATATGAATGCCGATGTCTTTGAAGAATGGTTCGAGCAAATGTTGGATCTTATATCAAAAGATGCAATAATTGTGTTAGATAATGCAAGTTATCACTCTAGGCTGACAGGAAAATTATCGACAAGTGCGTGGCGTAAAAGTGAAATAACAGAATGGCTAAGTTCAAGACAAATAGAAATTCCATTAGATTCCTTAAAAAAAGAACTATTGGTACTATTTTTAATTTATGTTGCTCAGAAGCTTATCTGAAATGAATTAGGATTTCGAATTTGAAAAGTGCGATTAGCTTAGTTGTGTTTAGACAATTTGGCTAATTTCTATGCTAAAACTTTTTGTATTGCAGGTATAGTGTGTTCACAAATATAAGAAACCGACCTAAATGACTGCTATTACTAGGGTATTCAAAATATAATAAACAACAATAAACCAGTTTTGTGAAATGATATGGGCGTAATAAATCTTAAGTACCGTACTCAGGTAAATAAAAATGCGGATAAACCAGGGTCCTTTTTCATTTTAGTCTGTCAACGTACACTGTTGAGTTAAGTTTGTTTTTTAAAAATGTTTCGTCCTTGGTGTTCTAGTGAGATTTGTGAAAGCAATGAAACTGAAGTAAATAACAAAGTGCATTTATCAACAGATGACCAACAGATTATAAAGAATGTGTTTTTGACATAAATGTCGCGCGGAAATTTGTGCCCTAAAGAAGCTGTAAAGGAAACGGCTTTACTTACAAAAAAATCCTTTTCCACAGTTTGAAAAATTACACAAGGGCCAATTTTGGAACGCAGAGAAAGAAGCGATATTGGAAAATCAAGAACGTTGGACCAAGGGGACGAGGAACTTATACGACGAAAAATTTATAAAATGTATGAAGAGCAAAGTGTACCAACGTTGGACAATTTAATGAAAAGGCTGACAACGTATGAAATAGAAATTAAATGCTCAAGAACGACATTGTGGAAGCGCCTTCAACACATGGGCTTTAAATTCAAAAGTATTAATAAAAAGCAGGTTTTAATGGAGTCCAAGCGTCTTCAAGAATGGCGGTGGGAATATCTGACAAAAGTAAATGAATACAGAACTGAAGGTAGGCCGATCATTTATTTAGATGAAACGTGGTTTGACACCCACGACATCCCGTCAAGTGGTTGGGTCGATTCTAGCGGTAAATGTGTGATACGTGCCACGTCAAACCGTGGAAAGAATAACAATCTTACATGCTGGTTCTGAAGATGGGTGGGTGCCGAATGGTCAATCTCTTTCGACAAAAAATATTAGTGAATTATGTGTTAACTATCATGAATACACAACAGCGGAGTTATTTGAAAATTGGTTTCAAACTAAATTGTTGCAGAACATTCCACCAAATAGTGTCATTGTTATGGATAACGCTAGTTATCATAGTAGACAATTAAAAAAAGCTCCTTTTTCAAAAAACACTGAAGCCAAAACTCAAGAATATATATGTTTGATAATGATATATATTTTCATGACTATAGGAAGACAGACTTATTAGAAGTGCTTAGAAGTATGTCTATTCAAAAAGAATATTACTGCAATGAACTTGCGAAAAGCATGGGGCACATAGTATTGCGGCTACCGCCTTACCACTGTATATTTAACCCTATTGAACAAATATGACAGCAACTTTTCGTCGAATTCGTCGCAATAATATTTCACCCACACTTAATTCTAGTGTATTAATTCTAACTCATGATGAAACTAAAAAAATTTCTGAGGTGAACTGGAAAAACTGCGTACAACATGTAAAGAAAGTAGATGAAAGTTACATTTGTATTAGGAATGCAACAGAAAGGTTTATTATTACTTTAGATGATGATAGCGATACCGATAGTGAAGTAGATTTAGTCGGGTAATTTATTAATTAATATAATAATTTAGCATTATCAGTGTAAGTGTAAGCCCATAATTATAATTTTATATTTTGAATTTAATAAACTTAAATAAACATCAGTTTCATATTTATTTGCTGCTAAATTAAATTTTTCAATACTATGTATTTTCTAAGACAGTCCTAGCTCAGTCGGCATTGTGTCAATACCCCTATTTAGGAAGAAATAAATAAGAGTCACTTGGTCAGTTTCTTTAATTTGTCAATACACTTTACTAATGGATCACTTTATGAGTGTCAATCGGTGACATAATTTTAAAGATGTTATATTCTTTAATTGCGTGTCAAATACTTACCAAGTAATTCATATGCAATAATACGTATTTAAGTATATCCAACTGAGCTGTTTGACCATTTGCAGGAAAAATCAAAATAGCCGAAGTCTGTACAATTACGCTAACGCAAATGAAAATAAACATTGCTATAATAGAACCAAAAATGGCGTTAATAAGGTCAATTAATTCCATTAAAGTATTGTGACAATACTTGTCCTGATTTAGGACTTTAAGTAATTTAGGCCATTTTAATCTTTCGTTGAGGTCCTTAAATTGATCTGTGATGTCCAGAATGAATAAGTAGACAACCAAAATTGAAGCATTTAATCTCAGTGTCAGCAAATCAATGGAATACATACAAAATATTTGGAACATAGGCAAATCAATATTACGATATGTGAAAATAATTCTTACTAAGTTCCATAGTATCCAACCGGTAGTAATACCCAGATTTCTCCTCATTGCATTTTTTCTTCTATTTTGCACAGTGAAAGTTTTCAACTTGGATATCACAGAAAAAATTTCGTTTTCATTATAGTAAAGTTTTAAGGTGATTATAATATTAGCTCCACCCAAGAAGATAATACCTAGTATTATTATAGCTTCAATTAGTAATGGAAATAAATTGAATATTCTTAGGTGTAGAGTCATATAAAGATAGAATACTGGAAAAATGCAATAAATTACTGTATTGATGATGTAGAATGGTTTAATTTTTTTATATTGACAAAACACTGGCGGATATATTGCAATCAGTGCAGTTAGTAGTAAAATAAAATCGGCGAATTTTAGGTGCATTTTTATTTTGATTTTCTGTAATGGCCGATAAGCTATTCACTTCATAAAGGTATATGCGTTTATGTTTTAATTCCATCCAGATAAATGTGTTAAACATGTGATTAATGATGTATGGAAGTTTATAAGTAAAAAGCAAATCAATTTAAGGGTGTTTTTCGATTTCTTTTTGTTGTTTTTAATAAATATTTGATTTTAATAAATTTGAAAGGGAAAGAAGTATTGGGAAAGAAAATTGCATGTCACACTTTGAAGTTAGTTTCGAGTGCTACCAGGCGTTAAATATGTCCCCATTTTTTGTTTTGGTCCTGTTTGGTTGCCGAGTTGACATCGAATTAAAAAATACTATTTCTACTTCTATATTAGTAAGAACTGTCTATTTTATCAGTAACACTCTAATTACACACACCTCTTCTTCGGGATCTTCTTTGGCTTCTAAGTCAGGCAGTGCCTTTAACTTATTTTAATTTTTGATGCTTGTGTCAGCCAATCTTCTTATCAGTATTTGGTTTGGGCACAGCCCTTAATGTGTCATGTAGTTCTGAAGAGCTGGGCTTGTCGAGGCCACCAGCATTAGTGCCTCTACAATAGCTGGGGGCAGTCAATTCTTCGAAAACATGTAGGTGGACTAGGTGGAGCCTGGTGGGGATTGTACGTGAGTTTGTCTAATTAGTGGATTTGTAGCGAGGTCCGTCCGTCTGTAGTAATCCGTTATAATTTTATCATAAAATTGAGTCAATGTTGGTATGTCAAAGTCCCTGTGAAGTATAGTATTTCTAGAATTATATCGTTGATCTTTAGACTGCAATAAAACCCTCATTATCCCTTTGACCATAAAATAAATAAGGAAATCCCAAATTTTAAAACCTTTTCGAGTAGAGCCGGACCAGGTACAAATTCAATTTATACCTATGCCTGATGCATATATAAATACAAACTGATTTTTAATAATTTTAGTCTTTAGTGGTTTTCCGGCGAGTAATTTTTATTTGGGCTTATCAGTGGTAGAATGTGGCGTCCTTGGAATTGTGCTGTTAGGGGGCATCTTCAAGTGTCATTTTTAAAAGAAAGCATTTATCTACCGATGCCAAACTAATAATTAAAAATGTGTATCAATCTTTGTTGAGTAGAAATTTTAATTCGATGGATGCTTTAGCAGAGACGTCTACTTTGACAAAAACTCCTTTATCTTCGGTAAGAGACATAGTACTTAAACCTGTTAATCCTAGAAAAAATCGGAGTGATTTTGGCACATTTAGAAGCATTGACGAAAATTACATGGATTTTATTAAGAAGAAAGATTTACCAAATGTATGAGGCACAAACTGTACCCACTTTGATTTCCCTCAAAGAGCGGCTGATTATAGACGAAACAAATATCTCTTGTAGCCTTTCAAGTCTTAGGAAAATATTGCATAAAATGGGTTTTAAATACCGAAGCATTAATAAAATACAAACATTAATGGAATCTCAATGTGTACGGGAATGGAGACTTAAATATTAAAAACAATTTAGAGAAAAAAATCGTCCAATTATTTACCTTGACGAAACATGGTTCGATACCCATGACAATCCAAGAGAACGTTGGGATGATTCTTCCAAAAATTGTCAAACCAAGGCACCATCAAATAAAGGCAAAATAATCACAATATTACATGCTGGTTCAGAGAACGGGTTTGTTTCAAATTGTCTGTTGCTTTCAGCTAAAAACATAGCAGATTCTTCTTTAGATTACCATCAAGATACCGACGCACAACTTTTTGAAGATTGGTTTAAACATAAACTCCTTAAAAATATACCTGAAAATAGCGTCATTGTAATGGACAATGCTAGTTATCATAGTCGGCAAGCAAAAATCATTCCCAATTCTAATAATACAAAAGCAGAAATTCAAAATTTTATGATTGAAAATGATTTATATTTTGAAGAAATTTACAAAAAACGAGAACTGCTAGAAGTATTAAAAGCTTTTAAAATAAATAAGGAATACGAGTGTGATAAACTTGCAGCAGAAAATGGACATACAGTGTTGCGTCTTCCTCCATACTATTGTATATTTAATCCTATTGAGCTAATATGGCACCAATTAAAATCCAATATTAGGAGAAATAATATTTCTCCTACATTAAATGCATCTGTAGTAGAATTAATTAAAAACGAAGTAAGAAAAATTTCTGCAGACAGCTGGAAAAACTGTGTACAGCATGTACTTAAGGTTGAAAATTCTTACAATTGTATGATTACAAATGTTCAATCCTTAATTATAAGTTTAGGCTTAGATGAAGATAGTGATAGTGATAGAGAGTTAAATTTTGAATAAATTGTCAATAGTTTTTAAGAATTTAATTAATTTTTATTGTACTTGTTACCCTAATAGTTATACTTTGAAATTATATTATTTTCAATTATCATTAATTGTTATCATTATTTTGCATTTATTATAGGTACCTAAAACTAAAAATACCTGTCTATTTATTTTAAATTATAAAAATAAATCATGTGGTGTAGGTACATTTTCAAGCCGACCCTGATCCTATTTATTCAGCTTTGAAGAGGTATATACAATAGGATTTAATCAGGTAGATTATTTATGACAGTAAGAGTCAACGGTGTAATTCTGCAAATATTATACACTAGATATAGCATACCTTGGGGCATCGGCAATGATTTTTAAGACCCTATTCTGCAGTACCTGGAAGTTATTGTACTCTGTCCTGCTTATTGTGCATCATGTTGGTACCTACACCATAAGTCAGGATTGGCCTGAAGTTCGGAGTTTTTCCTCCAATTTAACCTTGCGTCAAAAACCAGTCCTCAGTACTTGTGTTCGAATATGACTGGACTCGGACAGTCAACAATATACCGACTTGTGTACGAGGATAAACGCGGCCCCATCAGGTCACCAAAGAGAAGTACAGGAAGAGAAAAAACTGTAATAAATGAAGATGAAAAGCCATCAGAAGAATCATACACTCGTTTTACTTAAAAAAAGAAATACCTATCTTGGACAAAATAATGTCTGAATTGAAGAAGGATTGAGTTACTTGCAAAATGTTATGTTTTCGCAATACGTGTACATATTTTTCAGAGTGGTCACCCCCTCGATTAAATCACATACAAGATATTGTCTTATTTTAATTTGTAATATTGTAACGTGAAAAAAGTCGAATTTATTACGTTTTTTCTTTGTTCTACAAAATGTAATGTCCACGTTTTAGTTCTGTCTCTGAATTCCCCATTTCGTTAAATGAAAGCGGTTGCTAGGCTACCTACCGCCATAATTATACAAATATTTTTTTATATCGTAGCTTTATAATAAATTATTTTATATTCATCCGCTTTCTTGTTTGTTACATCATTTTCGTTACATCAAGTAATTGTTTTTTACTGATTAATGGATATACACAAGTATTATATTAAGAAAAACCCGACTAACATAAATATCGGCAACTTAAAACCCGAATTTCAGTTCTCTTAAATACCCGCTGTTGTTAATGCCACTTCTTTAAAATATTAGAATTTCCTGCGATCCCAAGCTTTTACTGTGAAAATTAAAATGTATTTAAAGTACACCAATGTTTATCTATTTTTGGGTACAATATTTGGATTATGCCCACCAGGGTATTGTAAATCGAAACCAGTTAGAATAATTTACATTCTGTTTGTAATAATTTACGCCCTAGCTCATACTACGTGCTCTATATATTTTAACTTTTATACAAGAATTATTAGTCATTTACACATGCAAGAGATTATGGTAATGCTTACAATAATAAGTATATGCTTCATGAATGTTATAATTTCAATTCAGCTTTGTTGCAATGGAAATCAAATTTCCGCCCTAATCAGAACCTTAAACTTGGTACAGATACAAAATATAAAGACCAAATCAGAAATATCAAATTCAGACAAAATAATATTTGCTTGGAGTTTATTGCAGATAGCAAGAGTTATTGAAACATGTTACAACTGGTCAACGGATTCCACTGAACCTATTGCGTTTCTAATGCATGAATTTGTCATCGTTAGGATAGAGGCAACACTCTTAATTGCATTTTTAGTAATTCTAGAAACAAAGAATCAGATAAAAGACCTTAACAAAAAAATTAGGTCACCCAGATATATCTCAGCTATTGCTCGATATAGGTCTTGTCTACATCGTACGTTATTAAATGTAATTCCCCAAATTACGGCGATTTTCGGTTCTGTCATAGCAGGTTTTGTAATTACTTGCATAATTGTGATAACTCAGCTTGGTGTAGTGGTGATTTTTAATTCTCAGTTGAAAGGACCAGTTCCAGGCCTCATTAGGGAAGTGGGTTTCTTGTCCTGTTTTGCGGTAAGTCTTATAACTCGCACAGCAAAAATACTCATGGCTAAAATCATATTTGATGTTGTAAACCGTCAAGTTGTCAAATGTGAATTGTTAACCAGTGCCTTTACTAGCTTCTGATGCCCCTTTTGCGCCCCCCATACGTCATTGAAGAAAAAATCAAACGATAAATTATGTTTTGTTCAGCTACAAACAATATAATACAAACCTGTTTGCGACCACCTTTATAAAGTGACTACCTGCGTTAAACGACCGGTTATGAATTTCCCATATTGAAAAATTGAAATCCCATTATTTTATGCTCCTCTTTACCGACACATCTGTTAAACATCCGCGGGCACTCATCATATGAATCTTTAGTGAACATTAATGCTAAAAACACCCTCCATCAGGGGCAGTAAAATCCGATCCGACAATTCTTAAGAAATATAGTTGCATACACTAATTACCATCCATTCAATTCGCTTTAAAGGCTGATAAATAGGTTGTTAACATTCGTTTTGTTTTTAAAAGTTTTTCTGTGTTTTGTGACTAACGTGAATATTTGAATAGGGCGGGAAAAAGGATATGTCTATATTTAAGTGAAAAAATTGAAATAATCGAGGAAAGTGAAATCTGGGTTTTTTCGTTCGTAATTATTGACAGTGCTTATTGCAAATTTATCTTAAGTTATTAGGCTATTAAGTATTTGATTGGCACCTGAAGGTATTTCAATTTGATTATTAACAACATTACATCGTTTTTTTAAGGCTTTTTTGATTGCTAATATTTCTAATAGGTTGAGTTTTCTACCCTTGTGTTGAGTATATATCGGTTTTATTTTGTTGGATATGAACTTCTATAATCACACCTGTAATTTAGTTGTACCTTTGGCCAATACCTGTAAATTAAGGACCAAAAAACCCATCATCTGTCAATTTTTATGTTAATGACATGTAGAATTTAGTATTGTCTCATATGCCTTTGATAATGACCCGCAAGGATTGAAACACGTGTCAGGAAACTGAATTAAATTGTGAAATATAACAAGGACGACTTTAATTTCCTCTACCATCTTTTTAGTAATGTTAACAATGTAGACAAATCAACAAATAATTCTCAATTGCTATTCAAATGTGAATCTGAAGTTATCCAGAGGATGAATATTACCCCCAGGCACATCATGAGTAGATTATGAACAACATTACTAAAGTAGACGTTAATCTGTTCTGGGACTATGGATGCCGCTTTACTTTCTTTGTACCATCCCCTGTTTCCATTTATAGTTCTCCACATATATTTAATAAGTGTCTTGCTGTTTGGACTATATTGTCATTTGCAATGCATTTATAATCCTTAATTGCCTAGTGGTATGATTCTTGGAAAGTCACATACTCTTCCTGGTTACCCGGAGTATCAAGATCATGTCATCAAGAAAATGTAGTTCTATAATTTTTAAATCTAATGCAATTGAAAATATAATGTTCTAAATCTCCCATTTCACCGCATCCACAATTTTCCTCAGTTTGCAAACCAATTTGTTTCATATGTTTAGGATATAAGGCATAAAAGCTTCGGGTACGTGAAATTTTTGTAACAAAATTTTTACTTGACTCCTTACAGAACCATGTTCTTTTACATATATTTAGAAACATATTTTTATAGGCTTGTCCCTTATCTGAGTTTGTGTATTGCTCCTGCCAAGTATGTACCATTATTTCTTTAGCTTGACTTACTATATAGCTATAAGGTATTTTAAAATTTGTTGGAGAGCCACTAATAGTAGCTTCTTTGGCGGCTTTGTCAACTAATTCATTTTCGGGTATGTCTATATGGGCTCTAACCCACACAAAAAAGACGTCTTTATCTAAATTCCTTAAATTGACATATAAATTTGCTATATCGCTAATCAGGTAATTAGCAGGTGCAATATTCAAACAATCTGAAAAACTAACCTTTAATCACCGCGAAATACTGTGAATTACTGACGAAATACCTAACATTACTTGCAAAATGTCATGTTTCGCAATACGTGTACATATTTTTCAGAGTGGTCACCCCCTGGATTAAATCACATAGGTACACGATATTGTCTCATTTTAATTTGTAATACAGGGTGTCCCAGACAAGAGTGACCCATTTTAAATGCTTATAACTTTTATACCAGTTATGTTAGCCACCTGCGGTTTACGCCATTCCTTTTCTCTTGGCCTAAAGTTTTTTCTAGTTGGTACCAAATTTTGTTTACAATTATATAGTGGGAGTAAAAAAATTGCCTTTTTTCGACATTAAAATTTTCAACTATTTTTAATGGAACACCCTGTATATTGCAACGCCATAATTAGGAGTCGTGTCCAAGGTATCCATATACCAATAAACATCGGACTTATAACTTGAAGTTTTAGCAGCAAAAAATTAAAATAGTAGTTTGGGTATTTTAGCAAACGTATTTTTTATTAGCATATTTACAACTATACATTAATAAAGAAATAAATATAAATCTAAAAAAACCTGCTGTATATGTTGACCGTTCTGTTCTACGCATTTATGAAGTAGGACCATTAAATGGTTGAATGAATTGTGTAACATATCTTGGGGAATTGCTTCAATTACTGCACGAATATTCCTCTTAAGATCATCCAAATTATGTGGAAGGGGGTTGTAGCACCTATCCTTGACATAACCCCAGAGAAAAAAAGTCTGGAACTGTCAAGTCAGGAGAGTACGGTGCCCATTCTATAGGGCCAGCTCTTCCTATCCATTTTGCCCCAAATGTCATATCTAGTGATGCTCTTGCTATTAAAGAATAATGAGGTGGAGCACCATCTTGCTGAAAGTAGACCTCATCCAAGATACCCTCCTGTATTAACTGTGGATAAAAGAAATTTTCCAACATATCAGTATATACAGTTCCTGTTATCGTTGGCTCATTGAAAAAAAATGGTCCATATATTTTTTCAGCAGAGATGGCGCACCAAACTGTTACCTTTGGAGTATCTCGCTGGAACTCGTTAAATACTCTTGGATTCTCTGATGACCAAATCCTACAATTGTGCTTGTTACATCTACCATCTATGTGGAAACTCGCCTCATCAGACATAATTAACAGCGTATTTGGGTTAACTCTAAACAAGTCCAAAAGAGTTTCGCAAGTAAACAATCTCTTTTGGTAGTCCTCCTGACGAAGCTTTTGAAATGTTGAAGCTTATAAGGGAATAATTTTAAACATTTAACACATCTCTCGCACTCACTTTTAGATAAATTTAATGCAGCCGCCATTTTCCTAAGAGATATTTTCTGATTATTAATTGCAATAATCTCATGGACCGCTAAAAGTATGTCTAAATATTCAGGATTAAACAAATTCCTTTTTGGTCTCTTGACCTCCAAGTATCCATGTATTGAAAAATTTTGATGCCATTTTTTAATAACGTGTTTGCTTGGCGGATTTTTCTGGAATCTAGTTCTAAATCTTCTTTGTGTCGTTATTATTGATCGGGTTTCGGTATAAAAGATTACTGTTTTTGCTTTTTCAACTAATGAATAAATCATTTTCTTTAAAATTTATGTTTTTATGTTAACTTAATTTGATATTTTACTCTGACAGTGACAATTGTTTACTATGGATACCTAGTACAAAAGTAGATGATAAGTACCTATACCTATTTTAGTTTTAAAAAAATATAGCTCGATTTGTATTTTAATTTTTTGCTGTAACAGCAGTTTTTTTAGATTTATATTTATTTCTTTATTAATGACAGGCATCGCATGACTCATCCACCACGTCTAAGATCCTGTATAGTTGTAAATATGCTAATAAAAAATACGTTTGATAAAATACCCAAACTACTATTTTAATTTTTTGCTGCTAAAACTTCAAGTTATAAGTCCGATGTTTATTGGTATATGGATACCTTGGACACGACTCCTAATTATGGCGTTGCAATATACAGGGTGTTCCATTAAAAATAGTTGAAAATTTTAATGTCGAAAAAAGGCAATTTTTTTACTCCCACTGTATAATTGTAGACAAAATTTGGAACCAACTAGAAAAAACTTTAGGCCAAGAGAAAAGGAATGGCGTAAACCGCAGGTGGCTAACACAACTGGTATAAAAGTTATAAGCATTTAAAATGGATCACTCTCGGCTGGGACACCCTGTATTGTAACGTGAAAAATTTAAATTTAGCACGTTATTTTTTTTGTTTTAAATAATATAATTTCCACGTTTTGGTTCCGTCTCTGAAATTCCCATTTCGTTAAATGAAAGCGGTTGCTAGGCTACCTACCACCATAACTATACAAATATCTTTTTATATCGCAGTTTTATAATAAATTATTTTATATTCATCAGCTTTCTTGTTTGTTATATCATTTTCATTACATTAAAATTATTGCAAGTAATTGTTTTTTACTGATTGTTGGGTAGATACAAGTGTTCTATATATCTAGTTGAGCTATTGCCACGGTATACAAAACTAGCAACTTAAAATCCGAATTTCAGTTCTCTTAAGTACTCGCCGTTGTTAATGCTACTTCTTTAAAATATTAGCATTTGCTGCTATCCGAAATTTTACTGTGAAAATTAAAATGTATATGAAGTACACCAATGTTTATCTATTTCTGGGTACTATATTTGGATTATGCCCACCAGAGTATTGTAAATCGAAACCAGTTAGAATAATTTACATTCTGTTTGTAATTATTTACGCCCTAGCTCATACTACGTACTCTATATATTTTGACTTTTATCCAAGAATTGTTAGTCATTCACCCATGCAAGAGATTATGGTTATGCTTACAAGTATAAGCATATGCATCATGAATGTTATAATTTCAATTCAGCTCTGTTGCAATGGAAATCAAATTTCCGCCCTAATCAGAACCTTAAACTTGGTACAAATACAAAATATAAACCCCAAATCAGAAATACTAAATGCAGACAAAATTATATTTGGTTGGAGTTTATTGCAGATATTTGAACATGGTATTGAAACATGTTACAACTGGTCAACGGATTCCGCTAAACCTATTGCGTTTCTAATGCATGAATTTGTCATCGTTAGGATAGAGGCAACACTCTTAATTGCATTTTTAGTAATTCTAGAAACAAAGAATCAGATAAAAGAACTTAACAAACAAATTGGGTCACCCAGATATATCTCAGCTATTGCTCGATATAGGTCTTGTCTCCATCGTACGTTATTAAATGTAATTCCCCAAATTACGGCGATTTTTGGTTCTGTTATAGCAGGTTTTATAATTACTTGCATAATTGTGATAACTCAGCTTGGTGTAGTGATGATTTTTAATTCTCAGATGAAAGGACCGGTTACAGGCCTCATTAGGCAAGTGGGTTTCTTGTCCTGTTTCGCGGTAAGTCTTGTAACTCGCACAGCAAAAATACTCGTGGCTAAAATCATATCTGATGTTGTAAACCAGTGGTTCCCAACTTTTTTGTTTCGTAGCCCACTTGTCATGTTTTTCGGTTTTGGGTAGACCCCCTGCTTACCTTATATTGATTTTTTGCGAATTTATCAAGTTCAAATGTGTTTTTGAGAGCTAAATATTTAAATTTTTAACTGTATTGAAGTGTAGTGTGAAAAACTTAAGAAAACACATGTTAAGTTTGATACATCTATTAATTAAATTCTAATTAAAACGAACCAAATTAAAAATTAGTATTTGTTACATAAAATGACTAAGCAAAAAATAAATACTTTTAGTGGGAGGGCTAAATCTGATGCTTTTAATAATAAATTTTCAACATTCGGCATCAATTTAGTTAGGTTCAATCTTAAATCTCCTCGGTTAGTGATGTCCATTCTATTTCTTTTTTTTTTGTTAAGAGATTGGCAACCGCGGTGAAACCTCTTTCCACTAGGTATGAGGATGGAAAAGCAATTAAAAACTTTCTTGCGATATTCCATGATACGGAATAAGTAACAGGTATGTCTCTTTGAAGCCAGAATTTCTGATATCCGTTTTTAAACTGTACCTTAACTTCTTCGTTAGTGCTTATTCCGTTCAGTTCCTCTTGTAATGTAACCTCCGTTTCTTCAATATCACCATATGGATTCATTATCCACTGTGGCATCACCAGAGTCGAAACATCCTCAAACCTAGTTTTAAAATCTGAATAAAAGGCATTGAAATGTTAAACGTAGGTTCAAACGTCACTTCCTGACAGTTTGTCTGTGACAAATTGGGAAACTGGGAAAATTCGCTCTGTCCAATATTTCGCTTCATTAGCTTAATTCTGCCAAGAAACGCTGAAATGATGGACTTTGTCTTAATCAAATTTAGACTGTCACCTTGTAACTGCAAGTTAACCTCATTAAATTTAGCAAACAAATCTATTAAATAGGCAATATCTGGTTTCCACTTCATAAAATTTTCTTTTAAAATTGGATCTTTCACATCCAGAAACTCTAAAACAGTCTCAAAAAAAGCAAAAAATCTGGTCAAACATAAGGCTTTCGACAGCAAGCGTACTTCAGTGTGAAGGAGTTATTGATGAAAGTTCTCGTCATTTTCTTCACATAACTGCGCAAATAACCACGTATTTAACGCGTTGGTTAGGATTCGGTATACTGCGTTAATGACTAATTGAAGAGATTTATGCAATCTACTACTCCGATTTTTAGCGACTAAATGTTGTCGATGGATGACGCTAATACCCCGGGTACATTTTGTTTCAAATGGCTTATAAATCCACGATAGCGCCCAACCATGGCAGGTGCTCCATCTGTTGCTACTGACATTATATTTGATAAAGGGATTGCTTTTTCCATGAAGTAATCCTCCAAAACATTAAATATTGATTCGCTTTTAGTGTCAGTTGTCAAAGTTTTCGCGAAGAGTATTTCTTCGTGGGTTTCTTGATCCATAATAAAACGAACATATGCCAATAATAAAGGCTTCCACACACCGACGCGGCCACGGCCACGGTAGCGGTGGCGGCCAATCTAAACACATAGAAATAAATGAATGAAATCATACCAGCGCGGGCAGGTCTATATCAAGCGGCCTAGTGCAGCGTTCTGAAACGCGGTGACGGTCAAATACAACGTGTCAACTTTGACTGCGCGAAGTGACAGTAATAATGGTAAATAATATAATATAATTAATAATAGAAAATGTTAAATTATATCCCATCCAAATTATAAAAATATAAGGGCTAAAAAACAAAGTGTGGGACAAAGAGCTAATAGAATCAGAGTCTCTTCTTCAACATCGTCTATCATAATAACAAATAATAGAAATAAAAATGAAACCTGGACGTTTAAAAATATATTTTCGTATACATAAAATCTGTAAACGGCAACTACCTTACAGCACCACTCACCGCTTTGGTGTGAATACGCCCGACCGCTAATATGATCGCCACCGCGGCCGCCACCGCTACCGTGGCCGTGGCCGCGTCGGTGTGTGGAAGCCTTAATGCTGTATAGAGAAATGAGTCGTATGCAAATAATTACACAAGAAGCTTTCAATATTACAACTCATTTCATCAATACGTCTTTGAACTGTGTTGTTGCTTAAAGGAATTATTTTAATTCTTTTTTTGTCCTACTCGAATATTATTGTTTCATAATACCATAGCTACCAGACACTTTAAATGGTATATAATACCCGTGGGCATTAAGAGAAATAAATAGGAAAAATCAAAGTGACAACTTTTTATTAACGAAAAAGCTTATTTGTCATTTATATGAATTTCAGCACATCTTCTCGAGTCAAAATTTTCGATATCTTCGCTTCATATCCTTTGGATGCTTGCTTTAGATACTGGCCTAACTTGCAATATTTTGCACAATGTCTATATTTTTATTAACTTTCAATGTCTCCTTTAACATTGAATTTTTCGTTCATAGGGAATTAGGAGTGAATGTTCCACACTATAATCGATATACATAATTAGTATTTTAATATAATTTACAACAGCAATTTTGACATACCAATTCCTGGAAATATCCGAGTAGCACCGTCTCGTTGATAATTTTTACATCATTATTTTTCATCCAATCCCCAAACCTTTGATATTCCTTATCATAGGCGCCTTTAGACTTCTTTGGGACAAGATTATCCAAAGCTTTGGCAGCATTCACAGCAATTCTATCCGAAATCAACGGAAAATTCATTATTTGATACGAATTTCAGTTTTGACTTTGACACAGCACAACAATGAACACTTATTACTTCTGTTTATTTAGCAACTATATAGGTAAAAAACCTTTCGTGATTTTCAATTTTCTTTTAATTTAACTTGGAGTTATCTGAAGTAGGACATAAAATATTGTATGTACCACGGGCATTACTTGATGTCTATACCCTCGGGCAACTTACAAACCCTCGGGCCAAAAGCCCTCGGCTTTGTAAGATTGTTGCCCTCGGAGGCATAAACATCTTCATAATGCCCTTAATACATAAATAACTATAATGATATCAGATGTAGGTTTGCGTAAAACAGTTTTTAAAACCTCTTCAACGCCTGTAAAAATTAACTTTTCTCCGATAGTATGCGGTTTTCCGGATTTTGCTATAAGTAGCGAGATATTGTAAGATGCTCGCAAACCATCATCATTTCTTTGTGAGCGAACATTCTATCCACCGTGGGTCTCTTCTGCAGTTTACCTTTGAGTGTTTAAAATTATTTCAAATCTTTCCCCGTTTTATCATGGTGGCAGCTTCTCAGATGATCCTCCAGCTTAGATGGTTTAATAGCGTCATTGCTTAAAACTTTGTTGCATCAAAAGGCACATAGGAAAATGTTTGCCGGATAATGACGGAATGAAGCCAAACTTCAAATAATCAACACTGGACTGTCTACATTTCTTTTTAGATTCGGTCATGTTTAGTATCAGTTATCTGTTAATTAATTTTGAACTTTTGGAAATTAATCAAACTTTAAAAAAGGAGACTATTGAGGAGTACGCATGTAATTATGCACGGTTTGAATATTAAACTACTAATAGCTCAAGTCATGAGAGGCGTAATTTATCTATTTTTATTAACTACTAGTAGAAAACTAAAATTTTATAAAAAATAATGTACTTACTTTTCTCCAGCACTCCCAAATAAAATGACATTGATTCATTTTAACTTTGATTCACATTAATTTGTGTGTGCCCAACTACCAGTTTATATTTTAGAAAATATTTTCTTAATAGGTACTTTCCTTTTCAGAACTGCGAAAACAAATGAACGTGTTTGTCTCTCATATCCGCATTCTTTCACATTGGTATTTATTTATGTATGTGGATTATTGCATTTATTGCTTAAATAAGATCTACTATCGTGGACCCCCTTTTACATCTCATAGACACCCATTTTTTTTCTGTCACTAATATGGACCCCTTGCAAATTGTCGTCGACCTGCTTTATAAAAGCCGGATTTATGTGTAAGACCGATAATGTAGACGACTTAAAAAAAAGAGATAATATTCCGCTCGCACAACTGTTTCCTAACATTAAGGACATATTTGTGAACTTGAAACAGTTTGCCTCTATTGGTAATGATTGCCCAACAGAAAGTGCAGAATTAACTATCGAAATGAGTGTATTGAAGAGATCCAAGAAAGGGATAAAACTACTCCCAACTCTGAGACAGAAGAACAGGAGCCTGAACTTGCTCCAGTGTCGAAAGTATCAAGCCTATCTGAAGCCTGCGCAACTTTGAGAGACTCTTTTTACTAAATAATTGATTTGTGATGGGCTACATGCTTGGTGCAATGGATATTCCATGGTAGAGGAAATTAAAGTCGTCCTTGTTATATTTCACAATTTAATTCAGTTTCCTGGACACCCCTTGCGGGTCATTATCAAACAAAGGCATATAAGACAATACTAAATTCTACATGTCATTAAAATAAAAACTGACGTATGATTGGTTATTTTGGTACTTAATTTACAGGTATTGGCCAAAGGTACAACTAAATTACAGGTATTTACATCTAAGTAATAAAATTAAGAAAATGATATTGTGAATATAATTATGGGTTTTGGTTCGTAATTATTGACAGTGCTTATTGCATGTTTATCTTGAGTTATTAGGCTATTAAGTATTAAATTGGCACCTGAAGGTATTTAAATTTGATTATTAACAACATTACATCGATTTTTTAAGGCTTTTTTGATTGCTAATGTTTCTAATAGGTTGAGTTTTCTACCCTTGTGTTGAGTATATATCGGTTTTATTTTGTTGGATATAATTACGAACGAAAAAAACCATAATTATATACACAATATCATTTTCTTAATTTCATTACTTAGATGTAAATACCTCTATAATCACACCTGTAATTTAGTTGTACCTTTGGCCAAATACCTGTAAATTAATGACTGAAAAACCCATCATCTGTCAATTTTTAGTAGAATTTAGTATTGCCTCATATGCCTTTGATAATGACCCGCAAGGGTTGAAACACGTGTCAGGAAACTGAATTAAATTGTGAAATGTAACAAGGACGACTTTAACTTCCTCTAGCATCTTTTTACGAATGTTAACAATGTAGACCTAGACACATCAACAAATAATTCTCAATTGCTATTCAAATGTGAATCTGAAGTTATCCAGAGGATGAATATTACCCCCAGGCACATCATGAGTAGATCATGAGCAACATTACTAAAGTAGACGGTAATCTGTTCTGGGACTATGGATGCCGTTTTACTTTCTTTATACCATCTCCTGTTTCCATTTATAATTCCCCACATATATTTAATAAGTTTCTTGTCGTTTGGACTATATTGTCATTTGCAATGCATTTATTATTCTTAATTGCCTAGTGGTATGATTCTTGAAAAGTCACATACTCTTCCCGGTTACCCGGATTATCATATTGCCTGTACACTTCACCCAGAAAATGCCCTCATACGCTGTGTGTAGGTTAGTTCAGGTCAGTTGTAGATATGCTTTTATTTAGAATAGATTTATTTATTATTTTTGACCACTAACCTGAACTTCCCTGAACTAACCTTTAATCACCGCGAAATACTTTGAATTACTGACGAAATAACTAAAATTACTTGCAAAATGTCATGTTTTCGCAATACGTGTACATATTTTTCAGAGTGGTCACCCCCCTCGATTAAATCACATACACGATATTGTCTCATTTTCATTCGTAATATTGTAACGTGAAAAAGTTAAATTTAGCGCGTTATTTTTTTTCTATTACATAATATAATTTCCACGTTTTGGTTCCGTCTCTGAAATTCCCATTTCATTAAATAAATGCGGTTGCTAGACTACCTACCACCATAACTATACAAATATCTTTTTATATCGCAGTTTTATAATAAATTATTTTATATTCATCCGCTCTCTTGTTTGTTATACCATTTTCATTATATCAAAATGAATGCAAGTAATTGTTTTTTACTGACCGATGGATATATACAAGTACTATATACACTGCGTCCATAAAGTCTTGCACAAATTCATTTAAAATTCAGGGGCTTACTTTTTTTAAAAACGCTCGGACTCCTCAATTAGTACTTTTGTTTGCGCATTTTTTAACGTAAAATGTTTTTATACAGGGTGTCGCACGTATGAGGTATGAGGTCATCAAGGATTTTTTTTAATGGAACACCCTGTATATTATATCAATTTTGAATTCTATGATGAACACTTAACACCTCTGGAAATCACGGTTTCCGAAATATTGACGTTTGAAAATTTATTTTAAACACATTTATTGATGACCTCATACCTCATACGTGCGACACCCTGTATAAAAACATTTTACGTTAAAAAATGCGCAAACAAAAGTACTAATTGACGTGTCCGAGCGTTTTTAAAAAGTAAATACCTGAATTTTAAATGAATTTGTGCAAGACTTTATGGACGCACTATATATCTAGTCGAACATATAAAACTTAAAACCCGAATTTCTGTTCTCTCAAATACTCGCTGTTGTTGATGCTACTTCTTTAAAATATTAGCATTTACTGCTATCCGAAATTTTTACTGTGAAAATTAAAATGTATATAAAGTACACCAATGTTTATCTATTTTTGGGTACTATATTTGGATTATGCCCACCAGGGTATTACAAATCGAAACCAATTAGAATAATTTACATTCTGTTTATAATAATTTACGCCCTAGCTTATACTACGAACTCTATATATTCTAACCAGTGTTGCCACCCTCGCTTGTAACAAATTCGGTAGATGCTTCGCAGAAAATCGGTAGATTTCGACATTTTTCGGTAGAATTTTAAAATAGTGTATTATTTACTGCAAGTGCAACTGGTAGTTAACATAATTATATATTTATCTGTGGCCAACGTTTAATTTCAAATACTGTGGTAATCCCCGAGAGTTGAAATCAATGTCGTGCCATCTCGTGTGTTCTTATAAGACTAGACGTTCTATTTTCTATTGTTCTATAGTATTAATGTTGCCTACCATTGATAGGCAACCTTTAATACAAACAAGAAACAAGTTTAAATTGAAAAGTGTAGTTAATGTTTAGCCATCTCGTGTGTTCTAATAGGACTAGGGCGTTCTCTTGTTCTCTAGTCTCTAGTAGACTCTAGTATACTCAACTAAGTTGACAATGACATGTTGACAACAACTTAAATCGTAAAATTAGGTATAATTCAATGTGCTTTCGGTAGATCGGTAAATTGAGGTGAAAATCGGTAGATCTACCGAAAAATCGGTAGGAGAGGCAACACTGATTCTAACTTTTATGCAAAAATTGTTAGTCATTCACCCATGCAAGAGATTATGGTTGTGCTTACAAGTATAAGTATATGCATCATGAATGTTATAATTTCAATTCAGCTCTGTTGCAATGGAAATCAAATTTGCGCCCTAAACAGAACCTTAAACATGGTACAAATACAAAATATAAACCCCAAATCAGAAATACTAAATGCAGACAAAATTATATTTAGTTGGAGTTTATTGCAGATATTTGAACATGGTATTGAAACATGTTACAACTAGTCAACGGATTCCGCTAAACCTATTGCGTTTCTAATGCATGAATTTGTCATCGTTAGAATAGAAGCAACACTCTTAATTGCATTTTTAGTAATTCTAGAAACAAAGAATCAGATAAAAGACCTTAACAAAAAAATTGGGTCACCCAGATATATCGCAGCTATTGCTACATATAGGTCTTGTCTCCATCGTACGTTATTAAATGTAATTCCCCAAATTACTGAGATTTTCGGTTCTGTTATTGCAGGTTTTGTAATTACTTGCATAATTGGGATAACTCAGCTTGGTGTAGTGATGATTTTTAATTCTCAGTTGAAAGGACCGGTTACAGGCCTCATTAGGGAAGTGGGTTTCCTGTTGTGTACCGCGGTAAGTCTTATAACTCGCATAGCAAAAATACTCGTGGCTTAAATCAGATTTGATGTTGTAAACCGTCAAGTTGTCAAATGTGAATTGTTAACCAGTGCCGTTACTAGCTTCTGATGCCTCCCATGCTCGTCTTTTTGCGCCCCCCGCATACCTCATTGAAGAAAAAATCAAACGATAAATTATGTTTTGTTCAGCTTCACACAATATAATACAGTAAAACCTCTGTTTGCGACCTTTATAAACGGACCACCTTCGTTAAACGACCGGTTATGAATTTCCCATATTGAAAAATGGAAATCCCACTATGTGATACTCCTCTTTATCAACACATCTGTTAAACGACCGCGGGCACTCATCATAGGAATCTTTAGTAAACATTAATGCCAAAAACACCCTCCATAAGGGGCAGTAAAATCCGATCCGACAAATCTTAAGAAATGTAGGTAAAGTCCGTTAACAGATTTAAAAGAATGACTTACCGACTCGTGTTAATGCCTGTTTAAAACCAGACTGGGGTCTACATAGGCCCGCACTGAATTGTATTTCAAGCATGGATGATTTAACACAAATAATAAACAATTTTAGATAGAATATATTATAATTAACTAATGCAACTACAGTTTACTCATTTAATTTATTTTTACTGTCACTATCAACACCTATGTTAATAATAAATCTTTCTGTAATATTCCCAATTTGAATGTATGAATTTTCAACAGTTTTAATATGCGAAACACAATTTTTCCAGCTACTCACAGGCACTTTGTACACTTCAGTAATAATAATATCCAGTACACTAGCGTTTATAGTGGGTGATACATTATTTCGTCTAACGGCATATTTTAATTGATGCCATAAATATGTGTTCTACGGGATTGAATATAGAGTGATACAACGGAAGCCTTAGCACTGTATGCCCCTTACTTTTAGCGTAGCTATCGCAGTAGTACCTTTTCTAGGTTCAGAAATTTAAGCACATCAAGTAACTCTCTTTTAGTGTAACTTTCATGAAAATATATATCATTCTGATACATAAATTCCTGTATTGCCATTTTCGTATCTTTTGAACAAGGGTGCTTGTTCAACTGTGAACTGTCTACTGTGGTAACTTGCGTTGTTCATAACAATCACACTGTTTGAAGAAACATTAGGAATTAACTTATTTGAACCAAATCTCAAATAACTTCGCTGTGGTATCGTTATGGTAATCCAAACAGGAGTTATTTATATTCTTGGCTGCCAATGAAAGTGCATTTGGCACCCAACCATCTTCGGACCCTGCCCTATGGTTATTCTTTTTCCCCTGTATGATGGTGCCTTTGTTCTACACCTTTCACTAGAATCAACCCAACCTTTTGATGGGGTATCATGGGTATCAAACCAGCTTTCATCTAAGTATATTATAGGTCTGTTTTCATTTCTGTACTGAGCGATTTTTGTCAAATATTCAAATCGCCATGCCTTAAGTCGTTGCGATTCCATGATAACTTGCCGTTTATCGACTTTTTTAAATTTAAAGCCGATTCGCTGAAGACACTTCCACAGCGTTGTCCTACCGCAATTGATATCCGTGTTATCTATCTCAAGTGTTTTTAGTAAATTATCCAGTGTTGGTACCGTATGCTCTTAATACATCTTATAAATTTTGCGTCGGACTAAATCTTCATCACTGCGATCTAATTTTTTGCAAGTCCCAGAATCTTTCCTTCTTTTCCTCTCGGTGATAGGTTTGTTCACAATTTTCCATACTGCTTTTTCTGAAATTTTAGTCAATGTGGCTGTTTCTTCAATACATTACATTTTACTCAACCTTTCACGTTCTATGAGAGTTGTATATACATTTTTTTTACGATTTCTTTAGAATCTAAAGATAAGTGTCTTTTTCCATTTTCATTTCTGAAAAAGTTGAAATATCGAGAAAAGTGAAACAACTGGTTTAAGTACCAGGAAATTGGCTGAAAAATTTAAGGTGGGTAAGACCCAAGCCAAGAGAGGCTTATGTCCAGCAGTGGACGAGACAAGCTGATATATGATGATGATGATGAAGACCCAAGCAACCTTGTTGCTTCAAAATGAAGCCGAAGAAGGTGGGAACGGTGAGCAAAAAAGTAAATATCCCAAAACCGACGACTGGCAGGGGACCAAGTTGTTTTTAACTGCGGTTTTGTAAGACGGAAACAAGCACTTACCAATATCCGGGCTCATAATTTAAGCAAAAGCCCTCGACTCTGCTCAATGTCTAGGACAAGATAACTTCAAGCCATCAAATGGATGGTTAGAAAAATTCCGTCGTAAAATCGAAAATAATACGTTCTTTTCATTTTCATTCTATTTTGCAAGAAGAAGTCAATAACACAATTGGACGCATCGTCTCCGAAACTGCAATATTCATGTGAAAATCCTTAGTAAATGAATCCACGCCATTTTCTAACAAATATAAGTAGATGCAAACATCGCAGCGATCTCAGGAGCTTTGGAATCTCCCAAACTGCCTGGATGCTATAGACGAAAGACACATCAGAATTTAAACGGCACGATATTACCTTCAAGAAAATATGTGGCGAATCAGCCGATATCAGTATCGAAGACTTAACTGCTTAGAGAGAAAGGCTATTGACCATTTTAAAGGACTATGCCACTATGCCCCAAAGCACGTATTTAATGCAGATGAAACAGGTCTCTACTATCGTGCATTTCAAGCAAAAATAAATGCATTGAAAAATGACAAGTGTACTAAAAAAAAATACAGCAAAACAGCGATTTACAATTCTGTTCTGTGCAAATACGGATGGTGAGAAGGAAGAACTTCTTATAATAGGTAAAAGCAAGAATGTTCGATGCCTAGATGTTTTAAGAGCGCACATATCGATAAGTTACCTCTCCAATTGGTCTCGAATAAAAAAGCGTGGCTGACAGCAGACACAGACTTCACAGATTTGATACCAAGATGAAGAAGCAGAATAGAAGAGTGGTATTGTTTTTGGATAATGCAACGTCTTATCCCAAAATTACAGTTGATAATGTCAAACTTATTTTTCTTCCACCCAATACTACCTCATATTGCCGACCTTTGGACCAAGGTATTGTTCTAAATTTTAAAATGTTCTACGGAAGCTACCTTATTAAGAGGCTTTTAACATGTATAGACAGTAGTTGTGTGACGGACTGCGAAGTCCTGATGTATTTCTAAATAAAAATGTTTCACATCAGATACCTAAACAATGAAAAAGAATCCATATTATCAAAGTAAATTAATACAATTTCATCTTTTCAAAAGGTTATCACTTTATTCGCCTGCCACAAGCGTCCAGAAAAAATGACAGTTACCATATCAGTGCGCATATCTCTTCATGCCCACAAAATATTTCTAACAGCTAAAGACAGCCCAGCGTCCTACCATTTCAAAATATATTAAATTCTCATTGGATACATCAAACCACCAAAAATTTCAAGTATTCTAATGCCTTCCCACAAAAAATGAGATCATCTCGAACCAAGGTTACTCAACTCCGAAATAGAAGCTCAAAACGGAAGACGGTCATAAAAATTTATCGTTTTACATAAAATTTTATTACATTTCACATTAAATTCTTAGAAAAGAATTCGTAACTGATCACCGCATACCACCTAAGTCAAGTAGAAGGGACATTTCAATCCACCTCTTGAAGGCGGAGTTTGACTTAAAAATTTCCCTTACTTACTCGGATAGGATGGTCGATGGTCAAGATTCCCATTTTACACCTACGCAAATTTAGAAAAGCTATAAAAACGCTAACTCGCCTAGAAGTTCAGTTCCCAAGAGCTCACAAGAGTTCCCAACAGTTCAGTCAGTTCACAACAGTCCAGAAGAAGTCAGTGCAGTTTAAAGTAAAAAGTTCAGTACAGTGCAGTTCAGTTCCATACAAAATAATTGAAAACAAAGAAAACCTATCTACGCCACCCAGTACAGTCAAAGTATTAAAAAGTAAAAGACACTTTCATTAAAGTACCTATATCCAAGTATAGTGCCGCGACCTAAGTCAAAATTAGTCAAAACATACACCGCTTTTCGCAAAAGTTTAGTAACCAAGTCCCCGAGAAAACGATTATAAATATTCTTTTAAGACCCCGGTTTAACCAAATAAATTAAAATTAGAATTACAGTATTTTAAAAAACAGTTAATTACCAAAAACATACTCAGTTCGAGATTAATATTTACAGTGAAGCTTTTCTCATAAACTTACAAACTTTACAGTGAGAAATAGACTTAAAATATTCGCAAGCGAAACTTATCTAAATCTCTAGCCAATTCTAAGAAAAAGGTGAAAGTAGAGTCAACGACCTATATTTCAGCCCAAACGGTGTGGGTTAATAACCGAGCTGTACAGAGCGAATAAACCTAGAAACATCGAGTGTGAGAGAGAAATGCTAGCTTACATAATTGTGATTTACTGTTGTAAGTAAAAGTTGAATTAACCCATTTATTTTATGCATATTTCGTATTGAACCATATTTTCTAAATGTATTTTGTCAGTGACTGAATAATTGCTGAAATCTGCCATATTTAACATTGTGATTTGCTGTTACCATAATTTCTTTTAACTTAAATTGGAAATAGAATATTTTTGAAAACCCTTTTGTAGAGTTTTTCTTATCTCTAAGGAACTCAAATAACCTTAAGCACCGCGCCACCGTAGTCCTCAAACTTTTTTACCGTATACCACGCTTGCAAACCGCTCCCTTTCATTGCCTGTTTTACCATCAAGCTGCGGGGTATAACAGTTGTCCTCTTCAAAAAAGCGAAAATAATATTACGATAGCCAACGCCTTGATATGGGCTTCGGTGTCCTGGCGCAATTTGTCCCCTGTTACAATAAGAAAATGCTTTGTAAAAGCCGGATTTATGTGTAATACAGATAATATTGACGACTTCG
Organism: Polydrusus tereticollis; assembly: GCA_963920685.1. NCBI lineage: Eukaryota > Metazoa > Arthropoda > Insecta > Coleoptera > Curculionidae > Polydrusus > Polydrusus tereticollis. Next base: position 26,809,155 of record OY987332.1, on the reverse strand, counting down.
AAGAAGAAGATAATATTCCGCTTACGCAACTGTTTTCTAACATCAAGGGCTCATTTGTGAACTTAAAACAATTTGCCTCTATTGATAGCGATTTGCCAATAGAAAGTGCAAAATTGACTGTCATCGAGCGTATTGAAGAGATCCAAGAAACGGATGAAACTACTCCCAACTCTGAGGCAGAGGAAGAGGAGCTTGAACTTGCTCCAGTGTCGAAAATATCAAGCCTATCTAAAGTCTGCGCAAGTTTGAGAGTTAATAATGTTAACAACTTTGACAAGTCTATAAATATTTCTTAATTTCTATTAAAATGTGAATCTAAATTTTATATGTTATATTAGAGTGCCGCTGCTCTGACGTCCCTAGTTTCCAGCTGCGGCAGTGGTACCACGCTGATCTCCTTGGACGCCGTGATGCAGGTCCTTGGCTGTCGTCGTTCTCTTCTTCAACCACCAGGCTGTGGCTGGCACCTCCCAAGCCCCTGACTTGATTCCTAAAAATAATCAGAAAAATCTACCGTTCACCGGTCAAGACGCTAACCAGTTCTACAGTAGCGTCCCGACTGTGCTGGAGATTTATTTGACTTACCCGCAATAATTCAATAATCTAACAATAATTAATTATTATTGTTGTTGGAGTTTATAACCTATGCTGGGTTTTCCGCCTTTTCATTGACACTTTGGACATACCAGCGTCTCTCTTCTTCTTTTTTTTTACTTTGAAAAGAGGTAACCACGTTTGGTATTAATATCTTGAGCTCGTCGTTCTGTGCCGGTGCATTATGGATAAACGATCCAAGAGACAACGTGACTTACAACAGCTCATCTTTATTTATTATAGCCTTAAAAGTGAATAAAAATATAATAGAGCGTGTCCAGAGTTGCGCAATACGTCTTGAATTCAAAATAGCGGGCTAGACAGAGACAAAAGATATCTGGAGAGTTGTTCATTGATGTCAAAGTCAGTTTCGCTCTGTCAACTTTAATTTGTTTTTAAACGTTTTTGTGCCCTCAAATTCAATTTAATGATCTGTTCTTCTTAGAGCTCTTTTTATCGTACTTTCGTGTTAGCGGTAACTAATTATGGATATTTGCTAAAATTGAGACCGTGGCTTAGTATTTGTTCCTCTTGCTTCTGTACCAGTAGATAAAAAATATGGGAAACAGATTTAAAATCAAATTGGAACAATATCTTAAGGGAGAATTGGCTATTGTTACATGAGTGGGAATGTTTTGGCACATGAGTGTGTTGTGTGCAGATGGTATTATTGATGTGATTGTGTGATTTTATATTGTACACATTTTAGACAGTACATTTTCTCCGTGTACATTTATGTGTACATGTAACAAATAATTGTGTAAAGATGTTTTATACAATGTAATGGAGGATAATTAATTACTTTTTAGGCTCATGGATTGTGCTTAGCTAATGCAGGAGAGCAATTATCGCGAGAAACAGACAAGACAATAGGTATCTATTACGACACATTGGAAAGGGCGCCTCCGCAGCCAACGGAAAACTACAGCGACCTACAACTCATCGGCTCTCAAGCATCTCAGAACAACGCTAAGTTAAATGCAGCAGGGTTCTTTCCGATTGATCATTCAATGGTTCTATTTATTTTCACTAATGTTTGCACCTATTTAGCAGTTGCATGCCAACTGATGGCAAATAGTTCTGCATAAATGCATTTAAACTGCTTTGCCTTGACTATGAAGTTATGAACCACAACCTGCTTTGTAAACGCAGCATTTACTATAGTTTTTTGCTAATAAGGAATTTTTGAATCATTTTGTACAGTTGAAAATTTAATTAGGCTTCACTCAATTTTTAAACTATACAGGTTGTCCGGAAAATACGTGTACGACGTTTGACGACAGACTCCTGACGTCAAAATAGGTCGATCTAAGAATCTAAGTCAACTTAGTTATATTCAAAATTGTCTCGTTTAGCCGCTAAAGGGCGTCAAAAATTTGTAAAAATATTGGTTTTTCCTAAATTACGTGAAAACCTGCTAATCGATTGATTTTTAGTATGTAGACTTATACTATAAAATGACGTTTTCTAGTAGTATAGTCAGCGGCTGTAAATAAGTGGAAGTGTTATAAAAGTGATATAATACGTCCACATTTCTCCTGATTTTTTATATCAACGGCGTTATGACAACCCAGACATTTTTGTCGAGTGACTGGATGCATTTGGAAGTTATTCTACCTCTTTAATATTTTTCGTTGGATTAGCTGCTTTGCTAGAAACAAAATATTTACAATTACCTGCATACATCAATTATTAATATTAGTAATAAAATTAAAATCAAATTACCTGTAACAATAATTTTTGGTGACCTTGTTGCTATGCCATTTAATAATTTGATAATTATTGACAAATTGTCACCAGTCTATAAAATTGACTAAAGTATACGATCAACATTCTTGAATTACAAGTTAATTTTACCATTAAACATGGAAAATTATACGAACTCTGAGAAGGTTGACATGCTCCTGGTATACGGGTTGTGCCAAGGAAATGGGCGTCAGAGTGTTAGGGTTTACATGGAGAGATTTCCTAACCATCAAATACCAAACCACCAAACATTTGCCAATATCGAGCGTCATCCTCGGGAAACGGGCAGCTTTGAGAATAAATTTGAAGGCAGGGGTCGTATGCGAACAACTCGAACTGTGTAAGCAGAAGAGAACACAAGAAAGAGTTGAAGAAGAACCAAGTACCAGTACCCGTCGCTTAGAACGTGAGTTACATGTTCCTAAAACGATTGTCAATAAGGTTTTAAAAGAATAGTTGTTACATTCATATCACGTGCAAAAAGTCCAGGAACTTTTACCGACTGATCCCTCCATGCGGCTTACATTTTGTCAATTTATTAGAAACAAAAGAATCCGTGATCCAAATTTTTGTAGAAAAATATGGTTTACTGACGAGGCGTGCTTTACAAGTAACCAATCTGTATAACGAACATATTTATTCCGATGAAAATCCACATGCCATTAAAGTTGCACATCATCAGCATCATTTTAAATTAAATATTTGGGCAGGTATTATTGATCACTACCTTATTGGTCCTATTGTTGTTCCAGAGAGGTTGGATGGAAATATTTATTTAAATTTTTTGCAAGACACATTACCAATTCTTCTGGAAAATTTGCCCCTTTTACTTCGGAGGGAAATGTGGTATACGCATGATGGTGCCCCGCCCCATTTTTCCGTTGCCGTTCGGCAATAATTACACCATTAATATCCCAACCGATGGATTGGAAGGGGCAATGATGCACCAGTAAAATGGCCACCACGTTCTCCGGAGTTAAATATGTGTGACTTTTTTTTGTGGGGTGCAATTAAAACAAAAGTTTACAAGACTTCGGTAAACACACGCCATGATTTATGGACGCGAAATGCAGGCAACCATTTTAATAACCCCGAGACATTAAATAGGGTCCAATATCATATTTTAACACATTGCGTGCCACGTCATACATATATGAATTACACTGATGTTTCCCGGCAGGCCGTGGCTATCAAAAATAGATGACAGACACGATAGCATATTGGGCCGCGTCGTGCTTATGCGAACGACAACCAATGTATTTTAAATGGCGGTTTGAGTGCGTGGCCCCCTGGGAAACATTATAGTGTACTTGGTTTTAGCAAATCTTGCTGAACATTTTTTTTACAGCTATAATAATAAAAATAAAAAAAATATATTAAATAGAAAATAGCTTTATTTGCACAAAAATAATGTTTTCTGTTTGTTACAAAAGGTTTTACAGAACAAGTAGTTAGTGTTATAACCAAAATAATAGATATTCTAAAACTAAAAAATGAAAAAGTTTAAAAAAAAATTTAATCCTAGATTTTTTTTTATTATTTTTTTTTATTTTAAATTAATTTTTAACTTAAAGTTTAAAAATATGAACTAACTAAAATTATTTTTTCTTATATATGCAATGAATTGAAGCATGGTAGACAAAGCTGCGGTGCTTTAGGGCAATTTGGGCTTCGTCATTCATATGTGAATGACAGCACGACATGCTTTTTTTGTAAGAAAAAGCACGAAAAACCAAAAAAAAAAACAGCTAAAAGTGGTATATTTAGTAACAGTAATTAGAAAAACCAAAAATTACACCGTGGCCCCTGGCGTATTTTCCGGACACCCTGTATACAGAGTCCTACTGAAAAAAGTTACAGTGGTCGCAACTTTCATCCCCTTAGCAGTAGATTATTAAAAATAGTTACCACAATAGAAAGCCTTTTAATAAGTAGTTTAATATAAATGTAACTCACTTATATTTCTACAAGCTTAAGAGACCAATATGTTAGTTTTAAATAAGTAAAAAATAATTCTTCTACTTCTACGACACAGCGACGTACTACCTATGCTTCCTTCACAGTTTCTGCGTGCAGCATTGCGAAGTGCTTTAACGTTAAGGTAAGGTTACCCAAGAGTAGGTATAGTAAAGTCTACAATATACCGTTGATATTATGGCCATTAAACCCTAATTATTCGTTTGGCCATAAAATGTATTATACATGGTGTTAATTAATGTCATGCAGATATTTGAGGGGGTAATAGTACTCGTCAAAATAAGAAAAAAATGCAAATATGTGCATGATCTAAAACGCGTTATTTCCGTTATTCAGGGTGGCAAAATTTCAATTTTTCTTCTCGTATTTTGCGTTTTCTCTCTTATATTCTGTGATAATTGTTCCAAATTTGGAACATCAACCATCTTTTAGAATCTCTACAATAAAGTATCAAAATTGTCGGTCGCAGTATACAGGGTGTTACATTTCTTGAATCGGCTACAATTTTATCTTTCAGAACTTTTTTTTGGAGCTCCCTGTATGAATTCCGGTATGAAATTTGAACTCTCTGTTCCTTTGTTTAGCATTCTGGTCTCTTGCACTATTCTCGTATCTGTGACCGTTTTCGATTTATTTGCAAAAATAGCCATCGATGGAAATTAAGTGTAGGCGAAATAGCGCAATAATAAATATGAGAAAAAATAGTAGGCTGGGATAGGCAATTGTTAATTCTGTTTATTGTCCTTCTGACATTTTGTAACAAATATTTTTCTTGTTTGACGTTTCCGGAGTTGTTTTGAACTGGTTAATGATGGTTGAATTCACAAATCAAGAATTTGCAGAGATGCATTTAATCTATGGACTTGCCGATGGCAATTGTTATGAAGCCCGACGACTGTATGCGCAAAGGTATCCAAATCGAATACTGCCTGACCCACGGACATTTGCAAATCTACATAATCGACTATGTGAAAATGGATCGTTCAAGAAATCCACTTATATAGCAGGAGCAAGCAGAACGGTTAGGACTCCTGAAGTCGAGGAAGCAGTCCTAAATGCAGTAGAAAATGATCCTGCTACTAGTACGAGAAAAATTGCCGCAACACTTAGCATTTCATTTGTGCTTGTCTGGAAAATTTTAATAGACAGCTTAATGTATTCTTACCAGATCCAAACGGTTCAAGCTCTTCTCCCACGTGACTTTCCAGTACGTTTTAATGTTTGCCAATGGTTCCTACAAATGCTAGCCCAAAATCCGTTATTTGAAAACACGATTTTATTTAGCAATAAAGCAAATTTCTCAAGGAATGCCATAAACAATATTCACAACAACCATTTTTGGGCAGAAGAGAATCCGCATTCGATTCGCGAAAATAATTTCCAAGAACAGTTTTCAGTAAATGTGTGGGCCGGCATTATTGGAGATTATTTGATAGGACCAGCAAGGCTAAACGGACAATATTATCGTCAATTTCTTGAAGAGGAACTCCCAGGGCTGCTAGAAGAAGTACCAATTCTTGTTAGAAACCAATGGGGTTCATACACGATGGCAGGGCCGGCGAGAGGGGGGGGGGGGCAGACGGGACAAATTCCCGGGGCCCGGGCGTGAATCGCGAATTGATCCGCATTAGAAATATACCTACTACAAGCACGGTAAAAAATATATTTAAATATATATTTTAAATTTAAATGAAAGGCAAAAAAAGTGGCATGCGGCACTATCTACTTGAAAAGCAAGCACTATCATCAAAATAGGGCGTGGCACCCAAAATTTTTTCGCCTGCGGTGCTATTTTTTTGGCGCCTACGGCGCATTTCTTTAACGCCTTCGGTGCATACCTGGCAAAACTGGAGGCTGTCCAGTCCCAGGGCCCGTGTCGGCTCTCGGCGGCCCTGCACGATGGTGCACCACCGCACTTCAGCATAGAGGTGAGAAACTTTCTCAATCAAATTTTTAACAACCGTTGGATAGGTCGAGGGGGACCTCATGCGACATCATTCGCAATACTTCTGGAATATTTGGTCCGTCAGTCCATGAGGCGAAGACTTGATTCGTGCATTTTAGCAAGAGGCCGACATTTTCAACAGTTTTTATAATTTTGTTTTATTTTTATTTGATTTACTAATTAATTGTTTTGTTTTAATTTGTAATGTTTTTATCTGATTGTTGATAACCCTGTCGGTTGATCTAAAGTAAAATGAATATAATTACTTACAATACATACAAATAAAAACAGCTTTTTACTCTGCTTTATTTCGCCTACACTTAATTTCCATCGATGGCTATTTTTGCAAATAAATCGAAAACGGTCACAGATACGAGAATAATGCAGGTGACCAGAGCGCTAAACAAAGGAACAGAGAGTTCAAATTTCATACCGGAATTCATACAGGGAGCTCCAAAAAAAAGGTCTGTATACTGCGACCGACAATTTTGATACTTTATTGTAGAGATTCTAAAAAATAATTGATGTTCCAAATTTGAAACAATTATCACAGAATATAAGAGAGAAAATGCAAAATACGAGAAAAAAAATTGAAACTTTGCCACCTTGTATAACGAAAATAACGCGTTTTAGACCATGCATATATTTGCATTTTTTTCTTATTTTGACTGAAATATCTGCATGACATTAATTAACAACCTGTATATGTATATTGCTATACCATTTTAAGTAGGTACCATTTTAAGCAAGTGTTAATACCTAATTATAGAGTAAAACGGGTGAATATGCCGCAGCGGGTAATACGCCTCACTTAGCTCCAAGCCCACTCAAGAGGGTTAACACCGCCGCAGTAAACATACCCGTTAGAAAATACCGAAAGAAGCACGTGTCTCAGTCGGTGTTTGGTTCTTTTCCAATTTAGTGAAAATTTTCATAATAATCGGTAAGTGAACCACTAAAAATAATATTATTATGATGAATTTATTGCAAGTTTACTGAATCACTGGCCATTTGAGTGAAATATCTCTAATGTACGGCGAAATAGAGCTTCTTACCTAACTTTCATCGTATGATTTGTTGTTTAGGTTTACGCGGTAATTTTAATTTATAGCTAAAATGTTTTTGTTGTAATCGGGGGCAATATGCCTCATAAAATCGTAAGTGTGGCATATTACCCAAAGTATTTCCACAATTAAACCAGGACTAAGTAATTCCCGGAAACAACATGCGGAAATACTAACGTCACCTGAAACAATTTCCGTAAAACGTGCAAAGAAGGAAGAGAAAAGCAGGATATTAAAACAAAAAGAAGAAAGAAAATTTAAAAAAATTGTTGAAACTGGGAAAAAACAGAAATCGATAATTTCAAAAAAGAAAACTGTTAACAAGAAGAAAACTATTTCAGTAATAAAAAAAAAAATCCAGTTCATCCGACTCTGAAACAGAGCTGGCAACCCAGGAAAGTGATGATTCAGAAGTCGAATTGGATGAATCGACTTTTGCGCAACCTGTCATGGATATTTTTATGACAAGAAAGGTCCCAAGTGTGATTGGATTGAATGTTTAACATGTTTAAAATGGGTCCATCAAATCTGTACGCCATCTGAACAATTTTGCGAGGAGTGTATTATCCCATTGTCCATGATAGCTACAGCCAGTAAATAGTAGGCTGCTGTTACCACCATTAATAGCTTAAGAATTATTGTGTATGTTGTTTTTTATTAGTTTACAGTAAATACAGTTTCATTTTTGTAGTTTTGAATCTTTTTTCATGAATCATTGTAATTCACAATTTTTAAATTAAAAATGAATGTTGCCTTATTACCCGCAAAGAGATGCCATATTACCCATAGTATCGGGTAATATGGCACAAATGCATCATTGAACATATTTGCTTGTTACATTTTTGTCAATGGGAATACGGCAACGAGCGTCTCACGACACATACCTACATGTGTAAGCGCTAAGGTGCAGCCATTACGTTTCAGCTAGATGCGTTAGTTATTAGAATGTGAACCTTCAAAATTTAAGTGGCCATATTACCCCGTTTTACTCTATATAAACAGCAAATTGATTGTTATTAATTTTAGTTCCAATTGGTTTTATTTTTTGTTCTATTAGTGTTAGAATATGGTGTCCATGGGCTTGTGTTGAAAGTGGGGCATCTTATCCTTCTATAGTCCCGAGCATATAAAAATAAAAGAATTTGCATGAAACCTTGGATTTGTCTTTGCTTTTGACCTAAGAAAACGACGTAATGGACGTCAGTCCTTCTTCAAGAAAACTTAACGACAATGAAAATGGTAAAAACAATTATTAGTACCCGTTAGGCATCAAAATTAATTGCAAGATTTACAATGAACCTTAGTCCTAATCTTACACCCGGCATTTTTGCGTCGCACAAAGTTCTTTAGATAGGAAGCTACCGCGGGAACATGCTCAATTTTTCGCTTCTTGCCAGTGGGAATAGAATTTTGAGACAATGGCCTTGGGCTAACAGTACTTCTTGTTACTAACAATGAAGTGTCAGTCAGATCAGGTAAATCCTTTGTGTTTGAATCCCTGAGCCATACTTCTGCAACGGTAATCTTGAAATCAAGAAACTTTATAAGCCTGTTTTCACCAATTTGTTTTTTGTCGTTCCTGTATAGTATCCAGGACTTGGCGATTCCAAGATCAAGCAAATGAAAAACAGTTTTAACTGTCCACTTCTTACTTCTAGCTCCCATTCGATAATAACTTATCATTCTGTCAATCAAGTCTATTCCACGCATTCATTCTATACTTTCTTACAATGTTTGGTCGAGGTACCTGCACATATTTGGGGTCTTTCTTCGATCATAGTTTACACTTATCCTGGGATTCAATTTGTAAACTAGTAGATGCCAAAATATCGGATTTCATGTCATACCACTGCACAATATTGACCTTCCCGTCAGATCTGACGTCTTGCTCTGACGATCCTCAACCCAGTCGTGCCATTATTCTGTCAAATGTTAAGTGAATACCTCTGGGTACTCTAGATTTCATAAAAGCTGGATTTTTAAACTCGCAAAGTTGGCGAGGTTGAGGTTCAGTTGGTGTTGGAAATAGGAGTTCAATTTAAACTAAAGGGAACACTCAGTTATATTTATACATTCGTTCATGTTGTTCATGTAAAGCTCATGTAAGGTTCAAAAACTTCCCGGGTAGTTCGAGATAATCAATTTTTATGCTCGGAATTCGGAATATCTAACCTCACAACTTGACCATAACTTCAACCTCACCAACTTTTCGAGTTTATAAATCCAGCTTAATTGTTTCACTTAACAGAATATTTTTTTTTTTTAATGGAGTCTAGTAACGGAATGGTGATAAAATATCTATCTATGTAAATATGTGTATACTGAGGGTAAGCTTATTAGCCAAACTGAATAAATTTTTCCAATAGAAACTTTTTATACAGGGTGTGTCATGTAACAGTCGCCAAAACTAACTTTCTTATTTTGAATACAACACCCTGTATATTATTCAATTTTTGAATTCTTCAGAAAATTTTAGACATTATTATTTCATGTACAGGGTTATCCAACCAAGACTAGACAAGGCGATTTTTTGACTTTTCCTGTACTTTTATAAAAAAACTGAAATAGCCATCTTAAGTCATTTTCTCCCGCGAATTCGAATATCTTCAGCAAAAAACAATTGAACATCAAACAAAAGTACTAGGGGTCACTTTGATATTTTTTTAAATGGGATGCTGTATTTTTAATGAGCTTATCCGATTTCTCATATAAATTTTGATCTACAATGTTGGATTTTTAATTTATTTATTTATTTTTTTTTTTTATTTTTAACATTTTCCGAATTTAAAACTGAAGAAAAAAGGCGTTTAATAGTTTTGTTTACTTTTGTTTAAAACGCCTGACCTTAGCAAATTGTTGTCTGTCTGCATGACAGTAGTTGTGTCAGTGTTATAGTCGTTTAAATTTCGTTAACTGCATATCAGAAAAATGGTTTACTTAACAGAAATGCACAAAATAACAATTCTACAGATGGTTGGTTATAGAGATAAAACACGGACACAAATGGAAGTTGTTCGCTTATTTCATGAAAAAATTCCAAATTTGCCGCCTATAACTCAAGGGACAATTAGTAAAATAGAAAAGGAGTTTCGCCAGCTTGGACATGTAAAGCAGATAAAAAAGTAGCTGCCAATGCAATAAGTGATGATACCAAATTATTTATTATGCTTGAGTTTCAGGAAAACCCACATACTTCTAGTCGAAAAACAGCCCCAATGTTCGATGTTTGCCATCGATTATTCGAACATTACAAGAAAATAAAATGTATCCCTATAAAATGATACCTTCTCATGAGCTCACGGAAGACGAAGAAAACGTATTTTTGTGAACAAATGATGGCAATGTTAGATAACAATGTGATCCAATTACAACATGTTTTGTTTTCTGATAAGTGCACCTTTACACTTCACGGTCATACTAATGGTTAGAATTGTCGCTATTGGTCTAGGGAAAATCCTCACTGGATGAGAGAAGAACATACGCAATATCCTGAAAAGGTTAATGTTTGGGCAGGATTTTTTGAAGATCATATCATAGATCCCTTTTTCATTAATGGCAATTTAAATGGCGATAATTATTTAGCACTGCTCCAAAATAATGTATTGCCAACTTTGACAAACCTATGTCCTGATCCGCAAACCCACAACTTCCAGCGAATATGATATGGTTTCAGCAAGATGGAGCACCGCCCCATTACCAAATCAATGGCCGGCAGTACCTCAACCAAGTATTTCCAAATCGGTGGATAGCGAGGCGTGAATGGCCAGCACGATTCCCTGATCTGACGCCATTATAGACTTCTTCCTATGGGGTTATGTCAAAAATATTGTATACAAAACTAAACCCCTCGACTTAGCTCACTTAAGAAGACGAATAACGCTTGCGATCAGATCGGTCACGCCTGAGATGTTTAGTAACGTTAGAAGAAATTTCTATTTAAGATTAGGATGTTGCCAAGACGTTCGCGGCGAGCATTTTCAACATCTTCTACATTAATCTTTTTTTTTGTTTTTTACATTAGCAAGAAATAAACAGTATTATTTATTAGTTTTTTGGGTTCTTGATTTTTGCGATAAACCTGAAAATACCTAATATTTCCGAAACAGTTGAAGATAGGTATAGGGTATTGTACATGAAATATGTCTAAACTTTTCTGAAGAATCCAGGAATTAAATAATATATAGAGTGTTGTATTTAAAATAACAAAGTTAGTATTAGCCACTGTTACATGATAAACCCTGTATAAAAAGGTTTAATTGAAAAAAATGCGCAACTAGAAATACCAATCGACGTGTCCGAGCGTTCTTTCGGACACGCCCCCATGTATTTATTATCAAATTTATTTCATTTGGCTAATACACACTGTATATTATAATAAATAAATAATTTCTAAAGTACTTTCGGAAATACTACAAAAACGCTTAATAAAAATGTAGTTACGTTAATTATTACGTCTATCAATATTTATTTTGGGAAAATTTCCATCCAGCAGTTTTTAATGTTATATAATATAACAGAATTTCAACAGAGATTAAAACGACTAACAAATAAAAGTTGATAACCCAAAGCATTGAGATAATTGTGGTTATTTCTATAAACAAGATAAAAATTTCTTTAAAATTTAAAATTAATTTTTGCTAAAATTAGTTGACACGAAATAAACATAACATTTTTGTACTGTTGAAGAATTTCTTCTAAGAAATGGCTTTATCACGTATATTTGGGCTTACTTGTCCAAAATTCTTTCTTTCTTTCTTTCTTTTTATTATTGGCTCTGCCCTGAGGGGCAATTCTGCCAGCACATTAGAAGTGACCGTAACCTTGTCGGGCTCTAGACCCTGTCACGACCACTGATTTCTTCTTCTTCTTCTTTTTTTCTTGGGATGGTTTCAGGTAAATTCAGGTTATGGGATATGATAGGTTATGGGAATGGATCAGCTGATCGTGGAACTATTTTGAGTGCTGTGGAGTGTGGAGAACCTATTATATTAATAATTTGATAAAAGCTTGGGTAAAAAATAAAATGGGGGATAGTTACTACATGCACAACAATGGGAAAAAATTAAGTCATACTCCCGAATGGTGGGAGATTTGACTTAGGAAACTGGAACAGAATATAGGACTAGGAAAATGGATTTGCTTTCTGAAATAAGGAAATTTATAAATTAATTTTATTTACATTTAAAAACTGAATAATAATTTTAATGTTTTGATTGTTTAAATTAGACAGAATTGTTTTAATATTTAGGAGCACTGTCACAGACTAGCATTACAAAGATGGAGAATTGACATTTGACACAATTTTATAATACAATATAAAAACCACATTATTTACTGGTACAGTAATAGTGTTGTAGTGTGAATACTCAGTGATATAACGGATGTTTCAAAAAACATGTGCCATTATTCGTGTGATAATTCCATACTCACAAATAAGACAAATAGTTTTTATCAACTTAGGTCCGCAACCGCTGCATTCTTAAGTACAGTGTGTTACAATTAGTAGGTGAAGCAAAAAATATGTACGCCACTGCAGTTTTCTCCTTTGATAACACAGCTATGTAGGTAGTTAATGCCTAATGCAGAGTATAGTCTATATCTTTAAATTATGCGAAGTAATAAATCAATCAAAACCGTCTTCTCCATGGGCGTGCAAGATTTTTCGGCATGTATAGATTTAAATAGGCCTGAATTATTAAATTTGTACAGAATTAGTAGAAGTATCGACACTAAATTCAAGTTTTGTCTTCAAATATACAGTGTGTCCCCGGATCGACGCAACGATAGGTAAAAAAGGCTGAAATTTTTTGAGTTGAAATTTTATCTTCTGGGGTTCAGCCCTGCTTGGATAGAAACTAATTTGTGGCATAATTTTAATTTCGAAAAATCTAGTGTGCTTTGGAAATTTTCAAAAAACTTGTTTTTTCCACCAGTAAAGTGCTTGATCTCTAGGAGATACGAAAAAATTTTATTAAGAAAAAATGTTTGGAAATAAAAAATGAGTGCCAATACAAAATTTTAAAATCCTATGCCTACCTTGATGTTTTGCATTATTTTTATTGCACACACCCTATTGAAGGTATTAAAAAATTTCGTTAAGAAAAGTGGTTATCAGGCGATTTAATATGAAATTTCCGAACACAGTTTTAGTCAAATCTACAGTATCCAAAAAATTCAAAACGGCGTCGTATCTGTCACTTTTTGACATCCGTCGGATTTGACTATAGCGTAGATCGCCTGCTCACGGGAAATTATTTCACTGCGAAAAAAATTAGGGTGTTCAGCTTAGAAGGTCTATTTATTAAAGGGGTGAGACACTTAAAAGACAAAATCGATGGAGGCAAATTGTGAACCCCCGTATTTCCGAAACGGCTGAAAATAAATATCAACAACTATATAGTTTTCGAATCGGATTGCCAAATGCAATTAAATCGTATTGTTATTTATGAGGGTTGCCATTTAAAAAAATTTAAAATGGCGTCGTATCTGTCACTTTTTGACATCTGTCGGATTTGACTATAGCGTAGATCGTGTGCTCACGGAAAATTATGTCACTGTGAAAAAAATTAAGGTGTTCAGCTTAGAAGGTCTATTTATTAAAGGGGTGAGACACTTAAAAAACAAAATCGATGGAGCCAAATTAGGAACCCCCGTATTTCCGAAACAGCTGGAAATAAGTGTCAACAACTATATACTTTTAGAATCGGATCGCCAAATGCCATTGAATTGTCTAGTTATTTATGAAAGTTGCCATTTAAAAAAATTTAAAAATGGCGTCGTATCTGTCACTTTTTGACATCTGTCGGATTTGACTATAGCGTAGATCGCTTGCTCACGGGAAATTATTTCACTGTGAAAAAAATTAGGGTGTTCAGCTTAGAAGGTCTATTTATTAAAGGGGTGAGACACTTGAAAGACAAAATCGATGGAGGCAAATTAGGAACGCCCGTATTTCCGAAACGGCTGGAAATAAGTGTTAACATAGTTTTAGAATCGGATCGCCAAATGCAATTCAATCGTGTGGTTATTTATGGGGGTTGCCATTTAAGAAAATTCAAAATGGTGCCTCATCTGTCAAATTTGTAAATCTGTAAATGTATTTTTTGACATTAAATTCGGCTTCCTTATCGAAAATCATTGAGAAATATGTAATTTGTTTTTTATGATAGTCAGCAGGAAAATCGCCAATCGGGTGAGACATTTAAAAAAATGTCCCTGTACATGGCGTAATAGTTATTTATGTATCTAATTGTTTGGGATATTAAGAAAAATTTGACATAAAATCAAACGATTGACATCTAATGTCAATCGTTTGATTTTATGTCAAATTTTTCTTAATATCCCAAGGGAGTTATGACCCTTATAATTCCCGCGTAACTAAGACGTTATAAGCTAATAATATACCGGTCAGAAATAAATGTATTTATCATAATTCGTGGCCAATCTCTCGGGTTCATAAAGATCACGTTAAAATAACAACATAAGTTCATATAATTCTTTTCGTGCGAGGCCCCTGTGAGGAGATAACTGCCTCTACCTATAGACCTAGTCTAAAAAACGTTTTTTTTTTATTAATAACGTTAAAATAGTACATTATATAAAGCTCTTTTTACAATAAATGGTTTTGACCTTTTAACTGCAATAAAACTAAAGGGTCGATATTGTGTGGACAATATGTATTAATATGTAATACATGCAAAGTATAAATAATGTGATGTAAAGAGTCGGACTAAGGAAATTAAGTAATTATACTCGTTTGATGTGCTTATATTAATTTAATGAAATGAAAAAAAAATAAATATTATAAATTTCTAAATACTACTTATATTTATTTACATGTATAATGTTATTCTATATCTAGTTCTGTTTCGCGGTCGCTATCCTCATTTAAATTAAATATAATCGGTATAATTGTATCATGCAGAGTGACATAAGAATTTGCTACAGTAATTATATGATGGATTGAATTTTTCCAACTACCTGAGGGAACATCATTAACACATTTTTTTATTAATTCTACAACACTATAACTTAAAGCCGAAGAAGTATTTTCTGACTTAACAATTAATTTTAATTGGTGCCACATGTGCTCTATGGTATTGAAGATACAATAATTAAGCACATTTTACAGTCGGCCATACTATCTGCTATGCATTGCAGGAGCAAGACAATGCCTGAAGTTTGTCTTGCAGGATGTTTTACAGCTGGCAATTCTGTTTTTATTGAAGGGATCGCTAACAATACAAAAATAAATGCCTCTGTTGTCAGGAAAACCGAATAACACACATAACCTTTCCTTGCTTCCCTTATTTGTTGTTGCTCTGAAATCTCGCAAAATGAATATCTCTAAAATAGTATAGCGAAAAAGAAACAATTGCTTATACAGTTTCTGTTATTACTACTTTTAAAAACTCTCGTCTTTGTTGGTAACCATGAAAATTTCTATAACTCCACCAGAATTGCAAACGCACTTGCAAGAGAATTGCCCAATCGGATTAGCTGGTCTTCTACTGCCGACCCAATATCAAACAGGCAACAAACAGTAGAATACATTATTTCTGTACATCAATCTGCATTCTAAATGACCTGCAAACTGCCAGCGAGTAACCGTTGCACTTTTTAAATCGCCCTTATAACTTGCAACCCAGGACGTTATAGTGTATTACTCGTAAACACGCCACCATCAAATTAATTGTTCCACTTTTCAAGTCGCCTTTGCAACCAGAACTAGGTCCGGCAAGCCGACCCTGCCATTGGAAAGAACTTAAAAATTCCAGGCTTTGGGATAGGTAACCAAACATACATAGTAATATATTGGAAAATTTCACACACCGTCAGAATTGGCAAAAATGAATTTTCCGGTAAATTTAAGGTAAAGCTTGTCCAGAGATATAAGAAAGTTACACTTTGCCTTTAAATGGGATTATCCAAGGGTGATCATAAACAAACAATGAATGAATGAATAAATGCAGGTAAATTATGGTCCGTACTTAAAAACGTCATGAAGTAAACTGCAAATCTGGGAGACGTAGTTTCATTATTAAAGTAATAGTTTGGTGATTTTAAACCGATTATTACCTGATTCAAAATGAGAGGGCTAATCCCATTAAACAAATTATGTCCTAAAGACTGTATAATGTATATTAGTGTATATATAGCCAATCTAGTTAGTTTTAAGCTTAGTAATTATTCTTACTTCGTGTGTAACACAGCGTTTGTTTAATCGTGTGTGGGTCATGGAAAATATGTGCGAGCCCAGTGTATCTCAGGAGATAACCTTGTCGAAAAGCAGAAAACACTTTTCTGTTGAAAGTAAGGAAGTTATAAGCAATGTTTATTCAACTCTCATTAAACGTGCAGTCAGCAAGCAAGCAGCGTTAGAAGAAACGGCCACGTTAACAAAAAGTCCAACATCAATTGTATGGAAAATTGTGAATAATCCCATTTTAGCGAAGAAAAAAAGAACCGATACTGGCATTTTCTCGAAGGTAGATGGAAGTGATCAAGATATAATACTACGTAAAATTTACAAGTTATACGAGGAAAAGAGCGTGCCTACATTAGATAATTTAATGAGGAGGCTTGAAAAAGATGACACCGGCGATAAATGTGGCAGAACAACGTTATGGAAGTGTATCCAACACATGGGTTTTAGATTTAAACAAATTAACAAAAGACAAGTTTTAATGGAATTCAGTAGAAAGGCCGATTATTTACTTGGATGGCTCGACACATATGATACCCCGGAAAAGGCTTGGGTTGACTCAAGCGGCAAATGTAAAACAAGCGCGCCATCAAAAAGATGTAAGCGAATTACGATTTTGCATGCTGGATCTAAAGACGGATGGATTCCAAATGGACTATCTCTGTCTGCAAAAAACATTAAAGATTCTTCTCTGGATTACCATGAGGACACCACTGCTGATTTATTTGAAGATTGGTTTAAAAACAAGCTAACTTTAAATATACCTCCGAATAGCGTAATTGTAATGGACAATGCAAGCTATCATAGTAGGCAGTTGACCAAGACTCCCTCCTCAAATGACACAAAAGCAACAATCCAAAACTACATGTATGATAATGACATTTATTTTCAGGAAGATTACACCAAAGGGCAATTAATTGAAACTACAAAAGGAATACTTCTGATGTGACAATTATGCAAAAGATCTAGGGCATACAGTTTTAAGGCTTCCACCATACCATTGTATATTTAATCCCATCAAACATGTTTGGCACCAACTGAAATCTGCCATTCGTCGTAACAATATTTGCCCTACTATTAACTCCAGTGTACTTGAGCTTATGGAAACTGAAGTTTTTAACATCCTTTTAGAAAGTCGAGCAAATTATGTTACACATGTTGAAAAAGTGGAAAAATCCTATATCCATATAAACAATATAGCACAAATAATAATTAGAACAAATGATGATAGCGATAGTGATATTGATATATTAAGTGAGTAATTATCATAAGTACCGAATAATTTGTATATTTTTGTAATCATAAATATAATTTTTAATAACAAAATAACTTGTAATTTCACATTTAAACATAAATAAAATATTATTTAATGTCTTACTTATTTTTATTACAAACCATGATTAAATTCTAAGCAAAATACGGACCTGTACGGCCATATTTCAATTTTACAGCTGGCCCGGGTCTGTCCTAATTGGGATCAGTTAGTCACTTTCTTATATCTCTGAACAGACTTTACCAGTACAGTCCTCCGAACGGTCGCACAACTAATTTACCACTGAAACAGTCTATTGCCAAGTTCAATGTTTAATTGACACGCTGGAAATGATCGTTCAGGCATAGAATAGCGGGTTGGAACATGGTTGGAACAAAATTTAAAGGAAGTGTGGTTAGTTAGCTGGTTTTTGTTTATATTCTAATTGATTATCGGTTGTCTGTTATTACTCTTAAAAGAAAATGATTGAATGAGGGTAAAATAAGTCAGAGTGACACTTACTCTCTTGAAAAACAAAGCTTTCGGTTTAGTTTATGGGTTTGTTTAGGATTAGGACCTCAGGTAAGTGTTTTAAAATTGAAATGAAATATCTTGTTTGGACGCCCGCACCAAGCAATGGCATGAAAAACCATGTTGAAACTGAGATAAAAAGGGATCCTATTCATTATACTTTCGTCTTCTCTTTCACTTGATGAACAAAGTAAAATAAGTCGATGGTTTTGTCCGACGACCACTAAAATGTTGAATTTAATTACCATTATTTTGTTGGCCATAATATACATTTTAATATCAAATTAAAAACGAAAAAATTAAGATCCGTCGTGGGGCTGAACGACACTTTAAAAGAACCTGATTTACTTGGTAAGCAAAGAACATTCTTATATTATAAGTAGGTATAATTACTGTCATGTTCACCCACAATCTGTGTCATACGAGCGAGATCTTTCGTGTCAAAAGTTTTAACACGCGTTAGAATGTGAAGCGCGTTAAAATTTTTCATAACTCCATATTTATTTTATTAGTAGTTATGTTATCTAAACAAATAAAAATAATATACCGACTTTGGCGAGGATCAGGGGGGGGGGGGGGGAGTTATGGGAACCATGACCCTCCCCCCAGAAAAATGTGATACTACATAATATTATCATGAATAAAGAATGTGTGATTTACATTTTCTCAAACCTACCTTTCTGCATAAAAATAAAAAAACGGAAGTGAAATTAAATAATTTATCATACCACGTCTGTTCAATGCAAATATATTAATAACATTTTTTCCTGGGTCCACGCCTCACACGCCTGTACCGAACTGCCGACTCAAACATAAAAAATGTAATTTTTGGTCATATGATCCTGTTTTTCGACTTCTTGAGCAAATCTGTCTGGAATTGAGTAAATTAAATTGACAATAGAATTTTGATCAAGCCCTTCCCAGCACTCATAGATTACTTCCAATAACTTATTAGAATTGCGTGGTCTAAAATTTTTTTTATCTATTTTTTTTACAATTAGACTCTAAACATTCTCTATGGGATTGGTATCGGGCCTATAAGCAGGCCATTTCAAAACTTTAACATTCTTATATTCAAACCACCCTCTCACAGCATTTGCGGTATGAACCAGGCAATTATCTTGCTGAAAGACGAAAGAGTTATTTGGATATATTTCTTTAACAGATGGGAGCATTATACGCTTCAGAACAGACAAATAATGTTCAGCGTTAAACTTTCTGTTCAATCGCCATAAGACACCAGGCCGATAAACACAAATTCAGCCCTAGACATTCTCAGAAAATCGTCCAGGTCTAAAAGCAAGATCGCTAGTATACCGTTCATCGAATCCTGTGTTATGTGAATGGTATACCTACACGAATCTGTCCATTATATGTTGACTGACAAACCTTTTCGACAGTGAACACTACCGTGTTACAAAATTGATGACGGCGTTATATTTAACTTAGAGCGAAAAGTACCCGAGACTGCTTGGTTTGTGAGCATCATTTTTCTCGCGGCAATGCGATTTTTAAAGTCAGATTCTTTTATTCTTCTGTTGGCGGTAGGTTGAGACACAGGAAATCCTATGTCAATGACAGCGTCTCCTGCAGTTTTAAAAGGACTTGCCCTTAGATATTCCAGAAGTTTATCATCATAACATTGGACTCCAGACTGAGCTGGAGCAAACACGTGGAAGAAACAATCCTGAAGTCGGAAGTAACCTTGGCAGTTACTGGAAGGACGTACGGAAAACATGGGGACTTTCACATAAGCTGGTACATTGGCTGTACACCAGAGTAGTGAAACCTGCAAATACGTATGCAGCACTGGTCTAGTGGCCAAAGACACAGCAGAAAATCATAGTATCAAAGCTAGGAAGCCTAGAAAGACTGGCCTGCTTGAACATCACAGAGGCCATGAAATCGAGCCCTAAGTCCGCAATGTAGAACATCCTAGACCTTCCTCCACTTCATTTCGTGATTAAAGGAGAGGCAAGAATGGGACTATACAGACTACAGAGTTTTACGTCACTTTCTGGTTGCATAAAACTGGACATGCACTTCTATGCGATATCATAATATTGAAAGATAGTAGAAATGAGATCAGACTACACAAACCCTGCATATCGCTATGACTATGGGACACAGAGAGCTCAAAAACCAAAGACGATACCGGAGCAGGGATACACGGAGTAAGACCGAAGAGAGATGCTTATTTATTCCTGGGTAAGTCTCCCACGGTGTTCCAGGCGAAAAGCTACACCGTCCTACAGTGTGCGTATGAAAACAATAGGAGGACTTACCTTAATAAGTGGATCTACATACTGCGACAGCCAAGTAGCCCTTAGAGCGCTAACATTAAGACTGTTCTGGGAATGCCAAGAGGAACTAGTGGTCCTGACAAAAACCAACAAAGTAATACTACAATTGGTACCAGGACACAAAGAGGTCGGAAAAAACATTCACTGGTTCAGAACCGACACTCGGATTTCCAAGGTGCACAGTACGAGATGTCATAAAACGATGGACAAGGAATCAACACAAAATCTACTGGAAAAACAGACAGGGATTAAACCATATCGAATCTTTCATTGAGGACCCAGACCTGAAACTAACAAAACAGCTACTTCTGAAGAGCAGAAATCAGCTGAGAATTACCACAGGACATCTGACAGGACACATGGCTGTCAAGAAGCATCTGCACCATATGCAACTGTACCAAGGAGACCTAAGCTGCAGGTTGTGCGGGCGAGAAAATGAAACGGTACAGCGTATTATTTGCCACTGCAAGTCATTGGATCGGAAAAGGCAACAAATACTCGGGCAACCAAGACTAGAACCAGAGGATATTCCGACACTCTCCACAGTTGACCGACACAAATTAGTGCAAGGAACTGGAATAAATGAGTGAATGTAAGAATAAACTAGGGTGAGCACAATGGGACAAACCTGACCGAAGTGCATCCGGCACTTGGACGGACTCTCGGAAGGGAAGAAAAAGTCCTCATTGACCAATTTTTTCCAATTTCTGTTAACTGTGTACTTTTATTGAAAGGTCAAAATCAATCAAGACCGGTTTACATTACAACAAATTTAGTATACAATGAATACAACTGCACTTTAGATAATATTTTCAATTTTGGTATAATATGCTAATCTAAAACCACATGTCTCACTTTGAAAAGATTTTCCATTGCTCTACCAGTGGCGTCCCTGCGAAGATATCTTCTGATGTCTTCTACAAAAGAAGTGGTACGCCACTGATACAGATTAAGCAATAGAATAACGCTTCTAACTAAAACATGTGGTTTTATATCCAAACATATACCAAAAATTGAAAATAATGTCTAAAGTACTTTCGACGATATTATAAAATATATACCGGGTGTTGCATCGTCGAGCGGGACATAGGAAATCCCATGTAATTTTAAATGGGGTCAATTATTGGCTTCCCTAATTATTTTAGAGAAAAATTCTATTTAGGTTTATTAAAGAGCACTAAAACCCACATTCAAAAGAATAACTTTAGATATTTTTGATGAGCCCGTTTACGGGTTATCGCCGATTTCTTTTTAACTATTTCTCCTTTTTATGGCCCCGTATTTGCGGGCACCAGTCAAGGTAAAAGATGACTGTCAAATAAAGTTGTCATTTTGAGAAATATTCGAACATCTTCTTAAATCCTAAAGTTCTAACAATTTAATAGTACCTACCTATTAATTAGTAAAATATTGAAACATGTAAAATGTCATAATTAACCTTGTAATTGGATAATTTATTTTAGTTTTATTCAGATTAATTTGTACTCATAAATACACCTTTAATATTTTCGATGTACGGGTTTTTATAACAATAAAGCACACATTTCAAAATGACAACTTTATTTGACAGTCATCTTTTACCTTGACTGGTGCCCGCAAATACGGGGCCATAAAAAGGAGAAATACCTAGTTAAAAAGAAATCGGCGATAACCCGTAAACGGGCTCATCAAAAATATCTAAAGTTATTCTTTTGAATGTGGGTTTTAGTGCTCTTTATTAAACCTAAATAGAATTTTTCTCTAAAATAATTAGGGAAGCCAATAATTGACCCCATTTAAAATTACATGGGATTTCCTATGTCCCGCTCGACGATGCAACACCCGGTATAATAAAATAAAAATCTGCTGGGCGCTAGTAATATTTAAGCCGGCACTGAACTAAGAGAGAGCACTATATAGTTATAAATACATTATATCTAATAAACAGCGGTGATTGAAACATTCAGTCAGTATATTTGTTAGTTTCAACTCTTCAAGGCCTCCTTTGCAGACAGATAATATGGCTACATATCAATACAAGTTACCATCCCCTTACAGTGTAAAGCAACCACCACCACCAAAAGAAGACGAAATTTATTACCAGTAAGATATTTTAATTCTTTTTTTGTGACTTTTGTTACTCGCTGCTGCTATTAATTTAGGCTAGTTTAAAAACGTACATATCTGAAAAAAAGGATTTCAGAGTCCGAAACATACATCTACGCATTTTACAACTTCTTATCATCAAAATCTGTAGATATTTAAACATTATAGCAATAATAAAACAAACTTTTTTTAAACAGTATGGTAGACCAGTTGTTTTTTTAAAACCGGAACCTTGAAAAACCAATGGAAAAATTTATATTGCTCTTAATTTGTGACCAAATCAAATTGTACAGGAGACGCTAAATAAATTTTAGTCGTTGCGTTTTCTAATACAGCAAAATCTCTCAAAAGCGACCACCCTCGGGGAATCAAATGTTGGTCGGTTACCAGGGGTGGTCGATTAATAGAGAACAATTAAAACAACTGGTCTGCATTTTCCAGTGTTTGTTTATTAATAAGTATCTATATATATTATTATGTAAATAATTTTAAATATTTTTGTTTAAATTTATCAGAACTAAAATTAAATGAGATGAAGACAATTTTTCCAATATGTATATACTGCACGTGCATACTCACTATATATTATACAATGTACTGTATGTTTGCTTTGAAATTCTTATTTTTTCCAATAATCAGAAATTGATGATTACTTCACATTTTTTATTTTATTTTTATAAAATTCAGATTCACATATTAATACCTATTGAGAAATATTTGTAGATATAAAAATT
Organism: Polydrusus tereticollis; assembly: GCA_963920685.1. NCBI lineage: Eukaryota > Metazoa > Arthropoda > Insecta > Coleoptera > Curculionidae > Polydrusus > Polydrusus tereticollis. The sequence goes on along the minus strand of OY987332.1, from coordinate 26,785,719 downwards.
TTTCTCTTCTCTCTCTCAAACCTGCAGCAAGTTTAGGGAGTAGTTTCATCAGCTTCTTGGATCTTCTCAATACACTCGATGTAGTCAATTCTGCACTTTTTGTTGGCCAATCGTTATCAATAGAGGCAATTTTTTTCAAGTTCACAAATGTCTCCATAATGTTAGGAATCTATATATATATCTTCCTCGAAGTGGCCAATATTACTTGTACACAGTAAAGAAGTGAGTGTTAAATTTAAGACTCAATGGTGGTACATATAGGACCATGCTCAATAGGGTATATTAACCAATCAGTATATCTGGTAAAAAAGATATTTTTGAATGGTTTCTTTACTTTTTGATGAGTGTTAATTCTTCTTATTTATGGGTAGGTACATTTACACTATCGAGTGTAAATTAAACTCACAGATTGTAAACCTATCCTTCTAGGGTGTAAAAGAAATAATGAGATGTGCAAGTAAACCATTTTTTAATGGTAATTTGTGATTATTTAGTGTAAATATCATATTATTGTAGTGTAAATTTTATTTTATTTGGGTGTGACTTTACTATAGTGGGTGTAATAAAATAATCTACCCAGGGCTAGAATACTTTCCACTTTGTTTAAGTCATTTAATCCCGCATCAAACTAACCGGGCGTTTATAATTAAAATGTAAAAAATTATGCGTTCAAGATGTTTCACATTATTAACCTCTGCTTAGTTTGATATATGATTGAATGACTTAATCAAAGTCGAAAGTAGTAGCCCCTAATATACAGGGTGTTATGGAAATGACTTATTATATTTTAAGGGGCCACTCCTGGGGTGGCCTAGAGTTACACTTGATAGTTTTTTTTTCTAAAATCGGAAGTATTTTGAATTTTGTAAAATACCTTAAAACCGGACCATCTGTGCCTCTATGAAAGTTCATTACCCCTAAACACGTGTTTTTGACATGACAAATTGGCGGAATTTCTACAGACAGCTGATTACCTTGCGACGTTGCCAAGTATTCGGGAAAATCTTTTTTTTAGGTTTTTTAAAAAAGATTAAATCAAAAACTATACTGCGATTTCAATTAAACAAGCCTTATTCAATAGGTATAGTTTTTACTCACCCCATGAAATTGTATTGCTATCATAATACTTCGCTGAGTAAAAATCGTAGATACCAACAACAAGCCCTATGTCTGGAAATTTACACAGATAAACTATCACATCACAAAACATTCCCATCACATGTGTATCACATTATTCAACAACTATACACTCCAGCAGCAAAACGCAAACAAATTTTATGCCGTTGCAAGTAAATGAATAATAAGAAATGATATTAAAAACAAATTTATGAAGCCACATATGAAGCCATTTGGGCGCATTCGAGAGACGAAACTGCTCCGCAGTGGTTACCGGTTATGATCCAACCGCTACCGATTCGTCGGCTTCCATGGATTTCGACTATTTCGACCAAAAGATCATCACGTTTGGTTCAAATGTCAAATCCATATCAGCTGTGCGTAACAAACATTAACCTTTCTTGTTTTGTGAAGCTTACCAATATACTCATCCCTTGGTTGAAACTCTTTGGTGGCAGTTAAAAAGTACGTTTTCCTGTTTAATGTATATGTTTTGTTCCTCCATTCTATTTACTACGTTCTTCGTAACCAAACTTTTGTTGCATACGCCATTTCCCCATTGACATAACGAACCGCTCTCTCCAAGCAGCGGAAGTGAAAGATGCTACCCAAAATGGCGACCGTTCCGTAACATGTTGGAAAGTGTCGTAAAAGTAGCGGTCGACACAACAAGACGATTTAGGAACTGCTCCGGAGCAGTTTCGTCTCCCGAATGCGCTCATTGACTTTGAACTTTGAACTGCTCAGTACCCAATCACAGAACAGCAACAAATCACATTTCCCGCCCCCTGGACTATCGTGTTTAAATGTTGTGTGTCCAGTTAAGAGGACTGGATTGGATACCGTAATTATTATTCTTAATTGCAATGGCCACCTGTCTTGACGACAATGAGCCAGCTATTATCATTACCAAGAAGAACAGAAGTCACAGAAGAAGAGAAAGAACATAACCGTATCAAACGTGTGTCGCGTTGTTTTCAATCCGGATTTTGTTATAAAGTATTTCTAAGTCTATAACTAGTAATTTCTTGTATTAATAACACAGAATTAAAGAGCTAATAACTTGATAATGTCCCGAACAGTTAATGTGTTGTTAAAGTGAATAAATGTCCCGCTAGAATCATTTGAAATGGTAACGGTATAACGTGGATTTCTTGCCGATATGTTTTTTATTTCAAGGTATGTACAAATAAAACTAGAGCAATACGTAGACAATTTTTCGTGTAATAGGGTAGAAACTAAAGCATATTAAAGTTAAGTAGAAAAAATTAAATATTCAAAAAAGGTTATCTGATGAAACTGATGTAGTAAATGTGGCAACACTGCTCAAAACACATGTTTTGGGCTGACGATATCTAAAGACTATCTGACAGTAACTGTCAGATTTTTGTCAACAATTTTTTTTTTTGACAAGTAGTACGAATCAGCTGTTTGATCATTGGCGCGTAGGTGTTTTGAGCTAAATTTTTGAAGGCATTTTTCTCGAATTTCTAGCTTCGAGCGCCATTTAACGCAATTTTTCCCCAATTCGGCTCGACCTATAGATTTACGGGTTAAAAAATAATAAGTCATTTCCATAACACCCTGTATATAAATCTTCAGATCGCTTGGAAAAAGTTTGTTAAATGAATGAAAACATTGAGTATTATTTATCATTTATTTATAAACAAAATGATGGTTACAACAGAACAGGAAAACCCTGTGTTTTTTTTTACACTTAGTATTATAACTAGTTGAACAAAATGACACTTATTATATAGTTTACAATTTAGTAAATTAAACATACATATCAGGGGATTGGTTCACAAAGGGCGGATGTCACATATTTTGCAAAATGTACTTTTATGTGGCTTATGCATGCGGCCGACATACCGGATCTATCTGTCTAAAGTCAGAAGTCCTACAACCGCGCAATTCCATATTAAGGACTTAACAAAAGCAGTATGTCCATATAATATTTGGAACACAAAAGACATATGTGGACAAACGTGTTTTCACAATTTTTTGCCTAAGGCGGTTGTCCATTAACCAGAAGAAAAACTGGCGGTTGTCCATTCATAAGTTAGAATTATGGACATCCGCCTATTGTAATGTTAATTTGTAGGTTATGAATACAAAACCAAGTGAGTGTTAAGTGTCGATCTAGCTCACAAAAATGATGTCTGGTAGAGGTTTAAAAATTTTAGTTGATATTTGGTTGGATTTAGGTCAAATGAAAAGCAATCGTAGGAATGAATAAATTGTATTTGCCAACGTTTCGGCCTAATTTTAGGTGTTTTAGACGGATATTGTGAAGATATTTTGGATTCGGGGACCGAAAATGAACCTTTTTCAACTGATAGTGAAGATGACGCAAACTATTATCCAAGTGAAGATGAAGACTGCTCGGACGAAAACGAACATACAGAAAGAGTAGAAAATGTGAAAAGAAACCTTGCATTAACATTAGACAAAATAGGTGATGGTGAAAAAAACAGAGATGTGCAAACTAAGAAAGGCAGAAAAAGAAAACGGACACCAAAGTTGTGGAACAAAAATGAAAAAAAAAACTAAAAGATTAAAAGGAGAAGAGTATGTGAATCGTGGAGGTAAAAAAGTTAAAGAAAAGTCAATTAGAGATTCTTGTAAGTGCAGGTTAAAATGCTATACAAAAATTTCAGAACAAAATCGTCAAAAAATTCATGATAAGTTTTGGTCATTAAATAACTGGAACCAACGTAAACAATTTGTCTGTTTGGCAGTTAAAGTTAATAATATTGTAAGAAATCGACCCAGGAATAACAAACAAGAGGGAAGGCGCAAGAATACCTACAACTATCATTTAAATAATATAAATAATGAGGCTGTGGAAGTATGTAAAGTAATGTTCTTAAATACTCTATCATTAGGTGAAAAGTTTTTAAGAAATAGTATAAACCATGATAATACTAATATTACTACACCAGATAAAAGACAAAACCACAAACCAACAAGGACAATTACCGAGAGGGTAATAGATATAGTAAAACAACATATCGAAAGCTTTCCCTCTACCGAAAGCCACTATACTCGTCGACATACCAAAAGGAAATATTTGGAACCAGGATTAAACATTAGAGTGCTGTAAAACTTGTACAAACGATATTGTCAAGAAAATAACGTCGATACCAAATACATTGTTAAAGAATCTTACTACCGTTTTATATTTGTTTCAAAATATAATCTCTTATTTAAACTCCCCAGTTTAGACACGTGCGACGATTGTGATGAATATGAACGACTTTTACTAGATGCTAGAGAAGAAGCCGAAAAAGAAACAATTAAAAATGAAAGAGATTTACATTTTAAAGAGTCAGACAAAAGGTATCAAATGAAGGAAGAAGATAAACTTAGGTCTAGATTTGAAAACTCTAAAGAAAGAGTATGCATCATAGACCTCCAGAAATGTCTACCAACGCCATGCCTTTCTAATGCACAAACCTTTTACAAGCTTAAACTGTGGACTTTTAATTTTACCATTTGCGACATGACGAAAAATCAGGTTTCCTGCATGGTTTGGAATGAAACTTTAGGTAAAAGAGGAAGTAATGAAATAGCGTCTTGCATTTTTAAATGGATTACTTCTTTGCCCGACGATGTCGAAGAAATTACATTTTGGTCTGATAATTGTGCGGGCCAAAACAGAAATATTATTATCCTATTTTTTTATACATGGCTTTTACATAAAATTCCAAATATTAAAACTGTTAATCACAAATTTTTGTTGAAAGGGCATACACACATGGAGGTAGATGTGGCACACTCAGTGATTGAACACAAGAAAGGGCGCACTAGGACTATGGCTATTTGCAACACTCATGACTGGGCTCAGTTAATGCGCTTAGCATGTCAAAAAAACCCGTATTATGTTTACGAAATGGAACTAAATGACTTTCTTCAATTTGATTTCTTGGAAAAAACTTATCAGCCCCCTCTGGTTAACAGAAAACAAAGAGAATATTTTCAATTGTCAAAAGTAGTTCATCTACAATTTCGAAGAGAATCTGTGGGAACTGTATTCCATAAAACAAGTTTTGATTCTGAAAATTTTAAAGAATTTAACATAATATGAAATAACAGAAAAATCTTGGTGCTTCCTGATTATATCCCAGTAATATCAAATAAGCCTTTAAGAATCTCGACTAAAAAATATCAACACCTACAGGACCTATTAAAGTGGATTCCAGGAAGTTTGCAAGATTATTATAAAAATCTTTCACATCAAGATCAGGTAGAGAGCGAAGAAGACGACTAAAAATGGAATGAAAATAAATAAACCGTATTATTAAGTTAGTTTTCACCTACTTTCCATTCTTTTCATAAAAGAAAATTCGTTTCTTAAATTACTTTCGTCAAAATTCTTACTTGGCAATTAGGGACTTCAGCCTTTCAGACAAATAATATTTTAGTATGCTAAAGTCGGATGTCCTACGCCATTTTTTTTTTGGTCATTATTCATTTTAAATTTATTTTTTTTTTTGTAAATTATAAGTATATATAAAATAGTTTTCAAATACAAAAAAAATCTTTTAATAATAAAAAGAGTCTAAACATCCTTGGTTGGTTTAATGCATTAAAATTTGTTTTTTAGCTTTCCTGAAAAATTGTATTTTTGTGACATCCGCCCTTTGTGAACCAACCCCCTGATATATATATCTACGTTTAATGTACCTCATTGTTAAGCTTAACAAAACAAATAACATAATAAATATATGTATACTTAGAACACTAAACAACTAATTAAAAGTATGCTTAGGAACAATATAAAAGAATGAAAATGACGAGTATTATATTAATCGTATATTTATTTAGAGATCTATGAAATAAAATATGTAGGTAGGTACCTAAGTATTTATATAAAAAAGGAATACATTTATATTATAAGCTTATATCAGAATAGTTTAAAAGATAAAGGAAAACTGTAGCAAAGTTAATACCTACTTAGTTTCTTAAAAATGGCGTACTTATTAGTAAGGTTTCTATTAAATTTCGTTAATATGCTTACCCAATTTAACAAGATCCTTATAATAGGTACCCTCATTTGGCACTTTACAGAACTTTGCTTCGTTTCTATATTTCAATTTAAATATAACATTATTCTATATCACGTTCAAAGAGTGCAATCAGACTGATTTGCACGTAGCGTCGGCGTCATCTGTCAATTCCTAGAATTTCACACCACTTGTTGCCGCCTGTCTTTTCGGTAACACGGGTTTAGGTATTTTTTCCCGGGGCCGTGTAAAAAAACGATTAAAGAATAAGTTTTATACTCAATGTGTTAAAATAACCTTCTAGCGGGGTTTAACTTTTTAGAGAGTTAAATTCATAGGCAAATTTAATACAACAACTCTGGTCCCATATGAGTGTAAAAATGTGGCAAATTATGTTGATCGGGGTGTTAACATTAACACTACTTTTTTTGACCACTCTTGGTAATCGTATAATATATTTTTGATTTCTTGAAGAGGACAACCACTGTCTCTACATGTTTAAAGCCTTTTAATAAGGTAGCTTGTAGAGCATTTTAAAATTCTGAATTATGGCTTGGTCCAAAGGTTAGCAATGTGAGGTAGTATTGGATGAAAGAAAAATAAGTTTGACATTATCCAGAGTAATTTTGGGATAAGACGTTGCTTTACCCAGACACAATATCACTCTTCTATTCTGTTTCTCCATCTTAGTATCAAATCTGTGAAGCCATGTTGTCATGATATCTGCTGTCATCCACGATTATTTGTTCGAGATCCATTGGAGGGGTAAGTTATCGATATGTGCGCCCTTAAAACATCGATGATTCTTGCTTTTGCCCATTATAAGTGGTTGCTGATTCTCACCATCCATATTTACACGGAACAGAAATGTAAATCGTTGCTTTGCTGTTGTTTCTCCAGTACACTTGTTATTCTTCAATGCATATGTTTTTACTGGCAATGCACGATAGTAGAGACCTGTCTCATCCGCATTAAATACTCCGCTTGGGGCATAATCCTTTAAAATGGTCAATAGCCTTTCTTTCCAAGCAGTCACGACTTCGATATTAATTTTGGCTGATTCGCCACATATCTTCCTGAAGGTAATATTGTGCCGACGACGAAATTTCCTAACAATCCATTTGATGCCTTGAAGTTATCTAGTCATAGACATTGAGCATAATATACGAGGGCAGGTAGAGAGACTTCTTGACGACTCAACCATAACAAGCAATACATCTAGCCTGCGTGATCCTGTGCTATTTAGCAATAGTGATATGAAGAAGTTTTCACATTATTTGCTGATCGTATTTCGCACCACAGAATTATATTTATTAACCTTGAGACGGAAACTGATAAAATTAATCCCAAGATTATACTCTGCCGTACTTTTCATCGGAGCAGAAGTAAACAGCGACGTCGCCGTCTCGTACATATATATTTTTTCCCATTTTACCTACATATCCCGTTTTAGACCCACTTCCCCTACCCATTTTAATGCTCGATCTTAATAACGAAATATTTTTTTTATTTTTAGGCATCTTAAAGACTTAAGGCTTGAATCTAAGGGTACAGACAAAGTGTACGGAGTTGCAGTTTTTGGAATTGGCAGAGCAGGTAAGGTCGTAGATGTACCAGGTGTTGTTTATCAATTGCCAAGTAGAACAAAATTTATAATTTTCCTATTGGACCCCTACAACTTTGAGATTTTAATTGGAAAGGGGGGGCCTAAAGGGCTAAGCCCTTCCCGAATAGCGTCAAGCCTCCCCCCCAAAATTTTAATGAATTACATCTCCAAAATAATTATCTAAAAATTAAAAGTTTAACATCCGCCATATATCATCGGCAAACTTTGAGATTTTAAAAATCTTTAAAAATCCTAACTTGTCAGATGGAGTAGAATAAATATAATATACTAATTAGGAAAATATTTCCTAGCCATCTGATTTAAAAACCTTATACTATAAGGCCGTATTTGGCTAACACAGTTAGCGCTACAATACTAAATGTATTGCTTAAAACTACCAAGTATTTAGTATTGTAGCGCTCACTGTGTTAGCCAAATACGGCCTTATAGTATAAGGTTTTTTAATCAGATGGCTAGGAAATATTTTCCTAATTAGTATATTATATTTATTCTACTCCATCTGACAAGTAAGGATTTTTAAAGATTTTTAAGTTTTTAATATACCTAAAGGTATAGTCCTCTCTCCTGATTGCTTAAAACTTCTAAGAGATGGCGCCACTTGTCGTTCACTGCCTGAGCAAGACGATCAAAGTGGTTATAAAGACTTGAGGCCTTTCTGTTGTTAGGTATGTCTGCGCTTACCCTATGCTGACGAGAACCAATAAGTTCGAAACCGGTCCATAGGTAGAAGCATCCTACCAACAGAAAGGTCTTCCCTTCTTGGTAGTTTTAAGCAATCAATTTAGTATTGTAGCGCTAACTGTGTTAGCCAAATACGGCCTTATAGTATAAGGTTTTTAAATCAGATGGCTAGGAAATATTTTCCTAATTAGTATATTATATTTGAGATTTTAATTGGAAAGGGGGGCCTAGGGGCTAAGCCCTTCCCGAATAGCGCCAAGCCTCTCCCCCACCAAATTTATAATAAGTTACATCTCCAAAATAATTATCCGCCATATATCATCGGCATCTGTGAGGTAAGTGAAAAATTTCATATATCTCTTATACAGTGTGGAAAAAAAGTATAGACTACCCGTAATATTTACGTAATCTACAATTTTTATGAGAGACGACCAAATGACCACCCATTTTTTTTTATTGGACGTGGTTTTAATTACCAATTGCACTAAAACACTAGTATTAAATGAAACATAGTAGGAACACAACAAAGAAAAAGCAAACATCATCACGCTTCATCTTGCACGCTTTACAAAAATAAAAATGAAAATATTTGATCTCTTTGCGTTTAAAAAAAATAAATTTTTCAATCACAAATCGTTTTTTTTTAGAGACATATTTTTAGTACAGACAAGCGGATAGTTAAAAATTAGGTCCAATTGAGGAGGGTATTTCTGAACGGGATTTGTATATATCGGGGACAACGTTTATGCCTTACAAAAATAAATATAAAAATACCGGGTGATGCATGGCTTAGTTGAACATAGGATATCCAATGTAAATTTTGAGGTGGCTAAATATTGGCTCCCCTGTACATTTTAGAGACAAATTGTATTATAATTTTTAGAAGAGGCTGATATAATAAACTCATGTGCCAAGTTCGAATAGTTTAGATAATACAGCAAATTATTGACTTAAATTTGGACATTGAATTAGATCTTTATCTTTTACTCCTTTTCTTTATCGTACTTCTGTTCAGAACAACTTCTTGGGTGGGTTTGGGTGCTGACAATTTTATTCTTTTTGCTGCTTTGTTGATTGTATGCTGATATGGTAATGTAAATAAAACAATGCAGTCTTCCTCCACAGTTTAATTTTAAAGTCAATTTAAGTTCCCAACATGTTTCGAATGCTTAAGCATTCATCATCAGGGGATACTAACATCCAGTTTAAAAGCGATGTATGTTGTCTCAAACTAATGAGTACAACTTATAATGTGTAATGATACATGTAAAAGTTGAAGACTTGGTATGAACTAGCTAGTTGTGTTGAAGTTAATGTAAAGATAAAAATTTAAGTGAAATGTGAGATTTTAATAGAAAAGGAAGCATTTTAATGAGATAGTTAATTAATTTAAAGCATATGAAGAAAAAGTTTTATTTTGTATTTTAAATGTAAATTTAAAAATTAAATTTAAATTAAATTTAAATTAAATTTAAATTAAATTTAAATTAAATTTAAATTAAATTTAAATTAAATTTAAATTAAATTTAAATTAAATTGGTGGGAGCCAGTCGCGTGGAAGTCTATATGTAGCTTGGTGCGGTGCGTGAGTGTGTGACTGAGTAATAAGTACATTGTTTGAAACGTCCGTCCGTGCGTAATATTTTGTAATTATTTTGTCAAGAAATTCGTCTAATGTCTCCATGTGCATGTCATTGTGTAGTACTCTTGTAGGTGTATGTTTAGAAGCATTTGTAATGATTCGTAGTATTTTGTTTTGAAAGATTTGAAGTTTTTTGTACTTTGTCTTATTTATGGTAGGTACACCATGTTGGTATACCATAAGTCAGTACTGGCCGTAATAATACTTTGTAAATATTCGTCTTTGTCCTATTGTCTAACGTACTTTGGCGGTTAATAAGTGGGTAAAGCGCGCAAAGTTGTCTTTGTGCGCACGCCAAACGGTAATCCGCATTTGCGTTCCAGGACATCTTTTTATTAAAGACAAGCCCCAAGTATTTAACCGTGTTTTTCCACGGTATCTGTTTGTTATTGACTTTGACTCTACTTTCCGGTAGTCTTACTCTTGACTTTGAGAAAAGAATGGCCTGTGTCTTATCCTCATTCAGGCGAATTTTCCAGTCACTAAGCCATTTTTGAAAAAGATTTATATGGCGTTTCAAACGTGAGATTACTAACCACGGCTGACTCGAGGTGGCAGTTATCGCGGTATCATCAACAAACAAATATAATATCGTTTGAGAGTGTTTAGGTATATCACTCGTATAGACATTATATAGTACCGGCGCAAGGGGGGACCCCTCCCCAGTAAATTACACTGGGGTACAAATTTCAACTTTTTTTTGTTTCCTAAACAAAACCTATTTTTTTTTATTCAACTACACTCAAGTAACTAAAAAATACCTATTAAAGATTTTAGTTAGCTCGCAAAAAAATGTGAATTATTTGTTACAAAATTTTAATTTATAGCATATACAATGAAGTTGAAGAAATAGTCCATCCTTATACAATGAACATTTTAATTTATAGGCATTGACAATACAAACAATATATTGTTGGTTCAACAATAGCAATTAAATAGCACATTTTCATCAGTGAGTCTAAAGTTTAGACACTCATTTTACGCTTCTTAGCCTGTCTTTTGAAAGCAGTTTCGGGGGCATCTCTCGTAATAGTCCAACAGTAGTCGGCTAACATCTCACAGTTTTTCCCTGATACCTTCTTTTCATGTTTGAAATATCCTGGTGGAACCTCTCACCGTGCTCGTCACTTACACCACCACAATTTTCCGGAAAGTAATCCAGAGAATACAGAAAATGAATTTTCAACGACTTATTACACCCTAGGATTTGGTAATATAAAAGAAGTTGGGCAACCAGGTCTTTATAGTTTCCTGCTTTTATGTTTCCCAAAAAACTTGTTGCAACCATTTTAAAGACATTCCAAGCGACCTTTTCCTTGCCTTCAAGTATGGAATGTCCGAAAAGTTTCCTAATCTGAGGACCCCCAAATATTCCCTCTTTAATTTTAGTGTCACTGATTCTAGGGAACTTTTCTTTTAAATAACTAAAAGCACGGCCTTCTTTGTCCATGGCCTTCACAAATTTTTTCCAAGTCCCAATTTTATATCATGTGGCGGTAGTAAAATCTTTTCTGCGAGAACTAATGGCGCACTGGCTACATTTCTCTTTCCTGGCTCAAAAGACTCTCTTGGTTGCCAAATTTTCCTTATTTTTCCATTCGCAGAGGAAGCAGCAGTATTTCGTATAACCTAGCAGCTGCATTCCAAGCAAAATCGCCACAACTTTTAAATCCCCACAAATTTGCCAATTATACCTTTCATATTAAATGGTCTGCAGTAACAATTTTAAATTGCTACCTATACGTTTCTTTCATTGGACTGCATAACCAATTGGGACTGAAGGCAACTTGTTTCCATCATGGAGTAACACAGCTTTAAGATTTTTGAGGAATCAAAGGGAGGTGTCAAACAAAAGTAACAGTCAGTAACGTGGTCTTTCGGTTCTCGCCAGATCATAGGAACAGCAAAGGGCATCTTACGTTTTTTCCACTTAGCCAGCCGCGAATGTTGGACGCACATTTATAGCAGCAGATATGGGGAGCCCAATTTTTATTCTGGTCTCCAATTTTACAGCCAAAATACAAGTGATAAGCCTTTTATATTAAAGGGGTAAGTGTACGTTTTTGTTTCACAATAGTCACTTCACCACATATATAACAAAAATGATCCGGCTTATTTAAACAAACTCGCGACATGTTGCTCAAAACTCTCTAATTTCTCAAATACGAACAGCTCTCAATCAACTGGTGGTTGAAATACAACGAACTAACAATTTAGGGTATATGTTATATATATTTAAACCTCTTATAAAGTACACCTGGTATAATAAATCCGGGTACTTCTCATTTAATAGTCGAATTTTCCCATACATTACGGACAAGTAGGTAATTATCATAATTAGCATGAATCTATAAAACCGGAGCAGACTAAGACTTTTGCAAGACAGATTGTTAGTTAGTATAATAAAATAAGTGAGATTTTGCTATTTTGGTCTCGAAAACATGTTTGCTGTTCCCCAGTGTTATTATTTCGCATTGACAAAACAAACATCAGTAGAGTCAGTGACAGCCTTTTTATTGAAGGCGCTTTAATTATAGCATAATATGAGCTATTCCACTAAGGAAAAAGTAACTATGATTAAGTGGTATTATACAGGAAACAGTTTAAGAGCAGTGTCTGAAATGTTTTTAGTTCAATTCCCTGATAAGCATATTCCTTCAATTTCATTAATTAAACTTATCATTAGTAAATTTGAGTCCAAAGGCACTGTAATAATTAACTGTAAATGCTTAACTCAGAATGTCAATAGAGCTGAAGAAAGGGATAATAGAGATCTTGATATTTTACTGCCCGTGGAGGAAAATAAAATGATTAGCACGAGGATTCTTGAGTAAGCCATACATAAACATTAAACCACAGTATTGCGCACTTTAGAAAAGGATTTGTTGAGAAATTATTGTTTTACCGATGAATGTACACCATGAGATGGAGCCATCCCCCTTCATTCTCTGTATCATTTAATTAATTATTAATGTTTCGTGAAAATCTGTAGTCTTAGGTATGTTATGTGAAAATTAAAGGCGTAATAAGTAAAACATAATGGTGTCTTTTAATTTAGACTTGTGATTGCCGGACTGATGAAACGAAAATGTGTTTTTAATGTGAAATAATCTTTATTCGTTATGTCTAGCTTTAGGTCAATTCCTGCTATAGTACCTAAACTATCAAAATTTCATAATTTTGCCATCACATTTAATAATTGAATAAGTTAGGATTGACTTATTGAAACTTATTTAAACTTGGCACATGGGTTTATTATATCGGCATCTTCAAGAAATTATAATACAATTTTTCTCTGAACTGTACAGGGGCGCTAATATTTACCCACCTTAAAATTTACATTGGATTTTCTATGTTCAACTAAGCCATGCATCCCGGTATATTGATCTTTTTGCGCACAAAGAACGAAAGTTTCCAATCACAAATAGTATTTGTTCGAAAAGACATTTTTTTAATAAAGATTGAATGTTTAACAATTATTATATTAGAAACCCCATTCAGGAGGGTGTCCCTGAATGAGATTTGTATAGACAGGGTTCAAAAGTTATGCTTTACAAAATAAAAATATTTTGATTTCTTTACATAAATAAAAACCAAATTTTCGCATTTTTTTAAACGAAATATTTTTAATAACGACTGACTTTTGTGGAATATTTAAAAATCATGTCCAAATTTTCTCACTACTTTTTATTGATTTAATGCGAAGTTAGTTACATAGAAAAAGTATCGCAAAAACCGGATTTCTCCATCTTTACCTATATCCCGAACTATCCTTATTAAACACTAAACATTGACCATTTGTTTTTCCTTACTAGGAACAATTCATCTGTCCTATCTGGTCAATCTTAGAAGAGTAAATTTGTTATACATTGTTGATGATGATACCAAGAAGCTTCAAAACATTAAGAACTATTATAAAATTGACACCAATAAAACCAAACTTATAACATGCAAGGAGGCCGAACAAGTTTATAAAGATTCCAAGTAAGTTTTTATGTTATGCTGTTCTGTCCTTGTTAACTCTTTGTTTTGTTTACTTCTCTGCTTTGCAAATGCCGCAAATAGGCATAATTACTTTTTTTATAGGGAGTATGTTTAATACTTCATTTACTATTTTTATAATACTAATCATAAAAAGTGTATTAAGGGGTCATGATATTGCCCAGAAAAATGGATAGAAAATCGAGGTGTGGTGGAATGGCCAGCGAGATTACCTGATCTTTTACTGTTGGAAAAACTATGACTTTATGCCGATCTCTATGTAGACGATGAATCTTAAGGCAGTTACAAAAGTAAATAACAAACCAGTTAAATGTTTAAAAATAAATGGCAATCTGCAATCAATATTTGAGATAAGTTTTAAGGATATTTTTACCTTTTCTTAATTTTATTTTTATATTTCTATGCTTTAATCCCGTTTTAATGTGATAATTTAGTTTATCTAATGTGTGTCTGTTTTTATTCTGTTTATCCCCATCACTTATTACATTTGGGTATTATTATTAAATTAAAAATTTGAATTTTCTCTTATTCACAGCATCTACTCATTTTCAACGAAATACTGTGATTTTCACCAGGGTAATATTATCTGTAAAACAACCAAACACCTTGCAGATGTATTTTTAACACACGAAACGTTCGAATGCCATTCAGAAGACATCATCTATTGGGTTTCAGGGATATGAGAATAAAAAATATGCAATTTAAATTCTACGTCCTTGTTCGAAAAAATGAAGTTGATGATTGATGGTGGCCCGAAAACGAAACGTCGTAATTGGAAACTAATTATGTCAGCTTGTAGAGGAGAAAATGGCAATGGAGATGTGACATTTGTTTGAAATTATTTCAAGAAGTGTGATTAGGAAAAAATAAAAACGAATTTGCTAATTTTCGTTTTTTGTCGGATGTCTCCGAAGGTATTCGGAACTTTCAATTTTTTTCAACGGCGTCTTGTTGAGCGCCATATTTGGGATGTTTGCCCCCATATAACCGACTTTTTATATCTTATAGTTTCAAGGATCCCTATACTTAGCCTCGAATTTGTACCACCCTGTAGAGTAGAGTATAGTTCTTTATTTGCATACAAATAATGTCAATATAATTATCATATAATCAAAGTAATAACACTAAATAAAATAATAATAAAACGGCAATATAATCTAATAAATATTAGGCATTCACATTGTATTGTAATAAGATTAAAATCATAAACAAAAAGACGAGCTGACTTAAAAATAATCAGAGAGAACAAAGACGAAGAAGAATAATTTAAAAACTTAAAATTTAAAACCAGGTCACAAAACTTTTCTTTAAAAGTCTGACCAGTAATTAAAAAATAAAGGAAAGCTCCATTTCCACTATGTAAACCCACACTGCACAATCATGCTTCAGAAATATTTCATATTATTTTCTCCGAAAGATTTTAAATATTCCATAAATATTTTAAAACATTTATAATATATTGATAAAATCTTTTAGAAACCCAAATGTGTCCCATAAAAGTAATTTTTCATTTTATGTTTCTGAAACAGTATATAAGTAATTGTATTCTGAAATATTACCTTTCAGAAATATTTCTAAAACTATATAAGTACTAAGTAGTGTAGTAAAGTTTGTTCTGCGACAGCGTTAGCGGGTGAGGTTTTGCGCTATTGTCGTGCTGCAGTGTTGATGCGAAAACTCCCCATGCGAAAACGTTCTATATTTAGTTCGTCTATTGGTCGCAGCAGTATTGTAGAGGGCGCTGTGCAGCTATTGCGTGTCTTATTCGGCTTGGTGCATGCGTGCGCGCTCTCTTTCTCTCTGCCTACCATCATCATCATTGACGTTGTTGTTGAAAGAACGGTGGCGACGAGCGGGAACCTTTATATTATAGGTCCCTGGTAAAAAAATACCAATCTCTAATGTATCAAGGACGCTGCATATATCAATACTTGATGCACAAACACTATTAAAACTACTTATTCCATTATCAAGACAGGAAAGTTTAGCCAAAATTTGTTATCAACTCAATCAATCAATATATGCTTTATTGTTAAAGAAAACTAAATTCCTATAAACAAAGCGAGTATAAAAAGTCCTTAAAATATAAGTAAAAATTAAATAAAAACAAAAACATATCATAAAAATATATAACATACACATACATACATGTATACACATACACCCATACGAACATAAAATGCATAGTCAACAACAATAAAATATAAAATTAACACAAACCAACTATAAAACGTCACGGTAATATTCATTCAGACTGTAGTAAGCCTTCTGCAATAAGATGTCTTTGACATTTTTCCGAAACTGGCCGAAGTTTAAAATTGATTTCAGCTCATTACTTAAATGATTAAAAATCTTTTTACTCTCATAGAAGACCGACTGTTTCACAAGAGTGGTCTTAGGAACGGGTAGACGAAAATTTCGTATGGTGATTCTAGTACTGTACTTAAATTCCTCAATATCTGATCTAGAACATCTTTTATGCAAAAGGCAAACAGTTTCCAAAATGAATAAAGACGGCACAGTTAAAATTCTTTCTGCTCTAAATAAAGGCTGACAGTGTTCACGGTTATTTGCTCTGCACAAATGTCGAATTGCTCTTTTCTGCAACACAAATATGGAGTTTATGGAGTTCAAGTTCTTACAATTCACGGGACAGACGAAGTTTGCACTGCACACAGTGCAACAATTTTTTGTACCTCTAGCTCTGTCCCGGAGGGAGACGATTTCTTATTGCATCTTTTATTATTCTATTAACGTTTTTGAAATTTAGAAATTTTTAATTCTTTTTTTTGTCCCTTCACTGTTCAATATTCTAATTCACAACAGTAGCAACTCAAGTTTACTAAATAAACTAAAGCGAGGAAAATCATAAAATGCACCTAACCTAAAATTATTAATATAGTTATTATTAAAATAGAGACTTACCTCAGTATTTCATCCATAATATAATTATTCTGTGGTAGCACACTTCACCCACAAATAAGAATGCAAAATAGTAATTATTGTTAATTACACAAACAAAACATAAAATAAGGGGAACCCGTGAGGGGAACAGGCCGGTTTTTCTGCATCTGGTCCGTCAAAGGCAGGGTGTGTCAACTGACATTTTGGGTGTAATGAATCTGAAACATTTCAGAAATATTGATATGAAAGGTTATGTTTTTGAGACATTTGAAATATATCAGAGATTTTTCTGAAAGGAAGTGTGCTGTGTGGGAAACATCCCCTCTTTTCTTATCACAAATTTATATTTAATCTTTTCTTCTCTTATTGTCACCCGCTGCGCATTGAGGGCTAAACACCATCATAAATGGAAAAACATTAAATTAGTGGGGCCGATTTTGTGATTTATTTCGTAAAAATATTCACTTCTCTTTGAGATATCAGCTACCTCTTTAAAATAAATCAATTATTTTTAGGGTTGATTTCATCGTTGTTGCTTCGCCAACGTTCACTCACGAGCAAATTTTATCAGACGCCCTAAAACAAAAGAAAGCAGTATTTTGTGAAAAACCCATCGCTGGAAACATTGAAAATACCAAGAAGTTGTTTGACTTGGCAGACGAAGTAGGAAAACCGTTATTTAGTGCTTTTAACAGGTAAATATTCTCACCAAGTATTTGACATCGTCCAACAATTGACATCATAAGTACGGTACGTAACTTAAGGGGGTGATTCCTGTTGGGGAAACATGCATATGCATTTAAAGACTAATTAACACAATTCAAACTCTCAATATTACTTAATTATTAGACCAAAACCATAGTCGCATTTCAGTGAAAAGTTAATAATGATCGGCAACGCCGCATTTGGGTCATGTTCTGTTGTTCTAAAGAAGTAAATAAAACTCATCTTTTAATATATTATACAAACTTAACTGCAAATCTACGTCGCATTTAATAATCCTTTCGGTAAAATAATACAATAGAAAACCTATAATAACACAGCTTGTTTACGTTTCTATACACAGTCAACTTTCGTCTAGCCAGAAAGCAGAATATACATGACTATATTCGGTTCGGCAAGGTTTTCCCAATTATCACAAAAGGCGGCCGGCGGCTGTTGGGGACGTTGCGTACGTGCTAGACAAGTCAGTTGCTTTGGGTGCGGGATGAAGAGTGATTAAGGGGATGCGGTGTTGCAGATGGTTTTCGCGTGGGAAGAGTGATCAACAAAGCGAATGTTTTCATTTTTAGTGTCAGTAGATTTCAGAATTCTCTCCGTGGTGTACGTCTGCCGTGATTGAAATCGGCACGTAATATTCGGGCCATCAGCGCCAAGTGCTTTCAAAGAGTGAGTCGAGTTACAGATTCATTTCGCTACAAACAACCTTTTGCAAAAATTGTTGAAGTAAAAGTATAATAGTTTGTTGCGGGTTACATGAACCCCCTTAAGTGTGATTAGTCAATGTGGCCATTGATTAGTTAATCGACAACAAGTCATGTGAAGTAGTAGTATGATGTTACAAATTATGTAAACACCTGATATTATCTGTGCAAATGACATAGTATGCATAGTAGAATAAAAAAATGCTTTTGCGAAGAAAAGTGTTTTCTCGAGAGTGAAAGTAGAAAAAAGAATTAGCGAATCACCCTATGGAGAAATAGTACTTTTTGTTGCTGAGACTGGGATTTTAAAACCCAGGCTTTGTACAATTCTTCTTAATATTCTAAATGAACATGTATTCGGAGTTGCACCGTTATTGATATAACAGGGTGTCAAAGTTTAAAAAAAAAAATCGTTTTTTTATAATTCTTTTGAATAACCGTTTTCCGATCTTATTGAAATTCGGTGCCGTTATTCATAGTGATAAGAGGCTCAATTAGCCTTAACTACATTAAATTTATTAAGTTCAGTGACGTCCCGGGGAGCACCTTAACGGATATTATTGGCAAAAAGATGTACGCCACTGACTTTTCCTAATTTTGATATTATTTTTCGGATTTACCAACTAATAGTACAACTTTTTTGTTCTTTGAATTGTTTGAGAGAAAAATAAAAACACTTTATTGCATGTACCAAAAAAAAATACCAATGTATTTCAATGTGAATTAAAAAATTGAGGTGTGATGTCTAATTTACCGGTCAATTAGAAGTCAAAAATTATTAACTTCAGTAAAGCTGAAATGGCTCACTTGCATTTCAATTGTGGCCTAGCAAATGGAAATGCCGAAGAAGCGCCGTGAATTTATCAGAAACGTTATCCAAATAGACATCTCCATGCAAGCTTAGGTGACAACAGGCCTGCAACAGTAACCTCACCTGAGTTAAAAGAGGCTATACTTCGAGAGACAGAAGATGATCCTTCAACTAGTGCCAGGGAGGTAGCAGTGAAACTTCAAACGCGTGCATCAACTGTTGGGAGGGTCTTGCTTTTTTATCAACTATACCGATACCATACTCAACGTGCGCAAGCTCTGCTTTCCCGAGATTTTTAGCCAAGGTTTGATTTTAGTAGGTGGTACTAGATGAAAACGACTCAAGAATTCGAACTATTGAAAGTTGCAATGCGATACGAAATAAAGCAGGCATTTTTGAACGTGTAAGAAAATAATATTTTCTAGAAAAATTAAAATATCAGAATAACTACTAGGTTTGGGTATATAACATAATTAACAGAAAAGTTATAGAATTCCATTCAAAATCTAAAAATAAAATAAAAAAGGGTCTTCCTTTTAAAAAAAACTTATGTTATATTCGCCACGCTGTTTTGAACCACCATATATACCGTCAAACGGGGTAAAGTCGATCAAAAATAAAGGTTATTTTAGCATAGCGCCTAAACGATTTAATTTTTTTAAATAAAATTAAAAATGAAGATAAGATAAGATTAAGCCATTTGATGAACCTATTATTATTTTTTTAAATTTTACCATTCAATTTTTATTTTTCCTTAAAGAGTGATCGACTTTACCCCGCATATTGGGGTAAAGTCGATCACCTATTTAAAAGCATAGAAAAATCGACTTTACCCTCTCAAAGGGTAAAGTCGATCAACAAATATTAAAAAAAAAGACATCAAAACTAATTTTTTAAATTTTAGGGTAATAAATCCATTAAAAAATAGAAAAATACTTCTTTATTTAGTCTTATTTACAGCTCTTGGTTGCTATAACTAAAGAAAACTTCACGAACAACTAAAAATAATAGAAAAACATAGGAACAAAACATAATCACAAATTCTTAGATCTACCTATCTACAAAAAATATCACATATTCTTTACATAGGTAGATAAGTTCAATCAAAACTTAAATAAAATACAACAAAAAATATTAAATCCTTAGCTGTAAAAAAAACACAGCTTTTTAAAAATAACTTTGGTCAAAGATATAAAAAAAAATCAAAACAAATATTAAAACTTATTCCAGAAGATCTTGTTCTTCTTCGCGTAGATGAAAGAAGTGCCTTCCACGTTTTTCTCCTTTCAAGTTAACTTTTCTTTTAATCTGCTCAAACGTAATTATTGATAGGTCCGGAATTTGCGGATACACAAAAAACACATCTTTTTTTGACTCCTTCTTGCGCATTGTATTAACAGTTAGTTCTTCATCTGAGATAGTTTCAATCTTGGCAATAAAATGTCTGTCTCTTTTGTTGGTTTTATATTTTACTAATACGTAGTCTTTTACTTTAAAAACCTTAGAATTTTGCCCTTCTGGCAAAGAATTTTGCTCTTCTGCCAAGCTTTCGCTTAGGGTAGAGGGTTCTCCTATTTCGTATTCTTCTGTGAATGACTTATCTGATTCCGCAACGTCTAAATCCGACTCTTTTTCTGACTCAATGTCACTTATATTCCTATTTTTAGCTTGTCCACGTTCTTCTTCTGATTGGCTGTCACTTGTCTCCCGTCTCTGCCTTCTGGTTTTAACGTTTTGTGATGTGCGTCTGGATTCAGCTATTAACAGATCCGATGTCCCTATGCTCTTTCCTGCAGATACATTCAGTTTTTCCCTCGTTTTATAGTCTTCGTTGGACCCGTCCGAAGTTGTTCAAGATGATCTATTATAGCATCTGTCCATGATGTTTTAAGTGTATCGTCAACTGTTTTACGTGGAATTTTCTTTAGTGCAGCGTCCGGATTGAATGGAACGATGCCACATGCCTTGAACCCTGCAATAGAGTTGGCTTCAGATTTGAGACCAACAGACTCCACAGTATCCTTAAGAAGTTTTGGAAATAAAGTTTTAGGAAGCACTCCTCTATTTTTTAACTTCCATTTTTCTAATTCCTTTTTCCATGCCGCCTTAAGAGGTCGGAAGTAAGCTACATCTAAAGGTTGTAGCAGGTGTGTAGAGTTGGGTGGCAACAGGACAAACCTAATATTGTTATTTTGGCATTCCTGTATTACGCTCATTGTGATGTGGCTACTTAAATTGTCTCCAAGTAGAACTTTATCTCCATCTAGCTTTTTTAAATGCGGCAAAACAATAGAATAGAACCAGTCTTCAAAGATGGTGGAATCAAACCACCCGCTGAGAGTGCGATTGTATCTGGCTCCTTCTATACCCCCTTCAGTCCACCCCACATACGAATGTTTTGCTTTATACACAATGTATGGTGGAAGCATTGTGCCGTCTCCTGCTATCGCAAACATCACCGTGGTGCTAGTTTTCGAGCTATCTATGGCCCTATGTGCATGTTTGGTGCCCTTCTTTAAGACGACTTTAACAGCGCCGGGGTCATCTACGAAATTGGTTTCGTCATAATTAACGATATTACAAGTTGGAATATCCTTGACGGCATCTTTTAAATTATTGAAATAATCTTCCACTAACTCGTAGCTTAACGCTGCTCGAACCCGTTTTGTATTTTCTGCTAGTTTTATGGTAAGATTGGGATTTCGCCTCATAAAACCATTAAACCAGTCTGTTCCAGGTAAGTTCTCTATAAACCTTGGTTCTGTCACTCCACGCTTTGTTAAATATTGCTTAACGATATGTTTCATGTCGATGGGCTTTAAGGGAAATCCCCAATTAGCGCAAAGTTCCAGGCCTTCAGTCAACATTTTTTCTTCGTTTTCATCTAGAGCGGACGGCCTCCCATACTTAAGCTGATGTCGTCCGTGATAATGGTCATTAAGTGTCGAGTAAGGGACGGCAAATCGCTCAGCGGCAGCCCTCATTGACATTTTTTTTTGTTTTACCGCCGCCACTGCCCTTTCAACAAATATTGCATTATAATTTTTCTTTCCCCGTGGTCCAAACTTTTTTTGGTAGTGTCGAGGCATCTGAAAACAAATATGAACAGAATTAATATAGATATTAAATGACTCTCTCACTAAACAGGAAATCGCGATATGCTTGGCAACACTGTACAGGTCGTTCTCCGTACGTTAGTTTACTACAAAAAATGAACATAACCTGAAATTTTACTTCTAAAATTAAAAGGTAAAACATATTCCTAAAACTGAAAGTGATCGAAATTACCCCTTAACAATGGATTTTTTTAAAAAATCTCCAGTTGAGCTTTAAAAAAATTAAATTATAGTGTTATTTTTGTTTATTTACATTCACAAATAACTATGTTTTCCCGTATATTTACGAATTCTTTTTCTTCGCGAAATCTGTTAGCTGTGGAATCAATCGTTTTCGCATGTTTCAATTTTAGCCAATTTTCAACCTTTTATAAACAGGTTTTTCTACACGTACTTACCTTATGTATCAGTAAACACTCAGAACTAGAGCACAACTACACCCTTACTGAACCGGTGGACAACACTGTTACTAGATGAAAACGCAACCGTTCCATTTTACGCGCTATTTTCTTCACAGGGGCGTGCTTGATCGACTTTGCCCCGCATGATCGAAATTACCCCGTTTGACGGTACTCAAAAATAATTTTAAACTGTTTACCTTAACATTCTCTACAACTTTTGTATTTAACGTTTTTTGGTAATTCCCCAAACAGATGAGATTATTAACTTTACTCTATGGTTGACTCACCCTGTCCATTTAATACCTGTAAATTATTTTTTTTAAATTATTTATAGACGTTTCGATGCCTCTTACGCCAATATTAGAAACAGAGTTCGAGCTGGCGAAGTTGGGCGCGTATTGACTGTTAAAGTTTGTAGTAGAGATTCTCCATTGCCATCTATGGATTACTTAAGCGTCTCAGGTAATTACTATTACATTACATAATATAGGTATACCTAACAAGTGCAAAAAAAAAACGCCTTAGAGTGCCAAAAACCTTTTTTCCAGGAAAATAAAAAAAGATTGCTCTTGAGTGAAAGAAAACAGAAATTTTTATTTTTAATAGAGTTAAGCCCACGTTCAACATATACATTTAAATGTAACATAAAAAATAAAAAAAAAAATAACATATTATTTGCAAAAAATTCACATTGAAAACAAAAAGATCTAAGTGCCAAGTTATGGCTATGGAAATAATCTATCTCCATGATCTATGTCAATTTTAGGCACTTAGGATTCTTAGATTCTCGGTTTTCCTCAGTCAAGAACTCTAATATATGTCTAATATTGTCCAATATCTTTTTTTTTTCGAAGTGTTCAGGGACACCGCATCAGGTAAACTTGACGGTTCAGCTAACCCGATGTGGTTAACGGTGTATGCCTTCTTCAATACACGACACTTCTGCCATTGCAACAACTCACTAAAATTTTTTTTGTAAAACCCTACTCCGGGATCATATTGCCGAAATGAAATATTCATTAGATGAGAGATTGCATTTGTAGAACAAGATAACAATCTGCAATCTCTCATCTAATGAATATTTCATTTCGGCAATATTATTGTAAATTTGTCAAATTTTTTGACTTTGAAGGATTCAAAGGTGATTATACCTTTATTACCTCGTGTATGTTTCAAACAGGTTAAAGTTAAATTATACTGGATAAAACATTAAAATTTAATAAAAATAGCTGTCACAATATTAAATATTTTAATCAGAACGGACAAAAAAAAATCACTCGTTCCAAAAATCGTATAAAAAAAGCTATGTTCCATTTAAAAAACACCTTATCCATAGCGTAACTCTTTTGTTTCTGGTTCAAATAAATTTTTGGTTTCATTTTTGAATTCTGCAGGAAATAGTACATCGATTGGCTATTTTGGATTTTTCCTTAAATACAAGGAAGCTCAAAAATGAGCCCCTGTTCAGTCCTCGTTGGAAGACCCTGTACCTCCTAATTTACAAAGAAAGAAAGAAATGAATCACTACCATATATTATAATATAACACAATATATTTACAGGAAATATAAGCTGATGATTGAGATTTGAAATCACAATATAGCTATCACTTACCTAATACAGCAGACAGATTACGTTTGAAAGCGTATAGGTTTCCATTTTCTCTTACAACCCTGGGGACTGTTGAATTCTTGTAATGTGGCTTTGCTATTGCCATCAAGGAAGTTCAGAAGACTAGCACAATAATTAAAATGTGGCCGAATTATTGCTTGATATACAAGGAGTCTAGAATTCATCGAGATGTCAGTTGCGACTCTGGAGAGACATAGCTTTGTACGTATTTTCTTCTTAATGTGTTCAAGGTGCATTTTAAAAGATAATAGATTTGTGAAACCCAAGATACTTGATATTTGTAACAATCTCGATTCTTGAATTATATATAATTAGATTAATTCTATATGAGTTTAATTGAGCAAATTTATATTTAGTAGTTAGAATCAAAGCTATTTGTTCATATTGAGGTATCCTTCAATTCTCATTAATTCCATATTAGTTTTGTCGATTGCAGAGTTTAGATCTTTATCACAAAAGCAAATAATAAATTTAGGAAATTAGGGTTAACAAGTGACTTATATTATTTAAGTATATTACAAAAGTAAGGGGCCCTGAGGTACCCTATATTTATTTACTATTTTGCTAGATTTAAAATTGTTGACGTTAGTAATCTGATTCCTACCCTTAAGAAAGTCTTTAAGCCGTTTTAGAACTGTACCCTCGATATACCATAATATTTCAGTTTTTCTAATAGAATCTTATGATCAATTGTTCCGAATGCGCGATGAAAGTCAAGAAAGACTGCCGACACAAAATAACCCTGGTCAATGAGCTCGTTCAAAGTTGAGACAGTCAGTTGGATTGCTCATTCACAAGAATGGTTCTTTCTAAATCCTGATTGATAAGTATCGAGTAATTTATACAGTGTGGTCATTTAAGTGTGCAACATATGGGAATTTTTCTTATTGCCGATTTCTCAGAAAATTTTATTCTTGATAAAAGTCGGTGCATGTCCGATAATCATGTTAGGTGCACTTGGAATGGCTGCAAGTCAAACGGCGTACAGGGTAGGTCAAGAAATATAAAGCTTGAACAAGAATAAAGTACCTCTATTTCAGAAATTTCAGCAAAATATTATTAAGAAAAGCTGTTTAGAATTAAAAGTTATGCATAAATTCGAAAACGTGACCTAAAAAATAAAAAAAATATATTTTTTTAAAACATTAATAATTTCCCAAAAATTTTTTTTTTATATTTAACCTAAAGACCTTCATAAATTAATCAAAATCAAATCAATTTTACATATTTTTGTTCAGATTCAAGCATATTTGTAAAATTAACTAGAATTTTTAATTTATTAAGGGATCACAAAGTTCATGGTTGTTGCAACGACATTAAACACAACTTTAAAATATCCTAAAAATTCATTTTAATAAGATAAAATATTAGTAATAATATGCAAATTAAAAAACTTTCATTTAAAGGGCAAAATTTTTATTTTAAATGTTTATTAAAAAAGTGTACAAATTAATCGACAAACATGAGATCCTACTAAAATAATCGCAGATACCTATGGAATATAGCAAATAAGGGTTAAAAGTAAACATTATGACAGTTTGGTGGCAGTATTCATTCTTAAATAATTATTGTTGCTATTTGATTTCAAATGCCTCCTCCAATACAGTTAACGTTATCCGAGAAGGCAGAATTAGTGTTAATTGAGGAGAAAGCTATAATACAGTGCGTGAAGCAGAAGATATATTCAATGAACGACATCCAGATAAACAAGTTCGCTATTCAACTGTAAACAGAATTTTAAATAATTTTAAACAGACAGGGTCTTTAGACTATAAATATAAAAATAAACGTACCAAAACTATATGTACTAAAGAAAATCAATTAGAAGTACTTCGAGCAGTTGTTGAAAACCCTAAAAGATCCACCCAAGGAATCTATGCTTACACGGGTATAAGAAAAAGCTCTGTTAAGAAGATTCTTAAAAACAAAAATACCATGCCTATAAGCCTCAGACGAACAAATATTTGTTCGTCTGAGCTATAAGCCAATGTTTATTTGCACGTTTCAAAGACGAGACTATGACTTACGGTATGATTTCTGCATGTGGAGTCAAGGATAAATAGAAGATCAACGTGATTTTCATAGACACATACCTTTTGGGGATGAATCAACGTTCACAACAAATGGCGTTGTTTCTTCCCAAAATTGTAGGTGGTGGTCGGACGAAAATCCAAATTTTGTCATTGACAATAAAAACTAGTATTACCAAAAAACAAACGTTTGGTGCGGTATTATTAACGACAAATTAATAGGGCCGCTTTTTTTCGCCAAAACCTAAGTGGTGATACCTATTTACATTTTTTGGAAAACGAACTGACGGATTTTTTGGATAATATGAGCATACAAGAACGACATAAATTATCGTTTGTACATGATGGTTGTAATTTTACTTTTTTCGGCATTTCAAGTATTTTCTGTTTTATTTTTTTTTATTTGTTTATTGTTAAGTTATAATAAAAAAAAGCCGATAAAAATTGACAAAACCAATGGCACCATATTCAAATACATTTAAAAATATTTTATTTTTTGAGTTTGCACTAAACGCATACATTGTTTTGTTAATAAAACAACCAAACTGTCATAATGTTTTAGTAGGATTTCATGTTTGTCGATGAATTTGTACAGTTTTTGAATAAACATTTAAAATAAAAATTTTGCACTTTAAATGATAGTTTTTTAATTTGCATAATATCATTACTAATGTTTTATCTTGTTCAAAAGAATTTTTAGGATATTTTAAAGTTGTGTTTCATGTCGTTGCAACAACCATGAAGTTTGTGAATCCCCAATAAATTAAAAATTCAAGTTAATTTTACAAATATGCTTGAATTTGAAGAAAGATATGTGAAATTGATTTGAGATTGATTAATTTATGAAGGTCTTTAGGGTGAATATAATAATAAAAATAGGGGTACTTTATTCTTGTACCGGGTGTCCCACTAAGAATGGCTGTCGGCCGTATCTCAGAAAGTGTTAGTCGTATGGCTTGCGGAAAAAAAAATATAATGGATAGAGTGGTCATGAGAAATTGCTGCAAATTATTTTCAAGTTTCTGAGACTGGCGCTAGAGGGCGCAACAGTAACGGTAAATATAAATCACAAAGTTTCCTCAAAAGTCGCCTAGTTAAGGTATCCCGAAAATAACATTTTTGTATATTTCGAAGATTTATTAATAAAATTCACCTATTGAACGTGTTCGTCACTTTTCAAATAAAGTGGTGGGGGAAGGTTGAACATTATTTGTAATAAATGCTAATAACTCCAGTCGGCTTAACATACTTTAGTAGACCTAGTTTTGTTAAAAAGGGCCTTTCTCACTCTATATATCATCTTATGAACTACGGCAATATGTGTTTTACACTAGGCGCTAGGGGGCGCTGTCTTGCAACTTTACAAACATTGCGCGTTTTTTCCATAATTGTAAATATAATAGTATATTCAATATTACCTGGTTACAAGGATGATTAAAAGTCAAAGAAGTCAGCGAAAACCGCAAGTTAATATCTATTTTCAATCTGGAGATATCAACAACAATAATCATAATTACGGAACATTATGATTTTATTTTCAAGTTGCCATTGTAAAGGTTTTTTTAAGAGTCAAATAGGCCTTGGAAAAACAAAATATGAAGGTACGTATGTTTCAAGCTAATATATCGTTACGACAATAATTCTCAGTGGCGCCCTAAATGTTCAAATTGTCGCCCATCGTTTTGTATACACGACTCCAATCTCTCCCTGGTTGATAGTACTGCAGTTTCCACCTCTGCCATAGATATACGGCGGCTGCTTTCCATTATCCTTTCTATCACGTTTTCCCTTGTGGTGGGTCTGGTAACGAAAACAAGATCCTTCAATCTCCCCCATAGATAAAAATCTAGGCATGTGAAGTCAGGTGATCTAAAATAGAAATTACCACTTTCATTAACAGTATCACAATATGTCCTATAATATTACCTGGCAGGCCACGGAAATGTACTCCCTCTTCCTATCTACCTTGCAGGAAATGTGTCGTCAAGAAATTGACGAACGTTTGCCGCAAAATGTGCAGGACATTCATCGTGTTGGAAAACCATAGTTCTGCGAATATCCAAGGGCACATCTTCGAGAAGAATTGGGAGTTCGTAATTTAAAAAATGTAAATATTTTTGCCCAGTAAGCAACTTATTAAATACAAACGGTCCAATTATTCTGCCACCCAAAATGCCGCACCAGACATTGACACTCCATCTTCCTTGATGCTGCACCTCCCGCATCCAATGGGGATTATCCCGCGACCAATAATGCATATTATGGCGGTTTACTCCTCCATTACTATGGAAAGTAGCTTTATCAGTCCACAAAATTCTGGAGAGGAGATTTCTATCTTCCAATATCATATTGAGCAACCAATAGCAATGATCCAATCTTCTATAATAATAATAATATGGTAGGGATGTAGCCTAAAGAAAAACAAAATACTTATTACATTGACTTGAAAACTATTAGGAGAAATATTGGCATTATTCTAAACTATTTAAGAGTTATAATATATAGATATAATTACTTACCTTTCTTCTAATAGAATCCTATGCACAGTAGAGCGAGGAGCGAGTAACACCCAAGTATCTAACAATTAATCTAATACTAATTTGTGGATTAAATTCCACATATGCCAAAACATTTACAATGTTTTCCTCGGTTCGACCTCGGCGGCGTCTGCGATATACAGGGCGACGAATACTTCCAGTAGTACGAAAACGGCTAGCTCAACGATTAAACATTATACTGTCGTATCGGCGCCTTTGAGGGAATCGTACTGCGTAAACCCGTTCAGCAATTGTTGCATTTCCCAAACATTCAAAATACACCGCAATGATGTCAACCGCTTCTTCAACTAACAGAGGCATTTTGAAAATCAAATACGACACAACACTGTTGGCACGACAAACATTTTGACGTAATAATGAAAGGTGACACGCGTGCACAGTTTCAATTCATATTTTGTTTTTCCAAGGCCTATTTGACTCTTAAAAAAACCTTTACAATGGCAACTTGAAAATAAAATCATAATGTTCCGTAATTATGATTATTGTTGTTGATATCTCCGGATTGAAAATATATATTAACTTGCGGTTTTCGCTGACTTCTTATACTTTTAATCATCCTTGTAATTAGGTAAAATTGAATATACTATTTTATTTACAATTATGGTAACAACGCGCAATGTTTGTGAAGTTGTAAGGCAGCGCCTCCTAGCGCCTAGTATAAAACACATATTGCCGTAGTTCATAAGATGATATATAGAGTGAGAAAGGCCCTTTTTGACAAAACTACGTTTACTATATTATGTTAAGCCAGACCAGAGTTATCAGCATTTATTACAAATAATGTTCAACCTTCCCCACCACTTTATTTGAAAAGTGACGAACACGTTCTATAGGTGAATTTTATTAATAAATCTTTGAAATATACAAAAATGTTATTTTCGGGGGTACAAGATATATATTTTTTGACCTAACCTGCACGCCGTTAGACTTGCAACCGTTCCAAGTGCAACTAATATGATTATCGAACATGCACCAACTTATATCAAGAATAAAGTTTTCTGAGAAATCGGTAATTAAAAAAATTCCCATATGGTGCACACGTAAATGACCACACTATGCATATATGGCTAGTTCCAATATTTTTCCAATTACGGGCAAAGTGTTTATTGGGCGATAGTCAGAGGGATCAGTACTGTTGACTACTAAACTTTAGGAAAACTGATCTCTAAAATCAAATAAAACGACTTCAGTCTACCTCCACATTGTTTTATTATTTAAGATCGTTATCCAACATGTTTCGGACACTTAAATGTCCATCTTCAGGGATACTAAAAAAAATTTCGCTATGTACTATACATAAAGAGAGGAGAAAAGGTACTTACCAGCAATTGTTGAAACATGTTGGATAACGATCTTAAATTACAAAACAATGTGGAGGTAGACTGAAGTCGTTTTATTTGATTATATCAACTCCACTGAAAGATTGGACTACTTTTTCAAGTTTGATCTCTAAAACTTGTATAAGACAGTGATGCCGGGACGTCTTATTTTGTAGGCTTCAAACAACCTGGTCCCGTTAAGGCCTAAGCTTAAATACTCCTTCTCTGACTTAGTCCTGTTGTAGGGGCTTTCCTCCCACGAAAAGGTATTTATATGACACACCGGCAAACATCCACCGTGCTGGCTACATAAGGAATGAAAAGATATTTTTAAAAAATCCCCGTACTTCTAATTGATTGATGTTCGGCCCAAGAATGATGTATTAATCTGACTAATGTTGAATCATTTCAGGTGGTATTTTTCATGACTGCGCTGTTCATGACATTGATCAAATATTGTATTCCCTTGGCGAATTGCCCACCAAAGTAAGTGCTCTAGCGAATTCCAACGTTCCTGATATTAAGGATATAGATGACTTCGATACTGTGTCCATTATCATGTCGTTTCCAAGTGGAGCCATCGGGATGATTGATCTGAGCAGGCAGTGCTGTTATGGCTATGATCAGAGATTGGAAGTTTTTGGCGAAAAAGGTTTGTATGGCAAGAAAACTTAAGTTCAATCAATATACAGGGTGTTTCCTAACTACGGTACGAAACTTCAGAGGGTAATACGTAAGGTCGTTTAAAAAAAAAAAGTTCCTATGAACATATGTCCGGAGTTGCTTCGTTTCTGAGATACAGGGCGTTGAAGTTTGAAAAAAAAAACGGTCATACATATCCTTGAACCGATTTGGTTCAGTTATTTGAAGTAATAAGGCGCTTATTTAGCCCCAACTAGATTGAAAATATTAGGTCCAGTGGCGTCTCAGTGGGCACCACAACCAATTATTATTGAGAAGAAAAAGTACGCCACTGCCTTCTTTTAAGTTTTTTTATTTGTTCAGATTAAGCAACTACAAATACAACTTTTTGCTTACCACATCTACTATTTATAACAAATTATTGCCCAGGCCAAATGAAGTACCTACCTACCTGCTTTGGAGAGCAGCTGACAGTGATAGTATTGTCATTATCAGTAAAATTCAGAGTTGTCAGTTAGCAGTGATTCCATCGTGAACAATTTTACTAGCGCTGAAATGGCTGGCATGCATTTATTATTTATGGAAATGTGGAAGAAGTAGGAGAATTTACCAGGACAGATATCCTAACAGAGTAATCCCATGTGCTAAAGTATTTAGAACGCTACATGTAAGATTATGTTAAACTGGGAGTTTTAATAAAATACAGGTGGTGGAAGACCAGAAACTGTAACAACGCCTGAACTAGAAGAAGCTATACTTGATGCGATAGAAGAAGATCCTTCAAATAGTATTAGGAAGATTGCACTGCAGCTTGGAGTCAGCCCAAAAACCGTTTAGAAAGTTCTAAGAAGAAACCTCCCGTACCCATATCACATAGAGCGGGTCCAAGCTCTGCTGCCTCGGGATTTTCACCCAAGATTAATGTTTTGCAGGTGGTTGATTCATAGGATGGCACAAAATAATAATTTTTTACCAAATATTTTAGTTACAGACGAGGCAAATAATTCAACGAGATGCTATTGTGAACTTTCACAATGACCATTTTTGGGCCGACGAAAATCCCCACGTTATTAGAGAAAGTCATTTTCAGCAACAATTTTCGCTCAACGTTTGGGTAGGAATTATTGGTGACTACCTAATTGGCCCATTTTTTTTACCGTCAAGATTAACAGGTAAATCCTACACGGACTTTTTGCGACATCATTTACCCATTTTGTTAGAAGAAGTACCCCTACATGTAAGAGTCAACATGTGGTTTATGCACGACGGGGCTCAAGCTCATTTTAGTGTTCTTGTTCATCAGCATCTCGACATCACCTACCCTAATCGCTGGATTGAACGTGCAGGACCTCAAAATTGGCCAGCTCGCAGTCCTGATATTAATCCTCTAGATTTCTATTTATGGGGTCATCTGAAGGCTCTTGTTTATAAAACTCCTGTACTAGATGTTAATGACTTGATGAATCGGATAACTGACAATTGCAATGTCATAAGGAATACTTCAGGTATTTTTGAACGTGTCAGATAAATCAATGACAAATCGATTGCAGTTGTGCATTTTATCAGAAGGTGGACGTTTTACAAATTTGAAAAACTGGTTATTTTGGTCAAACCTTGACATCATAATATCGCAAACTTCAATTCCTTGCTCATAATCATCTTCTCATAACTATTGAACTACATGTATTTTGAAAGGGTGATATTTATGTTTTATTAAAACATTATGGACGGAGGTTTCAACAACATGTTGTAACATTTCTAAATTTTTCTCTTTATCTACTACTGCTGGTCGTCCTGATCGTCGCCTATCTCTACAATTTCCAGTTTCTTCGAACCGTGGGACAGTTTGTAGAACAGTTGCTTTTGAAATTGGATATCGGTTTGGAAATGCGTCATTAAATAGATTTTTAACCTCGTCGTAAGACTTGACCCTATCGCCATATCCTCTCATCATAAGAATTGTAATTCTTTCACTTTCAGTTAAAGACATTTTTGCATGTTAAAATTACAGCTTTTATGACTTTACATCGAAACTGAACTGGTGTTTTATTTATTAATAAATAAAACATAATTTGTTGATATTTTCAAAACACGTCGTTATTTCAAAAACTACTGATATTAGGAACAAAGTATGTTATACCAAAAGTGTAACGAATTTAAAATAAAAGCTATAAATGAAAAAATGTACAGGGTGTTATATTTAAAAATATAAAATTCGTCCGAATTTCAGAGTAGCTAAAAAGCTGGCAACAACGCCAATATCGTCATTCGGTGCGTCAGATCGTCTTACACAAAACACAATTGTACCAAATTTGGTTTAAATCGGCCAATAAATTGTGATGTTATTAAGCCGTTTCCAGAGTTTATACACACACTGTATAAGTGAAATGCTAGATAAACATTTTTATTTACGCTATAACTTGAAAACAAGGGATAATTGAATAAGGACATATGGGGGTTTCACACTGCTTTTACGTGTATAATACATTCTGGAGCTTGGTCCGTTCCTCACGACTCAACTTGCATCAGGCTCATGCGGTTTGTCATGAAATAATCAGAAATCCATTTTAATGTTAGATAATATCTAATGCTGTTTTTACTTTGTAGGAATGCTTAAAGCCGAAAACAGATCACCTGTCGGCAATGTAGAGTTGTTTACTAATGAGAATATCCAAAGAGCTCCCATTGATTACTCTTTTCCATCAAGATATGGCGAAGGATACAGGACCGAAATGGATCATTTCATTGATGTTTTAGATGGGAAGGCCAAACTTTTGGTCACACCACGGAATAACTTGGCAGTTTCCAAAATTGCTACTGCGGTCGAAGACTCTGTTAGAGAAGGGAGAGTGGTCACACTTACTTGGACTGCAGACGAGATGATTGACTAAATTTATTGATTTCACTCGATATTATTTCTACCGTGAATACTGTAATGTCAGCATAATATATTACATTTTGGAAACAAACCATTTTATTCTTTAACTAATTTTAGTGTTGGGTATAGAAGAAAAACAGAGGAGTAATAGAAATAAAGGTCTGTCTTTACCACCAAAATACGTTTATTTACCCCTCTAGGGTGGAAGTTAAGGGTTAGGGAAAATACATGAGAGTAAATGTTAAATTGAATTTCTTAATGTAGACGTTGTACTAGTTTCGACTTTAGTGAAAGTCATCATCAGCAACTCAGTAATAAGAAATTTCTTTTTAGACTATGATCAAGACAAGTGGGTAAGAAAGTGGTTCAACAATATAAAATCTTAACCTGTCATTAGCCAATGGATTCGACAGCAGTTTATCATGCTACTTCATACAATAGGGGAAATATTTTTGGAGTAATTGGTATTAAATCCGAAAGTCATACTAGACTATTAACAGTTGTGCAGTACAATATTAATGTCAAAGACACTAAGTGAAATATATTACTGATACACGTGCTACTCAGATATTATAGGATTAATCAATTAATTTTATGAAATTTTAATAAGTTATGTGGAGACATAATTTGGTGGTTTTTAGAAAAAGTCAATGGAAATTAAATAAATTATTATTCTCAAAAAAAAAAAAAAAAAAAAAAAAAAAAAAACCTAAAACGTACTGGAGTTATGACGTGAAATTTGGAATTTGTCACATTGTCAACATTCCATTTTAAATTACAACTTCCGTGAAAAAAGGAATAAAAATTACGAAATTAAAATTAAAAAATTAAGAATTAGCAGGTACCAATAGAGGCAATTTTCTTTTCTTTTTCTTTGGTGATGACTTCATTAAATTAATTATGTTAAACATCAGGGAACAACGCGTGCTAGTCAAAGCAATTGTCGTTGTCATTTTTACAACGACAATTGCTTTGACTAGCACGCGTTGTTCCCTGATGTTTAACATAATTAATTTAATGAAGTCATCACCAAAGAAAAAGAAAAGAAAATTGCCTCTATTGGTACCTGCTAATTCTTAATTTTTTAATTTTAATTTCGTAATTTTTATTCCTTTTTTCACGGAAGTTGTAATTTAAAATGGAATGTTGACAATGTGACAAATTCCAAATTTCACGTCATAACTCCAGTACGTTTTAAGTTTTTTTTTTTTTTGAGAATAATAATTTATTTTATTTCCATTGACTTTTTCTAAAAACCACCAAATTATGTCTCCACATAACTTATTAAAATTTCATAAAATTAATTGATTAATCCTATAATATCTGAGTAGCACGTGTATCAGTAATATATTTCACTTAGTGTCTTTGACATTAATATTGTACTGCACAACTGTTAATAGTCTAGTATGACTTTCGGATTTAATACCAATTACTCCAAAAATATTTCCAAAAATATTTCCCCTATTGTATGAAGTAGCATGATAAACTGCTGTTGAATCCATTGGCTAATGACAGGTTAAGATTTTATATTGTTGAACCACTTTCTTACCCACTTGTCTTGATCATAGTCTAAAAAGAAATTTCTTATTACTGAGTTGCTGATGATGACTTTCACTAAAGTCGAAACTAGTACAACGTCTACATTAAGAAATTTAATTTAACATTTACTCTCATGTATTTTCCCTAACCCTTAACTTCCACCCTAGAGGGGTAAATAAACGTATTTTGGTGGTAAAGACAGACCTTTATTTCTATTCATAAACTCGCCACAGAAAATGGACTACTTCTTGAATCTTGAGAGGAGTAATAGTTTATTTATGAGGTGCCCACAACTACAACGATATAAACTCGACGATTAAGAGACAACGTGATTTACAACTCCCCATCTTTATTTATTATAGTCTTAAGAGTGAATAAAAACATAAAAGAGTGTCTCCAAGGTTGCGCAATATATCTCGAATTCAAAGTAACGTGCTAGATAGAGACAAACGATATTTGGAGAGTTGTCCATTAATTTCAAAGTCATCGCACAGTGTTTTAAAGTATAGAGACGAATGGGCAAAAATCGATAGCTCTTTTCTGGTTGCAAAAAATTGTTCGTATCTGCTTTAGTACAACAAAAACGGATATATCACATATAATATAAGTCTTTAAAATTTAAGCGGGGAAAATGAAACTAATTTGTAAACAGTTAGGTACAGTTAGTCTAAATATAGCTTTACAGAAATAGTAATAGGTACAATAAGATATACACAGTGTGTAAAAA
This sequence comes from Polydrusus tereticollis, assembly GCA_963920685.1. Lineage (NCBI taxonomy): Eukaryota > Metazoa > Arthropoda > Insecta > Coleoptera > Curculionidae > Polydrusus > Polydrusus tereticollis. The sequence goes on along the minus strand of OY987332.1, from coordinate 26,749,662 downwards.
GTCTCGGACCGGTCAATTATTTAGAAAATGGCGCACAATATAAAAAAAACTTCCGGTATAAAAGTTGTAGGCTTTAAAACAATTTATAAAACTAGGACACCTGTAATTATACAGGGTGCCTCAAACAGTCATGGCAAACAAATCTTTGGTTTATTTAAATATAATGACCCCTTTTTAATCACGTTTTCTGATTCCTCTAAATATTGTAAACAATAATTATGAAACATGTCATATGACTAAACCCATTAGCTTAAGAAATAATTTGAGTTAAAGGACATAAATACAACAGGTACTATATTACCTACTATTTGCATTTTTACTAGCTGTTGTAATTTTAACGAATTTATTCAGGAATTAAATTTCAAGCGCAAGAACTTTTTGATTTCCAGCGTCAATCTGCGGTGGAAATGTACCAAAACCTACATAAATTTGAGCTACTGGCTGAGTATCCCAAATTTACTACAGCATTACAATTTTTTTTACAATTCCAGTCACCAGTGCTTCTTGTGAAAGATCTTTTTCAAAACTGAAACTTATAAAAAATTATTTAAGATCGACCATGTCCCAAGAAAGATTATCTAATACTGCCATATTATCCATAGAAAGGCTTATTGCAGAATCCATTTCTTTTGATAAATATATATCAGATTTTGCAACACAAAAAGCCAGAAAGTATTGTTTGTAAAATTATCTTCCTAATCAAATATTTAAGTAGAGCGTAGAGTCTATTTGTAAGTATTTTATTTATACCTACACATTCCCAATATTTCCATTTTATATATTTTTTTTTTATTTTTACAATATACACTGCTCAAAAAAATTAAAGGAACACTTTTGGATAACCCTATAACTTCTTGGCTTGCTGTTATTAAAAAATGAAAATTATATTTTCATAATCGATTTGCATCTTATTTTAGTGATGTGTTAAAAAATAAACGTGATTATGCTCATTTATTCGAGATAAGTTTAATTTTCCACAGCAAGTACAAAAAATAAAGTGATTATGAAAATATTCACATTTAGGTTTTATGTTATTAAGCAGTAGATATCCGGACTTTATACATACACTGTATAAGTGGAATGCTAGATAAACATTTTTATTTACGCTATAACTTGAAAACAAAGAATAATTGAATAAGGACATATGGGGGTTTCCACATTGCTTTTACGTGTATAGTCATTCTGGAGCTTGGTCCGTTCCTCACGACTCAACCTGCATCAGGCTTATGCGGTTTGTCATGAAATAATCAGAAATCCATTTTAATGTTAGATATCTAATGCTATTTTTACTTTGTAGGAATGCTTAAAGCCGAAAACAGATCACCTGTCGGCAATGTAGAGTTGTTTACTAATGAGAATATCCAAAGAGCTCCCATTGATTACTCTTTTCCATCAAGATATGGCGAAGGATACAGGACCGAAATGGATCATTTCATTGATGTTTTAGATGGGAAGGCCAAACTTTTGGTCACACCACGAAATAACTTGGCAGTTTCCAAAATTGCTACTGCGGTCGAAGACTCTGTTAGAGAAGGGAGAGTAGTCACACTTACTTGGACTGCAGACGAGATGATTGACTAAATTTATTGATTTCACTCGATATTATTTCTACTGTGAATACTGTAATATCAGCATAATATATTACATTTTGGAAATAAACCATTTTATTCTTTAACTAATTTTAGTGTTGGGTATGGAAGAAAAACAGAGGAGTAACAGTTTATTTATGAGGTGCCCACAACTACAACGATATAAACTCGACGATTAAGAGACAACGTGATTTACAACTCCCCATCTTTATTTATTATAGTCTTAAGAGTGAATAAAAACATAAAAGAGTGTCTCCAAGGTTGCGCAATATATCTCGAATTCAACGTAGCGGGCTAGACAGAGACAAAAGATATTGAGTTGTCCATTAATTTTAAAGTCATCGCACAGTGCTTTAAAGTATAGAGACGAATGGGCAAAAATCGATAACTCTTTTCTGGTTGCAAAAAATTGTTCTTATCTGCTTTAGTACAACAAAAACGGATATTTCACATATAATATAAGTCTTTAAAATATTTTAAGCGGGGAAAATGAAACTAATTTGTAAACAGTTAGGTACAGTTAGTCTAAATATAGCTTTACAGAAATAGTAATACAATAAGATATACACAGTGTGTAAAACGTCCCGGACCGGTCAATTATTTAGAAAATGGCGCACAATATAAAAAAACTTCCGGTATAAAAGTTGTAGGCTTTAAAAAAATTTATAAAACTAGGACACCTGTAATTATACAGGGTGCCTCAAACAGTCATGGTAAACAAATCTTTGGTTTATTTAAATATAATGACCCCTTTTTAATCACGTTTTCTGATTCTAAATATTCTAAACAATAATTATGAAACATGTCATATGGCTAAACCCATTAGCTTAAGAAATAATTTGAGTTAAAGGACATAAATACAACAGGTACTATATTACCTACTATTTGCATTTTTACTAGCTGTTGTAATTGTAACGAATTTATTCAGGAATTAAATTTCAAGCGCAAGAACTTTTTGATTTCCAGTGTCAATCTGCGTTGGAAATGTACCAAAACCTACATAAATTTGAGCTACTGGCTGAGTATCCCAAATTTACTACAGCATTACAATTTTTTTTACAATTCCAGCCACCAGTGCTTCTTGTGAAAGATCTTTTTCAAAACTGAAACTTATAAAAAATTATTTAAGATCGACCATGTCCCAAGAAAGATTATCTAATACTGCCATATTATCCATAGAAAGGCTTATTGCAGAATCCATTTCTTTTGATAAATATATATCAGATTTTGCAACACAAAAAGCCAGAAAATATTGTTTGTAAAATTATCTTCCTAATCAAATATTTAAGTAGAGCGTAGAGTCTATTTGTAAGTATTTTATTTATACCTACACATTTCCAATATTTCCATTTTATATATTTTTTTTTTATTTTTACAATATACACTGCTCAAAAAAATTAAAGGAACACTTTTGGATAACCCTATAACTTCTTGGCTTGCTGTTATTAAAAAATGAAAATTATATTTTCATAATCGATTTGCATCTTATTTTAGTGATGTGTTAAAAAATAAACGTGATTATGCTCATTTATTCGAGATAAGTTTAATTTTCCACAGCAAGTACAAAAAATAAAGTGATTATGAAAAGATTCACATTTAGGTTTTATGTTGAGGCAGGCTTAGAGAGCTTCACCGGGCAACGGCATGACAGTTTGTAGTTGTTGAATTCATTATCTGTCAAAATGAGAGATCTTAGCGAGATAGAAGTCGCTCGTGCCATAGCTTTAATTGAAAATGGTGTAAAAATTCGACAACTAGCAAGAAATGTTAATCGCAGTCCGTCAGTCATCCAACGTGTGTATGATCGCTATAGAGAGACTGGACGATATAAAAGACGAACCGGACAAGGTCGAAAGCGAAAAACTACACAAGTTCAGGACCGATATTTAGTAGTTTCTTCTTTGCGAAAACGAATAGCGACAGCAAAGGACCTTCAAAGTACAGTTTTGATGGCTCATCAGGTAACCATTTCTGACCAGACTGTCAGAAACAGGTTACGAGAAGCAGATTTAAAACCTAGAAGACCGGTACGAAAACCTGTTTTAACTCGACATCATAAAACTATGCGATTAAACTTTGCTCGTGATCATTTGGGATGGCAACTTCGACAATGGAAACCAGTACTTTTTACAGACGAATCAAGATTTCGTCTCACTCGTTGTGATGGTCGGGTGCGTGTATACAGACGTCCCAATGAACGATACTCCGCTGCTACTGTACAAGAGGTATCCAGATTTGGAGATGGTTCGGTAATGGTCTGGGGTGGAATAAGTTTGGAGAAAAAAACCGATCTTGTAGTGATACCAGGAAGTCTTACAGCTGCAAGATATATTGATATCATTCTGTCAGATCACGTTATTCCTGCAGCATATGGTATAGGTCCTGATTTTCTTTTCATGCAGGATAATGCAAGGCCTCATACTGCTGCGATTTCTATAGATTCTCTTAACGAGCATGAAATTCGTAAAATGGATTGGCCAGCGATAAGCCCTGACCTTAATCCAATTGAACACTTATGGGATATATTGGACAGACGTATTCGACGTCGTCCAAATCCATCTCAAACCCTTCAGCAACTAACAGAAGCCCTAGTCGAAAAGTGGGACAGTATACCACAGGAAGACATTCGAAGGCTCGTGAGAAGTATGCCAAGAAGTAATTCGTGCTGCTGGAGGGCATACGCGATACTAAAACACATTGGTTTTCAGATAGCGGAACATTGCCTTTAAAAAATTTTTTCTTTTCATTTTGTTATTCACACTTTTTTTATAATTGTTAATCTTAGTTTACGAATAAAGGATTAGTTTAAAGTTCTATTAATCGATTTATTAGAAGAAAGTATGTGTCTTTCAGAATATAAATGTTCATCTGTATATAACTATCACTTAATAAGTTACAGGGTTATCCAAAAGTGTTCCTTTAATTTTTTTGAGCAGTGTATATATATAATCTTCTCTTATTATTAAGTAAGCATAATAATTGACTGATAAAAAAAAATTTAAACCAAAGAATATTAATAAACTTATAACTTATTTAATAAAAAGTAAAAAAAAGTTATACATATAAATTTTGTGTGTTCTTTAAAAAAATGTTAGGGTATCCCCCCTCCCTACTGCAGCGCATTTCTCTAGGGGGCGCAAAAAAGAGACCTTGGCTATAGTAGAATATCACCTAGTTACGGCCCTGCCGTGAGGCTGATGGTTGCAGTGGGCAAAATAAAAACACCACACTGACTGGAATGTGCTGCAAATGTTTTTCGAAAAGAGCGCCAGACCATGTCTAGAATATCGATGTTATCTTTCCGGTGGTAGGCCCTTCGTGCTTGCCTGCTTATAGGGTATTCGGTACTAATGAAAAGGATATCAAAAATTTGGAAGTTGTAACGCAGCCAGAAACCTATCAGGAGTTATTTTTAAGTATTGCTACAGTTATTAATTTAGGACAAAACTGCAAAATATTTAACTATTAACGATCTCAGGTGTCTATAAACCCATTTTTTCTTCAAGAATACAAAACGGTTTTTGCTAAAGGAAGGTAAAACTGGAAATGTTTACATTTGAGGAGGGAATTTGCTGAAACTTCACGATGTTGATAATCTTCTTACAAAACACTTTGACACCACTTAAAGGACACTGGAAGAACTTAAAAGTTGTATGTAGCTGTTCTCCCTAATGGAATGCCCGAGCCAGACAAGCTAGATTAGGAAGAAACAGAAAATAGGTTGCCTAATCAAAGAAGCAACTTACAAATTTATTGAAGAATCAAAGAATAAAAAAAAATAAAAATCTTTATTTGGCACTAGCAAAATACAGTCATTTAGGATAGATATACACGTCATTTAACATATATAAATATATAGGCCTAACAATATTACATTAAGTGTATATGGACATTTAACATCATTTAAGACTTTCTTAGACAAGGAAGCTCTTAAGTTTAGTTTTTAAAATGTTAAAACCCAGTACTCTAATTCTGTAAAGTATTTTGTTAAATAGTAGTTTCTCAATATACTCGGGGGATTTCTCATATTTCGTTAGCTTGTGCTTTACTATTGATAAGTGGTTTGCACTCCTGGTTGTAAATGAATTAAAAGAACAGTTACGTTGCTATTTTTGTTCTCGTTGCTCCTTATAAACATTATCAACTTATATCGATCTGCCGCTATCGATAGGCTTTAGGTTAAATAATATAAGTGATGTGATTTGTTTTTGGGCTGCAGATATCCTGTTGAACTCAACTGCATGTCCCCATAGTATGACGTTATAATTTAAATGGTAATATCCTAGTGAAGAGTAAACATTTATAAGAGCTTCCTTGTCGACTACATTTTTTTACAAGTATAGGTTGTGTGATGTGCACTGGCCAAGAACTGGCCCACACATAATCCAAGATATTTACATTCTTCAAAGCTTTGATTGAATGAAAGAAATGTTTGTAGTGGAACAATTATTTCTACATCTAAAATTAATACATGCTGTTTTCTGTACCGGGTGTCCAAATAAGTAAGGACGTCGGCTATATCTCGGGAACTATTAGTCCCAGAGATTTCAGGTAAACATTTTTTGTACAAAATAAGCCATAAAAAATTGCTGGAAATAATTTTTAAGTTTGGTAGTCGTCCGCTAGGGGGCGCAACGAACACTCGAAAACATAATTCTGTGCTTATCTCCAAAAAGACATACTAAAGGTATCCTAAAAACACAATATTTGAAATCTTGATGAGATTATGAAAAAATTTAGCTTGGAACTTTTTGCCATTACTCTTCAAATAAGGGGTGGGGAAAGGTTCAAACATGCTATTAACAAATGTCATACAGCTTTTTTGTTTTTAACCGATTTCAATGATTTTGGCATCATTTAAAAAAGATTTTCCTGTTTAATAAAATTCATAGTAAAAATAACAAAATTAAATGATTTTGTCGCCGCTAGGGGGCGCTATTTCAAGAAGTCGACAGTTTTCCCATTTTCCTAGGAAATTTCAAATGTAATGAGGTATTTTTTACACTTAGATGGAAAGAGGATAAAGAAATAAGGAATTTAGTGAAAACCGCAAGTCGATATCTTAATTTTATCCCAAGATATACAAGAATATTTTGGGAAAAAACTTTTTGCCTTGCGTTTTGGATAAGTAGGCCTGGAAATGCAAAAATTAAACAAAACATCTGTAGTTGTTACTACGGCTTATTTATCCGACGCCATTCTTTGTCGTTGTTGTGGTATTGCAATTAAGCTTAAAACAATGAGAATTCCCAATGAAATAATATTTAATATGCTGTTTATTTTGAATGCTACCAGAACTCAACAATAGCATCAAGAATATACGCAATGAGGTATCCTGGACAGAGACGATATAATAACAGAACCTTTACAAGATTGGCCAGACGGCTACGAGAAAATGGCAATGTTAATTTACCTATCAACCGAAGGCGAGGAAATGGACGCACTGAAGAAAACTTAGTAAATGTTTTGTCATATGTTGGGATATATCCTGGGAATTCGTCAAATTTCACTGGATTTGAACATTACTAGATCAACCGTGCATAACATCTTAAGAGACCACAGGTTTGTGCAAAAATTGAATATTTTGTTGTGAAAAATAAATATAAACACTAAATAGTACTAGGTATTTATGCAACAAGTGCGTAAAGTAACCCTTTTTTATAATTATTATCACATGAGGCAATCCCATGAATGAAAAAAGGTACTTTACACATGAGTTTCGATAAAGTTTTTTTGTGTAATAAAACTTTATTATTATTTTAGGATGCATCCATATCACATTTCTCCATCAAGAATTAAAGGACACAGACTTTGATAACCGTCTGAACTACTGTCACTGGTTTATTAACATGATGGAAGAAGATCTCAAATTTCCCTCAAATATTTTGTGGAAGGACAAGGCAACGTTCACCAGTGTTGGTAATGTTAACCTACACAACATGCATTATTGGGCACCAACAAATCCTCACTGGACGCGAGAGGTTCAATACCAAGGTGGGTGGTCTGTTAACGTCTGGTGCGGGATAATAGGGAAAAGAATGGTGGTGGACATTTTGAACATCTCGTGTTTAATTTTGTTTTTATGTTAAATTTGGTACTGTCATTTTCTCGTAGCCGTTTGGCCAATCTTGTAAAGGTTCTGTTATTATATCGTCTCTATCCAGGACACCTCATCGCGTATATCCTTGATGCTATTGTTCTAGAGTTCTGGTAGCATTCAAAATAAACGGCTCGCATATTAAATAATATTTCATTGGGAATTCTCATTGTTTTAAGCTTAATTGCAATACCACAACAACGACAAAGAATGGCGTCGGATAAATAAGCCTTACGGACAACTACAGATGTTTTGTTAAATTTTTGCATTTCCAGGCCTACTTACCCAAAACGCAAGGCAAAAAATTTTTTCCCAAAATATTCTTGTATATCTTGGGATAGGATTAAGATATCGACTTGCGGTTTTCACTGAATTCCTTATTCTTTTATTCTCTTTCCATCTAATTGTAAAAAATACCTCATTACATGTGAAGTTTTCTAGGAAAATGGGAAAATTGTCGACTTCTGGAAATAGCGCCCCCTAGCGGCGACAAAATCATTTAATTTTGTTATTTTTACTATGTCTATTAAACAGGAAAAGCTCTTTTAAATGATGCCAAAATCATTAAAATCGGTTAAAAAACAAAAAAGTTTTACGACATTTGTTAATAGCATGTTTGAACCTTCCCCCACCCCTTATTTGAAGAGTAAATGTTTTTAGGATACCTTTAGTATGTCTTTTTAGAGATAAGCACAGAATTATGTTTTCCGTTGTGCCCCCTAGCGGACGAGTACCAAACTTGAAAATTATTTCCATCAATTTTTCATGGCCTATTTTGTACAAGAAATTTTTACCTGAAAGCTCTGGGACCAATAGTTCCTGAGATATAGCCGGCGTCATTTCTTATTTGGACACCCGGTACATACAGAATCAGATTATTTCTGTCACACCAGTCTTTAAAGTCTCTAATAACACACCCTATCACATGTTCGAGTTCCACCGGAGTCCGCCCTGAGATCACCACAGAGATGTCGTCAGCGAACATTACAACGTCGCCAATATTTATATACTTAGGCATATCATTGATAAAGATTAAAAAACGTGATGGTCCCAGCGCGGAACCCTGAGACACTCCAATATAAATATCAGCATAATCAGAAACATTACAATTAATTTACACTTAGAACTTTCTGTCAGTAAGGTTTGACGACATAAGGTCAAGCATTTGTCCTCTAGTGCCATTGGCACAAAGGGTTTCAATAATGCGACCTATGTCCCAGCTGTCGATTGTTTGGAATAGATCGAAGAAGAGACCCGCAATGCCTGCATCGATGTGATTATATACCGATTGCATAAATGCGCAGGCAGCTCCCTCCGTTGACCTATCCTTATGGAAACTATACTGAGCAGATGACAAAATAGAGTTTCTATCTAAGAAGCTAATAAGGCGATCATAACATGTCCTGCCAAACATTTTGGAGACTGAATTAAAGACTGTTATCGATCTATAATTTTCAGCACATGTTCTGTCATCTTTTCTATGAATTGGTATAATAACCTTCCCAATGTTTGATCAGGGGAAACGCTAGTGTCAAACGATAGGTTTATTACGTAGACCAAGGGCTCAGAAACCGAAGGTTTTATGGTTTTTATGACTTCTTCGGATATATTATCGTGGCCGACACACACTTTGGCACTTTACTCAAAAGTGAGAACAGTAGGAGGCTACCGCATTTAATTTACTAATATTTAATATTTACTATTTACTATAATATACTACCAATTATTTACTAGGCCCCTCATGTATGTCATACTACTAAAACTATGAACCTAATGTTAAGTAAATTATTGTAAACTTTCGCAGCATTTGCCACAACTACTATTGTCAATAATTAAATATTATACAGAAGATAACTTGAAAATATTACTTTAATAATTGATAAGGATTTAACCAGCTATGGCTTTTTGGAACTATTTTTAGGAAGTTAAGAAAATGGCTTCTTTTCTATATTTTAAAGCTCTCTTGTTCCTGGCATACAATAACATTTAGTAGTTCAACTGAAGGAATGCCAGGTAACATATAATTATTATTATATCAGATACTCAGTTATGATCGTGTTTCCTACCTCAGCTACTACTGATGACTCTAAGTTCTTAAGCATATTGAGAATCAAATTGTATAAATTCTTCTGGTATATCTCTTTCAAAGCACGATAAAGCATTGTCCATTGCACTGTGTCCCAATTTATCTGTTTTTAATAGAAAATGTTTAAGATCTTCGTGTAATTCTATCAGGACGTTTATGAGGTAAACAAGAACTTCTTTGCTTCTACTGCAAGCAAGATGTAATATGGTACGGTCCTCTTTATCTGGGGTAATTAGAAGCGACCTCAGTGTTTCGGGCTTACAATGTAATTTAACAAAATCAAGCAATGTTTTTAACATAAGGGGGTTGTCAAATTTACAAACAGTATAGTGCAGTATGGTTTGCCCGTTATTGTCTGGCTTTAAAATAATTTCATTAAGTAATTCAATGTTATCCTTAAATGTTTCTAGTAACTCTAATAACATATCTACTTTTATTTTTTCAGCTACAGCTTCTTCTCTTTTTCCGTCGCCGATATCAATCCAGTCCTCATTGTCGTTCTCTTCCTGATCATCGTATTCTAAGTAAATACCATTGCAAAGACTGTGTAATATGGTTCGGTTATTTATCATTTTCGATAAAATATCCCACAGTATTTCTGGACAGTGTAGTTTTATAAAATTTAATAATATATGCAGCCTAGAAATATACCCTATTTTAGTGGAGTTGTTATCGTCAAGTCCTTTTTTTTCGTAATTTATTTGATCAGTAAAATATTTTCTTTGATAATATATTTCCACTTCGTCTGACATTCCTTGGCATGCCATATGCAGAACGGTATATCCTTTATTATCGATATAATTTAGAAGTTCATCAAGTATTGCAGGACAGTCGCGTTTAACTAATTCTAGTAATTCTTTAGTAATATCCATAATCCACCTTTGATCATTCTGATACAGAAGATTTTCGTCAGCTATACATATCGTACAATGCAATGCTGTTTGCCCAATATAATTAGGCTTTAATATAAGTGTACTAAGAATATTACAGTTTTCACAAACTATCTCTATTAGGGAACTTACAGCTATTTCGCTCCGCAGTAAGCATGCATAGTGCAGTACAGTATGCCCCTTATTGTCACATTTCAGTAATAGCTGGCAAAACATTTCCAAATTAGTATTTTGTTTTATGTATCCTAATATATTTTGAAAGGCCCCAGTCCCAAAATTGCTATGTTCCAAACCCAAAACACAGTGCAATAGAGTTTGCCCTCTCTCATTCTTTTCCATTATAATTTTATTATAAATTTCCTTATTGCCCTTGAGCGCTTCCAATAGTTCGGTTACAATATGGTGTAAGCGTAAGCTACATGTCAAATGCAGTGCTGTATTCCCTTCATTATCTAATTGAAATAATAAGTCATAAAGTATCTCAGAAGGGGCGGAGCTCAAAAGTGCAAGTAATATAGATTTCAGTCTTTGATAAAAATCGGAGCGATTTGCAAAAATACAATGAATTACTTTCTGCCCTTGCTCGTTGCGTCTTAATAATATTTTTTTAAGATTATCGATGTTATTCTCATCTGCGGCAAGTATTGGCTCTATCGCTTTATCGGACATTGCAATGCATGCTAAATGTAGTACAGTATTTCCTTGGTACTCAACTTGAAGTATTCTACAAAGTACTTCAGCTTGGAAGTGGCGTGTAACAAAATATAAAAATACAATAACAATTTTGGCATGATCACTGGCATTAGAGAAGTTTGACTTTCCAGAAAAAATACAGTGCAATGCAATTTGCCCTTTGTTGTTCTTTTTAAATAAAAATTCTTCTAGCATATCAGTATTGTTACTAACAGCTTCTAAAACAGAATGTACACCTCGAAATGAACATACCTTACATGCATAATGCAGTACAGTATTTCCCTTATCGTCAGCTTGAAGTATTAAGTCAGAAACTGTTCTCGAGTATAAAGGAGACGTGACGAAATCTAAAAACACATGTAGAGTAAGAATTCTTCTGTCATAATTAGGATTAATAAGAAAGTCATAAGAAAATATGCAATGAAATATATTCTGCCTTATCTTGTTAGTTTTTTCGAGAAGTTCTTTAAGGTCTTGAGAATTATCCTTAAGTGTGTCAATTATGTAAGATACACTATTGTTTGAACAGATCCTGCAAGCGAGATGCATCACACTGTAACCTTGGTCATTAACTTGAAGTAACAAATCGTAAAGGGTTTTAGCATTGAAATGATATATTATAAAATCCATTATTGTCTTTAAAATCACTATCATATTATCATAATTTTTTGCGGCGTCTCTTGAAAAAATGTTGTAAAATATACTATTTCCTTTTCCATAAGAATCCAGTAAAAGTGTTTTAGTTACGTCATGGCTATTCTTTACGGTTTCTAATATATAAGTCACACATTCATTTGAAGAAGTCATGCAGGCCAAATTCAGTATAGTGTTTTTTTTCTTATCAGTTTGTAGTAGTACGATTTGAAGTAATTTAGAAGGTAAATAAGTTTCAATAAATTCAAATATTTTTTTAAGCTTGTACATTGTATTTCCGCTATCATAATTAGATTGGGATAAAGAAAAAATGCAGTGAAGTGCATATTGTCCTGTTTTATTTTTTTTTAATAATAGTGCTCCAAGGATCATAGGAACATCCGTAACTAGTTTTATTAAAGATCTTATCAAATTCCCTGACTGCTCTCTGCATGCAAGATGTAATAGGGTATCTTTATTAATATCGACTTGCTGCATCAACTTATAAAATAGTTTAATACAGAATTGATCTTTAATAAATCTTTGGATACCTTCTAAGTTTGAAATTATAAATGAAAGAGCAAAACTAGATTTGCCATTAAAAATACAATGCATTATATTTTGTTGTTTCTCGTTGGGTTTCATTAACAGATCTTTAAGGGCCTCTTGGTTGCCTTTAACTGATTCAAATAAGTAGACTACCACTTGGTGCAAATGTTGTAGACATGCCTCATGTATTACAGTATTGCCTAGATTATCGGGTTGCAGTAAAAGTTCATGGTAAATCGTAGGATTATGTTGTTTTACCAAATCGAATATACCTTTAAATTTTCTTGAATCAAGCATGTCTGTTGAATCAATTATAAGGTGAAATATTGTTTTTTTGTCTTGATACCTTTTTGCTAAAAGATTTTTCAGTATATCTCTTAGAATATTTTTTGAAACACTATTTACTACCGAACCAAGTAACTTTTCGAAAAGATCTTCATCTGTGACATCACGATAAAACAATTGTAATATTGTTATTATTATATTATCATTTATATCAAGCAACACAGTCTCTTTCATTACATTTTGAGGTAAGTTTTTTAGAAAATTAATTATAAGATTATAATTTCCTTCTATCGCCATCTTGTGTAATAGTGAACTAATGTTTGTTTGTTTTATTATTTTGATCAGGTTTGGTGATTTAGAGCAAAGTTTTTTTAAGAACGGTTGATTATTATTTAGAAATGTTCTTACATGTGAATAATTGTCACTCGCTAAAACCTCGCGAAGTATTATATTTTGAATTTTTTGACTTTCAAAATTTTCTGTAAAATATTCACAAACAAAATATTCAGCGAAACTTCGATGTACAAACTCTAAACGATCTTTGTAAATTGTTAGTATTCCAGCGCCTCCTAATACATCAAGATCGTTCCTTTCTTGCAAACGCTGTTCATCATGTTGTGAAAATAAAGTCCTAAACGCAACTTTCTGGTGTCTCTCTCTCAAATCTTTTAAGCTAAATTCAAAAAACTTTCGTCCTATCATAGAATGACCGGCTACCTTTTTTTCATTACCATAGACTTCGTTAAGTTTTATATTCATGAATTCTTCATATAAAGAGTGTAATGTCATCCCTTGCAAATCTGGAAATTTATTTAAAGAAATTATTTTTTTAAATATTACGCTCGCTATGATTTTTAGATGTAAGGGGTTATCAGTAAATTCATTTAAAGCTAATTTGTTGAGAGTGCTTTCTACCAACAGAATATTAAGCAATGATTTGGTTGAAGTAATATTTTGACTGATATTTTTGTAATCCCAACATTTTTTTAAAAACTGCACTTTTTCCTCTTTAGTAAGCGGAAGAAGATGGAGAGCAAATGAATCAAGTGCTTGTTCCAGGCTTTTCTCTTCATTACCACGTGTTGTTATCCACATTTGTGCTATACTTGAGTTTTTAAGAGCTTTTAGTAAGGTAAGGGTTTTTGCTTTATAGTCTGGACAAATTTCATCAAAGCCGTCAAGCAAAATAATTATTTTGGGATATTTCCTTTTATGTCTTTCAATACCGTGAAGAGTGTCTATGAATACCTTTTTTGAAATAATTTTTTGCGGACTTTCGTAATTCGACATACAAATATCTGCAATAAACTCTGTGGCTGCCTTAGAATCAGTTTCCATAAACGAGATATCCTCTAATGTTCTTTCTGGATCTTGAAGGATATTTTGACTGTAATTCTTGGAATGTTGTGCCAAGTTAATTCTCAAAACCCATATTGTCACTTTTGGCATGTTTTTTAGTTGCTTCGCAACTTTTTCCATGAAGGTAGATTTTCCAAAACCAGGCTCATTGCCAATAATCATAACTTTATCATTTAATATTTCCTCGTTATACAAATCATCTTCTATGATACAAATATCGGGCATTTTAGAGTCAAATTTGGTGACTTTCTCATTTAGTATTTCCTTATTATTCAAATCATCTTCTTTAAAATAAAGATTAGGATTCATATAGTTTTTAAGCAAATTCCTAGACATATAATATTCTTCAACAAAATTTCCTGATGATATGTCGGCGGTATCACCTATTTCAACTTTATCTGTAACAAATTGCTCCAAGGTAGCGTCGTCAATAATGTCCTTTGCTGAGTATAAATTGAAAAGTTGATTCAAGGGAACGTTTTTACCTTGAAATAATACTTCTTCTCGTTCCAGAAATTGTGTCTGTGAGAATTCAGTTAAGTTTTTAAATGAATTATTTAAATCATAAAAAGCTTTTTCGCCTAAGTCTATAACATCTTCTTTTTGACCAATAATGATAATCCTTCTTCCTTCTAAAGAGTTAATAACACGACATAATAATATCTTATCTATTTTTTCTCGTTTTTTACATTCAATTACTAGCCATTTATAAAATGGATCGCAACAAAGATAGTTGGTAAGATTGTTATGAGGTTTAAAGTCATCCGAGGATATAAATATTACTTCATCTTGAAGTAACTTTAGTTTGTCAAAAATTACGTGGCAAAGTTTAATACTACTTAGTCTGGGAGATATAGTAACTAATACGAAAATACTTTTTGTGTCTTCTAGATCTTTTTTCAAATCCGGCAAAGGAGAGTCAAATTCAATTCCCTGACTCTTAATCTTATCAATATAAATATTAGAATGTCCTGCAAGGAACAGAGATTGCTTTAAATTATCAAGCAATTTTAAGTACTCATTTTTGTCTTTTATTTGCAAAAAATCACAATGTTTATTTTTAGGAAGCGTTGCAAACCATTTAAGCATCTTATCTTTCAGATAAGTAGTAGATAACTCGATATTTCTTAATTTCAGATAATTACTTAACACTTCCTTTATTAGCTCATTTACAACTTGATCTTTTAAAACTATAAACCTAAACGTTTCAAGAAATCTTTCAAAATGTAGTTCTTCTTTGCTTTTGATTTTAAGCAGCTGTTTTATATCTTCAGTTTTTGTGTTATTTAATCTGTACTTTAATATTGAATTTGCTGAGTCTACTAACTCAAAATAGGATTTGGCACTGTTTCTATCCTCGTCGTTTTCTAAGCAATTGTTAGATAAGTCTAGATTTGTACAAACCGAAAACTCTTCCAAACCTTTATCACTAAATATTGTTTTTTTTTCAATGTCACAAAAAGAGTCATAATAAATTTTTAAAGAGTAATCCTTGTTGTTTGCGTCAAATAGATATTCTTTGGTTACCTTCATTGTATCCTCATCTTTGTGCTTGGCTTGAAGAAATTTATAATTCCATACGCCATTTTCTTTAGACAGTAAAGCCAAATCGTCAAACTTGCCCGCATCTGCCATTTCGGTTGCCAAAAAGAATTCTTGACCATCAGGAATTTGTTGCACAAAAAGCGTAAGAATGTTTAGTTGATAAATGTATCCGTGTAGTGCTCCTTTTGCTCCATTTGTGGCACAGTACGTTTCACCTATTTCTTCACCAAGGTTACTTGTGACAGAGAGTTGTGGAGAATTGCAATTTCTTGGAACAATTTCAGTATTCTGAACTTCAGATAGCCTAATGATTTGGTGTGTGTTAGCTGTTGCTTTAAGCGAACTATTTGGAATATTTGTTTTTATTTGAGGGAACCTTTCTGTAACATCTGTGTCAAATATAATCCCTTGCCCTAAAAGGTTTTGTAACAAATTTGATGGCGTTTCTCCTTTATCATTTTTAACATCAACTTTAGCTTCAAGATCAATCAAACAGATAATCATTTCACCAGCTTTTTGTAAATCCGTATTTTTCTTTATCTTCTTTAATGCTACATGCAACAATGTGTTGTTGTCGGCATTTTTATCCATCATCCTAACTAGATCAAGTTTGTTAGGTTTTCGTTTTAAGATCTTTAAAAACTTCCTCTTGTTATACGCTTTTACCGCACTTAGAAGTTCGTAATAAGTATCCAAAATGTCTTCATCTTCGTCGCTTGAAATGGTTTCTTCCTACAAGAAAACAAACATTCAAATAGGTCGTTTTATTAAAGAATGGCCAATGACACTAAGAGGGCTTCCGTAACCCTAACATGCTGCTTCCGAATCTCGTCCGAAAAGAGTTATTAAGTGTAGATATGTTTAGAGAGTGTGGCTCCACAATTAAAAGTTTTATGATTGACGACTTTCATACCGTTCGGCATGATTTGCCATTTCATTTAGGTGATGAGTGTGGCAGTTTAGCGATCCTGTGGCCAGGTTCTCTAGCAGAACGAAAAAGAGGAGGTTTGTGTGTGTGTGTGTGTGGGGGTCCGCATCATCAATCAATCGGTAATTCCGTCATTCTTAACAGTCGTAACAAGTAATTTGCTTCATTGCTAATTTATCCAATTTCTTGAATAACTCACGCAATGGGGTCTACGGAACAGCATTAAAAACTCATCGTTTAGGGGCTACGGTTGTGGACGGTACATAGCAGAAAATGAATTGTGAGTTTATTTATAATCCAGTGAATTTCAAATTTGGAATGGAATATAGGTAAATATTAATAAACGCCGATGTGTTGTCACTTTTTTTTTAGACGACCTAGGGCCGACGTACTCAGTTTTTTTTTCATAAACTATTAAAAAAATTTAAGAAACGTTCCGCATCGGCATGTCTATTACCATTTTCTTTACAACCAAACTAAACGAATTAAAAAAAAAAAAATTAAGTTTGTTTAAATCATTTTCCCTCCGTTTTCAAAATACGGCCGTCGGCTACCGACCTCTTGCGGATTTCAAGGCGAAACTTACCGCAATCGCACATTTCACGGTGGAAGGCGGAGCCAACTATGAGCGGACGGACTTGGGGATTTGGGAGCGATTATTAATTATTTTATGCTGAAACCCTAATGTAATTTTCGATGGTTAGTCGTGTCTGCAGATTAAAAACGTGTTTAAGAATAAGTTTAATGATGTTTCCAAAATTAGCAGTCTTATAGGGTTTCTCAATGCCTACATGTTGCAGTTTTTGGTTTCATTTTTTGTGAGAAGAAATACAAATTTTATCAGAGAGCCCATCTTCAGTAAAAACGATAAAAGTATGTTCACATCTCGCGCTATTGTCGCTTATAATAGCCATCTTGTACTCAAAGCTACTGCTTAATATTCTACGATTGTCATACAATTTTGATTCTCAGCTTGGATGTTAATTTCTAGTCTGTAATATAAATAGACAGGAATTGATTTTAGTAGGTAGGTTAATTAGGGCGGATATTTTGGTACGGTCAATAAAAACCCATGGTTAGTTTTTAAATCTATATTTAATTTTTATGTATAATTGATGTATATTTTTCCCGTAATATTGTGATATTATATTCCACGCAAATTATGCAGGTTGGTGGCCAATCTTGATTAAGGTAGGGTAATTTTTCACGCAAAACACGATGGGCAGGGTCCTAGTACGATCTGAGTGAGAGGTCACCCCTAAAAAGCCAAAAACACCCTTTTTAGGGGTGTTTTCGAGCAAATAATTGGCGAGAGACCTGCGGGTGTTTCTGTTGATGTAAGTTTGGAAGAGTGTACCTATGGGGTGTTACCTCAGTGGTTTGGCAACAGTTGCAATCCCTGCGGGTAGGGGTGAAGGGGGTCCTGTTTAAAATGCTATTAATCTTTATATGCATGTATCTCTTATAATGTGTTATACTTTAAAGAAATATTAACATCGATGTTTTAGTTTCGATCTTTTTTTTGATAACATCGATGTTTATTTTAGACATCGATAAATCGAAATAAAATCTCAACTTCCGAACGGCGCAGTAGGTATCAAGTCTGAAAGTTGTTCTAGTCGACCTCCATGGTCGGGTGGTAGAGATTTCGCCCGGCAATCGAGACGTCCCGGGTTCGAATCCCGCCTTGAACCTGGGACGTTTTTAAGTGTTTGTTAGATATTTTATTGTAATTATATTATATTATTGAATATAATTTATTTTTTGCTTTGGTATATTTACTAAAGTAGGTATAGTTACTATGCACCAAAAATTAATTTAAAAAACAACAGTATATTTTATATTTCTTTTGTATTTTATAACAAAAAAACATAATGAATAATAATAAATTAACAATATATATGTATATACTTTTATTTTGAAGAAATAACCCATGCTCAAAGTGGAGTTCAAAGTATGGGGACGAAAGCAAAAAGTCTTTCTCCACCTAATTTTCGTTTCGTCCCCATATAATATACTTTTTTGTTATTATACAAGCAAATTTAATATTTTAAATTCAATATGCCCAAACTATGTCAAATGTTTAGCAGCTATTATTATATAGATACTACTAATATTATCTCAGTCTGAGACCTTTGAGTCTTAATATTCACAAACCGTCCGTTAAAGAAAGACAATCGTTCAAAACTATGGTTCTATTTTTTTAAAATTTACATACCTACCTAATAAATAAAGTGATATGCTCTTCTGTGTAATTATATATTACACAAAACATCACAACAATAATGTTTAGGTACGTACGTAGTATTTTGTTGGACTATTGTCACAACTGGCAATGATTTTTTTAGTCATACATTTATAACTCTTTATAATTAAATTATTATTACTACAATATTATGTCTATATAATATGTGCCAGTGAAAACAAGTAACAGGGAAATTCGCAGTATTAGCACAGAAACTTATAGCTACGCCTATAAGTTTCTTTGGTATTAGGTAAAGTAAGCGCCATAAATATAACATTATTGTTCACATTTCTTTCTTCTGTATAAAATCTCCAGAAAAAATGCCGGCTCTATGCGACATGCATTGAAACTACTACACACTACTAGACA
Organism: Polydrusus tereticollis; assembly: GCA_963920685.1. Taxonomy (NCBI): domain Eukaryota; kingdom Metazoa; phylum Arthropoda; class Insecta; order Coleoptera; family Curculionidae; genus Polydrusus; species Polydrusus tereticollis. The sequence continues at coordinate 26,730,394 of OY987332.1, read as the reverse complement.
AAAACAAAACAGCAACCTTTGCCTATTTAGAAAATTAATAGACTTTGAATCTCTGAGATTTTTTTTATAGTAAAAGTGGTTAACATGTGAAAAAAGCTGTTTTTGTTTTTATCATAAACTTTCTAGAGAAATTGAGAAAATTATTAAAAAAAACCTTGCAAAAAATGATGGATTCTTATTCTCTCTCGGAAATTTGAATGTTATTTTCCGGTTATATTCTTAAAACTAATCTAATTTATTGGTTTTTTTTTGCGACTAAATAGCATCTGGGTATTACTATAACTACAGACAGGTTTTTCCTTATTTATGCTATAAGAATAGAATTCTTACTCATAAGATTATTATTTAGTATCTTCGTAAACATAGTAATTAAATTTTACATTTTTTTCCCTTAGCAAAACCTATTTTCCCGTTAAAGGACAAACGTATATTCCGTTTTCTAACATATTTATAACTTTCCATATTGATAATCGTAAGTGCTAACTATTTCTTATCGATGCATCCGCGCCCGCAACAAATAAATGATTAATAAGCACTGAATGCGAATCGAAACGCATAAGCTAGCAAAATAGGCACGCGAGAACATCGGCCCTGGAAGACTATGTCACCGCCTACACCCCGACGAGTAGCTTCGGTCCTCGCCGCGACCGTACAAGCAAACCTATTGAGAGTCCTAGCCCTTAAGCGTGTTTTCTAAACGGGGTTAGAATAAATAATGAGTGGCAATACAATCAGCGTTTGTGCATGGACGATTTTCGCTGGGGATTTTTAACATTGCTTGAGAAGAACCGCGTCTCTGTTTAGGGAAACAGGTTTTACACAACATAAAAAAGGAGCCGAAAGAATAGAAGAACGTTTGTAAAATAATACAAAATGTGTAAGACGCCTGTCTCAACAAGTGGGAAGATCTTACGAAACATTCAGGACTATTCTTAAAAAACAGCTAAATTTGTTTCCCTATCAAGTGCAAGTATTCCAAGAAATACGAGCTGCAGATTTTGAAAGGCGCAGGATATATTGTCAGCACTTTATCCTAAATTTAATGGAAATAAATGATTTATAGACCTGACATTTTTGTCTCATGAAAGCTGGCTCGGCTTCACGGTATGGGAATTCTCAGAGTACACGCATTTGGAGTAGTAAACTATACTTTTAAGAATAAGACTAATTATTTACTGAAGACCCTTATTGTTAAATTTCAAAAACAAGAGAACACCTATATAAAGATGGGCCACCCCAGTATAGGTATGTTTAAAGGGACGCATATTAAACTTAATTTCTTTTGTAAATGAACCACCCTACACATTATGTTAAATTGCTTAAAATAAGATAAAAAATTATTTCTGGTTTGGTGGGTTCCTCCTTATTATTTTGTGATATTTCGACTTTGTCACTATAACATCATAAAGAGTTCGCTATTAATATTAACTTATACCGCACATTTGATTTAAACGGGGACCAAAATCTCTGGAGTACCTAACAACTCGAACTACTTGACCCCTAACAAATAAACGACGTTTGGGCCTTTGAAGTTCCTGATAGGGGCCTCGTCCTCTTTTACCTGTCTTTTAGTTTTTTTTTACGTGCCCTTTTTTTTAGATTAGTTTAGGTTAGTTTTATTTAAAGCAAGTATTTTCTTCAAGTAAGTTTTTCTGTTACTTGGCATAAAATTGTCGAATTTTAAAACATAACATAAATTTTCTTGTTTTAAATGGTATATTTTCTAAATCTAAACACATTCTTAAGTTAACTGCAGCAAGAGAAACACTTGTCCTAATCATAAAATATTTCTAAGTAAGATATTAATTCGGCTTAAAATTACCAATTTTTAGAAAACAGATTCACTAGGTATATTATTTTAAAATATTCGTTCCACCGCGAACTAGAAGATAGGTGAATTTAATTATGCTAAATACTTATCTTAAGCAATTAGTATTTTGAAATTACTTTTTCATGCTTGTTGTACAAATGCAACATTTTGAATCAAAACAGATATTTTTTTGTTTTGATATGGATGTGTCTTATTTCTAGTAAGTCTGTACTCTAAACAAATTACATAGCCCATTTGACTAAAAAAAAAAACGATTCTTAAAACAATATAAAACTTAACGTGGTTTAGGCATAAGTATATGTTAAATAGATCAACTTCTTAGTTGAAGCTAATATGCCTTTACGTATATGCAAATAAAATATTTACTTAATTTAAGTATTTTTGCCTTGGTGTAAGTATTCCTTTTTTCTGTGCAGATAGCATACAATTATTCTTATGTTAAAAATGAAAAATACTCCATGACATTTTGTGATTCTATTTTCCTAACTCAGTTACTGAGGATTGCTAGTTCTTGCGTATATTGAGAATAAAATTGTATAAACACTTCTGGTATATCTCTTCCAAAGCATGATAAGGCATTGTCCATGGCACTATGCCCCAATTTATCTTTTTTTAATAGAAAAGGTCCAAGATCTTCGTGTAATTCTCCCAGGACGTCTATAAGGTAAAAAAGAACTTCTTTGTTTCCACTACAAGCAAGATGCAATATAGTACGGTCCTCTTTATCTGAAGTAAATAGAAGGGACCTCAGTGTTTCGGGCTTACAATGTAATTTAACAAAATCAAGCAATGTCTTTAACATAAGGGGGTTATCAAATTTACAAACAGTATAGTGCAGTATGGTTTGCCCGTTATTGTCTGGCTTTAGAATAATTTCATTAAGTAATTCAATGTTATCCTTAAATGTTTCTAGTAACTCTAATAACATATCTACTTTTATTTTTTCAGCTACAGCTTCTTCTCTTTTTTCGTCACCGATATCAATCCAGTCCTCATTGTCGTTCTCTTCCTGATCATCGTATTCTAAGTAAATACCATTGCAAAGAATGTGTAATATGGTTCGATTATTTATCATTTTTGATAAAATATCCCACAGTATTTCTGGACAGTGTAGTTTTAGAAAATTTAATAATATATGCAGCCTAGAAATGTACCCTATTTTAGTGGGATTGTAATCCTCAAGTTCTTTTTTTTCGTAATTGACTTGACCAGTAAAATATTTTCTTTGATAATATATTTCCACTTCGTGTGAGATTCTTTGGCATGCCATATGCAGAACGGTATATCCTTCATTATCGATATAATTTAGAAGTTCATTAAGTATTACAGGGCAGTCACGTTTAACTAATTCTAGTAATTCTTTTAGTAATATCCATAACGGACCTTTGATTATCCTGATATAGAAGGTTTTCGTCAGCTAGACATATCGTACAGTGCAATGCTGTTTGCCCAATATAATTAGGCTTCAATATAAGTGCACTAAGAATATTACAGTTTTCACTAACTATGTCTATTAGAGAAGTTACAGCTATCTCGCTCCGCAGTAAGCATGCATAGTGCAGTACAGTATGCTCCATATTGTCACATTGCAGTAATAGCTGGCAAAACATTTCCAAATTAGTATTTTGTTTTATGTATCCTAATATATTTTGAAAGGCCCAAGTCCCAAAATTGCTATGTTCCAAACCCAAAACACAGTGCAATAGAGTTTGCCCTCTCTCATTCTTTTCCATTATAATTTTATTATAAATTTCCGTATTGCCCTTGAGCTCTTCCAATAGTTCGGTTACTACATGGTGTAAGCGTAAGCTACATGTCAAATGCAGTGCTGTATTCCCTTCATTATCTAATTGAAATAATAAGTCATGAAGTATTTCAGAAGGGGAAAAGCTTAAAAGTGTATGTAATATAGATTTGAGCCTATCTTCATATATATAGCAATTTTTATTTGAAAGGATACATTGAATTACGTTCTGCCCTTGCTCGTTGCGTCTTAATAATACTTTTTTAAGATTATCAACGTTATTATTAAGGCTCTATCGCTTGATAGGAAATTGCAATGCATGCTAAATGTAGTGCAGTGTTTCCTTGATACTCAACTTGAAGCATTCTACAAAGTATTTCAGCTTGAAAGTGGCGTCTAACAAAATTTAAAATTACACTAGCAGTTTTGACATGCTCATTAGTATCAGAAAAGTTTGACTTTTTAGAAAAAATACAGTGCAATGGAATTTGCCCTTTCTTGTTCGTTTTAAATAAAAATTCTTCAAGAATATTAGTATTGTTACTAATAGTTTCTAAAACAAAATATACACCTCTAAATGAACATACCTTACATGCATAATGCAGTACAGTATTTTCCTTATCGTCAGCTTGAAGTATTAAGTCAGAAACTGTTCTCGAGTATAAAGGAGACGTGACGAAATCTAAAAACACATGTAGAGTAAGAATTCTTCTGTCATAATTAGGATTAATACGAAAGTCATAAGAGAATATGCAATGAAATATTATCTGCCTTATCTTGTTAGTTTTTTCGAGAAGTTTTTTAAGGTCTTGAGAGTTATCCTTAAGTGTGTCAATTATGTAAGATACACTATCGTCTGAACAGATCCTGCAAGCGAGATGAATCACACTGTAACCTTGGTCATTAACTTGAAGTAACAAATCGTAAAGGGTTTGAGCATTAAAATGATATATTATAAAATCCATTATTGTCTTTAAAATCACTGTCATATTATCATAATTGTTTGCGGCGTCTCTTGAAAAAATATTGTAAAATATACTATTTCCTTTTCCATAAGAATCTAGTAAAAGTGTTTTAGTTACATCAGGGTTATTCTTTACGGTTTCTAATATATAAGTCATGCAAGCCAAATTCAGTATAGTGTTTTTTTTCTTATCAGTTTGCAGTAGTACGACTTGAAGTAATTCAGGAGCTAAATAAATTTCAATGAATTTAAATATTTCTTTAAGCTTGTCAATAGTATTTCCGCAATATAAATAAGATGGGGATGAAGGAAAAATGCAGTGGAGTGCATAAGTAGTGTATAATTGACAGAGCTGACTCAGTGGTGCTAGTGGTGCGTTTTATGATCTAACCCAGGTGGTGCAGGTGGTGCGTTTTATAACCTAACCCGGGTGGTTCGGTGGTGCTGTTTACAAAATAACCCGAAATTAAACCCGACTTTTTACGACCTAACCCAAGTGCTTTCGTGAGGCGGCTTCTTATCTAACCCTAATTTGAACCTGAATATTTATGAACTGACCCGAGATAAAACCCGACTTTTTACGACCTAACCCGGGTGCTTTCGTGAGGCGGCTTCTCATCTAACCCTAATTTGAAGCTGAATATTTATGAACTGACCCGAGATAAAACCCGACTTTTTATGATTTAACCTTAGTGAAACGCCGCTGCTAAAGCGGGATAATTAAATCCCAATTTTTATAAGCCATCCTTAAACCCAACTTTTTACGATCCGACCTGAGCCATCCTTAAACCACACTTTTTATTATTTAACCTTAGTGAAACGCCGCTGTTAAAGCGGTATAGTAAAAATCATGATTTATATTTTCTAACTTAGTGAAACGCCGCTGGCGGGTAGTAAAGCGAAATAAAACCCTAATTTATATGGTCTAACAAGATAAGTATAATAAGGCGGTACATTATTTGCCACCGCAATAATTATTTATACCTAAATAACCCTCTCAAACCCTCTGCCGACTCGATTTAAAAAGAAAGGGACATAAAACTTTATTTATTATTCCGAAGGACCCTCATTAAAATTCAGTAGCATATCTAATAATTGTTTTCACCACTTATAAAAAAGCAATGAAATAATTACCATCTAGAACCATTAACTAGCGATTTCTTTTTACTGGAAATGGATAAATTATAGGACTATCTTGTAATGAGAACAGAGTAGACAATAAATAAAACTTAAATACGTATAAAATACCAAGCAGGTATAGGTACTATACAACTTGTGTTCGCCATCAGGTAAAAGCCCTCATAATGCTTTTATAAAAATTTTGGATAATATCATAATATAAGTAAATAGGGTACAATTTCAGGAAAAAAGTAAAAGAAATTAATTCACAGTGTAAAATTGTAGTTAAATGGATTGTAAATGCGAAATAATATAAAAAGCTACCTTTTGTTTGCGATGATGTATGCACAATAACTGTATATAATTCGGCCCTTAAACTGAAAATACCCACTAGATAGGTATTATAAGCTGTATTTGTCATCAGGTAGAACCCCCAATAAAATTATGAATATTAGGCGTAGGCATCAAAGTAGCAATCTTAACTTATTTTCAACACGAGCATAAAAATATGGGGTTGTTAAATATTTTACAACCTTAATTCTCAATGTCAACAATAAGCAAATCACGTTGGTTTTTTAATTTATTATTAAATTCGTTTGAATAATACTTATTAATCTGGCTAACTTAAGAAACTGACAATATAACGACCATCCAAAAAAATCATAATACATTACTGGGTGTGAAAGCAATTGCGCTGCAAAATATAGTGTATACCGACTCTGAGGTAGTTAATTAAAATCCCAATTAACGCTAAAAAAAAATCAATTAGATATTTACTTTAGATATTTTAATAAAAAAAATTCAATATTATTAGCGTCACCTACGCATAGGGTTAAAAAGTATGAGAAACTTTGCGAATATCATTTTCCATAGTTCTCTCGACCACCACATCGATGACACATTACAATATTCTCACCAACATTTAACTTTTGAAATTAGCATAATAACAAATCCTTTACAATGAATTAAACAAACGCATACATAATTTTAAAATCTTATAATGCGTAACAGCTCCAAAATCTAACAAGTTTGAACTAGTCGAATGACGGCAGTTTACATCTGTAGAGAATACCCAACTCTCGAATCATAAAAAATGGTCAAACTTTGTCGGTAAATACCCTTCTATGATGCAGGGGAAGGACAGGTAACTCGAGATGCTTATAAAGAACATTATTTGCTTATTTCTAGACTCTTAAAAATTAGATGCAATCGAACAATAAATGTTTTCATCATGTATATTTATCAGTAACACATTACTTTCGACATACGTAAATTCAAATTGATAATTACTTGCCTTAGTACTTTTTAGAAGCTTGAATCATTGCATATAACCGTCTGAGGATACCCAAACTTCCCCTAACATATTTCTCCGTAACCGGGGAAAAAGAGGTAAAAAGCAAAATAACAGCTCCAAGTGTCTTTGCGAACAATCGGCAATAAAATAGAGTATAAATTTTAGAAAAATGCTCTAATAGAATAGGTTTTTTTAAAAAATACGACCTACAACAGTCTCTGCTACAGCATGGCTGACTCTGTAGGAATTTCTGTGAGACCATAATAATTATGTCAATAATCGAGTCGTCCTTATGATAATATTTTCTTCCAATATCCGACTCCACTATCCATAAAAGTTATGTTAGAAAATTCATAATTATTGAGCACATTGTAATTTTTAAAAAGAAATTCACTCCACACACAAAGATGTAGCCAATCAATTCATGAAAATAATGCAAGTCAGTATGCGTATGTTATGGCTAACTGTTTAAATGTCTATTCCTTCCACGTTTGTCAGAAGAAATACTTTTTTTATACTAGTATTTCAGTTGAAAATAAGATCGTAAATCGTCTGTACAAAACAAGCGTCCCTTATGGATTTGAACGAAAATCATAGATTCGACTATTTTCATGAAAAATAAATCTAAGTACGGAATAATGCAGGGAGATTACCTATTTTCTTGGTTTAGAAAGTGATGTAGTTAAGATTTATAACTTAGGAATAAATAAATTATTATTAATCTTTTCGACCTATTTCTCTTGCATATTTAATTTCTTTGATAGTAAGAACTAATCTTTTTATTTTACAAAGGTAAAAAAAGCTAAAGATCGGCGTTGTCAGTCAGGTATAAGAACTGATTTAACACGATGGTTTTTGTACAAACGTTCACATACAATTGTATGCTTTTTAACCGATTGTGTCGGAAAAAATGACGTTTTATAGATTAGATATTTAGACGAAGAGCTAACCTTCTCAATAAAGTATTGATTATTGCCCTGCTAGCTAGACAACACTTTTTATGTTAGTCAAAAAAAAAATTTTTTTCGGACGCTATTACAGATTTCATCGTTAACTAACAAACATTAAGACCAAAAAATTAGCGTGCAAGATGAAATGTATAGGTTCACTTCATTTCTACATTATTTTACAACTCTCAATCGCATTAAAAACAAGATCGAATAAAAAATAACTTATGACATATGGACGAAAAATGTTTTTCGGGCTATTTAGGTTAGCGGCCGCATTACGTCTGAAATACTACATTTTTCGAGCTTATAACATAATTAACTATTTTAACGTTAAAATAGGGGAAATGATGTATCGAAATGGGTACTTTTTTGGCGGTCACGAGATTAAAGTTTCTTTTAAAATGAACTCTAATATTTACAACACAAATTATCCTTTAAGCCACATTAGTTTAAAACTCGTCTGTCGCTTTCCCTCTATTGTGAGTTTGATTAAAGTATAGCGTAGTATATATTTAGATGAATTTCATAAATGTTGAATACTTTCAAAACTGAAAAAGCCGCCCTTTGCAATAAATATCTCCGTAGAGTTAGGTACCCTGCAGATTAAGGGTATTTCAGCGGATAATCATATACAAATTCAAAGATTTTGTCTATTTTAATGGATTAACAAACAATATCTATAGGATAACTTTACTGATAAAAAAAAAAGAACAAAAATCCATAAAGTCTAGGCTCACATGAAATTCCATAAAGAGCAGCTGCATAGCCTTATTACATCAAACTATATTTTTATTTCGTTCTATTGTCAAAAGTCTGTGTTTAGGAGATTATCGTTCATTTTAAAATGAACTCTAATATGTACATCACCATAAACTACCTCTTAAGCCGTCTTAAAAATACACTTTTCGATTTGCCTCTATATTGATTTTCTAATATTAAATATCTACAATAGTCGAAATTCGCTCGCTAATACCTATGTATGCAAGGTTTCTTCAAAAAATGACAATTTTGTTGTTTAATGGCTTGAAAAAAATGGAAAAAGGAGGTTTTTGCATTCATTTATTTCCAGATGAGTGTTAAAAATACTTATAAAACTCGGTATACCGAAGATCAAGCATTAATGAGAGGGTTGAGTCCTGTTTGCCAAATCCTGATTTTTAATTTGACGTTGGCAACGGTACAATTTTTTAACATTTATCATAAGAGGCGTATATTTTTGGGGCTTAGATCTATCAGTTTATCCACGTCACATTTATTGTTAGTGCTTTAGTAATTTTACTTTCCAATTATTTTTTACCAAAACGCGTAGTTGAAACAGTGTCTATATCAGACGATATAATAAATTTTAAGGATTAATTTGCTTACAAATACACTTCAATTTATTTAGGCTAAAGCAGCCAGACATATACTGGAACTACGAAAACCCTATTACAATTTGGTTGCCTAGAGAAAATTTTGTAAAAAACATAGCTTTCTACACAAATGATTGCACATTATGTGCCTATCATTTTAAGATACCTGGCGACATCAATGCAAGCATTGACATAATGACGCAAGATATAGGTAGGTACTAGAATATTCAAGATTTCTATTAACGATACACTTCAGCATACATGCGAGATGTCATTAATGTCTACGGAAGGCAACAGACATACCAGCTATTTTTACATGGGATTCCATAGACTTGGACGCTTCTTGTTTAGAAATATTTGATGTCATCTTGAGGAGTTCCGTATTGAAGCATCAAACCTACCTGCCAAATAATTGACGAAATATGGGATATCATAAAATATGTCCCCCATCGAACTAAATGATCCTATAAACCAGCTTCACAGACCGTAATTTGTGATGCTAACACGATTAATACGCAATAGAACAAGATTAAGAAACAAAATTTAAAGTAGCTCTTTATCACACGAAAATAAATAAATAATTTACGGTTACAGAACAATAATTATTTTAAAAAGCTGTATAACTAAATATATTATGTTATTAGGAATATTCTGTCTAAAGTAACAGCTGATCTTAGTCGAAAATGAGATCGTATTATTGATTGTTGAATTCGTTAGGTATGAAATAAAATTAGAGATTTCGTCTATTTTTTCACGATTAAAAAGAATACCTCTATTTAGCTAAAAATGAAACGATTACAGTGGTAGATTAATTCACTTTACCAAGCATGTAAACTACTAATTTTGCAATAAATATCTTCTATATTTCTAGGTAGGTTTACTCGAAAATGTTGGGCTATTTTCATCAAAAATCCCGATACGAAATTGAAAATTTGCCTATTTTTGTCGGTTTACAAAGTGATAGTGGAATATTGGTTTGATCAAAGAACAATAATTATTTTAAAAATGTTGTATAATTAACTAAATGTCGGTGTTATCAGGCAGGCAAGAAGTTATTTATCTGAATCTTATTTGTACCATTAGCGTTTATATACAAATGCTAGTGGTTTTCAAAAATTGATATCTCGGAAATTATTAGGTTTAGACTTATAATACGCTTATTAAAAAATAATGACTACTTTATGCAAAATTCAAAAATATTATAAGATGTAGGGTATCCCAGTAACTTAACCAAAGATTTTCGGTCTTCGTAAAGCTTTATACGTTTCTTCAGCGTACCAAACATTCACTTTTTTTAAATATTGACATCGGGTTAGGATTCTGAACATAGGATTAACATCGCTCCAATAGTGAACATGTTGCGTTGTCACAGTTCCATTCGTCGAAAAGTAAACAAAACCGTTTGAGCTACGTGGGGAATAAATAAAGTTGGCTTGTTGAAAAATTTTAATATTTATTAAGGTAAAAGACTATAAATATATCGATACAACACTTTGGCATTTCTAACACTACAAACATTAATATCTAAAATTTGATATTTACAACCATCAACATCTCCCTTCTCTAATTTTAGTACATTAATGTTGTCTTCTAAGTTTATAATATATGGTGCCCTGCAGTTTAATTCTGAAAATGTTTTAACTAAAAATTCCTCTTTGACACGTCCTTTAACGTAAATGATGTTTACGTCTTTCAGATTGTTGGATATGATATTATGTAGTTCCTTGTAATCGGTATCACCATAATTATAAAGGATACCATGATAATTTCCAAATAGATATTTGACTTGTTTCTTGCAAGCCTTACTTAAGGTGTCGAATGGTTTAACTGGTTTAAAAAAGTAACTTTTCATACTATTCCCATCATAAATAGCCAATTCTTTCGCGCAAAATTCAGGTATGTTAAATCCTTGAATATCGACTACAACGAACTTCATTGTCTGAAGACTCAAATCAAACAAGTATATTTTCATATTTTTATCGCTCTTAAGTTCGATTTCAAAAGCACACCCCCACTTTTCGATAATTTCACAGTCTTAGCACATAGATCTTATATTTTTATTTACGATCAATTCATCTTTATTCGCCAATCGTCTCAAACGAGTCTGCTTTTGAAAGTAATATAGCCTTAGTATTCAGAAAATATTATTGATATCGGAGCCTAAAACATCCTTGACACTAAAAAATCATTGTGTTTCCTAACAAAACCCATCATCTTGTCTATTTAGCTTGCTTTCCTATTGTTTAGCAGGTTAAATAAAATTATTATTTCGCTCTTTTTGTCTGTACTGAATCGTTAGGGGAATACGTTTCTAGTTCTATAAGAGAGACAGTTAAAATTTATGTAAGCAATCAGAAATCCTACACTATGAGCTACTTTCCTTCCTGGCTCAGGCAAAATTTGTGTTGTGTCTGTCAAAATTTATAAAATACAAAAAAAAAATGCTAGATGCATTTTTATCATAACTTTCTATCTAATATCATCTTATTTCAAGGTATAATTCGGTTGTCAAAATGAGAATAAAATAATTTTTCCATGGTTTATGTCATCTTAAAAAGTCAAATGGTTATATTCTGTAGAGGGTCAGATACATTCAAATTTAAATATTTTCTCCAAGAAGAATTTTAAGATAGTATTATGGTAAATAAAAATTCTATACCTCCAATATTTCTTGGAAACATATCGTGTTCTAGCGACATAAGCCAAAAGTACCTCTATTCAGAAACGCATCGTACTTTTCTTGTCAAACTTGACTTTGTTGTAATGTTGTATGCAGAACACTTTGAAAACAAAAATTAGATTAGAAACCGCCGCCTCTTAAGGTATACTTTTTTAGGTCTTACATAGGGTACACTGGTATACAGAACAAATGTCATCTTTAATTGTCTCATTGTCCCATCCATTACATTATTATAATCTTAAAGCACCTGTTACCAGCATTATCTGTTTTTATGGTTTTCATAAAACATAGCGATTACCGATGAAAATTAAACGAAAACTTAATAAATAACTTTTTTTTCAACTGAAATAGACTGATTTTCGATGGAAAAATGTTACTTATAACTAAAAATGAATATAAGACATCCTACGCAATGATATTTAGAATAAATCAATCTTTTCTAAAATTACTATGAAATATTCGCAAAATCGTTTCGTTATAACCAAAGTAGCAAGGCTTGCAGATTTCGTATAGAGTTCAAACGCGATACTGAGATGATCTTTTTTTTATATTTTTGTAGGATAATTCACCACTACATTGTACTTGAGAGAGGACTTTCTTGAAAAATCCTCAAATTTCTCTGCAATTTTGTTCCTTCTAGAGTTAAATTCACACAGAAATCCCCGTATTCTTATCTTTCAGGTTGGTATATTAAAAAGGGCTTATTAGTATGGTTTAGAAAACAAGCAATATTAATTAACGGATGTTTTTTCGTCGTATGAAGAGTTGAAATTTTTTTTTTCCACTCCAATGGTTGCGATGCAGAGAGTCGGGTTTCATCATAATCTTTCAGGGTAGCTCAGGTTAGTTCAGCTTAGTTCAGATGCAGAGAGTCGGGTTTCATCATAATCTTTCAGGGTAGCTCAGGTTTGATTGCATGTAGTAAGGTTAGTGCTCCTTGCAATCGGTTTCAGGTTTGACGCGCCCCCCCTCAGGTTTGTTCAGGTTTCTCAAAAAAAAATTTCAACTCTTCATACGACGAAAAAACATCCGTTAATTAATATTGCTTGTTTTCTAAACCATACTAATAAGCCCTTTTTAATATACCAACCTGAAAGATAAGAATACGGGGTTTTCTGTGTGAATTTAACTCTAGAAGGAACAAAATTGCAGAGAAATTTGAGGATTTTTCAAGAAAGTCCTCTCTCAAGTACAATGTAGTGGTGAATTATCCTACAAAAATATAAAAAAAAGATCATCTCAGTATCGCGTTTGAACTCTATACGAAATCTGCAAGCCTTGCTACTTTGGTTATAACGAAACGATTTTGCGAATATTTCATAGTAATTTTAGAAAAGATTGATTTATTCTAAATATCATTGCGTATATGTCTTATATTCATTTTTAGTTATAAGTAACATTTTTCCATCGAAAATCGGTCTATTTCAGTTGAAAAAAAAGTTATTTATTAAGTTTTCGTTTAATTTTCATCGGTAATCGCTATGTTTTATGAAAACCATAAAAACAGATAATGCTGGTAACAGGTGCTTTAAGATTATAATAATGTAATGGATGGGACAATGAGACAATAAAAGATGACATTTGTTCTGTATACCAGTGTACCCTATGTAAGACCTAAAAAAGTTTACCTTAAGAGGCGGCGGTTTCTAATCTAATTTTTGTTTTCAAAGTGTTCTGCATACAACATTACAACAAAGTCAAGTTTGACAAGAAAAGTACGATGCGTTTCTGAATAGAGGTACTTTTGGCTTATGTCGCTAGAACACGATATGTTTCCAAGAAATATTGGAGGTATAGAATTTTTATTTACCATAATACTATCTTAAAATTCTTCTTGGAGAAAATATTTAAATTTGAATGTATCTGACCCTCTACAGAATATAACCATTTGACTTTTTAAGATGACATAAACCATGGGAAAATTATTTTATTCTCATTTTGACAACCGAATTATACCTTGAAATAAGATGATATTAGATAGAAAGTTATGATAAAAATGCATCTAGCATTTTTTTTTTGTATTTTATAAATTTTGACAGACACAACACAAATTTTGCCTGAGCCAGGAAGGAAAGTAGCTCATAGTGTAGGATTTCTGATTGCTTACATAAATTTTAACTGTCTCTCTTATAGAACTAGAAACGTATTCCCCTAACGATTCAGTACAGACAAAAAGAGCGAAATAATAATTTTATTTAACCTGCTAAACAATAGGAAAGCAAGCTAAATAGACAAGATGATGGGTTTTGTTAGGAAACACAATGATTTTTTAGTGTCAAGGATGTTTTAGGCTCCGATATCATTAATATTTTCTGAATACTAAGGCTATATTACTTTCAAAAGCAGACTCGTTTGAGACGATTGGCGAATAAAGATGAATTGATCGTAAATAAAAATATAAGATCTATGTGCTAAGACTGTGAAATTATCAAAAAGTGGGGGTGTGCTTTTGAAATCGAACTTAAGAGCGATAAAAATATGAAAATATACTTGTTTGATTTGAGTCTTCAGACAATGAAGTTCGTTGTAGTCGATATTCAAGGATTTAACATACCTGAATTTTGCGCGAAAGAATTGGCTATTTATGATGGGAATAGTATGAAAAGTTACTTTTTTAAACCAGTTAAACCATTCGACACCTTAAGTAAGGCTTGCAAGAAACAAGTCAAATATCTATTTGGAAATCATCATGATATCCTTTATAATTATGGTGATACCGATTACAAGGAACTACATAATATCATATCCAACAATCTGAAAGACGTAAACATCATTTACGTTAAAGGACGTGTCAAAGAGGAATTTTTAGTTAAAACATTTTCAGAATTAAACTGCAGGGCACCATATATTATAAACTTAGAAGACAACATTAATGTACCAAAATTAGAGAAGGGAGATGTTGATGGTTGTAAATATCATATTTTAGATATTAATGTTTGTAGTGTTAGAAATGCCAAAGTGTTGTATCGATATATTTATAGTCTTTTACCTTAATAAATATTAAAATTTTTCAACAAGCCAACTTTATTTATTCCCCACGTAGCTCAAACGGTTTTGTTTACTTTTCGACGAATGGAACTGTGACAACGCAACATGTTCACTATTGGAGCGATGTTAATCCTATGTTCAGAATCCTAACCCGATGTCAATATTTAAAAAAAGTGAATGTTTGGTACGCTGAAGAAACGTATAAAGCTTTACGAAGACCGAAAATCTTTGGTTAAGTTACTGGGATACCCTACATCTTATAATATTTTTGAATTTTGCATAAAGTAGTCATTATTTTTTAATAAGCGTATTATAAGTCTAAACCTAATAATTTCCGAGATATCAATTTTTGAAAACCACAAGCATTTGTATATAAACGCTAATGGTACAAATAAGATTCAGATAAATAACTTCTTGCCTGCCTGATAACACCGACATTTAGTTAATTATACAACATTTTTAAAATAATTATTGTTCTTTGATCAAACCAATATTCCACTATCACTTTGTAAACCGACAAAAATAGGCAAATTTTTCAATTTCGTATCGGGATTTTTGATGAAAATAGCCCAACATTTTCGAGTAAACCTACCTAGAAATATAGAAGATATTTATTGCAAAATTAGTAGTTTACATGCTTGGTAAAGTGAATTAATCTACCACTGTAATCGTTTCATTTTTAGCTAAATAGAGGTATTCTTTTTAATCGTGAAAAAATAGACGAAATCTCTAATTTTATTTCATACCTAACGAATTCAACAATCAATAATACGATCTCATTTTCGACTAAGATCAGCTGTTACTTTAGACAGAATATTCCTAATAACATAATATATTTAGTTATACAGCTTTTTAAAATAATTATTGTTCTGTAACCGTAAATTATTTATTTATTTTCGTGTGATAAAGAGCTACTTTAAATTTTGTTTCTTAATCTTGTTCTATTGCGTATTAATCGTGTTAGCATCACAAATTACGGTCTGTGAAGCTGGTTTATAGGATCATTTAGTTCGATGGGGGACATATTTTATGATATCCCATATTTCGTCAATTATTTGGCAGGTAGGTTTGATGCTTCAATACGGAACTCCTCAAGATGACATCAAATATTTCTAAACAAGAAGCGTCCAAGTCTATGGAATCCCATGTAAAAATAGCTGGTATGTCTGTTGCCTTCCGTAGACATTAATGACATCTCGCATGTATGCTGAAGTGTATCGTTAATAGAAATCTTGAATATTCTAGTACCTACCTATATCTTGCGTCATTATGTCAATGCTTGCATTGATGTCGCCAGGTATCTTAAAATGATAGGCACATAATGTGCAATCATTTGTGTAGAAAGCTATGTTTTTTACAAAATTTTCTCTAGGCAACCAAATTGTAATAGGGTTTTCGTAGTTCCAGTATATGTCTGGCTGCTTTAGCCTAAATAAATTGAAGTGTATTTGTAAGCAAATTAATCCTTAAAATTTATTATATCGTCTGATATAGACACTGTTTCAACTACGCGTTTTGGTAAAAAATAATTGGAAAGTAAAATTACTAAAGCACTAACAATAAATGTGACGTGGATAAACTGATAGATCTAAGCCCCAAAAATATAGGCCTCTTATGATAAATGTTAAAAAATTGTACCGTTGCCAACGTCAAATTAAAAATCAGGATTTGGCAAACAGGACTCAACCCTCTCATTAATGCTTGATCTTCGGTATACCGAGTTTTATAAGTATTTTTAACACTCATCTGGAAATAAATGAATGCAAAAACCTCCTTTTTCCATTTTTTTTCAAGCCATTAAACAACAAAATTGTCATTTTTTGAAGAAACCTTGCATACATAGGTATTAGCGAGCGAATTTCGACTATTGTAGATATTTAATATTAGAAAATCAATATAGAGGCAAATCGAAAAGTGTATTTTTAAGACGGCTTAAGAGGTAGTTTATGGTGATGTACATATTAGAGTTCATTTTAAAATGAACGATAATCTCCTAAACACAGACTTTTGACAATAGAACGAAATAAAAATATAGTTTGATGTGATAAGGCTATGCAGCTGCTCTTTATGGAATTTCATGTGAGCCTAGACTTTATGGATTTTTGTTCTTTTTTTTTTATCAGTAAAGTTATCCTATAGATATTGTTTGTTAATCCATTAAAATAGACAAAATCTTTGAATTTGTATATGATTATCCGCTGAAATACCCTTAATCTGCAGGGTACCTAACTCTACGGAGATATTTATTGCAAAGGGCGGCTTTTTCAGTTTTGAAAGTATTCAACATTTATGAAATTCATCTAAATATATACTACGCTATACTTTAATCAAACTCACAATAGAGGGAAAGCGACAGACGAGTTTTAAACTAATGTGTCTTAAAGGATAATTTGTGTTGTAAATATTAGAGTTCATTTTAAAAGAAACTTTAATCTCGTGACCGCCAAAAAAGTACCCATTTCGATACATCATTTCCCCTATTTTAACGTTAAAATAGTAAATTATGTTATAAGCTCGAAAAATGTAGTATTTCAGACGTAATGCGGCCGCTAACCTAAATAGCCCGAAAAACATTTTTCGTCCATATGTCAAAGTTATTTTTTATTCGATCTTGTTTTTAATGCGATTGAGAGTTGTAAAATAATGTAGAAATGAAGTGAACCTATACATTTCATCTTGCACGCTAATTTTTTGGTCTTAATGTTTGTTAGTTAACGATGAAATCTGTAATAGCGTCCGAAAAAAATTTTTTTTTTGACTAACATAAATAGTGTTGTTTAGCTAGCAGGGCAATAATCAATACTTTATTGAGAAGGTTAGCTCTTCGTCTAAATATCTAATCTATAAAACGTCATTTTTTCCGACACAATCGGTTAAAAAGCATACAATTGTATGTGAACGTTTGTACAAAAACCATCGTGTTAAATCAGTTCTTATACCTGACTGACAACGCCGATCTTTAGCTTTTTTTACCTTTGTAAAATAAAAAGATTAGTTCTTACTATCAAAGAAATTAAATATGCAAGAGAAATAGGTCGAAAAGATTAATAATAATTTATTTATTCCTAAGTTATAAATCTTAACTACATCACTTTCTAAACCAAGAAAATAGATAATCTCCCTGCATTATTCCGTACTTAGATTTATTTTTCATGAAAATAGTCGAATCTATGATTTTCGTTCAAATCCATAAGGGACGCTTGTTTTGTACAGACGATTTACGATCTTATTTTCAACTGAAATACTAGTATAAAAAAAGTATTTCTTCCGACAAACGTGGAAGGAATAGACATTTAAACAGTTAGCCATAACATACGCATACTGACTTGCATTATTTTCATGAATTGATTGGCTACATCTTTGTGTGTGGAGTGAATTTCTTTTTAAAAATTACAATGTGCTCAATAATTATGAATTTTCTAACATAACTTTTATGGATAGTGGAGTCGGATATTGGAAGAAAATATTATCATAAGGACGACTCGATTATTGACATAATTATTATGGTCTCACAGAAATTCCTACAGAGTCAGCCATGCTGTAGCAGAGACTGTTGTAGGTCGTATTTTTTAAAAAAACCTATTCTATTAGAGCATTTTTCTAAAATTTAGAGCCTTTGGAAATGTGATAATGCTATGAGCATCAAATATATTCAAAATATCAAAAATCCTTTGCTAGTTAGTTATTGTGGTATATTTTAATATAGGGATAATTTATACTGTACTCCTAAATTTATGGCATATCACTTTGCTTATGTTATTATATTCACAGAGACTATTAATCTAACCAACTTTTATTTACGAAAAATTAAAAACTGAAATACTCTATTTTATTGCCGATTGTTCGCAAAGACACTTGGAGCTGTTATTTTGCTTTTTACCTCTTTTTCCCCGGTTACGGAGAAATATGTTAGGGGAAGTTTGGGTATCCTCAGACGGTTATATGCAATGATTCAAGCTTCTAAAAAAGTACTAAGGCAAGTAATTATCAATTTGAATTTACGTATGTCGAAAGTAATGTGTTACTGATAAATATACATGATGAAAACATTTATTGTTCGATTGCATCTAATTTTTAAGAGTCTAGAAATAAGCAAATAATGTTCTTTATAAGCATCTCGAGTTACCTGTCCTTCCCCTGCATCATAGAAGGGTATTTACCGACAAAGTTTGACCATTTTTTATGATTCGAGAGTTGGGTATTCTCTACAGATGTAAACTGCCGTCATTCGACTAGTTCAAACTTGTTAGATTTTGGAGCTGTTACGCATTATAAGATTTTAAAATTATGTATGCGTTTGTTTAATTCATTGTAAAGGATTTGTTATTATGCTAATTTCAAAAGTTAAATGTTGGTGAGAATATTGTAATGTGTCATCGATGTGGTGGTCGAGAGAACTATGGAAAATGATATTCGCAAAGTTTCTCATACTTTTTAACCCTATGCGTAGGTGACGCTAATAATATTGAATTTTTTTTATTAAAATATCTAAAGTAAATATCTAATTGATTTTTTTTTAGCGTTAATTGGGATTTTAATTAACTACCTCAGAGTCGGTATACACTATATTTTGCAGCGCAATTGCTTTCACACCCAGTAATGTATTATGATTTTTTTGGATGGTCGTTATATTGTCAGTTTCTTAAGTTAGCCAGATTAATAAGTATTATTCAAACGAATTTAATAATAAATTAAAAAACCAACGTGATTTGCTTATTGTTGACATTGAGAATTAAGGTTGTAAAATATTTAACAACCCCATATTTTTATGCTCGTGTTGAAAATAAGTTAAGATTGCTACTTTGATGCCTACGCCTAATATTCATAATTTTATTGGGGGTTCTACCTGATGACAAATACAGCTTATAATACCTATCTAGTGGGTATTTTCAGTTTAAGGGCCGAATAATATAGAGTTATTGTGCATACATCATCGCAAACAAAAGGTAGCTTTTTATATTATTTCGCATTTACAATCCATTTAACTACAATTTTACACTGTGAATTAATTTTTTTTACTTTTTTCCTGAAATTGTACCCTATTTACTTATATTATGATATTATCCAAAATTTTTATAAAAGCATTATGAGGGCTTTTACCTGATGGCGAACACAAGTTGTATAGTACCTATACCTGCTTGGTATTTTATACGTATTTAAGTTTTATTTATTGTCTACTCTGTTCTCATTACAAGATAGTCCTATAATTTATCCATTTCCAGTACAAAGAAATCGCTAGTTAATGGTTCTAGATGGTAATTATTTCATTGCTTTTTTATAAGTGGTGAAAACAATTATTAGATATGCTACTGAATTTTAATGAGGGTCCTTCGGAATAATAAATAAAGTTTTATGTCCCTTTCTTTTTAAATCGAGTCGGCAGAGGGTTTGAGAGGGTTATTTAGGTATAAATAATTATTGCGGTGGCAAATAATGTACCGCCTTATTATACTTATCTTGTTAGACCATATAAATTAGGGTTTTATTTCGCTTTACTACCCGCCAGCGGCGTTTCACTAAGTTAGAAAATATAAATCATGATTTTTACTATACCGCTTTAACAGCGGCGTTTCACTAAGGTTAAATAATAAAAAGTGTGATTTAAGGATGGCTCAGGTCGGATCGTAAAAAGTTGGGTTTAAGGATGGCTTATAAAAATTGGGATTTAATTATCCCGCTTTAGCAGCGGCGTTTCACTAAGGTTAAATCATAAAAAGTCGGGTTTTATCTCGGGTCAGTTCATAAATATTCAGCTTCAAATTAGGGTTAGATGAGAAGCCGCCTCACGACAGCACCCGGGTTAGGTCGTAAAAAGTCGGGTTTTATCTCGGGTCAGTTCATAAATATTCAGGTTCAAATTAGGGTTAGATAAGAAGCCGCCTCACGAAAGCACTTGGGTTAGGTCGTAAAAAGTCGGGTTTAATTTCGGGTTATTTTGTAAACAGCACCACCGAACCACCCGGGTTAGGTTATAAAACGCACCACCTGCACCACCTGGGTTAGATCATAAAACGCACCACTAGCACCACTGAGTCAGCTCTGTCAATTATACACTACTTGCATATTGTCCAGTTTTGTTTTTTTTACATATTAATCGCTTAAATATCTCAGGATTATCTGTAAGCAGTTTTATTAAAGAATTTATCAAATTGCCTGACTGCTCTCTGCGTGCAAGATGTAATAGAGTATCTTTATTTATATCAACTTGCTGCATCATCTTATAAAACAATTTAACACGGCATTGATCTTTGATAAAGCGTAGAGTATCGTCCAATGTTATAATTATATGTGAATGATACAAAATAGAATTGTTATAAAAAAGACAATGCAATATATTTTGCTTGTTCTTGTTAGTCTTCATTAATATATCTTTAAAGGCTTGGTTGTGTACGAGGGGGATTTCACTGGGGATATTTGGTGTACATGGCCGGGGATAACTAAGGATATCTGGGGATAATTGGGGATAATTGGGGATAACCGAGGAAAATCGAGGAAAATCGGGGATAACCAAAGGATAACCGGGGATAACCAAAGGATAACCGGGGATGACCAAAGGATAACCGGGGATAACCAGGGCATAACTGCCACATTTGGCAACGGTGGACATGTATTTGGGCGCGAATTATTAATTAGACATAATAGTCAAACACGTGGCTAAAGAACATAAAAAGTTTGGTTAGAATTACATAGCATTATTTTGAAAACGGTTAAATAGTGAAAATATAGCTTATTAGTTTTATAATACATAATAATACTACGCAAAGTAACTGTGTTTAAAAAAAAAGTAGCGTACAAATGATGAACGAGAAAAAGGTAAGTAAAATTGGCATATTTACATACTACAGCTGCCTGTTTGCTATTTGTTGTTTTTTTTTTCTGGTAAAATCAACTATACAGTACTATTGAACGGAGCATGGATTCTCATAAATCCTTTCACTAAATGTCCAGTGTTTAGTGTGAACCCAAATGCAAAGATAAGTAAAAAAAAATAGAAACGACTACGAAAAAATCATTTGGGATGGTGCGGCGTTGCCATTGTGACATTTGTTTCATATAATATATAATCTTTTGGTTTTCAATTGTATTTTATAAAAAGTTAAACTGGTTTTGCCAGTTTTAAGCAGTGTTGCATTATGATAATTTCTCTGACTCTTTGACAGCTCACGAGGCGCCACTGATACATAATATTGTCAAGATTACTTTATTTTCGGTCAATTAAATTTAGTTATTTCCTTTTTTTATTGTTTTTATCGGGGTTTTTATGTTATCGTTTTTAAAGAAGTTTAATACAAATAATATCATTCATTACACGTCCAGACATAGAAAATCTTCTTATTTCTGGACTCCTAATGAAATACTAATAAATTGGTTAGAGGATTAGACATTGCGCTTGATAATGAATTTACTATTTCTCTTTTTCTGGGCTTTTCAGATGGAGTCCGACAAAACCGAAGACAAAACCGATAATATAACTCAAGATGTATTTGAACAGGCAGAATATGCCTTAAAAATTACAATACCCAAGTATATTAAAAATCTTTTAACTCTAAGTGGTTTTGATACCGGACCCGTCATAGCAACTATAACAGAAGTAGACCTAAAAGATGTCGAAACTTTTGCCAAGGTTGAATTAATTAATAATATCTCAGTTGAGCAATATTCCGAATATTTTGGTCCGTTATATGAAAATAGAGCTGCTGACTTTCAAATTGTACCGGGCCATAAACGACTTATTTTATTATTAAGAGATTATTTTCTTAAAGCAAGTAAATTATATACAGATTGTTCAACGATGACCGAAGTTGAATATATAGCGCCAACTTCTAACAAGAAACAAATTAGAAACATACAAAGCTGTTTAGCTGGCTCTGGTTTGAAAAATATCACGGAAAATACCAATTCGAGCCTCAGTTCATCCCTCGGTTCAACTTCAGATATTAACTCTGGTGTATTGTCTTTATCCAACGTTAATTTAACAGAACAAAATGCAGATATTTTCCGGGCACTGAAAAAATGGGCCAAGGGAAAATGTAGTATACAAGATTGGTCTCAGTTAAGATTTGATGATATAAAAATACAAACATACGTAAGTTCAGATAAAGACTTGTTTTGTAAAGTAACTTGTTTTTGCGGCCAAACTTACACATTATCTCAAGCTTCAAAAAAGGCAACGTGTAAACCTCGTTGGATATATTCAACTTTCCATAAACACTTTTTAAAAGCACATCATCAGATGAAAGATCCTATCGTTTCAAATAATATTGAAGATAACGTTGTCGATAACAGTCAACAGCTAAATACGAAAACTAAATGTCAAAAAAATACTTTATTGAACTACAATTTCACCGAGAATTTCACTAATGACGCCACAGTTACTAATTCAGGATTAAAATCACCGACTTCAGCATGTCCACAAAATAAGATAAATATATTGCATACTGTTACCCTTAAGAATTTCCGAGAGAATTTCCAAAATCAAGAAGAATTACCATTGAAAAAATGCCCAAAAAGTTCTATAAACCAGACAATAACTTACCAAGATAGAAGCATCAGTGATACTCGAGGTGATACTCTAGAAAACTGTACTGAAGCAGTGAAGTTAAATGAATCAGAAGTAATGGAACCTTCGCCTGAAAATGAAATTCCTGGGGATATTTCTAACAATTTACCAGATGCTTTATCTCAAAAAATAACTGCCACAGACGACTATGAAGAAGAAATAATCCATAATGAATTTATTATAGTTGACGAGAAAGAGAAAACGTGTGATGAGAAAGATTTATTTAAAGATTTTGTAGAGAATGACAAGGAGTTGGTTCCTCCAACTCTGGAAGAACATAACATTGAAACTGATTTGGACCTAAAAGATTATTCAAACAAAAATGTAGACCTATCGGAAAATGGATCGTACTTGAAACTTACCTTGCCAAATTCCAAAACCATTGTTGTAAAGAAGTCATCTTATTGTTGGCTATTGGACGAGGGCAACGGCCGAGTTGGTACAGACAGATTAAAGCGGTTTATTATTTCCAGTAAAAGAAAACCAAGTAAGATCATGAAGCCTAAGACCAAAAAAGGTAAATTCTCTGGTAAAAGAAGCATAAGGAAAATTGTAAAGAAAAAAAAAGATGAATTTGCTGATTCTTCGACTGATTTAAATTCTGATTCAGACAAAGTCAAGGAATGTGTTACATATGATGATTCAACAGACACGGAAACATTTGATTCTGATGCTGACAAAACTCCAACAGAAGAGGAAAGTAAGGTAGAAATTATTGCAGACAAATATTATGCAGTACAGTATAATCAAAAATGGTACATTGGAAAAATCATGCAAAAACTCAGTGAAGAAAATTACTTAATGAAGTTTTTAAAAGAGACTGCGAACCTGTTTAAATGGCCAACTAAAGACGACATTGCTGAAGTAAAGTCGGAATATATATTCTATGGACCTATAGAGCTAAGTGGATGTGGGCCATTCCAGATGAAACGAAAAGACACTTTAAATATTAAAAAAATATTTAATCCTATTTAACATGTGTTCCAAATTTTTGATTCTAGTTACATTTTTATTTTGTAATTTTTGTACAATTATTTTATTTATTCTTTTATGTGTTTAGATGTATACCTACTTTAATAAATCGTTTAAAATGAAAATATTTTTTTTTTCAAATGAAAAAAAAAACTGCTTCAATAAACCCGAGATTAAACCTATGAGATCAGCTACTCAGCTAATTAATTCTTAGGAAAAATTTGGGTTTAAAGAACGCGCCACGTTTTTATACATATTTTATTAACTTAATTTTAATTTTTCTTAACATATATCAGTTTCATTAACAATGAATGCGTCATATTCCATTTTCCAGTTAGGGATAACCAATGATAACTAGGGATAACCGAGGATAACAGGGGATATCCGGAGGTAGCCGGGGATATCTGCGGGATAACCGGGGATATCTGCGGGATAACTGGGGATAACTGGGGAAAACTGGGGATAACCAAGGATAATTTGCAGTTGGGGGAAGTTTGGTGTACTCAATTTTGCAATCGAAACACCCCTCGGTTGTGTATAACTGATTTAAATAAGTAGACTACCGCTTGGTGCCAATGTTTTAGAGATGCCTCATGCATTATAGTATTGCCTAGATTATCGGCATGTAGTAAAAGTTTATGATAAGTCGTAGGATCACAGTGTTGTTTTACCAAATCGAATATACCTCTAAAGTTTTTAAAATTAAACAAGCCTGTTGAATTAATTATAAGATGAAATAAAGTTTTTTTGACTCGATATCTTTTTGCTAAAAGATTTTTTAGTATATCTCTAAGTATATTTTCTGAAACACTATTTACTACCGGACAAAGTAACTTTTCAAAAAGATCTTCTTTGTTTGCATCACAATAAAACAATTGTAATATTGTTATTATTATATTATCATTTATATCAAGAAACACAGTCTCCTCAAGTACATCTTGAGGTAAGTTTTCTAAGTAATTGATTATAAGATTGTAATTTTCTTCTATCGCCTTTTTCTTTTGTGTAATTGTGAACTAACGTTTGCTTGTTTTATTATTGTGATCAGACTCGGTGTTTTACAGCAAAGTTTGTTTAAGAAAGGTTGATTATAATTTAGAAATTTTCTTACATGTGAATAATTGTTACTTGCTAAAACCTCGCGGAATATTATATTTTGAATATTTTGAGTCTCAAAATTTTCTGTAAAATATTCACAAACAAAATATTCAGCGAAACTTCGATGTACAAACTCTAAACGATCTTCGTAACTTGTTAGTATTCCAGCGCTTCCTAATACATCAAGATCGCCACTTTCTTCCAAACGCTGTTCATTATATTGCGAAAATAAAGTCCTAAACGCAATTTTTTGGTGTCTCTCTCTCCAATATTTTAAGTTAAATTCAAAAAGCTTTCGTCCATACATAGAATGACCGGCTACACCTTTGTCATTGCCATATACTTTGTTAAGTTTTATACGTATAAATTCTTCATATAAAGAGTATAATGTCATCCCTTTCCATTCTAACATTTTATTTAAAGAAATTATCTTTTTAAATATTACGGTCGCCAGCATTTTTAAATGTAAGGGGTTATGAGTAAAGTCATTTGAGGCAAATTTGTTGAGAGCGCTCTCTGGCAACATATTCAATGATACGGGTAAATTAATATTTCGGCTCTTACTTTCGTATTCCCAAAATTTAATTAAAAACTCCTTTTTTTCCATTCTAGTAAGCGGAAGAAGATGCAGTGCAGATGAACCAAGAGCTTGTTCTAGGCTTGCCTCTTCATTAACACGTGTTGTAATCCACATTTGTGCTATATTTAAGTTTTTAAGGGCTTTGAGTAAAGTAAGGGCTTTTCCCTTATAGTCTGGACATATCTCATCAAAGCCGTCAAGCAAAATAATTATTTTGGGATATTTCTTTTTATGTCTTTCAATACCGTGTAGAGAATATAAGAATATCTTTCTTGAAATAATTTTTTGCGGACTTTTGTAATTCGACATGCAAATATCTGCAATAAATTCTGTGGCTGCCTCTGAATCAGTTTCCATAAACGAAATATCCTCTAATGTTTTTTTTTGATTATGGGGAATATTTTGGCTATAATTCTTGCAGTAATGTGATGCCAAGTTAATTCTCAATACCCATATTATTACTTTTGGTATGTTTTTTAGTTGATTCGCAACTTTTTCTATGTAGGTAGATTTTCCAAATCCAGGCTCATTGCCAATAATCATAACTTTATCATTTAATATTTCCTCGTTATACAAATCATCTTCTATGATACAAATATCGGGCATTTTAGAGTCAAATTTGGTGACTTTCCTTAAAAGAAATTGTTCATTGACATATTCAATCCAGCATGCTTTCCTTTGATATGATATACAAAGTTTCTCCTCATCTTTTATTTTTTTAGAAGAAATCATAATTCCTTCTTTATAAATTAAACCTTCCTCCCATATAAATATCCATTTAGGCTTAATGCCAAGCTGCTCAAGGTGACCTTTATTAACACCAGTGATAAAAAAGAGACAATTTTTAAAAACATCATCATTATGAAAAACAGCAGGATTTATATATTTTTTAAGCAAAATCCTTGACATATAATATTCTTCGACAAAATTTCCTGATGATATGTCGGCGGTATCACCTATTTCAACTTTATCTGTAACAAATTGCTCCAAGGTAGCCTCGTCAATAATGTCCTTTGCTGAGTATAAATTAAAAAGTTGATTCAAGGGAACGTTTTTACCTTGAAATAATACTTCTTCTCGTTCCAGAAATTGTATCTGTGAGAATTCATTTAGGTTTTTAAATGAATTATTTGAATCATAAAAAACTTTTTCGCCTATAACATCTTCTTTTTGACCAATAATGATAATCCTTCTTCCTTCTAAAGAGTTAATGATACGATCTAATAATATCTTATCTATTTTTTCTCGCTTTTTACATTCAATTACCAGCCATTTATAAAATGGATCGCAACAAAGATAGTCGATAAATTTGTTATGAGGTTTAAGTTTAAAGTCATCCGAGGATATAAATATTACTTCATCTTGCAGTAACTTTAGTTTGTCAAAAATTACGTGGCAAAGCTTAATACTGCTTAGCCTGGGACATATAGTATCTAATACGAAAACACTCGTTGTGTCTTCTAGCTCTTTTTTCAAATCTGGCAAAGGGGATTCAAATTCAATTCCGTAACTCTTTAGCCTATCAATATAAATATTAGAATACCCTGAAAGAAACAGAAATTGCTTTAAATTATCAAGCAATATTAAGAACTTATTTTTGTCTTTTATTTGCAAAAAATCGCATTGTTTATCTTTAGGAAGCGTTGCAAACCATTCAAGCATCTTATCTTTCAGATAAGTAGTAGGTAAATCGATATTTCTTAATTTAAGATAATTACTTAACTCTTCCTTTATTTGCTGATTTACAACTTGATCTTTTAAAATTATAAATCTGAACTTTTGAAGAAATGTTTTGAAATTTACTTCTTCTTTGCTTTCAATTTTAAGTCGCTGTTTTATGTCTTCAGTTTTTGTGCTGTTCAATTTATATTTTAATATTGATTTTGTTGAGTCTACTAATTCAAAATAGGATATGGCACTGTTTCTACCTTCATCGTTGTCAGATAAGTCTAGATTTGTACAAACAGAAAACTCTCCCAAACCTTCATTATTAAATGTTGGATGTTTTTTAATGTTACAAAAAGATTTGTAATAATCTATCAAAAAGTATTTCTTGTTTTTTAGATCAAATAGGAATTTTTTCGTTATCTTCTCTGTTTCCTCATCTCCATGCTTCGCTTGAAGAAATTTATAATTCCATACGCCATTTTCCTTAGACTTTAAGACCAAATCATCAAACTTGTCTGCATCTGCCATTTCGGTTGCCAAAAAGAATTCTTGATCATCAGGAATTTGTTGCACAAAAAACGTAAGAATGTTTAGTTGATAAATGTATCCGTGTAGTGCTCCTTTCGCTCCATCTGTGACCCGGTACGTTTTAGGTTCGTTTTCATCAAGGTTACTTGTGACAGGTGGATTGCAATTTTCCGTGACAGTTTCAGCGTTCTGAACTTCAGACACTTCAATGATTTGGTGCGTGTTAGCTGTTCTTTCAAGCGAACTATTGAGAATATTTATATTTGATTCTATTTGCAGGAACCCTTCTGTAACATCTTTGTCAAATATTATCCCTTGCCCTAAAAGATTTTGTAGTAAATTTGATGGCGTTTCTCCTTTATCATTTTTAACTTCAACTTCAGCTCCAAGATCAATCAAACAGATAATCATTTCAGCAGCTTTTCGCAAATCCGTATTTTTCTTTATCTTCTTTAATGCCGTATGCAGCAATGTGTTGTTATTGGTATTTTTATCCATCTTCATAACTAGATAATGTTTACATTTTTTGGATTTTCGACTGAGGATGTTTAAAAACTCACTCTTGTTATACGCCTTGACCGCAACTAAAAGTTTGTAATAAATATCCATAATATCTTCATCTTCGTCTCTTGAAATGGTTTCCTCCTATAAAAGAAATAACAACGTTTAAATAGGTCGTTATATTATATAATATGGCCAGTACATAATACCAAGAGGGCTTCCGCTCAATCCTACTTCTCCATGCTACTTATGAATCTAGTTTGAGAAGAGTTGGTAAATAAGGTAAGTGTAGGCAATATCACCACCCTAAGCAAATTCGATTTATTTGAAAATGTTATAGCAAAGTAACACAAAAATTTGCGATCAAGTGAAGTTTCCTAGAGTATATATAAAGTAATAAAGATGGTCATGACAGTTTGTTACCCTTTTGACTAATTTTATTCGCACTTTTTTAAAATAATGTAAATTGGCGATATTGTCAACAGGGGGGTAAGCAATACCGCCGACGAAGAATTCTAGGAGTGCAGATTTTTTTACGATAAATAAAATAAATACTTACTGCATCTTAATTTGCATCTTAATCCTTAATCATCAATAAAACAATATCCTAACGTCAAAAAGTACTTACCACAGTGTGGACTGCGCAAAAAAACAATTACTGGATATTTTAAGTTATAACACACTCGGTAAAAAGAGATAATCTTGTTTAATCTACCATAAAACTAAAATTTGAGGATATAGCCGAACGAACTTTTCGTGATGAGCTTGCTTCATTGCCGAGGTAATACTCCTAGCGCAATCTATTATTTGGTAGTCAAATTAGCATAGATAAAGCCCCTTGGCGATATTGTCAATATGGCGATATTGTATACACCTACATATAAAAACAAATAAATGATCCCTCCCATATAATCGAAGGTTATTAGCGTGATATACAGGGTGGCTGTGGGAATCAAGTTGTATTTTTAACTCCCAACATTAAACGGTGAGGCTTTGTATATTCCTCCATTTCTTTTGATAAATATATATATCAGATTTTGCAACACAAAAAGCCAGAAAATATTGTTTGTAAAATTATCTTCCTAATCAAATATTTAAGTAGAGCGTAGAGTATTTGTAAGTATTTTATTTATACCTACACATTTCCAATATTTCCATTTTATATTTTATTTTTTTTTTTTTAGTTTTACAATATATATATATATAATCTTCTCTTATTATTAAGTAAGCATAACAATTGACTGATAAAAAAAAATTTTTAAATCAAAGAATATTAATAAATTTATAACTTATTTAATAAAAAGTAAAAAAAAGTTATACATATAAATTTTGTGTGTTCTTTAAAAAAATGTTAGGGTATCTCCCCTCCCTACTGCAGCGCATTTCTCTAGGGGGCGCAAAAAAGATGCCTTGTCTATAGTAGAATATCACCTAGTTACGGCCCTTCCGTCAGGCTGATAGCAGATGGTTGCAGTGGGCAAAATAAAAACACCACACTGATTGGAATGTGCTGCAAATGTTTTTCGAAAAGAGCGCCAGACCATGTCCAGAATATCGATGTTATCTTTCCGGTGGCAGGCCCTTCATGCTTGCCTGCTTATAGGGTATTCGGTGCTAATAAAAAGGATATCAAAAATTTAGAAGTTGTAACGCAGCCAGAAACCTATCAGGAGTTATTTTTAAGTATTGCTACAGTTATTCATTTAGGACAAAACTGCAAAATATTTAACTATTAACGATCTCAGGTGTCTATAAACCCATTTTTTCTTCAAGAATACAAAACTGTTTTTGCTAAAGAAAGGTAAAACTGGAAATGTTTACATTTGAGGAGGGAATTTGCTGAAACTTAACGATGTTGATGATCTTCTTACAAAACACTTTGACACCACTTGAAGGACACTGGAAGAACTTAAAAGTTGTATGTAGCTGTTCTCCCTAATGGAATGCCCGAGCCAGACAAGCTAGATTAGGAAGAAACAGAAAATAGGTTGCCTAATCAAAGAAGCAACTTACAAATTTATCGAAGAATCAAATAATAAAAAAAAAAAAAATCTTTATTTGGCACTTACAGTCATTTAGGATAGATATACACGTCATTTAACATATAAATATATAGGCCTAACAATATTACATTAAGTGTATATGGGCATTTAACATCATTTAAGAACTCTGAGTAGTAACTTTCTTAGACAAGGAAGCTCTTAAGTTTAGTTTTTAAAATGTTAAAACCCAGTACTCTAATTCTGTATGGTATTTTGTTAAATAGTAGTTTCCCAACATACTCGGGGGATTTCTCAAATTTCGTTAGCTTGTGCTTTACTATTGATAAGTGGTTTGCACTCCTGGTTGTAAATGAATGAAAAGAACAGTTACGTTGCTATTTTTGTTCTCGTTGCTCCTTATAAACATTATCAACTTATATCGATCTGCCGCTATCGATAGGCTTTAGGTTAAATAATATAAGTGATGTGATTTATTTTTGGGCTGCAGATATCCTATTGAACTCAACTGCATGTCTCCATAGTATGACGTTATAATTTAAATGGTAATATCCTAGTGAAGAGTTAACATTTATAAGAGCTTCCTTGTCGACAAAATTTTTTTACAAGTATAAGTTGTGTGGTCCACACACAATCTTAGAAATTTACATTCTTCAAAGGTTTGATTGAATGAAATAATGTTTGTAGTGGAACAATTATTTCTACATCTAAAATTAATACATGCTGTTTTCTGTACCGGGTGTCGAAATAAGTAAGGACGTCGGCTATATCTCAGGAACTATTAGTCCCAGAGCTTTCAGGTAAAAATTTTTTGTACAAAATATGCCATAAAAAATTGCTGGAAATAATTTTTAAGTTTGGTAGTCGTCCGCTAGGGGGCGCAACGAACACTCGAAAACATAATTATGTACTTATCTCCAAAAAGCCATACTAAAGGTATCCTAAAAACACAATATTTGAAATCTTGATGAGATTATGAAAACATTTAGTTTGGGACTTTTTGCCATTAATCTTCAAATAAGGGGTGGGGGAAGGTTCAAACATGCTATTAACAAAATATGTCATACAACTTTTTTATGTTTAACCGATTTCAATGATTTTGGCATCATTTAAAAGAGCTTCTCCTGTTTAATAAAAGTCACAGTACAAATAATAAAATTAAATGATTTTGTCGCCGCTAGGGGGCGCTATTTCAAAAAGTCGACAGTTTTCCCATTTTCCTAGGAAGTTTCAAATGTAATAAGGTATTTTTTTACATTTAGATGGAAAGAGGATAAAAAATAGGGAATTTAGTGAAAACTGCAAGTCGATATCTTAATCTTATCCCAAGATATAGGTACAAGAATATTTGGGAAAAACATTTTGCCTTGCGTTTTGGATAAGTAGGCCTGGAAATGCAAAAATTAAACAAAACATCTGTAGTTGTCACTAAGGCTTATTTATCCGACGCCATTCTTTGTCGTTGTTGTAGTATTGCAATTAAGCTTAAAACAATGAGAATTCCCAATGAAATAATATTTAATATGCTGTTTATTTTTAATGCTACCAGGACTGAACAATAGCATCAAGAATATACGCAATGATGTATCCTGGACAGAGACGATATAATAACAGAACTTTTACAAGATTGGCCAGACGGCTACGAGAAAATGGCAATGTTAATTTACCTATCAACCGAAGGCGAGGAAATAGACGCACTGAAGAAAACATAGTGAATGTTTTGGCATAGGTATGTTGGGATATATCCTCATATGGGAATTCGTCAAATTTCACTGGATTTGGACATTACTAGATCAACCGTGCATAACATCTTAAGAGACCACAAGTTGTGCAAAAATTGAATATATTGTTGTGAAAAATAACACTAAATATTATTAGGTATTTATGCAACAAGTGCGTAAAGTAATCCTTTTTTATAATTATTATCGCATGAGGCAATCCCAAGAATCAAAAAAGGTACTTTAAACATGAGTTTCAATCAAGTTTCTTTGTGTAATAAAACTTTATTATCATTTTAGGATGCATCCATATCACATTGTTCTCCATCCAGAATTAAAGGACACAGACTTTGATAACCGTCTGAACTACTGTCACTGGTTTATTAACATGATGGAAGAAGATCTCAAATTTCCCTCAAACATTTTGTGGAAGGACAAGGCAACGTTCACCAGTGTTGGTAATGTTAACCTACACAAGATGCATTATTGGGCACCAACAAATCCTCACTGGACGCGAGAGGTTCAATACCAAGGTCGGAGGTCTGTTAACGTCTGATGCGGGATAATAGGGAAAAGAATGGTGGTGGACATTTTGAACATCTCGAAAGACATTAGCTGATTCTTTTTTTCATATTTTATTTTAGTCCCAAATCTTGTGTGTTTAATTTTGTTTTTATGTTAAATTTGGTACTGTCATTTTCTCGTAGCCGTTTGGCCAATCTTGTAAAGGTTCTGTTAATGTATCGTCTCTGTCCAGAATACATCATCGCGTATATTCTTGATGCTATTGTTGAATTCTGGTAGCATTCAAAATAAACGGCTCGCATATTAAATAATATTATTTCATTGGGAATTCTCATTGTTTTAAGCTTAATTGCAAAACCACAACAACGACAAAGAATGGCGTCGGATAAATAAGCCTTAGTGACAACTACAGATGTTTTGTTTAATTTTTGCATTTCCAGGCCTACTTACCCAAAACGCAAGGCAAAAAGTTTTTTCCCAAAATATTCTTGTATATCTTGGGATAGGATTAAGATATCGACTTGCGGTTTTCACTAAATTCCTTATTTTTTTATCCTCTTTCCATCTATTGTAAGAAATTGCATATGATGTGCCACTATCAGGCTAATATAAAAAATAAGTTCCCAACATATCTCTATTAGAAGATTAGATTTCGCACAGATGTACACAATATTAATATTAGGTTTAAGGGTAGGCTTACAATACCACAACATAGATCGCAGGTTTTTAAGCGATCCTTCTCGTACAACATTGTCAATTTATTAAACGCTCTTCCTAATGATGTTTATGCTATGTCAGCACCTGTTTTCAGAAATTTTATTTATCAAAAACTTGGTGCGCAATCATAATAGAAAGTGCGGCCTGGGTAATGAATTGTTGTTTTTAGTAATACTCTCCACTTTTAAAGATAAAATATAATTTATAAGTTTACGTTTATCTCATCTACTATTTTCTTTATGGTTATTTCACTAGTTATAGTTTGGTTATGGGTTAGTTGAACAGATGCCTTGTTGCATATATTGTAATCAGGGCGAACTGAACCTCGCCCAATAACAAAATGTAATACTTTGATTGTATCATTTATGAATAAAGACCTTTATTATTATTATTAGTATTATTATAAATACCTCATTATGTTTGATATTTCCTACGAAAATGGGAAAATTGTCGACTTCTTGAAATAGGGCCCCTAGCGGCGACAAAATCATTACATTTAATTACTTTTACTATGAATTTTATTAAACAGGAAAAGCTCTTTTAAATAATGGCAAAATCATTGAAATCGGTTAAAAACAAAAAAGTTGCATGACATTTGTTAATAGCATGTTTGAACCTTCCCCCACCCCTTATTTGAAGAGTAATGGCAAAAAGTCCCAAAATTAATTTTTTCATAATCTCATCAAGATTTCAAATATTGTGTTTTTAGGATACCTTTAGTATGTCTTTTTGGAGATAAGCACAGAATTATGTTTGCGAGTGTTAGTTGCGCCCCCTAACGGTCGACTACCAAACTTAAAAATTATTTCCAGCAATTTTTTATGACCTATTTTGAACAAGAAACTTTTACCTGAAAGCTCTGGGACTAATAGTTCCTGAGATATACAGGGTGTTTTATTAAGGTCGAAGAGCGGCCATATCTCGGAAACTATTGAACATAGAAATTCAGGAAAAAAAAATTAATGACTAAAGTGGCCATGAGAAAATCCTGGAAATAATTTTTAAGTTCCGCATTTTGCCGCAAGGGAGCGCAATTGAAAAGTAAATTTTCAAATTTCAGATATCTCCGAAAATTGCACGCTAAGGTATATTTTTGATAACACCATTAAAAAGCTTGGACAATTTTGCATAATTTTGGTCCCATGCTTATTGGCGTACCGACTTTAGTTAGAGTGGGGGAAGCTGTTGAATGTGTAATCATTTAAATCGCTGTAACTTATCAACGACTTATCCGATTTTAGCAAACTAAAACTTGTTTGGAAGAGAAATGAAAGTACTTTTAACTATCGTCTTGAGTGATCCATGATACTTCTCAATAAAAATACAAGAGGGCGCAATTTGCAATAATAACACATTTCTTAACTTTATTCATTTATTTCAAATCATACGGTATAATTATGATACCATAATCGAAAAGTAGATTAAATTTGCTACAAAAAATGTCAAAACCGCAGTTCGATATCTCCATCCGTTTCAGAGTTATTGCCAATAGAATAATTTTTAAAACTTTAAATGAAGAAGCGGTTGTTTTCATAGTTTTGTGATCAAGCATTCCATGACAAAAAATATTTTTAAACTTTATGGTTAGGTAGGTTTGTTTCTCATTATTCCAGTGGCCCAGAAACCACTCTAGAATTAATGGCAATCATGGAAAACGTGTCATTTAGGCGTAACTCTAACAATATGATGTGTTTTAAAAAATAAATCTAGATAGCTGTGAAATAAAATCTGAAAGTTTCCATGGAGATAAGACAAATAATGCAAATAGTTGTCAACTAGTTTCATTTTGAAAGGTGTTGACAAAAGTTTATCCGTAATTCATCTTAAACTTCTTGATAGAAAATTGTGATACGTACCTTTCAAAAATGGCTTATACCAATGCCGAAGCTTACGATATGCTGGCCGTATATTTTGAATGTTTTCAAAATGCGCCTATAGCGGAACGCGAATATGCTCTCAGATATCCTGAACGAAGGCACTATGGCAGAGCAGTATTTCAGCGACTGGCAATATGCGTAAGGCAAACGGGAAGTGTACGACGCATTTCAGTTGCTTTTAGAAGACGTCCAGTAAGAAATGAAGTCAACATTACAAACGTTCTTGCGTACGTAGAGGCCGATCCGCATTTAAGCATAAGAGCAATTTCTTTAGACCTAGGTATAAGTTGTACTGCAGTGTTCCGAATTCTAAGGGATTTTAAGCTGCATCCCTATCATATAGTTTTACATCAGGCGATATCAGAAAGTGATTATGACAGACGGCTCGACTATTGCTATTGGCTAAGAGAGATGTGTAACAAGAATCCTCAATTCCTCTCCCACGTGTTATGGACTGATGAAGCCACTTTCAGTAGCTGTGGCAAAGTTAATTTACACAATATGCACTATTGGTCACAGACAAATCCTCACTGGATGCGCGAAGTGGATCACCAAAACAGATGGAGTGTTAACGTGTGGTGCGGAGTATTAGGACACAGAATTATCGGACCGTTTATTTTTAATGATTATCTAAATGGTGAATCTTATTTAAACTTTTTACAAAATGACTTGCCTATCCTTTTAGAAGATGTTCCTATTGGCCTAAGAACATCCATGTGGTATCAACATGATGGATGCCCGGCACACTTTTCGCATATGGTCCGTGATTTTTTAGATATTGGATACCCAAATCGCTGGATTGGAAGGGGTAGTTTGTTTGCTTGGCCACCTAGATCCCCGGATTTAACTGTGTTAGATTTTTACTTGTGGGGGCGAATAAAAGACATTGTATATAAAACGCGACCAACCACACGAGACAACATGATTGAGCGAATTGAAAATGCACTAAATTCGATTTCACGAGCTGAAATTGAAACAGCTGTCTCTAGTTCTAGAAAAAGAATTAATCGTTGTATTTTGCACAACGGAGGTCATTTTGAACATTAATAAAGTCTCTCGATTGTTTTCCTAAGAAGCTTTCCATGAATATTGTTTCCTTCAATAGTTTCCGATAATTATTTCAATACTGTTTTATGGCCCGTTGGCCTTGAAACACGCTCCAAATTTTGTATTTTACATGATTTGGACTAGTCCTAAGCCTAGATAAAGTGTGAAGGAAGGCACGGAGTTTGACATTGGAATAATGAGAAACAAACCTACCTAACCATAAAGTTTAAAAATATTTTTTGTCATGGAATGCTTGATCACAAAACTATGAAAACAACCGCTTTTTCATTTAAAGTTTTAAAAATTATTCTATTGGCAATAACTCTGAAACGGATGGAGATATCGAACTGCGGTTTTGACATTTTTTGTAGCAAATTTCATCTACTTTTCGATTATGGTATATAATTATACCGTATGATTTGAAATAAATGAATAAAGTTAAGAAATGTGTTATTATTGCAAATTGCGCCCTCTTGTATTTTTATTGAGAAGTATCAAGACGATAGTTAAAAGTACTTACATTTCTCTTCCAAACAAGTTTTAGTTTGCTAAAATCGGATAAGTCGTTGATAAGTTACAGCGATTTAAATGATTACACATTCAACAGCTTCCCCCACTCTTACTAAAGTCGGTACGCCAATAAGCATGGGACCAAAATTATGCAAAATTGTCCTAGCTTTTTAATGGTGTTACCAAAAATATACCTTAACGTGCAATTTTCGGGGATATCTAAAATTTAAAAATTTACTTTTCAATTGCGCCCCCTTGCGGCAAAATGCGGAACTTAAAAATTATTTCCAGGATTTTCTCATGGCCACTTTAGTCATTAATTTTTTTTTCCTGAATTTCTATGCCCAATAGTTTCCGAGATATGGCCGCTCTTCGACCTTAATGAAACACCCTGTAGCCGGCGTCCTTTCTTATTTGAACGCCCGGTATATACAGAATCAGATTATTTCTGTCTAACCAGTCTTTAAAGTCTCTAATAACACATTCTATCACATGTTCGAGTTCCACCGGAGTCCGCCCTGAGATCACCACAGAGATGTCGTCAGCGAACATTACAACGTCGCCAATATTTATATACTTAGGCATATCATTGATAAAGATTAAAAAACGTGATGGTCCCAGCGCGGAACCCTGAGACACTCCAATATAAATATCAGCAAAATCAGAAACATTACAATTAATTTACACATAGAACTTTCTGTCAGTAAGGTTTGACGACATAAGGTCAAACATTTGTCCTCTAGTGCCATTGGCACAAGGGGTTTTAATAATGCGACCTATGTCCCAGCTGTCGATTGTTTGGTATAGATCGAAGAAGAGAACGCAATGCCTGCATCGATGTGATTATACAGCGATTGCATAAATGCGCATGCAGCTCCCTCCGTTGACCTATCCTTATGGAAACTATACTGAGCAGATGACAAAATAGAGTTTCTATCTAAGAAGCTAATAAGACGATAATAACATATCCTGCCAAACATTTTTGAGACTGAATTAAAGACTGTTATCGATCTATAATTTTCAGCACATGTTCTGTCAACTTTTCTATGAATTGGTATAACCTTCCCAATATTTGATCAGAGGAAATGCTACTGTCAAACGATAAGTTTACTACGTAGGCCAAGGGCTCAGAAACCGAAGGTTTTATGGTTTTTATGACTTTTTCGGATATATTATCGTGGCCGACACACACTTTGGCACTTTACTCAAAAGTGAGAATAGTGGAGGCTAGCTCATTTAATTTACTAATATTTAATATTTACTATTTACTATAATATACTACTAATTATTTACTAGGCCCCTCATGTATGTCATACTACTAAAACTATGAACCTAATGTTAAGTAAATTATTGTAAACTTTCGCAGCATTTGCCACAACTATTGTTAATAATTAAATATTATACAGAAGAACTTGAAAATATTACTTTAATAATTGATAAGGATTTAACCAGCTATGGCTTTTTGGAACCATTTTTAGGCAGTTAAGAAAATTGCTTCTTTTCTATATTTTAAAGCTCTCTTGTTCCTGGCATACAATAACTTTTAGTAGTTCAACTGAAGGAATGCCAGGTAACATATAATTATTATTATGTCAGAAAATACTCATTTTATGATCGTGTTTCCTACCTCAGCTACTGATGACTCTAAGTTCTTAAGTATATTGAGAATGAAATTGTATAAATTCTTCTGGTATATCTCTTCCAAAGCACGATAAAGCATTGTCCATTGCACTGTGTCCCAATTTATCTGTTTTTAATAGAAAATGTTCAAGATCTTCGTGTAATTCTCTTAGGACATTTATAAGGTAAACAAGAACTTCTTTGCTTCCACTGCAAGCAAGATGTAATATAGTACGGTCCTCTTTATCTGGGGTAAATAGAAGCGACCTCAGTGTTTCGGTCTTACAATATAATTTAACAAAATCAAGCAA
This sequence comes from Polydrusus tereticollis, assembly GCA_963920685.1. NCBI lineage: Eukaryota > Metazoa > Arthropoda > Insecta > Coleoptera > Curculionidae > Polydrusus > Polydrusus tereticollis. The sequence goes on along the minus strand of OY987332.1, from coordinate 26,691,240 downwards.
TGTTTTTAACATAAGGGGGTTGTCAAATTTACAAACAGTATAGTGCAGTATGGTTTGCCCATTATTGTCTGGCTTTAAAATAATTTCATTAAGTAATTCAATGTTATCCTTAAATGTTTCTAGTAACTCTAATAACATATCTGCTTTTATTTTTTCAGCTACAGCTTCTTTTTTTTTTTCGTCACCGATATCAATCCAGTCCTCATTGTCGTTCTCTTCCTGATCATCGTATTCTAAGTAAATACCATTGCAAAGAATGTGTAATATGGTTCGGTTATTTATCATTTTTGATAAAATATCCCACAGTATTTCTGGACAGTGTAGTTTTATAAAATTTAATAATATATGCAGCCTAGAAATGTACTCTATTTTAGTGGGATTGTAATCGTCAAGTCCTTTTTTTTCGTAATTTACTTGACCAGTAAAATATTTTTTTTGATAATATATTTCCACTTCGTGTGAGATTCTTTGGCATGCCATATGCAGAACGGTATATCCTTCATTATCGATATAATTTAGAAGTTCATTAAGTATTACAGGGCAGTCACGTTTAACTAATTCTAGTAATTCTTTAGTAATATCCATAATCCACCTTTGATCATTCTGATATAGAAGGTTTTCGTCAGCTAGACATATCGTACAGTGCAATGCTGTTTGTCCAATATAATTAGGCTTCAAAATAAGTGCACTAAGAATATTACAGTTTTCACTAACTATGTCTATTAGGGAAGTTACAGCTATCTCGCTCCGCAGTAAGCATGCATAGTGCAGTACAGTATGCCCCATATTGTCACATTCCAGTAATAGCTGGCAAAACATTTCCAAATTAGTATTTTGTTTTATGTATCCTAATATATTTTGAAAGGCCCAAGTCCCAAAATTGCTATGTTCCAAATCCAAAACACAGTGCAATAGAGTTTGCTCTCTCTCATTCTTTTCAATTATAATTTTATTATAAATTTCCGTATTGCCCTTGAGCTCTTCCAATAGTTTGGTTACTACATGGTGTAAACGTAAGCTACATGTCAAATGCAGTGCTGTATTCCCTTCATTATCTAATTGAAATAATAAGTCATGAAGTATTTCAGAAGGGCCGAAGCTTAAAAGTGCATGTAATATAGATATTAGCCTATCTTCATATAAATAGCAGTTTTTATTTGAAAGGATACATTGAATTACGTTCTGCCCTTGCTCGTTGCGTCTTAATAATACTTTTTTAAGATTATTAACGTTATTCTTAAGTGCAGCAAGTAGTGGCTCTATCGCTTGATAGGAGATTGCAATGCATGCTAAATGTAGTGCAGTGTTTCCTTGATACTCAGCTTGAAGTATTCTACAAAGTACTTCAGCTTGAAAGTGGCGTGTAACAAAATATAAAAGTACAATAGCAGTTTCGGCATGATCAGTGGCATTAGAAAAATTTGACTTTCTTAAAAAAATACAGTGCAATGCAATTTGCCCTTTCTTGTTCTTTCTAAATAAAAATTCTTCTATCATATCAGTATTGTTACTAATAGCTTCTAAAACAGAATGTACACCTCTAAATGAACATACCTTACATGCATAATGCAGTACAGTATTTCCCTTATCATCAGCTTGAAGTAGCAGGTCAGAAACTATTGTCGAGTTCAAAGGAGACGTAACGAAATCTAAAAACACATGTAGAGTAAGAATTCTTCCGTCATAGTTAGGATTAATTAGAAAGTCATAAGAAAATATGCAGTGAAATATATTCTGCCTTGTCTTGTTAGTTTTCTCGAAAAGTTCTTTAAGGTCTTTAGGATTATCCTTAAGTGTGTCGATTATGTAAGATACACTATCGTTTGAGCAGATCCTGCAGGCGAGATGCATTACACTGTAACCTTGGTCATTAACTTGAAGTAACAAATCACAAAGGGTTTTAGCATTAAAATTTACTTTAATAAAATCTATTATTGGCTTCAAAATCAGTATCACATTATTATAATTTTTTTTTGTGTCTGTTGAAAAAATATTGTAAAATATACTATTTCGTTTTCCATAAGAATCTAACAAAAGAGTTTTAGTTACGTCAGGATATTTCTTCACGGCTTCTAATAAATAAGTCACACATGTATTCGAAGATGTCATGCAAGCCAAATTCAAAATAGTGTTTTTTTTCTTATCAGTTTGTAATAGTATGATTTGAAGTAATTCAGGAGCTAAATAAGTTTCAATAAATTCAAATATTATTCTAAGCTTGTAATTTTCGCTATTATAATTAGATTGGGAAAAAATGCAGTGAAGTGCATATTGTCCTGTTTTATTTTTTTTTAATAATAATGCTTCAAAGATCTTAGGAACACTCGTTACTAGTTTTATTAAAGAAGTAATCAAATAGCCTGACTGCTCTCTGCATGCAATATGTAATAGAGTATCCTTATTAATATCAACTTGCTGCATCATGTTATAAAACAATCTAATACAGCATTGATCTTTGATAAAATTTTGGATACCTTCTAAGTTTGAAATTATACATGGCAGAGAAAAATCAGATTTACCATTAAAAATACAATGCATTACATTTTGTTGATTTTTGTTGGGTTTCATTAACAGATCTTTAAGGACCTGTTGGCTGTCTTTGACTGATTCAAATAAGTAGACTGCCACTTGGTGCAAATGTTGCAGACATGCCTTATGTATTACAGTATTGCCTAGATTATCGGTTTGCAGTAAAAGTTTATGGTATATCGTAGGATCACAATGTTGTTTTACCAAATCGAACATACCTCTAAATCTTTTAGAATCAAGCATGTCTGCTGAATTAATTATAAAGTGAAATAATGTTCTTTTGTCTCGATACCTTTTTGCTAAAAGATCTTTCAGTATATCTCTTAGAATATTTTTTGAAACACTATTTACTACCGAACAAACTAACTTTTCGAAAAGATCTTCATCTCTTACATCACGATAAAACAATTGTAATAATGTTATTATTATATTATCATTTATATCAAGCAACACAGCCTCTTTCATTGCATTTTGAGGTAAGTTTTTTAAATAATTAATTATAAGATTATAATTTTTTTCTATCGCCATTTTTTGTAATAGTGAACTGATGTTAGTTTGTCTTTTTATTTTGATCAGGCTCGGTGATTGACAGCAAAGTTTGTTTAAGAAAGGTTTATTATTATTTAGAAATCTTCTTACATGTGAATAATTGTCACTTGCTAAAACCTCGCGGAATATTATATTTTGAATATTTTGACTTTGAAAATGTTCTGTAAAATATTCACAAACAAAATATTCAGCGAAACTTCGATGTACAAACTCTAAACGATCTTTGTAAATTGTTAGTATTCCAGCGCTTCCCAATACATCAATATCGTTGCTTTCGTTCCAACACTGTTTATCATATTCTGAAAATAAAGTCCCAACCGCAATTTCTTGGTGTCTCTCTCTCAAATATTTTAAGCTAACTTTAAACAACTTTCGTCCATTCATAGAAGGACCGGCTACACCTTTGTCATTGCCATAGACCTTGTTAAGTTTTATCCTTATAAATTCCTCATATAGAGAGTATAATGTCATCCCTTTCCATTCGGAAAATTTATTTAAAGAAATTATTTTTTGAAATATTACTGTCGCTATCATTTTCAGATGTAAGGGGTTATCAGTAAAGTCATTTGGAGATAATTTGCGGATAGCGCTTTCTGCCCATTGATACATTGGTGCGGGTAAGTTATTGTTTTGACCGGCATTTTTATGTTCCCAATATTTAATTAGAAACTGCTCTTTTTCCATATGAGTAAGCGGAACAAGATGCAGAGCAGATGAATCAAGAGCTTGTTCGAGGCTTGCCTCTTCATTAACACGTGTTGTAATCCATATTTGGGCTATATTTGAGTTTTTGAGAGCTTTTAATAAAGTGAGGGTTTTTTCCTTATAGTCTGGACATATTTCATCAAAGCCGTCAAGCAAGATAATTATTTTAGGATATTTCTTGTTATGCCTTTCAATACCGTGTAGAGAATCTAACAAAATCTTTTTTGAAATATTTTTTTGCGAAATTTTGTAATTTGACATACAAACATCTGCAATAAATTCTGTGGCTGCCTTTGAGTCAGTTTCCATAAACGAGATATCCTCTAATGTTTTTCTTTGGCTTTGAGGAATATTTGGGCTATAATTCTTGGAATGTAATGCCAAATTAATTCTCAAAACCCATATTGTAACTTTTGGCATGTTTTTTAATTGATTCGCAACTTTTTCTATGTAGGTAGATTTTCCAAAACCAGGCTCATTGCCAATAATCATAACTTTCTCATTTAATATTTTCTTATTACTCAAATCATCTTCTTTAAAATAAACATTCGGTATTTTTAAGTCATAATTATGGATTTTCTTTAAAAGAAACTGTCCACTGACATATTCAATCCAGCATACATGTCTTTGATATAATATACGAAGTTCCTCCTCATCTTTTATTTTTTTTGGATAAACTATAATTCCTTGTTCAAAAGTAATACCTTCTTCCCATATAAAAATCCATTTAGGCTCAATACCAAGCTGTTCGAGATGGCGTTTATTTACACCAGTAATAAAAAATATACAATTTTTTAAAATATCGTCATCGTGAAATACAGTTGGATTTATATATTTTTTAAGCAAAATCCTTGACATGTAATATTCTTCGACAAAATTTCCTGATGATATGTCGGCGGTATCACCTATTTCAACTTTATCTGTAACAAATTGCTCCAAAATAGCGTCGTCAATAATGTCTTTTGCTGAGTATAAATTAAAAAGTTGATTCAGGGGAACATTTTTACCTTGAAAGAATACTTCTTCTCGTTCCAGCAATTGCGTCTGTGAGAATTCATTTAAGTTTTTAAATGAATTATTTGAATCATAAAAAATTTTTTCGCCTAAGTCTATAACATCTTCTTTTTGACCAGTAATGATAATCCTTCTTCCTTCTAAAGAGTTAATGACACGATATAATAATATCTTATCTATTTTTTCTCGCTTTTTACATTCAATTACTAGCCATTTATAAAATGGATCGCAACAAAGATAGTTGGTAAGATTGTTATGAGGTTTAAAGTCATCCGAGGATATAAATATTACTTCATCTTGAAGTAACTTTAGTTTGTCAAAAATTACGTGGCAAAGTTTAATACTGCTTAGTCTGGGAGATATAGTAACTAATACGAAAATACTTTTTGTGTCTTCTAGATCTTTTTTCAAATCCGGCAAAGGAGAGTCAAATTCAATTCCGTAACTCTTAATCTTATCAATAAAAATATTAGAATGTCCTGCAAGGAACAGAGATTGCTTTAAATTATCGAGCAATTTTAAGTACTCATTTTTGTCATTTATTTGCAAAAAATCACAATGTTTATTTTTAGGAAGCGTTGCAAACCATTTAAGCATCTTATCTTTCAGATAAGTAGTAGCTAACTCGATATTTCTTAATTTCAGATAATTACTTAACACTTCCTTTATTAGCTCATTTACAACTTGATCTTTTAAAACTATAAACCTAAACGTTTCAAGAAATCTTTCAAAATGTAGTTCTTCTTTGCTTTTGATTTTAAGCAGCTGTTTTATATCTTGAGTTTTTGTGTTATTTAATTTGTACTTTAATATTGAATTTGCTGAGTCTACTAACTCAAAATAGGATTTGGCACTGTTTCTATCCTCGTCGTTTTCTAAGCAATTGTTAGATAAGTCTAGATTTGTACAAACCGAAAACTCTTCCAAACCTTTATCACTAAATATTGTTTTTTTTTCAATGTCACAAAAAGAGTCATAATAAATTTTTAAAGAGTAATCCTTGTTGTTTGCGTCAAATAGATATTCCTTGGTTACCTTCATTGTTTCCTCATCTTTGTGCTTAGCTTGAAGAAATTTATAATTCCATACGCCATTTTCTCTAGACAGTAAAGCCAAATCGTCAAACTTGCCTGCATCTGCCATTTCGGTTGCCAAAAAGAATTCTTGACCATCAGGAATTTGTTGCACAAAAAGCGTAAGAATGTTTAGTTGATAAATGTATCCGTGTAGTGCTCCTTTTGCTCCAACTGTGGTACGGTACGTTTTACTTATTTCTTCACCAAGGTTACTTGTGACAGAGAGTTGTGGAGAATTGCGATTTTTTGGAACAATTTCAGTATTCTGAACTTCAGATAGCCTAATGATTTGGTGTGTGTTAGCTGTTGCTTTAAGCGAACTATTTGGAATATTTGTTTTTATTTGAGGGAACCTTTCTGTAACATCGGTGTCAAATATAATCCCTTGCCCTAGAAGGTTTTGTATCAAATTTGACGGCGTTTCTCCTTTATCATTTTCAACATCAACTTTAGCTTCAAGACCAATCAAACAGATGATCATTTCACCAGCTTTTTGTAAATCCGTATTTTTCTTTATCTTCTTCATTGCTACATACAACAATGTGTTGTTGTCGGCATTTTTATCCATCATCATAACTAGATCAAGTTTGTTAGGTTTTCGTTTTAGGATCTTTAAAAACTTCCTCTTGTTATACGCTTTTACCGCAATTAGAAGTTCGTAATAAGTATCCAAAATGTCTTCATCTTCGTCGCTTGAATTTGTTTCTTCCTACAAGAAAACAAACATTGAAATAGGTCGTTTTATTAAAGAATTGCCAATGACACTAAGAGGGCTTCCGTAGAACTCTACTTCTACATGCTGCTTCCGAATCTCATCCGAAAAGAGTTATTAGGCGTAGATATGTTTAGAGAGTGTGGCTCTACAATTAAAAGTTTTATGATTGACGACTTTCATAGCGTTCGGCATGATTTGCCATTTCATTTAGGTGATGAGTGTGGCAGTTTAGCGATCCTGTGGTCAGGTTCTCTAGCAGAACGAAAAAAGGAGGTTTGTGTGTGTGTGGGTCCGCTATGTGTTGCGTTGAGGTTATTTTTCGATATGTAAATTATTATCGTTCAGTCCCAGATTAACCTAATTCAGATACGTAAGTAAGCGGCAGCGTCGTATTCAACCCTCGTAAAAACCAGGCTCCCCGAGAAAGAGCCGGCTCCTTGTCGTATAGTGTGGGTATCAGTTTAGTGCTAGCGACTATCGGAGCAAGACGATAGGTAATAAACTATTGAGTGTAGTACGTGTGCCTATGTTATTTTGGTTGTTATTTTAATAAGATGCCTGGACATAAGTGTGTTTATTTGCATTGTTTTACCAGAAGCGGTGGACAAAAGACACTTTTTGGGTTTCCAAAAGATAGTTTAAGGTGAGATATTCCTACAACGTATTTTTGATCTATTTTTTGTTTGGAAAGATGATTCAACTAACATTATAACCAGTGTTGTAGGTTTCATTTTTTGAAATTATTAAAAATATAGGTATACAGTGTGGCCCAAATTGGGCCTACATGTATGGGGATCTTGGAAACTATAGAAGATAGAGAAACAGTTAAATGGGGAAAGTTTTTGACAATTATATTTCTAACTGAAAACCGTTTAGTACGCGGCCCTATCTTTTTTGGTTTTTGAAATATGTTGAAAAAACCAAAAAGATGTATTTTCGAAAATATGCTGTAGATTTCTTATTATTCACTATTTTGGCAATCTGTAAAAACATTTTTAAAGCAACTTTTTAAGTAGATTTCAGTTCTGCAATTTAATTTTGAATACGACGTTTCAGTTATTTTATACCATCATCAGGTTCATTTTTTCTTATGGGCGCTTGTATTTTATACTTAAAAGGTAGCTTATGACGTCCGCTTTTTAACGATGTATTATTTGTTGGAAAATAAATGAAATTGACTTGAAAAATAAAGAAAATTAATTTTCGCAACACGTCAAATTTGACAACTGCACTATAACTCCCTAAATTGAATACCAATTAAAAGGTTTACATTTTGTAGTATTCACAAAACACTGCTTGCATTGTTTCAATCAGCAATATTACAATAACCTATGAATCAAAAATAAAATCCAGTAGCCTATGACCTTACAATAACCTATGAATCAAAAATAAAATCCAGTAGCCTATGACCAACCACTACCGTTTGAAAATGAAACAAAAATATTACTTGTCAGAACGAGTAAAAGTATAATAGTTTTTATTATTATTATCTAATAATAACGATTTATTTGTGTATTCTGAATTTAAAAGAAAATGGCATTGCGTTTTTCTCACGAAGAAAAATTTGATTTGCTAGAATGTTACATTCATTGCAACAGAAATGCAAACCTTGCATTAGTAAGGTATTTTCAAAATTTTCCTGAAAGACCGCAGCCAAGTGTCAGACTTTTTCCAAAAATTGTTATGAACCTGAGAAACCATGGAAGTTTTGAAAAACCGCGGCCCAAGAGTTACGAAAAAGCAGGTAATAACGAGCGTGACGAAAATGTCAGAGCCTATTTTAATGCCGCTCCGACATCATCTACAAGAGCGTCGGCAAGAGACTTACCAACCCCGCGAAGTACCATACAAAGAGTCCTTAAGGAAAATAAATATCGACCATACAAGCCAACTATAGTTCAGGGTTTACGAGAAACGGATTATCCAAGAAGAATGCAGTTTTCAAATTGGTATGTGAATCAATGCGAACAAAATCATGATTTCAGTCGTCTTGTAATTTGGACCGATGAATCACATTTTACCAACTGCGGGGTATTTAATAGACTTAACCATCATTTTTGGGCAACAGAAAACCCTCACCAATTGGCTCAACGAAGACTGCAAACCCGATTTGGTTTTAATGTATGGTGTGGTATGTATGGTAAGTAATGTCACCTAGCTTAGTTAAGTTAGCGATAATTTGTATTTATATTGCAGATGTATCCCTAACTCCGGATGCCCCATTATTAGGTAATCCCATTAATGTGAAGGACGTATCGCAGAAAGTACAAGGTATTTTTCAAAATTTTTGTTTGATAATATACAGGGTTCTGCAATAATGCTTCAGGTTTCCATATCTCCTATACAAATTAAGTTAGGAATTTTATTCATATGCTGATTTATACTTTATCATGAGGTGTATTTCTGGAAAATTTTTTCTCATATAAGTACAGGGTTTCACAAAAAAGTGTAATCACATTAAAGTGTTTTTTTTTTAACCTAACCAAACGCAATTGGGATAAGATATAATACGGAAACCTGACGCACTTTTGCAGAATTAATGTAAAATGAAAACATATCATAAAGGCAATCTTTCTTTTTCCAGATCCCTTGACCCTTGAAATTGATATTTACAGTGTACCATCAACAAGCCGAAGTAGCAATAGTCCCTTATTATCGCCAACAGCTTACACACAAACACCAGAAAATTTTACTTGCAATACCTCTCGCAAAAGCAAATTAAAATATCAGGTTATGTCACTGAAACGAAAAATCTTATTAGATAAAAGGCAATCTGAAAAAGCACTATCCGAAAAAGATCACCTACAGTGTTTTAAAAATTATTGCGATAGATTTCTTGACAAACCACTAGCTGAAATTGTTAAGGTTCAAGCTGCATTAAAAAACAAAATTCCATAGGCGAGACGATACTATCAAGAATATAAAAACTTTGCGCTAACTCTCCATTTTTTAAGTCCAAAAGCCTATACATTTTTTGACAAATTATTGGTTTTGCCGAAGAAACGTACTTTGGAATTAATGACCCAAAATGTGCTCTGCAAACCTGGATTAGATAATTATTTTATTAATGAATCCTTAAATATTAAAATAAAAACTATGTCTGAGTTAGACAAATATGGCAACATATGTTTAGATGAAACATCATTAAAATCAAATTTATATTTTCATTCAGGCCGAGACGTAATTATCGGATTTGAAGACCTGGGTAGTAACGAGAAAGAATCTCTAATTGCACAAAATATGGCCGTAATTATGGTTAGAGGTCTGTTTAGGAATTGGAAGCAACCATTAGCCAATTTTTTTGTAAATACTGAGCTAAAAGCGTCTGATATTTTTGACATTTTAAATAAATGTGTCCAATTCCATATTTTGAACACATTGGTGCAGTTCATCTTTCTCCTGAAACATCCCGAATATATAAATGCATTGATGCGGGCAGCACGTGTCTATTAAATCTAGTGCGAATCGCTAAATCGCCGGTCTTACGTATCTGTATTAGGTTAATCTGTGGTTCAGTGCTTTATGAACTGAATATTAATATTTTTAATTAGTTATTTGAGGGGCAGATTCAGACCAATTCAAACTCAAAGTGTGCTTTGCATCTAAGGCCGTTATTCCGTCATTCTTAACAGTCGTAACAAGTTATTTGATTTATCGCTAATTTATCCAATTTCTTGAATAACTCACGCGATGGGGTCTACGGAACAGCATTAAAAACTCATCGTTTAAGCGTGTTTGCTAAACGGGGTTAGAATAAATGATGAGTGGCAATACAATCAGCCTTTGTGCATGGATGATTTTCGCAAACATTTTATTAACGACAGTTTTACGGCTGGGGATTTTTAACATTGCTTGAGAAGAACCGTGTCTCTGTTTAGGGAAACAGGTTCTACAAAACATAAAAAGGGAGCTGAAAGAATAGAAGAACGTTCGTAAAATAATACAAAATGAAGTGGGAAGATCTTACGAAACATGCAGGACTATTCTTAAAAACAGTTAAATGTGTTTCCTTATAAAGTGACAGTATTCTCAGAAATACGAGCTGCAGATTTTGAAAGACGCAGGAATTACTGTCAGTGGTTTACCCAAAGTTATTTGGAAGTAATGATTTAAAGACCTGACATTTTTGTCTGATGAAAACTGGCTCGGCTTCACGGGTATGGGAATTCTCAGAGTACACGCATTTGGAGTAGTAAACTACACTTTTAAAAATAAGACTAATTATTTACTTAAGACCCTTAGTGTTAAAATTCAAAAACAAAAAAAAACCTATATAAAGATGGGCCACCCCAGTATAGGTATGTTTAAAGGGACGCATATCAAACTTGTTTTCTTTTGTAAATGGACCACCCTACATCATGTTAAACTGCTTAAAATAGGATAAAAAATTATTTCTGGTTTAGTGGGTTCCTCCTTATTAGTTTGTGATATTTCGACTTTGTTACTATTACATCATAAAGAGTTCACTATTAATATTAGCTTATACCGCACATTTGATTTGAACGGGGACCAAAACCTCTGGAGTACCCAACAACTTGACCTACTTGACCCCTAACAAACAAACGACATTTGGGCCCTTGAAGCTCCTGATAGGAGTTTCGTCCTCTTTTACCTGTCTTTTAGTCTTTTTTACGTCCTCTTTTTTTTTTAGATAAGTTCAGGTTAGTTTTATTCGAAGCAAATATTTTCTTTAAGTAAGTTTTTCTGTTACTTGGCATAAAATTGTCGAATTTTAAAACATAACATAAATTTTCTAATTTTAAATGGTATATTTTCTAAATCTAAACACATTTTTAAGTTAACTGCAGCAAGAGAAACACTTGTTTTAAGCATAAAATATTTCTAAGTAAGATATTAATTTGGCTTAAAAAAACACATCCACTAGGTATAATATTTTAAAATATTCGTTCCCACGCGAAATTCTTGTTTTGATATAGATGTGTCTTATTTCTAGTAAGTTAGTACTCTAAACAAATTACATAACCTATTTGACAAAAAAGAACGATTCTTAAAACACTATAGAACTAAATGTGGTTTAGCTATGAGTATACAGGGTGAGGATTTTAAAGTGTTACAACGCAATATCTGAAAAACGGCTATAAATATTTTAGTCAAATTTTGGGACGTGGATAGGGAGGTTGGGGGACAAATTTTAAAATATTTTTAATATTTACCCCCCCCTCCAGATTTGATGTGGCTAGTGACAAATTTGAAATGTCAAATGGAAAGGTATTTTTTTTTTTTGATAATTCGATTCCTCGTCAATAACTACGTAAGTGAGCAGAAAATTGTTACATTTGCTCTACTAGTTGCTTAGTTACGAATTTTTCAATAAATAAAATAGGAATACTTAAAAATGATAATTCCTTAAAAAATCTAACGACGATCATGCTTCAAAAGGTGTTCGAAATGACCCCCATCTATTTCTAAACATTTTGCAATTCTTTTTTGACATGAGTTGCGCACGCGAGTTAACATTTGAGGCGTTACTAAATTACATGCTTGTTGAATACGATCTTTCATGTTTTCTGGTGTGGTCGGTGGTGTAGCCATAACTTTCTCTTTTATAAATCCCCACAAGAAAAAATCTAATGGGGTTAAATCTGGTGACCTTGCAGGCCAATTTACAGGACCACCACGACCAATCCATCTGTTTCCAAACATTTCATTTAGTGTATCTCGAGCTTGTCGGGCAAAATGTGGCGGAGCACCATCTTGCTGAAACCATAGTTCTTGTTGATTTCCATTATTATTCAGAAGTTGTGGCAAATCGGTTTGTAAAAAATTATTATACATTTCTCCATTTAGGTGACGGTCAAAAAAATGTGGTCCAATGACTCTATCTCCGACTATGCCACACCAGGTATTAACCGACCAAGGATGTTGGTTTGGCAGAAATCTCATCCAGTGAGGATTTTGAGGTGCCCAATAGTGTAAATTGTGCCGGTTGACCTTAAATTAAGAAAAGCAAAATTGATTGAATCAGTATAAAATTAAAAATAAATCTAAATGTATGTGAATATTCTCTAAACACCCGTTAACGGGTGTTTAGATATGTATTTATTTATGTACACCCATCAAGTAGTGGATTACATATTTTTGATTATTAAAAGTTACATTAATCCATATTGATTTAAATAATTACCTGACCACAATTGGTAAATGTAGCTTCGTCAGAAAATACTATCTTTCTTAAAAATGCATTGTTTTCGTGAATTAAAGTTTGTAACCACGTACAAAATGTAATCCTATTTTGAAAGTCTTGGCCATACAATTCCTGATGAATAGTTATGTGGTAAGGGTGAAAATTGTGCTTGTGTAAAATAGCCAGTACCGATTTTTGGCACATTCCTGAATCACGAGCAAGTTCCCTTGAACCAACATGAGGATTTACAGCTATTACACCCAACACTCCAACGGCCATATCGTCATTAGTTTTTGTTTGTCTTCTAACTCTGTTCTTATTTTTTAGGATTCCCGTGCTGCGGCCTCGATCTTCTAATCGCTTAAATGCCATATGAGATTTTTGAATGGCGGGAAACCTAACAGTCCACAATTGCGCCGCTTCCCGGTAGTTTTTTCTACATTCTCCCAGAATTAACAACATGTCTATTTCAATGTCATAAGATTGTTCCATAATTGCACTGAATAATGAACTTTATCAGATTATCACTACTTGTCAAAGTCAAAAGTGGTTTCCTAGGATACAACATAATTAAAGGTTTGGATAAACAATAATCATAGGTGTCATGATTTAAAATGTGTAGTTTTAAGTATTCCTATTTTATTTATTGAAAAATTCGTAACTAAGCAACTAGTAGAGCAAATGTAACAATTTTCTGCTCACTTACGTAGTTATTGACGAGGAATCGAATTATCAAAAAAAAAAAAATACCTTTCCATTTGACATTTCAAATTTGTCACTAGCCACATCAAATCTGGAGGGGGGGTAAATATCAAAAATATTTTAAAATTTGTCCCCCAACCTCCCTATCCACGTCCCAAAATTTGACTAAAATATTTATAGCCGTTTTTCAGATATTGCGTTGTAACACTTTAAAATCCGCACCCTGTATATATTAAATATATCAACTTTCAAATGAAATTTTTACTTAATTTAAGTGTTTTTGCCTTGGTGTAAGTATTTTTTGTATTTTTGCAGGGCAGGTAGCATACAATTATTATTATGTTAAAAATGAAAAAATACTCCATGACATTTTGTGATTCTATTCCATAACTCAGTTACTGATGATTGCTAGTTCTTGCGTAGATTGAGAAAAAAATTGTATAAACACTTCTGGTATATCTCTTCCAAACCATGATAAAGCATTGTCCATGGCATTGTGCCCCAATTTATCTTTTTTTAATAGATAAGGTCCAAGATCTTCGTGTAATTCTCTCAGGACGTCTATAAGGTAAACAAGAACTTCTTTGTTTCCACTACAAGCAACATGCAATATAGTACGGTCCTCTTTATCTGGGGTAAATAGAAGGGACCTCAGTGTTTCGGACTTACAATGTGATTTAACAAAATCAAGCAATGTCTTTAACATAAGGGGGTTGTCAAATTTAAAAACAGTATAGTGCAGTATGGTTTGCCCGTTATTGTCTGGCTTTAAAATGATTTCATTAAGTAATTCAATGTTATCCTTAAATGTTTCTAGTAACTCTAATAACATATCTACTTTTATTTTTTCAGCTACAGCTTCGTATCTTCTTCCGTCGCCGATATCAATCCAGTCCTCATTGTCGTTCTCTTCCTGATCATCGTATTCTAAGTAAATACCATTGCAAAGAATGTGCAATATGGTTCGGTTATTTATCATTTTCGATAAAATATCCCACAGCATTTCTGGACAGTGTAGTTTTATAAAATTTAATAATATATGCAGCCTAGAAATATGCCCTATTTTAGTGGAGTTGTTATCGTCAAGTCCTTTTTTTTCGTAATTTACTTGACCAGCAAAATATTTTCTAAGATAATATATTTCCACTTCGTCTGAGATTCTTTGGCATGCCATATGCAGAACGGTATATCCTTCATTATCGATATAATTTAGAAGTTCATTAAGTATTACAGGGCAGTCACGTTTAACTAATTCTAGTAATTCTTTAGTAATATCCATAATCCACCTTGGATCATTCTGATATAGAAGGTTCTCGTCAGCTAGACATATCGTACAGTGCAATGCTGTTTGCCCCATATAATTAGGCTTCAACATAAGTGCACTAAGAATATTACAGTTTTCACTAACTATGTTTATTAGGGAAGTTACAGCTATTTCGCTCCGCAGTAAGCATGCATAGTGCAGTACAGTATGCCCCATATTGTCACATTGCAGTAATAGCTGGCAAAACATTTCCAAATTAGTATTTTGTTTTATGTATCCTAATATATTTTGAAAGTCCCAAGTCCCAAAATTGCCATGTTCCGAACCCAAAACACAGTGCAATAGAGTTTGCCCTCTCTCATTCTTTTCCATTATAATTTTATTATAAATTTCCTTATTGCCCTTGAGCTCTTCCAATAGTTCGGTTACTACATAGTGTAAGCGTAAGCTACATGCCAAATGCAGTGCTGTATTCCCTTTATTATCTAATTCAAATAATAAGTCATGAAGTATTTCAGAAGGGGCGAAGCTTAAAAGTGCATGTAATATAGGTTTTACCCTATCTTCATATAAATAGCAATCTTGATTTAAAAGGATACATTGAATTACGTTCTGCCCTTGCTCGTTGCGTCTTAATAATACTTTTTTAAGATTATCAACGTTATTCTTAAGTGCACCAAGTAGTGGCTCTATCGCTTGATCGGACATTTCAATGCATGCTAAATGTAGTGCAGTGTTTCCTTGATACTCAACTTGAAGTATGTTACAAAGTACTTCAGCTTGAAAGTGGCGTGTAACAAAATATAAAAGTACAACAGCAGTTTTGGCTTGATCACTGGCATTAGAGAAGTTTGCCTTTCTAGAAAAAATACAGTGCAATGCAATTTGCCCTTTGTTGTTCTCTTTAAATAAAAATTCTTCTAGCATATCAGTATTGTTACTAACAGCTTCTAAAACAGAATGTACACCTCGAAATGAACATACCTTACATGCATAATGCAGTATAGTATTTCCCTTATCGTCAGCTTGAAGTATTAAGTCAGAAACTGTTCTCGAGTATAAAGGAGACGTGACGAAATCTAAAAACACATGTAGAGTAAGAATTCTTCTGTCATAATTAGGATTAATAAGAAAGTCATAAGAAAATATGCAATGAAATATATTCTGCCTTATCTTGTTAGTTTTTTCGAGAAGTTCTTTAGGGTCTTGAGAATTATCCTTAAGTTTGTCAATTATGTAAGATACAATATCGTTTGAACAGATCCTGCAAGCGAGATGCATCACACTGTAACCTTGGTCATTAACTTGAAGTAACAAATCGTAAAGGGTTTTAGCATTGAAATGATATATTATAAAATCCATTATTGTCTCTAAAATCACTATCATATTATCATAATTGTTTGCGGCGTCTCTTGAAAAAATGTTGTAAAATATACTATTTCCTTTTCCATAAGAATCTAGTAAAAGTGTTTTAGTTACGTCAGGGTTATACTTTACGGTTTCTAATATATAAGTCACACATTCATTTGAAGAAGTCATGCAGGCCAAATTCAGTATAGTGTTTTTTTTCTTATCAGTTTGTAGTAGTACGACTTGAAGTAATTCAGGAGCTAAATAAGTTTCAATGAATTTAAACATTTTTTCAAGCTTGTCAATAGTATTTTTGCTATGATGACTAGATGGGGATGAAGAAAAAATGCAGTGGAGTGCATATTGTCCAGTTTTGTTTTTTTTACATAGTAATCGCTTAAAGATCTCAGGATGATCTGTAAGCAGTTTTATTAAAGAACTTATCAAATTACCTGATGTCTCTCTGCATGCAAGATGCAATAAAGTGTCTTCATTAATGTCAACTTGCAACATCAACTCATTAAATAATACCATACAGCATTGATCTTTGATAAAACGTAGAGTATCGTCCAATGTTACAATTATATGTGAATGACACAAAATAGAATTGTTATAAAAAAGACAATGCAATATATTTTGCTTGTTCTTGTTAGTTTTGATTAATATATCTTTAAAAGCTTGGTTGTGTATGACTGATTTAAATAAGTAGACTACCTCTTGGTGTAAATTTTTTAGAGATGCCTCATGCATTATAGTATTGCCTAGATTATCGGCATATAGTAAAAGTTTATGATAAGTCGTAAGATCACAGTGTTGTTTTACCAAATCGAATATCCCCCTAAAGTTTTTAAAATTAGACATGCGTGTTGAATTAATTATAAGATGAAATAATGTTCTTTTGTCTCGATATTTTTTTGCTAAAAGATTTTTTAGTATATCTTTAAGTATATTTCTTGAAACACTATTTACTACCGAAGAAAGTAACGTTTCAAAAAGATCTTCATCTTTTACATCACGATAAAACAGTTGTAATATTGTTATTATTATATTATCATTTATATCAAGAGACACAGTCTCTTCCAGTACATCTTGAGGTAAGTTTTTTAGATAATCTATTATAAGATTGTAATTTTGATCTAATGCCATTTTGTGTAACTGTGAACTAACGTTTGTTTGTTTTATTATTGTGATCAGACTCGGTGATTTACAGCACAGTTTGTTTAAGAAAGGTTGATTATCATTTAGAAATGTTCTTACATTTGAATAATAGTCACTCGTTAAAACCTCGCGGAATATTATATTTTGAATATTTCGACTTTCAAAATTTTCTGTAAAATATTCACAAACAAAATATTCAGCGAAACTTCGATGTACAAACTCTAAACGATCTTCGTAACCTGTTAGTATTCCAGCGCTTCTTAATACATCAAGATCGCCACTTTCTTTGAAACGCTGTTCATCATATTGCGGAAATAAAGTCCTAAACGCAATTTTTTGGTGTCTCTCTATCAAATATTTTAAGTTAGATTCAAAAAACTTTTGTCCATTAATAGAATGACCGGCTACACCTTTGTCATTGCCATATACTTCTTTAAGTTTTATACGTATAAATTCTTTATATAAAGAGTATAATGTTATCCCTTTCCATTCTGAAAATTTATTTAAACAAATTATATTTTTAAATATTACGGTCGCTAGCATTTTTAGATGTAAGGGGTTATGACTAAAGTCATGATTATGAGTAAAGTCATTTAAAGCGAATTCCTCGAGAGGGATATCTGCCAACATATTCAATAATACGGGTAAATTAATATTTCGGCTCTTACTTTCGTATTCCCAAAATTTAATTAAAAACTGCCTTTTTTCCTTTCTAGTAAGCGGAAGAAGATGCAGTGCAGATGAATCAAGAGCTTGTTCTAGGCTTGCCTCTTCATTAACACGCGTTGTAATTCACATTTGTGCTATATTTGAGTTTTTAAGGGCTTTGAGTAAAGTAAGGGTGTTTTCCTTATAGTCATCACATATCTCATCAAAGCCGTCAAGCAAAATAATTATTTTGGGATATTTCTTTTTATGTCTTTCGATACCGTGTAGAGAATCTAAGAATATCTTTCTTGAAATAATTTTTTGCGGACTTTTGTAATTCGACATACAAATATCTGCAATAAATTTTGTGGCTGCCTCTGAATCAGTTTCCATAAACGAAATATTCTCTAATGTTTTTTTTTGATTATGGGGAATATTTTGGCTATAATTCTTGCAGTATGCCAAGTTAATTCTCAATACCCATATTATTACTTTTGGTATGTTTTTTAGTTGATTCGCAACTTTTTCTATGTAGGTAGATTTTCCAAATCCAGGCTCATTGCCAATAATCATAACTTTATCATTTAATATTTCCTCGTTATACAAATTATCTTCTATGATACAAATTTTAATATCGGGCATTTTAGAGTCAAATTCATTGGTGACTTTCCTTAAAAGAAATTGTTCATTGACATATTCAATCCAGCATGCATTCCTTCGATTTGATATATATTGATAAATATCCTCATCTTTTATTTTTGTGGAAGAAATCATAATTCCTTTTTTAAAAATGAAAGCTTCCTCCCATATAAATATCCATTTAGGCTTAATGCCAAGCTGCTCAAGGTGACCTTTATTAACACCAGTGATAAAAAAGAGGCAATTTTTAAAAACATCATCATTATGAAAAACAGCAGGATTTATATATTTTTTAAGCAAAATCCTTGACATATAATATTCTTCGACAAAATTTCCTGCTGATATGTCGGCGGTATCACCTATTTCAACTTTATCTGTAACAAATTGCTCCAAGGTAGCGTCGTCAATAATGTCCTTTGCTGAGTATAAATTAAAAAGTTCATTCAAGGGAACGTTTTTACCTTGAAATAGTACTTCTCCTCGTTTCAGCAAATGTGCCTGTGAGGATTCATTTAAGTTTTTAAATGAATTATTTGAATCATAGAAAACTTTTTCACCTAAGTCTATAACATCTTCTTTTTGACCAATAATAATAATCCTTCTTCCTTTTAAAGAGTTATATAATAATATCCTATCTATTTTTTCTCCCTTCTTACATTCAATCACTAGCCACTTAGAAAATGCATCGCAACAAAGATAGTTAATAAATTTGTTATGAGGTTTAAAGTCATCCGAGGATATAAATATGATTTCATCTTGCATTAAGTTCAATTTTTCAAAAATTACGTGGCACAGCTTAATACTGCTTAGCCTGGGACATATAGTAACTAATACGAAAATACTTTTTGTGTCTTCTAGATCTTTTTTCAAATCCGGCAAAGGTGATTCAAATTCAATTTTGTAACTCTTTAGCTTATCAATATAAATATTAGAATACCCTGTAAGGAACAGAGATTGTTTTAAATTATCAAGTGACTGTAAGAACTCATTTTTGTCTTTTATTTGCAAAAAATTACATAGTCTATTTTTAGGAAGCGTTGCAAACCATTTAAACATCTTACCTTTTAGATAAGCAATAGATAATTCGACATTTCTTAATTTCAAATATTTACTTAACTCTTCCTTTATTAGCTTATTTACAACTTCATCTTTTAAAATTATAAACCTAAATTTTTGAAGAAATGTTTTGAAATGTGCTTCTTCTGTGCTTTCAATTTCAAGTCGCTGTATTATGTTTTCAGTTTTATTGCCGTTCAATTCGTATTTTAATATTGAATTTGTTGAGTCTACTAATTCAAAATATGATATGGCACTGTTCCTACCTTCGTCGTTGTCAGATAAATCTAGATTGGTACAAACAGAAAACTCTCCTAAATCATAATTTTTAAATGTTGGGTGTTCTTCAATGCGACAAAAGGACTTGTAATAATCTTTCAAAAAGTAAATCTTGTTTTTTACATCAAATAGAAATTTGTTGGTTATCTTCATTGTTTCGTCATTTCCATGCTTGGCTTGAAGAAATTTACAATTCAATACGCCATTTTCCTTAGACATTAAGACCAAATCGTCAAACCTATCTGCATCTGCCATTTCGGTTCCCAGAAAGAATACTTGACCATCAGGAATTTGTTGCACAGAAAGCGTAAGAATGTTTAGTTGATAAATGTATCCGTGTAGTGCTCCTTTCGCTCCATCTGTGACCCGGTACGTTTTAGGTTCGTTTTCATTAAGGTTACTTGTGACAGGTGGATTGCAAGTTTCCGTCATACTTTCAGCGTTCTGAACTTCAGACAGTTCAATGATTTGGTGCGTGTTAGCTGTTCTTTCAGACGAACTATTGAGAATATTTATATTTGATTCTATTTGCGGGAACCTTTCTGTAACATCTCTGTCAAATATAATCCCTTGCCCTAAAAGATTTTGTAGCAAATTTGATGGCGTTTCTCCTTTACCATTTTCAACATCAACTATAGCTCCAAGATCAATCAAACAGATAATCATTTCACCAGCTTTTTGTAAATCCGTATTCTTCTTTATCTTCTTTAATGCTACATGCAACAATGTGTTGTTGTCGGCATTTTTATCCATCATCATAACCAGAACAAGTTTGTTAGATTTTCGATTTAGGATCTTTAAAAGCTTCCTCTTGTTATACGCTTTGACCGCAATTAGAAGTTCGTAATAAATATCCATAATATCTTCATCCTCGTCTCTTGAAATAGTTTTCTCCTATAAAAAAACATCAACAATTCGGTAAAAAATATGTCTAAAAAATTCATTGTCGTAAAAGTTAGTCAGAGTATTATTTGAAACTTTTCTGAACATTTTAGAAGTCTTTTAAAAGTAGGACTACTTGCTACTACTGTTACAAACAAACAAAAAGGAAAGCTTTCTATTTCGAAGTATTGCATTCTAAAGTATGAAAAAACTAGTATTCTAAAGTGCAGTGTTACAACAGGCATGCCATGGTTCTCTATATTTTCCTTTTAAAAATCATCTGCTCCATACTTATTACCATCTGATAAACTTTATACGAACTATAATCTACCCATCAATCCAAAAAAAACACTTGAAAACGTTCGGCCGTAGCGGAGTAATAAATACGTACCTAGGGCGTTCAGTAGCTAGTTTTATTGATGTTGATGAAATGAATTATTCTTCTTGGATATGGTTAGTGGACTGTATTTTAATTTTATTACTGATTAACAAAATAACAATTTTACAATATTAACAACATGACAACACATTTTTTTTTGACAGTGACACTTTTTCTTTTTTACAACAACATATAACTGGTATTCGACTGTTCATATAACGGGTGACAAAGATATACCACGACAGAGTCGTAACATTCCGCCCGACCTTGAAATGTCTCATTTCAATACAATACTCAAACAACCCGGAACATTAATATTATTTAAGTATTTTTAGTCCTGTATAGGTAAAACGCATAGTTTAGTTATTGCCCGTTTTATTAGTCCGGAATTTGTGCGCACATTTGCAACGCGCACTCGGTTGTCGGTTCCAGTGAAAGTCTCTACCACTCGTCCTAATACCCATTGATTGGAAGGTAAACCTTCCTCTCGAATCAAAACTAAAGTTCCAGGCTTCAATGCGGGTGAATCTGAAGAACTAGTTTTCCATTTATTACGAGCTTGTAGCGAACTCAAATAATCTTGCGACCATTTCTTCCAAAATTGTTGAGCTAACTGAGTTAACAACTCATATCGTCTAAGACGGTTTGGATTTTCCATAATTGTGTTTTGAGGTAGTGCAGCAAGTGAAGACCCAATTAGAAAGTGAGCAGGGGTTAATGCTTGGATATCACTGGGATCTTCGGTTAACGGGAGTAAAGGACGGGAGTTTAAACAGGACTCTACCTGGGTGAAAACGGTATATAATTCTTCGTATGTCAAAACGGTATTTCCTACTACTCGCTCAACATGATATTTAGCACTCTTAACAGCACTTTCCCACAGACCACCAAAGTGTGGGGACCTAGGGGGAATAAATTTCCAGGAAATATTTAAGTTAGTTAAATATTCCATAAGGCGAGTTTTTGTATTCTGATTGTTAAACATTTCATATATATTTTGTAAATCATTATTAGCTCCCACATAGTTAGTACCATTATCTGAATAAATTTTGGAACATAGTCCACGCCGTGAAATAAATTTCTTAAAACAGTTTAAAAATGAGTCGGTACTAAGGTCACTCACCAGTTCTATATGAACGGCCTTTGTCACAAAACATACAAAAATACACATGTATGCTTTAAGAATCTTAGAATTCCGAAGGCTAGAAGCCTTAATTTTAAAAGGCCCAGCAAAATCGGTGCCGCAAATGCTAAACGGTCTGCATGGGGTAATTCGATCTGCTGGTAATTCACCCATTATTTCATTTAAAGATTTAGGTTTATTTCTGAAACAGACAATACATTTTATAAGAACCTTTCGAATAGTATTTCTCCCAGAAATAGGCCAGTAACGTAAACGTATGATAGCTAAAAGAGCCTGTGGCCCTGAGTGTAAGTATTGATAGTGATAGTGAAGAATGATAAGTTTAGTTAAAACATGATCTTTCGGTAGTATAATTGGATGTTTTTGATCATAACTTAGATTAGAGTTTTCCAAACGACCGCCTACGCGCAATACACCTTTAGAATCGAGACCGGGATTTAAAGCCAACAGTTTACTCGAATGAGGTAGACATTTTGAATTTTTAATACATTTTATTTCATTTGCAAATTCAGAAAGCTGACACATTTTAATCAATAAACTCAAAGAATCATTCAATTCAATTATTGTCAAACAATCTTTATTTTTATTAAGTAAATTTCCCTTACAGTTACTTACAAATCTTAGTATATATGCTAACACTCTTTGAAGTTTTTGTAGCGATGAATATCTTGTAAATAAATCTGTAAATAAATTATTTTGAATAACAATAGGATGTGCCTTGAGGTTATCCGAAACGTTTCTTTTTTCTGGTACATTCAAATTATTATGTTCTAGCGATTTACCAGATGGCCATTGACAATCTGGATTTGTCATCCATTCTGGCCCATTCCACCAAAGTCTACAGGCACTCAATTGCTCCGGATTTAAGCCTCTACTGATTACGTCCGCGGGGTTGTTTTCACCAAGAATATGGCTCCATCTATATTCTGATGTAAGTCGTTGAACTTCTGACACTCGGTTTCCAACAAAAGTTTTCCATTGATATGGTTCCGCTGCTATCCAGGAAAGGACAATAGTGGAGTCCGTCCAAAATCTAACTGCATCAAAATTTAATTGAAGTGATTTAATAACTCTTGCTGCCAATTGACTAACAAGTACCGCACCACAAAGTTCCAGTCTGGGTAAAGACCTTTGTTCAATCGGAGCCACTCGGGATTTGGCACAAAGCAATTGAACTGTTATTTTATTTGCTGTATTACTTGCTCTTATATATATACAACCACCATATGCTTGCTCTGAAGCGTCACAAAAACAATGTAGTTCCAATTTGACCATATTAGTTGGATCAAATACTAGCCTTGGAATTTGAATTTCATTTAGTGTAGGTAGTTGCTGATTAATTTGTATCCATGAAGTGTGAATATCCATCGGTAATGACTCATCCCAACTTATTTTAAGTTTAAATAACTGTTGTAACAGAATCTTAGCCTTGATTATTGTCGGTCCAACTAATCCAAGTGGATCAAATATCTGGGATATTGCTGAGAGTATTACTCTTTTGGTAGGTTTATTTGTTTGCAATGGCTTAACTGAATAGTTGAATGTATCCTGTTTAGAATCCCAAGTTAAGCCTAGTGTTTTTGTAGTTGTATCCTCTTGAATAAAGTATGTAGAATCTTGAGACTGTATATTAGCTAAGATGTCCGGGCAATTAGATATCCATTTGCGTAAATTCAAACCGTAATCCTTTAAAATAGTTATAAGGTCGACTTGTAATTTCTTAGCCCTTTCAACAGAATTTTCTCCTGTTAGTACGTCATCCATATAGAAATCAGTCATTAGAACCTTACTACATTCTGGATAAATTGATTTAGCTTCCATTCCAATTTGTTTTAAACATCGTACTGCCAAAAATGGAGCCGAAGCTGTTCCATAATTGATAGTGTTTAACTGAAATATTTCAACAGGTTCGTCTACATTGCTTCTCCAAAGTATTCGTTGTAAAGCTCTTTGTTCGGGGTTTACATTGATTTGCCGATACATTTTTTCAACGTCGGCAACCATGGCATATTTATTCTTTCTAAACCCTAACAATATCTCAAATAAATCTTTTTGAATTTTGGGTCCAACCATTAGCTTATCATTCAGTGATACGCCGTTTGCTGTAGATGCGCTGGCGTCAAAGACGACTCTTAAGCGTGTTGTGGTCGACTCCTTAAAGATGCCATGATGTGGAATATAATAGTTTTCTTGCTCAATATCTTCTGTCTCCAAATCTATCTTTGTCATATGTCCGAGTGTTTCATATTCTTCCATGAAATCTACATATAATTTCTTAAAGTCTGAGTTTTTTGCAAATTTCCTTTCTAAACCTTCAAATCTTAGTTTAGCTGTATTGAATGAATCTCCCAGTCTTGGTAGGTCCTTTTTTATGGGTAGGTTGACACAAAATCTTCCTTTGTTATTTCTAGTTGTAGTGTCCTGAAATATGTCTTCGCAGCCTTTTTCTTCGTTAGACAACAGCTCGTCGTCGTTTATGGTTTCTTCGATCTTCCAGAACCGTTCCATTTGCTGATGCACATCGTTAACTGATAAATGACATCGACTTGCTTGGTTTAAACACTGAGGAGACACTGGACCAACTATAACCCAACCTAACTTTGTTTTTTGTAGACATGGTTCGCCCTTGTTAAGTTTTATTTGACCGACCGAGAGCAATTCCCAAAAAAGAATAGCTCCAATTAATACATCGATTTTATTCGGAATGTGATATGTAGGATCAGCTAACATCAGTTCTTGTGGAATACTTAAGCGTCCCGTGTTTATTTTGCAAGATGGTAAATCTCCGGTTATGTTTTTAACAACCAAGAACTTAGTTTTCGCAACATATGCGGATATTCGTGATGAAATAGTTGTTTCCGACATACTCGATATACTTGTAATTGATTGACCTATACCTACTACTGGTATACTGATTTTTGTTTGATTTAGTTTTAATCGAGCGCATAATTCTTGAGTCATAAAATTTGACTGGGACCCTGAGTCCAAAAGTGCTCTACATTCCACTGGTTTTCCAAATTTATCCATAATATAAATAATAGCCGTAGAAAGTAATACTTCTGAACTATTCTCTGTATTTAAACTTTGCGAAGACATTGTTTGTTGACTAGGAAATATTGGTGATTGATTCATAGTTGGATCTGGTATTTGATCTGATATATTATTATCACCATGTAAATGTTGAAACCTTGAATATCTTGCATTCTCAGATATTTCTGGATTTTGCATAACATTTGGCAACATTGGCGCACTGCCTTGTATATTATTTCTATTGAATTGTTGAATTGTATTCATGTTTGGGGAAATACTCGTATTTTGACTAGCATGTTGTGTAGTATATTGCCTAGCATTTGTGTTTGATTCATTTGCAATAAAGTTTGTATTTAAGATTTCTGTGTTTTGATTTTGCATAGTATTTATATTTTGCACAAATAAATTGTGTTGTCTGTTTGGATTAACGTGTAGATTTCTGTTTGTATTTATTTGCGATGAATTCTGTCTTAATTGTGATTGACCATGTGCTTGATTGATTTGTGCTTGCCTTTGATTGTATGTTTGCCTCGCATGTATGTTTGACTGATCTGTGTTTGAGTTTCTTGCTACATTTTCAAACTCTAAATGTAACAGTGAATTGTGTTTCTTATCGCATTTTTTACAATTAGTGCCATAACATTCTTGAGTTGTATGATTGGATCTTAGACAATTTAAACAAAGATTACATTTTTTTGCTTCGTTGATTCTTGCCTGTATGGATAAATTTAGAAATTTGTTACAATAAAATGGCAAATGTGTTTCTCCGCAAAAAGGACATGCAAAACCTGGTTTTGTGACTACAGGAAATGAATGTTTTTGATATGATTTTACGCCTGATTTTTGAACCGAACTCGGTCCTGTATTTA
Source organism: Polydrusus tereticollis (assembly GCA_963920685.1). Taxonomy (NCBI): domain Eukaryota; kingdom Metazoa; phylum Arthropoda; class Insecta; order Coleoptera; family Curculionidae; genus Polydrusus; species Polydrusus tereticollis. The sequence goes on along the minus strand of OY987332.1, from coordinate 26,665,107 downwards.
CCTTATTTTGGTCTAACGTTTCTAATAACGAACATCTTTTTTGTAGAATGTCAAAGAAATTATCTAACGTTGCTTGGTTATTGTTATTCTGTAAAAACGACTCCCATTCACGCCTAGTACCAGCATCTAATTTATTGGATAATAAAAATAGCAAAATTGTGTCCCACGATTTGATTGGGTGTTGTAAAATCTCCAAAATTCTTAAAATCTTTTTTGATTTATCTAACAATTGCCTAAGCTGTGAATGAAATTCGCTGGTTACCGCAGGTAGATCAAAAAGTTCTTTTAAATATGTATCTGTTATTAGCTTTTTATTTTCAAACCGATCTTTTAACAACTGCCATGCAACTATATAATTTTGATCACTAATAGGCAACGAATGAATTACCAAGGCGGCCTCGTTAGTTAAAGAAGCTTTTAAATAATGGAATTTCTGTATGTTTGATAGCGATTGATTGCTGTGAATAAGTGAATTGAACGTGTCATAAAATGTTACCCACTGCTCGTACGATCCATTGAATTTTGGAACCTCTATTAAAGGAAGCCTTGCTTGTACTGACTGTACTGCAGAACCGACACTCTGTGACATGTTACTGATATTATTTGTTACTAATGTAGACTGGGTTATGTGGTTCGCTACTAATGATTTACCAAGCGTTATAACTTCAAAAAACTCATCCTCAAATGTCGCTCTTTCCCCTTTTTCGACCTCTAATTCCGATTCATCGTCAAGTAACGCCTCTATTTTATTTTGAATTTCCTCAAAATTATCCCATAACTCGCTACACTTTTTAACCCGGTCTGGTAACTGCTGTTTTTTATTTATATCAAAATTTTCAAAAAATATCTTAAAACGCCCCAACTGACTTATCAAAGCGTTTCTCTTACGGATATTATCCGTCAAATCTATACCTCTACGTTTTGGATTAACCATTTTTCTATAAATTCTTTAATATGTCACCGTTTTAACTACTTAACAAAAGCAACAAATATTCGACCGTTTCACACAGGCAAGCCTGCAAATCGTATAGGAAAAGGAAAGGGATAGGATTACTCACTGATTTGACTTTTTGGATTTTCTGCTTGGGTTTTCGGCAATTTTTTGTTGATCAATATCCGGCTCGAAGGACCAATAGTTTTATTGATGTTGATGAAATGAATTATTCTTCTTGGATATGGTTAGTGGACTGTATTTTAATTTTATTACTGATTAACAAAATAACAATTTTACAATATTAACAACATGACAACACATTTTTTTTTGACAGTGACACTTTTTCTTTTTTACAACAACATATAACTGGTATTCGACTGTTCATATAACGGGTGACAAAGATATACCACGACAGAGTCGTAACAGTAGCTTTACGATTTGTGCTTAATGCCGTTGGTCCTGAAATACCTCAGGAAAACCTGGATAGCGATGATGAGGATGTAGAAGTTTAGATGTTTTAAACTTTTCTACTCTTTCTTTAAGTTTATTATTAAAAAGGCAAGTTTTTGGTCTTGTAATGCGCCCTGTGGTCTTATTTTGGGGCAAAAAACAAACAACTCCATTTCAAAAAAAAATTTTTAACAATAACTGTAAATATATATTTAACTGAAATGTTTTATGGTACAGTAAAATCTCTCAATAGCGATCACCCTCGGGGCATCAAATTGGTCGGTTAACAGGGGTGGTCGGTTAATAGAAGAAAATTAAAACAGCTGGTCTGCATTATACAGTGTTTGATTATTAATAAGTATCTTCATATATGTAAATAATTTGAAATATTTTCGTTTAAATGTATCAGAACTAAAATTTAATGAGATAAAGCCCTATACTGCACGTGCATACCAACATATATATTATAAAATGTACTGTATGTTTGCTTTGAAATTCTTATTTTTCAAAATAATCAGAAATTAATGATTGCTTCATATTTTCTATTTTATTTTTATAGAATTTAGATTCGTATTTTAATAGCAATTGAGAAATATTTGTAGACTTGTCAAAATTGTTAAATTTTATAAAAAAGTTTTCTCAGTCTACTAAACTTGCGCAGGCTTCTGATAAGCTTGATATTTTTGACACTGGAGCAAGTCCAGGTTCCTCTTCCTCTGTTTTAGAGTTGGAAGTAGTTTCATCCGTTTCTTGGATCTCTTCAATACACTCGATGATAGTCAATTCTGCACTTTCTGTTGGCAAATCGTTATCAATAGAGGCAAATTGTTTCAAGTTTATAAATGCGCCTTTAATGTTAGGAAACAGTTGTGCGGGCAGAAAATTATCTTCTGCTTCGAAGTCGTCAACATTATCTGCATTACACAAATTCATAAAGCATTTTTTCATTGTCACTGAGAAGAAATTGCGCCAGGCCACCGAAACTCATATTAAGATGTTGGTATGGTAATATTATTTTCGATTTCTTGAAGAGGACAACCACTGTCTATGCGTGTTAAAAGCCTCTTAATAAGGTAGCTTCTGTAGAGCATTTTAAAATTCTGAATATTGCCTTGGTCCAAAAGTTGGCAATGTGAGGTAGTGTTGGGTGGAACAAAAATAAGTTTGACATTATCCAGAAACAATACCACTCCTCTTTTCTGCTTCTTCATCTTGGTATCAAATCTGTGAAGCCATGTTGTTATGATGTCTGCTGTTATTCATGCTGTTTGTTCCAGGCCCACTGGAGAGGCGACTTATCGATATGAGCGCCCTTAAAACATCGAGGATTTTTGCTTTTACCAATTATAGGTGGTTCTTGCTTCTTACCTTCCATATTTGCACAGAACAGAATTGTAAATCGTTGTTTTGCTGTTTTCTTTGCAGTGCACTTGTCATCTTAGGATAGATAAGATCTCATCTGCCTTAACGTACTTTAAGGCATAATCCTTTAAAATCGTCAATAGTCTTTCTTTCTATGCAGTTACGTCTTCGATTTTGATATCGGCTGATTCGCCAAATATTTTCTTGAAGGTAATATCGTGCCGACGACGGAATTTTTCTAACCATCCATTTATTGCCTTGAGTTGAGTCCTAGACATTAAGCAGATTCGAGGGCTTTTGCTTGAATTATGGGCCTGGATATTGGTAAGTGCTTGTCTCGCGCCTTACAAAACCAGTTAAAAACAACTTAGTCCTTGGTTTGGGAAATTTTCTTTTGTGTTCACCGTTTGCACGTTTTTGAAACACATTTCTAACTTCTGCTTTATTTTTAATAGTCACTTAGGTCCTACCTACTTTAAACATTTCAGCCAATTTCCTGGTACTTAAACCAGTTCTTTCACTTTCCTCGATTATTTCAATTTGTTCGCTTAAAGAAAGACATTTCCTTTTTCCCGCCATCTTCAAATATTCACGTTAGTTTCAAGACACACAAAATCCGTTCAAAATAAAACTAATATTAACAACCGATTTATTAGCCTTTAAAGCAAATTGAATTAATTCGCCTGCAATAAAGTAATTAGTGTACCGGGTGAGTCAATGAGAAAGGCGACCGGCTGTATCTCGGAAGCCGTTAGTCGCACAGCTTGCGGAATTTTTTTTTATGATAAAATCGCCGATTAGAAATCGCTGGAAATTATTTTTAAGTTCCTACGACGGCCGCTAGGGGGCGTAACACCTATGGCCAATTAAAAAAGATCATTTATTTCCGGAATTTGACCAATAGAGATGTATTGAAAATATTTCTGTCTTAATACTTGAAAAATTTGCAATACATTTTTTTTTTACAATTTTTTTTGTATCTCCTCAAATAAAGTGGTGAGGGAACGTCAATTATTTTTTGTTATTTTGTTTGATAACTTCGGTTTGGCTTAACCGAATTTGACAAACTTAGACTCGTTGAAAAGAGCTTTCTTTGCTTTATCGTTTATAAACTATGTCTAAATTATGTTTATACTGGCCGCTAGATGGCGCTGTTTGACAACTTAATAGTATTTACGATTTTTATTGGAAATTTTAAATGGTATGGTATGTTTCTTTTTACAGAGTTAAATAGAGGCTAAAAATCCTAGATAACCAGTGAAAACCTCGTTTCCCTAACTCTTTTGTAGCCGGAGATATGGCCAATCAAATTTTACTTGCAACATTTTATCGATGTTAAATCGCCTACCCACTTAAAATATTTATTAATTACAATAATAATAATAGTGGACGATTTCTCGAATAGGTAGGTATTATAAAAATTCTATTAGAAAATATTATTGCAAAAGTTTATGGAATAAAACTCAAAGTCTGCTCCACTAATTTAATAAAATAAATTCATATTATATGCCCATACATGTTTCGAAGGCATAAACCTTCATCTTCAGTGGGTAATTATTAAGATGTAATAAAATATGAAGAGACCAATGAGATTGTTACATTGTAAACTAATGTTGCAGAAAAATTTTTAATTTTTATAAGAAAACATATTGATGTAATGTAAATTAACTAATGCATAATAACTAGTAGCAATAAAAGGTTATTTAAAAAATTATGTTATTTAGATTAGTTTTATTGTTTTTAAATAACCTTTTATTGCTACAAGTTATTATGCATTAGTTAATTTACATTAATGTCATTGGTCTCTTCATATTTTATTACATCTTAATAATTACCCACTGAAGATGAAGGTTTATGCCTTCGAAACATGTATGGGCATATAATATGAATTTATTTTATTAAATTAGTGGAGCAGACTTTGAGTTTTATTCCATAAATTAAAATATTACTCCACTGTGAGATGGACTACTTCCATAAAAAAAATATTATTGCAAAAAGTTAAAATCCAAAGCCTGTATTTTTAAATTTAAGTCGTTATTAAGAATTATTATTGGGATTAACAGATAATCTAGTTACCCTAGAATTCAATTTTTGACAAGCAGGCTATGAAAACAAATATCTATTGCTGTCAACATTATTGTGACAAATTTTGGTATTGGTCTCATAAAAATTTGTTTGTCTCCTAAAAATTCCAATTTTAAACCAAGAAGCATTTGATATTCTGGCAATTTATTTTGAGTGTGCGCAAAATCCAATAGTTTCTGCAAGGATATATGCCATAAGACACCCTCAAAGGCACCATTATGATAGGCGAGTTTTTATTCGTCTTGCGTGGCGTCTGCGAACAACAGGAAGTGTTCATCGTCCTGTTTACCGTAGACACGGAACAAGTCATACTGAAGAAAATGTGATTAACGTTTTGGCGTATGTGGAATTTAATCCGCAAGCCAGCACAAGAATAATTGCAAAAGAATTGGGAATTACTCAGAGTACCGTCCAAAGGATTCTAGCTGAACATAGACATGACTAATTTGTAAAATAACAGTAAACTTGCTTATTATAAAATTATCACTTCTTTTTAGTTTGCACCCTTACCATTTAATACTTCACCAGGCTTTAAACGATCAAGATTATGATCGCAGATTAGATCATTGCCACTGGTTAAGTAACATGATTTTAGAAAATCCAGAAATACTTTTACATATATTGTGGACCGATGAAGCTACATTCCGCAGTGATGGAGAAGTCAATCTGCATAATGTCCACTACTGGTCTCGTACGAATCCCCGATGGATGCAAGAAGTGCAATATCAGGGCAGATGGAGCATTAATGTCTGGTGCGGTATTGTGGGGGGAAGGATAATTGGACCCTTTATTTTTGAAGAGGTACTTAATGGAGAAACGTATCTGCATTTTTTAAGCTAGATACTGCTGATTCTGTTGGAAGATGTGCCCCTTGAAGTTCGGCGTAACATCATTTTCCAGCACGACGGGTGTCTGGCACAATTTGCAATAAATATTCGTGAATTCCTAGACAGAACTTTTCCTGGCAAGTGGGTAGGAAGGGGAAGTTTATTTCCGTGGCCAGCAAGGTATTGTTATATTATTACGCTTCGGTTATAGGTCGTGATATCTTTTACAGTTAAAATTATAAACTCGTTGATTATGGGTTCCTACTATTATACAATGCGTATTCTATTCTAGGTCACCCGATTTGACTTGTATGGATTTTTATTTTTGGGGGAGAATGAAAGATATGGTTTACGTCACCAGACCGACAACAAGGGAAGATATGATACAACGAATAAGGAACGTTATCCAAAATATCCCTGTTGCAGAAATAGAAACTGCTGTTTTATCAACGAGCCAAAGATTACAGCTCTGCATAGACAATGATGGCCAACAATTTGAACATCTGGGACGTCATTAAAAAGGGGAATATTTGGAAATATTGCTAATTATAATTATTGTTTTTAATATTAATATTAATAGTTTATTATTAATATTAATAGTTTAATTGGGTAGACGATTTAACATCGATAAAATGTTGCAATTAAAATTTGTTTGGCCATATCTCCGGCTACAAAAGAGTTAGGGAAACGAGGTTTTCACTGGTTATTTAGGATTTTTAGCCTCTATTTAACTCCGTAAAAAGAAACATACCATACCATTTAAAATTTCCAATAAAAATCGTAAATACTATTAAGTTGTCAAACAGCGCCCTCTAGCAGCCACTGTAAACATAATTAAGACATAGTTTATAATGCAAACGATAAAACAAAGAAAGCTCTTTTCAACGAGACTAAGTTTGTCAAATTCGGTGAAGCCAAACCGAAGTTATCAATCAATATAACAAAAAACAATTGACGTTCCCTCACCACTTTATTTGGGGAGATACAAAAAAAATTGCTCAAAAAAAATGTATTGCAAATTTCCCAAGTATTAAGATAGAAATATTTTCAATACATCTTTATTGGTCAAATTCCGGAAATAAATGATCTTTTTTAATTGGCCATGGGTGTTACGCCCCTTAGCGGCCGTCGTAGGAACTTAAAAATAATTTTCAGGGATTTCTCATCGGCGATTTTATTATAAAAAAAAATTCCGCAAGCTGTGCGACTAACGGCTTCCGAGATACAGCCGGCCGCCTTTCTTATTGACTCACCCGGTATGTACCTATATTTCTTTGGAATTGTCGGGCTGGGTTTTACTGCCCTAATGGAGGGTGTTTTAGCATTCTTGTTATTTAAAAATTCCGATGATGAGTGCCTGCGGTCGTTTAACTGATGGGTCGGTAAACAGAAGTATAAAATAATGAGATTTTTAAATATGGAGAATTCATAACCGGTCGTTTTACGCAGGTGATCACTTTATAGAGGCGGACGCAAGCGAAGGTTTTACTGTATCTGTTTCCTTAATTTGAAAATGTATTTGTTTTTTTTGTTAAACTTCTCTACTTTAAAAAACACTTACCAGGCCCCGAACACGCAACTATAAAACTTAAAATAATGGAGCTGACCGGTTTTTGCACCAAGCCCTTCAATTATTCTCTGATAAGGTATATATGTCCCAACAAACGTTTGGGGCGATTTTCTTATCGTGAAGTTAATTTGTAGATTATTTTGTGGTTTAAACCAGGGGTTAACCTTTGTTATATCAGCCTTTTAAAAAATGTCCATTTTACGCTATTCTGATCCGCGCATATACAGGGTGTCCGGTAGGTATAGGGAATATGTCGCTAGTTGAGGTCAAAGTAATACTAATAGTTGATATAATCAGTTTTCCTAATATCCCTACTAACAAAAATTTATACCATTTTCGATTTGAACTTTTAGCAACCCTGTATATATTAATGAATCATTCTTGTAGCCAAGAGAGCCAGGAACGGACTTGACACCGCACTTGTGGTACTAGTAGCAAAGAGTAAAAACTAATAAGAGGCGAAAGTGACCGTTCCCGCTTGTTCTAATTGTTTATGCGCATGTGCAAAATAAGTATTATTCGCTACTAAGTTCACAGCATTCGCAATCTGTTAAATCGTTTTTTACTTCTAGAAAACCAAACGAACCTTTATCTTTCAGTTTAAAGTGAAAACTGAATTGTTTTTCTTGGTTTCTTACAATTCAGAAGTGATTTCTTTTAATTTTAATGTCGGGAGTAAAGAAGCTGAAAGGTGGCATATCGTGTGCTTACCCTGAACGCCCTTCTAAAACCGGCGAAGGAATATCATTTTTTAGATTTGCTAAGGATATCACAGGTATGTACCTATATTATAAGCAAATATTGTGCTTTTGGCAACATAAGATGTATTAGGATTTATTAGGTATTTACAGTCACGGGTGATTGTAAATAAAGTTATTCTAAAAAGGAAATAAGCAGAAACAGAATTCAGTATTAACTAATAGGTAATAGAAGGATGCTAAACAGCTTTTAAAATGTCAATTTTGTAATAAGACTTGGTTTATGCTATATTAGTTTCTTGCAATTTAGTAGCAAAATTCTTGGCTGGTTTTAAACTAAACCTAGGTGTTACAAAATAAAATAGTATGTACCTACCCCGGTACCTACTTTTTTATTTAAAACCTGGTCTTATATGGCTAACTGTAAATAAAATATAAGGCTGTTCTCATTCGTACCCAAAATAAACCTCATAATTGCCTTTCTTTAAACTTTTTAATAAGGGGCAGTGTTGTACGAAGCACGAAGGCCAACAAATTAAGTACATTTTTTAAAATCTAATTAGGTATGTATTTTCAGAACTAAGGCCTGGCTTGTCGCTTGTAAGAGAGAAGAATTGCTGTAGAAAGATGTCTTGGATATACATATTAACTACAGGGTTTGTGAGAAACATTTTAACGAGAAGTACATGACCAAAGGTGAAACATGTAAGACTTTAACTGCACAAGCTTTGCCCACAATGTTTTCTCAGCACAAAGCTATTGAAGCTAGCAGTGGAAATCCATCCAAAGATTAAAATGTGCGCCATCGTGCATATACCACATTTAATTTTGTAGTAAAAGAGGCAAGTCCTCGAGTAATAAAGGCAATTCTTGCTGCTACTTAAAATGAGTAACCATTAAGTCAACCAGACTAAAAAAGGACTAATTAAATGATATCTATTTATACCATCATTTAATGAGAACTGCTTTTGAAAATGCTTTTCTACAATTCCATGTAGATTTTCTTCAGCCCATATGTTGTTGTTGTGAAACTTTAAAATTGAATTCCTTGAAAAATTGGTTTCGTCGGTAAAAAGGATTTTACAATCAAAATTGGGGTTTACTGCGAGGTGTCACTCGCAGAAATTAATACTTAAGGGGAAATCTTGAGGAAGGAGAGCCTGTACCCTTTGAATGTGGTAAGGGTATAGTAAAGAATCACGCAGGATACGCCAAACAACTACATGACTAATATTTAAATGCTTACAGATTCTTCTGGTGCCTGGATTTTCTTCTCTTTTATTTAGAACAGCTTCGATCTGTGGTGTTTTAACAGTACATGGTCTACCTGCATCATTGGTATTTTTATTTAGAGTTCCAGTTTCTACAAGACGCCTGTGAATATTCGACAACACTCGATGATCAGGTATCACTCTATTGGAATTCTGGCTTTCCTTGCAATTCCACTCGCAAGGCCATAGATGAAATACATCTCAGCCATTTCAGAATTCGCAAAATTTGCAATTCTTACTTGATTATAACGAGTATTTAAAAGACTTTTACACTTTACAGTTTAGAACTGACCCTTTAATTTATGAAGCGAAATGGAAACATTTTAATTTCATCAAGCGAAATACAGAAAATCGTTTTTAATTTTTTTTTCCTGAAAGCGGTCGCAGATACGAAAAAACTACAAAAAACTAAGAAGTTTTAAAATAAAAAAAGAAAGCCTCTACCAGCGGCGCACCGCAAAAAAGTTGAAGGGGAGAGAAGGGGGCATGACCCCTGAAAATATATCTTCCTGAAGATTCTCCAATTCTATTCAACCAATGATGTAAGTCCTACAGCGTTACCTAACCGTTTCAAATTTGAGCTAAATATCAGAAGAACTGCAGGAGTTATAACTTGTTTAACTCATAGATTTCCGTTTCACTGATACTTCATCCACAGGTTAGGGTTAGACTTTAAGCTGGGCATTCACGGTCCATATTTCCCGACTACTTGTACGAACTTTTTAAACGAACAGAAATCTGTTGCTCCTTGAATTTCATACGGACGTATTGTCAATATGTCGGGAAAATGGATTGTTTGTTGGCAATGTCCGTATTATTGTCGAAAATTTTGGAAATATGGCTGAGTCTATTCGGGGATCGGGGACACATTAATCATAAAATAACAAAAAAAATTCTTACCAAACTATTTTCTGATTCAGCTGCCATTTTTCACCAATCAATTGTTATTACTTCTCACCAGTGTTGAAATATCAGTGGATAATTCGAGGAAAATAAACAACACACGGTTTTTTATAATCATGACGACGACTATCTTATCTTTATTCATAGAACACTATTGACCAGTGTTGCCAGATGCAAATAATAAATAATGGTATCGGGCACCTCCAAATAATGGTATTTTCTTGGAAAAAAATGGTATCCCGAAACAACTTGATTTTTGACAAGTGCATTTTTCACCACGAGTATGAATAGGTCCCGCAGGGCTAATAAAAATTACGGACCATTTTTGCGCTTAAGCAAAGAATAAATTAGTTATTGGGTTACTTTTTGACAATAACCGTAGCCCTTCGTTGTCAATCAATCTCAGTTCTGATTAAAAATGCGCTGCCGGGACGCTGGGTACGGAGAGTACGGACGTGTATTATAGTGTATAGTATAGTATGTTCTCGTAGAGATGTATTATAAATTCTTACAATTAGAGATGTGTTATTAATTATGATTGAAGCCTGGGTATGTGGGAGAAAATAGATTAAAAATATTGAAAGAATTGAAAGATTAGAAAAATGGTAAAAAAATGGTATCTACGGTAAAAAAATGGTAGGAAAATGGAATATGGTATACTAAAAAAATAGCGGGTATCGCAGGTTAGAAAATGGTATAGATACCATTAAAATGGTATGTCTGGCAACCCTGCTATTGACAGAAAGAACGGTAAGTATTACAAGTGGTCAGGCAACAAGACATACTGAACTAACCTTATCCGTACTACCAGTAGATGGCGTTAATAGGTTTAGATACCTAATATTAACAACCAGTATAAGTATAACAAAATAAACCATACTATTTACTTAATGTAATCTTGTAATTAGGGCGACGAACAGCACTTGGTATCACTATCAAATTCGCGATAGCGATAACACCGGCATGACGGATATATTCCTGATTAAACAAACTCAATTTATATTTTTTAATTACAAAAATACCTACTCGTTATCACTTCAGTTTCTTTTCTATTATAATAATATGCAATGAATACAGTGATTGTCGACGCTCACTCATAGCTAGAATTTTGACAGCTTGAACCCAGTGGCGGCTCGTGGGTGTATAAGGGGGTAAGGCCATGAATTGCGCCGCAGGCGAAAATTTTTCGCGATTTCAAGGTCATTGGCTTAAAATGAATAGTTAGGAATTCAACCAGCAATATAATTATTTTAAAATACTAGGTTTCACGAGAAAAATATTCAATTTGCAAGGTCAGGGTCAATTTCTCTCAGTGCATCCGCTATTGTGTCTCTATTTTACTCTACTCTCGTAAGCGCCGCAGAATTCTTAATATGTTCTTTGGAACTTTCGTGTGATTTTACCGCACGTGAAAATTTTTTTAAATCAGAATACCCACCCCCTGAACTCCAATTGTTTTTTACGCTGCCTAATAAAATGCAAGGCCAACAATATAAGCTTTCCTTATAAATACTTCCGCACAGCCACTTATAGGTTTCGTACCAAGTTACCTGAAAAGCTCTTGAATATTGCTTACCCTGTCTCTTATCGTTAAATATTGCCGAAATTTTTGGTGTCGGACGACTACATAATATCTGTCTTTTTTCCGTTTCGTTTCTCCTTAAAAATGGCGTTTCAATTACTGAGACTATTTCCCTCATATACTGTAACTACAATGCGCTTTTCACTTGATTTTCGGTGAAAATCAGCCCTCGGTCGCGATTGAGCTGAAAATTGCACTCTTCTGGTTTTTCATTGTTGGTTACCTACGAGAATAACCGTCACTGTCACAACAAGTTGAAATTTCTGCTTTGACAATTTCGCGTCAATTTATCAAAATGATTCGTTTCGGAGCATTTTCCTTGTGTTTTCAATTGTAATACTTTGTATTGCTCGAAATAAAAATGTTGTCTTATATTTCTGCACCTACTAGTTTTTCATTCAGGAAATAGTCTAAAAAATATATTTCGGGCATGTAAAATGGCTTGATAATCATGCACTCAGATTTGTTGCCCTAAAGAAATAGCTTTCATGCATTTTTATTGTTATTTACCTTAAAAAGTGCCCTCCCTTCGGTCGGGCACTTTTTGGTAAATAACAATAAAAATGCATTCAAGCTGTTTCTAGGGCAACAAACCTTCATGCATGATTTTCAGCAATTTTACATGCACTTAACATATTACTATTGAGAATAATATCATGAACAGGATTCATATTTTTTTAAAACAATAAAATTTAGCGTTTAATAATTAATAACATAATAAAGAAATCTTAAAACTTACCGGATATTGAAAATATAAGCTTAATTTGCCGAACACGAAATTATAAATTGCCCAAACAAACACTGCCAATACTTCTACATTACCTGCATCGCACCTGTATCCTGACTACCCTGCACAGTCACAACTCACAACAATATTAACATAAAATAAACCAATAAAATATGACAATTTGTAATTTTCCTAAATTAAACCAAGACACACAGTTCACACTCCTGCTACGATATAAGCCGGGCGCCGGGTAATCACAGAATTCGCAGAATAAAACATGTGATTTAAACAGCCAATCAACAACCAGCCAAGCTAGGTTTATATAGCCTCAATGAGAGAAACAAACGCGAAATGACCCCCGGGTAAGAGAGAGACAGACCAAACAAAAGACGTTGAGATTTTCGTATGAGGCTAGCCAAAATAGGTACGAACACTCGGAGCAGTGAAGATGAAATAATTTAGCCTCTCGGCCGTCGACGAAAGTTTACAGAATAAAATAGGCGCTCGGTAAAGCAGTATGAAAATTATTTTTCATATGGAATTTATATTTGAAAATTTATAAATTTACAACAAACATATTTGTATTTTTTGAGAGGAGTTTGGGAGATTGAGGGTGAGGCGTGGCCTCAGAGGCCTACCCTGAGGAGCCGCCACTGCTTGAACCATGAGTTTCTTCTTAGGAAGTTGTCTTGTTATGACTTTAGGGATTATACAGGGTGTCCTGGATGTGACCGTACAATGCTTACCCACAAATTCCTCTACAAAAATAAGGCGATCTAGGCAAACTCACCTATATGCAACGTTGATTCGTTTTGCCGCCAAAGTTCTCAAATTAATATCGTTTTTTTGGAATAATTTCTAAACGCCTTTACCGATTTTCACTAATTTTGGGACTAAGATTTGCTACTATTATTGGCGTGCTTTGACGTAAACGTGATTTTTTCTAATACCTGGAATTTTAAAAATTGCTCGTGATTCGTAAGTAAATGTTTGTATTTTTGTTACCCCCTGTTTAAATGACTTGAATTCTTTCTATGACACTGGCTGACTTCATGCTGAAACTTTTTTGTCTCTTGTAAAATTTTCGCCAGACATATAGTTTCTCTTCCAAAAAAATATTTACGATACCTTGGAATTCATCATTGTTGTTTACTCGGAACGAAAAAACATGAAAAAGTTTTAATTGTAATAACTACCAACTAGCTTAATTCTTATAGCAAATGTTCGAAATGTTCACCGTGTTCCTGAATACATAAATTAATTCTTTTCAAAAAATTCAACTGTACTTTGGGCATCGTGTCGGGCTTGTTTTTAAAGTAATCCGCAGCATTCATAATTCTTTGCAATAACTCAGCTGCCGTAGCAATGGGGGAAGCATACAATTTTGATTTAAGAGCGCCCCCACAGGAAAAAATCTAGAGGCGTTAGGTCGGGAGACCTTGCTGGCTAATTAACGGATGCAGCGTTGCCTTCCGATCCATCTATTAGGATATGTTTCATTTAAAAATCTTCGACCATTGCTACTAAAGTGTGGTGGCGCCCCGTTGCGCATGAACTACATTTCTGTACGAGGTTTTAAAGAACGATCTTACAATAAATCGGGTAAAGTGTTTTGCAAGAAGAGTAGATAGTTATCCCCATTTAACCCATTTGGCATTAAAACTGGTCCAATAATAAAATTATCAATCATACCTGCCCAAACATTAATTCTAAATTCATGCTGGAAATGTTTCTCCCTTGTTTCGATCAAACGGCAAAACGTAAGCCGACTTTCAGGATCTATTGGTAAAAGATTTTGCACCTCTTGCACATGATACGGATGGAGTAACTGCTCTCGTAGAATGTTATTAATGGTGTTTTTGGAAACTGCCAATTCCAATTCCAAGCATCTACAGCTTAATTTAGGATCATCTTCATTTCCGCTTAAAACAAAATTTCGAGCTCCGGAGTCGGAATTCTGCGGCCTGGATGCTTGTCACGATAGGCTCTGACACTCATACGTCCATTTCTCTCACATAATCCATATACTAGGCAACCTTCTCAGCGATAAAATAATGTTCCAATTTAAAGGACCAATGATTATTCAATTTACAATAAACTCGACTCCGCTCAACACCAACAAGTTAACCTTATCGGTATGTCAGATCTATTCTACTGTTGCCTAGGAAACAAACAAAAAACAATTTTTGTATCATTGCTCAGAATAGCAGCAATGATGAGGTATCGTAAATAATTTTTTGGAAAAGAAACTGGCGAAAATTTTACAAGAGACAAAAAGAAGTTTTGAAATGAAGTCAGCTAGTGTCAGAGAAATAATTGAAGTCATTTGTACAGGAGGTATTAACAAATATACAAAATTTTTATTTACGAATCACGCGCTATTTTTTTCCAGGCATTAAAAAATATCGCGTTTGCGTTAAAACACGCCAATAATAGTAGAAATTCTTAGTCCCAAAATTACTAAAAATATTAGATCTTCTGGAATTGTATTTCCAACTAATATCAAATTGAAACTGAAATAAGCAAGAACGACCAACCCACTATAGTCTATTTTTGCATTTTACCATAAGCAAGATAGTGCGATACAAGAACTCTTTCTGTGCTGCTATCTAGTTGATATATGGAAAATGTAAATTAGTTCATTCTTGCTTTATTTCTACTACTTTTTAGGTTACATTGTAGCTATAAAGTTAATTACTGGAGAATTGTGGGTTTGTCCGCAATTGTGCTGAACGTCTCACACATACGAGCTTCATTCTTAGTCCGTACCTTGCCTCCACAACTCAATAATATTAAAATTTCAATGCGCTGCTTTTTTAAAAGCAGAATAACCTTAAAATACAGAACTATAGGGAACTAAACTACCCAAATACTAATATTTGATTAGAATAAAAGATGATAAGGAGCAAACGGTCCAAAATATAATGTTTTTTTTTTACTTACTATGACTTTATAAAAAAAAACATAATTAGGTATCCTCTCTTAAATGTAATGGTCAAATGTAAATAATATAGGCTTTTGCTAATTAACGCTAACCGAAACAAAGGTCAGATCATCGATTAGTACGGTCAGCTATTTATATCCTGGGTACGAGTGGTACGACTTCCACCACCGATTTAGTCGCTATTTTGGCCTTTGTCCGCAGTGATATTTTTTGTCAACGAGAGGAGACGGCGGAGACGCTCGAGCCTAATTACTTTGATGTTGGGTGATCTAAAATATCAACGCAGGTAATTACTAAATTCATCTACTGCCTTTAGGCAAGGGCCTAGCGACACCTAAAGCACCGGTTCCCGTCAGATCACCGAAGTTAAGCGGTGTCGAGCGCGGCTAGTACTTGGATGGGTGACCGCTTGGGAAACACCGCGTGCTCTTGTCTTAGGGAAGAGTGTAAAATGAATCGACATCAAAACCATCCTATTCACGCCGGACAGGCCGGATGAGATCGGATATCTCGTAGGATGAAGGTGCCGTTTCACACTCCCCAGTCGGTAGACCGCACGATTAAAAACCGTACGGTCGATGACCGGTTCAAGATGGCCTCAGATACGCCGACGAACCGTAAAATAGTAAAATAAAAAAAAAATCTACTGCCTTTATTGGCCGCCATGCGATACCCAATATAGAGACTTGTTCTGCTCTCTTAACACTGTTAACAAACCCTGCCCATAACCATAATCCAAAACATGCCACCAATCCTGCATCATTATCATATTAGAAAACAGGGATATATTTTTATCTAATAGGTCTCTAAAAAAATGATTTACTCTCATGTTCTATGCCATCTTTATTATTTACCGATAAGTCAAAGGTAAATTTGTGGGCCAAGTGGTCGCTTGTATGGGGATTAAAGATATTAAAATGAAACAATTCATAAGGGATGTTGGTAACAACATAGTCTATACCATGAGACTCAGTTTTTGAAGACAAATAAGGCACTCACTGAATACAAGAAATAATACTCAAAATGCGTGGAATTAATTTAAGACGCTAAGAAACCTTGTAAACACGTCAATTAAATCGGAAAAAAGGGCATACTAACAACATTCTTTTCGAACAGATCCAAAAAATTTTTGGCGCACGCTTAAATCCTTAAACGTCACGCAAAATAGGTCCTCTGATGTGTCGTTCGTAGATGGTGGCCATGCGAATGAATTTAGTAAATTTCTTTTTGATAGTGTTACACAGCAATCTTTTAATAATCAAAATTATTAACAAAGCCGCTTCAAACATTAATTTCGACAGTTTTTGTTTTAGATAGGTAGAACCGGAGAAAATAGAAAGAATTATTTATAAAATTAAAGCACAGGCCTTTGGTCCTGATGGAATCAATTTGAGAATGATTTTGTATTTAATTCCTGCGCTTTCAAGCCATATTACTTATTTTATTAATTAATGTCTGTCCACCTGTAAATTTCTAACAATCTGGAAAAATGCAAATGTGATTCCCATTCCTAAAATTTCCAACCCAACCCTACCGTCACATTTTAGACCCATCAGTATCCTTCCAACCATGTCCAATATTTTAGAAAAAATTATTGCTGAACAATTTGGTAGCTTTATAAATCAAAATAACATCTTACCACCAACTCAGTCGGGTTTTAGAAGCAATCATAGTACCTTAAATGCGCTGTTAAATGTCACTGATGATATATTTCGAGCTTGCGACCACGGGAAAAATACATGTTTAGTTCTTTTAGATTATAGTAAAGCGTTTGACACCTTAGATCACAATTTATTAAACATTAAACTTCAACACTTTGGTGTAGGCGATAGGGCACTAGAATTTTTTAAGAATTATTTCAAGGATAGATGCCAACGTGTGGTTTTTAGGGGTGGATTTTCGCAGTACCTACCTATTAGGAAAGGGGTCGCAAAGGTTAGTATTATTGGTCCAATGATGTTTTCGATCTACAAGTCTGATTTTCCTAAAATGTTAATTAAATGTATCTTCTCATCAGTACGCAGACGATACTCAAATATATTACTCTTTTTATTATTCAGAAATTGACAACGCCTTTGAAAAAACGAACTCTGATTTAACTGCACTTAGTAGTATTTCAGCAATGCACGGTTTATTACTTAATGAAAATAAAATGCAGGTAATATTTTTTGGAAAGGACAGGGATTTGTAATGATCAGCATCGCAAGCTTCGAATTAACAATAATGTTTTAAATCATTCTACCAGCTGTAAAAATCTTAAACTTTTTATTAACGACAGTCTGCATTTTAAAAGCCACGTCTCTAAGCTTCTACAGACTGGTTACGCCAAGCTTAAAGTACTTTATATTCATAAAGATATCTTTGATACTCCCATCAAACTTCAACTTACAGAATCTCTAGTTTTGTCACACCTCTCCTATTGTAATAATGTTTATTGGCCAGAAAGACATACAGAGTCTTCAACGGCTCCAGAATTCTTGCATAAGATTCTGTTACAATCTTCGCAAGTTTGACCATATATCTGACAGTTTTAACCGCTCTAAATGGTCTAATTTGGAAGAACGATACAGGATACAGCTTCTAGGTCTTGTCAATAAGATTATCACCTCACAGCAACCTTCATATCTCTTTGAAAAATTATCTAGAGGATCCGACATTCATTTGCGCAACACACGCCACCGAGATCAGTTCAGCGTTCCAAGACATTGTACAGCTCAGTTTCGGCGGTGTTTCAGCTACACCGCTAGTAAAAATTTCAATAAACTTCCTGACGTTGTCAGAAGAGCTTCCACCCAGTCCGTTTTTAAATCTAAAGTAAAGCGGTTTATTGCTCAATCAAGAGATCTAACATAGATTAACATACATTAGGTATATTTATTGAAATTGTTTATATAGTTTTTTAAGTTTTGTTACATATAAGTTATTTAATATTTTTTTATCTTTTTAATGGTTTATATAGCTAAAATTATGGCTTAATTTTTTATTTTAATAGGGGGTTGTATAAGAGCAACAATGTTGGATACCGCCCTCATATTTACTATTTTTTGTAAAATTTACTAGATATTCTTAATAAAGACATATTATTATTATTATTATTATTACTATTATTATCATTATTATTATTATTATTATTATTATTATTATTATTATTATTATTATTATTATTATTATTATTATTATTTGTATTAAGCCACCATGATACCTAGATTGCCATTAAGAAAAATGGGGTTGCTAGAGGTTAAGGATTTAAAAGGAGGCTGGCTGAAAATATTACAGAAAGATGAACAACAATTTAAACCAGTTTCGGTGTTTTTGCGATTTTCCTAAAAATAGCTAATAGGAAACATATTGGTTTTATGCAGGACTTTTGAGCAACCCTGTATTTAGGTTAAATAAAGAGGTCTTACCTATTTAGTAGATGTATTTAAGCAACAAATCATGTTATTCCATATAACTAATTATCATTAATAATCGCTCAAAATTCAGTTGCTAGAAGTAGCTAGTTTAGTTAATCAGACTGACCTATTTCCCACAGCTAGATTGATTGCAGTATAAAATTAATCATTTAAAACTAAATTTTATTTTGTCCCTATTATCACCAAACTTTCTCGTCACTGAAACTAATATTTTGGTAAAGCAAAACAAACTCTAGTTCATTGACATTTTTAACAAAACCTGTGATGGCGTCAACAGAAAAAATAAATATGATGTGTTATGCATTAGTAAACTGCCCTCGATGAGTGAAATACAACGACATTTAAATATATCGGGTGTTTCATTTAAAAACCACAACGTTACTTTATTTCTGCATAGGAACCAGTTGATACCGATATATTATTGCCGCATACTTGAAATACAAAGAGTGCCCAAAAAGTGAAAGTTTTCAAATACAGGGTGACCGGTTAGTATAAGGCATACTCTCGAAAGCTTATAGGTAAGATAAAAATAACCCTAGTTTGTCATAGAAAAAAAATTCTGAAGTGCCCCTTAGCGGAGATGCAGAGCCCCAAAGGGGCACCCGGTGTGACAGAATGACGTGGTGGTGACAGACTTGGTTTAGAGAACGTGGTAGCGTGGAGACCAAGTCAGTATCGTTCCGCACAATTTAATGGAGACGTTTGCCTATCTATCCTATAATCTGAATCGGGGCAAAAGCACTCTTGACGAATCTGGAAGATCAGATGGTATCTAGACGTATCTCGAAGTTCTGATATCGTCGGATGTAATCATTAATTAATATTGTTAGTACCTATTCAGATGCACTTACCCACCTGGACCTCATCTGAGTCTAACAGTCAGTTGTAGCTGGGGGAAAGATCCCTTACCCCTCTGGTCAGCTGGTCAGCAGGCACACGTAAGTAGGTATTCCCTTACTTGAGACCGTATCTCCTAAAACACATGTATTTTCTTATGGAGAAATTTCCATTATTCAGCCATGCGCATTCCGTTATGATGGCATCCATTTCAACACAAACATTATAATGTACTTTTTTCCTTTTTGTGACATGCGTAATTGATATAGTAATTGTAGATATGCTTTAAAGTTCCTGTACAAACCTGTTTAGGACTCTGTTGACTGATGCAGTGTGGATTAAAAATATTATTATTTTAAAATTATTTATTAAATTTAAGGCACAAAACTTTGTTTATAAGTAATTGGTATAATTAATCGGTGTTATAATCATAAGCCTCTTGATTAAGAACGACCATTTTAATTTAATTGTATATTATGTTGTTAATGTTACATGGTATATTTTACATAGAATAATAGTTTTAGATTTAGGATTAGACAATCTCCTTGTATTTACATTAAATCATTAAACAAGTTACATAAAAAGGGGGGGTTTTACGTTTTAATATTTAAGTTAAACATACGTGTATGTCAAGGATAAAGCTAGATCAAAAGGATGGAACGAAATCGAGAAAAGTATTCAAGTAGTTGGGATAATTTTAGGGTTTTTCACAGGGAACCGACCTAGATGTCTAGGTAGATTAAATAGCAGTTGCTTGTACCTGATCGCAAAATGTGTTTACCAATCAAGTTGTAGTTAGTTAAAAAAAGGCATTGGTTTTATCTGGATTAAACCGTTCTGATTTAAAAATAATTATTATATCAATGAAATATTCTTATGAAATATATAGTGTAACATACACAAACCTTTATATTATATTCATCGAATTGAATGATTTTCACACTTACCTAGAGTGGACCTTCTATTGGATGGCCGAAGGCAACATAGATTTTTTTCTCTTCAATAAATAAAAAAAAGAACCACATGCGGACGCTGAACTCTAATCAGCATATTTTACTAGTAAATGGACCTATTATTGTTGTGTACAATGATTTGATGATTTATCATAGTTTTGTATGCGATCTACGAGGGTTCCACCCATATGCTATTAACGACTCACTTTTTTCAAATATCACTCGATGTCAGTGTTGTAGTTCTGGTTGCGATAACACAGAGTAATTGGCTGTTGACAGTGTTTATAAAATAAAAATAGACTAACCTTTTCTGCAAACGTTCTTAGGGACCGTTGTCTTCTTTTTTTTTTATAACGGATATTGACACAAAAACGGCAGTATAGTGGTCTTTTGTTAATTTCGGATTTATTTGATGTGTTGATTGACGAGGCAAATATCATTGATGATCAGTGGTGATGATTGATATTTACGTTTTACCTGTTAGCCTGACTTTGTAATCGTTTTCAAAATTTCTTCACATTACGACCCTGATGATGAGCTCGCAAACGCATAGACAAAAAGTTTTTTAAATATAAAAGGTTTAAGGAGAACGTTTGCCCTTAAACATTATACGCTTATTTAAGACAATATTAATTTAAACTACAAAAAAGTATATTGTTTTTATTAAAATTGTACTATTTATACTTTAAGTATGTATAGATATTTTTATTATTTTGTAACTATGGTGAGTTCTTTGTATTCCAAAAAAGTGGATTTTCTGAATTATTTTATTTTACTATTATTATACAGTATTAGTATTTGTCTATCATTAGTTTGCTATAGCGTTAAATAAGGCCACTGCATTTTATGCATTTTTAATTATGAATTCAAGACATATTTCAATTCAACTAACAATTTGCATGTTTAAACATGTGACTGTTTAAAATAACCACCTGAAAAGTAATAACATGTAAGAACTAGGTCCAGTAAAAAATACTACAAAAACTAAGATTAGGGTAAAAATCACCTTCTAACCAAGTATGGCTGATTCCAAGAAGATATCACTTCAATGACCCTACACTCCCAGTATAATTTACTTTTAGTTCATTACCTCATTAATTCAATCTCGCGAATTAATTATCCCCTCCCGCTTCATTTTTGAGTAACCCAATAAGTTCTTTTCCCCCACCCCTACAATTCACTACCCCCACTCCAATCTCGACAGATCCTACATTATAACTAGGCGTCTGCAGAAAAGACCTTGTCATATCTACTTTAGACAGGCAACCGGACAGACACATCTTGTAGAAATTTACAGAAAGATGGAGAAGTTTATTATTGTTAAAGACGTTGTTAAAAAGTTACGAGAATTTAACCTTACAGGACGCACTCTAGAGTTTAAGTTAAAACCTGTTCCACAGGGAGTTGAACCAGTTGGTTGGGTGGAAAAAGGAATTAATCAAATTATTCAAAACGCTACAGTAGGCCTACAACCCTTAGATCGTGTGGGTTTTAGTTTTTGCTCTAAAGACTTCAACCGAGGAGAAGGTTGGATTCGCTTCAAAGCAGCTAAAGACATAACCTTTCAAGATGTTTGGAGTGTTATAAGTGGCATTTATCAGTCAAACTCAGCAGGTCTTAATACAGAATCATTTTGTCTTAGTGTGACAACTGTTAGATTACCTGTTGGTGGGGGCAGAGGAAAAAATTATAACAGCTTTCACGAGGAATGTGACAAGCGACGAGGTATTATAAGTATTAAAAATACCGATAACCTGTGTTTACCACGTGCTTTGGTAGTCGCCATTGCCCATAATAAAAGAGATCCCGAATTCAGTAAGGTTAGAAGAGATATTAGTAAAATTCAAACCGAAAGAACAAGATCATTGTTGGAGAGAGCTAAAATTAGCATTCCTGAGGCAGGAGGTGGAATTCCCGAGTTAATACAATTTCAAAATCATCTAAAAGAATATAAATTAGTTGTTTATAGCTATGGATCAAAAGGACGAAATATTATATTTGAAGGTTCAACTGAAAGCAATAAACGGCTGAACTTATTACATTACAAAAGCCATTTTAATGTAATTACATCGCTGACAGCAGCTTTTTGTTCTAACTATTTTTGTGAAAAGTGTTACGTCCCATATGATCACAAAAATGAGCACAGATGTGGTGGAACCTGTCAGGCATGTCAGCAAGCCCCTGCTTGTGAAATAGCAATAAAAATTAAATGCCAGGACTGTCTACGATTTTTTAGAAGTCAAAACTGTTACGAAAATCATAAAAAGGATTATTCGTCAGGCAAATTTACAGTATGCGAACAAATTAAACTATGTTCTATTTGTTTAAAAACCATTAAAGCCAAAAGAGCACATGTATGTGGTGAAATTTATTGTAAAATTTGTAATAAACATGCACCCGAGGATCATCTATGTTATATTCGGCCTGATAAGGGAAAACCTAAGATTAAAGATGTTCTTTTTGTATTCTACGATTTAGAGACGAGCCAAGACAAACTATTGGAAAATTCAACGTTTTTACATGAAGTCAATCTCTGTGTTTTCAAACAATACTGCGATGAGTGCATGGATTCTGAAGCAGATACTTGTAAAAAATGCGGTCTAAAGTTACAAAAAGTCAGAGGTATAGACCCAGCGGGGACATTTACTAACCATTTGTTACAAATGAGGAAAAACTTTAAAGAAATTATTGTAATAGCCCATAATGTCAGGCTTTTGATCACCAGTTTATATTAAACTACATTATGACAAAGACAGATTTTACACCTGAGTTAATCATGAGAGGTACCAAAATAATTACGATGCAACTTGAAAATGTAAAATTTATCGACTCACTTAACTATTTCCCTATGCCTTTAGCCAAACTACCAAAGGCATTTGGACTTGATGATAATTTATGCGGGTAATAAAACCGACAAGGGTCGGATCGGCCTGCATACTTATAGAGGTAAAAAACCGCTTTAGAATGTTTTTGGTATATCTTTTTTAGATAATTTTGGGGGAAATAATTTGCCTGAGATGCCAATTAAAAAAGCCTACATTTAATTGTATTTTAGATTCTTGAATTTTGTACATGGATTAAAAATCTACTATTTCTTGAAATTGTATACATTATGTTAGATAATTATTAATATAATGTTATTAAGACTTTGTAAATATCTGTAAAAACTGTTCTAAATCGTGTCATTTCTGAAAATTGTATACTGAGTGATTAGAATTTAGTAAAAAATTAAAAAAATGTTTTAATGTTATTAAGACCTGTGAAAATTTGTAAAACTGTACAGAATTGTATTATTTTCTGAAAATGATATACTGAGTGTTTAGAATTTAGTAAAAATTAAAAAATGTTTTAAATTTGTTAAATCATGTGAAATCTTGTATAAAATGACTAGAACCGTTCTTAATCATGTCATTTCTGAAAATTGTATACTGAGTGTTTAGAATTTAGTAAAAAATTAAAAAAAAATGTTTTAACGTTATTAAGCCCTGTGAAACTTTGTAAAAAATGACTAAAACAGTCGCAAATCGTCCTATTTTCTTAAAAGTGTATACTGAGTGTTTAGAATTTAGTAAAAATTAAAAAAAATGTTTTAAATTTGTTAAATCATGCGAAATCTTGTATAAAATGACTAGAACCGTTCTTAATCATGGCATTTCTGAAAATTGTATACTGAGTGTTTAGAATTTAGTAAAAAATTAAAAAAAATGTTTTAACGTTATTAAGCCCTGTGAAACTTTGTAAAAAATGACTAAAACAGTCGCAAATCGTCCTATTTTCTTAAAAGTGTATACTGAGTGTTTAGAATTTAGTAAAAATTAAAAAAAATGTTTTAAATTTGTTAAATCATGTGAAATCTTGTATAAAATGACTAGAACCGTTCTTAATCATGACATTTCTGAAAATTGTATACTGAGTGTTAAGTATTTAGTGAAATGGTGGCTATTTAGTTAATTCGTGACTTGTTTTGTACAGATTCTTTAGCATTTCTTAAGAACCGAAAAAGAAAAAAGAAAAGAAAAAAATAAAAGAAAAAACAACTCTATTTGTTAAAGTTGTATGAAACCTTGTAATTAAATATGCATAAATTACAAAAAAAAAAAAAGACTATCATGTGGGTCGTTCAAATTTGAAACGATTATGGATTACTATAAGAATAACAGAAAAATAGCTGAAAAGAACCAATTCCCTTAGTGTTTTTTTGTGGCTTCGGAGAACTTTTCTTTAAGTTTAAGTGTAGTACTTAAATGACTGGATAATATTTTCAAACTATTTAAATTATAAGTGTCTTTGTAAAAATAAAAACATATTTTTTTAATATGTACATAATTACTTATTTAAATACTTTTGAAAACTCTTACTGTTAAAGAAAAAAATAAAACCAAAATGGATATTTTAAATTGTTTATTACTTAATTTACATTTTTAAACTCCATAGCGGTTCTAGATATACAATATTTATAATATATTTTATATACAATACATACAAAATATACAATATATTTTATTTTCAATGGGTTTTGCTTTTTCTATATCCATATGGTTCGGAGCTTCCATCCGATAGAAATTTTCTCTTTGTTGAAATAGGTCTATAGAGTTTGACTTCAGTACAAGTTGTCACAATGTGCTCCTTGCTACGCCGTATGCTTCTGGATATGATGGGGATCGGTTCGGATTTTTGAAGAATCATGTGTTTGATTGCATCAAAATTTATTACTTGTGATGCGGCATAGTTGAGAGTTATACCTTTAACTTTACAGACCGTTTCTTCTAAATTACTTTTCGTCGAGTGAACCTTAAATGCATAATTCTTGGGGCCTCCAGAAACAAACTTAGTTATGTATGAGTTAGAGCCATAACTCTCCAACTCGTCTGTCATGTCTCCAATAAATTGCCCCGTTGATATATCGGGGTCATTATTTTTTGAAACATAAATCACGGAATCTGTATCATAGTATAAGACTCTTTTATCAAGAGCTTCAAGATAGGAGTATAATTTAAGGCGCGCTTGCGCTGTTACGTAAGCCGCTATAACAACATTAACAGTCGGCAACGGATCGCTGGCTTCTTCTATATATTCATAATTGACAAGTAATGTTTTATCGTTGACGGGTATAACCCCATTGATATAAATTGCAGGGTTAATAAACATTGCAAATAAATCTGCTGGTTTATTTACAATTTTCGTCTTTGGTTGATTCTCTCTTTGACCGAATTTTCCCCAAAACGAGTTAAGTATTAATTTCGCCAGTGATCTTAGCCCCGGATTTTCAATAATTTTGGTATACTCTAGTTTAACATCTTCCTTTTCAAAGAACTGATCAATGTATTTAACTTTGTCTTCCTCTATTTCACAATCTTTAGGCCAGCCTGATGCTTCCTGTTTGATTTTAATGAATTTATTCATCATGGATGTGAATAATCCTTCCTCACCGTTTTCTTTATTAAACTTTCGTACGTTATATTTCCAGATTTCATGTATTTTTTGTATTTTATATCCTTTTTCTAGGGCTTTAAGTACCTCGTCCAGAACCCATGTTCCTTCAAGTACCCTTTCTTCGCTGGTATGCTTACATTCGTTGTAATTCATGTCTTGACCACATGTTCGACAAAGAATAAACATCAATTTATTGTTTATTTTTTGAGGGAGTACTGGATGGTACAACTCTTCTGGTGGGAGAATTGTGCATTTAATTAAACCATCTATATTATTTAGGTTTAATTTGTTACACGCATCTCCTACATACACTTCTGGATGTGATAGTGGAAATTTAGAACTCTTACAGATGTACGGATAGAGGGAACAAACATCGGCGTATTTAATTTTTTCCGTATCTTTTATTTCATAGTATTCGCATGTATTTCCTGTTCGACCTCCATAAAAAGCATCTCTTGGATTTAGTTTTGTCAAAATTTTATTGTAATGGGTATTAGTATAGGATTTTATCTCTGGATTATTTTTTAATAAATTTCTAAAATCACACTCCCACATTTCATTAACTAAAAAACCGAAATCTTTTAGTCTCATAATTTTTGCCTTTGTGGTTTCATATCTTAAATTTAGCGTTTCTGAGGGGTCCTCGGAAAGAGGATCGTTCCTGCCGAACTTGTAGCATACAGTACATCCATGGAAATAACATTCTTGAAATTCAAATACCTCATTTGTTTCGGAGCAGTAACCATCGACTTTTACACCATTTAAAACAGCTTCTTTACCATTAGCAGCATGTAAGATGTTGATTTTTCTGTGATTCTCGGTCCAAAGTAACCAATCTATGGCAATTTTGCTCTGCCTGTTTCTCCATCGGTATCCATTTTTTGGTATGATTCCTATAGTATTAGGCTTCAAAAAATTTCTTCTAAAAATTTTATTGCATGCTGAAGCAATAGTTGTGGCTTCAGTAAATGGACATACATTGGTAGTTTGTATAAGTTGTTCTCTAAACTTTAAACATGATTGCGCAAGAATTTCGACATCCGATACGCAGTAGTCTACCAGATCTCTTTGTATATCGAAACCATCATTTTCATGCTCTACAAACCATTTAAGAAATTTGGCTCTGTCTTCTTCTTTCATACTATCTGGGGAGTAATATTCAATTGATGGTAGAGGTCCTATATAGTTTTCATTTGCCTTTGTATTAAATAGGTGCGGGAAGTAGCCTTTTTTAAAAATATCATCAAGTCCAAATGCCTTTGGTAGTTTGGCTAAAGGCATAGGGAAATAGTTAAGTGAGTCGATAAATTTTACATTTTCAAGTTGCATCGTAATTATTTTGGTACCTCTCATGATTAACTCAGGTGTAAAATCTGTCTTTGTCATAATGTAGTTTAATATAAACTGGTGATCAAAAGCCTGACCATTATGGGCTATTACAATAATTTCTTTAAAGTTTTTCCTCATTTGTAACAAATGGTTAGTAAATGTCCCCGCTGGGTCTATACCTCTGACTTTTTGTAACTTTAGACCGCATTTTTTACAAGTATCTGCTTCAGAATCCATGCACTCATCGCAGTATTGTTTGAAAACACAGAGATTGACTTCATGTAAAAACGTTGAATTTTCCAATAGTTTGTCTTGGCTCGTCTCTAAATCGTAGAATACAAAAAGAACATCTTTAATCTTAGGTTTTCCCTTATCAGGCCGAATATAACATAGATGATCCTCGGGTGCATGTTTATTACAAATTTTACAATAAATTTCACCACATACATGTGCTCTTTTGGCTTTAATGGTTTTTAAACAAATAGAACATAGTTTAATTTGTTCGCATACTGTAAATTTGCCTGACGAATAATCCTTTTTATGATTTTCGTAACAGTTTTGACTTCTAAAAAATCGTAGACAGTCCTGGCATTTAATTTTTATTGCTATTTCACAAGCAGGGGCTTGCTGACATGCCTGACAGGTTCCACCACATCTGTGCTCATTTTTGTGATCATATGGGACGTAACACTTTTCACAAAAATAGTTAGAACAAAAAGCTGCTGTCAGCGATGTAATTACATTAAAATGGCTTTTGTAATGTAATAAGTTCAGCCGTTTATTGCTTTCAGTTGAACCTTCAAATATAATATTTCGTCCTTTTGATCCATAGCTATAAACAACTAATTTATATTCTTTTAGATGATTTTGAAATTGTATTAACTCGGGAATTCCACCTCCTGCCTCAGGAATGCTAATTTTAGCTCTCTCCAACAATGATCTTGTTCTTTCGGTTTGAATTTTACTAATATCTCTTCTAACCTTACTGAATTCGGGATCTCTTTTATTATGGGCAATGGCGACTACCAAAGCACGTGGTAAACACAGGTTATCGGTATTTTTAATACTTATAATACCTCGTCGCTTGTCACATTCCTCGTGAAAGCTGTTATAATTTTTTCCTCTGCCCCCACCAACAGGTAATCTAACAGTTGTCACACTAAGACAAAATGATTCTGTATTAAGACCTGCTGAGTTTGACTGATAAATGCCACTTATAACACTCCAAACATCTTGAAAGGTTATGTCTTTAGCTGCTTTGAAGCGAATCCAACCTTCTCCTCGGTTGAAGTCTTTAGAGCAAAAACTAAAACCCACACGATCTAAGGGTTGTAGGCCTACTGTAGCGTTTTGAATAATTTGATTAATTCCTTTTTCCACCCAACCAACTGGTTCAACTCCCTGTGGAACAGGTTTTAACTTAAACTCTAGAGTGCGTCCTGTAAGGTTAAATTCTCGTAACTTTTTAACAACGTCTTTAACAATAATAAACTTCTCCATCTTTCTGTAAATTTCTACAAGATGTGTCTGTCCGGTTGCCTGTCTAAAGTAGATATGACAAGGTCTTTTCTGCAGACGCCTAGTTATAATGTAGGATCTGTCGAGATTGGAGTGGGGGTAGTGAATTGTAGGGGTGGGGGAAAAGAACTTATTGGGTTACTCAAAAATGAAGCGGGAGGGGATAATTAATTCGCGAGATTGAATTAATGAGGTAATGAACTAAAAGTAAATTATACTGGGAGTGTAGGGTCATTGAAGTGATATCTTCTTGGAATCAGCCATACTTGGTTAGAAGGTGATTTTTACCCTAATCTTAGTTTTTGTAGTATTTTTTACTGGACCTAGTTCTTACATGTTATTACTTTTCAGGTGGTTATTTTAAACAGTCACATGTTTAAACATGCAAATTGTTAGTTGAATTGAAATATGTCTTGAATTCATAATTAAAAATGCATAAAATGCAGTGGCCTTATTTAACGCTATAGCAAACTAATGATAGACAAATACTAATACTGTATAATAATAGTAAAATAAAATAATTCAGAAAATCCACTTTTTTGGAATACAAAGAACTCACCATAGTTACAAAATAATAAAAATATCTATACATACTTAAAGTATAAATAGTACAATTTTAATAAAAACAATATACTTTTTTGTAGTTTAAATTAATATTGTCTTAAATAAGCGTATAATGTTTAAGGGCAAACGTTCTCCTTAAACCTTTTATATTTAAAAAACTTTTTGTCTATGCGTTTGCGAGCTCATCATCAGGGTCGTAATGTGAAGAAATTTTGAAAACGATTACAAAGTCAGGCTAACAGGTAAAACGTAAATATCAATCATCACCACTGATCATCAATGATATTTGCCTCGTCAATCAACACATCAAATAAATCCGAAATTAACAAAAGACCACTATACTGCCGTTTTTGTGTCAATATCCGTTATAAAAAAAAAAGAAGACAACGGTCCCTAAGAACGTTTGCAGAAAAGGTTAGTCTATTTTTATTTTATAAACACTGTCAACAGCCAATTACTCTGTGTTATCGCAACCAGAACTACAACACTGACATCGAGTGATATTTGAAAAAAGTGAGTCGTTAATAGCATATGGGTGGAACCCTCGTAGATCGCATACAAAACTATGATAAATCATCGAATCATTGTACACAACAATAATAGGTCCATTTACTAGTAAAATATGCTGATTAGAGTTCAGCGTCCGCATGTGGTTCTTTTTTTTATTTATTGAAGAGAAAAAAATCTATGTTGCCTTCGGCCATCCAATAGAAGGTCCACTCTAGGTAAGTGTGAAAATCATTCAATTCGATGAATATAATATAAAGGTTTGTGTATGTTACACTATATATTTCATAAGAATATTTCATTGATATAATAATTATTTTTAAATCAGAACGGTTTAATCCAGATAAAACCAATGCCTTTTTTTAACTAACTACAACTTGATTGGTAAACACATTTTGCGATCAGGTACAAGCAACTGCTATTTAATCTACCTAGACATCTAGGTCGGTTCCCTGTGAAAAACCCTAAAATTATCCCAACTACTTGAATACTTTTCTCGATTTCGTTCCATCCTTTTGATCTAGCTTTATCCTTGACATACACGTATGTTTAACTTAAATATTAAAACGTAAAACCCCCCCTTTTTATGTAACTTGTTTAATGATTTAATGTAAATACAAGGAGATTGTCTAATCCTAAATCTAAAACTATTATTCTATGTAAAATATACCATGTAACATTAACAACATAATATACAATTAAATTAAAATGGTCGTTCTTAATCAAGAGGCTTATGATTATAACACCGATTAATTATACCAATTACTTATAAACAAAGTTTTGTGCCTTAAATTTAATAAATAATTTTAAAATAATAATATTTTTAATCCACACTGCATCAGTCAACAGAGTCCTAAACAGGTTTGTACAGGAACTTTAAAGCATATCTACAATTACTATATCAATTACGCATGTCACAAAAAGGAAAAAAGTACATTATAATGTTTGTGTTGAAATGGATGCCATCATAACGGAATGCGCATGGCTGAATAATGGAAATTTCTCCATAAGAAAATACATGTGTTTTAGGAGATACGGTCTCAAGTAAGGGAATACCTACTCACGTATAGTATTACCCGCGTCCGCGAGACTACCGCGAACAGCAGAATCCTCGTTAAGTGAACCTTATAGGTAGTTTGGTCAAGAATTATTATTAGCCAAATAAAACAACTTCTTTCTTAGAACACTTAAAATTTATTACAAAGAAAAAGAAAGTGATATTTAAAAAAAGAGCCTTAAATATATTTACAAAGGAATATTTACATCTAGCGAGAAAGAGAGGTTTCGAAACTAAAGCTCAACTAGCCAATTATTCAGTATTCAAATTGAATAATCGACATGCGTCTAATGAAAATTCCCAAAAAAGGTGAATACAGAATAATTAATGAAAATTAATTTCAAATAATCCCCAATAAAAAGAAATAAAATAAATAGAACAGAATTAACTATCAGATGGTATACGTCTTACCCCAAAACACTGATTAATAAGCGATAACAGATTAAATTGAACTTCATAAAATTAAGAAAAAGGATCACTATACACGAGAATTAGTAAGCCGACCAGAGAGTTCGGTAGAAACCTCGGAACTGCATAAAATTAAGAAAAGGGTCACTTAACACGAGAATTACTAAGTCGACCAGAGAGTTCGGTAAAAGTCTCGGAACTGATTTCACTGCGTCCTTGAAAAGAACTTGTGGCCTTAATTTCATACCCCTTGGCTCCCAAAATCCTAACCTTTTAACTTTAAAACAATTAAAAATTTCCAAAACAAGTAATGGTCGTTCCCGCGTCCCATGACTGATGGTACTTGACCAATCACAAGTGTAATGGCACTTCTATCTTTTAAACCCTCATTGACTACCCCCTTAATATTCTTAGGCTGTTCGCCGATAGATGGCTCATCTAGTCCACGAAAAGGATATAATTGAAAATTTTCATTTCTTCTCATAGAAAATGACTTAAACCTATGATTTATACAAAACAACAAAGTCCTAATCTAATTATACCTAAAAAGAGTTAGAAATGTTAAAAAAAAACCTACCAAGTCGCTTTTGCTTGTTTCCTGTGTTATTTAGGTGTTAAGTAGGAAAAATAAACATATCTAAAACTTTTGCACAAGGTGTATAGGGCAGATACCGGTTTGTCTCAAAGTCGCAGCTTTATTTATTTTTTTTTATATCAAACTATATAATAATTCCCGCGCATTCTTTGTTTTCGAGAACCGTTGCATGTAATAAAAAAAACCCATGTGTCCTCCAACTTTCTATCTAAATCCTAGCGGGTAAGGGTGCTTTCTACGAAAGATTCTGTTTCGAGCAAATTTATGTTTTAAGTACCTATCCATAGAGAATATTTTCTTTTGTGACAAAACTTTTTAATCTCAGGGGTTTTTGTAGGGTTAAACCAGAAAAATGAAGTAGCCCAATGCGTACTTATTATGGTTTTATTGAGGTAAACTAGACAGGCTTTCCGCTTTTGTTCCAAATCCTGAAACTACTGATTTTTGTGTGGCTTACCACGAAACTTTAGGGCATTATGGCGCTGAAGCATGAGGTTTGGTGGTCAAATATGTACCCTGAAATTAAAAGCTGTGATATTTGTCAAAAAAGTAAAAGTGCTGCCTTACCCAAGCCTGATATCCATCCTATTATTCCAAATAACAAAGGTGATTTGGTGGCCTTAGATCTTTATCGGCCATTAATTCGAAGCCGTGGCGGAGCTACCTGCCTGCTGGTCGTTTTGGACGTTTTCACTAAGTATACTGCGCTTTATCCTCTTAAGCGAGCTACTACCAAGGCCGTGTTAACTAAGCTGATGCTGGACTATTTTCCTAAGATGGGCAAACCAGTTAAGATTCTGAGTGATCACGGAACCCAATTTACTGCCAAATCTTGGAAGCGTACTCTGGAGGCTGCAGGAGTCCAAGTCGTCTTTTCTTCAATACGCCACCCTCAGGCCAACCCCTCCGAACGGGTTATGCGCGAATTGGGTCGTTTGTTTAGGGGGTTTTGTAGTGAAAAACACTCTCGATGGGCTTTTGAAGTTGGTAAATTGGCTTTTCTGCTTAATAATATGGTGCATGAATCTACTGGGTTTGCCCCTACTGAATTACCTTACGGGTCCTCACAGCCAAGATTATTGCCCGAGGATTTCTGGGTTTCCGATTTTGATATATTATCTTCGGAGGCAAAGTTGGTGTTAGCTAAGGAGACGTTGATTAGTAGAGCTGCTCGGCATTCGGTGGCTTACCCTAGTAGGCCTTACCCTCCTTTTGCCGAGGGAGACTGGGTACTTTTACGTGCAAGCACGCTTTCTTCCAAATTAAAAGCAGAAACCAAAAAATTTTTACTTCTGTTTGAGGGTCCCTATCAAATTAAAAAGTTTCGTCACACTTTTAAATTGAAAACCTGTCGATCTTAGAAATATTAATTTTAATATATTTAAGTATAACCGTAATCTAGTCAATGAAACAATCAATTCAAGTTCACTAAATATATTTAACTTTATAACTTAAACGAAAACCCGTCTTACAATTAATGCGTGCAAGGAGAATATGCTCCTGTTCGCATGTCTGATTAGTACTGGCGTTTTCACACCGGTAAATTCTCACCTGCGATAAGCGCCGAATCAAATGAACACTGAAAAACACGGGCCGATATAAAAACCATATTTCACTGCCCGGTCCATGATTATTTATTAAAGTGTAAATACACTGCATTTATGGTTATTGCTTTTTAGTCAGGAAGTACCATAACGAATGAAATTAGGTCCAAAAAGGAGTAAGGTCTATATTACAGATTCTCGTTATACCTGAAACGTCATTCCAGGATTAGATGTTTCTTGGTGTGAAGTAGCGTCGAATATACAAGCCTCTTTAAAAAGAAATCCAATGGAGTCATGTCTGGCTAACTCAGTAGCAATTAAATAGGCCCACCTCGACCTATCCATCGATTACCAAAAGTGACAAGTGATGACGAACTAAATTGCTAAAATGAGGCGGTGCACCGTCATGCAAATATACCACATCTAATTTTTAATACCTAAGGTCACATTTTCTAATAAACCGCATAAGTTTGGTTGCAAGAATTGCAAATACATCATTTAACTTGCTTCCAATAAAGAACGGTCCAATGAGTTGATTCCCAATAATCACCGCTCACATGCTAACCATTATATTTTGTTGGTGCTTTAACTGTACTCTTACATGGGGATTTTCTTCATGCCTTCTTCTTCTTCTTGCTGTGCCATATCCTCAGTGGACGTTGGCGATCATTCTGTCCCATTTAATCTTGTCGACTGCAGCTCGGAACAAATCGGCAGATGTTTTTCCGGTCCATTGTCTCAAATTACGAAGCCATGATATTCTGCGTCTTCCGGGTCCTCTCTTGCCATCTATCTTACCCTGCATAATAAGCTGCAGAATGCCATACTTGTCGTTACGCATTATATGACCGAAGTATGAGCATTTTCTTTCTTTGACCGTCCTCATCACTTCTGTTCCTTTGGTCATACGTTGGAG
This sequence comes from Polydrusus tereticollis, assembly GCA_963920685.1. NCBI lineage: Eukaryota > Metazoa > Arthropoda > Insecta > Coleoptera > Curculionidae > Polydrusus > Polydrusus tereticollis. The sequence goes on along the minus strand of OY987332.1, from coordinate 26,630,677 downwards.
AACTGTCGCATTTGTTACGTGGTGTGTCCAGGATATTCGAAGCATTCGTCGATAGCACCACATCTCAAACGCTTCTAGGCGCTTACAGGCAGCGTCAGTCAGAGTCCAGGCCTCAACACCGTACATTAAAGTGGTGAACACGTAACACTTCAGGATGCGCGTGCATAGTTGGAGATTAAGCTTCACGTTGCATAGCAAGGTCCTCATTTTATTAAAAGAAGCACGCGCTCTCTCGATTCTTATTATGATTTCCCTAGACTGGTCCCAGTTTTCATTCAGATGTACGCCCAAATACTTAATTGATGGCACCGTTTGGATCTGGGAGCCATTAACTTGAAAGAAGTCATCATTGTTCACATTCTTGCTTATTGTCATAACCTTAGTTTTCTCTGTATTTAGGCGCATGTTGTATGCCTCGCAAACCTCTGCTACTTTCATCAGCAATCTTTGTAGGCCCTCAGCTGTGTCAGCAAGCAAAACAGTGTCGTCCGCGTACCTCAAATTATTAATGAGAACACCATTCATCAGGATACCGTCCTCGGCCTCCCCTATTGCGTCTCTGAACAGTCTTTCAGAATATGCATTGAAAAGCAGCGGTGACAGCACGCATCCCTGTCGAACCTCCTGACGAATCTCAAACCCCTCCGATGTCCCATCCCCAGTCCTAATAAAAGCTTTTTGTTGTTGCCAGTAGAGGTTGGAAATAATGCGAACATCTCTGTCATCCAGACCTGACCGGTGAAGGGTCTCTACCAGTTTATTGTGATTTACCCTGTCAAATGCCTTCTCAAAGTCAATAAAACAGGCAAATACATCACAGTTTACGTCGCGTGCTCTCTGAATCAGGACGTTCAAGCTGAAGAGTGCTTCCCTAGTACCAAGGCCATTTCTGAAACCGAACTGCGTATCGCTTATATCCTGTTCTAGTTTTGGGTAAATTCTTACATGTATGACTTTTAGGAATATTTTGAGTATGTGACTCATCAAGCATATTGATCTATATTCTTCGCACTTTTTAGATGTTGGTTTCTTCGGGATAGGAATAAACGTTGAAAGCAGCCATTCGCTCGGGAGTACACCGGTGTCATATATATGATTGAAGAGGTCAGTCAAAATGTCCAGATGACCTTCCTGTATCAGCTTCAGTAGGTCGCCGCAGACTTCATCCGGACCTACGGCCTTGTTGCTCCTTAGTTTTCTAATGGCATTGGTAACCTCTACTTTAGTAATAGTGGGCCCTGTTTCAATTGCCTTTTCTTCTAAATCACCTCTCTGTTCATCGTTGTATAGGGACTGCATATAATCTTTCCATTTACTTATCTTTGCGTCGTCAGGGTCCAAGATGATTAATGCCAGATATGTTAATTAGGTATGGCAATTATACTTACTGGACGCCCTGTATACCCTGTAGCACAAAGGCAAAAACCAACTATGGAAATTATGTATGTGGTATCTACTGTTACTATCTTTACTAATATCTGAGATAATCCGCAACTACATCGAAATCGGGACACCCTGTATATTGCCCAGCTGGCCTTTCATCTGTTACTGCTACTATGAATCAGTCAGTAGATTTGCTTGATAAAATTGTAGAAATACGTATGTTTCATAAATAAATATAATAAAACAAGTTTTAAGAAATCACTGTATTTCATTGAAAAACAGGTTGGGCGCCACTAAACTATTAGTCAAACGAGATAAGGTCGGAGGTGGTCGGATATTAAAACACATGTAATATAATTAAATGGTTGTTCTGTGATTTCGAGTAATAAGAAGCTTTAAGAATTCTGTAAAATCGTGCATCATATACGATGATAATGGGTTTCTTTTGGAGACAATTATTATGCATTTTTGAGTATTAGTAATCTTATTACGAATTACATGCGCCGTGGGATGGGAATCATTATTTTAAAGACTTTTTTAAGCTTGTTAACCTACATAAAAGAAGAACCTGTTTATAAATATTTCGAAGTGGATAAACATACCAACTTTTAAATAATATCAAGCAGAAGACGTGTGTTAAAATTATGATTTTGAAAGTTTTTTTAGTGTGTATTTTCTGTAAGTTTATTATTATCTATTATTATGCAGTATTTAATTACTTATTACATTTATTTTTAATTAATCTTAACTGATTTTGAGTTGATTAGGATTTTAAAGAGTTGTCATATTTTTTGCGAATCATGATAAATAATTTCTTTATTTCATTCTTGTTTCGTACACTCGCGTTTCGTACACATCAAAAATTGACCTAAAATATTGTTGTTTTGTACACTGCATAAGTTAACCCATTTTCGTCTTCTTATTTCGTACACCGACCATTGTGATGGTCTGGTTACCTGGTAACATAGGTAATATCAAAATATATACACTTTGTTACTTTGTTTTCTATCACTTTATTATATTAAATTAATCCTATGGACAGGGTTGTATTTATATTTTTTTTATGCCTTATTATACATAATAAATACATTAATATAAGCTACCTAATCAAATTTAACAATAATATATTAAACGATTTAGTGTCTCACGAATTTCCATTTTATTAAGTAAATATTCGCTCAATATTTCGTACGTAGGTCGCATCGCGGTTTACAATGTCATAGTAATGCATTTCTTCTGTAAGTACTTTAAAGAGTTAAAATATATTAGGGTGACACTTGCCAATGCGTCTGTTCAGTCTATTATGCCAGCCTTCGACGGAGTTTATAGTACGGTGTCGCTCATTATAGTATATCCATAACAACTCGTTTACCAGCCATTGTTCGACAAAATAATCGTTGAATTTAACAATATAGCTTCCTCGTTTGGTGCATTCTCCATTATGTGTAGCCAAGCGTGGCTGATATGATCTTCTGGTAGGTATGCCAATGCGGCACACATACGTATCTATGTGATCTCGAACCTCTTTATTTTCTTTGTATTGTGGGACCAGTCCAAGTTCCTGTACTTTTCTCCAGATGGCTTAGTTGAAATGAAAATCGCATCCTTTGATAACAACTTCGGGGAAAGCATTTCTTAATGCGCTTATTGCGACACGCTCAAATTCAATGTGTACCTTTTGTAGAATAAAATTAGGTACCTTATCTTGCAGTACCTAACTTAAAAAGCCTCTCATAGGTAGTTTCTCTGCGGTTTGGCAATAGCGCGTAAACAGCAGGAATGATACGTGTTGCATCTGAAGTACTTCCCAAGTCTACGTGTATGGTGTAGAATTGATCGAAAAGGGGCAACAACTTTTAAATGTCCTGTCCATGAAGAACTCTGACGAGTGTGTAAGCTAGTGTCCTCCATTGCTCGCAAAAATTAGTATTCTGTCTTCTTGGCCATGCTCTACTAATAAATAAGATTTCATTGTTTCAGTCAAGGTACCGTCTTTTCGCTTTTTTGGCAGAACATCTATGCCTAGAGCCCTCTGCCGTTCTCTATAGAATCGATCTTTAACGCAGAGTATAAACTGACAGCACAGTTATAAAAAATACGACTTTGCCTTTTAAGCACTGTTATCAAAGGAATATCAAGGAATATCAAAATTTATTTTTTCACTAATTTGTTGCTATCGTAATAGGTAATTATTATTTACCTAATATTTAAAGCCTTTCGCTTTCAAAGTTTTAATACTAATTTAATTTAATGTTACCAGTGTTTCGAAAACGGACAACATTATGTTCATATGAGCTTTATATCTAATCTGTAAAGAAATAAATGGAAAAGTAATAATAAGATAAGTGTCTCAAAAATCGGCATGGAGGGGAGATTCGATATTATTGCTGAAAAGTATAATCAACATTTATTATCTATTGTTCCCGAACTCCTTTATAATTTAATTGATACACCTTTTACTTTTGACATAATGAGAAACGAAAACGTATTTAACGCTTGTATCACCAGAAGAAATTTGTGAATTAGCCCAAACCATCAAAAACAAGCATGGCAGTGGTATATATCAAGTCCGGACTAGTATTGTAAAATTGTCAGTTTGTGAATTATTAAAAGAAGTATTAGAATTTATTATAAATAACTCATTTGAGGTAGGCATTTTCCCGGAAAATCTAAAAATAGCACTCATTATACCATTGTATAAAAAAGGAGATCCCGAAAACCTAGACATTAATAGGCCTATCAGCTTGTTGCCAAGTTTCTCGAAATTATTTGAATTAGCCATGGGCAAAAGATTAATTAGTTTTATGAAAGAATTTAATTTGCTTAGTGAGTGTCAACATCAACAAATTGAGAGGGGTGAGTTTACACTAGGGATGTTTCTTGATTTATCCAAGGCGTATGATTGTCTAGATAGAAGGATACTTATAAATAAACTTAAAATGTATGGAGTCCGGGGAAATGTAAAGAAATGGTTCATATCATATATTTGCTATCGACGAAAAACTGTGACAAAACAAAGGAGACAGAAACTGGTAGATCACGGGTATTAAATAATGAAGTTGGAATAACACAGGAAAGCATCTTGGGCCCGCTTTTTTTTGTTATACAGGGTGGCGCACCGAAAACTTTCCACCCAGGTTTATTTTCTTGTTAATAAATAAATCAAAATTCGCTCGAACACGGGAACCTTAGTTCTCAGGGGGACATATTTTTTTGTATTTTCACCCCCCCCCTGCTTGAACCCCTACGACGGGGTGACTTTTACCCTTAAAATCTTAAATGGAAAGGGGATCGAGTGATACCCTATTTTAAAGGGAAATCAATTGCCTTCCCAACGCGACCTTGCTCGTTTAAATCGAGTGAATAGTTCCTGAGAAATAGGTCTAGAAAGAAAAGAAAATTTAAAAGTAATAAAATTTATTACCGATTGTATCAATCCAGTAAATGTTGAAAATGTCCACCTCCAACTTCCATGCAATTGTAAAGGCACTGTTCGAAATGTTCGCGAACATTATTGAGCATTGGGGGAGTTATTTGTCGGCACTCGTACACTATTCGTTGTCGCAAGTCTTCCAAAGAATTGGGTTGGGCTGCATAAAATTTAGACTTGTCCCCACAAAAGAAGTCCAGTGGCGTCAAATCAGGAGATCTTGCAGGCTATTCAATAGGACCTCCTCTTCCAATCCATTTTCCTGTAAATATTTCATCCAGAAACTGTCTCTTGCTGGAATTTATAGTTGGAATTATAAAATTAATTCCATTCTATTGGATATTAAAAAGATTATTTACAGACTAAGATATAAGGGGCAAAATGTAATATTCGTATGGGCAAAGGCTCATACAGGGCTTGATAGAAATGAGTGTGCTGATTATTTAGCCAAAGATGCAATTATTAATGGAAGTGAAACTGCCTTTCGACTCGACATATCCGATGGTTTTAACATAGTCAATGCTCGAATTAAAGATAAATGGAACCATAGATGGCACAATTGCACCTTATCCAACACCTCCGGTTATGCACAGATTCAACCTACTCTACCAAATAAATACTTCCATGATGATTTCAATGTAAGTCGACGTTATATAACAAGCAACCCTTCTCTGGTGTTTACTGGTGTTAAATAAACAGCTTCTTTAAGATAACCCCAAAAAAAGGAAATATAATGGATTTAGGTCAAGAGATCTAGGTGGCCATAAAAAAGGTTTGCCTCGACCTATCCACCGATTATTTATCAAAATTATTATTATCAGGTAAATAACGAGTCACTTCGTTAATGAAACGTGGTGTAGCATTATCGTGCATAATCCAGATCTGAGCTATAGTTTCTAAAGGTACATTTTCTAATAAATTTTGTTGTAGGAATTGTAAATACAAAGCACCATCTTGTCTTGACTCGACATTTCTTTCAATTTTTCCTTAGTGGATATCAATTATTAAAATTTAGAATTTTCACTTGACTTGACACATTTCCGATTTCTTCAAACTTCTTTTTTGAATATATTGATTAGGGTGCCTTCCTGCATACCAAACCAAAGAGCAACCCAATTACTTTTTGATGATTTTATTGAAATTGCTGTTAAATTTCGTTTTTGTGTCGTAATTATTATTTTAAAAGAAGCACTTTAAGTAAGCTTTCATTTAATATACCACTTAGCATGTCTAATATCAGCTGTTTTTCTAAAATATCCTTTTATAAAAAAATAATTAACAAGAAATCAAAATATTCTGACACTGTTTATGTCCGCTGAATACGGTATTTGACTTTTAAAATCAATATTTATATGTAAAGGGCGGAATATATGCAAAGTGCATATATATGCACCTTTTGCATATTTTGTCAATTTTATAATAAAATGCATATTTTTCCCAAATTATTATTTTGTGAGCATATTCTTAGGTTTTCGGCGTTATCAAGAAATTAAAAGCACCTGGCCATGAAAACTCGTAGACTCATAGGTTTAATGTCCAGTCCGGCACTTGTTTTAGGGAGTCCAATTTGAAGATAATTATATAATAAATAATATTTACATTTTGGTTATACACAAGGTATTATTGGGGGTTTCCGGGGTTTGCAGGAATATTGTTAGCGGTTATTTATTGTCATTTAATAATGCCTTATTATTACCTGCTTAACAAACTGTATTTATATCGGGTTGTAATACGTACTTCTGTTTTAGTTTGTCAAAATGTCTAAAGTGGCGAAAACGTCTTTGTGGATTAAAAATGCCCCAGAGTTAGAGTTTAGTGGAGAAAAGGTCTTCTGTAAAGCTTGTGCAAAAATTATTGTTTGTGAAAAGAAGTTCCAAATCAATCAACATTTGAAAACACCGCTGCATAAATCAAAGTTACAAAAAATGAAATCTGAGCCAGTTCAGCTGAGTTAAAAAACGCATTTAAAAATGATGGAGAAAAATCGAAATCTCAAAAGACTTATACAAGGCTTTGGTCGCAGCAAACATATCCTTAAAAAAATTGCAAAATCCGCAATTTAAAGGATTTTTGCAAAAATATTGTCAACAAACCATCCCTGATGAATCCACGCTTAGAAGGAATATCCATTAAATATACGAAAACCGTTTTAGAAGAAATTAGAGCTTCACTGGTTGATAAAAATTCTTACATTATTGTTGATGAAAGCATAAATGCTTGTGGCAGATATATCGCACATCTTATGATTGGAGCACTTTAAAAAGATAAAGCAACAAACCCATATTTAATAGCTTCTAAGCAGTTAGACAAAACTAATAATGTGACCGTAACCCGATTTATTCAGCAGTCCCAATCGAGCTTTTTCTAACGAAATCTAGTCCCAGATGAGAAGTTCTTAGTTCTTTTATCTGATGCAGCACCGTATATGGTAAAAGTAGTTCAAAACTTAAGAATATTTTAGCCCAATATGGTATATGTGACTTGTCTTTTACCTGGAATAAACCGAGTCGCAGAAACCATTAGAACTGAATATCCTTTAGTAAATAAATTAATTTCAAATGTAAAAAAAAATGTTTCTAAAGGCACCTCTAAGAGTGCAGATGTATCAGGAGAGATTACCAGGAATTAGTTCACCTCCAGAACCTGTAATTACCTGGTGGTGAGCATGGATTAAGGCCGCAATATTCTACGTAGAACATTTCGAAGCTATTAAAAAACTAATTTTGGATTTAGATGACGATTCGCAGTGTGTTGTGCAAAGTAAAGAGTTGTTAAAAAGTGCAAGTGTAGTTAAATATCTTGTTTTTATTACGGTTACTTTCAGTATTATACCGGACATAATATCCTCCTTAGAGAGCAGAAATTTAAGTTTAAGAAACTCAATTAGTATTATTGAAACTTTTTCCGCTTAATGCAACAACATTCCCGGTAAAGTAGGAGGTCAAGTAAGGAACAAATTGGATGTAACTGTAAAGAAGAATAAAGGATTTAAATACTTAACTGCAGTAAAAAGCATTTATGAAGATATACCATCCGAAGTTGTATCTTGGCCTTTTATTTTACTACCTAAGTTGCAGTATTGTCCGATTACATCAGTAGATATTGAAAGCTTTTCTTTGTAGAAACATATTTATACTGATAGAAGACAATCCTTTTTAGTTCAAAATTTTAAAAAATATTTAGAAATAAATGCCATTTATACAATTTCAGGTTAAAAAATTGTTTTCTTTTATTTTTATTTTTTTTTTGCATTTTTGTTTAAATATACATATTTTGTAGAACACAGTGTGTTTCTTTACCCTATTTTACTATAATAATTTAAGAAATATTGCATACCAGTGTACATATTCGGTCAAGAAAATGCATATAACTGCACATTTTAAAGGCAAACAAAGCATATGCGTATATTTTGGCTGAATTTAAGTGCATATATTCCGCCCTTTACTTATATGTATTTTCAAAACAACACTCTTATTTACAACATATTTTCAAAAAAGAAGAATATATGACAATAAATAGCACTTTATTTAAATTTTGTAAAGAGTTCTATTAGTAGGCAAACCCTACAGCTATTCCAAAAATTAGTATTATTGGCATTTAAAAAAATATTTAATAAATCAGAAATGCCAAAATTAATTAAATATAATGAAATCAGTTTCTGAAACATGATGTAGAATATTTTCCAATAATTTTTTTTACGGTAATTCAGCAAGTTTGAATTGATATTTTAGAAAAACGGCTGATATTAGATATGCTCAGTGGTATATCAAATTAAAGCTTATTTAAAGGTGTTTCTTTTAAAATAATTTAATAATAATAATATTAATTTAAAGAAATACAGGGTATTTTATTTAAAAGAAAACATTAAGTTTATTTCATAAAAACTTTTTGGGCCACCCATATTATAATATAAAATACTATTAAAATGCTGGCATTTAGTGCCTGCTAATCCACTGCTTGCATCCTTATTACAGAAGAGAAGTAAGAAAGTAAGAAAATGCGTAGGTATATCCCAATAATTATTCCGATTCTTTCAAACTCTGTTCTACAACTGGCCTCTGTTCACAATTTTCCTCAAATAAATATTAAAACATTGACAATAAACGTCTCTGATCCAACGCCGCCTTGCCCGATTAATCACCTAAACAAGAAGTGCCATTAATGCGATTAACTAATATATTCATTTTTACAACAATCGAATTTCGAGCGGTAAATACGATATGACAACAGTTGGTTGATGGTATGGCCAAATGTATGCGCTAATTAAAAATAATATAGAATCTGATTATGGTGGCCATAACACAACGATTACAATATAATTTTATAACATAAGAAAAAATTGTTATCAGATTTTTTCTAAATTTGGTTATAATTTTAGGTACTATTGCAGAGGTGGTCTCCAGAAATAGAGGTAAGAAAAATTTTAAGAACAGAGTTTTTTTGTTTAAAGAAAATGTACTTTTTTGTATACGTTCAAATATGGCATCGATTGAAATTATATTATATTAGGTACATTATTAGCCCTTAACCTGACACACCTACATTTGGTTACGTTTAATGATACCTGGAGTCTAAGGGACTCCTATGATTCAGATATTTTTTTAAACAGCCATATGAACTTACAAAATGAAATAATCTTGTACATCTTTTAGAATGTGGAGTCCTGGAAGATAAATTCCAAATTCCTTGGACAGTGGGTATTTATTTGGAAAAAGACAAGGACTCTTTTGAACTCGTATGTTTGGGCAGCGTGTTAAAAGATCATGATGTCATTACAGGTAAATGTTTTGGTACTTACGCTGGTTCTGCAGATGAGGAGGGAGAGGACAGTTAAGTTAGTTTAATTGTAATAATAATTGATTTGATAATATTTTTGTAGCTGCTCAGTGCGTCTGTGAGAGTTTTTCTAAGGAAGTAAAGAAGGAACATATTTATGTGTCCACAGAAATAAAAAAAAAGTTAAAGAAGGGTTCAAATACTATTAGGGTAAGTAATTTATTTAAATCTTAAAGTGGCAACAGTTTTGGCTCAAGAGAAATCTTTTAGTTTTATGTTTTGAGGTAGTTCTAACAAGTTGTTTTTCCTACTAAATGGCGAATGCTTTCATTCTCTGAAGTAGGTTAAATTTAAGCAAACAAAAACGCCTTAAAATTTCATAAAAAAATATTTTTTCTTCTTTTATTCGTTGATTTTCCTGTATGCGGTACTTCACACCTCTTTATACAGGATGGGTGTTTTATTAAAGTCGGCCACCGGCCATATCTCGAATACTACTGGGCATATAAATTCTAGAGAGCGCGATTTGCAATATTAACAGTTTTTTGATTTTATCCCGAAAACCTAAGCCATACACTTTACTAATGATATCTGTGCGCGAACACGTTTGTAACAATGAACGACACTAAAAACTTTAACCTGTGTATCCACAAGTCGACTGGTTCAAAACTTTGCTTTACTTGGAAAATAAAATTTCTTCTGAATTTTACTGCATAACTATTTATTAACAGATTAATCACTTTGTCATTTTATCCCCTAGCATGGGTATGACCTACTAACACATTTCTAACTAGACTCGTCAAACAACCACTTAACTAACTTTAAATATCGTAGACTATTATTCTCACATACTTTCGACCATTTTTACGTGGAGTTTGTACCGGTCCACGGAGCGCAACTTAACTCTTTGTGTTTCAGTGTGACACTGCTTTGTTGACAAAACATTGTCAGTCTCGTACCCCATCCCGACATCTTGACCAATCAGGTCGTAATACGTCACAATCCAAAATGGCTTGTTTCACGTCAAAATACTGTTGCTAGCCAATGAGAATACAGATCTGCTGTTACCATGCACGTGGCTTATATCGCACTTACATTTGCGTGCTGGGGAATAATACAAAATCAGACAGATTTTTTATGCATAAGGTTTTGATTTAAACTTATATTTTCATGGATTTGTACAACGTTGCCATTACTGTAATATGCGGTATTGTCAAATATATTGCATGTAAATATAATGTACTTTTCTCTATTTTTTACCATTAGGTATTAAATAAACACATAATGATTTACCACGAAATGCGGCGTTGCCGCTTAGATTAGTATTACCTTACATTAATTCCTAGAATTGAGTTCCACGCATTTACTTTAACTTTTGTGCTGGGTCACGACAGGCATATGACGTGTGTCCCAAACAATATCATAATCGGAAAGCAGATTAAAATTGCAAGAAAAAACGTGAAACCGAAGTTCGATATCTTCGTTCGGTTCAGAGTTATTGCCAAAAGAATAATTTTCAACGCTTAATTGAAGAATTTTTTGAAACTTTTTTATAACACCCACTATCTCCGTAACCATTATTTATAAGAACTTTTTATTTTAAGTGGCAATAATCGACTCTCGAAAATTGTCAAAGTACCTTTAATTCACCATGTTTACTTTATTTTAGGTAAAAACAAAAGACGTTATCAGCCGCAGTGACTATGAAGGGTTTTTGCTCAATCCAGCAGCAGATCTAGCTATTTTAAAATTGGAAGGGCCCGAGAAACTTGGATCCCCTGTATGTGTGGATTGGGCTGACTTCAACTTCCTCTTGAAGGTACTTACTAATACTACTAATTCGATATGAATATTGCTAACGCCTCGTGGTTTAACGTTAGACGCGTTTCATTAATAAAATTCATATCGAACCATTCAAAATTTAATTCAGATTAGTTGCGCATAGATTCGATTTATCCTAAAATACCACAAACCTTTTTATGAACTAACATTCAAAATTATCAGGTGTCCATATTAGTTGAAGTCATGTTACCCGCGCTTGTTGATTTTTGCAATTTCGTCAACTTTATTATTGGCGTCCAATTTTGTGCCATCCGTTCAGTTCAAGTGAAAAAAAATATTGAAAATGGGTGGTTCTGATTCCGAGAGTATTCCTTCGGATGTCGTAATGCGCAATACGTTGTCGATTCCCTACTTCCCGAAAAGGCAAGACAAATTACGAGCAAACCTGGGACGTTTTGTTTTTTTTTTTTTAAGATGGCAATGCTGTGATGAGCACCGCTGAATAAGTAAAACCGCAAATGACAAATGAATTATTGATGTGGAAAAAGATATATTGAATTAATTGAACTAAATAAATGATTTAAGCTATTTTAAAAATATTTAAGTAGTTGTCAGAGAACACGAACAGAACCAGCTCTGGAGCACGCGTGCAAATAGCTCTAGTTCTCATATAGGGGATTTAGCAAGCGCCACTAGCTTTGCCACTACTATACTTCGGTACCAAAATAATTGGCAGTGACTCATTTTCACCGGGGTGTGCAAGACGTAAGGGGAACGCCAATTCCAGAGGCGTGTCATTTTAAACAATAATAATTAAAAAAATATATGAATTTTTGGTTTATTATTATAATATATTTAAATTTACTATAATAAATATAATATTATAAATTAAACTGAAAAATAAATTAAGCTTTTACATTTGGTGATCTAATGAAGTAATTAGAGAAACTAAATTACGCAGGTATAAAATCAAAAAAGAATAATAAAGCAACGGTATATGTTATTTTCATAATGTTTTTATAATACTACATAATAATAGAAACATATAATAGTGGATTAAGGGCAAAACCTAAACCTAAATTATAAATGTTTATAAATTTCTTAACTATTGTTACATAATGAACACTAATTGATAATAACTTGACAAATTATATTCCACGCCGACATCAAAAAGTGTTATAATGACAATACGTTACAATTTTAAATTAATTATTACCATTACAGCGGTTATTCACTATCTGACGATGAAAACATTTCATTACTATCGCTACTGCTGTCATCTGCAGAATTTATAATAATAGGTTCTACCATGACTTCAACGCGTACATCTAAGTCCCACATTTTTTTTTTATGCCCTTATGCCAATCTGCTACTAGGACATTCGCTATTGCCGTTTTTAACAGTTCTTTAACACTTTTTAATTTAAAAGATTTATTTTCACGTGCCACTTCGCCTTTTATCTGTGTCCATATAAGCTCGATTGGATTTAGTTCACAATGGTAAGGCGGTAAACGTAATATTGTAATACCTCGTTCACGAGCCATTTCATCCACTACATATTTCGTATATTTTTTTTTGTGAAGTCTTGCAAGATCGAGCAACTGCACTTTTAGCATTTTTTTTTCGCCAAATGCAATGTTTTTTTCTTCGAGCCAGTCAACAATATTTCCTTTCCGTCACGCAGAAGTTGGCAAAGCTTCCACCCGACGGCTGTGGTATGGTGCATTATCCATCATGATTACCAACCCACGTTCAATACAGAATTCCCTCATACATTTTTTACCATTGTACGCTCCCCAGGTTTTAAATGTCGTTCTGTAACTTATTGGTTACTATCACTTGAAGAACTCGCCTGAATTATAATATTTGCTGTTTTAAATAACCACCAAAATAATAAAACTGAATTGCTAATATCCTTTTGATTGAAACTTGTCTACGACACTGAACGTTGGTTAGAGGCGATAAGAAAGCGTGTGAGCGCCTTTAGACATGTTTTTTTTTACCTGCGTTGCCAAATCGAGTAGACCAAGTACCGTAGGGCGTAAAGGCCCTTAATGACATGCTGATTTTGGTACATTTTATGAGAATTTAAATGACATATTTTAAAACCTGGCAACATGTAACGACTTATTAATGCACAATCTTCCCAAGCGGTTTTGAATGCTTTTATTTCGGTTACAAGTGTGTAAATCGATGTTAATTATTTTCTCCGCACACCGTCAATGGTGATCAGAACAGTTTTGCCAATTATTTTGGGATCGTAGTATAGATAGCCGTAGAGCTAGGTAGTAAGCAGAAAAGGTGGAACTGTATAAATAGAACTTGGTAAATTAAAATAATATTGATAGTTTCATTACTTAAAGAAAACGGTGTGATTATGATAATATTGAAAATCCTTGGAAAAAACCCCTGAATGTCTAAAGATAGTCCAGAAAACTCTTCAAGAAAGAGAGTGATCAGGAAAAAATTCTTCGAAAGAGAGGAAGAAGACGTAATGACGTAATGAAGACTTTAAAACAAAGGAATCAGAAGAGAAAGACCCTAGCAGGAGCTTGTAAGGCCTTAAGGTTTAATTTAGGAATTCAACAACAATGTTGGGGTGCTCCGAAAGTACTTCGGCCTTTTTAGGTCCCAGTGATTATTGCCTTGACTCTTAGTAGCAAAATGTGCAAGCCACAAATCCACCGGAGTGATTTTTCTGTCGCCCAAGAAACAGCACAGTCAAAATTTTTACAATATCAACAACAAAGATAAGCTAAGGTATATAATATTTAATAGGCACTCTTTAACAAACTGTCCCTCAGAAAATGACTTCGATGTTTTCGCTATTTTGTAACTAATTGTAAAACTAGATTTAACAACACTGTCTAGTTTTGATCTTTGTGAATGGAACATTTGTTGCTGTTTCCCTAAATCGGTAATGAGTTTTTTAATTTTATCATTGTATTCTTTTAAAACAGAAATTGTTTAATTGCACAGCAAACACATAGATTTACCACTGTGCAAGATAAAAAAGTATTCATCAACCCACTTGTTTTGGAATTGACGATATTCTGTGTCCACTTTCCGCTATTTTAAACCAGACATGTTAATAGAATTTGCTTGAATATGGCCTTCCAAACCCAAATCCTGGGAATAGTCCTGGATTCGAAAAACCTCCTGCTTTTTTGGCTGTTAAAAGTCAAGTGAGTCCCCATAACTGGGAAACTAAAGGCACTAAAAAAAATAGACAAAATCATAGACACGCCCAATATAAGGAAAAGAACACCGAATCACTGAAACATGAAGGAAAGAGAAGCAATCTGTCACAGAGAACTAATATGGAAGGGGAGATACTGCATAAAAAATATAAATACGGAGGAGCGGTACTGCATATATACTCGGTTGTATACCAGTGGCACCATTTTGTCGATGATAATGTAACGAAATGGGTCCTGACTACTTGATTGCAGGTATTTAAAGTAAGTAAAATACAGGAGAGGTGCCTAAATTTATTTATTGTTTAATATTCATGGTGAAAATGTAACCTCGCTATATTCTTTTTTTAAATAAACCATATTCCCAATATCCTCAATATTCGACAAACGACAGCTCGATATACCAGCCATCATTTCTATTAAAAAAAGAACCTGAATTGACCTCTAAAGTTTTGAACTAAACTGACAATTAATATTAAAAATTAAAACAAGGAAAAATGATCGGGAATTACCACGAAGAACACTGTTATATGTATATGGACCCAATGATATAGTAAGGAAAATAGACTGAAACAGAATTAACCTTAAGTGGAAAACAAAGATAAAGTCGCTAAAGTTAGGTAGGTAGTTTAATATAGTAACCAAACATTGTACTTTTCCCCAGTTCTTAAAGCTAAAATTCCAATCAAATATGGGGTAGAAGTTAATATGCTATAGTGACAAAATTGAATTGTCACAAACCTATGCAAAACTTGAAGATTGGTGTAAAGGGAAAGGAATCAAGAATAGCAGCGATGAAAATGTTCTCCTGGCATATTTCGAATATCTTTCAAAACATAGCAAGCCTTCGTAGCTTTGGGTATATTACTCTATGCTACGCTCAGTTATATTAGTAAAGAAAAATACTGATATTAGTAAATATGTCTATCTAATTGGGTTTCTATAAAGATAATTGGAAGGATTTCTGTTAGAAAGATCAAAGACATAACCTAATTTTTGCTGGAGGCCGACGATACTTATTTTATGATAAAAGTTGCATTGATATAGGGCTTGCGGATGTCTACAGGCGCACTAAATTCACAAATCTGCACCTACAAAATGTTAAAGATGAAGAACAATGCATCATAAACGGGAATGTTGAAGAAATAAATTTCTTTTGAGAAAATGCCATCCAATGTAGTATCGTTTTTGAGTTTTTCAAGCACACGGAAAATCATCTTCTGAATTAATTTAACAAATTGCTCAGAACTTGTAATTCACATTAATAAATAAATGTTATTGCACTTTTTCAAATTAATAATAAGAAATAAAGGTGACGGCTAACTTCTTTTGTTTGTTTTTTATGTTAGCATTTGCGTGTTCTTATAAATTCATAATGGCACTGAGTGTTATTAAAGAGGCCATAATGACAACAAAATGAGGCTGCTAAATGACACCGTCATAGATTAAGTTACTTTCAGAACGAATGAGCGATGCTGAGTATGGTATCGGAGAGGAAGAGAAGTCCTATACCATAAAATGTTTCTTCTAGATGGCAGTTACGACCTCTTCATTTCTGATACTGAATAGTTTCTTTCGCTAGATACAATCAAAGAATTTTTTAATCCGTATTCTTTGTTCAAAAGCATTCATAACTCCTGAGGATGATTTCATTTGTAGCTTTCTTTTCAGGGAGGAAACAAAGGCATATTTCCAATATGGCAAAATCAGTTAAAAACATTGGACACCACGTTTTTGGATTACGACTCCTGCACATTGTCTACATCTCAAGATTTTGGCGTTATTTTGGGTCATGACAAAAACTGTTTTAAAATATCGGGTAAGTATGCATATTGTTAATTAAGTATGTTACCAAACTCGAGGGTGTTATTTCTTACTAAATTTCAAGACAAAAACTTCATATAAACTTAGATCCGCAATCGCTTTATTTATGAGATACGGGATGTTACAGTTTCTAGGCAAACCAAGAAGATGCACGCCGCTCTCTGTCCTTTTTGATAGCACGGGATGTAGACAATTCAATGTCTAATGCAAAGTATCTTTTAAAATTTCTTTAATTTTGGCTCCATTTAGGAGATAATTGCAATTTTACCATACTATTCAGGGATCATGTGCTTGTGCCAGTGTTCTGTCTTTTTCTCCTATTAATTGATTGTGGCGCTGTTCCGCAATCATCCTTTAGGAATTTGGTTTAGAAGGAGGCTTCTTTGATGGCAGACGTGGTAAGCAGGGAAGCAGTTGCTTTTGGTCTTGACAGAATGTGGCAGTTACGTAATGAGTGGACGGTAAATCATAGAGGAGGGAGCGGTCTTAGTAGGAACCAGTCTCTAAGAAGCCGATATGGCATATGTTGTATGGAGTGAATAAGTGAGTATGAGTCATCGTGTGGCTAGGATCATTCGTAAGGGTTTCTAAAGCCTTGTTCTGAAGGACTTGTAACTTTTTGTATGCGTCGTAATTTATGCAACAACATGTTGATATACCATACGTAAGTACTGGTCGGATTAAAGTAGCATTTTCGGACCTAAATTAATTCTACTCATACTGTTGATAAGGGCACCAAGTTGGACGGCGTTTTCGTTTTAAGCTATCCTTCAGTGGTGGCTTTTTAGGGACGGTGTCAAACAGACAACAGACAGTATATATTATTTATCTACATTAATTTGCATCTTTAATGGCCCGCAAACTGTATACATATTTAAATGATTAGGACAATGGCTGCTATATAGTTTCAAATAATAATATACAAGGCATTAATTATGAAAAAAATATTAAGTTCAATTAATAAAAGCTGTTTGGGCCACCCTGTGCAATGTAAAATAATTTTAAAATATGAGCCTGAGCCACCTCTATTATAGTACTACATACTACTATTAAAGTACTCGCATTTATTGCCTACTGATCCACTGCTTCTAGCCACATTACAGAAAAAAATATAAGAAAGTAAGGAAATGCGTATATCCTACATGTAAACTGGACCACAAAATTAACCGGACGGGAAAACATTTGCGTCAATTCAATCTTAAATTACTTTTAAGTTTTTTTACCAAGTTCGATAATTATTTGACATGCTGTCGTCTTCATCATGTTCTGATATCGTTTTTACAAACAGTCTAAATGGAGATTTTGTCATACAGGGTAACACAAAAAAATTACATTTTACGCTTATATTCTGAACTTCCTGTGAAAAAATATAAGAATTGATTGATGTTTCTTTGTACGACATTTTTAAGTCCCATCTTTTCTCAACAACTTGTTTTTTGATTTATACCGATATCTGGATTATTAGCAACAAAAAATTAAAAAATAACATGGCTAATAGTGGTATTAAGATTATCGTATTAAAATCGAGTATTTGCTTTACGAGCCTAAATAACAGCTCTCATCCTTTCAGGCATATATTCAATTAAAGCAACAACTGCGTCTTGGGGTGTCTGCTGCCACTCGTTTGTCAGTGTCTGTGCTAACGCAACCAAAGTTTGAAACTCGCCGAAGTTCAGGTTCTTCAGGTAGTTCTGTTGTGTATCTCACATATGCTCAATAGGGTTCAGATCGGGACTTCTTAAAGGCTAGTTCAATACTTGAACGCCAACATCGTTCAAATATTACCTCGTTATTTGTGCTGAGTGCGGTCGAGCATTGTCGTCCATTAAATTAATATTTTCTCCTATAAAATGCGATAATGGTACCACATGTTCTTCTAAGCACTGTCCAATGTATTTATCAGCGTTAAGACCCCCTGAAGTGTAATGAGGTCTGTACCGGCTTTCCAAGGAAATGCCGCCCCACACCAATACTTCTCCGCCACCAAATTGCACTCTAGGAGAGACACATCATTGAGAGTATCGTTCTCCGGACCTTCTCCACACTCTTTGACGTCCGTCGGGTAATTATCCGTAAAACGAAACTTTTCTGTAAATAGAACGTTTTGCCAGTCGTTCATGTCCCAATCTGCATTAGCTCCAGCAAATTCAAGGCGCTGCCTGCGATGACCTGCATCTAATAGAGGTCCTAATGCAGGTACATGAGATGTTAGATTCTGTTCTCTCAACCATCTGCGTACGGGTTCAGATGAAACTAAGGTACCATGAACATCTGCCAATCTTATAGCTACAACCGGAGCAGAGGCTGTTCGCTCTAGAAGAACCTGAAGACGAAGAAATCGATATTCAACTGCATTTGTAGCTCTTCGTCTTCTCGAGTAAGAACCAGTTTGTCTAAATCTTTGTATCGCATCGGATATCGTACTGCGTAGATGGCCAAACCTTTCTGCGATATACAGAGTCGGACGAATATCATCTTGTACAGCAACGGCTTGTGCCACTTCTTCTGGTCTCATCTTAAATTTACATAAATACACTTAGCGTTTACGGAACAGTTTGAAAACACAAAATAACCGACAACTTACTTAACAAACGCTAGAAGTACAGCAATTAATAAATCTGTAATTGTAATTAACTTGCGTTGGGCTACATTCTTGGTGAAACCGTATATTATCCATTATGGGTAAAATTAAAATTGCTTGTTATGTTTCACTATTTATTCAGTTACCTGACGACACGCGTGTTTCGACCGTTTCAGGTCATTTTGCTCCTTTGAAAATGACCTGAAAGGGTCGAAACACGCGTGTCAGGTAACTGAATAAATAGTGAAACATAACAAGCAATTTTAATTTTACCCATAATGGATAAATCTGTAATTTGTTAACAAAAATCTTCTTGACAAGCCATGGTGCCATGGAAACTGGATTCAGAAAGACAAAAGAAAGACAAAGCCAACTTAACAAATTAATTTTTTGTTGCTAATATAGGATTATTGCATTATTTCCTTTAAACCTGTGTTTAAAAGATGGAACTTAAAAATGCCGTATAAGGAAACATCAATCAGTTCTTAAAGTTTTCCACAGAATGTTAAGAAATTAAGCGTAAAATGCAATTTTTTGTGCTACTCTGCATGTCAACATATCCATTTACACTGTTCGCAAAAACGATATCAGAACATGATGAAGACGACTGCATCTGCAACATGTCAAAAAATGATCGAACTTGGTAATAGTACATTACATACCGAAGAGGGAAGTGTTTCATTACTGTCGAGAGATTAAAGTTAACCTCGACGCTTCGCGTCTCGGATAACTAACTAATCTCTCGACAGTAATGAAAACTTCCCTCCCAGGTTTGTATACTATTTTATTTACAACCACACCGTCAACTGAAAATTAGATATTTGATTTTTTCAAATGTACCTAGTAAAAATCTCAAAATATGCCATTTATTGTTTTGACGCCATACAAAAATATGCTGGTTGTGTCATTCAAATATGTTCTGGTTGCAGTGCCATAGTAATGGAGCATACCTTTAAACAATTTAAACAATGAGGGAAATGAGTAAGGGAAATGGAAGAGGGAAGTAGACGTAGGTAATGTGACACTTTCAAGCCTTTAATAAGGTTAGTAATGTCAACATTACATGTATGGATGTAAATAAAGAAACTTAAAAGTTATTTAAGATTGAATTGAAACAAATTTTTTTCCGTCCGGTTAATTTTGTGGTCCAGTGTATATCCCAATAAATTATTCGGCTTTTTCAAACTATGTCCTACAACTGGCCTCTGTTCCCTTACCTCAAATAAATATTAAAATAAAAACGTTGTATATATACGTCTTTGATCCAATGCCGCTTAACTCGATCAATCGTCTGAACAAGAAGTGCGCCGCCGGCGCCGGCGCCGGTCAAAACTCTTTAAATACCTATTAATGCGATTAACTAAAATATTATATTATTATTCATTTTTATAAAAGACGAATTTTGAGCGGTAAGGAAGATATGGCAACACTTAGTTGGCGGTATGGCGACATGAACGCGCTAAATAAAAATAACATAGAATCTGATTAGAGTGGCGACCCCTTCGAGGATTTTTTAGACCGAAAACAAGAGTTTTCGCACTTTGCTTTTTTTCTATGCTCTCCAGAGTTCTGTTGGGTAGCTATATTTTCTGTGACAATATGCAAATGAACGCCATATATATTTATAATCGAAAAGCGTTCGTCACGCAAAAAAAAGTTTACGAATAATTTTCGCCTATATCAAAATATATGTTTGCGTGGATGCCACTGGTGGAAGTAACCCAAATATTTTTTAATGAAAGAAAATGTGTTTTTATGCCTAGTTAGTACCTATTAATATTAAAAAAAAAATATCCAAAGCGATCTCAAACATATTAAGGAAAAACCAATTTTCGTTTCAATTTTTAACACTCTGTGTCTCAAAAATAAAGCGGCTGAGGACCTATGAAACTTTTTGTCTCGAAATTTAGCAAGGCATCACACCCTTGAGTTTGGCTACATACTTATTTAAGACCCTGTATAACAGAATCATCCATAATGTTGGCATCATATAAAAAAATATATTTTTTAGCTTCAGACTTGGTACCTGAGTCCATCGGGTCCGGAATATACTTTAAAAACCCCAAGGACGGCAAGTGGTACTTGGAGGGAATAGTTAGTAGCAAAGAAGCATCTGGGGGTGAGGTATTTGTGGCCGCCACGTCAATCAAGCAATACTTACCATGGTTGTCGCGTATTTGTCCTTAACAGGAATTTGTATAAAACTTTATATTCTGGGTGATATTAACTTTTATGATTTATGTATAATCAGTTAAGTGAGATGTATAGTATTTTCCAAATTATACATTTGGTCTTTTGACTGCATAACAAGAAGCCTTACATGCTTAACGACCCTAACCCTTAACAGGTTTCCAAACTACTAACGAACTAATATAAAGTAGGTCTTTGATAGTGATATAACTAACTACTGTATTATTGAAGGCGATTAAAAATTAGGATATTAGCTTAATATGAATTAGTTCAGGTAAAGGCTGTCCATGTAAATTTATTTGGTCAAACATAAGTTGTGAGGTTAGTTTAAGTTAGACTTTGTTTGTCCGTGCTTACAATTTATTACCGACCGCAGACAAGCGTATACAATTAGGACTCGTTTGTTTACGATTTGTTTCTCTCTTTGTTGTTGATTGTTTGAAAAATCTCTGATCGCGATTAATCCCTAGAAAGATTTTACCTGATTTAGTTAGTATATAAGTTCACAAGTTGTTTCATCCAACCAGTCATAAGGTTCTAATTTTAGGATTTTTTTTTATTCTCTTCTTTTTCTGCCTACAATGGCAACAAGACCTTTGCACAATTCTGTCGGCCATTATTTTTAGTATCAGAATTAATAATGAAGACTGGATGGTTTGTGGGCTATTCAGATTTCTGACATAATATCTGCAACCTTATGTTTGCGCGAACAAATTGATATTGATCTAATTACTTTTTTTCGTCAATCTATTTGAAGCATAATGAACAAAATTTAGTTTAAAATTTTAATTTTTTTTTGACTTTTTTCAAACACAAATTTCAGAAATTTTAAATCTAATAATGACTTTAGTTTGGATATTAATTTAATGTTTGTATTTGTTTAGTTGCCTATAATAAAATCGTTTTCTTAATATTAATTAATATATTTGTTTTGTAAGTTCAAGGATTAAAACTGAAACATTAAAAAACATATCTTGTGGACCATGACTTCCACTGTATTTGTACCACTAGGTATAATAAATATGTACTTACTAGTAATAAATAGAGCAATATAAATATTTTGTATAAATATTGTGTGTTTATCTTGCAAAAAATCGATCATGCCTTATTAAACTATTCTACATGAAAGCTTCTTTTGAACCGTATTTTTTTGATGTAGGTATTGAGATACTAATAATCATAATCATAAATATCTTTAAGCCTTTATTGAATAATCATCAGTAAATATCGGGTAATAGGGGTGATAGCTTAATAGAGAAGAATTAAAACAACTGGTCTGCATTTTACAGTGTTTGCTTATTATTAAGTATCTACATATATATAAATAATTATAAATATTTTTGTTTAAATTTATCAGAACAAAAATTAAATGAGATGAAGCCAATTTATCAATATGTATATACTGCACGTGCATACTGACATATACAGGGTGTCCCACGACGATTTTCGCAGCATATTGCTCGGGAACGGAACTAGAGAGAAAAAAAAGTTCAGGAACAAAAATTGAGGGCTTGTAAGGGAGCATCTAGGAAGGGTAATTTTAGATATACAGGGTGTTTTGAAAATGGTAATATTGCTGTCAAGTCAATTTTTTTAAATGGAACACCCTGTATATTGTTAGTTTTTCGAAAAGCTTCTTTCAAGAGAAATTCAACCATATCATACTACTAACGTTTCTAATTTAAAATGACTGAAATATGAGCGATTAAATGATCAATTACGTAAGCATGAACAGATATGCAATAATAACAATAACCACCAGCGAAATATTGAAGAGTATGACGGAGGCTGTCATGTCACGAGTCAGAAGTAGTTTCATTGTTAATTATTTTAAGTAGTGAGAAATGCCTTCGCTTTTTACATAGGACGAGTATGTCGACATGCTCCTGATATACGGAGATTATCACAAGAATGGAAGACGTGCTCAAAATCTGTATAGTCAACGATACCCCAATCGTGAAATACCAAGCTATAGAACGTTTCGTAATGTTGAACAAAAATTAAGAAGTGGTTCCTTTCCCAGTGGTAGGGCGCAAACACCAAGAAGAAAACGAGTCCGAACAGAAGACAACATCTTGATCAAAAAGGATTTAAATATGTGGTATACAGTATTGCAACATCCATCCCAGTTTTTACAAGGTTTTATATTGAAAAGGTAAATGTGGCATTGTGCTTTCCAAGTTCACATATGATACAAGCTTATCCTTTGCCGCTCAATAAAAAAGGCTGCTGATGTTAAACTTCCATCAACAGAATACGTACCGGCCGCCGATCTATGGTACTATTGGTACTATCAAATGATCTTCGGAGAACCCGAAAATATTGCAGTTCCATTAGAAGTAGTTGTTAAAAGTGATGATGCATATGACTTTGATTGTTCATTTATTGTAGGTTTATTTTTGTCTCCTCTTTGTTAAGTGGTACTGCTTTTTGTTTCGTTTGATTAATAGAACTGTTTAAACCATATTTTGCATTATTTCATTACTATGTTTGGGGCAAAAACCAGGTAAGTCCAAATTAAAAAAAAAAAAAATTTAAATTTTGCGTTGATGTTTTTATGTTATTTTATGGTAAGCGTATTTTTAGTTAGACAACATCTTGGCCTATGTTCAAGTGTATCCACATGTCTCAACTAGACTCCTCGGGGAAGAATTAGGTATTAGAAAAAGTACAGTTGAAAGGACACTAAAAGATTATAAATACCACCCCTACAAAATTCATCTGGTGCAGGGCTTAACACCTGAAGATCCTGAACGCCGCCTAAATTTCATTGCTGAGATGTCAATGAAATTTGAACAAGACCGTCTTTTTTTCAACAAAATTTGATGGAGCGATGAAAGTAGGTTCCACAACAACGGCATAGTAAATCGCCACAATTGCCACTACTGGTCATCTGTAAATCCTCACTGGATGAAGGAGACTAATTTTCAGGTAGTTTGGGGGGTTAACGTTTGGTGCGGTTTATTTAATGGCTATCTTATAGGTCCTTACTTTTACCAAGAGACACTAAATGGAGAACGATTTTTAAATTCTCTTCAAAACGAACTTCCCTTATTACTTGAAAATATCCCAATCAATGTCTATGTGGTGGCAGCAAGAAGGAGCTCCCCCTCACTTTGCCAGGCATATTACAAATTATTTAGATACCACGTTTCCTGCGCGCTGGATTGGCCGAAATGGTGTGATCCGGTGGCCACCACGGTCACCGGATTTGACCCCTTTAGATTTTTTCTTTGGGGATATCTTAAAGAAATTGTGTATGTAAATCAACCTAGAGATGTCGAAGATTTGCAAAACAAAATCATAGCAGCTTGTCGAACTGTTACTCCAGCTATGATTATAGCAGCGTGTACCAGAAATCTTATAAACAGATTTGAATATTGTATTAGTGAGAGTGGTAATCAGTTTGAACATATTTTGAGAAGAAGTCGTAATTAATTTTGTTTAGTTATCTTCTTATTTTCGATTGATTGTTACATAGTTTAATATAAAGTGTTATAAATCGCTCATATTTCAGTCATTTCGAATTAGAAACGTAACAAGTATGGTATGGTTGAATTTCTCTTGAAACAAGCTTTTCGAAAAACTAACAATATACAGGGTGTTCCATTTAAAAAAGTGACTTGGCAGCAATATTACTATTTTTAAAACACCCTGTATATCTAAAATTACCCTTCCTAGATGCTCCCTTATAAGCCCTCAATTTTTGTTCCTGAACTTTTTTTTCTATCTGGTTCCGTTTCCGAGCAATATGCCGGGAAAATCGTCGCGGGACACCCTGTATATTATACAATGTACTGTATGTTTGCTTTGAAATTCTTATATTTTTAAAATAATCAAAAATTAATTGCTTCATATTTCTTATTTTACTTTTATAAAATTCATATTCACATTTTAACAGCAATTCAGAAATATTTGTAGACTTGTCAAACTTGTTAACATTATATATAACCTAAACTTGCGCAGGCTTTAGATAGGCTTGACATTTTCGACATTTTAGCAAGTTCAGGTTCCTCTTTCTTGGTCTCAGAATTGGGAGTAGTTTCAACCGTTATTTCGATTTCTTCAATACGCTCGATGATAGTCAATTCTGCATTTTCTGTTGGCAAATCGTTATCAATAGAGGCAAATTGTTTCAAGTTCACAAATGTGTCCTTAATGTTAGGAAATAGTTGTGAGAGCGGAATATATTTTCTTCGAAGTCTTCGATATTGATATCGGCTGATTCGCCACATATTTTCTTGATGGTAATATCCTTCCGACGACGAAATTTTTCTAACCCTCCATTTGATACCTTTAAGTTATCTAGTCCTGGAAATTGAGCAGATTCGAGGGCGTTTGCTTGAATTATAGGCCCGGATATTGGTAAGTGCTTGTTTCGCACCTTACAAAACCAGTTAAAAACAACTTGGTCCATTGCCAGTCCTTCGGTTTTGGGAAAACATCAACCAACTAAGTTATTTGACACTAAAGTTAACGGAAAATAAAATATGGGCTGTCCTAGCCAGCAACTTTTTTTTATAATTTTGTTAATTGGATAATTATACTTGGTTTGCATCGACGGCTATTTCCGCGAATAACTAGAAAACAATAATAGTTACGATAAAAATATGAGGTGTCAAAAAGACGGAGAGTTAAAATATGATATCAGTATTTATACAGGGTATCCCCAAAGGAAAGTTCAGGAGTGAAAGTTTTGGTAGCGCAAAAAATGTTACACTCTGTATACTGCCTCTGACAGTTTGGACATTTTAGTGTAGAGATTCTAAAAACTAATTGGTGTACCAAATTCGAAATATTTATCTCAGAAAATATGGGAGAAGAACGAAGAAAAATTAAAAAAAATTGAAGCATTGACACCCTGTATATTAAAACTGCAGCCTTTTTGCCAGCTTATTTATGAGAAGTATTTTCCTATTTTAACAAGCACTATCACTTCATTAAATATCTACGTTGCATCCATCCCCGTATATTGGAAACGACCACAATACATATTATTTATTACATGAACTTTTGTTCATAAAATTGGCTCAAGAATGCTGTTTTATTTTTTGTACTTAGTTGGAAAACACCCTGTACATGAATGGCGAGTTTCTCAGATATTTGTTCATTCTATCTAGTCTATACCCCAGAAAAAAGTATCCCTACAAATGGGCAAAATCTAATAACATCTCATACTACTTATCAAAAATTTTAAGAGGGTGCTCCACGTGCTGTTGACACATGTAAAGAGTGCAAACCATGCCCTTTTGGCCAAAAGTATCGCTTATTATTTTTCACTATGGCTCCGTGTAGGGATGTATTAAATTGTTAGGACCTATGTGGGTTGATAGGCTAGACAAGAAGATCTTTTTTTAGATCAGGCGCAAGCAATGGCGTTAAAATTATTTATAGTGCTCGTTGTAAGGGCAGCGACTTAAAAACGGGTTTAAGATCAATTATTAAATGATTTAAGAGTTTTAAGTACAGGAACAGTAATAGTAATACACTATGATAACCGTAAGCATGTACTACTTTGCCTAATCATTTAGGTTTCTGGAAGATATTTCATTCATTATTTGTTAATTCTAGCTTCAAAAATATTTTGAGATTTAACAATGTGATACCATTACACCTAGTTACAACTAATTATAAGTGTGCGCGAACACGTTTGTAACAATGAACGACACAAAATACTTTAACCTGTATCTCCATAAGTCGACTGGTTCGAAACTTTGCTTTAACTGGAAAATAAAATTTCTTTTGAATTTTATTGCACAGGTTTTTATTAACAAATCAATCACTTTGCCATTTTATACCCTAGCATGGGTATGACATACTAACACATTTCTAACTTAGACTCGTCAAACAACCACTTAACTCTTCTTAAATACTTTTTACTACTTTTAAATACTTTCAAATACGTTCAAATACTTTCCAACCATTTTTACGTAGAGGATTTACCGTTCCACGGAGCGCAACCTTTCTCTGTAGAAATCAGCGTGACACTAGTCTGTTGACAAAACATTGTCCGTTTCGTACCGTCTACCGACACCTTGACCAATCAGGTACTGATACGTCACAATCCAAGATGGTTTATTTCACGTCACAATAATGTTGCCAACCAATGAGAAAGACATCCACTGTTACTATGCAAGCGGCGTTTATCATATTTACATTTACGTGTTAGGAAATGATACAGAATCGCCGACCGTGTTTTTTATACATAAGGTTTTGATTTAACTTATATTTTTATGGATGCACAATGTTGCCATTACTGTAATATGCGGTATTGCCAATTATACTGCATGTAAATATAATGTACTTTCCTCATTGTTTTAGCATTTAGTAGTTACATAAAAACATAGTAATTGAGCACAAATGCGGCGTTGCCGCTTAGATTAGTATTACGTTACATTACATTTCATAGAATTGAGTTCCACGCTTTTACTTTAACTTTGTACTGGGTCACGACAGAAATATGACGTGTGTCTCAAACAATAAGAGAAATTAAAGTATCCGAGAAAAAAAATATACTGGGGATAGGCAAAGTTGTACAGGTAAGGGACAACTTTACCCGCCTATACAGGGTATTACTTAATGATAGGCCGTAATTCCAATGGCGCATTCCTGAACTAAATTCAAGTAGAAAAGTTTATATAAATATGTGTCCTAAAAAGTCTGGGTTTCAAGATAATGTTAAAAAAAAAAATAATCGGTTTTCTATCAATACCTCAAAGATCCTTTTGTCAATTTTGGTGAAACTTGGCGGTGTTTTTCGTTGTGATAAGACGCTAAATTAACGCACTAACTAGATGATAATTATGAGTTCCAGTGGCATCCCGAGGGGCAGTCTCACAAATAATATTGACAATAAAATGTACGACACTCACTTGCTTAAAGATTTTATATTGATTTCGTCTTAAGGAGCTAAAAATACAACTTTCTTGTCTCTTAATATTTTTTTTCGTATCGTAATTCGTTTTCGTGAAAAGAAATAAAAGCCACTTCATTGCATCGCAAAGAATTGATAAAATAAAATGAAGTTAACTGGAACTCATAATTATTATCTGGTTAGTGCTAACTTAGCGTCTTATCACAACGAACAAGACTGATTACTTTTACTAAATTTGGCAAAAGAATCTTTGAGAATTTAATAAAAAATCGATTTTTTTTAAAGTTTGACATCCTGACTTTTTAGGACACATGTTGTTGTAAAAATAATAAAAAAACTTCTTTCTTAAAACTAAAACTTCTTTTTTAAAACTAAAAGTCTTCTTTCTTAAATTTACTCTTATAAACTATAAGTAACTCAGGTTGCATTAATTCTATAACCTTTTAAATAATTAAAGAAATAAGGAATTTAAGGTTAAAGGCACTCGAATTCTATTAAAAAGAATAATATCCTCTGCGACTTACAGATGATTTCGAGACAATCTTCATAATGTCGAAGACACTAACGTCTTATATATCATCAATTGTGGGGAACAAATATCTTATGAACTCCTTCTAAGGAACTTCGTTGCATAAATGTCATTAGTCTTAGATATTTCAAGAATGGTCCCAATGAAGTGTCTTATGGTCTTCTTGGTGGGAAAATAAACCACAATAAAAGAACCAACTCCCAAATTATCTGGTTCTGCCTTTATATTTTCATTGCAATTCTGTAAAAACTCATCATCATTGTGATTTAAGTCGGCCTTATTGTAATTTTCCTCTAAGTCACTCTTCTTTACATCATTCTCTTCTTCATCACGACTTTCACTTTGCAAATTGCCTTCTTTCATCTCTTCTAGCTTCTAGCACTGAATGGATTATCTAGGTTTAATGTTAAGAAGTTTCGTTTTTCCTTTCTTGAGAGTATCTCCACTTTTTTTTTCTTGACAAAAACTTAATAAAGCTTTACCAGTTTTAAAGCTTGTTCTATTTTGGAATCTTATAGGGTAATTTTTTTTACGAATATTTTTTTTTTAAATTTGGTTCTACTGCTGCGATCAGTTTTTTCATCAATTGAGAGAAAATGGACTTCTCTTCTGGGTTTAGATTTGGTTGTCTAATTTAAAAATAGGTAAGCTCCATGCTCTCTTTAGGGGTCTGTAAAATCCAACATCTAGAGGTTGCGTTAGCCCCATGGAATTGGGTGGCAGTAGAACAAATCTTATGTTTAATTTGGCAACTTCTCAAAATTTCAATATTTATGTGCGAAGATAAATTATCTTTAAAAATGACTTTTGTGGCAGTGTTTGTGTTTTTGTCCATGGCGCCACAACTTTCAAAAACCAATCATGAAAAGTGGCTGCATCGAACCATCCCGATATTGTACAATCCACCAGTAATCCATCTATCATAGTCTTTCGACTTCGATTTTTGACTACCAGGACCGTCCTTAATATTAATTTCATCTTAATTTATGCTGTTTTTAAATTTTCAAAATATTCTTCTATCATTTGTTTTGGGTTGGCAGCCCTGGCTCTCTTAATATTTTGAGAATGTGTGGAGGATTAAAATATTTTTGTGATGCTGTAGAAAGGCATGAACCCACTCACAACTTGGAAGGTTGGCATTAGGGAAACTTATGTAGAACTAGAACTGTTTTGGTATCTAAGTGCTGCTTCACCAGCATTCTACTTTCAAATTTTGTTAGCGAGGATCCATACTCAGCACTAGCGATAACTACATCAACAATACGACGCTCTTCTGCTGTAGTAGAATGGTCTTGAGGAGAATCCTAATCCCGAGATGTCATGCTATTATTCATAGCAAGTACGGCTTCCTCTAATGCCACTTGTGTGTAGTGTTGGTAGCGTCTAGCACCTAACTTTGTTTTATTACGGCATGGCATCTAGAAAGTAATAATAATATCTTAATTTTTACATTCCAAATAAACAAAAAACATAGTTTCCTACTCTAAATTTTAAAGAAATAATAAGCAAAATTATGGACAACATTGCCCAGTTGAATTTCTTTCAGTAAAAAAAGTCTTTGACGATAGTGACAAGCTAGATTTGTTTAAAATCCCTTAAGTATTACCCATCCCACAATTTGAATAAATATACATAATAGTCATGGTGCAGCAATGCTTAGCTTTCACCCCTAAAAAATGAATAAAATCACCTAAAAATTTTCTTACCTTGCCACGAATAAAATAACTTTGACTATTTTAACCTTGACAGTGTGCAAAAGAAATCCGGAAGCAGGACATGATTACATAAAGAAGAATATTTCTGGTTAGTTTTGTTGAAAATAAATACCATCTTCTATGATAATAATAATAATAATGTAACAGACAAGCCTGTAACTTCGCCGGCCCCGTATTTCTCCATCCGATTTAGACTGTAACCAGATCCGTGGTGAAAATTAACCTTCCCCTTTGCACACGGTCCCACTCTGACAATGCCAATCAATCGCAGCAACCGTGGGGCATTATTCAATTTGAACATGACGACATGACATCACCTATTGTACTCCTCATCAGTGGATTATGCATTGTTACATAATATCCATAATTATTAGGAGTTGAAGGAGAGGGGGGAACTGGACTTATATAGAATTGTTCATTGCCTTGTTTTGCAATGCTGACGATTTTTTTGTGTATTGTTTAATGGAAGAGGTAACAATGAAAGTCTAGTTGATCTAATACCTTTATCAAATAACATTTAGTTTTGATTATAATACTTTAAAATATTTCTTTACAAACTGTTTATTGACTAGATTCTTGCTAATTTAACATTATACAGGGTATCCTACCCAAGCGCGGATCCAGGGGGAGGGTCATGGGGGTCATGACCCCCCCCCCCCCCAAACAAACAGAGGAACACAAAAAAATATTATATATTACATTTACTTTGCTCATATTATTTTCCAATGCATGATAATATTTTATATTGATCCGTAAAGTGATTTATGAAAACTTCTTTCATTATTTTGGAGATTTATTATACAGGGTGTTTCAGAACATGTGGGCAATCTCTCGAATTTATATAGATCAGGGGAAAATAACATCGTAAGTTCATATAATTTTTTTTCCTAAAAGCCACCCTCGAGAAGATATATGCCTCTAAAAATTAGTTTTGTATTGATAACCTTTTGAATCGTCCTGTATATTTTAATTAAAATTTAAATAAAATTGGTAAGATGTAAACTACCAATCTTAAAATCATATTATGACGTGACAATTTAACAAAGACTTCTGTCACGAAAAAACATTAAACGGGTTCAAGTGGGATCGAGAGTAGAATTAAACGTTTTAAAGCAAATTAACGGTTAAGTGGATTTTTCTCGAAAACGGTACAACTTATCAAAATATACAGAGACTATCCGTTTTGCGTTAAAATGCGTAAGCTATCCAAAAATATAATTAAAATTCCGGTAGCATGACACCTGCCAAAAATGTAAAGTTATTTATGCCCGAGCTAGTCCGTCCCTGGCCCACAGAATCAACTATACCTTTTATTATTAGGCTTATTTAATGAATCTCTCCTTGCTGTACATAATACTAAATTTTATTTAAAATATACAGGGCAATTCAAAGGCTATCAATAAAAAACTAGTTTTCAGGACCGGCCTTTAAGGGCATATATCTCCTCGTGAGGGGCTCTTAGGAAAAAAATTATATGAACTCGGGATGTTATTTTCACTTAATCTATATGAATCCGAGAGATTGCCCACATGTTCTGAAACACCCTGTATAATAGCATTAATACACAAAAGTAAAATATATTACTTTTTTGTGAGTGACCCCCCCCAAAACGACGTTCTGGATCCGCTCCTGATCCTACCCGTGAAAACATAAACAAGCAAGGTCAGAAAAAAATATAAAACAATTGTAACTTGGCAATAGGGTACTTGACCAAATTATGAAAAGTATATTCAATAATAATAATAATTATAAATACTGAAAATAAAAATTTGAACAAAAAATCACCTCTAACAATGATAAAATACAACAATTTTATTTGAATTTAAAATTTACCGCCAAAATGTCAATTCGAGGCCTGGGAGAGAGCGTGACGTCATCCTTCCCAAACAAAGGTTATGGAAATCAAGAAGAAGAAGCTAGGAACTAACCCATTTTATTTTAAAAAATATGTTGTGGTTGTGAAATAGGTATGAGCTTAATAGTATATTAATAACCAAGGTTTAGACAGCCATCATTATTGCCCGAGCGGCAAGTTTAAATCACGAGGAGCGGAGCGACGAGGGATTTAAGACGCGAGGGCTATAAGCTGTCTAAACCGTGGTTAATATAATATTTTTTCCACTACTACAAACTTTTATAAGACATTTATCTTTATAGTATTAATAATTATAAAAAATTATAGGTATAAGTATATTATTTTTTATTCAAGTTACCTGCGCTTTGGAATTGGCAAAATATTTTATTCTTTTGTCAGGTGGCTTTGTTAATGTCAATTTTTGTTCATTTATGTCATCAGATATCACGAGTTTGCCGTTTTTTTAAAAAATGAGCGAAGAAAATGTTAGTGATATTATTATGTGTAGACCTCCAGAATTAAGGATGGAAGCAGAAAAAATGTTGATTGTATCGATATTTTACAATATCAAGCATCTCTAATAATCTAATATGTATTGATAATTAGCTGGTTGCCTAACCACAAGAAATCAGCTTTCAGGTTATTCTTGTTTATGAATTCATGTTGTAGAATCAAAAACCAAGTTACCTGCGTTCAAATAGATTCTTGAAGATCGGTCGATAATGAATTTCAATGCATTATTATTGTCCATGGTCAATAATAACCTATAAGGTAGAGAAAAACGATTTCTAACGTTAATAATCTGTCAATAATGGCGATCTTATAAGTTAGTAGTGGAAAAAAATATATTATTTATACTGTATAGTAGGGTAGGCCAAATTTTTTTTTTATTTTTTTTTAAGCGCTACCTATAGTGCGGAAAACTTGTCTCTAGGGTAGCTTAGTAAAAATGCAAAAAAACTTTTAAAAAAATTTACATCTGGCGAAAGGGCATCGCTCTTGAATATTTG
This sequence comes from Polydrusus tereticollis, assembly GCA_963920685.1. NCBI lineage: Eukaryota > Metazoa > Arthropoda > Insecta > Coleoptera > Curculionidae > Polydrusus > Polydrusus tereticollis. The sequence goes on along the minus strand of OY987332.1, from coordinate 26,597,531 downwards.
AAATTTATTGAAAAAATAGGGTTTTTATTCGTTTGTTTTAGAGTGATAAACGAATAAGATAAAAAATTTCTATGGTGGAAAAGATTTAAAAGAGAGCCAAAGAAATACGTCTGAATACGAAAACAACAAAAATTTACTAATTTAAGGTAGGGCAAAGCATTTTAAAATCCTTAATTTAACGCATTTAAGACGTACCCAAGCAGAGGACCCGCGCGAAGCTTCTTGTTGGGTGTTGGAGCCCGTCAATTCCTGTTGTCCCCCCCACCACCGTATACGAACAAAGACAAGTAGAACCACTCAACGTCGGGCCTTTGATGTCTCGGGATCTAAAGCGGTTTGCCGACGCACCGGCTGGTTGGGGTATGCATCGAAGTACGGGGTCGGCATAGGGAGTAATGACATGTAATGATATCGTGGCAGGGAGCGCGTCAGCTACCGGGGTCATATCCAAAGTACATTCTTTCTAACATAATATTATAAAATATTAATAAAATTGATTGATTGATTAGAATTTAATTATACTGAAACATATAGAAAGCGGAAGTATGTTATTATTACATTAAATCAAATTTTTTATGTAGTTTATTTTTTTCCTCTACTACCTTATTATTTTTATTAGTTTTTATCCATGAGGTTTAACATATTTATTCAGGGCATATTTTATAAGTTGTCTGAAATAAAACTCAGATGCATATTAAGAATAATTATAGTTCTAACGACATAATAATATAACAAAATAACGACGTGATAACAAAAGCATACTTTTATATAATATTTAATACGATTAAAAAAAAATAAAAAATCTAAATACCTATAGGTAGGTAGTACAAATACTTTCATAAAATACTTAATTAAAAATCTTGAAAGCTTACCAACTGTTTTGTATTTAAGTTAACAGCTCTCTATTCTAAAATTTAAACATTTTAGAGGATACAGGGTGAATTGTTTTCATGAAAACAATATGAAATGGCATAGTTAAGAAAATAACTAGGTATAGTATTAGCTGCTGAAACATATAAGTATAAATTAGCATGATCATAAACAGTCTTAATTTTTGGAATTGTTTCAAATTATGAAAGGAAAGCTTTCAGGACGAGTTTTTTTCCAATAAATTCTTGTATTATTAACTAGGTATATTCTACGACAGACAAATTTATAATTTTTCAAATTATAAGAGAGTAATTTTAATGGGTTCAAGGTGAAGAAAATTATTTTATTATTAAAATTAATTAAATAATGCTGTTCCAACTTTGTATACTATGTAAAAATCTGCTAGTATTAATTAAATGCCTATGTATCTATAAGTTTTGCAAAATTTTAAGTTTAGGATTTCGTTTAGACAATTTTTAAGTCTTGATATCTCTATTAGCAAATTTAAGGGTAAAATATATACACACTCTAGTATACAATGACAAGAAATAGTCATAGGAAAAGTTTTCACACGGATGAACAAAAGTAATGCTTTTAAATTTATTTTTTAATGCTTGACCAATGCGATTTTGAGACGCAAGTTCATTTAAATATTCAACAAATATATTTAATTTTATAATATATTCAACAAAATTCTTAGGTGGCACTAATAAGCCACCAAACTTCAGTTTTTCACTATTATAGGCCTTTACATTGCAAAACACTGTGGCTTCCATTTGTAAGGCATTCGAATTAACAAAGTTAGTGCATACGTCACAAGAGTGCTGCGCCAAACGTTTTTTAAAAGATATCCTGTGACGTATACAAGTGCATTTCCCTCAACGCTTTCAATATTCCTATAGTCGTTGGTAAAAACCTTCAAAGGAATATGGTTAGATGAAGGGGATACCATTAAGTATTTACATTGCTCTACGAGGTCGGGAATAAGAGTAATTAAAACTGCGGTACCTTAATTTGGTTACTTATTAATTAAATTAAATACTGTAATGTCCTAGGTACCATATTAATAAATATTCATAATTTAAGTAAACATACTAAGTAAATATTACGATCTTAAATTTTATCTACATCAAATAAAAAATAAATTTTCTACCTAGCTTCATCTTTTGGTATGCGGAAAAATGGATGTCCTGTACATATTTTAGTATAATACCCATTAACAGAACAGTACATAAGAGGAGGCATTTTAACACGACGACCACAAATACCAAGTTAAGCAACAACAGTTAATAATAAATAAATAAAAATCAAATCTACGTTTTAAAAAATTAGTAATTTTTAGACCCACTGTGTCTAAAGCGCTGAAAATAGTTCGTTTGGGATGACT